>CM038041.1:99070175-101570175 GCA_021397845.1 Areca catechu
GGTGAATTGGGTTTTTAATACTTGTTATAAGTATGTGCTAATTCAAAAACAATTAAGGTGCTAGTGTGATTTCAAGTGTATGTTTGCTTGATGATAAAATGCAGTGGAAATAATGAACTAAATGCAAAAATAGCAAAAGCAATCACAAACACAAAATGTTTTATAGTGGTTCGGTACACTCCAAAGCACCTACATCCACTCCCCAAGGTCCACTTGGATATTTCATTATAATCCAACTTGATTATAAATGATTAGTCTTCCTAGGCTCACTAATCAAAACCCTTCTTGGTTTTCACAAGGCTAACTAAAAATCTAGTTGGTTTTCATAAGACTCGTCGACAATCTAGTTGGTTTTCACAAGACTCACCAACAACCTATTCGCTACTTTCAATCCACTTGAAACTAGGAACTTAAATTTTTTAAAATTTATTTATTTATTTATTTTTGAATGCTTGAAGAAATGCTTGTCTTCAAGTTGTTGATGCCTTAATGAATGTTTGAAGATTGGATTTGAATGCTTCTTGAATGCTTTTGAATGCTTAAAGGCTCAACTTCACTCCAAATCAATGAATGCTCATTAGTTTATAATCTATTTTGTCATGAATGCTTTGATGTAGGAACGTCAGGAATAGACTAGGATTTCAAGGTTCCAATTTCTAATTCATGTGATGGGTAATCAGTCATTTGTAAGTTGAGTCCATCAGGGCAAATTGAGTCCATTAAGTCCTATAATAAAGTTAGTATGTCAGCTGAGTCCTGTTACTTGAGCCTATTTGTTCAAGCAAGTGTATGTTGAGTGAGTCCACTTGTCCAGTTTAATGAGTTTACTTGAGTCCTATAAGTCCTTTATTCAAGTTTAGTGCAATAAGTCCTATAACTTTCAAGTACAATAGAAGAATTACCAGACCAGGGGATTTACCAGGCCCCCACCCAGGAGCTGGAGTTCTGAGCCTACTCAAGCTGCCCTAGTCCAAACACCTGGGCCCTTCAAGCCGTCCAAGCCCATGGTGCCCCATATAAAGATTCCTCTTTGGCGCCCCATAAGAATTTTCTTCCTTGGACGCCCCAGCCCAAAGGCCCATTCATGGAATGGTGCCCTCCAAGTCCAATCCAACAAGATTGGCACCCCAAGTCCAAGCCCACCAGGGAGTGGAAAAGTCAAACCTTCAAGCCCATGAGGAGACCAAGTTTCAAGAGGAAGAGGCTTTCCTTGTTCAACAAGGAGTTGTAATTCTTTTTCTATTCAAATTTTCTAATCCTTTTTCAATTCAGATTTTTTACTCCAATCCTAACAAGGAGAGGACCTCGGTGAGCCTACAAATACCCACCCCCTCCCCCTCTTGTAATTAACTTTTTTCATGAATGAGATTTTGAGAGTGAATTCTTGTTAATTGTTTCCTCCAGATTGGAATGGGTGTGAGACCCGGGTTCTTGTATCTTGTGAGCAAACCCTAGCCACCAGCTTTCTTCCCTCTGCCATTAAACCCTAGCTAACATCCATCCTAGCTGAAGCCTTGAATGCCCCAACTTCCTACAAGCCAGGCATCATCCTTCAACTGGCTGCCATCCACGCTGGAGATCCCTTCCATCCCTCTATTCTTCTTTCTTCCAATTACATATTTTTCTTATCATCTGTGAGCCTAACCTTTGACATTTGTAGGATTCCTCCAGTGCCATGCCCTCCGGATGAGGTCTTCTTTTCCTTCGAATCGATCTGATAAAAAGTCGATGGATCCATGGAAAAGTGACTCGATCATCCATGCACCATTTATGATCGTTGGAGAGGAGAAAATAGCTGTTAGAAACAAAAAGAATCAATTTTGTGCTTCAAAAAAACTAGCCATTACTGTTCATCCAAACCTATAGGTATCGATATTTCAGGTCATGAGTCGACACATGAGCCGATACTTGAGTCGACACTAGATCAAAAATATCTTCTGAAGCTCTTGGAGTGCACGAGTACGTCGACCATCTTCTAGTGAGTTGACACTTCATCTTTATGAGTCGACACTTAAGCAAAAACTTAAATTCAGCATGTTCTATATCATTTTGGTCTCAAGCCTTGAGTCGACACTTGAGTCAACGTATGAGTCGATACTTGGTCTTCATGAGTCGACACTTCATGCATGTTAACTGAAACTTCTTTTGCATATTAGCTCAAGCTTCTGTGAGTCAACACTTCACTTCCATTAGTCGACACTTGGCTGGAGTCAGCAATCTTTCCCTTTTTGATGATGACAAAACCTTTAAGTATATACACATAGTAAGCTCAAAAGATTTGCAATAAGTATAAAGCAATTGACTACAAGTATCAGAGCTATTGATAATAAGTATTAGAGTCTAAGTTATAATGATTATCAAGAATAGAAACTCATCTGCAATATATCAAAGCTATATATATATAAGAAAGAACTCAATTCATATAGTTTTAATGTATCAGAGCTGTAGCTATAATGTATCAGAGCAATAATTATAATGTATCAGAGCTAAGTTGTGTATATGAGATATTCAAGAGGTGTATCAGAGCTAAAATAGATTTGGAGAATAAGTGTTTGAGCAAAAATAGGTTGAACATGAAAAGCATTAAAGCAAGATCTTTAGGAGTATCAGAGTGTAAAATTTTAAGAGTATCAAAGCATGAAAAGACAGGAAAAAATGTCAGAGCATATCTGACCAAATAATATACCATAAAGATAAAGAGTATTAGAGCAAAAATATTAGAGCATGAAAAGTATTAGAGTATGAAAACAAAGAGTATCAAAGCATATAAAACTAAAAATAAGGAGTATCAAATCATAAAATTGAAAAGTATCAGAGCATAGAATAAAAGCTCCCCCTCAATATATGATCTGAAAATATTTTTCAAAACTTAAAACATTTTTCAAAAAATATTTTCAAAAGGTGTAGAGATTTTAAAATTTTCAAAATTTCCTTCTCTAGTACTTTTCACTTTTTTCTCTTTCTTATTGCTTTCTTCTTCTCTCCCTGTTTTTACTTCAACAATTCATTTTCTTTTTTGTTTATTATTATTCTCCTTTTGCCATTGTTCATCCTTTTGCCATTCATTAATTCTCCCCCTTGTTGTCATCATAAAAAAGGTGAGAAAATAGAACAAATTAGTGATAAAATATTGCAGTATACATAGCTAAATATTGAAAATATCATTATATATAAAATTTCAAATATTTGATATATAATTTTCAAAATTTAATACAAACAACATATAACTAAAAGACTGATACACTAAAGGACTGATATACAGATAGACGATATACTGATCAACCCTATGGGGTGCTGTCCTCATCAGAGGAAGACCCAATCTCTAAGATAATCAATCCCGTAATCCTAAAGGGTCGGGGTCACGGCCACATCAACCGGAGATCTGTAAGTCTAGTCCGGACAGCTCTAGGAATGTCACCATGTCCATGGCTTCAACTTCTGGCACGTGCTCTCCCTCTGGCTGGTGCTGAAGAAGAGGCAATGTCAGTAGCGAAGTGAGGAACTGGTGCAGGGATAGAATCAGTATCAGTATCAGGAACTGATGGAGTGATGTCAAACAATGGACCAGATGATAGAATGTAGAAATCAGGAGTATAAAATCCTAGTTCTCTTATCAAAGAAGAAGTATGTGGGGTAATGGAAGGAATCACTAGTGTAAGAAGGTTAGCTAGAGTATGTGGTGCTGTTATCGAAGGAGTAAGAAGGTCATCTAGGGTATCTGATGGATCAATATGAAGAATAAGGGTAGATACATCAGGTAAAGTATCAGAATCAGAAGGATCTGGTGAAACAGGGGTGCTACGGAGAATGGGAGACTGATGAACTGGACTAGATGGGTAGGAGCAGCCTCAGAGGTCTTCTCTATATCCTGGTCAGTATTAGCATCCGGCTCAAGGTCCATTATATAGTCTGTAATATCGAAGTCCATGGATGAATTGCCCTGGCCGTCTCCTATCTCAGTGTCTAGAGCTGGAGCTAGAGGTGTTGGTGGAGTGGGCAGAGAATCCGACGATGGAGGTGAAGGTGTCCTGGTAGAAGATACTCTCTAATATAGCCAGGATAGCGAAGAATCCATCTCTCATTTCCTGAGTGCTAGCTCTCATCTCCATGTGCATCCAATCCACTCACTATCTAATGATCATCATCCCGATCTCCAGATGAGTGATCCGATCTCCAGTACTGTCTGTGGAGGGTGGCACCTCAGCATGTGTTGAAATGGAGGGCTCGGGCTATGTCTCAGGTATATCGCTGGGTGGCTCAGATGGTCTGGCCTTATCTCTATGCATCTGCTCCTCCTCCTCAGCTACATCCTCCGCATCATTCTGGTCAGTGTCAAATGTCTGTCCTGAGATCCTATGCCTCAACTAACCTTTGTGTCTGTGATAGCCCATGCGATATAGAGATCACTCATCATAAACATCTGTATGTAGCAGTTATCTGTAAGGCTCTCCATCTAGGTCTACTCTATAAGCTCTAAACAAAATAGTCAGACCCATCCTATATGGCAGACATAATCTCCTGCTGGTAGCTACCTCCATCATCTAATGGATCATGTACCAGTAGGTAGACAGGAGTCCTCTGTATCAAGGACACCATCACAAGTAACTCCCTCTCAATGATGAAGTCGAAATGTCCTATCTTCAGTAGAAGAATCTGGGCAACTATATGGTATAGTAGCCTCATCTCTAGAGAAAGTTGTGATGCTATAATGGTGGCTCCCTCTCCAATATTGTCTGTCTTAAATATACATCTGTATGCACTGATCCTATCAACCAGGGATCCGCTACAGTACCTCTCATCAGGATCTCCCATGCTCTACTCAGTATATTAGCTGAAAGTAGAATGGTAATCCCTCTGACCTCTGCCATCCAACCGTCAGCTCCTCTGGCTAGGGTACCAAACTCTTGTATCAAGGCTGGGTAATATCGCTACCTGTGTGAACTGAAGTGAGAAAGCCTTGCATCACTCAACCAATCACCTGCCCAAAAATGCTACTGGTCCATGAACTCAAAATTCACCCTCTGTCCACTGACAATGGCCTTGGAGGCCATCCGGTCTGCTCTAGGGATAGGTGGTCAGACAGGAATCTCCTGCTGAGCTGTTGCCTCTACTGCCTAATTCTCATGATGGGTCTTCGTGCACCACTCTATATCCTGAGTGGAAGGTCAAGTGATGGAAGATGAATTTGATTAAATGGGTGCATGGAGATGTGATCTACTCACTTAGCAACAACATATTAGCATTAGAGCTCCAAATATGGTAAGATTCATGGGTAGAAGGGATGAAGAATTTCGAGCTAGGAACTAAGTGAGCAGAAATCTGACACCCTTGTGCAAGCTTCCTTTCAAAAAAATAAAAGAGAGGATCTAAGGGCATAGAAATCCTCAAACTAGGCTAAGCTACCTTTAAGAACCTCATATCTAAGGATCAAGAGGGTCTATTCCCAACAATGAGGAGAATTCAAAGCTCAAATGGAAGGAAAATACTCACCACTCAAGAATTAAAGGTTAGAGACAAGATCTACACTCTCTTCTTGGATTTACCATTGGAGCTTTGATCCATGGTGTTGCCGGTCTCGCCGCCGCGCCCGTGCCTCAGATCTGTCGATCCTACCGGATCGCCTGGCTCCTGGTGTTCCTGGTCGGAGCGAACCTGCAAGAGAGAGGGTTAGAAGACCCTGGCCAGGGATCCCGGCGAGGGAGCTCCGACGGTCAAGTTAGTAGACGGCGAGAAGGAACAGATTCTCCAAGACGGGCGCCCGAAGGAGTCCCAGACTCATAGAATTTACTAGAAAGAGAGGTGCTACAGGGACCGGAAACTCGGCCGGGCTCCCCTGCCGAGCTCACGCCAAGCGATCCCCTCTCGGGACCCTGGATCTTACTCTCGGAGTGGGGCTTTTGGCCACTGTTCCTTGCTTGTCCCCAGCTCGATCAGCTTACCTGGTCGCCTCCAGCTTCCTTCCTTTTATCTCCTCCCGCTGTTCGCCTGTCCTCCCCTCGCGGGAGGCTCCCCTTTCCATCCTTTTCTCTTTCCCCTTTTTGGTGTTGAGGGCCAGGTGGCTTTCCGACCTCGTTCGCTGAGCCCAGCGGGGAAAGGGCAAAGACAGAAAGGGGGGTGGCGCCGGCAAGGCGGCCGGTCAGACCTCGGGCCCAGTGAGGGCGCTCTCCTTCCTAAGTGCCGGTGCTGTCCATTTACAGGCCCTATTTTGTCAGAGCCGCGCCTCTCGACTGCGAGAATTACCGGGCCGACGTAAGTGTTGTTTCGCGTGCCACCGCAATCCGTACGGGGCGCCGCCTGTGATGCGCACAGCTCGAGGGCCAACCTCGGAACCTGTGCCTCTCTCTTTGGGATCTTCTCTGTACGGGCGGCCTGACCTCGATCGAGGTGGACCCCTCCTGGGTGGACACCTGGCGAGGTGGCAGGAGGTCGCCTGGCTTCGATCGAGGTGGACCCATCTCCGGGGACCACCTGGTGAAGGGGCGAAGGAACAGCCGACCTCGGCCTAGGTGGACCCCTCCTGGGTGGACACCTGGCGAAGTGGCAGGAGGTTGCCCGGCTTCGACCGAGGTCCAGTGGACACCTAGCGAGGTGGCAGGAGGTCACCCGGCTTCGGCCGAGGTGGACCCATCTCCGGGGGCCACCTGGCGAAGGGGCGAAGGATCAACCGACCTCGGCCTGGGTGGACCCCTCCTAGGTGGACACCTGGCGAGGTGGCAGGAGGTCGCCCGGCTTCGACCGAGGCGGACCCGTCTCCGGGGACCACCTGGTGAAGGGGCGAAGGATCAGCCAACCTCGGCCTAGGTGGACCCCTCCTGGGTGGACACCTGGCGAGGTGGCAGGAGGTCGCCCGGCTTTGGCCGAGGTGGACCCGTCTCCGGGGACCACCTGGCGAAGGGGCGAAGGATCAGCCGACCTCGGCCTAGGTGGACCCCTCCTGGGTGGACACCTGGCGAGGTGGCGGGAGGTTGCCTGGCTTCGGCCGAGGTGGACCCGTCTTCGGGGGCCACCTGGCGAAGGGGCGAAGGAGCGGCCGACCTCGGCCTAGGCGGACCCCTCCTGGGCGGACATCTGGCGAGGTGGCAGGAAGAGCCCTAAACCGAGCTCGACCTCGACGAGCGCGGCAACATCTCGGGAAGTCGTCTATCGAGGTAGCCCGGCCGAGCTCAACCTCGGCGTTGTGGGAACCGACGCTGACTCGACCGAAAAAACCTCCACGTGGCCCGATTATATCTGACGGTCCCTGAGCCTGGGCACGTCATCATTACGGCCGTAACAGTTGCCCCCCAGCCCGCCGTTCCGTTAGGGTGTCTAGAACGGAACGTCGGGATTAAATGCGGATATGACGTGGGGAGGCGAAGATCTTGCTTCATAATTGCCACGATCCTCGTCGTCGCTTCTCGGTGCGCCCGAAGCCCTATAGGAAGCCGCCACGCATCGCCCACTTGCCCATAATAAATGCGTCACTTCGAAGCAGAGGTCGTTACCCTGCTAACGAGGCGTCGGTGTCGGGCGTGCATCCACGCGGTGATCATCCAGTGGCTCGGGGCGGAATGATGGGTACGGCTGCTGTCGACTGAGTTTGAAAAGGAGGGGACTTTCCGGAACGAGGCCTTTCCCCTTGCTCCGTGGGCAGTTTGCTGCAGGCTAACTTCCGCTGCCCCGCACTCGCTCGGTGTATTTTCGGTGAGTGTCTCCATCTTCTCTCTAGTTCCCTTCTTCCTCTTCTTCTTTGAATCTTCGTTTCTTCCTTCTTCATCATGGCGCGTCGTCGCTATGTTTCCTCTAATCCGGACGAGGCCGGTCTGTCCCGGCCGAGGACTCCGTCTTCTTCCTCCTCAGAGGAGGAAACGATCCCGGAGGAGATTCGCAGGCGACTGCAACCTGGGGGTGTCACCATCGGCATCCCCAGGGGGGTCCGGTCTCCTCTGATTGCTTCCGCTCTTCCATTTCTCTCTCTTCCTGCTCCGTCTCTTCTTCCTACTCCGCCTCTTCTTCCCGCCAGTCCCTCCGGTCATGCTTCCACCATGACCGAAGGTGACCTTTCTTTGCTCCGGGAGGCCTACGGCATCCCGGGATCAATCCATCTGTTTGTTCCGCGGCCCGGGGAGCGCGTCACCATGAGTGGCCCCGGTCGCATAGCCTTCTATGAAGACTTCTTCCTCGGGGGTCTTCGATTCCCTCTGCACCCTTTCTTCCTCTCTTTCCTTAGCCATTTCCATCTTGTTCCGGCCTAGTTGGCTCCCAATGCCATCCGGGTCATCTTTTCTTTCATAGTTTTTTGTCATTTCCATGGGTTTGTTGCCCGTTTCTCCCTCTTCAGGGCCATGTTTACCCTGAAGATGTATTCCACTGACGACGGCTGGTGGTACATCTCGCCCCGACCCAGGTGTCTCCGGTTCGACCTCCTCTCTTCTATCAAGGGCTGGAAGAACCGGTTTTTCTTTGCCTCGGTCGAAGATGTCGACTGGGCCTGGAGTGAACCGGACCGGTCTCCGAACCGGAACTCCCAAGTCAAGTCGGTGGACCAGGAGGCCTACTCCCTACTCTTGAGCGACGTGGTCCCGGCGCTTGAGGTTTTGCTCTCAGAGCAGAATCTTTTCGAGGCCGGGATCAATCCCATCCGCGAGCCGGGTGAGATTCAGTCCTCCCTTGACTCTTGCATTCTTTCTCCTTATGACCGAGCTGGCTAACCTTCTTCTCTTTTGCGTTGCAGGCATGAAGTTCTCGCTGGAGAGCCTCCTGGAGGGCGCGGCCCAGAGAGACATCGTCGAGGTAGAAGTGCCTGCGGTGAAGAGGGCTCGCACCGAGGCGAGCCAGGAGGCTGCGTCGGTGACCGTACCCAGCCCAGCGGCCGCTGCTCCCCCGCCCAGGCTGCCTCGGGGCGGGGCCATCGATTCTTCAGCCGTCAGACCCGGTGGTGCTGCCATCGAGGGGGCTCCACCACCTGCAGCTCCATCCAGCGCCGGCCCTATCATCGTCGCGGCTCCAACGGCGTAGCCTGTGTCCTCTGCCAGCCCGTCAGTTGTGATTCCTACGGGAGGGACAGTCACCGCTGGAGCTGACCTGACGGCTCCGCCACCGGTGATCACCCACCGGTGTTCAGTCATCCGCGACAAAGGGCTCATGGAGAAAGTGATGGATTACGCCTCCACAGCCCGGGACCGCCGATCTCGAGGTGGTCGGGACTACGCCGATGCTCTACTCGGGATCCTCCCGCAGCTCTTTACGGTAAGCCCGAACTCATATTCTTCTGTCTTCCATGACCTCGGGTGGTCTTTCTTCTAACCCGATTTCTCCACTGTGCAGATTGGGAACGATGTTCTCCTACTGAGGAACTTCCTCGTAGGGAACGCGAAGAGGGATGCCGAGAAGGAGAAGAAGCTCGGCAAGCTCGCGGCCGATGTCAAGGACCTCATGGAGAAGGGGGTCGAGCTGCGAGCAAACAACCAGGCCCTCCAGACAAACCTGGCGCGTGTCGAGGGGCGGAACAAGGAGCTGGAGTCTTCTCTGTCGGAGGAGAGGACCTCCCACCAGCGTCGCGTGGAGGAGGATGCGGCTGAGAGGGCTCGCCTTCAGGCCCACTCCCAGTGGCTGGAGCGCCAGCTGGAGGAGGCCAGGAGGGATGCGAACGCGGCGAAGGAGCGGAGCGCGTACGTCAACGGGCTCTTGGAGGCCGCGAAGCGGGAGGCACAGGAAGCCATCCCGAAGTTCCGGGCTTCCGACGAGTACACGTCGGAGGTCCGGGAGGCCACCGTGGACTCCTTCCTGAAGGGGTTCCGGATGTGCCGGGAGAAGGTAGGGGCCTTCTACCCCGAGCTCGACCTCAGTGGGGTGGTGCTCGGAGTTAGAAGGCAAGGACCCGAGAGCAGAGCCTCCGGTGCGGCCGACGCCACGCCTGCGGCCCCGGCGACCGACGAAGCCGTGGCTCCGGAGCAGCCGCCTAAGTCGGCAGCCGCTGAAGGCGAGGATGCGGAGCGCGCGACCCAGGCTGAGGACTCCGACCCTGCACCGAACTGAGCCACCATCTTCTCACCCTTCTTTGTTGTCGTTGTTGTACTTCTTCTTCTTTTCTTTTTTTTTGGGGAATCCCGGCCTGTCGGGATTCCCAGCTTGTACTTTTCCTTGGATCAATGAAAACATCATTTGACTAAGTCTCGAGTTCACTTTCTTTCCCACTCTCCCATCTCCTCTTTTTCCTTCTTGAGATGTTGATGTGGAGTGCCGTAACGAGCATGGACCTGGTCCCGTCCGTCACTCAGATCGAAGGTTGGGGCATTCCGGCCCGCGTGGTGTCAGAGTAGACCTTGAGCGGGTCCATCTTTGGGATTGCCTTCTTGCTCGCGTGGGCGAAGTGGTTCCTGCCCCGCCTTCCAGGCCGAAGCCCGGGACTTCCGGACTGAAGCCCGGGGTCGCAGGCTTTCTCAAGCCTTGCGCGGCTTGCTGAGCTGTTCTCCGTGCTTGCGCGGGCAAACTAGGTTCTGCCTCGCCTTCGAGGCCGAAACCCAGGACTTACGGACTAAACCCCGGGGCCGCAGGCTTTCTCAAGCATTGCACGGCTTGCCGAGCTATTCTCCGTGCTTGCGCGAGCGAACTGGGTTCTGCCTCGCCTTCCAGGCCAAAACCCAGGACTTCCGGACTGAACCCCAGGGCCGCAGGCTTTCTCAAGCCTTGTGCGGCTTGCCGAGCTGTTCTTCGTGCTTGCGTGGGCGAACTGGGTTCTGCCTCACCTTCCAAGCCGAAACCCAGGACTTCCGGACTGAACCCCGGGGCCGCAGGCTTTCTCAAGCCTTGCGCGGCTTGCCGAGCTCTTCTCAGAGCTTGCACGGGCGAACTGGGTTCTGCCTCGCCTTCTAGGACGAAACCCAAGACTTCCGGACTGAACCCCGGGCCGCAGGCTTTCTCAAGCTTTGTGCGGCTTGCCGAGCTGTTCCCCGTGCTTGCACGGGCGAACTGGGTTCTACCTCGCCTTCCAGGCCGAAACCCAGGACTTCCGGACTGAACCCCGGGGCTGCAGGCTTTCTCAAGCCTTGCGCGGCTTGCCGAGCTGTTCTCCGTGCTTGCACGGGCGAACTGGGTTCTGCCTCGCCTTCCAGGCCGAAACCCAAGACTTCCGGACTGAACCCCGGGGCCGCAGGCTTTCTTAAGCCTTGCGCGGCTTGCCGAGCTGTTCTCCGTGCTTGCACGGGCGAACTGGGTTCTGCCTCGCCTTCCAGGCCGAAACCCAGGACTTCCCGCTTTCTTCGACCGTCGGCCATGATCGGGTGTGCCAAACTCAGGGCCATGCACTGGTTTCCCTACAAAGTGAGAAAAGAGCGTTTGAAGCAAGGAAGCTTTATTGCAGGAGTGGGGAACCTTACATTACTAATAATACACTCTTAAGTTCGAGGCGTTCCACGTCCGGGGGAACCTGGCCCCTCCCAACTCCTCCAGGTAGTAGGCACCGTGGGGGAGGGCTTCTGCTACCCGGTACGGGCCCTCCCAGTTGGGTGAGAGCTTGCTGCATTCCCGTGGCTGAGAAGCTTCAGCGCGCTGGAGGACTAGATCTCCGGGACGAAAAAACTTCGGCCACACTCGGGAGTTGTAATACCTGGCCACACGCTGCCTATACGCCGCCATCTGAACTCGGGCCTTGTCCCTCGTCTCCTCAAGAAGGTCAAGGTTGAGCATAATTCTGGCGGGGTTCTCTGTCTCGTCATATTGCTCCATACGTAGCGTGGGTAGGCTGAGCTCGATCGGAATGACCGCTTCGGCTCCGAAGACGAGGTTGAACGAGGTCTTGTCGGTTGCCATCCTCGGGGTGGTATGGTATGCCCAAAGGATGCTGGGGAGCTCCTCGGCCCATCTGCCTTTGGCCTGGTCCAGCCGCATGCGGAGGCCCTACAGAATGGTCCTATTCGTGACTTCGACCTCTCCATTGGTCTGGGGATGCGCCACCGAGGTGAAGCGATGCCTGATGCCGAGGTCGCCGCAGAACTCTTCAAACTCCCGGCAGTCGAACTGGCACCCGTTATCAGTAACCACGTTGTGGGGGAGGCCGAAGCGGCAAATGATCGATTTCCAAAAGAACTTGGCGACGTTTGCTTCGGTGATCCGTGCCAAGGGTTCGGCTTCGACCCACTTCGTGAAGTAGTCGATGGCCACGATCAAGAATTTCTGCTGCCCAGACGCCGGTGGGAATGGGCCTAGAAGGTCCATCCCCCACTGGGCGAATGGCCACGGAGCTGAAAGCTGGCAGATTGGGTTGGAGGGCTGCCTTTGCACCGTGGCATGATGCTGGCACCGATCGCACCTCTTCACGAAGTCAGCGGTGTCTTCCTTCATCGTCTCCCAAAAGTAGCCCTGACGAAGGGCTTTGTAGGCCAATGCTCTGCCCCCCACGTGGTTCCCATAGACGCCCTCGTGAATCTCCTGGAGCACGAGTCTGGCTTCTGCGGGTCCTACACACTTGAGGAGGGGGTAGGAGTAGGATCTTCGATACAATTGCCCATCCATCAGGATGAACCGCATGGCTTTCCTTCTGATGAGGCGGGCCGCCTCGCGGTCCTCCAGCAGGGTGCCGCTTGTTATGTATTCGGCGTACTTGTCCATCCAACAGGGCTCACGACTGACCTGATGGACCTCCACCAGGGTCTCGTGGCTTGGGGTCTCAAGGCGCTCCACGTGAGCGCGGCCCAGCATCGAGTCTGGCAGGGTTGCCAGCCGGGAGAGAGTGTCCGCACGGGCGTTCTCCCTACGGGGGATGTGGAAGATGTTGAAGCATCGGAATCTGGCCGCGCCCGCCATGACGAGCTCCAAGTATTTCGCCATTTGGGGGTCGTGTGCGGCGTACTCCCCGGAGACCTGCCCCGCTACGAGCTGGGAGTTAGTGAAAGCTTTGAGGTTGGTCACGCCCAGCTTGCGGGAGACCCTCAGCCCAGTGAGGAGTGCCTCGTACTCTGCCTGATTATTTATCGCGGCGAACTGGAAACGGAGCGCGTATTCGGCGATGACTCTGTCGCTATTGACAAGGATGAGTCTGGCCCCGCTCTCGCCGGAGTTCGAGGCTCCATCTACATGGAGGATCCAGGCATCCTCTCCGGGCTCGTCGGGGCCCGTCTTCAGCGGTTGGCCTTAGGGGCCTTCCTCGGGCTCCTTGTCTAAGCCTGCACATTCGACCAGGAAGTCGGCCAGCACCTGCACTTTCATGGCCGACCTTAGCCTGTACGCGATGTCGAACTCGCTGAGCTTCAGTGCCCACTTTGCCAATCGCCCGGAGGTGTCGGGTCGGCTGAGCACCGCTTTCAGTGATTGATCCATCAGGACAGCGATGGGATGCGCTTGAAAATAGGGCCTGAGATGCTGGGCAGACACTATTAGCACAAAAACGAGTTTCTCGGGCCGAGAATACCTGAGCTCCGCATCGCGGAGAAGTTTGCTGGTATAGTATACCAGCCGCTGGACTCCTTGGTCATCGGTCCGGACCAGGACCGAACTGACGGCTTCCGGGGTGATCGCCAGGTAGGGAATGAGTTCCTCCCCCTCCTCGGGCCGGGATAGCAGTGGTGGCGATGCAAGCGTCTTCTTCAGCTCTTCGAAGGCCTCCTAGCATTCCTCGGTCCAGGTGAAGTCGTTCATCTTTCTCAGCACCTTGAAAAAGGGACGGCAGCGATCTACCGACCTGGAGATAAAGCGGCTGAGGGCTGCAACTCGTCCGGTGAGTTGCTGCACTTGCTTCTTGGAGGCGGGCTGCTCCATGTCCAGGATGGCCTGGACCTTCTCGGGGTTGGCTTCAATTCCTCTTTGGGTCACCATGAATCCTAGGAATTTCCCGGCGAAGACGCCGAAGGCGCACTTTGCAGGGTTCAGCTTCATCTGATGACGCCGGAGGTTGCCGAACGTCTCCGCCAGGTCAGCTACGTGGTCCGCGTCGGGTTTGCTCATCACCAGCATATCGTCCATGTACACCTGCATGTTGCGGCCGATCTGGTCCTTGAAGATCCTGTTGACCAGATGCTGGTACGTGGCCCCAGCGTTCTTGAGGCCAAACGGCATCATCCTGTAGCAAAAAGTTCCGCGGTCGGTGATGAAGGCGGTATGCTCTTCGTCCTCAGGGCTCATTCGGATCTGGTTGTATCCAGAGAAGGCATCCATGAATGACAGGAGGCGATGTCCCGAGGTGGTGTCGACCAGCTGGTCGATCTTTTGGAGAGGGAAGCTATCCTTCGGGCACGCTCGGTTGAGGTCGATGTAGTCCACACAGATCCTCCACTTACCACTGCTCTTTCTTACCATGACCACGTTCGCTAGCCAACTGGGATACTGGACTTCCCGCACAAAACCGGCGGCGAGGAGTTTCTCCACCTCCTCATTGATGGCTTTTTGTCTCTCCATGGCGAAGCTCCTCTTCTTCTGGCGGACCGGGCGGCAGCTCGGATCCACGTTTAGCCTGTGCATGATGACCTCGGGCGGAATGCCCGGCATGTCGGTCGCCGACCAGGCAAACACGTCTGCATTCACGCGGAGGAACTCCAGTAGGCGGGTCCGTTCTTCTTCGGGGAGTTGCGCCCCGACCTGCACCATCCTCAGCTGGTCTGAACCAAGGGGATAAGTCAACAGGCGTTCTACGGGCCCTCCCCTGGGTTCCTTCTCCCTTAGGTCGAGGTCGTCAACATCGGGGGCGAGCTCCGCGCCCCGGGCGCCCGGGACCGTCTGGAGGCAATGCGGGACCGGCTGGGTCATCCCCTTCATCTCCCCGAGCCCGGAAGGCATGGGGAACTGCATCAACAACCTTTTCATGGAAATTATGGCATCCAGTTGGTTGAGCCCGGGACGCCCAAGAATGGCATTGTAAGGCGAAGGGAGCCTAATGACGGTGAACGTCATCAGGACGGTCGTCTGCCAAGGTGGGGATCCGGCGGTGACTGGGAGAGTGATCTCCCCTTCGACCCCCACGGAGTCCCCGGTAAAACCTACTAGGGGGGTATGCACCGGTCTCAGCTGATCGCGGGACAAATTCATCCGAGAGAAAGCGTCGTAAAAAAGCACGTCAGCCGAGCTTCCACTATCCCCCATGATTCGATGTACAGGATGCTTCGCGATGGTCATCTCGACCACCACGGCATCGTTGTTTACATTCTCATTATCCTTCCCCTCCTCGGGAGGGATTACATTTTCCGGGTTCCCGACTTCCCGGGCCCTCTTCGCCGCTCGCCCGACCCCAAGTGAAATCATGCCCACGGGCTTCTCCGTCGGGCGGTTATCGATTGCGGGAACTGGTGGTAAGGTCACGAGCAGCTGCCCCTCCGGGGGGACCTCGTTCCTGACGAACTTCCTGAGGTAGCCCCTCTTGATCAGCTCCTCGATCTCCCGCTTCAGGTTGCGACACTCCTCCGTGTCATGGCCGTGCTCGCGGTGGAACTGGCAGTACTTCGATTTGTCCCGGATAGCCCTCGGGTTCTGAGGAGGAGGTCGGCGGAGGTAACGCTCACCCTCAATTTCCATGAGGATCTTTGTCCGAGGTGCGAGGAGAGGGGTGAACCTCCGTTCTGGAATGGCCTCGTTTCTCGACCTTGGATTCGGGCGAGGGTCGGCAGACGGCCAGGGCTTCCGAGCTCCTAGAATATCCCTCGGGGGCGGCCTCTTCAGAGTCTTCCCGTCTAGCTCTCGACTGGTGCGGTCGGCCTCCTCCGCCCGGATGTACTTATGGGCACGGAGGAGGAGCTCGGAGTACGTCCTGGGAGGCTTCTTGTCTAGGGAGTAGGTCAGGCGGGACATCTTGAGCCCGCGCTTCAAGGCCAGCATGGCGACGGGCTCGTCCAGGCTGTAGATTTCCAGGGCTGCGATCTTGAACCGGGTGATGTAGTCCTGGAGCAGCTCCTGGTCCTACTGGCGGATGGAGAAGAGGCTATCCACCTCTCTTGGCACCTTTCGACAGGCATCGAAATGCGCCACAAACTTTCCTTCCAACTGGTGGAAGGAGCAGATAAATCCAGGCTCGAGGCGGGTGAACCAGACTCGAGCGACCTTCCGGAGGGTAGCTGGGAAGGCGATGCACAAAAGAGCGTCGGTGGCCCCCTGGACCCTCATGAGAGCCTTGTAGCTCTCCAGATGGTCTAGAGGGTCAGTGGTCCCATCGTAGGGATCCACCTGCGGCATGCGGAACCGTTTTGGGATCGGTTCAGCCTGGATTTTTTCAGAGAAGGGAGGACGGGAGTCGTAGCTCGCCGGGTCCACTAATGAGTTCTGCAGGTCGGCAAATCGGCGGGCGAACTCCGCCAACTTGCGTTCGTGCTCCTCCAGGTGCCTCTCAGCCTGGCACCTGATGGCCTTGTCGGTGGAGTCCTCCACCGAGATCGCTGGTGAAGGGGGGGCCGATCGGTCTCGATGCAAAGTCAGGCCTCGGCGCTGCTTGCTGCGATGCACCATTTCGGCTTCATCGGCCGGGGATCGACTCTCGTGATCCGCCGAACCGGAGTAGTTTCTTTTTGCGGGAGCTTGGTGGCTCCCGCGGGGGTTGGAGACTGCCCTCGGGTAGGATGGCCTGCCCTGAATGGAGCGCAGGCTCCCACGCTGTCCCACGGCTCGGGCCGCGGGGGTCCCCGGCTGCGGCTGCATGGCCAGGGATCGCTGCTGATGTTGAAGCTGTCGGACTGCCGAGGTCAAGGTCTGCAGCTGTTGGATTACGGCCGCGAGGGGCCCGTCTGCTGAGGTCGGCTGTGGTGGAAGAGGAGGGGGAGCTGGAAGCTCCCTCTCCGGGCTGTGGGCCCCTTGAGGGGAGGGAACTTCCCCCACACGGCTGGTGGACGCCTCGCGCCCGCGAGTGACCACCATTGTTGGAGAGCGCGGTACCTGCAAAAAGCTGGCTCCCGCTAGGGTGTGTTGTCCTGCCCCCCTACCTGGCATGCCAATCTGTTGCCGATCTCGCCGCCGCGCCCGTGCCTCAGATCCGTCGATCCTACCGTACCGCCTGGCTCCTGGTGTTCCTGGCCGGAGTGAACCTGCCAGAGAGAGGGTCAGAAGACCCTGGCCGGGGATCCCGGCGAGGGAGCTCCGACGGTCAAGTTAGTAGACGGCGAGAAGGAACAGATTCTCCAAGACGGGCGCCCGAAGGAGTCCCAGACTCATAGAATTTACTAGAAAGAGAGGTGCTACAGGGACCGGAAACTCGGCCGGGCTCCCCTGCCGAGCTCACGCCAAGCGATCCCCTCTCGGGACCCTGGATCTTACTCTCGGAGTGGGGCTTTTGGCCACTGTTCCTTGCTTGTCCCCAGCTCGATCAGCTTACCTGGTCGCCTCCAGCTTCCTTCCTTTTATCTCCTCCCGCTGTTCGCCTGTCCTCCCCTCGCGGGAGGCTCCCCTTTCCATCCTTTTCTCTTTCCCCTTTTTGGTGTTGAGGGCCAGGCGGCTTTCCGACCTCGTTCGCCGAGCTCAGCGGGGAAAGGGCAAAGACAGAAAGGGGGGTGGCACCGACAAGGCGGTCGGTCAGACCTCGGGCCTAATGAGGGTGCTCTCCTTCCTAAGTACCGGCGCTGTCCGTTTACGGCCCCTGTTTTGTCAGAGCCGCTCCTTTCGACTGCGGGACTTGCCGGGTCGACGTAAGTGGTGTTTCGCGTGTTGCCGCCATCCGTACGGGGCGCTGCCTGTGATGCACACAGCTCGAGGGCCAACCTCGGAACCTACGCCTCTCTCTTTGGGATCTTCTCTGTACGGGCGGCCTGACCTCGACCGAGGTGGACCCCTCCTGGGTGGACACCTGGCGAGGTGGCAGGAGGTCGTCTGGCTTCGACCGAGGTGGACCCGTCTCCGGGGACCACCTGGCGAAGGGGCGAAGGAACAGCCGACCTCGACCTAGGTGGACCCCTCCTGGGTGGACACCTGGCGAGGTGGCAGGAGGTCACCCGGCTTCGACCGAGGTCCAGTGGACACCTGGCGAGGTGGCAGGAGGTCGCCCGGCTTTGGCCGAGGTGGACCCGTCTCCGGGGGCCACCTGGCGAAGGGGAGAAGGATCAGCCGACCTTGGCCTGGGTGGACCCCTCTTGGGTGGACACCTGGCGAGGTGGCAGGAGGTCGCTCGGCTTCGGCCGAGGTGGACCCGTCTCCGGGGACCACCTGGTGAAGGGGCGAAGGATCAGCCGACCTCGGCCTAGGTGGACCCCTCCTGCGTGGACACCTGGCGAGGTGGCAGGAGGTCGCCCAGCTTCGACCGAGGTGGATCCGTCTCCGGGGACCACCTGGCGAAGGGGCGAAGGATCAGCCGACCTCGGCCTAGGTGGACCCCTCCTGGGTGGACACCTGGCGAGGTGGCGGGAGATCGCCTGACTTCGGCCGAGGTGGACCCGTCTCTGGGGGCCACCTGGCGAAGGGGCGAAGGAGCGGCCGACCTCGGCCTAGGCGGACCCCTCCTGGGCGGACATCTGGCGAGGTGGCAGGAAGAGCCCTAAACCGAGATCGACCTCGACGAGCGCGGCAACGTCTCGGGAAGTCGTCTGGCGAGGTAGCCCGGCCGAGCTCGACCTCGGCGTTGTGGGAACCGACACTGACTCGGCCGAAGAAACCTCCACGTGGCCCGATTATATCTGACGGTACCTGAGCCTGGGCACGTCATCATTACGGCCGTAACACATGGCATGGAGCCTTCATCATCAATCATCATCTTCGAATCACCAAGAAGAACCTGCAAAAGAGTCAAGGTAAGGTCATGATTCAAATAAATTAAGGGAGAAGGAAGGAATCAATTAAGAGAAGTGAAAAGAGTTGCTAGAATTTTTGGGCAGCACTTCCTCTTCTTCTTGGACTACTTGGATCTTAGATAGAAAAGCTTGGAAATGGAACTATGGTCCTTCAAACTCAAGGCACTCACTCAAACACAAGATTAAACTTAACACTCCAACTCAAACTTCAAGATAAACACTCAAAACACTAAGGAGAACTAATGAACTTGGCAAAGGTGAAAGAGAACACAAACTAGCAAGCCTTCATTCAACTCAATTAATTTATTGCCTTACAAGAGGAGGCCTTGGTCCTATTTATAGGCCAAGGGCAGCCATAATGGGTGGGTGAAGGAGCCAAGTAATTCAGATTTAGTTGGTAATTTATTACACGATTAGTTTCTAGTCTAACTAATCCTAACAAGAGAAAGTCCTAGAAGCTCCATGTGGCGCCATCTCCTTGCAACACTTGTCTTCATCTAATCCTTCCACATGTTCTTTAAGGTTTGGTCTTCTAATTAGGCTTCAAGGTAGAAGATTTCTTCATAGCTTGGCCAGCCCACGGGCTTGGAAAAGGAATCTTCGCTTGATTTCGGCTTTAAACAATTCAATCTTGCTTCATGGAATTAGGAGTCTTCAAGAGGTGCTTCATACATTTGTGGGAACCTGAAAAAAAGAAAAGATTGGACTACAACCAAAGATTATTAGTTTGTAATTTCTTCCTCTTGCCATTGTCCTCATTAATTCTCCCTAGGTGAAAATAACTCAGCCCTGACGAGTATGGATCATTTTGGCTTTGGTAGTATTCAAGTATATCTGGATTGATCCTTTGTAGTTCTTCTTGAGTGATCCATGAATCTTCAGAATCAGGTCTACCTTGCCAATGGACCAAGTATCATTGGTAATCTTTATTCCGGGT
Source organism: Areca catechu (assembly GCA_021397845.1). Taxonomy (NCBI): domain Eukaryota; kingdom Viridiplantae; phylum Streptophyta; class Magnoliopsida; order Arecales; family Arecaceae; genus Areca; species Areca catechu. Next base: position 99,089,781 of record CM038041.1, read on the forward strand.
AATGACAATCTTGTCATCTATGATCCTTTCAATTCATTCTCCCTGCTTTGGTAGTGTGGCTGGTGGGCACTCTGGGATTGGTTCACTCTCAAGGGATGGATCAGGTTCTAGGAACTCACTGGAAATCATTGTGGGCTTCTTGTATCCTACCAGATCTGAGATATTAAAAGTAGAGCTAATGCTAAAGTTAGAAGGTAGGTCCAGCACATAAGCATTAGGTCTTATTCTTTTTATTATTTTGAAAGGACCTACACCACGGGCAAGGAGTTTCTTCCTAGTTCCCGATGGAAACTGTTCAGGTTTTAGCCTGATCATCACAAAGTCCCCTACTTGAAATTCTTTGGCCCTTCTATGAGAATCAGCCATATGCTTGTAGATCTCATTGCTCATTTGGATTTTCTTACTAATCTCTCTGGGCAAATCCCTAAGATGTTGTGCATATGATTCGACAGACTTATGCATGGATGACACCAAATGACAAAACAAACTCAAATGATAAAAAGACAAGCTCAAATGGGCTTTATTAACTAAGGACTGAATTTTATTGTTAAGGTAGGAAACAAAGGTTCCTAATTTCCAATATTTCCCTTAAGAGGCTTCTAAGACTCTTGCACATATCTTTAGGTAAGTGGCAGTAAATCTTAATTTGTCTCCCAACATATACCCTAGAGTCTTAAGAAAGTAATTATTGAATATCACTGGGAACAGATCAATGGTATGGTAGATATCCCAGCCAGATGAAATAGGAGAGTGAATGATACATAGTGGTGGATCAGGATGGTGGATGTTCAAAAATTGATGGGGGACGAATTTGATGAAATAGGTGTGTGGAGATGTGATCTACTTACCTAGCAACAACATATCAGCATTAGTGCTCTAGATATGGCCGGATTCATGGGTAGAAGGGATGAAGAATTTCAAGCTAGGAACTAGGTGAGCAGAAAATCTGACACCCTTGTGCAAGCTTCCTTTCAAAAAAATAAAAGAGAGAATCTAAGGGCATAGAAACCCTCAAACTAGGCTAAGGTACCTTTAATAACCTCAAATCCAAGGATTAAGAGGGTCTTTTCCCAACAATGAAGAGAAATCAAAACTCAAGTGGAAGGAAAATACTCACTACTCAAAAATTGAAGGCTAGAGACGAGATCTACACTCCCTTCTTGGATTCACCATTGAAGCTTTGATCATGGCATGGAGCCTTCATCATCATCTTCAAATCACCAAGAAGAACCTGTAAAAGAGTCAAGGTAAAGTCAAAATTCAAAGAAATTAATGGAAAAAGGAAGGAATCAACAAGAGAAGTAAAGAGAGTTGCTGGAATTTTTGGACATTACTTCCTCTTCTTCTTGGACTACTTGGATCTTAGGTTGAAGAGCTTGGAAATGGAACTATAGTCCTTCAAACTCAAAGCACTCACTCAAATTCAAGATCAAACTCAACACTCCAACTCAAACTTAAAGAAAACACTCAAAATTCTAGGAATAACTCAAGAGAACTTGGCAAGATGGAAGAGAACTCAAACAAGGAAACTTTCATTCAACTCAAATCATTCATTGCTTTACAAGAGGAGGCCTTGGTCCTATTTATAGGCCAAGGGCAGCCATAATGGATAGCAAAAAGGTGGATTAAAAAGCCAACTAATTCAGATTTAGTCGGTAACTAATTACATTAAGAAGCTTCTAGGTAACTAATCCTAACAATAGAAGAAACTAGAATCTCTATGTGGAGCCATCCTATTTCACCAAGTGTCCTCATCAAAAGTCTTCCATGTGTCTTCTAAGATTTAGTCTTCAAATATGATTCAAATTAGGTGAATCAAATCATAGGTTGGCCAGCCCAAATGGATTGCTTGGAATTTTAGAAAGAAAGGTCTTCATTAGTTGAATTTCTTTGGCTTGCATGTCTCAAATGGAAATGGTCTTGACTTGCTTCATGCAATAGGGCTCTTCTTCTTAAATGGGTGGAACTAGGAGCCTTCAAGATGCTTCATGAGGTTGGGCTTCATCTCCATAATTTGAGTGGAACCTAAAAAAATTGGACTAGCTACAAAACCAGAGATTATTAGCTTGCAACTTCTTGGAACTGATATGTAGGGGTTTGTTCTTGGGTTTCCCTGATGGTCAATACCCCAATAGATGCTCTTTCATTAATCTCCAAATTTGAATCCTTATCGGTTAACTTTAATTCCACATCCTCTTTTTTAATGAACTCTTTTATTTCTTGGGGTGGTTCTTCCTGGACTTCTCTTTCTTCAAGTTAATTATTTTCATCTTTAATTTCTTCAGGCTGGGTGACTATTCCAAATTCATCCTTTATTGCAAACACTGGATCATGTATATTTAGGTTAGACCCAACTTCACTGATTTCGTCCTTAAATTTTTCATCATGTTCAAGGGATTCTTTCTTTAATTCCTCAGTTGGACAAGATTTGGATTCTATTTTTTCCTTGAGTACTTCAAGAGGTTCAGGAGATTTTTTCTTTAATTCTTCCATGGATTTAGTCTCTTCTTCATCTCTCTCATACTCATTGAATTCAACAATATATTTAAATATAGTTTTATCATCTTGTCTCAATTTGTATCATTGGGTTGGAAGATTTTGCTAATAAGATTTGACTAGGTATTTTTTCCTCAGCTTACTCTTCATATCTCTCCAAGTAATTATTTTATGCCAACTATAATAACTTTTATGCTCAACATGTCCCCAATATGACTTAGCATGTCGGATTAGCTTTAATTTGGCAAATTGACACTTCCTTTCTTTCGACATTTCATCAAACTCAAAGTACTGATCCATTTTCTTCTCCCAATAGACATACACCTTAGGGTTTCCATCAAAAGTGGGTTCATAGGGTTGATTGCTCCTAAAGACTCTCTTCTCTTGATCTACAAAACCTTGACAAGGGTATCTAAGTTTATACTCAGGGATGAGATCATGACAATAGACTCTTGGATCAATAGGAGGTGATTTAGGATTAGTACGGATCAAGCGATCTTTTTCGATATTCCCAATTTGATTATTCACTTGCCCTAACTCTTTGTTCATTGATCCTAGTTGTTTAGTTAGGGTATCAAATTTTTCAGTTAGGGTCCTCATAAAGAATTCAAGATTGGGGTCCATGGGTAATAACCAGACTGAGGGTGGACTTTGGTATTGGGCTTATAGGACACTGTACAAGGATAAGCAATACAATGGGAAAGCAAACAAGACCTAATTCTAGGGCTCCTAGACCTAGAGTTCAAGAATACAAGACTTAACTAGGTACTACTTAAGAATATAATTATCCTGTCTACTAGCCAGGTAAGAGGTGGGGTTGTGGGAGGCTCCCCTCACTTTCGTGAGGTCCTAATTAAAAATCGCAAGTCCACTTAAGACATTTGCCATTTGACCTCTAGCCTTAGACACCAATTTCAAGGAATAAGTACAAATTCATATAATACTTTGTCTTACCTTGCACTGGAACCTGACTTGTGGGTGTCCCTAGTTTAGGTTCCTACTTGATTTTACTTATAGCTTAGGTCAATGCAAATATGGGTGATTGTTTTGGACTAAGAAAAGGTAATGACCTCCTTCCCTTATGTAATATTGATTGCCCTTAAGATAGTTTAAAATTGGATGCAAACAATTTCAGCAAGACAAGGAGCACAATCAACTAGACTTAGCACAAATGCATGAATTTTTTAACCCAATTTTGAAATGTCAATTAATGCAAGTTTAAATTGAGTAACTCAAATCTTGAAATCTAGATTCCAGCAACCAATTTTAAAATTTTTAATTTTGAAATTTGATTAGAAAATTCATCCTCGGAGGAAAAGTGGTTAAAATGTAATTTTCAGTTTCCAAATAACCTCCAGCTAACCTGAATTTGAAAATTCAAGATTTAAAATTTTAAAAATCCAAAAAAATTAAAATAAAACTGATTTGGTTATCTATCAGATCTAAAATCTTAGATTTTAAATTTTGACTTCAAATTAATTCAAATTTTAGTTTAGAAGGTAGTTTGAAAACAGTTGCTATAAGATTCCAGCAGTTTAGCTAACTCTTGACAAACTGAAATCAAATTTTGAATTCCGAGATATAAATTTCTCTAAAATTCAAGATTTTGGTAGGAAATAACAAAACTCGAGGTCTAAATTTCATATCTAAAATTCAAAAACTAAAAAAAATATTTTTGTATTTTTTTTTGAAAATTAAATGAAATGGAAGGTAGAAACAGAATTCTGGACAGAACTTCAAAAATGACCTAAAAACTTATATTTTTAAATCTAGAAATCAAGAGAAATATTTTTTTTGGGTTTTATATCTCGAATCCTAACACACTAAGGTACTGGTAAAGTATTTTTTCGAATTTTTTTAATTTATTTAAAAAATACAAAAAATTACTGAATCTCAGAAGACAGTGAGACAAAATTCCAGCAGCCTGCAAAGCTTAACCTAGAACCAAATCTCTGATACCAAAAAATTGATGGGGGACGAATTTGATGAAATGGGTGCATAGAGATATGATATACTCACTTAGAAACAACATATTAGCATTAGAGCTCCAAATATGGCCGGATTCATGGGTAGAAGGGATGAAGAATTTCGAGCTAGGAACTAGGTGAGCAGAAATCTGACACCCTTGTGCAATATTCCTTTCAAAAAAATAAAAGAGAGGATCTAAGGACATAGAAATCCTCAAACTAGGCTAAGCTACCTTTAAGAATTTCAGATCTAAGGATCAAGAGGGTCTATTCTCAACAATGAAGAGAATTCAAAGCTCAAATGGAAGGAAAACACTCACCACTCAAGAATTAAAGGTTGGAGACAAGATCTACACTCCCTTCTTAGATTTACCATTGGAGCTTTGATCCATGGCATGGAGCCTTTATCATTATCTTCAAACCACCAAGAAGAACCTGCAAAAGAGTCAAGGTAAGGTCATGATTCAAAGAAATTAAGGGAAAATGAAGGAATCAACAAAGAGAAGTGAAGAGAGTTGCTGGAATTTTTGGGCAGCACTTCCTCTTCTTTTTGGACTACTTGGATTTTAGATAGAAAAGCTTGGAAATGGAACTATGGTCCTTCAAACTCAAGGCACTCACTCAAACACAAGATCAAACTCAACACTCCAACTCAAACTTCAAGAGAAACACTCAAAACACTAAGGATAACTCATGAACATGGCAAAGGTGGAAGTGAACACAAACTAGCAAGCTTTCATTCAGCTTAATTAATTCATTGCTTTACAAGAAGAGGCCTTGGTCCTATTTATAGGCCAAGGGTAGCCATAATCGGTGGGTTAAGGAGCCAACTAATTCAGATTTGGTTGGTAATTAATTACATGATTAGTTCCTAGTCTAACTAATCCTAACAAGAAAAAGTCCTAGAAGATCCATGTGGCGCCATCTCCTTGCAACAGTTGTCTTCATCTAATCCTTCCACATGTTCTTTAAGGTTTGGTCTTTCAATTAGGCTTTAAGGTAGAAGATTTCTTCATATCTTGGCCGGCCCATGGGCTTAGAAAAGGAATCTTCACTTGATTTTAGCTTTAAATAATTCAATCTTGCTTCGTGGAATTAGGAGTCTTCAAGAGGTGCTTCATACATTTATGGGAACCTGAAAAAAAGAAAAGATTGGACTACAACCAAAGATTATTAATTTATAATTTTTTTCTCTTGCCAATGTCCTCATTATCAAGGCCTCCTAACTAACTGCTTCCTGGGACCCATCTTCCAAGAAAAAGAGAATACAAGCAATGGAAGGAGAAATAGGCTAAAGATTCATGATAAAACCATGAAGAATGATGAAAGTAAGGGAAAGAATATGCTCAAACCAAGAATCGAAAGGTTGGAACAGTGAATAGGATCAAACAGAGTTTAGGGAATAGTGGGGGAAGTGTCGGCTCAATAGATTTCAAAAGAAATGGAAAGAAATCAGTCTATTATTCCTATTTAATCACTAGTTCCCACCGGTCAAGTGTCGACTCACGAGATCAGTCCAAGTGTTGACACTTGAAGGTGTTGACACTTCAAAGTGTCGACACTTCAAAATAAATCAAGAAAATAGGAAAAAATCATAGAAAATCAACGTAATTGATTTTAATAGCTAACAGATGATTGGATATAATTTTCAAGGATATTAAGATCAAGATGTTCTTAAAGGGAATTTGAAAGGTCATGAAGAATGATCTAGACTTAATCAAAATGATTAATGACCCCTAATTCTCTTCTAATCATACTATTTCTATCTTCATTGAGTGGCTTAGTCAGTATATCAGCTAATTACATATCAGTACAAACAAATTCAAGCATAACATTATTGTTTTGGACATGATCTCTAATAAAATAATGTCTAATTTTTATGTACTTACTTCTTGAATGTTAAACTAGATTTTTAGTTAAGTTAATTATACTTGTATTATCATATCTTATGGGTGTCTTAGATAGTTTAATACCAAAGTCCTCGAGTTGTTGCTTAATCCACAAGATTTAAGCACAATAACTTCCAGCTATAGTGTATTCATCTTCAGCTATAGATAGTACAACTAAATTTTGTTTCTTGCTAAACCATGAGATTAAGTTAACTCCAAGAAATTGATAAGTTTCATATGTACTTTTTTTATCTAATTTATATCCAGCAAAGTCAGCATCAGAATATACAATCAAATCAATAACTGAAGTCTTGGAGTACCATAATCCAATGTCAAGAGTACCAAATAAATATCTAAGAATGCGCTTAATAGCCATTAAATGTAATTTCTTAGGCTCAGACTGATATCTAGTACATATGCATACACTAAACATAATATTTGGTCTACTTGTAGTTAAGTACAGCAATGAACCAATGATGTCTCTATAAAATTTTTGATTAACTTTCTTACCAAATTCATCCCCGTCAAGTTTACAAGAAGGGCTCATAGTTGTACCGATAAGTTTAGTCTTCTCCATCCCAAACATTTTCAGAATCTCCTTTGTGTATTTGGTTTGGTTGATGAAGATACCTTCATTTGTTTGTTTAATCTGGAGTCCGAGGAAGTACCTTAATTCTCCCATCATGCTCATTTCAAACTCTCCCTACATAAGCTTTGCAAATTCTTGACAACGAGATTCATTGTGGCACCAAAGATAATATCATCACATAGATCTGTACAACTAAGAGATTATCAGCTTTTTTCTTTAAAAATAGAATAGTATCGACATGACCCCTAGTAAAACCATTTTCAATCAAAAATTTACTAAGTCTTTCATACCATGCACGGCAGGCTTGTTTTAAACCATAAAGTGCTTTGTGTAATTTGAAAACATGATCAGGATATGCATGATTTTTAAAACCAGATGGTTGTTCAACAAAAACTTCTTTAACTATATATCCATTCAAAATTGCACTTTTAACATCCATTTGAAATAATTTGAAATCCATAAAATATACAAATGCTAGAAGTAATCTAAAAGCTTCTAGTCTAGCTACCAAAGCAAAGGTTTCATCAAAATCAATTCCTTGTCTTTGATTGTAATTCTTAGCTACCAGTCTAGCCTTGCTTCTAGATACTATGCCATTTTCATCCAATTTATTCCTAAATACCCATTTTGTGCCAATTATAGAAGTATTAGATGGTCTTTCTATTAATGTCCAAACTTTATTTCTTTTAAATTGATTTAGTTCCTCTTGCATAGCAATCATCCAGTTTGGATCCTTTTCAGCTTCTTCAATATATTTAGGTTCTATTTGTGAAACAAAAGTAATATAATCACATTCATTTTTAATAGAAGATCCAGTTATTATCCCTTTTGATGGATCTCCTAAGATTAATTCCTTAGGTTGTCCATGAGCATACCTCCATTCTTTGGATAGACTTTTATCCTTTGGTGAAGATCTTATGGCTTCTTCTTCATTATCCTTGTTTTAATCTTCTTTGTTTTCTTCGGAAGGGGAATCATCCAAAGTTAGCTTCTTAAGTCCTTTAATACCTGCACAATCATCAGAAATATCATCTTTTCTAGAGGACTTGTTAGTAGACTCTTCAAATACATCATGCATAGACTCTTCTACTACAAGTGTTCTTTTATTGAAAACTTTGTATGCCTTGCTAGATGTAGAGTATCCTAAGAAAATACCTTCATCTGACTTGGCATCAAATTTGCCTAAATTATCTTTTTCATTACTTAAAATAAAATATTGGCAACCAAATACATGAAAATACTTTAAAGTAGGTTTCTTTTCTTTCCAAAGCTCATATGATGTTTTCTTTAAAATTAGCATGATTAAAACATGATTTAAAATATAACATGCGGTATTAACAGCTTTGGCCCAAAAATATCTAGGAAGATCATTTTTGCAAAGCATTGTGCACGCTATTTCTTCTAAAGTCCTATTTTTTCTTTCTACCATCCCATTTTGTTAAGGTATCCTAGGTGCATAAAAGTTTTATTCAATTCCTTTTTTATTACAAAAATCTTTAAAATTTTGATTTTCAAATTTAATACCATGGTCACTTCGAATACAAATAATAGAAGTACCTTTTTTATTTGAAAGTTTTAGATAAAATTTTATGAAAGCCATGAAAGATTCATCTTTATGTGTTAAAAATAAAATTCATGTAAATCGAGAGAAATCATCAACTATAACAAATCCATATCTCTTGCCTCCTAGGCTTGTGGTCCTAGTTGGTCCGAATAGATCCATATGGAGTAGTTCTAGTGCCCTAGAAGTTGAAACTATTCCTTTAGTTTTAAAAGAGGTTAATGATTGTTTTCCAAATTAACAAGCACCATAAATTTTATCTTTTCCAAATCTAAGTTTTGGTAAATATTTTATTAAATCTTTTTTGCACAATTTGTAAAGTAAATGCATACTTGCATGACCTAATCTACGATGCCAAAGCCAATTAGTCTCATTAATTATGGTATTCATTGCAACTAGGCATTCACCATCATGTAAAGATAAATTATTAAGATCAACAAGATAGATGTTGCCTTGTCTATTTTCAATGAATTTCACTCCATTATCATCAGGACTAGAAACCATGCAAAGGGATGATTCAAACATTACTTTAAAATTTTTGTCACAAAACTGACTAATACTAAATAAATTGTGCTTTAGTCCCTCAACTAATAATACATTATCAATAAAGGTAGAAGGGGAGATGTAAACTTTATCGATACCAATGATTTTTTCTTTATCATTGTTTTCAAAAGTTACACTCCCTCCATTCAAAGCTTTAGGAGAAGTGAATTGCTTCACATCTCCTGTCATGTATCTTGAGCAACTACTGTCAAGATACCACAATCTCTTTTTCTCTTTGGTTGCAAGACACACCTGCAAAATAGATCAAGTTTTTGTTTTAGGTACCCAAGCTATCTTGGATCCTTTAGGGTTAGTAGATATGATTCTTTTTGGAACCCAAACTTTATAAAATTATTTAATTTTCTCATATTGCATTGATAAACTTTATGTCCAAATTTTCTATAACTAAAGTAAGTAATATTAGATGATGCTGGAACAAAGAAATTCTTGAAAAATTTTTATTTTTTTTTGTTGTTTATAACCAAGTCCAGCTTTATCAAATATAACTCTTTGATTATTCAACAATAAATTTAACTTTTTAGAACTAAATATAAACTTTTCAACAAAAGGCTTAACTTTATCAAGCTCATCCTTTAATTTCTTGTTTTCTACCTCAAGATTTTTGTTTTTCATTAAGAGTTCATTATTTGTAACAATAGCCTTGGATCTTTTTAAAACTTCTATTTCTTTTGAAAGAGCATTCTTTTGTTTTTCTAAAATATCAATCTTGGCTTTTAGATCATTGCTTTCATTAACAAGATTGTTATTTTCAGAAGAAAAGGAATCAACATGCTTTTTCAACTTTTATTCTTAATTTTCAAAAATTTATATTCATGTATAAGTTCATTAAATACATCTCTAAGTTCTTCAAATGTAAATTCAAATTCAAGTTCAGATTGTACCTCATCTTCATGTGCTATGAGAAAAAGATTGGTGACTTCTTGTTATTCTTCTTCTGAACTGGAGTCTTTCGTTGTCGCTCCAAGTTGCCATTATAGCTTTCTTCTTGAACTTCTTTTTAAACTTCTTTAGGAGAGGACAATGAATCTTGTAGTATCTGGGCTTCTTGCACTCGAAGCAAATTGGTTGGTCCTTCTTCTTTTCTTTTTCTTTTTCTTTTTCTTTTTCATTTTCCTTGCTAGAATATGGCTTCTTTTTGTAAGGAATTTTTTTTTCTCATGAATCTTCTGAATTTCCTTGCCACTAGTGCCCCTTCATCTTCATTTTCACCTTCTTCTGATTCTTCACTTGAAGACTCATTTGGTGTAATTGATTTGAAGGCGATTGTTTTCTTCTTTCTATCCGCATCCACTACCTTTTGTTTCTAGTTCAACTCATAAGTCATGAGTGAACCGATAAGTTGCTCCAAGGAAAGTGTCTCAACATCTTTAGCTTCTTGTATTGTCATGACCTTTGGATCCCAAGATGCTGATAAAGACCTAAGAATTTTATTTGCAAGATTAGTGTTAGACATGACCTTGCTAAGACTACTCATACCATTAATAGTATTAGTAAATCTATTATACATATCAGTAATAGATTCATTTAGCTCCATGCTAAATATTTCATATGTATGAATGAGCATATGAACTTTAGTATTATTCACTTGATGGGTACCCACATGAGTAACATCAAATGTGTCCCAAATTTTCTTCGTGGATACACATGTGGAAATTCTATTAAATTCACTAGGATCCAATGCACAATAAAGCAAGTTCATAGCTTTAGCATTTAGCTTTGATTGCTTAATATCATTTTCATCACAATCCTCTTCTAGTTTTGGAATGAAAATGCCATTAACTATCATTGAAAGAACATGAAGACCTTTTACAACAACTTCCAAAGATTGTAATCTATTGAATGTATATAAATTCTCATACGGGTTTTCCAATATGTGTAATTAGTGCCATTAAAAAATGGCAGTCTATTTGTGGCTTGACCCTCAACAATACTAGAACCTATAGGAGCTGCCATAGATCTTTAACTCAAGGCGGTTAGACCTAAAAGCTGAGAACAAGGCTCTGATACTACTTGTTGCCCAACAAAATAATCCAAGAGGGGGAGTGAATTGGGTTTTTAAAATTTGTTGCAAGTATGTGCCAATTCAAAAATAATTAAGGTGCTAGTATGATTTCAAGTGTATGTGTGCTTGATAATAAAGTACAATAAAAATAATGAAGTAAATGCAAGAATAGAAAAAGCAATCACAAACATACAATATTTTATAGTGGTTTGATGCACTCCAAAGTACCTATATCCACTTTTCAAGGTTTATTAATATATTTCACTATAATCCAACTTGATTACAACCGATTAGTTTTCCTGGGCTCACTAATCAAAACCCTTCTTAATTTTCACAAGGCTAACCAAAAATCTAGTTGGTTTTCACAAGGCTCACCAACAACCAAGTTGGTTTTTACAAGGCTCACCAACAACCTAATCATTAGTTTCAATCCACTTGAAACTAGAAACAACAATAAATTTAAGTACAAAGTAAAGATATAATAAGCTTTCAAAATAAAAGCAAATATCTCTTTGAAGCTCTTTGAATGCTTGATGAAATGCTTGTCTCCAAGTTGTTGAAGCCTTAGTGAATGCTCAAAGATTGGACTTGAATCTTCTTGAATGCTCTTGAATGCTTGAAGGCTCAACTTCACTCCAAATGAATGAATACTCAATGAATGCTCATTAGTTTGTAGTCTATTTTGTCATGAATGCTTCCTCCATGAGTTTGGCACACTTTAAATACCTTTCCAAATCTTAAATAACCGTTTATGACTGTTGGAGAGGAAAAAATAGCTATTGAAAATAAAAAGGACCAATTATGTGCTTCAAAAAAACTATCCATTACTGTTCATCCAGACCTACAGGTGTCAATACTTCAGGTCATGAGTCGATACATGAGTCAACACTTGAGTCGACACTAGGTCAAAAATATCTTCTGAAGCTCTTTAGAGTGCACTAGTGCATCGACACTTCTTCTGGTGAGTCGATACTTGAGTCGACACTTCATCTTCATAAATCGATACTTGAGCAAAAGCTTGAATTCAGCATGTTCTATATCATTTTGGTCTTAGGCCTTGAGTCAATACTTGAGTCGACACATGAGTTGACACTTGGTCTTCATAAGTTGATACTTCATGCATACCAGCTAAAACTTCTTCTGCGTATCAGCTCAAGCTTCTGTGAGTCGACACCTTGAGTCGACACTTCACTTTCATGAGTCGATACTTGGCTGAAACTCTCCTAAAACTCTACTGAAACTCTGCTAAAACTTCTCCAAATTTAAACTTTGAGTCTTTCAAGGTTATTCTTATGAGCCAAGATCCATTTAACTTGAGATTTCATCAATATAAGTGACTTCTTCAACAAGATGACAAGCATTTAAACTTTCAACACATTTTATCTTTTGATGAGTATCCTGTTCTGATAAACATACTTTTAATATACAGTTAGTACTCAAATATACTTAAATATTTTATTATTCATCAAAATCAAGATAGGAGTCAATACCGTGGGTCTGCAACCCCGAAGGACTTCTGCATCTATCGAATCCCTCCACTTGGAATCAAACCTCATCGATAGCACCCCACCAATGCATCCCACTAAATGGCTAAGGGAAAAGCCTAGCAATGCTCACCTTAATATGGCTATCATAATAGATAAATAGTCAAATCCCTTAGCTAAGAGTGGATCTCAGCCATTAAAGAAACATGACCCCTCTTTGGGCCATAACTCCCAAAGCCATTAAGGCAAACTGTAAGAAGATAGATAATACAAAACCCTCCATTAATGGAAGGAGGATATCCTAAATAAAGGATGATTTCCTCCCAGTAATCATAATGAAGGCCAAAATTTGATTGCCTCTTATCCACCTGCCATCATTTCAAGATATCTTCAGATTACTCTTAAGGCTTGTATATAAAAGGGGATTCTTAATGAACCCCCCCCAAAGGTATGCACCCCCTATGCACATGCATGTGCCTTTACTATATTTTCACTACTCCATTTCTACTCTTTGGTCTAAGATACTGACTTAAGCATAGAGGGCCTTCACTGGAGCCACCTCCGGCTAGGACTTCTTTTGTAGGTATAGCAACCAATATCTCTCCTGAAGTGATTTCACATGGAGAATTCCAAGAAAGGCTATCTTCCAGTAAGTAGGCCATGCAGTTTCTCTCTAAGAAGGATTATGTGGCAACTCCTGAAGAGAGAGAGCATATGAGTAGGTTCCCATATGCTTCAATAATGGGTTCTATTATGCATGCCATGACATGTACGAGACCAGACATGGCATACTCACTAGGGATAGTAAGCATATACTAGTCTGGCCCAGGTGAGGCCCATTGGATGGTAGTGAAGACTATGCTTATGTATTTGCAAAATACTAAAGACAAATGGCTAATTGATGAAAAATTTAACTTAAAACTTATGGGTTACACTAACTCTTGTTTTCGGTTAGATATAGATAATAGCAAGAGTGTGCTGGGCTTTAACTTTACCCTGAATGGTGCAGTGATTTGCTAGAAAAGTCCCAAGCAGCTTATCATGGCAGACTTAGTTTGTGAGGTAGACTATATTAAAGCATAAGATGAAGCAAAGAAAGCTATATGGTTATGAAAGTTCCTCAATGAGCTGGAAGTGGCACCCTCCCTTGATGGTCTAGTTCTCCTATACTATGATAGCACTAGAGCCATTGCTCAAGCCAAAGAGGTGAAGTCCCATTGCACCATGCACATTCTGTGTCATTTTCATCTTGTACGAGAAATCATGGAATGAGATAACGTCGAGCTTCAAAAAATTGGTGGAAAGGAGAAGGCTGACCAATTCACTAAAGCTCTCAAAATCAAAGAGTTTGATGATCACAAAAGGAAAATAGATATTATATACTGTTCTAATTGGATTTAGTCCAAGTGGGAGATGTTGAAAATTGTGTCTTAATGCCAATCATATAACTTATAGATGGTTGATCTTGTATATGAATTATTATAAATAAAAATTATTTTTGGTTGTTCATCATATTGCATCTTCCTATAATGAGCTCTTGTGTGATGGAGTCTTTAGAACTAGTCTTTTATGATAAAGAGAGGATTTATCGTGTAGTTCTTAAAACTTATTCACAACCAAATGATACATTATTATAAGATAATAGTGTATCAAGTATAGGTCATTGTATACCACATAAGTTAGTTGTCCTCTTAACCAATGAGTATGGAGACACTGGTATGCATGTACCTGAAGTGTAGGATATTTTACAAAACGTGATCCACCAGCAAAGCACTCTTCTACCAAATATTGCTCGTAAAGGGATATGGATATAAGTATCCCTTAAACCTGACATCATCAGGTGACTTGCAAGTAACTCACTATACTTTGGTACTGAACTACTTGAATTTCTAATCTAGTGATAGAAGGTTTCTGGATCTAGTCAAGTACTCATGAAGTCATTGTATGAGTCAAGATGAAATTAACCCCTCCAAATATTAGAGTGAATGTCTCACTGTGTTTCAATTTCACAAAGCTTTAGCTAGGGTAGTTCTTGTGGGGAGTTGAAAGAACAATGCCCTAAAGGCCAATCATATTTTTTATGAAACAGGGGCTTATCTATAAAATTTTCATGACTTACGAATGATATTAATAAAAGGCATTTTGTTTCATCATATGTTGTGTCATATACTTTGTTATTTTAAGATTATGATGAATCCCATAAATTAAGATAATAATTTTAGTATTATAATGGAGTTCATAATAGTGAGACCTAGGATCTTATAAATTCTAATCTAATATATTTCCGGTCATAGGATCATCTAGTCAAGGATCGATTATTCCAAAAAGACTGGCACATCCTATGTATGCTCGATGAAGAGAGTGGTTGGTCTCATGACCACTTATATAAGGATACTAATACAAGGATATGGGTGATCATCATGATATGAGTTCACTAAATTGATCTATCATGAGAATATCTTATGCAAGTCTTGCTTACTTATCAAAAGATGATTCTCTTAGTGAAATTTTGCAAGTGATCCTTAGACCTAAGATTACCATGGTATCTTGTACATATAAATTTATGTTTCGAGTTATACTTATTTATGACTTAGTCATGTATGGGATGTTCATGGATATAGTGAATTATGTATGAAGGCTACGAGTAGGTCAACAAGGAATCGATCACTCCTAGTAAGAGAAGTATTTATCCCATGTAATCTCATCAAATGATGACTTAGGAAGTTTTTGATCAAACAATGATGAAATTAGAAAAGGATTTCTAATCTTTCATCGATTGAGTCTTCATTAATGATTTGAGGTTTGAATAAATAAAGTGTAAGGGTTTGACTATTTTTCATACCCATTATTTATTCGGGATAAAGGAAGATCGAAGGATTGAATTGTATGGTAACTTGCCACTGAAGTATATTTTGATAATTTCTATCAAATTCTCATCTTCTGTATAGGCATGACATGTTGCTAGATGTCAATCATATCTTGCATGTTATCATATATTAAATTGATTGAATTTATGAGTCAATTTGAAAAATGGTTCAAATTGGCAGCTAGGATTAGCTCGATTTGATCTAATTCAATTAATTGATTTCTAATTGAACTAAATCGACATGAACCTAGACCTACTGCTAGCTAGATGAGGAGATCAAAGGGTCACACACATGAAAGAATTAATCAAGGAAGTCATTTATATTTTTTATTAGGGTCATAGGATCTTAATTGGCTAGTTAATTAACATACTAGCATATGTTGGCTAGCCTAACTCTAACCAAATTAGATTGGATTTAAATGCTTATAATTTAGACTAACTAATTTGAATGGAACTTAAATTAGGTTGATCCTTAAGTGGAGAAGTCATATTAAGATTTATCCTGATTTTATAGCCTTTATCCATGTTTTAAACCAAGAGTCCCAAGGGCTTGGGACTCTTGGTACCAAGCACAAACATTAAGGGGCAAAGAAAGACCAAGACTCCTATAATTAAATCACATTTTTGGTGATAAACTTTAGCCCTTATCCTCTCTAATACATGCCCATTTGGATTGGATTTGATCAATCAAATTAAGTAATTATGGGCATTATTTCATGAAGGGATGCGATGCTTGGAATATATGGTGCATAGGATGGGCTAAGTCCTACTTATCAATCACCTTTTTCCAAATAAGCCTTTCTAGTTTATATGCCTATTGTAGTGTTGGACCAAGTCTTTAATTCTAAAATTAAAGACTAATTATCAAATTTTTTTCAAAGAGTTGCAATAAGCAACTCTTGGTACAAAATATTAGTATAACAATGTTTCACTTTGCACCTTTCTGCCTAGAGACTCCTTCTGCTTGAAGGGTCTTATCTGATATGTTAAATATTAAATTAAAGACTGATGAAAGGGTATTTTAGGCACTTCTTCTCTTTCTATTTAAATGATTCAATGATTGAAACCAAAGCATCCGAAGTTTGTCCTGATAATTCTCTTCCTTCTCTTGTTAGGATAAATCTTTTATTTTAAGACAAGTACACCATTTTAAGACAAGAGCTTAGAAGAGAATTAGAAAGGACAATAGATAGTAAGAGAGTTTTTAGAGAGGTTTTGAGATACTCTTCAAAAGAAAAAAGGTCCTAGAAGAAAGGCTGTTGAAGAAAGAAAGACTATCGAAAGGAGTCGAGCAAGAAAGAGGAGTGCTTTCTTGATCCAGTTCCTGTGTGGATCACCTCTAGAGAGCATAAACTTATGTGTCTAGTAAAGTTAAGGATATTAGCATTACAGGTGTTCTTCTATTTCCTAATATTTTGCTTTGTTAATTGATATAATCAAGGAAGTCCTAGGTCTAAAGTGTCGGTTGACTAAGATTTCAAGGATTAAAATTTTGGAATCCAATCTTCCACTATGCAACCATAACCCAATAAAAGTCACAAGACTTATAAGGTAAGACACATTGTTTATGTACTATTAAAGGGTTAGTAGTTAAACCTTGAAGTCATCCTAAGCATTGAGGGTCAAATGGATGATTATATGGTAACCATATGTCAAAAGTTCTTGATTGTTGCTCTGCAACTTTCGACCTATCCAGATATCGGGTGTTATTGCTAGTATTGAAAAATACCTAGGATTTCATGCATATTTTTTACATAATTTATGGAAGAAATGTATCTATTTTAAAATTACTATAAATATAAAACATGTATTTATAACAATTCTAATAAATTCTAAGTAAGATCGTAATATGATATGTAGTATAGAAAACAAAATCAACATGTATTGATCTACCCAATGCAATATATAAATCTAATCTACAAATAATATAAAATCTAATTTTATACTTGATCATAGGTTGATGATTGCCACTATTGATGGTACATGGTAAAGGCTCTCCACGTTGCTTCACAGCGCCACAGGATGTCTAGCCTCTACGAATCATTTACATGAAGCTCCGACGTGATCAACCTCCTAGGATAGCTAGATCCCTCTGAAGGCCATGGATGACTAAAAATAATTTATTTCTTGGATTTTCATAAGCCTCTCAAGAAACTTAAGAGGAGGATAAAGAGTTCTAGATCAAGAGGAAGAAAATAAAAACTCAGAAACCCCTTTCTACTAATTTTGTCTTATTTTTCTTCTTCCTTCAACCCTAGCACCCAAAATAAATTTCTTACACTAATTAAAAACTCATGCCCATCTCTCTTATTTTTCCTGTAATCTCTCTCATCAGATTACATGCTAATTTAAAGCCACTATGGTTGCACAATCCCAAAACAATTCTAAAAAAATTGGCATGCGGATTAGGATAGGATTAAGTGGACTTTGGATAGGATTAGGAAGAATATACCTAGTTTGACTAGTCTTAATATATAATCCCACACCCCATCAAAAATCTCATAAAAATTCCATAGTAATTTATTTCTTAAATCACCAGTATTTGGCCTACTTTTCATCACACATTTCATCTGAAGTTCAAATAAAATATGTGACAATAAAAGGATAAGGTTTTAAGAATTTAAGACCAAGTAGAGATAGGATAAGGCAAAGAGTTTGATTCCCAATCAAACTCCTCTCATTTAAATTTAAAACTCATCCTAAACTAATACAAATTAGATAAGAAAGAAGGAAGGGCATGAACCCATGATTGGCATGGAGTTCTTCATGAGTTTATTGAGATATATGGCATGGAGAATCTTATAGAAATCCTAGTTGGGTTTGACTAAAGAATGGGTTTCTAATTCAATTTGAATTAAGTTTCAATTAAATCCAATTTAATTGAAACCAATTTAAATAGCTAAACCTAATCTAATTACAACTTATTAGGCTTACTTAAATCCTAATTAAATCAATAAATAATTAGTCCCAAGTCTAAAATGAATAATCAAAATTAAAAATCCCTTAGTGATTAGGTCATCAAATAATCTAATCGGGTGAATTCTAATTGATTCAACTTTATTTAGACTTGACCTAAACCACTTCACTCAATCAAATTAAGTTAATTGGCAATCCAATTATTAATTAATCCTCTTATAATTAATTAATTATTAATTTATAATATTTGTGTAGGGTTAATTATTCATCATATTTATAATTTTATCATTAAATGATTCTTAATCATTAGTCAGCCATCATGATCGGTCAGAAACTTCTATTGTGTATGACCCTAAAGATTCAAATACTAAGCTAATAACCTAAGAAACTAATTTCTAAACTAATCGATGAGACCATCAAGCAATGATGCCTGACATCCAAATAGATCGAATGTTCATGAAGCAACATTCAAAAACCCAGGTATATGGTTTCCATATAATTATCCTTTTGACCCTAATGCTAAAAATAATTTTAAAGTTAACTATCAACTCTAAATAATATATCCAAATATGTCTCAACCTACTGAGTCTTGTGACTCCTCACAAGATTGCCCTGGCCAAGTTCTTGCTTAATTAAAACACAGTAGAGCATTTCTCAAACACCTTAGAGTAGTCAATCCCATCTTGACTCGTCACTAACTTAACAAGTATTTGATTATATCCAGTAACTTTCCATCACTAAATTAGAAATCCAAGTAGTCCGGTACCTAAGTATAATGAGTTGCTTGCATGTCACTGGATGATCTCAAATCAGAGGGATACTTATACCCGTATCCTTCTATGAGATACTCTTGATAACATAGTACTTAATAGAGTTGGTCACATTTAGTGCAGTGTATACCTACACTCACCTACACACCATATCAATGTCTCTACACTCCATGGTTATAAAGATAACCAATCTATATGACATACAATGACCTATGCTCAATAAACATTATCATCCTAGCTAATATTGTATCATTTGATCGTGAACTTGTTTAAGAACTACTTAATAAATTTTTCTTTATCTAATTGAAATAGTTCTAAGGACTTTACCTCAAAAGAGTTCAAAAGAAGATATAAAAGGAGATGAACTATTAAAAATAACTTTTATTTTATTAATGATTCATGTATACATTATAAAGAGTTCAACCATCTATAACTAAGATGATTGGCTATAAGACGCATTTTCTAATAACTCCCACTTGAACTAGAACCAATTAGAACAGTATCGAATACCCATCTTCCACTTATAATCATCGAGCTCTTTAGTTTCAGGGGCTTTAGTAAATGGTTCAGCCAAGTTCTCCTTTCCATCAATCTTCTGAAGGTTAATGTCACCTCAATCCACTATCTCTCAAATAAGATGAAAGCGATGTAGAATGTGCTTGGACCATTGATGAGCCTTTGGTTCCTTCGCTTAAGCTATGGCCCCAGTACTATCAAAATATAAGGAAACTAATCCATTAATGGAGGGTGCCACTTCAATCTTAGTGATGAACTATCACAGCAAGCAACTTCCTTTGCAATATTAGATGATGCAATATACTCCACCTCCATACAGAATTAGCCACAGTATACTGCTTGAAACTTGTCCAAAAGATAGCTCTTCCATTCAAGGTGAAAATATAACCTGACACACTCTTATTATCATCCCTATCTAACTGAGAATTTGAGTTAGTATAACTAACTAGTTTTAAGTTAGAATCTCCATAAATGAGCTATTGGACCTTATTATTTCTCAAATATCTAAGGATCGTTTTTACAACCTTCCAATGGTTCTCACCTAGATCAGATTGGTATCTACTTACTACTCCTAGTGAGTATGCCACATCTGATCTCGTACATGTCATAGCTTACATGATAGATCCCACTATAGAGGCATGCAACTAAAAGGTCTGGGTAAGGCAATCCTAGGCTATTAAATTTCTTTTATTGTTATTTTATTAGAGAGAAGAAGGAAGAAGAAGAAAGAAGAGAGATAGAGAAGAAGTCTAAAGATAATGACCTAAGGAGTCCTAGAACTAAGAGAGATAGAGAAGGATTTTAGTTAAAATTCTATGTTAATTGTTATCAAGTTAGCATACAATGGACTCTCTATCCTAGGATTTCTTAATTCTAGATAGCTCCTAACTACTTCGAGCCCTCGAAGTTAGCGACTAACTAGCCAACAAGCTAGGTAAGTATAAGGTCAGTGGGTGGTCTCCCAGTTGCTTTCCTTAGATACCAAATAAATTGATCAGGTTAGATAACGAAACTAATTAACTACCTTTCTTTGGAATCTTGTCCCTGAGCCACTTTTCTTAGATACCAGGTAATTGACTAACCCTAGCCCAATCCAACTCTCATGGTCCCTTATCCTAGTAAGCTCAAAAATCCTTAGGGGCCAATGTCTAATTGATTTTAGATTAAAGGCTTAGGTCAATGCATTATGCAGGGTACTAATTTGTGGGCCAAGGATGGGTGATGAAATTTTTATTTTATGTTATTTTAGGGTTTAGTACCCTTAAGATGTTTTATGAAATATGCAATACTGAAAAAAAATATCCAATACAAGTGATAAGTTTTAAAGGATAAATTAGTTTCTCTATTTTAATTAAGCTTTATGGGGTGTCCTTATTTTCTTTTCATGTTAGGTTGTTTTTAGGTAAGTTTTTCATTTAGTTAATTTGGTATGAGAGTAAGCTAAATTAAATTAAGATTATAAGGATCAACTATATATGAAAAGTAATAAAAATAGTAAAAATGGTAAATTAATTATGATGGCAATAAATTAAAAACTAAGTAGATTTTTTTTGAAAAAAAATCACAATCATGTCTAGGGTCCCCGACAATGATGCCAAAACTTGATCACTATAATGGACGGTCAAAAATAATTTACCAACTTAAACTCTATAGCTAGGATAAATCAAGATCATATCCTTAGGGACATTATGGCTAAGTTATGATTTTTAAAAAAAATGAGAATAATTGTTGTTGTGTAAAAATAAAAGTAAACAAAAAGTAAACTACTCTTAAGATTGAAGCAAGTAAAAGAGATTATTTTGGAGGTTATAAGTCGATCTTGCACCAACAAAATTGCACTTCTTTTATAATTTAAATGTAATTAGTTTTAGAGAATTACCTGTCTTTCCTCAACATGCTTCATACTTATAGATCACAGCGTATATCTAGGAGGCACTAAGTATTCAACTCTTCTTTTCTTAGCATGCCCCGTATCCATAACAAATTATGGCACATCTCCAAAAACCAAGAGTTATCCCTAAACTTAATTTAATATTAAAACATAATAAAAAGCAAGTAAAAGAGAATAAATAAAGAACTAGTAATTAGAAGCATGATCTTTTATTACATACCAAATTAAAAAAATACAGAAAGAGTGGAGAACAAAAGAACCATGCTTTGCCTCATTACAAGTTCTCCTCTTCCCTCCAAGATTTCTGCACTTAGTTGCTCCTGAGTTGATCCCTTCCTCTCTCACTCTATGAAAAGGCTTTAAATAGATTCCAAGAAGTGAAGCATGCTTCCAAGGTGGAGGTACGGGAGCCTTTTTGTAGGTATAAGCAAGATGTGGGTTTTCTTGATTTTCCAATGTGGGACTAAAAAAAAATACATGAGCAGCTAAGATTTAATTTTACAATAAATCAATGGTTGGATTGGTGTGGTTAGACTCAATCCATGTCAAAATTGGTGTCCAATTCTTATTCTAATAAGTGTTTGATCATTTGAGATTTTTCAGCCATGGTTCACTCCATCAAAAGCTTTAATCAAGTTGGAATAGCCCTTGTCATTGGATATTTCCTAGATTTGTGCTTGGTTGTTGGATTGCATCTCAAAACTAAGCTAGTCTTCCTCGAGCAGCAACCACCATCACCTCATCAGAATTGCCCATGTGCCATCACCACCTATGTCACCGACACTGCCCCATTCATGCGTTATCGCCCTTGTCGCCAGTTGCTACCCCATGCCCGTGAAATAAGCCATCACTAGTGTTGACTCCACTAATTGATTTTGATGATAAGCAAAATAGTTAAGTATAAGTTGAGGACTAATGATTTGCTTTGAGTGTGTTTTTATTGAAAAGGTGCTCACAAAATTTGAAGAAGCCAAATTGTCTTGAAGAAGCCAAGTTTGAAAGAAAAGTTTGCTCAAAGAGGACTTGGACACTTAAGAGATGGTTGAATGGATGGCCAAGCTAAGAAGAAACTTGTTCCAGCTCAAATTCAGTAGTTTCTGTGTATTTTTTAGTGTAGTGTCGAATCAAAGTGTTGACACATGACATGAAGTGTCGATACATGAAGATGAAGTGTCGACTCAGGCCGGTATGCAGCAAAGTTTCAAATGGCACAGATGAAGTGTCGATACATGGATCTGAAGTGTCGACTCAAGGTATCGATACATGAATCAACACATCGCTTGAGACTTTCAAGCCATAAAACTTGCAGATGTTGAAGGAGCAGCTAAAGTGTCGACACATGGAAGCAAGGTGTCGACTCAAGGTATCGACTCAACTGAGAAGGTGTCGACACATCTGAGATTTTTAGAGAATCTGAATGGAGATTTTTAAACTTTGTGTCGACTCAAGAAGAATATGTGTCGACTCAACTGAGGAAGTATCGACACATGGAGTTCTGGCAACAGTAACGGCTAGTTTTTTCAAATGTAAAACTCACCCAAAATGTCCCCAATGGCTAGTTTTTCAAGTGTAACGGCTAGATTTTGATTTTGAGTCCTTGGAAGGATATTTATTTGCTCCAAATCAAATCTAAACACATGATATTGAATACCATTAAAGAGTTTTGAGAGAAAAGAAGAGAGAAGAGCCTTAACTCCTATTCATTCAAGTTTCAACCACTCACAAGCTAAAGGAAACCTCCAAGTATTCAAAAGCCATCAAGAGCATTGAAGATCATTCAATCTTGGACATTCAAAAGGCTTCAACAAGTGCAAAGCAACTCTACATCGAGCTACATCGAGATATTCGCTTTGTTATTGAAAGCTTACATTGGTTCTTTATTTCTAAACCATATTTCTTGTAAAGGTTCTTGGTTAGCCTATTGTAAAACCAAGTGAGGTTATTGGTAAGCCTTGGAAAACCAATTAGGTTGGTGGTTAACCTGCAAAACCACTAAGGTTCTTGGTTAGCCTGGAAAACTAAGGGCGGTTGTTGGTTAGCCTTGTGAAAACCAATTAGGTTCTTTGTTAGCCCACAAAACCAAGTGATGTTGTGACTTGTGATCCTTATAAAAATAAGTCGGGTTTTGATTACTGAGCCCGAAAAACTAATCGGCTGTAATCATGTGATTATAGTGAATTCCCAAGAAGATCTTGGGGAGTGGATGTAGGTGCATGGTTGGCACCGAACCACTATAGTTCTTGGTATTTGTGATTGCTTGATCTCTCTCTCTCTTTGCTCTTTATTTATTGCTCTTAATTTTTGTTGCACTTATATTTTAGAGCATTGCATTTGAATCATAGTACCTTGCTTATATATATTTGTTGAATTGGATTGCCTTGCTTTGTATCAAGTTTTGTTAAGTTAATAGCTTATATTAATTTTTAGAGACCCAATTCACCCCCCTCTTGGGTTGCTTACTGGGCAACAAGTGGTATCAATGCCAGGTTCTCAGTATATAGGCTTTACCACCTTGAGTAAAGATCTATGGCAGCTCCAATTGGTACTAGTGTAGTTGAGGGACAAGCCTCAAATAGACCTCTATTTTTCAATGGAACAAATTATACTTATTGAAAAACTAGGATGATAATTTATATGCATTCTATTGGTTACCATTTATGGAAAGTAATAGATAAGGGTCCTCATATTCCTTCGGTAGTGGTTAATGGTGTTTCTATCCCAAAACTTGAAGAAGATCTGGATGAAAATGATATTAAACAATCCAAGGTTAATGCAAAGGCAATGAATCTCCTTTATTGTGCATTAGATCCTAGTAAATTTAATAGGATATCTACATGCATGTCTGCCAAAGAAATATGGGACACACTTGAAGTTACCCATGAGGGTACCGTTCAAGTGAAGAACACTAAGGTTAATATGTTAGTATACACATATGAGATGTTCTGGATGGAACCAAATGAATCTATTACTAATATGTATACATGATTCACAAATATAGTTAATGGTATGTGAATTCTTGGTAAAGTCATGTCTAATGCTGATCTTGTGAATAAAATTCTTAGGTCACTTCCAACATCATGGGATCCGAAGATGACTGCAATTCAAGAAGCAAAGAATGTAGACAAGCTACCTCTTGAGCAGCTAGTGGGATCGATCATGACTTATGAACTCAATCTCAAACAAAAATCTATGGACATGGACAAGAAGAAGAAGGGGATTGCTTTCAAGTCAAATATACAAGAAGAATCCTTAATTGATGAGTCCGAAGATGAAGAGGAAGAAGAAGGTGAAGAAGCCCTCCTTGCATGAATGTTTAGAAGATTCATGAAGAGGAGAAAATTTCCTTACAAAAAGAAACATCAATCCAAAGATAAAGGAAAATAAAAAGAGAAAGAAAAAGAAAAGGAAAAGGAGAAGGAAGTACCTATATGCTTCGAGTGCAAGAAACCGGGACACTACAAGTTCGATTGTCCTCTCCTCAAGAAATCAAGAAAGAAATTAAGGAAGAAAGTAATGATGGCCACTTGGAGTGACAGCGAAGACTCCAATTCAGAAGAAGAGCAAACTGAAGTTGCAAATCTCTGCTTCATGGCACATCAGGATAATAATGAGGTATGTTCCGATACTAAAATTGATTTCACTTTTGATGAACTTAGAAATTCTTTTGAAGAGCTTATGCATGATTATAAATTATTTTTATCTGAAAACAAGAAATTGAAAAAGCATGCAAATAGTCTTTCTTTTAAAAACAACTCTTTACTTAATGATGTTAGTTCTTTGAAATATAAATTAGATGTTTTAGAAAAGATAAACAATGCTTTGTCTATGAAAAATGAAGTTTTGAAAAGACCTAAAAATGTTATTTCTAACAATGATCTTTTAAAGAAAAACATGGATTTAGAACTTGAAAATGCTAAATACAAAAATGAACTTGAAAAGATAAAACCTTTTGTTGACAAATTTACTTATAGTTCAAAAAAGTTAAATTTACTCTTAAACAATCAAAGAGCAGTTTTTAATACGATAGGTTTAAGATATAAACCACAAAAGCAACAAAAATATTTTAAAAATTTTTTTGTACCCGTATCATCTAGCATTACTTGTTTTACTTGCAAAAAGCTAGGTCATAAATTATATCAATGTAACTTTAGTAAAATCAATTCTTTTGGTAAAACGTGGGTTCCAAAAAGAACCATTTTGAATGCTAGTCCTAAAGGATCCAAGTTGGCTTTGGTACCTAAAAACAAAGCTTGATCTTATTGCAGGTGTGTCTTGCAACCAAGGAGAACAAAAGACTTTGGTATCTTGACAGTGGTTGCTCAAGGAACATGACTGGAGATGTGAAGCAATTCACTTCTCTTGGAGCTTTGAATGGAGGGAGTGTGACCTTCGGTGATAATGGTAAAGAAAAAATCATTGGTATTGGTAAGGTTCACATAACTCCTAATAGTATTACTAATGTACTCTTAGTAGATGGTTTAAAGCATAATCTTTTAAGCATCAGTCAGTTTTGCGATAAAGGTTTTCAAGTAGTTTTTAAATCATCATATTGTATGATTACTAGTCCGGATATAAATGGAGTACAATTCATTGAAAAAAGGCATGAAAATATTTATTTGGTAGACCTAGATAATCTATCTTTGCCTAATGGAGAATGCCATGTTGCAATGAATTCTACTAAAGAAGAGACTAGTTGGCTATGGCATAGAAGATTAGGGCATGCTATTATGTACCTTATTTCAAAACTTTGCAAAAAAAATTTAGTTAGAGATTTACCTAAAATTTACTTTGAAAAAGATAGAATTTGCAAAGCATGTCAATTTGGTAAACAAGTCAATACTTCTTTTAAACCAAAAGGATTTGTAACTACTAGTAGGCCACTTGAACTACTTCATATGGATCTCTTTGGACCAACTAGAACATCAAGTCTAGGAGGCAAGAGATATGGATTAGTCATTGTGGATGATTTTTCAAGATTTACATGGATTCTCTTGTTAGAACAAAAAGATGAATCATTTTCTGTATTTATAAAGTTTTATAGAAAAGTTTCAAATGAAAAAGGTATTTCAGTCATTTGTATTCATAGTGATCATGGAACTGAATTTGAAAATCAAGATTTCGAAGACTTTTACAATGAAAAAGGAATAGAACATAATTTTTTTGTACCTAGGACATCTCAACAAAATGGGATAGTAGAAAGGAAAAATCATACCTTAAAAAGAAATGGCATGCACTATGCTTTGTGAAAATGATTTGCCAAGGTATTTTTGGGTTGAAGCTGTTAATACAACCTGTTATATTTTAAATCGAGTTTTAATCCACCCTATTTTAAAGAAAACTCCTTATGAACTTTGGAACCAAAGAAAACCAACTTTGAAATATTTTTGAGTTTTTGGTTGTAAATATTTTATTTTGAACAATGGAAAGGATCATCTTGGAAAGTTCGATGCCAAGTCTGATGAAGGTTTCTTCTTAGGATACTCTACATCAAGCAGGACATACAGAATATTTAATAAATAAACTTTGGTTGTAGAAGAGTCAGTACATGTTGTATTTGAAGAATGTACTAATAAGTCTTCGAGAAAAGAGGATACATCTGATGATTGTACAGGTACTGACAAGCTTCAGAAGCTGACATTGAATGATCAAGCTCAACCAAATAAAGAAGATCAAGACAAGGATGAAAAAGAAGATGACACTCCAAAGTATCAAGATCTACCTAAGGAGTGGAGGTATGCTCATGGACATCCTAAGGAATTAATCTTAGGTGATCCATCTAAAGGGGTAAGAACTCGAGCTTCTATTAGAAATGAATGTGATTATATAGCATTTGTATTTCAAGTAGAACCTAAATGTTTTGAAGAAGCTGAAAAAGACTCTAATTGGATCAATGCTATGCAAGAAGAATTAATTCAATTTGATAGAAATAATGTTTGGACACTTATAGAAAGACCATCTAATGTTTCAATTATTAGCATTAAATGGGTATTTAGGAATAAATTAGATGAAAATGGTATTGTTATTAGAAATAAAGCTAGGCTAGTTGCTAAAGGCTACAATCAGGAGGAAGGGATTGACTTTGATGAAACTTTTGCTCCTGTTGCTAGACTTGAAGCAATTAGGCTATTATTAGCATTTGCTTGTTTTATGAATTTTAAATTATTTTATATGGATGTTAAGAGTGATTTCTTAAATGGTTTTATATCTGAAAAAGTTTTGTTGAACAACCACCTAGATTTGAAAATCATGCACATCCTGATCATGTTTTTAAATTACACAAAGTACTTTATGGATTAAAGCAAGCACCTAGAGAATAGTATGAAAGACTCAGCAAATTTCTGATTGAAAATGAAATTTCTAGAGGAAATGTTGATAAGACTCTATTTTTGAAAAATAAAGATAATAATTTATTAATAGTACAAATATACATTGATGATATTATTTTTGGTGCTACTAATGAAATTCTTTGTCAAGAGTTTGCTAAGCTAATGCAGGGTGAGTTCGAGATGAGCATGATGGGAGAACTCAATTTCTTTCTCGGACTCCAGATCAAGCAAACTACAGATGGTATCTTCATTAACCAAGCTAAGTACATAAGAGAAATTATCAAGAAGTTTGGAATGGAGACTTCTAAACCAATAGGTACGCCTATGAGCCCCTCTTGTAGACTTGATAAAGATGAACAGGGTAAATCAGTAGATCAAAAGTTATATAGTGGTATGATAGGCTCTTTACTGTATCTGACTGCTAATAGACCAGATATAATGTTTAGTATTTGCATGTGTGCTAGATATCAGTCTGAACCTAAAGAATCACATCTATGGCTATTAAGCACATTATTAGATATCTATCTGGTACTATTAGTATTAGTTTATGGTATGCTAGAAATTCATCTGCTAAATTAATTGGATATTCTGATGTGGATTTTGCTGGTTGTAGATTAGATAGAAAGAGTACTAGTGGAACTTACCAATTTCTTGGAGTGAACTTAATCTCATGGTTTAGCAAGAAACAAACTACAGTTGCACTATTCATAACTGAGGCTGAGTATATTGCAGCAGGTAGTTGTTGTGCTCAAATCTTATGGATTAAGCAACAACTTGAAGACTTTGGAATCAAGTTGGCTAGAACTCCTATTAAATGTGATAATACCAGTGCTATTTGCTTGACTAAAAATCTTGTTCAACACTCTAAAAGTAAGCACATTGAAATTAGACATCATTTTATTAGGGATTATGTAGAAAACAATGATGTTTTGCTTGAATTTATTAGTACTGAATTGCAATTGGCTGATATTTTGACTAAACCTCTTCTAGAAGATTGATCCTATATGATTAGAAGAGAGCTCGGGATCATCAATCCATTTGATTAAATCTTTTCCATAATTTGACTCAAATTAGATCAATTTGACCTTAGTCATGATAAATCATGTTTTATCATTGTTGATTTGACTCTAGAATTATCTTATCTCAATTGATTTTGATCTGCCTGTGAAATCCCTAATTTTTGGTTTTTAAGTCGATGTGTCGACACCAAAATGTGTCGACAGATGTATGAGCCGACACATGAATGACAGTGGACTGAGATTTAAGAGGTTTTCGAATCATTTTTTCTCCCAAATCCTTTCTCCTCCAAGCCGACACTAGGTTGCAAGGTACCCTTACTGTTCATCCTTCCATTTTGTTGCTTTTGCATGTCGTTTTAATTGATTTGGATGTTTGGTAGCCATTTTTTTGTTGGATTCCGTCCTAGGTTTTAATTCCTAAATCCTAGAAATTCCAAATTTCCACCAAAAACCTTGCCCAAACTTTGAATCTAAGCAATGGATCCTCACAAGCAAGTTATTCGTAGACCTCATCAATCAAACCAAGAGGAAGAGTGAAGGATGAAGGCCCAACACGAGTCTAGAGCTCTGGATCTGCCCGCACGACCCTTGTTTGTTCCGTCTAGCCGGATGAGCTCGAAGATAGTGGTTGTAGGACACCGAGTGGATTTTTCTTTTATGGACCAGCAGCACTTTTGGATTGGAGAGTAGATTCGACAGGCTGGTTTGACCAGTTTCTGTTCACTCAGTGAAAGATATTACCCCGGGCTGATGAGAGAGTTCTACGGATCACTTGCCCGCGGAGTAGATGGATGGATAGCACAAGTCAGAGGATGGCATATCCACATTACTTTAGAGATTCCGAGTAAAGTATGGGATATATCGATGACAGGATATGTTGTTGACAGTCTAATGGATCGAGTCAGTGATCTTCAATGTATTTTCGAGTCTGACATTCTACCAGAGGGAGCCACTGTACCAGCATCTAGGTTGTCTGTGGAGATAAGACTACTGCACCATATCGTCGCTCGAATTCTTCTGCCAAAGATCGGACATTTCGACTATGTCACAGAGCGGGAGTTGCTCGTGATGGTCTCACTAGTTTAGTGCACACCAGTATGCATTCCAATTCTGATGGTACATCATATTACAGAGGCATCGACTAGCCAGAGGCTCTGCTTACCGTATGGCATAGGACTGACATTGCTGTTTCGGGAGTATGGAGTCAGCTTTGTGGATGAGCCTTATCATACATTGCTTCACATCGATGTGTATGACATCAGGTCATTGCATCAGATGGGCTATCATTTGGTCCGAGGCCAGTGGACATGCAGGATATCAGGTCAGGCCGAGGATCGAGCTAATGACGATGACACAGCAGAGGAGGAGTGGATTCTTTCAAGTGAGGCTAAACCTAGCGAGACTCAGCCTGAGATGGCAGTGCAGCCAGCAGTTGCTCCTCAGTTTGATCCTTCTACATCTTCACAGCCTCAGCCAGCACAGATGGAGACACCAAAGACTTCAGATAGTCTAGAGGACAGAGTTAGACGCATCGAGATAGATGTATTTATCATGAGGCAGCGTCTTGACGTATTCATAGCTGAGACAAGAGAGAGTCGTATTGGACTTAGTGATGGCATCTCGGCTATTCTTTCTACACTATCCAGATCTTCGACAAGTACTCCGACTACAGATACTGCTCCTGCTCCTGCTCATGTACCTGCTCCTACACTAGCTGATGATATTGTTGACATTGATACTGGTGCCGATATTGCTGTTGGAATTGATGAGACTGTTGGTGACACAGTTATTGGAGATGATGATGGAGATGAGGAGACTGACTCAGACTGATTTGATATTGCTGATCTTACATCAGAGCCAGTTCCAGAGGTGATGGATGACTTGCCTACGAGCCCTATTGTTGATCGATCCATCTCACCTACCTAGACTCCTATTCCATTCTCTCCTTCTAGATCGGATGATCGCACTCCAGTTCCTATTCCTATTCCTATTCTCACTCCTATTATCGATACACCTGTTATTGACTTCCCTGACATTAATACTTCATTTGTACATACACCTATCATTAAGACCCCCACTATGGATACATCTATTATAGATACACCAATAAATTCTACAGCTAATACTACTGTTCTTGATACACCTGTTATTACATCGCTGAGACCCCTACTTTTGACTCACAGATTACTGATACTCCTACCCTTCATACTGCATCACTCATTCGAGAGCTTGGGTTTTATACACCCAGCTTTCAATATCTTGACTTTGGACCATCTTTTGATCGCACACCTCTTCCTGCGGTTGCTAAGTTGATTGACCCAATCACTTTCATTCCTGCAGAGGACATAATTCCTACCTCTATTGTTCCAGCCAGAGGTCGGCATATACTCGTCGCAGAGGATGTGGTCGTCGTACCCCTCCATAGTCGACCAGAACCAGACTTAGAGATCTTCGATCAAGATGGCCGCGAGCTCGATCTTCTTCTGATACTGAACCAATTGAGATCGGTTCATCTTCTGATGATTCCATGGATGAGGATTATGACTTTTATGTACTTTTAGATAGTTTGTTTTAATTCTTATATGTACTTTTATCTTTGTTATGTATCAGTTTGCTGTACAAACTCTAAGTTTATATGAAAACCTTGTTGTTCCTCATCTCTATGTTTGTGATGCAAATGAATGTTCTATCCTGAACTGCTTTTATACCTCAATGTCTTCGCTTTTAATTGAATAAATTTCTTAAAGATAAAAAGGGATGCAGTTTAGAAAATGAATTTATTATGCTATTTCTTGACTATTCATTTTATTTGTTTCCCTACCTTTTTAATGATAACAAAAAGGGGGAGTAATTTAATGAGATTTAAGTATAAATGAATATTTCACAAAATAAAAGTGGAGTAGTATTGATATAAAGGATGATAAATTTTTGAAAAACCTGAATTAAAAATTATTTACAAAATTCCTTAAGGGGGAGCTTTACTTTTTGTTCATTTGAAAATCCTTTCAAAGCAAATTTAACCCTTAAAACCCCTCTTTCAATGTTTGAAAAGATTTTTTACAAATTTTGTTATGAATCATCGATTCAGGGGGAGCTTTGTTGTTTGCTGAAATTTCTTGTAGAGTATCATGATATAAGCTTTCTATGCATTTAAATAAATACCAAAGTTCTGATACTCTCTATCTTTGTAATAAGCTCTAACTCTATTACTTGTGTTCTGAATTGGCATATCTTTAATGCAAGTAATGTTGATATACTTAATGCTTTAAATGTTATGCACCTTGATCAATTCTCTTAAAGCTTTATTTTTAAAGCAATTTATACTTAAGGATTTTGTCATCATGAAAAAGGAGAAGATTGATAACTCCACTAATTGATTTTGATGATAAGCAAAACAGTTAAGTATAAGTCGAGGACCAATGATTTGCTTTAAGTGTGTTTTTATTGAAAATGTGCTTACAAAATTTGAAGAAGCCAAATTATCTTGAAGAAGCCAAGTTTGAAAGAAAAGTTTGCTCAAAGAGGACTTGGACACTTAAGAGATGGTTGAATGGATGGCCAAGCTAAGTATAAACTTGTTCCAGCTCAAATTTAGCAGTTTCTATGAATTTTTTAGTGAAGTGTCGACTCAAAGTGTCGACACATGACATGAAGTGTTGACACATGAGGATAAAGTGTCGACTCAGGCCGGTACACAGCAAAGTTTCAGATGGCATAGATGAAGTGTCGATACATGGACTTGAAGTGTTGACTCAAGGTGTCGACACATGGATCAACATATTGCTTGAGACTTTCAAGCCACAGAACTTGCAGATGTTGACGGAGCAGCTGAAGTGTCGACACATAGAAGCAAGATGTCAATTCAAGGTGTCGACTCAACTAAGAAGGTGTCGACTCAACTAAGAAGGTGTCGATACATCTGAGATTTTCAGAGAATCTGAATGGAGCTTTTTGAACTATGTGTCGACTCAAGAAAAACATGTGTTGACCTTTTGTGTCGACTCAACTAAGAAAGTGTCGACATATGGAGTTCTGGCAACAGTAACGGCTAGTTTTTTCAAATACAAAACTCATCCAAAATGCCCCCAACAGCTAGTTTTTCAAGTTTAACGGCTATTTCGATTTCAAAGCCTTGGAAGGGTATTTATTTGCTCCAAATCAAATATAAACACATGATATTGAATACCATTAAAGAGTTCTGAGAGAAAAGAAGAGAGAAGAGCCTTAACTCCTATTCATTCATGTTTCAACCACTCATAAGCTAAAGGAAGCCTCCAAGCATTCAAAAGCCATCAAGAGCATTGAAGATCATTCAATCTTGGGCATTCAAAAGGCTTCAACAAGTGCAAAGCAACTCTACATTGAGCTACATCGAGATATTTACTTTGTTATTGAAAGCTTACATTGGTTATTTATTTCTAAACCTTATTTCTTATAAGGGTTCTTGGTTAGCATATTGTAAAACTAAGTGAGGTTATTGGTAAGCCTTGGAAAACCAATTAGGCTGGTGGTTAGCCCACCAAACCACTAAGGTTCTTGGTTAGCCCGAAAAACCAAGAGAGGTTGTTGGTTATCCTTGTGAAAACCAATTAGGTTCTTTGTTAGCCCGCAAAACCAAGTGAGGTTGTGACTTGTGATCCTTATAAAAATATGTCAGGTTTTTATTAGTAAGTCCAAAAAACTAATCAGCTGTAATCTTGTGTTTATAGTGAATTCCTAAGGAGATCTTGGGGAATAGATGTAGGTGCATGGTTGGCACCGAACCACTATAGTTCTTGGTATTTGTAATTGCTTGATCTCTCTCTCTTTGCTCTTTATTTATTGCTCTTAATTTCTGCTGTACTTATATTTTAGAGCATTGCATTTGAATCATAGTACCTTTCTTATATATAATTATTGAATTGGATTGCCTTGCTTTGTATCAAGTTTTGTTAAGTTAATAGCTTATATTAATTTTTAGAGACCCAATTCATCCCCCCTCTTGGGTTGCTTACTGGGCAATAACTAGACCATCACCACTGTTGTCGCCCCAATCGTCGTGGCTCGTAGCTACTGATAGCATCGAGGATCGTGCATCCTCCTGCTAGGGATGCCTCTGGTGCCTCGGGGCCTGCAAAAAACAATGTCAGTGACCTGGGCCGAGGATTTCGATGGGGGCGCTCCGACAGTCAAGTCAGTGACGGCCCAAGGGAACAGATCCTCCTGGTTGTGCCCCTCTAGATGAGCTCCACTCTAGGAGGAGTCAGTGTAATGTGTATGAAAGATGAAAGTGAGCTGGGAAAGGTGATAGCCGTGGTGGTCCAATCCCCTCCCTCTTTTCTTTTGTGTTTGCTTTGGTTACCTCCCTTTGGCTTACCCTGGCTGGATTTTTTACTTTGGCTTGCCTTGTGATCTCCCCATGCTGTCAGACATGTGCGATGAGGTATCGTACCATAGACGGGATACCTTTTCTGTCAGATGGTCGGGGAAGCTTCTGCTTCTGACATTCCCTATTATGGAAGCCAGGCAGGGCCTTGGTTGGTGGGCCACCATTCTCGGGATCCGTGCCCCTCGGTTGGGTCTTTTCCCCGATCATACAGCAGGTCGGTGGAGGGCATGGCACCTCGATGTGAGCTTCCTTTCTTTCTGGTGTGAGCGACAGCCGTGGGCATTAATGGCAGCATGGCTGGTGTTGCCGTACGGCCCTTGGGAGGACCATCATTATCCTCGGAGGGGAGGTGTTGCTCTCTTCGGTGGTTGGCGCATTAGTCTGGATCGGGGACCAAGCTGGAAAGATGAGGCCCACCTTCAATGGGCTCGCCTCAAGGTAGCTCGGCAGGGTGGAGGAGGGCTGAGCTCGACTCCGGATCAGTGGAGCTCAGCCTTAGACGAGCTCGGCCAGGAGGAGGTGGGCGGGGTGCCACCCAGCCCAGAGGGACCCGACCTTGAAGGGGCGCCTCATGGTGGAGGAGACTTGAGCTCAACTTTGGATCACAAAGCCCGACTTTAAGGGGTCTGCCTCAGGTGAAGAATTGTACTTGGCTTCGGCCTCGGCATCCCGGCCCGACGGGAACTGACCTGGTAGAGGACGGAGCTTGGCTTCGGCAAGCAGCCCCGTTGCTCCGGGGGAGCTCAGCCCGGCGAAGTGGCTCATGCTAAAAATCCAGCATGGCACCCAATAAGGGTTCCACATCAGTTTGTCGGCCTCACATCAACGATCCAGCCACATCATTTGCCCCCCAGTCCTGAGGCCCATTGGCATGCGGCGCTCGGGGCGAAGGAAGTAATTGCAGTGCTGACATGGAAAGGTGAAGAAATCTGGTGCAATAATGACCGAAATCGGTGGTGCCTCGCTTGGCAGTCCTTCGGGCCTGTGCGGGGGTGCCACGCGGTCATGTCTAGGTAGCAGTTATGGTGGGCACAGAAGTCAGAGCAATCACGATCGGATTGGGGGTGCTGGCCCCATTGATCAACGACATGTGGCAGGTCTCTTGGGGAAGCCGTAACGGTACTATCGGGCGTAGGCTGTTTCGAAGAGAAGGGTAAGTCTTTCGAAACCTACCTTCTTTCAAATTTTTCATGCCCGACATCGTTCAGCGACCTTCTTCTTCTCCAGCCATCATCGTCCTTCTAGGAACTTAGCAGGTTAGCTCCTTCTCCCTTCACGTTGCCTAGGGGTCGTCATAGGTTTTCCCTTGTCATCTTCCTCTTCTTTCATGGATCATTTTGGTCCGAACTTCCGTCCCTCCTACCAAGCCGAGGCTGGACCTTCCCGATCGAGGACTCCTTCTTCATCCGATGAGGAGATGGAGGTGGCAAGGTACAAATTCAGTAGGAGACCTTTCCATGGCCCGGTAGCCATTAGGAAACCCAGGTCTTCTCCTCCACCTCACTTGGTCCTTCTTCCTGCTCCCCCTCCTGCTCCTATCCCTGAACCCGAACCTTCTCGATCGACAGGTCCCTGTGGGATTGCTTCGATGATCACCACCGAGGACCTAGTGGCCATCCGAGGTGCTTACGACATCCCTGAGTCCATCCACCTTTCCGTCCCTTATCCCGGGGAGCGGGTCACATCTAGTGGCCCTCAGTGGATCGCCTTCTATAAGGAGGCCTTCATCGGGGGTCTCCGATTTCCTGTCCACACTTTCTTCCTTTCCTTCCTGACCAACTACCAACTTGTCCCTACCCAGTTAGTCCCCAATGCTGTTAGGACGATCTTCTGCTTCATCGTCCTGTGTCATTTCCATGGAGTTATCGCCCGTTTTTCCCTGTTCAGGGCCTTTTTCACCCTGAAATGCCATCCCACCAAGGAGGGGTGGTGGTCCCTTTCTTTCCATCCTCGGGGCATTAGGTTCAAGCTCCCCTCTTCCATCAAGGGATGGAAGAGTAGATACTTCTTTACTTCGGTCGAGGGGATCGACTGGGTTTGGAGTGACCCAGATCGGTCTCCAAATAGGAACTCCATCGAAGCGGCCGACCTCGACTTGTATGAGCTACTCAGATCAACCGAGATCCCCTCACTCGAGGTCTTGCTGTCAGAGCAGAATCTCCATGAGGCCAGGGTCGGCTCGGTGCAGGAGTCGGGTGAGTTTGATTTGGCCACCCTCCTCTTGTTTTCTTTCTTCTCTCTTCTTTCTTCTTCTTTTTTTTTTTTTTGGTACTGACCATGTCTTCTCCTATGCAGAGATAAAATTCTCCATGGATGAGCTACTCTCATTTTCAGAGGAACAAGAGCAGGTAGCTGAGGTCGGCGAGCCCGCTCCGAAGAGGGCTCAGGCCGACGAGGGTGCGAGGCAGGTGCAGGCCGGGCTGGACGCACCGGTTCCAGAATGAAGGTGGAAGAGGGTGGCTAAGCCTGCCCATGAGCCTTCAAGGTAGCGCGACTTGGTCTCGGTGCTTGAGCTCGAGGTGGTCGTCCATGCCAGGTCGACCGCCGCTGCAGCTAGGGTAGCAGCCCCCACTCCGGAGGTTGTCGACGTCAAAGAGGAAGGGGAGTTGAAGGAAGCTAGGTTGGCACCCCAGGCGTGGCCCAAAGTGGCACCGAGCTCGTAATTGGCATTGAAGGCGCCTCCTGCCACCGAGGGACCTGAGCTAGCGGGAAAGCAGGATAGGGACTACTACCAAGTTCCCTTCCGACTAGAGCCCAACATCTCGTTGATGAAGGACCCAAGCCTCATCGAGCAGATGATGGACTTCTCGGTCCAGTCCTACGACAGACGAGAAGGGAGCGGGCGGCTCCTGGGCGATGTCGTCAGCTCATCCTTTGCCAATTTGTATGCCATAAGTCCTTCTTCTCTTGTCCTGATGTCTTCCGACCTTTATCAGCACTATAGCTAACATGCTCCCTTTGATGCAGCAAGACAAAAAGCTGATCCTCATCAGAGATTACTGCTGCAATTGGGCGAAGAGGGACAAGGAGCGACAGGAGGAGCTCAAGTCCATGAAGACCGAGGCGGGTTGGAAAGATGAGGAGACCCGGGAGTCTAACCTGAGGGTTAAGAACCTCCAGATCGAGGTCGCTGACATCACCCGGGCCAAGAAGGAGCTCGAGGGAGAGCTCGAATCAAAGAGGACCCAGCTAAAAGAGCACTGGGCCAAGGCAGAGGTGGTGAGGGACCGGGTCACCTTTGCCGAAAAGAGGGGGGCAACCATGGAGAAGAGGGTCGTGGAGGTTGAGGAGAAGACCACCGCCACCAGTCACTCCGCTGAGACTGCCGAGAAGGCGACGGCGATGGCGATCTGATAGATTGAGCATACCAGGAAGCCGCTGGAGGAAGCGAGGCAGTGGGAGGAGGCCACAAGGAAGGAGGCTACCGACGCGGTGGCCGCTTTCAAGGCCTCCCCCGAGTACATAAAGGATTTTAAGGAGGCGGCAATGGATTCCTTCGCCAAGGGGTTCGCCTACTACCGCACCCAGTTGCGAGGAATTCTCTACGAGGAGCAACTGGCCGTGCTCCGGGCCCTTAGGAAGAAGGCTCCAGCTCCAGCGGTGACTGCAGCAAGGCCGGGGGCTGCTCCAGCCGGGGCTCGTCCTGAGGCGACCTCGAGGGTGCCGGCCCTATTGAGCCGACATTGGCGGCATCGAAGGCCAAGCCCGTGCTGCAGGCAGAGACGACCGAGTCGGTCTCGACGTTGTTAACAATTGAACCCGCCCCTTCGGTGGAGGCTGCTCAGGAAAGTACCCCCGCAACGGAGATGGAAGAGGGAGAAGTTCCGACCATGCACTACCTAGGGAAGGAGCCGACCCCATAGAATAGGACCCCTTGTATGAGTTTTTCCTTTTCCTTCTTTTTCTTTCTTTTGGACCGGGCTACCTGGCTTGTCATGGCTCGAGAGATAATGTAAAACATTTCTTCTAATTAATGAAAGATATTTCCATTAATGTGTCTTCCTCTCTCTTCTCTTCTCCTCTTTTCCCTTCTCTTTTAGTGTGGGGAGGTCAGAGAGGGGAGCTTTATCTTACATGGGCTTGAGCCTCACCGCCTTGGTGCCGGGCTCATGACTCCAATGCCGGGGAATATCAGCTTCGGACTTGGATGTCTGAGGGCCGCTCAGATCTTGAATGTCTTGGAGCCAGGCTCGGGGCTTGATCTTCGAAGGTCAGGCTCAGGAACTTAGGCATCTCAGAGCTGGGCTCGGAGGTGTGCTGGCCAGAGAGCTGGTCTCTGGGACTTGGTTGGCCTGGTTGCATGGCTCAGGAGCTTGGACGCCTCGGAGTTGGGCTCAGAGACGTGCTGGCCGGAGAGCTAGTCTCCGGGACTTGGTTGGCATGAGAGCATGGCTCAAGAGCTTGGATGCCTCGGAGCTGGGCTCGGAGACATGCTAGCTAGAGAGCTGGTCTCCGAGACTTGGTTGGCCTAAGATCATGGCTCAGGAGCTCGGACACCTCAGAGCTGGGCTTGGAGATGTGCTGGCCGGAGAGCTGGTCTCCGGGACTTGGTTGGCCTAAGAGCATGTCTCAGGAGCTCGGACGCCTCGGAGCTGGGCTCGGAGATGTGCTAGCCGAAGAGCTGGTCCCCGGGACTTGGTTAGCCTGAGAGCATGGCTCAGGAGCTTGGACGCCTCAAAGCTAGGCTCGGAGATGTGTTGGCCAGAGAGCTAGTCTCCGGGACTTGGTTGGCCTAAGAGCATGGCTCAGGAGCTTGGATGCCTCGGAGCTGGGCTTGGAGACGTGCTGGCCAGAGAGCTGGTCTCTGGGACTTGGTTGGCCTGAGAGCATGGCTCAGGAGCTCGAACTCCTTGGGGCTATGCTCAGAGATGTGCTGGCCGGAGAGCTGGTCTCCGGGACTTGGTTAGCCTGAGAGCATGGCTCAAGAGCTTGGATGCCTCGGAGCTAGGCTCGGAGACGTGCTGGCCAGAGAGCTGGTCTCCGGGACTTGGATGTCGAGGAGCTAGGCTCGAGGCTTGAGTGCCTGAGGGATTCTTAGGTCTTTGTGCTAGAGGACTCTTCTCTGGGCTTGGATGCCAAGGAGCTAGGCTCGAGTGCCTGAGGGCTTCTCAGGTCTTTGTGCCGGAGGACTCTTCTCCGGGCTTGGATGCCAAGGAGCTAGGCTCAAGGCTTGAGTGCCTGAGGGCTTCTCAAGTCTTTGTGCCAGAGGACTCTTCTCCGGGATTGGATACCAAGGAGCTAGGCTCAAGGCTCGAGTGCCTGAGGGCTTCTCAGGTCTTTGTGCCGGAGGACTCTTCTTCGGGATTGGATGCCAAGGAGCTAGGCTCGAGTGCCTGAGGGCTTCTCAGGTCTTTATGCCGGAGGACTCTTCTCCGAGCTTGGATGCCGAGGAGCTAGGCTCAAGGCTTAAGCGCCTGAGGGCTTCTCAAGTCTTTGTGCCGGAGGACTCTTCTCCAGGCTTGGATGCCGAGGAGCTAGGCTCGAGGCTTGAGTGCCTGAGGGCTTCTCAGGTCTTTGTGCCGGAGGACTCTTCTCCGGGCTTGGATGCCGAGGAGCTAGGCTCAAGGCTTGAGCACCTAAGGGCTTCTCAAGTTTTTATGCCGGAGGACTCTTTTCCAGGCTTGGATGCCGAGGAGCTAGGCTCGAGGCTTGAGTGCCTGAGGGCTTCTCAGGTCTTTGTACTGGAGGACTCTTCTTCGGGCTTGCATGCCAAGGAGCTAAGCTCGAGGCTTGAGTGCTTGAGGGCTTCTCAGGTCTTTGTGCCAGAGGAATCTTCTCCAGGCTTGGATGCTGAGGAGCTGGACTCGAGGGCATCGACATTCCTGCAAGGCAGATAAACCGTTGTGCAGAAAAAAGTCTTTATTTCTAGTGGAGGAAAAACCTACATTACTAATAGTATCTCCTCAAATTACAAGCATTCCATGTTCGGGAGAATCTGGCACCGTCCAGGTCCTCGAGATAGTAGGCCCCATGTGAGAGGGCCTTAGCCACTTTATAAGGGCCTTCCGAGTTCGGTGAAAGCTTGCCGCACTCCCAGGGTTGGGACGCTTCTGCCTGGCATAGCACCAGGTCGCCAGGTCGAAAAATCTTCGATTTCACCCGTGCATTATATATCG
This sequence comes from Areca catechu, assembly GCA_021397845.1. Lineage (NCBI taxonomy): Eukaryota > Viridiplantae > Streptophyta > Magnoliopsida > Arecales > Arecaceae > Areca > Areca catechu. Next base: position 99,130,121 of record CM038041.1, read on the forward strand.
GGTGACCCGTTGCCGGTATGCCACCATCCAAAGCTGGGCTTTGTCTCTCGTCTCTTCAAGGAGGTCGAGGTTGAGCAGAACATGTGCCAAGTTCTGTGCCTCGTCATATCGCTACACCCGGAGCGTGGGCACGCCTAGCTCGATTGGAATCACTGCTTCAGATCCAAAGATGAGGTTGAAGGGTGTTTCGCCTGTTGCCATCCTGGGCATTGTGTGGTAGGCCCACAGGATGCTTGGAAGTTCTTCAGTCCATCTGCCTTTTCCTTGGTCCAACCGGGTGCGAAGTCCTTGAAGGATGGTCCGATTGGTCCCTCAGCTTCCCCATTTATCTCGGGGGGGGCAACCGAGGTGAACCGATGTTGGATGCTATGCTCGGTGTAGAACCCTTCAAACTCCCGGTTGTCAAACTGTCGCTCGTTGTCAGTGATGACACAATTAGAGAGTCCGAAGCGGCAGATGATAGACTTCCAGAAAAATTATCGAACATTGGCTTCTGTAATCCGAGCTAGTGGCTCCGCCTCGACCCACTTGGTGAAGTAGTCGATCGCCACTAGCAAGAACTTCTACTGCCCTGGCACGGTGGGGAATGGTCCCAGAATGTCCATCCCCCACTGTGCAAAAGGCCAGGGGGATGACAATTAGGAGATCGGTGCGGCCGATAGGCGCTGTATGTGGGAATGGCGTTGGCATTTGTCACACTTCTTGATGAAGTCGGTGGCATCTTCCCTCATCGTCTCCCAGAAATATCCTTTGCGAAGTGCCTTGTAAGCCAGAGTCATCCCTCCTACATGATTCCCACAAAGGCTCTCGTGTATCTCCTGGAGCACGAATGCTGCCTCTGTGGGCCTGAGGCACTTCAGGAGTGGGTAGGAGTAAGATCGGTGGTAGAGGTGATCGTCCATTAAAACAAAATGGGTGGCCTTCCTTCTGATGAGGCCAGCTTCTTTGCAATCCTCTGGCAGGAGGCCGCCCTGGATGTACCTGACATACTTGTCCATCCAACTAGGCTCATGGGTTACTTGTTGCACCTCCTCTTGGCTTTCGTAGCTTGGGCTCTTGAGATACTCAATGTAGGCCCATCCCAGGGATGAGTCTGGCAGGGTTGCGAGCCTTGACAGTGCACCCGCACGAGCATTTTCTCCATAAGGGATGTGGAAAACGTGGAAGTAATGGAAGCCTGCCATGCTCGAATGAACCTTCTCCAGGTACTTCATCATCTGGGGATCTCGGGCCTCGTACTCTCCGAAGACTTGTTCAGCAACCAGTTGGGAGTCAGTGAAGACCTTCAAGCTCTGCATGCCCAGCTCGCGAGACACCCTTAGTCCTGTGAGGAGTGCTTCGTATTCTACCTGGTTGTTCGTGGCGGCGAACTTGAAGCAAAGAGCGCAATCCGTCACCACTCCGTCAAAATTGGTGAGGACTGCTTCCGCAGGAGTTGGAGGCACTGTCCACGTGGAGGATCCAAGGGTCCTCTCGCTGTCCGGGCTCAATTTGGCTCTCCGGGATCATCCGCTCTGGCTCCTCGGGAGGCCCTGTACATTCGACCACGAAGTCGGCTAGGACTTGAGCCTTCTGCGATGACCTCGATCGATATGTGATGTCGAACTCGCTCGGTGTCAGGGACCATTTGGCTAGTCTCCTAGAGGTCTCGGGGTGGCCTAATATGGTCCTCAATGGCTGATCAGTCACAATCGCGATGGGATGCACTTGGAAATAGGGCCTGAGGTGCTTAGCAGACATAATTAGTGCAAAAATGAGTTTCTCAGAGTGAGTATATCTGACCTCCGCATCACGAAGGATCTTGCTGGTGTAGTACACTGACATTTTAGATCTGTCCTGATCTGTACGGATGACGACCGAGCTGACGGCCCCGGGCATAATAGCCAGGTAGAGTAGGAGCTCTTCCCCTTCCTCCGGTCTGGATAGTAGAGGTGGAGAGGCAAGGAACTTCTTCAGCTCTTCAAAGGCCACCTTGCACTCTTCGGTCCAGGTAAAGTCATGCATCGTGTGCAATGCCTTGAAGAAAGGGAGGCAGCAGTCAGCCAACCTCGAGATGAACCGGCTTAAGGCGGCTACCCTCTCCATCAAATGTTGAACTTGCTTCTTGGATGTCGGGTGCTCCATGTCAAGGATCGCCTAGACCTTCTTCGGGTTCGCTTCGATGCCTCTCTGGGTGACCATGAAGCCAAGAAACTTTCCGGCTGCCACCCCAAAAGCGCATTTCGCTGGATTGAGCTTCATTTGGTACTTCTGAAGGCTGTGAAAGGCTTCGACGAGATCGGCGATGTAGTCTGAGCCCGGTTTGCTCATGCGAGCATATCATCCACGTACAATTGCACGTTTTGGCCAATCTGGTCTTTAAAGACCTTGTTGACCAAATGTTGGTACGTAGCAGCATTCTTCAGGCCAAAGGGCATCATCCTGTAGCAGTATGTCCCTCGGTCGGTAATAAAGGCAGTGTGCTCCTCATCCCTTGGGTGCATCCGGATCTGATTGTACCGGAGAATGCATCCATGAAGGAGAGCAGCCTGTGCCCTGAGGTGGCATCCACCAACTGATCTATCCTCGGCAAAGGGAAGCTGTCCTTTGCGCATGCCTTATTAAGGTCGGTATAATCTACACAGATCCTCCACTTGCCGTTGTTCTTCTTCATCATCACCATGTTTGCTAGCCAGCTTGGGTATTGCACCTCTCGAACGAAGCCAGCGGCCAGAAGTTTCTCAACCTCCTCATTGATGGCCACCTGCCTTTCTGGGGCGAAGCTTCTCTTCTTCTGTCGAACTGGTCTGTGCCTCGGATCGACATTGAGCTTATGGGTGATGATGTCAGGGGGAATACCTAGCATGTCCACTGCCGTCCAGGTGAACACGTCTGCATTCGCCCGCAAGAATTCCAATAGCGAAGCCTTCTCCTCCTCGGGCAGCTAGGCTCTGATCTGCATGGTCTTCGTCTGGTCAGCCCCGAGCTGGTAAGGAAGCAGGCGCTCGGCTAGGCCTCCCCTAGGGTCCTGAACCCTCTGGTCGAGCTCATCCGACTTGGGGCCCTCCTCGGGCACTTGGGCCTCGGGGAGGGTTTGGAAGCAGTGCTGCACCGGTTGGGGCATACCCCTCATCTCCCCCACACCATAAGGGGTTGGGAATTGTACGAGCAATCTTTTAGTAAAGACAACAGCGTCGAGGAGATTGAGCCCGGGTTGGCCCAAAATCATGTTGTAAGGCGAGAGAAGCCTGACAACCATGAACGTCATCATGACAGTACTCTGCTGAGGTGGGGTCCCGGCAGTGACTGGGAGAGTGATTTCTCCCTCCACCCTTACGGAGTCTCTTGTGAAACCAATAAGAGGGGTATGCACAGGCTTAAGTTGAACAGAGGAAAGATTCATCCTATAGAAGGCATCGTAGAAAAGGACATCCATGGAGCTTCCACTATCTACCATGATGCATTTTACAGGATGCTTCGCGATCGTCATTTCGATGACCACGGCATCATTATTTACATTTCTCTCTCCATCTTCCCCTTCCCTCATAAAGGAGAGTATAATCTCAGGATGCCCTGCCCCCCGAGCCCTCTTGTAGGCATGCTCAGCTTCCCAGCGTATCATCCCCACCGGCTTCTCGGTAGGGCGATTGTCGACCACCGAGGCTAATGGGAGGGCAACGAGCGCCTGAGGTTCCGGTTGAGATCTACCCCCCACATATCTTCAAAGGTAGCCTCTCTTGATGAGCTCTTCAATCTCCCATTTGAGATTGCGGCACTCCTCAGTGTCGTGGTCGTGGTCACGATGGAAATGACAGTACTTCATCTTGTCATGGCTGGAGGATGACTTCAACGGTGGTGGGCACCTTAGATAGGTTTCACCCTCAATCTCCATGAGGATCTTCATCCTCGGGGCGAGGAGGGGGGTGAAACTCCCCTCGGGGATGGGAGCGCTCCTTGGCCTTGGTCCAGCTCGGGAGTTCTAAGCCGGCGGTCCCGACCTCCGTGCTCCAGGCACCTCGGCGGGTGCAGATCTTTTCAGCGACTGCCCATCGAGCTCCCGCTTTGTACGATCTGCCTCCTTGGCATGGATGTACTTTTGAGCTCGAGATGGAGTAAGTTTTTGGGGGCTTCTTGTCAAGCGAGTAGGTCAGGCGAGAAGTCTTGAGCCCTCGCTTCAAAGCCAGCATTGTGACCGGCTTCTCCAAATGGTAGATCTCCAGCGCGGCAACCTTGAAGTGAGCCACATAGTCTCGTAGCAGCTCGCGATCTTGTTGCCTGATGGAGAAGAGGCTATCCGCCTCACGTGGCATTTTTCGATAGGCATCAAAATGAGCCACGAACTTCTGCCCCAGCTGGGCAAAGGAGTAGATGCTTTCCAACTCAAGGCAGGCAAACCATACCCGAGCTGCCTTCCAGAGAGTAGCAGGAAAGGCGATGCATAAGAGAGCATTAGTGGCCCCCTGGACCCTCATGAGGGCCCGGTAACTTTCCAGGTGGTCCAGGGGGTCGTTGGTTGTATCATAAAAATCCACCTGCGGCATGCGGAACCGGCGGGGTATCGGGTCCGCTTGAATCTCCTGGGAGAATGGAGGGTGGATGTCATAGCCCACCGACTCGCTAGCGGAGCTGGGCAAGTTAGCAAATCAGTGGGAAAGCTCCGCCAGTTTGCGATCGTGCTCCTCCAAGCACTTCTCTGCCATGCGCCTGATGGCTTCATTCGTCGACCCCTTTGCTGAGAGGGGTGGGGAAGGCGACACGGGTGCATGGTTCCCACGACGAGGGACCTTGCCCTTTCTACCTTGGTGGGGCTTAGATGCGCCCTGATCAAGGTCCAATGAGCAGCTCTCTTTGTCGATGGAGCCAGCCCGTTGTCGCTTCATCAGGGCTTGGCGACTACCCCGAGGGTCTGTAACGGCCCACGGCTGTGAAGGTCTCCCGTGGAAGGAACGCATGTTATCGCAGGGTGCTGCGGCATGGGCTGCAGGGATCTCCGACTGCTGATGAGTAACCAGGGACTGATGCTGATGCTGGAGCTGATGCACTACTGTAGTGAGAGTGTGCATCTGCTAAGCAAGAGCGGTCAGCTGGATCTCCAATGGGGGCGATTGAACCGGGGTAGGTGGCTCCGTCTCCGGACCGTGTGGGTTCCTGTGGAAAGGGGACACTTCCGTACGGCTGGGAGAGGCTCCCCACGCTCGAGTGGTCACCATCCTCCCGACGAACTGTTTGAGCGGGGCCTGAACTGGATCAAGCATCGTTATGCCCCTACCTGGCATGCCAATCTATTGCCGCCCGAATCGTCATGGCCCGTAGCTGCTGTTGGCATCGAGGATCACGCGTCCACCTGCTGGGGATGCATCCGATGCCTCGGGGCTTGCAAAAAATGATGTTAGTGACCCGGGCCGAGGATTTCGACGGGGATGATCCGACGGTCAAGTCAATGATGGTCCAGGAAAACAGATCCTCCTGGTTGAGCCCCTCTGGATGAGCTCCACTCTATGAGGAATCAGTGTAATGTGTATGAAAGATGAAAGTGAGCTGGGAGAGGTGATAGCCGAGGTGGTACAATACCCCTCCCTCTTTTCTTCTGTGTTTGCTTTCGTTACCTCCCTTTGGCTTACCCTGGCTGGATTTTTTACTTTGGCTTGCCTTGGGATCTCTCTATGCTATTAGACGTGTGCGACGAGGTATCATGCCGTAAACGGGATGCCTTTTCTATCAGATGGTCGGGGAAGCTTCTGCTTCTGACATTCCCTCTTTTGGAAGCCTGGCAGGGCCTTTGGTTGGTGGGCCACCATTCTTGGGACCCGCACCCCTCGGTTGGGTCTTTTTTCCGGTCGTACGGCAGGTCAGTAGAGGGCATGGCACCTCGATGTGAGCTTCCTTTCTTTCTGGTGTGAGCAACGGCCATGGGCATTAATGGCAGCATGGCTGGTGCTGTCGTACGGCCCTCGGGAGGACCGCCATTATCCTCGGAGGGGAGGTGTTGCTCCCTTTATCGGCTGGTGCATTAGTCTAAATCAGGGACCGAGCTAGAAAGATGGGTCCCGCCTTCGGTGGGCTCTCCTCAAGGTAGCTCGACAAGGTAGAGGAGGGCTGAGCTCGACTCTGGATCAGTGGAGCTCGGCCTTAAACGAGCTCGGCCAGGAGGAGGTGGGTGGGGTGCCGCCCAGCCCCGGGGGACCTGACCTCGAAGGGGCACCTCGTGGTGGAGGAGACTTGAGCTCGACTCTAGATCACGGGGCCCGACTTTAAGGGGTCCGCCTCGGGTGGAGAATTGTACTCGGCTCTGGCCTAGGCATCCCGGCCCAGTGGGAACTGACCTGGCAGAGGACGGAGCTTGGCTTCAGTGGACGGCCCCGTTGCTCCGGGGGAGCTCAGCCCAGCGAAGTGGCTCATACTGAAAATCCAGCGTGGCACCCGATGGGGGCTCCATGTCAGTTTGTCGGCCTCAAGTCAGCGATCCATCCACATCAACCACTATCACCTTCTTCATCACTAGTGGAGCCATCACCATTGCCAGTTACTATAATCGATGCTGAAGCCTTACCATTCTTCACCATCGGAGCCCTTACTATCGTGGACCTCATCACCGTAGCTACCAAATTTGCTAAGGATTGCTCAAACACTGCCTTATTATCATGCTACAACACCGAACACATCACTACCGCTCATCAGACTGTCCAAAGCTATCAGGACCACTATCATCATCATTTCTCCCTTTGTCAGACTAATTGATCCCATTCATCGCTATCAGAGCTGTAGTTTTCTTCTACACCCTGATCTGATCATTGCTAATCCGATCACTGTCGACTTTGAAGTATTTTTGAGTTTTTGGTTGTCAGTGCTTTATTTTGAATAATGGAAAAGATAATTTAGGCAAGTTTGATGCCAAGTCTGATGAAGGTATCTTTTTAGGATACTCTACATCAAGCAAGGCATATAGAGTTTTTAATAAAAGAACAATGTTAGTAGAAGAATCAGTGCATGTAGTATTTGAAGAGTCTACTAACAAATCTTCTAAAAAAGAGGATACTTCTGATACATGTGCAGGTATTGAAGGATTGAAGAAGCTGATTTTGGATGATCCCCCTTCCAAAGAAGATGAAAATCAAAACAAGATGGATGGAGAAGAAGCTACAAGATCCTCATTAAAGCATAAAGATCTATCAAAAGAGTAAAGGTATGCTCATGGACATCCTAAGAAATTGATCTTAGGTGATCTATTGAGAGGGGTATGAACTAGATCATCTATTAGAAATGAATGTGATTGCATTATTTTTGTTTCTCAAATTGAACCTAAATGTATTGAAGAAGATAAAAAAATACCTTAATTGGATAATTGCTATGCAAGAAGAATTAAATCAATTTGAAAGAAACAAAGTTTGAACATTAATAGAAAGACCAACTAATGTTTCAATTATTGGTACAAAATGGGTGTATAGAAATAAACTAGATGAAAATGGTGTAGTGACTAGAAATAAGGCTAGGCTGGTAGCCAAGGGTTATAATCAAGAAGAAGAAATTGATTTTGATAAAACCTTTGCTCCAGTAGCTAGACTTGAAGCCATTAGATTACTTTTAGCATTTCAATATTTCATGAATTTCAGATTTTTTGAAATGGATGTTAAAAGTGAATTTTTAAATGGTTATTTAGCTGAAAATATTTTTGTTGAATAACCATCTGGATTTGAAAATCATGCAAATCCTAATTATGTTTTCAAAATGCACAAAGCACTTTATGGTTTAAAACAAGTACCCCATGTATGGTATGAAAGACTTAGCAAATTTTTGATTGAAAATGAATCTCTAGAGGCCATGTTTATACTACCTTATTTCTGAAAAAGAAAAATGATGATATATTAGTAGTACAAATTTACATTGATGACATTATTTTCAATGCTACTAATGAAACACTTTGTCAAGAGTTTGACAAGCTTATGCAGGGTGAGTTCGAGATGAGCATAATGGGAGAGCTAAATTTCTTCCTCGGACTCCAAATCAAGCAAACTAAAGAAGGGATCTTCATCAACTAAGCTAAGTATACAAGAAAAATCTTAAAAAAGTTTGGGATGGAGACTACCAAGCTAATAGGTACACTTATGAGCCCTTCTTGTAAACTTGATAAAGATGAATGTGGTAAAAGTATTGATCAAAAATTATATAAGGGTATCATTGGTTCTTTACTATACTTGACTGCTAGTATACCGGATATCATGTTTAGTATTTGCATGTGTACTAGATATCAGTTTACTCCTAAAGAATCTCATTTAATGGCTGTTAAGTGCATTCTTAAATATCTATCTAATATTATTGATATTGGTCTATAGTATTATAGAGATTCTTCATTTAATTTAATTGGATATTCTGATGCTGACTTTGCTGGGTGTAAATTAGATAGAAAAAGTACAAGTGAAACTTGCCAATTTCTTGGAGTTAACTTAATCTCGTGGTTTAGCAAGAAACAAACTTCGGTTGCACTATCTACAACCGAGGTTGAATATCTTGCAACTGGAAATTGTTGTGCTCAAATCTTGTGGATTAAGCAACAACTTGAAGATTTTGGAATCAAATTAATTAAGACACCCATAAGATGTGATAATACTGGTGCTATAAATTTAACTAAAAATCCTGTTCAACACTCTAGAAGTAAACACGTTGAGATTAGGCACCATTTCATTAGAGATCATGTTGAAAATAATAATGTTGTGCTTGAATTTGTTGTTGACTCTGGTCTTGATTTTGATGATTGACAAAATGTTTAAGTATATATGAGTACTAATTATGTTTTAAGTGTATTTCTCAGATCTTAGTACTCAACCATGTTAAATGAAGAAATGCTTGTATTTCAGTTAAAAAAGTCCTTAAATTAATGAAAAATCAAGTATATGGACTTTGAAATTAATATGGAAGAACTTGAAGAGGTTAAAGTTTCAATTTGAATATGTTTCAGCAATGGCACAGGCAAGTGTCGACACTTGGAAATTAAGTGTCGATACCTGAGGATCAAGTGTCGACACTTGAAGAGTGAAGTGTCGACTCAAGGCCTGAGACAAACAGAAAACTTCAGAAAGCTCTTTCAGTGATGTGTCGACACCTGGAAACTGAAGTGTCAACACTTGGAAGTGAAGTGTCGACACCTGGAAACTGAAGTGTCGACACCTGAAGGTGAAGTATCGACACTTGAACAATAATGGCTAGTTTTCTGGCTGCAAAACTTCTCCAACTTGCTTCCAAACGGTCATATTTTCCTCCCTAACGGCTATAAATGGTCATTTAAGTGTTGGGAGGCTATATAAACATCAAAAATCAATTGGAGAAATTATCCTTTGGTGAGATTTTTGAATATTCGTCAAGGATTCAAGAGTTGAGTGGTTCAAGCCTTCAAGCTTCCAAGTTTCAAAGAGAGCATCCAAAGTTCACATCCTCAAGCATTAATCAAAGGCTTCATCAACTTGAAGACAAGATCTTCATCAACTCTCAACGGGCTTCAAAGAGATATTTTGCTTTATTTTAGAAAGCTTTTATTGTATTCTTTTATACTTGCTCTTACATTGTTTTACTTAAGGTTTTTGGTGAGCCTTGAAAAACCAAAGAGGTTTTTAGTAAGCCTTGAAAACCAAAGTGGTTGTTGGTGAGCCTTGAAACAAACTAGGATTTTACTTTTGAGCCCGAAGCCAAAACAAGTTGTTTAGGTTCTTGGTTATCCCGTAAAACCAAGGGTGGTTGTTGGTGAGCCTTGAAACCAACTAGGGTTTAACTTGTGAGCCCGAAGACAAAACAAGTTGTAAAGGTTGTTGGTGAGCCTAAGTTATAAAACCAAACTTAGTAAAATTCCCAAGGGATTCTTGGGGAGTGGATGTAGGTGCTTGGTTGGCACCGAACCACTATAAACCTTTGTGTTTGTGTGATTGTTCTTCTTGTGCCTTTATTTTTTTATTTTCGCTGCATTTATTAGAAATACACAAGTACTTGAATTGCATTAGCACATACTTGCTTTAGTTCACATTTTGCAAATAATACAAAAGTTTTTATAAAACCCAATTCACCCCCCCTCTTGGGTTGCATACCTGGGCCTACATTTGAGTATACTAAAATGCAACTGGTTGATATATTGACCAAACCTCTTCAAGAAGATAGGTTTCATATGATTAGAAGGGAATTAGGGATCATTAATCCTTTTGATTGAGTTTCTTGATCTCCATATATTTTTTCAAAACACCCTCAAATTTATCTGATCAAATATTCTTCAAAATCATGTTTAATCACTTATAATTCCCTGAAATCAATTTCCCTAATTTTTTGGGTTTTTTCCTATTTTTTGGATTTTTGTTGAAGTGTCACTTTGAAGTGTCAACACCTCCAAGTATTGACACTTGACCCACAGTCATGAGTCGACACTTGGTCGGCGGGCTTCCGAGAATAAATAACTGTTCATTTTCCTCTCATTTTCTCCAAAACCCCTGAGCCGACTCATCCTAAAATAGCTTCCCTGCACTACATTTCACTCCAATCAAATTTTTATCTGCCCAATTCTTTGTTTGGAGCAAGTTCTTTCCTTGTTCACTATTCCTTACCGTTATGTTATGATTTTCATCATGAAAAATCCTTGATTTCTCCCTATATTTGCTTCTGTATCTTGTTTCTTTGAAAATGGGTCCTCGAAAGCAAGTAGTCAGAAGGCCTCGACCATCTATTCAAGAGGCTGAGTGATGGACGAAGGCTAGGCATGATGATTCGGTGGCAGTAGAGTCTGAGGTCCAACCAGATGTCCCTTCTAGACTGCCAATTCCAGCAACTGATAGGATGGCCTCTAAAGCCATAGTCGGAGGACGGCGAGTCGATTTTAACTTCCTGGACTAGCAGCATTTCTGGATCAGACAGTGGTTGAGAGATGCTAAGTTGTCACAGTTCTGCACATTGTCTAAGAGGTTCTACCCTGGCTTGATCAAAGAGTTTTATGGTACTTTAGCTAGAGGTGCTAACGAGTGGATAGCAATGGTCCGAGGTATTGAGGTTCTGCTTACTGCTAAGATATTGAACAGGGTATGGCAGATACCCATGAGAAGATCAGTAGTGGACTCATTAGTGGATCGCATGAGTGGACTCTGGTATATCTTCAAGATAAATGATCTTCCAGAGGGAGCACTATAGTTGCATATAGACTCTCATCCAAGATGAGGCTACTACATCATATCGTCGCCCGGATTTTTCTACCAAAGATCGGATGTTTCGATTTTATCATAGAGCGAGAGCTGATGGTGATGGCATCCTTAATTCAACACACTCCAGTATGCCTCCCAGTTTTGATGGTTCATCAGATGATAGAGGCAGTGACTAGCAAGAGGTTGTGCTTGCCCTATGGTATGGGTCTGACGATCTTATTCAGGGCATATGGAGTCATTGTAGATGGAGAGCCTTATAGACTGTTACTACATATGGATGTCTATGATGAGATATCGCTCCACAAGATGGGCTTTCATCTGGTCAGAGGTCAGTGGAGATGATGAGTATCAAGTCAGACCACTGATACAGATGAAAAGGCAGCAGAGGAGGAGCGTATTTTTACTAGTGAGGCCGGGCCATCTAAGCCACAGGGTGATATTCCAGAGACACATCCCGAGCATGCATCTCAGCCTAAGCCAGCCACTCCTGCATGGACTGATGGTACTGGAGATAGCTTGGACGAGAGGGTCACTCGCATAAAGACAGAGATGATGATTATAGTTGACTAGATCCATATGGAGAAAAAGCAGACCACCAAGGTTTTAGACAGAGTATTTCTACTATTTTGGCTGCTTTAGAGAGGTTGACTTCTACGAGAGGTCCAGCACCTTCATCTCCTTCTTCACCAGATTCGCCTCCAGCACCTTCAACCCTAGGATCAGATACAGGAGATGGTCAGGGTGACTTTTTCGCCGAGTTCAATGTCAAAGATTTTATGGCAGAGCCCAAGCCAAAGGCTACAGCAGAGGATGTTTTGAGGACACCAGTTCAGGATCCTCCTGGTTCCTCATTCCAGACACCAGTCCTCTCCAGTTCCTCACCTACCATTCCTGACCCATCTCTTACTTTTGCTCCCACACCTGTACTGCACACAGATCCCCTTGATACTGATTTTCCTACTCTGATCCTTAGCATTCCTACTAGGACTCCATCTATACCTTCCACATCTTCCCTAATTTTGGAACTAGGGTTTTATACTTTTGGTTTCCATATCCTTTCTCCTAGACCTATTTTTGATCATACTCCCTTACCCACTGATACAACTGTTGACCCTATCACTGCTGCTCCTACTTCTAATATTCCCTCCTCCTCTTCAGCACCTGCTAGAGGAAAGACGATACCAGACATAGAGGCAGAGGTCATGGCACTACACCGAGACCTACCAGGACCAAACTATCTGATCTTCGATTGATGTGGCCGAGACCTAGACCTTCTAGGGTTACAGGTCCCATCATTCTTGAGATCGAATCATCCTCTGATGAGGAGAGTACTCCTTCAGATTGATCTCTACCTCAGCTAGTCTGTATCTCAGTGCTTATTATGTTTTATGTATGTCTGTATTTTAGTTCTGTTTACTTTTGTGTATTAGCATTTGATGTATCAAATTTTGTTTAGTTGATGTATCAAACTTTGTCAAATGTATCAAATGTTTTAATCTATTGGATCAATTTTATATATTGACTTCTTGACTTCTATGAATCCACTCTTACTGCAATGTAATGGCTCTTACTTTTTCATTTATTGAAATGTGTTCTTTTTCCTTACCTTTTTAATAATGACAAAAAGGGGGAGAATTATTGAAAGATTTTATGAAAAGTGCTAAAATGTGCAAAATTGTTAATAATGAGTATCAATGTGATTTAATGAATCTTTTGTCAATTTAATTAAAACAATGAGACAGGGGGAGAGAGAAAGAAATTTACTAAAGCTATAACTTTTTGTAAATGTTCTTAAAAATCTTTTTGAAAATCAGTTTTTCAGATCATATATTGAGGGGGAGTTTTTGAGTTTTTATTCTCCTTGATCTATACTTCCATTATCTTGCTCTAATACTTCTACTTTTATGCTTAGATATTTATTGATTTCATATTCTGATACTTTTTATAATCTATCAATTTTAGTTTGATACTATCTAATCTTTTAGCACATGTTCAATGCCTTGATACTCTTAAAGCTTTTCCTCGCTATTCTTCTCTTCATGCTGAAATGACTATCTTTTGGAGATGTTTTTTATACACCTTTAAGCATTATATATATATCTTAGCTCTGATATCTTTTAATCTGAAACTTGATATTTCATAATCTATAGCTCTGATGCATTATAATCACTACTCTGATACTGTAAATTTACATAAATTTATCTTTTCTCATATATATACAGCTCTGATATGTTATCCTTAAGTCTCAATTCTTGACAATCAATACAATTTTAGACTTTGATACTTATCATGCTTAGCTCTGATACTTTTTGCCAAAAGTTCTATTCTTGTTGAAAATCTTTTTTGCTTTCCATTTGTATATACTTAAAGTTTTGTCATAATCAAAAAGGGAGAGATTGTTGACTCCTGTATTGATTTTGATGATTAACAAAATCTTAAGTATATTTGAGTGCTAACTATTTGTTAAAATATGTTTTATCAGAAAAAGGTACTCATCAAGTTAGTTGATTGATTGCTTGTCAAAATAGTTGAAGAAGTCCCCTTATGGATAAATTTGTAAAGTTAAATGGACTTAAGTACATAAGAATGTCTTGGAAGGACTTAAGTTTTATGGTTGTAGAAGATTCAGCAGAGTTTCAATTGAATTTCAGAAAGTTTTAGCCAAGTATCAACTCATGGATATGAAGTGTCGACTCACAAAAGCTTAAACTGATACATAGAAGATGTTTCAGATGGCACACTCCAAGTGTCGACTCATGGAGCTAAAGTGTCGACTCACAATGTCGACTCGAGGATCCACTCAAGGCCTAAGACAAAAATTATACAAAAAATGCTGAATTTCAAACTTCCCTCAAGTGTCGACTCATGGAAGCCAAGTGTCGACCCAACTATCGACTCACCAGATGAAGTATCGACTCACCTGAGATTTCTAGAGAGCTTCAAGGAACATTTTTGAACTAAGTGTCGACTCATGAAAACCAAGTGTCGACTCAAGGTATCGAATCATGACTTGAAGTATCGATACTTAAAGTTTTGCTGAACAGTAATGGCTAGTTTTTTTAAATACGGAACTAATCGTTTTCACCCCCAATGGCTAATTCTACCTCTCCAATGGTCATAAACTACTATTTGAAGCTTGGAAAGGTATTTAAAGTGGATTAAACTCAAGAGGGATGGAATGAATGAGTAGTTAAGTACATTCACTCCAATATTCATTAAGAGCAACTACTTTCAACTAAAGTGAAGCATTCAAGTACTCAAAGCATTCAAGAGTAATAAAGTCCAACCACTCAAGCATTATTTAAGGCTTCAACAACTTGAGAACAAGCATCTTCAAAGAGCTTCAAAGAGATATTTGCTTTATTTGAAAGCTTTTTTGTATTTCATACATTCATTTAAATTCTTTGTTGAGGTTTGTTGGTGAGCCTATATGTTAAAACCAACAAAGGTTTTTGGTTAGCCTTGTAAAAATTAAAGAGATTTTTGGTTAGCCTTGTAATCTAGGAGGTTATTGGTGAGCCTAAGTTACAAAACCAACTAGATTTTTGGTTAGCCCGTAAAACCAAAAGGGGTTTTGACTTGTGTTTCCAGTGAAAATAAGTTAGGTTTTGATTAGTAAGCCTGGAAAACTAATCGACTATAATCAAGAATAATTATAGTGAATTCCCACGTGGACCTTGGGGAGTGGATGTAGGTGCCTTGGAGTGCACCGAACCACTATATATTATTATGTTTGTTATTGCTTGCTCTCTCTTTATTTACTCTTGTTTACTTTGTATTTGCTTATCTTTTTCTACTGCATACTCTTGAATAACTCACAAGCACTTGCAATTCACTAGCTTCTTAATTATTTTGAATTGGCACATTTTTGCAAAAGTTGTTGGAAATCCAATTCACCTCCCCCCTTGGGTTGCTTACTAGGAAACACATACAAAGCCTTATGAAGTTTAAAAACATGATTAGGGTAATCATCATTTTCAAAATCTAGGGGCTGTTCAACATACACTTCTTTAATAAAACTATTTTAAAAGGCACTTTTGACATCCATTTGAAATAATTTAAAATCCATATAACAAGCAAAAGTAAGTAATAATCTAATTGCTTCTAATTTAGTAACAGGTATAAATATTTTATCAAAATCAATACCTTCTTCTTGATTATAAGCTTTTACTACTAATCTAGCTTTATTTCTTGTAACTACTCCATTTTCATCAAGTTTATTTCTAAAAACATATTTTGTTCCTATAATTGAAACATTAGATGGTATTTCAACTAAAATCCAAACTTTATTTCTTTTGAATTGATTTAATTCATCTTTCATAGCATTAATCCAATTTGAATATTTTTTAGCTTCTTCAATTATTTTTGGTTTTACTTGAGATACAAAAGCTAAATAATCACAAACATTTCTAAGAGACGAATGGGTACTTATCCCTTTAGATGGATCACCAATAATAAGTTCTTTAGGATGTCCATGGACATACCCCCATTCTTTAGGTAATGGCTTAGGTGTAGATAAAGCTCCAACTTTTTGTACTTCTTCTTCATTGTCTTGATCACCTTCTTGCTCCTTAGAAGGTTCTTCATTGATGGTCATTTTTTCAAACTTTTGTATACATGTTTCATCATCAAGAACATCTTCCTTTCTAGAAGATTTTTCGTTAATCTCATCAAAAACAATATGGATTGGACTCTTCAACAAGAAGTGTTCTTCTGTTGAAGACCTTGTATACTTTGCTAGAAGTAGAGTATCCTACGAAGATACCCTCATCTGATTTGGCATCAAATTTACTTAAGTTATTTTTACTATTATTTAGAATGAAACAATGGCATCCAAAAACATGAAAATACTTAATAGTATGTTTTCTGCCTTTCCAAAGCTCATAAGGTGTTTTCTTTAAAATAGATTGAATCAAAACATGATTCAAAACAAAGCATGTAGTATTTATGGCTTCCATCCAAAAATCATTTTCATAAAGCATGGTGCGTGCCATTTCTTCTAATGTCCTATTCTTTCTTTCTATTATCCTATTTTATTGAGGTATCCTAAGTGTAAAAAAGTTATGATGAATACCATTTTCATTGCAAAATATTTCAAAATCATGATTTTCAAATTCAATGTCTTGATCACTACATAAGGAAATAATTGAAACATTTTTTTCATTTGAAACTTTCTCATAAAATTTAATGAATGCAGAAAATGTTTCAGCTTTGTGAGCTAAAAATATCATCCATGTAAAACGAGAGAAGTCATCTACAATCACTAGACCATACTTCTTGCCTCCTAAACTAGTTATTTTAGTAGGTCCAAAGAGGTCCATACGAAGTAATTCTAAGGATCTAGTTCTAGACACTACTCTTTTTGGTTTAAAAAAAAAAATTGTTTATTTTTCAAGTTGACATGCACTACAAATCTTGTCTTTTTCAAAAGTGAGTTTTGACAAATCTTTTATAAGATTTTTTTTATTTAATTTTGAAAGAAAATGCATGCTTGCATGCCCTAGTCTTCAATGCCAAAGCCAACTAGTTTTATTGATCTTGGCTTCCATTGCCACTAGATATTGACCATTTTGAATTAGTAGATCATTAAGATCAACCATGTACATGTTCCTGTGTCTATGACCAATAAACTTGATACCATTGTCATCTAGACTAGATACAATGCACAAAAGATTCGAAAACCACTTTAAATCCTTTGTCACAAAATTAACTTATACTAAGCAAATTATGTTTCAAACCATCAATAAATAAAATATTATCAACAAAAGTAGAGGGGGTGATATAGACTTTATCGATACCGATAATTTTGTCCTTTTTATTATCACCAAATATCATGTCTCCACCATTTAAAGCTTCTAGAGATGAGAATTGCCTTAATCTCCAGTCATGAGTCTTGAGCAACCACTATCAAGGTATCATAATTTTCTTTTATCCTTTGGTTGCAAGACACACCTACAAAATAAATCAAGTGAAAACTTTAGGTACCAAAGTCATCTTGGATCCTTTAGGGTTAGTTGAAGTGATTCCTTTTAGAACCCAAACTTTCTTAACATTGTTCAACTTTCTTTTATCACATAAATATGATTTATGTCCTAATTTACCACATGCATAACAAGTAATGCTAGAGGATGCAGGTATAAAAAAAAATTTTGAAATATTTTTGTTATTTTTGAGGTTTAAAACCTAATCCTACTTTGTTAAAAACTGCTCTTTAGCTATTTAAAAGCAAGTTTAGTTTTTTAGAACTATAGATAAATTTTTCAACAAATGGTTTTACTTTTTCAAGTTCTTCTTTGCATTTCTTGTTTTCTTGCAAAAGTTCTTTATTTTGTTTGCTAAGTTTTTCATTTGTTGCAAAAACTCTATCCATTTTTAAAGAATATTTTTCTTTCAAAAATTTTTCCTTCTCATTTTTCAAAAGAATAATTTGATCATTCAAATTCTTGTTCTCTTGTAGTAAACTATCATTATCTATCAAAAACTTATTGTTTGTTTTAAATAGTTCCAAATTTTGTTTTCTCGATTCTTTGTTTGTCATTTTTAGTTTTTGATACTCAATAACAAGCTCATCAAAAATATCATGTAATTCATCAAATATAAATTCATTTTCAGTTTCAGATCTTACCTCATCATCATTGACCATAAAGCAGATGTTGGCTACCTCTTGCTGTTCTTCATCAGAGCTTGAATCTTCACTCTCACTCCATGTTGCCATCATCACTTTCTTCTTAAATTTCTTCTTACCCTTTTTGAGAGTGGGGCGATCCATTTTGTAATGTCTAGGCTTTTTATATTTAAAACATATGGGTTACTCCCTTTCCTTTTCTTTTTCCTTCTCCTTACTGGGCTCTCCTCTTTGTTGCTTTTTCTTGTAATTGAACCTCTTCCTTCTCAAGAATTTCTTGAATTTACTTGAAATGAGTGTTGTTTCATCTCCCTCATCTTCTTCATCTGAATTTCTTGAATTTCTTAAATTTGCTACTCTTCACTGAATTCCTCCTTATGCGGACTTGAATGCTATGGCCTTCTTTTTCTTTTCATTGTCCACCACCTTTTGCTTCAAGGACAGCTCATATGTCATTAGTGAACCCAAGAGCTGCTCAAGTGGAAGAGTGTTGACATCCTTAGCTTCTTCAATGGCGGTGACTTTAGGATCCCAAGAAGCCGGAGGAGACCTGAGGATTTTATTGACAAGTTCAGCATTAGAGATAACTTTTCCCAAACTCCTCATACCATTAATAATATTAGTGAATCTAGTATACATTTCACTAATAGTTTCATTTGGTTTCATTCTAAACATCTCATAAGTATGAATGAGCATGTTTACTTTGGGTGGTCTTTACTTGATGTGTACCCTCAGGGATAACTTCAAGTGTATCCCAAACTTTTTTAGCAGAGGTACAATTAGATATTCTATTAAACTTACTTGGATCAAGTATACAAAATAATAAATTCATGGCCTTAGCATTAAGCTCAGCTTGCTTAATGTCATTCTCATCCCAATCTTCTTCTAACTTAGGGATGGGAATGCCATTGATCAAGATAGTGGACTGATGAGGGCCTTTAACTATAGTTTTCTAAATATTATAATCAATAGCTTGAATGTATATGCACATGCATGTCTTCCAGTATGGTGCGGGCACCAGACTCAGAAGAAGACTTCAGGGCTCCATCTGGATCTCTGATTGACATTGTCCGAAGAATTAGGGTTTTCTGGTTTTGTAATAAGGGTTGACTTGGTCAACTCAATTTTAGTTTGAGTCTGTATTTCCCTGCAATTTAAATTTTGTTGAGTCATGTTGACTCAATACAAGTCCTAGTAGTGGTCTAGGTCTTCTCCGAGGTGCAACATTTTCTCCCAGGACCAAGCAAGTGGGCGCCACACTCCCAGCCACACGCCAGAGTCCAGGAGGCGCCACATCTCCATCCAGTGTGCCTTGGTCCCCACACCACAAGAAAGCAGGTCCCTTCTTTCATGCGCCACTTGGGGGAGAAATCCATCAAGATACCTCAATCCAAGGAGGAGCCAACTTCTTTCCAGATAAACCCAAGCCAGAATGGCAAGAATTTTTCTTGAAGAGAGGATCAAGGAGGTGCCCCACAATGTTCCATAAAAACCCAAGTTATAAAAGAGAAGAGAGCATGTCTTGGGGAGAAAATCAAGGAGGCACCCAAAAGTTTCCTAAAGTGCCAAAGCCATGAAAGGAAGAAGCCTAAACTTGTGGAGCAAGACTAGGAGGTGTCCAAAAGAGCCAAACCATGAAGGAAAAATCCTTGATTCATGGAGAGATACTAGGAGACACCCCCATAACCTGCCATTTGGAGCTGATTTTCAAGTTTTCTTGGAGTTTTTGGGTTGCCCACTCATGGAAGGAGTCTTGGAAAGAAAATTTGATGCCTAAAGTGTGGGTTAGTCCTATTAGTCCCACATGGGAAGTGTATGAAATTTTATTTTTTTGTTATGTCTATATATTCAACTCTATGTAACTCTTGAAAAAAAGATGAATGAAATCAATTTCTTTGTGAGCAACTTTGTGTTTCTCTCTTCCGTACTTGTATTCAAGTGTTGAGCTCCGTGAGGGAGTAAATCTGGGTTCCCTAGGAACCTTGAGGAGGTGTGAGATCTCCAACCCCAAAACCCTAGCTTAGTCCACCCATCTCTACTCCACCACCACCAAACCCTAATTTTCCATCTACATCCCACGGCCCCTCTCTTCCACATAGAGGCCGGCCACCAGCATCTAGGTTCAGATCAACTGTTTCAACTATAGAGCAAGTTCAAAGAAGAGTCAGATCAGTATCAAGATCTCCGAAACTTCTACATCCAACAATCTTCATTAAGTCCTCAGGTCAGTGTCTTTCTTTGAGTTTCTGGTTTTTTTTTTTTTTTTTTTGTTCTTCTTCTTCCAGATCCTGAGTTCGAGAAGAAGGCCAACCTTGCCATAGGACTACAATCCGAGGATCCATTGCGAAGATATCTCGTCTCCAAGGATCCTACAATCTGTTCGAGAGTGTCCTTCAATTGAAGCAACGAGAGATATCACAGTCAGGTATAAAACCTTCTCTTCTCTCTTCGTCTGTTTCTTGAAAGATGAGTAAACCCTAGGTCTGGGGGTTTCTCAATCCCCGGCGATCCTACTTCTGAGTTACTCTGATAATCCACTCCTTTTAATTATGCTTTCTGTCATTTCTTAGTTTCTTTCAGCATTAGTTTATCTTTCCTTTAAGTCAAAGCCGACTTCTGAAAATAAATAAATAAAAAAAAATACATTAATTTTAATTTACTTTCGCATCGCATCATCTTTTTGTTCTGTATCAATTTTGGTATCAGAGCTTTCGTTCTGCATCATTTTTGGTATCAGATCCCTGTCTAGGGTTTCTGTTTTGATTGCTTGTTTGAGTCTCTCTCTTTTTACTTTGTCTGCTCGAAGTAGACTCCCCAGGATGTCCGGTCCTAGGAACGAAGCGAAGTGCAAACCTCCTCTTCCCATTCCACGGGATGTTCCTAGGGCGTGTAGGGGATCCGCTGGGTTACAACTTCGTAGCAGGATTTGTAAACGGGGAAAGCGTTCTATTTTCAGTCTGTGACTGCCCTGTTGTAAAAATTGTTTCTCATTGTAGTTAACTCCAAATTATATAATTTTTGTTTTTCTAGAACCAGTATAATTGAAAATATTTTACATAATTTTATTGTAATTTATTCATTTATGTAAAATTTCTGAGAGTTAAATTATAGCAATTCTGTTTCTATGTTTTTGCAATTCAATTATTTTGAGTGATCATCTCCTAATTCATCTTAAGGGCAATTGAGCATCTAAGATAAGGGGAGGAGTTGATAACCTCTCCTTAGCCTAAAACCATCACCCATTCATTCGATCCTAAGCCTAATTTTAAAATTTATTAGACTTAATTTGCCCTAGTGGGCTAGGGACACCAACAAGTCGGGTCTAGGCTAATGTTGAGTCAGTTTGTCTAGTTACTCTGTGTGTGCTTTGTACTCAGTGTCTAGAATGGTGGTTCAGGGATTCTATCCCGAAGGGCTTGTGTGCTGGTCCGCCTACCTGGCCAATCTCTGATTGGTGTCTAGGATTGGCAATTAGGGACCTAACACTCCCCTTACACCTGCCTGGCTGAGTCCCGAGTTACTACAGGCTAGCTTGCCACTCTGATTGGGCATCTAGTTTGGGCTCTAGGTCTAGTTAGCCCGTAGTCATTTCAGTCGAGTCTCATTTGGTGTGCTTGCTTGCATCATCATGTCCACCCGGAACGAAGTACCCTACCAACCTGATCAAACCCAACCTGATTTAGAGGCCATGATTAGAACTCTTATCGAAAGTATGACCAAATTGAGTCAGGATATGAATGAGGGTTTTGCCCAGTTTAGAGACCGAGCCCAGGGACTTGAGAAACGTAGACATCAAAATTGCACCCCTGATCCAAAATTTAATAGGCCCCAACCTCACCCATGCCAGGAGCCTAGGAGGACCTTATACCGTGATCCCGAGCATAACCCTAGGAGCCTATATCCATACTTAGTTGACTCAGAAAAGGGACCTGTTAGGAACACCGAACCTTATGCACCCACTTTTGATGGAAGACAAGAGACATATATTAAGTGGGAAGAACAAATGGATCGGTATTTTGAGTGCACTAACATATCGAAATTAGGACAAATTAGGTTGGCCAAAACCAAGTTCACCAAACATGCTAGGTCGCATTGGTATGCTATTGAGCATGAGTGTTATCAAAGAAAAGAGGAAATATATACTTGGAGAGATATGAGAAGTAAGTTGAGAGATAGGTACCTAGGTAGATCCTATGAGAAAAGACTTTTAGACCAATGGTACCAATTGCGACAAGGTAATAGGCCTGTGTCTAAATATATCGAGGACTTCCAGTGGTACGACATGAAATGCAATACCATTGAGACCGAAGCTCAGATCACATCGAGGTTTAGGGTTGGGTTACACCCAAACATTTATAGGAAGCTATGCCTTGAAATAACCAATAAGTTAGACCGAGCCTACCAAGAAGCCCAAGACTATGAGTGGTCTTTAAGATATAACCAATCAAGTACTTTGGACTTAAAGCCAACCTCTACCAACTTGAGTCAAGTTCCGATTGATCCGACACCCGTAGTGAACCAAACTCTTGTTTGTCAATTCCCACTTGTGTCACCTCTTGACCAGAAGGATAACACTGAGAAGGAGTTAGGCATGGTCATCCCAAAATTAGTTGACCCGACCAGAGCCGTACTTAAAGAGGAATCAAAGGAGAATAGATTAGAACCTTTCAGTGAGATTGAGGAAGAAATATATGAGCCTGACATAAGTTTGATAGATGAATATGAAGAAGAATTTGAGGATATCTCTCCCGATAATTCAATTAACCAACTCCTACCTAATGGGGTTATTGAGGGGACCCCTGCCACTCAAGGAATTCAGGAGCTAACCCTAAGAGAAGACCCTTTTGAGGAAGTTCAGGAAGAAGAAATTATATCCAATGAAAGTTTAAGTGAGAATACCCCTGAACTCATTGAGGAATCCAAAGAAGACACCCCTTAGTCAAATCTGGTAGAGAAGTGTGAAGAAGGAAGGGGTTCACAAGAATTGCCCATTGAGAAGGTCCAAGAACAAGAAAAAGACAGTAGCTTAGAGGACTTTTTAGATAAACATTCCAAAGACCTTCCTGATAACCTTCCACCTTCTAGGAGCACCCAGCCTATCCTAGAACTTGCACTTGTAGACCCTCCTAGAGCAAATCATGAGGTTTGGATGAGTGCACCTATAGAACAATGTCCTCATTTTAAGGTCATCCTGAATAACCAAGGTTTGTTTCTTGTTTCTGATAAGCCACCTCAAAACTCTGATTCTTATCTCCTACCCTTCCCTGAATCTTCTCATGTTTCTAGAGCTATGGGTTTACACTTTACTGAGATCTCTAGGTTGCAAGACTCCTTAGAAACTATTAGGTTTGCCACCTACTTCTGGAAGACCTTATGGCACCTACTAGGCATCCATAATAAGTTTTCATGCTCTGCATGCCCTCCTCCGACCCAGGGTCAAACCTAGAGAGCCTTAGTTTGTTAGGTTTAGACCTAGGGTTCCTTTGGAATAAAGTCCATTCTTTAGGAATGCATCGTCAGTCTAGTTTAGTTTTTCTTGATCCTTTACTAGGGTTTGGCTCAGACTTTGGTTTGATTGAGAGCACCAGGAATTGGGATTTGTATTTTGTCCAGGACTAAATTTGCATATAATGTTTCGATCAACAGGTTTATAGGCTAGAGTCCCTTTGAAATTGTTCATGGATACAAGCCTCACACACCACTTGATCTGATTTCACTATTAGTCCACACACACAAGTCTCTTGATGCACTTGCATAGCATGTAAAGGACTTGCATAAAAAAATTCATGCCAAAATAAATTTAAGTAATGAAACTTATAAGAAGTTGGCTGATTCTCAAAGGCGAGTCAAAACTTTTGTTGAGGGAGACTATGTAATGATTAGGTTAAGGCCTGAACGGTTTCCTCCTGGAACTGTTAGAAAGTTACATGCTAGAGGAGCTGGACCATTTAGAGTGGTGAAGAGAGTAGGGTCCAATGCCTATGTGCTCGAGTTGCCTTCAGAACTAGGCATTAGCTCCACTTTTAACATTACAGACCTAGTAGAGTATAGAGAGCCAGCTGTGATTCCCAATGAGCCTTTTTGAGCCTAATCCTACTCTTGAGAGTGAACCCAACCCTGTGTGTCCACCAACAAACTGGCCTGTGAGGAAAGAGCAGATTGAAAAGATCCTGGATGATCAGGTTATCTCTACTCGTAATCGAGGATACCAAAGATACCTGGTCCGCTGGCAAGGAAGGCCAGATTCTGATAACTCTTGGATCTCCCAAGAAGAATTACAAGAATTGGACCCAGACCTCTTGGAGAGATACCAGAGCCAGCTTGATCCATACTCGACAGGGTCGAGTTCCTCCCACCCCGGGAGAATTGGTGCGGGCACCAGACTCAGAAGAAGACTTCAGGGCTCCATCTGGATCTCTGATTGACATTGCCCGAAGAATTAGGGTTTTCTGTTTTTGTAATAAGGGTTGACTTGGTCAACTCAATTTTAGTTTGAGTCTGTATTTCCCTGCAATTTAAATTTTGTTGAGTCATGTTGACTCAATACAAGTCCTAATAGTGGTCTAGGTCTTCTCCGAGGTACAACATTTTCTCCCAGGACCAAGCAAGTGGGCGCCACACTCCCAGCCACACGCCAGAGTCCAGGAGGCGCCACATCTCCATCCAGTGTGCCTTGGTCCCCACACCACAAGAAAGCAGGTCCCTTCTTTCATGCGCCACTTGGGGGAGAAATCCATCAAGATACCTCAATCCAAGGAGGAGCCAACTTCTTTCCAGATAAACCCAAGCCAGGATGGCAAGAATTTTTCTTGAAGAGAGGATCAAGGAGGTGCCCCACAATGTTCCATAAAAACCCAAGTTATAAAAGAGAAGAGAGCATGTCTTGGGGAGAAAATCAAGGAGGCACCCAAAAGTTTCCTAAAGTGCCAAAGCCATGAAAGGAAGAAGCCTAAACTTGTGGAGCAAGACTAGGAGGTGTCCAAAAGAGCCAAACCATGAAGGGAAAATCCTTGATTCATGGAGAGATACTAGGAGACACCCCCATAACCTGCCATTTGGAGCTGATTTTCAAGTTTTCTTGGAGTTTTTGGGTTGCCCACTCATGGAAGGAGTCTTGGGAAGAAAATTTGATGCCTAAAGTGTGGGTTAGTCCTATTAGTCCCACATGGGAAGTGTATGAAATTTTATTTTTTTGTTATGTCTATATATTCAACTCTATGTAACTCTTGAAAAAAAGATGAATGAAATCAATTTCTTTGTGAGCAACTTTGTGTTTCTCTCTTCCGTACTTGTATTCAAGTGTTGAGCTCCGTGAGAGAGTAAATCTGGGTTCCCTAGGAACCTTGAGGAGGTGTGAGATCTCCAACCCCAAAACCCTAGCTTAGTCCAACCATCTCTACTCCACCACCACCAAACCCTAATTTTCCATCTACATCCCACGGCCCCTCTCTTCCACATAGAGGCCGGCCACCAGCATCCAGGTTCAGATCAACTGTTTCAACTATAGAGCAAGTTCAAAGAAGAGTCAGATCAGTATCAAGATCTCCGGAACTTCTACATCCAACAATCTTCATTAAGTCCTCAGGTCAGTGTCTTTCTTTGAGTTTCTGGTTTTTTTTTTTTTTTTTTGTTCTTCTTCTTCCAGATCCTGAGTTCGAGAAGAAGGCCAACCTTGCCATAGGACTACAATCCGAGGATCCATTGCGAAGATACCTCGTCTCCAAGGATCCTACAATCTGTTCAAGAGTGTCCTTCAATTGAAGCAACGAGAGATATCACAGTCAGGTATAAAACCTTCTCTTCTCTCTTCGTCTGTTTCTTGAAAGAGGAGTAAACCCTAGGTCTGGGGGTTTCTCAATCCCCAGCGATCCTACTTCTGAGTTACTCTGATAATCCACTCCTTTTAATTGTGCTTTCTGTCATTTCTTAGTTTCTTTCAGCATTAGTTTATCTTTCCTTTAAGTCAAAGCCAACTTCTCAAAATAAATAAATAAATAAAAAATATATTAATTTTAATTTACTTTTGCATCGCATCATCTTTTTGTTCTGCATCAATTTTTGTATCAGAGCTTTCGTTCTGCATCACAGTAGGTATAATTTGTGCCATTAAATAGTGGGGAATGGTTTGAGTCTTGTCCTTCTACAATACCAACACCAATTTAGGCTGCCATTAGATCTTTGACTCAAGATTGTGAGATCTAAACACTGAGTACCAAGCTCTGATATCACTTGTTGCCCGGTGTAGCAATCCAAGAGGGGGGGTGAATTAGGTTTTTAAAAAATTTAAAATCTTAAGCATGTATGTGCTGAACTAAGGTTTTTGTGTAACAATGTAATTGTGCTCTAAAAATGATATGCAATAGAATTGTAAAGTAAATGCAGAGTAAATTAGAGAAATCAATCACAAACACCAAGATGTATAGTGGTTTGGTGCAAACCAAGCACCTACATCCACTCCCCAAGCTTCTCCCTAGATATTTCCACTATAATCTATCCAAGATTATAGCCAACTTGTTTTCAAGGACTCACAAGTCAAACCCTTGTTGGTTTTGTCATGTAGGCTCACCAACAACCTTTACAACTTATTTTTAATTCAGGATCACAAGTCAAACCCTAGTTGGTTTTGTCCCTTAAGCTCGCCAACAACCTTTAATACTAGTTTCAATACCTTAGAAACTAGTAACAACATATAAGATAAAAAGTATAGATATAAGCTCAAGAAAGAACTCTTAAAAGAGTAGATATAAATGTCGTTGAAGCTCTTCTTGAATGCTTGAGTTATTTCCTTCTTGGATGCTCTTCAATGCACATTTTTGGCTAATGATTTGAAGGCTCAATAGCAAAATTGAAGGCTTTTTCAGGTGGAATTTTCTTTAAAACTCACTCAAGTTTTTTTCAAAAGCTTTTCTCAAAAGATGATCTTTGTCTTTTGTGTTTCTTTTTCTCTTGTTGAATTCAATGTGTTTGGTGAGTGATAAATAGTCCACAAACCTCCAAAAAATTGTTTATGGCCATTAGAGTAAAGAAACTAGCCATTTGAAGCCTTTTGGAATCAATTTTGAACTTCAAAAAAACTAGCCATTATACTAAATGTCGACACTTAGATTTGTTCATGAGTCGTTCTGTGAGTCAATACTTTGGTCTCACTTGGGTCGACCCAGGTATAAATTTGAATTTTCAACATTCTGCTTCACTTCTGGTCTCAAGCTGTGAGTCACATGTGAGTTGAAACTTGAATTTGTGAGTCGACACTTGGATCGATACTTGAGTCAACACTAGACAAAAATTCATGGAATGGCATGTTCTATTCATGTTTGCTCTCAGGCCTTGAGTCGATCTGTGAGTCGATACTTGATTGTTATGAGTCAACATTCTGAGTCGATACTTGAGTTGACACTTGGTATGCCAGCTGAAACACTATGTGCCGTCTTCAGAAGTGTTGACAATTACTCCATTAGTCGACACTGTGAGTCGACACTTAGGTCAATACTTGCTCTATGCCATTCCAAATATGTGCCAAACTCTAAAACTTTCAAATTTTATCCAATCAACTTCTAGTTTCTTCTCCATAAAGGCTAAAGTGATTATTTTAAAGTCTTCCAAGTATAGAAGACCTCTCAAACATTGAAATTCATCTTGATTTGATGTCAAGGACTTTGATACTCTTAAGTGAGAAGTTGATGCCCCTGTGACCTAAAAATTCACAACTCCAACTGAAACATTAGTCCAAACATATACTCAATCATTTGTTAATCATCAAAATCAAGGGCCAAAGCCAACACATTCCATGCCAATCAAAGATAAGACTCCACACCTCATCATGATCAAATACCATCTTAATCTGAATATTATTCAATTAGGAAGGGCATTGAGAAACTTGTGTGATGAGAAACTTTGTGCATTGTCCCATCTCATATCTAATTTATTTGTCGCACAAATATATTTGTAATTCCCTAATAATTCATAAACATGACCCTAACAAACCTCATTCAAAGTAGAATCTAGTTAGGTTAACGTTTATTAACAAGAGGAGAGAGAGACCTAGAGAGAAGGGGTGCCAACTCCCTCTCTCCCAATTTCTACACATGCCTAAGAGTAGCACAAAAAAATATGCCCTTACTGATTTCTCATGCCAATTAGAGAGAGGAGAACCTAATCCAATTAGGTTTAGGTTCCAAATCAATTGGTTTTAATTTGGATTCAATTTGAATCTAATTGAGTTCAATTCAAATCAATTTGAAAAGGCTATCAATCCTATCCCAAATAGGTTTGTAATCCAAGTCCACTGGATAATTAAATCCAATTAGACTTAAATTAAGTTAAGCTCAAATAAACTAAATCTTATTTAAAATTAATAAGACTTGATCTATAATTTATTAAGTCAAATTATATACAACTCTTGCAAAAAAACTCCTAGTGCTTCAATTAGGAGCTGCGAAATTTTAAACCCTTATAAATTTGACTCAAATCATCATCCAATTAATAATTTGATTTGAACTAAGCTCTTGATTAGGTCAAGCCCCTTTTGTGTTGATCTCTCAAGTTCCATTCTATCTAATAGTGATACATATCATGATCTCTGTCATAGTATCATCAAAACTATTTGATGGACTGAAATAATTTCAGCTCCACCCTAACAAAGATCGTTGATCCAAAAATGATCCTAGTAATTCTCACAATCTATTAATAATATATATTAGATATAGTGGCAACCTAGTAGAATAGAAGGATGAACTCCTAGGTGTAGTTACCATATGATCAAGTTTTTTCTATCAGAGTCTCGATAGGATGTAGATCATGGAATCTTATCAAACTCTAAGCATCTGTCATAATTCAAGACTTAATCAGCTTGAGTCCAATCAGATTCTTATAGAAACTCTTTCTATTATCATTCCACTGTGGCTACAAACTTAAAGACTTAGCCTCTTAGGTTATAGGACTATTTCTCAACTACTAAGATCGATAGATTCCCTATATGTATACTTCATAATTCTATAGTAAACCTACTATAGTCAACAAACCACCACGATCCTGAATGGCTAGGAATCATGTTTATATGCTTATCAAACTACAGTAACCCCACTCAAGGAACTACTCACATAATTACAGCATGGAGAAGTTACTGATAAGGGAGTAGATATCCATATGACCTCCTTCTTAGTCATGCTCAGTACTGTTATTCTTAAATAATTACCTACACTCTTGCTCTAGTATTCCTATATTTTAAACTCAGAACTCATCTATCCAAAAGGGAAGTAATCCGTGCATCGTTCTTTGATGGATCAATCACCATCTCCATGATAATCTACCAATCAAGAGCATTTAGGATTTAATCTATAATGACAAATGTCTCAAATTTTTAACTCTTAAAAAGATGTATCATTATCCATTAACTCTATGAATGATTCATAGAAATATCATATAAATAAAAATGTCTAATTTTATTGATAACCTTTGATCAAGTATAATTGATGATCCAAAAAATTATTGTATCGACCAAATTAACTTCTTGGGCATACACATCTAACAAAAGAATCAATTATGAACCGAATAATTGAATTTATTATAAATATTATGGATTAAATAAACTTGCTAGCATATGAATTAGATCCAAGTTTTCAATTAATAGAAAATAGGTTTTGACTTGGTCAATCCTAATCCTATAAGGAATAGGATTTCTTGTGGTGCCCTAAGTTGGGGGTCCTCATACCTTCTCCTTGCCCACATTTTCTTACCATGAGAGAGACTCCCTTTGAGCCAAAGAAGAGTCCTTCTCTTCCTAGGAATCTCTCTCTTACACTCCTCAATATGGATAAGTTTTCTTGGCACAAAACAAGATTGGCATTGGAAGTTTTCTTAGCACCATATTTGGCACAAGTTTCTCTCCGCGCCCATCTTTTCCCAAAAGGAAGACTTCTTAAGTGCCTAGAAGTCCTTCCTAATGGGGATTCTCTATCCCTTCAGCCCCTCTTTAAGAGTCTTAGCACCCAAAATAGTTGGCATTGGGATTTCTTAGGCACCAAAAATAGTTGGCACAAGAACTCTTTCCACACCCCACTAGGAGTCCTTCTCCTAGGAGGCTTTAGCCTATACTAGGCACCCATCCTAGGAAAAGATTTTCCACACCACATATTCTCTCTCACATGCCAAAAGTTGGTGCCCTAAGTTAGAGTTCTCCTAGCGAGTTTGGATAAAAGCTTGGATGGTTTGGGTGGACTCTCGTGCTAGGGCTCCTATGTCAAAAAGATTTTGGCATAAGCACGAGAAAATGCAACAAATAATAAGGCATCCAAGAGTTGGAGGTCTAAGAAAGTAAAGAATTTAATCTAAGGAAAAGACGAAGAATTAAAGAGAGGAAAAGAGAAAAAGGATTTGTGATCTCTCAAGAAGAAGTAATAAGGAAGAAAGCTAAATGTACATCTCATCGAGAAGGAGAAAGACTAATTTTTTGAGAAAGAATTTCAACAAGTTTCTTTTAATTGGGAAGGTCCTTGAGAAGTTCCCGTATGGACTATAACTGAAAGGCTCGTGCTTGGAGGCCTCGTGGATTTCAAACTAGCATCAAACAATTGTCATTTAGTATGCATCTATTTTATTGTTACTCACCTATTTGATTGTTAATTTACATGTAGTTCCTGGTTCTGAGAATTGAATGCTTGATGTTAACTATTAACATCATGATAAAAGATTTAAAAATCCATTCCTACGGTGCATTCATTTTCCAGCACAACCACATTAAATAAAGCTCTAAAAGAGAAAATCAACAAGAGACAAACATGAAAATCAAAAAAGCAAAAAGGAAACCAAGTTGAAGTTCAGCCTAGGGATATACATTCAAGGAAGAAAAGAGAGACCTTCAAGAGCTCCTACTACCAACTTTGAAGAAGTAAATTCAAAAGGATTCTTATTTAAAGTTTGTTAAATACTTTATTTTTTTATCTAAAGCTTGTTCTTTAACTTATTGTACTTTCTCTTGTGAAAAATAGTTTCACCGTGGCTGAAACATGAGGAAGGTTTGCCAAACCTTAAATCCGTGCGAACAAAACTCCCTCATGCTTAGAAAATAAGAAGCAAGTTAGAAGAGCTAGGGTTTTTGTCAGACAGACCAATTTATAATAGTTGCAATATGAATAGTGGATTGAGATTTTTAAATAAAAGCTTGAAAAGTGAAGATAGATACAAGGGCACCAAATCATTATAAACTTATATTTACTTTGTATTAGTAGTTATCTTGCCTTCTATTTTGTTTTATATCTAAGTTGCACATCACTCGATAAAGCACCACGTAAATTCTATTTTTACTGCATATACTTGTCAATTTTTAAAAATATCCAATCCACAACCCCCAGCCCCTCCCTAACACACACACTCCTCTCTCGTCTTGGGTTGCAATAACTGAGCAACAGTAGCCGATCTGTTTTCATCCCTATGTACAATGTACCAGAAAATAAATAGCAAGATCATTTTAAGCTACTTTGAAAACTTGAAGGATCCATCTCAAAATTTTTAAAGATGAGCAATAAAAACAAAAGAATGCAAAAATCATCCAAACTTTAGAAGATGAAACTATAATTTTCCATAATATTAAAACATAAGTAAAATCAAACAAGTAATGTCTATTATTTCATGACTTCAATTGGAAAGTCAACGAAATCATACTCATGTTTATAATTTTTCTATTTATCCAAGACTTCAACTTAGACCAATTTAGTACAAGCCATTACAGAGTTAGACCAACTATTCAATGAATTGGTGAGAATTGAAAATCAAGAAGGTGAAATGAAAGCAAGATCCTATTCCTTCAAAAGTAACGTAGTATGAAAGAACACTCCAATCTGATCTTTCATAATAAAGTAATAAATAGAACTGTTACAAAATGACTTATTAGCAGATTAATAGATCATTTTGGATAGCATTATCCATTACATGCCCTAGATCAAAGGCTTTGGCTTTCCAACAAGCCACCTCTACATCTATTTCATCAGGACTGGATAACTTTTAAGAAATGGTTAGTCCAAGACATTGAACAAAATTCTATTTTTTAAAACCATTATTATGAGAATGTACATATCGTAGAAAAATTACTCAATCCATTTTGTATGCTGCAAATGATTATATATAAAACCTTAGTATTTTGTGTTTGTGTGGAATTAGATTGCGCTTGTTTTTCAGACTAAATGGATTGGACATGATTGATTTTTACAACTTGAAATATTTGATAACCATTTTGAGTTGTTCTTTCTTTCACATATAGTTGTATACAGGACTCATCCAAGTCAAAAAAGAATAGGTATAAGGTGAGTTGATTCCAAGTCATGAAATAGAAGAGGAGGTATAAGGTAAGTTGATTGCCAGTCACAAATTTCCCAACCTTGAGTGATAGCATGACCTATAAATTTAACTGATATAAGTAATGGAATCTTGAAATAGATGCATGATGCAATGTTTGAGAGATGCATTAAATGAGCTGCAATGCGGTTGCCACCTACCTGTGACAGACCATACATCAAGATGCTGACAAAACATTCCCTAGTTGTCACAAATTACCAAATAAACAACCAGCATCATTTTGAATTTAGAAAAGAAAACACGCACATCAAATAACCTGTGGACACATTTCAGTCCGGTGCAGCATGCGTGTTTCCGACCACAATGGCTGAAGTTAGTAACTACTTATAACTAATTTGGTGATAGAGAGGATACAGCATCTGCAACTTCAGATAGATCAGTTTTCATCCCAGATATTGTGGATTCCATGAATTCTTTGTACTCTGAGACAGAATCAATCAATGTCAAGAGCTCACGAGCACACATCTGGACTTCCTCATCACTTTCCCTGACAGCATTCTCTAGCTTTCGCTCAGAGTTCTGCCAGATGATCCAGAACATTGTCAGTTATTGTAAACTCTTGTCAAAGTCTAATTTACCAGCAACATGATGCTGGGATGTCAGATGAAAAGGAAATGACAAAGAATACCTTTAAAAATTCTTCTGCCTCTTTTTCCACAATGCACAACTGATGCTCCTTTGCCATGAACTCCTCTTTCATTTTTTCAGCATCAGCTGCACGTTTAGATGTGTGATCTTCCATTTCATTCTTCAGCAGCCTTAAGACTTTCAGCCTGAAGAAAAAGGAACTCAATATGAGTTATTTACAAGAACGTAATATCAGACTGATTTGTCAGCCACCTCAAAATAAATATCTGCTTTACAAAGTTGAGTCTTAAGATTTCCGAATACAATAAACCAAAAAAATATCAAGAGACAATAATTTGTTCTGATTGCCATGCTTTGGGCAATTGTAATATTTTAAAAGAAAGACGAACATAATAATATCTTGTTAAAAAATGCATGGTGGGCAACTGAAACACCATCCATGATTAACCATTCATCGCATTCTACATGATTCAAAAGCATGGGCATTTTCCTGTACTTTCCAACCATGGACCAAAGCAGAGCATGTGCTGTCATCAAAATATTTTTTTTTACACTTGCTCAATGTTTAAGTCTCAAAGCATCTCATTTTTTGAAAAATTTGAACTATGTAAGTCAAACTGGACATTGACAAATATCGATTTCGATATCCTATTGTGCAGTTCTTTGAGACAAATATCCTATTGTGCAGTTTCAAAGGCATAACTATGTTTCTCATGCCCCAAAAAATATTATGACTCTTACAGGCAAGCATGAATGGAACAAGCACATGGACATACAAGCATTGCACATAGACACAGAAGTCAATATAGAAGATTTGGCATAGACCGCAAGCTCCACAAAAGCATGAGTTATTACCCCAAGAGGAAGCTGTGTTGATTATAAAAGTTGCAAAGTTGAAGGTGTTGTCAATAAGAGGAATCTCACAAATAGAAATTTCCAAGGATATATTCAGTGCAAAACTTTCTACCATAAAATCAGCTAAATTTGCTGCTGATAGGTTCTTTCAGCAATGAGATGCATAATCATGGCATATTGTATCCAGAGAAATAGTGCATCATGTGGAGTTCAGGTTATTATTGGTGTATTACACAACATATGACACTGGCATTTAATTAGCTATCAGGCGAGAGATCAATTACTACAATCTCAGTTTTGACTTCAAATGAAAAGCGACTGATTCAGGATTATCTCTTCCCTATGTTCAACAGCTAGCTATTTAAGAAGATTTCTTATTCAATTAAGAGTTTTCATCTGTAGGAAGTAGACCTTTCTTGGTCTTCCCAAAGATTTCATATCTTTCTGAATATGCCCTCTCCTTGCGAAGGATTGCAAACCACCAAATCCACTTGATGCATGAAGTTCATGTGTTAATTTTCTACTATAACTGATATGACACACTGAACTTGTAGGATTCTGCATCACATGCAAATGGATAATATATCCATCCATGTTAGTTGGAACCTCGACAATCTAATATAACTACAGCTATGTTGCATTTCTTGCAAGTTTAGCATTCATGAAAAGAAATTTTCACTACTAGATATTTTATTATGTCCAAAATAAAACAACCACAATTTGATAGTTTCCACAATATAAGCCATGCATCTGGTGATTTAGTCCAAGAAAATATTGATTACAATTATGTTAACAAAAAAAGAACAGAAGCAGAGAAAATGAGGGGCAAAAAAAATAGATATCAAACTATTTTAGTAAAGAAACACTAATTGGTGATATTGGATTGTCTTTATTTCTAGTCCTTATTTTTTACTTGGAATGACTATTTATTTCATCACTATGTCAAATCTATTGAATAGCCAAAAACAACCCCAAAAGGAAGAAGGAAAAATACAAAAAATAAATAAGTAGAAAAGACCTTTACCAACTTCAGTTGGGCTTTAGCTGATGATCTGTTGGCGCAAAGTCCCTTTTCCGACCGGGCGGAGCTACTGAATCGCAGGCCCGCTCCCTGGTTCATCTACAAAACAAATCCCTGGCCGGAATTGTCCCGGCGGGGGACACTCCGATGCCTAAGTCAGAGACGGGCTCCAGCCACAGAATGGGGAAGATTCTGAGGATCCGATGAGAAGGGAAAGACTTCAAGATTTTCAGGAGTATCTTGTGCCTTATCTCAAGCATTCCCTCTTACCGTCATTTATAAGAAGTTGTCCAGCCTGCGGTTCCGTTCTTCCTCCAGCGGTTACGATGGGGGAGCTAATTTCTTTTCCACAACTTAAAACGTGGGTAGTTATTAAACGATTTCGGTGGTCAAACCGGAGGCGTTGCCGCTGGAGTTACGTGCCATGATTGCGCTCCGAAGATAGTCGATGATAACCATTGCTTGACATGTTCGTAGAGATTTGAGACAGATCGAGGATCCGCCTTCAGACCTCCTTTTCAGAGAGATTTTCGTAATTGAATCAGGGAATGTCTTCGTCCTTGGACCCTTTTGAGATAGATCGGAGGTCATCTTCGGCATAGGTCAAAGACCTGATCTTTGATGTAAGCCGAAGACTATGTATTCGACATAAGCCGAAGACCGTGTCTTCGGGAGTCAGTGGAAGGCACTCCTCAGTCCAGGCTGAAGACCTTATCTTCGGGGGCCGTAGGCCTGTTAATTTTGGCTTGCCCGTTGTTGCCTGGTTTTTTCCGAATATCTCGGTTTGAAGTTTACGGTTCAGAAGAAATGTCTCTGACCGTTGAACCGACGGCTGGCTCGTACTTGGACCAACATATCCCAACAGTTACCCCCCTACTCTCAGTTTTCGAAGCGAGATTTGCCTCGAAGAGTGATAGTATTACTAGTTTGTCGTTTTCCTCCTGGAGGATGGTGTAGTGGATGATTACAAAATCTCTGATTGGACCGTCTACCATAACTGCCGGCTGATTCGGGAAATCAGGCGATGGACAGGTGTCATTCCCTGATTGAGGGATGAAAAAGGAGTGGGCGGACCAGGGACTGTCTCTCCTTTTTTTGTGGCGCGACGGTTCAATCAATCTTTTGGTTGAGATTTGAGCGGTGGTCGTGGACCCTTCCCATCCCTTGGATGATGAGTGCGCTCCATCTAGGCCATTGATTTATACGGATCATGACCTTTGGTCTATTCCGTGTCAAATCAGCTTAGAACCGTTTTGGGGTTATGCGGCTATCTCGAACATCCGTGGCGAGTTTATGAAGATGGTCCCGTTTATCATGTTGCCTTGAGCTTTTTCGTCTCTTTTTGAGAAGGAGAAAAGGTCCGCTGAGGAAGCTTTTTCTACCTCACATTTTCAATTTTGGCTCAGCTTTTCCTGTTTTTGGCCATCAGTCCCTTCCGCAGGTAAAATCTTCCTCCACTTCTTTGCCTCGCTCTTTTATCATGGCCGAGTCTGTAGGAAGCTAAAGAGAAAAAGTCGGGCCCTCGGGGGCCGATGATATAGTGAGTCCGAGTTAGTTCCCAGCTCCATTTCATCAGGAAAGGTTGCTCATCTTCGAGAATGCTATCACATTCCCGATGAGTTTCCTTTAATCCTTCCCACATATGAGGAACGGGTGAACAAGCCTCCTGCTGGGTGTTTGGCCGTGTACGAAGACCATTTGAAGGTTGGCCTTCGATTCCCCTGCATCTTTTCTTCATCAAAATCTTTCACCTGTACCAAGTAGTGTATGTGCAGTTGACTCCGAATAGCATTCGGAACATCTGCGGGTTTCTTGTCCGATGTCACATAGCTAATGTGAATCCCAGGACAAATTTGTTTACTGCCTTTTTGTGCTTAAGAGAGATTTCCACGGTCGCGGATGGTGGGTGATTGGCCCTCGACCTGGTCGCAAGATCATCAAGGATATGCCCAGCACCATCCCTGGATGGAAACCTATCTTCGTTTTTGTGTCATCTATCGAACCGTGGGGTTTTAGTAGCGATTGGAAGGAGCCGCGTTTAATTGCCAATGATGGGAAAAAGGTTTAGGCAGCTGATCAGTCTGATTATGACTTACTGACTGATTCAGAGGCCGTTCCCATCCGCGAGTTGTTGGAGGAGAGGAATCTCCATCTTGCAGGGATCAGTGAGTTCCCTGTGTTAGGTATAAATGGTGAAAATTTTTACCTCTTCTCTTTCATTCTTGTTGTAGTCTAGTCGACTCAGAAGGATTTTTTTGTTTATAGGCGGTGGAATGAAGCCTAATTTGAGATGGCTCCGCCAATCTTTTGAGAAGAGGACGGCTCAGGCCCCTCCTTCAAGGTCGGTGGTTCGGAAGAAGGTTCGAATGGATGACCCTGAGAGGAATAGAAATACTTCATCCTCTAGAGGGGACGTGGTGCCTCAGTTAGTTGATTCTCCGCCTACAGTTGCCTCTCTAGTTCACACAAGGGAGAGTCCGTCTCCAATGGCTGATGAGTCTTTGCCTTGCCCCCTGCAGTAGATAGGGGCAAGGCACCGCAAGTCGAGAGGGAGTCCATTCAAGAGGCTTCTCCCAGCTGGGAGCCATCCCGCAAACCTTCGAAGCTTTCCCCCACGGGGGATTGTTGATCCCTGTCGTAGCTAGGCGGGCGCTAAAGGATACGTTGCTGCCTCATGACTTGGCAGTTATTCGAGGCTGAAGCCTCGATAGAATATCCGACTCTGCCTTTTCCTCCCTGCAATAGGTAAGATCCTCATCGTTTTTCTTTGCCCGGAGGGTTGTCCGGTCCATAACCTCACCTTGTCCATGTAGTTGGTCTACGACATCACCTTCATGGAGGGCCTAGGGAATGTCGACAATCTCATCCATGGTCTTAAGAAAGAACTCCATACAGCCAGGGCTGAAAAAGAAGTGACCGAAGAATTGAAGCAGTCTATGAAGAGTCGTCTCGCTCATGCGGACGCTGAAGTTCTTGGCAATGAGCTGAAGAGCGCCCACTTGACAATCACGGGGCAAGGGGCAGAATTGAGGAAGATTTGCAAAATCTTTGCAAATACTATCAATAAACAGGCCCCAAGAGGGAGCCCAAGCTGAGGGGGTCCAGGTTAAAGACCCTCTGGACTCAACCCAAGTCGAGGAAACTCTTTCTACGCAAATTGACAGCTGCTCCAATCCTGCGATGCTGGGTCTCTTCCAGCCGATGCCTAAGGATTTGTGTAGCTTTAGGCATTATATCTCTTCCTTACTTTCCTCTAAAATGTAACTAATGAACTCTTTTGAATTTCCAAGTGGCTTTCTCCTTTTGTACATGTTATGTCATGTTTTTGAATCTGGTTTAAATAAAGTTGTTGGCTTTGGTGATGATTTGAACTACACTGCTCTTTCTCCTTTTTGGCCGGGGGCCGAAGCCGAAGATTGTTTGGTTCGTGTTGGCGTCGAAGATGAGCTCCAAAGCAGAACTGGAAAGCCGTTGCCGACGACTGACCACGGTCAAGCCAGGCTGATGCCGGTCTTTTTTCATAATTAATCCGTCTATCTAGGAATGGACACGACGGACAGATGTCATCTTCCTGTTGACCATTGGTTAGTGAACATTGATTATGATTCTCGTTGCCCGTGTTGAGTGTGTCGATATTTGAACGGTCGCATCCCCATGCGCTCCGGGTGCCGCCATATCCCCCTTTCCGAAAGGGAGCCGTTAATGTCGTCGTCGTATGATGAAGATTATTGTGGGTTTGAAGTGCCGACGGTTGCCATCCCCAAGAGTGGTTATTGGCGATCATACCACTCCCGAGCGGTCGCCTGGAGTTTCGAGGTGTCGCTTCAAAACGTGGCATCCTTCGGTGCGTCTGGGAAAGGGCGTGGAGCACGTTTCCCTATGGCCGGTCGTGGGTGTAAGGTCCATATAAATAAGGCCGTCTCCCCATGTCAAAGGCCATCGCAATTTTAGACTCCCATTTTGGAAGTTCCCTTCTTTCTCCAGCATCTCAGCAAAATGAAGTTCAGCATTTTCGAACTTAAGAAAGCGGCAAAGAAGAGGACCTCCGAGGCTCCATCTGAGGGAGAGCCCAGCTCTAAAGTTCCTCGGGGAGCATAACGATGACCCACAGGCGGTCATTGCTCGCCTAGAGAGGAGAATCCGGATCTTGGAAGCCCACTTGGTGGAGGCCAAGGCATGGGTTGAGGTCGCCGTTGCAAAGGCGGAGTCTAGAAAGAGGTTGGCGGAGGCCATCTCGGACTTCGTGGCTTCTCCTGCCTACAAAGACGAAGTTGCAGAGGCGGTCCTGGATTCGTACCACCGAGGGTTCCAAGAGCATCAGGACAAAGCTTTCAAGTTCTTCCATTTGAAGGACTTGCAAAACATCAGGCCTTCTGTCCCATTCCCTGGTCACGAATTCGATTCTGACTTTGAAGAGTCGGAGTCAGATCCCGAAGGGAACACCGGAGCCTCTCCATCCTCCTTCCAGGGCTTTGATGCCTTCCGCCGGCACGGGAAACGGCCGGCTGATGGTCACTGAATCTACCTTCCCCCTCATCTGCAATGCTCTTTCTTTTTTTTTTTATTTGTAAATATTCAAAAATGAAATGAAGTTTTCAACTTCTTCACTCTTCTTCTGTGATTTATCGTACTATGATATGTTGAAAATGTAAATTTCTCAAAACATTTGGGATCTGGAAAGAGACGTGATACCGGCTGGGCCGTTACATCGAGTGTTACTGTTGACAGGATGAGTGGTATAGGTTCACTCTAGCACGTTTTCGGATTTACCGTAGGGTAAGGCGTCTAAGCCATCCATGTGTCTTCCTGTCATGATTAAGGTAGGTTGTTTAGGCCCGCCTCGGCACGTCTTCGGATATACCGTAGGGTAGGCTATATAAACCATCCCTGCGCCTTCTTTGGTATAAGGTAGGCTAATTAGGCCCGTCCCGGCACGTCTTCAAGTTTTTTGTAGGGTAGGTTACGTGAACCGTCCCTGTGCCTTCGATCATTTTGGCAACCTGATTGGACCGTCCATTGCGCTTGTCGGGCATACCGATAAGGTGAGCAAATCAGACTCTCCTTTGTGCCATTGGCCGATTCCTTAGATCGTGCCGTTCAAGCCATTGTTGTTCAATTGATGCAACGGGCCGTTCAGAGTTGGACAAATTTGCACGAAAAATTTAGGGGCCTGTTTATTGATAGTATTTGCAAAGATTTTGTACATTCCACAGCCGGGACAGAGTTTTACCATCTAGGATCTTGAGTCGATATGTCCCTGGACGTATGACTTCTTCGACTTGGTATGGACCTTCCCAGTTGAGAGAAAGCTTGCCTTGTTCTGTTGGCCTGGATACTTCTGCCCTTCGCAGCACCATGTCCCCTGTGCAGAAAATCTACTCCTTTACTCTGGAATTGTAATACTTGGCGACCTTTTGCTGGTATGTCGCCATTTCATTTGAGCCTAAAGCCTGGTGCTTGGCAGCAGATCCAGGTCGACTCTTCTACGATCAGAGTTTTCAGGCTCTTTGTATTTATAGATTCTTAGAGATTGGAGGGAGACCTCGATAGGAAGAACGGCTTCGGTACCGTATGCCAGGTTAAACGGAGACTCGCTGGTGATCGTTCTCGGGATAGTTCTGTATGCCCAGAGGATGGAGGTTAGCTCTTCTGTCCAGAGTCCTTTAGCCGCGTTCAACCTCGTCTTCAAACCATAGAGAATGGTCCGATTGGTTACCTCGGCTTCTCCGTTGAACTACGGGTGGGCAACGGAAGTCAGTCTGCACATGATACCGAGCGCAGAAGTCTTTAAACTTCGGATTATCGAACTGCCTCCCGTTGTCAGTGATTATTGTATGTGGAATCCCGAACCGAAATATAATAAAGTTTTTGACAAAATTCTCAACCTTGCCCTCCGTGATTTGAGCTAGTGGTTCAGTTTTAACCCACTTTGTGAAGTAGTCAATTGCCACGAGGAATTTTCTCTGCCCAGATGCGGGCAGAAATGGGCCAAGAATATCCATCCCCCACTGAGCAAAAGGCCAGGGGGCTGTCAGCTGGGTTAAGTGACTCGCTGGTTGTCTCTGAATGTTGGCATATCTTTGGCATTGATCACATATTCGTACGAAGTCGGCCAAGTTCTTTTGGATGGAGGGCCAATAGTATCCTTGGCGTATAATTTTATACGCTAAGGACCTGCCCCCTAAGTGATCACCACATATCCCCTCGTGGACCTCTTTCAGGGCGTAGTCAGCATCTGATGGTCCCAAGTATTTCAGCAGAGGCTGAGAGAATGATCTTTTGTAGAGAGCTCTATCTAGGATGACATATTGAGATGCCATATAGCGGATCTTTTTTGCCTCTGCCTTGTCTTCCGGCAGCACTCCCTCGTTTATGAACTTAATGATGGGATCCATCCAGCTCGGCTCGTCTCAATTTGGTGCACCTCCATAGCTTCCTCAGCTATACTTGGGACTTCAAGGTGTTCAACGAAGGTGTGGCCAAGAGATTACGGGGTTGTAGTGGCGAGTCGAGACAACGTATCTGCCCGGAAGTTCTCCGATCGAGGAACATGAATGATTTCGAAATATTCCAGTTGAGAAGATAAGATTTGTACCTTTTCCAGGTACTGCACCATGATGGGGTCTTTGGCTTCGTATTCTCCTTTAACTTGATTTACCATAAACTGGGAATCCGAAAAAGCCTGGAGTCTCCGAACTCCTAAACTCTTGGCGATCCGAAGTCCTGCAAGCAGGGCTTCGTATTCGGCCTGATTATTTGAAGCACGAAAGGAGAACCGAAATGCGTACTCCACCGTGTGACCGTCGGGTTCAGCCGGCTCCACATCCAGTGGAATTGGAAGCTCCATCCACATGGAGTACCCAATCAAACTCCGTATTCTTCGAATTTCCTTCTTCTGCTGGAGGCGCTTCGTCCTCGGACTTCCAGGTGCACTCGGCCAGAAAATCTGAAAGCACCTGGGCCTTCATAGCCGATCGGGATTGGAAGCTGATGTCGAACTCGCTTAGTTTCACAGCCCACTTGGCTATTCTTTCGGAGGTATCAGGGGATCGGAGAACGGCTTTAAGGGGATGATCGGTCAGCACCACGATGGCGTGGGCGTGGAAGTAAGGCTGTAGTCGCTTTGCCGCAATTATCAGAGAGTAGATCAGCTTCTGTATTTTCGAATATCTTGTTTCAGCATCATGCAGAACTTTGCTGATATAGTAGATCGGCTTGTGAGAGCCATCTTCTGCTCTTCGGACAAGGACTGAACTGACTGCTTTGTCCAAGACGGAAAGATATAAATAGAGCACCTTCCCTTCTTGAGGTTTGGAGAGTAAAGGTGTAGGGTTCGGTGGCAAGGCGGAAACATAGATTTCAAAATTTTTTATCTTTATGAAATCTTCACCAAACCCTTAATCCAAGATCTCCTTAAAAGAATTAAAACATATAACGTGTATATATAAGAATTAAACTCATATTAAAGTACTAACCTGTATTGCTAAAATCCAAACTCTGAATCTCCACCAGGTGCTCAAATGTTCACCCTCCAATGGTGATCCACACAGAAAAAGATGAAGACAACAATTTCTTGTTCTTGGCTCCTCTTCTTGAATTCTTTTTCAAGAATTCAATTCTTGGACTTTTAGGCTGAAATTTTCTTTCTTGAAAATTTCTTTTCTTCCTTCTTTCCTCTTCTTGAATTCTTTTCTTGAATTCCCTTTCTTGAATTCCTTTTCTTGAACTGAATTAGAGGAAGAAATTAAGACAAGTAATGTCTTAATTCAAGAAAGAAAAGAAGAACAGACCCTTCCTTTTCCTTTCCTTTACCGTTCAAGACCTTCCTCTTATTCTTGTTTAGGGTCAGAGTTTCGACA
Organism: Areca catechu; assembly: GCA_021397845.1. Lineage (NCBI taxonomy): Eukaryota > Viridiplantae > Streptophyta > Magnoliopsida > Arecales > Arecaceae > Areca > Areca catechu. The sequence goes on from CM038041.1 coordinate 99,172,562, forward strand.
AAGATTATCTCTGTAAGGGAAACAATACCCAACAAGCATAAAGGGAAGGAGTATTCTGTTGGGAATTGTGTCCCAAAGCCAATCGCCTGGGTTGTAGGCTTGTGCTGAGTATTGTATTCGTTTTATGAATTAATAAAATTATTATTTGGCAGCTCATCACATATTGAATTTCCCTAAAAATGAACTCTTTCCATGTGATGAAGTCCTTAGGGCTATACTGACTTCGATACAGAGAGGATGTATCGACTGGTCCTTAAACCCTGTTCACAACCAAAGGATATATTGTACTGGACGGCAATATATCAAGTATAGGTTGTTGCAGTTCACATCGTTTGGTTGTCCTCTTGACCAAATGAGTGTGGTGACACTGATGTGATCTGCAAGTGGAATATATGATATCTCATTGAACGTGACTCCGTGAAACCCCTTTATGCCAAAGGGATACTCACGATAGGATATGGGTATATGTGTCCCTTGACCTGAGGTCATCACGGTAGCTTGCAAGCAACTCCCTGTGCTTTGGTGCCGGACTACCCGGATTTTTAATCCGGTGACGGAAGGTTTCTGGGTACAGGCAAGTACTTGTGGAGCAGTGATGGACCAAGATGGAATTGACCTGTCCGAACAGTTTGGATTGAATGTCTCGCAGTATCTCAATTTAGCAAATCCTCGACCGGGGTAGCCCTAGTGAAGAGTCACTGGGCTTGCAAGATTGAGACACGTTGTCGACTGACTCAGTTTGGGTTGGCAGCCCAATATCAGTCGTCCTGAGCATTAGAGGTCAAAGGGATGAATATACAGTAACCATATGCCAGAGGTTCGATAATATGCTCCCGCATCTTCGACCTATCCGGACGCCGGGACCCATTGCTAGATGGTTTCCTGTGCTGGTACTGGAATTGTTCCAGTACTACCGTTTAGGTTCGAACCTATGAGGTCACACGCCACAGAGGATAACTCTCTGATCCGAATACCAATACCGATTACGATTAGGAATCGTCTCGGTTTTATGGTCACGGTATTTTTTTGAGCACTCTTTCCCGGTCTTGCCCTTGTTTGAGTCAACCGAAAATTGTTCCAGGCTGACCAGGTCTGCGCCAGGATTTTTTTGAATCAATTTTGAACTGATTCGGAGCTAAATTCGGCCTCCAATGGTTGTGAACCAATTGAACCAAATTTAATTGGGCTTGGACCAATTCAAATTAAATGAACCGAATTTTTTTGGGATTGGACCTTTGGGTTTAATTGATTTGAACCCAAAATTCCTTGAACCGGTTTTTCTTTTGAACCTTTGGTTTTAATTGGATTAAACCCATTGATTAAACCGTTGTTTTTCCTCCCTTGACCGGTTTACACAGTCTTTCTTCACGCTGACGAATTCCTTGCCGTGGAAGCCCAATCGACGTCCTTTTATCTCCTCCACCCATTCGCCTTAAACCCTTCTTAATAGTCCTAATGGCTGGTTAATTGGTGTTAAACACTCCAACGTCTTTTGGCCTCCCAGCGTTTTCATTTTCTCCCCGCTGCTGCTTCTTCTTATACGCTGCAGTCCCCTGGTTCATAGAGAGCTCTGTTTTATTTTCCACCGTGTGAGAGGTCTTCTTCCTTGAGTGGGTGTTCTTCTTTAGAGAGCTTTCGTGTCAACCTTTGAATCAGTTTTTGGACTGAAGTTTTGTGATAAATTGGGAGAGATTGTGTTCCTAATCCCCTGTTGATTTTGGTGCTCAAATTGGTGGAAGACAAAATCTGTTTCGGAGAAAACTGCAGCAGAACTTGGCGTTCTGCTTTTCTTCTTCCTCCCCCACCGTTTCATGGTCTTCAAGCGGCTAGCACCGCTCGTGGAGAAGGATCGGAGAACCCCGGGCGTGTCTCCCCTCTAGAGGGAGTATCTCTTTACTCCTGGGAGCAAGAGAGTCGAACCAAATTTGCTGTTGCTGCTCCAAATTCAAGGAGCCAACTTGTTGTTTTTCCTGCAGCAGAAATTTTTTCAGCAAGTTTTGGTTGATTTGGTAGATCCTTTTTGGTGCTTTTCCTTTGCAGATTTTGGTTGAAGATCAAAGAACATCTTACCCCCTTGCTGCTGTTCCGATTTGGAAGGAAAAGGAGGTCCTATTGCCACCTTTTGGTTACTGTTTTGAAGGAGAAAACAGGGTCTTCAACGTGCTGGAGGTTGAAGACAACGGGAATAAAGTTATTCCCACTATTCCTGCAATACCAGCTCTATTCTAGACTTATTCCAGGAGGGAATAAGGTATTGTTTTAATTTTTTTTCCTCGTGCATATGTAGATCTGGATTTGTAAAATATTTTATAATTATTCCATACCCATTATATAACATGTTTTAGTCTGTACATGCTTCAAGATTGTGTTAGATCCTGCGTGGAGCATTTTTTCCGCTGTGCATTTTAAAATTGTTTTAAAATACTTACCTGCTCCCTGATGTTGCATGCTTAGGGTAGGCATCTGCAAATGAACATTTCAACTTTCATATTCCAGAGAGGAGGAGAGAATATGATCTCTGCATTTGATTATCAGAAAAAAACCCCCGAGAACCCAAACCTTTTATAGATTTCAGAGGGGCGTCTTCTCAAACATCGCAACCCTCTGAAACCCCAGGAATCACGATCCCTCGTTCCTCACGCGTCCCCTCAACCAAAAATCATGATTCTCCGATTTAATTTTTTTTTTTTCCGCCGAGGAGGACTCTCGGAAAACTCCAGGAATAATCGCGACTTTTGGAGACGGACTTGCGACCGAAAAACGACAGATCTTTTCCCTTAATTTTTCTGGCCATCAGATCCAGATCCAAGGATGTCAGACAAGGATAGCCCCCTGCCTTGATTTTTCTCCGACGTGATTTCCTTCCCAAGCGCGTGAAGAAAAGTCCACACGCGCGTGGATTCTTCTTCTTGGCGCGCGGGGTAAGAAAGGGAGTGGGCGGCTTGGAGAGAGGGTCTCAGTGCACTTGATTCACTTTGGTTCAGCCATGGGTTAGCCTAATGTCCTAAAATTTAAATTAGACCTTAATCTGGTTCAATTAGAACCCAATTAAGCCCAATTCGGAACCAAATTCGAATCTGATTCGAATAGAAATTGGGTCTGCAACACATGCTAGTGTGTTTACCCTGCAAATATGATTTAATTCCAAATTAAATCCTTCATCAATTTTCTTTTGTGTGTGACCCATTGGGTTCCGCACCTAGCCAGCAGTAGGTCCGAGTGCTATTTGACTTAATTCGGTTAGATCTCAACTAAGCCGATTTAGGTCAACTCAAACTAGCTCGACTCGGTCAATTAGAATCTAATTCTAATTAACTGATTTGAATTACCATAATTCAATCATATACCTACAAGACAAGATTGACGTCTAGCAACGTATCATGTCTACCCGGAAGATGTGGAATTTTGGTGGAATTACCAAAATACCCTTCAGTGGTGAGTTACCGGGCAATTCAGTCCTTTGATCAACTTGCATCCCGAATATGATTATAATATGAATACTTGTCAAATCCAATTTCATATTCATCCCTAGCTCAATCTTTATAATGATGATTCATTAATGAACCATTAGAAATTAACTCTAATGTTCATACTTTGATCAAAGATTTCCTGAATCCATCATTTAATCGAAATTAGCTGGATGCAATTCTCTCTTACTATGGCTGATCAATTCCTTGTTGACCTACTCACAACCTCCATATACAATCCACCATACCCAGTATCACCTCATGCATGACCCAGTGTCATGATTGATTGCAATCCAAAGTATGGATTCAAATATATAAGGTACCATGGTAGTCTCAGGTCAAAGGACCACATACACTACTCCCACTATGAGAATTATCTATTGACAAATAGATAAGGTTCCATTAGATATTCTCAATCTGGATCAATTCAGTGAACTCATTCTCTAATGAACACTCACATCCTAGTATTAGTGTCAAACACAAGTGACTGTGAGATCAGTCACCCTCATCACAAAGCATATATAGGATGTGCTGGTCTTGCCAGAAACATTGATCCCCAACTCAATGTCCCATCGACCAGGAAAATTTTAGATTAGGGTTTTAAGGCTTTAGGTCTCACTGGTATGATCTCATCATAACCCTAGAACCATAGCCCTAATCTATGGGGTTCATCGTATAATCATAAAGACATAGCGTATGATGAAAATAATGCCTTTATTATAATAATGTCAATTCATTGATTTTGGGATCGAAATACAATATTTCAATTGGCTTTCAGGGCACAATCTTTCAAAAGGCGGGGTCTCTAAATACTTCTTCAACTTTTCAAAGGTAGTGCGGCAGTCTTCGATCCATTCGAAGCCCCGAGACTGCCAAAGTACCTTAAAAAATGGAAGACATTTCTTGGCTGATCGAGAGATAAACCTGCTTAAGGAGGCGATCCTCCCTGTTAACTGTTGGACTTCCTTCTTGCAGGATTGATGCCTCATGTCTTTGAGGGCCTAAATCTTCTCAGGGTTTGCTTCAATCCCTCGCTTGGTAACAAGAAACCCAGAAACTTACCCGAAGTAACCCCAAAGGCGCACTTCGTCGGGTTTAACTTCATTCGATAACGTCGCAAGGCGCTGAATGACTCCTCTAGGTCTTGGATGTGAACTTTTTTAAGGAGGCTCTTGACGATCATGTCGTCGACATATGCCTCCAGGTTTCTCCCCAATTGTTCCTTGAACACCTTATTAATCAATCTCTGAAATGTCGCTCCAGCATTCTTGAACCCAAATGGCATCATCTTGTAGCAATATAGACCTTTGTCGGTGATGAAGGCTGTCTTCTCCTCATCCCGGGGATCCATTCGGATCTGATTGTAGCCGGAGAAGGCGTCCATGAAACTTAGCAGCTAGTGGCTGGCAGTGGCATCGACCAGCTGGTCAATCTTTGGGAGAGGAAAGCTGTCCTTTGGGCAAGCCTTATTGAGGTATGTGTAGTCGATGCAGATCCTCCACTTGCCATTAGCTTTCTTTACCATTACTACATTAGCCAACCACTCAGGGTAGTGGGCTTCTCGGATGAGCCTTGCCTTGAGGAGCTTGCTCACCTTTTCATCTATTGCTTTGTCTTTCGGGGGCAAAGCTTCTCTTCTTTTGTTGGACCGGCTTATACCCAGGAGCAACTTCCAGCTGATGAGTGATCACTTCGGCGGGAATCCCTGGCATGTCCGAAGCCGACCAGGCGAAGACATCGGCATTATCTCTGAGGAAGCAGATCAACTCCGTTTTGGTTTTTTCATCAAGCATGCTTCCAATCTGCACGACCTTGGTGGGGTCCTCTTTAGTTAAGGATACCGAGATAGTTATCTTCATAGGTTCACCAGAATCTGTAGTCAAGTCCCTTGGATCTAGCCGATCCCAGGTTGTAGGATCATTAGAGTGCTTGTCCTAGATCATCAAGCATTGTCGTGCTGTCCTCAGATCTCCTCTTACCACTCCCACATCATTTCTGGTGGGAAAGCGCACCAGGAGATAGTAGGATGATACCGGACGGTCACAGTTCAAGGCAGGCCGTCTCAGAATAATGTTGTAGGTCGAAGGGGTTCGGACTACCGTGAAATTGATCGACAGTGTCTTTTGTCGAGATTCGGTGCCGAGGGTTACAAGCAGTACTATTTCCCTCTCGGCATCAACATGATTGTCTCCAAAGCCGATGAGTGGTATGGGGGACCTTCGTAATTTGTTTCTAGGCAAACACATCCGAGAGAATGCATCGTAGATCAAAACATCGGTCGAACTTCCATTATCAACTAAGATTTGTTGTATATCGTAATTGGCCACAACGGCCGAGATTACAATAGGGTCTTCGTGCGGGAGCCAAACTCCTGCAAGGTTGTCGTCGAAGAAGAGAATAGCGTTGTTGTCCTTGAGTCGCTTCGGGACATCGTCTTCGTCCCTTCTCCAGTTGGCAGGTCGATGTATCATCCCCACGTCTCCATTGGTGGGCCTTTGATTCGGCAGTTCAATCTCTTCAGGAGCCAATTGGGGAACAGTAGCTACAGTAGCTTCTGACCGAAGTCCTTGGTGATCAACGTACTGCCCCAAATACCCTCTCTTGATGAGATCCTCTATTGCATCTCTCAATTGGATGCATTCTTCAGTATTATGACCGTGGTCCCGGTGGAATCGGCAGTATTTATTCCTGTTCCTTGCGGAGGAAGATGCCTTCATGGGACGTGGCTGCTAGAGATAGTTTTCTTTTTCTATTTCCAAGAGAATCTTTTCGCGAGGGAGGTTGAGGGGGGTATAGGAGTCGAATCTTCCGCCCGATGTTCTAGGCTTGGAAGGACTCCTTCGGTGGTCAGCATACTTATTGTTGTTGGAAATAGGGTGGCCTTGTCCCCTGTTATTTTTCTTCTTTGAAGGGGGCTTCCTTTCAATCAATCGTCGATTGGCCGCCTGCTCTTCGGCATCGGCATATTTCTGAGCCCTCGACAGGAGCTCAGCGTAGCTTTTGGAAAACTTCTTATCCAGGAAAAAGGTGAGCCTGGATGTACGAAGCCCCTTCTTCAATGCAGACATGGCCATGTGCTCGTTGAGATCGGGGATCTCGAGTGTGGCTGCATTAAATCTGGAGATGTAATCTCGTAAACTTTCTCCTTCATTCTGGGGGAGGAATAGTGTATCCGTATTCCGGGAGGTCTTGCGACAAGTCCTGAAATGCAAGACAAACAGTTTTTCTAACTCGGAGGAATCGATCGTACCTGGACGAATAATCGAGTACCACATCCGAGCAGCTTTCTTTAAGGTGGCCGGGAACACGAGGCAGTACATCGCATTCGAAGCTCCTTGGATCATCATATGGGCCTTAAAACTGCTTAGATGGTCAAAAGGATCGGAGATGCCGTCGTAGGGTTCCATCTGGGGAGCCCTGAAATGCCGAAGGATAACTTCGGCCATGACGCGGTCAGTGTAGGGCGGGCGCAGATCACACACCACCAAATCATTGTGGTCTCTTTGCTCCCGTATTCTCGCCATCTCTGATTCGATGGCCTTGAATTTTCCATCGTAATCAGGGAGAGCCTGCTTTGGTGCTTTCTCTACGAGAGTGAGTCTTCAGAGGAGGGTGAGGAAGTTTGCCTAGGTCTTTTCCCTCTCTGCAGGGAATCAGTGGGCCTAAGCATTTCTGAACTTCGGCCTTCGAGAGAAGGCCGAGGACGAGGAGAGATGTGTGGACCCCTCTCGAGGGACTCTCTTCTTCCGAAATCGAGAGCTATGCCTGGAGGTGGCCGGCGAATGCCTCACCTGAAGAGCTATATTTTGGAAATCCTGAACCATAGCCGTGAAGTTTGTGACCTGGTTCAGGAGGGCTTCGAACTGCTGCTGTCCCACGACAATTATGGGAAGTGGAATGTCATTTTCCACCGGGGGTGCATCCCCTTGGGATGGAGCACAACTTCGACTCGCTGAGGTAACCTGAGTCCTTTTTGCCATCGAAAATTTCTTACTTCCCCTTTGTCAAGGAAAGGAGCTTAACAATGTGCGTCCCCTTCCTGGCACGCCAATCTGTTGGTGCAGAGTCCCTTTTTCGACCGGACGGAGCTACTGGATCGCAGGCACACTCCCTGGTTCACCTGCAAAACAAATCCCTGGCCGGAATTGCTCAAGCGGAGACACTCCGATGCCTATGTCAGAGACGGGCTCCAGCCACAGAATGGGAAAGATTCTGAGAATCCGATGAGAAGGAAAAGACTCCGAAATTTTCATGAGTATCTTGTACCTTACCTCGAGCATTCCCTCTTACCGTCATTTATAAGTTGCTCAGCCTGCGGTTCCATTCTTCCTCCAGCGGTTACGATGGGGGAGTTAATTTCCTTCCCATAACTTGAAATTGTGGGTAGTTATTAAACAATTCCGACGATCAGACCGGAGGCGTTGCCGCTGGAGTTACGCGCCATGATTGCGCTCCAGAGATAGTCGATGATAACCGTTGCTTGACGTGTTCGTAGAGATTTAAGACAGATTGACGATCCGCCTTCAGACCTCCTTTTCAGGGAGATTTTCGTAATTGAATCAGGGAATGTCTTCGTCCTCGAATCCTTTTGAGATAGATCGGAGGTCCTGTCTTCGCATAGGTCGAAGACCTGATCTTCGACATAAGCCGAAGACCGTGTCTTCGGAGTCAGTGGAAGTCACTCAGTCCAGGCTGAGACCTTATCTTCGAGGGCCATAGGCCGTTAAGAATTTGGGCTTGCCCGTTGGTTGCCTAATTTTTTCCGAATCCTCGGTTTGAAGTTAACGATTCGAAAGAAATATCTCTGACCGGTTGAACCGGCGGCTGGCTCGTACTTGGACCAACATATCCCAACAAGGGACGAAAATAAAATGATGAATAGAGAGTTTTAGCAAGATAACCAGCAAGCAAACTTAAACAATTATTATCAAATAAATGGGCCAAATTAATCTAAGAAAAAAAATTTATAAGAAACTAGATAATTTTAAGACCCGCAATGTAGATCTAGTTCAAAATAAGGATATGATCATCATGGCAAGAAACCATCACTACTAGGCAAGTTACCTTCAAATGATCAGATCTAATGAAGATTAGGAGAGTTTTCCTATCACAATGATGGCTAATTATTTGGTGGAAGAAGAAGCTCTCATCACTCAAGGATTGAGGCCTAGAAGTCAAGTTTGGCACTCTTTACTTTGAGACTCATCTTGGCCTTGATCCATGGCATGGAGACCTTCATCTTTGACCTAGGAACCTGAGAGAACCTGTAAAGAAATTTGAATTAGACATGGAAAAGAATTAGAGTTGGAATGGAAAAAGAAAAAAGGAAGAAGAAAAAGTGACCGGCGGCTTCGGACTTGGAGCTTGATCATAGATCCATCATGGGCGTCCCATCCTTTACTCCTTGCAAAAGCACTTTTTATTCTCAAACTCAAACTTAGAAAACTCTCATTCTCTCCTTGGTAAAGATCTACACACTCAAACTAGCTAGAAACTTTCACTCCAAACAAGAACTCAAAAAAACTAAACACACAAAAAAACAATCATTTCATTAATTCAATCATAGCATAGAATGAATACAATGAAAGCCTAAGGCCCTATTTATAGGCCTCCCATGCTAGGAATTTCATCCAGGATGGAGAGGAGGGGATAAGGATGGCTTAGTTGGCTCCAACAATTTTTAGATAAGTGTTTTAACTAAAACAAATTATTGGTAGAAAATTACAATCACTTGACGTGTGACATTCTAGAAGGTCTTCATGTAGTTGTCAAATGCTGATGTGGAGGTCTAGTGTCATTAGTGGTGGTGCCCCACATGTCACTTGTTGGAAGGTATCTTTATATTCCTCATAAAAATCTTGATGTAGTGTAATTTCTTCTCCCCCAAGGTTTCTTGATGAGGTGTCCCCCCATGTGAAAATTTTGGCTTCAAGTCTTGGCTTGAATGGGCTTGAATGCTTGAATTGGGCTTTAAAGAGTGACTTTCCATCAGCTTTGAGCTTGAGTCGACTCATAAAAAATTTTCTTCCATGTGTTGACTCATGAGTATGCTTCAGAAAATTTGGGACTTGTTTTATGGCTCAAGATTTTAATTAACTATAGCTGCAAAAACAAAGTTAGTTAATCAAAGTATATATTCTATTATTGATGTCCTATCAATTCTCCCGCGGTGAAAAAAAGGCTCGACTCCATCGAGTAGGCATTCATATGGCTTTGGTGATACTCTAAGAGGTCAGGGTCGATTCATTGTAATCCTCTCTCTCGAGTGATCCATGAATCTTTGGAATCAGGTCATCCTTGCCAGTGAACCAAGTAGCGTTGATAGTCTTTGTTTTGAGTAGTGACAATCTTGTCATCTAAGATTCGCTCAATCCTATCTTGCACTTTAGTAATATCTGGCTGTGGACACTCAAGGGTTGGTTCATTCTCAAGGTAGAATCAAGCCTGAATAGCTCACTAGGTATCATTGTTGGTTCCTTATACTTTACTATATCTGAAATATTGAAAGTAGAACTGATACCAAAGTCGGATGGTATATCTTAGCACATATTAGGTCCAATTTTCCTTACTATTTTGAAAAGGACCTACACCACGGCTATAATCATTTGAGCCTAATCAAGACATAGTCTCCTTCCTGAAAATTTTGGCTTTTTTTTACAAAATTTAGTCATATGCTTGTTAATTTCATTGCTCATAATTTGTTTTACTAATCACGCTACATATGATTCTCGTAATCATGGATACTTATGCATGGACACCAAATGACAAAAAACAACGCAATGACACTAAATGGTAAAAGACAACCAAAAACAAAACAAGCTCAAATGGATTTTATTATCTATGGACTAAACTTTATTGTTGGGCTAGGAAACGAGGTTTCTTAATTTCCAATATTCCCTAAATGGCTTTGAAGACTCTGGCACAAATTTCAGTTAGGTGGCAGTGATCTTAATTTGGCTCCCACATATGCCAAAGAGTCTTAATAAAGTAACTGTTGAATATCACTGGGACCAGATCAATGGTATGGTAGATGTCCCAGCCAGATGGAATAGAAGAGTGAATGAAACGTAATGGTAGATCGGGATAGTGGATGTTCATAAATGGGAATCAAGGATAGAATAATTGTTAGGAAAACTATTTTGCAGGGTTTTCAAAGGCTCTACTGCTTCTTGAGCTGATTCGTAGGGTTTTGTTCTTTGACGATCAATACCCCAATATATGATCCTACTCGATCTCTAGATCTAAACCTTCACATTAATTAATTCTGGATCTTCTATGCATCCTCAGATTGATCTCCATGGTTTTGTCCTTGATTTCATTTTGATCATCCCTGTTTTTTGATTTCTTAGGCTGGATAATTATTTTATTTTCAAGTAATTGTTCTTGATCATATTCGTCCATAAGGTTAGACCCAGCTTCATAAATTTCTTCCTTAAGTTCTTCAATGGATTTGGATCTTCTTTTTCTAGCCCTTCATTTGACAAGATTTTGATTCTATTTCATCTTTAAATTCTTCATTAGGTTTAGGAGATTTTCCTTCTAATTCTTCCATGGGTTTAGTCTCTTCTTCATCTCCTTCATACTTATTGAATTCAGCAATATATTTAAAACACAGTTTCGTCATCTTGTCTCATTTGTACCATTGGGTTCGAAGATTTTGCTTATAAGATTTGCCCTAGTACTTTTCTCTCAGCTTACTCTTTATATCTCTCCAAGTATTATTTTTATCCCCACTATAATAACTTTTCTGCTCACATGTTCCCAATATGACTTAGCATGTTGGACTAGCTTTAATTTGACAAATTGACATTTTTTTACTTCCGACATTTCATCAAATTCAAGTACTGATCCATTTTCTTCTCCCAATCGACATACACCTCAAGATTTCGATCAAAGTGGATGCATAGGATCGATTGCTCCTAAAGACTTTCCTCCTGATCTACAAATCCTTGGCAGGGGTATCTAAGTTTATACTCGGGGGTGAGATCATGATAATAGGCTCTTGGACCAATAGGAGGTGATTTAGGATTAAAACGGGTCAAGCAATCTTTTTCGAGGTTCCTGATTTGATTATTTACTTGCCCTAACTCTTTGTTCACTTGTCCTAATTGTTTAGTTAGGGTATCAATTTTTCAGTCAGGATCCTCATAAAGAATTCAAGATTGGGATCCATGGATACGTGTAGGACTGTTGGTATAGGACTTCAGATCAAATGGGCAAGCAGTACAAACATAACTTCTAGAGCTCCTAAACCTAAAGTTCAAAATACAAGAATTGACTAAGTACTAGTTAAAGTTGTAATTACATTTTCCACTGGCCAAGTAAAGGTGGGGTTGCGGGAGGCTCTCCTCGCTTTCACGAGATCTTAATAAAAACCGCAAGTCCACTTAAGGCGTTTGCCATTGGACCTCTTGTCCTAAACCACCAATTCAAGAAGTACAAACTCACTAATATTTGTCTCATCGTACTTGAACCCGACTTGTGGTGTCCCTAGTTTTAGATTCCTACTCGATTTCAATTATGGTTTAGGTCATGCAAAGGTGGTGATTGTTTTGGGCCAAGGTGATGACCTCCTTCCCTTATGTTACATTGAATGCCCTTAATTAAATTTAGGAATAGATGCACAACAATTCACCAACTAATAACACAACAACTAGTATTAGTACAAACATGTGATTTAAACCTGAATTTTAAAAAAAATTAAATTCAAAAAAATTAAATTGAAAAATTTAGATTTTGAAGTCCAGATTTCATAAATCAATTTTAAAATTTAAATCTCGAATTAAAATTAAAAATTCGTTCTAGAAGTTAGAGTTGTTGCAAGATAGTTTCAACCCTAACAACTTCTAGCCACTAGTTTTAAAAAATTCAAAAATAAATTTTAAAATTTCAAAAATTAAAATTTAAATTTGAATTGTTAAATATCTTAGTAAAGATTCCAGATTCCAAATTTTGAATTTAATTCCTGGAATTTGGTTAAGAAATTCGTTTTGAAAGCTTATTGTAAAAGAAAATTCCAGCAAGGAACACCTTTCAACTAGTTAGTTTTAAAAATTCAAAATTTAATTTTTTTAAATCCAAAATTCAAAATAAAACTAATTTGGTTAACTCTCAGATAAGAATTCTCGGATCTTAAAGTTTTGACTTCGGATTAACTCAAGTTTTGGATGAGAAGGTAGTTTGAAAATAGTTGCTAGAATGTCCGCAGTTTAGCTAACTCTTACAACCTGAATTCAATTTCGAATTCCGAATTCTAAATCCTTCTAAAATTCAAAATTCCGGTAAGAAATAACACAAATCGAAGTCTGGATCTCAGATCTAAAATTAAAATTTTGAAAAAATATTTTTGTATTTTTTTGAAAATTAATGAAATGAAAGGCAGAAACAGAATTTGGAAGAACTTCAGAAATGATCTAAGAACTCATATTTTTAAATCCAGAAATCAAAAGAAAATATTTTTTTGAATTTTATATCGAATCCTAACACACAAAGGTACTGGAAAAGTATTTTTGTGGATTTTTTTGCAATGTAAAAAATTACTAAAATTCGTGAAAATTCGGGTGAATACTAGAACAAAAATTTCAGCAATCAAAGTATTGACCTAGTAAACCATAAGCTCTGATACCAAAAATTGATGGGGGACGAAAATAAATGATGAATGGAGAGTTTTAACAAGATAGCCAGCAAGCAAATTGAGCAATTAATTATCGAATAAATGGGCCAAATTAATCCAAGAAAAGAATTTTCATAAGGGACTAGTTGATCTAATTTTTAAGACCAACAATGTACATCTAGTTCAAAATAAGGATTAGAATCTTCATGGCAAGGAAACCATCACTACTAGGACAAGTTAACCTCCTTCAAATGATCAGATCTAATGAAGCTTAGGAAAAGTTTTCTTACCAACAATGATGGCTAATTATTTGGTGGAAGAAGCTCTCATCACTCAAGGATTGAGCCTAGAAGTCAAGATTGGCACTCTCTACTTTGAGACTCACCTTGGCCTTGATCCATGGCGTGGAGACCTTCATCTTTGACCTAGGACCTGAGAGAACCTGCAAAGAAATTTTGGATTATACATGGAAGAAGAATTGGAGGTGGAATGGAAACAAAAAAAAGGAAGAAGAAAGTGGCCGGCGGCTTGGGACTTGGAGCTTGATCATAGATCCATCAATGGACGTCCCATCCTTTACTCCTTGCAAAAGCACTCTTCACTCTCAAACTCAAACTTAGAAACTCTCATTCTCTCCTTGGATAAAGATCTACACACTCAACTAGCTAGAAAACTTCACTCCACACAAGAACTCAAAAAACTAAAACACAAGGAAACAATCCTTTCATTAATTCAAATCATAGCATAGAATGAATACAAAGAGAGCCAGGGCCCTATTTATAGGCTCCGATGCTAGGAATTTCATCCAAGGTGGAGAGGAGGGGATAAGGATGGCTTAGTTGGCTCCAACATTTTTAGGTAAGTGGTTTTAACTAAAACAAATTATTGGTAGAAAATTATAACCACTTGACATGTGGCATTCTAGAAGGTCTTCATGTAGTGTCAATGCTGATGTGAGGTCTAGGTGTCATTAGAGGTGGCACCCCACATGTCACTTGTTGGAAGGTATCTTTATGTTCTCCATAAAAGTCTTGATGTATGTAATTTTTTCTCCCCCAAGGTTTCTTGATGAGGTGACCCCCATGTGAAAATTTTGGCTTCAAATCTTGCTTGAATTGAGCTTTGAAGAGGTGGCTTTCCATCATGCTTTGAGTTTGAGTCGACTCATAAAAAATTGTCTTCTTCCATGTGTTGACATATGAGTATGCTTCAAGAAAATTTGGGACTTGTTTCATGGCTCAAGATTTTATTAACTATAGCTGCAAAAACAAAGTTAGTTAATCAAAGTATATATTCTTATTGTTGATGTCCCCGTCATTAGCTATAGCCAAACAACAGGAAAACCCACTTTTTGGGTCTTGGTTGCTTGTGGGTTTGAGAGATTAAGAGAGCACAGGCTTAGATCTCTTAAATAACCCCCACTCAATTAAGTTCAGATTAAGCTCAAACCAAGCATTTTCCAAGTTAATCTAGATCACTCAACCAACCAACCTAGAACCGGCCCGATAAATATCTATATATCATTAAATAGATGTTATGTACCTTTTCCTTGGGCATGATACAAAGAGATCTATTGTTGTAAATATCTCTCCCCACATAACACAAGCAAAGCCTTTTTTCCTTTTTTTTTCCTTAATTTTGAACTACAATTGTTAGGTCTGGCCAGTATGAAGTTTTTTAAACTATACATTTATCAGTATTGCTCAGCCTCACTAACACGAAACCAGATTTAGCTTCAGCTGTCGTTGAATTGAGTTGGTTTGGAGAAATCCTGACCCTGAGATGGGTTGGGTTTGATTAGCATTAAAACAGAGGTTGAGTTGGATTAAGGTCAACACCAAATAATTTGGAACGGAAAGTTGAACACAGCAAATGCAAACAAGCATTAGCATAAATCATGCGTATCCACAATGATACCAGACAAATACGAGTATATGGGCTAGCATAATTTAAGGGTTTCCTACAGAACTGTACTATACCACTAAGTGCTGGTACAACAGATAATATAATACAGAGGAGCACTTGAGGTATCTTGGGAATGTCTACTCGCATGTAGTTGATTTGCTTGTCTCATCCCTCTTTTAGGATGAATACAAGCACAAGAAGTTGCAACAGAAAAAAAAAGCCTCAAGAGAGATGCCTAAAATATGTAATGCAGTTACTTATCTTCTCCATTTTATCTATTTAAACTTTATAAGAATTCTGCTTGAAATGGAGAAGCCGCTTAAGATATGTATCATGAGGAAATTGCAAAGAAAATGATGATCATAATAAAATAAATTGACAAGGATTCCCCCAAGATAAGAAAGATTATTCTTCTAAATTTGTGCTAAAGACATTGTAACTCCATTTTTTCTTTGAAACATAGATAATGAAGCTCGGGGTTACAATGCCTTTAACACTAGGTGACATGTCAAAAAGAAACTTTGCTTCAAGGTGTAACATGGGCTGGGTTGGAGCAGACTCAACCTGATCCAACACCTGATTTTAAATCGGTTGACCTATGTATTACACAGTCAGGTTGGTATTGAGTGGGTCACATCAACCCAAATTAAAGTCCATTTGGGTTTGGGTTCAATATTGAAGACTCCTAACCCAACCAGCATGAACTTGACCCATTTTTTATCTGCTCACATCTCAACCTGACCAAACCCAAATATGCCACCTTTTTTTCAACTTGATCCTGCATGGTAAAAGCTATGGAGTAATTCACATAGGATGTATTCCTTAATCAACAACCCACAACAACAGTGTATTAATAAAATTTAAAGCATGGGATAATGGAGGTGTGCATGATTTAAATATCATCTTTGACAAGTTAATTGGGCAAAAATATTCCATAGCATAAATTTGGGAGATAGCCCACCTTAACTAACCTAGCCTGAGTCAACCCGAATAATGTTTCAGGTCAAAATATATGGACTCGTGTTAGATCAAGTTAGGACCGCATGATTTCGATTATGGGTAAGGTATCACTTAGCTCTTAATGTTACCCAACCTAACCCTAGCTACACCTCTAACTCCAGGTTGATGTTGATAGTATGGACAAAGTAGACTCGATGATATGTCCGTAAGACTAAACTGAAAGGTGGAATATCAAGATTAAACCTCTGAGCTTTCATCCTTCAGGCACTTAAGTGCCTACCCCCATGGAAAAAAAATCTGAGCTTTCATGAAAAGGTCTGATATACATGGTTGACCCCTTCCCTAATAGCTTAAGCTTTGCGGTTATAATGGCTTGCTAACATGGTATCAAAGATAAAGGTCATGGATTCAGATACCCTTTATGCCAATTTTTCTTTGATTTACAGTTTATCATCTTGAGTTTTTCTTTTGTTAAATAGTTTTCGACAATTGTCTTGAATCATTCTTGACCTTTATGCTTCATGTGAATCATCTGAGCCGCACATGAGGTCTCCTTAAGGCCTGATATTGTTCCCTTCCTAACACTTAAAGCTACAAGGAATAGTGGCTACTTAACACATGACTGTGTTAATGATGCTTCTATCCTTCATTAAGGCACAATGGTCCTCACTAAAAATTCTAACCATTATCTTCTTGTGATATTTCAAGCAAGAAGCTTCACAGTTATTATAGAACAAGATCTGAAAGCATGATGAACATCATACTGGTACAAGAACCTGCATTACTAAATTAACATACCAAAAATGCAAACCAAATGTAGCCACGGCCAAAGATTTAACATAGACAAAAAAAGAATAGAGAAACAAGGCAAATCTGTTCAAGAAAAAAAAAAACATAATTGCCATCGGGTCTACGACATTCTCATAGATTCAAGTAATAAAGATTTTAATTATTATGCAGAGACTTGTATCCCAAATCATAGTTTTGCTTCACCAGTTAAATGTTAATAGGGAAGTTTTCAGAAATCTTCTGATAAAATCCCCATGCTTCTTGGTATCTTCAATCTTTTATAGAACAGCCCACCGCCACCATTGAGGAGTCTCTAAGGATTGTTGAGTTAATTCAGTTTCCACTAGCATTGTCGAAGAATTGTTGCTACATTCCCCTTTAATAAGCCAGAGATTGGGATTTTAACCTTGAGACATAGTACTTAAATCTAATCAAAACAAATTAAAATTTTTAGTTATTACAATTGAAAGGAATGCACCAGTTTGGCTTTTGTGTAATTCCTTTTCCAGTGGATACAGTATAATACCATGTGTCCTTGTTAGTGTCACCGGCCACAGACTTTACATATCTGAGCTTCTGAACCAAGCCTACATATTAGATTGCTAGAAACATTGATTCCCAAAGCTTCTGCGCTACATCCATTCCTTTGCCTTCTAAAGAGATAAAGGGTTTGTTCTAGTATGATGCTTATATAACTTCTTGAATCATGGCAGATGATAGCTGATGCAAGCACAAACTGAATTGACAAGTATGTTATGGAAAATGAAGATCAAATCTCAATCTAGATGTACCCTATCCAGTCTGCGATCAATTTCAGGATCCCCTCCAATTGATTGCATTATGATAAATGACAGTCAACTAGTATCACATTCTCAAGAGATCAACAAAATTGTAGTCCTTTAATAGGAAATTGGCAATCCATTTCTCCAACATTTATGGTCCATTTTTTTGACTCAGTAATAAGCCCAGTATTTCTCGTCCCAAAAGATATTTCTCCTCCCAAAAGCAAGAGAAGTAAAGAAAAAGTAAATGAATCAAACTGGTGAACAGACCCATTACAAATATAGGAAATTATATTTTGAGTTGTTACGCTGATGTTGTGATTAATTTGACCCTGGTCACCAAAAACTCTGTCAGATACAACTCTGGGATATGTCAATCCCTTTATAGGTTTTTCTAAGCAGTCAACTTTAGAGCCAGCTTGTATGGTCTAACTTCACCATTTTCTGTCATCATAGCCTCTGAATTCCAAGTAAAGATGTTCACTGCTTAGAAATTTACGTGTCTGCTTGGTTTTGCGTTTGACTCCTGGCCCTGTTTTTACCTACTTTTTTTTTCTGATTTTGAGATATGGCACAGCATTATTCCATTTCTGAGGCACAAAAAAATATATATTAAAAAAAAATCACCTCTGAGATGCAGCAGAAATAGATGGTCCTGCTCTCTAAAGCTAAATTGTCTAAAAATATCAAATAAACTTTCTGTTCCTTTACATCTAACAACGGAACACCTCAATTGCAAGATGGTTATCTACAAAGCAATCTTCCACCAGGCCATTACTTTTAGATGTAGACATCTTCGTTTGTTAACACAGATTTCTTTGGTCAGCAGGCCCAATGCTGTGCAATCCATCAATTAGTTAGGATTTGAACCTTGGGTAAAATGTGTTGACAGTGGTAATCCATTGACATGTTTCATCAACTTACTTAGCTTCCAAACCTGGATGCTAGTAATCTATTGAACCTTCTGATCTTCCTCGAGGCTTGACAATACATTGTTGACCCCTTCTCTAAAAGCTTAAGCATTTGGAGTGTACAACATTTGTAGCCCTGATGGCCTTGGAATTTCTGTTTCACTACCTACTAGGTTTGTGCAATAAAATCAAATGGTTCCAACAAAACCTTCTGAATTTAAATTTGATACATTTTTACCGAAAAAAGGATTTAGTTTATTACCAGGTATCTTTGAATTAACACAACATGGTCATTAGCTACAGTTACAAGAATGTGAGTCAATATTGCAACTTTACAAAAGGTACCGGAAACTTCAAGAAGATTGGTGACAGCAACAATTGTATATTTGCAGGTCAGAGTAATAGAAATACTTGAGATATTAACATATGAATAAAAATTGGAGTCATCTATAGGTGATTTGGTATAGTCACTAGGGTTCGGTACTAGTAGTTTGGTTTCCAGCGCTGCCTTCACCCACATACAAGAAGGTGGGGCCAAGTGTTAAGTACATAAATGTACACATACATAAACCCATGCAGGTCAATCGAGTTTGCTCCAACCGACTCATCACCCATTATTAATTTCTGGTAGGGTCATAACCAAATCTGGGAATATGCTATAAACCATTCAACCCATCCAACCTAAGTAGTTCAACTGCTCAAACTGGTGAAACCACTGATCAATTGATCAGCTATCCACACAGACCAAAAAGTAAAAAGGGAAAAGAAAATGTATTCTTTCTTTGGTTGGAAAAGAAAATGTAATCTCAACAACCAAACCCTAAACCCTTGAATATTCCAACTTCACAAATGATGGTGGGAAGTTCAAGAAGATTGGTGGCAGCAACAAGTGTATATTTGCAAGTTAGAGTAATAGCAATACTTGAGTCAAAAGCAGATTTTTTGGTTAAGTCACTAAGGGTTGGGTACTAGTAGATTGTTTTCAAGTGCTGCCTTCACCCTCCTACAAGTAGGTGGGGCTTTGCATCCATGCCCACCCCCCCCCAACCCAAGTGTTAAGTATATCTATATACATACACATCCATACAGATATGCACATGCCTGTATGTGCATGAAGAAAAACTTGAAGTTAATAGGATGAGCAAGTTCGCTAATAAGTAATGAAGTTTAATGGTGGAAGAACAACCTATTAGCATTAGTGTTAGAAACCCAAGTGAGTCTGTCAGGTTGCTCCAGCTAACTGATCACTCATTAATAATTTCGGGTAGCATCATATCCAATCCCAAGAATATGCTAAAAGCCATTCAACTCATCCAACCCAAATGGTTCAACTGCTCAAACTAGTCAAACCACCTGGATCAGTGATTCGATTTAACCAGACAAATAGTACAAAAAGGAAAAAGGGCTCAGAAAATGTATTCTTTCTTTGGTTGAAAAAAGAAAAATGTAATCTTAACAACCAAACCCTAAACCTTGCATATCTTGTTCTTCATTCAATCTCACACCCATCACAATCCTGGAGCTTTGTCTCATATCTCCAACAACCATTTGACTGGGCCAAGCACAGTCAAGCATGGAGTGATAAAGAAAAGGTGGATAGCATCTAAAGCATTGGAGGTAATGGAGGGACATCAATTAAGACATCGGGCTTGATGCGTAAGGTAGCAAAGGGAGGTGCGGTGATTGAAAGAATAGTGCCCTACAAGCCAATCGCATGAATAATGTGATCGGGCTTTTCCAAGTAATCTTCCAACTCATGACAATATATATGTTTAGCATCTTTTGATCTGTTTTATTAGCTGATCTGGATCACAATTAAATGGTGATCAGACATGGTACTTTTTGGAATTTTTCTGGTGAGGAATGGATGCCTAAAACGCCCTCTCTCTTTAGGCATGCGCGGGGAAAGGACTGAATGCCGTATTTCTACCAAAGAGAATCCTTCTGATAAGGAACTCTTTATATCTGATACACTCTTTTTGAAGGGCATGATCAGATAGGCATGACCTTTTATTTAGTGCCCTTTTGGTTCTATTTAAAGAGGATGGCAGATGGAGGACGAAAATAAAATGATGAATGGAGAGTTTTAGCAAGCTAACCAGCAAGCAAACTTGAGCAATTAATTATCAAATAAATGGTCTAAATTAATCCAAGAAAAGAATCTTCATAAGGAGACTAGTTGATCTAAATTATAATACCCGAAATGTAGATCTAGTTCAAGATAGAGATTAGGATCTTCATGGCATGGAAACCATCACTACTAAGGCAAGTTAACCTTCAAATGATCAGATCTAATGAAGCTTAGGAAGAGTTTTCCTACCAACAATGATGGCTAATTATTTGGTGGAAGGAGCTCTTATCACTCAAGGATTGAGGTCTAAACCATAAGACTAGCACTCCCTACCTTTAGGACTCACCTTGGCCATGATCCTTGGCTTGGAAACCTTCATCTTGGACTTAGAAAATCAGAGAAAACCTGTATCAAATCAGAGATTAGGCATGGAAGGAGAATTCAAAATTGGAATGGAAACAAGAAGAAGAAGAAAGAGAAAACAAAGAAGTAGAAACCGGCGCCTTCAAGGAATGATGCTTGCATCTTGGATCAAGCAAGGAGCACTCCACCTTTCAAGAACTTAAAGGACCTCTCACTCCCTTCTCAAACATGAATTTAAATACTCCAACTTAAAGGACTAAATCACTCCAACTAGAAGAACTAAATCACTCCATACAAGAACTCAAGATAGAACTCAACAAGAAGAAAACCTTCATTAATTCTCAAAATATTTCATACATGGAATGCCTTACAAGGGGAGCCTTGGACCCTATTTATAGCCTTAGGGATCATCCAAAGTGAGGAGGGGAGGTGGAGATAGGTTAGCTAACCATTTCTAGTTAAATCCAACTCCTTTGGTTACATAGTTGCAATAAGAAACAACTTCTAGGTAAGAGGTTGTAACAACTTGCTATGTGGCACCTAGGTGGCTTTGATATGGCTTCTAATTGCTGATGTGGAGCCCTAGGTGTCATGTGATGTGCCATCCCACTTGGCAAGTTGGTTGGGGGGTTGTTGGGTGAGTGAGGAGTGGTCCCATGCTTCCCCTCAAAATGCTTGATGTGTTGTTTCTCATGTCTCCCAAAATGTGTCCCATGTGAAGAATAAAATGGGCTTCTAAGATGTGGCGTCATGGGCTTCAAAAAATGATATCTTGACTTGCTTGGGCTTTGACTTGGGCATGCTTAAAGTTGGTCTTGATCTGGATTGAGTCGACTCAAGGGACTGGCGGCCTTCTTTCATGAGTCGGCTCATGAATTGGTCTGTCTTCAAGGGTTTGATGGGCTTCATTCCAAGGTTCTCATTAATCCTAAGTACACTATTTTAGCTGAAAAAATATCAAGAGAATTAGTTGAAAAATGTCTTTTTCTTGTTGATGTCCCATCAGTTCTCCCGGGATGGAAAAGAGCTCGACTCCGTCGAGTAGGAATCAGTCTGACTTTGATAATACTCTAGTAGGTCTGGTCGATTCTTTGTAGGTCTTCTCAAGTAATCCATGAATCTTCAGAATCAAGACATCCTTGCCAATGAACCAAGTAGCGTTGATAGTCCCTGTTTCGAGTAGTGATAGTCTTATTGTCTAAGATTCGCTCAATCCTATCTTACTGCTTTGGTAACTTGGCTGGTGGACACTCATGGGTTGGCTCACTCTCAAAGATAGAATCAGACTCGAAAGGCTCACGAGGTATCATTGTTGGTTCCTTTACCCTCCTAGATCTGAATTGTTGAAAGTGGAACTGATATTAAAGTCGGATAATAAATCTAGCACATATTAGGTCCAAATTTTCCTTACTATTTTGAAAATGACCTACACCACGAGCATATAATTGTTCAGGTTTGGCCTTACCATGACATAGTCTCCTTCCTGAAAGTATTTGGCTCTTTTATGTGAGTTGATCATATGCTTGTTAATTTCATTACTCAAATTTTCTTACTAATCATGCTATGCATATGACTCTCGCAGTCATGGACACTTATGCATGGGAAGGTCAAATGACATCAAATGACAAAACATAAATGACACCAAAACAAAACAAGCTCTAATGGACTTTATTATCTATGAACTAAACTTTATTGTCGGGCTAGGAAACAAAAGTTCCTAATTTCCAATATTCCCCTAAATGGCTTTGAAAACTCTGGCACACAACTTTAGGTAGGTGGTAGTGAATCTTAGTTTGGTGCCCAATAAATGCCATAATGTCTTCCAAAAGTAACTGTTGAATATTACTGGGACCTGATCAATGGTATGGTGGATGTCCCAGTCGGATGGGATAGAAGAGTAAATGAAACGTAATGGTGGATGTTCAGAAATGGGGAATCAGGGATAGAAAAATTGTTAGGAAAAATATTTTGCAGGATTTTCAAAGGCTCTACAACTTCTTGGACTAATCCATAGGGTTTTGTTCTTTGACGGTCAATATCCCAATATGTGATCCTTCATTGATCTCTAGATCTAAACCTTCAACATCAATTAATTTCGGATCTTCTATTATCTCCTTGAATTGTTCTTCATAGCTTTGTTCTTGGATTTCATTTTATTCATCCCCGTTGTTGATTTCTTTAGGCTGGGAAATTATTTTATCTTCGAGTAATTGTTCTTGATCATATTCGTCCATAAGGTTAGACCCAGCTTCATAAACTTCTTCCTTAGGTTCTTCAACGGGTTTAGGATTTTCTCTTTCTAGCCCTTCATTTGGACAAGACTTTGATTCTATTTCATCCTTAAATTCTTCAATAGGTTCAGGAGATTTTTTCTCTAATTTTTCCATAGGTTTAGTCTCTTCTTCATCTCCCTCATACTTATTGAATTTGGCAATATAATCAGATTCAGTTGTATCATCTTGTCTCAATTTGTACCATTGGTCTAAAAGTTTTTGCTCATTATATTTATCTAGGTACTTTTCCCTCAATTTAATCTTCATTTCTCTCCAAGTA
Source organism: Areca catechu (assembly GCA_021397845.1). Taxonomy (NCBI): domain Eukaryota; kingdom Viridiplantae; phylum Streptophyta; class Magnoliopsida; order Arecales; family Arecaceae; genus Areca; species Areca catechu. Next base: position 99,195,976 of record CM038041.1, read on the forward strand.
CTTATTTTATCCCCACTATAATAACTTTTTCGCTAAACTTCTCCCCAATATGCTTTAGCATATCGGATTAACTTTGATTTAGCAAATTGACACTTTGTTACTTCCGATATTTCATCAAATTCAAAGTATTGATCCATTTTCTCTTCCCAATCGACATATACCTCAGGGTTTCCATTAAAAGTGGGTGCATAGGATCGATTGTTCCTAAAAACTCTCTTCTCCTGATCTACAAAGTCTTGGTAGGGATATCTAGGGTTATACTCAGTGGTGACATCATGACATTGGGCTCTTGGACCAAGGGGAGGTGGACTAGGTGATTCAGGCTCAGCATGGATCCTATGGGCTTCTTCTATGAAGTCATGGTGAAGTTGTCTTGAATTGTATTCAATAGTGAACTCATGATGATGGACTCTTGGACCTCGAGGAATTGACCTAAGTGACTCAGATTCGGTGGGGGTCATTGGAATCCCTTCAAGTGTCCCAACATGGTCCTTCACTTGACCTAATTCTTTTTTCATTTGCCCTAATTGCCCATTTATGGTATCAAACTTTTTAGTCAGGGTTTTCAAAAAGAATTCAAGATTAGGGTCCATGGATAAAATAGACTGAGTGTGGGAATATTGGTATGGAGCTTCAAAACAAGCAGTACAAACCTAACTTCTAGGGCTCATAGACCTAAAAGTTCAAAATACAGGAATTGACTAAGTACTAGTTAAAGTTGTAATTACCTTTTCCACTGGCCAGGTAAGAGGTGGGATTGTGGGAGGCTCCCCTCGCTTTCACGAGGTCCTAATTAAAAACTGCAAGTCCACTTAAGGCGTTTGCCATTGGACCTCTTGCCTTAGACACCAATTTCAAGAAGTACAAACTAAACTAATATTTGGTCTCATCTTGCACTTGAACCCGACTTGTGAGTATCCCTAGTTTTAGGTTCCTACTCGATTTCAATTATGATTTAGGTCAATGCAAATGTGGATGATTGTTTTGGGCCAAGGTAATGACCTCCTTCCCTTATGTTATGATTGAATGCTCTTAATTAGATTTAGGAATGGATGCACAAAAAATTCACCAACTAGTTAACACAACAACTAGTATTAGCACACAAACATGAGATTCAAACCCGAATTTTAAAAAATTTAATTTTAAAATTTAAATCTCGAATTAGGATTAAAAATTCATTCTAGAAGTTAGAGTTGTTGCAAGATAGTTTCAGCCCTAACAACTTCTAGTCAACTAGTTTTAAACAAATTCGAAATTAAAATTTTAAAATTTCAAAAAAATTAAAATTAAAATTTGAATTGTTAGATCCCTCAGTGAAGATTCCAGATTGTAAATTTTGAAATTTAATTCCTGGAATTTGATTAAGAAATTCATTTTGAAAGCTAGTTGTAAAAAAAATTTCAGCAAGGAGCAACTTTCAACTAGCTAGTTTTAAAATTTTGAAATTTAATTTTTTCAAAAATCCAAAAATTCAAAATAAAATTGATTTGGTTAACTCTCAGATAAGAATTCTTGGATTTTAAAGTTTTGACTTCAGATTAACTCGAGTTTTGGTTGAGAAGGTAGTTTGAAAGTACATGCTAGAAGGTCCCAGCAATTTAGCTAACTCTTAACAACCTGAATTCAATTTTCAAATTCCTAACTCTAGATCCTTCTAAAATTCAAAATTCCGGTGGGAAATAACAAAATTTGAAGTCCGGATCTCAAATCTAAAAATTAAAAATTTAGAAAAAATACTTTTGTATTTTTTAAAAAATTAAATGAAATAGAAGGCATAAACAGAATTTTTGATAGAACTTCATAAATGATCTAAGAACTCATATTTTTAAATCCAGAAATCAATGGAAAATATTTTTTTGAATTTTATATTTCAAATCCTAACACACTAAGGTACTGGAAAAGTATTTTTTTGGATTTTTTTTGCAATGTAAGAAAATTACTAAAATTCATGAAAAATTCAGGTGAATACTAGAATAGAAATTTCAGCAATCAAACACTTGACCTAGTAGAACCTTAAGCTCTTGATACCAAAAAATTGATGAGGGACGAAAATAAAATGATGAATGGAGAGTTTTAGCAAGCTAACCAGCAAGCAAACTTGAGCAATTAATTATCAAATAAATGGTCTAAATTAATCCAAGAAAAGAATCTTCATAAGGAGACTAGTTGATCTAAATTATAATACCCGAAATGTAGATCTAGTTCAAGATAGAGATTAGGATCTTCATGGCATGGAAACCATCACTACTAAGGCAAGTTAACCTTCAAATGATCAGATCTAATGAAGCTTAGGAAGAGTTTTCCTACCAACAATGATGACTAATTATTTGGTGGAAGGAGCTCTTATCACTCAAGGTTTGAGGTCTAAACCATAAGACTAGCACTCCCTACCTTTAGGACTCACCTTGGCCATGATCCTTGGCTTGGAAACCTTCATCTTGGACTTAGAAAATCAGAGAAAACCTGTATCAAATCAGAGATTAGGCATGGAAGGAGAATTCAAAATTGGAATGGAAACAAGAAGAAGAAGAAAGAGAAAACAAAGTAGAAACCGGCGCCTTCAAGGAATAATGCTTGCATCTTGGATCAAGGAGCACTCCACCTTTCAAGCACTCAAAGGACCTCTCACTTTCTTCTCAAACATGAATTTAAATACTCCAACTAGAAGAACTAAATCACTCCATACAAGAAGAACTCAAGATAGAACTCAACAAGAAAAAAACCTTCATTAATTCTCAAAATATTTCATACATGGAATGCCTTATAAGGGGAGCCCTTGACCCTATTTATAACCTTAGGGGTCGTCCAAAGTGAGAAGGGGAGGTGGAGTTAGGTTAGCTAACCATTTCTAGTTAAATCCAACTCCTTTGGTTACATAGTTGCAACAAGAAACAACTTCTAGATAAGAGGTTGTAACAACTTGCTATGTGGCACCTAGGTGGCTTTGACATGGCTTCTAATTGCTGATGTGGAGCCCTAGATGTCATATGATGTGGCATCCCACTTGGCAAGTTGGTTGGGGGGTTGTTGGGTGAGTGAAGAGCGGCCCCATGCTTCCCCTCAAAATGTTTAATGTGTTGTTTCTCATGTCTCCCAAAATGTGTCCCATATGAAGAATAAAATGGGCTTCTAAGAGGTGGCGTCATGGGCTTCAAAAGGTGGTATCTTGACTTGCTTGGGCATTGACTTGGGCATGCTTGAAATTGGTCTTAATCTGGATTGAGTCAACTCAAAGAACTGGCGGCCTTCTTTCATGAGTCGGCTCATGAATTGGTCTTTGTCTTCAAGAGTTTGATGGGCTTCATTCCAAGGTTCTCATTAATCCTAAGTACACTATTTTAGCTGAAAAAAAATATCAAGAGTTTTAGTTGAAAAATGCTTTTTTCTTGTTGATGTCCCATCAGATATGGTATTCAAGTCCTTCAGGACAACATCAAAAGTTTAAATGCTGTCCACACTTCCTACAACTCTAGTTCTTAGGACAAGGCTTAGTTGTTTTAAGACAATCCTATTACTATTGAAACAAGGGTCAAGGAGGTTTTAAAAGAAAGAATTCTAGAAGCCTAAGAAGTGTTCCGATGCTTCAGAACATGTGCTGATGGTCAGGATGACCAAATGGAGGCATTGACTTCCAAGTGTGGGGCTAGTCGAGTTCTAGAGGATAGAACTTTTGAATCAAGACATCAGGTTAGAGCACTGTCCTTGGTATGATTCCTATGTGGATCACTGTTGAAGGACAGACACTTGTGTGCCTATGAAAAATTTTGCGAGACAAATAAGTCTCAATACCCTCTTATTACACATTAATCTTTGATTGTATTGTCAAGGTGGATCTTAGGCATTAGGGTTTTGGTATAATAGGATATTTTGAATAAAAGTTTTAAACACCAGTGCTTCCACTGTGCCTGCTGAAACCCAACAGTGATGATGCCGACATGTTCATTAATGGAGCATGCAAACAATTTCATACTTTGCTGAGACTTCTTGTCAAGTCTAATTCCTCTCTCCACAAATTTTTACCAGCCTCTTTTTTGTTATAGAATTACTGTCTCAAGCTCAGTTGAACTATAAGATCTATGCTCCTGCCCTACGATAATTTAAGATGACTCAGAAAAATCACATTCAGTTGCAGGAATTTCGTGGTGGATTAATGGAAAATGCAGACAGTTTCCTACTTTGCTGACATTTCTTGTTGTCTTATTCCTCTCTCCAGAAGTTTCTAACAGCCTCTTGTAGCAGCAGAAATGCAGTCTTCATCTCAGTTGATCAATTAGATATATGCCACCGCCCATTGATAATTCTTAAATGACTTCTGATCCGGTTCCCCCTCTTTAACCATCAAGAACTTCCATAAGATAACTTTTATATTGTCAAGAAAAGGAAGAATAGATCCATCAAAAGGTTTCTATATAAGGAACAAGAATGATAAAGTTCAAATAACACGCCTTAAAGTTCAGTTGTCACCAAGAAAATAGTTTTTTATTGGAAGGAGTCCGACATCTAAATGACAAGGATCGTCTATATCTACTAGCATGTAGGATCATAAAAGTTATTTCTTTAGGCAAATAGTGAGCTTATGTAAGTTATCCATTAACTAAGTTTTAATACCACCAAAATTGAAACAAAAATGAATCATGTTCCAAATTTTTACATTTATATTTAGGGAAGGAAGAAACATATACCTAAAAAAGAATTTAGAAGTACAGAAACTATTATATAGAGATTGCAGACTCACATCATCAATTTTGAACTGAAGAGCTGCAAGGTGGTCCCTCTTCTCCTCTAGCATCTTAACATTTTCCCGTGATTGTTCTTGTAGATTTATTGATTCCTCCAATTTTAAGACAGATGCTTTCTTTGTATCCTCAGCAAGAACATTGAGTGCAGGTTTGAGGATAGTTTTGTAATTGGTGCCCAATACTTCAGCTGGAGAAGATCCTTTAGCATTCAGGACATACTGAAAATCATTTCCAAGTTTTAACCTTCAAAACAGTGGAAAAGCAAATGTCAAAACGCATCAAGTCAGTGACCACAACCAAGCTGATAAAACAGAAATCAAGAAGAAAATAACAAAGAATGCAGATATTAAAATCGAAGTGATGCAGAAGCAACAGGTGAGTTCATATGATGTATGAGAAAGTCCTGGGATATCCTAGGTTTCAAATAGCATATTGTAACTCTCCAAGAAGAAATGCACAAGGATCCTTTGTAATTAATTCTAGGTTTCAGAAAGTCATACAAAAGCAAAATTGTAGAGTTCAAATATTTCAAATGAATCCCTAAGTTTTAAAAATTACTAGTGTTTGAGGGTTTCAAAATTATAATTAATTAGAAAAAGGTTCAAAACACTAATCTATCTCAACATTCAGATGCTAAAAATATAGGCTTTGGAGATTTAAAACATTTTCAAACTAGATTTGTTTCAAGTATTCAAAAGAATATGTATATTCAAAACAAAAGTACAATCTAACTTGAAAATGAGAGGTGGAAAAGGAATTCTCCCAAAGAAGGAACACAACATCAAAACTTGAAAGGAATGCCAAGACTTGAAAACATGATTTAAAGACATGGAATACTTACTCTGTTAGTTGTGATGTATGAAAAAAAAAAAATATATATATATATATATATATATATATAATTTTGCAATATTTGAAAAAAAAAATTTTGTGGTGTGTGTGGCAGAACAAATTTGGTATAATAAAATAATTTTAAATACAATAGAATAAAGTTAGGAAGTCTGGCCTTAAAGGCTTATAGAATTACTATCCTAAAGAAGATTTGATCCATTTCTCATGCGAAGAATGATTAGACCACACGCTCTCCTCCAAGGTACAACTCAGAAGCCAAAACTCCAACGCCCATTGGTGGCACGATCTTGAATGGACGCCGATCAACTCGTCTTCGTCCCAAAAATTTCAAAGTGGAAAAAGATAAGAGAGAGAATTTTAGAAATTTTTAAAATAGAAAAATATAGAAGAGGGAGAGTTTGGAATTCTTTTTGAATACCTTGTAGGGCTAGAATAGAAGCCTATTTATAGGCTCAAAACCCTAGAGAAAATTCCTAAAAGGCCCTCAACTGGCCGTTATGGCATTTAATTAAAAATTAGCCATTATAAAAATTAAATTTTGAAATTAATAAAAAAATACAAAATGGAAAATAGTTAAAAATAAACCATACGCGACCCGCGTGCATTGCGAGCGGGTGGGGGGTTGCCTTTTTTTTATTTTGGTATTTATCGGTAATGTCAACAATCATCCACAAAAACAAAAAAAAGTTTAATATTATTAAACTCGGTAAATAATTTAAAATTTTTGAACTTTTACTATGCTTAGTGCAAGTACCTTTTATGTTTAAACTTGCATTTAGTATAAAATATACAGTATGAAGATGAGCTTATCATAATACGGGATAATGCTATCTAGGCCATGTGCTTGCCTTGATTTTCATGGGAGTTACTAGGAATTCGTTCTGGTCCCATAGTCGCGGTCTCATGATTACTCTCACTAAGATAGATCCTCCAAGGGTACATGCAATGAAATCGTACCTCGCTAAACTCACAATCTTGGATCTATTAAGAGCTATGCTCAACCTAACTGTCACAATAGAACACCACACTATAGGATATGGATGGAATGGAGACAAACTCCATATCGATGCTCCCAGACATCACCTCAAAAATTATTTCCCTTTGAACCTTAACCATGGCGTTGCCATGATAGTAGGGGTCCACTGGTGATTAATGTGTGGGCTTAAACCCCATCCCCCTCGATATCTCAGATATCACAATCTTTGAAAGGCCTTTGGTCAAAAGATTCGCCAGATTATTTTTTAATCTTATAAATTACAGTGATATCACTTCTTTCATTTTGTTTATTACAGCTTTATACCTAATCAGGATATAATTATTTATATTTTATTAGTTGTCTGTTGATTCAACAGATCAAATAGATCTCTACAATCATCAAAAGAAATTTTGAAATTTTTAGTAATAGAATTGCTATATCACTGATCTCTGATTTTATTACTAAAAATCTATAGGTATTGTTGTTTTGGATATAGCCTATAAATATAACATTTATAATCTTAGATCCTAGTTTTCTCTTTCTGGATTCAGGAATATTAACCTTAGCTATACACCCCCACACTTTGAGAAAATCTAGATTATGAGTCCTTCCTTTCCAAAGTTCATAAGAAGTCTTTTGAACCTTCAACTACATGAGCTTGGGATCCGAAGAAAGCAAAAGGTTTCTAAAGAGGCTCCTTTTGATGAAAACAGTCTCTTGCAAGATAATTTGTTCTCTCGCACACAAAACAAAACCTTTCACTTGGATCTTGGACAGGCTTGTTGGATCTAATGTTACTGGTTTTAAAGATTTTATCCTTGGATTTGAACTTATTTGAATTAGACCAGTTAGGTTGGTTCGACTAGTATTGGTTGTTTGGTTGAAATCTAGGCTTTTGATTTTGGTCTAGTATTGTTGTTGGACTAGTATTATTGGGTTAGGTTAGATACTTGAAATTCCACATTATGGCCGTGGAGACCTGGCCTCGAATCCCAGCAGCCACATTAAAATTTCTTATTTAGACTGTTAGTTATGATGTATGATAAATATATATATATGTATTTATATATAATTTTGAAATATTTGAAAAATAATTTTTTGTGGTGTGTGACAGAATAAATTTGGAATAACAAAATAATTTCAAATACAATAGAATAAGGTTAGGAAGCCTGGCCTGGAAGGCGGATAAAACCACTGCCCTAAAGAAGATTTGGTCTCTTTCTAGTACAAAGAATGATTTGACCACACGCTCTCCTCCAAGTACAACCTGGAATCCAAAACTTCAATGTCTATCGGTGGCACAATCTCGAACGGACGCCGATCAGCTCGTCTTCAACTCAAAAATTTCAAAGTGGAAAAGATAGGAGAGAGAATTTTAGAAATTTTTAAAATAGAGAAATAAAAGAGGGAGAGCTTGGAATTTTTTTTGGATACCTTGTAGGGCTGGGATAAAGGTCTATTTATAGGCTCAAAACCCCAGAGAAAATTTCCAAAAAGCCCTCAACTAGCCGTTATAGCATTTAATTAAAAATTAGCCATTACAAAAATTAAAATTTAAAATTAATAAAAAAATCAAAATGGAAAACGGTTAAAAATAAACCATACACGACCCACGCGCAGCGTGCACACGAATCGTGCGCGTTGCGAGCAAGTGGGGGGTTGCCTTTTTTTTATTTTGGTTTTTATCGGTAATGTCAACGTACTCAAAGTTCAGTACCAAAAGAAAACCACATAATCCTTGCCTGAGCTTTCATATCTTAGGAAAGGTGCATCCTCTTCTTCCTCTTTTCTTCCTAACCTACCTCTATTGACCTCTGCATATAGGCATGGAAAGCCCATTCAGGTTATTCATTAGGTCAGCTAAATATTCAATCCAAGTAGGTCTAGCAGGTCAATTGGGTGAGCAGGTTAGATAAGTCAGCAATTCAGCAACCTCACGAAACAGGGTTATTCACATGAGTTTTCTAAGAAAAAAAACTTCTTCTAAAAATTTACTAAAGGACTTTATGGGATGTTGTTAACACTTTAGCCTTCCTTATAGCCTAGTTGGCCACATTGGTATAAAGTACACTTTGTTTCCCCATTGGCTCTTTGTGAAGTCCCAACTGACCTATTTTCTTCCTTGTGTTTGGCCATGGCCTCCTACATCAACATGCCAATAACCACGCCTCTGCCTTCCACCTTCTTCACCGGGCATAAGATGTAGGCACTCATATAACTGCCTCCTTATTGACCTTAAGGGCCTGTTCTTTGAAGAAAAATAACTTATATGGGAATCTCTATTTTCTTAAATAAATATTTCCTAGGTAATATATAGGAAAATAATTTATCCATATTCTTTTATGTATTAGAAATAACTCTAGTATCTATTATCCATGTTCTTTTGCATTACTACTTCCTAAATAAGTTAATAAAATCTATCCATATTTTCCTTAATACCTTTATTATATAAATATATCTATTTTATATATATAATTTATATTATATGATATATAATTTAATATATAGCAATATACAGTATAATAGAATATAAATAATATATTTTATCTTTCTATAATATTATATATTATATACTATATTATGTTATATATCATATAATACTATATATTATATAATAATGATAAATTATTTTATAATAATATATTAATTATAATAATATAATAGTATAATACACAATTATGTGATATAATATTACATTATATCATCATAATAATATGATATATTATAAAATTTAATATATATAATTTAATATATCATAATATATAATGTAATATAATATAGTTTATTTTACTATAATATTATTTATTATATACTACATTGTGTTATATATCATATAATATATTATATAATATTATTTCTTATTGTATAATAAAGATAAATTATTTTATAATAATAGATTAATTATAATAATGTAAAAAAATAATACACTATTATATAATATAATCATAATAACATAATATATTATAATATTATAATAGCACATTATATTATTATAAAATATATTATATTAGCATAATAATATATTATATATTAATGTATTAGATTATATTACATATACTATAATATATAATATTATATATTATATATTATATTATATTATATATTATTTTATTATTATTTTATTTTATTATTATTATTATATGTTAACGATATATTGGGAATAAAATAAAAAGCTTATTTTCCTGGTTCATGGAAAACTATCTTATCCACCTCCTAGGTGGGTAAGACTTTCTTCCTTATTAGTAGATAAATGCTATCCATGAAAAAAATAATTTATCCACCTCAAAAAGTATAAGAACATGGTTAAGTTGGTCAATAGAAAAGTTGACCAACTTGAACCAACTTTTTATCCAACCAACTTAACCATGTTCTTATGCTTTTCGAGGTGGACAAATTATTTTTTCATGGATAGTATTTACCCAATTAAAAGGAAGGAAAGTCTTATGATAGTTTTCCATGAACCAGGAAAATAAACTTTTTATTTTATTCTTAATATAACCTAACCATAGAATAATAATTAATATACATTATAATATAATATATTATAATATAATGCATACTACATTATATCATATAATACTATATATTATATTATATGTAATGTAATCTATTCATTAATATATAATATATTATTATACTAATATAATATATTTTATAATAATATACTATGTTATTATAGCATTACAATATATTATATTATTATATTATTATAATTAATCTATTATTATAAAATGATTTATCATTATTATATAATATATTATATCATAGAAATAGAATATAGCATTAAATATATAATATTATAGTAAAATAAAAATATATTATTTATATTATATTATATATTATGATATATTAAATTATATATCATATAATATAAATTATTATATATATAATAAATATATTTATATAATAAAGGGTATTATAAGAAATATGGATAAATCTTAGCAACTTACCTGGGAAAGTAGTAATGCAAAAGAACATGAATAATATATTCCAGAGATATTTTTTAATGTACTAAAGAACATGGGAAACACTTATCCAAGAAAATAGAGATCCCCGGGTAAGTTATTTACCCTCCAATGAACAAGCCCTAAGTCATGACAAATTCTTAAACAAAAATAAGGACGTACTCCAGAATGAAATGAGAGGAAGAACCATAGAGAATAAAAGAACAAAAGTAAGGGGGTGACACATTCTCTTGCCCATTATTCTTAAGCAACAAGGAGGTCATACTCTGTGAAAATTCATTTTTCTCCATCTCGTTCCATCCCAAAGTTGCTTGTTTTGTACTTCTGCCAACGAAAAGTAGTTTGACATCACCAGCATCATATTCTTGTGTAACTCCACATCTAAACATCCCCAAGATTACAGATGCACAGATATTTGGTATGCCACTGCTTTGCCTTTGGATACTGTATCATCTTTTGCTGCAGAACTTATAAAAAATCACCTTATAGCAATGGAATGTACATCCATGGGATTGGAGAAGTTTGAGCTTTATATGATAATTTAAGAGAAACGTTTCAGCAAAAAAAAAGGACCAAAAGTTCCATAGCAACTTTAACCTTAGATTCCACTTCTATAAAGATGTGTCACAAGTATTTTTCAGTATGCAGTGAAAGGAGAATTATGTTTGCCCAAAGAACTAGTAGTTATGTCACAATGAAAAAGCGATTTCTGTTTCACAGCAGCATAATTTAATGTATAGCACTGGCACTTCTTTCCAAAACTATCCAAACAAGTCATCAACCAAAACCTCATTTCCTACTCTTGAAGCCTCTTCTTCCTATCCCATTCCTCACTTTTATCACATCCACCTCTCCTACAACAGTGTATCCGATTTCCTTTCCTTTGATTAAAATATGTTGTTTCCATAAAGAAAAAAGGTCACCATCTTTCCCTCTTTGAAACACCAATTCATGTCCAATAACCAAAGGACTTTCTTTCTTCTCATTTTTGCCTGAACATTGAAACAAATTACAGAATCACCAAAGGCATATGTTTCCTGGGCTTCTATTTCTTCTCCAAAGTCATCAAAACTACCAAAAGAAAAGCCCAGCAGGACTTCATAAACACCCAGGAGAAGATAACTCTTATTTTTACCTGATATAGCAAAGCAGGGTAATGGAGAAGGCATTATGTTAAATAAATTTACAAGAGAGCAAAGTTAAATATTTTGAAGAATAATATCATTTTGAAAAAAGCCCTAAAGGAAATGTCTAATTAAGATAACATGTAAATCAGGAATTAGCTCTCATTTGAATTTAATAAAAATAATCAAATATCCAAATTGCTTAACAATCAAAGATTGATTCTCCAACTTTAGTACCAATTCCAAATTTTCAGGTTGGCTTAAAATAGAAACTTCTAAATGTTAAGGTAATCCACACACACATTAAAGCCTTATAAATTCTAGAATATCTGAACATTGCTAAAATTTGAAGGTTCGTACAAGAACTGATTTACATGTTAGTTTCCAATAAATATCATCTATTTTATTACTCTTAAGCACACAGCACATTAATAGATATATATATTTCTCTAAGCATATGGTGAATTATTGCATCATACAGATACTTCATAGGTGCCATATTTCTTCTTTTCTTTTTTGCTCTATCTATCGTTTTTCTTCTTTTCGAGAGCCATGGTTCCTCTCTCCTGAACCCAAAGTTACTCAAGAACCCACTATGTGTTAAAGGTAACTGAAGGCTTTCCTCTATACTTCTACCTGGGCAACTAAGTTGATCTTCACCTCATCAGTCAACAACAGATCATCTAAAAATAACATAAATCATAATGTTCATCTACATGTCTGCAGCATGTCCATCTCCAACTAATGCAATAAGATACTGAGTTACATTTGACCAAGGTTAGAAGTTCAATTACGTTTCAGTTTCAAACTGCCATGTTTCAGATTCGACAATTTTGGCTATAACAAGAGTTTAAGATCAAATTCTGAAGCTTCAGCCAAAAAAATATAAAAAACAAAAATAGGAAAATAGGAAAATAAGAGACACAAAATATGCTAAGGAAACATACATACCTACATACATACATATGTATACATGTACATCTGTACATATGTATGTATGCATGTATATATATAATGCATGCATACATACATATTTACATATGTATATACATATGCATGCATGCATGCATGTATATGTATGTATGTATGTATTTTCACACATATATACATACATACGTATACACATACATACGTATACACATACATACATACATGCACGCACACATACATACGTGTATATATATATATATATATATATACACACACATACATACATACATACATACATGCACGCACACATATATACGTGTATACAAATACATACATATACATATATTCTGGACCTCAACTATGCTCAATAGCACCCGAATCGAAGTATGATAGACAACCAGGAAGAATACTTCATTATAGTCAATGCCTTCCTTCTGAGAGTATCCCTTAGCCGCTAACCTGGCCTTGAATCTGATACCTCCTTATTCTGAAGGTTCTTCCTTGCGTTGGAACACCCATTTGCATCCTATGGATTTCTTTCCATTCGGTAGTTGCACCAACCGCCACGTTTAGTTCTTCTGAAGGGATTGCATCATTTTTGTCATGGCTTGGACCCACTTATCTCTTTCTTTGCTTGCCACGGCCTCCTCATAGATCTAAAGATCTCCATTTGCTGCTGCTAATACATAAGACATGGTCTCACCAAAGTCATACCTCTCCATTTGCCTCACATTCCGTTTAAGCTTGTGTAGTGCAATACCAACATTTGTGCTGGGATTTTGCTCCTCCCTTTGCACCTCTCGGCCTTGACATTATGTATCTCCTCCCTCCATATATGGAGGCATTTCAAAATGGTTCTCCACCTGAATTCCATGTCCCCCTAGTACACCAATAAGAGACAAAATAGTATAAGAAGTTAGCCATCCAACCTTGGCCGATTAGACCTCATATTGCTCCTCCATAACCCCTTGCATCTTTAGGATTGAGTTTTCATCAAAGACCACATCCCTACTGATTATAGCCTTCTTCTCCAGGGGATCCCACAATCCGTACCACTTGACTGCATGCTAATACCCAATGAATACCATCTTCTTCGACTTGGCATCCAACTTGCTCCACTCACTAGCATCAATGTGCACATAAGGCATGCAACCAAAAATCCTGAGATGGCCTAACACTACCTTCATCCCGGACCATAGCTCCTCTGAAATCCACCCATCTAGCTTGGTATGAGGGGACCGATTCACCAAATAGTAAGCTGCATCTACCGCATCCATCCAAAATACCTTGGAAAGCCCTACTTGCAACCCTATGCACCAAGCCTTTTTCATGAGAGTCCTATTCATCTTCTTGGCCACCCCATTCTACTGGAAAGTTTTTCTAACTAAAAAATGCTTCTTTATCCCATATTCTTCACAAAATTAAAGAAACTCCCTACTTATGAATTCGCCACCATTATCAGAATGCAAACACTTCACACTAAAACCTTCTTTACTTTTGCCTTCCAAGCTTTAAACCTACAGAAAATCTCATACTTCTCCCTCAAGAGAAACACCTAAACTCTCCTATAAAAGTCATCAATAAAGATTAAATACCTTGCCCCATTCTCGGCTGAAACAGGGGCTAGCCCCCACACATTCAGGTGCACTAGCTCTAGGAGACCTCCGCTACATGTAGTACTGATGGCAAACTTCACCTAGTGTTGTTTATCCATTTGGCACAGCTCACACACCTCTAGAACATCTCCATCCAAGTCTGGAATAACTCCATTCCTGCTTAGCACCTTCATACCATTATCTCTCATGTGGCCAAGTCAAAAAATGCTACAAATGGTATATATCCTGCTGCTCTTGTGCTGCTACAGTTGTTTCGGATCCTCCACTCACCATTGAACCCTCCATTTTGCATAAGTTGTTCTCCAACCTCCTCCCCCTAATCACAACCATGGCTCCCTTGGTTATGGTTAGAACACCACTCTTGGAATGACTACTAAAGTTATAACCATTTCTCCTTAAATAGCCTAGCGACACTAAATTCTTCTTCAGCTCTAGGACATGCTTCATATTTGTAAGAGTAATCACCATCCCATCAAACATCCTCATCTTAATGGTCCCTATTCCAAACACGTTGCAAGGATGATCATCCCCTAATGTCACATTCCCTTCCTTGGTTTTGGTGTAAGTAGCAAACCAAGACCGATTTGGTATATGGTGATAAGAGCAAGCCAAATCCAATGTCCATATGTCCATGTTGTTCTTGTGTCCATCCGAAACCACTAAGAGGTCATCCTACACCTCAAGATCAAACACGACACTTTCTGAATCCGTTGCCTTCTTTTCTCCCTTATTCTTCTTCCAAAGCAAACAATTTCACTTGAAGTGCCCTGCTTCATTACACTTGAAGCACCTAACCTCCTAGCCTTTCCATGGCTAGGATGCCCCCTTTGCTTACTCCTTTCCTTTCCTCTTCCAGGCCTCTCCCCTATGGCTAAGCCCTCCCAAGAAACTCCTTCCTTGGTCAATCTTTCCCTTTGCTCATTAGACCTAAGCACCGAAACTACTTCCTCATGGTACAATGTCTCCTTTCCATAAAGCAAAGTGGTCACCAATGGATCATCTAAAAATGGCAACGAGCATAGTAAGAGTAGAGACTTATCCTCATCCATCTTCACCCCAAGATTCAACAAATCGATGCTAACCTGATCAAACTTCTGAATATGCACCACAATGTCACCACCCTCACTTATTCGCAAGCTATACAATCTTTTCTTTAGCATCAACTTGTTACACATGTTTTTCCCTATATGCATGGCATGCAACTTAGCCCAGAAACCCTTGGGTGTCCTCTTTTCTAACACGCTATACAAGGCCAAATTAGCCAAGCAACCTCTGATGGCCGAACAAGCCATCTTCTCCAATGACTTCTACTACCTATCCATCATACCCTCCGACCTATCCTCTAGGTCAGGATATAATTTATTTTGCACTAAAAGATCCTCTACCCTGACCTTCCATACTAAGAAACTACTCTTCCCATTAAACTTCTCAAAATCTACTTTGATGCTATTGCTCATAGTTGGCGCCTATCACAATCACAACAACTACAAAACCGATTAAGAAGTTACCTAGAAAATGGGGCGGATTGCCTTCTTCACCTCACAAGCCCTGGCTTTGATACCACATGTTGATGCTCTGATAATGGCATGTTGGAGGTTTAAAAAAAAGAAGAAATAGTGGGACAAGGAGAGTTGAAGTGGCTGAATGGAGATTTTGGGTTCTAGGCACAGGAATGGGAGAGATGATGAGAGAGATATTTTTCTTCTTTTTGGGAGAAAATTAAGCTTAATTACTATTCCAAATCTAATTACACCACATGTGCATTTATACAAATAGTTTTTAAATTTCAAATTTGAAATTTGAACCCAAGCCCAAGCTCCAAAAAACTCTCAATGCTATTAGCCCACATTGTGAAAGCATTCACCCAAGCCCATGTGCAGTCTCATCTCCTTGGACCTAAACCCAGTCCAAAATGTAGCTCGGTCCCTCAAGACCTCCTTCTCTTAGGCCTCAAGGATGTGTGAAGGCTTAATGCCTCCACCCTAGGACCAAAACAAGCCCTAGCAAACTCCAATGGGCAGCCCACGACCTAGGGCTGTCCAACCAAGGCCTTGCAACCTTTGCAGCCTTCTTGCTTTATGGAGCCATAGCCTTGGCTCCTCCCTTGGCCTCCCAAGGCTTGGGAGTACAACATTTGAGCTTACAATCCCCTCCCCTCCCTTTATCCTAGTTGCTCCACTCATACTAAAGATTGAACATGTGAAAGGTTACATACCATGATGTTAAGTTGTTCATATTTTTAGTTAATTGATTTTCTTAGTTTGAAGGACATTTGAATTCTTAAAAAGCAATAATTTTGTATTATGTTTATATTACTGTTGAATATTTGATTTGTTAAGTTCTATATCTCCAACTCTTATTTTGCTTAATATCATCTAAAGTACTAAGATTTATTTTTATATTATTTTTTAGTTGTTTAATTTGTATGCAAAAAAAAATTTGTAACTTTACCCTAACCGATCTATCCAACCTACCCTATCTAATTCTACCCACTCTGCCCTTCCCCGAGACAACAGGTGCATGTATGGCCTACCCAATCCATGCCAGACTCATTGTCGTCCCTATTTAAACTAAGAACTAGCAAACCCAAGCTTAAATATTGAGCATAAACTTTTTCTCCTACTAATATTTGAAGATTATCTTGAAGACCCAAAAGATTCTCTTACATGCTAAGATACGGACAAGTACACATCTAAATTGTACACCTTTGAACTGGTTATCTTTCTCATAATCAACCTTAACCTCTAACCTTAATGGCATCAACAAATTGAGACTTTTCTTAATACTGATATCATTATCTTTTATTTTAGGACAAAGCAACCAATTTAGATGCTCCTACGATGACAAATATTCACCTCGTCATTATTTTGAAACTTCAATACAATTAAATTAATCTAATGTTGAATGTCTCAACACCATATTGTGATAAAGAATTTGATTTGTTGGGAACATCACCTTATTTGCTTGAGTGCAATTGCATAGAGTATAAAGAATGATGGGCTTGCAACTTGGAGAAAAGACAAGAAATGGTCTCAAATGCAAAGGCCTTGGTCTTAACATTGCTTCTAAAAGTCTGCAACAGCATGTGCCAAAGCACACAAGTGCAAGCTCAAAGACATAAAAAAGAAGCAAACATTATGAGAATAAGGTTGTAGATGAAGAAACCACCCAAAAATGATCAAATAAGGCTGAATGATCATACATTATCGATCATTTTTTAAAAAAATAATAAAACAACTACTTCAAGAAGGTCTTTTTATTCACTTGAAAGGGTCATGTAATATAGTCAATCTATGAAGGCAAATTGATGCTAGTGCACTAGACTGATTGAGAAATTAAATATAGAGATTCGAAGTCTAGGAATTTGTAAGTATCTCCGTATGATATCAATGAAAAACTTCATGGCCGGTGTTGCCATAGCATCAGATGATTGCTATCAAATCATGAATTCATGATAAAGAATTTCCTACAGCTCATTAGCAATAACAGAATTCTTTCTTTTTGGTTGGTGTTGAGGGGTGAGGGTGCTAGATTATTTACACAATTAGACCAAGTGCAAAAGAATGCAACATGAAAAAAGACTAGATGCAGCATAAAATGGGAGAAACCTTTTACCACTTCCACATGTACCCAAACAAGTTAATAAAGTTGGATAGCATGAGAACAAAATGTATATTATAATTAGGTGTAATGAAGATGGTGTAGGAGTGCACATGATACAAGTAAAAAAAGATTTAGCATGGCAACATATCCTTCTCAATTTGTTATTCCTTACACCCTTGTATCAGTATAGCCTTTAACTTCCCTCATACAGGAAACCAGTAGAAGATGCAAAACTTTTCCTTTTACTTTTCATCAACTGAGATCACAAATACATAAATATTAGAACTTTCCCTCTATCATTACTGCTTCACTGACTTAGAAACAATTACCTAGTTTTAAAATGCAATAAACAAATCACTACCCCTTTTTTGGACCATATCAACTTCCATGTTAATGAAGCAACAGAGGAGGTTCAGAACAGACACCTCCTGACTATGATTGAATTTGATCAGAATATATATATAGATATAGATAGATAGACATACACATATATGTATGTATATGCATGTATATATGTATATATATTATGTTCCTGGATCCATAGTCATTACCAGCAAGAAAAACCAAAAAGGCCATTATAGGTAAGCCACACAATATGCAGAATCATGAACATAGATTTCTTTTATATACAAGCATATTTACGCAGCCAATATAATGAAATCACCCAAAACAAAGTCCATCCTGAAGAATGGGTTTTATTTTAGTCTACTTGCAGGATAAGATGTTATATGTATCCAATGAAACAAGAGGAGAATTGGATTATGCATAATGATTCAGATTGTGTGTGTAATGAGATCATAGGGAGATTACTTTCTTATTGCCTGATTGCACTTGTCTGACAGCACCTCAAGCTCATTGAGCTTTCGCTCAACAGCGGCCTCGAGCTCCCATGCCTTCTCCTCCAGCACATTCCTCCCACTCTCCGCTTCTGCTATGTCCCTCTCAACAGCCTGCAGTTCCCTCTTCATCCTCTCTGCATCCCTCACGTTCACCGTTTGTGCATCTATCCTCTTCTGTAGCTCCTCGTTCTCCTCGCAGATCCTCCGGATCTCCTTCTCCTTCGCTTCCAGCTCCTTCTCCCAGTCACCCAGCGCCGACTCCATCGCGGCCACCTTCCCGCTCCAGGTGTCAACGACCGCCTGGAACTTCTTGACATCCTCCACCAGCATGGCACGCTCGCGCTCGAGAGCCTCGCGACGGGAGGGACCCGAGGTGAGGGTGCGGAGTTTGGCCTCCAGGTCATTTGCCTTCTTCTCGAGGGCTTCAACGGCAGCGGTCGCATTGGCGGCTTGGTGCTGGGCCTTGCGCAGATACTCGTCGTCGAGCTCGGCGACGGCGTCGTCGTCGCCGCCAATGAACAGGGAGTAGCTGCGGGCGACGTAGAGGAGGAAATCGTTAGTGGCGGTCGGGTCGATGGGAGGGGCGAGGTGATCGGAGACACGGGCGAGCTGGACGAGCCAATAGAGGACGGAGAGGAGGGGGGGCCAGGCGTGGGGGGTTCCCGGTGCTTTGAGGGCGGAGCGGTTAAGCTTGACCGGGCAGCCGAGGTGGCGGAGGAGGGTGGGGAGGTCATCGTCGAGGTCGACGAGGGGCCAGTCAAGGCGACCGAGGACGAAGCGGAAGGCGTCGGTGATCTCGCGGCCGGACGGCAGTGGGGGACGGAGGGAGGTCGGGGCGGAGAGGGAGGAGAGGTAGGCGTTCACGGATCGGAGGGCAGCGGACTGGGAGGAGCGGTCGGTGAGGAGGGCGGAGGCAGCGGAGGAGGGGCGGCCGCCGGCGGAGGACGGCCGGCTGCTGCAGAGACTGGCATCGGAGTCCCGGCCGCCGCCGATGTCGAAGGGGCGGCCAACGTCGAACGGCGCCGCCCTCTCGGGGAGACCAGTGGTGGAGACCTTAGGAAACCGCCGGCGCCCTCCTCGCAGCATCCCTTCTCTTCTCTCGCTAGAATTCACTCCTTCCCGCTTTTCGTCCCAAAATTAAGGTGGGTTTTGAAATTGGCATGCGCGACTTCCGGTTTTTGATGTCGCATAGCCGCATGGGGCTATATCCCCAACTGCAACCACCCCAGCACCGATGCACCGAAATAACGGACCCCTCCTCGAACCGTCATATCCCTTTATGCCGGGAAAAACTCCCGTTACCTAACCAAGTTTCTACACCGTATCCAAATTCGGATATTTTTTAAATAATTTTTGAATTTTTTTCCAGCAATTGCTCATTTGGAAATGTAGATTGTTTTTATAACCTTAGAAATAACTTGATCAGGCAAGTACTTCCTACAGTATATCCATGTAGAAGCATAAACCAGGGCATTAGCATAGAGCTTTTATTCTTTATTTAGTTTATAGGGATGAAGGCTAAATCTTAATCTCATGCTATAGATGATATTCTCATATCACTGATAGAAAAATTAATATTTTCATATAGTCATATTTTTATTTTTAAATTTTGAAATATATAGTAAAAATAAATTAGATTAAAATATTTTTAATCAGAAATATGTATAAAATCTTATCTTCTAAAATATCTAATAGGATCTTACATATAAGAGATTAAGCTTAAATCTAAATTAATAAAGTAAACAATATTCTAGAACAACCTTTTAATATAATGGATTATACCATTATGCTAGGATAATCTATTATTAGAATTTTATTTAGATCTAATACATAAAACTATAAATATTTAGATTTGAGATAATATATGAAAGATCCAATTTTCACCTTAGTGCGGGTAGTTTTTTATCGTACTTTGATAATCCATAGATTTATATGAGGTTCATCGAAGCTACATATGTATCTAACTTCTAAAGGTATCCACACGAAGCAAATCTTAATCGAGAGACTTGCAACCACCATGATGCTAGCTCCCTTGCAAGTTTTTCTCCTTCTTCTTCTATTCTCAAAAGGTCCAAAGAAAATATAGCAAGGGTTTCCTTCTTCGCTTCTCTTATCAAGACATCAAGGGAAGAAAAAAGGCACCATGAACTCCTTTACACAAGAGGAAGAAGAAAGAATAGCGAGGCTCTTCTTTTTAGCATCAAGAGAAGAGTATTAGATTTTTCTCAAAATTTTTCGCATAGAAATTATTATGTGAACGTCCTATTTATAGATCCAATACTACCCTCTTTGGATCAAACCAAACTCTTTGAGTTTCAAGTGTTGGTAGAAAATATGTTTGAGCTAGGGAAATAGGGCCTAGGCAAGCAAATATAGCCCACCGACTGAAAGCATAAAGCCTAAGAGTTGGCTGAATCGGATGACTCAATAGCATGCACCATCTGACCATTCATCAGATTGGCGAAGACTACTAACCAAGTAGGCCCACTGTGCATCTGCCAATCATGCATCAAGTTGAGCCTCCATGTGAAAGCAAGGCTTCAATACTAAAAGGCAGCTTTGGAGCTAGTATGCTGACCATTTGTCGAATAGGATCCCTGACCATGAAAAGTCACCAACTCCAATGATATCAAGCAAGTTAGCACTACTAGTGCCCAGTCAGCCCCCATCATTCGACCGACCCCTTGTCGGGAGAGATGATGCCTCTCCTGACTGACATCTAAGCATCAAGCTTCCAAGTAACCCAGTACGAACAAGACTTGGTCGCATACCCACTGTGCGCTCGGTCGCTCCATCCATTTGACTATGTGTTAGGAGTCAATCACCCATTCCATTATATTTGACTGGACCAAGCTAAGCATCAAACCTCTGAATACCCACAATCAAGTAGGCCTTGACAATAGCTAAACAACAAATGCCACCGACCACTCGTCAGGCCTGATCGCATGCCTAGCATGCAGCAACCCCTTTGTCCATCTATAAGAAATACTCTAATCAATCAAACTATGTCAGATGTTGCTCGCCATTTCCATTCGAGTGAACTTCAGTGGTAGATAATGCATGTGTCCAAAGATCTAGCAAATGCTTGTCGACTGTTCATCGAACATCATCATATGCCCAGTGCACGGTAATCCCTTGTGCATCCATCCAAGAAGAATCCTCAAGCCAATCAAACCATGCTAGATGTCATCCACCAAACATCTCCATCTGACCTAGCCTCGGTAGTGGTCGAGACAACCCTAGTCATTCGAATGCATTTTACTTCTAGCTGTGTTGTCCAGTAAGCAACCCAGGAGAATGGGTGAATTGGATCTCTAAAAATTATTTGAATGGAATGCAAGAATGTAAACTAATCAAATAAATAAACTAGGTACTATGAATGCAAGTGAAGTGCTCTTTAATAAGTATACAGCAGAAATATAAAATAATAAAGATAAGAGCAATTTGAAGAGATGATTGAAGAGACAAGCAATCACAAACACAAAAGAAGTATAGTGGTTCGGTGCTATCCAATGCACCTACATCCACTCCCCAAGACCCACTTGGAAATTCACTATAATCTCAACCGATTACAACCGATTAGTTTTCTGGGCTCATTAATCAAAACCTGACTTATTTTCACAAGGCTCACAAGTCAAAACGTCACTTAGTTTTACGGGCTAACTAAGAATCTAAATGATTTTAAGGCTCACCACCAACCTTCCTTGATTTTGTGGGCTAACCAAGAACCTAAATAGATTTTAAAGGCTCACCAATAATCTCCTTGATTTTTTAATAGGCTAACCAAAAACGTTTACAACAAATATAAGTTTGAAGTAAAGTAGCAAATAAAGCTTTCTAATAAAAAGCGGGTATATCTTTGAAGCTTTGTTGTAGTGCTGCCTCCAACTTGATGAAGTCTCTTTTAATGCTCAAGAAGGTAGATCTTGAATGCTCTGGAGACTTGCTTTTTCTTGAAGTTGATTAAACTCAATGAATAAGAGTGAATGCTCTCCTTTTATTCTCTCTTGGTTATTCCTTTTTCATTCTCTTATATTTTGATTTGATTTGAATCATATAAATACCTTTCCAAGGCCTTAAACTCGGTTTTTAGCTATTAGACATGAAAAACTGGCTGTTGGGATCCAAGAGAAGTGAGTTATGCATTTGAAAAACTAGCCGTTACTGTTCCTAGAACTCCAAGTATCGACACTTCAGACTGTGAGTCGATACATAGGGTCAACACTTGCACTCCATGAGTCGACACATAGTTCAAATATCTTCAATGTAGCTTTCTGGAATTCTTAGATGTGTTGACACTTCCTCAAGTGAGTCGACACTTAGCATCCATGTGTCGACACTTCAGGCAAGTCTTCAACTTCAGCAAGTTCTGTAACCCAAAAATCTCAGGTGATGAGCTGATCCATGTGTCGACATTTTGAGTTGACACCAGAAGTTCATGTGTTGACACTTCAACCGTGCCATTGAAACTCTGCTTGCATACCGGCTTGAGTCGACACTTCCTTAGTCATGTGTCGATACTTGAGTCATGTGTCGACATTTTAAATCGACACTTCACTAAAATTTTTACATAAACACTTGAACTTCTGCTGAAACAAGTGTGTTGAACTCATGTATCATTTCAAGCAATCTTCAAATATCAAAGTCCTCTTTAAGCAGATCTTTCATCAAAATTTGGGACTTCTTCAATCAAACAATTTTTAATCAAGTTGATAAGCACATTTTTGTATAAAAATATATTTCAAAAAAATCATTAGTACTCAGCTTATACTTAAGTATTTTGCTTATCATCAAAATCAATAATGGTGTCAACAAGATAGAGTCGCTCAAACAAATCCCCTCAACCGACCAGGGCTCAGACACCAGGAAAGCACCCAAGCTGGTAGACCCTTAGGTGGTACATCCACTCAAATCCTCCAAGGCCCAAAACTCCGATGCTCGCTGCCATAACCTTCATCACGTCGCTAGACTTTCCATTACACCTTAAGATCCCTAATCATTGACAAAACACTGTCATCCTAGGTAACAATGTATTAGTTAATCACGAACATGTTTAAGAAATACTCAATAAATCTTTTTTTATCCAATCGAAGTAGTTCTAAGGAATTCATCTTAAAAGAGTTCAAAAGAAGATGCACAAAAAGAGATGAACTACCAAAATTTTTTTTTATTTGATTAATGATTCATGTATAAATTTATAATAAGCATAACTATCTATAATCCAAATGATTGGCTTTAAAATATATTTCCTAATAACTTCCACTTAGACTAGAGCCAATCGGAATGGTATCGTATACTCATCTTTTACTTGTGAACATCAAACTCTTTAATTTTGAAGGCTTTAGTAAAAAAGTCAGCCAAGTTCTCTTTTCCATCGATCTTCTAAAGGTCAACATCATCTTGATCCATGATCTTTCAAACAAGATGGTAACAATGCAAAATATGCTTGGTTCCATTGATGCACCTTAGGTTCTTTCACTTGAGCTATGATCCTAATGCTTTCACAATATAGTACAATTAGACCATCCACGAAGGGTGCTACTCCCAGTTTGGTGATGAACTTCCATAATCAAACAACTTCTTTTGAAGCTTAGGATTGTTATGAAATGTGTTCTATAGCCAATCATCTAGGTTGTAGACCTTTGAGCTCTTTATAATTTATACATAATTCATTAATTAAATACAAGTTATTTTTGGCAGTTCATTTCTTTTTGCATCTTCCTTGGCCTCTTTTAAGGTGAAGTTCTTAGAACTACTTCAATTGATAAAGAAGGATTTATTGAGTAATTCTTAAACATGTTCATGACCAAATGATGCATTTTACCTAGAATGACAATGCTTATCAAGTATAGGTCATTGTATGCTATATGGATTGGTTGTCCTCATAATTAAGGAGTGTGGAGATACCGGTGTGGCATACAGGTGAGAGTAAATATACATTGCACCAAATGTTACTAACTCTATTGAGACTCTATTGTCGAGAGTATCTCATAAAAGGATATGGGTATAAGTATCTCTCCGACCTAAGATCACCACGATGACTTGCAAGAAACTCATTATACTTAGGTACTGGACTACCTGGATTTCTAATCTAGTAATGGAAGGTTACTGGGTGTAGTTAAGTACTTGTTAAGTCAGTGATGAGTCAAGATAGGATTGAACACTTCTAGGTGTTAGAGAAAATGATCTACTGTATTTCAATTTAGCAAGACCTTGGCTAGGACAATCTTTATGAGGAGTCATAGGATTTAGTAGGTTGAGACATATTTGGATGCATTATTTTGAGTTCACAGTTAGCTCTAAAATTATTCTGAGTATTAGGGTCAAAGGAATGAATTATATGAAAACTGTATGCCTGAATTCTTGAATATTGCTTCGCAAATATTCGACTTATCTAGACACCAGGTACCATTACTAGATGATTGCATTGATTAGTTTAAGAATTAGTTCCTGAACTACTGACTTAGAGTTTGAATGTATGGAATCAGACATGTAAGTAATTTTTGATCGATCATGATGGATGATTAATGATTAAGAATCATTCAGTGACAAAATTATAAATATAATGATCAATTAACCCCACATAAATATTATAAATTAATAATTAATTAATTATAAAAGAATTAATTAATAATTTGATTATTAATTGGCTTAATTTGATTGAGCAAAGAGGTTTAGGTCAAGTCTAATTGAATTTGGTTCAATTGGATTTCATCCGATTAAGTTATTTGATGACCTAATCACTAAGGATTTCTAATTATAGTTTGATTCAGACTTGGACTCAGTTAATTTTAGATTAATTGAGATTTAATTAAACCTAATTAGAATCTAATTGGATTGAGTCCAAGTTGATTAAATTAATTATAATCAAATTTATTTAGGGTCCTAACTAATTTTGGTCAAAACTTGGTCAAACCTTAATCTAGTCTACTTATTTTCTTTCCTAAAAAATCTCCACACCTTCTTAGAGTTTTTTTTGAATCATACATGAAAAAAATTAATTTTTTTATCTTCTCTCATTCCCATTTAGATTATGTTTTGTTTGAATTAATTTTTTATTTACTTGAATTTAATTAGAGGAGTTCTATTGAAAATTAAATACCTAGTCCTATTTAAACAACATCACTTTATCTTAATCTAATCCCTCCTCTAATCAACGAAATCTCACTTCAATTTTTTGTTATATATACAGCATTAAAAGACTAATTACAGTGAAAATTCTAAAGTGAAATTATTGGGAATATAAGAAGAAAAGGGGGCATGAATTTTGGATGGGCGTGAGAGGTTCTTTTGAGAGCAATGGTTAAAGGAAGTGAGAAAATAAGAGAAATTGGTGGGGACACCAGAGGCACCAAAATAAGATAGAGGCTTCTCAATCCTCTGTGGATCAATTAGCAGCATCAGAGTCCATTTGTAATAAAGATTTAGTCCATCTAAGTTGTTATTTTATCACTTGAGTCATGTACTGGTCAGTTAATGTTGAGCTAGTCTTCTTCCTGAGTTCTGTACATGTCAGCCCAAGTACAAGAGAAGACCAAGCCAGTCCAAGTGGAGACCAACCCAACTGAAGACATGAAGACCATGGAAGGCCCAGTAGAAGAAATCAGATTATAGGATTTTGTGTGACACCATAGGATCCAAGATGTCTTCCGAAAACACTGATTCCTTGTAGATGCCCAGATTCCCTTTCAGATGCCAGAGTATATTCATAGACCAGGGCATCCATGATTCTAGAGGTCCACTTGTATCCTAGACCAAAGAAATCAAGCCCAGGTGCCAAGCCCAAGCCCTTAAGAAGCACGATACCAGGGAATATTCCTCGTACCTGGTTACCAGGCCACCCCAGCTTCCAGAGGCCCAAGCCCATGCACCCAAACCCCTTTGGGCCAGTCCCTTGCTGCTCTTAGAAGCCCAACACGCCTCCTAGGCATCCTTGGAGTGTTAACCAAGTCAAGAGAGGAGGAGAGAGTTTTTAGGGATTTTTTTCTACCAAGCTTTCCTTATTTTTTTAGCTAGAGTTGGATGGGGATTCAAACTCCTATGTAATGTCTCTTTTAACCTTACTTGGAGCCCAAGACTAAGGGTCTATTTAAAGGACCCTAGTCTCTTGTATGAGATATTGATTATTGATATGAAATTTTATTGAGTTCTTCTATTGCTTTGTGCCTCCCTGCTGTGTGCATTAAGGGATCCTGTGTGCTTGAAGTCCTACCGAAGATCTACCTGAAGAAACCCTAGTCGACCAACCCCTTTCAAGCCTCTTCATCCTCACGCCCCTTGCTGTTTTCCTGAGATTCTCCTTGTTTCTAACCCTGTTTTCTCATCCTTGATGGCAGTTTGCAGGTCCCCGAGTTCCTACGAATCCAACGACTCCAACCAGGCCATAATCAGACCACCGAGCAGAAAGTCGGGAATCCGTGGGTCTCTGGCTTGGTTTTCCAGGCCGCATCCATCGAGGATGAGAGATCTCTTTGCTGCAATCTTCACTGGGCGCATCAGACATTGCGAGGTACATCCCCTCTACCACCAGTAGTTTTACTGTAGGTAAACTAGCCCTAACCGAGGCTTCTCAGCCCTAGCGATCCCTCTTTACTACTTTTCTAGGTCCTAATATGCATGCATAGCTTTTTAAATTCATATAGAATTCTCTACATCATATTTTGATCTAAAATTCGGGATTTAACCACCTCAACCAACCTCTAAAACACAAAAAATAATCGCATGCATATTAGTTCCGCATCATCTGGTATCAGAGCTTTGATTAGGGCTTGTTTTCTGCATGTTTTACAGTTTGTATATGCTCTGTTATTTTAGTTATTTCTCCCTATTCAAAACTCTAAAAATTCCAATTTTTGTTTTGCTGGATTTATGTCAAAATACAGCCTACAAAGTTTCATCCCTATTTTTTCAGCAAGACAACTTTGGAAGGTTTAGGATTTTGTTTAGCATCTCTTTGCATATCTTTTATTTTAGTATATTTCTAGCATATTAGGTAATTAGCTGCAAATCATATTTCTGCAAAAGAACAAAAAAAAAAAATTACATACATAAAATCTACCTAAAACACTTAAACCCTAATTTTGCATCATTTGCCTGCCATCATTGCATAAACTACCTTTTAAGGGCACTCTTGCTATGTCAGATGGGGGGAGGATTTGATCACCTCTCCTTAGCCCAAAATCACATCCTCTGCATTCTGTCTCAAGCCTAACTTAAAATCTATTAGACTTAATTTGCCCTAGTGGGTTAGGGACACCAACTGGTCGGGTCCGGGCTAAGTATCAGATCATTGTGTCAAGCTAACCTGTGTGTGCCTTTTGCTTAGTGTCTAGAACGGTGGTTCAGGGATTCAGTCCCTAAGGGCTTGTGTGCTGGTCTGCCTACCTGGCCAATCTCTGATTGGTGTCTAGGATTGGCAATCAGGGACCTAACACTCCCCTTATACCTGCTTGGCTGAATATAGGGTTACTATAGGCTAGTTTGCCATCCTGATTGAGCATCTAGTTTGGACTCTAGGTCTAGGGAGCTGTAATTGGTTTGATCGAGTCTTGCATAAGCACTAGATCAGGGATTTCATATCATCCACCATCTCCACTTTTACCTGAATCCATGGATAATCTCGAAGCCCAGATTAAAGCCCTTGCTGATCAAATGGCCCAGATGACTACACTGTTAATTACCCAAATGACTACCCAGATGACTCAGTTGACCAAGACCGATAGCCTCAACCCAACTCAACCTAGTGAAACCATGGAGCCCAACCCTAGGAGAACCAAATCCTCTGACCTATATAGGGAGTCCAATCCTAGGAGAACCCAATACTCCGACCCATATAGGGAGTCCAATCGAAGGAGAACCCAATACTCTAACCCATATAGGGAGCCCAGCCCTAGAAGAATCCCTTACCATGACCCCTATTTGGAGCCCAACCTTAGGAGAGCCACTAAGTATGTTGTGTTGGTAGCACCTAAATTTTGTGATCCTGAATGTGAGGATTATCTTGCTTGGGAAAAAGATATGGACCTGTATTTTGAACAAAATTAGGGTTTCGATTCTGAAAGATGTCAGTTCAAGTTTGCTAAAGCTAAGTTAGTTCACCAGGCCAGGTCAGATTGGGATAATGTTGAGAGAATACTTAGGCTAGAAGGTCGTGAACCCATAACTACCTGGAGTGATATGAAACTTTAACTAAGGAGAAAGTACCTACCCAAGTCCTATCAGTCCAAGAGACCCACAACCTATAGATCTTATGACTCCAAATCCTATGTGTTGCTCAGGTGACTTTTTCCAAGAGAGGGGTGAATTGGGAATTACAAAATTTTTGCAAGTATGTGCATAAGTAATTCCTTTTAGTGGATAGGTGCTGTGTTAATCAGAGAATAAATGTAGAAGCTAAAAAGTAAATCAAGCACAACACAAACAAGACAGGTTTATAGTGGTTCGAAGCAACCCAGCTCCTATGTCCACTACCCAAGTTCACCACTCGGGATTTTCACTATATCCCCCAAATCGGAATACAGTCAGATTGTTTTATAGGCTCACAATCCCAACCTTTACACTTTGGTTTTTGAACCGGGCTCACCAAAGAAATCCACATTAGGTTTTTACAGGCTCACCTAGAACCTCTATACTTTGGTTTTGAAAAAGGCTCACCAAAGAAACCTATTTGCTTTTTACAACCAGGCTCATCAATAACCCAAATATTCTAAGAATAGAATAAAGAAGCAACAAAAATGACAAACTCTGTTGTCTGGTGGTTGCCAATACAGCTCGAGTGAAGCTCAATTGAATGCTCTTCAATGCACTTCAATGGCTTCCTTGCTTTTCTCAAAAGATGCTTCAAGCTTATGGTAAGAGTTGGTGAAGGCTTGAAGGCTGACTTCAAAGCTCAAGTGCTCTCACTTCTTTCTTCAATAAATATTCAATAACTGTTCATTAACTCATTAGTCTCTCCAAAGATATCTTCATACCTCATTTATAGAGACTTCAACTGCCTTCCCTTGATTTTGAACGTTGTAGACCGTTGGGAGGTGACAGGTTACCGTTGGAGCACTTTTGGAATTCAAAAATTAAAAACTAGAACTAGCCGTTGGAGGTGACCCCGTCATTCCAATCGGCTCGGACAATCTTCGAGTCAGCTTGAATCAAGTTCGGGTTGGCTGGGCTGAACGCCAATCGGCTGGGTTCCACAGTTGAGAAAAAGGTTCACTCTAGATGAGTCGGCTAGGCTGAATTCCAATCGGCTCGGATCTCAGAGGCTCTTAGAGCATTCTTAACCAAGTTCTAGACGAGTTGGTTGGGCCTTGGTGCCAGTCAGCTGGATCTGTCTGCTAGAGAGCTTCTTTCTTATGCCAGTGCCAGAGTCGGTTGGTTCCTCTATCCAGTCAACTCGAGGTGGTTCTTCAGCCAGATTAAATTCAATTCTCCAGAACTCTTGTGCCAAGCTTTGAAGACTTCTTCAAGGTCTTCTTACAATAAAATCAAGAAAAATTGAAGCTTGAAAACTACTAGAAGTAACCCTTTATCTTGATTTAATTAGAAAATTTTTGTAGGGTTCTTCTTTACAAGATTCTAAATACTTTACAACTCAACACAAAGCAATAAAGATTGTAGGGTTTAGAAAGTGTGTCAATGTAGTTGTCCTACAAAAATTTGTCAATCATTTGAAGAGTTGTTAGATAACCAAATGTATGCTCCAATATTTTGTTATCATCAAAATCACTTTAGTGGTCAACAATCTTCTCCTTTTTGATGATGACAAAATACTGGGAATGAAAAGAATCTATTCTATTCACAAGTATGGATGTATATCATAGTAAGCATTTACACTTGTTTGACAAATCATAACATTAACTGTATTCTCATATGTGTATCAATATATGCTATACAGTTATACACAAGGTCAATTTTATAAATTGTAAGTATCAGAGAATGATTGCTTGTATGTATCAAGCAGCATTAAATAATGACAGATAGATGTAATAAGTAGAGAGCATCATAGTAACCATTGAATCAGATTAAACATGTAAATTAAACACGTATATCTCCCCCTTTTTATAAAATTTCTATACAATATGAAATTTCTCTAAATTTCTCCCCCTTTATCATTCATTTGAACATTTCAACAAAAAAGTATGCAAAAATCATTCAAAAATAATTAAGCTCCCCCTATCTAATTTACTTTCGCAGTTCTATCTCAATTCATCAATTCATTAAGTTTCTTTTTTCATGCACTCTATGATTCTCCCCCTTTTTGTCATCAAATCAAAAAGATTAAACAGTTAAGCTCATATTTTTAAATAGATTGAGAAAGTATCAATATTTGTTTGAGATAATTTCACTTTCTCAACTTAGAGAGAAAATTATATTTAAGAAAATAGAGAGTGTAAACAGGATAACATGAGTACACGACCAAAAAGATGTTCATTTCATTTATATCAAAAAAATTCAGTACATCAACCATTACATAAGTTTCAAAAAGCTTCCAAAAAGTACTGAAACTACTAAAGATCTACTCAGAGTCATCCTTAGGTACATTGGCACCATGCCAAGAAGCAGGTCTAGGATGTCTACTAGAGGATGCATGAGGAGGAGGTGCCCTAGGATGATGAGAAGTACTAGGAGCGCTAGTGGAAATAGGAGGTGGATCATACAAAGGTCTGGTCCTAGCAGTGACCTCCAAGGATCTAACAGTGCCACAGATAGACACCATCTCCATCCAAATTGCTCCAAGCTGTTGCTCCATATCCTTGAGGCTTGTTGGTACTTTGTTCACTGCCTCCTTCATCTCACTGAATTCTTTTTGCATTGATATAAGCTCAGAGGCTTGGACATTGGCAAATGCTTCGGCTGATCCTCTAAGTCTTCCAAGCTCTGACCTAATGATCCCAATGCCACGAGTGTAGTCATCTGCCATACTTCTTGTTTCTGCAACAGTCCCTATTTTGCATCTGACCTCACTCAACTTAGTTTTGTATTCATTCAATGTTGCATCCACAGACTTCAATATTGCTTTAGAACTAGAAGAGATACAATTTAGGATTGGTTGAAGTTCTATCTGAGGAGCAAATCTTGAAGCTTCTATTGCTTCAACCTTCCCTTATAGATTTGAAACATGTTCTTCCAATCTATCCAATCTGCTATCCATTGACTTTTTCAGATCACTAAATAGAGAAGTAATTGTACCTGTCAGTGTATTAGTCAAGCTTCTTATCTGTTCTTCAATCTGACTTTGAATGATTGGAGGTTGTGATGCTGCAGGAGGGTAGTCAGGCAGAGGAATATCAGCTGCAGGCAAATCAAACTCGGGTGCAGGCAAATCAAACTCACCTGCAAGCAAATCAAAAATAGGAGAAGGTACTCTAGTCTCCATAATAGTAGCAGCAAGCTCAGAAATTTGAGACTCAGGCTCAGGTAGAGGTGCAGAAGAGGTTCCAACTGTTTCTATATTCTCTTCTTCTTCTTCCTCTTCACTACTTGAGCTGCCTATAGCCCTGACATTTATACCTTTCTTCCTCCATACCCCTTCAACTTGGAAGTACCCCATCCTCTCTAGAGATTTGGAAGTGTAGACATCTGTATGGTGCAGTTCTACTCCATCTTCACCCTCCAAACTCACTCTTTGAGATTTAAACAGTAGGGTAAGCATCATTCCATAGGGTAGACATGACTTGGCCTTTCTAACTGTCTCCTTCATTTGCATAATTATAATGTAGGATAGATTTACAGGAGTTTTCTCTATAATGTGTTCCATAAGGCATAAGTCCCTTTCACTTACCCAATCAAATCTTCTTGTTCTTTGCAAGAATATTCTACAGATAAAATTGTGTAGCAATCTCATTTCTAAAGACAGGGTGTTAGCAAACACTATTCCAATTCCACCAACATCTTCTTTGTTCAAGATTGTTCTTAGAGTCTTCTCTCTATTGTCAATCACTAGAAATTTCACTCCCTTTGAAGGTAAGTCTAGTAAACCATGTATAAATTCTTCATTGACAATAATCATCTTTCCTTTAACAGTGGACTCAACATGATTTGTTTCCAATCTCAGATTTTCATAAAAACTTCTAAAAATAGAGGGATAAGTCTTTTCATTCAAAGAACAAAACTTCCTCCATCCTTGATCTTCAATCAAATCTCCTATTTTCAACCCAGTCTCATTGATAAATTCAAAGTTAATGCGTCGGCCAGAGGTTACCGGTCTCGTAGACATCGAAGGCACTTGACTAGGAACGGTTGGAGCATCCCTTGCGGCTTCTTCTACAAGATCCTCACTATGAACGGTGCTACTTGGCTCTTCTTGACGCCTTTTTGACCTTCTTTCCTTTTCAACAGATGGAGCAGCCCTAATGGAGCGTTTACCGATTGCACGCTTGGGTGCCATTTGCTAGGAAAGATGGAAAATTGAGAGATTGGAGTGCTTAGAAGGGAGATAGAAGTCTTTGGAGCACGATTAGGAGAGGAAAGAACCATTAGAGAAGACAAAATAGAGGTTAAATGGCTCGGAGAAGGGTTTATAACCCAAGGCAAAATACTTAGGCGCGAAATTCCAGTCGACTCGAATAGCCCTAAAAAGGTTCGAGTCAGCTCGGCCAGAGCTCTCCTAAAATAATCCGAGAATATAGTCGACTCGAAATGCTCGAGTCGGGTAGGCCAGAACTCGCTCAAAACTCTTAGAAAATCCAGTCAACTCATTTTAAGAACCACTCGACTCGAATAGAGAAATTAGAGTTTTGGAAAATTCGATCATAAATTAGAAAGATTTTGAAGAGAATTTCAAAGGAAATTTAGGCTCAATGATAGCGAATGAAATTAGGAGGTTCTCTAGATAATGTATCCTTAATTTTGAAGGAATTAGGTTAGAGAATTTAGAAAGGATTGCAAAGTCCTAATTCACTCCTTATTAGCTCAAATCTATCTTGATTAAGTGGCTTAGTAAATATATTAGCTAATTGATCTTCAGTAGAAACAAAATCAAGCACTATATTACCATTTGAAACATGATCTCTAATAAAATAATATCTAATTTCAATGTGCTTAGTTCTAGAGTATTGAATTGGATTTTTTGTCAAATTGATAGCACTTGTGTTATCACATTTAATTGGAATTTTAGATTGTGATACACCAAAGTCTTCTAGTTGTTGTTTAATCCATAATACTTGAGCACAACAACTACCAGCAGCCATGTACTCAGCCTCAACTGTGGATAAGGCTACGGAGTTTTGCTTCTTACAGTGCCATGAAATTAAATTCAACCCTAGAAATTGGCATGTACCACTAGTACTTTTTCTATTTATTTTACAACCAGCATAATCAGCATCAGAGAATCCAATCAAATTCAGGGTAGAATATTTAGAATATCAAATTCCTAAATTACTTGTTCCCTTCAAGTATTTAATTATTCTTTTAACAGCAAGCATATGTGTTTCTTTTGGTGATGATTGAAATCTAGCACATACACATACACTATATAATATGTCTAGTCTACTTGCAGTCAAATATAATAAGGATCCGATCATATCTCTATATAGCTTTTGGTCAACATTGTATCTATTTTCATCTTTGTCCAATCTACAAGCTGGGCTCATGGGTGTGCTCATTGATTTGCTACTCTCTATACCAAACTTTTTGATGATTTCCTTGATGTATTTGGCTTGGTTGATGAAGATGCCTTTCTTTGCTTGTTTTACTTGAAGTCCAAGGAAGTAGTTCAGCTCGTCCATTAAGCTCATTTCAAATTCTCCTTGCATAAGCTTAGCAAATTCTTTACATAGAGATTCGTTAGTTGCACCAAAAATGATATCATCAACATATATTTGTACAACTAAGATGTCATTATTCTTCTTTTCGATAAATAAGGTTTTGTCTACATTGCCTCTTGAAAAATCATTTTCAATTAAGAAAGTGCTAAGTCTATCATACCAGGCTCTAGGTGCTTGTTTCAAACCATACAATGCTTTATTTAATTTAAATACATGGTTTGGAAAAGTATGATTTTCAAAACCTGGTGGTTGTTCCACAAAAACTTGTTCAGAGATAAAACCATTAAGAAATGTACTTTTTACATCCATTTGAAAAAGTTTGAAATTCATGTAGCAAGCAAATGCAAGTAGTAATCTAATAACTTCTAATCTTGTTACAGGTGCATAAGTTTCATCAAAATCAATACCTTCTTCTTGGTTATATCCCTTAGCCACTAATATAGCTTTGTTTCTTATAATGTTTCCTTGCTCATCTAATTTATTCCTATATACCCATTTGGTTCCTATTATTGGATGGTCAGTAGGTCTATTTACAAGTGTTCATACCTTATTCCTTTCAAACTGGTTTAATTCTTCATGCATTGCCATCATCCAGTTTGGGTCAGTCTCAGCTTCTTCTAAGCTATGGAGTTCTATTTGTGATACAAAGGCTAGGTAATCATGTGCATCCTTATATGTGGACCTAGTCCTAACACAATGTGAAGGATCTCCTATAATTAAATCTTTAGGGTGAGATGTAACATACCTCCAGTCCCTCGGTAGATCGGTGTGATCCTTACTTACCGTTTCTTCTCCATCTTGAGTGTCTTTGTCTTGAATGCTCAAGTCATCCATTCCTTTTTGCAATATACCTGCATCATTATCTATACACTCTTCTTGTCTAGAAGGTGTAGGGTTAGTTTCAATAAATACAACATGGATTGACTCTTCAACAGTAAGAGTCCTTTTATTAAAAACCTGATATGCTTTGCTATGTAATGAATAACCTAGGAAAATTGCATCTTCAGCTTTATAATCAAATTTTTCTAAATTATCTTTTCTATTGTTATGCACAAAGCATTTGCATCCAAACACATGAAAATAACTAATATTGGATTTTCTATCATTCCAAAACTCATAGGGGGTTTTCTTTAAGATAGGACGGATCAAAATGCGGTTTAAAATATAATATGCAATGTTCACCGCTTCTGCCCAAAAGTATTTTGGAAGATTGCCTTCACACAATATTGTGCGAGCCATTTCTTCCAATGTCCGATTTTTCCTCTCTACAACACCATTTTGTTGAGGTGTTCTAGGAGTGGAGAAGTTGTGATCAATGCCAAATTCAGTACAATAATATTTAAAAAATTGATTTTCAAATTCAGTTCCATGATCACTTCTAATTGAAATCAAAGACAAGTTCTTTTGATTTGAAACCTTTTTATGAAATTTTTTGAAAACATAAAAAGTTTCATCTTTCAAAGCAATAAATAAAACCCAAGTAAATCTCGAAAAATCATCTACTATCACAAGAGCATATTTCATACCTCATAGGCTTGTGGTCCTAGTAGGTCCGAAAAGATCCATGTGAAGTAGTTCAAGTAGTCTTGTTGTAGAAACTATATTCTTTGATTTAAAACTCCCCCTAGTTTGTTTACCCATTTGGCATGCATCACAAACATGATTTAAATCAATTTTAAACTTAGGCATGCCTCTAATAAGATCTTTAGAAATTAGTTTGGCAATAGTATGCATGCTAGCATGACCTAATCATCTATGCCATAGTAAGCCTGACTCTTTGGTCTTAGCATTCATTGCAACTAGACTAGGGCTACTTGACATGGCAAGATTATTAAGATCTACCACATAGATATTTCCAAGTCTATGTCCAATGAACTTATTGCTAGAATTTAAAGAGTTAGTTACTATATACATAGAAGATTCAAAGACAACCTTGAAGCCTTTATCACATAATTAACTTATACTTAAAAGATTATGTTTCAACTTGTCTACTAGCAAAACATTCTCAATAAAAGTGAAGGGAGTTATTTTGATCTTACCAAAACAAGATTGGCACCAAAACAAGATTGGCATTGGAAGTTTTCTTAGCACCAATATTTGGCACAAGTTTCTCTCCGCGCCCATCTTTTCCCAAAAGGAAGACTTCTTAAGTGCCTAGAAGTCCTTCCTAATGGGGATTCTCTATCCCTTCAGCCCCTCTTTAAGAGTCTTAGCACCCAAAATAGTTGGCATTGGGATTTCTTAGGCACCAAAAATAGTTGGCACAAGAACTCTTTCCACACCCCACTAGGAGTCCTTCTCCTAGGAGGCTTTAGCCTATACTAGGCACCCATCCTAGGAAAAGATTTTCCACACCACATATTCTCTCTCACATGCCAAAAGTTGGTGCCCTAAGTTAGAGTTCTCCTAGCGAGTTTGGATAAAAGCTTGGATGGTTTGGGTGGACTCTCGTGCTAGGGCTCCTATGTCAAAAAGATTTTGGCATAAGCACGAGAAAATGCAACAAATAATAAGGCATCCAAGAGTTGGAGGTCTAAGAAAGTAAAGAATTTAATCTAAGGAAAAGACGAAGAATTAAAGAGAGGAAAAGAGAAAAAGGATTTGTGATCTCTCAAGAAGAAGTAATAAGGAAGAAAGCTAAATGTACATCTCATCGAGAAGGAGAAAGACTAAATTTTTTGAGAAAGAATTTCAACAAGTTTCTTTTAATTGGGAAGGTCCTTGAGAAGTTCCCGTATGGACTATAACTGAAAGGCTCGTGCTTGGAGGCCTCGTGGATTTCAAACTAGCATCAAACAATTGTCATTTAGTATGCATCTATTTTATTGTTACTCACCTATTTGATTGTTAATTTACATGTAGTTCCTGGTTCTGAGAATTGAATGCTTGATGTTAACTATTAACATCATGATAAAAGATTTTAAAAATCCATTCCTACGGTGCATTCATTTTCCAGCACAACCACATTAAATAAAGCTCTAAAAGAGAAAATCAACAAGAGACAAACATGAAAATCAAAAAAAGCAAAAAGGAAACCAAGTTGAAGTTCAGCCTAGGGATATACATTCAAGGAAGAAAAGAGACCTTCAAGAGCTCCTACTACCAACTTTGAAGAAGTAAATTCAAAAGGATTCTTATTTAAAGTTTGTTAAATACTTTATTTTTTTATCTAAAGCTTGTTCTTTAACTTATTGTACTTTCTCTTGTGAAAAATAGTTTCACCGTGGCTGAAACATGAGGAAGGTTTGCCAAACCTTAAATCCGTGCGAACAAAACTCCCTCATGCTTAGAAAATAAGAAGCAAGTTAGAAGAGCTAGGGTTTTTGTCAGACAGACCAATTTATAATAGTTGCAATATGAATAGTGGATTGAGATTTTTAAATAAAAGCTTGAAAAGTGAAGATAGATACAAGGGCACCAAATCATTATAAACTTATATATTTACTTTGTATTAGTAGTTATCTTGCCTTCTATTTTGTTTTATATCTAAGTTGCACATCACTCGATAAAGCACCACGTAAATTCTATTTTTACTGCATATACTTGTCAATTTTTAAAAAATATCCAATCCACAACCCCCAGCCCCTCCCTAACACACACACTCCTCTCTCGTCTTGGGTTGCAATAACTGAGCAACAGTAGCCGATCTGTTTTCATCCCTATGTACAATGTACCAGAAAATAAATAGCAAGATCATTTTAAGCTACTTTGAAAACTTGAAGGATCCATCTCAAAATTTTTAAAGATGAGCAATAAAAACAAAAGAATGCAAAAATCATCCAAACTTTAGAAGATGAAACTATAATTTTCCATAATATTAAAACATAAGTAAAATCAAAACAAGTAATGTCTATTATTTCATGACTTCAATTGGAAAGTCAACGAAATCATACTCATGTTTATAATTTTTCTATTTATCCAAGACTTCAACTTAGACCAATTTAGTACAAGCCATTACAGAGTTAGACCAACTATTCAATGAATTGGTGAGAATTGAAAATCAAGAAGGTGAAATGAAAGCAAGATCCTATTCCTTCAAAAGTAACGTAGTATGAAAGAACACTCCAATCTGATCTTTCATAATAAAGTAATAAATAGAACTGTTACAAAATGACTTATTAGCAGATTAATAGATCATTTTGGATAGCATTATCCATTACATGCCCTAGATCAAAGGCTTTGGCTTTCCAACAAGCCACCTCTACATCTATTTCATCAGGACTGGATAACTTTTAAGAAATGGTTAGTCCAAGACATTGAACAAAATTCTATTTTTTAAAAACACCATTATTATGAGAATGTACATATCGTAGAAAAATTACTCAATCCATTTTGTATGCTGCAAATGATTATATATATAAACCTTAGTATTTTGTGTTTGTGTGGAATTAGATTGCGCTTGTTTTTCAGACTAAATGGATTGGACATGATTGATTTTTACAACTTGAAATATTTGATAACCATTTTGAGTTGTTCTTTCTTTTCACATATAGTTGTATACAGGACTCATCCAAGTCAAAAAAGAATAGGTATAAGGTGAGTTGATTCCAAGTCATGAAATAGAAGAGGAGGTATAAGGTAAGTTGATTGCCAGTCACAAATTTCCCAACCTTGAGTGATAGCATGACCTATAAATTTAACTGATATAAGTAATGGAATCTTGAAATAGATGCATGATGCAATGTTTGAGAGATGCATTAAATGAGCTGCAATGCGGTTGCCACCTACCTGTGACAGACCATACATCAAGATGCTGACAAAACATTCCCTAGTTGTCACAAATTACCAAATAAACAACCAGCATCATTTTGAATTTAGAAAAGAAAACACGCACATCAAAATAACCTGTGGACACATTTCAGTCCGGTGCAGCATGCGTGTTTCCGACCACAATGGCTGAAGTTAGTAACTACTTATAACTAATTTGGTTGATAGAGAGGATACAGCATCTGCAACTTCAGATAGATCAGTTTTCATCCCAGATATTGTGGATTCCATGAATTCTTTGTACTCTGAGACAGAATCAATCAATGTCAAGAGCTCACGAGCACACATCTGGACTTCCTCATCACTTTCCCTGACAGCATTCTCTAGCTTTCGCTCAGAGTTCTGCCAGATGATCCAGAACATTGTCAGTTATTGTAAACTCTTGTCAAAGTCTAATTTACCAGCAACATGATGCTGGGATGTCAGATGAAAAGGAAAATGACAAAGAATACCTTTAAAAATTCTTCTGCCTCTTTTTCCACAATGCACAACTGATGCTCCTTTGCCATGAACTCCTCTTTCATTTTTTCAGCATCAGCTGCACGTTTAGATGTGTGATCTTCCATTTCATTCTTCAGCAGCCTTAAGTGACTTTCAGCCTGAAGAAAAAGGAACTCAATATGAGTTATTTACAAGAACGTAATATCAGACTGATTTGTCAGCCACCTCAAAATAAATATCTGCTTTACAAAGTTGAGTCTTAAGATTTCCGAATACAATAAACCAAAAAAATATCAAGAGACAATAATTTGTTCTGATTGCCATGCTTTGGGCAATTGTAATATTTTAAAAGAAAGACGAACATAATAATATCTTGTTAAAAAATGCATGGTGGGCAACTGAAACACCATCCATGATTAACCATTCATCGCATTCTACATGATTCAAAAGCATGGGCATTTTCCTGTACTTTCCAACCATGGACCAAAGCAGAGCATGTGCTGTCATCAAAATATTTTTTGTTTTACACTTGCTCAATGTTTAAGTCTCAAAGCATCTCATTTTTTGAAAAATTTTGAACTATGTAAGTCAAACTGGACATTGACAAATATCGATTTCGATATCCTATTGTGCAGTTCTTTGAGACAAATATCCTATTGTGCAGTTTCAAAGGCATAACTATGTTTCTCATGCCCCAAAAAATATTATGACTCTTACAGGCAAGCATGAATGGAACAAGCACATGGACATACAAGCATTGCACATAGACACAGAAGTCAATATAGAAGATTTGGCATAGACCGCAAGCTCCACAAAAGCATGAGTTATTACCCCAAGAGGAAGCTGTGTTGATTATAAAAGTTGCAAAGTTGAAGGTGTTGTCAATAAGAGGAATCTCACAAATAGAAATTTCCAAGGATATATTCAGTGCAAAACTTTCTACCATAAAATCAGCTAAATTTGCTGCTGATAGGTTCTTTCAGCAATGAGATGCATAATCATGGCATATTGTATCCAGAGAAATAGTGCATCATGTGGAGTTCAGGTTATTATTGGTGTATTACACAACATATGACACTGGCATTTAATTAGCTATCAGGCGAGAGATCAATTACTACAATCTCAGTTTTGACTTCAAATGAAAAGCGACTGATTCAGGATTATCTCTTCCCTATGTTCAACAGCTAGCTATTTAAGAAGATTTCTTATTCAATTAAGAGTTTTCATCTGTAGGAAGTAGACCTTTCTTGGTCTTCCCAAAGATTTCATATCTTTCTGAATATGCCCTCTCCTTGCGAAGGATTGCAAACCACCAAATCCACTTGATGCATGAAGTTCATGTGTTAATTTTCTACTATAACTGATATGACACACTGAACTTGTAGGATTCTGCATCACATGCAAATGGATAATATATC
Organism: Areca catechu; assembly: GCA_021397845.1. Lineage (NCBI taxonomy): Eukaryota > Viridiplantae > Streptophyta > Magnoliopsida > Arecales > Arecaceae > Areca > Areca catechu. The sequence continues at coordinate 99,237,007 of CM038041.1, forward strand.
CATCCATGTTAGTTGGAACCTCGACAATCTAATATAACTACAGCTATGTTTGCATTTCTTGCAAGTTTAGCATTCATGAAAAGAAATTTTCACTACTAGATATTTTATTATGTCCAAAATAAAACAACCACAATTTGATAGTTTCCACAATATAAGCCATGCATCTGGTGATTTAGTCCAAGAAAATATTGATTACAATTATGTTAACAAAAAAAGAACAGAAGCAGAGAAAATGAGGGGCAAAAAAAATAGATATCAAACTATTTTAGTAAAGAAACACTAATTGGTGATATTGGATTGTCTTTATTTCTAGTCCTTATTTTTTACTTGGAATGACTATTTATTTCATCACTATGTCAAATCTATTGAATAGCCAAAAACAACCCCAAAAGGAAGAAGGAAAAATACAAAAAATAAATAAGTAGAAAAGACCTTTACCAACTTCAGTTGGGCTTTAGCTGATGATCTGTTGGCGCAAAGTCCCTTTTCCGACCGGGCGGAGCTACTGAATCGCAGGCCCGCTCCCTGGTTCATCTACAAAACAAATCCCTGGCCGGAATTGTCCCGGCGGGGGACACTCCGATGCCTAAGTCAGAGACGGGCTCCAGCCACAGAATGGGGAAGATTCTGAGGATCCGATGAGAAGGGAAAGACTTCAAGATTTTCAGGAGTATCTTGTGCCTTATCTCAAGCATTCCCTCTTACCGTCATTTATAAGAAGTTGTCCAGCCTGCGGTTCCGTTCTTCCTCCAGCGGTTACGATGGGGGAGCTAATTTCTTTTCCACAACTTAAAAACGTGGGTAGTTATTAAACGATTTCGGTGGTCAAACCGGAGGCGTTGCCGCTGGAGTTACGTGCCATGATTGCGCTCCGAAGATAGTCGATGATAACCATTGCTTGACATGTTCGTAGAGATTTGAGACAGATCGAGGATCCGCCTTCAGACCTCCTTTTCAGAGAGATTTTCGTAATTGAATCAGGGAATGTCTTCGTCCTTGGACCCTTTTGAGATAGATCGGAGGTCATCTTCGGCATAGGTCAAAGACCTGATCTTTGATGTAAGCCGAAGACTATGTATTCGACATAAGCCGAAGACCGTGTCTTCGGGAGTCAGTGGAAGGCACTCCTCAGTCCAGGCTGAAGACCTTATCTTCGGGGGCCGTAGGCCTGTTAAGAATTTTGGCTTGCCCGTTGGTTGCCTGGTTTTTTCCGAATATCTCGGTTTGAAGTTTACGGTTCAGAAGAAATGTCTCTGACCGGTTGAACCGACGGCTGGCTCGTACTTGGACCAACATATCCCAACAGTTACCCCCCTACTCTCAGTTTTCGAAGCGAAGATTTGCCTCGAAGAGTGATAGTATTACTAGTTTGTCGTTTTCCTCCTGGAGGATGGTGTAGTGGATGATTACAAAATCTCTGATTGGACCGTCTACCATAACTGCCGGCTGATTCGGGAATCAGGCGATGGACAGGTGTCATTCCCTGATTGAGGGATGAAAAAAGGAGTGGGCGGACCAGGGACTGTCTCTCCTTTTTTTGTGGCGCGACGGTTCAATCAATCTTTTGGTTGAGATTTGAGCGGTGGTCGTGGACCCTTCCCATCCCTTGGATGATGAGTGCGCTCCATCTAGGCCATTGATTTATACGGATCATGACCTTTGGTCTATTCCGTGTCAAATCAGCTTAGAACCGTTTTGGGGTTATGCGGCTATCTCGAACATCCGTGGCGAGTTTATGAAGATGGTCCCGTTTATCACGATGTTGCCTTGAGCTTTTTCGTCTCTTTTTGAGAAGGAGAAAAGGTCCGGCTGAGGAAGCTTTTTCTACCTCACATTTTCAATTTTGGCTCAGCTTTTCCTGTTTTTGGCCATCAGTCCCTTCCGCAGGTAAAATCTTCCCTCCACTTCTTTGCCTCGCTCTTTTATCATGGCCGAGTCTGTAGGAAGCTAAAGAGAAAAAGTCGGGCCCTCGGGGGCCGATGATATAGTGAGTCCGGAGTTAGTTCCCAGCTCCATTTCATCAGGAAAGGTTGCTCATCTTCGAGAATGCTATCACATTCCCGATGAGTTTCCTTTAATCCTTCCCACATATGAGGAACGGGTGAACAAGCCTCCTGCTGGGTGTTTGGCCGTGTACGAAGACCATTTGAAGGTTGGCCTTCGATTTCCCCTGCATCCTTTCTTCATCAAAATCTTTCACCTGTACCAAGTAGTGTATGTGCAGTTGACTCCGAATAGCATTCGGAACATCTGCGGGTTTCTTGTCCGATGTCACATAGCTAATGTGAATCCCAGGACAAATTTGTTTACTGCCTTTTTTGTGCTTAAGAGAGATTTCCACGGTCGCGGATGGTGGGTGATTGGCCCTCGACCTGGTCGCAAGATCATCAAGGATATGCCCAGCACCATCCCTGGATGGAAACCTATCTTCGTTTTTGTGTCATCTATCGAACCGTGGGGTTTTAGTAGCGATTGGAAGGAGCCGCGTTTAATTGCCAATGATGGGAAAAAGGTTTAGGCAGCTGATCAGTCTGATTATGACTTACTGACTGATTCAGAGGCCGTTCCCATCCGCGAGTTGTTGGAGGAGAGGAATCTCCATCTTGCAGGGATCAGTGAGTTCCCTGTGTTAGGTATAAATGGTGAAAATTTTTACCTCTTCTCTTTCATTCTTGTTGTAGTCTAGTCGACTCAGAAGGATTTTTTTGTTTATAGGCGGTGGAATGAAGCCTAATTTGAGATGGCTCCGCCAATCTTTTGAGAAGAGGACGGCTCAGGCCCCTCCTTCAAGGTCGGTGGTTCGGAAGAAGGTTCGAATGGATGACCCTGAGAGGAATAGAAATACTTCATCCTCTAGAGGGGACGTGGTGCCTCAGTTAGTTGATTCTCCGCCTACAGTTGCCTCTCTAGTTCACACAAGGGAGAGTCCGTCTCCAATGGCTGATGAGTCTTTGCCTTGCCCCCTGCAGTAGATAGGGGCAAGGCACCGCAAGTCGAGAGGGAGTCCATTCAAGAGGCTTCTCCAGCTGGGAGCCATCCCGCAAACCCTTCGAAGCTTTCCCCCACGGGGGGATTGTTGATCCCTGTCGTAGCTAGGCGGGCGCTAAAGGATACGTTGCTGCCTCATGACTTGGCAGTTATTCGAGGCTGAAGCCTCGATAGAATATCCGACTCTGCCTTTTCCTCCCTGCAATAGGTAAGATCCTCATCGTTTTTCTTTGCCCGGAGGGTTGTCCGGTCCATAACCTCACCTTGTCCATGTAGTTGGTCTACGACATCACCTTCATGGAGGGCCTAGGGAATGTCGACAATCTCATCCATGGTCTTAAGAAAGAACTCCATACAGCCAGGGCTGAAAAAGAAGTGACCGAAGAATTGAAGCAGTCTATGAAGAGTCGTCTCGCTCATGCGGACGCTGAAGTTCTTGGCAATGAGCTGAAGAGCGCCCACTTGACAATCACGGGGCAAGGGGCAGAATTGAGGAAGATTTGCAAAATCTTTGCAAATACTATCAATAAACAGGCCCCAAGAGGGAGCCCAAGCTGAGGGGGTCCAGGTTAAAGACCCTCTGGACTCAACCCAAGTCGAGGAAACTCTTTCTACGCAAATTGACAGCTGCTCCAATCCTGCGATGCTGGGTCTCTTCCAGCCGATGCCTAAGGATTTGTGTAGCTTTAGGCATTATATCTCTTCCTTACTTTCCTCTAAAATGTAACTAATGAACTCTTTTGAATTTCCAAGTGGCTTTCTCCTTTTTGTACATGTTATGTCATGTTTTTGAATCTGGTTTAAATAAAGTTGTTGGCTTTGGTGATGATTTGAACTACACTGCTCTTTCTCCTTTTTGGCCGAGGGGCCGAAGCCGAAGATTGTTTGGTTCGTGTTGGCGTCGAAGATGAGCTCCAAAGCAGAACTGGAAAGCCGTTGCCGACGACTGACCACGGTCAAGCCAGGCTGATGCCGGTCTTTTTTCATAATTAATCCGTCTATCTAGGAATGGACACGACGGACAGATGTCATCTTCCTGTTGACCATTGGTTAGTGAACATTGATTATGATTCTCGTTGCCCGTGTTGAGTGTGTCGATATTTGAACGGTCGCATCCCCATGCGCTCCGGGTGCCGCCATATCCTCCCTTTCCGAAAGGGAGCCGTTAATGTCGTCGTCGTATGATGAAGATTATTGTGGGTTTGAAGTGCCGACGGTTGCCATCCCCAAGAGTGGTTATTGGCGATCATACCACTCCCGAGCGGTCGCCTGGAGTTTCGAGGTGTCGCTTCAAAACGTGGCATCCTTCGGTGCGTCTGGGAAAGGGCGTGGAGCACGTTTCCCTATGGCCGGTCGTGGGTGTAAGGTCCATATAAATAAGGCCGTCTCCCCATGTCAAAGGCCATCGCAATTTTAGACTCCCATTTTGGAAGTTCCCTTCTTTCTCCAGCATCTCAGCAAAATGAAGTTCAGCATTTTCGAACTTAAGAAAGCGGCAAAGAAGAGGACCTCCGAGGCTCCATCTGAGGGAGAGCCCAGCTCTAAAGTTCCTCGGGGAGGCAATAACGATGACCCACAGGCGGTCATTGCTCGCCTAGAGAGGAGAATCCGGATCTTGGAAGCCCACTTGGTGGAGGCCAAGGCATGGGTTGAGGTCGCCGTTGCAAAGGCGGAGTCTAGAAAGAGGTTGGCGGAGGCCATCTCGGACTTCGTGGCTTCTCCTGCCTACAAAGACGAAGTTGCAGAGGCGGTCCTGGATTCGTACCACCGAGGGTTCCAAGAGCATCAGGACAAAGCTTTCAAGTTCTTCCATTTGAAGGACTTGCAAAACATCAGGCCTTCTGTCCCATTCCCTGGTCACGAATTCGATTCTGACTTTGAAGAGTCGGAGTCAGATCCCGAAGGGAACACCGGAGCCTCTCCATCCTCCTTCCAGGGCTTTGATGCCTTCCGCCGGCACGGGAAACGGCCGGCTGATGGTCACTGAATCTACCTTCCCCCTCATCTGCAATGCTCTTTTTTTTTTTTTATTTGTAAATATTCAAAAATGAAATGAAGTTTTCAACTTCTTCCACTCTTCTTCTGTGATTTATCGTACTATGATATGTTGAAAATGTAAATTTCTCAAAACATTTGGGATCTGGAAAGAGACGTGATACCGGCTGGGCCGTTACATCGAGTGTTACTGTTGACAGGATGAGTGGTATAGGTTCACTCTAGCACGTTTTCGGATTTACCGTAGGGTAAGGCGTCTAAGCCATCCATGTGTCTTCCTGTCATGATTAAGGTAGGTTGTTTAGGCCCGCCTCGGCACGTCTTCGGATATACCGTAGGGTAGGCTATATAAACCATCCCTGCGCCTTCTTTGGTATAAGGTAGGCTAATTAGGCCCGTCCCGGCACGTCTTCAAGTTTTTTGTAGGGTAGGTTACGTGAACCGTCCCTGTGCCTTCGATCATTTTGGCAACCTGATTGGACCGTCCATTGCGCTTGTCGGGCATACCGATAAGGTGAGCAAATCAGACTCTCCTTTGTGCCATTGGCCGATTCCTTAGATCGTGCCGTTCAAGCCATTGTTGTTCAATTGATGCAACGGGCCGTTCAGAGTTGGACAAATTTGCACGAAAAATTTAGGGGCCTGTTTATTGATAGTATTTGCAAAGATTTTGTACATTCCACAGCCGGGACAGAGTTTTACCATCTAGGATCTTGAGTCGATATGTCCCTGGACGTATGACTTCTTCGACTTGGTATGGACCTTCCCAGTTGAGAGAAAGCTTGCCTTGTTCTGTTGGCCTGGATACTTCTGCCCTTCGCAGCACCATGTCCCCTGTGCAGAAAATCTACTCCTTTACTCTGGAATTGTAATACTTGGCGACCTTTTGCTGGTATGTCGCCATTTCATTTGAGCCTAAAGCCTGGTGCTTGGCAGCAGATCCAGGTCGACTCTTCTACGATCAGAGTTTTCAGGCTCTTTGTATTTATAGATTCTTAGAGATTGGAGGGAGACCTCGATAGGAAGAACGGCTTCGGTACCGTATGCCAGGTTAAACGGAGACTCGCTGGTGATCGTTCTCGGGATAGTTCTGTATGCCCAGAGGATGGAGGTTAGCTCTTCTGTCCAGAGTCCTTTAGCCGCGTTCAACCTCGTCTTCAAACCATAGAGAATGGTCCGATTGGTTACCTCGGCTTCTCCGTTGAACTACGGGTGGGCAACGGAAGTCAGTCTGCACATGATACCGAGCGCAGAAGTCTTTAAACTTCGGATTATCGAACTGCCTCCCGTTGTCAGTGATTATTGTATGTGGAATCCCGAACCGAAATATAATAAAGTTTTTGACAAAATTCTCAACCTTGCCCTCCGTGATTTGAGCTAGTGGTTCAGTTTTAACCCACTTTGTGAAGTAGTCAATTGCCACGAGGAATTTTCTCTGCCCAGATGCGGGCAGAAATGGGCCAAGAATATCCATCCCCCACTGAGCAAAAGGCCAGGGGGCTGTCAGCTGGGTTAAGTGACTCGCTGGTTGTCTCTGAATGTTGGCATATCTCTGGCATTGATCACATATTCGTACGAAGTCGGCCAAGTTCTTTTGGATGGAGGGCCAATAGTATCCTTGGCGTATAATTTTATACGCTAAGGACCTGCCCCCTAAGTGATCACCACATATCCCCTCGTGGACCTCTTTCAGGGCGTAGTCAGCATCTGATGGTCCCAAGTATTTCAGCAGAGGCTGAGAGAATGATCTTTTGTAGAGAGCTCTATCTAGGATGACATATTGAGATGCCATATAGCGGATCTTTTTTGCCTCTGCCTTGTCTTCCGGCAGCACTCCCTCGTTTATGAACTTAATGATGGGATCCATCCAGCTCGGCTCGGTCTCAATTTGGTGCACCTCCATAGCTTCCTCAGCTATACTTGGGACTTCAAGGTGTTCAACGAAGGTGTGGCCAAGAGATTACGGGGTTGTAGTGGCGAGTCGAGACAACGTATCTGCCCGGAAGTTCTCCGATCGAGGAACATGAATGATTTCGAAATATTCCAGTTGAGAAGATAAGATTTGTACCTTTTCCAGGTACTGCACCATGATGGGGTCTTTGGCTTCGTATTCTCCTTTAACTTGATTTACCATAAACTGGGAATCCGAAAAAGCCTGGAGTCTCCGAACTCCTAAACTCTTGGCGATCCGAAGTCCTGCAAGCAGGGCTTCGTATTCGGCCTGATTATTTGAAGCACGAAAGGAGAACCGAAATGCGTACTCCACCGTGTGACCGTCGGGTTCAGCCGGCTCCACATCCAGTGGAATTGGAAGCTCCATCCACATGGAGTACCCAATCAAACTCCGTATTCTTCGAATTTCCTTCTTCTGCTGGAGGCGCTTCGTCCTCGGACTTCCAGGTGCACTCGGCCAGAAAATCTGAAAGCACCTGGGCCTTCATAGCCGATCGGGATTGGAAGCTGATGTCGAACTCGCTTAGTTTCACAGCCCACTTGGCTATTCTTTCGGAGGTATCAGGGGATCGGAGAACGGCTTTAAGGGGATGATCGGTCAGCACCACGATGGCGTGGGCGTGGAAGTAAGGCTGTAGTCGCTTTGCCGCAATTATCAGAGAGTAGATCAGCTTCTGTATTTTCGAATATCTTGTTTCAGCATCATGCAGAACTTTGCTGATATAGTAGATCGGCTTGTGAGAGCCATCTTCTGCTCTTCGGACAAGGACTGAACTGACTGCTTTGTCCAAGACGGAAAGATATAAATAGAGCACCTTCCCTTCTTGAGGTTTGGAGAGTAAAGGTGTAGGGTTCGGTGGCAAGGCGGAAACATAGATTTCAAAATTTTTTATCTTTATGAAATCTTCACCAAACCCTTAATCCAAGATCTCCTTAAAAGAATTAAAACATATAACGTGTATATATAAGAATTAAACTCATATTAAAGTACTAACCTGTATTGCTAAAATCCAAACTCTGAATCTCCACCAGGTGCTCAAATGTTCACCCTCCAATGGTGATCCACACAGAAAAAGATGAAGACAACAATTTCTTGTTCTTGGCTCCTCTTCTTGAATTCTTTTTCAAGAATTCAATTCTTGGACTTTTAGGCTGAAATTTTCTTTCTTGAAAATTTCTTTTCTTCCTTCTTTCCTCTTCTTGAATTCTTTTCTTGAATTCCCTTTCTTGAATTCCTTTTCTTGAACTGAATTAGAGGAAGAAATTAAGACAAGTAATGTCTTAATTCAAGAAAGAAAAGAAGAACAGACCCTTCCTTTTCCTTTCCTTTACCGTTCAAGACCTTCCTCTTATTCTTGTTTAGGGTCAGAGTTTCGACAAAGATTATCTCTGTAAGGGAAACAATACCCAACAAGCATAAAGGGAAGGAGTATTCTGTTGGGAATTGTGTCCCAAAGCCAATCGCCTGGGTTGTAGGCTTGTGCTGAGTATTGTATTCGTTTTATGAATTAATAAAATTATTATTTGGCAGCTCATCACATATTGAATTTCCCTAAAAATGAACTCTTTCCATGTGATGAAGTCCTTAGGGCTATACTGACTTCGATACAGAGAGGATGTATCGACTGGTCCTTAAACCCTGTTCACAACCAAAGGATATATTGTACTGGACGGCAATATATCAAGTATAGGTTGTTGCAGTTCACATCGTTTGGTTGTCCTCTTGACCAAATGAGTGTGGTGACACTGATGTGATCTGCAAGTGGAATATATGATATCTCATTGAACGTGACTCCGTGAAACCCCTTTATGCCAAAGGAATACTCACGATAGGATATGGGTATATGTGTCCCTTTGACCTGAGGTCATCACGGTAGCTTGCAAGCAACTCCCTGTGCTTTGGTGCCGGACTACCCGGATTTTTAATCCGGTGACGGAAGGTTTCTGGGTACAGGCAAGTACTTGTGGAGCAGTGATGGACCAAGATGGAATTGACCTGTCCGAACAGTTTGGATTGAATGTCTCGCAGTATCTCAATTTAGCAAATCCTCGACCGGGGTAGCCCTAGTGAAGAGTCACTGGGCTTGCAAGATTGAGACACGTTGTCGACTGACTCAGTTTGGGTTGGCAGCCCAATATCAGTCGTCCTGAGCATTAGAGGTCAAAGGGATGAATTATACAGTAACCATATGCCAGAGGTTCGATAATATGCTCCCGCATCTTCGACCTATCCGGACGCCGGGACCCATTGCTAGATGGTTTCCTGTGCTGGTACTGGAATTGTTCCAGTACTACCGTTTAGGTTCGAACCTATGAGGTCACACGCCACAGAGGATAACTCTCTGATCCGAATACCAATACCGATTACGATTAGGAATCGTCTCGGTTTTATGGTCACGGTATTTTTTTGAGCACTCTTTTCCCGGTCTTGCCCTTGTTTGAGTCAACCGAAAATTGTTCCAGGCTGACCAGGTCTGCGCCAGGATTTTTTTGAATCAATTTTGAACTGATTCGGAGCTAAATTCGGCCTCCAATTGGTTGTGAACCAATTGAACCAAATTTAATTGGGCTTGGACCAATTCAAATTAAATTGAACCGAATTTTTTTGGGATTGGACCTTTGGGTTTAATTGATTTGAACCCAAAATTCCTTGAACCGGTTTTTCTTTTGAACCTTTGGTTTTAATTGGATTAAACCCATTGATTAAACCGTTGTTTTTCCTCCCTTGACCGGTTTACACAGTCTTTCTTCACGCTGACGAATTCCTTGCCGTGGAAGCCCAATCGACGTCCTTTTATCTCCCTCCACCCATTCGCCTTAAACCCTTCTTAATAGTCCTAATGGCTGGTTAATTGGTGTTAAACACTCCAACGTCTTTTGGCCTCCCAGCGTTTTCATTTTCTCCCCGCTGCTGCTTCTTCTTATACGCTGCAGTCCCCTGGTTCATAGAGAGCTCTGTTTTATTTTCCACCGTGTGAGAGGTCTTCTTCCTTGAGTGGGTGTTCTTCTTTAGAGAGCTTTCGTGTCAACCTTTGAATCAGTTTTTGGACTGAAGTTTTGTGATAAATTGGGAGAGATTGTGTTCCTAATCCCCTGTTGATTTTGGTGCTCAAATTGGTGGAAGACAAAATCTGTTTCGGAGAAAACTGCAGCAGAACTTGGCGTTCTGCTTTTCTTCTTCCTCCCCCACCGTTTCATGGTCTTCAAGCGGCTAGCACCGCTCGTGGAGAAGGATCGGAGAACCCCGGGCGTGTCTCCCCTCTAGAGGGAGTATCTCTTTACTCCTGGGAGCAAGAGAGTCGAACCAAATTTGCTGTTGCTGCTCCAAATTCAAGGAGCCAACTTGTTGTTTTTCCTGCAGCAGAAATTTTTTCAGCAAGTTTTGGTTGATTTGGTAGATCCTTTTTGGTGCTTTTCCTTTGCAGATTTTGGTTGAAGATCAAAGAACATCTTACCCCCTTGCTGCTGTTCCGATTTGGAAGGAAAAGGAGGTCCTATTGCCACCTTTTGGTTACTGTTTTGAAGGAGAAAAACAGGGTCTTCAACGTGCTGGAGGTTGAAGACAACGGGAATAAAGTTATTCCCACTATTCCTGCAATACCAGCTCTATTCTAGACTTATTCCAGGAGGGAATAAGGTATTGTTTTAATTTTTTTTCCTCGTGCATATGTAGATCTGGATTTGTAAAATATTTTATAATTATTCCATACCCATTATATAACATGTTTTAGTCTGTACATGCTTCAAGATTGTGTTAGATCCTGCGTGGAGCATTTTTTCCGCTGTGCATTTTAAAATTATTTTAAAATACTTACCTGCTCCCTGATGTTGCATGCTTAGGGTAGGCATCTGCAAATGAACATTTCAACTTTCATATTCCAGAGAGGAGGAGAGGAATATGATCTCTGCATTTGATTATCAGAAAAAAACCCCCGAGAACCCAAACCCTTTTATAGATTTCAGAGGGGCGTCTTCTCAAAACATCGCAACCCTCTGAAACCCCAGGAATCACGATCCCTCGTTCCTCACGCGTCCCCTCAACCAAAAATCATGATTCTCCGATTTAATTTTTTTTTTTTCCGCCGAGGAGGACTCTCGGAAAAACTCCAGGAATAATCGCGACTTTTGGAGACGGACTTGCGACCGAAAAACGACAGATCTTTTCCCTTAATTTTTCTGGCCATCAGATCCAGATCCAAGGATGTCAGACAAGGATAGCCCCCTGCCTTGATTTTTCTCCGACGTGATTTCCTTCCCAAGCGCGTGAAGAAAAGTCCACACGCGCGTGGATTCTTCTTCTTGGCGCGCGGGGTAAGAAAGGGAGTGGGCGGCTTGGAGAGAGGGTCTCAGTGCACTTGATTCACTTTGGTTCAGCCATGGGTTAGCCTAATGTCCTAAAATTTAAATTAGACCTTAATCTGGTTCAATTAGAACCCAATTAAGCCCAATTCGGAACCAAATTCGAATCTGATTCGAATAGAAATTTGGTCTGCAACACATGCTAGTGTGTTTACCCTGCAAATATGATTTAATTCCAAATTAAATCCTTCATCAATTTTCTTTTGTGTGTGACCCATTGGGTTCCGCACCTAGCCAGCAGTAGGTCCGAGTGCTATTTGACTTAATTCGGTTAGATCTCAACTAAGCCGATTTAGGTCAACTCAAACTAGCTCGACTCGGTCAATTAGAATCTAATTCTAATTAACTGATTTGAATTACCATAATTCAATCATATACCTACAAGACAAGATTGACGTCTAGCAACGTATCATGTCTACCCGGAAGATGTGGAATTTTGGTGGAATTACCAAAATACCCTTCAGTGGTGAGTTACCGGGCAATTCAGTCCTTTGATCAACTTGCATCCCGAATATGATTATAAATATGGATACTTGTCAAATCCAATTTCATATTCATCCCTAGCTCAATCTTTATAATGATGATTCATTAATGAACCATTAGAAATTAACTCTAATGTTCATACTTTGATCAAAGATTTCCTGAATCCATCATTTAATCGAAATTAGCTGGATGCAATTCTCTCTTACTATGGCTGATCAATTCCTTGTTGACCTACTCACAACCTCCATATACAATCCACCATACCCAGTATCACCTCATGCATGACCCAGTGTCATGATTGATTGCAATCCAAAGTATGGATTCAAATATATAAGGTACCATGGTAGTCTCAGGTCAAAGGACCACATACACTACTCCCACTATGAGAATTATCTATTGACAAACAGATAAGGTTCCATTAGATATTCTCAATCTGGATCAATTCAGTGAACTCATTCTCTAATGAACACTCACATCCTAGTATTAGTGTCAAACACAAGTGACTGTGAGATCAGTCACCCTCATCACAAAGCATATATAGGATGTGCTGGTCTTGCCAGAAACATTGATCCCCAACTCAATGTCCCATCGACCAGGAAAATTTTAGATTAGGGTTTTAAGGCTTTAGGTCTCACTGGTATGATCTCATCATAACCCTAGAACCATAGCCCTAATCTATGGGGTTCATCGTATAATCATAAAGACATAGCGTATGATGAAAATAATGCCTTTATTATAATAATGTCAATTCATTGATTTTGGGATCGAAATACAATATTTCAATTGGCTTTCAGGGCACAATCTTTCAAAAGGCGGGGTCTCTAAATACTTCTTCAACTTTTCAAAGGTAGTGCGGCAGTCTTCGATCCATTCGAAGCCCCGAGACTGCCAAAGTACCTTAAAAAATGGAAGACATTTCTTGGCTGATCGAGAGATAAACCTGCTTAAGGAGGCGATCCTCCCTGTTAACTGTTGGACTTCCTTCTTGCAGGATTGATGCCTCATGTCTTTGAGGGCCTAAATCTTCTCAGGGTTTGCTTCAATCCCTCGCTTGGTAACAAGAAAACCCAGAAACTTACCCGAAGTAACCCCAAAGGCGCACTTCGTCGGGTTTAACTTCATTCGATAACGTCGCAAGGCGCTGAATGACTCCTCTAGGTCTTGGATGTGAACTTTTTTAAGGAGGCTCTTGACGATCATGTCGTCGACATATGCCTCCAGGTTTCTCCCCAATTGTTCCTTGAACACCTTATTAATCAATCTCTGAAATGTCGCTCCAGCATTCTTGAACCCAAATGGCATCATCTTGTAGCAATATAGACCTTTGTCGGTGATGAAGGCTGTCTTCTCCTCATCCCGGGGATCCATTCGGATCTGATTGTAGCCGGAGAAGGCGTCCATGAAACTTAGCAGCTAGTGGCTGGCAGTGGCATCGACCAGCTGGTCAATCTTTGGGAGAGGAAAGCTGTCCTTTGGGCAAGCCTTATTGAGGTATGTGTAGTCGATGCAGATCCTCCACTTGCCATTAGCTTTCTTTACCATTACTACATTAGCCAACCACTCAGGGTAGTGGGCTTCTCGGATGAGCCTTGCCTTGAGGAGCTTGCTCACCTTTTCATCTATTGCTTTGTCTTTCGGGGGCAAAGCTTCTCTTCTTTTGTTGGACCGGCTTATACCCAGGAGCAACTTCCAGCTGATGAGTGATCACTTCGGCGGGAATCCCTGGCATGTCCGAAGCCGACCAGGCGAAGACATCGGCATTATCTCTGAGGAAGCAGATCAACTCCGTTTTGGTTTTTTCATCAAGCATGCTTCCAATCTGCACGACCTTGGTGGGGTCCTCTTTAGTTAAGGATACCGAGATAGTTATCTTCATAGGTTCACCAGAATCTGTAGTCAAGTCCCTTGGATCTAGCCGATCCCAGGTTGTAGGATCATTAGAGTGCTTGTCCTAGATCATCAAGCATTGTCGTGCTGTCCTCAGATCTCCTCTTACCACTCCCACATCATTTCTGGTGGGAAAGCGCACCAGGAGATAGTAGGATGATACTACGGTCCGGAACTTGTTCAAGGCAGGCCGTCTCAGAATAATGTTGTAGGTCGAAGGGGTTCGGACTACCGTGAAATTGATCGACAGTGTCTTTTGTCGAGATTCGGTGCCGAGGGTTACAAGCAGTACTATTTCCCTCTCGGCATCAACATGATTGTCTCCAAAGCCGATGAGTGGTATGGGGGACCTTCGTAATTTGTTTCTAGGCAAACACATCCGAGAGAATGCATCGTAGATCAAAACATCGGTCGAACTTCCATTATCAACTAAGATTTGTTGTATATCGTAATTGGCCACAACGGCCGAGATTACAATAGGGTCTTCGTGCGGGAGCCAAACTCCTGCAAGGTTGTCGTCGAAGAAGAGAATAGCGTTGTTGTCCTTGAGTCGCTTCGGGACATCGTCTTCGTCCCTTCTCCAGTTGGCAGGTCGATGTATCATCCCCACGTCTCCATTGGTGGGCCTTTGATTCGGCAGTTCAATCTCTTCAGGAGCCAATTGGGGAACAGTAGCTACAGTAGCTTCTGACCGAAGTCCTTGGTGATCAACGTACTGCCCCAAATACCCTCTCTTGATGAGATCCTCTATTGCATCTCTCAATTGGATGCATTCTTCAGTATTATGACCGTGGTCCCGGTGGAATCGGCAGTATTTATTCCTGTTCCTTGCGGAGGAAGATGCCTTCATGGGACGTGGCTGCTAGAGATAGTTTTCTTTTTCTATTTCCAAGAGAATCTTTTCGCGAGGGAGGTTGAGGGGGGTATAGGAGTCGAATCTTCCGCCCGATGTTCTAGGCTTGGAAGGACTCCTTCGGTGGTCAGCATACTTATTGTTGTTGGAAATAGGGTGGCCTTGTCCCCTGTTATTTTTCTTCTTTGAAGGGGGCTTCCTTTCAATCAATCGTCGATTGGCCGCCTGCTCTTCGGCATCGGCATATTTCTGAGCCCTCGACAGGAGCTCAGCGTAGCTTTTGGAAAACTTCTTATCCAGGAAAAAGGTGAGCCTGGATGTACGAAGCCCCTTCTTCAATGCAGACATGGCCATGTGCTCGTTGAGATCGGGGATCTCGAGTGTGGCTGCATTAAATCTGGAGATGTAATCTCGTAAACTTTCTCCTTCATTCTGGGGGAGGAATAGTGTATCCGTATTCCGGGAGGTCTTGCGACAAGTCCTGAAATGCAAGACAAACAGTTTTTCTAACTCGGAGGAATCGATCGTACCTGGACGAATAATCGAGTACCACATCCGAGCAGCTTTCTTTAAGGTGGCCGGGAACACGAGGCAGTACATCGCATTCGAAGCTCCTTGGATCATCATATGGGCCTTAAAACTGCTTAGATGGTCAAAAGGATCGGAGATGCCGTCGTAGGGTTCCATCTGGGGAGCCCTGAAATGCCGAAGGATAACTTCGGCCATGACGCGGTCAGTGTAGGGCGGGCGCAGATCACACACCACCAAATCATTGTGGTCTCTTTGCTCCCGTATTCTCGCCATCTCTGATTCGATGGCCTTGAATTTTCCATCGTAATCAGGGAGAGCCTGCTTTGGTGCTTTCTCTACGAGAGTGAGTCTTCAGAGGAGGGTGAGGAAGTTTGCCTAGGTCTTTTCCCTCTCTGCAGGGAATCAGTGGGCCTAAGCATTTCTGAACTTCGGCCTTCGAGAGAAGGCCGAGGACGAGGAGAGATGTGTGGACCCCTCTCGAGGGACTCTCTTCTTCCGAAATCGAGAGCTATGCCTGGAGGTGGCCGGCGATGCCTCACCTGAAGAGCTATATTTTGGAAATCCTGAACCATAGCCGTGAAGTTTGTGACCTGGTTCAGGAGGGCTTCGAACTGCTGCTGTCCCACGACAATTATGGGAAGTGGAATGTCATTTTCCACCGGGGGTGCATCCCCTTGGGATGGAGCACAACTTCGACTCGCTGAGGTAACCTGAGTCCTTTTTGCCATCGAAAATTTCTTACTTCCCCTTTGTCAAGGAAAGGAGCTTAACAATGTGCGTCCCCTTCCTGGCACGCCAATCTGTTGGTGCAGAGTCCCTTTTTCGACCGGACGGAGCTACTGGATCGCAGGCACACTCCCTGGTTCACCTGCAAAACAAATCCCTGGCCGGAATTGCTCAAGCGGAGACACTCCGATGCCTATGTCAGAGACGGGCTCCAGCCACAGAATGGGAAAGATTCTGAGATCCGATGAGAAGGAAAAGACTCCGAAATTTTCATGAGTATCTTGTACCTTACCTCGAGCATTCCCTCTTACCGTCATTTATAAGTTGCTCAGCCTGCGGTTCCATTCTTCCTCCAGCGGTTACGATGGGGGAGTTAATTTCCTTCCCATAACTTGAAATTGTGGGTAGTTATTAAACAATTCCGACGATCAGACCGGAGGCGTTGCCGCTGGAGTTACGCGCCATGATTGCGCTCCAGAGATAGTCGATGATAACCGTTGCTTGACGTGTTCGTAGAGATTTAAGACAGATTGACGATCCGCCTTCAGACCTCCTTTTCAGGGAGATTTTCGTAATTGAATCAGGGAATGTCTTCGTCCTCGAATCCTTTTGAGATAGATCGGAGGTCATGTCTTCGGCATAGGTCGAAGACCTGATCTTCGACATAAGCCGAAGACCGTGTCTTCGGGAGTCAGTGGAAGTCACTCAGTCCAGGCTGAAGACCTTATCTTCGAGGGCCATAGGCCCGTTAAGAATTTTGGCTTGCCCGTTGGTTGCCTAATTTTTTCCGAATACCTCGGTTTGAAGTTTACGATTCGAAAGAAATATCTCTGACCGGTTGAACCGGCGGCTGGCTCGTACTTGGACCAACATATCCCAACAAGGGACGAAAATAAAATGATGAATAGAGAGTTTTAGCAAGATAACCAGCAAGCAAACTTAAACAATTAATTATCAAATAAATGGGCCAAATTAATCTAAGAAAAAAAATTTATAAGAAACTAGATCTAATTTTTAAGACCCGCAATGTAGATCTAGTTCAAAATAAGGATTATGATCATCATGGCAAGAAAACCATCACTACTAGGGCAAGTTAACCTTCAAATGATCAGATCTAATGAAGATTAGGAAGAGTTTTCCTATCAACAATGATGGCTAATTATTTGGTGGAAGAAGAAGCTCTCATCACTCAAGGATTGAGGCCTAGAAGTCAAGTTTGGCACTCTTTACTTTGAGACTCATCTTGGCCTTGATCCATGGCATGGAGACCTTCATCTTTGACCTAGGAACCTGAGAGAACCTGTAAAGAAATTTGGAATTAGACATGGAAAAAGAATTAGAGTTGGAATGGAAACAAAGAAAAAAAGGAAGAAGAAAAAAGTGACCGGCGGCTTCGGACTTGGAGCTTGATCATAGATCCATCAATGGGCGTCCCATCCTTTACTCCTTGCAAAAGCACTTTTTATTCTCAAACTCAAACTTAGAAAACTCTCATTCTCTCCTTGGATAAAGATCTACACACTCAAACTAGCTAGAAAACTTTCACTCCAAACAAGAACTCAAAAAAACTAGAACACAAAAAAACAATCATTTCATTAATTCAAATCATAGCATAGAATGAATACAATGAAAGCCTAAGGCCCTATTTATAGGCTCCCATGCTAGGAATTTCATCCAAGGATGGAGAGGAGGGGATAAGGATGGCTTAGTTGGCTCCAACAATTTTTAGATAAGTGGTTTTAACTAAAAACAAATTATTGGTAGAAAATTACAATCACTTGACGTGTGACATTCTAGAAGGTCTTCATGTAGTTGTCAAATGCTGATGTGGAGGTCTATGTGTCATTAGTGGTGGTGCCCCACATGTCACTTGTTGGAAGGTATCTTTATATTCCTCATAAAAATCTTGATGTAGTGTAATTTCTTCTCCCCCAAGGTTTCTTGATGAGGTGTCCCCCCATGTGAAAATTTTGGCTTCAAGTCTTGGCTTGAATTGGGCTTGAATGGCTTGAATTGGGCTTTAAAGAGGTGACTTTCCATCATGCTTTGAGCTTGAGTCGACTCATAAAAAATTTTCTTCCATGTGTTGACTCATGAGTATGCTTCAAGAAAATTTGGGACTTGTTTTATGGCTCAAGATTTTATTAACTATAGCTGCAAAAACAAAGTTAGTTAATCAAAGTATATATTCTTATTATTGATGTCCCTATCAATTCTCCCGCGGTGAAAAAAAGGCTCGACTCCATCGAGTAGGCATTCATATGGCTTTGGTGATACTCTAAGAGGTCAGGGTCGATTCATTGTAAGTCCTCTCGAGTGATCCATGAATCTTTGGAATCAGGTCATCCTTGCCAGTGAACCAAGTAGCGTTGATAGTCTTTGTTTTGAGTAGTGACAATCTTGTCATCTAAGATTCGCTCAATCCTATCTTGCCACTTTAGTAATATGGCTGGTGGACACTCAAGGGTTGGTTCATTCTCAAAGGTAGAATCAAGCCTGAATAGCTCACTAGGTATCATTGTTGGTTCCTTATACTTTACTATATCTGAAATATTGAAAGTAGAACTGATACCAAAGTCGGATGGTATATCTAGCACATATTAGGTCCAATTTTCCTTACTATTTTGAAAAGGACCTACACCACGGGCATATAATCATTTTGAGCCTAATCAAGACATAGTCTCCTTCCTGAAATTTTTGGCTTTTTTTTACAAAATTTAGTCATATGCTTGTTAATTTCATTGCTCATAATTTGTTTTACTAATCACGCTATGCATATGATTCTCGTAATCATGGATACTTATGCATGGAACACCAAATGACAAAAAACAAACGCAAATGACACTAAATGGTAAAAGACAAACAAAAACAAAACAAGCTCAAATGGATTTTATTATCTATGGACTAAACTTTATTGTTGGGCTAGGAAACGAGGTTCTTAATTTCCAATATTCCCTAAATGGCTTTGAAGACTCTGGCACAAAATTTCAGGTAGGTGGCAGTGAATCTTAATTTGGCTCCCAACATATGCCAAAGAGTCTTAATAAAGTAACTGTTGAATATCACTGGGACCAGATCAATGGTATGGTAGATGTCCCAGCCAGATGGAATAGAAGAGTGAATGAAACGTAATGGTAGATCGGGATAGTGGATGTTCATAAATGGGGAATCAAGGATAGAATAATTGTTAGGAAAACTATTTTGCAGGGTTTTCAAAGGCTCTACTGCTTCTTGGAGCTGATTCGTAGGGTTTTGTTCTTTGACGATCAATACCCCAATATATGATCCTACATCGATCTCTAGATCTAAACCTTCAACATTAATTAATTCTGGATCTTCTATGCTATCCTCAGATTGATCTCCATGGTTTTGTCCTTGGATTTCATTTTGATCATCCCTGTTGTTGATTTCTTTAGGCTGGATAATTATTTTATTTTCAAGTAATTGTTCTTGATCATATTCGTCCATAAGGTTAGACCCAGCTTCATAAATTTCTTCCTTAAGTTCTTCAATGGATTTAGGATCTTCTTTTTCTAGCCCTTCATTTGGACAAGATTTTGATTCTATTTCATCTTTAAATTCTTCAATAGGTTTAGGAGATTTTCCTTCTAATTCTTCCATGGGTTTAGTCTCTTCTTCATCTCCTTCATACTTATTGAATTCAGCAATATATTTAAACACAGTTTCGTCATCTTGTCTCAATTTGTACCATTGGGTTCGAAGATTTTGCTTATAAGATTTGCCTAGGTACTTTTCTCTCAGCTTACTCTTTATATCTCTCCAAGTAATTATTTTATCCCCACTATAATAACTTTTCTGCTCAACATGTTCCCAATATGACTTAGCATGTTGGACTAGCTTTAATTTGACAAATTGACATTTTTTTACTTCCGACATTTCATCAAATTCAAAGTACTGATCCATTTTCTTCTCCCAATCGACATACACCTCAAGATTTCGATCAAAAGTGGATGCATAGGATCGATTGCTCCTAAAGACTTTCCTCCTGATCTACAAATCCTTGGCAGGGGTATCTAAGTTTATACTCGGGGGTGAGATCATGATAATGGGCTCTTGGACCAATAGGAGGTGATTTAGGATTAAAACGGGTCAAGCAATCTTTTTCGAGGTTCCTGATTTGATTATTTACTTGCCCTAACTCTTTGTTCACTTGTCCTAATTGTTTAGTTAGGGTATCAAATTTTTCAGTCAGGATCCTCATAAAGAATTCAAGATTGGGATCCATGGATACGTGTAGGACTGTTGGTATAGGACTTCAGATCAAATGGGCAAGCAGTACAAACATAACTTCTAGAGCTCCTAAACCTAAAAGTTCAAAATACAAGAATTGACTAAGTACTAGTTAAAGTTGTAATTACATTTTCCACTGGCCAAGTAAAAGGTGGGGTTGCGGGAGGCTCTCCTCGCTTTCACGAGATCTTAATTAAAAACCGCAAGTCCACTTAAGGCGTTTGCCATTGGACCTCTTGTCCTAAACACCAATTTCAAGAAGTACAAACTCAACTAATATTTGGTCTCATCTTGTACTTGAACCCGACTTGTGGGTGTCCCTAGTTTTAGATTCCTACTCGATTTCAATTATGGTTTAGGTCAATGCAAAGGTGGGTGATTGTTTTGGGCCAAGGTGATGACCTCCTTCCCTTATGTTACGATTGAATGCCCTTAATTAAATTTAGGAATAGATGCACAAACAATTCACCAACTAGATAACACAACAACTAGTATTAGTACAAACATGTGATTTAAACCTGAATTTTAAAAAAAATTAAATTCAAAAAAAAATTAAATTGAAAAATTTAGATTTTGAAGTCCAGATTTCATAAATCAAATTTTAAAATTTAAATCTCGAATTAAAATTAAAAATTCGTTCTAGAAGTTAGAGTTGTTGCAAGATAGTTTCAACCCTAACAACTTCTAGCCAACTAGTTTTAAAAAATTCAAAATTAAAATTTTAAAATTTCAAAAAATTAAAATTTAAATTTGAATTGTTAAATATCTTAGTAAAGATTCCAGATTCCAAATTTTGAAATTTAATTCCTGGAATTTGGTTAAGAAATTCGTTTTGAAAGCTTATTGTAAAAGAAAATTCCAGCAAGGAACAACTTTCAACTAGTTAGTTTTAAAAATTCAAAATTTAATTTTTTTTAAATCCAAAAATTCAAAATAAAACTAATTTGGTTAACTCTCAGATAAGAATTCTCGGATCTTAAAGTTTTGACTTCGGATTAACTCAAGTTTTGGATGAGAAGGTAGTTTGAAAATAGTTGCTAGAATGTTCCAGCAGTTTAGCTAACTCTTAACAACCTGAATTCAAATTTCGAATTCCGAATTCTAAATCCTTCTAAAATTCAAAATTCCGGTAAGAAATAACACAAATCGAAGTCTGGATCTCAGATCTAAAATTAAAAATTTTGAAAAAATATTTTTGTATTTTTTTGAAAATTAAATGAAATGAAAGGCAGAAACAGAATTTTGGACAGAACTTCAGAAATGATCTAAGAACTCATATTTTTAAATCCAGAAATCAAAAGAAAATATTTTTTTGAATTTTATATATCGAATCCTAACACACAAAGGTACTGGAAAAGTATTTTTGTGGATTTTTTTGCAATGTAAAAAAATTACTAAAATTCGTGAAAAATTCGGGTGAATACTAGAACAAAAATTTCAGCAATCAAAGTATTGACCTAGTAAACCATAAGCTCTGATACCAAAAAATTGATGGGGGACGAAAATAAAATGATGAATGGAGAGTTTTAACAAGATAGCCAGCAAGCAAACTTGAGCAATTAATTATCGAATAAATGGGCCAAATTAATCCAAGAAAAGAATTTTCATAAGGAGACTAGTTGATCTAATTTTTAAGACCAACAATGTACATCTAGTTCAAAATAAGGATTAGAATCTTCATGGCAAGGAAACCATCACTACTAGGACAAGTTAACCTTCAAATGATCAGATCTAATGAAGCTTAGGAAAAGTTTTCTTACCAACAATGATGGCTAATTATTTGGTGGAAGAAGAAGCTCTCATCACTCAAGGATTGAGGCCTAGAAGTCAAGATTGGCACTCTCTACTTTGAGACTCACCTTGGCCTTGATCCATGGCGTGGAGACCTTCATCTTTGACCTAGGAACCTGAGAGAACCTGCAAAGAAATTTGGGATTATACATGGAAGAAGAATTGGAGGTGGAATGGAAACAAAAAAAAAAGGAAGAAGAAAGTGGCCGGCGGCTTGGGACTTGGAGCTTGATCATAGATCCATCAATGGACGTCCCATCCTTTACTCCTTGCAAAAGCACTCTTCACTCTCAAACTCAAACTTAGAAAACTCTCATTCTCTCCTTGGATAAAGATCTACACACTCAAACTAGCTAGAAAACTTTCACTCCACACAAGAACTCAAAAAAACTAAAACACAAGGAAACAATCCTTTCATTAATTCAAATCATAGCATAGAATGAATACAAAGAGAGCCAGGGGCCCTATTTATAGGCTCCGATGCTAGGAATTTCATCCAAGGGTGGAGAGGAGGGGATAAGGATGGCTTAGTTGGCTCCAACAATTTTTAGGTAAGTGGTTTTAACTAAAAACAAATTATTGGTAGAAAATTATAACCACTTGACATGTGGCATTCTAGAAGGTCTTCATGTAGTTGTCAAATGCTGATGTGGAGGTCTAGGTGTCATTAGAGGTGGCACCCCACATGTCACTTGTTGGAAGGTATCTTTATGTTCTCCATAAAAGTCTTGATGTAGTGTAATTTTTTCTCCCCCAAGGTTTCTTGATGAGGTGACCCCCATGTGAAAATTTTGGCTTCAAATCTTGCTTGAATTGAGCTTTGAAGAGGTGGCTTTCCATCATGCTTTGAGTTTGAGTCGACTCATAAAAAATTGTCTTCTTCCATGTGTTGACATATGAGTATGCTTCAAGAAAATTTGGGACTTGTTTCATGGCTCAAGATTTTATTAACTATAGCTGCAAAAACAAAGTTAGTTAATCAAAGTATATATTCTTATTGTTGATGTCCCCGTCATTAGCTATAGCCAAACAACAGGAAAACCCACTTTTTGGGTCTTGGTTGCTTGTGGGTTTGAGAGATTAAGAGAGCACAGGCTTAGATCTCTTAAATAACCCCCACTCAATTAAGTTCAGATTAAGCTCAAACCAAGCATTTTCCAAGTTAATTCTAGATCAACTCAACCCAACCTAGAACCGGCCCGATAAATATCTATATATCATTAAATAGATGTTATGTACCTTTTCCTTGGGCATGATACAAAGAGATCTATTGTTGTAAATATCTCTCCCCACATAACACAAGCAAAGCCTTTTTTCCTTTTTTTTTCCTTAATTTTGAACTACAATTGTTAGGTCTGGCCAGTATGAAGTTTTTAAACTATACATTTATCAGTATTGCTCAGCCTCACTAACACGAAACCAGATTTAGCTTCAGCTGTCGTTGAATTGAGTTGGTTTGGAGAAATCCTGACCCTGAGATGGGTTGGGTTGATTAGCATTAAAACAGAGGTTGAGTTGGATTAAGGTCAACACCAAATAATTTTGGAACGGAAAGTTGAACACAGCAAATGCAAACAAGCATTAGCATAAATCATGCGTATCCACAATGATACCAGACAAAATACGAGTATATGGGCTAGCATAATTTAAGGGTTTCCTACAGAACTGTACTATACCAATAAAGTGCTGGTACAACAGATAATATAATACAGAGGAGCACTTGAGGTATCTTGGTGAATGTCTACTCGCATGTAGTTGATTTGCTTGTCTCATCCCTCTTTTAGGATGAATACAAGCACAAGAAGTTGCAACAGAAAAAAAAAGAGCTCAAGAGAGATGCCTAAAATATGTAATGCAGTTACTTATCTTCTCCATTTTATCTATTTAAAACTTTATAAGAAATTCTGCTTGAAATGGAGAAGCCGCTTAAGATATGTATCATGAGGAAATTGCAAAGAAAAATGATGATCATAATAAAATAAATTGACAAGGATTCCCCCAAGATAAGAAAGATTATTCTTCTAAATTTGTGCTAAAGACATTGTAACTCCATTTTTTCTTTGAAACATAGATAATGAAGCTCGGGGTTACAATGCCTTTAACACTAGGTGACATGTCAAAAAAGAAACTTTGCTTCAAGGTGTAACATGGGCTGGGTTGGAGCAGACTCAACCTGATCCAACACCTGATTTTAAATCGGTTGACCTATGTATTACACAGTCAGGTTGGTATTGAGTGGGTCACATCAACCCAAATTAAAGTCCATTTGGGTTTGGGTTCAATATTGAAGACTCCAGTAACCCACCCAGCATGAACTTGACCCATTTTTTATCTGCTCACATCTCAACCTGACCAAACCCAAATTGCCACCTTTTTTTCAACTTGATCCTGCATGGTAAAAGCTATGGAGTAATTCACATAGGATGTATTCCTTAATCAACAAACCAACAACAACAGTGTATTAATAAAATTTAAAGCATGGGATAATGGAGGTGTGCATGATTTAAATATCATCTTTGACAAGTTAAATTGGGCAAAAATATTCCATAGCATAAATTTGGGAGATAGCCCACCTTAACTAACCTAGCCTGAGTCAACCCGAATAATGTTTCAGGTCAAAATATATGGACTCGTGTTAGATCAAGTTAGGACCGCATGATTTCGATTATGGGTAAGGTATCACTTAGCTCTTAATGTTACCCAACCTAACCCTAGCTACACCTCTAACTCCAGGTTGATGTTGATAGTATGGACAAAGTAGACTCGATGATATGTCCGTAAGACTAAAACTGAAAGGTGGAATATCAAGATTAAACCTCTGAGCTTTCATCCTTCAGGCACTTAAGTGCCTACCCCCATGGAAAAAAAATCTGAGCTTTCATGAAAAGGTCTGATATACATGGTTGACCCCTTCCCTAATAGCTTAAGCTTTGCGGTTATAATGGCTTGCTAACATGGTATCAAAGATAAAGGTCATGGATTCAGATACCCTTTATGCCAATTTTTCTTTGATTTACCAGTTTATCATCTTGAGTTTTTCTTTTGTTAAAGTTTTTCGACAATTGTCTTGAATCATTCTTGACCTTTATGCCTTCATGTGAATCATCTGAGCCGCACATGAGGTCTCCTTAAGGCCTGATATTGTTCCCTTCCTAACACTTAAAGCTACAAGGAATAGTGGCTACTTAACACATGACTGTGTTAATGATGCTTCTATCCTTCATTAAGGCACAATGGTCCTCACTAAAAATTCTAACCATTATCTTCTTGTGATATTTCAAGCAAGAAGCTTCACAGTTATTATAGAACAAGATCTGAAAGCATGATGAACATCATACTGGTACAAGAACCTGCATTACTAAATTAACATACCAAAAATGCAAACCAAATGTAGCCACGGCCAAAGATTTAACATAGACAAAAAAATGAATAGAGAAACAAGGCAAATCTGTTCAAGAAAAAAAAAAAACATAATTGCCATCGGGTCTACGACATTCTCATAGATTCAAGTAATAAAGATTTTAATTATTATGCAGAGACTTGTATCCCAAATCATAGTTTTGCTTCACCAGTTAAATGTTAATAGGGAAGTTTTTCAGAAATCTTCTGATAAAATCCCCATGCTTCTTGGTATCTTCAATCTTTTATAGAACAGCCCACCGCCACCATTGAGGAGTCTCTAAGGATTGTTGAGTTAATTCAGTTTCCACTAGCATTGTCGAAGAATTTGTTGCTACATTCCCCTTTAATAAGCCAGAGATTGGGATTTTAACCTTGAGACATAGTACTTAAATCTAATCAAACAAATTAAAATTTTTAGTTATTACAATTGAAAGGAAATGCACCAGTTTGGCTTTTGTGTAATTCCTTTTCCAGTGGATACAGTATAATACCATGTGTCCTTGTTAGTGTCACCGGCCACAGACTTTACATATCTGAGCTTCTGAACCAAGCCTACATATTAGATTGCTAGAAACATTGAT
Organism: Areca catechu; assembly: GCA_021397845.1. Taxonomy (NCBI): domain Eukaryota; kingdom Viridiplantae; phylum Streptophyta; class Magnoliopsida; order Arecales; family Arecaceae; genus Areca; species Areca catechu. Next base: position 99,262,807 of record CM038041.1, read on the forward strand.
TCCCAAAGCTTCTTGCGCTACATCCATTCCTTTGCCTTCTAAAGAGATAAAGGGTTTGTTCTAGTATGATGCTTATATAACTTCTTGAATCATGGCAGATGATAGCTGATGCAAGCACAAACTGAATTGACAAGTATGTTATGGAAAATGAAGATCAAATCTCAATCTAGATGTACCCTATCCAGTCTGCGATCAATTTCAGGATCCCCTCCAATTGATTGCATTATGATAAATGACAGTCAACTAGTATCACATTCTCAAGAGATCAACAAAATTGTAGTCCTTTAATAGGAAATTGGCAATCCATTTCTCCAACATTTATGGTCCATTTTTTTGACTCAGTAATAAGCCCAGTATTTCTCGTCCCAAAAGATATTTCTCCTCCAAAAGCAAGAGAAGTAAAGAAAAAGTAAATGAATCAAACTGGTGAACAGACCCATTACAAATATAGGAAATATATTTTGAGTTGTTACGCTGATGTTGTGATTAATTTGACCCTGGTCACCAAAAACTCTGTCAGATACAACTCTGGGATATGTCAATCCCTTTATAGGTTTTTCTAAGCAGTCAACTTTAGAGCCAGCTTGTATGGTCTAACTTCACCATTTTCTGTCATCATAGCCTCTGAATTCCAAGTAAAGATGTTCACTGCTTAGAAATTTACGTGTCTGCTTGGTTTTGCGTTTGACTCCTGGCCCTGTTTTTACCTACTTTTTTTTTCTGATTTTGAGATATGGCACAGCATTATTCCATTTCGGCACAAAAAAATATATATTAAAAAAAAATCACCTCTGAGATGCAGCAGAAATAGATGGTCCTGCTCTCTAGTACCTAGCTGGTAATAAAGCTAAATTGTCTAAAAATATCAAATAAACTTTCTGTTCCTTTACATCTAACAACGGAACACCTCAATTGCAAGATGGTTATCTACAAAGCATCTTCCACCAGGCCATTACTTTTAGATGTAGACATCTTCGTTTGTTAACACAGATTTCTTTGGTCAGCAGGCCCAATGCTGTGCAATCCATCAATTAGTTAGGATTTGAACCTTGGGTAAAATGTGTTGACAGTGGTAATCCATTGACATGTTTCATCAACTTACTTAGCTTCCAAACCTGGATGCTAGTAATCTATTGAACCTTCTGATCTTCCTCGAGGCTTGACAATACATTGTTGACCCCTTCTCTAAAAGCTTAAGCATTTGGAGTGTACAACATTTGTAGCCCTGATGGCCTTGGAATTTCTGTTTCACTACCTACTAGGTTTGTGCAATAAAATCAAATGGTTCCAACAAAACCTTCTGAATTTAAATTTGATACATTTTTACCGAAAAAAGGATTTAGTTTATTACCAGGTATCTTTGAATTAACACAACATGGTCATTAGCTACAGTTACAAGAATGTGAGTCAATATTGCAACTTTACAAAAGGTACCGGAAACTTCAAGAAGATTGGTGACAGCAACAATTGTATATTTGCAGGTCAGAGTAATAGAAATACTTGAGATATTAACATATGAATAAAAATTGGAGTCATCTATAGGTGATTTGGTATAGTCACTAGGGGTTCGGTACTAGTAGTTTGGTTTCCAGCGCTGCCTTCACCCACATACAAGAAGGTGGGGCCAAGTGTTAAGTACATAAATGTACACATACATAAACCCATGCAGGTCAATCGAGTTTGCTCCAACCGACTCATCACCCATTATTAATTTCTGGTAGGGTCATAACCAAATCTGGGAATATGCTATAAACCATTCAACCCATCCAACCTAAGTAGTTCAACTGCTCAAACTCGTGAAACCACTGATCAATTGATCAGCTATCCACACAGACCAAAAAGTAAAAAGGGAAAAGAAAATGTATTCTTTCTTTGGTTGGAAAAGAAAATGTAATCTCAACAACCAAACCCTAACCCTTGAATATTCCAACTTCACAAATGATGGTGGGAAGTTCAAGAAGATTGGTGGCAGCAACAAGTGTATATTTGCAAGTTAGAGTAATAGCAATACTTGAGTCAAAAGCAGATTTTTGGTTAAGTCACTAAGGTTGGGTACTAGTAGATTGTTTTCAAGTGCTGCCTTCACCCTCCTACAAGTAGGTGGGGCTTTGCATCCATGCCCACCCCCCCCAACCCAAGTGTTAAGTATATCTATATACATACACATCCATACAGATATGCACATGCCTGTATGTGCATGAAGAAAAACTTGAAGTTAATAGGATGAGCAAGTTCGCTAATAAGTAATGAAGTTTAATGGTGGAAGAACAACCTATTAGCATTAGTGTTAGAAACCCAAGTGAGTCTGTCAGGTTGCTCCAGCTAACTGATCACTCATTAATAATTTCGGGTAGCATCATATCCAATCCCAAGAATATGCTAAAAGCCATTCAACTCATCCAACCCAAATGGTTCAACTGCTCAAACTAGTCAAACCACCTGGATCAGTGATTCGATTTAACCAGACAAATAGTACAAAAAGGAAAAAGGGCTCAGAAAATGTATTCTTTCTTTGGTTGAAAAAAGAAAAATGTAATCTTAACAACCAAACCCTAAACCTTGCATATCTTGTTCTTCATTCAATCTCACACCCATCACAATCCTGGAGCTTTGTCTCATATCTCCAACAACCATTTGACTGGGCCAAGCACAGTCAAGCATGGAGTGATAAAGAAAAGGTGGATAGCATCTAAAGCATTGGAGGTAATGGAGGGACATCAATTAAGACATCGGGCTTGATGCGTAAGGTAGCAAAGGGAGGTGCGGTGATTGAAAGAATAGTGCCCTACAAGCCAATCGCATGAATAATGTGATCGGGCTTTTCCAAGTAATCTTCCAACTCATGACAATATATATGTTTAGCATCTTTTGATCTGTTTTATTAGCTGATCTGGATCACAATTAAATGGTGATCAGACATGGTACTTTTTGGAATTTTTCTGGTGAGGAATGGATGCCTAAAACGCCCTCTCTCTTTAGGCATGCGCGGGGAAAGGACTGAATGCCGTATTTCTACCAAAGAGAATCCTTCTGATAAGGAACTCTTTATATCTGATACACTCTTTTTGAAGGGCATGATCAGATAGGCATGACCTTTTATTTAGTGCCCTTTTGGTTCTATTAAAGAGGATGGCAGATGGAGGACGAAAATAAAATGATGAATGGAGAGTTTTAGCAAGCTAACCAGCAAGCAAACTTGAGCAATTAATTATCAAATAAATGGTCTAAATTAATCCAAGAAAAGAATCTTCATAAGGAGACTAGTTGATCTAAATTATAATACCCGAAATGTAGATCTAGTTCAAGATAGAGATTAGGATCTTCATGGCATGGAAACCATCACTACTAAGGCAAGTTAACCTTCAAATGATCAGATCTAATGAAGCTTAGGAAGAGTTTTCCTACCAACAATGATGGCTAATTATTTGGTGGAAGGAGCTCTTATCACTCAAGGATTGAGGTCTAAACCATAAGACTAGCACTCCCTACCTTTAGGACTCACCTTGGCCATGATCCTTGGCTTGGAAACCTTCATCTTGGACTTAGAAAATCAGAGAAAACCTGTATCAAATCAGAGATTAGGCATGGAAGAGAATTCAAAATTGGAATGGAAACAAGAAGAAGAAGAAAGAGAAAACAAAGAAGTAGAAACCGGCGCCTTCAAGGAATGATGCTTGCATCTTGGATCAAGCAAGGAGCACTCCACCTTTCAAGAACTTAAAGGACCTCTCACTCCCTTCTCAAACATGAATTTAAATACTCCAACTTAAAGGACTAAATCACTCCAACTAGAAGAACTAAATCACTCCATACAAGAACTCAAGATAGAACTCAACAAGAAGAAAACCTTCATTAATTCTCAAAAATATTCATACATGGAATGCCTTACAAGGGGAGCCTTGGACCCTATTTATAGCCTTAGGGATCATCCAAAGTGAGGAGGGGAGGTGGAGATAGGTTAGCTAACCATTTCTAGTTAAATCCAACTCCTTTGGTTACATAGTTGCAATAAGAAACAACTTCTAGGTAAGAGGTTGTAACAACTTGCTATGTGGCACCTAGGTGGCTTTGATATGGCTTCTAATTGCTGATGTGGAGCCCTAGGTGTCATGTGATGTGCATCCCACTTGGCAAGTTGGTTGGGGGTTGTTGGGTGAGTGAGGAGTGGTCCCATGCTTCCCCTCAAAATGCTTGATGTGTTGTTTCTCATGTCTCCCAAAATGTGTCCCATGTGAAGAATAAAATGGGCTTCTAAGATGTGGCGTCATGGGCTTCAAAAAATGATATCTTGACTTGCTTGGGCTTTGACTTGGGCATGCTTAAAGTTGGTCTTGATCTGGATTGAGTCGACTCAAGGGACTGGCGGCCTTCTTTCATGAGTCGGCTCATGAATTGGTCTGTCTTCAAGGGTTTGATGGGCTTCATTCCAAGGTTCTCATTAATCCTAAGTACACTATTTTAGCTGAAAAAAATATCAAGAGAATTAGTTGAAAAATGTCTTTTTCTTGTTGATGTCCCATCAGTTCTCCCGGGATGGAAAAGAGCTCGACTCCGTCGAGTAGGAATCAGTCTGACTTTGATAATACTCTAGTAGGTCTGGTCGATTCTTTGTAGGTCTTCTCAAGTAATCCATGAATCTTCAGAATCAAGACATCCTTGCCAATGAACAAGTAGCGTTGATAGTCCCTGTTTCGAGTAGTGATAGTCTTATTGTCTAAGATTCGCTCAATCCTATCTTACTGCTTTGGTAACTTGGCTGGTGGACACTCATGGGTTGGCTCACTCTCAAAGATAGAATCAGACTCGAAAGGCTCACGAGGTATCATTGTTGGTTCCTTTACCCTCCTAGATCTGAATTGTTGAAAGTGGAACTGATATTAAAGTCGGATAATAAATCTAGCACATATTAGGTCCAAATTTTCCTTACTATTTTGAAAATGACCTACACCACGAGCATATAATTGTTCAGGTTTGGCCTTACCATGACATAGTCTCCTTCCTGAAAGTATTTGGCTCTTTTATGTGAGTTGATCATATGCTTGTTAATTTCATTACTCAAATTTTCTTACTAATCATGCTATGCATATGACTCTCGCAGTCATGGACACTTATGCATGGGAAGGTCAAATGACATCAAATGACAAAACATAAATGACACCAAAACAAAACAAGCTCTAATGGACTTTATTATCTATGAACTAAACTTTATTGTCGGGCTAGGAAACAAAAGTTCCTAATTTCCAATATTCCCCTAAATGGCTTTGAAAACTCTGGCACACAACTTTAGGTAGGTGGTAGTGAATCTTAGTTTGGTGCCCAATAAATGCCATAATGTCTTCCAAAAGTAACTGTTGAATATTACTGGGACCTGATCAATGGTATGGTGGATGTCCCAGTCGGATGGGATAGAAGAGTAAATGAAACGTAATGGTGGATGTTCAGAAATGGGGAATCAGGGATAGAAAAATTGTTAGGAAAATATTTTGCAGGATTTTCAAAGGCTCTACAACTTCTTGGGACTAATCCATAGGGTTTTGTTCTTTGACGGTCAATATCCCAATATGTGATCCTTCATTGATCTCTAGATCTAAACCTTCAACATCAATTATTTCGGATCTTCTATTATCTCCTTGAATTGTTCTTCATAGCTTTGTTCTTGGATTCATTTTATTCATCCCCGTTGTTGATTTCTTTAGGCTGGGAAATTATTTTATCTTCGAGTAATTGTTCTTGATCATATTCGTCCATAAGGTTAGACCCAGCTTCATAAACTTCTTCCTTAGGTTCTTCAACGGGTTTAGGATTTTCTCTTTCTAGCCCTTCATTTGGACAAGACTTTGATTCTATTTCATCCTTAAATTCTTCAATAGGTTCAGGAGATTTTTTCTCTAATTTTTCCATAGGTTTAGTCTCTTCTTCATCTCCCTCATACTTATTGAATTTGGCAATATAATCAGATTCAGTTGTATCATCTTGTCTCAATTTGTACCATTGGTCTAAAAGTTTTTGCTCATTATATTTATCTAGGTACTTTTCCCTCAATTTAATCTTCATTTCTCTCCAAGTACTTATTTTATCCCCACTATAATAACTTTTTCGCTAAACTTCTCCCCAATATGCTTTAGCATATCGGATTAACTTTGATTTAGCAAATTGACACTTTGTTACTTCCGATATTTCATCAAATTCAAAGTATTGATCCATTTTCTCTTCCCAATCGACATATACCTCAGGGTTTCCATTAAAAGTGGGTGCATAGGATCGATTGTTCCTAAAAACTCTCTTCTCCTGATCTACAAAGTCTTGGTAGGGATATCTAGGGTTATACTCAGTGGTGACATCATGACATTGGGCTCTTGGACCAAGGGGAGGTGGACTAGGTGATTCAGGCTCAGCATGGATCCTATGGGCTTCTTCTATGAAGTCATGGTGAAGTTGTCTTGAATTGTATTCAATAGTGAACTCATGATGATGGACTCTTGGACCTCGAGGAATTGACCTAAGTGACTCAGATTCGGTGGGGGTCATTGGAATCCCTTCAAGTGTCCCAACATGGTCCTTCACTTGACCTAATTCTTTTTCATTTGCCCTAATTGCCCATTTATGGTATCAAACTTTTTAGTCAGGGTTTTCAAAAAGAATTCAAGATTAGGGTCCATGGATAAAATAGACTGAGTGTGGGAATATTGGTATGGAGCTTCAAAACAAGCAGTACAAACCTAACTTCTAGGGCTCATAGACCTAAAAGTTCAAAATACAGGAATTGACTAAGTACTAGTTAAAGTTGTAATTACCTTTTCCACTGGCCAGGTAAGAGGTGGGATTGTGGGAGGCTCCCCTCGCTTTCACGAGGTCCTAATTAAAACTGCAAGTCCACTTAAGGCGTTTGCCATTGGACCTCTTGCCTTAGACACCAATTTCAAGAAGTACAAACTAAACTAATTTGGTCTCATCTTGCACTTGAACCCGACTTGTGAGTATCCCTAGTTTTAGGTTCCTACTCGATTTCAATTATGATTTAGGTCAATGCAAATGTGGATGATTGTTTTGGGCCAAGGTAATGACCTCCTTCCCTTATGTTATGATTGAATGCTCTTAATTAGATTTAGGAATGGATGCACAAAAAATTCACCAACTAGTTAACACAACAACTAGTATTAGCACACAAACATGAGATTCAAACCCGAATTTTAAAAAATTTAATTTTAAAATTTAAATCTCGAATTAGGATTAAAAATTCATTCTAGAAGTTAGAGTTGTTGCAAGATAGTTTCAGCCCTAACAACTTCTAGTCAACTAGTTTTAAACAAATTCGAAATTAAAATTTTAAAATTTCAAAAAAATTAAAATTAAAATTTGAATTGTTAGATCCCTCAGTGAAGATTCCAGATTGTAAATTTTGAAATTTAATTCCTGGAATTTGATTAAGAAATTCATTTTGAAAGCTAGTTGTAAAAAAAATTTCAGCAAGGAGCAACTTTCAACTAGCTAGTTTTAAAATTTTGAAATTTAATTTTTTCAAAAATCCAAAAATTCAAAATAAAATTGATTTGGTTAACTCTCAGATAAGAATTCTTGGATTTTAAAGTTTTGACTTCAGATTAACTCGAGTTTTGGTTGAGAAGGTAGTTTGAAAGTACATGCTAGAAGGTCCCAGCAATTTAGCTAACTCTTAACAACCTGAATTCAATTTTCAAATTCCTAACTCTAGATCCTTCTAAAATTCAAAATTCCGGTGGGAAATAACAAAATTTGAAGTCCGGATCTCAAATCTAAAAATTAAAAATTTAGAAAAAATACTTTTGTATTTTTAAAAAATTAAATGAAATAGAAGGCATAAACAGAATTTTTGATAGAACTTCATAAATGATCTAAGAACTCATATTTTTAAATCCAGAAATCAATGGAAAATATTTTTTGAATTTTATATTTCAAATCCTAAACACACTAAGGTACTGGAAAAGTATTTTTTTGGATTTTTTTTGCAATGTAAGAAAATTACTAAAATTCATGAAAAATTCAGGTGAATACTAGAATAGAAATTTCAGCAATCAAACACTTGACCTAGTAGAACCTTAAGCTCTTGATACCAAAAAATTGATGAGGGACGAAAATAAAATGATGAATGGAGAGTTTTAGCAAGCTAACCAGCAAGCAAACTTGAGCAATTAATTATCAATAAATGGTCTAAATTAATCCAAGAAAAGAATCTTCATAAGGAGACTAGTTGATCTAAATTATAATACCCGAAATGTAGATCTAGTTCAAGATAGAGATTAGGATCTTCATGGCATGGAAACCATCACTACTAAGGCAAGTTAACCTTCAAATGATCAGATCTAATGAAGCTTAGGAAGAGTTTTCCTACCAACAATGATGACTAATTATTTGGTGGAAGGAGCTCTTATCACTCAAGGTTGAGGTCTAAACCATAAGACTAGCACTCCCTACCTTTAGGACTCACCTTGGCCATGATCCTTGGCTTGGAAACCTTCATCTTGGACTTAGAAAATCAGAGAAAACCTGTATCAAATCAGAGATTAGGCATGGAAGGAGAATTCAAAATTGGAATGGAAACAAGAAGAAGAAGAAAGAGAAAACAAAGTAGAACCGGCGCCTTCAAGGAATAATGCTTGCATCTTGGATCAAGGAGCACTCCACCTTTCAAGCACTCAAAGGACCTCTCACTTTCTTCTCAAACATGAATTTAAATACTCCAACTAGAAGAACTAAATCACTCCATACAAGAAGAACTCAAGATAGAACTCAACAAGAAAAAACCTTCATTAATTCTCAAAATATTTCATACATGGAATGCCTTATAAGGGGAGCCCTTGACCCTATTTATAACCTTAGGGGTCGTCCAAAGTGAGAAGGGGAGGTGGAGTTAGGTTAGCTAACCATTTCTAGTTAAATCCAACTCCTTTGGTTACATAGTTGCAACAAGAAACAACTTCTAGATAAGAGGTTGTACAACTTGCTATGTGGCACCTAGGTGGCTTTGACATGGCTTCTAATTGCTGATGTGGAGCCCTAGATGTCATATGATGTGGCATCCCACTTGGCAAGTTGGTTGGGGGGTTGTTGGGTGAGTGAAGAGCGGCCCCATGCTTCCCCTCAAAATGTTTAATGTGTTGTTTCTCATGTCTCCCAAAATGTGTCCCATATGAAGAATAAAATGGGCTTCTAAGAGGTGGCGTCATGGGCTTCAAAAGGTGGTATCTTGACTTGCTTGGGCATTGACTTGGGCATGCTTGAAATTGGTCTTAATCTGGATTGAGTCAACTCAAAGAACTGGCGGCCTTCTTTCATGAGTCGGCTCATGAATTGGTCTTTGTCTTCAAGAGTTTGATGGGCTTCATTCCAAGGTTCTCATTAATCCTAAGTACACTATTTTAGCTGAAAAAAAATATCAAGAGTTTTAGTTGAAAAATGCTTTTTTCTTGTTGATGTCCCATCAGATATGGTATTCAAGTCCTTCAGGACAACATCAAAAGTTTAAATGCTGTCCACACTTCCTACAACTCTAGTTCTTAGGACAAGGCTTAGTTGTTTTAAGACAATCCTATTACTATTGAAACAAGGGTCAAGGAGGTTTTAAAAGAAAGAATTCTAGAAGCCTAAGAAGTGTTCCGATGCTTCAGAACATGTGCTGATGGTCAGGATGACCAAATGGAGGCATTGACTTCCAAGTGTGGGGCTAGTCGAGTTCTAGAGGATAGAACTTTTGAATCAAGACATCAGGTTAGAGCACTGTCCTTGGTATGATTCCTATGTGGATCACTGTTGAAGGACAGACACTTGTGTGCCTATGAAAAATTTTGCGAGACAAATAAGTCTCAATACCCTCTTATTACACATTAATCTTTGATTGTATTGTCAAGGTGGATCTTAGGCATTAGGGTTTTGGTATAATAGGATATTTTGAATAAAAGTTTTAAACACCAGTGCTTCCACTGTGCCTGCTGAAACCCAACAGTGATGATGCCGACATGTTCATTAATGGAGCATGCAAACAATTTCATACTTTGCTGAGACTTCTTGTCAAGTCTAATTCCTCTCTCCACAAATTTTTACCAGCCTTTTTTGTTATAGAATTACTGTCTCAAGCTCAGTTGAACTATAAGATCTATGCTCCTGCCCTACGATAATTTAAGATGACTCAGAAAAATCACATTCAGTTGCAGGAATTTCGTGGTGGATTAATGGAAAATGCAGACAGTTTCCTACTTTGCTGACATTTCTTGTTGTCTTATTCCTCTCTCCAGAAGTTTCTAACAGCCTCTTGTAGCAGCAGAAATGCAGTCTTCATCTCAGTTGATCAATTAGATATATGCCACCGCCCATTGATAATTCTTAAATGACTTCTGATCCGGTTCCCCCTCTTTAACCATCAAGAACTTCCATAAGATAACTTTTATATTGTCAAGAAAAGGAAGAATAGATCCATCAAAAGGTTTCTATATAAGGAACAAGAATGATAAAGTTCAAATAACACGCCTTAAAGTTCAGTTGTCACCAAGAAAATAGTTTTTATTGGAAGGAGTCCGACATCTAAATGACAAGGATCGTCTATATCTACTAGCATGTAGGATCATAAAAGTTATTTCTTTAGGCAAATAGTGAGCTTATGTAAGTATCCATTAACTAAGTTTTAATACCACCAAAATTGAAACAAAAATGAATCATGTTCCAAATTTTTATTTATATTTAGGGAAGGAAGAAACATATACCTAAAAAAGAATTTAGAAGTACAGAAACTATTATATAGAGATTGCAGACTCACATCATCAATTTTGAACTGAAGAGCTGCAAGGTGGTCCCTCTTCTCCTCTAGCATCTTAACATTTTCCCGTGATTGTTCTTGTAGATTTATTGATTCCTCCAATTTTAAGACAGATGCTTTCTTTGTATCCTCAGCAAGAACATTGAGTGCAGGTTTGAGGATAGTTTTGTAATTGGTGCCCAATACTTCAGCTGGAGAAGATCCTTTAGCATTCAGGACATACTGAAAATCATTTCCAAGTTTTAACCTTCAAAACAGTGGAAAAGCAAATGTCAAAACGCATCAAGTCAGTGACCACAACCAAGCTGATAAAACAGAAATCAAGAAGAAAATAACAAAGAATGCAGATATTAAAATCGAAGTGATGCAGAAGCAACAGGTGAGTTCATATGATGTATGAGAAAGTCCTGGGATATCCTAGGTTTCAAATAGCATATTGTAACTCTCCAAGAAGAAATGCACAAGGATCCTTTGTAATTAATTCTAGGTTTCAGAAAGTCATACAAAAGCAAAATTGTAGAGTTCAAATATTTCAAATGAATCCCTAAGTTTAAAAATTACTAGTGTTTGAGGGTTTCAAAATTATAATTAATTAGAAAAAGGTTCAAAACACTAATCTATCTCAACATTCAGATGCTAAAAATATAGGCTTTGGAGATTTAAAACATTTTCAAACTAGATTTGTTTCAAGTATTCAAAAGAATATGTATATTCAAAACAAAAGTACAATCTAACTTGAAAATGAGAGGTGGAAAAGGAATTCTCCCAAAGAAGGAACACAACATCAAAACTTGAAAGGAATGCCAAGACTTGAAAACATGATTTAAAGACATGGAATACTTACTCTGTTAGTTGTGATGTATGAAAAAAAAAAATATATATATATATATATATATATATATATATTTTGCAATATTTGAAAAAAAAAATTTTGTGGTGTGTGTGGCAGAACAAATTTGGTATAATAAAATAATTTTAAATACAATAGAATAAAGTTAGGAAGTCTGGCCTTAAAGGCTTATAGAATTACTATCCTAAAGAAGATTGATCCATTTCTCATGCGAAGAATGATTAGACCACACGCTCTCCTCCAAGGTACAACTCAGAAGCCAAAACTCCAACGCCCATTGGTGGCACGATCTTGAATGGACGCCGATCAACTCGTCTTCGTCCCAAAAATTTCAAAGTGGAAAAAGATAAGAGAGAGAATTTTAGAAATTTTTAAAATAGAAAAATATAGAAGAGGGAGAGTTTGGAATTCTTTTTGAATACCTTGTAGGGCTAGAATAGAAGCCTATTTATAGGCTCAAAACCTAGAGAAAATTCCTAAAAGGCCCTCAACTGGCCGTTATGGCATTTAATTAAAAATTAGCCATTATAAAAATTAAATTTGAAATTAATAAAAAAATACAAAATGGAAAATAGTTAAAAATAAACCATACGCGACCCGCGTGCATTGCGAGCGGGTGGGGGGTTGCCTTTTTTTATTTTGGTATTTATCGGTAATGTCAACAATCATCCACAAAAACAAAAAAAAGTTTAATATTATTAAACTCGGTAAATAATTTAAAATTTTGAACTTTTACTATGCTTAGTGCAAGTACCTTTTATGTTTAAACTTGCATTTAGTATAAAATATACAGTATGAAGATGAGCTTATCATAATACGGGATAATGCTATCTAGGCCATGTGCTTGCCTTGATTTTCATGGGAGTTACTAGGAATTCGTTCTGGTCCCATAGTCGCGGTCTCATGATTACTCTCACTAAGATAGATCCTCCAAGGGTACATGCAATGAAATCGTACCTCGCTAAACTCACAATCTTGGATCTATTAAGAGCTATGCTCAACCTAACTGTCACAATAGAACACCACACTATAGGATATGGATGGAATGGAGACAAACTCCATATCGATGCTCCCAGACATCACCTCAAAATTATTTCCCTTTGAACCTTAACCATGGCGTTGCCATGATAGTAGGGGTCCACTGGTGATTAATGTGTGGGCTTAAACCCCATCCCCCTCGATATCTCAGATATCACAATCTTTGAAAGGCCTTTGGTCAAAAGATTCGCCAGATTATTTTTAATCTTATAAATTACAGTGATATCACTTCTTTCATTTTGTTTATTACAGCTTTATACCTAATCAGGATATAATTATTTATATTTATTAGTTGTCTGTTGATTCAACAGATCAAATAGATCTCTACAATCATCAAAAGAAATTTTGAAATTTTTAGTAATAGAATTGCTATATCACTGATCTCTGATTTTATTACTAAAATCTATAGGTATTGTTGTTTTGGATATAGCCTATAATATAACATTTATAATCTTAGATCCTAGTTTTCTCTTTCTGGATTCAGGAATATTAACCTTAGCTATACACCCCCACACTTTGAGAAAATCTAGATTATGAGTCCTTCCTTTCCAAAGTTCATAAGAAGTCTTTTGAACCTTCAACTACATGAGCTTGGGATCCGAAGAAAGCAAAAGGTTTCTAAAGAGGCTCCTTTTGATGAAAACAGTCTCTTGCAAGATAATTTGTTCTCTCGCACACAAAACAAAACCTTTCACTTGGATCTTGGACAGGCTTGTTGGATCTAATGTTACTGGTTTTAAAGATTTTATCCTTGGATTTGAACTTATTTGAATTAGACCAGTTAGGTTGGTTCGACTAGTATTGGTTGTTTGGTTGAAATCTAGGCTTTTGATTTTGGTCTAGTATTGTTGTTGGACTAGTATTATTGGGTTAGGTTAGATACTTGAAATTCCACATTATGGCCGTGGAGACCTGGCCTCGAATCCCAGCAGCCACATTAAAATTTCTTATTTAGACTGTTAGTTATGATGTATGATAAATATATATATATGTATTTATATATAATTTTGAAATATTTGAAAAATAATTTTTTGTGGTGTGTGACAGAATAAATTTGGAATAACAAAATAATTTCAAATACAATAGAATAAGGTTAGGAAGCCTGGCCTGGAAGGCGGATAAAACCACTGCCCTAAAGAAGATTTGGTCTCTTTCTAGTACAAAGAATGATTTGACCACACGCTCTCCTCCAAGGTACAACCTGGAATCCAAAACTTCAATGTCTATCGGTGGCACAATCTCGAACGGACGCCGATCAGCTCGTCTTCAACTCAAAAATTTCAAAGTGGAAAAGATAGGAGAGAGAATTTTAGAAATTTTTAAAATAGAGAAATAAAAGAGGGAGAGCTTGGAATTTTTTTTGGATACCTTGTAGGGCTGGGATAAAGGTCTATTTATAGGCTCAAAACCCCAGAGAAAATTTCCAAAAGCCCTCAACTAGCCGTTATAGCATTTAATTAAAATTAGCCATTACAAAAATTAAAATTTAAAATTAATAAAAAAATCAAAATGGAAAACGGTTAAAAATAAACCATACACGACCCACGCGCAGCGTGCACACGAATCGTGCGCGTTGCGAGCAAGTGGGGGGTTGCCTTTTTTTTATTTTGGTTTTTATCGGTAATGTCAACGTACTCAAAGTTCAGTACCAAAAGAAAACCACATAATCCTTGCCTGAGCTTTCATATCTTAGGAAAGGTGCATCCTCTTCTTCCTCTTTTCTTCCTAACCTACCTCTATTGACCTCTGCATATAGGCATGGAAAGCCCATTCAGGTTATTCATTAGGTCAGCTAAATATTCAATCCAAGTAGGTCTAGCAGGTCAATTGGGTGAGCAGGTTAGATAAGTCAGCAATTCAGCAACCTCACGAAACAGGGTTATTCACATGAGTTTTCTAAGAAAAAAAACTTCTTTCTAAAAATTTACTAAAGGACTTTATGGGATGTTGTTAACACTTTAGCCTTCCTTATAGCCTAGTTGGCCACATTGGTATAAAGTACACTTTGTTTCCCCATTGGCTCTTTGTGAAGTCCCAACTGACCTATTTTCTTCCTTGTGTTTGGCCATGGCCTCCTACATCAACATGCCAATAACCACGCCTCTGCCTTCCACCTTCTTCACCGGGCATAAGATGTAGGCACTCATATAACTGCCTCCTTATTGACCTTAAGGGCCTGTTCTTTGAAGAAAAATAACTTATATGGGAATCTCTATTTTCTTAAATAAATATTTCCTAGGTAATATATAGGAAAATAATTTATCCATATTCTTTTATGTATTAGAAATAACTCTAGTATCTATTATCCATGTTCTTTGCATTACTACTTCCTAAATAAGTTAATAAAATCTATCCATATTTTCCTTAATACCTTTATTATATAAATATATCTATTTTATATATATAATTTATATTATATGATATATAATTTAATATATAGCAATATACAGTATAATAGAATATAAATAATATATTTTATCTTTCTATAATATTATATATTATATACTATATTATGTTATATATCATATAATACTATATATTATATAATAATGATAAATTATTTTATAATAATATATTAATTATAATAATATAATAGTATAATACACAATTATGTGATATAATATTACATTATATCATCATAATAATATGATATATTATAAAATTTAATATATATAATTTAATATATCATAATATATAATGTAATATAATATAGTTTATTTTACTATAATATTATTTATTATATACTACATTGTGTTATATATCATATAATATATTATATAATATTATTTCTTATTGTATAATAAAGATAAATTATTTTATAATAATAGATTAATTATAATAATGTAAAAAAATAATACACTATTATATAATATAATCATAATAACATAATATATTATAATATTATAATAGCACATTATATTATTATAAAATATATTATATTAGCATAATAATATATTATATATTAATGTATTAGATTATATTACATATACTATAATATATAATTTATATATTATATATTATATTATATTATATATTATTATTTTATTTTATTTTATTATTATTATTATATGTTAACGATATATGGGAATAAAATAAAAAGCTTATTTTCCTGGTTCATGGAAAACTATCTTATCCACCTCCTAGGTGGGTAAGACTTTCTTCCTTATTAGTAGATAAATGCTATCCATGAAAAAAATAATTTATCCACCTCAAAAAGTATAAGAACATGGTTAAGTTGGTCAATAGAAAAGTTGACCAACTTGAACCAACTTTTTATCCAACCAACTTAACCATGTTCTTATGCTTTTCGAGGTGGACAAATTATTTTTCATGGATAGTATTTACCCAATTAAAAGGAAGGAAAGTCTTATGATAGTTTTCCATGAACCAGGAAAATAAACTTTTTATTTTATTCTTAATATAACCTAACCATAGAATAATAATTAATATACATTATAATATAATATATTATAATATAATGCATACTACATTATATCATATAATACTATATATTATATTATATGTAATGTAATCTATTCATTAATATATAATATATTATTATACTAATATAATATATTTTTAATAATATACTATGTTATTATAGCATTACAATATATTATATTATTATATTATTATAATTAATCTATTATTATAAAATGATTTATCATTATTATATAATATATTATATCATAGAAATAGAATATAGCATTAAATATATAATATTATAGTAAAATAAAAATATATTATTTATATTATATTATATATTATGATATATTAAATTATATATCATATAATATAAATTATTATATATATAATAAATATATTTATATAATAAAGGGTATTATAAGAAATATGGATAAATCTTAGCAACTTACCTGGGAAAGTAGTAATGCAAAAGAACATGAATAATATATTCCAGAGATATTTTTAATGTACTAAAGAACATGGGAAACACTTATCCAAGAAAATAGAGATCCCCGGGTAAGTTATTTACCCTCCAATGAACAAGCCCTAAGTCATGACAAATTCTTAAACAAAAATAAGGACGTACTCCAGAATGAAATGAGAGGAAGAACCATAGAGAATAAAAAACAAAAGTAAGGGGGTGACACATTCTCTTGCCCATTATTCTTAAGCAACAAGGAGGTCATACTCTGTGAAAATTCATTTTTCTCCATCTCGTTCCATCCCAAAGTTGCTTGTTTTGTACTTCTGCCAACGAAAAGTAGTTTGACATCACCAGCATCATATTCTTGTGTAACTCCACATCTAAACATCCCCAAGATTACAGATGCACAGATATTTGGTATGCCACTGCTTTGCCTTTGGATACTGTATCATCTTTTGCTGCAGAACTTATAAAAAATCACCTTATAGCAATGGAATGTACATCCATGGGATTGGAGAAGTTTGAGCTTTATATGATAATTTAAGAGAAACGTTTCAGCAAAAAAAAAGGACCAAAAGTTCCATAGCAACTTTAACCTTAGATTCCACTTCTATAAAGATGTGTCACAAGTATTTTTCAGTATGCAGTGAAAGGAGAATTATGTTTGCCCAAAGAACTAGTAGTTATGTCACAATGAAAAAGCGATTTCTGTTTCACAGCAGCATAATTTAATGTATAGCACTGGCACTTCTTTCCAAAACTATCCAAACAAGTCATCAACCAAAACCTCATTTCCTACTCTTGAAGCCTCTTCTTCCTATCCCATTCCTCACTTTTATCACATCCACCTCTCCTACAACAGTGTATCCGATTTCCTTTCCTTTGATTAAAATATGTTGTTTCCATAAAGAAAAAAGGTCACCATCTTTCCCTCTTTGAAACACCAATTCATGTCCAATAACCAAAGGACTTTCTTTCTTCTCATTTTTGCCTGAACATTGAAACAAATTACAGAATCACCAAAGGCATATGTTTCCTGGGCTTCTATTTCTTCTCCAAAGTCATCAAAACTACCAAAGAAAAGCCCAGCAGGACTTCATAAACACCCAGGAGAAGATAACTCTTATTTTTACCTGATATAGCAAAGCAGGGTAATGGAGAAGGCATTATGTTAAATAAATTTACAAGAGAGCAAAGTTAAATATTTTGAAGAATAATATCATTTTGAAAAAAGCCCTAAAGGAAATGTCTAATTAAGATAACATGTAAATCAGGAATTAGCTCTCATTTGAATTTAATAAAAATAATCAAATATCCAAATTGCTTAACAATCAAAGATTGATTCTCCAACTTTAGTACCAATTCCAAATTTTCAGGTTGGCTTAAAATAGAAACTTCTAAATGTTAAGGTAATCCACACACACATTAAAGCCTTATAAATTCTAGAATATCTGAACATTGCTAAAATTTGAAGGTTCGTACAAGAACTGATTTACATGTTAGTTTCCAATAAATATCATCTATTTTATTACTCTTAAGCACACAGCACATTAATAGATATATATATTTCTCTAAGCATATGGTGAATTATTGCATCATACAGATACTTCATAGGTGCCATATTTCTTCTTTTCTTTTTTGCTCTATCTATCGTTTTTCTTCTTTTCGAGAGCCATGGTTCCTCTCTCCTGAACCCAAAGTTACTCAAGAACCCACTATGTGTTAAAGGTAACTGAAGGCTTTCCTCTATACTTCTACCTGGGCAACTAAGTTGATCTTCACCTCATCAGTCAACAACAGATCATCTAAAAATAACATAAATCATAATGTTCATCTACATGTCTGCAGCATGTCCATCTCCAACTAATGCAATAAGATACTGAGTTACATTTGACCAAGGTTAGAAGTTCAATTACGTTTCAGTTTCAAACTGCCATGTTTCAGATTCGACAATTTTGGCTATAACAAGAGTTTAAGATCAAATTCTGAAGCTTCAGCCAAAAAAATATAAAAAACAAAAATAGGAAAATAAGAGACACAAAATATGCTAAGGAAACATACATACCTACATACATACATATGTATACATGTACATCTGTACATATGTATGTATGCATGTATATATATAATGCATGCATACATACATATTTACATATGTATATACATATGCATGCATGCATGCATGTATATGTATGTATGTATGTATTTTCACACATATATACATACATACGTATACACATACATACGTATACACATACATACATATACACATACATACATACATGCACGCACACATACATACGTGTATATATATATATATATATATACACACACATACATACATACATACATACATGCACGCACACATATATACGTGTATACAAATACATACATATACATATATTCTGGACCTCAACTATGCTCAATAGCACCCGAATCGAAGTATGATAGACAACCAGGAAGAATACTTCATTATAGTCAATGCCTTCCTTCTGAGAGTATCCCTTAGCCGCTAACCTGGCCTTGAATCTGATACCTCCTTATTCTGAAGGTTCTTCCTTGCGTTGGAACACCCATTTGCATCCTATGGATTTCTTTCCATTCGGTAGTTGCACCAACCGCCACGTTTAGTTCTTCTGAAGGGATTGCATCATTTTTGTCATGGCTTGGACCCACTTATCTCTTTCTTTGCTTGCCACGGCCTCCTCATAGATCTAAAGATCTCCATTTGCTGCTGCTAATACATAAGACATGGTCTCACCAAAGTCATACCTCTCCATTTGCCTCACATTCCGTTTAAGCTTGTGTAGTGCAATACCAACATTTGTGCTGGGATTTTGCTCCTCCCTTTGCACCTCTCGGCCTTGACATTATGTATCTCCTCCCTCCATATATGGAGGCATTTCAAAATGGTTCTCCACCTGAATTCCATGTCCCCCTAGTACACCAATAAGAGACAAAATAGTATAAGAAGTTAGCCATCCAACCTTGGCCGATTAGACCTCATATTGCTCCTCCATAACCCCTTGCATCTTTAGGATTGAGTTTTCATCAAAGACCACATCCCTACTGATTATAGCCTTCTTCTCCAGGGGATCCCACAATCCGTACCACTTGACTGCATGCTAATACCCAATGAATACCATCTTCTTCGACTTGGCATCCAACTTGCTCCACTCACTAGCATCAATGTGCACATAAGGCATGCAACCAAAAATCCTGAGATGGCCTAACACTACCTTCATCCCGGACCATAGCTCCTCTGAAATCCACCCATCTAGCTTGGTATGAGGGGACCGATTCACCAAATAGTAAGCTGCATCTACCGCATCCATCCAAAATACCTTGGAAAGCCCTACTTGCAACCCTATGCACCAAGCCTTTTTCATGAGAGTCCTATTCATCTTCTTGGCCACCCCATTCTACTGGAAAGTTTTTCTAACTAAAAAATGCTTCTTTATCCCATATTCTTCACAAAATTAAAGAAACTCCCTACTTATGAATTCGCCACCATTATCAGAATGCAAACACTTCACACTAAAACCTTCTTTACTTTTGCCTTCCAAGCTTTAAACCTACAGAAAATCTCATACTTCTCCCTCAAGAGAAACACCTAAACTCTCCTATAAAAGTCATCAATAAAGATTAAATACCTTGCCCCATTCTCGGCTGAAACAGGGGCTAGCCCCCACACATTCAGGTGCACTAGCTCTAGGAGACCTCCGCTACATGTAGTACTGATGGCAAACTTCACCTAGTGTTGTTTATCCATTTGGCACAGCTCACACACCTCTAGAACATCTCCATCCAAGTCTGGAATAACTCCATTCCTGCTTAGCACCTTCATACCATTATCTCTCATGTGGCCAAGTCAAAAAATGCTACAAATGGTATATATCCTGCTGCTCTTGTGCTGCTACAGTTGTTTCGGATCCTCCACTCACCATTGAACCCTCCATTTTGCATAAGTTGTTCTCCAACCTCCTCCCCCTAATCACAACCATGGCTCCCTTGGTTATGGTTAGAACACCACTCTTGGAATGACTACTAAAGTTATAACCATTTCTCCTTAAATAGCCTAGCGACACTAAATTCTTCTTCAGCTCTAGGACATGCTTCATATTTGTAAGAGTAATCACCATCCCATCAAACATCCTCATCTTAATGGTCCCTATTCCAAACACGTTGCAAGGATGATCATCCCCTAATGTCACATTCCCTTCCTTGGTTTTGGTGTAAGTAGCAAACCAAGACCGATTTGGTATATGGTGATAAGAGCAAGCCAAATCCAATGTCCATATGTCCATGTTGTTCTTGTGTCCATCCGAAACCACTAAGAGGTCATCCTACACCTCAAGATCAAACACGACACTTTCTGAATCCGTTGCCTTCTTTTCTCCCTTATTCTTCTTCCAAAGCAAACAATTTCACTTGAAGTGCCCTGCTTCATTACACTTGAAGCACCTAACCTCCTAGCCTTTCCATGGCTAGGATGCCCCCTTTGCTTACTCCTTTCCTTTCCTCTTCCAGGCCTCTCCCCTATGGCTAAGCCCTCCCAAGAAACTCCTTCCTTGGTCAATCTTTCCCTTTGCTCATTAGACCTAAGCACCGAAACTACTTCCTCATGGTACAATGTCTCCTTTCCATAAAGCAAAGTGGTCACCAATGGATCATCTAAAAATGGCAACGAGCATAGTAAGAGTAGAGACTTATCCTCATCCATCTTCACCCCAAGATTCAACAAATCGATGCTAACCTGATCAAACTTCTGAATATGCACCACAATGTCACCACCCTCACTTATTCGCAAGCTATACAATCTTTTCTTTAGCATCAACTTGTTACACATGTTTTTCCCTATATGCATGGCATGCAACTTAGCCCAGAAACCCTTGGGTGTCCTCTTTTCTAACACGCTATACAAGGCCAAATTAGCCAAGCAACCTCTGATGGCCGAACAAGCCATCTTCTCCAATGACTTCTACTACCTATCCATCATACCCTCCGACCTATCCTCTAGGTCAGGATATAATTTATTTTGCACTAAAAGATCCTCTACCCTGACCTTCCATACTAAGAAACTACTCTTCCCATTAAACTTCTCAAAATCTACTTTGATGCTATTGCTCATAGTTGGCGCCTATCACAATCACAACAACTACAAAACCGATTAAGAAGTTACCTAGAAAATGGGGCGGATTGCCTTCTTCACCTCACAAGCCCTGGCTTTGATACCACATGTTGATGCTCTGATAATGGCATGTTGGAGGTTTAAAAAAAAGAAGAAATAGTGGGACAAGGAGAGTTGAAGTGGCTGAATGGAGATTTTGGGTTCTAGGCACAGGAATGGGAGAGATGATGAGAGAGATATTTTTCTTCTTTTTGGGAGAAAATTAAGCTTAATTACTATTCCAAATCTAATTACACCACATGTGCATTTATACAAATAGTTTTTAAATTTCAAATTTGAAATTTGAACCCAAGCCCAAGCTCCAAAAAACTCTCAATGCTATTAGCCCACATTGTGAAAGCATTCACCCAAGCCCATGTGCAGTCTCATCTCCTTGGACCTAAACCCAGTCCAAAATGTAGCTCGGTCCCTCAAGACCTCCTTCTCTTAGGCCTCAAGGATGTGTGAAGGCTTAATGCCTCCACCCTAGGACCAAAACAAGCCCTAGCAAACTCCAATGGGCAGCCCACGACCTAGGGCTGTCCAACCAAGGCCTTGCAACCTTTGCAGCCTTCTTGCTTTATGGAGCCATAGCCTTGGCTCCTCCCTTGGCCTCCCAAGGCTTGGGAGTACAACATTTGAGCTTACAATCCCCTCCCCTCCCTTTATCCTAGTTGCTCCACTCATACTAAAGATTGAACATGTGAAAGGTTACATACCATGATGTTAAGTTGTTCATATTTTTAGTTAATTGATTTTCTTAGTTTGAAGGACATTTGAATTCTTAAAAAGCAATAATTTTGTATTATGTTTATATTACTGTTGAATATTTGATTTGTTAAGTTCTATATCTCCAACTCTTATTTTGCTTAATATCATCTAAAGTACTAAGATTTATTTTTATATTATTTTTTAGTTGTTTAATTTGTATGCAAAAAAAAATTTGTAACTTTACCCTAACCGATCTATCCAACCTACCCTATCTAATTCTACCCACTCTGCCCTTCCCCGAGACAACAGGTGCATGTATGGCCTACCCAATCCATGCCAGACTCATTGTCGTCCCTATTTAAACTAAGAACTAGCAAACCCAAGCTTAAATATTGAGCATAAACTTTTTCTCCTACTAATATTTGAAGATTATCTTGAAGACCCAAAAGATTCTCTTACATGCTAAGATACGGACAAGTACACATCTAAATTGTACACCTTTGAACTGGTTATCTTTCTCATAATCAACCTTAACCTCTAACCTTAATGGCATCAACAAATTGAGACTTTTCTTAATACTGATATCATTATCTTTTATTTTAGGACAAAGCAACCAATTTAGATGCTCCTACGATGACAAATATTCACCTCGTCATTATTTTGAAACTTCAATACAATTAAATTAATCTAATGTTGAATGTCTCAACACCATATTGTGATAAAGAATTTGATTTGTTGGGAACATCACCTTATTTGCTTGAGTGCAATTGCATAGAGTATAAAGAATGATGGGCTTGCAACTTGGAGAAAAGACAAGAAATGGTCTCAAATGCAAAGGCCTTGGTCTTAACATTGCTTCTAAAAGTCTGCAACAGCATGTGCCAAAGCACACAAGTGCAAGCTCAAAGACATAAAAAAGAAGCAAACATTATGAGAATAAGGTTGTAGATGAAGAAACCACCCAAAAATGATCAAATAAGGCTGAATGATCATACATTATCGATCATTTTTTAAAAAAATAATAAAACAACTACTTCAAGAAGGTCTTTTTATTCACTTGAAAGGGTCATGTAATATAGTCAATCTATGAAGGCAAATTGATGCTAGTGCACTAGACTGATTGAGAAATTAAATATAGAGATTCGAAGTCTAGGAATTTGTAAGTATCTCCGTATGATATCAATGAAAAACTTCATGGCCGGTGTTGCCATAGCATCAGATGATTGCTATCAAATCATGAATTCATGATAAAGAATTTCCTACAGCTCATTAGCAATAACAGAATTCTTTCTTTTTGGTTGGTGTTGAGGGGTGAGGGTGCTAGATTATTTACACAATTAGACCAAGTGCAAAAGAATGCAACATGAAAAAAGACTAGATGCAGCATAAAATGGGAGAAACCTTTTACCACTTCCACATGTACCCAAACAAGTTAATAAAGTTGGATAGCATGAGAACAAAATGTATATTATAATTAGGTGTAATGAAGATGGTGTAGGAGTGCACATGATACAAGTAAAAAAAGATTTAGCATGGCAACATATCCTTCTCAATTTGTTATTCCTTACACCCTTGTATCAGTATAGCCTTTAACTTCCCTCATACAGGAAACCAGTAGAAGATGCAAAACTTTTCCTTTTACTTTTCATCAACTGAGATCACAAATACATAAATATTAGAACTTTCCCTCTATCATTACTGCTTCACTGACTTAGAAACAATTACCTAGTTTTAAAATGCAATAAACAAATCACTACCCCTTTTTTGGACCATATCAACTTCCATGTTAATGAAGCAACAGAGGAGGTTCAGAACAGACACCTCCTGACTATGATTGAATTTGATCAGAATATATATATAGATATAGATAGATAGACATACACATATATGTATGTATATGCATGTATATATGTATATATATTATGTTCCTGGATCCATAGTCATTACCAGCAAGAAAAACCAAAAAGGCCATTATAGGTAAGCCACACAATATGCAGAATCATGAACATAGATTTCTTTTATATACAAGCATATTTACGCAGCCAATATAATGAAATCACCCAAAACAAAGTCCATCCTGAAGAATGGGTTTTATTTTAGTCTACTTGCAGGATAAGATGTTATATGTATCCAATGAAACAAGAGGAGAATTGGATTATGCATAATGATTCAGATTGTGTGTGTAATGAGATCATAGGGAGATTACTTTCTTATTGCCTGATTGCACTTGTCTGACAGCACCTCAAGCTCATTGAGCTTTCGCTCAACAGCGGCCTCGAGCTCCCATGCCTTCTCCTCCAGCACATTCCTCCCACTCTCCGCTTCTGCTATGTCCCTCTCAACAGCCTGCAGTTCCCTCTTCATCCTCTCTGCATCCCTCACGTTCACCGTTTGTGCATCTATCCTCTTCTGTAGCTCCTCGTTCTCCTCGCAGATCCTCCGGATCTCCTTCTCCTTCGCTTCCAGCTCCTTCTCCCAGTCACCCAGCGCCGACTCCATCGCGGCCACCTTCCCGCTCCAGGTGTCAACGACCGCCTGGAACTTCTTGACATCCTCCACCAGCATGGCACGCTCGCGCTCGAGAGCCTCGCGACGGGAGGGACCCGAGGTGAGGGTGCGGAGTTTGGCCTCCAGGTCATTTGCCTTCTTCTCGAGGGCTTCAACGGCAGCGGTCGCATTGGCGGCTTGGTGCTGGGCCTTGCGCAGATACTCGTCGTCGAGCTCGGCGACGGCGTCGTCGTCGCCGCCAATGAACAGGGAGTAGCTGCGGGCGACGTAGAGGAGGAAATCGTTAGTGGCGGTCGGGTCGATGGGAGGGGCGAGGTGATCGGAGACACGGGCGAGCTGGACGAGCCAATAGAGGACGGAGAGGAGGGGGGGCCAGGCGTGGGGGGTTCCCGGTGCTTTGAGGGCGGAGCGGTTAAGCTTGACCGGGCAGCCGAGGTGGCGGAGGAGGGTGGGGAGGTCATCGTCGAGGTCGACGAGGGGCCAGTCAAGGCGACCGAGGACGAAGCGGAAGGCGTCGGTGATCTCGCGGCCGGACGGCAGTGGGGGACGGAGGGAGGTCGGGGCGGAGAGGGAGGAGAGGTAGGCGTTCACGGATCGGAGGGCAGCGGACTGGGAGGAGCGGTCGGTGAGGAGGGCGGAGGCAGCGGAGGAGGGGCGGCCGCCGGCGGAGGACGGCCGGCTGCTGCAGAGACTGGCATCGGAGTCCCGGCCGCCGCCGATGTCGAAGGGGCGGCCAACGTCGAACGGCGCCGCCCTCTCGGGGAGACCAGTGGTGGAGACCTTAGGAAACCGCCGGCGCCCTCCTCGCAGCATCCCTTCTCTTCTCTCGCTAGAATTCACTCCTTCCCGCTTTTCGTCCCAAAATTAAGGTGGGTTTTGAAATTGGCATGCGCGACTTCCGGTTTTTGATGTCGCATAGCCGCATGGGGCTATATCCCCAACTGCAACCACCCCAGCACCGATGCACCGAAATAACGGACCCCTCCTCGAACCGTCATATCCCTTTATGCCGGGAAAAACTCCCGTTACCTAACCAAGTTTCTACACCGTATCCAAATTCGGATATTTTTTAAATAATTTTTGAATTTTTTTCCAGCAATTGCTCATTTGGAAATGTAGATTGTTTTTATAACCTTAGAAATAACTTGATCAGGCAAGTACTTCCTACAGTATATCCATGTAGAAGCATAAACCAGGGCATTAGCATAGAGCTTTTATTCTTTATTTAGTTTATAGGGATGAAGGCTAAATCTTAATCTCATGCTATAGATGATATTCTCATATCACTGATAGAAAAATTAATATTTTCATATAGTCATATTTTTATTTTTAAATTTTGAAATATATAGTAAAAATAAATTAGATTAAAATATTTTTAATCAGAAATATGTATAAAATCTTATCTTCTAAAATATCTAATAGGATCTTACATATAAGAGATTAAGCTTAAATCTAAATTAATAAAGTAAACAATATTCTAGAACAACCTTTTAATATAATGGATTATACCATTATGCTAGGATAATCTATTATTAGAATTTTATTTAGATCTAATACATAAAACTATAAATATTTAGATTTGAGATAATATATGAAAGATCCAATTTTCACCTTAGTGCGGGTAGTTTTTTATCGTACTTTGATAATCCATAGATTTATATGAGGTTCATCGAAGCTACATATGTATCTAACTTCTAAAGGTATCCACACGAAGCAAATCTTAATCGAGAGACTTGCAACCACCATGATGCTAGCTCCCTTGCAAGTTTTTCTCCTTCTTCTTCTATTCTCAAAAGGTCCAAAGAAAATATAGCAAGGGTTTCCTTCTTCGCTTCTCTTATCAAGACATCAAGGGAAGAAAAAAGGCACCATGAACTCCTTTACACAAGAGGAAGAAGAAAGAATAGCGAGGCTCTTCTTTTTAGCATCAAGAGAAGAGTATTAGATTTTTCTCAAAATTTTTCGCATAGAAATTATTATGTGAACGTCCTATTTATAGATCCAATACTACCCTCTTTGGATCAAACCAAACTCTTTGAGTTTCAAGTGTTGGTAGAAAATATGTTTGAGCTAGGGAAATAGGGCCTAGGCAAGCAAATATAGCCCACCGACTGAAAGCATAAAGCCTAAGAGTTGGCTGAATCGGATGACTCAATAGCATGCACCATCTGACCATTCATCAGATTGGCGAAGACTACTAACCAAGTAGGCCCACTGTGCATCTGCCAATCATGCATCAAGTTGAGCCTCCATGTGAAAGCAAGGCTTCAATACTAAAAGGCAGCTTTGGAGCTAGTATGCTGACCATTTGTCGAATAGGATCCCTGACCATGAAAAGTCACCAACTCCAATGATATCAAGCAAGTTAGCACTACTAGTGCCCAGTCAGCCCCCATCATTCGACCGACCCCTTGTCGGGAGAGATGATGCCTCTCCTGACTGACATCTAAGCATCAAGCTTCCAAGTAACCCAGTACGAACAAGACTTGGTCGCATACCCACTGTGCGCTCGGTCGCTCCATCCATTTGACTATGTGTTAGGAGTCAATCACCCATTCCATTATATTTGACTGGACCAAGCTAAGCATCAAACCTCTGAATACCCACAATCAAGTAGGCCTTGACAATAGCTAAACAACAAATGCCACCGACCACTCGTCAGGCCTGATCGCATGCCTAGCATGCAGCAACCCCTTTGTCCATCTATAAGAAATACTCTAATCAATCAAACTATGTCAGATGTTGCTCGCCATTTCCATTCGAGTGAACTTCAGTGGTAGATAATGCATGTGTCCAAAGATCTAGCAAATGCTTGTCGACTGTTCATCGAACATCATCATATGCCCAGTGCACGGTAATCCCTTGTGCATCCATCCAAGAAGAATCCTCAAGCCAATCAAACCATGCTAGATGTCATCCACCAAACATCTCCATCTGACCTAGCCTCGGTAGTGGTCGAGACAACCCTAGTCATTCGAATGCATTTTACTTCTAGCTGTGTTGTCCAGTAAGCAACCCAGGAGAATGGGTGAATTGGATCTCTAAAAATTATTTGAATGGAATGCAAGAATGTAAACTAATCAAATAAATAAACTAGGTACTATGAATGCAAGTGAAGTGCTCTTTAATAAGTATACAGCAGAAATATAAAATAATAAAGATAAGAGCAATTTGAAGAGATGATTGAAGAGACAAGCAATCACAAACACAAAAGAAGTATAGTGGTTCGGTGCTATCCAATGCACCTACATCCACTCCCCAAGACCCACTTGGAAATTCACTATAATCTCAACCGATTACAACCGATTAGTTTTCTGGGCTCATTAATCAAAACCTGACTTATTTTCACAAGGCTCACAAGTCAAAACGTCACTTAGTTTTACGGGCTAACTAAGAATCTAAATGATTTTAAGGCTCACCACCAACCTTCCTTGATTTTGTGGGCTAACCAAGAACCTAAATAGATTTTAAAGGCTCACCAATAATCTCCTTGATTTTTTAATAGGCTAACCAAAAACGTTTACAACAAATATAAGTTTGAAGTAAAGTAGCAAATAAAGCTTTCTAATAAAAAGCGGGTATATCTTTGAAGCTTTGTTGTAGTGCTGCCTCCAACTTGATGAAGTCTCTTTTAATGCTCAAGAAGGTAGATCTTGAATGCTCTGGAGACTTGCTTTTTCTTGAAGTTGATTAAACTCAATGAATAAGAGTGAATGCTCTCCTTTTATTCTCTCTTGGTTATTCCTTTTTCATTCTCTTATATTTTGATTTGATTTGAATCATATAAATACCTTTCCAAGGCCTTAAACTCGGTTTTTAGCTATTAGACATGAAAAACTGGCTGTTGGGATCCAAGAGAAGTGAGTTATGCATTTGAAAAACTAGCCGTTACTGTTCCTAGAACTCCAAGTATCGACACTTCAGACTGTGAGTCGATACATAGGGTCAACACTTGCACTCCATGAGTCGACACCTAGTTCAAATATCTTCAATGTAGCTTTCTGGAATTCTTAGATGTGTTGACACTTCCTCAAGTGAGTCGACACTTAGCATCCATGTGTCGACACTTCAGGCAAGTCTTCAACTTCAGCAAGTTCTGTAACCCAAAAATCTCAGGTGATGAGCTGATCCATGTGTCGACATTTTGAGTTGACACCAGAAGTTCATGTGTTGACACTTCAACCGTGCCATTGAAACTCTGCTTGCATACCGGCTTGAGTCGACACTTCCTTAGTCATGTGTCGATACTTGAGTCATGTGTCGACATTTTAAATCGACACTTCACTAAAATTTTTACATAAACACTTGAACTTCTGCTGAAACAAGTGTGTTGAACTCATGTATCATTTCAAGCAATCTTCAAATATCAAAGTCCTCTTTAAGCAGATCTTTCATCAAAATTTGGGACTTCTTCAATCAAACAATTTTTAATCAAGTTGATAAGCACATTTTTGTATAAAAATATATTTCAAAAAAATCATTAGTACTCAGCTTATACTTAAGCATTTTGCTTATCATCAAAATCAATAATGGTGTCAACAAGCTAGAGTCGCTCAAACAAATCCCCTCAACCGACCAGGGCTCAGACACCAGGAAAGCACCCAAGCTGGTAGACCCTTAGGTGGTACATCCACTCAAATCCTCCAAGGCCCAAAACTCCGATGCTCGCTGCCATAACCTTCATCACGTCGCTAGACTTTCCATTACACCTTAAGATCCCTAATCATTGACAAAACACTGTCATCCTAGGTAACAATGTATTAGTTAATCACGAACATGTTTAAGAAATACTCAATAAATCTTTTTTTATCCAATCGAAGTAGTTCTAAGGAATTCATCTTAAAAGAGTTCAAAAGAAGATGCACAAAAAGAGATGAACTACCAAAATTTTTTTTTATTTGATTAATGATTCATGTATAAATTTATAATAAGCATAACTATCTATAATCCAAATGATTGGCTTTAAAATATATTTCCTAATAACTTCCACTTAGACTAGAGCCAATCGGAATGGTATCGTATACTCATCTTTTACTTGTGAACATCAAACTCTTTAATTTTGAAGGCTTTAGTAAAAAAGTCAGCCAAGTTCTCTTTTCCATCGATCTTCTAAAGGTCAACATCATCTTGATCCATGATCTTTCAAACAAGATGGTAACAATGCAAAATATGCTTGGTTCCATTGATGCACCTTAGGTTCTTTCACTTGAGCTATGATCCTAATGCTTTCACAATATAGTACAATTAGACCATCCACGAAGGGTGCTACTCCCAGTTTGGTGATGAACTTCCATAATCAAACAACTTCTTTTGAAGCTTAGGATTGTTATGAAATGTGTTCTATAGCCAATCATCTAGGTTGTAGACCTTTGAGCTCTTTATAATTTATACATAATTCATTAATTAAATACAAGTTATTTTTGGCAGTTCATTTCTTTTTGCATCTTCCTTGGCCTCTTTTAAGGTGAAGTTCTTAGAACTACTTCAATTGATAAAGAAGGATTTATTGAGTAATTCTTAAACATGTTCATGACCAAATGATGCATTTTACCTAGAATGACAATGCTTATCAAGTATAGGTCATTGTATGCTATATGGATTGGTTGTCCTCATAATTAAGGAGTGTGGAGATACCGGTGTGGCATACAGGTGAGAGTAAATATACATTGCACCAAATGTTACTAACTCTATTGAGACTCTATTGTCGAGAGTATCTCATAAAAGGATATGGGTATAAGTATCTCTCCGACCTAAGATCACCACGATGACTTGCAAGAAACTCATTATACTTAGGTACTGGACTACCTGGATTTCTAATCTAGTAATGGAAGGTTACTGGGTGTAGTTAAGTACTTGTTAAGTCAGTGATGAGTCAAGATAGGATTGAACACTTCTAGGTGTTAGAGAAAATGATCTACTGTATTTCAATTTAGCAAGACCTTGGCTAGGACAATCTTTATGAGGAGTTATAGGATTTAGTAGGTTGAGACATATTTGGATGCATTATTTTGAGTTCACAGTTAGCTCTAAAATTATTCTGAGTATTAGGGTCAAAGGAATGAATTATATGAAAACTGTATGCCTGAATTCTTGAATATTGCTTCGCAAATATTCGACTTATCTAGACACCAGGTACCATTACTAGATGATTGCATTGATTAGTTTAAGAATTAGTTCCTGAACTACTGACTTAGAGTTTGAATGTATGGAATCAGACATGTAAGTAATTTTTGATCGATCATGATGGATGATTAATGATTAAGAATCATTCAGTGACAAAATTATAAATATAATGATCAATTAACCCCACATAAATATTATAAATTAATAATTAATTAATTATAAAAGAATTAATTAATAATTTGATTATTAATTGGCTTAATTTGATTGAGCAAAGAGGTTTAGGTCAAGTCTAATTGAATTTGGTTCAATTGGATTTCATCCGATTAAGTTATTTGATGACCTAATCACTAAGGATTTCTAATTATAGTTTGATTCAGACTTGGACTCAGTTAATTTTAGATTAATTGAGATTTAATTAAACCTAATTAGAATCTAATTGGATTGAGTCCAAGTTGATTAAATTAATTATAATCAAATTTATTTAGGGTCCTAACTAATTTTGGTCAAAACTTGGTCAAACCTTAATCTAGTCTACTTATTTTCTTTCCTAAAAAATCTCCACACCTTCTTAGAGTTTTTTTTGAATCATACATGAAAAAAATTAATTTTTTATCTTCTCTCATTCCCATTTAGATTATGTTTTGTTTGAATTAATTTTTTATTTACTTGAATTTAATTAGAGGAGTTCTATTGAAAATTAAATACCTAGTCCTATTTAAACAACATCACTTTATCTTAATCTAATCCCTCCTCTAATCAACGAAATCTCACTTCAATTTTTTGTTATATATACAGCATTAAAAGACTAATTACAGTGAAAATTCTAAAGTGAAATTATTGGGAATATAAGAAGAAAAGGGGGCATGAATTTTGGATGGGCGTGAGAGGTTCTTTTGAGAGCAATGGTTAAAGGAAGTGAGAAAATAAGAGAAATTGGTGGGGACACCAGAGGCACCAAAATAAGATAGAGGCTTCTCAATCCTCTGTGGATCAATTAGCAGCATCAGAGTCCATTTGTAATAAAGATTTAGTCCATCTAAGTTGTTATTTTATCACTTGAGTCATGTACTGGTCAGTTAATGTTGAGCTAGTCTTCTTCCTGAGTTCTGTACATGTCAGCCCAAGTACAAGAGAAGACCAAGCCAGTCCAAGTGGAGACCAACCCAACTGAAGACATGAAGACCATGGAAGGCCCAGTAGAAGAAATCAGATTATAGGATTTTGTGTGACACCATAGGATCCAAGATGTCTTCCGAAAACACTGATTCCTTGTAGATGCCCAGATTCCCTTTCAGATGCCAGAGTATATTCATAGACCAGGGCATCCATGATTCTAGAGGTCCACTTGTATCCTAGACCAAAGAAATCAAGCCCAGGTGCCAAGCCCAAGCCCTTAAGAAGCACGATACCAGGGAATATTCCTCGTACCTGGTTACCAGGCCACCCCAGCTTCCAGAGGCCCAAGCCCATGCACCCAAACCCCTTTGGGCCAGTCCCTTGCTGCTCTTAGAAGCCCAACACGCCCCTAGGCATCCTTGGAGTGTTAACCAAGTCAAGAGAGGAGGAGAGAGTTTTTAGGGATTTTTTTCTACCAAGCTTTCCTTATTTTTTTAGCTAGAGTTGGATGGGGATTCAAACTCCTATGTAATGTCTCTTTTAACCTTACTTGGAGCCCAAGACTAAGGGTCTATTTAAAGGACCCTAGTCTCTTGTATGAGATATTGATTATTGATATGAAATTTTATTGAGTTCTTCTATTGCTTTGTGCCTCCCTGCTGTGTGCATTAAGGGATCCTGTGTGCTTGAAGTCCTACCGAAGATCTACCTGAAGAAACCCTAGTCGACCAACCCCTTTCAAGCCTCTTCATCCTCACGCCCCTTGCTGTTTTCCTGAGATTCTCCTTGTTTCTAACCCTGTTTTCTCATCCTTGATGGCAGTTTGCAGGTCCCCGAGTTCCTACGAATCCAACGACTCCAACCAGGCCATAATCAGACCACCGAGCAGAAAGTCGGGAATCCGTGGGTCTCTGGCTTGGTTTTCCAGGCCGCATCCATCGAGGATGAGAGATCTCTTTGCTGCAATCTTCACTGGGCGCATCAGACATTGCGAGGTACATCCCCTCTACCACCAGTAGTTTTACTGTAGGTAAACTAGCCCTAACCGAGGCTTCTCAGCCCTAGCGATCCCTCTTTACTACTTTTCTAGGTCCTAATATGCATGCATAGCTTTTTAAATTCATATAGAATTCTCTACATCATATTTTGATCTAAAATTCGGGATTTAACCACCTCAACCAACCCCTAAAACACAAAAAATAATCGCATGCATATTAGTTCCGCATCATCTGGTATCAGAGCTTTGATTAGGGCTTGTTTTCTGCATGTTTTACAGTTTGTATATGCTCTGTTATTTTAGTTATTTCTCCCTATTCAAAACTCTAAAAATTCCAATTTTTGTTTTGCTGGATTTATGTCAAAATACAGCCTACAAAGTTTCATCCCTATTTTTTCAGCAAGACAACTTTGGAAGGTTTAGGATTTTGTTTAGCATCTCTTTGCATATCTTTTATTTTAGTATATTTCTAGCATATTAGGTAATTAGCTGCAAATCATATTTCTGCAAAAGAACAAAAAAAAAAAATTACATACATAAAATCTACCTAAAACACTTAAACCCTAATTTTGCATCATTTGCCTGCCATCATTGCATAAACTACCTTTTAAGGGCACTCTTGCTATGTCAGATGGGGGGAGGATTTGATCACCTCTCCTTAGCCCAAAATCACATCCTCTGCATTCTGTCTCAAGCCTAACTTAAAATCTATTAGACTTAATTTGCCCTAGTGGGTTAGGGACACCAACTGGTCGGGTCCGGGCTAAGTATCAGATCATTGTGTCAAGCTAACCTGTGTGTGCCTTTTGCTTAGTGTCTAGAACGGTGGTTCAGGGATTCAGTCCCTAAGGGCTTGTGTGCTGGTCTGCCTACCTGGCCAATCTCTGATTGGTGTCTAGGATTGGCAATCAGGGACCTAACACTCCCCTTATACCTGCTTGGCTGAATATAGGGTTACTATAGGCTAGTTTGCCATCCTGATTGAGCATCTAGTTTGGACTCTAGGTCTAGGGAGCTGTAATTGGTTTGATCGAGTCTTGCATAAGCACTAGATCAGGGATTTCATATCATCCACCATCTCCACTTTTACCTGAATCCATGGATAATCTCGAAGCCCAGATTAAAGCCCTTGCTGATCAAATGGCCCAGATGACTACACTGTTAATTACCCAAATGACTACCCAGATGACTCAGTTGACCAAGACCGATAGCCTCAACCCAACTCAACCTAGTGAAACCATGGAGCCCAACCCTAGGAGAACCAAATCCTCTGACCTATATAGGGAGTCCAATCCTAGGAGAACCCAATACTCCGACCCATATAGGGAGTCCAATCGAAGGAGAACCCAATACTCTAACCCATATAGGGAGCCCAGCCCTAGAAGAATCCCTTACCATGACCCCTATTTGGAGCCCAACCTTAGGAGAGCCACTAAGTATGTTGTGTTGGTAGCACCTAAATTTTGTGATCCTGAATGTGAGGATTATCTTGCTTGGGAAAAAGATATGGACCTGTATTTTGAACAAAATTAGGGTTTCGATTCTGAAAGATGTCAGTTCAAGTTTGCTAAAGCTAAGTTAGTTCACCAGGCCAGGTCAGATTGGGATAATGTTGAGAGAATACTTAGGCTAGAAGGTCGTGAACCCATAACTACCTGGAGTGATATGAAACTTTAACTAAGGAGAAAGTACCTACCCAAGTCCTATCAGTCCAAGAGACCCACAACCTATAGATCTTATGACTCCAAATCCTATGTGTTGCTCAGGTGACTTTTTCCAAGAGAGGGGTGAATTGGGAATTACAAAATTTTTGCAAGTATGTGCATAAGTAATTCCTTTTAGTGGATAGGTGCTGTGTTAATCAGAGAATAAATGTAGAAGCTAAAAAGTAAATCAAGCACAACACAAACAAGACAGGTTTATAGTGGTTCGAAGCAACCCAGCTCCTATGTCCACTACCCAAGTTCACCACTCGGGATTTTCACTATATCCCCCAAATCGGAATACAGTCAGATTGTTTTATAGGCTCACAATCCCAACCTTTACACTTTGGTTTTTGAACCGGGCTCACCAAAGAAATCCACATTAGATTTTTGCAGGCTCACCTAGAACCTCTATACTTTGGTTTTGAAAAAGGCTCACCAAAGAAACCTATTTGCTTTTTACAACCAGGCTCATCAATAACCCAAATATTCTAAGAATAGAATAAAGAAGCAACAAAAATGACAAACTCTGTTGTCTGGTGGTTGCCAATACAGCTCGAGTGAAGCTCAATTGAATGCTCTTCAATGCACTTCAATGGCTTCCTTGCTTTTCTCAAAAGATGCTTCAAGCTTATGGTAAGAGTTGGTGAAGGCTTGAAGGCTGACTTCAAAGCTCAAGTGCTCTCACTTCTTTCTTCAATAAATATTCAATAACTGTTCATTAACTCATTAGTCTCTCCAAAGATATTTTCATACCTCATTTATAGAGACTTCAACTGCCTTCCCTTGATTTTGAACGTTGTAGACCGTTGGGAGGTGACAGGTTACCGTTGGAGCACTTTTGGAATTCAAAAATTAAAAACTAGAACTAGCCGTTGGAGGTGACCCCGTCATTCCAATCGGCTCGGACAATCTTCGAGTCAGCTTGAATCAAGTTCGGGTTGGCTGGGCTGAACGCCAATCGGCTGGGTTCCACAGTTGAGAAAAAGGTTCACTCTAGATGAGTCGGCTAGGCTGAATTCCAATCGGCTCGGATCTCAGAGGCTCTTAGAGCATTCTTAACCAAGTTCTAGACGAGTTGGTTGGGCCTTGGTGCCAGTCAGCTGGATCTGTCTGCTAGAGAGCTTCTTTCTTATGCCAGTGCCAGAGTCGGTTGGTTCCTCTATCCAGTCAACTCGAGGTGGTTCTTCAGCCAGATTAAATTCAATTCTCCAGAACTCTTGTGCCAAGCTTTGAAGACTTCTTCAAGGTCTTCTTACAATAAAATCAAGAAAAATTGAAGCTTGAAAACTACTAGAAGTAACCCTTTATCTTGATTTAATTAGAAAATTTTTGTAGGGTTCTTCTTTACAAGATTCTAAATACTTTACAACTCAACACAAAGCAATAAAGATTGTAGGGTTTAGAAAGTGTGTCAATGTAGTTGTCCTACAAAAATTTGTCAATCATTTGAAGAGTTGTTAGATAACCAAATGTATGCTCCAATGTTTTGTTATCATCAAAATCACTTTAGTGGTCAACAATCTTCTCCTTTTTGATGATGACAAAATACTGGGAATGAAAAGAATCTATTCTATTCACAAGTATGGATGTATATCATAGTAAGCATTTACACTTGTTTGACAAATCATAACATTAACTGTATTCTCATATGTGTATCAATATATGCTATACAGTTATACACAAGGTCAATTTTATAAATTGTAAGTATCAGAGAATGATTGCTTGTATGTATCAAGCAGCATTAAATAATGACAGATAGATGTAATAAGTAGAGAGCATCATAGTAACCATTGAATCAGATTAAACATGTAAATTAAACACGTATATCTCCCCCTTTTTATAAAATTTCTATACAATATGAAATTTCTCTAAATTTCTCCCCCTTTATCATTCATTTGAACATTTCAACAAAAAAGTATGCAAAAATCATTCAAAAATAATTAAGCTCCCCCTATCTAATTTACTTTCGCAGTTCTATCTCAATTCATCAATTCATTAAGTTTCTTTTTTCATGCACTCTATGATTCTCCCCCTTTTTGTCATCAAATCAAAAAGATTAAACAGTTAAGCTCATATTTTTAAATAGATTGAGAAAGTATCAATATTTGTTTGAGATAATTTCACTTTCTCAACTTAGAGAGAAAATTATATTTAAGAAAATAGAGAGTGTAAACAGGATAACATGAGTACACGACCAAAAAGATGTTCATTTCATTTATATCAAAAAAATTCAGTACATCAACCATTACATAAGTTTCAAAAAGCTTCCAAAAAGTACTGAAACTACTAAAGATCTACTCAGAGTCATCCTTAGGTACATTGGCACCATGCCAAGAAGCAGGTCTAGGATGTCTACTAGAGGATGCATGAGGAGGAGGTGCCCTAGGATGATGAGAAGTACTAGGAGCGCTAGTGGAAATAGGAGGTGGATCATACAAAGGTCTGGTCCTAGCAGTGACCTCCAAGGATCTAACAGTGCCACAGATAGACACCATCTCCATCCAAATTGCTCCAAGCTGTTGCTCCATATCCTTGAGGCTTGTTGGTACTTTGTTCACTGCCTCCTTCATCTCACTGAATTCTTTTTGCATTGATATAAGCTCAGAGGCTTGGACATTGGCAAATGCTTCGGCTGATCCTCTAAGTCTTCCAAGCTCTGACCTAATGATCCCAATGCCACGAGTGTAGTCATCTGCCATACTTCTTGTTTCTGCAACAGTCCCTATTTTGCATCTGACCTCACTCAACTTAGTTTTGTATTCATTCAATGTTGCATCCACAGACTTCAATATTGCTTTAGAACTAGAAGAGATACAATTTAGGATTGGTTGAAGTTCTATCTGAGGAGCAAATCTTGAAGCTTCTATTGCTTCAACCTTCCCTTATAGATTTGAAACATGTTCTTCCAATCTATCCAATCTGCTATCCATTGACTTTTTCAGATCACTAAATAGAGAAGTAATTGTACCTGTCAGTGTATTAGTCAAGCTTCTTATCTGTTCTTCAATCTGACTTTGAATGATTGGAGGTTGTGATGCTGCAGGAGGGTAGTCAGGCAGAGGAATATCAGCTGCAGGCAAATCAAACTCGGGTGCAGGCAAATCAAACTCACCTGCAAGCAAATCAAAAATAGGAGAAGGTACTCTAGTCTCCATAATAGTAGCAGCAAGCTCAGAAATTTGAGACTCAGGCTCAGGTAGAGGTGCAGAAGAGGTTCCAACTGTTTCTATATTCTCTTCTTCTTCTTCCTCTTCACTACTTGAGCTGCCTATAGCCCTGACATTTATACCTTTCTTCCTCCATACCCCTTCAACTTGGAAGTACCCCATCCTCTCTAGAGATTTGGAAGTGTAGACATCTGTATGGTGCAGTTCTACTCCATCTTCACCCTCCAAACTCACTCTTTGAGATTTAAACAGTAGGGTAAGCATCATTCCATAGGGTAGACATGACTTGGCCTTTCTAACTGTCTCCTTCATTTGCATAATTATAATGTAGGATAGATTTACAGGAGTTTTCTCTATAATGTGTTCCATAAGGCATAAGTCCCTTTCACTTACCCAATCAAATCTTCTTGTTCTTTGCAAGAATATTCTACAGATAAAATTGTGTAGCAATCTCATTTCTAAAGACAGGGTGTTAGCAAACACTATTCCAATTCCACCAACATCTTCTTTGTTCAAGATTGTTCTTAGAGTCTTCTCTCTATTGTCAATCACTAGAAATTTCACTCCCTTTGAAGGTAAGTCTAGTAAACCATGTATGAATTCTTCATTGACAATAATCATCTTTCCTTTAACAGTGGACTCAACATGATTTGTTTCCAATCTCAGATTTTCATAAAAACTTCTAAAAATAGAGGGATAAGTCTTTTCATTCAAAGAACAAAACTTCCTCCATCCTTGATCTTCAATCAAATCTCCTATTTTCAACCCAGTCTCATTGATAAATTCAAAGTTAATGCGTCGGCCAGAGGTTACCGGTCTCGTAGACATCGAAGGCACTTGACTAGGAACGGTTGGAGCATCCCTTGCGGCTTCTTCTACAAGATCCTCACTATGAACGGTGCTACTTGGCTCTTCTTGACGCCTTTTTGACCTTCTTTCCTTTTCAACAGATGGAGCAGCCCTAATGGAGCGTTTACCGATTGCACGCTTGGGTGCCATTTGCTAGGAAAGATGGAAAATTGAGAGATTGGAGTGCTTAGAAGGGAGATAGAAGTCTTTGGAGCACGATTAGGAGAGGAAAGAACCATTAGAGAAGACAAAATAGAGGTTAAATGGCTCGGAGAAGGGTTTATAACCCAAGGCAAAATACTTAGGCGCGAAATTCCAGTCGACTCGAATAGCCCTAAAAAGGTTCGAGTCAGCTCGGCCAGAGCTCTCCTAAAATAATCCGAGAATATAGTCGACTCGAAATGCTCGAGTCGGGTAG
Organism: Areca catechu; assembly: GCA_021397845.1. Classification (NCBI taxonomy): domain Eukaryota; kingdom Viridiplantae; phylum Streptophyta; class Magnoliopsida; order Arecales; family Arecaceae; genus Areca; species Areca catechu. The sequence goes on from CM038041.1 coordinate 99,302,135, forward strand.
GCCAGAACTCGCTCAAAACTCTTAGAAAATCCAGTCAACTCGTTTTAAGAACCACTCGACTCGAATAGAGAAATTAGAGTTTTGGAAAATTCGATCATAAATTAGAAAGATTTTGAAGAGAATTTCAAAGGAAATTTAGGCTCAATGATAGCGAATGAAATTAGGAGGTTCTCTAGATAATGTATCCTTAATTTTGAAGGAATTAGGTTAGAGAATTTAGAAAGGATTGCAAAGTCCTAATTCACTCCTTATTAGCTCAAATCTATCTTGATTAAGTGGCTTAGTAAATATATTAGCTAATTGATCTTCAGTAGAAACAAAATCAAGCACTATATTACCATTTGAAACATGATCTCTAATAAAATAATATCTAATTTCAATGTGCTTAGTTCTAGAGTATTGAATTGGATTTTTTGTCAAATTGATAGCACTTGTGTTATCACATTTAATTGGAATTTTAGATTGTGATACACCAAAGTCTTCTAGTTGTTGTTTAATCCATAATACTTGAGCACAACAACTACCAGCAGCCATGTACTCAGCCTCAACTGTGGATAAGGCTACGGAGTTTTGCTTCTTACAGTGCCATGAAATTAAATTCAACCCTAGAAATTGGCATGTACCACTAGTACTTTTTCTATTTATTTTACAACCAGCATAATCAGCATCAGAGAATCCAATCAAATTCAGGGTAGAATATTTAGAATATCAAATTCCTAAATTACTTGTTCCCTTCAAGTATTTAATTATTCTTTTAACAGCAAGCATATGTGTTTCTTTTGGTGATGATTGAAATCTAGCACATACACATACACTATATAATATGTCTAGTCTACTTGCAGTCAAATATAATAAGGATCCGATCATATCTCTATATAGCTTTTGGTCAACATTGTATCTATTTTCATCTTTGTCCAATCTACAAGCTGGGCTCATGGGTGTGCTCATTGATTTGCTACTCTCTATACCAAACTTTTTGATGATTTCCTTGATGTATTTGGCTTGGTTGATGAAGATGCCTTTCTTTGCTTGTTTTACTTGAAGTCCAAGGAAGTAGTTCAGCTCGTCCATTAAGCTCATTTCAAATTCTCCTTGCATAAGCTTAGCAAATTCTTTACATAGAGATTCGTTAGTTGCACCAAAAATGATATCATCAACATATATTTGTACAACTAAGATGTCATTATTCTTCTTTTCGATAAATAAGGTTTTGTCTACATTGCCTCTTGAAAAATCATTTTCAATTAAGAAAGTGCTAAGTCTATCATACCAGGCTCTAGGTGCTTGTTTCAAACCATACAATGCTTTATTTAATTTAAATACATGGTTTGGAAAAGTATGATTTTCAAAACCTGGTGGTTGTTCCACAAAAACTTGTTCAGAGATAAAACCATTAAGAAATGTACTTTTTACATCCATTTGAAAAAGTTTGAAATTCATGTAGCAAGCAAATGCAAGTAGTAATCTAATAACTTCTAATCTTGTTACAGGTGCATAAGTTTCATCAAAATCAATACCTTCTTCTTGGTTATATCCCTTAGCCACTAATATAGCTTTGTTTCTTATAATGTTTCCTTGCTCATCTAATTTATTCCTATATACCCATTTGGTTCCTATTATTGGATGGTCAGTAGGTCTATTTACAAGTGTTCATACCTTATTCCTTTCAAACTGGTTTAATTCTTCATGCATTGCCATCATCCAGTTTGGGTCAGTCTCAGCTTCTTCTAAGCTATGGAGTTCTATTTGTGATACAAAGGCTAGGTAATCATGTGCATCCTTATATGTGGACCTAGTCCTAACACAATGTGAAGGATCTCCTATAATTAAATCTTTAGGGTGAGATGTAACATACCTCCAGTCCCTCGGTAGATCGGTGTGATCCTTACTTACCGTTTCTTCTCTATCTTGAGTGTCTTTGTCTTGAATGCTCAAGTCATCCATTCCTTTTTGCAATATACCTGCATCATTATCTATACACTCTTCTTGTCTAGAAGGTGTAGGGTTAGTTTCAATAAATACAACATGGATTGACTCTTCAACAGTAAGAGTCCTTTTATTAAAAACCTGATATGCTTTGCTATGTAATGAATAACCTAGGAAAATTGCATCTTCAGCTTTATAATCAAATTTTTCTAAATTATCTTTTCTATTGTTATGCACAAAGCATTTGCATCCAAACACATGAAAATAACTAATATTGGATTTTCTATCATTCCAAAACTCATAGGGGGTTTTCTTTAAGATAGGACGGATCAAAATGCGGTTTAAAATATAATATGCAATGTTCACCGCTTCTGCCCAAAAGTATTTTGGAAGATTGCCTTCACACAATATTGTGCGAGCCATTTCTTCCAATGTCCGATTTTTCCTCTCTACAACACCATTTTGTTGAGGTGTTCTAGGAGTGGAGAAGTTGTGATCAATGCCAAATTCAGTACAATAATATTTAAAAAATTGATTTTCAAATTCAGTTCCATGATCACTTCTAATTGAAATCAAAGACAAGTTCTTTTGATTTGAAACCTTTTTATGAAATTTTTTGAAAACATAAAAAGTTTCATCTTTCAAAGCAATAAATAAAACCCAAGTAAATCTCGAAAAATCATCTACTATCATAAGAGCATATTTCATACCTCATAGGCTTGTGGTCCTAGTAGGTCCGAAAAGATCCATGTGAAGTAGTTCAAGTAGTCTTGTTGTAGAAACTATATTCTTTGATTTAAAACTCCCCCTAGTTTGTTTACCCATTTGGCATGCATCACAAACATGATTTAAATCAATTTTAAACTTAGGCATGCCTCTAATAAGATCTTTAGAAATTAGTTTGGCAATAGTATGCATGCTAGCATGACCTAATCATCTATGCCATAGTAAGCCTGACTCTTTGGTCTTAGCATTCATTGCAACTAGACTAGGGCTACTTGACATGGCAAGATTATTAAGATCTACCACATAGATATTTCCAAGTCTATGTCCAATGAACTTATTGCTAGAATTTAAAGAGTTAGTTACTATATACATAGAAGATTCAAAGACAACCTTGAAGCCTTTATCACATAATTAACTTATACTTAAAAGATTATGTTTCAACTTGTCTACTAGCAAAACATTCTCAATAAAAGTGAAGGGAGTTATTTTGATCTTACCAATACCGATTATTCTCCCTTTGCCATTGTCTCCAAAGGTGACCATTCCTCCTTCTTTCATTTCAAGGGTGATAAACTTGTCCTTGTCACCCGTCATATGTCTTGAGCAGCCACGTCTAAGTACCACCTTTTCTTCAATTTTTGGGCTGCAAGACATTCCTGCAAAATAGTCAATGAATTCTTTTAGGTACCCAAGCTACCTTGGGTCCTTGCAGGTTAGCAGAGGTGGTTCCTTTGGGAACCCAAATCTTTATTACTTTCTTAAGGATATTTCTAGTATCTTTGCATTCAAAAGCTTTATGTCCTATTCTTTTACAAACATAGCATATAACTTTAGAGTTTTTGATAGAAACATAATTTGAAGTTCTAAAAGTTGATGCACTTGATGCAGATTTTGAACTTTTTGAAATGCATGCATTTTGGCTTAAATTCTTAGGAACATATAGTAATGACTTTGAAGTTGAAACAGTTTTTGGTGTGGCTAAAACTTTTTGAACAGGTATTTTAGATTTCATAAAAATAGTTGCTAAAATTCCATTCATAAAAGAAGTTTTAAAATCAATTCTAGCTTTGTTTCCTGAAATTTGTTGTTCTTTTAGAATTAACTTAAGCTTATTTGAAGACAAAGTAAGTTTTTCAACTAAAGGCTTGAGTTTTGTAACCTCTTTTTTCAGTTCATTATTTTCAGCAAGTAAATCATTGTTTTTCTTTTCACATAAAAGATTTTCATTTTTCAGCTTTTCAAATTTTTCAGAAAAGTCATGCTGTTCTTTTTGCAATAAAAAGTTATTTTCTGAAATTTCATCTTTTTGTTTGGGTAAAGAATCATTCATAATTTTCAATGATTTTATCTTTACTCCAACTTTCTTAAATTTAGATAATAAATCATGAAAAGCATAATTTAATTCGTCAAATGTAAATTCAGTGCAATTGTTAGGGGATGTTATCTCATCTTCGAGACCCATTAAACATAGATTTGCTGTCTTGGTGGTCTCTTTTTCTTCAGATGAAGAAGATTCTTCACTATCGGACCAGGTGGCAACCATGGCTTTCTTTTTCTTCTTCTGTCTAAAGGATTTCTTTAATAGTGGACAGTTTGGATGTATGTGCCCTGGCTTTTTTCATTCGTAGCATGTGAGGACTACCTCTTTATCTTTCTCTCTATCCTTCTCTTTTTCTTTTCCATAATCCTTCTTATGAAATTTTCGGTTGTATCTTCCTTTCTTTCTTCCCATAAATTTTCTAAATCTCCTCACAACCATAGCAATGTCATCATCTTCTAGGTCATCATTGGAGGAGGTGCTTTCTTTTTCAGATTCTTTATCATCCCTCTTTGATTTGGAAGCAGCTCTGAAGGCTATTATTTTCTTTTTCTTCTGTTCGTCTTTAGTTCTGTGCTGCATTGTCAGCTCGTGGGTGATGAGTGATCCCAGCAGTTCATCTAATAGAAGTGTGTTGAGATCTTTGGCCTCCTGGATTGCAGTCACTTTGGGTCCCACTTGTCAGGTAGATGACGAAGTATCTTCTAAATTAGATCTAAATTGGAGTATACCCTGCCAAGACTCTTCAAACCATTAATAATATCTATAAATCTAGAGAACATGGCAGAAATTATTTCAGAAGGTTTCATTTTAAACAATTCATAATTATGAACTGAAAGATTTATCTTTGAGATTTTCACTTGGAAAGTACCCTCATGGGTCACTTCGAGTTTGTCCCAGATTTCCTTTGCTGAAGAGCAAGTGGAAATTTGGTTGAACTCGTTAGCATCCAAAGCACAATATAATAAATTCATTGCTTTGGCATTCAAATCCCCCATCTTCATGTCATGATCATCCCAGTCCTCTTCAGGCTTAGGGATGTCCACGCCATCAACTTTGATTGTGGGAATGTGTGGCCCTTTTAAGATGACCTTCCATAATTGAAAATCTATAGCTTGAATGTAAATTTTCATTCATGCTTTCCAATAGGAATAATTAGTGCCTGTGAATAGTGGAGGTCTATTTGTTGATTGGCCTTCGGCCAAGGATGTACTCATGGGATGAGCCATCAATCTTTACTCAAGTAATCAAAGACAAAGCTTTGATACCAGTTGTTGCCCAGGTGGCATTTCCCATGAGGGGGGTGAATTGGGAATTACAAAATTTTTGCAAGTATGTGCACAAGTAATTCCTTTTAATGGATAGGTGCTGTGTTAATCAGAGAATAAATGCAGAAGCTAAAAAGTAAATCAAGCACAACACAAACAAGGCAGGTTTATAGTGGTTCGGAGCAACCCAGCTCCTATGTCCACTACCCAAGTTCATCACTCGGGATTTCCACTATATCCCCCAAACCGGAATACAGTCGGATTATTTTACAGGCTCACAATCCCAACCTTTACACTTTAGTTTTTGAACCGGGCTCACCAAAGAAATCCACACTTGGTTTTTACAGCTCACCTAGAACCTCTACATTTTGGTTTTGAAAAAGGCTCACCAAAGAAACCTATTTGGTTTTTACAACCGGGCTCACCAATAACCCAAATATTCTAAGAATAGAATAAAGAAGCAACAAAAATGACAAACTATGTTGTCTGGTGGTTGCCAATACAGCTTGAGTGAAGCTCAATTGAATGCTCTTCAATACACTTCAATGGCTTCCTTACTTTCCTCGAAAGATGCTTCAAGCTTCTGGTAAGAGTTGGTGAAGGCTTGAAGGCTGACTTCAAAGCTCAAGTGCTCTCACTTCTTTCTTCAATAAATATTCAATAACTGTTCATTAACTCATTAGTCTCTCTAAAGATGTTCTCTACCTCATTTATAGAGACTTCAACCGCCTTCCCTTGATTTTAAACATTGCAGACCGTTGGGAGGTGACAGGTTACCGTTGGAGCACTTTTGGAATTCAAAAACTGAAAACTGGAACTAGCCGTTGGAGGTGACCCCGTCATTCTAGTCGGCTTGGACAATCTTCGAGTCGGCTCGAATCAAGTTCGAGTCGCTGGACCGAATGCCAGTCGACTGGGTTACACAGTTGAGAAAAAGGTTCACTCTAGACGAGTAGGCTAGGCTGAATTCCAATTGGCTCAGATCTCAGAGGCTCTCAAAGCATATTCAACCAAGTTCTGGACGAGTCGGCTGAGCCTTGGTGCCAGTTGGCTAGATCTGTGTGCCAGAGAACTTCTTTCTTGTGCCAGTGCCAAAGTCGGCTAGTTCCTCCATCCAGTCAACTCGAGAGTGGTTCTTCAGCCAGATCAAATTCAATTCTCCAGAACTCTTGTGCCAAGCTTTGAAGACTTCTTCAAGGTCTTCTTATAATAAAATCAATAAAAATTGAAGCTTGAAAACTACTAGAAGTAACCCTTTATCTTGATTTAAGTAGGAAATTTTTGTAAGGTTCTTCTTTACAAGATTCTAAACACTTTACAACTCAACAGAAAGAAATAAAGATTATAGGGTTTAGAAAGTGTATCAATGTAGTTGTCTTACAAAAACTTGTCAATCATTTGAAGAGTTGTTAGATAACCAAATGTATGCTCCAATGTTTTGTTATCATCAAAATCACTTTAGGGGTAACACTATGAACCTAGAACCTATGAGCCCATATCCCATGAGTCCAGTAGACCCAAGACCCATAGAGCTTAATCCAAATCCTATGACCCCAGATCCTATAATCCCATGACCCATAGATCTGCGCCATTGTCCTATAAGCCCAGGGAGCCTATAATCCCTAGGTATCAGCCAAGTACTAGTCATGTTTTCCCTAGTCAACTTGAACCCCATAGGATTAGTACCCCTAAATATGAACCCAATAGTAAGACACTATCCCTTAGGCAACCTGAACCTACTAGAAATAGTGCCCATAATCAGAAACCAGGACCTAGCCAATTTTTCCTTAACTGACCTTCTCTTAGCATCCCTTTGATTGACAAGGCTTACATTAATGCGAAAGTGTATGAAGCTGATGTGAATTTAGCGGATGAGTATGAGGGAGAAGAGGACACACCTCTAGAAGACCTATAATTAGTTAACTTCGTAGGTACCCAGGTAGAAGCCAACCTAGAGTTAGTTGACCTTGACTATACCCAGCCTAAAGCTATAGTGGAAGAACAATTAGAGGAAGAGAACCTAGGTACTGCTGCTAGAGCCTTACTTGAGGAAACCTTAGAGGAGAGTCAAATTATAGAGTCTAGTCCTAAAATACAAGAACCAAAATACTTTATTAAGGACCTGATCTCTTTGAATCAGTACCCTCAGGATGAGCCTGCTCTTATAGTTCCCATTAAGGACCTCTTCCCTGAGATTAGTAACCCATCATTCCATTATGCAAACCCTGTAGATATACCTCAATCTCATAAGGTCAACCTCATTAGTCTAGGATTAGTCCCTGTCGTCCCTTCCTTTATCCTACTTTATCCAACTAACCTTGAACCTTTTTTCCTACCCTACCAGACTAATTTGGAACCCAATTTCTACTTTCTGCCTTTTCCTGACACCTCCAGCATTTCTAGGATCATTAGATTGCATTTAGTTAAGATTAGCATACTACATGCATTCATTATGCATGTTAGGTTTGCATTATACTTCTGGCATACCCTATGGAATTTGCTAGGAGCCCATTGTAAGTTTTCATGTACATGTCAAGCTAGGATCAAACCTAGAGAACCTATAATTTGTTAGGTTTAGATCCAAAGAGTTCAATAAAATCTCCTTCCATAGGAATGTAGAGTCGAGTCTGTTAGGTGTAGGTATGAGTCCTTTGCATCACCTATTAGGAGTCTGCATGTGCCCAACATGTTCACCACCTGCACTAATTTTGAAAGAAACTAGCTAATTACCGAAGAAAGGTCAAGGAATTTGATGTAGTGGATTCTATCTTCGTTAGGCTTAGGCCTAAAAGAAGCTTCATGCTTGTAGAGCCGGACCTTTTAAAGTGATAGAGAGGGTTGGACCAAATGCCTATGTGTTAGATTTGCCTTCGGATTTGGGCATCAGTTCTACCTTCAATATCGCAGACCTGGTTGAGTACAGGGAACCGGCAGCGATACCCAGTGAGGCCTTTGGACCTACTCTTTCCATTGTGAGTGACCCTAACCTAGAGTGTCCACCAATTAATTGGCCTGAGAGAGGAGAACAGATCGAGCGTATCTTGGACGATCAAGCCATTACGACTCGAGACCGCGGCTATCAACACTTCCTGGTCCGATGGCAAGGCCGGCCAGAGTCAGACAATTTGTAGATTTCTCGAGAGGACTTACAACGCATCAACCCAGACCTCCTCGAGAGATATGTGAGCTAGCCCGATCTTCACTCGACAGGGTCGAGTTCCTTCCACCCCGGGAGAATTGGTGGGGACACCAGAGGCACCAAAATAAGATAGAGGCTTCTCAACCCTTTATGGATAAATTAGTAGCATCAGAGTCCATTTGTAATACAGATTTAGTCCATCTGAGCTATTATTTTATCACTTGAGTCCTATACTAGTCAGCTAATGTTGAGCTAGTCTTCTTCCTAAGTCTTGTACATGTCAGCCCAAGTACAAGAGAAGACCAAGCCAGTCCAAGTGGAGACCAACCCAACTAAAGACATGAAGACCAACCCAACTGAAGACATGACGACCATGGAAGGCCCAGTATAAGAAATCAGATTATGGGATTTTATGTGACACCATAGGATCCAAGATGTCTTCCGAAAACTCTGATTCCTTGCAGATGCCCTCTAGATGCCCAGATTCCCTTCTAGATGCCAGAGTATATTCATAGACTAGGGCATCCATGATTCCAGAGGTCCACCTGCATCCTAGCCCAAAGAAATCAAGCCCAAGTGCCAAGCCCAAGCCCTTGAGAAGCAAGATACCAGGGAATATTCCTGCTACCTAGCTACCAGGCCACCCCAGCTTCTAGAAGCCCAAGCCCATGCGCCCAAACCCCTTTGGGCTGGCCCCTTGCTGCTTTTAGAAGCCCAACACACCCCCTAGGCATCCTTGGAGTGTTGACCAAGTCAAGAGAGGAGGAGAGAGTTTTTAGGAATTTTTTCTACCAAGCTTTCCTTATTTTTCTAGCTAGAGTTGGATGGGGATTAAAACTCCTATATAATGTCTCTTTTAACCTTACTTGGAGCCCAAGACTAAGGGTCTATTTAAAGGACCCTAGTCTCTTGTATGAGAGATTGATTATTGATATGAAATTTTATTGAGTTCTTCTATTGCTTTATGCCTCCCTGCTGTGTGCATTAAGGGATCCTGTGTGCCTGAAGTCTTGCCGAAGATCTACCTGAAGAAACCCTAGTCGATCAACCCCTTTCAAGCCTCTTCATCCTCATGTCCCTTGCTATTTTCCTGAGATTCTCCTTGTTTCTAATCCTGTTTTCTCATCCTTGATGGTTGTTTGCAGGTCCCCGAGTTCCTACAAATCCAACGACTCCAACCAGGCCACAATCGGACCACCGAGCAGAAAGCCAGGAATCCGCGGGTCTCTGGCTTGGTTTTTCAGGCTGCATCCATCGAGGATGAGAGATCTCTTCGCTGTGATCTTCCCCGGGCGCATTAGACATTGCCAGGTACATCCCCTCTACCACCAGTAGTTTTATTGTAGGTAAACTAGCCCTAACCGAGGCTTCTCAGTCTCGGCGATCCCTCTTTACTGCTTTTCTAGGTCCTAATCTACATGCATAACTTTTTAAATTCGTATAGAATTATCTACATCATATTTTGATCTAAAATTCGGGATTTAACCACCTCATCCAACCCCTAAACACAAAAAAATAATTGCATGCATATTAGTTCCGCATCAGAAATAGTAGAAAAAAATTTCTTATTTTATGTTTTCTTCCTCCTTGGATTTCTTGAAGGCTCAAGAAAGTCCAAGAAATAAATTATTTTCTGCCATCTAGTAGCCTTCACATGGATCTAGCAGTCGGGGAAGTTGATCACATTTGGACTTTGTGTGGATGTTCATAGATGCTAGACATCTTATGCAGTTGTGAAGTGATATGGAGAGTCTTTATTAATGTCCCATCGACAGTGGTGATCATCGACCCACAATCAAGTATAAAATTAGATTTCATATTATTTGTAGATTAGATCTACAACATGCATCAGGTATGTAGATTAGATCAACAACATGTATCAGGTAGATTGATGCATGCTGATTTTATTTTTTATACTGCATATCATGTTATGATTTTTGCTTAGGATTTGTTAGAATTATTTTAAATACATGTTTTCTATTTAAAATAGTTTTAAAATAGATTCACTTTTGTTGTAAATTTATAAAAAAAACCAAGCATGAAATCCTAGGTGACTTTCAATAGATATCGCAATGTACTCTGCCTCACAAACATAATCGATCACTGTGTACTACTCGAGACTTTTCTAGATGATTGCTCCTCTATTCAGAGTAAAGACATAACCTAACAAACTTTTGGTATCATCTCTATCTGACTGAAAGGTAGAGTCAGTATAATTGAATAGTTTGAAGTTAGAATCTCTATAAATGAGCCACTGGTCCTTAGTATTTCTCAAATACTTAAGGATATTTTTCTAACCTTTCAGTGGTTCTCACCTAGATCAGATTGGTATCTACTCATTACTCCTAGTGAGTATGCCATATATGGTCTCGTACATGTCATAGCACATATTATAAATCCCAGTTCCAAAGTATATGGAATCCTACTCATATGCTTTCTCTTTTAAAAAGTTATCAGATAATCCTTCTTAGATAGATTAATTCCATGGCCAATCAGAAAATAGCCTTTTTTGGAATTCACTATGCCGAACCACTTCAACATGGTCTCAATGTATGTGGACTGGGTTAATCCTAGCAACCATTTAGATCTATCCCTATAGATCTTCATCCCTAGGATATAGAAAACTTCTTCCAAGTCCTTCATGAAGAATTAAGAAGATAGCCATACTTTTATACCTTGCAATGTAGGAATATCATTCCTGATTAAGAGAATGTCATCACATACAAAACAAGAAATGCTACTACTAAATCATTAGCGCATTTATAAATGTAGAGTTTTTCTTTGTTCCTAATGAAGCCATACATTCTAATCATCTTATCAAAATGCATGTTCCAACTCCGAAATGCTTGCTTCAATATATAAATAGATCTCTAAAGCTTGCATACATTTAATTCATTTGTAGATGTGAACCCTTCATGTTGTATCATATAACCTCTTCTTCCAACTCTTCATTTACGAAAGTAGTTTTCACATTCATTTGCCAAATCTCAAAATCAAGATGTACTGCTATCACAAGCATGATCCTAATGGACTTGAGCTTTGCTATAGATGAAAACATCTCGTCATAGTTAATACCATAATGTCGATGATATCCCTTGACAATCGGATGGACTTTATAGGCCTCCACCTTTCCATTTATTGCCCTTTTCCTTTTGAAAACCCACTACACCCTATGGGTTTTATCCTTCAGGTGGATCAATGAGTATCCATACATTGTTGGCTTTCATGAACTCTACTTCAGATTTTATGGTTTCAAGCCATTTATCAGAGTTTGAACTCTGCATTGCATCCATATAAGAGATCGATGCTAGATATATATCCTAGAAACCAAGTTAGCATGATACATTTTTTCTTTTCTAGGATATATTTTTATACTTAATTCATTGAAATCAATAAAATTGAATATTTTTCTTGTCATTCATATTTAATATATCTATGAATTATCCATGGAGTTAATAGATAATGATACATATTCTCAAGAGTTGAGAATTTGAAATATGTGTCATTATAGATTAACTCCTAAAAGCTTCCAATCATTAGATCATCACGGGGATGGTAATTGATCTACCAAGATCGATACATAGATCACCTTCCTTCCAGGTAGATGAGTCTTGAGTCTATAGTGTAGAGACAGTAGAGCAAGAGTGCAAGTGGTTGTTAGAGAACAATAACTGTTGCCTAGTGATGAAGCAACCCAAGAGGGAGGGTGAATTGGATTTTATAAAAACTTTTTGAACTATTTCAACAAGTATGTGCTAATTGCAATTAAGTGCTTGTGTTTTGTCAAAGTATTTGTGTGCTTCAAAATAATATGCAGTAGAAATAATAAAGTAAATGTAATAGTAAAAGTAATCACACAAACACAACAAGTTTATAGTGATTTGGTGTACTCCAAGATACCTACATCCACTCTCCAAGTTTCTCTTAAAAATTTTATTATAATCACCAAGATTACAGTCATTAGTTTTTCGGGCTAACTAATCAAAACCCAACTTGTTTTCCTGGGCTCACAAGTCAAAACCCCTTGTTGGTTTTATAACTTAGACTAACCAACAACCTTCGATGGTTTTACGGGCTCACCAACAACCTAGTTGGTTTTGATACAAAGACTTACCAACAACCTTGTTAGTTTTCACTCAAGGCTCACCAACAAACCTCTTTGATTTTTCAAGGCTCACCAAAAATTTTAATAAACAAAGTAAGCACAATATGAAAAGAACACAATAAAAGCTTTCTTAAACAAAGTAAATGTCTCTTTGAAGCTCTTGATTGTTGATGAAGAACTTGTCTTCAAGTTATTGAAGCCTTTGATTGCAGCTTGATGATGTGAACTTGGATGCACTCTCTTATCTTTGGAAGCTTGAAGGCTTGAACCACTCAACTCTTGAATCATTGAAGGATATTCAATAATCTCACCAAATGATTGCTTTTCCATTTAATTTTTGATGTTTATATAGCTCTCCAAATCATAGATAACCGTTTATGACCATTGGAGATGAAAAACTAGCTGTTTGAAGCAAGTTTGAAGCAAGTTGGAATCAATTCTGTACTTATGAAAAACTAGTGATTACTCCAAGTGTCGACACTTGCACAGTTCATGAGTCGACACTTGCACTATTTATGAGTCAATACTTACACAGTGAGTCGACACTTGTACAGTTCATGAGTCAACACTTGTACACTTTATGAGTCGACACTTGTATAGTGAGTCGATACTTGTATAGTTCATGAGTCGACACTTGTATAGTGAGTCGACACTTGAGGTCAGCTCAAGGCAAAAATTCTATATTTTTACAGTTCTGTATTTTTTTTGTTCTCAGGCCTTAAGTCAATACTTGAACTTCTTCATGAGTCAACACTTGATTGTGCCAGTGCTGAAACTTGCTAAAACTTCTCCAAAATTGATTTTTAGCCTCTTCAAGTTCTTCCATATCAATTCCAAAGTCCTTATAACTTGAAAATCCTTGGCTTCAACTAAATGACAATCTTTTTAATCTTTTAATATTGATGAGTATATGAATCTAATAAATACTTTTAACACATATTAGTACTCATTTATACTTAAATATTTTGTCAATCATCAAAATCAAGACCAGAGTGAACAATAGCACTGAGCGTAACCAAGTCCAAAAAGTCACATGGATATCTACTCACTCATTAGTGACTTCTTAATGTTATAGTTGTGTAAGTAGTTCCTTGACATTTGATACCTCGGTTATTCATAGTGGGGTTACTGTTGTTTGACAGCACATGAACATGGTCCAAAGCCATTTGGGTCTTTATGGTATTCATTGGTTGTAGTAGCTTCACTATAAGAGTAGGGAGTGCACTTATAGGGGATCTATTTGTCTTAGTAGTTGAGGTGTAGTCCTATACAATATAATAGGTTGAGTCCTTAAATTTGTAGCCATAGTAGTGTGATAATGAAAAAAAATTTTCATGAAAATCATAATTGAACTCAAGCTAATTAAGTCTAGCATATGATGGATGCTTAGGATTTGACAAGTTTCCATGACCTGCATCCTATCAAGATTTTTGATAAAAGAACTTGATCATATAATAACTACATCTAGAAATTTATTTCTATTCTACTGGGTTGCCATTACATACTGTTAGGTATCACTGATAGAGCTCACTAAAATCATTTTTGAATCAAAGATTCAAGTTAGGGTTGAGCTAAAACTATTTCAGTCCATCGAAAAAGTTTTGATAATACTACGATAGAGATCATGGTACATCTCACTACTAAATAGAATAGAATCTGAGGGGTCATACATAAAAGAAGTTCGACCTGATCAAAACATGGATCTATATAGGAGTTACATATTTAGCACCTACTAATTTTAGCATCTACTAATTTTGGCACTTGCTAATTTTAGCATAATAGACCTATTTATAAATGTTACAATATTATTTGACTCAATTAAATCAAATTTAATAGATATTAATTTAATTAAAGTTAAATAGATTGATAATTCAAGTTGGACTTGAGTTCTGAATCTATTTGAATTTGGTTAGTAGCATTTTTCGAAATTAGTTCAATTAGAGTTTGAAATGGTCTCAAAATCAATCTAGAATTTGATGGGATCTGGGCAGTGCACAATGAAAGATTGAGTTTTAAAATTTTCATCATTGAAACTTTGACTGACTGGAACCCTAAACCCTAGGACCACTTGACCATGATAACTAATAATTCAAAATTTTAGGATTATAGAAGAATACCTAGAGTGCTATACTCCTTAATTTTCATGAGGCACATAAGTATATGCCCTCTAGAGGTGATCCACACAAGAACTGAACCAAGGAAGTACTCCTACCAAGCTTGCTTATTTGACTAGGACTCTTCCGATAGCCTTTAGGATTCCCTCCCTTTGTTAGAACCCCTACCCTCCTGTAGGGCACTCAGAGACCTCTCTGAATCTTCTCTCAGAATCCGAATATCCTTCCTATATCTCTTCCTAGATCCTTGTCTTAAATAGACTAGCTTTGTCTTAAAAGAACAAGCTTTGCCTTAAAAGGACAAGTCTTGTCTTAAGAGGAAGAGAAAATAGTAAGTGCTTTTATTCGGATTGAAATTGAATTCCTAACATCAGATTATCGATGCCTATTTATAGAGAGGAATGAAGCACCTGATAAGTCTTTTTCTTATCCCCTTGATAAGACCCTTCAAGTAGAAGGAGTCTTTTGGGTGAGAGAACTTATCATGAAATATCCTTTCATGTGCCAAGAGATATATAAATGTCTCTTCATAATTCCAGCAAATTCTCCACATGCCATGTAGCATATTATTGGTCAAATAATGGCCAAAGGGCATTGGATTCCAAGAGGCATATCGAAGAAACTAGATTCCTTCAAATAGAAAGACTATGGATTTTAAAATCAGCACCATATGGTGAAAAGACGCAACCTTTCAATATGTGCGCCATATTTCTCATGCCATATGCCACCTTTTGACCAGTCAAAGCCCATCCATTTGGGCATGGAGATAAGGGAGAGGGGCTTAGAGATTATCTGGAAAAGGTGATTTAGAAGCAGAAGGACTCTTGGTCCTTCTGCACCCCTTCATTCTTGGTGCATGCCAAATTTGGCACCAAGTGTCCCTTCCACATTGGACTCTACCATAAATAAAGGATAAATCCCAATAAAATCTAGATAAATACTGATTAAGGTTGTCCCACTTAGGACTCAACCCAATCTAAGTTCTACTTAAATTAGTTAGTCCAAATAGTAAGCTAACTAACCTAATCCAATTGGGCTAGGAGTTGGGCTAGCCAACATATGCTAGTATTTTAATTAGCTAGCCAATTAGGATCCTATGACCCTAATAAAAACATAATTGACTTCCTTGGCCAATTCCCTAATATGTGTGACCCTTTGGATTTCACATCTAGCCAGTAGTAGGTCTAGGTCCAAGCCATTTTGATCCAATCGAAACTGATTGACCTAATTAGATCAAATCTAGCTGACCTAAGTTGCCAATTCGAACCAGCTTTCGAATTGACTCATGAATCCAATCAATTTGATTCATGAAAACCTACAAGACATGATTGACATCTAGAAATGTATCATGCCTACCTGAAAGATGAAAAACTTGATAAAAATATTAAAATATCCTTCAGTAGAAAGTTACCATGCAATTCAATTCTTCGATCTTCTTTTATCCCGAATAAGGATGGGTATGGAGAATTATCAAATCCTAGTACTTAATCTTTTCGAATCTTAATTTGATAATGAATACTCGATCGATGAAAGATTAGAAATCATATCTAATCTCATCTTGCTTTGATCAAAGACTTCTTGAGTCAACAATAGAAGAGATTACACAAGATAAGTCCTCCTCTTACTAGGAGTGATCGATTTTTTATTGATCCACTCACATCCTTCATACACAATCCACCATATCTGAGAATATCCCGTACTTGACTCTTTATCATGAGTGAGTATGAACCAAAACATAGCTTCATGTACATAAGGAACCATGGTGATCTCGGGTCTAAGGATTACTTGCACACTCCCACCATGATAACCATCTTTTGACAAATAGTAAGACCTCCATAAGATGTTCTCAATGTGGATTAGCTCAATAAACTCATACCCTAATGAGCACCCACATCCTTGTATTAGTGTCCCTACATAAGTGGCTGTGAGACCAACCACCCTCTTCATCGAGCATACATAGGATGTGCTAGCCTTTTCAAAAACATCGATCTCTGAATCGATGATTCAATGACTAGGAACATTTTATATTAGAATTTATAGGAACTTTGGTCTCACCATTATGATCTCCATCATAACCCTAATTCAATTATCCTAACCTATGGGGTTCATCATAATCTTGATAAGATGCAGCAGTATGATGAATCAGATTTTTTTTATTAATCAAAAATACCATACATGAGTTGGAAGATTACAGAAATGCCATAAGATTGGCTTTTAGGGTGTAATTCTTTTAG
This sequence comes from Areca catechu, assembly GCA_021397845.1. NCBI lineage: Eukaryota > Viridiplantae > Streptophyta > Magnoliopsida > Arecales > Arecaceae > Areca > Areca catechu. Next base: position 99,318,965 of record CM038041.1, read on the forward strand.
AATTGAGTCAAACTAAAATAGTAGCTAGGAGACCCAGTCTACTAGGTCTCTTTCTGTCCTATCTTATGCAAAAACCAAGAAGGGGTGCTAGAATTGTCGTGCCTCCTTTTGGCATGTGCAATGAGAAGAGAGAAGCCAAAGTTGGCATCTCTCTTCCTTATTTGGAACTCTCTTTCCTTCTAGATTTAATTGGACTCTTATTTTATTTGGATGTTATTCAAATTAGATTAGAGTCCTAATTTATTTAGAATTTTTTGGTGGCATGGGGATTAGTTTTGGCATGGATTTTAAGAAAGGAAGAAATAAGGCAGCCCTAATAATTATTGTCGCACATCCTTCTTCCTTCCATTCCATCCCTTTCCTTCTATATGCCATATCTAATTCCATACATCAAAACAAAGCTAAGAGGTTCAAGTTTTTAGATAAGGAAAAATTAAAAAAAATTTATAATTTTTTGATTATTAATTTCCTTTAGAATTGGATAAAAAGCTGCATCGAGTTCTAGATCTTCGACTTGAATAGGAAGGTTCATCTCCGTATTTGAAGAAAGACCTACAAGGATCTAGTTGTCTAGGGGCCTTGGTAATTCGATTAGGAAGGCTCTGTGTCGATACTAGTAAAGGCTGATCATGTGCGCAGCTTGGACAAATGCCCGGAGATCCAATAGATCCGACATATCCGATTCGAGAAGGAGTTAAACAATTAAAGTAAGTTGAATTCTTCTTCTTCTTCTATTTTTTTTTATTTTAGATCTAATTTATTTTATCTATTCTAGCATATTAGTGGCATGAATAGAGGTTAATATGATTTATTTTAAATCAACATGCTCTCATGAAAATCATTTTTCATAAATACTGCTTCCATTGTGATTAGGGTTTCAAATCTTGTTTTGCATGATTGTCATCTATGTTAAACACTAACAGTGGTATCAGAGCTATGGTTTCCAAGGTGTTTGAAATAGATTCAGATTTGAATCCCTTTTAGATCTAAAGGTTTTAATTGGATTTGATCATTTTATGATGAATGAAAAGATTTTCATATCACAAGATTAGTTGTTTATAAAAATTATTTTCGAACTTGAATCCATAATGTTTAGATATAAATTTACTGATATATATGATGTATCATAGTTTTATTTAAGATCTAAACATTAAATATAAATTAATTTTATGATTAATTTATTATAATTTCTTAATCAAGTACTCTGATTGGGTGCATCACCATGACCGTCCAGTAATAAGAGTTAAGTAGGGTTTAAAGGCCCTCTCTTTCTATTAAACAGGTATCTTATGATATGTAAGGGTGCCACTTGTGATTTGACCCATGAAGAAGAACATGGATAAAAAAATTTGATTCATGTTTTAGATCTAAAATTAATTACATGAGATGTAGATTAATCAGTTCGATCTAAAACTACATGTATGTGATATATAGACTAGGTTTTGATCTAAATAACTTCCAAGATCATAAACCATTAATTGCATGCACTTAAACCTAATTTAAAATGTTTTTAGAATCTAATTTTTCTATTTATGCATACAGGTGTGGGTGCTAAAAATAGGTCAAATTGATTAGACTATGTTGCTGCCAAGATCGTCGTGGCCCGCAGCTGCTATCGATGTCGGATCATCCCTCATCCTCTCCGGGTTGGCTGGTACTTCAGGACCTGCAAAATTGGGGTTAGTGACCTGGGCCGGGGATTCTGACGGGGGCACTCCGATGCTCAAGTCAGTGACGATCCAAGAGAACAGATCCTCCTAGTCGAGCCTCTCTTGATGGACTCCATGCTAGGAGGAGTGAATGGTGTGAGTGTGGGGGTGCGAGCGTGCTAGGAGTGATGTTAGCTGAGGTGGGCTAGCTCTCCTATGATGCTTGGAGAAGGCTTCTTCTCCTTTACTCGCTTGGGTGATGCTCTGTGGTGTAGTTTGCACTTGCATACCTTTCTCCCCTCTCTCTGGGGGTGTCGAATGCTCTTTTTTAAGTCCAGGTGACCATTGGGTGCCTACCTTGGGATCCCCACAGGCTGTTAGGCATGTGCGGCGGTGTTCTATGCCGTGGATGGGATGTCTTTCCTGATTCGTGATAGGGGAGACTGTCATATGTTCTGACATTCCTTCCAGTCATCCCATTCCGGGAAGCCTTGCAGTGCCTCGATTGGGGAGCCACTGCTTCCGAGATTCGAATATCCTAGTTGACTTCCTCTTTCGGGCGGTGCAGGTAGTTGGTGGAGAGTGCAGCGCTTTGGTCAGGGGGCTCCCTACCTTTCTGGTGTAAGTGGTGGTTGCAGATAGCCATCATGGCTCGATAGGTGCTTCTTTGTGGCCTTTGAACTGCTCACTGGTGTTTTGGGGAGGTGGCTCCATCCCCTTGTTGGCCAGTGGTGCCGTCCGAGCTGATTGCCGAACTAGAGAGCTGGGACTCGGCTCCGGCCCGGGAGGCTCGACCTCCGAAGGGCTCAACCTGGCAGAGGAGGGCTGAGCTCGACTCTGGCTTAGGGGGCTCGATCTCGGAGGGGCTTGACCCGGCGAAGGAGGACTCGACTCCTGCTTAGAGGGCTCGACCTCGGAGGGGCTCGACCTGGCGAAGGAGGGCTGAGTTCAACTTCGGTCCAGGGGTCTCAACCTCAGAGGGGCTCGACCCAGTGGAGGAGGGCTGGGCTCGACTCCGGCTCAGGAAGCTCAGCCACGGAGGGGCTTGACCTGGCAAAGGAGGTCACTCGGCTTTGGCCTAGGCGCCCCGAGCTTGCGGGTGCCGACTTGGCGGAGGATAGAGCTTGGCTTTGATGGGCCACCTCGTTGATCTAAAGGACCTTGGCCGGGCCAAAGGAGTCCGAGATGGGATGTCCACTATGGCGGACTTTCTGATATGGTATCTGACAGGGATTACATGTCGGTGAAAGAAAAAAATGTGGTACAGGTGCCTACGCTAAGCATGCAACAGCACAGGGAGCAGGTAAATATTTTAAAAGATTTTTAAAATAAATGCGGAAAATACCTACTCCGCACAGGATCTAGCATATGCAAGATGCATGTATTGGCATGATACAGGATATATAATATTTATAAACATTTTAATAAATCTAGATCTACACATGCACCGAAATTAAAAACCCAAAAACATACCTTATTCCCAGCTAGAATAAGTCTGGGATAAACCTGGAATAGACTGGAATAACTGGAATAAAGTTATTCCAGTCGTCTTCCACCTTGGGCTGAAAATAGGGCTTCCGAAAAGTCCCCGGAACGCTGCCTTCCGGACCTCCGATCGCTCTCAAATTTGAGCTGTAGATTCTTAAGGAAGTCCTCTTCGATTTGGCACTGGTTTCTGCAAGAAAAACTAAGCCAATAAATCGTAAAAAACCGCCGAAGTCTGCTGCACGAAAATGGCAGCAGAACGGAGTAGCAGCCTTCATCGTTGGATTTCGGGCAACTGGAGCGATCCCGGCTAGCGTGGTTGGCTCCGAGGAGTAGAAGAATACTCCCTCTAGAGGGGAGACATGCCCGGGGCTCTCCGATCCCTCTCCATGCGCGATGCTAGCCGCCGAAAAAGGGGTTCACGGTCACAGGTTGCTGCAGCAAAACAGAATTGCTGCAGCATGGATTTTTGAGCAGTTTAAAGAGAGGATTGATGCCTTGTTTCTCTCCCTCACACACTCCAAATCCCAGTGTATCCAAGCTCTATAACAGGGGTCACTCAAAGAACACCTTGCTTTTCTTTTTTGCTCCTCATACGCTGGGTTTTTCCACGTCGCAATAGGGGACGGCTGGGTGGTATAAGAAGGCAGCGAAGAGAGGGAAATAGAGAGGGAGGGCGGCCAAGGGGTCACCGGCTGCTATTAACCCAATAAACCAGCCATTAACAGGGGATTAAAGCCATTAAACAAGGTTTAATTCCAGCGGGTTGAGGGAGGAGAAGAGACGCGCGATGAAAAGGCTTCCATGGACGTTTGGCCTGCGTTTGGAATTCCTCCATACAAATGACCGTGTAAAACGGTCCAAGGGGAGAAAAACCAAGGTGGAAACCGGTTCAACCAAAAACCGGTCCAATCCCTTTAAACCATACGGTTCAATCCAATTGGATATGGTTCAAGGAATAAAATTGGTTCACAACCAATTGGAGGCCGAAACAAGCTCCGAATCAGTTCAAAACTGATTCAGAAAAATCCTGGCGCAGTGCTGGTCAACCCAGAACATTTTCCGGTCGACACAGACAAGGGCAAGACGGGAAAAGAGTGCTCAAAAATACTGTGACCAAAAAACCAAGATGATTCCCAATCGTATTCGGTATCCGGATCAGAGAGTTATCCTCTGTGGCGTGTGACCTCATAGGTTCGAACCTAAACGGTAGCACCAGAACAATTCTAGTGCCTGCACAGGAAACCATCTAGCAATGGGTCCCGGCGTCCGGATAGGTCGAAGATGCGGGAGCAAACTATCGAACCTCTGGCATATGGTTACCGTATAATTCATCCCTTTGACCTCAAATGCTCAAGACGACTGAGATTGGGCCGCCAACCCAGACTGAGTCAGTCGACTACGTGTCTCAACCTCGCAAGCCTAGTGACTCTTCACTAGGGCTACCCCGGCCGAGGATTTGCTAAATTGAGATACTGCGAGACATTCAATCCAAACTGTTTGGACAGGTCAATTCCATCTTGGTCCATCACTGCTCCACAAGTACTTGCCTGTACCCAGAAACCTTCCGTCATTGGATTAAAAATCCGGGTAGTCCGGCACCAAAGCACAGGGAGTTGCTTGCAAGCTACCGCGATGACCTCAGGTCAGAGGGACACTTATACCCATATCCAATCGTGAGTATCCCTTTGGCAGAAAGGGACTGCACAGAGTCACGTTCAATGATATATCACATATATCCCACTTATAGATTACATCAGTGTCACCACACTCATTTGGTCAAGAGGATAACCAAACGATGTGAACTACAACAACCTATACTTGATATATTGCCGTCCAGTACAATATATCCTTTGGTTGTGAACTGGGTTTAAGGACCACTCGATACATCCTCTCTGTATCGAAGTCAGTGTAGTCATAAGGACTTCATCACATAGGAAAGAGTTCATTTCAGGGAAATTCAATACGTGATGAGCTGCCAAAAATTATATTTTATTAATTCATTGAAAAAGTACAATACTTAGCACAACCGCCTACAACCCAGGCGATTGGCTTTGGGACATAATTCTCAACAACTCCCACTTGTACTAAAGCTAATCAGAAGAGTATCTAATACCCATTTCCCATTTACAATAGTCAAACTCTTTTATTCCGAGGGTTTTAGTGAAGGGGTCGGCCAGATTTTCTTTTCCATCGATCTTCAGAAGATTGATGTCGCCTCGTTCCACGATCTCTCATACGAGGTGGTAGCACCGCAGGATGTGCTTGGTGCGGTGATGAGCTTTTGGCTCCTTAGCTTGAGCAATGGCGCCAGTGCTGTCACAGTACACCGGAACAGGACCATCTAGGGAAGGTGCCACCCCTAGCTCTCCAAGGAACTTTCGCAACCACACAGCTTCCTTTGCTGCATCTGATGTTGCAATATATTCTGCTTCGCATACCGAGTCTGCAACAGTTGCCTGCTTGGAACTTTTCTAGCAGACCGCTCCTCCATTCAGGGTAAATACAAACCCTGACACACTCTTGCTATCATCTCTATCTGACTGGAAACTGGAGTCAGTGTACCCCACAAGTTTCAAGTCAGGTTCTCCATAAATCAGCCATTGATCTTTAGTGTTTCTCAAATACTTGAGGATGGACTTAACCACCTTCCAATGCGCCTCACCTGGGTCAGACTGGTATCTACTCACTACTCCTAGTGAGTATGCCACATCTGGTCTAGTACAAGTCATAGCATACATGATAGAGCCTACTGCAGAAGCATAAGGTACTCTACTCATGCACTCTCTTTCCTCAGGAGTTGTCGCACAATCCCTTTTTGAAAGAGTAATTCCAGAACCTATCGGAAGATAGCCTTTCTTGGAATTTTCCATGCTGAACCGTTTCAGCACGGTATCTATGTACATAGACTGGGACAGTCCCAAAAGCTTCTTGGATCTGTCTCTATAGATCTTCATACCTAGTATGTAAGAAGCTTCACCCAAGTCCTTCATGGAGAACTGAGATGATAACCAGACCTTTATTCCTTGTAATGCTGCGACGTCATTCCCGATTAAGAGAATGTCGTCAACATACAATACTAGGAATACAATCACAGAACCATTAACCCATTTATAGATGCACGGTTCTTCTCCGTTCTTAACGAAGCCATACGATTTGATACACCTATCAAACCGTAAGTTCCAACTTCGAGATGCTTGCTTGAGTCCATAGATGGACTTCTGCAATTTGCATACTTTTGATTCATCTGTGGATGTGAACCCTTCAGGCTGTATCATATACACCTCTTCTTCCAGCTCCCCATTTAGGAAAGCAGTTCGGACATCCATCTGCCAGATCTCGTAATCAAAATATGTTGCCAAAGCAAGCATGATCCGAACAGACTTGAGCATTGCCACAGGGGAAAATGTCTCGTCATAATCGATACCATATCGCTGACGATACCCTTTGGCAACCAGACGGGCTTTATAGGTCTCTACCTTCCCATCTGCGCCCCTTTTCCTCTTGAAGATCCATTTACACCCGATGGGTTTTATTCCTTCAGGCGGATCAACCAATGTCCAAACATTGTTGATTTCCATGGACTCCATTTCGGATCGCATGGCTCCAAGCCATGCCTCAGAGTCAGATCTCTTAAGTGCATCCATATAGGTGATCGGATCCTCATTGTTCTCATCGAGCTCAATGGGATCACTGTCCCGGACCAAGAAACCGTAGTATCTGTCCGGCTGACGCGGTATTCTACCAGATCTCCTAATGGGTTCTGGGTGTGATTCAATCACAGCCGGTTCTACGATGTCCTTTGAGTGTGTAGGTTCTTCTATTGGCTGAACTTCATCAAGTTCAATCTTAGAGGCTATAGTTCCTTCTTCAAGGAACTCCTTTTCCAAAAAGATAGCTCTAAGAGCAACGAACACCTTTTGTTCATTCTCCAAGTAGAAGAAATACCCTTTGGTTTCCTTAGGATAACCAACGAATAAACATCGATCAGACCTAGGACCAAGTTTGTCTGAGTCTAAACGCTTTACGTAAGCCGGACAACCCCAGACCCGAAGGTGTGAAATTGATGGTTTACATCCATTCCACATCTCATACGGAGTGGAGACAACAGATTTACTTGGAACATTATTTAATAAGTAACAGGCTGTCAGAAGCGCATATCCCCAAAAGGATAGCGGCAGAGTTGCAAAGCCCATCATGGATCGAACCATGTCCAACAAGGTTCGATTCCTCCTTTCGGACACACCATTCAACTATGGTGTTCCTGGAGGAGTCCACTGAGAGAGAATTCCATTCTCCTCAAGATATGTCAAAAAAGCACCAGATAAGTATTCGCCACCTCGATCAGATCAAAGGGTTTTAATACTTTTTCCAGTTTGCTTTTCTACTTCATTACGGTATCGTTTGAACATTTCAAACGACTCAGACTTATGTCTTATTAAAAAGACATAACCGAACCTTGAAAAGTCGTCTGTAAAAGTAATGAAATGTTTGTATTCTCCTATAGCACTAACTGTCATCGGTCCACATACATCAGTATGTATTAGACTTAGAAGTTCTGTAGCTCGTTCACCTTTTCCAGTAAAAGGTGACTTGGTCATTTTACCAAGTAAATAGGATTCACAAGTGGGCAGTGATTCAGAATTACTGACCTCGAGGAGTCCATCTCCTCGCATTTTGTTTATCCTATTTTGGTTAATATGACCTAGCCTACAGTGCCAAAGATACAAATCGTTGACATTATCCAACCTTGAACGTTTGCTGGAAGTGTACATTACACTAACAGGCCTTGATAGTACGTATATGCCATTATTTAATCTAGCTTTCATTATAACAGAGTTATTCAAAATAACATTGCAAAAAACTCCTTTTATTGATAGTTCAAAACCACAACTGGCCAAAAGGCCTACAGAGATTATACACATAATGAAACTAGGACAATAGTGACAGTCGACTAGTTCGACAGTACAAGACTCAAAGACAAGACGCAGGACTCCAACCGCCAGTACTGGAACACGATTTCCATTCCCGACGCTCAGAAACTGTTCTCCATCTTCAAATCTTCTGCTAACTTGAAGTCCCTGTAATGAATTACAAACATAAATTGGACTACCAGTATCCAATACCCAGTTAGCAGTATCAACAATTGAGTAATTACAAGGTCTTATCATATAAATACCTTGTTCAGCAGACTTCTGCTTTCTCGGCCTGTTCGGATCAAGGGATGCTATATAAAGAGGACAGTTCCTCTTCCAGTGTCCCTTCTTCTTGCAGTGGAAGCACTCTGCAGAAGACTGATCAGCCTTAAACTTCCTGGTCTGACTCGGGCCAGGAGCATTCTGCACCTTCTTTCCCTTTTTATTTATTTTCTTCTTCCCTTTCTTAAAGGGACGACGACCTCTACTACCTCCCACTAAATTCACCACCCCCTTATTCAGTTGGTGGTCTTTCTCGAAAGTCTGTAGCAACCCCAAAAGACCATGGTAGTTGACTGCAGGCTTGTTCATTCTATAATGATCAAGAAAGTCAAGATAGGAGGAGGGAAGAGAATTCAGGATCGCATCCTTGCCGAGCTGCTCGTGCAAGGGGCATCCGAGTTTGCCCAGTTTTTCGATCAACTCGATCATGTACAATACATGATCAGTGACTGAACCGCCATTCGGCATCTTGGAGTTGTAGATGGCACAAGACACTTTGTACCGTTCTACATCATCCGGGTGCCGAAGGATTCCTTCAACTTTTGAAGGATTTCATCAGGTTGGGCCTCCTCGAATTTGCGAGTGAACTCGTCGTTCATCGCCGCTAGCATAATGCAACGGACAGTAGTCCGATCAGAGACCCACTTCAAATAAGCATCTCTGACCGCACTTCGTGTATTAGCGGGAGGGATTTCAGGTGCCGGATCCATTATCACATACAGGATCCGTTCGTGCTCCAGAACTATTCTCAACTTTCGATACCAACTATCGAAGTTGTGACCCTTTAACTTCTCGTTATCGAGAAGTGACCGGAGCGATAAGTTTGAAGACATCTGAAAAGAAAACAAGACCAAATTAGTTTATGAATTAATAACTTAACCAAAAGACTTGGACTTTAGTCTAAAGGTTTCTCCCACTAATTTTTCAGATTGGTAGCCTCTGACTCCAATCCGTGAAAACAACATTTTTCAAGTGGGTACTGAAATCCAATAGGCCACGCATGAGCCCGACTATGGTCGGCTCACCCATACCAGCCTAAAGGTAGGTTCGTAAACCAATTGTTTCCCTAAACAATTTTCAGTATTTTATTTTGCCCCAGAGAACACCCCAATCGGCCTAGGGGCCTCCTATTGCGGGTCTTTGGTTAGGTCCAACCATTAAAATGACTAATCCAATGCTTCCAGCTAACTAAAGACCAAGCCCGACTATGGCTGGCCCACCTGGTCCCGTCAAGGAGGTTGCACTGAACCATCATCGATCAGATAGAAATTCCAGTCGCCGGATGTACACCTGTTCTATGGAACTGCCGATGCACACCAAGCTAGTGGACACATTTCTATCCAACTTAATGGGAGGCTAAGACACTGTCAATTCCTTGACTTAGTCTTTTTAAGGACCTAATAATTTTTAGAGGATTTTTTTTTTTTGTGACAGAAGAAAAAGGTAAGGACATGGATCATACTCCCACTGAATCAATCAAATTCCAGGAGGGTTGAATTAAATCAACAATTGATCCATGGGCACCTATTGATCAGTCAGACCGATCAACCTGGGTGACATGGGTTAACTCGAGTCATTGAGCTTTTCCAATCAGTTCTGGTTGACTCGACTAGCCAGGTAGGTGAGATCATGGGTGAGTATCTGCCATTAACCATCTTTCCTAGACACCAACCAAGTTGGCCAGGAAAGAGGTAGCCTCATACAACCATGATCATAAATGCCAAACCTACCTCGACACCAGTCAATTTACTAGACCCGATCAGATTTGCCTAAAGACTCGGGCATCCACAGAGCCACTAATTAGATCCATTTTAGATGAACTGATCAACTAATCTAACAATTAGATAGTTCTAAAGAAGGACCTTAAACAACATTTGTTTAATCTTCTTTTAATCCGATTCAACTAAACTTAGGTCTAACCCAGTTATGGACCCAACTAATCAGCTAACCCAATTAACCCAATTTGGCTTATGCAAATTTTATTAGATTTCATAAACCTAAAAATTTTTATTAAGCCAAATACTTAATTAAAATATTTTCAATTAAGTCTCTATGTAAAACAATTTTACATCTTAAATTATGCATCATATCTAGATTTATACTTTTATAAATATTATATGACTCAAATAACAAAATTATAAATCATGCCAAATTTATAATTTTAATTTCTTTTTGATTTCCTTAAAGGATCCTTCTGAAGAGGCCAACACAGACGAACCGCATCGTGTCAAAGACACACGGCCATGGTGAAGGTCTCAACTAGGTTCCTAAAAGTACTCTCTAATCCCAAGATTAAACAATTTAATCTACTATACATGCATCAAGATATGTTACACTAGAACCTGGCTCTGATACCACTGAAAGAAAAAAATGTGGTGCAGGTGCCTACGCTAAGCATGCAACAGCACAGGGAGCAGGTAAATATTTTAAAAGATTTTTAAAATAAATGCGAAAAACACCTACTCCGCACAGGATCTAGCATATGCAAGATGCATGTATTGGCATGATACAGGACATATAATATTTATAAACATTTTAATAAATCTAGATCTACACATGCACCGAAATTAATAACCCAAAAACATACCTTATTCCCAGCTGGAATAAGTCTGGGATAAACCTGGAATAGACTGGAATAACTGGAATAAAGTTATTCCAGTCGTCTTCCACCTTGGGCTGAAAACAGGGCTTCCGAAAAGTCCCCGGAACGCTGCCTTCCGGATCTCCGATCGCTCCCAAATTTGAGCTATAGATTCTTAAGGAAGTTCTCTTCGATTTGGCACTAGTTTCTGCAAGAAAAACTAAGCCAATAAATTATAAAAAATCGCCGAAGTCTGCTACACGAAAATGGCAGCAGAACGGAGTAGCAGCCTTCGTCGTTGGATTTCGGGCAACTGGAGCGATCCTGGCTCGCGTGGTTGGCTCCGAGGAGTAGAAGAATACTCCCTCTAGAGGGGAGACATGCCCGGGGCTCTCCGATCCCTCTCCATGCGCGATGCTAGCCGCCGGAAAAGGGGTTCACGGTCACAGGTTGCTGCAGCAAAACAGAATTGCTGTAGCAGGGATTTTTGAGCAGTTTAAAGAGAGGATTGATGCCTTGTTTCTCTCCCTCACACACTCCAAATCCCAGTGTATCCAAGCTCTATAACAGGGGTCACTCAAAGAACACCTTGCTTTTCTTTTTTGCTCCTCATACGCTGGGTTTTTCCACGTCGCAACAGGGGACGGCTGGGTGGTATAAGAAGGCAGCGGAGAGAGGGAAATAGAGAGGGAGGGAGGCCAAGGGATCACCTGCTGCTATTAACCCAATAAACCAGCCATTAACAGGGGATTAAAGCCATTAAACAAGGTTTAATTCCAGCTGGTTGAGGGAGGAGAAGAGACGCGCGACGAAAAGGCTTCCATGGACGTTTGGCCTGTGTTTGGAATTCCTCCATACAAATGACCGTGTAAAACGGTCCAAGGGGAGAAAAACCAAGGTGGAAACCGGTTCAGCCAAAAACCGGTCCAATCCCTTTAAACCATACGGTTCAATCCAATTGGACCTGGTTCAAGGAATAAAATTGGTTCACAACCAATTGGAGGCCGAAACAAGCTCCGAATCAGTTCAAAACTGATTCAGAAAAATCCTGGCGCAGTGCTGGTCAACCTAGAACATTTTTCGGTCGACACAGACAAGGGAAAGACGGGAAAAGAGTGCTCAAAAATACTGTGACCATAAAACCAAGACGATTCCCAATCGTAATCGGTATCCGAATCAGAGAGTTATCCTCTGTGGAGTGTGACCTCATAGGTTCGAACCTAAACGGTAGCACCAGAACAATTCTAGTACCAGCACAGGAAACCATCTAGCAATGGGTCCCGGCATCCGGATAGGTCGAAGATGCGGGAGCAAACTATCGAACCTCTGGCATATGGTTACCGTATAATTCATCCCTTTAACCTCAAATGCTCAAGACGACTGAGATTGGGCCGCCAACCCAGACTGAGTCAGTCGACTACGTGTCTCAACCTCGCAAGCCTAGTGACTCTTCACTAGGGCTACCCCGGCCGAGGATTTGCTAAATTGAGATACTGCGAGACATTCAATCCAAACTGTTTGGACAGGTCAATTCCATCTTGGTCCATCACTGCTCCACAAGTACTTGCCTGTACCCAGAAACCTTCCTTCACTGGATTAAAAATCTGGGTAGTCCAGCACCAAAGCACAGGGAGTTGCTTGCAAGCTACCATGATGACCTCAGGTCAGAGGGACTCTTATACCCATATCCAATCGTGAGTATCCCTTTGGCAGAAAGGGACTGCACGTAGTCACGTTCAATGAGATATCACATATATCCCACTTGTAGATTACATCAGTGTCACCATCCTCATTTGGTCAAGAGGACAACCAAACGATGTGAACTACAACAACCTATACTTGATATATTGCCATCCAGTACAATATATCCTTTGGTTGTGAACCGGGTTTAAGGACCACTCGATACATCCTCTCTGTATCGAAGTCAGTGTAGTCCTAAGGACTTCATCACATAGGAAAGAGTTCATTTCAGGGAAATTCAATACGTGATGAGCTGCCAAAAATTATATTTTATTAATTCATTGAAAAAGTACAATACTTAGCACAACCGCCTACAATCCAGGCGATTGGCTTTGGGACACAACTCCCAACAGTCGGTGCATTGGCTTCTTGCCACATCATTTGCCCCCCACTCCCAAGTCATGCTGGCATTGGGCGCTCAGGGCGAAGGGAGTAAATGCACTGCTAACATGGAAAGGTGGGGATCCGGTGCAATGATGATCGTGATTGGCAGTGTCTCGGGAAACGGTTTCTCTAGCCTACCTGGTGGTGCCACGTGGCCACATCCGAGGAGCAGTTATTATGGGTGCAGAATTCAAAGCGGCCATAGTCGAAGCCAGACATTAGCCCTACCGATGAGTGACGCGTGGTGCAGATTCGATGACGGGGATTTGTAATGGTACGGTCGGGCACCGGTCACTTCGAAAGGAAAAGTTACCTTTCCCGAAATATGTCTTCTTTCAAATCTTTCATGCCTGTTGCTGTACCGAAGCTCCTCTTTCACTAGTCCGGCCATCCTTGTCCATCTAGAGCTCCCACTAGGTCAGTCCTCCTCCTTCTCGCTAGGTTGAGTAGGGTCTCCTCCATCTTCCCTTGATCTTCTTAGGGCTAGGCTCATCTCAGGACCTTCATATGCTTTCTTCTTCTTCCTTTGATCTTTATCCACCATGTCCCGTTTTGGGCCTGGTTTTCGTCCTTCGACCAACCAGGGTAAAGCTGGGCCTTCTAGGTCGAGGCCGCCATCATCTTCTTCTTTTGATGAGGAGGGAGATGGGATGCGCTTCAAGCTTAGGGGGAGGCGTCGCCCGTGGTATTGTCATTAGGGAGCCTGGTCTTAACCCTTCTTATCCTTCTCGTCCTCCTCCCCCATCTGAACCCATCCCCGAGCATGTCCGGTCAACAAGTCCCGGCGGGATCGCTTTGACGATTTCTACCGAGGAACTGGGGACCATCCGAGATGTGTATGGCATCTTGTCCGGCTTTTAGTCCCCCAACTGGGGGACCGGGTTACTTCCAATAGACCAAGCCGAATTGCTTTCTATGAGGAGACCTTCTCAGGAGGGCTCCGCTTCCCTTTTAATCCCTTTATTGCCTAGAAATGGAGCCCAAGAGGGGGGGTGAATTGGTTCTTTTAAAAAATTTAAGACAATAATGAGAGGGACTAGTGGTGCTTATGAACAATGATGAATTTAATGCAAGATGTTAGCAATAATTAAAGAGCAAGAGAGGAAGAGAGTAATCACATACAAACACAAGGTTTATAGTGGTTTGGTGCAAACTTAGCACCTACATCCACTCCCCAAGCCACCCTTGGAAATTTCACTAGAATCCAAACTAGATTACAGTTGACTTATTTTTTACAAGGCTCACAAGTCAAAACCTAAGTTGGTTTTATCACTTAGGCTTACCAACAAACCTTAACACTTGTTTTATCTTTGGGCTCACAAGTTAACCCTAGTTGGTTTTATCCCTTTGGCTCACCAACAAACCATAATGACCTTCTTTCAAGACACCCTTTAAAGCAAGGTCAAAACACAATAAAACAGATATACAATTTAAAACTAAAACAAACTCTCTTCAAGAGTAGATTGGAATCTTTGAAGCTCAAGTAGATGCTTTGTCTTCACTCTTCCTTGGAATCTCCTTCAAAGTGCCTCTTTTGGAATGAAATAAGGATGAGCTTGTAGGCTTTTCAAGGAATCAAAACTATAAGAGGCTTTTGATGCGAAGTATTTGAGAGAATATTGGTTTTCTAGCTTTTGAGTAGACTTGAATACACTTCAATACACTTCCATACACTTGCATATCTTTAAAATGAGGTCGGTGGAGGTTAAATACACCAAGAACCATCCAAAAAATGGTTTATGACCGTTGGTACCTCGGAAATAGCCGTTTGGAGCTTGAAAAGCAAGTTCTGCAAGCCAGAAAAATAGATCCGTTGGAGCTGTCAGGCTGCAAGTGTCGACACATGGCTGTCAGGTGTCGACACTTGGCTGTCAGGTGTCGACACTTGATCTCTGGGTGTCGACACTTGAACATTCAAGTGTCGACACTTGATGCACAGGTGTCGACACTTGATACAAAAATCCTCAAATTACAAAGTTCTGTATTTTCAAAATTCTCGGGCCTTGAGTCGACACTTGGAACCTAAGTGTCGACACTTGGTGTCGACACTTGGTGTCGACACTTGGATATAGGTGTCGACACTTGGCATGCCAAGGATTTTTGTCTGTGCCAAATGCTGAAGTGTCGACACTTGACTGTCCAGGTGTCGACACTTGAGACTAAAAAATCTCAGATTCAAGTGTAAATGCCTCGAAAACATAAATATAATTCTAGAAAACATAAACACATAATATTTAAACATTTAGATGCCCTTTTTCAATGAAGATGATGCCCAGATTTGTGAGAATTGCTCCGTGCCATTATGTGCCATAAACCATAAGTTTTTGAGATTTTGAGATGTTTTCTTTCTGAAAACTCACAACTTGAAATCCTCATTAGAATACAATATGCACTCAATGTTTTGTTATTCATCAAAATCACTGGATGGAGCCAACACCCTTCTTCTTGTCTGTGCTGAGCAACTACCGTTTGGTCCCTTCTCAGCTAGTCCCCAATGCTATAAGGACTATCTTCTGCTTCATTGTGCTCTGCCACTTCCACGGGATCGTCACCCATTTTTCTCTCTTCAAAGCCTTCTTCGCTCTGAAGCACCACCCCACTGAAGACCGGTGGTGGTCCCTCTCTTCTCGTCTGAGGGGGATCAAATTCAAACTTCCCTCTTCCATTAAAGGATGGAAGAGCAAGTTCTTCTTTGGCACACTTGAGGGGATTGACTGGGTATGGAGCGACCTAGATCGATCCCCCAATAGGGATTCTTCAGTCGAAGCAGCCGACATGGATGTTTACAAGCAGCTCCGAGCTTCTCAGATTCCTTCTCTCGAGGTTCTATTATCAGAGAAGAACCTCGCCGAGGCTGGGATCAACCCAACAGGAGAGTTGGGTGAGTTTGGCTTGAACCTTTTACTGCTCTTTTTAACTTGTCCTTTTTGAACTAAAGATGACAAAGTGTTTTTTGTCTCCTATATGTAGGTATGAGGTTCTTTGTGGAAGATCTGCTCTCGATCACTCAGAAGAGCCCTCCGACGGGACTGACAGAGGAGGAAACTACTCTGAAGAGGGCTCATGGTGAGGGTGCATCGATGGTCGCCCCCACCGAGCAGATCATGCCGGGGAGGTGAGAGTCTAAGGCTGCTCCTGCATAGGGTAGGGGAATTATGGTTGCCGTATCTGAGCTGGAGCGGAGGGCGGCCAACCCTGCGGTGGAGCGACCGAGGCGACGAGAGCTGACCCTAACCTCGAAGCCTGAGGTGGTCATCTGGGCCAAAGCTGCCACAGCAGATGCCGCCATCATGCCATCCCCTTCTCCGGAGTTCATCATCATCGAGGAGAAGGTGCGGGAAGGAGCGGACCCAGCACCGGGGGCACCACCGGAGGGGTCGCCGAGCTCTCAACTGGCCCCCGAAGCCTCTACCGATGGTGGAGCGGGAGATTCCGCCTCGGGGGTAGGCAGGCGAGAAAGGGATTATCGTCGGGTTCTATTCAGAATGGGGTCCAACATGTCACTTCTCTGAGATAGGAGGTTGGCCGAGCATATGATGGATTTCTCCATCCAAGCATGCAACCAACGAGAGATGGCTGTAATGGTATTGGGGGATGCGATCAGTAGCATCTTTCCTATACTCTTTATGGTAAGCATGTCTAACCTTCTGGAGCTCCCTTCCTTTTCCCTTTCTCTTCTTGATATCTTATTTAGTGCAGGTCAGAGTCGAGACGCTCGTTATCAGGGACTGCTGCCGGAATTGGTTGAAGAACGACCAGCAATGTGCAGCCGAGGTCGAGGCTCTAAAGGCTGAGCTGAAGGAGAAGTCTGATGCCTCCTGAAAGCTCGGTCTTAAGAATGAGGAGCTACAGGGTAGGCTCGCCGGCATTGAAAGGCAGTCGAAGGAGCTCCAGGAGGAGCTCGACTAGGAGCGGGGTCGTTCGAAGAGCAAGGCCAAGGAGCTCGCGGCCACTAAGAAGAGGTTGAGCTCATTCAACGCCGAAGAAGTTTGGCAAAAGGGGATCGCCCAGTCCTTTTAGGCTGAGATGGACGCGGCGAAGAAGAAGCTGGCCGTGGTCGAGAGGGAGGCAGCGGAGGTGGCCAGGTCGGCGGAGGCAGTAAAGGCTCAAGTTGCCGAGGCGAAGAAGGAGGCTGAAGGGGCCGTGGAAAGGTTCAAGGGCTCGAAGGAGTTCACCACCGAACTCGATCAGACGGCATCGGACTCCTTCTTCAAGGGCTTCATGTATCTACACGCTCGAGTCGAGGGTTTTGTCCTCAACGAGGGTCACAGCTGGCTCAAATTTTCTTGAGCTCCGGACATGGAGTCGGGTACTACAGAGGGATCACCCACCATCCCTGAACTTCTTCTGCCGGTGCCAGTCACTGAAGCTGAAGCTGGACAGCCTGAGGCTATGAGGGATGGAACTTCGGTGCTGCACAGTACTGCCGATGGGGCTGCTCGAGTAGACTAGTTTTTTGTTTTCTTATTTTCCGGCATTGGCTCGGGACATCCGGCGTGTCGAGGGCCCGAGGACATTTATAAACAAACTATCTACTTTCAGTGGAATAAGCTATTTTCTTCAACTGTCCTGACTTGAGTACTTCAGGCCCCAACCTCTCCCTCTTCTTTCTTGCTTCCTCTTTTTTTTTTTTTTACATACATATTCATGCAACGGTTCAGGAAGAGAGGTTTCTCCCTTGTTGCTGGATGTCCTGGAATCTAGTGCCATGGAGTTGAACCCTGGTCTTCGGCATCTCGGAGTTGGGCTCAGAGACTTAGTGGCCAGAGATCTGAGCTCCAGATCTTGATGTCTCAGAGCTAGTCTCAAAGACTTAGCGACCGGAGGTTTGAGCTCTGGATCTTGATGTCTCGGAGCTTGGCTCAGAGGCTTAGTGGTCAAAGATCTGAGCTCCGGGCTTTGATGTCTTGGAGCTAGGCTGGATGACTCAGTGGTCGAAGAACTTGGCTCCAGGCTTTGAGGACTCGATGCTGGGCTCTGGGACCTGGTGGCCAGAAAGCTTGGTTTCAGGCTTTGATATCTTGGAGCTAGGCTCGAAGACTTGGTGGCCGGAGAGCTTGGCTCCGGGCTTTGAGGTCTCGGTGCTGGGCTTTGGGACCTGGTGGCCAGAAAGCTTGGTTCTAGACTTTGATGTCTTGGAGCTAGGCTCGAAGACTTGGTGGTCGGAGAGCTCGGCTTCGGGCTTTCAGGTCTCGGTGCTTGGCTTTAGGACCTGGTGGTCAGAAAGCTTGGTTCCGGGCTTTGATGTCTTGGAGCTGGGCTCGAAGACTTGGTGGCCGGAGAGCTTGGCTCCAGGCTTGGATGCCCTGGAGCTAGGCTTGAAGACTTGGTGGCCGGAGAGCTGAGCTCTGGGCTTAGGTGTCCTGGAGCTGGGCTCGAAGACTTGGTGGTGTGGGCACCAGGATCCGACAGAGGCTCCTCAACCCTCTATGGATCTCAGATTAGGATTCCCCTTCTATGAGTCCTGTAATAAGGCCTTGAGCCAAAGCAATTTCATAATTTTTTGTCAAAGTTTGTTTAGTCCTGTACCTTGACCAATTTGGGTCAAGTTAGGTCATGAGTCCTGTATTTGTTCGAGTCTGAGTTTGGACTGGGCCCAAGCCTAATTGAAATCACCCTAGTTTTCTTAACCAAATCAAGTTCTGGTGGGCCAACCCACCCCTTCCACTTGGAATAATGCCAACTCAGGTGCCACCTCAGCTACCTACGTGGCGCCACTTCAGCTGCCACTTGGGCATCCAAGGAGGGAAACAAAGTGGTACCCTCTTGCTTTCCACATGCCTTGGGTGACATTGGAAGGAAGAAACACCATTCCCCTCTTCCCTCCCCCACATCATGCCTTATTCCATAAAAAGAAGGGCATTCAAGATCCTTGAAGAAACCAAGCCACAAAGCAAGCCCCCTTCCAAGCTTTCTTCCCAAAGTGTTCATGCAAGGATGGAAGGTCAAAGGACACACTCCCCTCTTCAAGCCCTCAACCATGCAACGCCCAAGGAGCTCTCCACTTGGTCGGCCTTGAATCAATCCAAGAGATGGCATTGAAGAGTCCAAGGGAACACATCCCTTCAAGCAAGCCATGCCCCACTCTTTCTTCCCAAAATGAGCATGCTAAGGAAGGAAGTCAAGAGACCAATCCCCCTCTCCAAGCCTTCCCACATGCCATGCCCAACCCAAGTCTTTTGGTCGGCCAAAGAGAGGAGAAGATGGAGAATTTTGGGCGCCACCAAGAAAGTTTGTAATTTGAATTTCAAATGGGCCTTGGGTGCCTATTTAAAGGACCCAATCCCTCCCTTGTAGAACTATTGAATGATTGAATGATTAATGAAAAAAGTTTGAGTTTTCCATCCTCCAACCATTGTCTCTTAGGCTAGGTTTGAGTGAAGTTGCCTTCGTCACCAGGGACGTCGAGTGGTGTGAGGCCACCTGTTCGTCGCCCCAGGGCGTCGCGAATCCTTCGTCCTCCAGGACGTCGCGTGGTGTGAGGCCACATTCCTTCATCCTCCGGGATGTCACAGGGTGCGAGGTCCCAAGTTATCTCCAACTTCAACTTCAGAATCCAGTCAGACACCGGGCTCGAAGCCCCTTCCCAACTCCATCTCAGTTCCTTTCCGTGCATCTCCACATCTCGCTGATCCTTCTTTTGTTTGCCTACAGGTCCTCCCTAGCATCTCGGGCATCGGAGACAGTCAGCTTTGCCATCGCGACCTCCCGACCCAAAGCCAGTGCTTCCACAGGTTTGACTGCTCGGGTATCCAAGCCGCATCCGCCAAGTTGAGCGATCTCTGCACCGGGCGCTTCAGAAGTGTAAGGTTTGCTTTCTCTTTATCTCCTAAGTAGATATTGTATGTCGAGCTAGTCCTACCGGGATTTCTTAATCCCAGGGTCCTGTTCTCATTTTCACTTTTAGGGCTTTGAACTGCTAGCGTAAGCTTACATTACTCTTCTTCCGTATTTCTTGCCTTTACTTGAGTTCGGGAATCGAAACCCTAAAAAAAAATATCTAAAACTCTTCAAATATAAAAAAGAAGAAGAAGAAATTCCTTGCATCATAAGCATCCATCCCAGCATCCCTAGCCCGGCCCTTTTGTTCCGCATCACTTGGTGGCCAGAGAGTTGAGCTTCGGGCTTAGGTGTCTTGGAGCTTGGCTCGAAGGCTTTATGGCCGGAGAGCTTTGCTTCGGGCTTGGATGTCCTAGACCTGGGCTCGAAGACTTGGTGGTCAGAGAGCTTGGCTCCGGGCTTTGATATCCTGGAGCTGGGCTCGAAGACTTGGTGGTGGGAGAGCTGAGCTCCGGGCTTGGATATCCTAGAGCTGGGCTCAAAGACTTGGCGACCGGAGAGCTTGTCTCCGGGCTTGGATGTCCTTGAGTTGGGCTCGATGACTTGGTGGCCAGAGACCTTGGCTCTGGGCTTGGATGCCCTTGAGCAAGGCTCGAAGACTTGGTGGCCGCCGAAGGGCTGAGCTTCGGGCTTGGGTGTCCTGGAGCTGGGCTCGAAGACTTGGTGGTCGAAGAGCTTGGCTCCGGGCTTGGATGTCCCAGAGCTGGGCTCGAAGACTTGGTGACCGGAGAGCGGAGCTCCGTGCTTGGATGTCCTGGAGCTGGGCTCGAAAACCTGGTGGCTGGAGAGCTTGGCTCCAGTTTTAGATGCCTTAGAGCTAGGCTCGAAGACTTGGTGGCCGGAGAGCTGAGCTCCGGGCTTGGATGTCCTGGAGCTGGGCTCGAAGACTTGGTGGCCGGAGAGCTTGGCTCTGGGCTTGGATGTCCTGGAGCTGGGCTCAGAGACTTGGTGTTCGGAGAGCTGAGCTCTAGGCTTGGATGTTTTGGAGTTAGGCTCGAAGACTTGGTGGAGATTCTCCTGCAAAGCAAGAAATGTTTGCACAAGGGGAACCTTAATCATCGATGAGAAAGAACCTTATGTTTTTGGCACTAGAGAATCGGGCCCCATGTTTTGACATCGGGGAATTGTCCTCCGGGTTTTAGCATGTGATGGGGATCCAGGGCATGTTTTGACATCTCTTATTTTCTTAGATTTTTTTTATTTTTCCTATTCCTGCTATTCCACCTATTCCTGCTATTCCATCTTTATTCCAATCTTATTCCCGATTTATTCCTACACTATTCCATCTTCTCTCGTGAATTTTTCTTTAATGCCCAAACCCTAGCCTCCGCCCCCTCCGGCCCCAGATCCGGGCTGCCCGACCCCCGGCCGCCCCCGCTGACCGCCACCGACGTTTGCCGGCTCCCACCCTTGCCAGAGAAGCCGCTGCCGCTGCCCAATCACTGTGGGAAGATGAATGGATGCGTAGGCATCCGCTCGCCGTAGCCCACGGTCGCCGTTGCCACCGCCGCCACTGCCATTGCCATCGCCGGCTTACTGCCGCCGTCGTTCCTGTCGCACACCGGCCCCGTCCGCCACCTGCTTCCCGGTCACTGGCCATGTGCTCTATCGGGCCATCCATCCTCCACACGGCCGTGTGAGGAGTTTGCATGGATTCCAGAGCAGCCCAAATTTTAGAGCAGCACACTTTCTGGAGCAGATCATCAAGCCAATATGCTTCTTAGAGCAGATTAGCACCACTTTTGATGCAACACGAATTTTGATGTAATTTATTTTTCTTTTTTAGTTTTCTTAGAGGCTAAGAAACTGAGGGTTTTGGTTTTTCTATATAAAGGCTCCTCTCCCCCTGTAATAATGAGAGAGTGATTTGATATAGATTTTTGGGTTGGTTCTGGTTCTGGTTCTGGGCTGAGGCTCGTTTTCCTTCGTTCCTTGCTATGTGCATTATGGGTTAGATGAGGGGTGTTGCCGTCCTCGTCGTCGCGCCCGTGCAGAGGATCAGCCGATCCTCCCTGACCGCCTGGCAGAGGAGCCTCCCTTCCTGCGAGAAGCCTGCAACAAAGGGGTTAGAGGACCCTGGCTGGGGATTCCGGCGAGGGGGCTCCGACGGTCAAGTCAGTAGACGACGTGGAGGAACAGACTCTCCCTCCCGATCCCCCTGGAGGGTCTCAGGCTTGGAGAGTTAACTGGTGAAGGGAAAGCGCCGGGGACCGGAAACTCGGCTGGGCCTGCCCGCTGAGCTCGCGTCCAGTCTTCCCTTCTCGGGATCCCTGGTTTTCTTCCTCCCAGCGAGGCCTTATGCCGGTCTTTCCTTCTTGTCCCCAGGCTCTTTGGCTTACCTTGCAATCTTTGGATCCTTCCCTCTTTATCTCCCCCCGTCGTGCGCTCGTCCTTTTCTCCCTCGAAAACTCCTCCTCCCTGTCTTCCTTTCTTTTCCCTTTCTGGTGAAGGAGGCCAGGCGGCTTTCCGACCTCGTCCGCCGGGCCCAGCAGGAAAAAGGCAAGGACAGAAGAGAAAAAGAGGGAAGGCGGCGCTGGCAGAGCGGCAAGTCGTCAGGCCTCGGGCTTCGTGAGGGTGCTCTTTTCCCCGGGCGTGGGCGCTATCCGTTTACGGGCCCTGTTCCGTCAGGATCGGGTCTCTCGACCGTGGGACCTGCCGGGCCAATGTAAGTGACGTTCCGCATGCCGCCGCCCTCCGTACGGGACGCCGTCTGGGGTCGGTACGGCCCGAGGGATGGCCTCGGGACCCGTCGCTTTCCCCGGGGGCCTCTCCGTACGAGCGGCCTGGCCTCGGCTGAGTTGGACCTATCTCCGGGGACCAATTGGCGAGAGGCGAGGGATCGGCCGACCTCGGCTTAGGTGGACCCCTCCTGGGTGGACACCTGGCGAGGCGGCAGAGGGTCGCCTGGCTTCGGCCGAGGTGGGCCCGTCTCCGGGTGGCCACCTGGCGCAAGGCGAAGGGTCGGCCGACCTCGCACTAGGTGGACCCCTCCTGGGTGGACACCTGGCGAGGCGGCAAGAGGTCGCCTGGCTTCGGCCGAGGTGGACCCGTCTCCGGGTGGCCACCTGGCGCAAGGCGAAGGGTCGGCCGACCTCGCACTAGGTGGACCCCTCCTGGGTGGACACCTGGCGAGGCGGCAGAGGGTCGCCTGGCTTCGGCCGAGGTGGGCCCGTCTCCGGGTGGCCACCTGGCGCAAGGCGAAGAGTCGGCCGACCTCGCACTAGGTGGACCCCTCCTGGGTGGACACCTGGCGAGGCGGCAGGAGGTCGCCTGGCTTCGGCCGAGGTGGACCCGTCTCCGGGTGGCCACCTGGCGCAAGGCGAAGGGTCGGCCGACCTCGCACTAGGTGGACCCCTCCTGGGTGGACACCTGGCGAGGCGGCAGGAGGTCGCCTGGCTTTGGCCGAGGTGGACCCGTCTCCGGGTGGCCACCTGGCGCAAGGCGAGGGGTCGGCCGACCTCGGCCGACCTCACTTGGGTCGTCTCCTTCGCGCGCGGGCGCAGATGAGTCGGTGGAGGAACCCCGCGCCGAGCTCGACCTCGGCCTGGGCGGTCTGCTCTCGGATAATCGTCGGGCGGCGCGATCTTGCCGACCCCAGCTTTAAGGGCGTGGCGCTGATTCTGGCGGGAAAACTCACACGTGGCTTGTTCGCATTCGGTGATACCTGAGCCTGGCCACGTCACTGTCACGGATGTAACAGTTGCCCCCCAGCCCGCCGTTCCGTCGGGGCATCGTAGAACGGAACGTCGGGATTAATTGCAGACATGACGTGGGGAGGCGAAGATCTTGCTTCATAATTGGCACGATCTTCACTCGTCGTGGCTCGATGCGGCTGGAGACCAACGGGGAGTCGCCACGCGTCGTCCACTTGCCCGCAATCAATGCGTCGCTTCGGGGCAGAGGCCGTTACTCTGCTAACGAGGCGTCGGTGTCGGGCGTGCGCCCACGTGGCGACCATCCAGTGGCCTGAGACGGAATGATGGGTACGGCTGCTGCCGGCTGAGTCTGAAAGGGAGGGGACTTTCCAGAACGAGGCCTTTTCCCTTGCTTCGTGGGCGGTTTGCTGCAGGCTAACAACTTCTGCTACTTGCGCCCGCCTGTGCATTTTTGGGTAAGCGTCTTCCTCTTCTCTAGCCCTCCTCCTTCTCCTTCGATCATTCAATCCTTTTCTTCTTTTCTCTTTCAATCCGAGGCCTCCTGCCTCGGTACTGACATGTTGCTTTTGTCCTTGCAGATCGGGAACGACGTCCTCCTACTGAGGAACTACCTTGTGGGGAACGCCAAGCGGGACTCCGAGCGGGAGCAGAAGCTCGGAAAGCTCGCCGCCGACGTGAAGGACTTGGTGGACAAGGGGGCCGAGCTGCGAGCGGAGAAGCAGGCCCTCCAGTCCGACCTGGCGCGTTCCGAGGAGCGGAACAAGGAACTGGAGGCCTCCTTGGCGGAGGAGCGGACCTCCAACCAGCGCCGTACTGAGGAGGACACGGCGGAGAAGGCCCGCCTGCAGGCCCACTCACTGTTCCTGGAGCATCAGCTGGACGGGGCCCAGCGGGAGGCGGCCATGGCGAAGGACCGGAGCTCGTACATCAACGGGCTCCTGGAGGCGGCGAAGCGGGAAGCGCTGGAGGCCGTCCCCAAATTTTGGGCTTCCGACGAGTTTACGTCGGAAGTCCGGGAGGCCGCCGTGGACTCCTTCCTGAAGGGGTTCCAGATGTGCCGGGAAAAGGTGGGGGCCTTCTTCCCCCAACTGGACCTAAGTGCGGTCGTCGTCGGCGGCAGGAAGCCGGGGAGCGAGGGCAGGGCCTCCGGCATGACCCAGGCGACACTTCAGGCGGCACCTGCAGCAGCTCCGACCGACGACGCCGCGGCCCAGACACAGCCCCAGGAGCCGGTCATCATGGAGGTCAAAGAGGTGGCGTCCGCACCTCCGACGGACGGCGCCGACCCTGCGCCCCAGTGACTGTTGACTTGTACTTTTGCTTTCTGTGTCTTTCTCTTTTTTTTTTTTTTTTTTGGGGAGTTCCAGCCTGTCGGAGCTCCCTATCTGTACTGGACACTTTGTAATCCTTTTTCAATGAAGAGCACTTTTCGCAAAAACCTGTCTACTATTTCTAGTTCTTTCCTTTCTTCTTTGTTTGTTCGTTCCTGAGATGTCAGTCTGGGATACCTGAGACAACTGCGGGCCTGGTTCTTCCATACTAAATCGAAGGACGGGGTCTGCAAACCGTGTTGCGGCAAAGCAAGAATCCTGAGCAGGTCTGACTTTGGGCTGCCTTCATGCTTGCGTGGACAGCACAGTTCCTGCACCATCTTCCGGGCCAAAACCTGGGATCCTCCGGACTGAGCTCGATGCCGCAGGCTTTCTCAAACCTTGCGCGGCTTGCTGAGCTGTGCTCCGGGCTTGCGCGGGCGAAGCGGATTCGGCGCCGCCTTCCAGGCCGAAGCCCAGGATCTTCCGGACTGAGCTCGATGCCGCAGGCTTTCTCAAACCTTGCGCGGCTTGCTGAGCTGTGCTCCGGGCTTGCACGGGCGAAGCGGATTCGGCGCCGCCTTCCAGGCCGAAGCCCAGGATCTTCCGGACTGAGCTCGATGCCGCAGGCTTTCTCAAACCTTGCGCGGCTTGCTGAGCTGTGCTCCGGGCTTGCGCGGGCGAAGCGGATTCGGCGCCGCCTTCCAGGCCGAAGCCCAGGATCTTCCGGACTGAGCTCGATGCCGCAGGCTTTCTCAAACCTTGCGCGGCTTGCTGAGCTGTGCTCCGGGCTTGCGCGGGCGAAGCGGATTCGGCACCGCCTTCCAGGCCGAAGCCCAGGATCTTCCGGACTGAGCTCGATGCCGCAGGCTTTCTCAAACCTTGCGCGGCTTGCTGAGCTGTGCTCCGGGCTTGCGTGGGCGAACTGGGTTCGACGCCACCTTCCAGGTCGAAGCCCGGGATCTTCCGGACTGAGCTCGATGCCGCAGGCTTTTTCAAACCCTGCGTGGCTTGCTGAGCTGTGCTCCGGGCTTGCGCGGGCGAAACGGATTCGGCGCCGCCTTCCAGGCCGAAGCCCAGGATCCTCCGGACTGAGCTCGATGCCGCAGGCTTTCTCAAACCTTGTGCGGCTTGCTGAGCTGTGCTCCGGGCTTGCGCGGGCGAAACGGATTCGTCGCTGCCTTCCAGGCCGAAGCCCAGGATCTTCCGGACTGAGCTCGATGCCGCAGGCTTTCTCAAACCTTGCGCGGCTTGCTGAGCTGTGCTCTGGGCTTTTTGTTGAAGTCAGAGAAGAATGTTTGAAGCGAAGAAGCTTTGTTAAAGGAACTGGGAGCCTTACATCACTGGTAGTACATTCTCAGGTTCGAGGGGTTCCATGTCCGGGGGAACCTGGCACCTCCCAACTCTTCCAAGTAACATGCCCCGTGAGGGAGGGCTTCTGCTACCCGATAAGGGCCTTCCCAGTTGGGTGAAAGCTTGCCGCACTCTCGTGGCTGGGAGGCTTCTGCACGCCGGAGGACCAAGTCCCCGGGACGAAAAACCTTCGGCCGTACTCAGGAGTTGTAATATCTGGCTACACGTTGCCGGTACGCCGCCATTCGGATTCGGGCCTTGTCCCTTGTTTCTTCGAGGAGGTCTAGGTTGAGCATCATCCTGGCCGGGTTTTCTGTCTCGTCGTATTGTTCCACGCACAGCGTGGGTATGCTGAGCTCGATCGGGATGACTGCCTCGGCCCCGAAGACGAGGTTGAATGGGGTTTCGTCGGTAGCCGTCCTTGGAGTGGTGTGGTATGCCCAAAGAACGCTGGGAAGCTCGTCGGCCCACCTGCCCTTGGCTTGGTCTAGCCGCGTGCGGAGGCCCTGAAGAATGGTCCTGTTCGTGACCTCAGCCTCCCCGTTGGTCTGGGGGTGCGCCACCGAGGTGAAGCGATGTTTGATGCCGAGGTCGTTGCAGAAATCCTCGAACTCTCGACAGTCGAACTGGCGTCCGTTGTCGGTGACCACGGTGTGGGGGAGGCCGAAGCGGCAGACGATGGACTTCCAGAAGAATTTGGCGACGTTTGCTTCGGTGATTCTTGCCAAGGGTTCGGCTTCGACCCACTTTGTGAAGTAGTCGATGGCCACTATCAGGAACTTCCGCTGGCCGGATGCCGGCGGGAATGGGCCCAGAAGGTCCATTCCCCACTGGGCGAATGGCCAGGGGGCTGAGAGCTGAGAGATCGGGTTGGAGGGTTGCCGCTGTACCGTGGCGTGGCGCTGGCACCGGTCGCATTTCTTCACGAAGTCAGCGACGTCCTCCTTCATCGTCTCCCAGAAGTAGCTTTGACGAAGGGCCTTGTATGCCAATGCCCTGCCCCCCACGTGGTTCCCACAGATGCCTTCGTGAATCTCCTGGAGCACAAGCTTGGCTTCTGCGGGTCCAATGCACTTGAGGAGGGGATAAGAGTAGGACCTTCGATACAGCTGCCCGTCCATCAGGACAAACCGCACGGCCTTCTTCCTGATGAGGCGAGCCGCGTCTCGGTCTTCCGGCAGAATGCCATCGGTGATGTACGCGGCGTACTTGTCCATCCAGCCGGGCTCCTGGCTGACCTGATGGACCCCCGCTGGTGCTTCGAGGCTTGGAACTTCGAGTCGCTCCACATGAGCGCGTCCCAGCATTGTGTCCGGCAGAGTCGCCAATCGAGAGAGAGCATCCGCGCGGGCGTTCTCCCCGCGGGGGATATGGAAGATGTTGAAGCGCCGGAACTTGGACGCGCCCGCCTTGACGAGCTCCAAATACCTTGCCATCTGGGGGTCGTGAGTGACATACTCCCCGGACACCTGCCCCGCCACGAGCTGGGAGTCCGTGAAGGCTCTGAGGTTGGTCACGCCCAGCTCGCGGGAGACCCTGAGTCCGGCGAGAAGCGCCTCGTACTCCGCTTGATTGTTTGTCGCGGGGAACTGGAAACGGAGCGCACATTCTGCGACGACCCCGTCGCCGTTGGCAAGGATGAGCCCAGCTCCGCTCCCTCCGGAGTTTGAGGCTCCGTCCACATGGAGGATCCAAGCATCCTCTCCGGGCTCGTTGGTGCCGACCTCCGTCGGCTGGGCCGAAGAGTCCTCCTCGGGCTCCTTGCCCAGACCTGCGCATTCGACCAAGAAGTCGGCCAGCACCTGTGCCTTCATTGCCGACCTCGGCCGATATGTAATGTCAAACTCGCTGAGTTTCAGTGCCCATTTGGCCAATCGCCCCGAGGTGTCGGGTCGGCTGAGCACCGCTTTCAGCGGTTGATCCGTCAAGACGGCGATGGGATGCGCTTGGAAATAGGGCCTGAGATGCTGGGCAGACACTATTAGCGCAAAAACGAGTTTCTCGGGCCGGGAATACCTGAGCTCCGCGTCCCGGAGGAGTTTGCTGGTATAGTACACCGGTCGCTGGATCCCGTGGTCGTCGGTTCGGACCAAGACAGAGCTGACGGCCTCCGGGGTAACGGCCAAGTAGAGGGTAAGCTCCTCCCCTTCCTCGGGCCTGGACAGCAGAGGTGGTGATGCGAGCGTCTTCTTCAACTCCTCGAAGGCCTGCTGGCATTCCTCGGTCCAGGCGAAACCGTTCATCTTCCTCAGCACCTTGAAGAAGGGGCGGCAGCGGTCCGCCGACCTGGAAATAAAACGGCTAAGGGCCGCAACCCGACCGGTCAGCTGCTGCACTTGTTTCTTGGAGGCTGGCTGCTCCATGTCCAGGATGGCCTGGACCTTCTTCGGGTTGGCCTCGATTCCTCTCTGGGTCACCATGAACCCCAGGAATTTTCCGGCGGAGACCCCGAAGGCGCACTTCGCTGGATTCAGCTTCATCTGGTGGCGCCGGAGGTTGCCGAACGTCTCTGCCAGGTCGGCTACGTGGTCCGAGTCAAGTTTGCTCATTACCAGCATGTCGTCCACGTACACCTGCATGTTGCGGCCTATCTGGTCTTTGAAGACTTTATTGACCAGATGTTGGTACGTCGCCCCCGCATTCTTGAGGCCGAAAGGCATCATCCTGTAACAGAAAGTCCCGCGGTCAGTTATGAAGGCGGTACGCTCTTCGTCCTCCGGATTCATCCGGATCTGGTTGTATCCGGAGAAAGCGTCCATGAATGACAGGAGACGGTGTCCCGAGGTGGTGTCGACCAGCTGGTCGATCTTTGGCAGAGGGAAGCTATCCTTCGGGCAAGCTCGATTGAGGTCGGTGTAGTCCATGCAGATCCTCCACTTACCACTGCTCTTCTTTACCATGACCACATTTGCTAACCAGCTGGGGTATTGGACTTCTCGGACGAAACCGACGGCGAGAAGTTTCTCTACCTCCTCGTCGATCGCCTTCTGCCTCTCCATGGCAAAGCTTCTCTTCTTCTGGCGGACCGGGCGGCTGCCTGGGTCCACGTTCAGGCTGTGCATGATAATCTCGGGCGGAATACCCGGCATGTCGACCGCCGACCAGGCGAACACATCGGCGTTGGCACGGAGGAACTCCAGCAGGCGGGTTCGTTCCTCTTCGGGGAGCTGGGCCCCAACTTGCACCGTCTTCAGGGGGTCTGAACCAAGGGGAAAGGAGAGCAGGCGCTCTACGGGCCCTCCCCTGGGTTCCTTTTCTCTTAGGTCGAGGTCCTCGACCTCGCGGGCGAGCTCTGCGCCCTTGATGCCCGGGATTGTCTGCAGGCAGAGCGGGACTGGCTGGATCGTCCCCTTCATTTCCCCGAACCCGAAAGGCATGGGGAACTGCACCAGCAATCTCCTTGTGGAGATAGTGGCGTCTAGTCGGTTGAGCCCGGGACGCCCAAGGATGGCGTTGTAAGGCGAAGGGAGCTTGACTACAGTGAAAGTTACCATGATGGTCGTCTGCCGAGGCGGGGATCCGGCGGTAACTGGGAGAGTGATTTCCCCTTCGACTCTGACGGAGTCCCCTGTAAAACCTACCAGTGGGGTGTGCACTGGCTTTAGCTGGTCGAGAGACAAGTTCATCCGAGAGAGAGCGTCATAAAAAAGTACATCGGCCGAGCTTCCACTATCCACCATGATTCGATGTACAGGGTGTTTCGCGATGGTCATCTCGACCACCACGGCATCATCGTTTATATTGCCGCTAAATTCCCCTCCTTTGGGAGGGATTACATTCTCCGGGGTTTCCCGGGCTCTCTTCTCTGCTCGGCCAGATCCGCGTGAGATCACGCCCACGGGCCTCTCTGTTGGCCGGTTGTCGATCGCAGGGATAGGTGGCAAGGCCGCGAGCGGCTGCTTTTCGGAGGGAGCCTCGTTCTTGACGAACTTCCGGAGGTATCCCCTCCCGATCAGCTCCTCGATCTCCCGCTTCAGGTGGCGGCACTCCTCCGTGTCATGCCCGTGCTCGCGGTGGAATTGGCAGTACTTTGATTTGTCTCGGGCTGCCCTCGGGTTCTGAGGTGGAGGTCGGCGGAGATAACGCTCGCCCTCGATTTCCATAAGGATTTTGGCTCGAGGTGCGAGGAGAGGGGTGTACCTCCGCTCGGGGGCAGATTCGGCCCTCGGCCTTGGGTTCGGGCGAGGGTCGGCTGGTGGCCCGGGCCTCCGAGCTCCCGGGGCGTCCCTCGGGTTCGACTTCTTCAAAATCTTCCCGTCCAGCTCTCGACGGGTGCGGTCGGCCTCCTCCGCTCGGATGTACTTGTGGGCGCGGAGGAGGAGCTCGGAATACGTCCTGGGCGGCTTCTTGTCCAGGGAATAGGTCAGGCGGGACGTCTTGAGCCCGCGCTTTAGAGCCAGCATAGCGACGGGCTCGTCCAAGCTATAGATCTCCAGGGCCGCGGTCTTAAACCGGGCGATGTAGTCACGGAGCAGCTCCTAGTCCTGCTGGCGGACGGAGAAGAGGCTGTCCACCTCCCTTGGCACCTTTCGACAAGCGTCGAAATGCGCCACAAACTTTCCTTCCAGCTGCTGGAAGGAGCGAATGGATCCGGGCTCGAGACGGGCGAACCAGACTCGGGCGGCCTTCCGAAGGGTTGCAGGGAAGGCGATGCACAGAAGGGCGTCGGTGGCACCCTGGACCCTCATGAGGGCTTTATAACCCTCCAGGTGGTCCAGGGGGTCGGTGGTCCCGTCGTAGGGGTCCACCTGCGGCATGCGGAACCGTTTCGGGATTGGTTCCGTCTGGATCTCTTCGGAGAAAGGGGGGCGGGAGTCGTAGCCCGCCGGGTCGGCTGACGAGTTCTGCAGGTCGGCGAATCGCTGGGCGAACTCCGCCAACTTGCGCTCGTGTTCCTCTAGGCGCCTTTCGGCCTGGCGCCTGATGGCTTCGTCGGTGGAGTCTTCCACCGAGACTGCAGGTGAGGGAGGCGCCGATTGGTCTCGGCGCGGGGTCCGGACCCGGCGTCGCTTGCTGCGATGCGCCGTTTCGGCCCCATCGGCCGGGGATCGACTCTCGTGATCCTCCGAGCCGGAATAGTCTTTCTTCGGGGGAGCTTGGCGGCTCTCTCGGGGGTTGGAGATGGCTTGCGGATGGGACGGCCTGCCCTGGATTGAGCGCAGGCTCCCACGCTATCCCGCGACCCGGGCCGCGGGGGTCCCTGGCTGCGGCTGAGTGGCCAGGGACCGTTGCTGATGCTGGAGCTGTCGGACCGCTGAGGTCAAGGTCTGCAGCTGCTGGACGATGGCCGCAAGGGATCCGTCCGCCGGGGTAGGCTGCTGCAGAAGAGGAGGGGGAGCGGGAAGCTCCCGTTCGGGGGTGTGGCCCCCTGGCGGGGAGTGGGCTTCTCCCACTCGGCTGGTGGACGCCTCGCGACCACGAGTGACCACCATTGTTAGGGAGCGTGATACCTGCAAAAAGCTAGTTCCCACTGGGGGTTAGTGCCCTGCCCCCCTACCTGGCGCGCCAATCTGTTGCCGTCCTCGTCGTCACGCCCGTGCAGAGGATCAGCCGATCCTCCCTGACCGCCTGGCAGAGGAGCCTCCCTTCCTGCGAGAAGCCTGCAACAAAGGGGTTAGAGGACCCTGGCCGGGGATTCCGGCGAGGGGGCTCCGACGGTCAAGTCAGTAGACGACGTGGAGGAACAGACTCTCCCTCCCGATCCCCCTGGAGGGTCTCAGGCTTGGAGAGTTAACTGGTGAAGGGAAAGCGCCGGGGACCGGAAACTCGGCTGGGCCTGCCCGCTGAGCTCGCGTCCAGTCTTCCCTTCTCGGGATCCCTGGTTTTCTTCCTCCCAGCGAGGCCTTATGCCGGTCTTTCCTTCTTGTCCCCAGGCTCTTTGGCTTACCTTGCAATCTTTGGATCCTTCCCTCTTTATCTCCCCCCGTCGTGCGCTCGTCCTTTTCTCCCTCGAAAACTCCTCCTCCCTATCTTCCTTTCTTTTCCCTTTCTGGTGAAGGAGGCCAGGCGGCTTTCCGACCTCGTCCGCCGGGCCCAGCAGGAAAAAGGCAAGGACAGAAGAGAAAAAGAGGGAAGGCGGCGCTGGCAGAGCGGCAAGTCGTCAGGCCTCGGGCTTCGTGAGGGTGCTCTTTTCCCCGGGCGTGGGCGCTATCCGTTTACGGGCCCTGTTCCGTCAGGATCGGGTCTCTCGACCGCGGGACCTGCCGGGCCAATGTAAGTGACGTTCCGCATGCCGCCGCCCTCCGTACGGGACGCCGTCTGGGGTCGGTACGGCCCGAGGGATGGCCTCGGGACCCGTCGCTTTCCCCGGGGGCCTCTCCGTACGAGCGGCCTGGCCTCGGCTGAGTTGGACCTATCTCCGGGGACCAATTGGCGAGAGGCGAGGGATCGGCCGACCTCGACTTAGGTGGACCCCTCCTGGGTGGACACCTGGCGAGGCGGCAGAGGGTCGCCTGGCTTCGGCCGAGGTGGGCCCGTCTCCGGGTGGCCACCTGGCGCAAGGCGAAGGGTCGGCCGACCTCGCACTAGGTGGACCCCTCCTGGGTGGACACCTGGCGAGGCGACAAGAGGTCGCCTGGCTTCGGCCGAGGTGGACCCGTCTCCGGGTGGCCACCTGGTGCAAGGCGAAGGGTCGGCCGACCTCGCACTAGGTGGACCCCTCCTGGGTGGACACCTGGCGAGGCGGCAGAGGGTCGCCTGGCTTCGGCCGAGGTGGGCCCGTCTCCGGGTGGCCACCTGGCGCAAGGCGAAGAGTCGGCCGACCTCGCACTAGGTGGACCCCTCCTGGGTGGACACCTGGCGAGGCGGTAGGAGGTCGCCTGGCTTCGGCCGAGGTGGACCCGTCTCCGGGTGGCCACCTGGCGCAAGGCGAAGGGTCGGTCGACCTCGCACTAGGTGGACCCCTCCTGGGTGGACACCTGGCGAGGCGGCAGGAGGTCGCCTGGCTTTGGCCGAGGTGGACCCGTCTCCGGGTGGCCACCTGGCGCAAGGCGAGGGGTCGGCCGACCTCGGCCGACCTCACTTGGGTCGTCTCCTTCGCGCGCGGGCGCAGATGAGTCGGTGGAGGAACCCCGCGCCGAGCTCGACCTCGGCCTGGGCGGTCTGCTCTCGGATAATCGTTGGGCGGCGCGATCTTGCCGACCCCAGCTTTAAGGGCGTGGCGCTGATTCTGGCGGGAAAACTCACACGTGGCTTGTTCGCATTCGGCGATACCTGAGCCTGGCCACGTCACTGTCACGGATGTAACAAGGGGTGTGAGGCGTTCCTTGCTGTGTGCATTATGAATTCGATGAGCACCCTAGTTATCCCCTATCTCATCTTCTTTATCCCCTCCTGTCCTTCAAGAGTCATCCTAGCACATCTATGTGAGAGCACTGCTGTGTGCATTATGGGTTCGATGAGAGCTCAGGGTAGCTGGTGCTGTGACCCCTTCGGGAGGGTAGCTTTATGCTCAGGGTAGCTGGTACTGTAATCCCTCGGGAGGGTAGCTTTAGACTTTGACCCCTGACTTTCTATGTGCATCCCCCGCTATTGTGAGTCTCAGGGCCATGAGTTCCAGTTCCCGTTTCCCCATCTCCATCCTTCCTTTGCCACATCCACCCAAAAAATTGAAAACAAAAGAGATCAGCTATCTTAGGATTTTAGAGTCAGTATGCCCTAGTCCCAGGAGGCTTCTTAGCCCTCCCACAGTCCTAGTTTGTTTAGTTGTTTCCCTGTTTTCCAAATAACCAGGTTGCATCGATTTTTCATCCCGCATCAATTTTGGTATAAGAGCTAGTTATGGATTAGGGTGTGCTCCATTTTTCGAACTCGACGGAGTCGAGTTCTTCGTGATCGAGGAGAATGATGGGGATCCACGGCAGGTCCGGGTATTTTTCCATTTTTCTCTTATTTTGTTAGATTTTTTTAATTTTTCCTATTCCCGCTATTCCACCTATTCCTGCTATTCCACCTTTATTCCAATCTTATTCTCGATCTATTCCTACACTATTCCATCTTCTCTCGTGAATTTTTTTTTAACGCCCAAACCCTAGCCTCCACCCCCTCCGGCCCTAGATCCGGGTCGCCCGACCCCCGGCCGCCCCCGCCGGACCGCCGCCGACGTTCGTCGGCCCCCACCCTCGTCGGAGAAGCTGCTGCCGCCGCCCAATCATCGTGGGAAGACGAACGAATGCGGAGGCGTCTGCTCGCTGTGGCCCACATCCGCCGCTATCGCTGTCGTCGCTGTCGCTGCCACCGCTGCGGTTGCCACCGCCGCTGTCATCGCCGCCGCCGTCGTCACCGCCGCCGCCGCCGCTCCCGCCGCACGTCGGCCCTCGCCCGACCGTCGATGTGGTCCGCCACCGCCCACACCTATGGGAAGACAAACGGACGTGGGAGGCTTCCGTCTGCCCGCGTGCGACCGTGTGACGCCACCGTCCATCGCCTGATGCTGCCACCGCCGCCCGCTTGTCCGCCGGCCACCTTCCCGCCTTCCACGGCCTCCCCCTCCGTCCACCGGTTGCGCCATCGCCCAGGAGGTCTCCCATGACCGTGGCAGACCAAACGGCATGCTGGGAGTGCCGTGCCAGTCCCTGTGCCACCTCACCTGCGGCCCACTGCCGGCCGTCCGCCGCTCATCATCCGCCAGCCCCGTCCACCACCTGCTTCCCAATCACCGGCCATGTGCTCCGTCGGGCGATCCATCCTCCGCACGGACATATGAGGAGTTCGCATGGATTCCAAAATAGCCCAGAGCAGCCCAAATTTTAGAGCAGCACTCTTTCTGGAGCATATCATCAAGCCGATACGCTTCTCAGAGCAAATCAGCACCACTTTTGATGCAACACAAATTTTGATGTAATTTATTTTTCTTTTTTAGTTTTCTTAGAGGCTAAGAAACTGAGGGTTTTGGTTTTTCTTTTTAAGTGATGATGTCAGAGGGAATACCTATCATGTCAGCCACTGTCCAGGCGAAAACATCTATGTTCGCCCACAAGAACTCCAATAGGCGGGTTCTTTTCTACTCTTGCTGCTGGGCCCTATCCTGTACCGTCTTCTCCTAATCGGCTCCAAGCAGAAAAGACAGTAGGTGCTCGACCGGGCCACCCCTAGGGTCTTGCACCCTTTGGTCGAGCTCATCCATCCTGGGATCTTTCTCGGAGACTTTAGTACCTGGGAGAGTTTGAAAGTAGTGTTGGATTGGCTGGGGTGTACCTCTCATTTCGTCGACTCCGTAGGAAGCTGCGAACTGCACTAGCAACCATCTCGTGGAGACAACGGCGTCGAGCAGATTGAGCCCGGGTCAGCCGAGGATCACATTATAGGCCGAAGGCATTCTAACTATTATGAAGGTCATCATGACAGTGCTCTACTGAGATGGGATCCTGGCAGTGACTGGGAGAGTGATCTCTTCCTCAACCCTTACTGAATCTCCTGTGAAACCGACAAGGGGTGTGTGCACAGGTCTGAGCTGCGCAAAAGACAAATTCATTCTAGAGAAGGCATCATAAAAAAGCACATCTGTGGAGCTTCCACTATCAACCATGATGCATTTTACAGGATGCTTTGCGATCGTCATCTCGATGACCACGACATCGTTATTTACATTTTTTCCCTAATCTCCCCCTTCCCTTATAAAGGGGAGTATATCTTTAGATTGCCCTACCCCCCGGGCCTTCTTGGGTATGCGCTCGGCTCCCCAGCATATCATCCCCACTGGCTTCTCGGTAGGGCGGTTGTCCACTGCTGGTACTGGCGGGAAAGCGACGAGCACCTGAGGTTCTGCTTGAGGTCTGCCCCCCACGAACCTCCCGAGATAGCCCCTCTTGATGAGTTTTTCGATATCTTTCTTGAGGTTGCGGCATTCCTCGGTATCGTGGCCGTGGTTGCAGTGGTAGCGACAATACTTTGTCTTGTCATGGCTAGAGGATGGCCTCATTGGAGATGGGCGCTTCAGGTAGGGCTCACCTTCGATCTCCATCAGGATTTTCATCCTCGGGGCGAGTAGGGGGTTGAGCGTCTCCTCTGGGACTGGGGTGCACCTCGGTCTTGGCCCCTGGTGGAAGTTCGGAGGTGGAAGCCTTGGCTTCTGCATCCCGGATGTCTCGATGGGAGTCGGCTTCTTCACTGGCCTTCCATCTAGCTATTTCCTCGTACGATCTGCCTCCTCGGCATGGACGTACTTCTGAGCTTGGAGGAGGAGCTCGGAGTATCTCTTTGGGGGCTTCTTATCGAGCAAGTAGGTCAGGCGGGAAGTCTCGAGCCCTTGCTTTAGCGCCAGCATGGTGACTAGCTCTTTAAGATTATAAATCTCCAGAGCGTCAACTTTGAAGCGGGCAACGTAGTCTCGCAGGGGCTCGCAATCCTGTTGTAGGATGGAGAAGAGGCTGTCTGCCTCTCGTGGCACCTTCTGATAAGTGTCGAAATAGGCCATGGACTTCCGCTCCAACTGAGTGAAAGAACCAATGGTTTCGAGCTTGAGATAGGTGAACCAGACTCGAGCCGCCTTCCAGAGAGTTACTGGGAAGGCGATGTAAAGAAGGGCATCGGTGGCCCCCTGGATCCTTATGAGGGCCTTGTAACTTTCTAGGTGGACTAGGGGGTCGGTGGTTCCATTGTAGGGATCCACCTGTGGCATCCAGAATCGGCTGGGAATCGATTCCTCTTGGATCTCTCGTGAGAAGGGGGGATGGTGGTGCGGGCACCAGACTCAGAAGAAGACTTCAGAGCTCCATCTGGATCTCTGATTAACCTTGCCCGAAGAATTAGGGTTTTTTGGTTTTTAATAAGAGTTGACTAGATCAACTCAATTTAGCTTGAGTCTACATTACCTACATTTTATTTTGTTGAGTCAAGTTGACTCAGTAGTGGACTAGGGTTTCAAACTGGGATGTTACACGTTCTTCCAAGACCTGGCAAGTGGACACCACACTCCCAGCCACACTCCCAGTCCAGGGGGTGCCATATCCACATCCAGCAGCCTTTGGTCCCCACTCCACAGATGGCAACTTCCTTCTTTCATGCACCAGATAAAGAGAAGTCCACCAAGAGAGCACAAATCAAGGGGGCGGCCAAGACTTTCCCAAGAAACTCCAAGCAAAGAAGGGAAGAAATTTCTCTTGGAAGAGAACATCAAGGGGCGCCCACTACCTGCCAAAACAATCAAGACAAAGATGGGAAGGACCTTGACTTAGGGAGGAAGAAAAGGAGGAGTCCAAAAGAGTTGATCCAGGGAAGGAAGAAAATTTTTCTTAAAAATCCAAGCAAGGTGGCGCCATCTACCTGCCATTTATAACCCAAATCCTAATTTTTTGATATTTTGGCCGACCATATGTAAGGGATTTGCCCTAATTTGGAGATCCCCTCCTTTAGTCCCACATGGAAAGATGTGAAACCCTCCTCCCTTGTAATGCCTTATAAATTAAACCCCTCTTGTAAGTTTACAACAATCAGATGAATGAAAGAAATTTTTCTTGAGCAAACTTATGTTTTCTCTTGTCCGCACTTGCTTCCAGGTGTTGAGCTCCATGAGGGAGTAAATCCGGGTTCCCCTGGAACCTTGAGGAGGTGAGAGATCTCCAAAACCCTAAACCCTAGGTTAGCCACTCAATTCCCAAACCCTAGTCGCCATCACCCTTCTCTTTCCACCAAGCCCTAGTCTATTTCCCTTCTCACGGCCACCATCTCCAAGTCCAGGCCGACCACCAGCATCCAGCTCCGGTCCAGATACTTCAGATCTACAGTAATTCTAAGAGGAAGTCAGATCGGCCTCCAGGAGAATTCGATTTCAGCAACTTCGGCTTTCAAGTTCTTCAACCTGGTAAGATCTTTTCTTGACTTTTTGAATTCCATCACTTGTTCCTCTTCTTTCCCAGATCTTGAGTCCAGGAGAAGCCGACCAAACCACGAGACCAGTATTGGAGGATCCATTGCGAAGATAGCCGACTCCGAGGATCCCACAATCTGCTCGAGAGAGTTCTTCCACCAAAATCCTGAGAAGATCACTGTCTGGTTAGTAAACCATCTCTTCTCTCTATTTCTGTTCTGTTGAAAGTTCAGAGCGAAACCCTAGGTCTGGGAGTTTCTCAACCCCCAGCGATCCATTACTTCTGAACTACTCTGATAATTTAGTTGCTTCTAAACTGTGCTTTCAATCCTTACCTAGTTTCCTTCAACGTAGTTTAGCTTTACTTTGAGTCGAAGCCAATTTCTAAAATAAAAAAAAAAGAATTAATCTTAATTTTACTTCCGTATACGCTTCTTTGTTCTTCTGTTCTACATCATTTTTGGTATCAGAGCCCTGTCTAGGGTTTCTGTTTTGATTGCTTGTTTGAGTCTCTCTCTTTTTACTTTGTCTGCTCGAAGTAGACTCCCCAGGACCTCCGGTCCTAGGAACGAAACGAGGTGCAAACCTCCTCTTCCCATTCCACGGGGTGTTCCTAGGGCGTGTAGGGGATCCGTTGGGTTACAACTTCGTAGCAGAAATTGTAAACGGAGAAGTGCTCTGTTTTCAGCCCGTAATTACCCTGTTGCAGGAATTATTTCTCACTACAGGTAACTCCAAATTTAGTGGTTTTTATTTTTCTGGAACCAGTATAATTGAAACTAATTTGCATAATTTTCTCATGATTTATTGGTTTCCGTGAGATTTCTGAGAATTAAATTACTGCAACTCTGTTTTTGTGTTCTGCAATCCATTTATTTTTGAGTGTTCATCTCTTAATTCAACTTAAGGGCATTTGAGCATCTAAGATAAGGGGAGGAGTTGATAACCTCTCCTTAGCCCAAAACCACCACCCCTTCATTCGAACCTAAGCCTTAATCTTAAAATTTATTAGACCTAATTTGCCCTAGTGGGCTAGGGACATCAACAAGTCGGGTCAAGGCTAGTGTTGAGTCAGTTTGTCTGGTTACTCTGTGTGCTTTGTACTCAGTGTCTAGAATGGTGGTTCAGGGATTCCATCCCGAAGGGCTTGTGTGCTGGTCCGCCTACCTGGCCAATCTCTGATTGGTGTCTAGGATTGGCATTCAGGGACCTAACACTCCCCTTACACCTGCCTGGCTGAGTCCTGAGTTACTACAGGCTAGCTTGCCACTCTGATTGGGCATCTAGTTTGGGCTCTAGGTCTAGTTAGCCCGTAGTCGTTTAGTTGAGTCTCATTTTGTGTGTTTGCTTGCATCATGTCTACCCGGAATGGAGTACCCTACCAACCTGGTCAAGCCCAACCTAATTTAGAGGACATGGTTAGAGCTCTTACTGAGAGTATGAACAAATTAAGTCAGGATATGAATGAAAATTTTGCCCAGCTTAGGGATCGAGTCCAAGTACTTGAGGAGCCTTGGCATCGGGATTGGACTCCTGACCCAGATTTTAATGTGCCTCAACCTCACCCACACCAAGAGCCTAGAAGACCTTTATACCGAGATCCTGAACCTAATCATAGGAGGCCTGACCCAGAACCTGAGGATAGAGATGATAGGTTCATTCGGAACATCAAGTTAGATGCACCCACTTTTGATGGTAGTCTAAATCCTACGGTGTATTCTGATTGGGAGGGTGAGATGGACCAGTACTTTGAGTGGTATGCTATGTCTGAGGAGAGGAAATTCAAGTTTGCCAAAATGAAATTAATACGTCAAGCTAGGTTATACTGGGGGAACATTGAGCTGACCACTAGAAGACGAAATGTAGAGCCCATAACCACTTGGCAGGGTATGAAAGAGAAACTTAGAGACAAGTACCTACCCATTTCATACCAGCAAAATCTGTTAGACCAATGGCAGACTTTGAAACAAGGGAACCGATCTGTTTCAGACTACATAACCACCTTTGATGAATACCTAATGAGATGTGATGTGAGTGAAGCCCATGAAGTCACCTTGTCTAGATTTAGGGCTAGACTTAGGGAAGATATTAAGAGAGAGTTGTTTCTGAGAGAGGTTACTAACCTAGACCAAGCCTATCAGATTGCACTGAACACTGAGAAGTTTTAGAGAGGACCCATGCCATCTAGGGTTAGTGCCCCAATCCCAAGAAATGGACCTAGCCAGGTTACCCCTAGCAAGCCTAATCAGGGTATCCCCACCCCTAGGCCCATGGACAAAGGTAAGGCACCTGACACCCAGAGAGCCCATAGTATCGTCTGTTTTAAGTGCCAGAAGCCCGGTCATATCTCCACTCAGTGCACAGCCATAGCTTGTTTCAAGTGTCATAAGGTAGGTCATGTTTCTAGCCAGTGCCCTCGTAGATCCCTATATATAGAAGAGGGAGGAGAAGAGAGTTCCGAGCCTAATGAGGAGTTTGAAGAAGAAGTTTATGAGGCCGGAATGAATTTGGTTGATGAGTATGAAGGAGAGGAAGAATCCACTGAATCTGACCACTTAGGGGTTGTAAGATGCATCCTGTCCCAGACTAAAGTTCAGGAAGATTGGCATAGGACCAACATCCTACAGACTTTCCTTAAACTAGGGGATAAGGTTTGTAAAATCATCATAGATAGTGGGAGCTGTGTGAATGCCATTTCTACTAGCACTGTCAAAATGTTAGGCTTAACCCCAGTTTCCCACCCCAACCCCTATAAGGTTTCTTGGGTAGACTCTACCTCTATACCCATCCAGTCTAGATGTCAGGTCCAAATCCAAATGCTATCCTATCAAGAGAAGATTTGGTGTGATGTCTTGCCCATGGGGGTGAGCAGTATAATTCTTGGAAGACCTTGGTTGTATGATCATGATGCCACCATCTTAGGAAAATCCAACACCTGTGTCTTTAGTTTCAATGGGAAGAAAATCACAATCCATTCAGTCCCTCCTAAGGACAAGGTAGCTAAAGGAACCAGTAAGGTTAGGGAGATGAAGACTGGAGTGAACCTAATTAGTGCCAAGGATCTAGAACAAGAAATTCATAGTGGTTCACCCATTTGGATGTTGACTGCTAAGGAACTTAGGACTCCTACACCCTTAGAGCCTCCTCAGGAAGTTAAGCCTTTATTAAAAGAATTTGAGGATGTTTTTCCCGAGGATCTGCCAGACCACCTTCCACCTCTTAGGGATATTCAGCATTCCATAGATTTAGTCCCAGGAGCTACTTTACCCAACTCGCCCCATTATAGGATGAATCCATCTGAGCATAAAGAACTGCAAAAGCAGGTTGGCGAATTATTGAGGAAGGGGTTCATTAGAGAGAGTCTTAGCCCTTGTGCAGTCCCTGCACTTCTAACCCCGAAGAAGGATGGCACGTGGAGGATGTGTGTTGACAGTCGTGCCATCAATAAGATCACAATCAAGTATAGGTTCCCCATCCCTAGACTAGATGACATGCTTGATATGATGGCCGGTGCCATGGTTTTTTCTAAAATTGATCTCAAGAGCGGCTATCATCAGGTTAGGATTAGACCAGGGGATGAGTGGAAAACAGCCTTCAAAACTAAGGATGGTCTCTATGAATGGGTTGTTATGCCTTTTGGGTTGTCCAATGCCCCTAGTACTTTCATGAGAATTATGACCCAGGTACTTAGAGCTTTCATAGGGAAGTTTGTAGTGGTCTATTTTGATGACATCCTGATCTATAGTAAGACCCCTACAGATCACCTAGGCCACCTTAGACAAGTCTGTCAAGTTTTGAAGAATGATAGTCTCTACGGTAATCTCAAAAAGTGTGAATTTATGACCAGTAGAATTATCTTCCTTGGATTTGTTGTAACCCCTGACGGCGTGGCTGCCGACCCTAAAAAGATTAGGTCCATAGTAGAATGGCCAGAGCCGACCAGTGTGTATGAAGTCAGAAGTTTCCATGGCTTGGCTACCTTCTATAGGCGATTCATCAAGGGGTTTAGTACCGTAGTTGCTCCTATCACAGACTGCATCAGGAAGGGAGAATTTCAGTGGACCAAAGCAGCCCATAAAGCCTTCCTAGATCTTAAGGATAGGATGACCCAGGCACCCATTTTGAGACTACTAGACTTTTCAAAGGTATTTGAGGTTGCCTCTGATGCTTCAGGAGTAGGTATAGGTGGAGTCCTAAGCCAAGAGAACCATCCCGTAGCATTCTTTAGTGAAAAACTTAATGATGCTAAGCTTAGGTATTCTACCTACGATAAGGAATTTTACATGGTAGTGCAAGCTTTGCGTTACTGGAGACATTATTTACTACCGCAAGAATTTGTGCTGTTTTCGGACCATGAGGCTCTTAGATTCTTGAATTCTCAGAAGAAGCTTAACCCTAGGCATGCCAAGTGGGTAGAGTATATCCAGTCCTATACTTTTGTTTTGAAGCATAAGGCTGGGTCTGAAAATAAGGTAGCTGATGCCCTTAGTCGTCGATCTGTGTTGTTGAATTCTGTTAGGGCTGAAGTCATAGGGTTTGAGCAAATCAAAGAAGAATATGAGTCGTGTCCGGATTTCAAGACTGTGTACCAGGATCTAACTCAAGGACCATCTAGTGAACATAAGGATTATTCCCTTTTAGATGGCTTTCTGTTCTTTAAGAATAGGCTTTGCATCCCTAGAACCTCTCTTAGGGAATTCTTGATTTGGGAAACTCATGCGGGAGGTTTAGCTGGCCATTTCGGAAAAGATAAGACCACCCTGGCTATTGAAGACCATTTTTTCTGGCCTAGCTTAAAAAGAGATGTAGCACACATTGTGGCTAGGTGTCGGACCTGCGCTGTTGCCAAACAGCGAAAACAGAACACCGGCCTTTATACCCCACTCCCTGTCCCAGATCGTCCTTGGCAAGATGTAAGCATGGACTTTGTGTTAGGTTTGCCCAAGACCCAGAGGAGGCATGACTCTATCTGTGTTGCAGTAGACCAATTTTCCAAGATGGCCCATTTCTTGCCTTGTTCCCAAACATTTGATGCGTCTAAGGTAGCCACCCTATTCTTTAATGAGATAGTTCGACTCCATGGCCTACCCAAAACCATTGTTTCCGATAGGGATGTTCGGTTCACTAGCTATTTCTGGAAAACCCTTTGGCATAAGTTAGGGACAAAACTTAAGTTTTCAACTGCCTATCATCCCCAGACTGACGGCCAAACCGAAGTAGTGAACCGTAGTTTAGGCAATCTGCTAAGGTGTCTTGTTGGTGAAAATATTAGGAACTGGGATTTGTACTTACCTAGAGCTGAATTTGCATATAATGACTCGGTCAATAGGTCTACGGGTAAGAGTCCATTTGAAATTGTGCATGGTTACAAACCCCACACACCTCTTGACCTAGCTCCTTTACCAGTCCACACACGGGTCTCTGAGTCTGCCGAAGTTTTTGCACAGCATATAAAAGACTTGCATAAAGAAATTCAAGCCAAAATAAATTTAAGTAACGAAACTTATAAGAAATTGGCTGATTCTCAAAGGCGAGTCGAAACTTTTGACGAAAGAGACTATGTAATGATTAGGTTAAGGCCTGAACGGTTTCCTCCTGGAACCGTTAGAAAGTTACATGCTAGGGGAGCTGGACCATTTAGAGTGGTAAAGAGAGTAGGATCCAATGCCTATGTGCTCGAGTTGCCTCCAGAACTAGGCATTAGCTCCACTTTCAACATTACAGACCTAGTAGAGTATAGGGAGCCAGCTGTGATTCCCAGTGAGGCTTTTGAACCTAATCCTGCTCTTGAGAGTGAACCTGACCCTGTGTGTCCACCAACAAATTGGCCTGTGAGGAAAGAGCAGATTGAAAAGATCCTGGATGATCAGGTTATCTCTACTCGTAATCGAGGATACCAAAGATACCTGGTCCGCTGGCTAGGAAGGCCAGATTCTGATGACTCTTGGATCTCCCGAGAAGAGTTACAAGAGCTGGACCCAGACCTCTTGGAGTGATACCAGAGCCAACTTGATCCTTACTCGACAGGGTCGAGTTCCTCCCACCCTGAGAGAATTGGTGCGGGCACCAGACTCAGAAGAAGACTTCAGAGCTCCATCTGGATCTCTGATTAATCTTGTCCGAAGAATTAGGGTTTTTTGGTTTTTAATAAGAATTGACTAGATCAACTCAATTTAGCTTGAGTCTACATTACCTACATTTTATTTTGTTGAGTCAAGTTGACTCAGTAGTGGACTAGGGTTTCAAACTGGGATGTTACACTTTCTTCCAAGACCTGGCAAGTGGACACCACACTCCCAGCCACACTCCCAGTCCAGGGGGTGCCATATCCACATCCAGCAGCCTTTGGTCCCCACTCCACAGATGGCAACTTCCTTCTTTCATGCACCAGATAAAGAGAAGTCCACCAAGAGAGCACAAATCAAGGGGGCGGCCAAGACTTTCCCAAGAAACTCCAAGCAAAGAAGGAAAGAAATTTCTCTTGGAAGAGAACATCAAGGGGCGCCCACTACCTGCCAAAACAATCAAGACAAAGATGGGAAGGACCTTGACTTAGGGAGGAAGAAAAGGAGTCCAAAAGAGTTGATCCAGGGAAGGAAGAAAATTTTTCTTGAAAATCCAAGCAAGGTGGCGCCATCTACCTGCCATTTATAACCCAAATCCTAATTTTTTGATATTTTGGCCGACCATATGTAAGGGATTTTCCCTAATTTGGAGATCCCCTCCTTTAGTCCCACATGGGAAGATGTGAAACCCTCCTCCCTTGTAATGCCTTATAAATTAAACCCCTCTTGTAAGTTTACAACAATAAGATGAATGAAAGAAATTTTTCTTGAGCAAACTTGTGTTTTCTCTTGTCCGCAC
This sequence comes from Areca catechu, assembly GCA_021397845.1. Classification (NCBI taxonomy): domain Eukaryota; kingdom Viridiplantae; phylum Streptophyta; class Magnoliopsida; order Arecales; family Arecaceae; genus Areca; species Areca catechu. Next base: position 99,363,831 of record CM038041.1, read on the forward strand.
TTGCTTCCAGGTGTTGAGCTCCGTGAGGGAGTAAATCCGGGTTCCCTGGAACCTTGAGGAGGTGAGAGATCTCCAAAACCCTAAACCCTAGGTTAGCCACTCAATTCCCAAACCCTAGCCGCCATCACCCTTCTCTTTCCACCAAGCCCTAGTCTATTTCCCTTCTCACGGCCACCATCTCCAAGTCCAGGCCGACCACCAGCATCCAGCTCCGGTCCAGATACTTCAGATCTACAGCAATTCTAAGAGGAAGTCAGATCGACCTCCAGGAGAATTCGATTTCAGCAACTTCGGCTTTCAAGTTCTTCAACCTGGTAAGATCTTTTCTTGAGTTTCTGAATTCCTTCACTTGTTCCTCTTCTTTCCCAGATCTTGAGTCCAGGAGAAGCCGACCAAACCACGAGACCAGTATTGGAGGATCCATTGCGAAGATAGCCGACTCCGAGGATCCCACAATCTGCTCGAGAGAGTTCTTCCACCAAAATCCTGAGAAGATCACTGTCTGGTTAGTAAACCATCTCTTCTCTCTATTTCTGTTCTGTTGAAAGTTCAGAGCGAAACCCTAGGTCTGGGAGTTTCTCAACCCCCAGCGATCCATTACTTCTGAACTACTCTGATAATTTAGTTGCTTCTAAACTGTGCTTTCAATCCTTACCTAGTTTCCTTCAACGTAGTTTAGCTTTACTTTGAGTCGAAGCCAATTTCTAAAATAAATAAAAAAAAAAGAATTAATCTTAATTTTACTTCCGCATACGCTTCTTTGTTCTTCTGTTCTACATCAGATGGGCATCGTAGCCCATTGGCTCATCAGCAGGCCCTGCATGTTCGCAGATCGATGGGATAACTCTGTCAACTTGTGCTCGTGCTCCTCCAGGCGCTTCTCGGTTGTGCACTTGATGGCTTCATCGGTAGAACCTTCCACGAAAAGCGATGCATAAGGTGACATGGGTGCACGGTGCCCATGAAGGTTGGACTTGCTTCTTCGACCTCGACGGGATTTGGATATCACCCGCTTAAGGGTAAGGGACCAGCTCTCCCTGTCGGGAGACCCAGCCCGTTGTCTCTTTGCCAGAGTCAAATGACTGCCCCGGTGGTCAGTAGTAGCCCGTGTCTACGAAGGCCTTCCTTGGAAGAATCACAAGCTGTCACGAGGTGTTGTGTCATGGGCCGTGGGGGTCCCTGGCTGCTGGTGGGTGGCCAAGGACCATTGCTGGTGTTGGAGCTAGCACACTGCCATAGTGAGGATTTGCATCTGTTGGGCGAGTGTGGCAAGCTTGACATCCGCCGGAGGTGGTTGGGCGGGAGCCGGGAGCTTCCCTTCTGGACTGTGAGGGTCCCCTTGAGAAGGGGGGTCTCCCGCTCAGCTGGTGGAGATTTCTCTCACCCGTGTCGTCACCATCCTCCCGGTGGATCGCTTGCATGGGGCTTGTGCAGGATCAAAACACGTCAACTCCGGCCGCCCCTTCCTGGCGCGCCAATCTGTTTCCTCCAAGATCATCATGGCCCATTGCTACTGTCAATGTCGGATCGTCCCTCGTCCTCTCCAGGTTGGCCGGCGCTTCAGGACTTGCAAAATAGGGGTTAGTGACTCGGGCCAGGAATTCTGGTGGAGGCACTCCGATGCTCAAGTCGGTGATGACCCAGAGGAACAGATCCTTCTGGTCGAGCCTCTCTTGATAGACTCCATGCTAGGAGGAGTGAATGGTGTGAGTGTGGGGGTGCGAGCATGCTAGGAGTGATGTTAGCCGAGGTGGGCTAGCTCTCCTATGTGCTAGGAGGAGGCTTCTTCTCCTTTACTTGCTTGGGTGATGCTTTGTGGTGTAGTTTGCACTTGCATACCTTTCTCCCCCCCTCTCTGGGAGTGTTGAATGCTCTTTTTTAAGTCTAGGTGACCGTTGGGCGCCTACCTTGGGATCCCCTCCAGGTTGTCAGGCACGTGCAGCGGTGTTCCATGCCATAGATGGGACGTCTTTCCCGATTCATAATAGGAAAGACTGTCATGTGTTCTGACATTCTTTCCGGTCACCCCATTCCAGGAAGCCTTGTAATACCTCGATTGGGGGGCTGCCGCTTCCGAGACTCGAATCTCCTAGTTAACTTCCTCTTTCAAGCAGTGCAGGTAGTTGGTGGAGAGTGCAGCGCTTTGGTTAGGGGGCTTGATGTGGGCATCAGGGTTTGACTTGAGCCCTTCGACCTTCGGGGGATCTTAGATTAGGGTTCTATTTTTATCGAGTCCTGTAATAAGGCTATAAGCCTCAAACCTGTTCCTTTTTGTTTTGAGTTATGTCTGACCCATTAGGTCAAGCTGAGTCCTGTATCGAGTCGAGTCTCAGTCTGAGTCTCAGTATGAGTCCTTTGTAAGTCTGGGTCTCAATTTTGTGTCTTTTTGGAGCCAAACCTGGAAGGAAGCCCAGTCAGCTCAGGGCCCACCTTATCTGTTTATGTGGCGCACTGAGGTGATGACATGTGGTTTATTTTGGGTGCCCAAGAAAAGGGACCACTCACATGATCCATGCCCCCTTCCCCTCCCCTCTTCAAGCTCTCTTCCAATATAGGATGGGCGGTCATGGAAAGAAGTTTCAAATCCCTTGATGCATGCCTCCACTCAAGACTCCTTCCATAATGAAGTTAAGCAAGAAAGGCATGGTGAAGACATCAAGCCTCAATCCAAGCCTTCTACCAAAATAAGCCATGCAAGGAAGGAAGGTCAAAGACCAATCCCCCTCTCCAAGCCTCCAATCATGCCACGCCTAGGATTATTCCCATTTGGTCGACTTTGAATCAAGCCAAGAAAAGTCAAAGTGGGACAAATCCCTCCAAGCTAGCCTCACTTCATGTTTTCTACCAAAACCAAGCAAGCAAAGAAGGAAGTCCAAGGAACAACTCCCCCACTCCAAGCCAAGCATCATGCCATACCAAGCTGGTCGGCCAAGAAGAAAGCTCTCCAAAGCTTGGGCGCCACTTTCAAATTGAGTTGTATTTTTGGTTCAAATTTTGAATGGGTTTTCTTTTGAATTTTGAATGTATCTTTGGGTACCTATTTAAAGGACCCAAACCCCTCTTTGTAAAAGTTAGTGAATGAATACAAAAAAAATTTCGAGTGTTTTTTTCTCCAATCCTCTGTCTCCCTAGACTAGGTTGTGAGTGAGTGAAACTCTTCCTTCATCCCCAGGGATGTCGAGTGGTGTGAGGCCACGTTCCTTCGCCTGAGGGCGTCGAGTGGTGTGAGGCCACATTCCTTCGCCTAAGAGCGTCGAGTGGTAGGAGGCCACAATTCCTTCATCCTCCGGGATGTCACGGGGTGCGAGGCCCCAAGTTATCAACTTTGATTTCGGACTCCAGTCGGATACCAGGCTCGGAGCCCTGTTTCTCTATCCTAACCCTATTTTTACTTCAACACTTCTCATCTCTTCGCTAACCGTTCTTTCTCTTGCTACCTACAGGTCTTCCTCAGTGCTACGGACATCGGAGATGGGTCATCTTGCCATCACGGCCACATGATTGGGAACCGGCGCATCCACGGGCGTGATTGCTCGGACATCCAGGCCGCATCCGTCGAGTGGAGCGATCTCTGCACCAGGCGCTTCAGAATTTGAAAGGTTTGCATCCCCATCTCCTCGGTAGGTATTGGGTGTATCGAGCTAGTCCTAATCCCGGGGTTCCTTAATCTCGGGGTCCTGGTCTATCATTTCTTAGGGATTGATCTGCTAGCATAGACCTCTTTTCTTTCAGTTTTCCTAGGTTCTCTTTGCTTGCAATCGGGAACCAAAGATAAAACCCTAAAAAGAAAACAAGATATAACCACCTTTGCATCATCCGTGCTAGCATCATCACCTCATCCTTTTTTTTTCTGCATCATTCTTGGTATCAGAGCTTAGGCTAGAACTAGTGCTCTTGTATTTAGTTTCTGCATTCTGTCCAGTTCGTAATTGGTCTGCTATTTTAATTTTTTCTTTTTGTAGGAATCTCTGTTTTGTTTTGTTTTTCTTTTGCTGGATCTATTGCATTTAGAGGATTTTTTTATTATTTGCTCAGATTTTATTTCAGCCTGAAAAAATTCTACAAGCCGAAAAACCACCTGAGAAAATCTCAAGCCTGCAGTTTCAGCAAGCATCTCTTTCTTGTCTCATTTAGTTAGTTCATGTATTTAGTTCATGTTTAGATTTTTACATTTTGCTTAGCATCCATACATCTGAAAGACAAAAAAAAAAAAAAAAAAAAAAAAAATCATTTTCTTAGACATTTGTGTGCATACATTGTTCATAATACACCTAAGGGCGACAAGTTAACATAGGGTCAGGAGTTCATAACCTGTCCCTAGCCCAAAAAAACCACCACCCGGTATTTCGAACCCTAGCCATTAACTAAAATCAATTAGACGTTAATCTGCTCTAGTGAGCTAGGGACACCCACGAAGTCGGGTCAACCTAAGTGTTGGGCCAAGCTAGATTGCTTGGAAGTGTGTGCTTGTGTAGCTGGTGTCTAGGCAAGCGGTTCAGGGACTAGATCCCGAAGGGAAGTGGGTTGGTTTGCTTACCTGGCCAATTGCAAGATTGGTGTCTAGGCAAGCAAAGAGGAACCTCCACTAACCTTACGCTTACCTGGCCAGGTGCCAAGTTACTACTACCAGGTTCGTCTTCTTGACTTTTCATTTGGTGAGATCTCCTAGGTCTAGCACACCGTAGTACCATTTTGTGTGTTTGCATATGCACTAGATCAGGAGCCCTTTTTCACCCACCGTCTCCAACCCCTATCGAAGACATGGACCAACTTCGTGTTGAGCTTGCAGCCATGAACGAATCCCTGACTCGAGCCATAACTCAGTTAAGCACCCGGTTAGATGATAGGCTTGACCAAGTAGAGGCGAGACTCATACCTTTAGAAGAAAATGCTAAGCCCCAATCTGAAGCCGGTCCTGCATCCCCTCACCCTAGGAGGATCCCGCAACAAGACCCTTTCTTTGAGGATGAGTTTGGAAGAAACCCCACCCCCTTTGTGAATACTCACCCCAGAAGAGCCCATCTAGAGGACCCTGAGGAGAGAGCCATTAGAAGTATTAAACTTGAAGCACCCACCTTTGATGGGAGTCTAGATCCCAGGGTATATGAAGATTGGGAGTCTGCAATGGAGGAATATTTTGATTGGTATTCCATGACTAATAGAACCAAGTTTAAGTTCGCCAAACTTAGGTTGGTTAAGCAAGCTAGGTTGTTCTGGAATAGTGTTAAGAACTACATGGAGCAGAAAGGTCATTTGCCTGTAACAGACTGGAGGGAGATGAAAGAAAAGCTTAGGAGAAAGTATTTACCCCAATCCTACACCCAGAGATTATTGGACCAATGGCAAACCCTGACTCAGGGAAGTAAGAGTGTGGCTGAGTACATTGAGAAGTTCGACGAATATGTTATACGGTGTAAGGTTATCGAGTCACCTGATGTAACCCTGTCTAGGTTTAGGGCTGGCCTTCACCCAGACATCCAGAGAGAACTTTACTTTAGGTCGACCGGAACCTTAGAAGAAGCCTACCAAATCGCTAGGACCTGTGAGCGATTCCAGAGAGCTCCCACCTATAGAAGACCTGAGACCTTTAGGAGCCAGAACCGACCTAGCCCAGCCCAAGGATACAACCCGGCCTACCCAAGTCGACCAGGACCAACCCGATCTGATCCAAATCAATCCAGCCTAGCTCGACCTAGTCCCAGTCGTCCTAGCCCAAGTCGACCCCAATACAGTAGAGAAGACAAGGGTAAGGCTGTTGAAGTCCAGAGAAGACCTAACCCCCAGGGTAACTGTTTTAGGTGCCATAAACCTGGACACTTTGCTAGTCAGTGCACCACCCCTGCCCTTTTCATAGAAGAACCGACTGAGCCAGAAACAGAACCCACTGTTGAGCCAGAAGAGGATGTCTATGACCCTGAGAACCAATTGTTGGAAGAATATGAGGGAGAGGAAGAGTTCTGTGAGCCAGAAGACCATCTAGGAGTTGTAAGGTGCATCCTAGCCCAAAACATAGTACAGGAGGACTGGCGTGGGACCAATATCCTACAGACCCTGATTAAGCTAGGAGATAAAGTGTGTAAGGTCATCATAGATAGTGGAAGCTATGTCAATGCCCTTTCCCTGAACACTGTCAGATCCCTAGGACTAACCGCAGTTCCCCATCCCAATCCTTACAAAGTCTCCTGGATAGATTCGACCTCCATCCCAATCAAATCTAGGTGCCAAATCAAGATCAAGATGAGTTCATATGAAGAAATGATTTGGTGTGACGTCTTACCTATGGGTGTGGATAGCATTATTTTAGGGCGACCCTGGCTCTTCGACCATGATGCCACTCTTTATGGTCGATCCAATACCTGTGTCTTCTTCCACCAAGGGAAGAAGGTTACCATCAACCCAGTCCAACCCAAGGACCCAGTCAAGAAGGGATCTAGCAGCCTTAAGGAAAAGAAGACTGGAGTCAATCTGATTTCTTCCAAAGACCTTCCCGAATGCTCTCCACTATCTAGGAGCATCCCGCCTACCCGAGGACTTGCACCTATCGATCCTCCTAGTACTGACCTTGAGGTTAAGATGAGCATGCCTGTAGACCTACATTCACATATTAAGGTCAGTAGCCTAAACCTTGAACCAGTCCTTGAGTCTCCTCCTTATTTCTTACCCTTCCCCGAACCTTCACACATTTCTAGGGCTATGAGTGCACTTTTTGTTAAGATTATCATTTTGCATGACTCCTTAGAGCCCATCCCATTTGCCCTCTACTTCTGGCATACTTTATGGCATATGTTAGGGATCCTAAAAAATTTTTCTTGTGCATACCAGGCTAGGGTCAAGCCTAGAGAACCAATGGTCTAGTAGGTTTAGGCCCTAGGACCCCAATAAATTTCTCTTACTAGGAATACCTAGTTTAGTTTGCTTTTGTTGAGTGTTACTTGAGTCTCAGAATCTGCATGATCTCTTGCATTGCATACTAGGGACACGAAAATTAATAATTAAAATTTGGTTGTTCCTGAAAGCAAGCTAAGTAGAGAATTGGGGATTCTGAAATAATAAAGAAGTTTTATGCTCGCTGAATTGGTCCCTTAGAGTGATAGGAGTGTGACCCTAATACCCTGATTTGGGACATTAGCTCGACTCTCAATATCTTGCACCTAGTTGAGTATAGGGAACCATCAAACCACCTAGCGAGTGATTTGAGCCTAATCCATTTTGGAGAGAAAACCAGACCCGAGTGTCCACTTCCAATTTGACCTGAGTAAGGAGTACGGATCGAGCATGTCCTGGATGGTTGAGCTACCGTAGCCCAGGACAACGACTTTCAGATTTCTTGGTCCGTTAGCAAGGCCGACCCAAATATGATGAGTCATGGATCACCCAGGAGGACCGGCCATGCATCAATCCACTGAAGAAGTACCAAAGCTAAATCAACCGCCACTCAACAGGGTCGAGTTTCTCCCACCCTGGGAGAATTGATGTGGGCATCAGGGTTTGACTTGAGCCCTTCAACCTTCGGGGGATCTTAGATTAGGGTTCTATTTTTATCGAGTCCTGTAATAAGGCTATAAGCCTCAAACCTGTTCCTTTTTGTTTTGAGTTATGTCTGACCCATTAGGTCAAGCTGAGTCCTGTATCGAGTCGAGTCTCAGTCTGAGTCTCAGTATGAGTCCTTTGTAAGTCTGGGTCTCAATTTTGTGTCTTTTTGGAGCCAAACCTGGAAGGAAGCCCAATCAGCTCAGGGCCCACCTTATCTGTTTATGTGGCGCACTGAGGTGATGACATGTGGTTTGTTTTGGGCGCCCAAGAAAGGGGACCACTCACATGATCCATGCCCCCTTCCCCTCCCCTCTTCAAGCTCTCTTCCAATATAGGATGGGCGGTCATGGAAAGAAGTTTCAAATCCCTTGATGCATGCCTCCACTCAAGACTCCTTCCATAATGAAGTTAAGCAAGAAAGGCATGGTGAAGACATCAAGCCTCAATCCAAGCCTTCTACCAAAATAAGCCATGCAAGGAAGGAAGGTCAAAGACCAATCCCCCTCTCCAAGCCTCCAATCATGCCACGCCTAGGATTATTCCCATTTGGTCGACCTTGAATCAAGCCAAGAAAAGTCAAAGTGGGACAAATCCCTCCAAGCTAGCCTCACTTCATGTTTTCTACCAAAACCTAGCAAGCAAAGAAGGAAGTCCAAGGAGCAACTCCCCCACTCCAAGCCAAGCATCATGCCATACCAAGCTGGTCGGCCAAGAAGAAAGCTCTCCGAAGCTTGGGCGCCACTTTCAAATTGAGTTGTATTTTTGGTTCAAATTTTGAATGGGTTTTCATTTGAATTTTGAATGTATCTTTGGGTACCTATTTAAAGGACCCAAACCCCTCTTTGTAAAAGTTAGTGAATGAATACAAAAAAAAATTTCGAGTGTTTTCTTCTCCAATCCTCTGTCTCCCTAGACTAGGTTGTGAGTGAGTGAAACTCTTCCTTCATCCCCAAGGATGTCGAGTGATGTGAGGCCACGTTCCTTCGCCTGAGGGCGTCGAGTGGTGTGAGGCCACGTTCCTTCGCTTGAGAGCATCGAGTGGTGGGAGGCCACAATTCCTTCGTCCTCCGGGACGTCGCGGGGTGTGAGTCCCCAAGTTATCAACTTCGATTTTGGACTCCAGTCGGATACCGGGCTCGAAGCCCTGTTTCTCTACCCTAACCCTATTTCAACTTCAACACTTCTCATCTCTTTGCTAACCGTTCTTTCTCTTGCTGCCTACAGGTCTTCCTCGGTGCTACGGACATCGGAGATGGGTCGTCTTTCCATCACGGCCACATGATCGAGAACCAGCGCATCCACGGAAGCGATTGCTCGGACATCCAGGCCGCATCCATCGAGTGGAGCGATCTCTGCACCAGGCGCTTCAGAATTTGAAAGGTTTGCATCCCCATCTCCTAGGTAGGTATTGGGTGTATCGAGCTAGTCCTAATCCCGGGGTTCCTTAATCTCGGGGTCCTGGTCTATCATTTCTTAGGGATTGATCTGCTAGCATAGACCTCTTTTCTTTCAATTTTCCTAGGTTCTCTTTGCTTGCAATCAGGAACCAAAGATAAAACCCTAAAAAGAAAACAAGATATAACCACCTTTGCATAATCCGTGCTAGCATCATCACCTCATCCTTTTTTTTTCTGCATCAGGGCTCCCTGCCTTTTTGGTGTATGCTGCGGCCGCAGATAGCCATCATGGTTCGACAGGTACTTCTTTGCGGCCTTCGGGCTGCTCGCTGGTGTTTTGGGGAGGTGGCTCCGTCCCCTTGTTAGCCGGCAGTGCCGTCTAAGCTGATTGCCGAACTGGAGAGTTGGGACTCCCCGGGAGGCTCGACCTCTGAAGGGCTCGACCTGGTGGAGGAGGGCTGAGCTCGACTATGGCTCAAGGGGCTCAATCTTGGAGGGGCTTGACCTGGAGAAGGAGGACTCGACTCCTGCCCGGAGGTCTCGACCTCGAAGGGGCTCGACCTGGTGAAGGAGGGTTGAGCTCGACTCTGGTCCAGGGGTCTCAACCTCGGAGGGGCTCGACCTGGCGGAGGAGGGCTGGGCTTGACTCTGGCTCAGGATGCTCAGCCTCAGAGGGCCTCGACCTAGCAAAGGAGGTCTCTCGGCTCTGGCCTAGGCACCCCAAGCTTGCGGGTGCCAACCTGGCAGAGGACGGAGCTTGGCTTTGATGGGCCGCCTCGCTGATCTGAAGGAGCTTGGCCTGGCCAAAGGAGTCCGAGATGGGATGTCCATTGTGGTAGACTTTCTGACATGGCATCTGACAGGGATTACACGTCAGCGCATCGGCTTCTTGCCACATCAGACTACATATTAGGATTTTGATTAGATCAAGCTAGAACCCAGTTTTGATTTTGAGCAATTGATCAATCCTAATCAATGATTTATTAGAGTTTGGTCAAAGAGGCTCAAAATTGATCTTAGATATTGTTTGGTCTCATCAATTCACACTTGATGCGAAATGATCTATTTAAGACCTATTTGGCTCGGTGGTCCAAGCTTGAGTTGCAAGGCAGACCTAGTCAATACTTATTAACCAATCGCTGTCCAAGGCAGGTCTTGATCATGGTTAATAATTAGGACTAACTCTTACTTGGCCACCTCAGTTAGTGCCTAAGAAAAGAGGTTAAATGGTGAAACCCTTCCATTGATCTAACTTACTTGGCTAACTTAGTGATTAAGTTTTTGATTACGTTATTTTTTGATTCGAGTTCACTCATGCTAACTAAGTTTATCAATATGAGATTGTGTTGACCTAAACCTAGTTAGTCAGACATGTGACTGGGCTGACTAATTTAGAAAGACCTGAATCCAAACATTTCCATAAATATTAAGTCTTAGGTCTTGCATCATTATAGGTGTGTGGATGTCCTATTGGTGTTGACTGTTCTCGATTGGTTATAATGGCTCAATTACACCAAGAAGATGCAACACTGTATTAGCATGAGATGTTGCTAGGTATTGACAGGGTTGGCCCCAATAACTGGGCATAGTGAGGGATCCAATGATGATTTTGCCTAAGCGTTAATGGTGGGTTTGACTTAACTAAGGATTAGGCTAATAATTGGGCACGGTGAGGCTTCATGACTTAGATACCGAGTTGTTATAATATGCATAAGTTACATTAGACAAGAGTTATCTACTCATTGATATAGCGAGTTACCAATAACTGGGCATGGTGAGGTATCACATATCAGTGGGACCATATAGTGTCTCAAATTTACAAGTTTTGTGACTCCTTACAAGAACTACCCTGGCCAAGGTTTTGCTAAATTGAGACATAGCGAGTCATTCACTCCAAACTATTTGAAGGGGTCAATTCCATCTTGATCCACCATCGCTCCATAAGTACTTGACTACACCCAGAAACCTTTCATCACTGGATTAGAAATCCAGGTAATCCAGCACTAAAGTATAGTGAATTGCTTGCAAGCTACCATGGTGACCTCAAGTCTGAGGGACACAAATATCCATATCCCTTCGTAAGCAACCCTTTGATAGAAGGGAGCTCCGTAGATGGTCACGTTCAGTGAGATGTCACACATTTCACTTGTATGTCACATCAGTATCACCACACTCCTTGGTCAAGAGGACAACCAATCAATGTGAGATATAATAACCTATACTTGATACATCGTCGTCCTATAATAATGTATCCTTTGGTTATGAACCAGTTTAAGAACTAGTTGAATATCCTTTCTACATCAAATATAATGTAGTTCTAAGGACTCCATCACAAAAGAGTTCTTTTCAAGAAAATGCACATGTGATGAACAGCCAAAAGAAAAACTTTTATTCATTAAAAATTTATATACAATTACAGAATTAGCATAACTGTCTACAGCCTAGATGATTGGCTTTGGGACACAATTCCCAACAACTCTCACTTCGACTAAAGCTAATCAGTACAAAATCTTATTCCTATTTTTCATTTACAACCATTGAACTCTTGAATTTCGATGACTTTAGTGAAGGGGTCAGCCAGGTTTTCCTTTCCATCGATCTTTTGAAGGTCAATGTCACCTCATTCCATGATCTCTCGTACAAGGTGAAAGCGTCATAGAATATGCTTTGTGCGGTGATGAGACTTTGGCTCTTTGGCTTGAGCAATAGCTCTAGTGCTGTCATAATACATCGGAACAGGACCATCCAGAGAAGGTGCCACTCCCAGCTTGCCAAGGAACTTTCGCAACCACACAGCTTCCTTCGCTGCATCTGATGCTACAATGTATTTTGCTTCACACATTGAGTCCGCTATAGTAGGCTGCTTGGAACTTTTCCAGCAGATCGCTCTTCCATTTAGGGTAAAGATAAATCCTGACACACTCTTGCTGTCATCCTTATATACTGGAAACTGGAGTCAGTATACCCCACAAGTTTCAAGTCAGGTTCTACATAAATCAGCCATTGGTCTTTAATATCTCGCAAATACTTAAGGATGGTTTTTACCACTTTCCAATAAGCTTCACCTAGGTTAGACTGGTATCTGCTCGGGTAGTCTAGTGAGTATGCCATGTCTGGTTTAGTACATGTCATGGCATACATGATAGATCCCACTGCCGAGACATATGGTATTTTACTCATACACTCTCTCTCCTCTGAAGTTGTCGCACAATCCTTTTTGGATAGAGTAATTCCAGAGCTTATCAGAAGATAGCCTTTCTTGAAATTTTTCATGCTAAATTACTTCAGCACTGTATCGATTTACATAGACTAGGACAATCCCAGAAGTCTCTTAGATCTATCTCTATAGATCTTCATACCCAGTATGTAAGATGCTTCACCCAAGTCCTTCATAGAGAATTGAGATGACAACCAGACCTTTATTTCTTACAGTGCTGGGATGTTATTCCCGATTAAGAGAATGTCATCCACATATAACACAAGGGATATAATTACAGAACCATTAGCCCATTTGTAAATGCAAGGCACTTCTTCGTTCCTAATGAAGTCATATGACTTAATATACTTATCAAATCATATATTCCAACTCTATGATGCTTGCTTCAGTCCATAGATGGACTTTTGAAGCTTGCACACCTTTGACTTGTCTATGGATGTGAACCCTTTAGGTTTTATCATATACACCTCCTCTTCTAGCTCACCATTCAGTAAAGCTATTCGGACATCCATTTACCATATTTCATAGTCAAAGTGTGCCGCTAAAGCAAGCATGATCCGAATGGATTTGAGCATTGCCATAGGAGAGAACGTCTCATCATAGTCAATACCATAATGTTGATGATATCCCTTGGCAACTAGATAGGCTTTATAGGTCTCAACCTGCCTGTCTACGCCCCTCTTTCTTTTGAAAATCCATTTGCACCCAATGAGTTTTATCCCTTCAGGTGGATCAACCAATGTCCATACATTGTTGATCTCCATAGAGTCCATTTCGGATTTCATTACTCCCAACCATTTTTCAAAGTCGGACCTCTGCATCGCATCCATATAGGTGATCGGATCCTCATTGTTCTCATCGAGTTCAATGGGATTATCATCCCAGACCAAGAAATCATAGTACCTGTCCGATCGACTTGGTACCCTACCAAATCTCCTTAATGATTCCTGTGAGGGCTCAGGGTGTGATTTAATTACAACCGATTCTATTTTGTCTCTTAAGTGTGTCGGTTCTTCTAATTATTGAACTTCACTAAGTTCAATCTTAGCGGCTATAGTTCCTTTACTAAGAAACTCATTTTCCAAAAAAATAGCCCTAAGACTGATGAATAACTTTTGTTTCTTAGCTAAGTAGAAGTAATACCCCTTAGACTCTTTTGGATACCCAACAAATAGGCACCGATCAGACCTAGGTCCAAGTTTGTCCATTTCCGAATGTTTTACATAAGCCGGGCAACCTCAGTCCCGAAGGTGTGAGAGTGTCGGCTTATGTCCAGTCCATATCTCATATAGGGTTTTGCTAACAGACTTACTTGGAGCCCTATTTAATAGATAACAGGCTGATTCTAGAGCATATCCATAAAAGGATAGCAGTAGAGAAGCAAAGCCCATCATGGACCGAACCATGTCTAACAGGGTTCGATTCCTCCTTTCAGATACTCCATTTAATTGAGGTGTCCCTAGAGGTGTCCACCAAGAGAAAATTCCATTCTTCTTGAGATATGTCAGAAACTCATCGAAAAGGTGTTCACCGCATCAATCTGATCGAAGGGTTTTGATACACCTTCTAGTTTATTTTTCTACTTTACTATGATATTGTTTGAACATTTCAAATTATTCAGATTTATGTCTCATCAAGAAGACATAACCATATCTTGAAAGGTCATTTATAAATGTAATGAAATAACTATACCCATATCTGGCACTAATATTCATGGGTCTGCATACATTAGTATGTACCAGACTTAGAATCTCTTTGGCTCGTTCACCTTTTCCAATAAAAGATGACTTTGTCATCTTTTCAAGAAGACATGACTCACAGGTTGGTAGTGAACCATTTTCACTAAAATCAAGGAGACCCTCACTTTTCAACCTATTTATCCTATTTCTGTTAATATGGCCTAGCTTACAATGCCATAGGCATGCATCGTTGACATCATCTATCCTAGGGCATTTGCTAGACGTGTACATTACACTAACAGGTCACGATAGTACATAAATGTCGTTGTTCATATGTCCATTCATCACTATAGAATCATTCCAAATGATTTTGCACATGTCATTCTTTATTGATAGTTTATAACCATACTTGGCCAATTGGCTTACAGAAATGACATTCAAGATAAAAGACGGACAATAATGATACTCATTCAAAATAATGGCACAAGACTTGAAAACAAGTTTGAGGACTCCCAATGCCAAGACTAGAACTTGGCTTTCATTTCCCATATTCAAGAATCTCTCATCGTCCTCGAATCTCCTACTAACTTGAAATCCCTGCAAAAAATTGCAAATATGAAGTGGACTTCCTGTATCCAATATCTAATTAGTAGTATCATAGATAAAGAAACTACAAGGTGTTATCATACAAATACCTTGTCCAGCATCGTCTTGCTGCTTTCTCTTCTTGGACCTGTTCGGGTCAAAGGATGCAATATAAAGAGAACAGTTCCTCTTCCAATGACCCTGCTTCTTGCAGAAGAAGCACTCTACATGGCTTTTATCAGCCTTCATCCTCTTGGCCTGATTGGACCCAGAAGCATTCAGCACCTTTTTTTTTTCTTTTTCTTTTCCATTTCTTAAAGGGATGATGTCTTGTCGAAGATCCTCCCACTAAATTTACCACCCCTTTGTTTAGTTGGTGGTCATTCTTATAAGTCTGCAATAACTCCAATAGACTGTAGTAGTTAATTGCAGGCTTCTTCATTCTATAATGATCGAGAAAGTCTTGAAAAGAAGAAGGCAAGTGTTGCCCAGGTGGCTTCCCAAGAGGGGGGGTGAATTGGGATTATAAAAATTTGGAAAGTATGTGTAATTTGAAATTCTTTTGGTGTTGTGGTGCAATATGCAATGCGGAAGTAATTAAGTAAATGCAATAAGGTAAAGTAAGCATAAACACAAATACAAAGAAATTTAGAGTGGTTCGGAGCAACCGGCTCCTACGTCCACTATCCAAGGACCACTTGGGATTTGCACTATATTTCCCAACCAAAATATAGTCGAATTATTTTACCAGACTCACAATCCAAACCTATCACTTTGGTTTTACCAGGATTACCAAAGAAGACCCAACTCCCTTTGGTTTTAAGCGGGATCACCAAAGAAACCCTAACACTTGGTTTTATACCAGGATCACCAAGAACCCAACTTAGGTTTTCACAAGGTTTACCTAAAAACCTTTAACCCTCTCTTAAGATACAACCCCTTGCTATTCTTAGAGAGGAAACAAAGATATGAGAAAAATATAAAGCAACTATACAACAAACCGAGTTTGTTTAAATGTTGCCGATGAAGATCAAGGTGAAGCCTAGCCTTAAATGCTCTTTTAATACTCTTCAAGCTGCTTCTTTACTTCTTCGAAGAGTGGATTCAAAGATGAAAAGAAGTTGGTGGAGCTTTGAATCCTATCTTGATTGCTCTTGAAGTGGGTTTGGGAAAGACTTGAAGACTTTTCAAATTCACAAGGTAAATCAATGAATAATTTCTCAAAAAATTCTTTGAATCCATAAAAAATACTCTTTTATAATTTTCCATGAGATATAGCCATTGTAGGGCCTAGGAAAATGGGAAAGAGCTGTTGGAGACCATTTGGAGCTTAAAATTCACTTTCAGCAACTAGCCATTAGAGTGCAGAAAATGGTCACTCGAGTCGGCCCGAGGTCCACGAGTCAGCTCGAAGTCTCAGATAGCCCAAACAAAATTTCTATGCGAGTCGGCTCTTAAAGTTGGAGTCGACTTGAACTTTTAAACAGTACAAATCCATATTTTCCTTGAGTTGGCTCTTCAAGCTGGAGTCGGCTCGAAGTCTCAATCACCAACAAACATAACTCTGGATGAGTCGGCTCTTCTGGGCTTGAGTCGGCTCAAGGTCTCAAACTTCAAAAACATGTGTTCTTCAATGAGTCGGATCTTGGGGCTTGAATCAGCTCGAGGTACTGAAACTCTTAAAAAATTTTTTTTTATGCCGTGTCAAAAGGAGTCGGCTCTTGATCCATGAGTCGGCTCTTGCAAAATCTTCATTTATAGCTTCAAACTTTTCCAAAATTCTTCAGCATATGAATCCAACAAGATCTAATCTACTCATTCTTATTTTTACAATTATATAGCCCATTTACAAGATTACATAGTTTAAAAAATTAGGGCTTTTACAATTTGAAGTGCATAAGAGTCTATATAATGTTGGATTACATTTCAACCAATTTGAAAACCAAGTAAAGTAAAGATAAAGATTTTCCTGCAAAAACTTTTCAAGTAATTGAAAGAATTAGTAACTCATACATGCTCCAATGTTTTGTGATCATCAAAATCATTCCAGGGGTCAACAATATTCACCTTTTTGATGATGACAAAACACTGGGCATGAACAGGATTTAAAAACACTTTACATTTACTATGTATCATATTCACATGTATCAAATAATATTTAACACAGTGCGTATCAAACCAAGTTTAGTATCAAATTGTTAAACTGAAAAGTATCAACACAATGTATCATATGTGCATTAAGTATCGAAACATAATGTATCATATGTATCACAAATTGTTAAATTAAAAAGTATCAACACAATGTATCATGTGTATCATATATGCACTAAGTATCGAAACTTCACAATATTAACTTGTATTTGAAGTAAGTTTCATAAAAACTTAACATAAGCTCCCCCTTACTATTGTAATAATATTTTCTTCATATTTACTTTCATATTCACACTTTCTCCCTTCTTCCCCTTTTTGTCATCAACAAAAAAGTATGTAAAAAGGAGAACATTCATTCAAAAAATAAGTCATACACAACATGTATCGAATGTATCATAAAAGGATATATATATATGAAAAGTATCAGGACAAGAGTGATACAATACAAAAGTGCCTCGGCATGACAAAAGTAGTATCACAAACAACATAAAAAGCTAAAAATATCAAGTCCTACAATATCAAAATGAAGGACTAGGGTCATCATCACTAAGCTCTTCCTCACTAGAAAAGGATTCGACCTCTAAAATACCTGGAACAAGCTTGAATTTAGGGAACCTAGGCCTAAGGTTCCTAAGTCTGGTCCTAACAGGAGTAGTAGTCTTAGAGGTTCTAGGTTTAGCTTTAGCTCTAGACTCAGAAGAAACCATAATGGGAATAGGTCTAGCAGTAGGAGGATCAACAGACAAGGCGAGGGTGCTGGTAGTAGACAAAATCTCTATCGCCGGAGTGTCTCCAACATCAGAACTCAGAACCTCAGTACTAGTCCTAGCCTTATCAGGAGTAGCAGGTGTAGGAATGTCAGTGAAGTGTACTCCCTCTCCCTGCTCACAATCTGTGCCAATGTTTGGTGCTGCTGTAATCTGCTGAAGAATAGTCATGATGTCCTGAAATCCTTGATGGATCTCTGACTAAAGTGCAGATATCCTGGCATCAGTTTCTGATCTCCCTCTTTGAAGACTAGAGATCTTATCCAGTATATGTTGCAGTCTGTCATCATCACCTAGTCCAACAGCAGTCGATCCTCTAACAGGTGATCGAGGAGTATAAGGAGCTGGCTCTGAAGGTCCAGCCTCATCAGTATGTGGCTCTGCCTCGGCATCCTGTCCCTGTGCTGCCTGATCATCCTCTCCTGAATCATCATCATAATGAGTCACTGGAAGTCCTGAACTCTTCTTAATCCAGTGACCCTCAACCTTTAAAAATCCCATTCGGGTCAAAGACTTTAAGTTATATTTGTCTGTATGCAATAGTGGTCTGCTGTCCTCTCTAGACAAATCAACATGGGCATCCTGAAACAGTAGGGTAAAGACCATCCTGTATGGAAGACATGCTCGTGCCCTTCGAGCAGCTTCCCTCATCTGCGATAACATGATAAAATGTAAATTGAGGGCCTCCCCCTCAACTAAGCATCTCATTAAGACTAGGTCTCTCTCGCTCACCCAATCAAATCTCCCAGTCCGGGGTAGAAAGATGTGGCTAATGATGTTATGAAGCAACCTCATCTCCAATGAGAGTTAGTTGGTTCTAACATGAATCACTCCAGTCATATTTGTCCTTTCCAGTATAATTCTCAATGTTTTCTATTTGTCCTTCAACACTAAGTAACCTTCACCTTCTTTTGGTATTTTAAGAACACTAGATAATTTTTGCTCACTGATTTCAATATGTTTCCCCTTCACAATAGATTCAATATGAAATGCACCCAAAGACATATTCTCAAAAAATCGTCTAATAAGGTTAGGATATGTATAAAGATTGAGCATGCAAAAATCCTTCCAACCTTGTCCAACTATCCAATCTCCAATCTCCAATCTTTAAACTCTCTTGTTCTAAAAATGAGAAATCAATACATCGACCTGGGGTTACTTGCCTATTTCCCATCGAACTTACCTACCTTGGAGCTTCTTGCTCCTCTTCATGGTCTTCTTGCTGTTCCTCTGATGGATTTGAAGTGTCCAACCTTCGTTTGGTCCTCCTTTCCTCTGCCACTGACCGAACAACCCTCCTAGCCTTCTTTGCCATGGCTTTCCTAGGAGCCATCTAGGTTAGATTAAGGTTTTGGAAGGGTGTAGAGGTGTTCAAAGGGTTTTTCTTAGGTTAGGGAAAGGAAATGGCTAAGGGAAAATAAGAAGGGCGAAAAGAAATGAAAGATTCAAACCTATAATGCCCTATTTAAAAAGTCTCGGCCTGACTCTCGAGTCGGCTTGCCGAAATAGCAGGTGGCTTGAGTAAACTCGAGCCCAAATTCAAGTCAAAACTCGAAAAAAGATAAAATAAATTTCTATGGATTTCTTAATACTAAAGGAGGTTGTCATAAGCTCTAGAAAGAATTTTGAAATGTCTAGATAATTTTTTCTTATTTTTTGAAGAATTAGGTCAAAACATTCAGAATGGGTCACACAAGCCAATTCATCTCTAATCTTTTCAAATCTATCTTGACTAAGGGGTTTAGTAAAAATGTTAGCAAGTTGTTCTTCAATAGGTAAAAATTCTAATTCAACAATATTATTTAAAACATGATCTCGAATGAAATGATATCTAATTTCTATATGCTTAGTTCGAGAATGCTGAATTGGATTTATAGATAAGTTGATAGCAATAGTGTTATCATATTTAATATGAATTTTAGATTGGACAACACCATAATCTTTTAGTTGTTGCTTGATCCAAAACACTTGAGCACAACAGCTTCCCGCAGCCACATATCTGCCTCAGCAGTAGATAGTGCTACAGAGTTCTGTTTACGATAGTGCCATGAACTCAAGTTGACACCTAGAAATTGACAAGTGCCACTTGTACTTTTTTAATCAATTTTAGAGCCTCCATAATCAGCATCAGAATAACTAATTAATTTCAAAGATGTATGCTTAGAATACCATAATCCTAGATTGCATGTGCCTTTAATATTCTTGATGATCCTTTTAACAGCTATGATGTGTGACTCTTTTGGATTAGATTAAAAACATGCACACATACAAACATTAAATAAAATATTAGGTCCACTAGCTGTTAAAAAAAGTAAAGAATCGATCATACCTCTATACTGCTTTTGATCAACATTTATGCCATTTTCATCTTTATCCAGTCTATATGCAGGATTCATGGGTGTTCCAATTTCTTTGCTCGATTCCATGCCAAACTTTTTGATAATCTCTTTGATATATTTGGCCTGGTTGATCAGGATACCTTCATTAGATTGTTTGATCTGAAGCCTGAGGAAGTAACTCAGCTCATCCATCAAGCTCATTTCGAAATCATCCTGTATTAACTTAGCAAAATCTTGACACAAAGATTCATTAGTAGATCCAAATATTATATCATCAACATAAATTTGAACAACTAAAATATCATTGTCTTTTCTTTGAATAAATAGTGTGGTGTCAACACTACCTTTTACAAAATCATTTCCAATTAAAAACTTATTTAATCTATCATACCAGGCTCTAGGTGCCTATTTAAGACCATACAAAGATTTTTTTAATTTGAAAACATGATTTGGAAATGTGTGATCAATAAAACCCAGTGGTTGTTCAACAAAAACTTTTTCAGATAAAAAACCATTCAAAAATGCACTCTTTACGTCCATTTAAAATAATTTGAAATTCATAAAACATGCATATGCTAGTAGTAATCTAATAGCCTCTAGCCTAGCTACTGGTACATCGGTCTCATCAAAATCTATTCCCTCTTCTTGATTATAACCTTGAGCTACCAATCTAGCCTTATTCCTAATTACATTACCTTGCTCATCAAGTTTATTTCTATAAACCCATCTAGTGCCTATAATGGGGTAGTCATTAGGTCTTTCTACTGGAGTCCAAACATTATTCCTCCTAAATTGGTTTAATTCATCATGCATAGCTAACATCCAATTAGGATCAATTTTAGCTTCTTCTATAGTGTGTGGTTCTACATGAGAAACAAAAGCAATCAAGTCATGTGCATCTCTATGTATAGTTCTAGTTCTAACACCTTGAGATGGATCTCCTATAATTAGTTCTTTGGGATGTGGGTGTACATACCTCCATTCTTTGGGTATATCATCATGATTTTTGCTTACCACTTCTTCATGTTGTTCACTTGTTTATTTGTCTTTGAGAGTCAGATCCTTCATTCCATGTTCTAGTGTACCTGCATCATCATCAGTACGCTCTTCTTTTCTAGAAAATGTAATGTCAGATTCATTGAAAACAATATATATTGATTCTTCCACAGGCAAAGTTCTTTTGTTGAAAATTTGACAGGTTTTACTATTTAAAGAATATCCAAGAAAAATAGCCTCATCAGATTTTGCATCAAATTTACCAAGGTTATCTTAACCATTATTAAGAACAAAATATTTACATCCAAAAACATGAAAATAATTGATATTAGGCTTTCTATTGTTCCACAGTTCATAAGGGTTTTTCTAATGATAGGTCTAATTAAAACTCTGTTCAAAATATAGCAAGCGATATTTACAGCTTTTGCCCAAAAGTATTTTGGAAGATTTCCTTCACAAAGCATTGTTTTGGACATCTCTTCCAAAGTTTGGTTCTTTCTTTCTACAACATCATTTTGCTATGGTGTTCTAGGAGCTGAGAAGTTGTAATTAATACCGTGCTTTGTGCAAAAGTGATCAAAATGTTGATTTTCAAATTCTATACCATGATCACTACAAATAGAAATAACAAAAAAAATTTTCAAATTTGAAACTCTTTTGTAAAATTTGTTGAATACTTTAAAAGTCTCATCTTTATGTGCAATGAACAAAACCCATGTGTATCTAAAAAATTCATCTACAATCACAAGGCCATACTTCATACCACCTAGGCTTGTTGTCCTAGTAGGTCCAAATAGGTCTATGTGAAGTAGCTCTAAGGGTATAGTAGTAGGAACAATGTTTTTGGATTTAAAACTCCCACTTACT
Organism: Areca catechu; assembly: GCA_021397845.1. Classification (NCBI taxonomy): domain Eukaryota; kingdom Viridiplantae; phylum Streptophyta; class Magnoliopsida; order Arecales; family Arecaceae; genus Areca; species Areca catechu. Next base: position 99,385,362 of record CM038041.1, read on the forward strand.
TGCTTTCCTAATTGACATGCATCACAGACATAATCAAAATTTACTTTGAACTTTGGCAAACCTTTAACTAAATCTTTTGAAATAAGTTTTGCAATGGTATCCATACTAGCATGTCCAAGTCACCTATGCCATAGTAAACTTGATTCCCTGCTCTTGTCATTCATTGCTACAAGACTTGTATTACTTGACATAGCCAGATCATTAAAATCTACTACATAAATGTTACTAAGTCTATGTCCAATGAATTTTGTACTAGAGTTAAGTGGATCAACTACCATACATATTGAGGACTTGAAGAAAATATTAAAACCAATATCATAAAGCTGACTAATACTCAAAAGATTATATTTTAACTTTTCTACAGGTTACACATTCTCAATAAATGTAGGAGTAATTTTGATTTTACTAATACCGATTATCCTTCCTTTGCAATTATCACCAAAGGTTACCATTCCACCATCTTTTTATTCTAAGATGAAGAATTGATCAATATCACCCGTCATGTATCTTGAATAGCCGCTATTAAGGTACCATATTTTCTTTGTATTTATAACTGCAAGACATCCTTACAAAACAATCAGGTAATAGATTTAGGTACCCAAGCTTTCTTGGATCCTTATAAGTTAGTAGAAATTGTTCCTTTTGGAACCCAAATTTTCTTGGTTTTCTTCTTGTCATTATATTTCAAATGACACTCAAATGCCTTATGACCAATATTATTGCAAGCATAGCATACAATTCTTGGCTTTGAATAAAAAGTATATGATGATGCAATTTTTGGTCTAAATTGTTTTGAGATAATAAATTTAGGAGCATATGATGTAGATGCAGAAAATTTATTTGAAATTGAATCTTTGTAACCAATTCCAAATTTGTTATTTGTCTCTCTTTGATCTTTCCAAATTAGTTCAATCTTATTGGAACTTAAGATTAATTTTTCAACTAAAGGTTTAAGCTTTTGAACTTCCTTTTTTAAATCATCATTTTCATTTTGCAGACTTTTGTTTTTCTCAAGAAGTTCTTCTTTTTAAAATTGAGTGGTTTTAAGTCTTTCACAAATTAAACTTAATTCCCTTTGTAAAATCTTATTTCTTTCACCAATTTCATTTTTATCATTTTCAATCATATCATAATGGTTTTTCAAATTTTTCATTTTCAAACTAGCTTTTTTATAGTCTACTAATAATTCGTAGAAAGCATTATGAAGTTCATTATAAGTAAATTCTAAATTAGGTTCAGAAGTATTTACCTCATCCTCCAAACCCATAAGGTAGATTTGAGCAGTTTTTGTTGTTTCTTCATCCTCTTCAGTGGATGTAGATTCGTCGCTGTCACTCCATGCTGCAAGCATTGCCTTTTTCTTCTTTCTCTTGATCATCTTTTTCTTGGCTTCTGGACAGTCAGGACGTATATGTCCCAGTTTCTTGCACTCATAGCAGATTGGAATCTGATCTTTGTCTTTTCCTTCTTCTTTTCTTTGTCCTTTTCTCTCTCTTCCAAACACTCCTTTTCTAAATTGCTTCCTCCATCTATTTGTTCTTCTTCTGTCCATAAATCTTTTAAATTTTTTCATTACAAGGTCTATCTCATCATTTTCAAGATCATCATCATCAGATGAATCTGAATCTTCATTCTTGTCTTCTTCAGTAGCTTTAAATGCTATAACTTTATTTCTTTTTGAGTCTTCATCCATTCTTTGTTGCATGGCTAATTCATGAGTAAATAATGATCCAAGCAACTCATCCAGTGGTAGGGTATTCAGGTCCTTTGCCTCTTGAATAGCTGTCACTTTAGCTTCCTATTTATCTAGCAAGGATCTTAAAACTTTTTGAACTAGATCAACATTAGTATAAGTCTTACCAAGACTTTTAAGACCATTGATAATATCAATAAAACATGTATACATAGCAGATATATTTTCATGAGGATCCATTTTAAATAGTTCATAGTTATGCATAAGAAGATTGATTTTTGAAGTTTTAACTTGTGATGTGCCTTCATATATAATCTCAAGCTTATCCCAAATTTCTTTAGCAGAATTACAAGTCAAAATTCTGTTAAACTCATTTGGGTCCAAAGAATAATAAAGCAAATTTATAGCTTTGGAATTTAGCTATACTAATTTCATATCATTTTCATCCCATTCCTCTTCTGGTTTGGGAACCTCAATATCATTGATTCTAACGGTGGGTGTGTGAGGTCCTTTCAGAATAATTTTTCATAAATAAAAATCTATGACTTGAATGTATATTTTCATCCTCGCCTTCCAATATGTATAATTAGTTCCGGTGAAAAGTGGAGGTCAATTTGTGGATTGGCCTTGGGCTAAAGAAGTGCTTATGAGATGTGCCATCAATCTTTACTCTAAGTAATTTTCAGAACTCTGCTCTGATACCACTTGTTGCCCAGGTGGCTTCCCAAGAGGGGGGTGAATTGGGATTATAAAAATTTGGCAAGTATGTGCAATTTGAAATCCTTTTGGTGTTGTGGTGCAATATGCAATGCGGAAGTAATTAAGTAAATGTAATCAGGTAAAGTAAGCACAAACACAAACACAAGAAAATTTAGAGTGGTTCGGAGCAACCGACTCCTATGTCCACTACCCAAGGACCACTTGGGATTTCCACTATATTCCCCAACCGAAATACAGTCGGATTATTTTCCAGGCTCACAATCCAAACCTATACACTTTGATTTTACTGGGATCACCAAAAAAAATCCAACTCCCTTTTGTTTTAAACGGGATCACCAAAGAAACCCTAACACTTGGTTTTATACCGAGATCACCAAGAACCCAACTTAGATTTTTACAAGGTTCACCTAAAAACCTTTAACCCTCTCTTAAGATATAGCCCCTTGCTATTCTTAGAGAGAAAACAAAGATATGAGAAAAATATAAAGTAACTATACAACAAACTGAGTTTGTTTAAATGTTGCCGATGAAGATCAAGGTAAAGCCTAGCCTTGAATGCTCTTTTAATGCTCTTCAAGTTGCTTCTTTACTTCTTCAAAGAGTGGATTCAATGATGAAGAGAAGTTGGTGGAGCTTTGAATCCTATCTTGAATGCTCTTGAAGTGGGTTGGTGAAAGACTTGAAGACTTTTCAAATTCCGAAGGTAAATCAATGAATAATTCCTCAAAAAATTCTTTTAATCCATTAAAAATACTCCTTTTTATAGTTTTCCATGAGATATAGTCATTGTAGGGCCTAAAAAAATGGGAAAGAGCTGTTGGAGACCATTTAGAGCTCAAAATTCACTTTCAGCAACTAGCAGTTAGAGTGCAGAAAACGGTTATTCGAGTCGGCTCGAGGTCCATGAGTCGGCTCGAAGTCTCAGACAGCCCAAACAAAATTTTTGTGCAAGTCGGCTCGAACCTTTAAACAGTACAAATCCATAATTTCCATGAGTCGGCTCTTCAAGCTGGAGTTGGCTCAAAGTCTCAATCACCAACAAACATAACTCTGGATGAGTCGGCTCTTTTGGGCTTGAGTCGGCTCGAGGTCTCAGACTTCAAAAACATGTGTTCTTCAATGAGTCGGCTCTTGGGGCTTGAGTTGGCTTGAGGTACTGAAACTCTAAATTTTTTTTTATGCCATGCCAGAAGGAGTCGGCTCTTGATCCATGAGTCGGCTCTTGCAAAAACTTCATTTAGAGCTTCAAACTTCTCCAAAATTCTTCAACATATAAATCCAATAAGAGCTAATCTACTCACTCATATTTTTATAATTTTATAGCCCATTTACAAGATTACATAGTTTAAAAAATTATGTCTTTTACAATTTGAAGTGCATAAGAGTCTATACAATGTTGGATTACATTTCAACTAATTTGAAAACCAAGTAAAGTAAAGATAAAGATTTTCCTACAAAAACTTCTCAAGTAATTAAAAGAATTAGTAACTCATACATGCTCCAATATTTTGTGATCATCAAAATCATTCCAGGGGTCAACAGCAAGGAATTCAGAATCGGATCTTTCCAGAGCTGTTCATGCAAGGGACATTCGAGCTTGCCCAGGCGCTCAATCATCTCGATCATGTACAATATATGATCAGTGATTGAGGCCCCATCATGCATCCGTGTGTTGTAGATAGCACAGGAGACCTTGTACCTCTCAACATCATTTGGTGTGCTAAAGGACTCCTTCAACCTTTGAAGGATTTTCTCTGGCTGGGCTTCCTCGAACTTGCGACTGAACTCATCGTTCATCTCTGCCAACATTATGCATCAGACAGTGGTCCTGTCAGAGAGCCACTTTTGATAAGTGTCTTTGACTGAACCCTGAGCATTGGGAGTAGGGGTTTCAGATGCCTAATCCAATATCACATACAGGGTCCATTCATGCTCTAGGACAATCCTAAGCCTTCGATACCAGCTATCGAAGTTGGGACCCTTGAGCTTCTCATTATCGAGAAGAGACCGAAACGACAGGTTGGAAGACATCTGAAAGGAAAACCAAAACTTTATTAGTGTATATGAATTATTAACCTAAAGATATGGACTTTAGTCTAAAGACCCCTCCCACTAACCTGTTCAGACCGGTAGCCTCTACCTCCAATTCGAGGAATTACTTTAATTCCTTAGTAGGTACTAGAGTCTAATAAATAACACATGAGCCCGACTTTGGCCGGCCCACCCATGCGCTTATAAAGGTAGGTTTTTTAACCGATTACTTCTTCAAGTAACCTTCAGTATTTAGATTTATGCCCCAAGGTGCACTTCAATCGGCCTTTGGGCCTCCTATTAAAGGTCCCGGTTAGGTCCAACTATTAACATGACAAAATTCAATGCTTCTAGCTAACGAATAGTCTAGCCCGACTTTGGTCGGTCCACCAGACTACCGTTAAGAGAGTCACACTGAGCCATCATATTAGGAATAACAATTCTAATAGCCCGATGAACACTCGATCTTTGGATCTGTTGATGAACACCCAACTATTGGACCCATTACCATCCCACTTAATGAGAGGCTAGGACTTGATTATCTCTATAACTTCATCCTTTTATAGACCTAATAATTTAGGGGATTTAATTTTAATGTGATAGAAGAAGAGATGAGAAGACATGGATCAACCTCCCATCGACCACATCAGCAAACAAGGAGGGTCACACATAACTAATAATCCATGGGCACCTAAAATCAGTCAGGACTGATTAACCTTGGGTGACATGGGTTAACACGAGTCAATGAGCTTTCCAATCAATTCTGATCGACCACATTGGCTAGGTAAGTGAGATCATGGGTTAGGTTCTGCCATTAACCATCTTGCCTTAGACACCAACCGAGTTGGCTAGGTAAGAGGTAGCCCCAAAGAACCATGATCAAACTACCAAACTTACCTAGACATCAATTAGTTCATCAAAGTTGATTAGACTCATCTAAAGACTCGGGCTAACCACTGAGCCATAAAATTAGGTCCATTTAGATCATGGACTAATCAATCTAACTATTAGAGAGATCTATAGAGAAAAAATCCTAACTCAACATTTGATTAGATTAGTTCTCTATTTAGTCCAATGCATCTAAACTTAGGTCTACCTAATTAAGGATCCAAAAGAAGCTAATCCATGACCCTTAAGGTATATTGAAATGACTTAAAATCTTTGAATCATATTCTTAGAGTTTTTGACATTCAATATAACTTAAGTCTCAGTTAAGTGCAATAGCTACAATTAATCGAAATAATTTTAATTAAGAATGTAAAACAATTTTACAAGCAAATTTGAATTCACTATTTCAAGGCTTTCTGGTCGAGTCGACTCATGTAGAATATGAGCCAGCTTATCTAAAACCAAAAACTGATAGATTCATCTATTAGCAGAGATAAGTCAGCTCAAGCAGGGGTTGAGTTAGCTCGTCCAAAACCAGAACAGACAGACTGTTATGCCTGCATAAACGAGTCGGCTCGTCTGCGAGGGAAAAAAAAGTGACTTCAAATTCATGTATCATACTTGAACTATTCAAAGTTAGAGATTAAACACTATCAAAACAAAACTATTAGATCTTATCTAAATTTGTTTGATGATCATAACATTAGATTAAAATATTTTTTAATCTACATTTTCTCTTATTTTCTTTTTCATGAGCCAATCATAAGCAGCACCCCTACACGTCATAGGAGACCCCATTGAATGGGAAGAGAGGGTCTTGCAGCCCTATTTCTCTTCTATGACTGATGGCCATGGTGAAGTACTCAATCTAAGTACTTAAGAAAAAATAATGATGTTAAACCATGCTAGCATTATAATACTATGAAGAAAACCTGTCTCTGATACCATTTGAAGGAAAAACATAGCTGGCAGAAAGAAAGTATTTTAATTTTTTTTAAAATAAACATAATAGAAGGCTTGGTGGATCGATAAAAATGATCTACCAATCTTCCAGCAACAAGATCTAGTAAGATAATGTAGCATGCAATATACATCAAGAGAAAAAAATAATCAAAGATATAAAAGTATCTTACTGTTATACCTTTGAAAATACTGTGGAAAAGGGTACAGTGCTCGAGCCGCACACGTATCTAGTCTGTACACGTAATCCACACTGGGGCTTAACTCTGATCAACTCCCTCAGAGTGCTAGCTCCTTGGGATCCTTCGGGCCGATCTTCTTCTTCTCAGAAGACAAGGAGGAGAGGTGGAACCCTTCCCAACTTTCTTTCTTCCTAAGACCTAGCTTGAATGCTAGGTATTTTCACACCCAATCCCAAGTCCTCATAAAACCCCTTTTCTCTTCTAGTTCTTGAACCGACCAGCAGCCTCTAAAATAACCTTTATTTATAGAGGCAGCCAAGAGAGGGAGAAAGAGGAAGGAGGAGTGATTCGGGGAGAAGGTCAAAGAGCATACCAATTTGGCTTTAATCATATTAGGAAGGAATAACAATCATTCCATGAAAGTTTGGAGCCAAAATAGCTTGAATTCAAAATTCAAACCAGGTCAAAACCTTCTTAAAAAGCTTCCCAGAAATACCGTTCAGGGTTTTCTGGTCGAGAATAGATGAGTCGACTCGAGCAAGGGTCGAGTCGGCTGGTCCAGAACACAGAACAGTTGGACTGTTCTTTCAGTAGGAACGAGTTGGCTCGAGCAAGGATCGAGTCAGCTTGTCTAGAACATAGAACGAGTTCGTGTAGAGGTCGAGTCGGCTTGTCCAGAAAAGACTTCCAAAAATACTTCTTGTCATAGCCAAGTGTTGACCCCTCAAGTATCGACAAATGGTCAATTATATTGATCGCCAATGATAGCAAACGATTCTTAATCATTGATCAGCCTTTAGATCAGATAGAAATCCCTATAGTGTGTGACCCCATATGTTCGAACACTAAGCCGGGTAGCACTGGAACACTTCTAGTACCAGTCAAAGTCCTCATCTAGCAATGATACCCGATGTCCGGATAGGTCGAAGATTACAGAGCAACTTTCAAGAACCTCTGGCATATGGTTACCTCATAATTCATCCCTTTGACCTCATAATACTCAGGATGACCTAGGATTTGACTACCAACCCTAATTTGGTTCATTCAGATCGTGTCTTAACTTTACAAGTTTTGTGACTTGTCATAAGAATTATCCTGACCAAGGTTTTACTAAATTGAGACACAGCGAGTCATTCATTCCAAACTATTTGAAGGGGTCAATTCCATCTTGATCCACCACCGTTCCACAAGTACTTGACTACACCTAGAAACCTTTCATCACTGGATTAGAAATCCAGGTAGTCCGGTACCAAAGTATAATGAGTGCTTGCAAGCTACCATGGTGACCTCAAGTCTGAGGGACACATATATCCATATCCCTTCACGAGCAACCCTTTGATAGAAGGGAGCTCCGTAGATGGTCACGTTCAGTGAGATGTCACACATTTCACTTGTATGTCATATCAATATTACCACACTCCTTGGTCAAGAGGACAACCAATCAATGTGAGATACAATAACCTATACTTGATACATCGTCGTCTTATAATAATGTATCCTTTGGTTGTGAACCAGTTTAAGAACTAGTTGAATATCCTTTCTATATCAAATATAATATAGTTCTAAGGACTCCATCACACAAAAGTTCTTTTCAGGAAAATGCACATGTGATGAACAGCCAAAAGAATAACTTTTATTCATTAAAAATTTATATACAATTACAGCATTAGCACAACCGTCTACAACATACATGATTGGCTTTGGGACATAATTCCCAACACCCCCATCTTACCTGACCATCTTAGTACTTGCCAAACAATAGCACATGAGAAATGGATGGAAGATGATAATAAGGTAAAGTATCATATACTGGCTTCGATGTCAAACAAGTTGCAAAGCCTACATGAGGATATTCCAACTACCAAGGTTATAGTTACTCACCTGCAAGAGCTATATGGTAAGCAAAGTCACACCACATGCTTTGAGGTCTCTAATAGACTTTTTAAGACCAAAATGCATAATGGGCAGTCAATCCATGATCACTACTTGACAATGATCAAAGATATTGAATAGCTTAAGAAGTTGGGCATACTGATTCATAGGGAACTATAAGTCAATTTGATCCTTCAATCCCTAAATAATTCATTTGCTCAGTTCATCATGACTATAATATGAACAAACTGAGTTATACTTTGCTTGAGTTATTAAATATGTTGGTAAGTAATAAGAAGATTTTGAAGAGTTCAAGGGGCTCTATTCTAGCTATGGAGCAAGCATGTTCCTCCAAGAGAAAGTTTTCTTGAAAGAAGAAGAAGGAGAGCAAGCCAAAGAAGGACACTCAAAAGAAGCCTACTACAAACAAAGAAAAATGTTTCCATTAGAACATAGATGGGTACTGAAAGAGAAACTGTTCACTATACCTGGAGAGCATGAAAAAATAAAAGGCAGATGCGGCTTCAGAAGGTATGTCCATGCTCGTTATTGAGTCAAACCTTAAGGTATCTTCTCCTTCTAGTTGGGTATTAAACTCTGGTACAAGTGCTCACATTTATACTTCAATGTAGGGTCTCATAGAAAGTAGTGCACTGAGGGAAGGTGAGATGATCCTGTATGTTGGTAATGGAGCAAGAGTTGCTACAGGCAGCATTGGAGCATACCCACTATCATTGTCGTTAGAGTTTTGTTTAATTTTGAAAGACAATTATCATATACTTGTAGCTAGCAAAAATTTAATTTCTATCTCTGTGTTAGCACATGAAGGTTATGAATTTATTTTTAATAAAAACTTCTATTCAATATTTCAGAAATAAATTTATTACAAGAGCACTCTTGATTGACATTTTATATCATTTGAATGAGTAAATATTAATGGGCAAATAGTAAATGCCATAGGACTCAAACGACTTAGAGATGACCTAAACCAAAAATATATATGGCATCTTAGATTTGGTCATATTAGAAAAGATAGGATTAACAAACTAGAAAAGGATGGAATCCAAAACTCAATTAATTTTGTCATATCCAGTTTATGAATCATGCCTTCAAGAAAAAATGACTAAGCTATCCTTCGTGGGTCATGGGGAGAGGATCATTAAATTACTTGCCTTGGTACACACTGATATGTATGGGCCATTTGATGTACAAGCCAGAGGTGGTTTTCAATACTTTATTACCTTTACCGATGATTACTCATAGATGGGTATGTATTTCTTATGAAATATAAGTTTGAAGCTTTTGAAAAACTCAAGGAGTTTAGACATGAAGTAGAAAAATAAATAGAAAAATCTCTTAAGATTCTCTGGTCAGGTCGGGGAGGGGAATACCTTAGTATAAAATTTCTAGGTTATCTCAACGATTATGGCATAGTCTTATAATGGACTCCTTTTGGCACATTTTAACTCAATAGGATATCTAAAAGGAGGAATATGATCTTATTGGATATGGTCCAATCCATGATGAGCTTCACTGACCTACCTATGTTTCTTTGGAGATATGTCTTGCAAACTTCAATTTATATTTTAAATAGGGTTCCCTCTAAGTCCGTTCCTGCTACTCCATATGAAATGTGGCATGGTAAGAACCAAGTCTTGGCCATCTCAAGATTTGGAGATATCCAGCATCTATCAAGAGACTAATGGTAGACAAATTAGAGTCCAAATCTATGAAAGCTTACTTTATAGGGTATCCTAAGGAATTTATAGGATAGTAATTTTACTTCCTAGAGGAACATAATGTAATTGTAAGCTGGCATGCCATGTTCCTAAAGAAATAATTTATTCATGATGATGGAACTGGGAGGTTAATTGAGCTTGATAAGAAAGTCTCTGAAGAGTGGCTAGCTGGAGATTAGGTTGAACCCAATGAACTAATAGATGTAGTTGCTTTCCCACCTCGTAGGTCTAGTAGGGCTCATATGCTTTGAAAGGTACTTAGGTATGCTTACAGAGGACATATAGGAAATGTTTCTTGTAGGAGATAAGGATCAAATAATTGATCCTAAAATCTATGATGAGGCAATGTTAGACATCGACTCTAAGAAATGGTTGAGTGCTATAAAGTTAGAAATTGACTTAATGCATTCAAACTAGGTCTGGTCCTTAGTGGATCCACCTGAGGGTATAGTATCCATTGGGTATAAATGTATCTAATAAAGGAAGATGGGTGCAGATGGTAAGGTAAAGATTTATAAAGCTCGGCTAGTGGTAAAAGGGTTATAGTTAGTATGAAGGCATTGACTATCAAGATACTTTTTCTCTGATAACCATGCTGAAACCCATCTATATATTATTTGCCATTACAGCATTTCATGATTATAAAATATAGTAGATGGATGTGAAAGCTGCATTCCTTAATAGATATCTTGAGAAAGATATTTATATAGAGCAGTCTTTGGATTTTACTTCCAATGATGAAGATCACAAAGTCTGCAAGTTACATAGATCTATTTATAGATTAAAGCAAGCTTTTCGGAGCTAGAACACTTATTTTAATGATGTGATCAAATTATTTTATTTCATCAAAAATGATGAGGAACTCTGTATATACAAGATAGTCAATGGAAGGGCTAAAACGTTCCTTTTATTGTATATGGATGACATCCTCCTAATTCGAAATGATAGTCCCATGCTAACTTCAGTTAAAGATAAGTTATCTAAAAATTTTTTTATGAAAGACTTAGGTAAAGCATCTTACATTCTAGGAATTAAGATTTGTAGAGACAAACCAATAAGATGCTTGGCCTTTCATAAAAAATGTACATAGAGGAAGTGTTGAAAAAAGTTCAGCATAGAGAACTTTAAAAGGAGATTATTATCCCTTAGACATAGCATTAATCTCTCTAAAAAGATGTGTCCTAGCACACCTGAGGAGACATAGCACATGAGCAATATCCCATATACTTCGATAATTGGTAGCCTCACGTATGCTATATTATATACTCGACCTGATATTACCCTAGTTGTGAGTGTCATGAGCTAATATCAATCGAATGTTGGCAAAGAGCATGGACTGCTATGAAGAACATCTTGAAGTACTTAAGAAGAATTAAGGATTTATTCTTAGTCTTTGGAGGAAGTCCTGATTTATAGGTATAGGGATACATTATTCAGACTTTATGTCTGATCCTGATGATAGAAAGTCTATATTAGGATATATGTTTCTTTGTAATGGTGATTCTATTAGTAAGAAAAGTTCCAAGTAACCAAGCATTGCTAATTCTACGATAGAATCTAAGACATCACCATCTCTGAAGCTGTAAAGGAAGCCTTCTGGTATAAGAAATTCATTACGGAGCTTGAAGTGAAAGCATTAGATGCCACTCCCTTGTATTGGAACAACAACGGTACCATAGCCTTTGTTAGGAGGCCCAGGTCTTACCAGAAGTCCAAGCACACTGAGCAACGATTCCATGTCATATGTGACTATCTCAAAAAAAGGTATATTGAGGTATAAAGAGTAGACTCCATGGACAATGTGGTAAATCCACTAATGAAGTAGTTAAGCCAGTAGAAGACTAAAGTCTACCTTAAAAAGATGAGACTTAGGTATATGGTCAATTGACTTTAGTGCAAGTGGGAGATTGGTAGATGTATGTCTAGAAGCATAGTTGGCATGACACATTATATTTTTTCTAGGATATATTTTTATACTTAATTTATTGAAATCAATATAATTGAGCTTTTTTTTTCCATTTATATTTAATGTGCCTATGAATTGTCCATGGAGTTAATGGACAATGATATATATTTTCAAGAGTTGAGAATTTGAGATACATGTCATTATAGATTAATCTTTAAAATCTCCTAATTATTGGATTATGGGAATGGTGATTGATTTGTCCAGATAGGTATATAGATCGCATCCTTTCCAGGTAAACGAGTCTTGAGTCTACAGTATAGAGACATTAGAGTGAGAGTGCAAGTAGTTGTTAAAGAACCACGTCACTGAATGTGACCAAGTCCGAGAAGTGATATAGATGTCTACTCACTCGTTAATGATTTCTTAATACTATAGTAGTATGAATAGTTCCTTGACATGTAGTGCCTCGACTACTCACAGTGGAAATGCTGTAGTTTGACAGCATAGGACATGGTCCCTAGCAATTCGAGACTTTATGGTATTCATTGGTTGTAGTAGCTTCACTATAGGAGTAGGAAGGATAGTTAAGGGGATCTATCAGCCTTAGTAATTGAGGTGTAATCCTATGCAACCTAATAGATTGAGTCTTTAAATTTGTGGCCATAGTAGTATGATAATGGAAAAAAGTTTTTATGGGAATCATAATTGGATTCAAGCTAATTAAGTCTAGCATATGATGGATGCTTAAGGTTTGATGAGTTTTCATAATCTACATCCTATCAGGATTTTCAATAAAGAAACTTGATCACATGATAGCTACATCTATAAGTTTATTTCTATCCTACTGGGTTGCCACTACATATTGCTAGGTATCACTAGTGGATTATGATAGCTCACTATAACCATTTTAGATTAACGATCAAAGTTAGGGTTAATCTGAAATTATTTTAGTCCATTAGAAAAGTTTTGATGATATTATGATAAAGATCATAGTATATCTCATTACCAAATAGTATAGAACTTGAGATGTTACACACAAAAGAAATTTGACCTGATCAAAACACATCCTATGTAAGAGTTACATATTAATACCTGCTAATTTTGGCACCTACTAATTTTAGCATGATGGATCTATTTATAAATACTACAATATTATTTGACTCAATTAAATTATATTTAATAAATATTAACTTAATTTAAAGTTAATTGGATTAATAATTCAAGTTGGACTTGAGTTCTGACCTAATTGAATTTGGTTAGCAACCTTTTTCAAAATTAGTTCGATTAGAGTTTGAAATGGTCTAAAAATCAATCCAAAATTAAGTCAAACTTGACTAGCAACTAGGAGATCCTATATACTAGATCTCTCTCGCTCTCTCTCTCTCTCTCTCTCCTATCTCATGCAAAAACCAAGAAGGGGTGCTAGAAATGTTGCACCTCCTTTTGGCAAAAACCAAAGTTGGCATATCTCTTCCTTATTTCGGACTCTCTCTCCTTCTAGATTTAATTGGACTCTTATTTGATTTGAATGTTATTCAAATCAAATTAGAATCCTAATTTATCTAGATTTTTTTGGTGGCATGGGGATTAGTTTTGGCATGGAGTTTAAGAAAGGAAGAAATAAGGCTGTGCTAATAGTTATTATCGCACATCCTTCTTCCTTCCATTCCATCCCTTTCCTCTTTATGTCATACCTGATTCCATACATCAAAAGAAAGCTTAAAGGGTCAGGTTTTAAGATAAGAAAAAAATAGAAAGTTTTTATAATTTTTTGATTATTAATTTCCTTTAGAATTAGAGAAAAAGCTACACCGGGTTCTAGATCTTCAATTTGAAGAGGAAGGTTCATCTTCATGTTAAAAGAAAGACATACAAGGATCTAGCAATTTGGGAGTCTTGGTGATTTGATTTGGAAGGCTTTGTATGGATACTAGTAGAGGCCAAGCACACATGCTGCCTTTCTTAAAGAGATGACATCCTGTGGAAGTAGATCCTCTCACTACATTCATCGACCTCTTGTAGAGCTATGATCCTTCTCATAAGTTTGTAGCAATCCTATAGACTGTGGTAGTTGACTGTAGGCTTAGTCATTCTATAATGGCTAAGAAAGTTAAGGTAGAACTTCAACAAGGAATTTAGAATTCCATCTTTTTCTAGCTGCTTATGTGGGGAAACCCAAGTTTGCTTAGGTGATCAATCAGTTTGATTATGTATAATACATGATCAGTGACCGACAACCCTTATCTGATCTTGGTATTGAAAATAGCATAAGATGTTTTATACCTTTCAATGTCATCAAGAGCACCAAGGGATTTTTTCAATGCTTGAAGTATATCCTTCAGCTGAGTATTCTCGAATATGCAACTGAACTCGTCATTTATGGATGCCTACATAATACATCAAACTATGGTTTGATCATTGAGCCACTTTTGGTAAGTATCTCAAACCAGACCTTGAGTATTGAAGCATGCTCCTCAGGTGCTGGATCTATCAGAATGTATAAGATTCATTCATGCTCTAAGACTATTTTCAATTTTTGATACCAGCTATCAAAATTGGATCTCATCAGCTTTTCATTGTCTAACAATGAATGGAGCGACAATGTATTAATCATTTCTAGCTAAAAAGAAAAGAGAACAAGACCTTTTAGTACATAAATTATTTAATCTTACATACTTGGACTTTAGTTTAAAGATCCTCTCACTATTTTGTTTAAATTGGTAGCTTCTACCTCTAATTCAAGGAATTATATTAATTCCTTAGTGGGTACTAGAATCCTATAGACTGCATTTAAGCTCGAGTGTGGCTTAGCCTACTGATATGGATCTAAAGGTAGGTTTTCAAATAATTGTTTCCCCAAATAACTTCTAGTATTTAATTTTGCCTAAAGCACCTCTTTAGCAGGTATGTAGCGTCTTTACTGAAAGTCTTGGTTAGGTCCAACTATTAACATGACTAGACTTAGTGCTTCTAACTAATAAATGGCCAAGCTCGACTTTGGTTAGCTCACTTGGCCACTATTAAGAAAGTGGCCATTGAATGATCATAATATTAATGATAATTTTAATAGCCAGATGAGTACCAGGTCTTAGATCTCCAATGATCATTTTAACTATTGAACCTATTACCATCCTCTTATAGGAGGCTATAACTCAATTATCTCTATAATTTTATCATTTTTAGTGATCTAATAATTTAAAAGTTTTTATTAATGATTCAAAAAAGAGAAGAAGATATAGACCAACCTTCCATTAATTTCACCAAGTTTGTGATGAGGGTCGAAGACATAATTGGTCCAAGGGTGAAGGAATTATTGTAACAAGCATGCTAAAATTAGGATTTCTAAAACCTTAACAGAAGCAAACTATAAAACTTTTTTATAAAATTACATGCAAAATGTTTAATTTTAATTTCTAAGGACCTATCTAATATGTTGATCAAATATTCATGATATAAAATCAGATCTAAAAAATAAAATAAATTAGAAGAGGAAAGATCAACTTACCTTAATTGCTATCTTCCTTAAATTAGGTCAGATCGGTGGATGCTTGGGATTATGGGATTATAGTCGGAGCCATGCAAGTGCCCAACCTCTACTGATATCCACACAAGGATGATACTGATCGACTCTCTGAGGCCTCTAGAGTGCTAGCTCATTGTAAGCCTCTCCTTTAACTTGGATCTTGAATCTTTCTCGACGATCTCGAAGGACAAGGCTGCACCCCATGTAGCCTTCATGCAAACTCTTCATGTAATCAAACGAGATGATTTTCTAGACATTAGGAGAGGAGAATATGCTTTCTTCTCCCCTTCTATGCTCTGATCTCTCCTCTCTTAGAAGGTTTTTGGGTGTGGAATTAAGAAGAAGCAAGGAGGGGGCGATAGAAAGAAGGATGTGCAGCTTGAAGGAATTCTCCAAAAACTAGTGCATGATTCTTCTTCCCTTTTCCTTTTTCAAGATTGTTGCACAACTCTCAAACCTCTCCACACCTATGCTGATTAGATGAGGCTTAATTTTTAGTTGGGGTCTAATCCTAATCATAATTAAACTCAAATAAAAGGAGGCCAACCAAAAAGAAGTCTTAGCATGGAGTTAATTGCGATGAGAAGAGATATATGCACTCCATCTTATTTCTTTAAGAAACTCCACAGTAATTCCATCCCTATTACACAGTAAAGAGGTCTCCTAATTGTTTCACAATCCTAAAATAAAACTCTAATTAAATTAGGCATGGAGTTTGGATGAAGATAGGAGGAGGTAAAGATGACAGGATAAGGATAATGTTAGGTCTTTTAGTCCTATTGAAACTCCGCTAATTTAAATCCAAACTAATTCATATTTAAACCAAATCATCCTAATCCAAAAGGAAATGTGGGAGGATGAAAAAGTAGTTTTTTTTGTGTGGAGAATTTATAAAAAATTCCTGGAAGACATGAAGAAAAACAAGGATAAGAAAGGGAATATGTGTGTAGAATTTTTTCAAACTAAATTTCCTTATCACAAAAAATATATATTCTATATACCAAAAAATAAATTTTAAGCCCAATCTGATTAGGCTAGTTGTCTTCTTTAATTAAATTTAATTTTAGATGAAATTGGATCAAATTTGAACCCGATTCGAATCAAATTTGAAAAGGTTATCGGTCCTAGTCCAACTAGGATTCTAAAATCCTAGTCTAATTAGAATTCTTAAACCCAATTAGATTAAACCTAATTAAATCAAATCAAAATGTAACTTTTGAAATTAAGTCCTCGATGCCAAAATTAGTAGGTTCTACAATTGGTAGATGCCAAAAATAGTAAGTACCAAAAATAATAGGTACCAAAAATAGGAGCTGCTAAATTTGTAACTTTTATAAAAATAATAGTCACTTAACTTGATCCAAGCCTTGATCAAGTCAGTTCTCTATTATGTGTGACCTCTCAGGTTCTATTCTTCTGGTAGTAAGACATACTATGATTTCTATCATAGTATCATCGAAACCTTTTTAATGGACCGAAACTTTTCCAACTCAATCCTAAAATAGATCATTGATCCGAAAATGATCCAAGTTTCCATAATCCACCAGTGATACCTAGCAATATATGATGATAACCCAAGAAAATAGAAAAGTGAATCCCTAGGTGATTTTCTCTATTGAAAATCTCAATAGGATACAGGTCATGGATTCTCGTCAAACCTTAAGCATTTATTATATGCTAGACTTAATCGATTCAAGCCCAATTATGATTCTTATAAAAATTCCTTTTCATTATCATGCTATTATAGCTACAGATTCAAGGACCCAGTCTCTTAGATCACATAGGACTATCCCTCTACTATCAAGGTTGATAGATCCCCTATAGGTATACTCCCAACTCCTAGAGTGAACCTATTATAGCCAACATACACTACAAGGCCCCATATAGCTAGGGACCATATTTATGTACTTGTCAAACTATAGCAACCTCGCTATAAGTGATCGAGGCACCATAGGTCTAGGAACTATTCACATAACTACAGCTCGAGAAGTTACTGATCAGTGAGTAGACATCCCTATGACTTTTATATCTTTGGTCATGCTTAGTACTGTTGTTTTCTAACAACCACTTATACTTTTACTCTAGTGTCCCCATACTATAGACACAAAACTTATCTATCCGAAAGGGAAGTAATTTGTGCACCAATCTTGATGGATCGATCATCGACCCTATGATGATCCAATGACTGGGAGCATTTATGAGTTAATCTATAATGACACATATATCAAATTCTCAATTCTTGAGAATATATGTCATTGTTCATTAACTCCATGGATGAATCATAGACACATAAAAATATGAATAAAAAATATCTAATTTTATTGATTAAAATTTGATTAAGTATAATTTGATATCCTAGAAATTATAGTATGCCGGCTAACTTAGCTTCACGGCATATTCATCTAACAATCTCTCACTTGTACTAAAGCCAATTAGCCATATACCTAAGTCCTATCTTCTCAAGGTAGGCTTTAGTATTTTGCTAGCTCAACTGCTTCATTAGTGGGTCTGCTACATTTTCCATAGAATCAACTCTCCTCATCTCAACATACTTCTTCTCGAGGTAGTTTCATATGATATGAAATCGTTGCTCAATACATTTTGGCTTCTAGTGAGACTTGGGCTCCTTAATGAGACCTATGGTGCCATTATTATTGTAGTACTAGGGGATGGCATCTGATGGCATCACTCTAAGCTTCACAATGAACTTCTTATACTAGAATGCTTCCTTTGCATCTTCTGAGATAATGATGCACTCAGCTTCCATTGTTGAGTTTATAATGATAGGCTGCTTGAAACTCTTCTAGTTGGTTGAACCATTATTGCAAAGAAACACAAACCTGATGTAGACTTTCAATCATCAAGATAGACATAAAGTCTAAATCGTTGCAACCGTCAGCCT
The DNA here is from genome assembly GCA_021397845.1 of Areca catechu. NCBI lineage: Eukaryota > Viridiplantae > Streptophyta > Magnoliopsida > Arecales > Arecaceae > Areca > Areca catechu. The sequence continues at coordinate 99,403,778 of CM038041.1, forward strand.
GCAAATCTAAATTCCTACCAAGACCAAGAATAAATCCTTAGTCCTTCTTAAATAGTTAAGGATGTTCTTCTAGCAGTCTAGTGCCCTTCGCCTGGATTCACCTGATACCTGCTCGTAACACTTATAGCAAGGGCTATGTTAGGTCATGTACTAATATGGCATACATGAGGCTCCAAATTGCTAAAGTATATGGGATCATGCTCATTTTCTAAATCTTCTCAGGTATGCTAGGACACATCTTCTTGGAGAGACTAATGGCGCTTTTGAGTGTAGAAGTTTCTTTTTAGAGTTCTTTATATTGAACCTTTTCAGCACTTCCTTTATGTATATTTCTATGAGAGGCCAAGCATCCTATGCAGTCTATCTCTATAGACCTTAATTCCTAGAATATATGATACTTCATCTAGGTCTTTCATAGAAAATTTCTTGCATAACCAACTCTTGATCGAGATTAACATGGAAATACCATTCATAATTAGGAGGATGTCATTCATGTATAATACGAGAAATGTCATACCCTCCCACTGACCTTTCTGTATACACAAGGCTCCTCTTTGTTCTTAATGTAATCAAATGATTTGATTACATCGTTGAAATGAGTGTTCAAACTCTAAAAAGCTTGTTTTAGTCCATAAATGGACCTATGTAGCTTGCAAACTTTATGATTTTCATCACTAGAAATGAAACCTAAGGGCTACTCATTATAGATGTCTTCCTTAAGATATCCATTAAGGAACATTGTTTTTACATCTATCTGCCAAATTTCATAATCATGAAATGCTGTAATGGCAAGCAATGTGCAGATAGATTTTAGCATGGCTATTGATAAAAAAAGTATCATGATACTCAACATCTTCGCACTGACTATATCCTTTCACTACTGTCTAGCTTTATAGGTCTCTACCTTACCATCTGCACCTATCTTTTTTTTGTAGATCCATTTACATCCAATGGAAACAATATCTTATGGTGGATCCACTAAGGTCCATACCTGGTTAGAGTGCATCAAGTCAATTTCTAACTTTATAGCACTTAACCATTTCTTGGTATCAATGTTTGACATTGCCATGTCATAGTTCTTCGAATCAACTATTTGATCCCTATCTCCCATAAGGAATATTTTCTCTACATTCTTTGTAAGCATACCTAAATACATTTCAGGAGGATGAAAAATCCTACTAGACCTACGAGGTGGAGTTATATTGACTGGCTTAGCTAAAATAGGTTCTATAGGTTTTATAGCCCATTCCTTAATAGAAACCTTATCTTTGAGCTTAATGTGCTTCCCACTATCACCATCTAGGATAAACTATTTTTCCAAGAATATGGCATTTTGACTAACAATGATATTATGATTCTCCAAAAAGTAAAAATAATATCCTAATAATTTTTTAGGATACCCTATGAAACAGGCTCTCATAGATAATAAATCATATATTTATACATTTATTTTAAGTATTTTAAGTAATTATTGGTGCTAATATCTTCTAAAAATTTTAATTTCATAATTAAACCAAACTTTCTTACAAAATTTATTATTTTTAAAATATCTTTGAAAAATATGAAATTAGTGCATATTTATGATAAGTAGATATTAAGCCAAGTATCAATCTGTTGCCCAGGTGGCTTTTCCAAGAGGGGGTGAATTAGAAATTTTAAAAAATTAATCAAACATGTGCTCTTTTAAATCTTCTTTAGTGTGGAGGTGCTGTGATTTAATTAAAGTAGAAGCAAGTAAAGAAGAAAAAGCACAATCACAAACACAACAAGTTTATAGTGGTTCGGAGCAACCTCGCTCCTACATCCACTATCCAAGATATCACTTGGAATTTCCACTAATTCAACCATGGAATACAATCGGATTATTTTACCGGGCTCATAATCCAAAACCCAACTTGGTTTTTCAACCGGGCTCACCAAAAACCCAACTTGGTTTTGAACAAGATCACCAAGAACCTACACTTGGTTTTGAACAGGATCACCAAGAACCCAACTTGGTTTTACAACCGGGCTCACCAAAAACCCAACTTGGTTTTTCAACCAGGCTCACCAAAAACCCAAAAACTCACAAAGGAATAGAGAAAAACAAGCAACTAATTGACAAACCAAAGTTGTCTGATGGTTGCAGTTGTAGCTCAAGAGAAGCCTTCTTAATTGGCCTTTACTACTCTTCAATGGCTTCTTCAACTTCTTCGGTAAATGCTTCAAGCTTCAGATTTGAGTTGGTGAAGTCATGAAGGCTGACTTGAATACTCTTTAGTGCTCTCTTGCTCATAACCTCATATAATCATTAACTGCTCATTAACCTTGTTCAAAGGTTGTCCAAATCTCTCATTTATACAGTATTGTACTCTTCTTAGGTGGATATAATCGTTGTTGATCATTGGGATTTGACATTTGACCATTGGAGCACTTTTTAGATTCAAAAATGAAGTTTTAGAACTAGCCATTACATTCCTGGAATCGACATTCGAGTCGGCTCGGATGCTTCGAGTTGGCTCGGATCCTTAGAGTAGTTGAGTCTTAATTCTGGTCGAGTCGGCTCGTCTCAGTCGAGTTGGCTCGAATTCTCAATATCATTGATTCCTTACTTTAGTTGAGTTGGCTTGCCTCAGTCAAGTCAGCTCAGATTCTCAGGTCTTCAAAATGGTACTCTAGAGGAGTCGACTCTTCTTAATAGAGTTGGCTCGCCTGGCTTGTTCTTTCAGAATTGATTTTTCTATACTCTGGAGGAGTCAGCTCGCCTTCTGAAGGGTTGACTCGGTTGTCTGGCAGAATGGTTGAGTTGGCTCGGATTGCTTTTGGGTTGGCTCGCCTATCTGATTCAAGGAATGAAGCTTTGGATGAGTTGGCTTGGGTTCCTTCGAGTCAGCTCGGATTTTTGCATGCCAGAAACCTTCAAGCATGCCATGAACTAGAGTTGGCTCTCCTTACTCAAGTCAGCTTGAGTGATTTTACAATGAAATCTTCTACTCTTCTCCAGATGACATCTAGTAACTTTTAGTCACTCAAAACACTTTTCAACTCCATTAAAAACTAATCTTAAAGAGTTTTTAAACATGAAAACATATGAAAGCAACCCATTTTCATGAATACAACATCAATTTTTCTTTGGGCTCTTCTTTACATAATACTTTAAAAACACTACACAAGACATATAACAGGGTTGTAAGAGATGTGATTGAGAATTAAAATCATCCTACAAAAAAACTTGTAAAGCACTCAAAAATAGTTAGTAACACAAGTGCATGCTCCAATGTTTTGTTATCATCAAAATCATTCAAGGGGTCAACAATCTCCCCCTTTTTGATGAAGAAAAAATACCAGGCATGGAACAAACTTTACAGTTACATGTGTTAATATATTTGGAAGTAAGTATCAACATGTATGAGTTGTATACTAAGAATGTATTTGAAAGAATTAGAGCTTATTAACAATGTATAAAAGCTTTTGAAATAAGTCCAATATGTATCATGGTAAACATTTATCAAAAGCTATTTCTGATAGCCATTAAAATTATAACAGAGCAATTGGGTGCTTATAAAGAATAGTCAAGGAAGCTTTAATCATAGCAAATATGAGCAAATTTGAAAATTTGGGATATCTCCCCCTGTTCCATTCCTTATCATGCATATTTTCAACAGATTTGCAATAATTCCATGCATATACAAATCAATAATATCATTCTTCCCCTTTTTGTCATTAATTAAAAAGATATTCAATTAAATTCTCCCCCTTAGTTTAGTACTTCAAGCTCAAATTTTTGAAATAGAATAAGAAGATTATAAACATTGTTCGAGATAATTTCACTATCTCATAAAAAAATGATAATCTAATATAAAATCATCAATGCACAGATAACATTGCAAACACAATAAGTAAGAACCATATAATTTCATTGCTTTCAAAGATTTTCATTATAAATTACAAAAGTTGGAAACAGAAATACTAAAAACTAGCCTACTCACTATCAGTAGGTTCTTCTATAATAGGTTCAGACCTACCATACCATGATCTAGGATGACTAGAAGAACCCCTAATCCTGGTAGAAGGTCCAGTAGAGTGAGGTAGTGGCTGTGTAGAATGAGGTGGTGGATATTTAGGAGTGGAAGAGCTGGCTCCTCTAGCAGAAGAAGATAATTGAGACAAGAAAATCCAAATGGTGCTAAGCTTAGTCTGAATCTTCTTCAATCCCTCATGGAGGGCAGTGAGCTCACTGGCTTTAGCATTGGCAAAGGCTTCTGCTGAACCTCTCAATCTGCCAAACTCAGTCCGAAGAATCCCCAGACCTTTAGTGTAGTCATCCTCCATCTTCCTGGTCTCTTCTAATGATCCCATCCAATAAGATAGCTCCTTCAACTCAGATCTGAACTACCAAATGCTATGATCTACTATTTGATGCAAACTGTCAAACAGAGAACTAATAGAATAGGTTAGATCCTCACTAAACTGTCTGAGCTGAGCTGAGATGTCAGGTGGAGTAGTGGCAGGAAGTACAGTAGCAGGCTCTGCTATTGCTGGTGCTGAAGTCCTCTCTGCTAGTGTTGGTGAACATGCTGGTCCTAGTGAGGGTGCTAGTCCTGGTGAAGTCCCAGGACTCCCAGGCTCTCCCTCTATATGCTCATGCTCCTCAGTCTTAGGAGCTGAATGCTCAGCATTAAAGGTAGTCTCAACATCAAGCAAATGTTGCTCATGCTCCTCATCATTATCAATAGATGACTCCACTACTCTTTGTCCAGATGCTCTCTTCTTCCAAGTTCCATCTGTCAAATGATATCCCATTCTTTGTAATGACTTGGCAGAATAAGTATCTGTATGATGCAGTGGCCTATCATCTTCTCTGGTCAAATCAACTCTGAAGGCCTGAAACAGTAGTGTGAAGACCATTCCATACGGGAGACAAGCCTTCACCTTCCTTACAGCTTCTTTCATCTGCAATAGCATAACATAGGGCAAATTGAGGGCCTCCCCCTCAATCAAATGTCCCATAAAACACAGATCTCTTTTACTCACTCAGTCAAAATGACCTATTCTGGAAAGGAAAATCCTACTTATAAAGTTATGTAGCAGTCTCATTTGTAAGGAAAGTGAGTTGGCTTTAACATTTCCAATTTCAGTCACATCACTCCTTTCCAAAACAGTTCTGAGGGTTTTTTGTCTATCCTTTAAAACTAAATGATTAAGTCCCTCATTTGGCATTTCCAGTAGATTGCTTAATCTTTCCTCAGTTACAATTATCCTTTTTCCTTTCATAGTTGATTCAATATGAATTTCTTCCAAAATTAATTTTTTATAGAAGCTTCGAACTAGGTTGGGATAAGTGGGAACATTCAGAGAACAGAAAAATGACCAACCTGATCTTCAATCAAGTCACCAATTTGAAGCCCTAATTCTTTTAAGAATGAGAAAATGATCCTTCTTCCACTTGTAACCGGACGAATAGCCATGGAGATCACTTGTCTTTGTGGAGAAGGTGAAGCATCTTGTTCCTCTGCCTATTGTCGACTTCGAGTCGACTCATCTTCTCATCTCTTCATCATTCTTTCTCTTGGAGAGCTCTCTATATTGCTTCGGGGATGCTTTCTATCTGCTTTCATTGGTGCCATTGCTCGAGCTCAAGAGGAATGCAAGGGATTAAGCCAGATAAGGGAGGTTGAGAGGGAAGGAAGAGGTTCTTAGTTTGGAAACAAGGGTTCTAAGCAAATGAAGAGAGGATAAGGGTTTTAGACAAGTTCTATGATTTACATATAAAATGCCTAACCCGACATCCAAGTTGGCTTGGCCAAACCTAAATTGCTCGAGTCGACTCGAGCAAAAACTCTCAAAAAGACTTGAAAACCTTTAAACACGGTTTCTAATGATAGAAGAGCATTAGTTGAGATGGTCAATGATCTTAGATTGATATAGGAAGTTTTTAAGATAATATTTCCTTAATTTTGAAGAAATTAGGATAGAAATTCTAAAAAGGGTCACATAATCCTAATTCTCCTCTAATCAATTGAAATCTATTTAAATTAAGAGGTTTAGTAAAGATATCAGTAAGTTGATTTTCAGTAGGAGCAAATTCAAGTACAATATTTTCATTTAGAACATGATCCTTAATAAAATGATGTCTAATTTCTATATGCTTTGTTCTAGAATGCTGAATTGAATTTTTTGATAAATTAATAGCACTTGTATTATTACATTTGATAGGAATTTTGGATTGTGTAACACCAAAGTCTTCTAGTTGTTGTTTAATCCAAAGCACTTGTGCACAACAACTCCCTGCAGCTATGTACTTTGCCTCAGCAGTAGATAATGCTACAGAGTTCTGTTTCTTACAGTACCATGAGATTAAATTCAATCCTAGAAATTGGCAAGTACTACTAGTACTTTTTTATCTATTTTGCATTCACCATAATCAGCATCTAAAAAATCAATTAAATTTAATGAAGAATGCTTTGAATACCATAGACCTAGATTACTTGTTCCTCTTAGATATTTTATAATTCTTTTCATTTCAAGCATATATGATTCTTTAGGATTAGATTAGAATCTAGCACATACACATACGCTAAACAAGATATCAGGTCTACTAGCAGTTAAGTACAACAATGATCGATCATACCTCGATAGAGCTTTTGATCAATGTTGTTGCCATCTTCATCTTTGTCTAATCTGCAGGTAGGGCACATGGATGTGCTCATTTGTTTGCTTGACTCCATACCAAACTTCTTGATGATCTCCTTGATATACTTTGCTTGGTTTATAAAGATTCCATCATTTGTTTGCTTAACTTGGAGTCCAAGGAATAATTTAGTTCACCCATTAGGCTCATTTCAAATTCTCTCTGCATCAACTCAGCAAATTCTCTACAAAGAATCTCATTAGTTGCACCAAATATAATATCATATATATAAATTTGTACAACTAATATATCATTATTCTTCTTTTTGATAAATAAAGTTTTATCAACATTTCCTCTTGCAAAATCATTCTCAAGTAAAAATTTATTTAATCATCATACTAGGCTTTAGGTGCTTGTTTAAGTCATACAATACTTTATTAAGTTTAAAAACATGATTTGGAAAAGCATGATCTACAAAACCTTGTGGCTATTCTACAAAAACTTGTTCAGATATAAAACCATTTAAAAATATACTTTTTGCATCCATTTGAAAAGTTTAAAATTCATGTAGCAAGCAAATGCAAGTAGTAATCTTATAGCTTATAGTCTTGCTACGGGTACATAGATCTCATCAAAATCTATTCCTTCATCTTGATTGTATCCTTTAGCTACCAATCTAGCTCTGTTTCTAATAACATTATCCTATTCATCTAGTTCATTTCTATAGACCCATTTGGTTCCTATAATGGGATGGTCTGATGGTCTATTAACTAGAGTCCACACATTATTTCTTTTAAACTGGTTTAGTTCTTCATGCATGGCCATCATTTTTGTATCATTTTCAGCTTTTTCTAAGCTATGTGGCTCTATTTGTGATATAAATACTAGGTAATCATGTACTTCTCTATGTGATGACCTAGTCTTAACACCTTGAGAGGGATCACCAATAATTAAATCTCTTGGATGAGAAGTTACATACCTCCATTGATTTGGTAGATCAGCATGATCTTTACTTACCACTTCTTCTCCTTCTTGAGTTGGTTTCTCTTGTAGGTTCATATCCTCCATTTTCTTTTCAAGTGTACCTGCATCATTATCTATACACTCTTCTTTCTTTGAAGATGAGGGGTTAGCTTCATCAAATATAACACGTACAGATTCTTCTATAGTTAGTGTTCTCTTATTGAACACCCTATATGCTTTACTATGTATTGAATAAGCCAAAAATATAGCTTCATCCGATTTAGCATCAAATTTTTCTAGGTTATCTTTTCCATTATTCAACACAAAGTATTTATAACCAAAAATATGAAAGTAATTAATATTTGGTTTCTTTTCATTTCAAAGCTCATAAGGGATTTTCTTTAAAATTGGTCGTATCAAAACACAGTTTAAAATATAACAAGCAGTATTCACCACTTCTAGCCAAAAGTACCTTTGAAGATTGCCTTCACATTACATTGTTCGGGCCATCTCTTCCAAAGTCCTATTTTTTCTATTTATAACACCATTTTGTTGTGTTGTTCTAGGAGCAAAGAAGTTATGATCAATGCCATTTTCTGTGCAATAATCATCAAAAAATTAATTTTCAAATTTCGTGAAGTGATCACTCCTAATAGATACTATTGAAAGATTTTTCTGGTATGAAACTTTCTTGTAGAGTTTTTGAAAAACTTTGAAAGTTTTATCTTTATATACAATAAACAAGACCCATGTAAATCTAGAAAAATCATTTACTATCACAAGTGCATATTTCATACTACCTAGGCTTGTGGTCCTAGATGGTCCAAATAAATCCATGTGAAGTAGCTCAAGGGGTCTAGAAGTTGAAACCATATTTTTAGATTTAAATTTCTCCTTAGTTTGTTTATCCATATGACAAGCATTGCAAACATGTTCAAAATCAACTTTAAATTTAGGTAAACCTCTAACTAGATTCGTAGAAATTAATTTGATAATTTTATGCATGCTAGCATGACCTAATCGTCTATGCCAAAGAAAACTAGACTCCTTGATTTTTGCATTCATTACTACTAGACTTGTACTACTAGTCATGGCTAGATCATTCAGATCTACTACATAAATATTTCCAAATCTATGTCTAATGAGTTTGTTGCTAGAATCAAGTGAGTTTGTTATTATATACATAGATGATTCAAAGATAACATTGAAACCTTTATTACATAATTGACTAATACTTAATAGATTATGCTTCAATTTGTCTACTAGCAATACATTTTCAATAAAAGTAGAGGGGTTATTTTGATCTTACCAATTTCGATTATTTTCCCCTTGCTATTATCTCCAAAAGTTACCAATCCTTCTTTTATTTGTAGGGTGACGAATTGCTCTTTATCACCCGTCATATACCTTGAGCAGTCGCTATCCATATACCATCTTTTCTTAGCATTTTAGGCTGCAAGACATTCTTGCAAAATAATCAAGGAGTATTTTTAGGTACCCAAGCTACCTTGGATTTTTTCTAGTTGTAGGATTGGTTCCTTTGAGAACCTAAATCTTTCTTATTCTATTTCTAACAAGTCCATTTTTCTTTAATATGTTGCATTGAGAAAATTTGTGTCCAACCCCATTACATGAATAACAGATAACTCTAGAATTTTGAAAAGATATAAATTCTGAGGTTCTAGAAGTAGAAGCATGTGATGCAGATGTAGAAATAATTGATCTAAAAGATCTTTGATTTGTAATCTTAGTTACATACTTTTTAGCTCTAGAAATAGATATGGAAGCATTTGATACAAAAGCTTTTTGAGATATAGATTTTGGTACAAATTCTTTTGAAGATATAACTCTAGTAACTGAAATTCCATTTGTATTTGAAGAGTTATAACTGATTCAAGCCTTATTACTTAAAACTCTTTGCTCTTTCAAAATTAACTCAAGCTTATTTGAACTTAAAGTAAGCTTTTCAACCAAAGGCTTGAGCTTTTCAACCTTCTTTTTTAAATCAATATTTTCAGTATTTAAAGCTTTGTTTTTCTCAAGATACACATTTTTCTCAACTTTCAAAGCTTTATTATTTTCAGAAAAGGTAATTAATTTTTTTTGCAATAACTTATTCTTTTCTGAAATCTCTTACTTTTTATTTTATAAAGAATCATTATTATTCTGTAAAGTTCTAATTTTTACCCTAACTTTTTTAAAATTTAGATAATAAATCATGGAATGCAGTGTTCAGCTCATCAAAAGTGAATTCAACTTGAGGTTCAGGGGACATTACCTCATCTTCGAGACCCATAAGATATAAATTGACAGTTTTTGTGGTCTCTTTTTCTTCAGTTGAAGTCGACTCCTCACTGTCGCTCCAAGTCGCAACCATCGCTTTCTTTTTCTTCTTCTTAAATTTTTTCTTTAACAAAGGACAATCGAGATGGATATGCCCAGGTTTCTTACACTCATAATAAGTGGATATTTGATCCTTTTCTTTTTCTTTTTCTTTGTCATTGTCTTTACTGCATTCACCTTTCTTATAAAATTTTTTGAACTACCTTCCCTTCTTCTTTTCTATAAACTTCTTGAATCTTCTCACGACCAAAGCTATATCTTCATCTTCTAAGTCATCTTCGGAGGAGGAGCAATCATCTTCCGATTTCTCTTCTTGTTTCTTTATTTCTGATGCAGCTTTAAAGGCAATAGTCTTTTTCTTTTTTGATCATCTTCATTCCTATGCTGCATGGCCAACTCATGTGTTATCAAAGAACCCATCAGTTCATCCAGAGGTAGTGTGTTCAAATCTTTTGCTTCCTAAATGGCAGTTACTTTAGGGTCCCACTTGTCTGGAAGTGATCTTAAGATCTTCTGTACTAAATCTGCATTAGAGTAAACCCTGCCAAGACTTTTCAAGCCATTAATAATATCTGTAAAACATAGAAACATGGTAGAGATAGTTTCATTTTGTTCCATTTTAAACAGTTCATAATTGTGTACTAGAAGATTAATTTTTGAAGTCTTCACTTGGAAAGTTCCTTCATGGGTCACCTCGAGTTTATCCTAAATTTTCTTAGCTGAATTGCATATAGAAATTTGGTTAAATTCGTTTGCATCCAAAGCATAATATAGTAAATTCATGGCTTTGGCATTCAGCTCACCCATTTTCATGTCGTGTTCATCCCAATCCTCTTCAGGTTTTGGGACATCTACGTAATCAACTTTTATCATGGGTGTATGAGGACCCTTAAGAATGACCTTCCATAATTGAAAGTCAACAACTTGAATGTATATCTTCATTCTAGCTTTCTAATAAGAATAGTTCATGCCAATGAATAGTGGAGATCTATTAGTGGATTGGCCTTCGACCAAGTAGGTACTCATGGGATGAGCCATTAATCTTTACTCAAACTAAAATTCGGAGACTCTGCTCTAATACCCATTATTGCCCAGATGGCTTTTCCAAGAGGGGGGTGAATTGAAAATTTTAAAAATTTAATCAAATATGTGCCCTTTTAAATCTTCTTTGGTGTGGAGGTGCTGTGATTTAAATAATTAAAGCAGAAGCAAGAAAAGCAGAAAAAGCACAATCACAAACGCAGCAAGTTTATAGTGGTTCGGAACAACCTTGCTCCTACGTCCACTACCTAAGATACTACTTAGGATTTCCACTATATTCATCCACAGAATACAGTCGGATTGTTTTATCGAGCTCACAATCCAAAATCCAACTTAGTTTTTCAACCGGGCTCACCGAAAACCTAACTTGGTTTTGAGCAAGATCACCAAGAACCTACACTTGGTTTTGAATAGGATCACCAAGAACCCAACTTGGTTTTACAACCGGGCTCACCAAAAACCCAACTTGTTTTTTCAATCGGGCTCACCAAAAACCCACAAACTCATAAAGGAGTAAAGAAAAATAAGCAACTAATTGATAAACCAAAGTTGTCTGATGGTTGCAGTTGTAGCTCAAGAGAAGCCTTCTTAATTGGCCTCTACTGCTCTTCAATGGCTTTTTCAACTTCTTTAGTAAATACTTCAAGCTTTAGATTTGAGTTGGTGAAGTCTTGAAGGCTGACTTGAATGCTCTTTAGAGCTCTCTTTCTCACAACCTCATATGATCATTAACTGATGCGGGACTAATTATGCATGCCAATTATTTTTCTATTATTAGGCATTAATTTAGGAGTTTGTATACTGAATTTCAACCCAAGAAACAAAGTAAGTAATTCTAGAGAAATTCAGAAGCACAAGCATGCAGAACAAAATCCTAAATAATGAAAGCGAATGATCGCCAAGGCTGAGAAGCCTTGGTAAGGCTAGCTCTTCTGCAATATCGTAACTGGAGATTCAAGGGTGTGTACTTGGAAAGCATTTAAAGATGGATCCATGAAGAGTTTGCTTATCGCTCCCAGATGCAACCTGGAAAATCAAGCTAAAGACCTTGTAAATCCATGACTTTCAATCCGGTGGCCCGAAAGCTAGTCAACTGGAATCCTGGATTTATGGAAACTGAGGGACCTGCAAGGTACCTAACAAGGGTTAAAAAATAAGAAGAAAGAGGTTAGAATGTTGAAAGAAGAAGGGAAAGAAGGGAAGGATGAGGGGCATCTAGGGCTTCTGGTTGGAGGGCTTGGAGGCAGGGCGTAGGGGTTGGGATCTCATAAATACCCTTCACACATAATTCACACAGAAATCATACAGAATTCACATAGAAATTTAAGAAGAACTCAATAAATTTCTCATTCATCATTTTTTTCAAATATACATGAGAGAGGGGCCTTTATATAGGCATACAAGCTTAGGCACAAAGTTAGGGCATACAAGTAAAACCCTAAGCATCCTTTTCCTTTACAAATACATAGAGATCTTCTCTCCCAAATAAGTTAAAACTTTCTATTCTCACTAGAATTACTCTTCTCCTTCTCTTTGACTTGGTCTTGGTCGGCCAAGGGAGGTGACCATAAGTGTGGCCGACCACGGGTGGTAATCCTAAGGAGGGGTGCCAATTTATGAAGGGCTTTAGGCTTTAGGGTGGCCCACTTCAGTCCTAGGCTAGTTTTAGGGTTTCTCCTAGTCTCCATCTTTTCAATAAGCTGACGATGTGAAGATCTTCAAAGTCTTTCTCATGCAATCCAAGATGGCACATCCAAATATGACTGGGACTCCTTGAAGGTAGCAAGTTATCATTCGGGCTGGGGTCCATCTGTGTCTTGAATCTTCTCTTACTGGACTGGACTTAATATAAAACTTATAGGACTCAAAATTGGCTCAACATGAGCTAACTTAACTTACAAGACTCCAAATGATAAATGGCTCAACTGAACTTGACTTGACTTATCCAAAACCCTAATGGTATGGATGACTTTAAATACGGGACTCAAATGCAGAAAGGCCCAAAACAAGACTCAGGGGCCAAAATACAGACTCAAGTGGGCTAAGCCCTTATTACAAAATTGGACTCAATTACTCAAAACATTACTCAGATAACCACAGAGGGTTGAGAAGCCTCTATCTTATTCTGGTGCCTCTGGTGTCCGCACCAATTCTCCCAGGATGGGAGGAACTCGATCCTATCGAGTAAGGATCACTCTGGCTTAGGTATCTCTCAAGAAGGTCTAGATCGAGGTGCTGCATGTCCTCTCGAGTAATCCATGAATTGTCGAATTCTGGTCGACCTCGCCAATGGACCAGGTAGTGTTGATAGCCACAGCCCCGAGTCATGATAGCTTGATCATCCAGGATACGCTTATCCATTTTTCTCTCTTAGGCCAATTTATAGGTGGACACTCTGGGCTATGTTCACTCTCAAAGGATGGAGTAGGTCCAAAAATCTCACTAGAAATTGCTGTCAGTTTCCTATACTTAATCAAGTCCATGATATTGAAGGTAGAGCTAATGCCAAAATCCGAGGGCAGATCTAACACATAGGCATTGGGTCTTACCTTCTCTATCACTCTAAATGGTCCAGCTCCGCAAGCATGAAGCTTCTTAACAGTTCCTGGTGTAAACCGCTCAGGCCTAAGCCTAACCATAATAGAATCTCCTATATTAAATTTATTGGCTCTCTTTTGAGAATTAGCTAGTTTCTTATATGTTTCATTATTAGTGCTTAATGCACATCTCTAACATGAGGCACCTGTGACTCGTACTGATACCTAACAAAGTGTAGACTCAACTATGCATTCCTATTAAGAGAAACTTTATTGGACTCTTTGGGCCTAAACCAAACAGACTATAGACTCTCTAGGTTTGACCCTACCTTGGCATGTATATGAAAATTTACAATAGACTTCTAGCAAATGCCAAAAGGTATACCAGAAGTAAGATGCAAATCTAACATGCATAATGAATGTATGCATTATGCTTACTTTTACAAAATGCAATCTAATAGTTCTAGAAATATGAGAAGACTCAGGGAAGGATAGGAAATAAGAAGGGGATTCAGGGACTGGTTATGGTCTAAAGAGACTGACCTTATTATATGAACATTAAGTTATATCTATGGGCAAGAAAAGGTCCAAGCTATAGAAGGATGGGTCAACAATTTCAGGAAAAAGGTCTTCAATAGGAACTATAGGAGGGGATTCATCCTGAGGGTACTGAATTAAAGAGATCATGTCCTTAATAAATTCCTTGGGCTTTGGAATTTTAGGAGTGGTCTCTATAACTAGGCTTTCTTCTAGTGGCTCTTCAGGTAAGATTCTAATTGTAGGGTCAGGTTCCTTATGGTCCTCTTCCTTCAACTGTACTTCCACTACAGGTTCAGTCTGGGTATGGTCAGGGTCAGCTAACTCTAGATTGGCTTCAGTCTGGGTATGGTCAGGGTCAGCTAATTCTAGGTTGGCTTCTACCAGGGTATCTACTAGGTCATGGTTTTGGGCTCTTTTAGGGTTATGGGTGGTGGAAAGGGGTGAATCAGGATCAGGTTCAGAATTAGAATCTTGGGTTCTTTCTAGGGTTCCTAATCGGTCCTTTACTTGGTCAAGCCTATTGGTTAAATGGTCAATCCTATAGGTTGCTTGGTTATTTGATTTGGATCAATTGGTCAAATCTTTGATTCATTTGGGTGGTTAATTGGGCATATTGATTTTGAAATTAGGTATTGAATGGGTCAATTGGTTGATCTGGGTGGTTAATTGGGTATTCATTTGGTTCATTTGGGTGGTCATCTATTCATTCATGGCCTTAATGAGGGTTTCAAGATTAGATTTCATGGTTGAACTGGGTTGGGGTTTAGAGGGTATTGAGTTCCTAATCATGCACTCAATCAGTCAAGGTGTTATGATACAGTCAAGCACATAAAGTAGACACGTACAAGGGTTTGCTAGACCTAGAGCCAAAGTTGAATGGGTCGACTCAACTTACACTCAACTCAGCAACTAATCCTTCTACTAGCTAGGTAAGAGGTGGGGTGGTGGGAGGCTCTCCTTGCCTATGACAGGATCCTAATTAAAAATCACCATCCCACTTAGGGTGTTTGCCTCTAGACCTCTAACCTTAGACAACAGTTTTCAGCAATAGTTGGAGAATTGAATGCATTAATTTACCCATACAACTTGGACTCGACCTGTTGGTATCCCTAGCTCACTAGAGCAAATTAGGTTGCTAGTTGATTTTATTTAGGGTTTGAGTATGAATGCAAGGTGGCTGTTTTGCGCCCAGGATAGGTGATGAAATCTTGCCCTGATTTGAGATATTGAGAGTGCCTTTAAGATGAGTTTAATGCAAATGATGAACACACAATGAACCCTGATGCAATCTAAAACACAACAGAAAATAAAAATAGTTTTTTGTCTTTTTATGAGTTGGCAACTCAAATTTAAGTTGGTTAAATTAGCAAACAAAATCTGGCTTGGGTTGGGGGGGGGGGGTTTGGTAGTTGATTAGGTTAGGTTAAGCCAGGTGTGTAGAAATCACATAAATAGAAATTAGGATTTGTTTTGATATAGAATTAAGTATAGTTTCCTGTGTATATAAAAATCTAAAAAAATTTCAAGATAGAGGATTAATAGTGAAGATATTCCCTACCAAATTTCATGCAAAACAAAATTTGGATGATGATGCAAAACCTAGGATTTTCAGACTATGTGCAGAAAATCAAGATTTCTATTAGGGTTTCTAGGATGCAAATTTTTATAATTTTCTTATTTATATAAAAATAATTAAAATTAATGAAAATTATAAAGACTAAACAGAGAATATTTCATGTAAATCTAAATAAAAAATAAAATATCTAAGTTAACAAAATAGACCAAAACTCAGACCCCTAATGCAGATGATGGGATGCAGAAAATTAGCCCTAAAAGTGCTTTGATACTAAATGATGCGGGACAAATTATGCATGCCAATTATTTGTTTGTTATTAGGCATTAAGATAGGAATTTGTATCCTAAATTTTAAGCTAAGAAACTAAGTAAGTAATTCTAGAGAAATTCGGAAGCACAAGCATGTAGAACTAAACCCTAAATAGTGAAAGTGAAGGATCGCCAAGGTTGAGAAGCCCTGGTAAGTCTAGCTCTTCTGCAATACTGTAACTGAAGAGTCAAGGGTGTGTACCTGGCATGGATTTGAAGATGAATCCATGAAGAGATCGCTTGTCACTCCCGGATGTAGCCTGGAATATCAAGCGAAGACCCCGCGGATCCACGGCTTTCAATCCGGTGACCCGAAAGCTAGTCAGCTGGAATCCTGGATCATGAAAACTGAGAGACCTGCAAGGCACCTAATAAGGGTTAGAAAATAAGAAAAAAAAGGTTAGAAAGCTGAAAGAAGAAGGGAAGGAAGGGAAGGATGAGGGACGGCTAGGGCTTTTGGTTGGAGGGCTTGGAGGCAAGGCGCAGGGGTTGGGATCACACAGATACCCTTCACACATAATTCACATAGAATTCACACAGAAATTTGAGAACAACTCAAGAATTTTTTCATTCATCATTTTTTTCAAATATACATGAGAGGGTGGCCTTTATATAGGCATACAAGCTTGGGCTCCAAGTAAGGGCATACAAGTAAAACCCTAAGCATCCTTTTCCTTTACAAATACATAGAGATCTCCTCTCCCAAATAGGTTCAAACTTCCTCTTCTCACTAGGATTACTTCTCTCCTTCTCTTTGACTTGGTCTTGGTCAGCCAAGGGAGGTGACCATAAGTGTGGCCCACTAAGGGTGGTAATCCTAAGGAGGGGTGCCAATTTATGAAGGGCTTTGGACTTTAGGGCAGCCCACTTCAGTGCTAGGCTGCTTCTAGGGTTTCTCCTGTCTCCATCTTCTCAGCAGGCTAACAATATGAAGATCTTCAAGGTCCTTCTCATGAAATCCAAGGTGGCACATCCAAATACAATAGGGATTCCTTGAAGTTAGCAAGTTATCATTTGGGCTGGGGTCCATCTATGTCTCGAATATTCTCTTATTGAATTGGACTTAATATAAAACTTACAGGACTCAAAATTAGCTCAACATGAGCTGACTTAACTTACAAGACTCCAAATGATAAATGGCTCAACTGAATTTGACTTGACTTATCCAAAACCCTAATGGTATGGAGCCCAAAACAGGACTTAGGGACCAAAATACAGACTCAAGTGGGCTAAGCCCTTATTACAAAATTGGACTCAATTACTCAAAACATTACTTAGATAACTACAGAGGGTTGAGAAGCCTCTATCTTATTCTAGTGCCTCTAGTGTCTGCACATTAACTGCTCATTAACCTTGTTCAAAGGTTGTCCAAATTCCTCATTTATAGAGTCTTGTACTTTTCTTAGGTGGATATAGTCATTATAGACCATTGGGATTTGATATTTGATCGTTGGAGCACTTTTTAGATTCCAAAATGAAGTTTTGAAACTACCTGTTACGTGCTTGGAATCAACATTTAAGTCAGCTTGGATGCTTCAAGTTGGCTCGAATCCTCAGAGTAGTTGAGTCTTCATTCTGGTTAAGTCGACTCGCCTCAGTCGAGTCGGCTTGGATTCCCAAGGTCATTGATTCGTTACTCTGGTTGAGTCGGCTCGCCTTAATCGAGTCGGCTCGGATTCTCAGGTTTTCAAAATGGTACTCTAGAGGAGTCAGCTCTTCTCAGTAGAGTCGGCTCACCTGGCTTGTTCTTTCAGAACTGATTTCTCTATACTCTGGAGGAGTCGGCTCATCTTCCGAAGGGTCGACTCGGTTGTCTGGCAAAATGGTTGAGTCAGCTCGGATTACTTTTGGGTTGGCTCGCCTGTCTGATTTAAGGACTGAAGCTCTGGACAAGTCAGCTCTGGTTCTTTCGAGTTGGCTTGGATTTCTGCGTGCCAAATACCTTCAAGCTGCCATGAACTATAGTCGGCTCTCCTTACTCGAGTCAGCTCAAGTGATTTTACAATGAAATCTTCTACTCTTCTCCAGATGACATCTAGTGACATTTAGTTACTCAAAACACTTTTCAACTCCATTAAAAACTAATCTTAAAGAGTTTTTAAATATGAAAACATATAGAAGCAACCCATTTTCATGAATACAACATCAATTTTTCTTTGGGCTCTTCTTTACATAATACTTTTACAACACTACACTATTAGATGTATGCCCTGAAAGCCATGTTGGCTTGACACATTTTTAATTTTAGGGCATGAACTTTGTATTTAATTTTTCTTGTTAATAAAAGGGCATTAATTTCATTCATATTATTATGTCTATGAATCGTCCATGGAGTTAATGGATAATGACACATATTCTCAAGAGTTAAGAATCTGAGACATGTGTCTTTATAGATTAACTCCTAAAGGCTCCCGATTATTGGAATATCACGAGGATAGTGATTGATTCGTTAAAATCGATGCACAGATCACTTCCCTTTCTAGGTAGACGAGTCTCTGACCTATAGTGTGGTGACACTGGAGTGAGAGTGCAGGTAGTTGATAGAGATCAACGGTACTGAGCGTGACCAAGTACAGGAAGTTATATGGATGACTACTCACTCGTCGATAACTTCCTGATACTGTAGTTGTGTGAATAGTTCCTTGACCTAGAGTGTCTCGGCTACTCACAATAAGGTTGCTGTAGTTTGACAATACAATCACATGGTTCCTATCCATACGGGACCTTGCGATATTCGTTGGCTACAGTAAGTTTATTGTAGGAGTAGGGTGTTCACTTGTAGGGATCTATTAGCCTTAGTAGTAAGGTATAATCCTATGCAAGCTTAATGAGACTAAGTCCAGAAGTCTATGTCCATAGCAGGGTGATAATGAAAATATGTTTTCATTAGTATCACAATTGGACTTGAGTCGATTAGGTTAAGCATATGACTGATAGGTTTGACAAGTATCTGTAACCAACATCATGTCGGGATTTTGATAAAGGAACCAAATCACATGGTAACTACACCTAGGGGTTCCAATCTTATTCTGGTGGATTGCCACTACATACTGCTGATGTCACTAGTGGATTATGAGATCTCGTTAGGATCATTCTCGGATCGATGATCCTAATTAAGGTTGAGCTGAAATTGTTTCAGTCCATCGAAAGGAGTTTCGATGATGTATAATAGAGATTATAGCATGTCTCATTACTAGATAGGATAGGACCTGAGGGGTCACACATATTAGGAGCTCAAGTAACCAATCAGCAAATCAATTTGGACTTAATTGTAAGTGTTACAATTAATATTTGACCTAAGTATAAATGTTACAATTAATTGATTATGGATTAAATGTTAATTAAATTAAATTAGATTTAATTTAATTGAGTTAGACTCAATTAATTAATCTTAATTGATTCAGGTCAATTAATCAAGAGAAGGGAAGAGTTGGCATGAATTAATTAAGAGAAGGGAAGTGTCCTTCTCTTCCACTCCTCTTAAATCCTAGCCAGATAAAATGAAACACTTGATGGGATGGGAGACTTAAATTTTAAGTAAAGGAAGAAAGGTGGCCGACTGAAGAGATCTGATTTTGGGTGTGAAGAATTATTCCTTCTCATCGTGAATTAACTTTGGGCATCCTCTCTTCTCTTGGGCGCTATTACCTGAGGTTCTCTCTCGTAACGCCAAGTTCAATTCTTCCCTTTTATTTGTTTTCTCTCTTCTTCCTTGAGATCTTCAAGAGTGTTGAGAGGTCTTCTACATAAAAGAAAGAAGAGAGGAAAAGGTCCAAAAGTCTTGCACTCTGATTCAAGACAGAAGCCAAAAGCCGATCTGGATTTGGATCGACAGTTTTTAAAGCAGACAATTTGCTGAAAGAGGAGAGGGCTGCAAGGATCTAGCAGTCCGGTGCCCTTTATGACTTAGTTGCGAGAGCTTCATGTGGATACCAGTAGAGGCTGAGTGATTGCACGGCTCCGACAGAATCCCAGCTTTTTAGTAGCGGATTTGCATGCTTTTTAGAGCAGGCCCGAATAGCGATGCAGGTAAGTATTTTATACTTAAAATAATTTTTATTTCAGATCTAATATTTTTCTCATGTTATGCAGCATGTTAGGATTTTATAATAAAAAAATTAGATTTATTTATGAATTGCATGATTAGATATAAATTATTTTTATAACTGCTTCCACTGCGACTGGCTGCTGATGCCTGTTTAATTACAATTTCCTGTTTCTGGGAGAAAATCAACATACACAAGACATATAACAATGTTGTAAGAGATGTGATTGAGCATTAAAATTGTCCTACAAAAAAACTTGTAAAGCACTCAAAAAATAGTTAGTAACACAAGTGCATGCTCCAATATTTTGTTATCATCAAAATCATTCAAGGGGTCAACACAATCTAAGCACCGAAATAATTTCACACCCATTGAAATAGTTAATGAAAAACTTAATTCAGGTTTCTTCCTCTTTGGCAGGTATAATTAATTTGGTGGAGATGTTTGAAACTCTGGAACCCAAAAAACTGGTTGAATTAATAATTGAGGTACTTGCCAACATGAAGGGGCCTACATGTAGGTCAAGAGGATTTAAATGGGAGTCAAATCAGAGGTCAGATGGGTTCAAAATCAAATAAAAATATGAATTGCATAAATTTTAGAGTTGCTAATCTACCATGGATCGGTTGCTCAGTCCATGAATTCAATTTTATGGACCAACATCTTCCTCGATCGCTTCCAAGCCCCCTACCACCCTTGCTGGCCATCGATGCTTCATCACCTCTTCACCAGTCCATGATGCCTTCGCCACCCCACTCCCTGCTGGCCATCATCACCCATCACCATCGATCGCCATGCTAGACACCATTATCACTGACCGATCTACCATGGCCGTTGCCCACTATCACTACCGTAGCCTCTACTCATAGCTTCATCCTCCTGAGATGCTGTCCCACCATCGCCTGATGCTGCTGCCCAGCTCTTTATTGCTATCTTCCCTCTCCATCACCACTGGCATGCCCATCATCACCACTTGAGATGCCATTACCATCGCCCCAAGCTCATCGTTGACCACCGCTCCCATGACCAGCCATTCCAAATTTGTCGCTTCCATCATTTGCCTGATCCCTCCCACCAACACCTTTCCTTAGCCTTCCTTTTCCCTGGTTTTGAGCCACCACCACCCATCCTCATTGACCCGAGACACCTGACACCTCTTATCTCTGCCATCATCTTCCCCATCATCAGCCCACCATGTCCTTCCCATCCTCAGCCACTCATCGCACCACCTTCATCCTTTCCATCTCTATCACTAGTCCAATGATGGAAGCCACCCAATCCACTATCCCCCTGGCATGGTCCATGGTGAAGGAGGCTTGATCTTTATGCGATGCACAGAGGTGTTTGTTTAAGATTTGGGGGTCGAGAGTAATCCAAGTGAATATCCAATGACCATAATTTAATCCGATTAGAGATGAATGTTGATGAGCTCGATTTGCTACATTATGGTGTGATTTGATGAAGATTTAATGGCCATGGTTGAATAACAATCCTACCACAAATCTTAGTCTCAGTTTGATACAAAGTAAGCCTACCTCCCTTCTATTTAAAGAACCCATAGGCTATAAGAGAAATCCATCCTGGAGAGAGGGTATGGTATAGGGTAGAGGGCATAGCTTGGGTTACGAGTTGGCCTCTAAGAGTGAGATTTCTTAAAGGAGAGTACTGCCCCTACACTATCTTCAAGTCTATTCAATCTCCAAGATCAAGATCAAAAAAGGAAGAAAAAGAGGAAGCCCAATTCACTCCATGGAGTATGATAGAAGAAGGTGAGGTGACATCAACAAACTTTCTAACGAGGCTATGGTGAATCAACTTTAGATGCTTTGTTACTATTTTTCTTTATTTATTTAGTTATTATTTTCTTGTAATTAGATTTTAATTAATGCAAGATTTATTTTTATGCAATTTAAATTTATGTTGTTTATTTTTATTGCAAGTAGATCTAAGATCTGATTAGTAGATCGAACGTATCAAGTTTTAATTTTCTTTCATGCATTTAATTTCCATTTTTCCAATATCAAAATATTTTTCTTTTCTTTTTAAAATAAAAGATTTTAAATTATCCTAAGCATTGCTTTCTCCAAGGACTCGACTTGACTCACTATGTTCTATGCAATTTGAATTAATCTAAAGTTGGATAATTAAACTAATAATTATGATGTTTGAACAACAACATCATGAATCTATCAGGTTTTTGGTACCGTTGTTGGAGAAGGCACGAATGCTAATATTTTTGATCTCTTTGATTTCTTATAAATTTTGGTTTACTAACTTTTTTTATTTTTTCTTACAGATCAACAAAAACTAAAAAAGAAAAAAAGAGGAGAAGGAAAGTTTCACAATTTTGATGAGATTAACCCTAACCCTAAATTTATTTTCTTTTTTATTTGCTTTCTTTGAATTAGTTTCCTCCTCAAATTAACATAAAAATAAAAAATATTGTTAGTTGCTTTTAATTAGTTTCTTTCTTTTAAAACTAACCTAAAAAATATTTTTAGTGGCTTTTAATTAGTTGCTTTTATTTCCTTTTTGTTTCTTCCATTTCAAATTAAGCTAAAAAAAAAAAATACTTAACCTATTAAATAACTATCTTAAATTCTAGATTTGATTTTCTATTTTTATTTAGGATATCTAGCTAATTTATATTCCTAGCTTAATTTAGTATTATTTCTCTCATATTTAACTAACTAAATTTAAAACCTACCTTTTATTCCTTTTACTTAAATTAGCATAATATAAAAAGAAAACAAAAAATACCGCATAATACTTAACTAAAATAGAATAACTAATTAAAACTTAAAAGATTATTACTTATTTAAGATATTTTTCTTTTTTTGTGTTGTATATTTCTATAAAATATCTTAAGGACAACATCACTAAATAATATAATATGGGGATTTGATCACTCTTCCTTGGCCCACAAACTACCACCCTTCATCTTGCATACCTAATCCTTCTAATTAAAATTAACTAGATATCGGCCCCTAAGGAATTTGAGCTCAATAGGATAAGGCACCTAGAATAGTAGGACCGGGTCAGGATTGGCTGATTGATTAGTATCTAAGAATGGAGTTCAAAAATGATGTAGCCCTGAAGAAAGGTGGCTTTTAATTGGTTCTGTTAACTGACCTAGCCAATCTAATTGGTGTTTAAGGAAAGTAATGGGGAGGACCCTCACCAATCTTACACTTACCTGGCTAATTGATTGGTTAGTTTCTGACTTGGAGGGCTCTAACATGGCCTTGGTAATTAGGAGTTATCTAGATTTAGGATGACTCTAGGATAGAAAGACATTGTTATGCTAACTTGTTTGTAAATATCATCAAACCTTAACTAATATTTTCTCTCTCTTTTAGCTCTAGGACTCCTTGGGCCCTCATTTATAGAACTTTTTTCTATCTTTTTTCCTTCTTCGTCTCACCACTCCTCTTAACATAAATAAATAAATAATTAAATATATAAATAAATAAGGATTGCTTTGATCTAAAATCTTGATTGCATATTTGAATAATCAAAATAATTTGACAAACTAAATCAGTACTAAGAGCATAAATCGTTATAGTAAAGTACTCTTTCTTTTATCATACCAAGTTTATTCAAGCCCTATTTACTTTGTGAGTAAATGCCCAACCACATACCAAACTCTTAAGTTTATGTATTGACAAACTTTATCAAGATCAAACCCAAATGACCTATAGCTAAAGAAATAATCTATATTGTAATGCCTATAATTCTGGTTGGAGGGCTCAAACAGATTTTTTATGGCAACCACATCCAATGATTACCTCGGCAACCCAAGGATCCATGTTCATAGATGCACCCTATTATGATCAACTCTATCTACATTATCAACCTTCTCCAACTAACTATGGTCCATTATTTGAAAAGAAGGTTCAACAAGATCATACCCACCTCCTCTATAGACCAACCTAAATGTCGATAAGTTTACTCAATTTTAAAAAATAATTATAGATAAATAGCAATTTATCGATAAGCTAATGGATCAAACTGATCAATGATTAATCGCACTTAATGTATGTGAGGGAGAAGAATTGCTTAGTCAACCCAAGAGTAACCTAGAGGGACTATACATAGCTTAAAATTTTAACGCCCTCTATTTTTTCCTAAATAATCAACTCTAACTCCCGGGAATGAATTGGTCTTTGAATAACTTTGTACAACCATAAAAACCAATATAGATAATTTGGCTAAGACAGAAAAATATATGGAGGAATTAAACTAGTGGGACAAACTAATTTGATGCGAGACGAACCTAAGGCTGATGCAAAATAGTAAACTAATTTTTTAATAATTTTTTAAGACATTAATTCAGTGGCTAAAGATCCAAAAATAAGTAAAGAATCAGCATGATGACTAGTAATGCTAGAAACTATCATACTTGTAGGAAGACACATGTAGAATAATAAAGGTTAGGACCCAGGAATTGGGAAACTCCAAGTTTAGGATAGCATACCTATCATCATATCAGAACTCAAGAGGGGGAAGGCTTTTACCAGGCAGCGATTGTAGTTTCTTCGATGAAGAGATCTCTTAGCCTCAGGATGGCACTTGAAAGAACAAGCCTTTAGTTCCCGAATCTGAAGGTGATCTGGACCCAGTCTGAAGGTAAAGAAAGCCTCCTCTGGGGAGGGGAAACACCTTGGAGATCTGCAAAATGTCAAGGTTAGGCATAATTCAGGTAATCAAAGAAAAAAATAATAAGATGAAACAAGGAAGGAAAGGGATTAGGGTAAAGGGCTGGCAGCAAGGAAGTAGGAAGAGCTCTTGATTTGGGCATCTTCAAGGCTTCTCTTTTGGACGTGGCTGATGCTTGAGGTCTGATTTGCTGCTGGGGCATGGAGGATTGCAATGATAGAGGTTGACCATACAAGAGAACAAAAACTAGAACCCAAAAACAAAAACCTAAGAACATCAGTCTTAAAAACAATTCAGCAGAGTTTAATTCATAAGAGTTGATTGATTACAAGAGGAAGAGGGGTGGGGTATTTATAGAGTCCCATGCCCTCTCCTAAAGGGATTACAAGTCTTCTCCAAGTTAGAATAGGTTTACATAATTTAAGTGGGAGAAAGACTACAAAATAAACCTAGAACTAGGATTACAAGGTTGACTAGAATAAGAACTTGATTTCCTTCTTCAACTTGAATTCTTCTTCTTAGCTTGGACCAAGTCAACCTCAAGGATGTGTTGGGCTTTATGGTGGGCAGCAAGGGGTGGCCAAAGATGGGTTGGGCACTTGAGCTTTGGGCCCTAGAGGCCCGGGATGCCTAGAGCAGGAATATTCCAGGTATCTTGGTTATGGATTGGAATATACTTGGAATCTTGGTTCTTAAGGGCTTGGGCCTGGTGCTTGGGTTGATTTCTCTTAGTCTGGGGCACAGATGGACCTCTAGATTCATGATGTAACCTGGTCTGAGAATATACTCTGGTATTTGGAGGGAATCTGGACATCTGGAAAGCATCTGGAGGGCATCTGGGCATCTTGCAGGAATCTTGGACCCTGGGATGGTATACAAGGTCCAATTGGCTGATGTGAAGACCTCTGGCTCCTGAATGAGGCCTAGTGGAACTCCAAAATAGGGTATCCTCTCCTCTTATATAAAAATTGGACTCTCATTGAACTCATACTTAAATACAGGATTCAATAGACTATACTAGGTTGAGACAAATCATCTAGTCTCAACTTATTACAGGACTCAATCTTACTTGCTTACAAAATTGTGACACATGACTAAGGTTCTAAAAAAATCCTAATCAGCAAACCATATGGGACCTAGTGATCTGTGTCTAATCTTGGTGCCATACTATAATTCCATCATTACCCTACTCGCCTATGGCCCGAGTCTTTAAGCCCTAAAATCATCTATGCCTTTTAATGGGATGGGAGAACAAATAGATGCAATGATGAAATCAGTTGATCCTTCCCAAGAACTACAATTGCATAACATAATAGAGGAAGCCACCCTCAAGGTTCTTTCCCAGAATTTAGTAGATCCCTGTCTGGCTCAGTTCGGGGTAGACAATTCTAATGTATATAGGTATACCATGAAAACTCATAACTTAATATAAACACCCTACTTCAAAACCATCCAACTTTGAATTGACGAATAACAAAAGCCATCACCTAGCCCCCAATAGATCCATTGTTAGAAATTGATCATTATTGTAGGCGGTCAAAAATAATTCATCAACTCAACTCTATAGCTAGGGTGAGTCGGGATCGTATCCTCAGGGACCTTAGGGCTAAGTTATGATTTAAAAGGAAAAGAAAAGTAATTATTATTGTGTGAGAATAAAAGTAAGCAAGAAATAAACTACTCCTAAGGTGAAGCAAGTGAGAGGGAATATTTTAAGAGAGGAAGAGTGATTGTGCAATTCCAAATTGTATTTATCTTGTAACTAAAATGTAGTTTTCTTTAGGGATTTACCTATCTTCCCTTGGCACACCTCGTACCCATAACAGGTCATGGTGATTCTTCGGGAGGTACTAGGTTTCCAATTCTTCTTTTCTCGACATGCCCTGTATCCATAATAGATCATGATGCATCTCCAAAAAGCAAGAATTATCCCTAATATCAATATAATAATAAAGTATGATAAAAAATGAATAAAAAGAACAAATAAATTTAAAAAGAAAAATATATTATTGTAGAACAAGAATTACAAAAGAGTGAAGAACCAGCTCTTCCTTCCCGCACTTCAACACTAACCCACATTTAAGTTGATCCTTTCCTGTCCCCTATGCAAAGGCTCTAAGGGACTCCGGGGAGTTGCTTGCCCCAGGTAGAGACATAGAAACCTTTTTATAAGGTTTTATAGGAGAGAGGATATCATGGGTATCCGATGTGGGACTAAACAAAAGGACCAAAAGTATGTCTAGGATTTAATTTAACAGGAATCAAGGGTTGGATCCAAATCCTAATAGTAATAGACTTCCAATTTCTCTCAATATTAATTTCTTTAATAATTTTAGCCCTTGGATTGCTTTGAAATCCATGTTCCTTCCTTCTGTTGGGTGCTTTGAGATTCTTGCACCTTCCTTTCGCTGCTTGGTCCTGCATCACCGCTGCCCGAATGCCTAGCACTGCTAGCCTTGGACCATGGCTACCACCACCAAAATCAACTGTACGCTGCCAAGATCTGCCACCAAGGTAAACAACGCACCACCAAGACCCACAGTCGATGCCTTGTCGAACCCATTTTCATTGTCGTGAACCATCGCTGGAAAGAATCATGGCTGTTGGATCCATCATGGCCCCTATTTCATAGTTGTCATCCCTCGCAGGGGCATCACTGGAGTTGCCAGAGTACAGCTTTCATCGCCATCAATGGGGACGTCACTAGATTCGGTGTTCTCTTCATTTTGGAGCAGCCGGTCCATGGTTCTCTTCATTTTGGAGTAGTCGGTCCACCATGGACCAGCTGCTTGGTCTACGAAATGAAGAGCGGTCCATGGGTAGCCATTGAAGTCGGTCCATGGTGTAGAACCGTGGACCAAAGGAAGATTCTAGCAATTTTGGATTCGTTTTAGATCCAATTCACTTCAAACTTGTATCGTTTGAACCCATAAATCGAGCTCTTCATATTGGCACTCTTCTTTCCTATAAAAGATGCATAAAAGTATCAATTCAAAATAAATAAATATAATTTAATTATTGAATTAATACTTATATATATGATTATTGTAGTTATCACATCCCCCAACTTGAACTTTGCTTATCCTCGAGTAAAGCAGATAGATTAGCCATGTGTATCAACCCATCCTTGAATTGGATGTTAACCTAGGTAGCCCTAATGGCAGTTGATACTTGGCCAGACCATTATTGAGATACTTTATTAGATTATTAATTCAACTCAATTAGCGATCAGGTGAGCCTATAAAAGTTTCTAGAGTTCTTTTTTTATCAACTTTTTATTTCACTCTTTGAATCCTCTAACTTTCTAGGAGTTTAGTGAAGTACCTTTTTGCCGGCTGGTTTTCCCTTTTTTTTCTTTTTTTTCTTTTTTTCTTTTTTTTAGAGTATAGTGGCATGTCCTATCCTCTTAAGTGTTAGTATTCTCTTTTTTTAATGCGAACCACAATGCTTACTTAGGTGAAGGGGTCTGCTTACTCAGGAAGGTACCATTGCTTAACAGATTTTTTGACCTTCTTACCTTTTGACGTGAACCACAATGCTTGCTTAGGCGAAGGGGCCTGGTTACTCAGTAAGAGTTCAAGCAAAGCTATGAGGCAGGACTAACTTTTTTTTTTCTTTTTTTTAAGGAAAAACTTTAGCATACTTGACCTTTTGATTTATACCCCCATAAAGAAGATTCTTCATCGAGATCAATGGTCAGAAGGTTTTGGAATTACTCAATGAAATTATTTATGATCTAAACCCTATCATTTATTAAGTTTCTTTAATAATTTATTCCTTAGTATCTTTAAAATTATTTAGATCATTAATCAATAATTGATTAAGGTGCTTATGTAACTCCAATCCGAGACAATAATTAAGTACACATAACATAATCATTTCTAACCATACTCGAAGATCTACTCAAGTTAAGTTTTTCTTCCCCTAAACTTAATCGACATTATTCTCAATGGAGTAGGAAAAAAAATAAGTATAAAAAAAGAGAGAATACACATGGGGTGAGGGTGCTTCGGGAGTTAAAGGGGGCTGCATGGAGTAGCAGGCTATTGTTCTTCCACCTAAGTTTCTGTAATTATACTAAAAAGAAGATGAGATTGTTGGGTTGCCTCCCAACCAGCTCTAAGTTTAACATCTTTAGCCAGACATAATGGATCTTTTAAACTATACCAGTTGATATATCCAATAAATTATTAGGTATACTTAGCCATGGTGGATGGTTGGACGAAGTCCAGTCAGTGATGTTCCATATAAGATTTCTTTTATGCATGTCTACAAGATCTAGCTCCTGATAGTAGGTACCAGGAGGTGGCTTGGTGTGCAGAGTAGATGTTGGTTTTATTGCTGGGGCTAGGTAAAGATTGAAGGGTGAAACCAATTGCTTAAACTTTAGTATCCAAGGTGGATCTAATAAGTCACTCAGCTTCTCCATGCTATCTATTCCAATGCAATTTAGATGTTTGCGGGATGGGTCCCCAATAAAGTTGTCCAGGCTACCATACTCAAAGACTACATTACTTAATTCTGGAAGTGACAATTTGGTAAGGCAGTCTATTGGCATATTAGAGATTATCTCTTTAATAGCTTCTTTGGAGTCATTTGGTAAACCTACAAGTTGGATTTTTTAGTTAGGGATTGTATCATGTTTGAAGAATGGATCATTTACCTTGACTAGGAGTGGCTCTTGTTCCAGTGTAGGTGAGGTCTCTAATGAGAAAG
The DNA here is from genome assembly GCA_021397845.1 of Areca catechu. Taxonomy (NCBI): domain Eukaryota; kingdom Viridiplantae; phylum Streptophyta; class Magnoliopsida; order Arecales; family Arecaceae; genus Areca; species Areca catechu. Next base: position 99,433,117 of record CM038041.1, read on the forward strand.
CTATTGGTGTATTAGGGAGATAGGCCATCTTCTCATATTTCATGATCCATGGAGGAGTAGAACTAGGTGGTTCTAATAGTGCATTCACTTCATCCATGTACCCATCTATGTTAAAACTGTCCATATTAAAATAGGCTAGACAGGCTTGTAAAAGGTCTTGTGTGGGCATGTTAGGGATGGTTTCTTCTACAAGTTCCTCTAGCATGTTTACCTCATCAAACCTATCACTTTGTGGTCCATCGATTGCACTAAATATATTCAACCTCAACTTTTTATTCCCAAATGACAAATCCATGGCTTCTATCCTACAATTGATGCATGCATTTGTTGTAGCTAGGAAGGGTTGGCCTAGGATAATGGGAATGTGTCTTGGGTTGCTACTTGATTCTATGTCAAGGACTAAGAAGTCAATTGAAAAAAAAAACTCATCTACCTTGACTAAGACATCCTCAAGCATCTCACGTAGTACCTTAACTGATCTGTCAGCTAATTACAAGGTGACCGAAGTATGTTTCAATTCTCCTAGTCCGAAGAGTTCATACACTGAACTAGATAGAAGGTTTACATTGGCCCCTAAGTCCAAGAGAGCTTTTTTAATGTGAAAGTTCTCTATGACACAAGAAATAATAGGAGCTCCTGGATCCTTGAGTTTCGGAGGGGTGGTGTGTTAGAAGAGAGAACTAGTATGTTTTGTAAGGCATACTTCTTTTGGGATTTGTGATCTAGATTTATGTTTCTAGGTGCACAAATCTTTCAAAAACTTAGCATATGCTAAAACCTATTTAATTGCATCCAGGATGGGGAGATTAATTCAAACTTGCTTAAATAATTCTAGTGTCTCCTTGAGTCCTCATTTTTTATTCTCAGCAAGAATAGGGGCTTTTAGGGCATCTGGGTATGATACTTTGGGCAAGTAGGATGATCTGGCACAATCAGTTCATCTTCTTTTCTTAGCTCCTCCTTGTCCTTAGATGGTTTTAATTTAGGTTGGGTTGGAGGTGTGGGGCAAGTCTCATTGGTTTTGCTAGGTTGCTCGATAACCTTTCCATTCTTGAGAGTCATTACTGATTTGGCATGTTCAGAAAAGGTTTCTGGGATATTGGAGACTTCAACCATGAATTGTCCTCTCGGGTTGCTCTTTGGATGGATAGCAAGTCACCTCCTTCCCTTCTACCCAGACTTGTCGCTAATTGACCAATTTGTATTTCTAACCTTATGATGGATTGTGTATGAGAACTGATTATTTGGGAGTGGGAGGTGAGGGTCTGAGTGTTGACTTCTATTTGATCTAAAGCCTTCAAAACTCTCTCCTTAAAGGCTGAGCTCTAATTAGTGAAGGACAGTTGAGGAGGGTTTTGGTATTGTGAGTGAGGTATGCTCCTGTGGCTGGTTTCTTGGTAGTTTGGGTTTGTTGGATTTGGGATAGTAGGTGGCTATGGTTTCCATAAGAAATTAGGATGATTTCACCAACCTGGGTTGTAGGTGTTTGAGTATGGGTCATTTCCTGGTCTACGAGCTTGTTGGGCTTGGGCTTGTTAAACCTGTTCGTGGACAAATTCAGAAAATTGGGTAGCAGCTAGACACTCTATGATGTGGTGGATAGGGCTAAAGCAAATGGTGCAAACTTCTTGTTGCACATTAGATATAGGTGGGGTAGGAGAGTGTCCCTTACTAAACATGCGATCCATCCTTTGGGATAACTCATCTACTATTTTCTATGATATCTCATTCATTTTATTATGGATATCTATGTAGTGACCAATTTCATAGATTCCACCCCTTTTTTGAGGAGCAATGAGTCTGTCACTACCAGAGGCAGACATATGGTATAAAGAATTTTTACTTAATGTTTCAAACAATTGCCTTACCTTATCCTCACTTTTCAACATAAAAGTCCCTCTGCATGAGGCATCGACCATCTGCCGGTGTTTCTTTAGTAGACCATCATAGAAACACTGGACCAATTGCTACTTTAGAACTGCATGATGTGGGCACTTTCGGATTAGGTCTTTTAGCCTCTCCAATGTTTCATGAAACATTTCCCCTTCCATTTGGAAAAAACTAGTTATGGCTTTTCTAATCTGGTTGGTTTTTTTTTATGAAAAAGTATTCCTTGAGAAACTCTCTTTAGAGTTTTCCTAGGTTGATATAGTTACTGAATCTAAGGTACTTAGCCAACATTTGGCCTTGTCCTTAAGTGAAAATTGGAAAAGCTTCAACCTAAGGGCGTCATTTGAAAAATTTTGAATTTTAACTGTAGAGCATATCTCAAGAAATTCACCTAGGTGCTTATATGGATCCTCATTACTAAGTCCATGAAAAGATGGTAGCATCTGAATAATACTGGACTTGATCTCATATTGGGTGGCCTTCATAGGAGGTGCTTGGATGCATGGTGAGTATGAGTACGAGGATGGGATAAAATATTCTCTTAATGAGTGTGGAGGGTTGGTATCACCAGGGTCGGCCATATTTATAGCCTAGATTGACCTAAGGGTCTTCTCTAACTCTTTGTCAAATGGTTGCAAGTCAGGTTGTAGTGACTGTTGACCTAGCTTGCAACCAAATGGTCCAGGCAAGGCAATCCTAGGCTATTAAGTTTTTTTTATATATTTTTTAAAGAGGAGAAGGGGGAAGAAGAGATAAGAAAGATAGAAAGAAGACTAATGGTGAGAGCCTAAGGAGTCCTAAAGCTAAGAGTGATAAGAAGGAGTATTAGTTAAAGTTCCAGGTTAATTACAAACAAGTTAGCAGTCAATCGACTCTCTATCCTAGGATTCCTAGTACTAGATAGTTCATAACTGTTCCAAGATTTTCTTTGAGCCTACGAAGTTAGATACCAACTATCCACTAGCCAGGTAAGGGTAAGGTTGGTGGGGGTCCCCTCGTTGCTTTCCTTAGTTACCAAATTAATTGGCCATGTTAGATAACAAAACCAATTAAAGAACCAACTTCCTTTAGGGCTACATCATCCTTGAACCCCTTTCCTTAGACACCAATGAACTAGTTGATTCTGAGCTAGTCCAACTCTCAGGGTCCCTTATCCTAGTGAGCTCAAAAATCGATAGGGGCCAACGTCTAATTGATTTTAGATTAAGATTTAGGTCAATGCAATATACAGGGTAGTGGTTTGTGGGCCAAGGAAGGGTAATGATGTCCCCCCACCTTATGTTGTTTAGGGGTTAGTACCCTTAAGATATTTTATGAATTATGTAATGCAAAGAAAACAGATATCCAGTACAAGTAGTTAGTTTTTAAGGCTTAATTAGTTTTCTTATTTTAATTATATGTTATGAGATATCTTGTTTTCTTTTTAGATTAGATTTTTTTTTAATTTTTAGATAAGTTTTTAATTTAGTTAATTAAGTATGAAAAGAAAACTAAATTGGATGAGCTGATTAAGTGGTTAGGAGAGCAGTAAAAAGTAATTAACTATTTTTTATACCTTTTTTATTTTTTTATTTTTTTGATTTTTAAATCACAACCATACCTATGGTCCCCGGCAATGGTGCCAAAATCTGATCGCTATCATAGGCGGTAAAAAACAATTCACCAACTCAACTCTATAGCTAGGGTGAGTCGGGATCATCCTCTCAGGGACCTTAGGGCTAAGTTATGATTTAAAAAAAAAAGAAAAGTAATTATTATTGTGTGAGAATAAAAGTGAGCAAGAAATAAACTACTCCTAAGGTGAAGCAAGTGAGAGAAATATTTTAAGAGAGGAAGAGTGATTGTGCAGTGCCAAATTGTATTTCTCTTATAACTAAAATGTAATTGGCTTTAGAGATTTACCTGTCTTCCCTTGGCATGCCCCGTACCTATAACAGATCATGGCGCATATTCAGGAGGTACTAGGTATCCAATTCTTCTTTTCTCGGTATGTCCCGTATCCGTAACAGATCATGGAACATCTCCAGAAAGCAAGAATTATCCCTAAAATCAATCTAATAATAAAGCATAATAAAAAGGAATAAAAGAGAACAAATAAATTCAAAAGGGAAAACATACTCTTTTATTATAGAACAAGAATTACAAAAGACTGAAGAACCCGCTCTTCCCTCCGCACTTCAATACTAACCCTCTTTTAAGTTGATCCCCTTCTGCCTCCTATGCAAATGCTCTAAGGGACTCCGGGGAGTTGCTTGCCCCAGGTAGAGGTGTAGAAACCTTTTTATAGGGTTTTACAGGAGAGAAGATATCATGGGTATTATGTGGGACTAAACAAAAGGACCAAAAGTATGGCTAGGATTTAGTTTTATAAGAATCAAGGGTTGGATCCAAATCCCAATAGTAATAGACTTCCAATTTCTCTCAATATTAATTTCTTTAATAATTTCAACGCTTGGATTGCTTTGAGATCCATGTGCCTTTCTTCTGTTGGGTGCTCTGAGATTCATGCACCTTCCTTTCATTGCTTGGTCCAGCATCGTCGTCGCCTGAATGCCTAGTGCTGCCAGCCTTGGACCGTGGTTACCACCATCGGAATCAATTATGCACCACCAAGATCTGCCATCGGGGTCACCCACACACTGCCAAGACTCGCCACCAAGACCTGTTGCTGGTGCCTTGCCGAACCCGTTTGCATTGCTGTGAACCATCGCAGGAAAGAATCGTGGCTGCTGGATCCACCATGGCCCTTGTTTCATAGCCGTCGTCCCTCGTAGAGACCTCACTGGAGTTGCTAGAGTACAGCTTTCGCCACCATCAATGGGGAGGTCACCAGAGCTGGTGTGTTGACCCCTGGAATGATTTTGATGATTACAAAATATTGGAGCATGTATATATTACTAACTCTTTCAATTACTCAAGAAGTTTTTGTAGGAAGTATTTGTCATTGTATCATTTGATTTTCTATTCAGTTGAAGTGTATTCTAGTATTGTATGAACTTATATACATCTCAAGTTGTAAAGCCCTAATTTCTATCCTTGTAATCTTGTAAAAAGGGCTAAAAATTAGTAAAAAGTGAGTATAAATAGGTTAGACATATGTGGTAAGTTTTTGAAGCATTTGAAAGACTTGCTCTTGTTAGAAACTTGCCTTAAAAAAGTTCTGCTTGAGCCGACTCATAGACCTCGAACCAACTCATGGACTAAGAGCCAACTCATGTTCTGGCATGGCACAGAGAGTCTCAAATTTTTAGAAGTTCAAGCCGACTCGTCCAAAAGTTGTAAATCACAGGTTTTAGAAACTTAGAAGTTCAAGCCAACTCGATCTAAAAGAGCTGACTCCTCTAGAGTGTATTTTTGGTTTGTCTGTGACTTCGAGCTGACTCAAGGTTCTCGAGCCGACTCGAGTGTCTGGTTCTGGCTTTTAACGACTAGTTGCTGAATCAATTTTTTGAATTCAAAAGAGACTCCAACAGCTATATTTTGGTTTCCTAGACTTTATAATGGCTAGTTTTGCTTAAAAACTATAAAAGAGAGTATTTATGATGGATTAAATGATGATTATTGATTATTCATTGAAAATTAAAGAGTATTCAAGTGAATTTCAAGCCTTTCACCAACCAACTTCAAGTGAGCATTCAAGAAAGGATTCAAAGCTTCTCAAGCTCATCTTCATTCATTGAATCCAATTTTTAAGGAAGTCAAAAAGCATCTTTAAGAGTATTCAAGAGCATTTAAGCAAGGCTTCAATTTGAACTTCATCGGCAACTACCAAAAAAATTGGGTTTGTTGTAAAGTTGCTATTTTCATTTGATATATCTTGTTTTCTCTCCAAAAGTAGCAAGGGGCTGTGTCTTGTGAGTGTTGAAAGGTTTTTAGGTAAGCCTATTAAAACCTAAGCTTGGGTTTCTTTGGTGAGCCCGGTACTAAAAACCAAAGGGAGTTAGGTTCTTGGTTAGCCTGTGCTAAAACCAAGTATTGGGTTTCTTTGGTGAGCCTGGTTTAAAAACCAAAGTGTAGAAGTTTGGATTGTGAACCTGTTAAAATAATTCGACTGTATTCCAGTGGGGGATATAGTAGAAATCCCAAGTGGTGCTTAGGTAGTGGACGTAGGAGTGGGTTGCTTCGAACCACTCTAATTTCTTTGTGTTTGTGATTGTTTTTGATTGACTTCTTTATGTTTGTTGATTTAATTACTTCCGTTACATAATCTATCACAACACCAACACTAAAAGATTTTTTTAAAGTGCACATACTTGAAAGTTTTTATTATCCCAATTCACCTCCCTCTTGGGAAGCCACATGGGCAACAAGTGGTATCAGAGCAGAGTCTCTAAAATTCCTTAGTGTAAAGATTGATGGCATATCCCATGAGCACCTCTTTGGCTGAAGGCCAATCCACAAACTGACCTCTACTTTTCACTAGAATTAATTACACATATTGGAAGGCTAGGATGAAGATATACATTTAAGTCGTAGACTTTCAATTATGGAAGATAATTTAAAAAGGACCTCACACACCCACTATCAGAATTAATGATGTTGAGGTTCCTAAACCTGAAGAGGAATGAGATGAGAATAATATAAAAAAGGTTGAGTTAAATGCCAAAGCCATGAATTTACTTTATTGTACTTTGGATCCAAACGAATTTAACAGAATTTTCATGTGTAATTCTGCTAAAAAAATTTGGGATAAGCTCAAAATCACACACGAGGGTACATCACAAGTAAAGACTTCTAAAATTAACCTTCTTGTGCATAATTATGAGTTATTCAAAATGGAGCCAAATGAAACTATATATGTTATATTTTCATATTTTACTGATATTATAAATGGTCTTAAAAGTCTTGGTAGGACTTATACTGATGTTGATTTAGTACAAAAAGTTTTGAAATCTTTTCCAGAAAAATGGGAAGCAAAGGTTACAGCTATTCAAGAGGTAAAGGACTTAAATACACTACCATTAGATGAGCTACTAGGGTCATTGATCACCATGAGCTAGCCATGCAGCAAAGAACAGAAGAAGACTCAAAAAAGAAAAAGGCCATTGCATTTAAAGCAACTGAAGAGGATAAAGATGAAGATTCATACCTTTGATGATGATGATGATATGGAGAATGATGAAATTGCCCTAGTAGTGAGAAAGTTCAAAAAATTTATGGGCAGGAGAAGAACTAACAGATGGAGAAAGCAACTCAGAGGAGGAGACTATGGAAAGGAAAGGGAAAAAGACAAAGAAAAGGACAAGGACAAAGATCAAATTCTAATTAGTTATGAATGCAAGAAACCAGGACACATATGCCTTGATTATCCATAAATCAAGAAAAAGTTGTTTAAGAGAAAGAAAAAGAAAGCAATGCTTGCGGTATGAAGCGACAGTGATGAATCTACATCAACCGAAGAAGAAGAAGATACAACGAAGATAGCTCAAATTTGCCTTATGGGTTTGGAGGATAAGGTAACAACTTCAGAACCAAATTTAGATTTTACTTATGATGAGCTTTACAATGCTTTTTGTGAATTATTGTATGAATTTAAAAAGGCTGATTCGAAAATGAAGAATTTGAAAAATAATTGTGATACAGTTGAAAAAGATAAAAATGAAGTTTATGAAAGAAACAAGATTTTACAAAGAGAATTAAGTATGACTTGTGAAAGATTTAAAACTATCCAATTTGAAAAGGAAGAACTTCTTGAAAAGAATAGAACTTTACAAAAAAGAAATACTATTTTGCAAGAAGAAGTTCAAAAGCTAAAACCCTTGGTTGAAATATTAACTTTAAGCTCTAACAAACTAAAACTGATTTTGAAAAATCAAAGAGATTCTAATAACAAGTTTGGAATCGGTTACAAAAGTTTGAATACAAATAAGTTTTCTGCATCCACCTCTTATGCTTCCAAGTACATTACATCAAAGCAATATAGACCTAAGTTTGTATCACATGCTTCTTATTCAAAGTCAAGAATTACTTGCTATGCATGTAATAACATCGGTCTCAAAGCATTTGAATGTCATTTGAAATATAATGAAAAAAGAAAATAAGAAAATTTGGGTTCCAAAAGGAACCAATCTTACTAACTTGCAAGGACTCAAGAGAGCTTGGGTACCTAAATCTACTACTTGATTATTTTGCAGGGATGTCTTGCAGCCATGAATGCAAAGAAAAGATGGTACCTTGATAGCAGCTGTTTAAGACATATGATGGGTGATATAGATCAATTCTTCATCCTGGAACAAAAAAATGGTGGCATGGTAACCTTTGGTGACAATCATAAAGGAAGGATAATTGGTATTGGTAAAATTAAAATTACTCCTTCCACCTTTATTAAGAATGTACTACTAGTAGAAAAATTGAAACATAATCTGTTAAGTATCAGTCAGTTATGTGATATTGGCTTTAATATTTTCTTCAAGTCTTCAATGTGTATAGTAGTTGATCCTCTTGACTCTAGTACAAAGTTCATTGGACATAGAGTTGGCAATATATATGTAGTAGATCTTAATGATCTAGCTATGTCAAGTAATACAAGTCTTGTAGTAGTGAATGATAAGAGCAAGGAATCAAGTCTACTATGGCATAGACAACTTGGACATGCTAGTATGGATACTATTGCAAAACTTATTTCAAAAGATTTAGTTAAAGGTTTGCCAAAGTTTAAAGTAGATTTTGATTACATCTATGATGCATGCCAATTAGGAAAACAAGTGAGGGGGAGTTTTAAATCCAAGAATATTGTTTCTACCACTAGACCTTTAGAGCTACTTCACATGGATCTATTCAAACCCACTAGGATAATAAGCCTAGGTGGTATGAAGTATGGTCTTATGATTGTAGATAATTTTTGAGATACACTTGGGTTTTATTTATTGCACATAAAGATGAAACTTTTAAAGCATTCAAAAAGTTTTACAAAAGAGTTTCAAACTTAAAAAATCTTTCTATTATTTCTATTCATAGTGATCATGATACAGAATTCGAAAATCAATATTTTGATCATTTTTGCATAAAGCATGGTATTGATCACAACTTCACCGCTCTTAAAACACCATAGCAAAATGATGTTGTAGGGAGAAAGAATAGAACCTTGGAAGAAATGTCCAGAACAATGCTTTGTGAAGGCAATCTTCCAAGATACTTTTGGGCAGAAGCTATAAATACCGCTTGTTATATTTTAAACAAAATTTTAATCAGACCTATTATAAGAAAAATCCCCTATGAACTATGGAACAATAAAAAGCCTAACATTGATTATTTTCATGTTTTTGGTTACAAATATTTTGTACTTAATAAAGGTAAAGATAATCTTGGTAATTTTGATGCTAAATCTGATGAGACTATCTTTCTTGGTTACTTTTCAAATAGTAAAGCCTATCGAGTTTTCAATAAAAGAACTTGAATTGTAGAAGAATCGATTTATGTTATTTTCAATGAAACTAACATGACATCTTTTAGAAAAGAAGATTGTGCTGATGATGATGCAGGTATACTTGAACATTGATTAAAGGACATGACTATCAAAGATAAGCAAGCAAGTGAACCACAAGAAGAAATGGTAAGTAAGAATCATGAAGATATACCTGAAGAATGGAGGTATGTACATTCACATCCCAAAGAACTCATTATAGGAAATCTATTACAAGGTATTAGAACTAGAGCTTCACATAGGGTTGCACATGATCTGATTGCTTTGTATCTTATGTAGAATCACATACCATAGAAGAAGCTGAAACCGATCTTAATTGGATGTTAGCTATGCATGATGAGTTAAACTAATTTAGGAGAAACAATGTTTGGACACTTATAGAGAGACCAGTTGACTACCCTGTTATAGGTACTAGATGGATTTATAGAAACAAGCTAGATGAATAAGATAATATAATTAGGAATAAGGCTAGACTGGTAGCTCAAGGTTACAATCAAGAAGAAGGAATCGAATTTGATGAGATTTATGCAACAGTAGCTAGGCTAGAAGCTATTAGATTACTCTTGGCATATGCATATTTCATGAACTTTAAATTATTTCAAATGGATGCAAAGAGTACTTTTCTAAATGGTTTTCGATCTGAAGAAGCTTTTGTAGAACAATCGCCTGGTTTTATCGATCGCGCTTTTTCAAATCATGTTTTTAAGTTAAATAAAGCTTTATATGGTCTTAAACAGGCACCTAGAGCCTAGTATGATAGATAAAACAAGTTTTTGCTTGGAAATGATTTTGTAAGAGGTAGTGTTGATACTACCTTGTTTATTCAAAAGAAAAATAATGATATTTTGGTTATTCAAATTTATGTTGATGATATAATATGTGGATCTACCGATGAATCCTTGTGTCAAGATTTTGCTAAGTTAATGCAGGGTGAATTCAAAATGAGTCTAATGGATGAGCTGAACTACTTCCTCGGGCTTCAAATCAAACAATCGAAGGAAGTGATTCTAATCAACCAAGCCAAATATATCAAAGAAATTATCAAAAAGTTTGTCATGGAATCAAGCAAAGAAGTTGGAACACCCATGAGTCCTGCATGCAGTTAGATAAAGATGAAAATGGCACAAGTATTGATCAAAAATTGTATAGAGGTATGATCAGATCTCAACTTTATTTAATTGCCAGTAGACATGATATTTTATTTAGTATTTGTATGTATGCACGTTTTCAATCAAATCCAAAAGAATCACACATTATTGCTGTTAAAAGAATTTTCAAATATCTTAAAGGCACATGTAATATAAGATTATGGTATTCCAAGCATTCATCTTTAAAGTTAATTAGTTATTCTAATGCTGATTATGGTGGTTATAATATTGATAGAAAAAGCACCAGTGGCACATGCCAATTTCTAGGTGTCAACTTGATTTCATGGCATTGTCGGAAATAGAACTCTGTAGCACTGTCTACTGCTGAGGCAGAGTATGTGGCTGTAGGGAGCTGTTGTGCACAAGTGTTGTGGATCAAGCAATAGCTAGAAGATTATGGTGTTATCTAGTCTAAGATTCCTATCAAATGTGATAACACAAGTACTATTAATTTATCAAAAAATTCAATTCAACATTCTAGAACAAAGCATATAGAAATTAGGCATCATTTCATTAGAGACCATGTCTTAAATAATGTCGTAGAATTAGAATTTGTACCAATTGAAAACCAATTAGCTGATATTTTTACCAAACCTCTTAGCCAAGATAGATTTGAAAATATTAGAGGTGAGCTAGGTCTATGTGACCCTTATTAAAACTATTGACCTAATTTTTCAAAAAAATAGGAAAAATTATCTAGAGTTTTCAAAAGTCAATTTAGAGCCTTTGACCGCTTGATTTAGTATTGATTTACTCATAGAAACCATTAGTTTGATCATTCGAGCTTTATCCTATGTTTTTGCTCGAGCCGACTCGAGCAATCCCTGTCCTGTCGAGCCAACTCGAAGGATGAGTTGAAGCTTTTTTAAATAGGGTTCCGTAAGCCTTCAAACCTATTTCCTTTTCGCTTCTATTGTTGAACTCCAACCATTCCCTCTCCTAAGCCTTAGAAAAACCTCTAGAACCCTTCCTAATCTCCAATCCGAGCAAGATGGGTCCTAGAAAGGTTGTTGCAAAGAGATCGAAGAGGGTTGTTCGATCGGTTATGGAAGAATGAAGGATAAAAAGAAGGTTGGATGCCTTGGCTTCACATTCCATGGAAGAGTAGCATGAAGAGCAGCAATCTGAAGCTCCAGAAGCCCCCAGGTAGATCGTCCTTATGGGAACTAGACAGGTAACATCTGGAAGATTTGTGGATTTCAACTTTGTAGAGCAAGAAAACCTAAGGATAGGAGATTGGCTTGATGCTCAGGGTTGGAAATCATTGTGTATGCTTGATTTGCCCACATATCCAACCCTAGTGAGATAGTTTTTTGAGAATCTATCCCTGGGTACCTTTCATTTGGAATCCACTGTTAAAGGAAAAAGCATTGTGCTGAATGAACAAAAATTGAGCAGTGTTCTTCAAATTCCCAAAGAAGGAGAATGTTATTTGCTGTTGAAGGAAAAGCAGAGGACATTGAGAAAAGTCCTAGAGAGAAGTGATGTATTTGGGATTATTCATGTCAGAGCAAATCAATTATCCTTGGAGATGAGGCTAACTCATAACATCATTAGCTAAGTGTTATTTCCTAGAACAGGAAGACTCGACCGGGTAAGTGAAAAAGATTTGATGTTTATGATATGTCTGATTAAGGGGAAGGCCCTCAACTTGCCCTACATTATGATCTCTCAGATGAGGGAAGCAGCTCGTAGGGCAGGAGCCTGCCTTCCCTATGGTATGGTGTTTACCCTTTTTTTTCAGGATGCTGAGGTTGATCTATCAGGTGAGGATAGTAGGCCCCTGTTACACACTGATAGGTACAATATGAAATCTTTGAACAGAATGGGGTTTCTTAAGGTTGATGGACATTGGATTCAGAAGACCTCCTGGTAGAGAGCTACACATTCTGATAAGGAGTCCAATGAGGATGACCAGGCTGGACAACCACAGGGCATTGAAGCAGAGTGATGGGGACATCTATAATAAGAATATATACTTTGATTAACTCACTTTGTTTTTGTAGCTATAGTCAATAACGTTTTCAAAGAAAGTTACAAATTTTATTGAAACATCTTCATAAGCTAAATTTTCTTGAAGCATGATTTGGCTCATAAGTCAACACATGGAAGAAGCCCATTAATTTTCTTGAAGCATGTTCATGAGCCAAATTTTTTTGGAGCATGATTTGGCTCATAAGCCAACACATGGAAGAAGCCCGTTCGCTCAAGCCCAAAGCATGATGGAGGGTGTCCTCTTCAAGTCCAAGACCAACCATTCAAGCCTCTTCAAGACCAAGCCCAAGCCCAATTCATGCCAAGATTTGAAGCACATGGGGAACAATTCACCAAACAACCTTGGGAGAGAAGGAATTACACTATATCAAGAGTTTTATGGGGAACATAAAGATTCCTTCCACTATCCCAACAATATTTGATATGTGGGATGCCATAACTTATGACACCTAAGCCTCCACATCAGTATTTAGAAGCCACATTAGGATCTTCTAGATGCCACATGTCAAAGTGGTTGTAACTTTCTACCAATAATTTGTTTTTAGTTAAAACCACTTACCTAAAAATTGTTGGAGCAAACTAAGCCATCCTTATCCCCTCCTCTCTACCCTTGGATGAAATTCTTAGCATTGGAGCCTATAAATAGGGCCCCTAGGCTCTCCTTGTATTCATTCTATTCTATGATTTGAATTAATGAAAGGATTGTTTCCTTGTATTCTAGTTTTCTTGAGTTCTTGTTTGGAGTGAAAGTTTTCTAGCTAGTTTGAGTGTGTAGATCCTTATCCAAGGAGAGAATGAGAGTTTTTTGAGTTTGAGTTTGAGAGTGAAGAGTGCTTTTGTAAGGAGAAAAGGATGGGATGCCCATTGATGGATCTATGATCAAGCTCCAGCCCCAAGCCGCCGGTCACTTTCTTCTTCTTCCTTTTTTTCTTTGTTTCCATTCCAACTCCAATTCTTCTTCCATGTCTAATCCCAAATTTTTTTACAGGTTCTCTTAGGTTCCTAGGTCAAGGATGAAGGTCTCCATGCCATCGATCAAGGCTAAGGTGAGTCTCAAAGTAGAGAGTGCCAATCTTGACTTCTAGGCCTCAATCCTTGAGCGAAGAAAGATCATTCTTTTACCAAATAATTAGCCATCATTGTTGGTAGGAAAACTCTTCCTAAGCTTTATTAGATCTGATCATTTGAAGGTTAACTTACCCTAGTAGTGATGGTTTCCTTGCCAAGAAGATCCTAATCCTTATTTTGAACTAGATCTACATTGCGGGTCTTAAAAATTAGATCAACTAGTCTCCTTATGAAAATTTTTTCTTGGATTAATTTAGCCCATTTATTTGATAATTAATTACTCAAGTTTGCTTGCTGGTTAGCTTGCTAAAACTCTCAATTCATCATTTTATTTTCGTCCCCCATCACAGAGTGACTTACTGATGAGGCTAGACCTTCTGAGCCAGCACCCACTCTACCTCAATCACCTGTGAGAGAGTCTGATACTGGTGGTTCGAGAGATGATCAGAGATTGCAGGTTATCTTGGATGAGCTCTCTACTTTGCAGTGAGGCAGAGCAGAGACTGATGCCAAGATAGTTACTCTACATACTGAGATGAGGGATGGTTTTCAACAAATCTTGATAGTTCTTCTGAAGATCAGTGTAGCTGGCCCATCAGCACCTCTTCCACCACCACCAGGACCAGATGATGATGCTGACATTGGACAAGGAGAGACTGACCCTTCTACTAGCACACCTATTGCAGATACTCCTACAGTTGGGGATGGTACTGGTGCATAGGTCACTAAGGGACAGAGCACTGGTGTATCAGACACTCTAGCGACTTAGATTCTTTCAAGTACCAGCAATTTAGCCTTGTTTGATCCTCATTCTGTGCAGCCCACTCCCATCATGATCTCTTCAGAACCTCCTTCCAAGTCTAGACCTAGAGTTCCAAAACCTATTGCTCCCATTAAGACTAGACTTAGGGACCTTAGGCCTAGGTTTCCTAAATTTAAACCTCAACTTGGCATTTTAGAAGTTGGCTCTTCTTCCAGTGAAGATGAGTCTAGTACTTCTTTCTGAGCATTAGGTCTTTTTTTTTCTGCATTTTCTCATATATGTGATACTATTTTGTAGTGTTTAGCACTTTTGTACTATATCACATCCTGTACTGACTTTCCATATATATATCTTTTGAAAATTTTGTGTTTTGATTGATATATATGTATGAATGATTGTGAATGAATGTTATCACTAAAATGTATATGTTTTGTTGCTGACAAAAAGGGGGAGAAGAGCATGAAAATGAATAGAAAAGCATGATAAAAACAAATAGTATATTGCATATCAAGCATAAATTACCTTGTTATATGAGAAAGGGGGAGCAATTATTGAAATTTCTTTCAAATATAAAGTGAAATGTTCTCCTGACTAAAGTTGGAAATTAGTATATTGGTGATTAGTATATAATCTGATACTTGCTTATAGCTTTAGTGCATGAATAGTATAATAACCTTATTGTCGTGATACATGTTGATACGTTGTTTTGATACTAGTTCATTTCAACATCTTGATTCTTCATTTGTTCTGATACATACTACCTTAAATATGCACTGATACATGTAAATATCGGTACATAGTATGTCATTACATGTAATTGTGAAGTGTTCTAAAGCTTTTCATGCCCAGTGTTTTGTCATCATCAAAAAGGGGGAGATTGTTGAACCTTGGAATGATTTTGATGATTACAAAACATTGGAGCATGTATGCATTTCTAACTCTTTCAATTACTCAAGAAATTCTTGCAGGAAGTATTTATCATTGTATCATTTGGCTTTCTATTCAGTTGAAGTGTATTCCAGTATTGTATGAACTTATGTACATCTCAAGTTGTAAAGCCCTAATTTTTATCCTTGTAATCTTGTAAAAAGGGCTAAAAATTAATAAAAAGTGAGTATAAATAGGTTAGACATCTATGGTAAGTTTTTTGAAGTGTTTGGAAGACTTGCTCTTGTTAGAAACTTGCCTTGCTTGAGCCGACTCATCGACCTCGAGCTGACTCATGGACCAAGAGCCGACTTATGTTCTGGCATGGCACGGAGAGTCTCAAATTTCAGAAGTTTGAGCCAACTCGAGCATAATGAACAGACTCATCCAGAAGTTGTAAATCACAGGTTTCAGAAACTCAAAAGTTCAACCCAACTCAACCCAGAAGAGCTGACTCGTCCAGAGTGTGTTTTTGGTCTCTCTATGACTTCGAGCCGACTCAAGGTTCTCGAGCTGACTCGAGTGTCAGGTTCTGGCTTTTAACGGCTAGTTGCTGAATTAATTTTTTGAATTCAAAAGAGACTCCAACGGCTATATTTTGGTTCCCTAGGCTCTACAATGGCTAGTTTTGCTTGAAAACTATAAAAGAGAGTATTTATGATGGATTAAATGATGATTATTGATTATTCATTGAAAGTTAAAGAGCATTCAAGTGAAGTTCAAGTCTTTCACCAACCAAATTCAAGTGAGCATTCAAGAAAGGATTCAAAGCTTCTCCAACTCATCTTCATTCATTGAATCCAACTTTTGAGGAGTCAAGAAGTAGCTTTAAGAGTATTCAAGAGCATATAAAGCAAAGCTTCAATTTGAATTTCATTGACAACTACTAAACAAATTGGGTTTGTTGTAAAATTGCTATTTTCATTTGATATATATTGTTTTCTCTCCAAGAGCAGCACGGGGCTGTGTCTTGTGAGTGTTGAAAGGTTTTTAGGTGAGCCTATTAAAACCTAAGCTTGAGTTTCTTTGGTGAGCTTGGTACTAAAAACCAAAGGGAGTTAGGTTCTTGGTTAGCATGTGTTAAAACCAAGTGTTAGGTTTCTTTGGTGAGCCCAGTTTAAAAACCAAAGTGTAGAGGTTTGGATTATGAGCCTGTTAAAACAATCCGACTGTATTCTGGTGGGGGATATATTTGAAATCCCAAGTGGTACTTGGGTAGTGGACGTAGGAGTGGTTGCTTCAAACCACTCTAATTTCTTTGTGTTTGTGATTGTGTTTGATTGATTTCTTTGTGTTTGTTGATTTAATTACTTTCATTGCATAATCTATCACAACACCAATATTAAATAATTTTTTTAAAGTGCACATACTTGAAAGTTTTTATTATCCCAATTCACCCCCCTCTTGGGAAGCCACCTGGACAACATGGTGTTCTCTTCATTTTGATCATCAAGATTTTCCACTCGAGAACCCCCTCATGGCCATGGACTTTTTTGCGTCATGGTGTCACCATGGGATGGAGAAGATGACCAGCGACGAGCTCTGGAGGAGGGAGGTGCCGGCGATGAGAATATCCGATGGAGAGGTGGCTAGAATCTTTGTTTGGTCCACAGTTCTACATTGTGGACCGACTTCAATGGCTGCTCATGGACTGCTCTTCGTTTCGTAGACCAAGCGGCCGGTCCATGGTGGATCAGCTGCTCCAAAATTCATGTAATTTTTTCATCAAATCTTCAAAAATCAATTCTGGGTTCGTTTTAGATTCGATTCGCTTCAAACTTGTTTCGTTTGAACCCTTAAATTGAACTATTCATGTTGACACTCTTCTTTCATATAAAAGATATATAAAAGTATCCATTCAAAATAAATAAAGATAATTTAATTATTGAATTAATATTTATATATATATATATTTATTGTAGTTATCAGAAACATTGCCTGATCTAGAACTGAAACCAATTCTTGATGCACCCATTGAAACTTTCTTAGTGAACCTTAATTGAGAAGTCCACTTAGTGGTATTCTAAAAGCATATAAAGAAGCTATCAGATGAGATATTATTGAAATAAGGGATCATGATTTTAAAAATCTTATAATTGATGTCTCTGTATTCAGTACTAATCTTGAGAACTGCATCCAAAATCTTTCCATGATATTGAAATGATGTATGGAGGCATGTTTAATATTAATCTAAAAAAAGTGCTTAGCTTTAAAATGGGAAGGTATATTGACCAAACACATCATATCCGAGAAAGGGAGTAGGGTAAATCAATTCATAATTAAAGAAATTCCTAAACTTTCATCTCCAATCCCAGTCCAACAAACACAATCCCTTCCAATTATCATATAAACTGTAATAATATTTTATCCTGGAATAACATGCTTGCCTAGTGTACTTTATTGATTTGAGCTAATCATCATAAAGTACTCTATAAATAAATTTCTATCATGATGATAAGACCTTCTAATTGGCCCTATCATTTTGATATCGTGATGGACATATTAAAGCTAATTATCCACTGAACTCTCTCATAACTCTGGCTAAAGATGTTAGACTTAGCATTTATTGGGAGGCAACCCAATATTTATTTTTATACTTTTAAAAATAAAAAAAATAAAAAGCTAATTTTTGTAGTCTTTATCTTGTTGATAAGCTCCTCTTCTTAGGTAACTTCTATCCTGATATATATAATTTTGTCCTTATGGTTTGAATTTATTTCTTTAACTTGTTTATACCATTAGAGATGGTGGTATTTAAGTTGGAGGGTAGGGACAAATTTTTAAAATTTTTGAAAAATTTTTAAAAATTTTGAAAATCTTTAAAAATCTTTGAAAAATCTTTTGAAAATTTTGAAAATATATATTTTTTAAATAGATCACGTGCCAAGAAGGAAAATCTTGAACAAAAATAGATAAGAAAAAAGTAATAGAGTTAGAAGGTATTTGCTAATAACTATAATGAGTCAAGGAGTAGACTAGTTGGTTAGACTTTTAATGGCCTACTTAGATCACCTAAAGGCTATTAGCACTTCCAATTGCACATGCACATTGACAAGGCAAAGTAGGTGTTGGTTGTAAGGTCAACTAAGGATCTAATTATCACTAAAAACTAGTAATTGATATACAACCCAATTATAAAAACCTGAATTTAAGAAAAGAGCTACTTACCTAAAAAAATCAGGCAATGTGAAAGCTACTCAAGTTCAAGGAAAGAGCTATCTACCTGAAATAAAAGTATAAAATATAAAACTATATGCGGATTGCCCTAAGCTTAGTAATCGGGTCTTTGCACCTAAGTCAAGTATGGAGGTTCACATCAAATAGTGAAGGGAAAGCCATGATGATCAGCACTCAAAAAAAACTTAGATAGTGTGAAAGCTACCTCATATTCATGAGCTTGATTTGGAGGTGTATTAAAAATTAACCAAAATAGTGATAAGTAAATAAACATTTGTCCTTTACAAGCTAGCATTAAAATGCTAAGTTAGTCATCATGAACACAAGTGTTGTAGATCTTTAGATTAATTTTAAGGAAGTTTCTAATTATGCTACCTATGAAATTTATTTCAGAAACTCAATACTTAGTAATACTTACCAGATCTTTTTACTTTCAATCCTAGATCTATTTTTGTAAAGGATCTCTTAATGATACATGGTTCTAATTTAATACTTATATGTCTATTACATTGCTAAGAGACTAGCAATGAGTAAGTTGGGGATATGATAAATCACATATTTATACATTTATTTTAAATATTTTAAGAAATTATTGGCACTAATTTCTTTTAAAAATCCTAATTTTATAATTAAACCAAACTTTCTTGCAAAATTAATTATTTTTAAAATATCTTTGAAAAATGTAAAATTAATGCACATTTATGATAAGTAGATATTGAGCCAAGTGTTAATCTAAGAACTAAAATAATTTCACATCCATTAAAATAGTTAATGAAAAATTTAATTCAGGTTTCTTCCTCATTGGCAGGTATAATTAATTTGGTGGAGATATTTGAAACTTTGGAATCCAAAAAATTGGTTGAATTAATAATTGAGGCACTCGCCAACATGAAGGGGTCGATGTGTAGGTCGAGAGGAAGCAAACAGGAGTCAAATCAAAGGTAAGATGGATCCAAAATCAAATACAAATATGAATTGCATGAGTTTTGGAGTAGTTAGTCCACAGATTCAATTTCATTGACCAACATCTTCCTTGATTTCTTTCAAGCTCCCTACCACCCTTGTTGGCCATCGATGCTTCGCCATCGCTTCACCAATCCATGATGCCATCACTGCCCCACTCCCTGCTGGTCACTGTCGCCCGTCATTGTTGATTGCCATGCTAGATGCCATTATCGCTGATCGGTTTGCCATGGCCACCACCCACCATCATTGATGTAGCCTTCGCTCATAGCTCCATCCTCCTGAGATGCCATCCCACTATCTCTCGACATCGCTGCCTGGCTCACCGTTGCCATCTTCCCTTTCCATCACCATAGGCATGGCCATCATCACCACTCGAGATGCCCTTACTGCCATCCCCAAGCTCACCGTCAGCCACCGCTCCCATCACCAGCCTTCCCCTGATTCGTCACTTCCTCCACAGGCCTGATCCCTACCACCAATGCCATTCCCTAGCCTTCCTCTTCCTTGGTTTTGAGCCACCACCACCCATCCTTATCGGCCTGAGACACCCAATGCCTCCCATCTCTACCTTCATCTTCCCTATCATCAGCACACCATGTCCTTCCCATCCTGAGCCACCCATCACACCACCTTCATCCTTCCTAACTCTATCACTGGTCTGATGATGGAAGCCACTGAGTCCACTATCATCTTAGCATAGTCCATGTCGAAGGAGGCTTGATCTTCATGCGATGCATAGAGAAGGTGTTTGTTTAAGATCCGAGGGCCGAGAGCAATCCAAGTGAAGATCCAATGAGCACAATTTAATCCGATTAGAGATGAGCATTGATGAGCTTGATTTGCAAAATTATGGTGTGATTTGATGAAGATCTAATGGCCATGGGTTGAATAACAATCCTATTGCAAGTCTAAGTCTCAGTTTGATATGAAATAAGCCTACCTCCCCTCTATTTAAAGAACCCCTGGATTATAACTGAAATCCATCCTAGAGAGAGGTTATGGTATAGGGTAGAGGGCATAGCTTGGATTGCTGGTTGGCCTCTAAGAGTGAGGTTTATTAGAGGAGAGTTCTACCCCTCACTATCTTCAAGCCTATTCTATCTCCAAGATCATGATCCAAAGAGGAAGAAGAAGAGGAAGCCCAGTTCACTCCGTAATGTATGATGGAAGAAGATGAGGTGACATCATCCAACTTCCCGACGAGGCTACGACGAATCAACTTCAAATGCCTTGATATAGTTTATTTATTTATTTAGTTATTATTTTCTTGTAATTAGGTTTTAATTAATGCAAGATTTATTTTTATGTAATTTAAATTTATGTAATTTATTTGTGTCATAACTAGATGCTAAGATCTGATTAGTAGATCGAATGTATCAAGTTTTAATTTTCTTTCATGCTTTTAATTTATATTTTTCCAACTTTCAAATATATTTTTTTTAAAAATCAAAGATTTTAAATTTTCCTAAGCACTGCCTTCTCCATGGATTCGACCCAACTTATTATGTTCTATGCAATTTTGATTAATTAGAAGTCAGATAAGTAAATCGATAATCATGATGTCTTAATGACAACATCGTGAATCTATTAATAGTCCTAGAATCTATCAGTAGACTTATCCAGTTGTTGCAATTTGACATGAGCTAGACATTCCCAAATGTTGATGTGACTAAGACTTGGTTTCCTACCATGCCATATCTTATATGGTATGGTAGGAATGGATTTAGAGGGAACGTTATTCAATATGTAAGCTACAGTAAGTAGGGTATGTCTCCAAAAATATAATGGTAAATTGATGAAGTTCATTATAGATCGGACCATATCTAATATGATCCTATTTCTCGTTTTCGATATCCCATTGTGCTAAGACATACCAGATGTTGTCCATTATGAAACTATACCATTATTCTTAAGATAACCCAGTCCTTAATTTAATTAGAGAACCTTAAGAGATCTTTCTATTTGCTTCTCAACTTCATGTCTAAACTCTTTGAACTTTTCAAATACTTCAGACTTCTGTCTCATAAGAAATACATACCTGTATCATAAATAATCATCAGTAAAGGTTATGAAGTATTGATAACTATCTTTGGCCTGCACATCAAATGGCCCACACACGTTAGTGTATACCAAGGCAAGTACCTCTATGGCCTTCTCCAGATATCCTACAAAGGGTAATTTGGCCTCTTACCTTGAAGGTAGGGTTCATAAACTAGAAATGAATTTGAATTCAATGGTGAAGGATATCATCCTTCTCCATTTTGTTTATCCTATCCTTATTAATATGACCAAGTCTTAGGTGCAACATGTACTTATGGTTTAGGTCATCTCTAGGTCTCTTTTGACCTATGACATTCACTAATTGCTCATTGACATTGACTGACTCATCAGTATGATTAGTATGTAAATGGTAAAGACTATCAATCATAAAGCCATGTGAAACCAAATTATTTCTAAAATAAATAGAGCAATGGTCTTTATTAAAACTAAAACTATATTCTTCCTATACTAATACAAATATATAAATTAAATTTTTGCTAGCAATAGGTACATAGTAATAGTCTCTAAGTATTAGACAATATTCTAATGGTAATTGAAGAGGGTAGGTACTTATATCAATAGTCCAACTTTTGTGCCATTGCCGACCTGAAAGATCACTTCATCTTCCCTCAACCTTTTATACCCTTCCAAACCCTATATTGAAGTGAACAAATGTGCACTTGAACTAGAGTCTATGACCCAACTAGATGTAGAAGAAATAATCAGGTTCATTTCAATAATGAGCATCTCTAACATACCTTCTAAAGGTGTGTCAACTCTTTTCTTTAGACTCTCTAGGTACATAGAATCCCTTGACCTCTTCAAGATCCCTTTTGTATCTTGATCTAAGACATACCCTAAAGCTTTAGGCTAGTCCCTATGATTGGATTTAATCAAATGGTTAGACTCAAAGTTTGGGCTAAGGGAATTGGAGTTGACATTATGATATGAAGAGAGAAAAGATTCTAGTTAGATGGTCATACTCAATCAACTATTATCATAAAACTAGGATAGGATTTCATGCATGAATTTTTCTTTAAAATCAGCAGAAGTAAATAAGATTAAAAATAATTTTAATCTCTAAATCATGAATTAGAATAATTATAAAAATCTATCCTACAGGATCATGACAGGATATGAAAAGAGTATAGATGCTGAAAATAAAATCAGCATGCATCGATCTAATTGATGCATGCTATAAATCTAATCTACAACTATAAATAGGATCGAATCCTTTACCTCATCGTGGGATGATGAACAACACTACTGATGGAGCATGGTAGAAGGTTTGGACATCATCTTGTAGTTGTACAGGGTGTCTGGCCTCTATAAAAGGTCTACACGAAGCCCTGAGAAATCATCTTCACTAGAGTGCTAACTCCATGTGAAGGCTATGGATGGAAAGAGTCCATGGATGGAAAGAGCTCAATTATTGAAATTCAACTATATAAATGGTACTCAAATCAGAGTTTAAATGGGCCTAGAATTACAAAGATCAATTTAATCAAATATTAGCATGGATTTTAAAGTAGCTGGTCCATGGTGGACCGGCCGCTCAGTTTACAAAATGAGAAGCGGTCCATGGCTACCATGATTGCAAGTCCATGGGGCCTTTCCATGGACCATCAGCCTTCTTGAGCCATTTCATCATCGGAGAAGCCACCAGAGACCTTCCCCTCATCACCAAGAGCCGCCCACCACTGGAAAGAGCCACAAAGGAGCCATTTATGATCGAAAAAGTGCTGGACAACCATCACAGCCCAGCCATCTTCCTTTGATTAGATACTTAACACAGTCCACCTCCCACCACTATCTGCCCCCTCGTTGCTTGCCAGAGAAGTTTCCTTCAAGATGCCATGATGCTGGCATGCCCATCACTGCCACCAAGCCATTGTGAGCCATGACTACTAGCATCTTCTCCATCCTCCCCTATTTCTTGATTCCAAGACAAATGCCCATCGCCATCTTCCTAAGGGGCTTGTTGCCGGCCATCCACCATCCAAACACTAGCCACAAACTACATCTTCCTACCAAGCCATCATCAAGCCACCATCGCCTCTCCCTGTTTAGTTGCCTGCACCAATCCAAGCCATTTTTCCCTTCTTCCTTCCATGTTGTCGCCATCCATAGATCACCATCATCCGTCCGCTCACCGTAGTCTATCATGGACTAGGATTGATCACCAGTCAGAGGTTGAATTCGACTGGGAGGAGGAGATCTCGGGTAATCCAGGATTTGGTGTGCATGCAGGAAGGAAATTGAGCCACTACTCGACAACTAGAAATCCATCAAGTAACAGATCAATGGTTGAGATTAGTCCTCACGATATATGGAAAATTATGATCTAGATCGACTCCAAATTTGATCGAGCGAAAGCTCTTAATGAGCTCTATAAAAAGAGGACCCCAAGCAATAATACAGGTATGAGTTTCAGCAACAATATTTTATTTTATTTTTCTTATTGTAAATAGTATAGGCTTTGAGCGAGAGGGAGAGGAAAAAAGAAAATAGATTCTTCAAGGGAGGAGTTGTTGTGATAGAGCTCCAAATCTTCAAGAAGATGTATCTAGGAGCCATGCTTGATTGAGGTATAGTCTGTAGGGAAGTATAGGTTCCATGCTTTAGTTTTGTATTTGCTTTTTCAATTCTATGCAATTAAATAAAGTTTTAATTTTTTTAAAACTCTTTTCTATTTGATTTCTTAAAATTAATTACCTAGGTGGGATGGATCATGATCCTAACATGATATGGTCCATACTTAACATAAATAATTGATTCTAGGATTTTCATCCACTTATCTTGTTAGGGCCTTTTCAACTCAATCGTTGGATAGCCTATACTTGTGAAATGGGCCATGATCTTAACAAGATATGGTTCATACTCAACAAAATAGTCTATGCTAAGGATTAGTTTGAAGGATTCCAAAATAATTATGGACTTTGATTGCTTAGATTAGAACATATGCATGATTTATGTTTGTGACTACCTGAAAATCTGAAGATATCTTTTTATCATATAAATCCCTCGATCTTCTATTTAATTTAAATTGATTAGTTTTAACTAAACTATTATTTATCCTTTTAAATCTAAATATTTATTTATTTTTTATTTTTTTCATGAAATAATTATCCTTGATCCCCAAGGATACGATCTCTACTTACCTTAGTTATAGTAGTGAGTTAGGTTTTTATCTTTGACCACCTATGATAGCGATCAAAATTTTAGCACCATTACTAGGGATCAAGGAATGATTATTTTATGAAAAAAGTATTTTTTTTTTATTTTAGTTATTACTCACTTTAGTGTCATTATCTGTTTTAGTTGCCTTACTTATTAGATTTTCTTTTATTCTTGTTAACATAAAAAAATTACTTTCCTTCTTTTCACAAATCAACTCCTAATCTAATTAACTTTTCCTTTCGATTAACTTACCTTAAATAACCTAAAAAAAATAAAAATCTACATGTTGCCCAGGTGGCTTTTTCCCAAGAGGGGGGTGAATTGGGAATTACAAAATTTCTTGTAAATATGTGCACATGTAGTTCCTTTAGTGGTTGAGTGTTGTGTTAATCAGAGAATAAGTGCATAAGCAAAAAAGTAAGTAAAGCACAGCACAAACAAAACAAGTTTAGAGTGGTTCGGAGCAACCCAGCTCCTACATCCACTACCCAAGTTCACCACTCGGGATTTCCACTATATACCCATAAATCAGAAAAAGTTGGATTGTTTTATAGGCTCACAATCCCAACCTCTATCACCAATAACCCTAGTATTCTAAGAATAGAATAAAAAGGCCACAGAAATGACAAACTAAGTTGTCTGATGGTTGCCGATGTAGCTCGAGTGAAGCTCAATTGAATGCTCTTCTATGCACTTCAATGGCTTCCTTGCTTTCCTCAAAAGATGCTTCAAGCTTCTGATAAGAGTTGGTGAAGGCTTGAAGATTGACTTCAATGCTCAAGTGTTCTCTTTTCAATAACTGTTCAATAAATGTTCAATAACTCATTAGCCTTTCTAAGAATGTTCTCATACCTCATTTATAGAGACTTCAACTGCCTTCCCTTGATTTTGAACGTTGTAGACCATTGGGAAGTGACAGGTTACCGTTGGAGCACTTTTGGAATTCAAAATCAGAAAATTGGAACTAGCCATTGGAAGTGACCCCGTCATTCTAGTCAGCTCGGACATTCTTCGAGTCGGCTCGGATCAGGTTCGGGTCAGCTGGGCTGAATGCCAGTCGGCTAGGTTTCACAGTTGAGAAAATAGTTCACTTTAGATGAGTCGGCTAGGTTGAAATCCAGTCGGCTCGGATCCCTGAGTTTCTCAGAATATTTTCAACTAAGTTCTGGACTAGTCGGCTGGGACTTTGTGCCAGTCAGCTGGGTCTGCATGCCAGAGATCTTCTTTCATGTGCCAGTGCCAGAGTCGGCTAGTTCCTCCATCCAGTCGGCTTGAGATTGGTTCTTCACCCAGACCAATTCCTATTCTCCAGAACTCACAAGCCAAGCTTTGTAGGCTTTCTTCAGATCTTCTTACAACACAATCAAGAAAAATTGAAGCTTGAAACTAGTAGAAGCAGCTCTTTATCTTTGATTCAAATAGGATTTTTTGTTGGGTTCTTCTTTACAAGATTCTAATTACTTACAACTCAGCATAAAGAAATAAAAGTTGTAGGGTTTTAAAAAAATATATCAAAGTAGTCATCCTACAAAAACTTATCAATCATTTGAAGAGTTGTTAGATAACCAAATATATGCTCCAATATTTTGTTATCATCAAAATCACTTCAGGGGTCAACAATCTCCCCCTTTTTGATGATGACAAAACACTAGGCATGAAAAAATCTATTCTATTAGCAAGTATGGATGTATATCATAGTAAGCATTTACATTTGTTTGACGTATCATGATATTAACTGTATTCTCAAATGAGTATCAATGTATGCTATACAGTTATACACAAAGCCAAATCAATAAAATGTAAGTGTCAGATAATAAGTGCTTGTGTATATTAAGCAACATTAAGCATTGACAGTTAGATGTAATTAGTAGAGAGCATAATAGTAATCATTGAAGCAAATTAAACATATATTTCTTCCCCTTTTTATAAAATTTCTAATCAACGTTAAATTTCTCCCCTTTTTTCATTTATTTAACCACTTTAGCAGAAAAAAGTATGCAATATTCATTAAGCTCCTTCTATCTAATTAACTTTAACAGATATATTGCAATTCTATTAAGCTTCTACTTTAATGCACTTTATTGTATAATAGTTCTCCCCCTTTTTGTCATCAAATCAAAAAGGTTATACAATTAAGCTTAGATTTTAAATAGATTGAGATTGTATCAAGGTTTGTTTGAGATAATTTCACTTTCTCAATTTAGAGAGAGAATTCTATTTAAAAATATTATAGAGTGTTAACAAGATACAAGGAATACACACATGTGGCCAAAAAGATATTCATTGTATTTCCATCAAAAGATTCAGTACATTGATCATTACATAATCAAAAAAGAGTTTCCAAAAAGTACAGAAATGACTAAAGACCTACTCACTATCAGATTCTTCCTTAGATACATTGGTAGGCATACTTGCACCATACCAAGAAGCAGGTCTAGGAGGTCTACTAGAAGATGCATGAGGTGGAGGTGCTCTAGGATGGTGAGAAGTGGTAGGACTCCTAGAGGAAATAGGAGAAGGATCATAAAGAGGTCTAGTCCTAGCAGTGATCTCCAAGGATCTAATAGTACCATAGATTGAGACCATCTCCATCCAGATTGCACCAAGTTGCTGTTCCATGTCCTTGAGGCTTGTAGGTACCTTGTTCATAGCCTCTTTCATTTCACCAATTTTTTTTTGCATTGATATGAGTTTAGAAGCTTGGACATTAGCAAAAGCTTCAACAGATCCTCTAAGTCTTCCAAGTTCTGACCTGATAATCCCAATGCCTCGACTGTAGTCATCTGCCATCTGTCTTGTCTCTGTAATTATTTCCAAAGTGCATTTGGCTTCATTCAATTCAGTTCTATATTCATTTAATGTTGCATCAACTAAATTCTTTATGCCTTCAGAACTAGAAGAAATAAGGTCTAGGATAGGTTGAAGTTCCACTTGAGGTGCAGATCTTAAAGTTTCTATTGCTTCAACCTTTCCTTACAAACTTGTAACATGTTCTTCCAGTTGAGATAGTCTACTATTCACTGACTATTTTAGATCACCAAACAGTGAAGTAATAGTCCCTGTCAGTGAATCAGTCAAAGCCTTCATTTGATCTTCAATCTGACTTTGAATGTTTGGAGGATGTGTAGCTGCCGGAGTGAAGTGTGGTAAAGGTATGTCAAATTTAGGTGCAGGCATATCAAGATCAGGAAAAGGTACATCAGCCTCCTCAAAAGTGGCAGCATGCTTAATAATAAGTGATTCAGGCTCAGGTGCAGGTGCAGTAGATGTTCCGGCTTTAGCAGTAGCAGTATCAACAGGTTCCTCATTTTCTTCTTCTTCTTCTTCACTGCTTGAACTACCTATTGCCCTGACATTGGTTCCTTTCTTTCTTCAAACACCTTCAACTAGAATGTAACCCATTCTTTCTAGTGACTTGGAGGTGTAGACATCTGTATGGTGCAGTTTAACTCCATCTTCACCTTCCAAATTCACTCTTTGGGACTTGAACAGTAGGGTTAGCATCATTCCATAGGGTAAGCAAGCCTTAGCCTTTCTAACAGTCTCGTTCATTTGCATAATGATAATATGTGATAAGTTTATCAGAGTCTTTTCTAAGATATGCTTCATGAGGCTCAGGTCTTTCTTAGTTACCCAATCAAATCTTCCTGTCAGTTGCAAAAATATTCTACAATTGAAATTATGTAGCAACCTCATTTCAAGAGACAATGTATTGGCAAAAATAGTTCTAATCCCACAAACTTCTTCCTTGTTTAGGATTGTTCTTAAAGCCTTTTCTCTATCTTGAATTACTAAGAATTTCACTCCATCAGTAGGTAAGTCCAGTAGGCCATGTAGAAATTCTTCATTAACAACGACTCTTCTTCCTTTAACTGTAGATTCTACATGATTTGTCCCCAATCTCAAATTTTCATAAAATGTCTTAACAAGAGAGGGGTAAGTCTTTTCATTTAGGGAGCAAAACTTCCTCCAACCTTGATCTTCAATCAAATCACCAATTTTTAACCCAATCTCCTTAATAAATTCAAAGTTAATGCGACGGCCAGAGGTTACCGGTCTTGTGGACATTGAAGGGATTTGACTTGGAGCACTTGGAGCATCCCTTGCAGATTCTTCCATAAGTTTCTCACTATGAGCAGTGGCAGTCGGCTCTTCTTGACACCTCTTAGTCCTTCTTTCCCTTTCCATGGATGGAGCAGCCCTAATAGAGCATTTCCTGGTAGCACATTTTGGAGCTATTGCTAGGAAAGAGGAAGAAATGAGAGATTGGAGAGCTTATAAGGAAGATAGGAGTTTTTGGAATAGGATTAGGAGAGGAACGAATCGTTAGAAAAGATGAAATGAAGGTTAGATGGCTTGGAATGGGGTTTATGCCTCAAAATAAAAAACTCAGGCACGAAATTCTAGTCGACTCGAAAAAGCCCTAGAGAGGCTCTAGTCGGCTCGGTCAGAGCTCGCCCAAAATACACAGAGAATCTAGTCGATTCGAAAAAGCTCGAGCCGGCTAGGCCAGAACTCATTCAAAACATGTAGAAAAACCAGTCGACTTGGTTTAAAAACCAGTTGACTCGAAGAGAGAAATCAGGTTTTGGAAATTTCGAACACAATTATGAGAGATTTTTGGAGAAAATTTCAAAGGAAATTTAGGCTCTATGATAGAGAATGAAATCAGGAGGTTCTCTAGATGATGTTTCCTTAAATTTAAAGGAATTAGATTAGAGAATTTAAAAAGGATCACAAAGTCCTAATTCACTTCTAATTAGTTCAAACCTGTCTTGATTAAGTGGCTTAGTAAATATATCAGCTAATTGATTTTCAGTAGGAACAAAATCAAGCACTATATCACCATTTGAAACATGATTTCTAATAAAATGATGTCTAATTTCAATGTGCTTGGTTCTAGAGTGTTGAATTGGATTCTTTGTCAAATTGATAGCACTTGTGTTATCACATTTAATTGGAATTTTAGATTGTGATACACCAAAGTCTTCTAGTTGTTGTTTAATCCATAACACTTGAGCACAACAACTACCAGCAGCCACGTACTCTGCCTCAGTAGTGGACAAGGCTACGAAGTTTTGCTTCTTACAGTGCCATGAGATTAAATTCAACCCTAGAAATTGGCATGTACCGCTAGTGCTTTTTCTATCTATTTTATAATTAGCATAGTCAACATCAGAGAATCCAATCAAATTCAGGGTAGAATGTTTAGAATACCAAATTCCTAAATTACTTGTTCCTTTCAAGTATTTAATTATTCTTTTAACATCAAGCATATGTGTTTCTTTTGGTGATGACTGAAATCTAGCACATACACATACACTATATAATATGTCAGGTCTACTTGTAGTCAAATACAATAAGGATCCGATCATACATCTATACAGCTTTTGGTCAACATTGGATCCATTTTCATCTTTGTCCAATCTGCAAGTTGGGCTCATGGGTGTGCTCATTGATTTGCTACTCTCCATACCAAACTTTTTGATGATTTCTTTGATGTATTTGGCTTGGTTGATGAAGATGCCTTCCTTTGTTTGTTTTACTTGAAGTCCAAGGAAGTAGTTTAGCTCACCCATTAAGCTCATTCCAAATTCTCCCTGTATAAGCTTAGCAAATTCTTTACACAGAGATTCGTTAGTTGCACCAAAAATGATATCATCAACATATATTTGTACAACTAAGATATCATTATTCTTGTTTTTGATAAATAAGATTTTGTCTACATTTCCTCTTGAAAAATCATTTTCAATTAAGAAAGTGCTAAGTCTATCATACTAGGCTCTAGGTGCTTGTTTCAAACCATATAATGCTTTGTTTAATTTAAATACGTGGTTTGGAAAAGTGTGATTTTCAAAACTTGGTGGTTGTTCTACAAAAACTTGTTCAGAGATAAAACCATTAAGAAATGCACTCTTTACATCCATTTGAAAAAGTTTGAAATTCATGTAGCAAGCAAATGCAAGTAGTAGTCTAATGGCTTCTAGTCTTGCTACGGGTGCATAAGTTTCATCAAAATCAATACCTTCTTCTTGGTTATATCCCTTAGCCACTAGTCTAGCTTTGTTTCTTATTATGTTTCCCTGTTCATCTAGCTTATTCCTATAGACTCATTTGGTTCCTATTATTGGATGGTCAGTAGGTCTATCTACAAGTGTTCATACCCTATTTCTTTCAAATTGGTTTAATTCTTCATGCATTGCCATCATCCAGTTTGGGTCAGTCTTAGCTTCTTCTAGGCTATGGGGTTCTATTTGTGATACAAAGGCTAGGTAATCATGTGCATCCTTATGTGCAGACCTAGTCCTAACACCATGTAAAGGATCTCCTATGATTAATTCTTCAGGGTGAGATGTAACATACCTCCAGTCCCTCGGTAGATCGGTGTGATCCTTACTTACCGTTTCTTCTCCATCTTGAGTGTCTTTATCTTGAATGCTCAAGTCATCCATTCCTTTTTGCAATATACCTGCATCATTATCTATGCACTCTTCTTGTCTAGAAGGTGTAAGGTTAGTTTCAATAAATACAACATGTATTGACTCTTTAATAGTAAGAATCCTTTTATTAAAAACTCAATATGCTTTGCTATGTAATGAATAACCTAGGAAAATTGCATCATCAGCTTCAGAATCAATTTTTTCTAAATTATCTTTTCCATTGTTATGCACAAAGCATTTGCATCCAAATACATGAAAATAACAGATATTGGGTTTTCTATCATTCCAAAGCTCATAGGGAGTTTTCTTTAAAATAGGACAGATCAAAACGTGGTTTAAAATATAACAAGCAGTGTTCACCACTTATGTCCAAAAGTACTTTGAAAGATTGCCTTCGCACAACATTGTGCGAGCCATTTCTTCCAATGTCCTATTTTTCCTCTCTACAACACCATTTTTTTGAGGTGTTTTAGGAGCAGAGAAGTTGTGATCAATGCCAAATTCAGTACAATAATCTTCAAAAAATTAATTTTCAAATTCAGTTCCATGATCACTTCTAATTGAAATTAAAGATAAGTTCTTTTGATTTGAAACCTTTTTATGAAGTTTTTTGAAAACATGAAAGGTTTCATCTTTTGAAGCAATAAACAAAATCCAAGTAAATCTTGTAAAATCATCTACTATCATAAGAGCATATTTCATACCTCCTAGACTTGTGGTCCTAGTAGGTCCGAAAAGGTCCATGTGAAATAGTTCAAGTGGTCTTGTTGTAGATCTATATTTTTTGATTTAAAACTTCCCCTGGTTTGTTTACCCATTTGGCATGCATCACAAACATAATCAAAATCAACTTTAAACTTAGGCATGCCTCTAACAAGATCTTTAGAAATTAATTTGGCAATAGTATGCATGCTAGTATGATCTAATCGTCTATGCCATAGTAAACATGACTCTTTGGTCTTAGCATTCATTGCAACTAGACTGGGGTTACTTGACATGGCAAGATCATTAAGATCTACCACATAGATATTCCCAAGTCTATGTCCAATGAACTTATTGCTAGAATCTAAAGAGTTAGTTACTATACATATAGAAGATTCAAAGATAACCTTGAAGCCTTTATCACACAATTGACTTATGCTTAAGAGATTATGCTTCAACTTGTCTACTAGCAAAACATTTTCAATAAAAATGAAGGGAGTTATTTTGATCTTACCAATACCGATTATTCTCCCTTTGCCATTGTCTCCAAAGGTGACCATACCTCCTTCTTTCATTTTAAGGGTGATAAACTGGTCCTTATCACCTGTCATATGTCTTGAGTAGCCACTATCTAAGTACCACATTTTTTTCAATTTTTGGGCTACAAGACATTCCTGCAAAATAATCAATGTATTCTTTTAGGTACCCGACTACCTTGGGTCCTTGGAGGTCAGTAGAGGTGGTTCCTTTAGGAACCCAGATTTTTCTTACATTCTTATGGACATTTCTAGAATTATTGTAGTCAAAAGCTTTATGTCCTATTCTTTTGCAAACATAGTATACAACTTTAGAGTTTTTAAAAGGAGCAGAATTAGAAGTCCTAAAAGTTGATGCAATTGATGCAGATTTTAAACCTTTTGAAATATAAGCATTTTTGCTCAAATTCTTAGGAACATACAATAAAGATTTTGAAGTTGAAACAGTTTTTGGTGCAGCCAAGACTTTTTGTGATAAAGTGTTTAGAACAGGTGCTTTAGATTTCACAAAAGTAGTTGCTGAAATTCCATTCATAATAGATGTTTTAAAACCAATTCCACCTTTGTTTCCTGAAATTTGTTGTTCTTTTAAAATTAACTCAAGCTTATTTGAAGACAAAGTAAGTTTTTCAACTAATGGCTTGAGTTTTGTAACCTCCTTTTTTAGTTCAATATTTTCAGTAAACAAATCATTGTTTTTCTTTTCACATAAGAGATTTTCATTTTTCAGCTTTTCAATTTTTTCAGAAAAGTCATGCAATTCTTTTTGCAATAAAATGTTCTTTTCTAAAATTTCATTTTTATATTTGAATAAAGAGTCATTCATATTTTTCAATGTTTTTATCTTTACTTCAGCTTTCTTAAATTCAGATAATAGATCATAAAATGCAGAATTTAATTCATCAAATATAAATTCAGTGCAATTGCTAGGGGATGTTACCTCATCTTCGAGACCCATTAAATACAGATTTGCCATCTTGGTGGTCTCTTCCTCTTCAGATGAAGATGATTCTTTACTATTGCTCCATGTGGCAACCATGGCTTTCTTCTTCTTTTTCTGTCTGAAGGATTTCTTCAATAGAGGACAGTCTGGATGAATATGCCCCGGCTTCTTGCATTCATAGCATGTGGGGACTACTTCTTTATCTTTCTCTCTGTCCTTTTCTTTTTCTTTTTCATAATCCTTCCTATGGAATTTTCGGTTGAGTCTTCCTTTCTTCTTTCCCATGAACTTTCTGAATCTCTTCACAACCATTATGATATCATCGTCTTCTAGGTCATCATTGGAGGAGGTGCTTTCATCTTCAGATTCTTCATCATCCCTCTTTGATTCGGTCATAGCTCTGAAGGCTATGGTTTTCTTTTTCTTCTGTTCATCTTCAGTTCTGTGCTGCATAGTCAGCTCATGGGTGATGAGTGATCCTAGTAGTTTATCCAGTAGTAATGTGTTGAGATCTTTGGCTTCCTGAATTGCCGTCACTTTGGGATCCCACTTGTCAGGTAAAGAACGGAGTATCTTTTGAGCAAGATCAGTATTTGAGTATACCCTGCCAAGACTCTTCAAACCATTAATAATATCTGTAAATCTAGAGAACATAGTAGAGATTGTTTCAGAAGGTTCCATTTTAAACAGTTCATAGTTGTGAACTAATAGATTTATCTTTGAGGTTTTCACTTGGGAAGTCCCCTCATGGGTCACCTTGAGTTTGTCGCAGATTTTCTTTGCTAAAGAACATGTGGAAATTTGGTTGAACTCATTTGCATCCAAAGCACAATATAGTAAATTCATTGCTTTGGCATTCAATTCCCCTATTTTCATGTCATGATCATCCCATTCCTCTTCAGGCTTAGGGATGTCCATGCCATCAACTTTGATCGTGGGAATGTGTGGCCCTTTTAAGATGGCCTTCCATAATTGAAAATCTACAGCTTGAATGTAAATTTTCATTCGTGCTTTCCAATAAGAGTAATTAGTGCTTGTGAATAGTGGAGGTCTATTTGTTGACTGGCCTTCGCCAAGGATGTACTCATGGGATGAGCCATCAATCTTTACTCAAGTAATCAGAGACACTGCTCTGATACTAGCTATTGCCTAGGTGGCTTTTTCCCAAGAGGGGGTTGAATTGGGAATTACAAAATTTCTTGCAAAAATGTGCATAAGTAATTCCTTTAGTAGTTGAGTGTTGTGTTAATTAGAGAATAAGTGTAGAAGCAGAAAAGTAAGTAAAGCACAACACAAACAAAATAAGTTTAGAGTGGTTCGGAGCAACCTAACTCCTACATCCACTACCCAAGTTTACCACTCAGAATTTCCACTATTTTTCCCAAACTTGAATACAGTCGGATTGTTTTACAGGCTCACAATCCCAACCTCTATCACCAATAACCCTAGTATTCTAAGACTAGAATAAGAAGGCAATAGAAATGACAAACTAAGTTGTCTGATGGTTGCCGATGCAGCTCGAGTGAAGCTCAATTGAATGCTCTTCTATGCACTTCAATGGCTTCCTTGCTTTCCTTAAAAGATGCTTCAAGCTTCTGATAAGAGTTGGTGAAGGCTTAAAGATTGACTTCAATGCTCAAGTGCTCTCTCTTCAATAACTGTTCAATAACTCATTAGCCTCTCTAAGAATGTTCTCATATCTCATTTATAGAGACTTCAACTGCCTTCCCTTAGTCGGTTGGTTCCTCCATCCAGTCGGCTCGAGATTGGTTCTTCACCCAGACTAATTCCTATTCTCCAGAACTCACAAGCCAAGCTTTGAAGGCTTCCTTCAGATCTTCTTACAACATAATCAAGAAAAATTGAAGCTTGAAACTAGTAGAAGCAACCCTTTATCTTTGATTCAAATAGGATTTTTTGTTGGGTTCTTCTTTACAAGATTCTAATTACTTATAACTCAACACAAAGAAATAAAAGTTGTAAGGTTTTAAAAAAATATGTCAAAGTAGTCATCCAATAAAAACTTGTCAACCATTTGAAGAGTTGTTAGATAACCAAATATATGCTCCAATGTTTTGTTATTATCAAAATCACTTCAGGGGTCAACACTACCTTTCCATAAAACTTAATTTAAGAAAATAAATAGTAAATCTTAAAAACTTCCTAACTTTTTTGGATACCTTGTTTGATTTGCATTGCATATTTATAAAACACCTTAAGGGCATAACCCCTAAATAACATAAGGTGAGAATTTCATCACCCTTCCTTGGCCCATAAATCACCACCCTTCATACTGCAAAACCCAAGCCTTTAATTTAAAATCAATTAGATGTTAGCCCTAGGACATTCGAGCTCACTAAGGCAAGGCTTCTGAAAAAGTTGCACCAAGTCAAGATTAGCTGGTTAGCTAGTGTCTATGAAAGGGGCTCAAGGATTGTGTAGCTAAAAGAAGGTAATTTTTAATTGGTTCCATTGACTGATTTGATCAATTTATTTGGTATCTAAGAAAAGCAACTAGAGGACCCCCATCAACCTTACCCTTCCTAGTAGTTAGTTAGTTAGTCCTTGACTTGGAAGACTCCAAAGCAGTCTTGGTAGCTAGGAGCTGTCTAGACATAGGTTAACCCTAGGATAGAGAGTTCATGTTTGATAACTTATTTACTAACAAAATTTTAACCTAATTAGATCACCATTCTCTATCATCTATAGATTTAGGATCCTCTAGGTCTCTCATCTTTAGAATTCTTTTCTTTTTCTTTCTTTTTTTTCTCATCTTAAAAAAAAATCAAAAAAAATTTCCTGCTAAGACAAAATAATGATTGGTCAGATATAATCTAAACCATACAAGATTAAAAGGTCATGGATCCCATTGAATGACCCAAAAGTCTAATGGATTATTGCTATCCGGATTCTATTGAATGACCTCAAACCCTACAGGATTATTGGTATATGATTAACTCTATCCAATCGTCTAAAATCATATCCTAAGCTAATAATTTTATGAATCGACCACAACAGATTGATATGCATCTTAATTTCATGAGATTCGAAGATGCAAACAATCATACAAAGGAACTTAAAGAAACTAAACTGGCATCTTTGATCCATAGGATTGAGAAAGTCCTAGAATATAAAGGATATACCTAGTTTCACCATGTGCTAGCACCTATGTGCACGGCATGTGATACACCAGATCATGTTATAGAGGAATGTCCTTACCTGATGCATCCAATCCAAATCGGATTTACATAGGGGAGCATAGCTAATAATAGATATATAACCGAACCTTATGCCCCAACCTAGAACCTAGGGTGGAATCATCATCCCAATTTTGTGTGGTCACAAGATGCAATAATAGGAGGCCATAATTTTGATCAGCCCTACCATAGGCCTAGCCAAGTACTTAATCATCAACCAGATTTAGATCTTAAGAAAGAATCAAGTTCCCTAAAAAAAGTCCTAGAAGCTTTGGCTAAATCCCATGCTAACCTTAATGCTACAATTGAGAGCACTGATACTACTTTAAATAGTTTCATGTAGACCATGGGCCAATATATAACTCCTAGCACCTAGACTATTACCCATTTGGAGATGCAATGGAAACCATTAACCATGGCCACTAGTGATGAAGAGCTACCTAGTCAACTCGAGAGTGATCCTAAATGACAATACCTATATCAAAGCTTTAATATCCCTGTAATTATTTCTCAACAATTGATTATGACTCTCAGAAATGAATTGATCATAGAGCAACCCTGTATAACCAAAGAGACCAATATGGATAATTTGATTAAGGTAGAAACTTATTAAGAGAAATCAGAAAAAAGGGATGAACCACTTCTATCATCACCCAACTTACCTATGGTCCCAATTCCAAGAACCCTAGAATCATCCATTACTTTTAATGGAAAGGAAGAACAAATAGGTGTAATGATGGAATCAATTGAGACTTCCTAAGGATTACAAATGCATAATACAATAGAAGAAGCCATGCATAAAATTCTTTTTCATGATTCATTAAATCCTAGTCTGGCTCACTTTGAGGTAGATGATCTTGATCTAGAGGGATGTACCTTAGAAATGAATGACCTAGTAGAAACACCCTACTCCAACACCACCTCACTTTGGATCAAGAAATAGGAGCTATCACCTAAACCCTCAATAGATTCCTTATTAGAATCACCACCTGACCTAGAATTGAAGCCTCTTCCTGTTGCATCCACTGATATTTCACCAGTAATATGTGATCAGGAAGCCTAAATTGTAGGTATTCTAAAAGTACATAAAGAAGTTGTTGGATGGGACATTACACATATAAGAGATAACGAATTTAAAACTTTTATATCTGATTTCTCTATATTTGACACCACTTTTGAGAACTGCCTCTAAAATTTATCTACAATATTAAAATAATGTATGGAGACAGAGTTAATATTGATTTGGAAAAAATACCAAGTCATAGATCAGAAAGGGCTTATGTTAAGATCTAAATTATTAACCAAACCCCTTATGACATTGGTTGCACCCATGCCTATGAAGGAAGAGGCATCAAATAGGAATCCTAAAATACTCCCTTCATACATCGAGTACATTGAGTATATAGATTTAGGTCCATTAGAACCCCGACTAGTACTTAAGTTATAGCTAGATTTAATTATAAAGAAAGAATTATTAGCTATCAAGGGAACAAGCCACTTAATGGTCCCATGTAGGAAATATTTTGAAGTTGAACCTGAATCACATAAGAAATTACAAACCCATGTCAACATTCAGACAGGAATAGGATGAGAACCCTAAGAGGTCTAGCTGAAGATGTTAAACTTAGCATTTGTTGGGAGGCAACCCAATCTTTTTATTGATTTTTGCTTTAGTAATTTTTATTTTTATAGGAATAATGGACCATTCTTTATAGATATACTTGGCAATACATGATGCATATCTAGTCTAGGTGGTACCACTCCCTATCTTACTTTCATATATTAGTTTTTCCTTACTCCATTTAGGACAATGAAAATTAAGTTGGGGGTAAGGAAAAATTTTTTGAGAAATTTTGAAAAATATTTTGAAAAATTTAGGAGAAATTATGAAAAAATTTTGAATTTTTTTTTTATAAATCATGTGCCATGAAAGAAATTCTTGAGCAAAATAGACTAGAAGAAGGGTAATAGAGTTAGACAATATTTACTAATTGTTATAGTAAGTCAAGGAGTAAACTAGCTGGTCGAACTTTTAGTGACCTACTTAGGTTATTTAAAGGCTATTAGCACTTCCATTGCATATGTACACTGACAAGATAAAGTAGGTATTAGTTCCAAGGTCAATTAAATATTTAATTATTATCAAAAAATTGGTAATTGACATACACCCCCCATTTAACTTGAATTTGAGGAAAGAGCTACTTGCCTAAAAAAAGAGAGAAAAAAGAAAAAAAGAATAAAATAGCAAAGAAAAAAGGAGGCAAGTTTTAAACATTGGTTTTTCATCAAGTAACCAGGTACCTTTGCCTAAGCATTGTTGTTCGCATCAAAAACTGGGTAGTGTGAAGACACACCAATAAAAAAAAGAAGAGAAAAATTCAGGTGGTGTGAAAGCTATCTCAACTCATATGCTTAATTTGGGGGTATATAGAAAATTAACCAAAAGTAGGTTATAAGTCAACATATAATTGTTCTTTACAATCTAGCACTGAAATACTAAGTTAGCCATCATAAACGCAAATACTGTAGATCTTTGGATAAATTTTAAGAAAGTTTCCGATAGTTCTAACTGTAAAATTTCCTTCGAAAACTCAATACCTAGTTAGTGATACTAACTAACTTCTTTTGACCTTAAGCCTAGATCTAAAGAAGAATCTTAATGACACATGGTTAAAAAAATTTAACACTTATATATTAATTGTATTACTAAGGGACTAGCAATGATTAAGTTGGGTGGTGTGATAAGTCTACTAAATATTTCAATTTAAGCATTAACAAAAATATTAATTAATTTATATTTATTAAGAATTTATACTTCTTATCAATGTTTATAGGAAATGAGTTTATGGATGAAAAGTGCTTGATTTTTGAAATCCAACGATGCAAACGATACTCAAATCGGTGTTAAAATGGCCCAAAATTAAAGTAAAATCAATTTAATCAAATATTAGCATGATTTTTAAAGCATCCAGTCCATTACTGCCATGATTGTCGGTCCACGGGGCCATTCCGTGGACCATCTATCTTCCTGAGCCATTTCATCATCAGAGAAGCTGCCGGAGACCTTCCCTTCACCACCGAGAGCTGCCCATCATTAGAAGGAGCCGACGAGGATCCATTTATGATTGGAAAAGTGTTAGACAACCATCATGACCCAGCCATCTTCCTTTGATCAGCTGCCCAACACTGTTTGCCTCCTACTACCATCTGCCCCCTCATTGCTTGTCGAAGAAGCTTCCTCCAAGATGCTATGATGTCGGCATGCCCATCACCACCATTGTTGACTCCTATCTTAATTTTGATGAATAATTAAACACTTAAGTATATTTGAGTACTAATTGTGTGTTAAAAGTATGTTTATCAGAACAAAGTACTCATCAAAGCTATACTGTGTTAAAAAATTTAATGCTTGACAAACTATTATAGAAGTCACCTAAAGCCATGGAATTTGAAGTTATATAGACTTTGGCACATAAGAAGGATTTTGAAGGACTCAAGTTTTAAATTTGGATAAGTTTCAACAAAGTTTCAGCCAAGTGTTGACTCATGAAGATCAAGTGTCGACCCAAGGTGTTGACTCACAAAATCCTGAGTTGATACACAGAAAGAGTTTCAGCCAGCATGTATGAAGTGTCGACTCATGAAAATCAAGTTTTGACACATGCATCGACTCATGGTCAAGCAAGTGTCGACTCAAGGCCTGAGACCAAAAATGATCCAGAACTTGCTGATTCTAGATTTTGTTTAAGTGTTGACTCATAAAGATGAAGCGTCGACTCAAGTGTTGACTCACCAGAAGAAGTATCGATGCACCAGAACACTCCAGAGAGCTTCAAAAATTTTTTTTAACCTGGTATCAACTCAAGTGTTGACATATGAGTCGACTCATGACCTGAAGTGTCGACACCTGCAGGTCTGGATGAATAGTAATGGCTAGTTTTTTGAAGTGCTGAACATCTTCTTTTTTTGTCTAACGGCTACTTTCTCTTATCCAAAGTTCATAAATAGTCATTTAAGGCTTGGAAAGATATTTAAAGTGCTCCAAATATAAGAGGGAAGCAACTAATAAGGTTTATGAGCATTCATTCAAATATTCATTGAAGAACTACTACTTTTGAGTAAAGTTGAGTCTTCAAGCATTCAAGAGAATTCAAGTCCAATTCTCAAATATTGATTAAGGCATCAACAACTTGAAGATAAGCTTCTCAATAATCAAAAGAGATTCAAAGAGATATTTGCTTTTATTTTGAGAAAACTTATTGTATCTTTCATTGTACTTGAATTGTTTTGTTGTTCCTAGTTTCAAGTGAATTGAAACTGGTGTTTGGGTTATTAATAAGCCTTGTTTGAAAAACTAACTAAGTTGTTGGTGAGGCTTGTTTGAAAATCAATTAGGTTGTTGATGAGCCTTGTGAAAAACTAACTAGGTTTCTGGTTAGCCTTGTGAAAATCAAGGGATTTTGATTAGTGAGCCTGGAAAAATTAATCTACTGTAATCAAGGAAGGATTATAGTGAAATACCCAAGTGAACCTTGGAGAGTTGATGTAGGTGCTTAGAGTGCACCGAACCACTATAAATTCTTGTGTTTGTGATTACTTATCTTTCTTTTCTTGCATTTACTTTATACTTCTGCTGCATACTTTTGTTAAGCACACAAACACTTTGCAAATACACTAGCACTTGTCTTTTATCTTTGCAAAAAACTTTTAAAATCCAATTCACCCCCCCACTAGGGTTGCTTTAGCTGGAAAACAAGTGGTATCAGAGCCTTGTACTCAGCTTGTAGGTCTAACCACCTTGAGTTAATGATCTATGGTAGCTTTTAAGGTACTAGTGTTGTTGAGGGTCAAGCCTCAAATAGACCACCACTTTTTAATACACTTGATATGGCACATCCACTGATGTGGAGCCTCTGCTAGCAGCCCCGCTGGCAAAGGATCCTCCAATTGGGCACGGTGGCCAAACCAAAGAGTCAAGGCGAGCCCTCTTATCGAGATTTGCTCCTAGTCGGGGTCATGCTCATTGGGCGAGCCCTCGATTTGATGCTAGCTCCTGGTCAGGGTCACACTCATACTATCAAGGTGAGCCCTCCTGCTAAGGTCAGCTCATAGTCGGGGTCGTGCTTATTGGGCAAGCCCCCATCTAAGGCCAGCTTCTGGCTGGGGTCGTGCTTATGTTGTCAAGGTGAGCCATCTTACCGAGGTTAGCTCCCAGTCAGGTCGTGCTCATTGAGCGAGCCCCCCATTTGAGGCCAGCTCTCGATAGGGGTCATGCTTGTGATTCCAAGGTGAGGCTCCTGAAGCAAGTCCCTTTCCTTCCCCGCAGAGAAAAGAATTCCTACCAATAATAAAGGGGGGAAAGATAAATAGGAATTCAAACCACAGTAAAGGTGGGGGGGTCCCCGTTTGCCTGCAACCTCTGGAAGGTGCGCACACCCCGCTATTAATTCAAGTTCTGCAATGTGCTACCCACATGCTTTGCACAAAGAGTGCTCCTTCAGGGGCATCCAACCCCCAAATCTTGTAGTGCACCGCCACACTGACAACCATGCGATCGGGAGTATCAACCCCTATGACACGAAGCTTGAACCTCCCCCAAGAGGGGTATTCCATTAAGACCTCAGGGCCCTGCAAGACCCAAATGGTCTCTCCAGGAATGGAAACTCCTTACTATGGAACGGGGCTCAGCAGCACGATGCCTGACCCTCCCACGGGGAACTGCACCACCAGAAGGGATAGGATCTATGGCACACTAGCATGCATCCCCAAAAGGAAGGGTCTCCTCCTAAGGACTGGTCTGACAAGAAGAAAGCCACAGGCAATAGTGAGCCCCTCCCAAAGAGGGCACATGGAAAGGGACACCAGAACAAAGCCCCAGACCTATTCTGGGCCATCTCATATAAAAGAAAGGAAAAAAGAAAAAAAAAGAGATAGGTGAAACAAGAGAAGAAACAGGTGAGGAGGAGAGGGGGATGAGCGAGCGAGGGATCCCCAACAGACCCTTCCGGGCTCTGCGCTCCCATCTCTGCTTATTCTCTCCACTATCTTTCACCCTCTATGCGGAGAGTCCCCCCACAAAGGCTCTGTTCTCCTTGATCATTTCATCTGACTTGATCATCGAAGTGTCCTTGCTGGAATCCCTAGCCCGGGTCTCCTCTTTTTTGCAGGGTGGCTGGATCAAGGAGCTAGCCAGGAAAGGGAGGGACAAGCATCTCATGAGAACTCGATGCATGCGCGATGCGCATTGGAGCTGCAAGCCATGGTGATCTCAGTGGTAATAGATTGGCATGCTAGGAAGGGGGGAGGAAGAGCTGGGGTGAAGGACCCCGGCCACTCACCATCAACAACTGGCCTACTGGGAAGCGACAAGGAGATGACACCCCTAACAATGGTTGAGGCCCCACCTCAGGAAGGATCTCCGAGGAATTTTGCACCTATTTTGGCATCCATCGCTGTTCCTCTTTAGTTTTCCCCCCTCGGATCAACGGGGAGGCCAAGGCGACTAGCCGGGACATCCTGCCATGGATCCATATGAGGCTGGATGAAATAAGAGCCGGGGCTTGACCCCAAGGGATAGCCTGCCGGTTAAGAATAGCACACTACTACAACTCCCGTGAAGGGCCCTGGTGAGGGGGTCGAGGCCCAATCGAGCAGAGTCTACTACCTTGCCGGCCTCGGCACCTCCCGATGCTCACAAACCTGGAACACAAGCAATTTAAAAGGGCACTACCAATGATAAAAGACTTCTTCTCATTTATTTATGTTCCTTTTTCATGCAACTATCTTTCACCTATATAGGAATGCCCCTGTCCAACTCAAAGTCTGGTGGACTAAGCTGGGAAACTTACAAAGCCATGCACTTTCAAGCTAAGAAACCTACGAAGCCTCGCATGCTCAAGCCAAGCCCCTCCATCAGGCCCGCACTCCTCACCGTGCTCATAGTCCAAAGGTGGCAGCAGGGCAACCCGCCACCTACCACTTGATTCACAGTTCGGCACTCCCAAGTCGGGCCCCTCCATCAGGCTCGCACTCCTCATTGTGCCCACAATCCAGAGGTGGCAGCAGGGCAACCTGCCATCTACTGCTTGACTTATAGTTTGGCATGCTTAAGCCGGGCACGTCCATCAGGCCTGCACTCCTCGCCGTGTTCACAGTTTGGAGGTGGCGGCAAGCAACCCACTATCTATCGCTTGACTCATAGTTTGGCATGCTCAAGCTAGGCCCCTCCATCAGGTTGCACTCCTCGCCATGCTCATAGTCTGGAGGTGGTGGAAGGGCAACCCGCCATCTGCTGCTTAATACACAGTTCAGCACTCTCAAGTCGGGCCCCTCCATCAAGCCTGCACTCCTCGCTGTGCTCATAATCCGGAGGTGGTGGTAGGGCAACCTGCCATCTATCGCTTGACTCATAATTTGGCACTCTCAAGCCGAGCCCCTCCATCAGGCCTGCACTACTTGCCATGCTCATAGTCTAGAGGTGGTGGCAAGGCAACCCATCATCTATCGCTTGACTCATAATTCGGCACTCTCAAGCTAGGCCCCTCCATCAATCCCGCACTCCTTGCCATGCTCACAATCCGGAGGTGGCAGCAGGGTAACCCACCATCTACCGCTTGACTCATAGTTTAGCATGCTAAAGCCGGGCCCCTCCATCAAGCCCACACTCCTCGCCGTGCTCACAGTCCGAAGGTGGCGGCAAGGCAACCCGCCATCTATCGCTTGACTCACAGTTCGACATTTTCAAGCCGGGTCCCTCCATCAGGCCTGCACTCCTCGCCGTGCTCATAGCCTGGAGATGGCAGTAGGATGTCATCTACCGTGTGACTCATAGCTTGGCAAATCAAGAAGCTCGGCGCTTCCAGCCTCACTCATAGCCTGGATACGGTAGCGGGATGCCGTCTACCGCGTGACTCATAGCTTGGCACACCAATAAGCTCAATGCACCACAGCCTCATGGCCTCGCTCATAGCCCAGAGGCGGCACCAAGATGCCATCTACTGTGTGACTCATAGCTTGGAAAATCGAGAAGCTCGGTGCCCCAAGCCTTGCTCACAACCCAGAGATGGCAGCAAGATACCATCTACCTCGTGACTCACAGCTTGGCACACCAATAAGATCGGTGCCCCATAGCCTCATGGCCTCGCTCATAGCCCAGAGAGGATAGTGGGATGCCATCTATCACATGACTCATAGCTTGGCAAATCGAGAAGCTTGACACTCCCAGCCTCGCTCATAGCCCAGAGACGGCAGTGGGATGCCGTCTACCATG
Organism: Areca catechu; assembly: GCA_021397845.1. Classification (NCBI taxonomy): domain Eukaryota; kingdom Viridiplantae; phylum Streptophyta; class Magnoliopsida; order Arecales; family Arecaceae; genus Areca; species Areca catechu. Next base: position 99,477,781 of record CM038041.1, read on the forward strand.
TGACTCACAACTTGGCACACCAATAAGCTTGGCTCCCCATAGCCTCATGGCCTCACTCACAGCCCGGAGACCGCACCAAGGTGCCATCTACCATGTGACTCATAGCTTGGCAAATCGAGAAGCTCGGCACCCCCAGCCTTGCTCACAGCCCCGGAGATGGTAGTAAGATGCTGTCTACCGCGTGACTTACAACTTGGCACACTAATAAGCTCGATGCCCCATAGCCACATGGCCTCGCTCATAGCCTAGAGGTAGCACCAAGATGCCGTCTACCGTGTGACTCATAGCTTGGCAAATCAAGAAGCTCGGTGCCCCAGCCTCGCTCATAGCCCAAAGATGGCAGCGAGATGCCATCTATTGCATGACTTATAGCTTGGCACACCAATAAGCTCAGCACCCCATAGCCTCATGGCCTCGCTCATAGCTTAGAGGTGACACCAAGGTGCCGTCTATCGTGTGACTCATAGCTTGGAAAATCGAGAAGCTCGGCACCCCCAACCTTACTCATAGCCCGGAGATGGCACCAAGATGCCGTCTACCACTCGACTTGCAGCTTGGCGACCCAAAGGACTCCAGAGCCACTTGCACTTATCCCTGCATGACCCTAAGGTTGGCAGAATAGAGGCGGGATGCCAGCAAAGTTCCCCGAGTTGGCCTTACGATTCTAGCATCACCCCATGGTAGCCGGAGCCCTAGGGTGGGCTCACGGTGACCATGAAAGTCTGTCTCCTTACCATGAAGACACTAAGAAGCAGAAGGCAAAGAAAAGCAGAAAATATAAGGCATTCTTACTAAGGGGAAAGGAAAAGTTATACTGATTGGGATGTCCTTCACATCGAAAAAGAGCTCTCGACGGCCTGGGAAGCCATACAACTGATGCAAGACCAAAAAAAAGGGGAGAAAAGAGAGGGAGAAGAACAGCAGCCATAAAGAAAGGGATCCTTTCAATGCTAAGTTTCGTCTTGCATCCTATGAAGGTTCCTGACAGGCCAGAAAATCCTTCAAAAATCTAAGTTACAAGGGAAAGAAGGATGCGCGAGGGAGTACCAGTTACAAAATAAAGAGAGAAAAAAGGTTGCCTAAGCCATGGGCAGATCCCCTCCAACTTTGGACTCTACCCTCGGGCCCGGTGCACCCTCAGCACCAAGGTTATCCTGTTCTAGAGTGCACCTCCCCCGGGCACCAAAGGTGTAGGCAGGTGATGTGGGATAAAGATGATAGGATGCATGCCAATGATTGCAAATGATTTTCCTGTTAATGTTTTTTTTTAAGTTTCAGTGGATTGGAAGATTCCCGAAGATAGGCAAAAAGCCGATCTAGAGATTCGATATTGATAAGAACTTCTAGCAAGTAAATTAGCCCCTAAGCAAGGATAATGAAAGGACCCCGGGATTGAGAAACCCCGTAGGACTTAGCTTTTAGAACAATATCGACTTAGGAGTTTAGGGATGCAAACCTTAATAAACTCTGATGCACCCGATGCTGAGTTCACTCGTTCTCACGGATGTGGCTTGGAGGATCAAGCCTTCAACCTTGCGGGTTCGCAGGCTTTCTATCCGATGGTCGCAAAGGCAAGGGAGACTGAATCTATTATCCATGGTACCTGGAGGACCTGCGAGCAATCAAGAGAAGGGTTAGGAATCATCAAGAAGTAAGTAGGAAGTGAAGGGATGAAAGTTGAGATTGGTGGAGGATGTGGTTCTTCTTGCTAGTTACCCAGATGGATCTTCCAGATGGCTTCTGAACTTGAAGAATGGTTGGTGGCTTGAAGATAGTAACTCAGGGCCTCACACCCCTCGACGCTCAAAGGCGAAGGCGCTCCCTCACAGAGATCTTAGTCTAGAAGACAAGGGCTAGAATAAAACTCTTCAAGATTTTTTTTCATTTCATAAGCATTAACCATATAAGGGAGGGGTAAGGTCCTTTATATAGGCACCTTAAGACCCATTCAAAATTTAAATAAAAAAAACATTGCAAGTGTTCATGAAGAGGGCACCCAAAAATTAGATTTTTCTCCATGAAATCCTCTCTTGGCCAGCCTTGAAATGGTGGAGTGCTTGATTCGGGGGAGTGAGGAGGGGAACATGTCTTCAAGAATCATGGGCGCCCACTTGATCTTTGTTTGTTTCCTTGACCATCCAAACTTTTATGGAGAAAGGCTTGATGTGGGGGGGCATGAAGCATGGATCTTGTCTTGGCGCCTTTGGACTTTTGAATTTCTTTCATGGTTGATCAAACACTTTGAGAAGAAGGCTTGATATGGGGCTTACAACAAGGATCATGTCTTCCCACATCTTCTAGATTTGAATTGGCACCCATGGTTAATGAATTTCTTCCATGGCCGACCAAGCACTTTGGGAAGAAAGCTTGATATGGGGTCTTGAAACAAGGGTCATGTCTTCACATATCTTCAACTCCCATTGACCTTCCTTGGCCTCCCATGGCTTCTTTGGAAGGAGTCTTGATAGGGGAAGGGAAGGGAGGCTTGGATCAAGAGATGTTGTCCACAAAAATCAGCTTCATGTCTTGGACGCCCACTTGTCATGGTGATGTGGTGCCACATGGGATGGATGAGGTGGTGCTCCAGGGCTGAAGTGGCATCCTTCAAGGCATGGGAGCTAGCTTGACCTATTAATAAAAGGACTAGACTTCAATGACCACTCCTTCAAACAGGCTTGGGCCCAATCTTCAAGTAGACTTGGGCTTGGACCAATTCAGCTAAATACAAGACCCATTGATCCAACTTGACCTAATTGGTCAAGGTAGAGGACTAAAACAAAAATACATGACTCAAAGTAAAAATTGCCTAGGCTTGAAGCCTTATTACAGAACCTAATAGACTAAACCCTAATCCGAGATCCTCAAAGGGTTGAGGAGCCTTTGTCTGGTCTTGGTGCCCACACCAATTCCTTCGAGGTGGGAGGAACTCGATCCTGTCAAGTAAGGGTTGATTTGGCTTTGATATTTCTCGAAAATGTTGGGGTCAAGGCATTGCAAGTCCTCTCGGGTAACCCACGAATCATCGGACCGTGGTTGGTCTTGCCATCGGATCAAGTAACGCTGATAGCCTTTGCCCTGGGTGGTCATAGCTTGATCATCCAAGACACGCTCGATCCGCTCTCCTCTCTCAGGTAAAATTGGAGGTGGACACTTTGGGTCGGGTTTGCTCTCAAATGAAAGGTCAGGCCCAAATGGCTCGCTGGGTATGTTTGCTGATTCCCTATACTTCGACTAAATCTGAGATATTGAAAGTCAAGCTAATGCCATAATCTGGGGGTAGCTCAAGCACATAGACATTAGGACCAACTCTTCTTATCACTCTAAAGGGGCTAGCTCCACGAGCATGAAGTTTCTTAATGATTCCTGGTGGAAACTGTTCAGGCCTGAGCCTAATCATTACAGAATCCCTTATTTCATATTCTTTGGCTTGTTTTTGGGAATCAGCCAATTTCTTTTATTAGGCTGATTTTCAAGCTAATTTCTTTATGCATGCCTCTAATATGTGGTACAAATGATTTTGCAAACTTTAAGACTCACACTGACACTTAACAAAAAGCAAACTCAACTATATATTCCTATTGAGAGGAATTTTATTGGACACTCTAGGGCCTAAACCTAAAAGATTATTGAGTCTCTAGGTTTGATTCTGGTATAGTATGCACATGAGAATTTACCATCGGTTCCTAGCAAATGCCATCAGGTCTTCCAAAAGTAGGTCGCAAATGGGATGGGCTCTACGGGTTTATGTAACCTGGTGATCTCCATAAAATGTAACCTAATGGCTTTTGAAATATATGTAGACTCAGAAAAGGGTAGGAAATAGGAATCAGAGTCTTGGGGTAATCTATGGAAAACATGGGATAGATCTTGGTTATTCAAGATGACCTTAAGATTTGAATATTGATCTATGAGTTTCATAAGGTCAAATTGATGGATGGAGAATTTGGTCATTGTAAGTGCAAATTTTGATGCGGCACGATGATGAGAACGCAATCAAAATGATGGATTGAGAAATGAGAGCAATGAAGCCAATTAACAAGTACTAAATTTTAGATCAAAAGAACTAAGGTAAAGCTATGGAAGGAGCACTGAAATTTGGAACTTACGCCGCGATGTAGTTATTTAAATCCTAGAGAAGATTAGGGCTAATGAATATTGAGTTTAAACCTTAGCAACGATCTTCAATAACTCAGACTTAAGAGATTAGGAGGTGTTATTTATCCAAGATGATCACTCCCTGGTAGATCCATTGAAGCTCTTAGACGAACTAGCCCTGAAGTGGAAGATTGGCATTCCAAAGAAACTAGTTTCATTCAACATTGATCTTTGGCAAGAGAACCCTTTCTTGAACTCCGAATCATAGAAGGATCATGCACAATGAGCGGGTTAGACTGGGACCAATTTGAAAGATATCAAAACAAAGAAACCAAATAGGCAAGGGAACTTCGATGGAGGCATGGATCCCTAGAGGTGGATGTTGGCGTTGGACACTTGAAAGCTTGAGAAGAGAAAATCAAACACACCCAGAGAAAACAAGAGGATACTACCAAAAAAACACCTTTTTCAACTACTACTTCACTTAAATTTCATTTCATCCAAAAAGCTTCCTCTCTACCATGGGCGTACAAGAGGCTTTTAATGGCCTTTCAATCAATTTGAAATTCCCCATATCATGGAGAAATATTAGGGGGGTTACATGAAATGTGGAGGATTTGGTGGAGGGTTACATGGAATGTGGAGGATTTGGTGGAGCTGGTTGCATGATTTGTGGATGGAGTTGGCCGACCTCCTTTGAATTTGAAAACACTCCTTGGTCGACCACTTGTAGCTTTCATGTAATTAAAAATTTGAATGATGCCACGTGGCAGGTGAGGTGGCAATGATGTGGCGTGGCAAGGTGGCATGGTGACACGGCGCATCCTTCTCCATGATGCCCCTTGGAGATGACATGGCAAAGGTGATGTGACGTCCTCTGGTGATGAGTTGGCACCGGTGGTCCATGATGATGTGGCATTCCAAGTAAAGCTGGTCTGGCCTAATTTCAAGTAGCTCTTGAACTTGACTCAGTACAAAGCCTAATTGACTCTAATTGAACTCTTGATTGAATTCTAATTGAACTTTAAAACCCCAAAAGAAAATTAAATAGTTTTCAATAAACATACAGGACTCATACGAGACTTGAGTTCCTAGTCTCAATCCATAAAGAACTTAGTATTAGTTGAAGCTTCTTCTTTCTGAGCCTGGTGCCCCCACCAATTCTTCTCGGGTGGGAGGAACTCGACCCTATCGAGTATGGTTCAGCCTGGCTTTGATATTGTTCAAATAAGTCTGGGTCCAGTCATTGCAGGTCCTCTCTAGCGATTCAGGAGTCGTCGGATTTTGGTCTCCCTTGCCAACGGACCAAATATCGATAGTAATCCTTGTTTCTGGTAGTGACAATCTTATTATTCAGGATTTGTTCAGTTTTCTCTCATTTTTGAGGAATGGTTGTTTGTGGATACTCGGGTAATGGTTTACTCTAAAAAATATGGTCAGGCCCAAAAGGCTCACTAGGTATCATCATGGGTTCCTTATATTCTATCAAGTCTGAGACATTGAAGGTCGGGTTGATACCTAGGTCTGAAGGTAATTCCAATATGTAAGCATTAGATCTAATCTTCTTTAGGACTTTAAAGGGGCCTGCACCACGGGTATGTAGTTTCTTGAAAGTCCCGGATGGGAACATGATCTCTCTCATAGAATTCCTTGACTTTCTTTCTTGAATTAGTCCTATGTTTATAGGATTCATTGCTCAAATTTATTTCATGATGCAAATCCTCAACATGCTATGCATAGGACTCAGCAGACTCAGAAACTTACACAAGCACTTACGAAATGCAGACTGAACTAGGCATCCTTATTGAGAGGAATTTTATTGGACTCTCTAGGGCCTAAACCTAACAGATTAATGACTCTCTAGGTTTGACCCTGGTCTGGTATGCACATGAGAATTTACCATGGGTTCCTAGCAAATGCCATAAGGTTTTCCAAAAGTAGGTAGCAAAAGGAATAGGCTTTAAAGGCTCATGCAACCTAGTAATCTCATCAAAATGTAACTTAATGGCTCTAAAATTAGGATAAGACTTAAGGAAAGGCAGGAAATAGGAATCCGAGTCTTGGGGTAATTTAGGAGAATCTTGAAACAGACCTTGGTTACTCATGATGACCTTAAGATTTGAATATTGATCTACGGGCGGGATGCTTCTAGGTAGTTGAAGGTCATCGGCAAAGTTTTCTAAAATAATGATTGGGTTATTCTCAGGTAACTGAAGGAGTTCTTTTATCGAAGCTAAAGTATTGGGTTCTTCTTGAGGGCATTGTCTTACAGGAACCAAGTCCTCACTAAAGTTTGGTTGTTCTGATATTTCAGGACTAGGCTCAATAATCTTTTCTTTACCCAAGGTTTCCTCAGGTAAGGTACTAAAGTTGTTCTCTTCACAGTCTTCCCCTTCATATTCATCTATTAAACTGATGTCAATCTCATACACATATTTACTAGGTTCAGACTTGCCTTCTTCCTTCCCTAGCCCTTCAGTTTGAGGATATCCTAAGTCTTGAGTATTCATGAACTCAACTTGTACTTCAGGGTTCTTACTCCTATCATTCATATGAGCTAATGGGATAGTAGGAGTTGGTTGGTCTAAGGAAAATTGTTTAGACAGCATTTGGTTCAATGGGCCATTAGATCATTTGGGCCTTTCAGCATGGTTTCAAGATTCGGGTCCATGGCTACAGTGGACTGGGTCTTGACTGGTGAATATGAGGCTCCTGATCTAGTTTTCATGCATGCAAGTAGACTCAAGCTCGAGCTAAGGTTTCCTAGACCTAGAGCACAAATTAGAGGTCTAATTAAGTGAACCAACTAGCTAGTTGTACTTATGGGACTTAGCCAGGTATGTGGTGGGGAGTGAAGGTCCCTGATTGCCTACCTTAGACACCAATCTGAGATTGGCCAGGTAGGTAGACCAAATCACAAGCCCTGATGCACCAATCCTAAACACCAAGCCAGTAAGCACACACCAATTAGCTGACACAGTTAACTTGACCCTAACCTGAACCCAACTTGTTGGTGTCCCAAACCCACTAGGGCAATTAACGTTCTACTCAATTTTAATTAACGAGCTGGGATCGATATGCTTGTTGGTGATTTTTGGGCTAGGGACAGGTGATGAAACCCTGACCCTATGTCAAATTAATGCCCTTAATTTGATTTCTCATGAGATGAATGAAATGCAAAGCTGCTACAGAAGTGTGTTGCAGTTTGAAAGTGGTGTGGAAAATGTGATGAAAAAATGTCCAAAAATTCTAAAAAACTCACAGAGGATTCCTAACTTATATGTTTAAATGCAGATGAAAGAAATTTTAAAACTAAAATCTGTACTACTCTAAGCAGATCCTACAAATGAAGATAAATAAAAAGGACAGAACAGAACCCTAATGATAGTGCCGAATTGTAGTAATTTTCAATTTTTTTATAATTTTTTTCTTATAATGAAATTTAATATGGTGATAACTGACTTAAAACGGAACAAGAAAAAAAAATATTTCAACAAAAAATTAGTGACTTGCCTTTAGAGCTGCAGACGGATTACAGTAAACAGATGCAAATTTTCAGAAAAATAGAACCTAATCAAACAAGTGCAATGGCTTACCCAAACTTCAATCTAAAAAATTCACGTCCGGCCAGGGCTCATTATTCCTATGGGTCGTGACAGTGTACTGGAGTACACCCGCTCAGGAGGCGTGAATTTTAGATCTTGCTTGGATTTAAAGAATACTATTCTACCCTAATGCAACCATGCTCTGATACCAAGATGATGCGGCACGATGATGAGAATGCAATCTAAATGATGGATTGAGAAATGAGAGCAATGAAGCCTATTAACATGTACTAAATTTTAGATCAAAAGTACTAAGGTAAAGCTATGGAAAGAGCACTGAAATTTGGAACTTACGCCGCGATGTAGTTATCTAAATCCTAGAGAAGATCAGGGCTAATGAATATTGAATTTAAACCTTAGCAACGATCTCCAATAACTCAGACTTAAGAGATTAGGAGGTGTTATTTACCCAAGATGATCACTCCCTGGTAGATCCATTGAAGCTCTTAGACGAACTAGCCCTGAAGTGGAAGATTGGCATTCCAAAGAAACTAGTTTCATTCAACATTGATATTTGGCAAGAGAACCCTTTCTTGAACTCCGAATCGTAGAAGGATCCTGCACAATGAACGGGTTAGACTGGGACCAATTTGAAAGATATCAAAACAAAGAAACCAAACAGGCAAGGGAACTTCGATGGAGGCATGGATCCCTAGAGGTGGATGTTGGCGTTGGACACTTGAAAGCTTGAGAAGAGAAAATCAAACACACCCAAAGAAAACAAGAGGATACTACCAAAAAAATACCTTCTTCAACTACTACTTCACTTAAATTTCATTTCATCCAAAAAGGTTCCTCTCTACCATGGGCGTACAACAGGCTTTTAATGGCCTTTCAATCAATTTGAAATTCCCCATATCATGGAGAAATATTAGGGGGGTTACATGAAATGTGGAGGATTTGGTGGAGGGTTACATGGAATGTGGAGGATTTGGTGGAGCTGGTTGCATGATTTGTGGATGGAGTTGGCCGACCTCCTTTGAATTTGAAAACACTCCTTGGTCGACCACTTGTAGCTTTCATGTAATTTAAAATTTGAATGATGCCACGTGGCAGGTGAGGTGGCAATGATGTGGCGTGGCAGGGTGGCATGGTGACATGGTGCATCCTTCTCCATGGTGCCCCTTGGAGATGACATGGCAAATGTGATGTGACGTTCTTTGGTGATGAGTTGGCACCGGTGGTCCATGATGATGTGGCATTCCAAGTAAAGTTGGTCTGGCCTAATTTCAAGTAGCTCTTGAACTTGACTCAGTACAAAGCCTAATTGACTCTAATTGAACTCTTGATTGAATTCTAATTGAACTTTAAAATACCAAAAGAAAATAAAACTGGACTCAATAAACATACAGGACTCATACGAGACTTGAGTTCCTAGTCTCAATCCATAAAGAACTTGGTATTAGTTGAAGCTTCTTCTTTCTGAGCCTGGTGCCCCCACCAATTCTTCTCGGGTGGGAGGAACTCGACCCTGTCGAGTATGGTTCAGCCTGGCTTTGATATTGTTCAAATAAGTCTGGGTCCAGTCATTGCAGGTCCTCTCTAGCGATTCAGGAGTCGTCAGATTTTGGTCTCCCTTGCCAACGGACCAAATATCGATAGTATTCCTTGTTTCTAGTAGTGACAATCTTATTATCCAGGATTTGTTCAGTTTTCTCTCATTTTTGAGGAATGGTTGTTTGTGGATACTCGGGTAATGGTTCACTCTCAAAAATATGGTCAGTCCCAAAAGGCACACTAGGTATCATCATGGGTTCCTTATATTCTATCAAGTCTGAGACATTGAAGGTCGGGTTGATACCTAGGTCTGAAGGTAATTCCAATATGTAAGCATTAGATCTAATCTTCTTTAGGACTTTAAAGGGGCCTGCACCACGGGTATGTAGTTTCTTGAAAGTCCCGGATGGGAACATGATCTCTCTCATAGAATTCCTTGACTTTCTTTCTTGAATTAGTTCTATGTTTATAGGATTCATTGCTCAAATTTATTTCATGATGCAAATCCTCAACATGCTATGTATAGGACTCAGCAGACTCAGAAACTTACACAAGCACTTATGAAATGCAGACTAAACTAGACATCCTTATTGAGAGGAATTTTATTGGACTCTCTAGGGCCTAAACCTAATAGATTAATGACTCTCTAGGTTTGACCCTGGTCTGGTATGCACATGAGAATTTACCATGGGTTCCTAGCAAATGCCATAAGGTTTTCCAAAAGTAGGTAGCAAAAGGAATAGGCTATAAAGGCTCATGCAACCTAGTAATCTCATCAAAATGAAACTTAATAGCTCTAAAATTAGGATAAGACTTAAGGAAAGGCAGGAAATAGGAATCCGAGTCTTGGGGTAATTTAGGAGAATCTTGAAACAGACCTTGGTTACTCATGATGACCTTAAGATTTGAATATTGATCTACGGGCGGGATGCTTCTAGGTAGTTGAAGGTCATCGGCAAAGTCTTCTAAAATAATGATTGGGTTATTCTCAGGTAACTGAAGGAGTTCTTTTGTCAAAGCTAAAGTATTAGGTTCTTCCTGAGGGCATTGTCTTACGGGAACCAAGTCCTCACTAAAGTTTGGTTGTTCTGATGTTTCAGGACTAGGCTCAATAATCTTTTCTTTACCAAAGGTTTCCTCAGGTAAGGTACTAAAGTTGTTCTCTTCACAGTCTTCCCCTTCATATTCATCTATTAAACTGATGTCAATCTCATACACATATTTACTAGGTTCAGACTTGCCTTCTTCCTTCCCTAGCCCTTCAGTTTGAGGATATCCTAAGTCTTGAGTATTCATGAACTCAACTTGTACTTCAGGGTTCTTACTCCTATCATTCATATGAGCTAATGGGATAGTAGGAGTTGGTTGGTCTAAGGAAAATTGTTTAGCCAGCATTTGGTTCAATGGGCCATTAGATCATTTAGGCCTTTCAACATGGTTTCAAGATTCGGGTCCATGGCTACACTGGACTGGGTCTGGACTGGTGAATATGAGGCTCCTGATCTAGTTTTCATGCATGCAAGTAGACTCAAGCTCGAGCTAAGGTTTCCTAGACCTAGAGCACAAATTAGAGGTCTAATTAAGTGAACCAACTAGCTAGTTGTACTTATGGGACTTAGCCAGGTATGTGGTAGGGAGTGAAGGTCCCTGATTGCCTACCTTAGACACCAATCTGAGATTGGCCAGGTAGGCAGACCAAATCACAAGCCCTGATGCACCAATCCTAAACACCAAGCCAGTAAGCACACACCAATTAGCTGACACAGTTAACTTGACCCTAACCTGAACCCAACTTGTTGGTGTCCCTAACCCACTAGGGCAATTAACGTTCTACTCAATTTTAATTAATGAGCTGGGATCGATATGCTTGTTGGTGATTTTTGGGCTAGGAACAGGTGATGAAACCCTGACCCTATGTCAAATTGATGCCCTTAATTTGATTTCTCATGAGATGAATGAAATGCAAAGCTGCTACAGAAGTGTGTTGCAGTTTGAAAGTGGTGTGGAAAACATGATGAAAAAAATATCCAAAAATTCTAAAAAACTCACAGAGGATTCCTAACTTATATGTTTAAATGCAGATGAAAGGAATTTTAAAACTAAAATCTGTACTACTCTAAGCAGATCCTACAAATGAAGATAAATAAAAAGGACAGAACAGAACCCTAATGATAGTGTCGAATTATAGTAATTTTCATTTTTTTTATAATTTTTTTCTGATAATGAAACTTACTATGATGATAACTGACCTAAAACGGAACAAGAAAAAAAATATTTCAACAAAAAATTAGTGACTTGCCTTTGGAGCTGCAGACGGATTACAGTAAATAGATGCAAATTTTCAGAAAAATAGAACCTAATCAAACAAGTGCAATGGCTTACCCAAACTTCAATCTAAAAAATTCACATCCGGCCAGGGCTCATTATTCCTATGGGTCGTGACAGTGTACTGGAGTACACCCGCTCAGGAGGCATGAATTTTAGTTCTTGCTTGGATTTAAAGAAAACTATTCTACCCTAATGCAACCATGCTCTGATACCAAGATGATGCGGCACGATGATGAGAATGCAATCTAAATGATGGATTGAGAAATGAGAGCAATGAAGCCTATTAACATGTACTAAATTTCAGATCAAAAGTACTAAGGTAAAGCTATGGAAAGAGCACTGAAATTTGGAACTTACATCGCGATGTAGTTATCTAAATCCTAGAGAAGATCAGGGCTAATGAATATTGAATTTAAACCTTAGCAACGATCTTCAATAACTCAGACTAAAGAGATTAGGAGGTGTTATTTACCCAAGATGATCACTCCCTGGTAGATCCATTGAAGCTCTTAGACGAACTAGCCCTGAAGTTGAAGATTGGCATTCCAAAGAAACTAGTTTCATTCAACATTGATCTTTGGCTAGAGAACCCTTTCTTGAACTCCGAATCGTAGAAGGATCCTGCACAATGAACGGGTTAGACTGGGACCAATTTGAAAGATATCAAAACAAAGAAACCAAACAGGCAAGGGAACATCGATGGAGGCATGGATCCCTAGAGGTGGATGTTGGCATTGGACACTTGAAAGCTTGAGAAGAGAAAATCAAACACACCCAAAGAAAACAAGAGGATACTACCAAAAAAACACCTTCTTCAACTACTACTTCACTTAAATTTCATTTCATCCAAAAAGCTTCCTCTCTACCATGGGCGTACAAGAGGCTTTTAATGGCCTTTCAATCAATTTGAAATTCCCCATATCATGGAGAAATATTAGGGGGGTTACATGAAATGTGGAGGATTTGGTGGAGGGTTACATGGAATGTGGAGGATTTGGTGGAGCTGGTTGCATGATTTGTGGATGGAGTTGGCCGACCTCCTTTGAATTTGAAAACACTCCTTGGTCGACCACTTGTAGCTTTCATGTAATTTAAAATTTGAATGATGCCACGTGGCAGGTGAGGTGGCAATGATGTGGCGTGGCAGGGTGGCATGGTGACATGGCGCATCCTTCTCCATGGTGCCCCTTGGAGATGACATGGCAAAGGTGATGTGACGTTCTCTGGTGATGAGTTGGCACCGGTGGTCCATGATGATGTGGCATTCCAAGTAAAGCTGGTCTGGCCTAATTTCAAGTAGCTCTTGAACTTGACTCAGTACAAAGCCTAATTGACTCTAATTGAACTCTTGATTGAATTCTAATTGAATTTTAAAATACCAAAAGAAAATAAAACAGGACTCAATAAACATACAGGACTCATACGAGACTTGAGTTCCTTGTCTCAATCCATAAAGAACTTGGTATTAGTTGAAGCTTCTTCTTTCTGAGCCTGGTGCCCCCACCAATTCTTCTCGGGTGGGAGGAACTCGACCCTGTTGAGTATGGTTCAGCCTGGCTTTGATATTGTTCAAATAAGTCTTGGTCCAGTCATTGCAGGTCCTCTCTAGCGATTCAGGAGTCGTCAGATTTTGGTCTCCCATGCTAACGGACCAAATATCGATAGTAATCCTTGTTTCTGGTAGTGACAATCTTATTATCCAGGATTTGTTCAGTTTTCTCTCATTTTTGAGGAATGGTTGTTTGTGGATACTCGGGTAATGGTTCACTCTCAAAAATATGGTCAATCCCAAAAGGCTCATTAGGTATCATCATGGGTTCCTTATATTCTATCAAGTCTGAGACATTGAAGGTCGGGTTGATACCTAGGTCTGAAGGTAATTCCAATATGTAAGCATTAGATCTAATCTTCTTTAGGACTTTAAAGGGGCCTGCACCACGGGTATGTAGTTTCTTGAAAGTCCCGGATGGGAACATGATCTCTCTCATAGAGTTTCTTGACTTTCTTTCTTGAATTAGTCCTATGTTTATAGGATTTATTGCTCAAATTTATTTCATGATGCAAATCCTCAACATGCTATGCATAGGACTCAGCAGACTCAGAAACTTACACAAGTACTTACGAAATGCAGACTGAACTAGGCATCCTTATTGAGAGGAATTTTATTGGACTCTCTAGGGCCTAAACCTAACAGATTAATGACTCTCTAGGTTTGACCCTGGTCTGGTATGCACGTGAGAATTTACCATGGGTTCCTAGCAAATGCCATAAGGTTTTTCAAAAGTAGGTAGCAAAAGGAATAGGCTTTAAAGGCTCATGCAACCTAGTAATCTCATCAAAATGAAACTTAATGGCTCTAAAATTAGGATAAGACTTAAGGAAAGGCAGGAAATAAGAATCCGAGTCTTGGGATAATTTAGGGGAATCTTGAAACAGACCTTGGTTACTCATGATGACCTTAAGATTTGAATATTGATCTACGGGCGAGATGCTTCTAGGTAGTTGAAGGTCATCGGCAAAGTCTTCTAAAATAATGATTGGGTTATTCTCAGGTAACTGAAGGAGTTCTTTTGTCGAAGCTAAAGTATTGGGTTCTTCCTGAGGGCATTGTCTTACGGGAACCAAGTCCTCACTAAAGTTTGGTTGTTTTGATGTTTCAGGACTAGGCTCAATAATCTTTTCTTTACCAAAGGTTTTCTCAGGTAAGGTACTAAAGTTGTTCTCTTCACAGTCTTCCCCTTCATATTCATCTATTAAACTGATATCAGTCTCATACACATATTTACTAGTTTCAGACTTGCCTTCTTCCTTCCCTAGCCCTTCAGTTTGAGGATATCCTAAGTCTTGAGTATTCATGAACTCAACTTGTACTTCAGGGTTCTTACTCCTATCATTCATATGAGCTAATGGGATAGTAGGAGTTGATTGGTCTAAGGAAAATTGTTTAGCCAGCATTTGGTTGAATTGGGCCATTAGATCATTTAGGCCTTTCAGCATGGTTTCAAGATTCGGGCCCATTGCTACACTGTACTAGGTCTGGACTGGTGAATATGAGGCTCCTGATCTAGTTTTCATGCATGCAAGTAGACTCAAGCTCGAGCTAAGGTTTCCTAGACCTAGAGCACAAATTAGAGATCTAATTAAGTGAACCAACTAGCTAGTAGTGCTTATGGGACTTAGCCAGGTAGGTGGTGGGGAGTGAAGGTCCCTGATTGCCTACCTTAGACACCAATCTGAGATTGGCCAGGTAGATAATTACTTTTATTAGAAAGCTTTATTGTATTCTTTACTTTCATTATTTCATTGTTGTATCAATGTTTTTGGTGAGCCTTAGAAAACCAAAGAGGTTGTTGGTTAGCCTTTGTCTAAAACAAACATAGGTTATTGGTGATTCTGTAAAATCAACATAAGTTGTTGAAGATCCTGTAAAACCAACATAGGTTATTGGTGAGCCTGCAAATCCAACAAGATTTTTGGTTAGCCATGAAAACCAAGAAGTTGTTGCTTAGCCTTTGTGTAAAACCAACATAGGTTGTTGGTGAGCCCACAAAACCAACAAGGTTTTTGGTTAGCCATGAAAACCAAGAGGTTATTGGTTAGCCTATGTTAGAAAACCAGCAAGGGTTTTGACTTGTAAGCCCGATGAAAATAAGTTGGGTTTGATTAGTGAGCCTGGAAAACTAATTGACTGTAATCTTGGTGATTTTAGTGAATCTCCAAGAGAAACTTGGGGAGTGGATGTGGGTGCTGGTGCAGACATCAGGGCCAGAAAAAATCGATAGGTTGAACCTACATCCCTGTGGATCACCTGTGAATGAAGCCCTGAACCCAAACCCCTTTTACCATGTAAATATTCAATCTTAAATTCTATCATTTTGGCTTTGTTAACTGTAATTAGGGTTTTGTTATTTTGCCTTTTGGGCTAAACACTTTTTCCCAACTGTAATTAGTGTTTTGTTATTTTGCCTTTTGGGCTAAATCCTTTTTACCACATTGAGTCAAAACCCCAATTGAGTCAAAGCCTATTTACCCATTTGGGATTTTAATGGTCTAGTTTGAATTTGCCCTTTTTACCAACTTTAATTGGGTTTTCATTTGCAAGCCTAATAAAGTATGGTTAGTTCAATTAGTTATTGAGTCTATGTAATTAGTTAAGTCATGTGATTAGTTGAGTTATGTAAATACAAGAGGGAACTCAAGACAACATTCCATGTGCACCCAATTGAAGATCCTTGTGACCCCATGTGCTAATTATCCTAGATCAGTCAAGCTAATTATCCTTATTGGCATGGGTTAACTTGAATCAATGAGCTATCTAATCAAATTATGATTGATTACATTGGCCAGGTAAGTAAGATCAATGAGACGGTTTCCATTAATCTCTTTTTTTAGACACCAACCAAGTTGGCCAAGTAAGAGATAGCCCTAATTAATAATCTTGATCAAATGCTAACTTATCTTAGACATCAATTGGTTCATCATATTTGATTAGACTAGCCTAAGGACCTGGTTCCGAACTCTAAGCCATAACAGGTCTATTTAATATAATATAGACTTGATAAACTATCACTATAGATTTAATCTAGAGAAATCTTGACTTAATCCTAATCAAGTTTTGGTTAGGTTAAATCTAATTCTCTATTAGGTCTATATTATTCAAAATTCTAACCCTAGGTTTAATCTGGTTAATTAACCTGATTCAAGCTTACTTAAAGTCCATGATTTATGAAATGTGATTAGATCTTTAATTCATAATTCTAAATCTAATCTTAGATGTCTTAATTCCAGTAATTACTCAAGATTAATTTTACTAAATTTAAATTTAAATAATTTATATGCATCTCATATACATTAAATACTTTTAAATCTAAACTATACAATATAGACATGTGCTGAAATTTATATTATGTTTTAAGTTCTAAACAAAAAAACAAACCATAATAATTTTATTTTAGATTAAAAATAGTAATTTAACTAAGATTAAATTACTAGAAAATAGATTTAATAATTAAAATAAATTTAATAAAAATCCTTTCATCTCACTTATTCATAGGATACAACTATAAATGACACCCCTACATGCCATAAGAGACCTCATGAAATGGAAAGAATGGGCTTCTAAACTCTAATTTTCTCCTATGACTGGATCGCCATGGTGATCAACCCAATCCAAAGTAGTTACTCAGATTTAGATTACATCTAACATGTATGATTCTATATTTATATATCATGTTATAAAAATTGGTTTCTTTGAACTATTATTAGAAAAAATATATAGGGTTTCATGCATATTTTTTTATAATTTATAGAGGAAGTAATCAATTTTAAAACTATTTTAAATAAAAAATTATACATATACATTGAATCTAAAAAGTTCTATAAGGATCGTAATATGATATATAACTTAGAAAATAAAATTAGCATGCATTGATCTAACCGATGCTTGCTGTAGATCAAATCTCATATAATATAAAATCTAATTTCATACCTGATCATGGGTCAATGATCACCACTATAGATGATACACAGAAAGGGCTCTCCACATTACTTTACAGCCATATAAGATGTTTGGCCTCTACGAATCATCCACATGAAGCCCCAATGAAATCAACCTCCTCGGATTGCTAGATTCATGCGAAGGCCATTGGATGGCTAAAATAAAGTTTTTATTTGATCTTTTTTAACTCTCCAAGAAGATGAATAATAAGAGAACAAGGAGGATTAGATAAAGGAAGAAATAGAAATCAAGAAAACCCGTTTTCTCTTTTTTCCTTCTTCTCTCTCTCCCTTAGGAACCCTAGCACCCAAGGTATCCTTCACGCAATTCAAGAATTCATGCTCCCTTTATATTTTTTTCTCCTGGTATTTTTGAGATACCTTATGGTAATTTGAGCCTCTATCATTTTCACATAATTCCATGAATTTAAATAATGGTGTTGAATATGGATATAATTAGATTAAGGAGTTAGAGTTTTACTTGGACTTAGAGTTTGATTCCTATTCGGACTCCATAAAATTAAATTCAAAATTTAATTAAACTCAAACTTGATTTAATCCTTATGAAGCTAGAAGAAAGGGAAGGGCATGAAGAACCTTTTGGCATGAGAAAACTTGCAAATCCCAAGGTAGCATGGAGAAAAAATAGCGAAGAAAGATGTGGGTGCTAGGTAGGGTTTCTTAATTTCACTTGATCAAAATTTGTTAGAATTAAACCAAATTTAGTTACACCCAACTAATTAACCAAACCTAATCCAATTAGGTCTAAATTAATTTAATTCAATCATAATTAAATCAGTAATTAATTAAGTCCAAGTCAAGATCAAACCAAAATTAAAAATTCCTTAGTGGGTAGGTCATCATATAACCTTATTTGGTGAAATCTAATTAAGCCAAATTCAATTAGATTTGACCTAAACCTCTTTGCTCAATCAAATTAAACTAATTAAAAAATTAATTACTAATTAATTCTCTTATACTTAATTTATAATTAATTAATTATTAATTTATAATATTTATATAGGGTTAATTATTAATCATATTTATAATTTTATCATTGAATGATTTTTAATCATTAATTAGCCATCATGATTGATTAGAAATTTCTTATATGTGTGACCCATAGATTTGAACACTAAGTAGGTAGCTCAAAAACTATTTCTTGAACTAATCGATCTGACCATTTATCAATGGTGCACGATGTTCGGATAGGTTAAATGACTGTAAAATAACATTTAATAACCTAGATATATGGTACCGTATGATTCATCCCTTTGACTTAATGCTCAAGATAATTTTAGAGTCAACTATCAACCTATAATAGTGCATTTAGATGTGTCTCAACCTAATAAATCTCGTGACTCCTCACAAGACTTGCCATGGCCAAGGTCTTGCTAAATTAAAACACGGCAGAACATTTTCTCTAATACCTTGGATGGTCAATTCTGTCTTGACTTATACACTGACTTAACAAGTACTTGACTGTGCCCAGTAAGCTTCAATCACTGGTTTAGAAATCTAGATAGTTTGACACCTAAGTATAGTGAGTTGCTTGCAAATCATTATGGTGATCTTTGGTCGAAGGGATATGTATACCTATATCCTTCTGAGAAAAACTCTTAACAGCAGAGTACTCTACAGTGTTGGTCACGTTCAGTGCAATGTACTCTTACCTCATCTCATTGCCATACCAATATCTCTACACTCCTTGGTTATGAGGACAACCAACCCCAATGGCATACAATAACCTATGCTTGATAAATATTGTCATCCTAGGTAACAGTATATCATTTGGTCTTGAACATATTTAAGAACTACTCGATAAATTCTCCTTTATCAAATTGAAGTAGTTCTAAGGACTTCATCTCAAAAGAGTTCAAAATAAGATGAACAAAAAGATATGAACTACCAATTTTTTTATTTTATTAATAATTTATGTATAAATTTATAATGAGCACAACTATCTATAACCTAGATAATTGACTTTAGGATACATTTCCTAACACTTGAAACTTGAAACTTGGTCTCCATTCTAATGAGGGAGAACGTCCTCAAATTAGGAGAGAAATTTATCCTTGTAGTGGATATTCACTTGGAGATTCTTGGTAGAATGAGTAGATCATAGAGGGGACGGTGACAACGGTCACCCTTCATGAGGAGTCACTAAATGCGGTCTCAAGATTCCCATGCTTCTAGTGATGGCAGACCTACTATGGTGGTACAACCTATGCCCGGCACAGTTGGTCCCCAATTCCTAGAGGGCCATCATCAACTTTTTTAGCTTGATGCTTCATCATCGCATGGAGCCCAGGGTGAGGGTCTTCCATTATTTCTTCCAGGTGAAGGCCTCCCAAGGATGGTATTATGTCTCCCCTCGTAAAGGGTTTAGCTTCCCAGCTGGTCTATCAAAATTACGGGGTTAAAAGTGACGATTCTTCTTCAGAGCTTCCCCATCATTATGGTTATTCCCTGGATGCTAGGGTGAAGTGGAGCCATCACGATTGCTGGATTGATGGGGACACTGGAGGCACCAGAATAAGACAGAGGCTTTTCAACCCTCTATAAATTGATCAATAATTTATGAGTCCATCTGTAATAAGGGCTTAGCCCATCTGAGTCCATTTTAGTTGTTATTTGAGTCTTTTGAGTTTCAGTTCTGTACTAGTCAGCTCATGTTGAGCTAGTTCAGTCCAGTGTTAGTCAGCTCATGTCGAGCTAATTTTATATTTTTGAGTCCTATTCAACCATATTGAAGACTCAAGACCACATCATAAAAGTGAAGACCAAGTCCAACCAGATTGAAGATATGGAAGTATAGCCCAAGTCCAACCCAGCTTGAAGATTTGAAGAACCCAGGAGGAAAAATTTAGAAAACCCTGATTCCTTGTAGATGCCCTCCAGATGCCAAGATTCCCTTCCAGATGCCAAAATAAATTCATATACCAAGGCATCCATGATTTTAGAGGTCTATCTGCATCCTAGACCAAAGAAATCAAGCCCAGGCGCCAAGCCTAAGCCCCTAAGAAGCAAGATACCAGGGAATATTCCTGCTACCTGGCTACCAGGCCACCCCAGCTTCCAGAGGCCCAAACCCATGTGCCCGAGCCCCTTTGGGCTAGCCTCTTGCTACTCCTAAAAGCCCAACACGCCCCCCTAGGCATCCTTGGAGTGTTGGCCAAGTCAAGAGAATTTTTAGAGATTTTTTCTACCTAATGTTTCCATATTTTCTAGCTAGGATTTGAGAGGGAAAAGGATTCTTATGTAAAGACTTATGTGCCTTTACTTGGAGCCCAAGGTTAAGGGTCTATTTAAAGGACCCTAGCCTCTTGTATGAAGGGAGATTTTTGATATGAAATAAACCTTGAGTTCTTCAATTGTTTTGTGTGATTACCTTGCTGTGTGCATAAAGGGGTTTGAGAGTTCTTCTTCCCGGTGTTTGCAACCATCTTCCTGCCACCAAACATCCTTCTAGCCCCCTCCAAAACTTTCTTCCCTTTGCTATTTTTCTTTGCTTTCATGATTTCCTCTGAGTTTTCTAACCCCTGATAGGTTGTTTGCAGGTCCCCGAGTTCCTACGAATCCAACGACTCCAGCTACGCCTCAATCAGACCACCGAGTAGAAAGCCGGGTATCCGCGGGTCTTTGGCTCGGTTTTCTAGGCCGCATCCATTGAGGAATGAGAGATCCCTTCACTGCGCTCTTCACTAGGTGCTTCAGACATTGTCAGGTACACCCCCTCTACCTCCAGTCTTTATATTGTAGGAGAACTTGCCCTAACCGAGGCTTCTCAGCCCCGGCGATCCTTCTTTAGTACTTTTCTAGGTTCTAATCTGCATACTTGGCTTAAAAAACTCATAAAAAATTCCCTACAACTAATTTTGATTTGAGAATCGAGAATTAATCACGTAACTCCACATATAAAATATATAAAAAGAATTGCATACATTTTAGTCCCGCATCATTTGGTATCAGAGCTTAGATTAGGGCTTGTTTTCTATAATTTTTTAGTCCGTATATACTCAGTTAGTTTAATTATTTCTCCCTGATAAAAGCTCCAAAAATTTTGAAATTTAGATTCTAGGATTTATCATAATTCACAATAATTTTAATAATTTTTTAAGATTTTATTATGGCCTGGGAATTTTCTTCAAGCCAAAATACAGCCTACAAATTTTTGGCTCTATTTTTTCATCAAGACAAGTTTGGAAGTTTTAGGGTTTTGTTTAGCATCTTTTGCATATCTTTTAATTTTTGTATATTTCCAGCATATTAGGCCATGATTTGCAAGTTTTCTTCTATTTAAAAAAAATACAAAAAAAAAAAATACATATTCTCCAAAAATACCAAAAACATCTAAACCATAATTTGCATCCTCATCTGCCTGCCATCATTGCATAATTTACTTTTAAGGGCACTCTTGCTATATCAGATGGGGGGAGGATTTGATCACCTCTCCTTAGCCCAAAACCACATCCCTTGCATTCGGTCCCAAGCCTTAACCTAAAATTAACTAGACTTAATTTGCCCTAGTGGGCTAGGGACACCAACTGGTCAGGTCCGGGCTACGTGTCAGATCACTGTGTCAAGTTAACCTGTGTGTGCCTTGTGCTCAGTGTCTAGAACGGTGGTTTAGGGATTCAATCCTAAAGGGCTTGTGTGCTGGTCCGCCTACCTGGCCAATCTCTGATTGGTGTCTAGGATTGGCAATCAGGGACCTAACACTCCCCTTACACTTGCCTGGCTGAGTACAGGGTTACTATAGGCTAGTTTGCCACCCTGATTGAGCATCTAGTTTGGACTCTAGGTCTTGTCAGCTGTAATCGGTCTGATTGAGTCTTGCATGAGCACCAGATTAGGAGTTTCATATCACCCACCTCCACAAATGTCTGAACCCATGGAAAATTTGCAAGCCAAAATGAAAGCTCTAGCTGATCAAATGGCCCAGATGGCAACCCAGATGACTACCCAGATGACCAAGTTAACCAAGTATGGTACCCAAACCAACAATAAAATTGACCATCTTGCCAATAGGTTTGATCAGTTAGAAGGCCATGTAGGGACCCCAGGAAAAACCCATGGGTCACAGTCTGAGCCAGATCCTGATTCCCCTCAACCTAGGAGGACCCCAAACCCTAATCCATATCCTGAGGTCGAACCTAGGAGAGCCCCTCATCCTGACCCATACTATAACCCTCAGCCTAGGAGGACCCCAAACCCTGACCCATACCGAGAGGTTGAACCTAGGAGAGCCCCTCAGCCTGACCCATACAATAATACTGAACCTAGAAGAACCCCTTACCATGACCCTTATTATGATACTGAACCTAGAAGAACCCCTTACCATGACCCTTTTTATGATACTGAACCCAGGAGAACCCAATACTCTGACCCATATAGGGAGTCCAATCCTAGGAGAACCCAATACTCTGACCCATATAGGGAGTCCAATCCTAGGAGAACCCAATACTCTGACCCATATAGGGAGCCCAACCCTAGGAGAACCTAATATTCTGACCCATATAGGGAGTCCAACCCTAGGAGAACCAAATATCCTGACTCATATAGGGAGCCCAACCTTAGGAGGACCCCATACCATGATCCATCCATAGAACCTGACCATAGAGCTGACCCAAAATCCTATGACCCCATATCCTATAATCCCATGACCCATAGATCTGCACCCTTGTCCTATGAGCCCAGAGAACCCATAACCCATAAGTATCAATCTAGTACTAGTCAGGTTTCCCTTAGTCAACTTGAACCCCATAGGATTAGCACCCCTAAATATGAGCCCAGTAGTGAGCCACTATCCCTTAGGCAACTTGAACCTACTAGGATTAGTGTCCATAATTAGAAACCAGGACCTAGCCAATTTTATCCTAGCCGACCTTCTCCAACAATTGCTGAGATTGACAAGGCTTACATTAACGTGGAAGTGTATGAAGCTGATGCAAACTTAGTGGATGAGTATGAGGGAGAAGAGGAGACACCTTTAGATGACCTAGAATTAGCTGACCCAATAGATACCCAGGTAGAAGCCAACCTAGAGGTAGTTGACCTTAACCACATCCAACCTAAAGCTATAGTGGAAGAACAAATAGAGGAAGAGAACCTAGGTACTGCTACTAGAGCCTTACCTGAGGAAACCATAGAGGAGAGCCAAATTATAGAGTCTTGTCCTAAAATACAAGAACCTGAAGAATTTATTAAGGACCTGATCTCTTTGAATCTATACCTTCAAGATGAGCCTCCTCCTATAGTTTCCAATAAGGACCTCTTCCCTGAGATTAATAACCCATCCTTCCATTATACAAACCCCATAGATATACCGCAACCCCATAAGGTATACCTCATTAGTATAGGAGTAGTTCCTGACACCCCATTTTTTATCCTACTTTATCAAACTAACCCGGAACCTTTTTCTCTAACCTACCAGACTAATTCTGAACCCACTTCCTATTTCCTACCCTTTCCAGAGTATTCTCATGTGTCTAGAACTATTAGATTACATTTTGTTGAGGTTACTAGGTTGCAAGGATCCATAGAGCCCATCCCATTTACTACCTACTTTTGGCAGACCCTCTGGCACCTATTAGGAGTTACTAGCAAATTTTCTTCTGCATGTCACCCATCAACCACGACTCATGCCCCCATGCCCAAGTGGTAGTTAAGACCTAATAAATCTCTTTAGTCGAGTTTGTTATGTGTAGGTTTACGTCCTTTGAATCATTTGTTAGGAGTCTGCATGTGCCCAGCATGTTCACCACCTACACTAATTTTAAGCAAACTGGCTAATTCCCGAAGATGGATCAAAGAATTTGATGTAGTGGATTCTATCTTGGTTAGGCTTAGGCCTAAAAGAAGCTTCATGCTCATAGAGCCGGACCTTTTAAAGTGATAGAGAAGGTTGGATCAAATGCCTAGGTGTTAGATATGCCTTCGGATTTGGGCATTAGTTCTACCTTCAATATTATAGACCTAGTTGAGTACAAGGAACCGACAGCGATACCTAGTGAGGCCTTTGAACCTATTCCTTTTCATTGTGAGTGACCCTAACCCAGAGTGTCCACTAATAAATTTGGCCTGAGAGAGGAGAACGGATCGAGCGTATCCTGGATGATCAAGCCATTATGACCCGGGGTCGCGGTTATCAACGTTTCCTGGTCCGATGGCAAGGCCGGCCAGAGTCGGACAATTCATGGATTTCTCGAGAGGACTTACAGCACCTCAACCTAGACCTCCTCGAGAGATATGTGAGCCAGCTTGATCTTCACTCGACAGGGTCGAGTTCCTCCCACCCCGAGAGAACTGGTGGGGACACCGGAGGTACCAGAATAAGACAGAGGCTTTTTAACCCTCTGTGAATTGATCAATAATTTATGAGTCCATCTGTAATAAGGGCTTAGCCCATCTGAGTCTATTTTAGTTGTTATTTGAGTCTTTTGAGTTTCAGTTATGTACTAGTCAGCTCATGTTGAGCTTGTTCAGTCCAGTGTTAGTCAGCTCATGTCGAGCTAATTTTATTTTTTTGAGTCCTATTCAACCATATTGAAGACTCAAGACCACATCATACAAGTGAAGACCAAGTCCAACCAGATTGAAGACATGGAAGTATAGCCCAAGTCGAACCCAGCTTGAAGATTTGAAGACCCCAGGAGGAAAAATTCAGAAAACCCTGATTCCTTGCAGATGCCCAGATTCCCTTCCAGATGCCAAAATATATTCATATACCAAGGCATCCATGATTTTAGAGGTCCATCTGCATCCTAGCCCAAAAAAATCAAGCCCAGGCGCCAAGCCCAAGCCCCTAAGAAGCAAGATACCAGGGAATATTCCTGCTACCTGGCTACCAGGCCACCCCAGTTTCCAGAGGCCCAAACCCATGCACTTGAGCCCCTTTGGGCCGGCATCTTGCTACTCCTAGAAGCCCAACACACCCCCCTAGGCATCCTTGGAGTGTTGGCCAAGTCAAGAGAATTTTTAGGGATTTTCTCTACCTAATGTTTCCTTATTTTCTAGCTAGGGTTTGAGAGGGAAAAGGATTCTTATGTAAAGACTTATGTGCCCTTACTTGGAACCCAAGGTTAAGGGTCTATTTAAAGGACCCTAGCCTCTTGTATGAAGGGAGATTTTTGATATAAAATAAACCTTGAGTTCTTCAATTGTTTTGTGTGATTACCCTGCTGTGTGCATAAAGGGGTTTGAGAGTTCTTCTTCCCGGTGTTTGCAACCATCTTCCTGCCACCAACCATCCTTCTAGCCCCCTCCAAAACTTTCTTCCCTTTACTATTTTCCTTTGTTTTCTTGATTTCCTCTGAGTTTTCTAACCCCTGATAGGTCATTTGCAGGTCCTCAAGTTCCTACGAATCCAACGACTCCAGCCACGCCTCAATCGGACTACCGAGCAGAAAGCCGGGTATCTGCGGGTCTTTGGCTCGGTTTTCCAGGCCGCATTCATTGAGGAACGAGAGATCCCTTCACTGTGATCTTTACTGGGTGCTTCATACATTGTCAGGTACACCCCCTCTACCTCAAGTCTATATATTGTAGGAGAACTTGCCCTAACCGAGGCTTCTCAGCCCCGGCGATCCTTCTTTAGTACTTTTCTAGGTTCTAATCTGCATACTTGGCTTAAAAAACTCATAAAAAATTCCCTACAACTAATTTTGATCTGAGAATCAAGAATTAATCACCTAACCCCACATATAAAATATATAAAAGAATTGCATACATTTTAGTCCCGCATCATTTGATATCAGAGCTTAGATTAGGGCTTGTTTTCTGCAATTTTTTAGTCCGTATATACTCTGTTAGTTTAATTATTTCTCCCTGATAAAAACTCTAAAAACTCTAAAATTTAATTTCCTAGATTCATCATAATTTACAATAATTTTATTAATTTTTTCAGATTTTATTATGTCCTGTGAATTTTCTTCAAGCCAAAATACAGCCTGCAAATTTTTGGCTCTATTTTTTCATCAAGACAAGTTTGGAAGTTTTAGGGTTTTGTTTAGCATCTTTTGCATATCTTTTAATTTTAGTATATTTCCAGCATATTAGGCCATGATTTGCAAGTTTTCTTATGTTTAAGAAAAATACCAAAAAAAAAATTATATATTCTCCAAAAATACCAAAAACATCTAAACCCTAATTTGCATCCTCATCTGCCTGCCATCATTGCATAATTTACTTTTAAGGGCACTCTTGCTATATCAGATGGGGGGAGGATTTGATCACCTCTCCTTAGCCCAAAACCATATCCCTTGCATTCGGTCCCAAGCCTTAACCTAAAATTAACTAGACTTAATTTGCCCTAGTGGGCTAGGGACACCAACTGGTCGGGTCCGGGCTACGTGTTAGATCACTATGTCAAGTTAACCTGTGTGTGCCTTGTGCTCAGTGTCTGGAACGGTGATTTAGGGATTCAATCCCGAAGGGATTGTGTGCTGGTCCGCCTACCTGGCCAATCTCTGATTGGTGTCTTGGATTGGCAATCAGGGACCTAACACTCCCCTTACACCTGCCTGGCTGAGTACAGGGTTACTATAGGCTAGTTTGCCACCCTGATTGAGCATCTAGTTTGGACTCTAGGTCTAGTCAGCTGTAGTCGGTCTGATCGAGTCTTGCATGAGCACTAGATCAAGAGTTTCATATCACCCACCTCCTTCACAAATGTCTGAACCCATGGAAAATTTGCAAGCCCAAATGAAAGCCCTAGCTGATCAAATGGCCCAGATGGCTACCCAGATGACTACCCAGATGACCAAGTTAACTAAGTCTGGTACCCAAACCAATAATAGAATTGACCATCTTGCCAATAGGTTTGATCAGTTAGAAGGCCATGTAGGGACCCCAGGAAAAACCCATGGGTCACAGTCTGAGCCAGATCCTGATTCCCCTCAACCTAGGAGGACCCCAAACCCTAATCCATACCCTGAGGTCGAACCTAGGAGAGCCCCTCATCCTGACCCATACTATAACCCTCAGCCTAGGAGGACCCCAAACCCTGACCCATACCGAGAGGTTGAACCTAGGAGAGCCCCTCAGCCTGACCCATACAATAATACTGAACCTAGAAGAACCCCTTACCATGACCCTTATTATAATACTGAACCTAGAAGAACCCCTTACCATGACCCTTTTTATGATACTGAACCCAGGAGAACCCAATACTCTGACCCATATAGGGAGTCCAATCCTAGGAGAACCCAAAACTCTGACCCATATAGGGAGTCCAATCCTAGGAGAACCCAATACTCTAACCCATATAGGGAGCCCAACCCTAGGAGAACCCAATATTCTGACCCATATAGGGAGTCCAACCCTAGGAGAACCCAATATCCTGACTCATATAGGGAGCCCAACCTTAGGAGGACCCCATACCATGATCCATCCTTAGAACCTGACCATAGAGCTGACCCAAAATCCTATGATCCCAGATCCTATAATCCCATGACCCATAGATCTGCACCCTTGTCCTATGAGCCTAGAGAACCCATAACCCCTAAGTATCAATCTAGTACTAGTCAGGTTTTCCTTAGTCAACTTGAACCCTATAGGATTAGCACCCCTAAATATGAGCCCAGTAGTGAGCCACTATCCCTTAGGCAACTTGAACCTACTAGGATTAGTGTCCATAATCAGAAACCAGGACCTAGCCAATTTTCCCCTAGCCGACCTTCTCCAACCATTCCTAAGATTGGCAAGGCTTACATTAACGCGGAAGTGTATGAAGCTGATGCAAACTTAGTGGATGAGTATGAGAAAGAAGAGGAGACACCTTTAGATGACCTAGAATTAGCTGACCCAATAGATACCCAGGTAGAATCCAACCTTGAGGTAGTTGACCTTAACCACATCCAACCTAAAGCTATAGTGGAAGAATAAATAGAGGAAGAGAACCTAGGTACTACTACTAGAGCCTTACCTGAGGAAACCATAGAGGAGAGCCAAATTATAGAGTCTTGTCCTAAAATACAAGAACCTGAAGAATTTATTAAGGACCTGATCTCTTTGAATCTATACCTTCAAAATGAGCCTCCTCCTATAGTTCCCATTAAGGACCTCTTCCCTGAGATTAATAACCCATCCTTCCATTATACAAACCCCATAGATATACCGCAACCCCGTAAGGTATACCTCATTAGTATAGGATTAGTTCCTGACACCCCATTTTTTATCCTACTTTATCAAACTAACCCGAAACCTTTTTCTCTTCCCTACCAGACTAATTCTGAACCCACTTCCTATTTCCTACCCTTTCCTGAGTATTCTCATGTGTCTAGAACTATTAGATTATATTTTGTTGAGGTTACTAGGTTGCAAGGATCTATAGAGCCCATCCCATTTACTACCTACTTTTGGCAGACCCTCTAGCACCTATTAGGAGTTACTAGCAAATTTTCTTCTGCATGTCACCCATCAACCATGACTCATGCCCCTATGCCCAAGTGGTAGTTAAGACCTAATAAATCTCTTTAGTCGAGTTTGTTAGGTGTTGGTTTACGTCCTTTGAATCATTTGTTAGGAGTCTGCATGTGCCCAGTATGTTCACCACCTACACTAATTTTAAGCAAACTGGCTAATTCCCAATGATGGATCAAAGAATTTGATGTAGTGGATTCTATCTTGGTTAGGCTTAGGCCTAAAAGAAGCTTCATGCTCATAGAGCCGGACCTTTTAAAGTGATAGAGAAGGTTGGATCAAATGCCTAGGTGTTAGATATGCCTTCGGATTTGGGCATTAGTTCTACCTTCAATATTATAGACCTAGTTGAGTACAAGGAACCGACAGCGATACCTAGTGAGGCCTTTGAACCTATTCCTTTTCATTGTGTTTGACCCTAACCCAGAGTGTCCACAAATAAATTTGGCCTGAGAGAGGAGAACGGATCGAGCGTATCCTGGATGATCAAGCCATTATGACCCGGGGCCGCGGTTATCAACGTTTCTTGGTCCGATGGCAAGGCTGGCCAGAGTCGGACGATTCGTGGATTTCTCGAGAGGACTTGCAGCACCTCAACCTAGACCTCCTTGAGAGATATGTGAGCCAACTTGATCTTCACTCGACAGGGTCGAGTTCCTCCCATCCCGGGAGAATTGGTGGGGACACCAGAGGCACCAGAATAAGACAGAGGCTTTTCAACCCTTTGTGTATTGATCAATAATTTATGAGTCCATCTGTAATAAGGGCTTAGCCCATCTGAGTCCATTTTAGTTATTATTTGAGTCTTTTGAGTTTCAGTTCTGTACTAGTCAGCTCATGTTGAGCTTGTTCAGTCCAGTGTTAGTCAGCTCATGTCGAGCTAATTTTATTTTTTTGAGTCCTATTCAAACATATTGAAGACTCAAGACCACATTATACAAGTGAAGACCAAGTCCAACCAGATTGAAGACATGGAAGTATAGCCCAAGTCCAACCCAGCTTGAAGATTTGAAGACCCCAGAAGGAAAAATTCAGAAAACCCTGATTCCTTGCAGATGCCCTCCAGATGCCCAAATTCTCTTCTAGATGCCAAAATATATTCATATACCAAGGCATCCATGATTTTAGAGGTCCATCTGCATCATAGCCCAAAAATATCAAGTCCAAGAGCCAAGCCCAAGCCCCTAAGAAGCAAGATACCAGGAAATATTCCTGCAACCTGGCTACCAGGCCACCCCAGTTTCCAGAGGCCCAAACCCATGCACCCGAGCCCCTTTGGGCCGGCATCTTGCTACTCCTAGAAGCCCAACAAGCCCCCTAGGCATCCTTGGAGTGTTGGCCAAGTCAAGAGAGTTTTTAGAGATTTTTTCTACCTAATGTTTTCTTATTTTCTAGCTAGGGTTTGAGAGGGAAAATGATTCTTATGTAAAGACTTATGTGCCCTTACTTGGAGCCCAAGGTTAAGGATCTATTTAAAGGACCATAGCCTCTTGTATGAAGGGAGATTTTTGATATGAAATAAACCTTGAGTTCTTCAATTGTTTTGTGCGATTACCCTGCTGTGTGCATAAAGGGGTTTGAGAGTTCTTCTTCCCGGTGTTTGCAACCATCTTCCTGCCACCAACCATCCTTCTAGCCCCCTTCAAAACTTTCTTTCCTTTGCTATTTTTCTTTGTTTTCTTGATTTTCTCTGAGTTTTCTAACCCCTGATAGGTTGTTTGCAGGTCCTCGAGTTTCTATGAATCCAACGACTCTAGCCACGCCTCAATCGGACCACCGAGCAGAAAGCCGGGTATCCACGGGTCTTTGGCTCGGTTTTCCAGGTCGCATTCATCGAGGAACGAGAGATCCCTTCACTGCGATCTTCACTGGGTACTTCAGACGTTGTCAGGTACACCCCCTCTACCTCCAGTCTTTATATTGTAGGAGAACTTATCCTAACCGAGGCTTCTCAGCCCCGCCGATCCTTCTTTAGTACTTTTCTTGGTTCTAATCTGCATGCTTGGCTTCAAAAATTAATAAAAAAATCCCTACAACTAATTTTGATATGAGATTTGGGAATTAATCACCTAACCTCATATATAAAACATATATAAAGAATTGCATGCATTTTAGTCCCGCATCATGGATCCTCTGGTATTGCAAGAATTAGAGCAAATGATGGTGGATGAGCTATCATCGATACAGGTCCCACCATATGATGTTCTTCTTTTCAAGACCTAGCTGAAGGCCCTTTATGCGATGGAAGCTTCTTTGTCTCAAGGTAGATGCCTCTCCAATTGTTTGATGAATAGTCCCTTATTTTTTTACACCGGAGTGACTCTATTTTCTAGTGCAATCTTGAAGATCCTTGATGAGCTTTAAGCTACAATCATTGGCAAGCCTTCTCCACTACCTTCGATTGACTCAAAGGGGAAGAGGGTGCATTCTCTATCTCCTATGAAGTAGGTGGGGATGGTGAAGAAGAGCAAAGGAACATCTTTTCCTTTGGATCTTTTCCTAAGCTCCAACAAGTCTCCAGTCATAGAAGTGGCAATGGAGGTCATGGCAACCCTTGACTTAGGGGTCGCCACCTTGGTCAGTGTAGGCGAAGCTCTAAAGGGAAAAGAGGAAGGCTTGGTAGCCATTGAGAAAACTCATGTGGAGGCCAACAAAGTTTTGGCATCAATAGTGGAATCCTCGATATGGGTGACCAGGCCAGGGTAGCCATTACTAAGATAAAGTGGGTGGTGGCCCCTCCAATTATTATGGATGAAGGCGAAGAGGTGAGGCACTCCGATGCTCTGAGGGCATTCCTACCCCTAGCAAGATTCACCTACCTAGGATGAACACGCCTTAGGTTCCTAGATGACTTCATCCCTTCGGAGGTCAAGGAGGAGGTGCTAGTGAGGTCCGCTGGGGAGGGCCTGGAGCAGTTCATTCAGGTCACAGTGTTGATAAGTCTTTTTCCTGAGGGCTTGGATGCTAGTCCTCTTATGAGAATATAGATCCATTTTAAACAAGGTGTTTGGATGTAGGGCTACATGGAAGCTTAGGGTCTGCTACAGTATATGGACCACCTTTTCAATAAGGTGGAGCTATTATGGAAGTTCACTAAAATGGTGGAGGGGGAGCATGATGTAAAAACTTAGTATATCCATCGATCAGCTGGTGGCTGAGAAGGAGAGGGCAAACATGGTTGAGGCTTCCCTGATAGTCATGTTTGCTCATCTTGACAAAAGCATAGTGGATTATGTAGAGCTCCATCACCTGTTGTTTAAGGTGTAGGCTCAGAGGGAGAAGAACCTTGCTAAAGTCTGGGCAGTGCTTGGTAAGGCTGAAGCAAGAGCGGCCAACAGGGAAAAGGTACTTGGCAAGGTTGAGTCCAAGGGTGCCAGAGCTGATGCAAGGGTTGCTAGTGCTAAGGTGAAGGTTATAGAAGCCAAGGCGAGGGCCCAGGTGGTAAAGGAAGTGCTGGACGAGGCCAAGGACCTAGCTTCGACCATGTAAGAGGAGGCATGGGCAGTAGAGATGCTGGCTTCCAAAGTAGCGATGAAGGTGATCAAGGCCTTTATGTCAAGGGAGGAGTACCATCTAAAGCTATTAGGAGCTAGCAAGGATACATTCCAATAGAGCTTCAAGTTCCTAAAGGGGCAGTCACCAAGTTGTTCCTAGATATTGATGCGGGGAAGTTGAAGATGGAGTTGCCTTTTGGTGGTGAAGAAGAATTGTGAGCTTTGGTGGA
Source organism: Areca catechu (assembly GCA_021397845.1). Classification (NCBI taxonomy): domain Eukaryota; kingdom Viridiplantae; phylum Streptophyta; class Magnoliopsida; order Arecales; family Arecaceae; genus Areca; species Areca catechu. The sequence continues at coordinate 99,509,950 of CM038041.1, forward strand.
GAGGACCCCGGTCTTAAAGAAGTTCAGGCTATCCCCCAGTGATCGGTCCATGCATCCTTTTGCATCTTCCTTTTTCTTTCTTTTGCATCTTCCTTTTCCTTTCTTTTGCATCGGCCACTATGGCTTTGTACATAATACTCAGAAACTTATTGAAATGGAATTCAATTTTCTTAAACATTGGTTTCATTATGCTTTGCTTTCTATTTTCCATACTTGCAATTTGACCTTGCTCACTGTTGTGTTGACTAGGCAATGAGGTTCAGATTCACACTTATAGAATTGATTGGAGGCTCTGCCAAAATGGGGTCATGGAAGTGAAGGAGAAATGATGGTGAAGTCAGGGCAGAGAAGAAGGGTGCTATCATAAGTGAAGAGGCACCAGCTCCTTTAGAAGGCATTGTTGAGTTGGCCTCAAGGGTGTTCGTTAATGATCTTGGGGTAGACATCCTGACTAAAAGGTTAGTAGTGGCTCTGATTAACCCAATGGACCTCAGGGTATCAGAGATGACTTCGATAATTGCCTTGCCTATGCCCCCATCATCCCGAAAAGAAGGAAGCACAGGTGGCTAGGCCCATAGTGTTTATAGTGGCAAGGGAACCAGCCATTGTGGAGGTAGCTGGAGAAAAGGAACTTGTCATGGTGGATCCCTCGATGATAAGGGTTGTAATGGAAGTTCTCCCAGCCATTATCGAAATAATGTCAGGCGAGGTAGTAGGAGGAACTGTAGTGCCTATTATGGTGAGCTTGCCATCAATCCAGGTGGTGGCTAGAGTTCTCTCTACCATGGTCGAGTTGCTTGCAATCCAGGTGGCATGAGAGACTACATGTGAGGCTAGCAAACATGGGAAGGCTGCTATATCTGTGTTGGCACTTTTAAAGGTGGCCTGTCTGCCGAGGGTACTTCCCATGATGACTGGAGATAGCTACAATAGTTGGCTTTAGGACTTCCTGCCTTGTGCCAGTAGAATTCCTGACTCATTGCCCAGAAGGCTAATCAACTACCTTACCCAAAGCTTAAAGGTAGGGTCACATTTGTCATTGCTATGAATTCTCTCTTTCGGTCTAGCTGACAGCTTCATTTTATTGGTAGGTGGCTAAGACCAGTGCCATACAGCTTTGGGAGGAAGTTAAAAGTGTGAAAAGAGAGCTTGCTAGTGGCAGGCATAGACTAAAGGTTGCCGTGAATGTGTGCACTTCTATGAAGCATGATTGGTCTGCAGTAGAAGAGGCTAGGCAGATTGCCGAGTGCCAGTTGGACTTGTATATGAGCATGAACAAGGATTTGGTTTGACAACTGAAGGTCGCCCACTATAAGTGACCAATTCTTGGAGTGTGCCAGGATAAGGTCAGGCATGGGCGAAGCTTTAGTGGTGGTAGCTAAATTCTCCATAGGCATACAAATATAGGATTTTAAGGTTCCTGAAGGGGCCCATGTAGAGGCTCTATCTGAAAGTGCCAATAGAGAGTGCATGACCCCCTAATAGGAATTTGCTAGTTCGTTGGTGGGTGGTGTGCTTCACGGGCTTAGCATACTATTTGGTGGCGTCGATAAGGCCACTATGGTGGAATCTCCTTGCAAGCAATGCAAACTATCTATCATCATTGGTGAGATTCCACAAAAGCAGGTAAGGCACCTCACGAGGGAGCACGGTGCTTGATGCCACTGGCAAGTGGCTGCGAAGGAGGGCGAGGCAATTCCTTCTCTGGAAGGTGAGGCTGCAGGTGATGGGAAGGGCTTGTAAAAAATGCGATGGTCCACTGAGCCAACCAAAGACCTGCAGCACAAACTAGCCATCCTACAAGGAAGATTGATAGACACAAAAGTGGCTTTGATCTCCGAGTGGGCCACCAAGGTGGATAAGGCTTGGCATTTGGCAATGCTATGGGCTCGGACGGTCAAGGCGAAGGTGAAGGCCAATCACCTCGAAGAAGAACTTGCTTGTATTTCAGAGGGTCGGTGAAGCACAAACGCTATTAGGGAGAAGCTTCCAAAGAGAACGCATGGTCCTCTAGGGATTAGGGAGGTTCGAGGCTTGTCTAGGGTAGCATATGAGGCATGCCTGCAGGGCTATGGCTTCGACTTTAGGGTATGTGAGCTCATCATGCGGGGTCATTTCCTTGAAGCAAGAGAGGCAATCGAGCTGCTTGTTCCCTGCAATGCTATGCTTGAAAAAAGTATTCGCGTAGTGGAGCATAGAAGGGTGAGATTGAGGAAGGCCTTATGGCTTATTGACTTTATACTTCCCCCATCTTTTTCCAAGAAATGAATAACAAATTTTCCTTCTTTAATTCTATTTCTTTATATTTGGTACTTTGAACTGCAATGCCTTGCATATCTTTATGTGATTTGAAATAATTTAGTCTGGTACATGATGTGTTGTCGACTAGAGAATGCCTTCACTAGGTTTGGTAATACCTATGAGTGAGATGCTGAGGCTGGACTTGCCCACTAATCATGGGTTGCAACATGGTTTGGTGCATCGCTTGATGGTGGACTCCATCTCGATGAGGTTCTCAGTTTGAAGTGATATAGCACTCCCATAGCATCACCTCGATTAAAGTGCCAAGGGTCTTGAATGCCTGGTCTCCTAAGAGAACTATCAACTCTGGGGAAGCTACTCAATGCCTTGTCTTCACGGTTTGTGGGTCACTTGACTAGCAGGACTGCATAACTTGTCATGCATCAGTTGGCTAGAGATGCGGTGACCTTCCTTCTATCCCTCTACAAGTAGAATGATGAGGGGGCTTGGCTTTTGTAGATCCTTCTGAAACTCTGATGACCAGAGAAATGCTACATTGCTGGTAGAGGTTCTTCAAAGTTGACTCTTGGGAGTTCCCTTTCTTGCTGGAATGGTTCTCTCCTCGGGTGTTTCCTCTATAGTGCATGAGTGTTGGTGGGTGCTCTTCTTAGCATGGAGGTATTAGAAAATGTTGGTACTCCTATGATCGGATTGTAGCCTTCATCGGTCTGATGATAGAGTTGAAGGAAAGGCAATGTTTGTATACCTCGTCACCTAGCTCCTCTAATATGGCTCACCTGTGTCTGGTAGTAGGTGGGTCTATGGCAGGTGCAGCCTTGAAAACCTACCTTGCTCATCATCTGATGAATCTGAGTGATAGTGATGAATCTACTTCCAATGAAGAGGAAGAGATATCAAAATCAGCAAATATATGTTTAATGGGTCTAGAAGATGAGGTAACATCTAGTGAACCCATTCATGAATTTACTTATAATGATTTGCATATGGCTTTTCAGGAACTTCTAACTGAATATTAGAGGACTGGTTTGAAAATTAAATCTTTGAAAAATAACTATGATGTATTATTAAATGAAAAAGGATGATATTTATGAAAAGAATAATTTTTTACAAAAGAAATTAAGTAATTTTTTGAAAAATGTAATGTGTTACAAGCTGAAAAAGATGAATGTTTTGAAAAGAATAAAGGTTTGCAAAATGAAATGGATAGACTCAAGCCTCTTATCAATAAATTGACTTTATGTTTGAACAAACTTGAGTTAATCCTGAAAAATCAGAAGAAATCTAATAATAGAGCCGGAATTGGGTACAATACAATGCATATAAACAAATTCTCAGCTTCAAAACCTTATGCATCAAAATTTTTAGCATCCACTTCTTTTCAAAAGTCAAAAGTAGTTTGTTTTTGCTTTAATGGGGTTGAACACAAGGCATATGAATGCAATCTAAGAAGGAAAAACAAAAATAAATTTAAAAAGATTTGGGTTCCTAAAGGAACCACAGCTACTAACCATTAAGGATCCAATAAATCTTAGGTACCTAAAAATTCTACTTGATTATTTTGCAGGAATGTATTGTAGCCTAGAATTCAAAGAAGAGATGGTATCTAGATAGCGGCTGTTCAAGATACATGATGGGTGACAAAGATCAATTTATCACCCTTGAAATGAAAGAAGGTGGAATGGTTACATTTGGTGATAATGGCAAGGAAAAAATCATTTAGATTGGTAAGATCAAAATTATCCCTTCCACTTATATTGAAAACGTATTGTTAATAGACAAATTAAAGCATAATTTATTGAGCATTAGTCAATTATGTGATAGAGGCTACATAGTTTTATTTGAATCTTTAATGTACATAGTCACTAGCTCTTTTAATTCTAGCATTAGGTTTGTTGGTCATAAAGTTGGAAATATTTATATAGTAGACTTGAATGATCTAGCCATGTCAAGTAGTACAAGTCTAGTGGCTATGAATACTAAAACCAAGGAATTTAGTTTACTTTGGCATTGAGATTGTGTCATGCTAGCATGCATACATTAGCAAAATTAATTTTCAAAGACTTAGTTAGAGGTTTACCAAAGTTTAAAGTTGATTTTAATTATGTTTGTGATGCATGTCAATATGGTAAACAAACTAGGGAGAATTTTAAATATAAAAATATTGTTTCAACATCAAGACCTTTAGAACTACTACACATGGACTTATTTAAACCAACTAGGACCACAAGCCTAGGAGGTGTGAAATATGGACTTGTGATAGTAGATGATTTCTCATGATTCACTTGGATTTTGTTTCTAGCACACAAAGATGAAGCCTTCAAAGTTTTTAAAAAAACTTATAAATAGGTTTCAAATCAGAAAAATCTTTCAATTATCTCAATTAGAAGTGATCATGGAACTGAATTTGAAAATCAATACTTTGAAAAATTTTGCATAGAACATGGCATTGATCATAACTTTTTAGCCTCTCGAACACCATAACAAAATGGAGTTGTGGAAAGAAAAAATAGAACATTGAAAGAGATGGCCCGAACCATGTTATGTGAAGGCAATCTTTCAAGGTACTTTTGGGCAGAAGTTATGAATGCTGCATGTTACATATTAAACCATGTTTTGATTAGACCAATTTTGAAGAAAACCTCCTATGAGCTTTGGAGTAATAGAAAACCAGACATTCATTACTTTCATATTTTTGGATGTAAAAATTATATCTTGAATAATGGAAAAGATAACTTCATCAAAGTTTGATGCAAAATTTGATCAAGGTATATTTCTTAGATACTCAACCACTAGCAAAGTATATAGAGTTTTTAACAAAAGAACTTTAACTATTGAAGAATCAATTCATGTTGTTTTCAATGAGCCTAACCTCATACCTTTAAGAAAAGAAGAGTGTATTGACAATGATGCAGGTTTCCTAAATGATAGAGTAAAGGACATGAGCTTGAAAGAAAAGCAAGTTGAGCAAGAAAAGGAGAAAGTAAGTATAGAACTTGATGAGCTACCAAAGGATTGGAGGTATGCACATTCTCATCCCAAAGAATTGATTATTGGTGATCCCTTTCAAGGAGTAAAAACTAGGTCATCTTTTAAAGATACCTTTGACTATTTAGCATTTGTTTCTTAAGTTGAACCTAACTACATAGAGAAAGCTGAAAATGATCAATATTGGATGATGGCTATGCAGGAGGAACTTAATCAAATTGAAAGGAACAATGTATGGACCTTAGTAGCTAGACCTAAGGAACATCCTATCATAGGTTCTAAATGGGTTTTTAGAAATAAATTAGATGACAAAGTTAATGTAGTTAGAAATAAGGCCAGATTAGTTGCTAAAGGATATAACTAAGAGGAAGGAATAGATTTTATTGAAACTTATGCACCTGTAGCTAGATTAGAAGCCATAAGACTCTTACTTGTATTTGCATGTCACATGAAATTTAAACTTTTTCAAATGGATGTAAAAAGTGCTTTTCTAAATAGCTACATTGAAGAAGAAGTTTTTATGGAACAACCTTCCAGTTTTGAAAATCATTCTTTTCCAAATCATGTTTTCAAACTAAACAAAGCTTTATATGGTTTATAAAACAAGCACCTAGAGCATGGTATGAGAGGTTGAGCAAGTTTTTTTTAAAAAAATGATTTCAACAGAAGTAGAGTAGATACAACATTGTTTATTAAAAGAAAAGATGATGAATTATTAGTTGTACAAATATATATTGAAGATATAATCTTTGGTGCAACTAATGAAACTTTATGTCAAGAATTTGCCAATCTTATGTAGGAAGAATTTGAAATGAGCATGATGGATGAACTCACTTTTTTTCTTGGACTGCAAATCAAACAAACAAAGGAAGGGGTATTCATCAACTAAACAAAGTATATCAAAGAACTCTTAAAAAAGTTTGGGATGGAATCTACAAAGAAAATTGGCACACCCATGAGTCCAATCTATAGACTTGACAAAGATGAGGAAGGTAACAAGGTTGATCAAAAACTATATTGAGGTATGATTAGATCTCTACTTTATTTGACTACAAGCAGACCTAATATACTATTCAGTGTTTGTGTATATGCAAGATTTAAAGCTAATCCTAAATAATTGCATATACTTACTACTAAGTGAATCATAAAATATCTCAAAGGTACATCAAACTTAGGATTATGGTACTCTAAACCATCATCTTTAAATTTAATAGGTTATTCAGATGCTGATTATAGTGGTTGTAGAATTAGGAAGAGCACTAATGGCACATGTCAATTTCTAGGGTTGAACTTAATCTCATGGCACAGCAAGAAACAAAACTCTGTGGCACTATCTACTACTGAGGTAGAGTATATGGTTGCAGGGAATTGTTATGCTCAAGTGTTATGGATTAAGCAACAACTAGAAGATTATGGTGTTATTCAATCTAAGAACTAATCAAACGTGACAATATAAGTGATATCAATTTAACAAAGAATCCTATTTAGTACTCATAAACTAAGCATATTGAAATTAGACATCATTTCATTAGGGATCATGTTCAAAATGGCGATATTGAACTCGAATTTATTTGTATTGAAAAATAACTAGCTAACATATTTACTAAACCCCTTAGTGAGGATAGATTTCAAATGATTAGAGAAGAATTAGACCTTTATGATCCTTTTTAGAATTTTGACCTAATTTCTTCAAGAATTAATGAAAATTCATCTAGAGGACCTCCATCACCTATTTAAGTTAGATGCATACTTTTTTCTAGTATTTTTCTAGGAATAGATACCTTTTCCCTGAACTTTTGAACCATATTGTTTGGTTTCACTCGAGCCGACTCGGGCAAAAAAACTCTTTGGCCGAGTCGACTTGAATAGCAGAAATACAAAAGGACCATGAGCCCTAAAACCTTTTTTCCTATTGTTTCCTGTTGAACTTAGGCCTGAGAGAGACCTTTCCTTTTTAACCCTATGGACCATTCCAATCAACTCCATTTCCCCTAGATTCTAGATCTATAGCTCCTAAAAAGGCTATGGCACAAAGGAGGAAACGGATGGCTCCAAGCTCAAATTCAGTGGAAAGAAGAGCCAAGAGATGACACAATGAGCTGACTCCTCAAGAATCACAAGCTCCACCTCCTCCTCAGCGACAGATCATTCTAATGGGCAATAGACCTATGACATCAGGTAGAAAAGTTGATTTTGCATTTCTAGAGCAACAACACTCCATATTAGTGACTGGATAGCAGCACAGGGGTGGGAGTTCTTCCGTTCATTAGATGTTCCCACTTATCCCACTCTTGTTAGGACATTTTTTGAGAACCTGACATTTAGCACAAATCAGATTCTTTCTACTATGAAAGGTATTACTATCTCAGTGGATGAAGCAAGATTGAGTCAAGTTCTATAAATGCCTAGGACTGGAAAGTGCTATCGAAACATCAAAGACAGGGAAGGTACTTTGAAAATTATTTTGGAAAGAAGAAATATGAAGGGCATCTCCATGTACAAGCCAATCGACTATCACTTGAGATGCACTTGCTGCACAACATCATCATCAGAGTTTTCTTGCCCAGGACATGGCATTTTGATTGGGTGAGTGAGCAAGATCTCATGCTTATGCAATACATGATTGAGAGGGAGGCCCTCAACCTGCCGTTTATCATGATGTCATAGATTAGAGATGCCACTCGCAAGGCCAGAGCTTGTTTACCGTATGGGATGGCCTTCACCCTACTATTTTAGGACTTTGGTGTTGATCTTTTTGGAGAGGATAGTAGACTCCTTTTGCATACTGATAAGTATTTTGAAAAATCACTTCATAGAATGGGCTATCATAAAGTTAAAGGTGAATGGATGAAGAAAATGTTAGGACAGAGTAGTTCATTCAAATGATGATGAGGATGACATGCTTGAGGATGCTGAGATTACAGAGTAGGCTGGAGATGACAAGGATGAGCATGATGATGAGGCTGGACCCTCAGAGCCAGCACCTGCCACACCACCTTAGTCAGTACCTTTAGAGCCCAGCATTGGTGGATAGTAGCATTGAAAGGGATATGCCCTACAAGCCAATTTATGTTGTATCTCCCAAACCATTGTAATTGACAATTTTCTAAATAAAGGCATTATTTTTTCATCATACGTTGTGTTTATATTATATGATGAACCCCATAGATTAGGGCCATGATTTTAGGGTTATGATGAGATCATACCAGTGAGACCTAAAATCTTAAAACCTTAATCTAAAGTATTCCTAGTCAAAGGAACCCTGAGTAGGGGATCAGGGTTTTTCCGATAAGACTAGCACATCCCGGGTATACTGGAAAGGGTGACTGCTCTCACAGTCACTTGTGTATGACACTAATACTGGGATGTGGGTGCTCATTGGAGAATGAGTTCACTGATATGATCCAACTTGAGAACATCTAATGGAGTCTTAGCTACATGTCAATAGAAGATTCTCATAGTGGGAGTGGTACAAGTAATCTTTTGACCTGAGACTGCCATAAGTACCTTATGTACATGAACCCATTCTTTGGTTCAATCCTAATCATGACACTGAGCCATGCACAGGATTGATACTGGGAATGGTGAATTGGATATGAAGGTAATGAGTAGGTCAACAAGGAATCGATCACTCTTAGTAAGAGGAGATTGCATCCAGCTAGTCAACAATCGCATGATGATTCAGGGAATCTTTGATCAAAGTGAAGATATTAGAGATGGTTTCTAATATCAAGATAATCGAATCATCATTATAAGATTGAGCTAGAAATAAATATAATATTGGATTTGACATATATCCATATCCATAGTTATATTTTGGGTGCAGGCTGATCGAAAGATTTAATTGTACGGTAACTCTCTACTGAAGGGTAATTTTGGTATTTCACCAGAATTTCCATATCTTCCGGGTAGACATGACACGTTGCTAGACGTCAATCTTGTCTTGTGGGTTGATCAAGTTCAAAGATCACATGTTAGGAAGAGTCCTAATTGATCGAATCGGGTAAGCCTGGTTTGACCTAAATCGATTAGAAAGAGTTCTAATCAAATTAGGTCAACTTGTATTCGAACCCACTGCTGGCTAGATGTGGAACCCAATGGGTCACACACTTAAGAGGATTGATCAAGAGTTTAATTTGGAATTAAATCATCTTTGCAGGATAACACTCTAGCAGGTGTTGCAAACCCTAACTTCTATTCGGATCGGATTCGAATTAGGGTTCCGGATTGGTTCAAATTGGGTTCTAATTGGACCTAATTAGACCCTAATTGAGAAAACAGGAATATGGCTAACCCTATTGGCTAGCCATGTAGCTTGGCTAGCCTCCCCACCCACCCCCTTTATTTTTCCATGCCAAATGCCAAGAGTCCATGCGCGCATGGACTCTTGGCGCGCCTTAAGGAAGAGTCCATGGCGCATGGACTCTTGGCGCGCCCCAAAAATTTCTCCGATGATTTTATTTGGGGCGGCCTCCTTGCTTACTCATTAGCACCTCAAATACCACCCTTTGGATGGGAATCCAATGGCTAGAAGTCTTTTAAGAAAGACAAAAGTCGCTGTTTCCTCCCAGGCGCGCGAAATAACATCTCTTCGAAGATGAAAAGTCGCGACCCCTTTCCTTTTTAAACACCGCGGTTTTTTCTTTAAGAAAAGCCATGGGATTTGATCTGGAAGGCCGTGAGATGGGAGGATGGGGTGTGAGAAATTGAGAAGGGCGTGAGAAAGTCATTATGGAGAGGTGTGTAGGCGCCTATCTGAGAATTATTTAAAGGGTCGGGAAAATTCAGAACAGAGTAATCTTTTCTTTCTTCCTCTCCTGAAGACTCTTTTATTTTTTTCTTGCTCTTGCATTGTTTCCTTTACAGAGTAAACCTCTGTCGAAACTCTGCTACTGAACAAGAATAAAAGTAAAAGTCTCCGACGGTAAAGGAAAGAAAGAAGTTCTGATTTCTTCCTTTCTTTCTTACATTAAGACATCATTGTCTTAATTTCTCCTCCAACTTAAGACAAGCCTATGTCCTCTTAGGACAAGGTCTTTTTCTTCAAGACAAGGGTGTCTAAAGGGCCAAGGTCTTGGTGGAAGGAGGAGAAGGAGTCAAGGAAAGGAAAGCAAGCTTTTGTGTGGAGGAATTCAAGCCATAGTCCAAGCAATTGAGTTCTAGGAAGAAGAACTCAATAGAAGGAACCTTTGAAAAGAAGATAGAGTTGTCTTGATCACTGCTCTGTGTGGATCACCATCGGAGGGCGGACACTTGGACGCCTGGTGAATTCAATCAGCCCCTTCAACATCAACTTTGTTGGAATTAGCGATTACAGGTTGGTACTCTAATTCTAACAATGTATGTTTAAATGTTCAATATCTGTTTTAATCCTGAATAAGGAGATTTTGGCTAAGGGATTATGGTGCAAGTTTCATCATTTTGAAATTACACTTCCGCTGCGGTGCACCAGAAACCCCAACAGTGGTATCAGAGCCATCCTTATTACAGTTAACACAGATAAAAATTATTTATATGCATTTTTGTTGTAGTATCACAATTAGGGTTTTAAACCCTTGAATGCTGATACACTTAGAATAATTTAAGGGATGCATATATGATAATTAATGTTTTGATGTATGCCACTAGTTAGGGTTTTTCACTCAAACCCTAATTATTATAGAGATCTGATTAGTTTTGAAGTCATCATACTGAAATAAGGTTGCCATGGCATAATGGTGGATCCATTATGTGGTAAATGGTTGTCCTAGTATGATGACACACTTAGCACATATATGTTTATCAGAGTGATATCATTATGATATGTTTTTAGAAGAATGTGCTGGCAATTTTATAAAGCCCTCTTCTTAAAATTATATTAATTCATAGTATATTTAACTAATAAGCATCACTAGTCATGATGAACAATTGATCATTCGGTGTCTAGAAAGGTGGTTCTGGGAAGGTAAAGAGAATCGTGGTTTTTAATTGGTTCTGTTGACTGACCTGGCCAATTTTTATTGGTGTCTAGGAAAGTAACGGGGGGACTCCCACATCTCTTCCACTTGCCTGGCTGATTTGATTATATTTAAATCTTGACTTATATGCTTAGTGTTAAAAAAATGCTATATGTTGGCCTTCCTTCATGCTGGATCATTACTGTGTTATGAACCACATTAGGTTTGTTGTGCTTCTTTACTTCTTTTTATCTTCTGCAATTTATAACTCTATCATAGCACCTAACACCTTTTAATATATTTTAATTGCACATTACTTGCTTTAAATTTTTGAATTCCCAATTCACCCCCCTCTTGGGTAGCCACCTGGGTAACAGATAATTATGTCATACATAAAATAAGCATATACCTTCGTGACGTTCACCAGGAAGAACCAAAAGTTGCAGAAATGCCCGCCTCTCAGTCATGATCCCAGGGGTGGCACTGACCTGTGGAAAAGGTCTGGCTCTACAAGCAATACTCGTGTACCACCTCTACGGGTGGTTCACACCATGTAGCATGATTTCTTCTTCTTTCTTCGAGGTGCTAGCCCTTACGGAAACTTTGTCGGGTGGACTCCTTCAATTCGAAGACGAGTGGGACACCTTCAACTCCTTGAAGTGCCGGTTGCTATAATAGTACTGGAATAGAACAAGGACTCTCCTAGTTCTCTCTATCCCAAACCTTCAATAGAATGTATGCACTCAGAGATCCCACCCAAAACTCACTCTATCCCGGAGATCCAATCTTACAATCTCTTAAGGATTAAACAAGATCTTTAACCAAGGAATATGACAAAGTCTCAACCTTGATCCAAATTTCTGGGTGTGGAATTTGAGGAGTGTTGAGTGTCAAATGTGAACCATTTACCTTCTTCAGCCCTTCCTTTATAATAGCAGCAGCCCCCAAAATCATTAAGGGGGTATAATGAGAGATTAATGAGCAGTTTGGGGTCTCTTGAGATTCTAGGGAGGTTAGAAGTCCCTTGAAATTCAGCAACAACAATTATTAAAACTCGAAATGCCCAACATTAAATCCCACAACCATTATAGCCTTTAATTAAACCTTTTTGAATTTTAGCAGTCCATCAGACTAGTCGACTTGACCATTCAAGTTGACTCGGCTCGAGTCGACTCGTTCAAAAAGAGTCGGCTTGAACAGAAGTTTGACAATACCTTGTTAAACAAGTATGGAATGATTTCCAATCATTGCATGCCAACAAAACAAGAATAAATCCTCGGTGTGTGACCCCATAGATTCAAACACTAAACCGGTAGCATGAGAACATTTTCAGTACCAGCCAAAGTCACCATCTAGCAATGATACCCAGCATCCGGATAGGTTGAAGGTTGCAGAGCAACATGAACCTGTCGAATATGGAATAGCATTTAACTTATTCCTTGAACCTCCTAATGCTCTATATGGCATAGGGTTAAACTGCCCAACCCTAATCAGTCCATTTCAATGTCTCAAACAAAGAATCTCTGTAACTCCTTACAAGGAATGCCCTGGCCAAGGTCTTTCTCAATTGAAGCATATTAAGCATTCAATCCAAGCTATTTAGAGAGGTCAATCTTATCTCGATATTACTACCGCTACACAAGTACTTCACTGTACCCAGCAACCTTCCATTACTGAATTAGAAATTTGGGTTGTCCGGCACCTAAGCACATTGAATTGCTTGCAAGCTACCATAGTGATCTCAAGTCAGATGAATAATTCATGTCTACATTCTAATGCTAGACTCTTCTTCGGTAGAAAGAGAATCTCGCATGAGAGTCATGTTCAGTGAGGTGTCAAACACAACACTTGCATGTCATACCTGAAAGGAAACTAGTGCAACAGACGCCTACCTTAGGCATGCAACACTTAGGAGTAGGTATTGCATAATTAAAAATTTTAAACATGCATACGAAAAAACCTACTCATGCATAGGATCTAACATAAACATGAAACATGCAACAAAAATTATAGGCATGTATAAGCAATTGCAATAATCATAAATAAAATGATAAAATTAGATCTAAGCATGTATGATTAATAAAAATAAATCACATACCTTGTAGAGCTTCTTTTAACAACAAATCAAGGCAGTCGATTGAACTCCTTCAACATCAAATCAGATCTAGAAGAGATCGATGCAATCTCTCGAGGTGTCCAAATGTCCACCCTCTAGAGTATCCTCGCGCGGGCTCTCACTGATCCAACTCCCGGAAGGATGCTAGTCCTCCAGGAATCAAAGAATAGATCACCAAAAGTTGGAGCAAGGAAAACAAACAGTTCTTCATGCACGGTCTTCTCCAAGACCGCACAAACCAAAAAAACTAAAAAACACAGGGAAGAAAATCACGGGATGTACCACGAATATCTGCACTCAGATATTCATCCAAAGGCTCTCAACAGATCGCTCTTCGCTCTCTGCTCCTCTCTTATACCAAATGCTCTATTTTCTTCCCAACTCCCGCACCCCGTCTTCCTCTCTTACACGCTCTGTTTTCTTCCCAACTGAAAACCAAACTGCACGGCCATCGATCCTTTCTCTCGTTCTTTTGGTCAGCAACCCAGAAAAATAAAATGAGGTCGAGAACACACAAGAAAATAGGGAATACATCGTGAAGGTTGGGAAGACACGTGAGAGAGTCCAAATCAATCCAAACTCCATTCGAATAGGATTTGGATTGGTTTCAAGTGCTGGGAACTCGCTGGAAGAGAACAAATGAAAACAACGATCGAGGGAAATACAAGTGGGAGAAAAACTGTGAAATAGGGACCGTGAGATATGAAAATGCATGGTAAAGACCACCGTGAAAACACTTTCATGTTCACAGTGCAAGGAGATTAAAAAAACTGAAATTCCAAGCTAATCCGATCAACTTGTTTTTCAAATTGTTCTTATCACATTCAATCGGAAAAACCTAGAGCAGAGAGCCCATGAAGTCTTCAAACCGATTTTTATAAAATACTAGGAGAATAAAAATAGTGTAAACAAAATCCCGTCATAAAAACTGGTTTATAAGAAAAAACCTCGATCTGACCAAACTCGATCAAAAAAAAAAACATGTCCAGTCCTGATCTACCGGGAATTATTCCTGGTTGATCCAAACCAATCCTGGTCAATCCAAATCAGACCAGGTAAACCAAAAATATCCAATGTGTGCTCAATTAGACTGTTTGACCTTAATCCACAACATGTCTCAACCTTGTAAATCCAGTGATCCTCACTAGGACTACCCCGGCCGAGGATTTGCTAAATTGAGATACTACGAGACATTCAATCCAAACAATTTAGATAGGTCAATTCCATCTTGGTCCACCACTGCTTCACAAGTACTTACTTGTACCCAAAAACCTTCCATCATCGGATTAGAAATCTGGGTAGTCTGGCACCAAAGTACAGGGAGTTGCTTGCAAGCTACCATGGTGACCTCAGATCGGAGGGACACATATACCCATCTCCAATCATGAGCAATCCTTTGGCAAAAAGGGAGCTCCACGAAGTCACATTCAATGAGATGTCACACATCCCACTTGTATATCACATCAGTGTCACCACACTCCTTTGGTCAAGAGGACAACCAAACTATGTGAACCACAATAACCTATACTTGATATATTATTGTCTTGTACAATGTATCCTTTGGTTGTGAACCTTTTAAAGGACCACTTGATATATCCTCTCTATATCGAAGTCAGTGCAGTCCTAAGGACTTCATCACATAAATAGAGTTCATTACAAGAAAATGAATAATGTGATGAGCTACCAAAATAAAGTTTTATTAATTCATATACAAATTACAATACTGAGCATAACTGCCTACAGCCTAGGCGATTGGCTTTGGGACACAATTCCCAATAAAAATAATTGATCTACATTCCTTGGTTAAGAAGATAACCAACCTATATGACATATAATGATCTATACTTGATACATAGTTATCCTATAACAATGTATCATTCGATCGTGAACAATTTAAGAACTACTCGATATATTCTCTCTATATCGAGTACAAGGAAGTTCTAAGGACTTCATCACACAAGAGTTCACATTAAAGAAAATGCACCTATGATGAACTACCAAAAGATAACTTTTATTTATATCAAAATTCATATCCAATATACAAATAGCACAACCATTTATAGCCTAGACGATTGGCTTTGGGAAACAATTCCCAATAGAATGTGCAGGCAAATATGCTCTCATTGGAAATGAGATTGCTGCATAATATTATCAGTCATATTCTTGCCTAGGACCAGTCGCTTTGAGTGGGTAAGCGAACGAGACCTAGTGTTCATGAGACATTTGATTGAGGGGGAGGCCCTCTATCTATCGTACATCATGCTGGTACAGATGAGAGAGGCAACTAGAAAGGTAAAGGCTTGCCTGCTATATGGAATGGTCTTCACACTACTATTTCAGGAGGCTAGATTAAACTTGACTGGAGAGGATGGCAGACCGTTACACCACACGGATACCTATTCGGTAAAATCCCTTCAAAGGATGGGTTTCCATCTAGTAGAAGGTGTTTGGTCAAAGAGGATATCTGGATAGAGGGTTGCTACCTCCTCGGATGATGACAAGGATGAGGATGATCAGACAGGGCATCCAGTTGATGATACTAAGACCACTGCAGCCATAGGAGATGAGACTGATGAGCATGGTTAGACATAGAGAGAGCCTGACAGTCCTAGGACACCCCTAGCACCTTCTATTGGACATGCTCCTGGACCTTCTACTTCAGTACCATAAGCTTTACAGGCTTTCATAGCCCAGTAGATTAGATTACTTTCTGAGTCCTTGATGAGCTCATTTGCTTTGATGTTTGGTGACCTTCATCAGATAGTCAACATTGGATTACAGGAGATCAGGGCACAGCTGGCATAGTTGACCACCAGGGTGGAGGCAATGGAGAGCAGACCGCACCTGCAGGAGGACATTCATTCTATTATTAGAGAGCTACATGCAGACTTTGGTAGATTGAGAGGAGCTGCTGATACTTTCAGTGCTCAGTAGGTAGCTGAGATACAGTGCATTCAGAAGGGAGTAGAAGAACTGAAGACTGAGCTGCGGACAGTTTGGGTCTTCTTATCTAGATTATCATCTACTGTTGAGGCATTCGAAGCATCTTCCTCCAGGCAGCCACCAGCACACTCACCTTCTCCACCAGCTCAAGCACCACCATTTGTACCACCTGGACTATTTGATCCTACACCTATCTCTTCACAACCTGCTTTACTAGCTCCAGTAGAACCTAGTGTGCCACCTTCTGATGTTAATATAGAGCCAGCACCCATTGGAGCCAAACCTAAATCTAGGGCTAAAGGAAAATCTAAAGCATCTAGGGCCCTTACTAGGACTAGAAATATGGATCTTAGATTTAAACCTATGAAAACCAAGATCTCATCTATTGTTTTAGACATTGGATCTTCCTCTAGTGAGGAAGAAGACTAGTTTATATCTTTGTGTTGTTTCTTTTTGATATATCTTTTGGATGTATTACTTTCTGATCTATTGTACTTTACTTCAAAGTAATGAAATGCTTTCTTTTGCAAATCTTTATGTACTTTGATGATGAGCTCTCCTACTGATTATCTTATTGCTTCTTTGAATGATCTTAATGTTTAATCTCTTTAATTAACCAAATAAGGAAAAGAAGCACCTCACCAGAGTGTTAATGAAGAATTTTAATTGAAAAAATTCTATGAGAAAGTGAAATTATGTTATCAATGTTCTCATTCTATTTAAAAATATAATGTAATTTGCTTCTAAACACCTTTTTGACTAATGACAAAAAGGAGGAGTAATTGTATGTGCATGGAAATCTTGCAAAATCTTTTGGCAAAATCTATTGAAACTGTGCTTGGATAAAGTGAAACAGGGGGAGTCATCCCTATTGTTCACAACTTGCTTTAATAATAGCTCTGATACATTCTTGCTATAATAGCTCTGATATTCTTTGATAACCAAGCTTTGATATGTTTTGTGCATTGATACATTTTGTCTTGATAATTTTTGCCTAAGCTCTGATACATTGTGCTTTGATACATTGTCTCTTGATTTTTTTAAAGCTCTGATACATTCTTGACTTCAACTTATTTTAGGAAAAAGTAGCTTTTGATAGATATTAATTCTGATACACATTAGATCTAATTTAAAAGCCTTGATACTTTGTTGATCAGCTCTGATACTTTCAATACATTCATGATACTTATTGATACACATGAATATATCTCAATTTGAAAGTCATACACAAGTTTTTTTTATAAAGTTTTTCCATGCCCAATGTTTTGTAATCATCAAAAAGGAAAAGATTGTTGACCCCTGGAATGATTTTGATGATAAACAAACATTGGAACATGCATCTGATTACTGACTATCTTTCAAGTGTTCTCAAAGTTATTATAGGATGTTTTCTTTGAACAAATTTCCTTCCTACAACATTGTAGAATGTCAAGTTAATTTTTGTTGAAATATAGTGTAAAAAAGAGCTCATAGAAAAATCAATCATGTATTCATAAAAAAGGCTACTTCTATGTAGTTTTCTAGTTTAATTTTTTCAAGATCAGTATTTGAAGGAGTTGAAAAGTTTTTGAGCTATTTTGAAGTCACTGGAAAAAGTCTAAAGAAGATTGAACAATTGAGGACCTAAGTCTCAAGAGCCGACTCAAGACTGGTGAGTCGACTCGAAGTTTGGCATGGCAAGAAGTTTTGTAGCATGCAAACTGTTGCCTAGTGTGATGATGCAACCCAAGAGGGAGGGTGAATTGGATTTTTAAAATTTTTTTGCAATGGATATAAAACAAGTATATGCCAATTCAAATCAAGTACTTATATTTTGTCAAAGTATTTATGTGCTTAATAAAAATATGCAACATAATTAATAAAGTAAATGCAAGAGTAAGTAAGCAATAAATAAGAACAATCACAAACACAAGAATGTATAGTGGTTCAATATACTCCAAGTCAAAATCCCTTGTAGGTTTTTTAACTAAGGCTAACCAATAACCTCCAATGGTTTTACGGGCTCACCAAAAACCTATGTTGGTTTTATTGAATCACCAACAATCTACGTTGGTTTTACACAAAGGCTAATCAACAACCTCTTTGGTTTTCCAAGGCTCACCAAAAACCTTGATACAACAATGTAAGAATAAAAGTAAAGAATATAATAAAGCTTTCTAAAATAAAGCAAGTATCTCTTTGAACCCCTTGGATAATGTTGAAGCCTTTGAATGAAGCTTGATGTTATGGACATGGATCAACTCTCTTATCTTTGGAAGCTTGAAGGCTTGAACCTCTCAACTCTTGAATCCTTGAGAATATTCAATGATCTCACCAAAGGATTGCTTTCCCATTTGATTTTTGGTATTTATATAGCTCTCCAAACCGTATATGACTCTTTATGACCGTTGGGGATGAAGAACTAGCCATTTGAAGCAAGTTGAAATCATTTCTGCACTTCTGAAAAACTAGTCGTTACTCTAAGTGTCGACACTTGAATATTGTGAGTCAACACTTGAGTTCTTCATTAGTCAACACTTGATTTTTATGAGTTGACACTTGGATCAGCTTAAGGCAAAAATTCTGGATTGACACAGTTATATATTTTTCATATTTTCAGGCCTTGAGTTAACACTTTGACACTTCATAAGTCGACACTTGAGTGTGCCAGTACTGAAACTTGTTGAAACTTCTCCAAAATTAAACTTTAAGTTCTTTTAAGTCTTCCTTATATTTCAAAGTCCTTATAACTTGAAATTCTATGAATTTGAAGGACTTCTTCAACTGAAATACAAGCATTTTATTCTTTCAACTGATATGAGTACTTAATCTGATAAACATAATAAAACACATAATTAGTACTCATGTATACTTAAGTATTTTGTCAATCATCAAAATTAAGACCAGAGTCAACAACCTCTCCCTTTTTGATGATGATAAAACTTTTAAGTATATAAATAGGGTAAGCTTAAAAAGATTAACAATAAGATAAACATGTAAGCTCAAAATCAATAAATATCAAGCTCCCTCTCAAAATATGATTTCAAAAAAAATCATTCAAAATTTTTTAAGCATTCTCCCCCTGCTAATTCTTTCTTTAAGATTAAAACATTTTGCTTTCTTCTCCCCCTTTTGCATTTTCTTTCATTTCTCATATAACTTTTCATGTTTATCAAATTTTTTTCCTTTTCATACTTAATATTTTTTTCCCCATTTTTATCATAATGAAAAGGATGAAAGACAATACAAAGTGGGGATGAAGTGGAAAGGATAGCAAGAGATCATCAAAATCAATGTATGAAATCAATTAATCATGATATCAATTAAATATGATACTAATTGAATATGATACCACAAAATGACATGCACATGCAAAAAATAATTCAATGTATATTAGTTCTAATATGCATAACCAAGGTATGATTAAGACAACAATCCATTTACCTCATTTGTTCATGAGATAAGGCCACAGTGGCACCCCAACACGTCATAAGAGATCTCATTGAATGGAAAGAGAGGATCTTTAAACCCTATTTAGCTCCTATGACCGGACGGTCATGGTGACTAACCCAATTCGAAGCAATAACTAGGAGCTTTTTTTTTTTTTTTTAAGATTCTTAATAAAATAAATCTTGAATGTAACTTCCTTAAAAAAGATTGATATCAAGGAGGAGTTTTAGAGCAATATAAGTGAAGCATGATATCAAAGAAAATACTGAAAGCATCATATATGATAATAAATCTTTGGATGCTCCCCCTAAATATTATTTTTCCTTAAAAATATGCATTCATTGAGGAATGAAATATGAAAGCACAAGCATCATAATTTCAAACAATTTGAGATATGAACATACATACTAAGTCTAAAATTAAAGATTTGAAATTTTCAAGATATACATGATTTTCAAAATACAAAGGATCGATTATTTAAAAACTTTTAGCATGATTTCAAATTTATTTGAAATAATTTGATATCCATATAGATGCTAGAAGAAATTTAATAGCAAGTCTAGTTACTGGAGCAAGGGTTTATCAATATGCATACCTCTTTCTTAAATGTAACTCTTAACTACCAGTTCTATACTTGTTCCAAATCATTTCTAATTTAAGAATGGATACAAAATAGAATACATTTCATGAAAACTATATGATTTGAAATGATTTTGATTACCAGTACAAATGTTAGAAGTAATTTAGTACCAAGTTTAGCTACTGGAGCAAGAATTTATCAATATGCATACTTATTCTTAAATGTAATCCTTAACTACCAGTTTTAGTCTTGATCCAAATCTTTCTATCTTAAGCATAGATTCCAAAAATGTATACATTTCATAAAATACATAAATCATAACATTTCACTTAAAATAGTTTAAAACTATATTAATCAAAGTCAAGTGAAAGTCTAATAATCACAAAATTTTTCATGAGAGCCTAAAATCCATCAACATCAAAAGTTTATGATCACAACAAATGACTATTAGTCTAAACTTGATTCTAATTTATCAATTGAAATAATTTTCAAAGTAATTGATGCAACATTTATAACAAATATTCAACTACATTTTAAATTATGAAAGGAAATGTTCAGAATTTACCAATATTTATAGTCCTTCCTTTACCATTTAGTCTAAAATATAGCTTGTCCACTTTTTGTATTGTTTTGTATAGCCACTTTTCAACAACTTTTTTTCTTTATGTTAGGCTGCAAGACATTCTTGCAAAATAAATTAGGTAGATAATTTTGGTGTCCAAACTTTTTTAGGTCCTTTAGGGTTAGTAAATATAGTTCCATTTGGAACCTAAATTTTTCTTAATCTATAAGGATATGCATTAAGTCCAAATTTTTCATATTTAAAGCATGCAATATTGGAAGAAGCAGCAACAAAGAAATTCTTATTTTTCAACTCAAGATTTTTGTTTTTCTTTAAAAGCTCACCATTTGATACAAAAATCTTAGATTTTCTTAGAATTTCTATTTCATTTAATAAAATATTTGTCTCATTTGAAAACTTATTGCATAATTCTTTCAAATCAATTTTTTTTTTAAATTTCTTTTTCTTTGGAAAGATTATTATTATCAATTTCTAAAATATCAACTTTATATTTAAGTCATAATTTTTATTGGCAAGATTGGTGTTCTCAAGAGAAAAAGAGTCAACATTCCTTTTTAATTTCTTGTGCTCAATTTTTAGCAATTTATATTTATGCACAAGATCATTAAATGCATCATGTAATTCATCAAAGATAAAATTATATTCATTTTTAGCACATACCTCTTTCTCATTTGCCATGAAGCAAAGATTGACAACTTCTTGTTCTTCCTCTGAACTAGAATCTTTATTATCGCTCCAAGTTGCCATCATTGCCTTGAGTTTTTTTTGTCCTTGAAGGCTATTATCTTTTTCTTCTCTTGATCAGCAACCACTTCTTTATGCTATAAATTCAACTCATAGGTCATGAATAAACCAGTAAGCTCTTCCAAAGGTAGGGTATCAATATCTTTAGCTTCTTGGTTCACCGTTACCTTTGGATTCCATGATATTGGCAAAGATCTAAGAATTTTATTAACCAAATCAGCATTAGTATAGACTTTGCCAAGACTTTTCAATTCATTAATAATAGTTATAAATTTAATATACATATCAGATATAGATTCAAAATGTAGCATTTCAAACATTTCAAAAGAATGAACAAGCATATTAATTTTAATATTTTTTACTTGAAGAGTATCCTCATGAGTAATTTCAAGTATGTCCCATATCTCCTTCGCCGATGTGCATGTGGAGATCTATTGAATTCATTAAAGTCCAATGCATAATAAAGCAAGTTCATTATTTTAGCATTAATTTCAGATTGCTTAATGTCATATTCATTCCAATCCTCTTCAAGCTTTGGAATAGAAATGCTATTAACCAAAATGGAAGGAATATGAGGATCATTAACTATAACTTTTCAAAGATAACAACTAAAAGATTGAATATAGATGTGCATGCGAGTTTTTCAAAAAGTATAATTAGTGTTATTGAAAAATGGTGGTCTATTAGTTGTATGTCCTATAGCAAAACAAGCACCTTCTAGGGCTGCCATGATCTTTTAACTCAAAACTATTGAATTCTTTGCAAAGCACCAAGTTTAGATACCAATGATTTTGGATTCCGGGCTCTGATACCAATTATTGCCCAGTGATGATGCAACCCAAGAGGGAAGGTGAATTGAATTTTAAAAAACTTTTTGCAATGGATTTAAAATAAGTATGTGCTAATTCAAATCAAGTACTTATATTTTGCCAAAATGTTTGTGTGCTTAATAAAAATATGTAATAGAATTAACAAAATAAATACAAGAATAAATAAGCAGTAAATAAGAGCAATCACAAATACAATAATATATAGTGGTTCGGTGCACTCCAAGGCACCTACATCCACTCCCCAAGTTCTTCTTGGGAATTCACGATAATCATACTTGATTACGACCGATTAATTTTTTAGGCTCACTAATCAAACCCAACTTGTTTTCTTGGGCTCACAAGTCAAAATCCCTTATTGGTTTTCTAACAAAGGCTAACCAATAACCTCCAATGGTTTTATGGGCTCATCAATAATCTATGCTGGTTTTACGGGATCATCAACAACCTATGTTGGTTTTACACAAAGGCTAACCAGCAACCTCTTTGGTTTTTCAAGGCTCACTAAAAACCTTGATACAACAATGTAAGAATGAAAGTAAAGAATACAATAAAGCTTTCTAAAATAAAGCAAGTATCTCTTTGAAGCCCTTGGATGATGTTGAAGAAGCTTGTCTTTAATTTGTTGAGCCTTTGAATGAAGCTTGATGTTGTGGACCTGAATCAACTCTCTTATCTTTGGAAGCTTGAAAGCTTAAACCTCTCAACTCTTGAATCCTTGAAAGATATTCAATGATCTCACAAAAGGATTGCTTTTCTATTTGATTTTTGGTGTTTATATAGCTCTCCAAACCATAGATGACCATTTATGATCGTTGGAGATGAAAAACTAGCCGTTTGAAGCAAGCTGGAATCAATTCTGCACTTCTAAAAAACTTGCCATTATTCCAAGTGTTGACACTTGAATTTGGTGAGTCGACACTTGAGTTCTTCATGAGTCGACAATTGATTTCTGTGAGTTGACACTTGGATCAGCTCAAGGCAAAAATTCTAGATTGACATAGTTATGTATTTTTTTTATTCTTAGGCCTTGAGTCGACACTTTGAAATCTTCATGAGTCGACAATTGAGTGTGCCAGTGTTGAAACTTGCTGAAACTTCTCCAAAATCAAACTTTAAGTCCTTTCAAGTCTTCCTTATGTTTCAAAGTCCTTATAACTTGAAATTCCATGAATTTGAAAAACTTCTTCAACTGAAATACAAGCATTTTGTTCTTTCAACTAATATGAGGACTTAATCTGATAAACACACTAAGATACAAAATTAGTACTCATATACACTTAAGTATTTTGTCAATCATCAAAATCAAGACCAGAGTCAACACAAACATTTGAGCTGACTCGAGACAGAAGAGCCGACTCGGGCAGAGTTTAATTCTAAAGTTCTGAGAATTCGAGCTGACTTGAGGGTATCCAAGCTGACTCATCCAGAGTGAAGTATTCTCAGATTGACAACTGAGTCGACTCGAGTATTGAAGATTCGACTCTTCCAGAGTGCTGAAAATCTCAGTTCTGAAGAAACAGCCAAGCGAGCGACTCGAAGCAGAAGACCCGACTCGGCCAGAGTGTCATTTTGACCTAATTGAGAATCCGAGCCGACTCGAAGCAGAATAGCCAACTCGACTAGAGTGAAGTTTTGACCTACCTGAGGATCCGAGCCGACTCGACCCATCTGAGCCAACTCGAATGACTATTTCAGGTGAGTAACGTCTAGTTCCAGAACTCTTATTTTGAATCAAAAATGGTCTCTAATGGTCATATTTTGAATCCTAACGGTCTACTGTTGACTCCTGGAATGATTTTGATGATCATAAAATATTGGAGCATGTATATGTTACTAATTCTTTCAATTACTTAAGAAGTTTTTGCAGGAAAATAGTTATCTTTAGTTTAATTTGTTTTCAAATTGGGTGAAAGCTAATTCAATTTGTCTAGACTCTTATGGTTTTTAAATTGTAAAAGCCCTAATTTTTCAACTATGTAATCTTTTAAATGGGCTGTAAAATTATAAAAATAAGAGTGAGTAGATTAGCACTGTTGGATTCATATGTTGAAGAATTTTGGAGAAGTTTGAAGTATTAAATAAAGTTTTGGCAAGAGCTGACTCATGGATCAAGAGCCGACTCCTTCTAGCATGGCAAAAAAAAGATTTCAGAGTTTCAGTATCTCGATCCGACTCAAGCCCCAAGAGCTGACTCGTTTAGAGTTATGTTTGTTGGTGATTGTGACTTCAAGCCGACTATGCCTTGAAGAGCCGACTCAAGAAAAATGTTATTTTGTATTGATTGAATGTTCGAGCCGACTCCAGCTTGAAGAGCTGACTCACACAGAAATTTTGTTTAGGTTGTCTAAGACTTTGAGCCGACTCATGGACCTCGAGCTGACTCGAGTGACCATTTTCTACACTCTAACGGTTAGTTGCTAAAAGTGAGTTTTGAACTTCAAATGCTCTCCAACAGCTCTTTCATGATTCCTTAGGCCCTACAATGGCTATATCTCATGGAAAACTATAAAGAAAAGTATTTTTGATGGATTAAAAGATTCTGAAGGAATTATTCATTGACTTATCTTGGGAATTTGAAAAGCTTTCAAGTCTTTCACCAACCCACTTTAAGAGCATTCAAGATAGGATTCAAAACTCCACCAACTTCTCTTCATCATTGAATCCACTCATAGAAGAAGCAAAGAAGTAGCTTGAAGAGCATTAAAAGAGCATTCAAGGCTAGGCTTCATCTTGATCTTCATCAGTAACACTTAAACAAACTCGGTTTGTTGTATAGTTGCTTATTATTTTTTTTATATCTTTGTTTTCTCTCTAAGAACATCAAGGGGCTGTGTCTTAAGAAAGAGTTAAAGGTTTTTAGGTGAATCTTGTGAAAACCTAAGTTGGGTTCTTGGTGATCCCGGTATACAACCAAGTGTTAAGATTTCTTTGGTAATCCCATTTAAAACCAAAGGGAGTTAGGTTTTCTTTGGTGATCCCGGTAAAACCAAAGTGTATAGGTTTGGATTGTGAGCCTGGTAAAATAATCCGACTGTATTCTGGTTTGGAGATATAGTGGAAATCCCAAGTGGTTCTTGGGTAGTGGATGTAGGAGCCGGTTGCTCTGAACCACTCTAAATTTCCTTGTGTTGGTGTTTGTGCTTATTTTACTTTATTGCATTAACTTAATTACTTCCGCATTGCATATTGCACCCACACCAAAAGGATTTCAAATTGCACATACTTACCAAAAGATTTTATAATCCCAATTCACCCCCCTCTTGGGAAGCCACCTGGGTAACAAGTGGTATCAGAGCAGAGTCTTTGAAAATTTCTTAGAGTAAAGATAGATGGTACATCCCATGAGCTCTTCTTTGGCCGAAGGCCAATCCATAAATCGGCCTTCACTTTTCATTGGAACCAATTATACATATTGGAAGGCGAGGATGAAAATATACATTCAAGCCATAGATTTTCATTTATGAAAAATTATTTTGAAAGGACCTCACACACCCACTATTAGAATTAATGATACCGAGGTTCCCAAACCGAAAGAGGAATGAGACGAAAATGATATGAAATTAGCAGACCTGAATGCCAAAGCTATGAATTTGCTGTATTATGCTTTGGACCCAAATAAGTTTAACAGAATTTCAACTTGTAATTTTGCTAAAAAAATTTAGGATAAGCAAGAGATTACACATGAAGGCACATCACAAGTTAAAACTTCAAAAATCAATTTTCTTGTGCACAACTATGAATTATTTAAGATGGATCCTAGTGAAACTATATTTGCTATGTATACACACTTTACTGATATTATCAATGGTCTTAAAAGTCTTGGTAGGACTTACACTAATGCTGATCTTGTTCAAAAAGTTTTAAGGTCCTTACCAGATAAATGGGAAGCTAAAGTGACAGCCATTCAAGAGGCAAAGGACCTGAACACCCTACCACTAGATGAGTTGCTTGGATCATTAATTACACATGAATTAGCCATACAACAAAGAATTGATGAAGATTCCAAAAGAAAGAAAGCTATAGCATTTAAAGCCACTGAAGAAGACAAGAATGAAGATTCAGATTCATTTGATGATGATGATCTTGAAAATGATGAGATAGCCCTAGTAATGAGAAAATTTAAAAGGTTTATAGGTAGAAGAAGAACCCATAGATGGAGGAAGCAATTTAGAAAAGGAGAGTTTGGAAGAGAAAGAGAAAAAGGATAAAAAAAAAGAGGACAAAGACAAAGATCAAATCCCAATCTGCTATGGATGCAAGAAACCGAGATATATACATCCTGACTGTCCAGAAGCCAAGAAAAAGATGATCAACAGAAAGAAGAAGAAGGCAATGCTTGCAGCATGGAGCAATAGTGATGAATCTACATCCACTGAAGAGGATGAAGAAACAACAAAAATTGCTCAGATCTGTCTTATGGATTTGGAGGATGAGGTAACTACTTCTAAACCTAATTTAGAATTTATATATGATGAGCTGCATAATGCTTTCTGTGAATTATTAGTAGAATATAAAAAAATTGGTTTGAAAATGAAAACTTTGAAAAATCATTGTGACATAACTGAAAAGGATAAAAATGAATTTGGTGAAAGAAATAAGGTTTTGCAAAGGGAATTAAGTCTAATTTGTGAAAGACTTAAAACCACTCAATTTGAAAAAGAAGAGCTTCTTGAGAAAAATAAAAGTTTGCAAAATGAAAATGATGATTTGAAAAAGGAAGTTCAAAAGCTTAAGTATTTGGTTGAAAAATTAACCTTGAGTTCTAATAAGCTTGAACTAATTTTAAAAGATCAAAGAAAGACAAATAACAAATTTAGAATTGGTTACGAAGGAACAATTTCAAATAAATTTTCTGCATCTACATCATATGCTCCTAAATTTATTACTTCAAAACAGTATAGACCTAAATTTGCATCATCGTATACTTTTTATTCAAAGCCAAGAATTGTATGCTATGCTTGCAATAATATTGGTCATAAGGTATTTGAGTATCATTTGAAACATAATGGCAAGAAAAAAACCAAAAAAATTTGGATTCCAAAAGGAACCATTTCTACTAATTTGCAAGGACCCAAGAAAGCTTGGGTACCTAAATCTATTACTTGATTATTTTGCAGGGATGTCTTGCAGCCACAAATATAAAAAAAAAATGATACCTTGATAGCAGCTGTTCAAGACACATGATGGGTGATATTGATCAATTATTCACCCTCGAACAAAAAGATGGTAAAATGGTAACCTTTGATGATAATCACAAAGGAAGGACAATCAGTATTGATAAAATCAAAATTACTCCTACATTTATTGAAAATATGTTACTTATAGAAAAGTTAAAGCATAATCTTTTGAGTATTAGTCAACTTTATGATATTAATTTTAATGTTTTCTTCAAGTCCTCAATGTGTATAGTAGTTGATCCACTTGACTCTAGTACAAAGTTTATTGGACATAGACTTGGTAATATTTATGTAGTAGATCTTAATGATCTGGCTATGTCAAGAAACACAAGTCTTGTAGCAATGAATGACAAGAGAAAGGAATCAAGTTTACTATGGCATAGGCAACTTGAACATGCTAGTATGGATACCATTTCAAAACTTATTTCAAAAGATTTAGTTAAAGGTTTGCCAAAACTCAAAGTAAAGTTTGATTATGTTTGCGATGCTTGTCAATTAGGAAAGCAAGTGAGGGGGAGTTCTAAATCCAAAAACATTATTTCTACTACTAGACCCTTAAAGCTACTTCACATGGACCTATTTGGACCTACTAGGACAACAAGCATAGGTGGTATGAAATATGGCCTTATGATTGTATATGATTTTTCAATATACACATGGGTTTTGTTCATTATACATAAGGATGAAACTTTCAAAGTATTCAAAAAGTTTTATAAAAGAGTTTCAAATTTGAAAAATATGTCTGTTATTTCTATTCGTAGTGATCATGGCACTGAATTTGAAAATCAACATTTTGATCACTTTTGCACAAAGCATGATATTGATCACAACTTCTCAGCTCCTAAAACACCACAGCAAAATGGTGTTGTAGAAAGAAAGAATTGTACTTTGGAAGATATGTCCAGAATAATGCTTTATGAAGGAAATCTTTCAAAATTATTTTGGACAGAAACTGTAAATACTGCTTGCTATATTTTGAACAGAGTTTTAATTAGACTTATCATTAGAAAATCCCCCTATGATTTATGGAACAATAGAAAGCCTAATATTAATTATTTTCATGTTTTTGGCTGTAAATATTTTATTCTTAATAATGGTAAAGATAACCTTGGTAAATTTGATGCAAAATCCGATGAGGCTATTTTTCTTGGATATTCTTTAAATAGTAAAGCCTATCAAGTTTTCAACAAATGAACTTTGACTGTGGAAGAATAAATATATGTTGTTTTCAATGAATCTGACATTACATCTTCTAGAAAAGAAGATCATGCTGATGATGATGTAGGTACACTAGAACATGGAATGAAGGATTTGACTCTCAAAGACAAACAAACAAGTGAACAACATGAAGAAGAGGTAAGCAAAAATAATGATGATATATCCAAAGAATGGAGGTATGTACACTCACATCCCAAAGAACTAATTATAGGACACCCATCTCAAGGTGTTAGAACTAGAGCTGCACATAAAGATGCACATGACTTGATAGCTTTTGTTTCTCATGTAGAACCACATACTATAGAAGAAGCTAAAACTGATCCTAATTAGATGTTAGCCATGCATGATGAGTGAAACCAATTGAGGAGGAATAATGTTTGGACCCTAGTAGAAAGACCTAATGACTACCCTGTTATAGGAACTAGATGAGTTTACAGAAATAAACTTGTTGAGCAAGGTAATGTAATTAGGAATAAGGCTAGACTAGTAGCACAATATTATAGTCAAGAAGAGGGAATAGATTTTGATGAGACCTATGCACCAGTAGCTAGGTTTGAGGCTATTAGATTACTATTAGTATATGCATGCTTTATAAATTTCAAATTATTTCAAATGGATGTAAAGAGTGCATTTTTAAATGGTTTTCTATCTGAAGAAGTTTTTGTCGAGCAACCACCAGGTTTTATCGATGACACATTTCCAAATCATGTTTTCAAATTGAATAAAGCTTTGTATAGTCTTAAACAGGCACCTAGAGCCTGGTATGACATACTAAGTAAGTTTTTAATTGGCAATGATTTTGTAAGAGGTAGTGTTGATACTACTCTGTTTATTCAAAGAAAAGACAATGATATTTTAGTCATTCAAATTTATATTGATGATATTATATTTGGATCTACTGATGAATCTTTGTGTCAAGACTTTACTAAGTTAATGCAGGATGAATTCGAAATGAGCTTGATGGGTGAGCTGAGTTACTTCCTCGGGCTTCAGATTAAATAATCTAAGGAAGGTATCTTAATCAACCAGGCCAAAATATCAAAGAGATTATCAAAAAGTTTGGCATGGAATCAAGCAAAGATATTGGAACACCCATGAATCCTGCATGTAGACTTGATAAAGATGAAAATGGCATAAATATTGATCAAAAGCTATATAGAGGTATGATCGATTCTTTACTTTATTTAACAGCCAGTAGACCTGATATTCTATTTAGTATTTGTATGTGTGCACATTTTCAATCTAATCTAAAAGAGTCATATATCATAGCTGTTAAAAGAATCATTAAGTATCTTAAAGGAACATGCAATCTAGGATTATGGTATTCTAAGCATACATCTTTGAAATAAATTAGCTATTCTGATGTTGATTATGGAGGCTGTAAAATTGATAGAAAAAGCATAAGTGTCACTTGTCAATTTCTAGGTGTCAACTTGATTTCATGGCACTGCCGTAAACAGAACTCTGTAGCATTATCTACTACTGAGACAGAATTTATGGCTACGAGGAGCTGTTGTACACAAGTGTTGTGGATCAAGCAACAACTAGAAGATTATGGTGTTGTCTAATCTAAAATTCCTATTAAATATGATAACACTAGTGCTATTAACTTATCTAGAAATCCAATTCAGCATTCTCGAACAAAGCATATAGAAATTAGACATCATTTCATTCGAGATCATGTTTTAAATAATATTGTTGAATTAGAATTTGTACCTATTGAAGATCAACTTGCTGATATTTTTACTAAACCCCTTAGTTAAGATAGATTTGAAAATATTAGAGGCGAATTAGGCCTATGTGACCCATTTTGAAAGTTTTTGACCTAATTTTTCAAAAATAAGGAAAAATTATCTAGACATTTCAATTTTCCTTCTAGAGCTTATGACAACCTCCTTTAGTGATAAGAAACCAATAGAAATTTATTTTACCTTTTTTTTGAGTTTTGACCTAAATTGGGGCTTGAGTTGACTCGAGACACCGGGTGTTTTGGCGAGCCGACTTGAGAGTCGGGCCGAGGGTTTTTAAATAAGGCATCATAGGTTTGAATCTTTAATTTCTTTCCACCCTTCTCATTTTCCCTGAGCCGTATCCTCTCCCTAACCTAAGAAAAGCTCCTATAACACCTCTACACCTTTCCAATACCCTAATCTAACCTAGATGGCTCTTAGGAAGGCCATGGCCAAGAAACCTAGAAGAGTTGTTCAGTCAGTGGCAGAGAAAAGGAGGACCAAGCAAAGGATGGACACCTCAAATTCGGTAGAGGAACATCAAGAAGAGCATGAAGAGGAGCAAGAAGATCCAAGGCAGATTATTTCGATGGGAAATAGGCAAGTAACCTCGGGGAGATGCATAGATTTTACATTTCTAGAACAAGAGAACTTGCATATTAGTGATTGGTTGATTAGACAAGGTTGGAAGAATTTTTGTATGCTTAATCTTTCTACATATCCTAACCTTGCTAGATAATTTTTTGAGAATATGACTTTGGGTGCATTTCATATTGAAGCTATCGTGAAGGGAAAACATATAGAAATCAGTGAGCAAAAGTTATCTAGTGTTCTTCAAAAACCAAAAGAGGGTGAGAGCTACTTAGTGTTGAAGGACAAACAGAAGACTTTGAGAATTGTGCTTGAAAGAACAAATGTGAAAGGAGTGATTCATGTTAGAGCCAACCAACTCTCATTAGAGATGAGGTTGCTACATACAATTATTAGCCACATTTTTCTACCATGGACTGGGAGATTTGATTGGGTGAGCGAGAAAGACCTAGTCTTCATGAGATGCTTAGTTGAGGGGGAGGCCCTCAATTTACCGTTCATTATGTTATCATAGATGAGGAAAGCTGCTCGGAGGGCACGTGCATGTCTTCTGTACGGGATCATGTTTACCCTACTGTTTCAGGATGCCCAGGTTGATTTGTGTAGAGAGGACATGTCGTGACACACCGGATGAGATCACCATGTCTGGACCACTTGCACCATCTCAAACACGAAGCATCGTGAAGAAACAATGACGGAAGCAACAAGCCTGATGTGAACACTATACCACGAATCTTAGGAGATCGGGGTAAAGAAGATCAACCAAAGAATATAACAAGATTAAGAGGAAGTTTAGGGAGAAAACAAGGGTTTATATTATCTCCTATGTGAATAGCTTACAAGACCTCTTGAAAGACTCAAACCTTTCTTTCTCAAGGCCATACATTATATATATACCTAGGTAAAACCAAACCTAGCCCCTTGAACCAACTCCCAACCAGCACATCATCAAAATAGCAAACTCGTCATCCGAGTCGACTCAAATCCATCCGAGCCGACTCGTCCAGACAATAGTTTTTCTGACTGTGCATCCGAGCTGACTCTAATCCATCTGAGCTGACTCGACTAGAGTGTCTTCATACCTACCCTGAGAACTAGAGTTGACTCTTGGAAACCGAGTTGACTCGAAGGACCATCGAGTCGACTCAAAGAACCATCGAGCCGACTCGAATAGACAGACTGAACAATAACCATTGTAACACAATCTATCACCTAGGACTCTTACCGGACTCACTCCTAGCCCTAGTTACATCATGACCAACATGACAAAGATCCAAAACATGACTCCAGATGCCTTGGATACACCACACGAGACTCAACAATCTCCATCTTTGGTGTGGGCACCAGAATCAGGAAGAGACTGCAACCAATTCAAGTCAAATCCGAGTCCTTATGGTTGGATGAGTAAAAGAAAGTCCTGTAATTTTTTCTTTCTTTAATTTTGAGTCCAAATAATTATGTAATTCGAGTCCATTTCAATTTTATGTTGGGACTAGTCCAGCCTGATTAACCTTGTATTTAAGAGTTGGGTCCAAATGAGTCAAGTCCAATCCATGAAGAATCAAACCAAACCACATTTGAAGACTAAAGAAGACTCAAGACTTATACTCCAAAGCAAGACCAAAGCCACCTCAAGTGGGGACCACATGCCACATGACACATGCCACCTCATCATCCAAGGTTGCTGCCACATCACACATGCCACCTCACCATCCAAGATTGCTGCCACATCACACATGCCACCTCACCATCCAAGGTTGCCGCCCAAGAGAAGAAAAGGGGAATTTGAAATTGAATTGGCTACAACCTCCTCCACAACTTCCTCCACTCTTCATGGGATGCCCCATATTTTTCTCCACAAATTTTTCTCCATGATATTTGGTGTAGCTTGAATTCAAAATGGCTTAATAGTCTATAAAAGACTCTTAGTCTTCTTGTAAAAGGATGATGGAAAAGAAAAATTAAAAATTTTCTTCTATGTAAGTTCTATGTGTCTAAGTGGTAGTTTTAAATTCTTCTCCCTATCCCACGCCAACCCTAGTTTCTCCTCCTCCATCTCCAATGCCTAAGACACCCTCCTTCTTCTCCAATCTCAAGCTAGCTCTTCAATATTCAAGGTTGATCAAGAAGACCATCACAAGGAGGCCGGCCTAATCCATTTCAAGTGATCTACCATGGCGCCAAGATTATTATTCAACAATGCTTCCTCGACTCTTCTTTAGTTTCTCCATTTCATGACTAACATATTTTTACCAAGTTCCTAATCTTGAGGTTTCTTTGTATAGGGTTCTCCGGGATTCCGAATTCAAGAGGAAGGAATTACTTGCCACAATCCAGAAAACAAGAAGTGCCCTCAATTTGTAGTATGGTCTTGTCATTTGGGAGGTCTCTTCATGAGTGATCTTGATCTACTTGAAAGATTAATGCCAGGTATGTTCTAGTGTCGATTAGGTCTGAAATATTAAATTGGCCTAGCTTAACTTGTGTGGTTCGAATCTTATTCCTATTTCTTTGTTATTTTGATAGTCTCAATTATTAGGTTTACGTTTGATCGTTCGAGTTCTCTTCATTAGACCTCCTTTGATATTATATGCTGAACTAATCATATGCAAATAATAAAATTGCTAAGTTAATCTATGCTAATCTCCTTTAGGGTTGCATCGTTACATTCTCATCTTGCATGTCCCCACCATTCTTGGTATCAGAGCATGGTAGAATATATTCCTGATTGCATAGCATTAAGTCTTTGAAGTACTTGGATCGAGGACGTTACTAGGCCGTCCAGTCTTAGGAGAAAGTAGGGTTTAAACACCCTCTCTTCCCATTCCACGGGGATCTCCTAAGGTGTGTCGGGGTGCCATTGTGATTGACCCGTGAAAAAGAAAGCCAAAGGACTTTTGATTTCATTTGTGAATTTTGCATTGGGCACGTTCTGTTTTTCTGCTTGCTGTATTTTCTGTAGGCTGACTGTAATCCGCCTGCAACTCCAAAGGCAAGTATCACATTCCTTGTTGGAATATTTTTTTTCCTATTCCATTTTAAGTTTCTTATCACCGTTTAAATTTCAATCTGAGAAAAAATTTACAAAAAAAATGAAAATTCTTGCAGTCCATCAGTGTTATTAGTGTTTCTGTTCTGTTCTGTTCCTTTTCATTATCTTAATTTCAGAATCTTCCTAGAATAATACAGATTTTATTTTGATTTTTTGTTTCATCTGGTATGTCAACTAGAAGTTAGGAGTTTTCTGTGATTTTTTTAGATTTTTCTGATATTTTTTTCTGCACTTATCAACACCACTTTTAAACTGCAACACACTACTTCTGCACCTGAAATTTGAAATTTGCATGCATCTCATGACAAATCAAATTAAGGGCATGAAATTGACATAGGGTTAGGATTTCATCACCTGTCCCTAGCCCAAAAATCACCAAATTGCATATCGATCCAATCCCTAACTAAAATTGATTAGACATTAATTGCCCTAGTGGGTTAGGGACATCAATTTGGTCGAGCCCGGGTTATTGTCAACTCATTGTGTCAACTAGTCTTGTGTGTGCCCTATTACTTGGTGTCTAGAATTGGGACTAAGGGCTTGGGTGCTGATCCGTCTATCGGGCCAATTCCACCGGGCCTAGGTAGGCCAGAGACAGGATCTCGCACTCCCCTTGTTCTAAAACCTGGCCAAGTATAGAGTTACTACAATCTAGCTTGCCACCTTGATTAGGCAACTAGCTTGGAACTCTAGGTCCAGTTCAATTCAATTGGGAAAGCTTATGCAACCCATTTCTTCATCTATTTTTGAAAGCTGGTGTCAAGGATAGAGGTTAAGTGGCTCAAGCCTAAGTGGTTCTTGTGGTTTTTAATTAGGACCCAGTGAAAGCTGGGGGAACCTCCCACAGACCCACCTCCTGACTGGCCAGTGGAAGAGAGTAGCTGTTGATTTGATTGTATCTAGTCAACTCAGTTTATTTGGACTAACCGGTTTAGAAAACTCGTAGTTCGGGTCTGAATCTAATTGTTTGCATGACAACTAGGTCAGGCACACCTTACCACCCTTCACAAGCCCAACCTAGTTCATCCATGGATACTAGTATGGAAAGCCTTATGAGAACTATGATCGAGAAGATGGACCGTTTGGATGATAAATTTGGTCAGTTCGAGGAAAGGGTAGGAATCCTAGAAGAAGCTAGGTTGACCCCAACTGAACCACCTTCACCCAGATTTCCTTCAGTTCATCCTAGAGCCCAATGACAGGAACACACACCTGACCCAATTCAAAGAAGACCGCATCAGGATTATGTTGATCATACTCCAGAGCCACCTCCTAGAAGGCCTCACTATGATACTTTTGATCAGGATGATCGGGCCCTAAGAACATCCATCTAGATGTACCAACCTTTGAGGGAAGCTTAGATCCTAAGGTGTACACAGACTGGGAGGCTGACATGGACCAGTATTTTGACTGGTATGATATGTCTGAAGAGAGAAGATTTAAGTTTCCTAAAATCAGACTAGTTCGTCAGGCTCGATTATATTGGGGAAACGTGGAACGCATATTAAGGCAAAGGGGAGATTTACCTATAGCAACATGGAGAGATATGAAGAGGAAACTTAGAGAGAAATACCTGCCTATGTCTTATCAGCAAAGGTTATTAGATCAGTGGCAACGATTGACACAGGGTAACAAGACCGTTTCTGAATACGTTGCTAAATTTGATGAGTTTGTGATGCGATGCAACGTAGTCAAGTCTGAGGCAGCCACATTGTTGAGGTTTAGATCAGGATTGAATGAAGATATAAAAGGGGAACTATTTTTGAGAGAAGTCCATGATTTAGATCAGGCATACAAAGTTGCCATGGACTATGAGAGGTTTCAAAGGAGAGCTACATTTAGATGACTTGAACCTATTAGGTTTAACCCTCCTGTTAGCAGGCTTAGTTCAGTCCCTGGTACAACCAATAGACCAAGATCCAGCTCGAATCCAACCCCTAGGCACAACCTTTCCATTCCCCCAATTCCTAGAGAAGACAAAGGAAAGAGCCCTGAAGTTCGAGGTGAGAGGGAGCGAGTCTGCTATAAGTGTCGTAAACCAGGTCATTTCGTGAGCCAATATCCCTCTAGAGCTTTACATATAGGGGAGGCAGAAGAAGGTGAATCAGAACCCCTGGAGAATGATGAAGAGGAGGTTTAGGAAGCAGGGGATTGCTTGGCTGATGAGTATGAAGGAGATGAAGAAAATGTAGATTCATCAGATGTGTTAGGAGTTGTGAGATGTATCATGACACAGACCAAGGAGCAGGAAGACTGGAGTAGGACTAGCATCCTACACACATTTGTCAAAATAGGAGAAAAGGTCTGTAAGATCGTGATCGATAGTGGAAGCTGTGTCAATGCCATTTCCACTAATGCAGCCAAGAGTCTAGGATTACCCACTGAACCACATCCCAATCCATATAAGGTATCCTGGATCAATTCCACTTCTATCCCAATCAAGTAGAGATGTTGGTGGGGACACCTGAGGCACCAGAATAAGACAGAGGCTTTTTCAACCCTCTGTAAATTGATCAATAATTTATGAGTCCATCTGTAATAAGGGCTTAGCTCATCTGAGTCCATTTTACTTGTTATTTGAGTATTTTTAGTTGTTATTTCAGTTCTGTACTAGTCAGCTCATGTTGAGCTAATTTTATTTTTTTTGAGTCCTGTCCAAGCATACTGAAGACTGAAGACTATATCATACAAGTGAAGACCAAGTCCAACTAGATTGAAGACATGGAAGTATAGCACAAGTCCAACCCAGCTTGAAGATTTGAAGACCCCAGGAGGAAAATTCAGAAAACCCTGATTTCTTGCAGATGCCCAGATTCCGTTCCAGATGCCAAAGTATATTCATAGATAAGGGCATCCATGATTCCAGAGGTCCATCTGCATCCTAGCCCAAAGAAATCAAGCCTAGGTGCCAAGCCCAAGCCCCTAAGAAGCAAGATACCAGGGAATATTCCTGCTACCTGGCTACCAGGCCACCCCAGCTTCCAGAGGCCCAAACCCATGCACCCGAGCCCCTTTGGGCCAGCCTTTTGCTGCTCCTAGAAGCCCAACACGCCCCCCTAGGCGTCCTTGGAGTCTTGACCAAGTCAAGAAAATTTTTAGGGATTTTTCTACCTAATTTTTCTTTATTTTCTAGCTAGGGTTTGAGAGGGAAAAGGATTCTTATGTAAAGACTTATGTACCCTTACTTGGAGCCCAAGGTTAAGGGTCTATTTAAGGGACCCTAGCCTCTTGTATGAGGGGAATTTTTGATGAATGAAAACCTTGAGTTCTTCTATTGAGTGGTGTGATACCCTGCTGTGTGCATAAAGGGGTTTGTGAGAGTTCTTCTTCCCGGTGTTTGCAATCATCTTCCTGCTGCCAACAAACCCTCCAGATCCCTAGATGCCCACTCCAAAAGAAGCCTTCCCTTGCTATTTTTACTTTGTTTTCTTGTTCCTTTGTGAGCTTTCTAACCCCTGACAGGTCATTTGCAGGTCCCTGAGTTCCTACGAATCCAACGACTCCAGCCAAGCCTCAATCGGATCACCGAGCAGAAAGCCGGGTATCCGCGGGTCTTTGGCTCGATTTTCCAGGCCGCATCCATCGAGGAACGAGAGACCCCTTCGCTGCGATCTTCACAGACATTGTCAGGTACACCCCTCTACCTCCAATAGTTTTATTGTAGGAGAACTTGCCCTAACCGAGGCTTCTCAGCCCCGGCGGTCCTTCTTTGCTACTTTTCTAGGTCCTAATCTGCATGTTGATCTTCAAAAATTCATACAAAATTTCTTACAAATAATTTTGATCTGAAATCTGGGAATTAATCACCTAACTCAACATGTAAAACATACAAAAAAAATTGCATGCATATTAGTTCCCCATCAGATGTCAGGTCCGAATCCAACTTCAGTCCTATCAGGAACGAATCTGGTGTGATGTACTCCCTATGGGAGTAAGTAGCATCATCCTAGGTAGGCCATGGCTGTTTGACCATGATGTGACAATTTTTGGTCGATCAAATTCCTGTGCTTTCAATTTCAATGGCAAGAAAATTGTCATTCATCCAACCCAGCCTAAGGACAACACCAAAAGAGGAGTTAGCAGCCTGAAAGAAAAAAGGACTGGATTAAATTTGATAGGTGCAAGAGAATTAGAAAAAGACATTAATGAGGGAGCACCTATTTGGATGGTAGCTGCTAAAGAAACTATGGACCACACCCCTGTAGAACACCCTCAAGAGGTGGTCCAATTATTGAAAGACTTTGAAGACGTGTTTCCCGAGGATCTTCCCGACAATCTTCGACTTATAAGGGACATACAGCATGCCATAGATTTAGTCCCTGGCGCGACTTTACCTAATTTGCCTTATTATAGGATGAATCCAACTGAACATCAGGAGTTACAAAGGCAAGTTAGTGAACTTCTTAGAAAGGGGTTTGTTAGAGAAAGTTTAAGCCCTTGTGCAGTCCCTGCCTTGTTAACCCCTAAAAAGGATGGTACCTGGAGGATGTGTGTAGACAGCCGTGCCATCAACAAGATTACTATCAAATATAGGTTTCCAATCCCAAGACTGGACGATATGTTAGATATGATAGCCGGATCAACAATTTTCTCCAAGATAGACTTAAAGAGTGGCTATCACCAGGTTAGGGTTAGGCCTAGAGATGAATGGAAGACCGCTTTTAAGACTAAAGATGGATTATATGAGTGGTTAGTCATGCCGTTCGGTCTGTCCAATGCACCCAGCACCTTTATGAGAATTATGAATCAGGTGTTGAAAACTTTCATCGAAAAATTTGTGGTGGTCTACTTTGATGACATTCTTATCTATAGCAAGACTAAGGCAGACCATTTAACCCACCTAAGGCAAGTTTGCCATGTCCTTAGAAAGGATAGCCTCTATGCCAATATCAAGAAGTGTGAATTCTTAACACATAGAGTTATCTTTCTAGGATTCGTAGTAACATCTGAAGGAGTGTCCGCTGACCCTGCGAAAATTAAGTCAATAGTAGAGTGGCCTGTACCCAAGAGTATCCATGATGTCCGTAGTTTCCACGGTTTAGCCACCTTCTATAGGAGATTCATTAGAGGGTTCAGTACGATAGTGGATCCAATCACTGATTGTATTAGGAAGGGATCTTTTGAATGGACAAAAGTAGCAGACAAAGCCTTCCTAACAATTAAGAAAAAAATGACACACGCACCCATCCTGAGGTTACCCGATTTTATCAAAGTGTTCGAGGTTGCTTGTGATGCTTCTGGGGTAGGAATTGGATGTGTCTTGAGTCAAGAAAATCACCCAGTAGCATATTTCAGTGAGAAGTTAAATGAAGCGAGACTAAGGTATTCCACCTATGATAGGGAGCTGTATGCGGTAGTTCAGGCATTACGTTATTGGAGGCATTATCTTCTACCGCAAGAGTTTGTCCTATTTTCTGACCATGAAGCTCTTAGGTTCCTTAGTTCTCAGAAGAAATTGAACCCTAGGCATGGGAAATGGGTAGAGTTCATACAAGCTTATACGTTCGTACTGAAACATCGTGCCGGAACTGAAAATAGGGTTGCTGATGCGTTGAGTCGTCGTTCAATGTTGTTGAATTCTATGAGCACTGAGGTAGTAGGGTTTGAAAGATTAAAAGAGGAATATCCTACATGCCCTGATTTTGGTGACATCTATCGATCCCTTCAACAAGGACCATCTAGTGAGCATAGTGATTATACCATTTTAGATGGATACCTTTTCAGAGGAAATCAGTTATGTATTCCCAAGACCTCTGTTAGGGAATTTCTGATCTGGGAAGTTCATGCTAGGGGCTTAGTAGGACATTTTGGTAGAAATAAGACCATCTTAGCAATAGAAGACCAATTCTTTTGGTCTGGTCTCAAAAGAAATGTGGCTCAGATTGTAGCTCAGTGCCGTACCTGTGCTGTTGCAAAATAGCAAAGACAGAACACCGGTCTGTACACGCCCTTACCTGTCCCTGATTGTCCATGGCAGGATATCAGCATGGATTTTGTAGTAGGCCTCCCTAAGACGTCTAGGAAGTATAATTCTATCTTTGTGGTTGTCGATCGTTTCTCCAAGATGGCTCACTTCATTCCTTGTTCTCAAACTTTAGATGCTTCGAAGGTGGCCAAGCTTTTTCTCGATCAGGTCGTTAGGCTTCATGGTTTACCCAAAACCATTGTGTCCGATAGAGATGTCAAATTTACTAGCTATTTCTGGAAAACCCTCTGGCACATGCTCGGTACCAAGCTGAAATTCTCTACTGCCTATCATCCTCAAACCAATGGCCAGACTGAGGTAGTAAACCGAAGCTTAGGAAATCTGTTGAGATGCTTAGTTGGTGACAACCTAGGAAACTGGGACCTATTACTTCCTCGTGCTGAATTTGCCTATAACAGCTCAGTTAATAGGTCTATTGGGAAAAGTCCGTTCGAAGTGGTCCATGGATATAGACCTAGGAAGCCTTTAGACCTAGCTCCTTTACCCACACATGCACGGGTGTCCGAGTTTGCCGAGTCATATGCACAGCATATTAGGGAATTGCATAAGGAGATTAGCCAAAAGATTCAAGCAAGCAATGAACTCTATCAGCATATGACTAATTCACATAAATGATTAAAAGAATTTAATGAAGGGGACTCTGTCATGATCAAACTTAAACCTGAAAGGTTTCCGCCGGGAACTATGAAGAAACTCCATGCCCGGGGAGCCGGACCTTTCAAAATAATAAAGAAAATTGGGCCAAATGCTTATGTATTAGAATTACTACCAAGTTATGGCATTAGTTCAATATTTAATGTTTCAGACTTAAAAGAATACAAAGAACCTGCATTGATACCTAGTGAGCTTTTTGGTCCTAATGTTTCTTTTGAGAGTGAAACACCAAATGAGTGTCCACCACCAAGTGTTCCTGAGAGAAAGGAGAGAATTGAAAAGATCTTGGATGACCAGATCATTACTACTAGGAATAGAGGCTACCAACGTTATCTGGTTAGATGGCAAGGATGTCCTGAATCTGAAGACTCCTGGATTTCCCGAGAGGACCTACAACAAATCGACCCTGATGCATTAGAAGCTTATCAAGCCAACCCTCACTCGATAGGGTCGAGTTCCTTCCACCCCGGGAGAATTGGTGTGGGCACCAGAATCAGGAAGAGACTCCAACCAATTCAAGTCAAATCCGAGTCCTTATGGTTGGATGAGTAAAAGAAAGTCCTGTAATTTTTTCTTTCTTTAATTTTGAGTCCAAATAATTATGTAATTCGAGTCCATTTCAATTTTATGTTGGGACTAGTCCAGCCTGATTAACCTTGTATTTAAGAGTTGGGTCCAAATGAGTCAAGTCCAATCCATGAAGAATCAAACCAAACCACATTTGAAGACTGAAGAAGACTCAAGACTTATACTCCAAAGCAAGACCAAAGCCACCTCAAGTGGGGACCACATGCCACATGACACATGCCACCTCATCATCCAAGGTTGCTGCCACATCACACATGCCACCTCACCATCCAAGATTGCTGCCACATCACACATGCCACCTCACCATCCAAGGTTGCCGCCCAAGAGAAGAAAAGGGGAATTTGAAATTGAATTGGCTACAACCTCCTCCACAACTTCCTCCACTCTTCATGGGATGCCCCATATTTTTCTCCACAAATTTTTCTCCATGATATTTGGTGTAGTTTGAATTCAAAATGGCTTAATAGTCTATAAAAAACTCTTAGTCTTCTTGTAAAAGGATGATGGAAAAGAAAAATTAAAAATTTTCTTCTATGTGAGTTCTATGTGCCTAAGTGGTAGTTTTAAATTCTTCTCCCTATCCCACGCCAACCCTAGTTTCTCCTCCTCCATCTCCAATGCCTAAGACACCCTCCTTCTTCTCCAATCTCAAGCTAGCTCTTCAATATTCAAGGTTGATCAAGAAGACCATCACAAGGAGGCCGGCCTAATCCATTTCAAGTGATCTACCATGGCGCCAAGATTATTCTTCAACAATGCTTCCTCGACTCTTCTTTAGTTTCTCCATTTCATGACTAAAGTATTTTTACCAAGTTCCTAATCTTGAGGTTTCTTTGTATAGGGTTCTCCAGGATTCCGAATTCAAGAGGAAGGAATTACTTGCCACAATCCAGAAAACAAGAAGTGCCCTCAATTTGTAGTATGGTCTTGTCATTTGGGAGGTCTCTTCATGAGTGATCTTGATCTACTTGAAAGATTAATGCCAGGTATGTTCTAGTGTCGATTAGGTCTGAAATATTAAATTGGCCTAGCTTAACTTGTGTGGTTCGAATCTTATTCCTATTTCTTTATTATTTTGATAGTCTCAATAATTAGGTTTACGTTTGATCGTTCGAGTTCTCTTCATTAGACCTCTGATATTATATGCTGAACTAATCATATGCAAATAAGAAAATTGCTAAGTTAATCTATGCAAATCTCCTTTAGGGTTGCATCGTTACATTCTCATCTTGCATGTCCCCACCATTCTTGGTGTTTCAAGGCTTTAGTCAACTCCATTTTATCTATCAACCGCATCAGTCCCATACACTTGTGAAAGCAGTCCCTTGGAAGAACCTTCGTCAGTGCATCTGCTGGATTCTCCTTGGTATAAACCTTTTCCAGCTCCACCTCGCCTTCCTCCACCAGCTCTCTAATCCGATGGTATCTGCTATCAATGTGCTTTGTCCTGGCATGATATACTGAATTCTGTGCAAGTAACAATGCACTCTAGCTATCACAATACACCTTGATAGCCTCCTGTTTGTAGCCCATCTCCATAGCCAATCCCTTCAGCCATAAAGCCTCCTTTGCTACCTCCGTGATGCCAATATACTCTGCTTCAATGGTGGATAACACCGTTATAGGCTGCAAACAAGACCTTCAAGATACAGGTCCCCCATTCATGCTGAATATGAAACCTATTGTGGAACGATGGGTATCCACATCTCCACCAAAGTCTGCATCCATAAAGCCTTCCATCTACCCCTTGGAAACCTTGACTACGTTAGAGTGTTCCATAGCACCTCCACGCTATCCGTAGTAGATGCCCACTCAAACTGATCCCACCAAGTATCTGAAGATCCCCTTCAGTGCTTGCCAATGTTCCTTGCCAGGCTGCACCATGAATCTGCTCACCTGAATCACTGCATGGGCTAGATCTAGCCTACAACACACCATAGCATACATTAGGCTTCCCATGCCAGATGCATAAGGCACCCTCTCCATTTCTTGAGCCTCCACCTCAGTCTGTGGTGACATACTCTTCGAAAGTTTGAAATGTCTTGCAAGTGGCAGTGCTGCTGGTTTGGCCTCCTTCATTCCAAACCCTCTAGCACCTTTCAAATGTATCCTCCCTAAAATAAATGCAGCAACTTCTTGGCTTGATCTCTGAAAATCTCCATGCCCAAAATATTCCGTGCATCCCCCAAGTCCTTCATCTCAAACTCCCGAGATAGGCTTGCCTTCAAATCCTGCACTGTCCTCTTACTCTTGTATGCTATCAGCATATCATCTATATACAAGAGTAGATATACATTGGATCCATCCTCTCGAGATTTTATATACACACATGGATCGAAATTGCACCTGGAAAGTCCAATGCTTCTCATGAAAGTATCAAACCACTTGTACCATTGTCTTGGTGACTGCTTCAACTCATATAATAATTTCTTCAACAAGCATACCTTCTCCTTTGATCCAGGTTTCCTGAACCCTTGTTGCTGCTCCATGTAGATACTCTCCTCAAGATGTCCATGAAAAAATGCTGTCTTCACATCCATCTGCTCCAGCTCCAAATCCTGAGCTGCTACAATGCTTAACAGCACCCTGATGACGTATGCCTGACAATAGGAGAGAAGATCTCAGAGTAGTCAATGCCTTCTTTCTGTGAGTACCCCTTGGCTACCAGCCTAGCCTTGTACCTCACTCCACCTTGCTCTGAATTTCCCTCCTTCTTTGTAAAGACCCATTTGGAGCCAATGGGTCGACTCCCTCTTGGTAGATCCACAAGCTACCATGTCTTGTTCTTCCGAAGAGAGTGCATCTTCTCCATCATGGCTTGCATCGATGATCTCATATATATACTATCCATGGCCTCCTCAAATGTCTCTGAATCTCCACTGGTAGAGATGAG
The DNA here is from genome assembly GCA_021397845.1 of Areca catechu. NCBI lineage: Eukaryota > Viridiplantae > Streptophyta > Magnoliopsida > Arecales > Arecaceae > Areca > Areca catechu. The sequence continues at coordinate 99,554,247 of CM038041.1, forward strand.
AGCATATGAGATGGTCTCATATATGCCATAATGCACTAGTTTATGGATGTTCCTCTTGGGCTTGTGCAGTGCTACACCTCTTAGATTATCTTTCAAATCTACATTTTCTGGCTCCTCCTGCACATCATCCTAGTTAAAAGTCCCCCCTCGCTGTTCCTCTACATGTGTGGGAATGTGACTGTGACTCACCGCCTCAAAGTAAACCTGTTTTGAGGCTGAAACTGATGGCTCATCTCTTGACTATAGAAATTGAGATCTGTTATCCTCCACAGACCTATCAACTCCAGTTGCAACACCGAGCTTCCTTAGAAGGCTCCTCTCATCGTAGATAACATTCTTACTGATTGTGGACCACTGAGAGTGAGGATCCACCAATAGGTATCCTTTGACGCCCCTTGGGTATCCAATGAATACCAGTTTGCATGACTTTGGGTCCAATTTATTCCTTTCAGCTCCTTCCACCAGTGCATATGCTGGACTGCCGAAAACTTTTAGGTGACCAAGCTCCACCTTCTTCCCACTCCAGACCTCCTCTGGGATGCCCCCATCGATTCTTCTATTTGGAGACCTGTGTATAAGAAAACAAGAAAATGTTATAGCATCTCCCCAAAAAACCTTGGGCAGTGATGCTTGCAACCTCAAGCTCCTGGCCTTCTCTATCAATGTCCGGTTCATCCTTTCAGCTACACCGTTTTGTTAGGGAGTCATCTTCACTATGAATTGGCATTTAATGCCATTCTCCTCATAGTAACTTCTAACCTCAAAGCTTGTGTACTCTCCTCCATTGTCAGACCGCAGGCACTTGACTGATTTTCCTGTTTCCTTTCCACTTCAGCTCTCCAGGCCTTGAAATGGGCAAATACCTCTGATTTTTCCCTGATCAGATATACCCACACCTTCCTGGGGAAGTCATTGATGAAGGTAACAAATTATTTTGCTCCACCCATAGCTGATACGGGTGCCGGCCCCCAAACATCTGAGTGAACTAACTCCAAAACTCCTTCACTCTGCTTGGTACTCTTAGTAAACGTTACTCTGTGCTGTTTGCCATAAATACAAGGCTCACATAGATCATCTCACTCTTTCCTAAGTGATGGAACTAGACCCTTCTTGGAGAGTTCCATGAGTCCTCGGTCACTCATGTGACCCATCTGATAGTGCCATAGCTGGTAGGTAAGCTGCTCCTCCTATGCTGCAGCAAGGATTTCCGCACTATCTGTCACAACTGAGCCTTCCATCCTATAAAGGTTGTTGCTCAGTCTTCTTCCTCTCATCACCACCAAGGCACCCTTGGTTATCTTCAAGCATCCACTACCTGGTGAACATCTAAAGGCATACCCCTACTTCTCTAAATAACCTAGAGAAATCAGGTTCTTCTTCAGCTCCGGCACATGCTTGACATTGGTAAGCGTCCGTATGACTCCATCATACATTCTTATCCTGATTGTACCAACACCAACAACCTTACATGGGTGATCATCCCCGAGACTCACACTTCCACCATTTGCTTTGGCATAAGAAGCAAACCAATTCCTATGTGAAGTGCAATGAAAGGAGTAAGCTGAATCCAATGTCCATTCACTGTCATACTCCATGGCTCCATCTAAAACAAATAGTAAATCACCATCACTATCCTTAGATGAATGTGCACCACTCTCACTAGTCTAATCTCCTTTGGAAAATCCCTTCTCCTTCTCATTCTTCAGAAGTGGATAGTTCCTCTTCAGATGACCAAGCTGATGACATTTAAAACACTTCCAGCCCTGCTGACTACCTCGAGATTTGGACCTACCTTTTGATTTTCCTCGAGTCCTATCCCTTGGCCTTCCTTGTCTTTCATTCACCGTAAGAACCTCTAAACTTGCACTCCCTTTACATAGCTTTTCTCGCTATTCATTAGACCTGAGAACTTCAACCACCTCTTCGAAGTTTAATGTCTCCTTTTCATACACCAAAGTTGTAATGAGATCGTCATATGATATTGGAAGTGAACACAGTACCAGGAGAGCTCTATCCTCCTCATCTATCTTCACATCAGGACTCATAACATCCGAGCACACTTGATTGAATTTCTGGATATGAGCAATCAGATCTCCTCCTTCAAGCATTCACAAGCTGTACAGTTTTTCTTTAACCATAACTTGTTCGTCATATTCCTGCCCAAGTATGTGTTCTCCAACTTCCTCCAAAGACCCTTCGCCGTGGTTTCTCCACTGATCTCAGGTAGAACCTGATCAGCCAAGCACATCCTGATTGTGCTGAAAGCTATCTCTTCTAATTCCTTCCATTCTTCCAGACTAACCTTCTCTGGCTTCTCTTGTACCAACACCTTATAGATCCAGTTTTGTACGAGTAAATCCTTCATCCTTTGCTGCCAAAGGGTGAAGTTTTCCTTGCCATAGAATTTTCCAAAGTTTACCTTGATACTACTAGACGCCATATCAACAGATTTTATCAAATCAACAACACCAACTACTCACCTTGATGTTTCGATCAAAAACTGTTCCGTACCTGATCCCAGCAGTGATCTTCTTTCCTTCATGCAACCCAGGCTTTGATACTAAACTATCGTGACACACCGGATGAGATCACCCTGTCCAGACCACTTGCACCATCTCAAACATGAAGCACCATGAAGAAACAATAGCAGAAGCAACAAGCCTGACGTGAACACTATACCATGAATCTTAGGAGATCGAGGTAAAGAAGATCAACCAAAGAATATAACAAGATTAAGAAGAAGTTTAGGGAGAAAACAAGGGTTTATATTATCTCTTATGTGAATAGCTTACATGACCTCTTGAAAGACTTGAACCTTTCTCTCTTAAGGCCATACAATATATATATATACATAGGTTAAACCAAACCTAGCCCCTTGAACCAACTCCCAACCAGCACATCATCAAAATAGCTAACCTATCATCCGAGTCGACTCAAATCCATCCGAGCCGACTCATCCAGACAATAGGTTTCCTGACTGTGCATCCGAGCCGACTCTAATCCATCTGAGCCGACTCGTCAAGAAAATAATTTTTTTGACTGTGCATCCGAGCCGACTCTAATCCATCCAAGCCGACTCGACCAGAGTGTCTTCATACCTACCCTGAGAACTAGAGTCGACTCCTGAAAATCGAGTCAACTCAAAGGATCATCGAGCTGACTCGAAGAACCATCGAGCCGACTCGAACAGACAGACTAAACAATAACCATTGTAACACAGTCTATCACCTAGGACTCTTACCGTACTCACTCCTAGCCCTAGTTACATCATGACCAACATGACAAAGATCCAAAACTTGACTCCAGATGCCTTGGATACACCACACGAGACTCAACAGGACAGCATACCACTATTGCATACAGACAAATACAACTTGAAGTCTTTGACCTAGATGGGATTTTTAAAGGTTGAGGGTCACTGGATTAGAAAGAGTTGAGGGCTTCTAGTGACTCATTCAGATGATGACTCAGATGAGGATGATCAGGCCGCATAGGGACATGATGCAGAGGTGGAGCCACATGTTGATGAGGTTGGACCTTCAGAGCCAGCTCCTTCAACTCCTTGATCACCTGTCAAAGGATCGATAGCTGTTGGACCAAGTGATGATGATAGACTGCAGTGTATCCTGGATGAGATCTCTAGTCTTCAGAGAGGGAGATCAGAGACTGATGTCAAGATATCTGCACTTCAATCAGAGATGCACTAGGGTTTTCAGGACATCATGACTATTCTTCAGCAGATTTCAGCAGCTAGTCACTCTGTACCTACTCCTTCTGCAGTAGCACCAGACATTGGCACAGATTGTGAGCAGGGACAGGCAGCACACTTCACTGACAGTCTTGCAGATGCTACTCCTGTTGAGGTTGGGACTGGTACTGAGATTCCGAGTTCTGATGTTGGAGACACTCCGGCGATAGAGATTTTGTCTACTACCAGCACCCTTACCTTGTCTTTTGATCCTCCTACTGCTCGACCTACTCCTATTATAATTTCCTCTGAGTCTAGAGTTAGAGCTAAACCTAAAACTTCTAGGACTACTACTCATGTTAGGACCACACTGAGGAACCTTAGACCTAGGTTCCCTAAATTCCGGCCTGCTCCAGGCATGTTAGAGGTCAGTTCCTCCTCTAGTGAGGAAGAGCCTAGTGATGATGACCCTAGTCCTTCATTTTGATATTTTAGGACTTTATGTTAATCATATTTTGTTGTTGTGATACTACTTTTGTCATGCCGAGGTACTTTTGTATTGTATCACTCTTGTACTGACACTTTTCGTATATATACATATCTCCTTTTTATATATTTTTTTGTTGATGACAAAAAGGGGGAGAAGGGAGAAAGCATGAAAATATGAATGAAGTATGAAAATGTGAATGAATGTGCATAAAAGTGTGAATATGAAAGTAAACATGAAGAAATATTACTACATTAGTAAGGGGGAGCTTGTGTTAAGTTTTCATTGAAACTTACTTCAAATACAAGTTAATTTTGTGAAGTTTCGATAATTAGTACTTAGATGATACATTTTGATACATTGTGTTGATACTTAATGCACATATGATACATTGTATTAATACTCTTCAGTTTAACAATTTGATACTCAATTTGGTTTGATACACACTATGTCTAATATTCTTCGATACATGTGAATACGATACATAGTAATTGTAAAGTGTTTTTAAATCCTGTTCATGCCTAGTATTTTGTTATCATCAAAAAGGGGGAGATTGTTAACCCTTGGAATGATTTTGATGATCACAAAATATTGGAGCATGCATATGTTACTAATTCTTTCAATTACTTGAGAAGTTTTTACAGGAAAATAGTTATCTTTAGTTTAATTGATTTTCAAATTGGTTGAAAGGTAATTCAATTTGTATAGACTCTTATGGACTTTAAATTGTAAAATTCTTAATTTTTCAACTATGTAATCTTGTAAATGGACTGTAAAATTATAAAAATAAGAGTGAGTAGATTAGCTATTGTTGGATTCTTATGTTGAAGAATTTTGGAGAAGTTTGAAGCATTAAATGAAGTTTTGGCGGGAGCTGACTCATGGATCAAGAGCCAACTCCTTTTGGCATGGCACAAAAAAGATTTCAGAGTTTCTGTACCTCAAGCCAACTCAAGCCCTAAGAGATGACTCATGGAAGAACACATGTTTTTGAAGTCTAAGATCTCGAGCCGAGTCGCCAAAAGTTATGTTTGTTGGTGACTATGACTTCGAGCTGACTCAGCCTTGAAGAGCCGACTCAAGGAAAATATTGTTTTGTATTGATTGAAGGTTTGAGCCGACACCAGCTTGAAGAGCCGACTGGCATAGAAATTTTGTTTAGGCTGTCTAAGACTTTGAGTCGACTCATGGACCTCGAGCCGACTCGAGTGACCATTTTCTGTACTTTAACGGCTAGTAGCTAAAAATGATTATTGAACTTTAAATGGTCTCCAACAGCTCTTTCTTGATTCCCTAAGCCCTACAACAGCTATATCTCATAGAAAACTATAAAGGGGAGTATTTTTGATGGTTTAAAAGATTTTAAAGGGATTATTCATTGACTTATCTTGGGAATTTGAAAAGCTTTCAAGTCTTTCACCAACCCACTTCAAGAGCATTCAAGACAGGATTCAAAACCCCACCAACTTCTCTTCATCATTGAATCCACTCATAGAAGAAGCAAAGAAGCAGCTTGAAGAGCATTAAAAGAGCATTCAAGGCTAGGCTTCATCTTGATCTTCATCGGCAACATTTAAATAAACTCGGTTTGTTGTATAGTTGCTTATTATTTTTCTTATATCTTTGTTTTCTCTCTAAGAATAGCAAGGGGCTGTGTCTTAAGAGAGGGTTAAAGGTTTTTAGGTAAACCTTATGAAAACCTAAGTTGGGATCTTTGTTATCCTGGTATAAAACCAAGTATTAGGGATTTTTTGGTAATCCCATTTAAAACCAAAGGGAGTTGGGTTTTCTTTGGTGATCTTGGTAAAATTAAAGTGTATAGGTTTGGATTATGAGCCTGGTAAAACAATCTGACTATATTCCAGTTAGGGGATATAGTAGAAATCCCAAGCGGTTCTTCGGTAGTGAACGTAGGAGTCGGTTGCTCCGAACCACTCTAAATTTCCTTGTGTTAGTGTTTGTGCTTATTTTACCTTATTGCATTTACTTAATTACTTCTGCATTACATATTGCACCACAATACTAAAAGGATTTCAAATTGCATATACTTGCCAAAAGTTTTTATAATCCCAATTCATCCCCCTTTTGGGAAGCCACCTGGGCAACATCTACAATGACTATAACCACTTGAAATCAGTTGGAGGGAGTATTTATAAGTGATATGAACCACTTTTGGACAAGATAATGAGAAAGGAATAAGAAAGAAAGGAATAAGAAAATAAAGAGCTTTCACTAAACATTCAAAAGAACTCACTAGAGAGCATTCAAAGAAAGCATTCGAGACTTGACCAACTCTTATCAGAATCTTGAGGCATTCATTGAGAAAGTTAAGAAGTCTTGAAGAGCATTCAAAGTGCAATGAAGAGGGCTTCTCATGTGGTACAACTGCAACAATCCGACAACTTCGATTTTTCATATTATTGCTTTGTTCTTCTAACTCATCTTTTGAGTTATTCCAAGTATAGTAGGGGCCGTAACTTGGACTTGTATAGGTTATTGGTGAGCCTTAAAAACCAAGTGTAGTGGGTTGTTAGTGATCTCATTCAAAACTAACTTTGTGTTGAATTTTTGGTGAGCCCGGGATAAAAGCAAGGTTGGGTTTTGGATTGTGAGCCTGTGTAAATAATCCGGCTGTATTCTGAGGGTGAATATAGTGGAAATCCTAAGTGGCATCTTGGATAGTAGATGTAGGAGTGAGGTTGCTCCGAACCACTATAAAATTTGCTGTGTTTATGATTGTGTTTTTTATTTTTACTTGCTTCCACGGTAATTAATTTAATTCATAGCACATACCACACTAAGAACTTAAAATGGAGCACATACTTGCAATATTTTTTTTAAATACCTAATTCACCCCCCTCATGAGTAAGCCACCTGGGCAACATTAATCTTTGAAGAATTAAGAGAGGCTTGAAGAGCATTGAAGAAGCATTCAACAAGGCCTCATTAATAGCTTCAACTGTAACCATTTAATACATTGGCTTTGTCTTAGTGTTGCTTTCTTTTGCTACTCGATTTTTGAGTTGCTACAAGTACAACAGGTGGCTGTAGCTTATGAGTTATTTTTAGATTGTCGGTTAGCCTTGAAAACCAAGTTGGATTGTTAGTGAGCCCGAGAAAACTAACTGTGTATTGGGATTTTGGATTGTGAGCCCGTAGGAAAACAATCCAACTATATTCGGGATGAATATAGTGGAAATCCCAAGAGTGCACCTTGGATAGTGGATGTAGAAACTAGGTTGTTTCGAACCACTCTAAATCTTGTGGTTTTTGTGTTTTCTCTTGCTTTTGTATTCTTATTTACTTCTGCATGTAATGCTCTATCTATTTCACTCATCACACATGATTTCAAAAGGTACATACTTACTAAATTTTTACAAACCCAATTCACCCCTGCTCTTAGGTTAGCCAACTAGGCAACAACATGATTCTGGGTATCATCAGGTAGGGCCTGGCTCTTTGTCGAGAGTTGGCTAGGTCAGGAGTAGGAGTAGACTCGAAAATGCCACCTCATCGACAAGTAGTGGGATCACATTGAAGCTTTAGCAAGGCACTCCGAAAAGATCCTTGGCATGTCTTGGGGCTTTCCTCTCCATCTTTGATGGGCAAGGCTCAGTAATGCCCGTGGCTCTCCTTGACCCGCCCTATGTGCAGCCCAGCCTTTAGTGGGTGATGCACATCTTTTCTTTTCCAATAAGCATTATCTTCGAGCCTCTTTAGAGGACCTAGAAGCTACTTCATGATCTAGCAAAGGAAGGGCCCTTAGAGTGGACCTTGTCTAACTATGGGATTCTTGAGATCTTTGGGGAGCTTTGACTTGGTCCTGATCCTCTTCTTCCAGGTAAGGTATGGAAGATGCTTCAGAGCTTCAAGGAGTCTCGTACAACCTGTGTAACTTGTCTTGTCCTCCATCTTCCTCTCAAGGCATCCTTGGTTTAATATAATCTAGTTGTAGAGCCAAAAATATGTGTACCAAGCGCTTATTAATGAAAGAAATTTTTATTTTTTTAACACTTGTTTGTATTTGTATGCTTGTGCGGTGGGTCACATAAAGGGGCTCATGAACTTTACTTAGGACAACCTTGTCCTAGGTACCTTAGATTAAGGGGTGTCATGACACTGCCTAGATTACCTCCCTAGGACTTTAGAACATGGGAGCTGAACTACTTAACCGGGGCTTAGAGGTATTGTGACCCAACCCGAAAGTCTGATAACTTGACCAGGGTGCTTGAGGCAACTTTGCCCAAGGCTTTTAAACTTGGAAGACTTTCTACTTAATTGGAACTTAGGGATATCGTGACCTAGCCTAGGAGTTTGACAACTCGACCAGGCAGCTTGGGGAAACCTTGTCTAAGGCTTTGGAACCTGGGAGTCTTGCTACTTAATCAGGACTTATGGATATTATGACCTAACCTAAGAATCTAATAGCTTGACTAGGGTGCTTGGGGCAACCTCGTCCAAAGCTTTGAAACCTTGGAGGCTTACTGCTTAACTTGGACTTAGGGGTATCATAACCTAGCCTGAGAGTCTGACAACTCGACTAGGATGCTTGGGGCAACCTCACCCAAGACATCGAAGTGTCAAATTCTTACCTGTGGTGACCTCGCCCAAGGTGCTTGATAGACTAATTACTTCACTGGTAATCATAGGGATCAGTGTCTAACCTGGGTGTCTGACTACTAAACTAGGATTTCAAGAATAAGGGTTGTCGGAACCCTACTTGGAACAATCTTGTTCTAGGACTTACAATTAATGGGTGTAGTAACATTGCCTAGGATATCTCCATCCCAAGACTTTCAGGAATGTCCCTAGATTTAACTACTTTATCTTTTTGAGTGAAAGAGAAAAGGATTCTCATTGAACAAATTGAGTACAGTGTCTAGGGGTACATCTTATTGGTAGCATGGCTTGAGATTATCAAAGTTCCAAGTGCTCGCAATAGGCATGATATCTAGTTGCTTAAATCAATACGTACTGGGCTAGATTACCTTGGTGACATGGTAGGGTCCTTCCCAATTAGGGGAGACCATCTCGTGCTCTGCAAGTTGGCTAACTGCCACCTTGCGGAGGATGAGTTCTCCTGGCTAAAACTACTTTGCCTTCACATGAGCATTGAAATAGCAAGCTGAGCATTGTCGATATAGTGCTATTTGGACTTGGGCTCTATCAAGAAGCTCTTCCAAGAGGATGAGATTCATCTTGAAGTTGTCCGAATTACATCACTTGTCATAAGCTTTGATCCAGGGTGATGGTAGGCCCACCTCCAAAGGGATGATGGCCTTGATCCTAAAGGCAAGGCTAAATGATGTCTCATCCATTGGGAGACGATGGGTGGTGCGATAGGCATAGAGGATGCTATGTAGTTCTTCCACCTAGAGCCCTCCAACTTTATCTAGTCAGGTCTTTAACTCTTGGAGGATCGCCCGATTAGTGACTTTAGCTTCTTCATTTATCTATGGATGTGCAACATAAGTGAACCAATGATTAATCTACAAGTCCTCATAGAACTCATCAAAGGATGCATTATCAAACTGTCCACCATTGTTGATGAAGATAACACAAGGGAGCCTGAAGTGGTAGATTATCGACTTCCAAATGAATTTTTATGCTTTCTGCTCATTGATCTAGGCCAAGGGCTTTACCTTAACCCACTTAGTAAAGTAGTCTATGGTGATAATCAAGAACTTTTTCTAACCAGTGGCTAGTGGGAAAGGATCGAGGATATCTATCCCCCACTGATCAAGGGGCCAGGGAGAGCTTAAGGAGTCGAGAGGTATGGTGGGTTAATGTAAGATGTTGGCATGCCTCTAGCAATGATCACAGTGCCATGCAAAATCAACGATGAAAGGATTATGCCCTAAAGGCCAATCGAAATGTTGTATTTCGATGAGATTTTCTTTTGTATCCCAAACCAGTGTATTGACATTAACAATTAATAAAGGCATATTATTTTCATCATACGCTGTGTCTTATTAATTTTATTAAGATATGATGAAACCCATAGATTAGGGCTATGGTTCTAGGGTTATGATGATATCATACCAGTGAGACCTAAAGCCTTAAAACCCTAATCTAGAATATTCCTGGTCGATGGGATATTGAGTAGGGGATCAATGTTTCCGGTAAGACCAGCACATCCTATGTATGCTTGGTGAAGAGGGTGACTGATCTCACAGTCACTTGTGTTTGACACTAATACTAGGATATGGGTGCTCATTAGAGAATGAGTTCACTAAATGGATCCAGCTTGAGAACATCTAATGGAACCTTATCTGTTTGTCAATAGATAGTTCTCATAGTGGGAGTAGTGCATGTGGTCTTCTGACTTGAGACTGCCATGGTACCTTGTATGCATGAATCCATACTTTGGTTCACACTCAATCATGACATTGAGTCATGCATGGGCTGATACTGGGTATGGTGGATTGCATATAGAGGTTGTGAGTAGGTCAAAAAGGAATCGATCAACCCTAGTAAGAGGGAAGCACATCCAGATGATTTCAATCAAATGAAGATTCGAGAAATCTTTGATCAAAGTATGAATATTAGAAATAGTTTGTAATGGTTCATTAATGAATCATCATTATCAGATTGAGCAAGGAATGAATATGAAATTAGATTTGACAAGTATCCATATCCATAGTCATATTCAGGGTGCAAGTAGATCGAAGGACTGAATTACTCGGTAACTCACCACTGAAGGGTATGTTGGTAAATCCATCAAAATTCCTCATCTTCTGGGTAGGCATGACACGTTGCTAGATGTCAATCTTGTCTTGTAGGTCTTCATGAACCAATTGATTTGGTTTCATGAGTCAATTCAATGTGTGATTCGAATTGGATAATTAGGTGAGCCAATTTGACCTAATTAGGTCAATCGGGTTCGATCAGATCGAATAGGCTCAAACCTAAGCCTACTGCTAGCTAGATGTGGAATTCAATGGGTCACACACAATAGAGACTTGGCCAAGGAAATCATTCATGATTTAATTAGGGTCATAGGATCCTAATTGGTTAGCCGGATTACATACTAGCATATGTAGGCTAACCAAATTCCTAACCCAATTGGATTGGGTCCGATTGATTGCTAATTGGGCTAACCTAATTATGGAAAACCTAAATTAGGTTGAGTCCTAAGTGGGGCTATCCAAATCAAAGCTAAATCTGATTTTAATTTGGATTTAAGGGCATTTTAGTACATGAAGAGTCCCAATGGCATGGGACTCTTGGTACCTAAATGATACCTTAACTTCAAAAGGGCACAGAATGAGCTATAGATCTCTGATTTGAATATAATTTATATGGTTAGAAAGGAAATTTTATGCTCTTTCCAATGATACCCATATTGCCTATGTTTTGACTGGTCAACATTCTTTGAAATTTGCATGGAAGAAGGATGGCACATGCGGTGCATGAAGAGTCGCAACTCTTCATGTGGTGCGCGATTTTGATGGAGAGTCCTTCTTCTATCAGAACTCTTCATAATCTCCAATATTTGGAGATTGAAGAGGTGCCTCTTGGCTTCCTAGGGACCGATAATTGACATGTGGCAAGTGAGAATTCGTCCAGATAAAAGAAGGGATGTGAATAAGGCCTTCGGTACATGAATGGGCTTATTAGATATGATTTTTCAAGCTAGATAATTTCTCTTCGGTCTTGAAAAATCATATTTGATAAGTTGATGGGAGGACATATCACACACCCCTCTTGTATCTATAAATAGGGGGTGGTGAAATGAGTCTGATATAAGAATTCCCCCGAAGTATTATTCAGAGTGTCTCTCTCTCCCTCCTTTCTTTAAGACAAGACTTGTCTTATTAAGACAAGGTCTTTTCTACTAGGACAAGGCTTTGTTTTAGGACATAAGACTAAGGGGTCCTAGACGATGGTTGTTCTAAAACCAAGAATGGTTTAGGAGAGTGTCTTTAGTGCCCTACAGTAGGATAAGGTATCCTATAGTGGTCAATAGACCAAAGGCTGCCGAAAGAGTTCCACTTCTCCAAGCAACTTGAAGGAGTTCTTCCTTGGTCCGAGTTTCGTGTGGATCACCGTTGGAGGGTGAACGTTTGGGTACCTGGTGGAGAAGAAGGCTGAATCAGGGTTTTCTTCATTGGATTGGATACTAGCGGTTCAGGTTGGTGCCTAAAGTCTAGTTTATATTATATATGCATGTTTGTATGTTTTAATTCCTAGTAAGGAGGTCTTGGGTTAAGGGTTTGGTAGTAGTTTCATAAGAAATTTTTGAAATCCATGCTTCCGCCCTGGTCACCAAAACCCTTACAGTGGTATCAGAGCCACCTTATTAGGGCTAAATCATATAAAATTTGAAGTTGCCTAATTTTGTAGGACTCTTGAGGTTGCCCATTTTGGTAGGACTCTACAAAATTTGAAGTTTCTCAATTTTGTAGGACTCTTGAGGTTGCCCATTTTTGTAGGACTTTACAAAATTTGAAGTTGCCCAATTTTGTAGGACTCTACAAAAGTTTAAAGTTATATATGATTGATATGTTTATGCATATATGTATGTCACTGGTTAGGGTTTTCACTTAAACCTTAATTGATATAGAGATATGTTTAGTTTTCTAGTCATCATACTGAAATAAGGTTGCCCTGGCATAATGGTGGATCCATTATATAGTAGATGGTTGTCCTAGTATGATGACACACTAGGCACATTATAAAATGATATATGATGCATGGTTGATGAATGGAAATATTAGAATGTGCTTTTGTTTGAATTGCCCTCTATTAAAATTATATTAAGTTGTATATTCATATACCAAAAGCAAAATAATCAAGATGATTAGTTGATCATTCGGTGTCTAGGAAAAGTGGTTCATGATCGATAAAGAGGACGTGGTTTTTAATTGGTTCCGTTGACTGACCTGGCCAATTTTTATTGGTGTCTAGGAAAGCAATAGGGGGACTTCTACTACTCTCCCACTTACCTGGACGATAAGATTAACTTAATTCTTGATTGATATGCTTAGTGTATTATTCACTACATTAGGCCTTCCTTCAAGCTAGGTCATTATTATGTTATGATCCGTATTAGGTTTGTTGTGTACACACAAGGCCTATTATGGTAACTAATACAATTTTTGCCTGGTGCATTTGATGCTTATGGCATGATTTAATATAATACTTTGTTGTGAACACACAAGGGTATTATTATTACAATCATGACTATAAAGGAATGAAGGGTCTTACTTAACTAAAAATATTATAGTTTGTTGTGCATACATAAGGCTATTAATATTTTAGAGGCCAGGTTTTGTTGAGAATTATATGAGATACAATTGGAAAGAGTTTTCCTACCTTTGAACTTATAAAAGATTTGTTGTGTACACACAAGGTCTCTTATAAGGAATTAGGATCTCAACCCCCCTAAGAAAACCAATTAGGGTTTCTCGATCATCATATAGAGGGTTATGATGCTTGATAAAATAATGGGAGACATAATTAAGTTAAAGTCCTAATTTAATTATATTTTGTCAACATTGGTTGTTTTCTTATGTTATGTTCTTTGTTAATGTAGATTAAATGGCCTCTTCACTCTCACTCCGTAGTATACTTGATGCCAATAAATTGACTGGACCGAACTATGTTGATTGGTTGAGAAACCTAAAGATAGTACTCAGCCAGGAAAAACTTTCTTACATTCATGATACCCTTACCTTGGAACCTTTAGGGGAAGATGCCTTGCAAGAGGAAAAGACCACATACAAGATGTGGCAAAATGACTCACTCACTGTCAAATGTATCATGCTTGCCTCTATGACCAATGAGTTGCAAAGGCAACATGATAGCTTGGACACTAACTCCATACTGCTCAATCTAAAAGAGCTATATGGAGAACATAGTTGAACTGCAAGATATGAGATATCTAAGCAGTTGTTTCATGCAAGAATGATAGAAGGTACATCCGTATAAGACCACGTACTGATGGTTATTGACCTGATCACTTGATTAGGTCAATTGGGTTTTGTTATGGATGGGGAGTTGAATCAGGATTTGATCATGCAGTCACTCCCGGAGTCATTTTCACAGTTTGTTTTTAATTATCATATGAACAAACTTAACACTTCTTTGCCTGAGCTGTTAAACATGTTAAAAGCAGCAGAGAGCCATTTAAAGAAAAATAAGGCTCTATTTCTTCTTATGGATGGGATCAACAAGAAGAAGTCAGGTAGAAAGGGTTCCAAGAGGAGATTGAACCCAAAAAGGGGCATCAAGAAGAAGAAAGGAAAGAAGGCCTCCGGACAGATGACCTGCTTTCACTGTGGCAAGCCAGGTCATTGGAAGAGGAACTGCAAGGCTTACCTTGCAGGTGTGAAGCTTGGTGCATCGGATGCACCAAAAGATATGAAAGAAGTTCATACTATTTTGTCATTGGATTCTTCCATTTCAAATACTTGGGTATTGGATACCGCCTACGGTCATAGTATCTGCAAATCATTGCAGGGGCTGCAGAGGCTTAGAGTATTGAAGGAAGGAGACTTCGAGCTGTACGGTGCTGGAGGAGAGTCCATCCAAGCAGAGGCCATAGGGAATTATATCTTGAAGTTACCTTCGGGGAAGATTTTAGAGCTAAGAGATTGTTACTATATGCCTAAGGTCATTAGAAATATCATTTTTGTACCCTTGTTACTTAGACAAGGTTATACTATGAATGTGATGAGCAATGGTTGCTCAATCAACTTTTCTAATGAAATTATATGTTGTGGCGTATTTTGCAATGGTCTTTTAACTCTATCCACTAATGACAATATACTTCATGTAAGTAACAAACGAAAGAGAGATGATGTAAACAATACTTTGCTCTGGCACTGTCAGCTTGGGCATATTAGTGAGACTAGGATTAGCAAGTTATACAAGGAAAATTTCCTTAATCCTTATGATTATGAATCATTAGGAACTTATGAATCATGTCTCATGGGTAAAATGGCCAAGACTCCATTTAGTGGACATAGAGAAAGGACAAACTGAGTTATTAGGACTCATACATACAGATGTATGTGGGCCTATGACAACTCAGGCCAAGGATGGATACTCTTATTTCATCATGTTTACTGATGTTTTTTCAAGGTACGGATTTGTGTATCTTATGAAACATAAGTCTGAAGCCTTTGATAAATTTTTAGAGTATCAAAGTATGGCAGAGAAACAAACGGGGAAAAGTATTAAAATCTTTCAATCAGATTGAGGAGGTTAATACTTATCCACCGAGTTTCTCGATCACCTTAAAGAAAAGGGGATTATCTCTGAATGGACCCCTCCTTACACACCACAATTAAATGGTTTTGCTGAAAGGAGGAACCGTACCTTATTAGATATGGTACGGTTCATGATATGCTTCACAGAGTTACCTATTTCCTTCTAGGGATATGCCTTAAAAACCATGGCTAATATCTTAAATAGAGTACCATCTAAATCTGTCTCAGCACTCCATATGAGATATGGAGGGGTAAGAAATCCAATCTTAAGTATCTTAAGATACGGGGATCTTTAGCCTATGTCAAAAAAAATTTTGGACATAAGCTGGATGCTAGAGTAGATAAGTGTCTATTTGTAGGATATCCTAAAGATAGTATAGGATATCTGTTCTACCACCCTACTGAACAAAAAGTTTTTGTCAGTAGGCATGCCACTTTTCTGGAGAAAGAGTTCATCCTACAATAGGGCAGTGGGAGAAATATTGAACTTGAAGAAGTTCAACAAATAGATATATCTCAACCAAATGATATCATAGTTATTATAGAACCAGAACACACCACTCCTATCCGTAGGTCTGATAGGGTGCGTCATGCATCTGAGAGGTATGGGTTCATTATTGAAAATAATGAAGCCCGGATCATTGAAAATGATGAGCCTTTTGCAGCCCTTTCGGAGGTATTGACCTTTCGGAGGTATTGACCTTTCAGAGGCATTGACCTTTTGCAGGATCCATTGCAAGGGCTGCTTAGACAACACCATGACCAGATACACTTGAAAATAAAGATGTGTCACTTTGTCAAAGTCAAGAAGGTGAAGGCAACCTTCTCCATCTTCAAGTACTATGTCTCTGTATCCTTGAGGACTTAGCTAAAGTAGTAAACTGGCTTTTGCACTTCATCCTCTTCTTAGACAAGCATTGAACTTATGGCCATGGGAGAGATGGCTAAATAAAAATAGAGCATTTCTCTTATGACCAGTCTTGTAAGGAGCGGTGTCATGACCAGGTTGGTCTTGAGCTGCTCAAAGGTAGTTTGACAACCCTCCATCCATTGGAAGTCCTTAATCTATCTCAAGGCCTTGAAGAAGGAAGGCACTTATCATCGGATCTTGCCATAAACTGGCTTGGTGCAACAACTTGTCCTGCAAGGTGCTGGACATCTTTTTGATTTTTGGGGGTGTCATTTCTAGGATCGCTCAGAGCTTCTTGTGATTCACTTTGATTCCATGGTGAGATACCATAAAACCTAGAAACTTCCCTGAGGAAACCCCAAAGGCACACTTGTCGAAGTTGAGCTACATGCGATACTTTCATAGGATCTGGAAGGTCTCTTCCAATTATTTAAAATGCTAATCTTCCTTGTGGCTCTTTACCAATATGTCATCGACATAAACTTCCATGTGACGACTGAACTAGTTACTAAAGATCTTATTGATGAGGTGTTGGTAGGTGGCTCCGACATTTTCTAGACCAAAGGGCATGACTTTATAGCAGTGTTGCCCTTGGTTAGTGATAAATGAGTCTTCTCCTCATCCCTAGGTGCCATCCAGATCTAGTTGTACCCAAAAAAGGCATCCATGAAGTCGAGAGTCTCATGTTTAGGGATCAAATCCACCAATTGATCAATCCAAGGTAGAGGGAAATAGTCCTTCAAGCAAGCCTTGTTCAAATTGGTGAAGTCAATGCACGCCCATCACTTATCATTAGCCTTTTTCACTAGAATAATGTTGACAAGCCAGTTGAGATACTGGACCTTATGGATAAACTTTGCTTCTAGAAACTTCTCCACCTCCTATTTGATGGTGTGCTGGTGCTTAAGGATGAAGCTTCTCTTCTTCTAGCGAATTCACAGGTGTGCAGGATTGACATTAAGGTAGTGCAGCATGATCGAGGGGTCAACACCTAGCATAT
Source organism: Areca catechu (assembly GCA_021397845.1). Classification (NCBI taxonomy): domain Eukaryota; kingdom Viridiplantae; phylum Streptophyta; class Magnoliopsida; order Arecales; family Arecaceae; genus Areca; species Areca catechu. The sequence continues at coordinate 99,571,548 of CM038041.1, forward strand.
CAACTACTGTCCATGCGAAGATGTCAGTGTTTGCATAGAGGAACTCTGCCAGTCGAGTTCTAGAATCCTCACTCTGCTCACTCCCGATAGACACCACTTAGGAAGAGTCTGTCGGGTCTAGGTGAATTGGAATCAATACTTTTGCAGGTTCTCCACGCTGCAAATTCTATTGATTCCAAAGATCAATGATCTCAATGGACATGGCCTCTTTTGGTTTCTGCTTGAGGGTCACCATGTAGCATCTCCTTGCTAGGGCTTGATCATCTCGTACGTCACCCACCCCATGGGGTTTGGGAACTTCATCAGTAGGTGGTAGGTTAAGACCATGACCCATAAAGTATTTAGGCCAGGTCTCCCCAAGATAGCATTGTAGGTGGCTGGGATCCTAACCACCAGAAAGTCCAAGAGGGCTGTGGTCTATTTCGAGGCCCGGTTGGCTATCACAAGTAGCATACAATGCCCTCAATGGGAATGGCATCCCTAAAATTAATACTTATATATATGTATATAACATAATTATCAACATCCTCATAGTAAGGTGTTTTTCAAGTGGCAAATCATTAATGATCACCGCTTCGGGAGCACGTGTGGATGGGTGGACTGAGTAGGCCCATAATGGTTTACATGTATATAAGAGATTGGTGGAAATGCACCTCCGAGTCCCTGTGGTAGGGCATTGGAAAGTAGCCTTGTCACATGAGCTAGCTAATATGTGTCTGAAGAGGGTAGCCTGGTTGCTATGCTAGACCACCAAACCTTGATGTATCAACAACTACTCCCTAGTGTAAGCCAAAGTGGGTTAGACTAAGAGAGTAGCATGCAAGTCATGCCTCAGATTTTAGAAGCTTTGGAACTAGTTCATGGTAAGTCAACATTATTTAATGTCATCAATGCCCAATCATCATTAACAATTGACCATTGAAGGAATTGAAGTGACCATGTCCCTTCGCAATTGCTGGAGGGCATTCTAGAGATTTTGCCATAAATAAAGCACCTCTCCATCTTTGTCCTCCTATTTAAACCCATCCCTTTGTTGGGAATTGTGTCCCAAAGCCAATCGCCTGGGTTGTAGGCAGTTGAGCTAATTATTGTACTCTTTCTTTGAATTAATAAAATATTATTTTTGGCAGCTCATCACATATTGTATTTTCCTGAAATGAACTCTTTCCATGTGATGGAGTCCTTAGAACTACACTGACTTCGATACAGAGAGGATGTATCGAGTGGTCCTTAAACCTTGTTCACAACCAAAGGATATATTGTACTGGACGGCAATATATCAAGTATAGGTTGTTATAGTTCACATCGTTTGGTTGTCCTCTTGACCAAATGAGTGTGGTGATACTGATGTGATCTACAAGTGGGTTATGTGATATCTCATTGAACGTGACTCCGTGCAGCCCCTTTCTGTCAAAGGGATACTCACGATTGGATATGGGTATATATGTCCCTCCGACCTGAGGTCATCACGGTAGCTTGCAAGCAACTCCCTGTGCTTTGGTGCCGGACTACCCAGATTTTTAATCTGGTGATGGAAGGTTTCTGGGTACAGGCAAGTACTTGTAGAGCAGTGATGGACCAAGATGGAATTGACCTGTCCAAATAGTTTGGATTGAATGTCTCGCAGTATCTCAATTTAGCAAATCCTCGGCCGGGATAGACCTAGTGAAGAGTCACTGGGCTTGCAAGGTTGAGACACGTAGTCGACTGACTTAGTCTGGGTTGGCAGCCCAATCTCAGTCGTCCTGAGCATTAGAGGTCAAAGGGATGAATTATACGGTAACCATATGCCAGAGGTTCGATAGTTTGCTCCCGCATCTTCGACCTATCCGGACATCGGGATCCATTACTAGATGGTTTCCTGTGCTGGTACTAGAATTGTTCTAGTGTTACCGTTTAGGTTCGAACCTATGAGGTCAAATGCCACAGAGGATTACTCTCTAATCCGGATACCGATTATGATTGGGAATCGTCTCGGTTTTATGGTCACAGTTTTTTTTTAGCACTCTTTTCCCCGTCTTACCCTTGTCTGTGTCAACCGGAAATTGTTCCGGGTTGACCAGGACTGCACCAGGTTTTTTTCTGAATCAGTTTTGAACTGATTCGGAGTTCATTTTGGCCTTCTATTGGTTGTGAACCAATTTTTATCCCATGAACCAATTTAATTGGGCTTGAACCAATTCAATTGAATTGAAAGTCTTTTTAATTGGACCGGTTATTTAAACCAATGGGATTGGACCAGTTTTATTTGAACCGGTATTTTCTTTGGACCGGTTTCCTCGTTTCGTTGCTGTTAGAAGGCCAAACGACCGAAGAGGCCATTCGACGCTGGGCGGGCGTCCTTTCTTCTTCCTCCACCGGATGCTTTAACCTCTTGTTATTGCTGGTTAAATGGGTGATTAGAAACCATTGCCTCTTGGCCTCCCAGTCTCTCCATCTCCCTCTCCATTGCTGCCTACATATACACCGTGCAATAGCAGCTTTATTTCATGGTTGTGACACCATGTGAAGAGTTGAAAAATAGCAGTCTCCATTAAGTGTTTGAAAGATCATTCCTTTCTTCCATTGCATACTCCTGGGTTGGTTTTTTGTAGAGTGCGAGGGAGAGAAACAAAGCCCTTTTCCTATTATTTCTTGTGCTCAAACTCGGACTGCAGCAAAGGAGCTGCTGCCATTAACCAGTGACCGTGTGTCTCCTTCCAGCAGCTAGCACCGCGCATGAAGGTGGATCGGAGGGCCCCCGGCGTGTCTCCCCTCTAGAGGGAGTACTCTTCTACTCCTAGGAGCAATCTACGCGAGCCGGGTTCGCCGTTACAGCTCCAAACGTGAAGATCAACCTGCTGTCCTATTCTGCTGTAGTTTTCTGGCAACAGACTTTTGGGGATTTTATACACATGTTATAGATTATTTCGATTGCAGATATTGGTGGCAAATCGAAGTAGATTCGTCCACCTTGTCGTTGCTGAAGTTTGGGAGCAAACGAAGGTCCGGAAGGTGGTGTTTGGATGACGTTTTCAAACCTCAAATCAGGACATCCCACGGTTCCAAGGAAGAAGAAGGCTGGAATAGTTTTATTCCAGCTATTCTAGCCTATTCCAGGTTTATTCCAAAGTTATTCCAGGCAGAATAAAGGTACGTAAAATTATTTTTTTTTAATCATGCATAAATAGATTTATTTGTTTAATTTTTTCAAATATTTTTATATCATGATACATGCCTACATGCAACATGAATAGATTAGGTTTTGGGCGGAGCAGTTTTTCGTTACGTGAATTTTTAAAAAAGTTTTAAAATCCATTCTGCTTCCGCAGCTGTTTGCATGCCTAGTGTAGGATCATGTCAAACCACCTGCACCATTTTCTTTCAATGGTATCAGAGCCAGGTTGCATGTGTAATCTATTCCTGTATGCATGTTTATAGATTAAAATTAGTTTAATCTAAAAAAAATGTATCCAGATTTCTTTTTGGAACCTAGTTGAGACCTTCACCATGACCGTGGTGCGGGCACCAGACTCAGAAGAAGACTTCAGAGCTCCATCTGGATCTCTGATTAACCTTGCCCGAAGAATTAGGGTTTTTGGTTTGTAATAAGAGTTGACTAGATCAACTCAATTTAGCTTGAGTCTACATTACTTGCATTTTATTTTGTTGAGTCATGTTGACTCGGTAGTGGACTAGGGTTTCAACCGGGGATGTTACATTTTCTCCCAAGACCAGGCAAGTGGACACCACACTCCCAGCCACACTCCCAGTCCAGGGGGTGCCATATCCACATCCAGCAGTCTTTGGTCCCCACTCCACAGATGGCAACTCCCTTCTTTCATGCACCAGATAAAGAGAAGAGCACAAATCAAGGGGGCGGTCAAGACTTTCCCAAGTGATTCCAAGCAAACAAGGGAAGAAGTTTTTCTTGGAAGAGAATATCAAGGGGCGCCCATTACCTGCCAAAAACACCTAAAACAAAGATGGGAAGAGCCTTGACTTAGGGAGGAAGAAAATGAGAAGTCCAAAAGAGTTCATCCAGGAAAGAAAGAAAATTTTCTTGAAAAATTCCAAGCAAGGTGGCGCCATCTACTTGCCATTTATAACCCAAATCCTAATTTTTGGTATTTTGGCCAACCATATGTAAGGGATTTGCCCTAATTTGGAGATCCCCTCCTTTAGTCCCACGTGGGAAAATATGAAACCCTTCTCCCTTGTAAAGCATTATAAATTACATCCCTCTTGTAAGTTGAAATCAATCTATGAATGAAAGAAGTTTTTTTTATGAGCAAACTTATGTTTTCTCTTTTCCGCACTTGCTTCTAAGTGTTGAGCTCCGTGAGGGAGTAAATCCGGGTTCCCCTGGAACCTTGAGGAGGTGAGAGATCTCCAAAACCCTAAACCCTAGGTTAACCACTCAATTCCCAAACCCTAGCCGCCATCACCTTTCTCTTTCCACCAAGCCCTAGGTTTTTCCCCTTCTCACGGCCACAATCTCCAAGCCCTGGCCGGCCACCAGCATCCAGTTCTGGTCCAGATACTTCAGGTCTGTAGCAACTCTAAGAGGAAGTCAGATCGGCCTCCAGGAGAATCCTGATCTCAGCAGCCTCGGCTTTCAAGTTCTTCAGCCTGGTAAGGTCTCTTCTTGAGTTTCTGAATTCCATCTTTTGTTCCTCTTCTCTCCCAGATTCTGAGTCCAGGAGAAGCCGACCAAACCACGAAACCAGTATTAGAGGATCCATTGCGAAGATAGCCAACTCCGAGGATCCCATAATCTGCTCGAGAGAGTTCTTCCACCAAACCCTGAGAAGATCACAAGTCTGGTTAGTAAACCATCTCTTCTCTCTATTTCTGTTCTGTTGAAAGTTCAGAGCGAAACCCTAGGTCTGGGAGTTTCTCAACCCCCAGCGATCCATTACTTCTGAACTACTCTGATTAATTTAGTTTCCTTAAAATTGTGCTTTCAATTATCATATTAGTATCTTTCAATGTTAGGTTAACTTTTCTTTGATTTGAAGCCAACTTCTACAAACATATAAAAACAACAAAAAAAAATTAGTTAATCTTAATTTACTTCTGCATCGCATCCCTTTATATTTTCTGCATCATTTTTGGTATCAGAGCCCAGTCTAGGGTTTCTGATTTGCTTGCTTGCTTGTTTTGATTGTTTTCTCTTTTTATTTTGTCTGCTCGAAGTAGACTCCCCAGGATGTCCGGTCCTAGGAACTAAGTGAGGTGCAAGCCTCCTCCTCCCATTCCACGGGGTGTTCCTAGGGCGTGTAGGGGATCCATTGGGTTATAACTTCATAGCAGGGATTATAAACGGGGAAGACAATCTAGTTGCAGCCCGTAATTTCCCTGTTGTCTGAATTATTTCTCCCTGCATAAAACTCTGAATTGCATGATTTTTTCTTCGTTGAAACCAGTATATTGAACCTATTTTCTATAATTTTTCTGTGATTTATTGGTTTCGGTAAAAATTCTGAGCATTAAAATACAACAACTCTGTTTTTTGTGTTCTGCAATTCAATTCTTTCTGGAGTGATCATCTCATAATTTACTTAAGGGCAATTGAGCATCTAAGATAAGGGGAGGAGTTGATTACCTCTCCTTAGCCCAAAACCACCATCCAATCATTCGAACCTAGACCTAATTTAAAATCAGTTAGACCTAATTTGCCCTAGTGGGCTAGGGACACCAATTGGTCGGGTCTAGGCTAGTGTTGAGTCAGTTTGCCGAGTTATTCTGTGTGTGCTTAGCACTCAATGTCTAGAATGGTGGTTCAGGGATCCATTCCCGAAGGGCTTGTGTGCTGGTCCGCCTACCTGGCCAATCACTGATTGGTGTCTAGGATTGGCATTCAGGGACCTAACACTCCCCTTACACCTGCCTGGCTGAGTCCTGAGTTACTACAGGCTAGCTTGCCACTCTGATTGGGCATCTAGTTTGGACTCTAGGTCTAGTGATCCAATAGTCGATTTAGTCTAGTCTCATTTTGTGTGCTTGCTTGAATCATCATGTCTACCAGAAATGGAGTGCCATATCAACCTGGTCAAACCCAACCTGATTTAGAGGCCATGATCAGAACTCTTTCTGAAAGTATGGCTAAAATGAATTAGGATATGACAAACACTGTGGCCCAGTTTAGCGCACAAATTCATGAGGATCTTACCCAACTTAGGGACCGAGTCCAAGTACTTGAAGAACCTAGACATCGGAATTGGACTCCTGACCCCGATTTTAATGTGCCTCAACCTCACCCACATCAGGAGCCTAGAAGGCCTTTATATAGAGATCCTGAACCTAATCATAGGAGGCCTGACCCAGAGCCTGAAGATAGAGATGATAGGTTCATCAGGAACATCAAATTAGATGCACCCACTTTTGATGGTAGTCTGAACCCTAAGGTGTATTCTGATTGGGAGGGTGAGATGGACCAATACTTTGAGTGGTATGCTATGTCTGAGGAGAGGAAATACAAGTTTGCCAAGATGAAATTAGTACGTCAAGCTAGGTTATACTGGGGGAACATTGAGCTAACCACTAGGAGACGGAATGTTGAGCCCATAACCACTTGGCAAGGTATGAAAGAAAAACTGAGAGATAAATACCTACCCATTTCATACCAGCAAAACCTGTTAGACCAATGGCAAAACCTGAAACAAGGAAACCGATCTGTCTCAGACTACATAGCTACTTTTGATGAATACCTAATGAGATGTGATGTGAGTGAAGCCCACGAAGTCACTTTGTCTATATTTAGGGCTGGACTGAGGGAAGATATCAAGAGAGAACTATTTCTGAGAGAGGTTATTGATCTAGACCAAGCCTACCAGATTACACTGAATAATGAGAAATTTCAGAGAGGACCTATACCTTCTAGGGTTAGTGCCCCAATCCCAAGGAATGGACCTAGCCAAGTTATCCCTAGTAAACCTTTTCAGGGTACTTCTACCCCTAGGCCCATGGACAAAGGTAAGGCACCTGACACCCAGAGAACCCCTAGTTCAAATATCACCTGTTTTAAGTGTCAGAAACCATGTCACATTTCCAGTCAGTGTACTGCCATAGCCTGTTTCAAGTGTCATAAGGTAGGTCATGTTGCTAGCCAGTGCCCACGGAGATCCCTTTTCATAGAAGAGGGAGAGAATGATAATTCCAAGCCCAGTGAGGAATTTGAAGAAGAAGTTTATGAGGCCGGAATGAATTTGGTTGAGGAGTATGAATGAGAGGAGGAACCCAATGAATCTGACCAATTAGGAGTTGTAAGATGCATCCTATCCCAGAATCTAGTTCAAGAGGATTAGCGTAGGACTAACATCCTACAGACTTTTCTTAAATTAGGGGATAAGGTATGTAAGATCATCATAGATAGTGGGAGCTGTGTAAATGCCATCTCTACTAGCACTGTCAAGATGTTAGGCTTAATCCCAGTTCCCCATCCCAACCCCTATAAGGTTTCTTGGGTAGATTCTACCTCCATACCCATCCAGTCTAGATGTCAAGTCCAAATCCAAATGCAATCTTATCACGAAAAGATTTGGTGCGATGTCTTACCCATGGGGGTGAGCAGTATAATTCTCGGAAGACCTTGGTTGTATGATCATGATGCCACCCTCTTAGGAAAATTCAATACCTGTGTCTTTAGTTTCAATGGGAAGAAGATTACGATCCATTCACTTCTCCCTAAGGACAAGGTAACTAAAGGAGCCGGTAAGGTTAAGGAGATGAAAACTGGGGTGAACCTAATCAGTGCTAAGGATCTAGAACAAGAAATTCATAGTGGTTCACCCATCTGGATGTTGACTGCTAAGGAACTTAGAACTTCGAAACCCTCAGAGCCTCCTCAAGAAGTTAAACCTGTGTTAAAAGAATTTGAGGATGTCTTTCCCGAGGATTTGCCAGACCACCTTCCACCTCTTAGGGATATCCAGCATGCCATAGATCTAATCCCAGGAGCGACTTTGCCCAACTTGCCCCATTACAGGATGAATCCATCTGAGCATGAAGAACTGCAAAAGCAGGTTGGAGAATTATTGAGGAAGGGGTTTATTAGAGAAAGTCTTAGCCCTTGTGCAGTCCCAGCCTTACTGACCCCAAAGAAAGATGGCACGTGGAGGATGTGTGTTGACAGTCGTGCCATCAATAAAATTACAATCAAATATAGGTTTCCCATCCCTAGACTAGATGACATGCTTGATATGATGGCTGGTGCAATGGTTTTTTCTAAGATTGATCTCAAAAGCGGCTATCATCAGGTTAGGATTAGACCCGGGGATGAATGGAAAACTGCTTTCAAAACTAAGGATGATCTTTATGAATGGGTTGTTATGCCTTTTGGGTTGTCCAATGCCCCTAGTACTTTCATGAGAATTATGACCCAGGTACTTAGAGCTTTCATAGGAAAATTTGTGGTGGTCTATTTTGATGACATCCTGATCTATAGTAAGACCCCAGCAGATCACCTAGGCCACCTTAGAGCAGTCTGCCAAGTTTTGAGGAATGATAGACTCTACGGTAATCTTAAGAAGTGTGAATTCATGACTAGTAGAGTTATCTTTCTTGGTTTTGTAGTAACCCCTGATGGCATGACGGCCGATCCTGAGAAGATTAGGTCCATAGTAGACTGGCCAGAGCCAACCAATGTGCATGAAGTTAGAAGTTTCCATGGCTTGGCTACCTTCTATAGGCGATTCATCAAGGGGTTTAGTACTTTAGCTGCTCCTATCACTGATTGTATTAGGAAGGGAGAATTTCATTGGACTAAGTCAGCCCATAAAGCCTTCCTAGATCTTAAGGATAAAATGACCCAGGCACCCATTCTGAGATTACCCGATTTTTCTAAAGTATTTGAGGTTGCCTGTGATGCTTCAGGTGTAGGAATAGGTGGAGTCCTAAGCCAAGAGAATCATCCCATAGCATTCTTTAGTGAAAAACTTAATGATGCTAAGCTTAGGTATTCTATCTATGATAAGGAATTTTATGCGGTGGTGCAAGCTTTGCGTTACTAGAGACATTATTTGCTACCACAGGAATTTGTACTATTTTCGGACCATGAGGCTCTTAGATTTCTGAACTCCCAAAAGAAGCTTAACCCTAGGCATGCTAAGTGGGTAGAATATATCCAGTCCTATACTTTTGTCCTGAAACATAAGGCTGGAGTTGAGAATAAGGTAGCTGATGCCCTTAGTCGCCGATCTCTGTTATTAACTTCTGTTAGAACTAAGGTCATAGGGTTTGAGCAAATCAAAGAGGAATATGAGTCTTGTCCGGATTTCACAACTGTGTATCAGGATCTAGTTCAAGGACCATCTAGTAATCACTAGGATTATACCCTTGTAGATGGTTTTTTGTTCTTCAAAAATAGGCTTTGCATCCCTAGAACTTCTCTTAGGGAATTTTTGATTTGGAAAATCCATGCTGGAGGTTTAGCCGGCCATTTTGGAAAAGACAAGACCATTCTAGCTATTGAAGACCATTTTTTCTGGCCTAGCTTGAAAAGGGATGTAGCTAATATTGTAGCTAGATGTCGAACCTGCGCTGTTGCCAAACAGCGAAAACAAAACACTGGCCTTTATACCCCACTCCCTGTCCCAGATCGTCCTTGGCAAGATGTGAGTATGGATTTTGTGTTAGGTTTACCTAAGACCCAGAGGAGACATGATTCTATCTGTGTCGTAGTCGACCGATTCTCTAAAATGGCCCACTTCTTGCCTTGTTCCCAAACCTTTGATGCGTCTAAGGTAGCCACACTTTTCTTCAATGAGATAGTTAGACTCCATGGCCTACCTAAGACAATCGTTTCAGATAGGGATGTCCGGTTCACCAGTTACTTTTGGAAGACCCTTTGGCATAAGTTACGGACAAAACTTAAGTTTTCAACTGCCTATCATCCCCAAACTGATGGCCAAACTGAAGTAGTGAACCGTAGCCTAGGAAATCTGCTGAGATGTCTTGTTGGTGAAAACACCAGAAATTGGGATTAATACCTACCAAGGGCAGAATTTGCGTACAATGACTCGGTCAATAGGTCTACGGGTAAGAGTCCATTTGAAATTGTACATGGGTACAAACCTCACACACCTCTTGACCTAGTCCCTTTACCTGTCCACACTCGAGTCTCCGAGTCTGCTGAGAACTTTGCACAGCATGTAAAAGACTTGCATAAAGAAATTCATGCCAAAATAAATTTAAGTAATGAAACTTATAAGAAGTTGGCTGATACTCAAAGGCGAGTCAAATCTTTTGTTGAGGGAGACTATGTGATGATTAGGTTAAGGCCTGAACGGTTTCCTCCTGGAACCGTTAGAAAGTTACATGCTAGGGGAGCTGGACCATTTAGAGTGGTAAAGAGAGTAGGATCCAATGCCTATGTGCTCGAGTTGCCTCTAGAACTAGGCATTAGCTCTACTTTCAACATTACAGACTTAGTAGAGTACAGGGAGCCAGCTGTGATTCCTAGTGAGCCTTTTGAGCCTAACCCTATCATTGAGAGTGATCCCGACCCTGTGTGTCCACCAACAAACTGGCCTGTGAGGAAAGAGCAGATTGAAAAGATCCTGGATGATCAGGTTATCTCTACTCGTAATCGAGGATACCAAAGGTACCTGGTCCGCTGGCAAGGAAGGCCAGATTCTGATGACTCTTGGATCTCCCGAGAAGAATTACAAGAATTGGACCCAGACCTCTTGGAGAGATACCAGAGCCAACTTGAGCCTTACTCGACAGGGTCGAGTTCCTCCCACCCTGGGAGAATTGGTGCGGGCACCAGACTCAGAAGAAGACTTCAGAGCTCCATCTGGATCTCTGATTAACCTTGCCCGAAGAATTAGGGTTTTTGGTTTGTAATAAGAGTTGACTAGATCAACTTAATTTAGCTTGAGTCTACATTACCTGCATTTTATTTTGTTGAGTCATGTTGACTCAGTAGTGGACTAGGGTTTCAATCGGGGATGTTACATTTTCTCCCAAGACAAGGCAAGTGGACACCACACTCCCAGCCACACTCACAGTCCAGGGGGTGCCATATCCACATCCAGCAGTCTTTGGTCCCCACTCCACAGATGGCAACTCCCTTCTTTCATGCACCAGATAAAGAGAAGAGCACAAATCAAGGGGGCGGTCAAGACTTTCCCAAGTGATTCCATGCAAACAAGGGAAGAAGTTTTTCTTGGAAGAGAATATCAAGGGGCGCCCATTACCTGCCAAAAACACCTAAAACAAAGATGGGAAGAGCCTTGACTTAGGGAGGAAGAAAAGGAGAAGTCCAAAAGAGTTCATCCAGGAAAGGAAGAAAATTTTCTTGAAAAATTCCAAGCAAGGTGGCACCATCTACCTACCATTTATAACCCAAATCCTAATTTTTGGTATTTTGGCCAACCATATGTAAGGGATTTGCCCTAATTTGGAGATCCCCTCCTTTAGTCCCACATGGGAAAATATGAAACCCTTCTCCCTTGTAAAGCATTATAAATTACATCCCTCTTGTAAGTTGAAATCAATCTATGAATGAAAGAAATTTCTTTTTATGAGCAAACTTATGTTTTCTCTTTTCCGCACTTGCTTCTAAGTGTTGAGCTCCGTGAGGGAGTAAATCCGGGTTCCCCTGGAACCTTGAGAAGGTGAGAGATCTCCAAAACCCTAAACCCTAGGTTAGCCACTCAATTCCCAAACCCTAGCCGCCATCACCTTTCTCTTTCCACCAAGCCCTAGGTTTTTCCCCTTCTCACGGCCACAATCTCCAAGCCCTGGCCGGCCACCAGCATCCAGTTCCGGTCCAGATACTTCAGGTCTGTAGCAACTCTAAGAGGAAGTCAGATCGGCCTCCAGGAGAATCCTGATCTCAGCAGCCTCGGCTTTCAAGTTCTTCAGCCTGGTAAGGTCTCTTCTTGAGTTTCTGAATTCCATCTTTTGTTCCTCTTCTCTCCCAGATTCTGAGTCCAGGAGAAGCCGACCAAACCACGAAACCAGTATTAGAGGATCCATTGCGAAGATAGCCGACTCCGAGGATCCCACAATCTGCTCGAGAGAGTTCTTCCACCAAACCCTGAGAAGATCACAAGTCTGGTTAGTAAACCATCTCTTCTCTCTATTTCTGTTCTGTTGAAAGTTCAGAGCGAAACCCTAGGTCTGGGAGTTTCTCAACCCCCAGCGATCCATTACTTCTGAACTACTCTGATTAATTTAGTTTCCTTAAAATTGTGCTTTCAATTATCATATTAGTATCTTTCAATGTTAGGTTAACTTTTCTTTGATTTGAAGCCAACTTCTACAAACATATAAAAACAACAAAAAAAAAATAGTTAATCTTAATTTACTTCCGCATCGCATCCCTTTATTTGTTCTGCATTAGACCGTGTATCTTTGACACGATGCGGATCGTCTGTGTTGGCCTCTTCAGAAGGATCCTTAAAGAATTCTTAAAATTAAAAATGTTTTAATTTGATGATACATGTTATTGGGCATGTTTTATATGGATATGAAATATTTGTAAAATCTGAATCTTGATGCATGATTTGTTATGTAAAAATGTTTTACATTGTGACTTAATTAAAAAATATTTTAATTAAGTGTTTGGGTTATTAAAAATTTTAGGTTTATGAAATCTAAAACTTTGCATAAGCCATTTTGGGTTAAATTGGGTTAGCTGACTAGTTGGGTTCATCACTAGGTTAGACCTAAGTTTAGTTGAACCGGATTACAAGAAGATTAAACAAAAGTTGTTTAAGGCTCTTCTTTAGAACTATCTAATAGTTATATTAGTTGATCTGTTCATCTAAAATGGATCCAATTAGTGGCTCAGTGGACGCCCGAGTCTTTAGGCTAGTCTGTTCGAGTCTGGTAAACCAACTGGTGTCGAGGTAGGTTTGGCATTGTGATCATGGTTGTATGAGGCTACCTCTTTCCTGGCCAACTTGGTTGGTGTCTAGGAAAGATGGTTAATGGCGGATACTCACCCATGATCTCACCTACTTGGCTAGTCGAGTCGACCAGAACTGATTGGAAAAGCTCAATGACTCGAGTTAACCCATGTCACCCAGGTTGATCGGTCTGACTGATCTATAGGTGCCTATGGATCAATTTGTTGATTTATTTCAACCCTCCTGGAATCTGATTGATTCAGTGGGAGGATGATCCATGTCCTTGTCTTTTTTTTCTGTCACAACTAAAAAAATCCTCTAAAATTATTAGGTCCTTAAAAAGACTAAGTCAAAGAGTTGACATTGTCTTATCCTCCCATTAAGTTGGATAGAAATGTGTTCACTAGCTTGGTGTGCATCGACAGTTCCATAGAATGGGTGTACATCCGGCGACTGGAATTTCTATCTGATCGATGATGGTTCAGTGCAACCTCCTTAACGGGACCAGGTGGGCCGGCCATAGTTGGGCTTGGTCTTTAGTTAGCTGGAAGCATTGGATTTGTCATTTTAATGGTTGGACCAAACCAGAGACCCGCAATAGAAGGCCCCTAGGCCGATTGGGGTGTTCTCAGGGGCAAAATGAAATACTGAAAATTGTTCAGGGAAACAATTGGTTTACGAACCTACCTTTAGGCTCGTATGGGTGAGCTGGCCATAGTCGGGCTCATGCGAGGCCTATTGGATTTCAGTACCCACTTGAAAAAGTATTTTCACGGATTGGAGTTAGAGGCTACTAATCTGAAAAATTAGTGGGAGAAACCTTTAGACTAAAGTCCAAGTCTTTTGGTTAAATTATTAATTCATACACTAATTTGGTCTTATTTTCTTTTCAGATGTCTTCCAATTTATCGCTCCGGTCACTTCTCGATAATGAGAAGTTAAAGGGTCAAAACTTCGATAGTTGGTATCGAAGATTGAGAATCGTTCTGGAGCATGAACGGATCCTCTATGTGATAACGGATCCGGCACCTGAAATCCCTCCCGCTAATGCACGGAGTACGGTCAGAGACGCTTATCTGAAGTGGGCCTTTGATCGGACTACTGTCCGATGCATTATGTTAGCGACGATGAACGACGAGTTCAGTCGCAAATTCGAGGAGGCCCAACCTGATGAAATCCTACGAAAGTTGAAGGAATCCTTCGGCACCCTGAATGATGTAGAACAGTACAAAGTGTCTTGTGCCATCTACAATTCCAAGATGCTGAATGGCGATTCAGTCACTGATCATGTATTGTACATGATTGAGCTGATTGAAAAGTTGGGCAAACTCGGATGCCCCTTGCACGAGCAGCTCGGCAAGGATGCGATCCTGAATTCTCTTCCCTCTTCCTATCTTGATTTTCTCGATCATTATAGAATGAACAAGCCTGCAGTCAACTACCATGGTCTTTTGGGGTTGCTGCAGACTTTTGAGAAAGACCACCAACTGAATAAGGGGGTGGTGAACTTAGTGGGAGGTAGTAGAGGTCGTCGTCCCTTTAAGAAAGGGAAGAAGAAAATAAATAAAAAGGTAAAGAAGGTGCAGAATGCTCCTGGCCCTAGTCAGACCAGGAAGTATAAGGCTGATCAATCTTCTGCAGAATGTTTCTACTGCAAGAAGAAGGGACACTAGAAGAGGAACTGTCCTCTTTATATTATGTCCCTTGATCCGAATAGGCCGAGAAAGCAGAAGTCTGCTGAACAAGGTATTTATATGATAAAACCTTGTAATTACTCAATTGTTGATACTGCTAACTGGGTATTGGATACTGGTAGTCCAATTCATGTTTGTAATTCATTACAGGGACTTTAAGTTAGCAGTAGATTTGAAGATGGAGAACAGTTTCTGAGCATCGGGAATGGAAATCGTGTTCCAGTACTAGCGATTGGAGTTCTGCATCTTGTCTTTGAGTCTTGTACTGTCGAACTAGTCGACTGTCACTATTGTCCTAGTTTCATTATGAGCATAATCTCTGTAGGCCTTTTGGCCAATTATGGTTTTGAACTATCAATAAAAGGAGATTTTTGCAATGTTATTTTGAATAACTCTGTTATAATGAAAGCTAGATTAAATAATGGCATATATGTACTATCAAGGCCTGTTAGTGTAATGTACACTTCTAGCAAACGCCCAAGGTTAGATAATGTCAACAATTTATATCTTTGCCACTGTAGGCTAGGTCATATTAACCAAAATAGGATAAACAAGATGCGAGGAGATGGACTCCTCAAGGTCAGTGATTTTGAATCACTGCCCACTTGTGAATCTTGTTTACTTAGTAAAATGACCAAGTCACCTTTTACTGGAAAAGGTGAACGAGCTACAGAACTTCTAAGTCTCATACATACTGATGTATGTGGACCGATGACAGTCAGTGCTAGAGGAGGATACAAATATTTCATTACTTTTACAGACGACTTTTCAAGGTTCGGTTATGTCTTCTTAATGAGACATAAGTCTGAGTTGTTTGAAATGTTCAAATGATATCGTAATGAAGTAGAAAAGCAAACTAGAAAAAGTATTAAAACCCTTCGATCTAATCGAGGTGGTGAATACTTATCTGGTGAATTTATGACATATCTTGAGGAGAATGGAATTATCTCTCTGTGGACTCCTCCAGGAACACCGCATTTGAATGGTGTGTCCGAAATGAGGAATCGAACCTTGTTGGACATGGTTCGATCCATGATGGGCTTTGCAAATCTGCCGCTATCCTTTTGGGGATATGCGCTTCTGACAGCCTGCTACTTGTTAAATAATGTTCCAAGTAAGTCTGTTGTCTCCACTCCGTATGAGATGTGGAATGGGCGTAAACCCTCAATCTCACACCTTCGGGTCTAGGGTTGTCCGGCTTACGTAAAGCATTTAGACTCAGACAAACTTGGTCCAAGGTTTGATCGGTGCTTTTTCATTGGTTATCCTAAGGAAACCAAAGGGTATTTCTTCTACTTGGAGAATGAACAAAAGGTGTTCATTGCTCTTAGAGCTATCTTTTTAGAAAAGGAGTTCCTTGGAGAAGGAATTATAGCCTCTAAGATTGAACTTGATGAAGTTCAGCCAATAGAAGAACCAGCACACTCTAAGGACATCATAGAACTGGCTGTGATTGAATTACACCCAGAACCCATTAGGAGATCTGGTAGAATACCGCGTCAGCCAGATAGATACTACGGTTTCTTGGTCCGGGACAGCGATCCCATTGAGCTCGATGAGAACAATGAGGATCCGATCACCTATATGGATGCACTTCAGAGATCAGACTCTGAGGCATGGCTTGGAGCCATGTGATCCGAAATGGAGTCCATGGAAATCAACAATGTTTGGACATTGGTTGATCCGCCTGAAGGAATAAAACCCATTGGGTGTAAATGGATCTTCAAAAGGAAAAGGGGCGCAGATGGGAAGGTAGAGACCTATAAAGCCCATCTGGTTGCCAAGGGGTATCGTCAGCGATATGGTATCGATTATGATGAGACTTTCTCCCCTGTGGCAATGCTCAAGTCCATTCGGATCATGCTTGCTTTGGCAGCATATTTTGATTACGAGATCTGGCAGATGGATGTCCGAACCACTTTCCTTAATGGGGAGCTGGAAGAGGAGGTGTATATGATACAGCCTGAAGGGTTTACATCTATAGATGAATCAAAAGTATGCAAGTTGCAAAAGTCCATCTATGGACTCAAGCAAGTGTCTCCAAGTTGGAACTTACGGTTTGATAAATGTATCAAATCATATGGCTTCGTTAGGAACGGAGAAGAAACATGCATCTATAAATGGGTTAATGGTTCTGTGATTGTATTCCTAGTACTGTATGTTGACGACATTCTCTTAATCGGGAATGATGTCGCTGCATTACAAGGAATAAAGGTCTGGTTATCATCTCAGTTCTCCATGAAGGACTTGGGTGAAGCTTCTTACATACTAGGTATGAAGATCTATAGAGTAGATCTAAGAAGCTTTTGAGACTGTCCCAGTCTACGTACATTGATACCGTGCTGAAACGGTTCAGCATGGAAAATTTCAAGAAAGGCTATCTCCTGATAGGTTCTGGAATTACTCTTTCCAAGAAGGATTGTGCGACAACTCCTGAGGAAAGAGAGCGCATGAGTAGAGTACCTTATGCTTCTGCAGTAGGCTCTATCATGTATGCTATGACTTGTACTAGACCAGACGCGGCATACTCACTAGGAGTAATGAGTAGATACCAGTCTGACCCAGGTGAGGTGCATTGGAAGGTGGTTAAGTCCATCCTTAAGTATTTGAGAAATACTAAAGATCAATGGCTGATTTATGGAGAACCTGACTTGAAACTTGTGGGGTACTCTGACTCCAGTTTCCAGTCAGATAGAGATGATAGCAAGAGTGTGTCAGGGTTTTTATTTACCCTGAATGGAGGAGCGATCTGCTTGAAAAGTTCCAAGCAGGCAACTATTGCAGACTCAGTATGCGAAGTAGAATACATTGCAGCATCAGATGCAGCAAAAGAAGCTGTGTGGTTGCGGAAGTTCCTTGGAGAGCTAGGGGTGGCACCTTCCCTAGATGGTCCTGTTCCAGTGTACTGTGACATCACTGGAGCCATTGCTTAAGCTAAGGAGCCTAAAGCTCATCACCACACCAAGCACATACTGCGGCGCTACTACCTCGTGCGAGAGATCGTAGAACGAGGCGACATCAATCTTTTGAAGATCGATGGAAAAGAAAATCTGGCCGACCCCTTCACTAAAGCCCTCGAAATAAAAGAGTTCGGCTATTGTAAATGAGAAATGGGTATTAGATACTCTTCTGATTGGCTTTAGTACAAGTGGAAGTTGTTGGGAATTGTATCCCAAAGCCAATCGCCTGGGTTGTACGCGGTTGAGCTAAGTATTGTACTCTTTCTTTGAATTAATAAAATATTATTTTTGGCAGCTCATCACATATTGTATTTCCCTGAAATGAACTCTTTCCATGTGATGAAGTCCTTAGGACTACACTGACTTCGATACAGAGAGGATGTATCGAGTGGTCCTTAAACCTTGTTCACAACCAAAGGATATATTGTACTGGATGACAATATATCAAGTATAGGTTGTTGTAGTTCACATCGTTTGGTTGTCCTCTTGACCAAATGAGTGTGGTGACACTGATGTGATCTGCAAGTGGGATATATGATATCTCATTGAACGTGACTCCGTGCAGCCCCTTTCTGCCAAAGGGATACTCACGATTGGATATGGGTGTATGTGTCCCTCCGACCTGAGGTCATCACGGTAGCTTGCAAGCAACTCCCTATGCTTTGGTGCCGGACTACCCGGATTTTTAATCCGGTGACGGAAGGTTTCTAGGTATAGGCAAGTACTTATGGAGCAGTGATGGACCAAGATGGAATTGACCTGTCCAAACAGTTTGGATTGAATGTCTCGCAGTATCTCAATTTAGCAAATCCTCGGCCGGGGTAGCCGTAGTGAAGAGTCACTGGGCTTGCAAGGTTGAGACACGTAGTCGACTTACTCAGTCTGGGTTGGCAGCCCAATCTCAGTCGTCCTGAGCATTAGAGGTCAAAGGGATGAATTATACGGTAACCATATGCCAGAGGTTCGATAGTTTGCTCCCGCATCTTCGACCTATCCGGATGCCGGGACCCATTGCTACATGGTTTCCTGTGCTGGTACTAGAATTGTTCTAGTGCTACCGTTTAGGTTCGAACCTATGATTTCACATGCCACAGAGGATTACTCTCTGATCTGGATACCGATTACGATTGGGAATCGTCTCGGTTTTATGGTCACAGTTTTTTTTGAGCACTCTTTTCCCTGTCTTACCCTTGTCTGTGTCAACCGGAAATTGTTCTGGGTTGACCAGGACTGTACCAGGTTTTTTTCTGAATCAGTTTTGAATTGATTTGGAGTTCGTTTTGGCCTTCTATTGGTTGTGAACCAATTTTTATCCCATAAACCAATTTAATTGGGCTTGAACCAATTCAATTGAATTGAACCCCTTTTTAATTGGACCGATTTTTTAAAGAAATGGGATTGGACCGATTTTATTTGAACTGGTATTTTCTTTGGACCGGTTTCCACGTTTCGTTGCTGCTAGAAGGCCAAACGACCGAAGAGGCCCTTCGATGCTGGGTGGGCATCCTTTCTTCTCCCTCCACCGGATGCTTTTACCTCTTGTTATTGCTGGTTAAATGGGTGATTAGCAACCATTGCCTCTTCGCCTCATAGTCTCTCCATCTCCCTCTCCATTGCTGCCTATATATACACCGTGCAACAGCAGCTCTGTTTCATGGTTGTGACACCGTGTGAAGAGTTGAAAAACAACAGTCTCCATTAAGTGTTTGAGAGATCATTCCTTTCTTCCATTGCATACTCCTGGGCTGGTTTTTTGTAGAGTGCGAGGGAGAGAAACAAAGCCCTTTTCCTATTATTTCTTGTGCTCAAACTTGGACTGCAGCAAAGGTGCTGCTGCCATTAACCAGTGACCGTGTGTCTCCTTCCAGCGGCTTGCACCGCACATGAAGTTGGATCGGAGGGCCCCCGGCATGTCTCCCCTCTAAAGGGAGTACTTTTCTACTCCTAGGAGCAAGCTACGCGAGCCAGGTTCGCCGGTGCAGCTCTAAACGCGAAGATCAACCTGCTGTCCTGTTCTGCTGCAGTTTTCTGGCAGCAGACTTTTGGGAATTTTGTACACCTGTTTTAGATTATTTCGATTGCAGATATTGGTGGCAAATTGAAGTAGATTCGTCCACCTTGCCACTGCTGAAGTTTGGGAGCAAACGGAGGTCCAGAAGGTGGTGTTTGGACGATGTTTTCAAATCTCAAATCAGGACATCCCACGGTTCCAAGGAAGAAGAAGGCTGGAATAGTTTTATTCCAGCTATTCCAGCCTATTCCAGGTTTATTCCAGAGTTATTCCAGGTAGAATAAAGGTACAAAAAATTATTTTTTTTAATCATGCATAAATAGATTTATTTGTTTAATTTTTGCAAATATTTTTATATCATGATACATGCCTACATGCAACATGAATAGATTAGGTTCTGGGCGGAGCAGTTTTTCGTTGCGTGAATTTTTAAAAAAGTTTTAAGATCCATTCTGCTCCCGCAGCTGTTTGCATGCCTAGTGTACGATCATGTCAAACCACCTGCACCGTTTTCTTTCACCCTTCTCCGCTTTAGGGCTCATTCAGAAAATTTCCTTGCACTATTTCTCCTTTTACTTTCCCTATAGCAAGATGAATCCAAGAACTTTTATGGTGCTTCAAAGGGTACTTCGAAGGGACTGGGCCAAGATAGCCATGCCAGCAATTGCATCTTCAGTAGCACCATCCCCAACATTGATTGAAATCCCTGTTGTTCCTCCCATTATGCTAGCTTTGATGGAGGACATTGCTATTAGGAAATATGTCATAGAGCCAATCATCTGAGTTGTTGATGGTTGAGCTAAATACAAATTTATATATAAATTATTAATAAATAAAAGTTATTTTGACAGTTCATCATATTTTGTACATCTTCTTTTATTTGAACTCTTTTATAATGAAGTCCTTAGAACTACTTCTATTCAATAAAGGCGGATTTGTCATATAGTTCTTAAATATGTTTGCGACCAAATGATATGTTGTTATCTAGGACAACAATATTTATCAAGTATAGGTTATTGTATGCCATATGGGTTAGTTGTCCTCATAACCAAAGAGCATGGAGATATTGGTATGGCATGCAAGTGAGTGCAGGTATACATTCCACTAAACATGACCAACTCTATAAAGTGCTTTGCTATCAAGAGTATTTCATAGAAGGATATGGATATAAATATCTCTCAGACCTAAGATCACCATGGTGACTTCCAAGAAATTCACTGTATTTTAATGTTGAACTAACTGTATTTCTAATATAGAACAAAAAGTTTCAAGGTGTAGTCAAATACTTTTTAAGTTGGTATGTGAGTCAAGAAGGGATAGACTACTTCAAAGTATTGGAGATAATGCTTTGCTATATTTCAATTTAGCAAAACCTAAACCAAGGTAATCCTTGTAAGGAGTCATATAATTTATTAGGTTTAGACATATCTGGATACACTAATTAAGAGTTGACAGTTAAATTTGAAGTCATCCTAAGCATTAGGTTAAAGGGATGAATTATACATAACCATATACCTGGATTCTAGAATGTTGCTTTGCAATCATTTGACCTATCTAGATGTCAGATACCATTTTTAGATGATCATATTGATTAGTTTAGAATTTATTCTTGTACTACTAGATTAAAGTTAGAATCTATGAGATCACACATAATAGAAGTTTCTAAGTGTTCATGATGGCTGATTAATGATTAAGAATCTGATGAGGACATCAGGATCACCAGAATTTCAAGGTTCCAATTTCGATCTCTAAGTCATGTGTTGGTCAATTTTGTTGAGTCCTGTAATGAAGTCTAATTTTTGAGTCCTGTAATAAAGTGAGCCAGTTGGGTTCACTAAGTCAAGTGAGGTCCTATTGCTTCAGTCTAGTCAAGAGTCCTGTGAGTTTTAGTCTAGTCACATGAGTCTTGTAAATTTTTGGTTTTCATTCAAGTCAAGTTTAAGAGGAGGATCATCAGATCAGGAGAGTCACCAGTGTTGGGGTTTCCGGTGCACCGCAGCGAAAGTGTAATTTCAAAATGATGAAACTTGCACCATAATCCCTTAGCCAAAATCTCCTTATTCAGGATTAAAACATATATTGAACATTTAAACATACATTGTTAGAA
Source organism: Areca catechu (assembly GCA_021397845.1). NCBI lineage: Eukaryota > Viridiplantae > Streptophyta > Magnoliopsida > Arecales > Arecaceae > Areca > Areca catechu. The sequence continues at coordinate 99,593,162 of CM038041.1, forward strand.
TTAAAGTACCAACCTGTAATCGCTAATTCCAACAAAGTTGATGTTGAAGGGGCTGATTGAATTCACCAGGCGTCCAAGTGTCCGCCCTCCGATGGTGATCCACACAGAGCAGTGATCAAGACAACTCTATCTTCTTTTCAAAGGTTCCTTCTATTGAGTTCTTCTTCCTAGAACTCAATTGCTTAGACTATGGCTCGAATTCCTCCACACATAAGCTTGCTTTCCTTTCCTTGACTCCTTCTCCTCCTTCCACCAAGACCTTGGCCCTTTAGACACCCTTGTCTTGAAGAAAAAGACCTTGTCCTAAGAGGACATAGGCTTGTCTTAAGTTGGAGGAGAAATTAAGACAATGATGTCTTAATGTAAGAAAGAAAGGAAGAAATCAGAACTTCTTTCTTTCCTTTACCGTCGGAGACTTTTACTTTTATTCTTGTTCAGTAGCAGAGTTTCGATAGAGGTTTACTCTGTAAAGGAAACAATGCAAGAGCAAGAAAAAAATAAAAGAGTCTTCAGGAGAGGAAGAAAGAAAAGATTACTCTGTTCTGAATTTTCCCGACCCTTTAAATAATTCTCAGATAGGCGCCTACACACCTCTCCATAATGACTTTCTCATGCCCTTCTCAATTTTTCACACCCCATCCTCCCATCTCACAGCCTTCCAGATCAAATCCCACGGCTTTTCTTAAAGGAAAAACCACGGTGTTTAAAAAGGAAAGGGGTCGCGACTTTTCATCTCCGAAGAGATGTTATTTCGTGCGCCCGGGAGGAAACAGCGACTTTTGTCTTTCTTAAAAGACTTCTAGCCGTTGGATTCCCATCCAAAGGGAGGTATTTGAGGTGCTAATGAGTAAGCAAGGAGGCCGCCCCAAATAAAATCATCGGAGAAATTTTTGGGGCGCGCCAAGAGTCCATGCGCCATGGACTGTTCCTTAAGGCGCGCCAAGAGTCCATACGCGCATGGACTCTTGGCATTTGGCATGGAAAAATAAAGGGGGCGGGTGGGGAGGCTAGCCAAGCTACATGGCTAGCCAATAGGGTTAGCCATATTCCTGTTTTCTCAATTAGGGTCTAATTAGGTCCAATTAGAACCCAATTTGAACCAATCCGGAACCCTAATTCGAATCCGATCCGAATAGAAGTTAGGGTTTGCAACACCTGCTAGAGTGTTATCCTGTAAAGATGATTTAATTCCAAATTAAACTCTTGATCAATCCTCTTAAGTATGTGACCCATTGGGTTCCACATCTAGCCAGCAGTGGGTTCGAATACAAGTTGACCTAATTTGATTAGAACTCTTTCTAATCGATTTAGGTCAAACCGGGCTTACCCGATTCGATCAATTAGGACTCTTCCTAACATGTGATCTTTGAACTTGATCAACCCACAAGACAAGATTGACGTCTAGCAACGTGTCATGTCTACCCGGAAGATATGGAAATTCTGGTGAAATACCAAAATTACCCTTCAGTAGAGAGTTACCGTACAATTAAATCTTTCGATCAGTCTGCACCCAAAATATAACTATGGATATGGATATATGTCAAATCCAATATTATATTTATTTCTAGCTCAATCTTATAATGATGATTCGATTATCTTGATATTAGAAACCATCTCTAATATCTTCACTTTGATCAAAGATTCCTTGAATCATCATGCGATTGTTGACTAGCTGGATGCAATCTCCTCTTACTAAGAGTGATCGATTCCTTGTTGACCTACTCATTACCTTCATATCCAATTCACCATTCCTAGTATCAATCCTGTGCATGGCTCAGTGTCATGATTAGGATTGAACCAAAGAATGGGTTCATGTACATAAGGTACTTATGGCAGTCTCAGGTCAAAAGATTACTTGTACCACTCCCACTATGAGAACCTTCTATTGATATGTAGCTAAGACTCCATTAGATGTTCTCAAGTTGGATCATATCAGTGAACTCATTCTCCAATGAGCACCCACATCCCAGTATTAGTGTCATACACAAGTGACTGTGAGAGCAGTCACCCTTTCCAGTATACTCGGGATGTGCTAGTCTTATCGGAAAAACCCTGATCCCCTACTCAGGGTTCCTTTGACTAGGAATACTTTAGATTAAGGTTTTAAGATTTTAGGTCTCACTGGTATGATCTCATCATAACCCTAAAATCATGGCCCTAATCTATGGGGTTCATCATATAATATAAATACAGCGTATGATGAAAAATAATGCATTTATTTAGAAAATTATCAATTACAATGGTTTGGGAGATACAACATAGATTGGCTTGTAGGGCATATCCCTTTCAATCTTCCACTTGCACTAAAGCCAATCGCCTTTAAATCTTAATCCCATACATTCGAGGTGGCGATCAAAATCTCGCTGTGGTAGAGCCTTAGTGAACAGATCTGCTACATTGATCTTTGTATCAACTCTATCTATGTAGACATCTTGTCTCTCTACTATTTCTCGAACGAGATGGAAGCGTCTCAGAATGTGCTTGGACTTATGATGAGCTCTTGGTTCCTTAGCTTGAGCAACAGCCCCAGTGTTGTCATAGTAAAGTGGCACTGGGTTTTCAATTTGAGGAACAACACCCAACTCTGTGATGAACTTCTTCATCCAGACTACTTCCTTGGCGGCTTCACTAACAGTAATGTATTCTGCCTCTGTGGTTGAGTCAGCTACAGTCTGCTGCTTGGTACTCTTCCAACTCACTGCTCCACCATTTAGGGTAAAAACATATCCCGAAATGGATTTGCTATCATCAGGGTCTGATTGAAAACTAGAATCAGAATAAGCTTCTAGTTTAAGATCAGAACCACCATAAACCAGAAAAATATCCTTAGTCCTTCTTAGGTACTTAAGAATATTTTTAACTGCTTTCCAATGATCCTCTCCTGGATCAGCCTGAAACCTAGTGACAATGCCTAAAGCATATGCCACATCAGGCCTGGTACATAACATGGCATACATTATGGACCCTATTGCCGAAGCATAGGGTATAGAATTCATTCTATTTCTTTCTTCAGGTGTCTTAGGAGACATCCTTTTAGAAAGATGTATGCCTTGACTCATAGGAAGATAACCTCTTTTACTTCCTTCCATGCTGAATCTTTTCAACACTAAGTCAATGTACCTAGATTGGGATAAACCTAGCATCCTCTTAGATCTATCTCTATAGATCTTAATACCTAGTATATAGGATGCTTCTCCCAAATCTTTCATGGAAAACTGGTTTGATAGCCAAACCTTGACTGATTGCAACATTGGGATATCATTCCCAATGAGGAGTATGTCATCTACATACAGAACCAAGAAGACTATGGCACTCCCACTAGTCTTCTTATAAACACAGGGTTCATCCACATTTTTTGATAAAACCAAACCTTTTAATAGTTTCATCAAAGCGGATGTTCCAACTCCTAGAAGCTTGCTTTAATCCATAAATGGATTTCTTTAGCTTGCATACTTGATTAGGTTTATTCTTTGAAATAAAACCTTCAGGCTGTGACATGTAGACTTCTTCCTCAAGGAAACCATTGAGGAATGCAGTCTTTACATCCATTTGCCATATCTCATAATCGTGGTATGCTGCTATAGCAAGTAAAATCCGAATTGATTTTAGCATGGCAACAGGTGAAAATGTTTTATCATAATCAATTCCCTGTTTTTGTCTAAAACCTTTAGCCACTAACCTGGCTTTATAGGTTTCAACTTGGCCATCAGCCCCAATCTTTTTCTTATAGACCCATTTACACCCAATAGGATTAACACCCTCTGGTGCATCAACCAAAGACCATACTTGGTTTACATACATAGAGTCTACTTCGGATTCCATGGCTTCTTGCCATTTATCTGAGTCAGTGCTCAAGATAGCTTCCGTATAGGTCAGAGGTTCATCATTTTGAATGACTTGAGCTTCATTATTTTCAATAATAAACCCATACCTCTCAGGTGCCCGTGGCACTCTGTCAGACCTATGAGGAGGAGTTTTGTGTTCTGGTTCTGTCCTAACTACATGTTCTAATGGTTGAGAATTATCTATCTGTATTTCTTGTACTTCTCCAAGTTCAATAGTTCTACCATTGCCCTTTTCTAAAATGAACTCTTTTTCTAGAAAAGTGGCATGCCTGCTGACAAAAATCTTTTGTTCAGTAGGATGGTAGAATAGATATCCTCTACCTTCTTTAGGATATCCTACAAATAGACATTTATCTGCTCTAGGTTCCAACTTATGTCCAAAATTTTTTTTAACATAAGCTGGACATCCCCATATCTTGAAATATTTAAGATATGATTTCTTTCCACTCCAAATTTCATATGGAGTACTAACAACGGATTTAGAAGGTACCTTGTTCAGAATGTAAACAGTAGTTTCTAGGGCATGACCCCAGAAGGAAATGGGTAAATTTGTGAAGCACATCATGGATCGTACCATATCTAATAAGGTACGATTCCTCCTTTTAGCTATACCATTTAGCTGTGGTGTATAAGGAGGGGTCCATTCAGAAAGGATTCCATTAACTTTAAGATAGTCTAAAAACTCTGTGGATAAGTATTCTCCTCCTCGATCAGAACGAAGAACTTTAATACTTTTCCTGGTTTGTTTTTCGACCATACTTTGATACTCCTTAAATTTATCAAAGGCTTTAGATTTGTGTTTCATAAGATACACATATTTGAACCTAGATAAATCATCTGTAAAAGTGATAAAATATGAGTATCCTCCTCTGGCCTGAGTTGTCATTGGACCACATACATCAGTATGTATAAGTCCTAATAACTCAGTTGACCTTTCCCCATGTCCAGTGAATGGGGTTTTTGTCATCTTACCCATGAGACATGATTCGCAAGTTCCTAATGATTCATACTCATAAGGATCAAGGAATTTTTCCTTGTATAACTTGCTAATCCTAGATTCATTAACATGACCAAGTCTATGATGCCAAAGTAAAGTATCATTAAAGTCTTTTCTTTTCCTTTTAGTATTGACATGAAAAATACTATCATTGGAAGAAAGAGTTAAGAGCCCATTGCTAAAAATGCCAGAACAAATAATTTTATTAGATAACATTATCGAGCAACCAGTGCTCGTTACATCCATTACATATCCTTGTTTTAATAACAAAGGAATAGATATAATGTTCCTAATAATCTTTGGAATATAGTAACAATTTTCTAACTCCAAGATCTTCCCTGAAGGCACCTTCAGAATATACGTTCCTACATCTTCTGCTTGGATGATATCACCACCAGCACCGTAGAGATTGAAGTCACCTTCCTTCAATACTTTAAGCTTGTGGAGGTCCTGCAAAGATTTGCATATATGGTAACCACAAGCGGTATCCAATACCCAAGTATTTGATATAGACGAATTTAATGTCAATATAGTATGTATCTCATACATACCTTTTGGTGCGTCTGCCACACCAGGCTTCACAGTTGCAAGGTAAGCCTTGCAATTCCTTTTCCAATGTCCCGCTTTGCCGCAAAAGAAACAGGTTGACTGTTTTGAGGCCTTCTTTCCTTTCTTGTTCTTATTGATGCCACCCTTAGGGTTTAGCCTCCTACTAAAACCCTTTTTGCACGATTTCTTCTTATTGGTCTTTTCAACAAGAAGAAGTGGAGCCTTTTCTTTCTTAACGTGGCTCTCTACTATTTTTAACATATTTAACAGCTCAGGCAAGGAAGTGTTCAGTTTGTTCATGTGATAATTCAAGACAAACTGAGAAAATGACTCCGGGAGTGATTGCAGGATTAAATCTTGATTCAGCTCCCCATCCATAATAAACCCTAATTGACCCAATCTGGTGATTAAGTCAATTACCTTCAGGACATGATCCTGAATAGATGTACCCTCTGTCATCCTAGCACGGAATAACCTGCTTAGATATTTCGTATCTAGCAGTTCTGCTTTGTTCTCCATAAAGCTCCTTTAAATTGAGCATTATGGATTGAGTATCCATGCTTTCATGCTGCCTCTGTAACTCATTGGTCATAGAGGCCAGTATGATACACTTGACAGTGAGGGAGTCATTCTGCCATATTTTGTATGTGGCCATATCTTCCTGTGTGGCATCATCCCCTAGTGGATTAAGACTAGGGGTATCAAGAATATAAGAAAGTTTTTCTGAACTCAGTATAATCTTTAAGTTTCTCAACCAGTCCATATAGTTTGGACCAGTCGATTTGTTGGTATCTAAGATGCTTCTCAGTGATAATGAAGATGCCATTTATCTACATTTAATTAAGAACAATACATAAGCAAACAACCATGAAATGACTTACATAATTAAATTAGGTCTTCAATTTAATTGTCTCCTACTATTTTATCAAAAATCATAGCCCTTACTATGATAATCGAGAAGAACCCTGATCGGTTTTCTTAGTGAGATCGAGATCCTTATAACTTATAAAAGATCTTGCAAATAACACAGCAAATCTTTTATAAGTTCAAAGGTAGGAAACTCTTCCAATTATATCTCATATAATTCTCAAAAATAACTTGGCCTCTAGAACATTATAAGTCTTGCAGAAAACACAACAAACCATAATGTTCTAGTTAAGTCAAGACCCTTTCATTTCTATACAGTCAGTATTCAAATATAATGCCCTTGTAGTTAACACAACAAGGCATTATACTGAATATACTGTAAGCATAATTTTGCACTAGACCAATATTATGTCAATCACCCTAATAGGTCTTGCAGATAACACAACAAACCTAATGTGGTTCATAACACAGTAATGATCCAGCATGAAGGAAGGCCAACATATAGCATTTTTTTAACACTAAGCATATAAGTCAAGATTTAAATATAATCAAATCGGCCAAGCAAGTGGAAGAGATGTGGGAGTCCCCCCGTTGCTTTCCTAGACACCAATAAAAATTGGCCAGGTCAGTCAACGGAACCAATTAAAAACCACGATTCCCTTTACCTTCCCAGAACCACCTTTCTAGACACCGAATGATCAATTGTTCATCATGACTAGTGATGCTTATTAGTTAAATATACTATGACTTAATATAATTTTAAGAAGAGGGCTTTATAAAATTGCCAGCACATTCTTATAAAAACATATCATAATGATATCACTCTGATAAACATATATGTGCTAAGTGTGTCATCATACTAGGACAACCATTTACCACATAATGGATCCACCATTATGCCAGGGCAACCTTATTTCAGTATGATGACTTCAAAACTAATCAGATCTCTATAATAATTAGGGTTTGAGTAAAAAACCCTAACTAGTGGCATACATCAAAACATTAATTATCATATATGTATCCCTTAAATTATTCTAAGTGTAACAGCATTCAAGGGTTTAAAACCCTAATTGTGATACTACAACAAAAATGCATATAAATAATTTTCATATGTTTTAACTGTAATAAGGATGGCTCTGATACCACTGTTGGGGTTTCCGGTGCACCGCAGCGGAAGTGTAATTTCAAAATGATGAAACTTGCACCATAATCCCTTAGCCAAAATCTCCTTATTCAGGATTAAAACATATATTGAACATTTAAACATACATTATTAGAATTAGAGTACCAACCTGTAATCGCTAATTCCAACAAAGTTGATGTTGAAGGGGCTGATTGAATTCACCAGGCATCCAAGTATCCACCCTCCGATGGTGATACACACAGAGAAGTGATCAAGACAACTCTATCTTCTTTTCAAAGGTTCCTTCTATTGAGTTCTTCTTCCTAGAACTCAATTGCTTGGACTATGGCTCGAACTCCTCCACACAAAAGCTTGCTTTCCTTTCTTTGACTCCTTCTCCTCCTTCCACCAAGACCTTGGCCCTTTAGACACCCTTGTCTTGAAGAAAAAGACCTTGTCCTAAGAGGACATAGGCTTGTCTTAAGTTGGAGGAGAAATTAAGACAATGATGTCTTAATGTAAGAAAGAAAGGAAGAAATCAGAACTTCTTTCTTTCCTTTACCGTCGGAGACTTTTACTTTTATTCTTGTTCAGTAGCAGAGTTTCGACAGAGGTTTACTCTGTAAAGGAAACAATGCAAGAGCAAGAAAAAAATAAAAGAGTCTTCAGGAGAGGAAGAAAGAAAAGATTACTCTGTTCTGAATTTTCCCGACCCTTTAAATAATTCTCAGATAGGCGCCTACACACCTCTCCGTAATGACTTTCTCATGCCCTTCTCAATTTTTCACACCCCATCCTCCCATCTCACGGCCTTCCAGATCAAACCCCATGGCTTTTCTTAAAGGAAAAACCGCGGTGTTTAAAAAGGAAAGGGGTCGCGACTTTTCATCTCCGAAGAGATGTTATTTCGCGCGCCCAGGAGGAAACAGCGACTTTTATCTTTCTTAAAAGACTTCTAGCCGTTGGATTCCCATCCAAAGGGAGGTATTTGAGGCGCTAATGAGTAAGCAAGGAGGCCACCCCAAATAAAATCATCGAAGAAATTTTTGGGGCGTGCCAAGAGTCCATGCGCCATGGACTCTTCCTTAAGGCGTGCCAAGAGTCCATGCGCGCATGGACTCTTGGCATTTGGCGTGGAAAAATAAAGGGGGCAGGTGGGGAGGCTAGCCAAGCTACATGGCTAGCCAATAGGATTAGCCATATTCCTGTTTTCTCAATTAGGGTCTAATTAGGTCTAATTAGAACCCAATTTGAACCAATCCGAAACCCTAATTCGAATCCGATCCGAATAGAAGTTAGGGTTTGCAACACCTGCTAGAGTGTTATCCTACAAATATGATTTAATTCCAAATTAAACTCTTGATCAATCCTCTTAAGTGTGTGACCCATTGGGTTCCACATCTAGCCAGCAGTGGGTTCGAATACAAGTTGACCTAATTTGATTAGCACTCTTTCTAATCGATTTAGGTCAAACCGGGCTTACCCGATTCGATCAATTAGGACTCTTCCTAACATGTGATCTTTGAACTTGATCAACCCACAAGACAAGATTGACGTCTAGCAACGTGTCATGTCTACCCGGAAGATATGAAAATTCTGGTGAAATACCAAAATTACCCTTCAGTAGAGAGTTACCATACAATTAAATCTTTCGATCAGCCTGCACCCAAAATATAACTATGGATATGGATATATGTCAAATCCAATATTATATTTATTTCTAGCTCAATCTTATAATGATGATTCGATTATCTTGATATTAGAAACCATCTCTAATATCTTCACTTTGATCAAAGATTCCCTGAATCATCATGCGATTGTTGACTAGCTGGATGCAATCTCCTCTTACTAAGAGTGATCGATTCCTTGTTGACCTACTCATTACCTTCATATCCAATTCACCATTCCCAGTATCAATTCTGTGCATGGCTCAGTGTCATGATTAGGATTGAACCAAAGAATGGGTTCATGTACATAAGGTACTTATGGCAGTCTCAGGTCAAAAGATTACTTGTACCACTCCCACTATGAGAACCTTCTATTGACATGTAGCTAAGACTCCATTAGATGTTCTCAAGTTGGATCATATCAGTGAACTCATTCTCCAATGAGCACCCACATCCCAGTATTAGTGTCATACACAAGTGACTGTGAGAGCAGTCACCCTTTCCAGTATACCCGGGATGTGCTAGTCTTATCAGAAAAACCCTGATCCCCTACTCAGGGTTCCTTTGACGAGGAATACTTTAGATTAAGGTTTTAAGATTTTAGGTCTCACTGGTATGATCTCATCATAACCCTAAAATCATGGCCCTAATCTATGGGGTTCATCATATAATATAAACACAGCGTATGATGAAAAATAATGCCTTTATTTAGAAAATTATCAATTACAATGGTTTGGGAGATACAACATAGATTGGCTTGTAGGGCATATCCCTTTCAACCAGGCCCCAATGAATGAGGCTTCATGCATTAGAGAGCAACCTGCACTTGGAGTGAAGGAAGCTAAAGCCCATGCAAAAAAGGCTTAGGCTCATAGGCTGGGTTGATTGGCACAATATTTGGCATTACACACTTGCTGGTGGATGGAGGCTTGTGCTCTAGAAGCAATAGAGAAAGGAACCCAAGCCTTGAAAGTAGTAAAGGAGGGAGCCTGGGCAGCATCTCCAGGGTTAGAGAGCCAACTAGCCATGGAAGGAGGGGAAGCTCCACAACTAGAAGGCCAGTTAGAGGTAGAACAAATCAAACCTAGTAGGGCTACAGAGAGGCAGAGAGGCTGAGAGGCCTACTACCTTCCATGAAGGGACAGCTATTGGGGCAAATGCTCCAAAGTTCTGATGCCTTTGGGGCATTTGTGATGGTAACTATTATCCACTCCTTACCCTTTCATTTTCTATTATATCTTATTCGATCTGCATATTATTTTATATTTTGCTTGGGATTTTGGATAGCTGGGACACCATTTAGTTCATTATGTGAGCCTGCCCTCCTTAGCACAAGAGAAAGTGGACCAGCTAGAGTACTAGTTGGAGTATGAAAAAGCTACCATTGCTTAATTGACAGAGGTGGATGGCTATGAAGTAGCCATCCATCGCTTCAGCTTTACTAGGAGGGATTGCAACTCACCTGTCCTGGCTCAGACCTACCTATCTCTCTTGTCCTCCTCTTTTATTTTCACTCTAAGGTTCATCAAATCCATGCTCATTTAGTCAAACTACTAAATATGCCAAATTAAAACCCCCTTCCCGCATTCGAAGACTTTATAGTTGTTTCTTCAGCATCAACTTGTTGTACATATTTTCCTCCATATATATTGTTGCCCAGGTGGCAACCCAAGAGGGGGGGTGAATTGGAAATTTAAAAAATTAAAGCAAGTAATGTGCAATTAAAATCCCTTAAAAGGTGTTAGGTGCTGTGACAGAGTTATAAATTACATAAGCTAAAAAGAAGTAAAGAAGCACAACACAAACATACCAAATTCATAGTGGTTCGGAGCAACCCAGCTCCTACGTCCACTACCCAAGATACCACTTGGGATTTTCACTATATTCATACCTGAATATGGTAAAATTATTTTACAGGATCATAATCCAAAACCTCTACACTTTGGTTTTATAGGATCACCAAAGAAAACCCAACACCCTTTGGTTTTAATAGGCTCACCAAAGAAACCTAACCTGGTTTTACCAGGATCACCAAGAACCCAACACTTGATTTTTATTAAGGCTCACCAAGAACCTATTTGGTTTTTCAACCGGTCTCACCAATAATCCAACAATTCAAAAATGAATTGAAAGAAATTCAACAAAAATGACAAACTCGATTTGTCGGATAGTTACCGGTGCAGCTTGATGGAAGTCCACTTGAATGCACTTGAATAAGCTTTAATTACTTCAGTGGCTTCTTTCCAAAGTTGCTTCAAACTTCTAATAAGAGTTGGTGAAGTCTTGAAGTCTAGCTTGAATGCTCTTGTGCTCTTTTACTATTAGTTGGTAGGATATTCAATGAAGCTCTCTTCACTTTTAAGAACTCTCTCTTCTTCTTATCTTTAAGGAAATTCAAGTCCTTCAAATATAATGTCTTCCATCATGCCAAGGCAGTTAGAGACATTTTTGACCATTGGGATATGATTTGTGATCGTTGGAGCACCTTTTAGCATTCAAAAACAAATTCTAGAACTAGCCGTTAGATACCTGGAAACGTAGTTTGAGTCGGCTCGGATTCATTTGAGTCAGCTCAGATTCCTTTGAGTCGGCTCGGATCCTTCGAGTCGATAGGTCGAGTTGCCAAATCATCATTGCAATCAGGTCTTTGTCTCCGGATGCAAAACATCACTCTGGATGAGTCAGCTCTTGATAGCTCGGGTTGGCTCGAACTTCTTTCTTTGAAAAACTTAAACTCGAGGAGTCAGCTCTTTTCAGCTTGGGTGGGCACTTCTTCTCAGGTTCAAAAATCCTTGCTCTAGAAGAGTTGGCTCGATGCAGTTCGGATTGGCTCACTTTCTCAGGCTTTCAGAATTAGGTCTGGCAGAGTCGGCTCTTTCTGGTTCGGGTCAGCTTGCCTGGCTGTTCTCAGAAATCTTCAGAAATTGGACTCTAGAAGAGTCGGCTCGGACTGATTTCAGTCGACTCGTATTCATTAGAGTCGGCTCGATTATCTTCGAGTCGACTTGGATTCCTGCATTCCAGAATCCTTGCTGCATGCTAGTAAGTGGAGTCAGCTTTTCAATAAGTTGGGTCAGCTCGAGTATCTTCTTCAACATTTTTACAGTTGAACTTAAAGAAAAACTCTTACCAACTTTTTACATTTTCAATCATACCAACTCAAAATTAATTTCAAGGCACACATACATAGAAGTAACCCTTTTTCACATGATTTTTTCTTAGCTTTTTTATTGGGTTCTTCTTTACAAAAACACATTACAACATAACTTAAACAAGAACACAGAGGTGTAGGAGTTGAAGTTTGAACATTTAATCCATCCTACAAAAACTTGTCAAACACTTGAAGAGTTGTTAGAAATAAATATACATGCTCCAATGTTTGGTTATCATCAAAATCACTTATGGGGTCAACAATCTCCCCCTTTTTGATGATGACAAAATACCAGGCATGAAAAATTCTTTACACTTTACATGCATAACTATATTTGAAAGTTAAGTATTCACATGTATCAGAGCTAATAAGAAAGGAAAAATATCAGAGTTCGGGAGATGATTGTATATCATCAAAGTGCTAAACTTTTCATGCTTCACAAAACATGGAGTATCAAGGACTTAAAAATTGACAATAGTAATAAGAGCATTGAGATTAATTTGAATGTCAATTAGAGCAAAAATTCATTCAAGAGAATCTTCTCCTTTCTCTAGAATTTAAAGTAATTTAAGCAATACTATCATTTTTGTGCTCCCCCTTTTCATTCTTTTTATGCACTTTAAGAATAGTTGGTAGAAAGCTTAACATACATTCTAATTTCCCATTTCATATATTCTTTTCATATTTCTCCCATTTTTTTTTCCCCATTTTTCATTTCTCATATTTTTCATATTTCTCCCCCTTTTTGTCAATCAATCAAAAAGGTGATTTGAAATAAAGCTCAGGTTTTAAAATATATTGAGAAAGTTTTTAATATTTGTTTGAGATAATTTCACATTCTCAATTTTGAAATTCTAATTAAAATTTCATCACAGTTGTACCATATCATATAGAAACAAAAGAAACTTTCATTTCATTGATAAGATTGTCATACAAGGTACGAAAGAAAGTATATTGTAATTGTAAAAGATAACATGTAGAATATTAACAAAAAAAAAAAAAACTACACCCAAAAGACTAACCAATTAAACTATTCTTCTTCTTCCTTAGTTGAAGAAGAAGAGCCTACCTCTATAACCTTATCAGAGGCCTTAGTTTTCAAGGGTTTAAACCTTAAATCCCTGAATCAAGTTCTAACAGGGGCTCTAAGAGTCTTAGTCTCTTTGGTTTTGGTTTCTTTCTTGGTCTTAATAGGTTTGGGTGATTCAGATAAAGGAATAGGAGCAAGAGTGTCAAGTGACTCCTTGATGATCTATTTAGGAACATCTTCAGTAGTGACTGATTCTTTCTGGGATTGCGATAGGATGCTTCTGATTTCTTTCTTGAAGTCCTTCATTTTCTTTTCAATTTTCTGCTGGTGAAGCTCTTGTTCAGTTCTCATTTTCTGCAAGCTGATGTCAACTGATTTTCTTATTTTCTCAATTACAGAATTCATGTGATTTGTCAAAAAGTTGGAGATAGTTTCCATCTTCTGAAATATTAACTTCTTGAGGTCAGATGGAGTGATCATTGAACCTTCAGTCCTTTCTTCAATAGCAGCACCTTCATCATCATCAGAAAAAGAAGCAGCAACCTGACTAGGCATCTTCTTTATCCATGTTCCTTCTTATAATTTATAACCTATTCTTTTTAGTGAATTGAAGGAATAGATATCAAAGTGGTGTAATGGCTTGCCTATTTTATTTGTTAAGTCAACCCTAGCTTCTTCACATAATAGAGTGAAGACCATACTGTAGGGTAGACAGGCTTTGACTTTTCTTGCTGCTTCAGTCATCTGGATCATCATTATTTAAGGAAGATTGAGAGGCCTTTCTTCAATCAAGTGTCCCATAAAGCTCATGTCTTTCTCACTGACCCAATCAAAGTGGCCAGTTCTGGGAATAAATATTCTGCTGATCATATTATGTAGAAGCCTCATTTTCTTTGATAGTAAATTAGCTTGTACATGCTGGACTGTGCTCACATCTTCTTTTTCCAAAATTAGTTTTAAAATGTGTTCCTTGTCCGGTAGAAGAAGTTCAGTGGCGTCGTCCGTTGGCATTTGCAGTAAGGTACCCAGTTTCTCTTCATCTACAATTATTTCCTTTCCTTTGATAGTGGATTCCAAATGAAATTCTTTGATAACAATATTTTCATAAAATATCCGTACCAGTGAAGGGTATGTCAAGATGTTCAAAGAATAAAAGTGCATCCAGCCTTGAGTCTCTATCCAATTTTCGATTTTCATTCCTATTTCTTCTAAGAATGTAAAGTCGATCCTTCTTTCATAAGTCACAGGCCGGTTGACCATTGAGACACGTTGTTCGGGAGGGGAAAGAATTTCTTCATCTTGAAGCGCTGGAGCAGATCTTTTCCTCTTTTCCCCTTTTTCTTTTGCATCTTCACTGCGAGCACTTGATTCACCGATCTAAAGAACCATCTTCGCAGATCTTCAAGAAACCATTGTAGAAGGATTAAGGAATTTTAGGCTCTAAGGAATGGTTTTTGGAAGTTTTGGTAGAGTTTCCGAGGGAAATGGAGTGAGTTAGAAGTAAAAGTAAGAGAGTGAAGTACTTTGAAGTCACAGATCAGAACTACCTAAATAGCAATTTCTCGACTTTCGAGTCAGCTCGCCCAACCCTAGAAACATCCGAGTCGGCTTGTCTAGAGCGAACTCAGAATAGTTAGAACACTGAGTCGGCTAGGCAAGGACCTAGTTGGCTCAACTAGAGCAATAGGTAGCGAACTTAGACATTCGAGCCAGCTCCACCCGAGCAAGATTGCTCGAGTCGACTCGAACGGAAACTTTTCATATAAAATCAAATGACTCAGAAATTGACATTGATACAATTGAAAATTCCAGGAAAGTTGTTCAAGAAATCATGAATAATTATAGGAGGTTTTCTAGATAATCTTTCCTTAATTTTTGAGAGAAAATAGGTTAACTAAATCTAGATAGGATCACAAAGCCCTAATTCTCCTCTAAGCAATTCAAATCTATCCTGATTAAGTGGCTTAGTAAAAATATCAGCTAATTATTTGTCAGATGGGATAAAGTCTAGTTCAATGTCACCATTCAAAACATGGTATCTAATAAAATGGTGTCTAATCTCTATGTGCTTAGTGCTAGAATGCCGAATAGGATTTTTTGTTAGATTTATAGCACTTGTATTACACACTTAATAGAAATTTTGCATTGTGTAACACCAAAATCTTCTAGTTGTTGTTTAATCCACAACACTTGTGCACAATAACTCCATGCAGCAACATACTCTGCCTCAATAATAGATAGTACTACCAAGTTTTGTTTCTTGCAGTGCCATGAGATTAAATTCAATCCTAGAAATTGACAAGTACCATTAATGATTTTTCTATCAACTTTATAACCAGCATAATCAGCGTCAGAAAACCAATTAAATTTAAAGATTATTCTTTTAAAAACAATAGACCTAGATTACTTGTACCTTTTAAATATCTCAATATTCTCTTAACAGCAAGCATATGTGTTTCTTTTGGATTACATTGAAATCTAGCACATACACATACACTATACAAGATATCTGGTCTATACAAGATATCTGGTCTACTTGTAGTTAAATATAATAAAGATCCAATCATACCTCTATATAACTTTTGATCAACATTGGATCCACTTTCATCTTTGTCCAATTTGCAAGATGGGCTCATGGGTGTGCTCATTTGTTTGCATGTCTCCATACCAAACTTCTTGATTATTTTCTTGGTGTATTTGGCTTGGTTGATGAAGATTCCTTCCTTTGTTTGTTTTACTTGAAGTCCAAGGAAGTTGTTAAGTTCACCCATTAGGCTCATTTCAAATTCTCCCTGCATTAGCTTAGCAAATTCTTCACAAAAACTTTCATTAGTTGTACCAAAGATAATATCATCAACATAAATTTGTACAACTAATATATCATTATCTTTTCTTTTAATGAAAAGAGTTTTATCAATATTTTCTCTTGAAAATTATTTTCAATCAAGAAAGTGCTAAGTCTATCATACCAGACTCTAGGGGCTTATTTCAAATCATACAAAGCTTTATTGAGTTTAAATACATGGTTTGGAAAAGCATGATTTTCAAAACCCAGTGGTTGTTCTACAAAAACTTGTTCAGTGATAAAACTATTTAAAAATGCACTTTTCACATCCATTTGAAAAAGTTTGAAATTCATGTAGCAAGCAAATGCAAGAAGTAATCTAATGGCTTCTAGTCTTGCTACGGGTGCATAAGTTTCATCAAAATCTATAACTTCTTCTTGACTATATCCCTTAGCCACTAATTTAGCTTTATTTTTAATTACATTTCCTTGTTCATCAAGTTTGTTCTTATAGACCCATTTGGTTTCTATAATTGGATAGTCTTTAGGTCTATCAACTAGTGTCCAAACCTTATTTCTTTCAAACTGATTTAGTTCTTCATGCATGGCTAACATCCACTTTGGGTCATTTTCTGCTTCTTATAAAGTGTGAGGCTTTATTTGAGAAACGAAGGCTAGGTAATCATGTGCAATCCTATGTGCAGACCTAGTCCTAATGCCTTGAGAAGGATCACCAATAAATAATTCTTTAGGATGGGAAGTAGCATACCTCCATTCAGTTGGTAGATCGGAATGATCCTTACTTACCATTTTTTCTCCTTCTTCAATTGGTCTTTCTTGAATACTCATGTCTTCCATCTCCTTTTGAATGGTACCTGCATCATTGTCAATATACTCATCTTTTCTAGATGGTGATGGGTTAGTTTCATCAAATATAACATGCATTGACTCTTCAACAGTAAGAGTTCTTTTATTAAAAACTTTATATGCTTTGTTATGTAGTGAATAACCAAGAAAAATAGCTTCATCATATTTGGCATTAAATTTTCCTAGATTGCCCTTGCCATTGTTAAGGACAAAGCTTTTGCATCCAAACACATGAAAATAATTCATATTGGGTTTCTTTTCATTCTAAAGCTCATAGGGAATTTTCTTTAAAATAGGACGGATCAAAATACGGTTTAAAATAAACAAGTAGTGTTCACCGCTTCTGTCCAAAAGTACCTTGGATGATTACCTTCACACAATATTGTTTAGGCTATCTCTTCCAAAGTCCTATTTTTGCTCTCTACAATATCATTTTGTTGTGGTGTTCTAGGAGCAAAGAAGTTGTGATCAATGCCATTTTCAGTGCAATAATCATCAAAAAATTGATTTTCAAATTCAGTGCCGTGATCACTTCTAATTATAATTATTGAGAGATTTTTTTGATTTGAAACCTTTTTGTGAAATTTTTTAAACATTTTGAAAGTTTCATCTTTGTGTACAATAAACAAAACCAATGTAAATCGAGAAAAATCATCTACAATCATAAGGGCATATTTCATACCTCCTAGGCTTGTGGTCCTATTCGGTCCAAATAAGTCCATGTGAACTAGTTCTACAGGTCTGGTTGTTGAAATCATATTTTTTGATTTAAACTTCCTCCTAGTTTGTTTACCCATTTGGCATGCATCACACATATGATCAAAATCAACTTTAAACTTAGACATGCCTTTAACAAGATTTTTGGAAATTAACTTGGCAATAATATGCATGCTAGCATGACCTAATCTTATATGCCATAGTAAACAAGATTCCTTAGTCTTAGCATTCATTGCAACTAAACTGGAACTACTTGTCATGGCGAGATCATTTAGATTTACCACATAAATATTTCCAAGTCTATGTCCAATGAATTTACTACTAGTATCAAGAGAGTTTGTTACTACACACATAGATGATTCAAAGATAACTTTGAAGCCTTTATCACATAATTGACTAATACTCAATAAATTATTCTTCAATTTATCTACTAGCACTATATTTTCAATAAAAGTACAGGAGGTTATTTTGATTTTACCAATTTCGATTATTTTTTCTTTGCCATTATCTCCAAAAGTAACCATACCTCCTTTCATTTCTAAGGTGATGAACTGATCCTTATCACTCGTTATATGCCTTGAACAGCCACTATTAAGATACCATCTTTTCTTCATTTTCTGGGCTGCAAGACATTCCTGCAAGAAAGTCAAAGAGTTCTTTTTGGTACCCAAGCTAACTTGGGTCCTTTTAGGTTAGCAGAGGTGGTTCCTTTGGTAACCCAAATTTTTCTTGATGTGTTTTGGACATTTCTAATAATATTGCAATAGAAAGCTTTATGTCCTAATTCCTTGCAAACAAAACATCTGATTCTAGAATTTTGAAATGATCTATACTTTAAAATTCTAGATGCATGAAATATAGAGATAGCAGGTTTTGTATTTGAATTCTTAGGAACATATATAGCAGGTTTTGAAATGGAAGTAGAACCTTTTGTAACAAAAGTTTTATAAGGAGTAAACTTGGAAACAAAATCTTTTTATTTCACAAATGTAGTAGCTGAAATATAATTTGAATTTGAAGCATTAAAACCTATTCTAGCTTTATTACTAGAAATTCTTTGATCTTTAATAATCAACTCAAGCTTGTTAGAAGATAAAGTTAATTTTTCAACAAGTGGCTTGAGTTTTTCAACCTCCTTTTTCAGCTCACTGTTTTCTTTCAACAGAATATTATTTTTCTAATGAAGCTCATTGTTTTCAGTTTTCAATACATTACATTTTTCAGAAAAGATATGAAGTTGTTTTTGCAATAAAGAATTCTTTTTTAAAATTTCTTCTCTTTCTTTGAGTAAAGAATCATTGATATACTTTAATGATCTAATCTTTACTTCTGCTTTTTTAAATTCAGATAAAAGATCATGAAATGCAGAATTTAACTCATCAAATATTAATTCAATTTGTGTGTCGGGGGAATTTACCTCATCCTCGAGATCCATTAGACATAGGTTAGCTATTTTCATGGTCTCTTCTTCTTCAGTCGAAGTGGAGTCTTCACTGCTGCTCCACGCGGCAACCATCACTTTCTTCTTTTTCTTTTTAAAAAAATTCTTTAGTTGTGGACAGTCGGATGAATGTGCCCTAGTTTCTTACATTCATTGCATGTGGGGACTTGTTCCTTATCCTTTTCTTTGTCCTTGTCCTTTTTTTTTAAATGCTTTCCTTGCTTATGGAATTGTCTATTATATCTACCTTTCTTCTTTCCCATAAACTTCATGAATCTCCTCATGACCATTGCAATGTCTTCATCTTCAAAATCATCTTCGGAGGAGGAGGAGGAGTCATCTTCCATTTCTTCATCATCCTTTGATTCTAATGCAGCCTTGAATGTAATTGTTTTCTTCTTTTTCTGATCATCATCCATTCTATGCTGCATGGCTAATTTATGAGTGATGAGAGATCCCATTAATTCATCCATTTATAGAATGTTCAAATCATTAGCTTCCTGGATGGCAGTAACTTTAGGATCCCATTTGTCAGGAAGTGATCTCAAAATTTTCTATACCAAATCAGCATTAGAGTATACCCTGCCAAGACTTTTCAAATCACTAATAATATATGTAAATCTAGTATACATGGCAAAAATACTTTCATTAGGCTCCATCTTAAACAATTCATAATTGTGCATTAAAAGATTTATCTTTGAAGTTTTCACTTGTGAAGTTCCTTCGTGGGTCACTTCAAGTTTATCCCAAATTTCCTTCACTGAAGAGCAAATGAAAATTTGATTAAACTCGTTTGAATCCAAAGCACAGTAAAGCAAGTTCATTGCTTTAGCATTCAATTTTCTTAATTTCATGTCATGTTCATCCCAATCCTCTTCAGGCTTAAGGACATCCATGCCATCAACTTTGATCATGGGGATACTTGGCCCTTTAATAATGACCTTCCATAATTGAAAATCAATAGCTTGAGTATAGATTTTCATTCATGCTTTCCAATATTTATAATTTGTGCTTGTGAATAGTGGAGATCTATTAGTTGACTGGCCTTCCGCCAGAGATCTGCTCATGGGATGAGCCATCAATCTTTACTCTAGTATAATTAGAGACACTGCTCTGATACCAGTTGTTACCCAGGTGGCATCCCAAGAGGGGGTGAATTGGGAATTTAAAAATTTAAACCAAGTAATGTGCAATTAAAATCTCTTAAAAGGTGTTAGGTGTTGTGACATAGTTATAAATTGCAGAAGCTAAAAAAAAGTAAAGAAGCACAACACAAACACACCAAATTTATAGTGGTTTGGAGCAACCCAGCTCCTACGTCCACTACCCAAGATACCACTTGGGATTTCCACTATATTCACACCCAAATATAATATGATTGTTTTATAGATCACAATCCAAAACCTCTATACTTTGGTTTTACGGGATCACCAAAGAAAACCCAACACCCTTTGATTTTAATACGCTCACCAAAGAAACCTAACTTGGTTTTACCAGGATCACCAAGAACCCAACACTTGGTTTTTATTAAGGCTTACCAAGAATCTGTTTGGTTTTTCAACCAGGCTCACCAATAACCCAACAATTCAAAAATGAATTGAAAGAAATGCAACAAAAATGACAAACTCTATTTGTCGGATAGTTGTCGGTGTAGCTTGATGGAAGTCCACTTGAATGCACTTGAATAAGCTTTAATTGCTTTAGTGGCTTCTTCCCAAAGTTGCTTCAGACTTCTAATCAGAGTTGGTGAAGTCTTGAAGTCTAGCTTGAATGCTCTTATGCTCTTTTGCTGTTAGTTGGTAAGATATTCAATGAAGCTCTCTTCACTTTTAAGAACTCTCTCTTCTTCTTATCTTTAAGGAAATTCAAGTCCTTCAAATATAAGGTCTTCTATCACTCCAAGGAAGTTAGAGACATTTTTGACCGTTGGGATGTGACTTGTAACCATTGGAGCACCTTTTAGCATTCAAAAATAAATTCTAGAACTAGCCATTAGATACCTGGAAACGACGTTTGAGTCGGCTTGAATTCCTTCGAGTTGGCTCGGATCCTTCAAGTCGATAGGTCGAGTTGCCAAATCTTCATTGCAGTCGACTCTTTGTCTCAGGGTGCAAAACATCACTATGGACGAGTTGGCTCTTGATAGCTCGGGTCGACTCGAACTTCTTTCTTTGAAAAACTTGAACTCGAGGAGTCGGCTCTTTTCAGCTTGGGTTGGCTCTTCTCAGGTTTGGAAATTCTCACTCTGGAAGAGTCGGCTTGATGCAGTTCGAATCAGCTCGCTTTCTCAGGCTTTTAGAATTAGGTCTGGTAGAGTCAGCTCTTTCTGGTTCGGGTCGGCTCGCCTGGCTGTTTTTAGAAATCTTCAAAAATTGGACTCTGGAAGAGTCGGCTCAGATTGATTCCAGTTGACTCGGATTCATTAGAGTCAGCTCGGTTATCTTTGAGTCAGCTCAGATTCCTGCATTCCAAAATCCTTGCTACGTGCCAGTAAGAGAAGTCGGCTCTTCAATAAGTTGGGTCGGCTCGAGTATCTTCTTCAGGATTTTTACACTTGAACTTAAAGAAAAACTCTTACCAACTCTTTACATTTTCAAGCATACCAACTCAAAATTAATTTCAAGGCACACATACATAGAAGTAACCCTTTTTCACATAATTTTTTCTTAGCTTTTTCATTGGGTTCTTCTTTACAAAAACACATTACAACACAACTCAAACAAAAAAATGGAGGTGTAGGAGTTGAAGTTTGAACATTTAATCCATCCTACAAAAAACTTGTCAAACACTTGAAGAGTTGTCAGAAATAAATATACATGCTCCAATGTTTGGTTATGATCAAAATCACTTATTGGGTCAACATATATGTTGTGCAACATCGACCACAACCCCTTGGATGACCTCTCTTCTAGCTTATCGTACAATACCTCATCCACCAAATAGCCCCTGATCATCGAACATGCCTTCTTCTCTAGTGAAATCCACTGCTTTTCTGTCATATCTTTTGACTTTTCCCCCAAAGCTGAATCCTACTCGAGTTTGACCAGCAAATCCTCTACCCTCACCCCTCACATCAAGAAGCTTCCCTTTTCATTGAACTTCTCAAACTCCACCTTCATCCTACTGCTCATGGTGATACTAAAAATCAGCCACAAACAAACTATAAAGTAAAATTGAGAAGAGTACCATGAAACAGGTTGTTCAAAATTCTTGTATGATAGCCTTTGCTTCCCACATGTCTCCTAGCTCTTATGCTAATTATTAAGCCGCCAACCTTTGCATGAACCTTTAGAGCTCAGCAATGGATGCCTCCACAATGTTTTGTATTGATTAGAGTTCATTTGGATAGCTAAATGTCAAACCCTAGTAGTTCTTCATGTCTATCCTAGGTGTAGAATTTTTTTGTAGCCAAGTACTTCATGCACCAGTGTCAAAATCACACCTTGTTTGAACCCTTGACCCTCTAGGACATGTCTCCCCTGGTTTCAAAATACAAGCCCTTCTTTCTACATCCTAGAGGTAGACCAAATACATTAGGACAATGGCAAATGAAAAATCCTATTTGGACTAGGACTCCTTGGTCAAATCCTTCTACCCACCAACTCCTATTTGTGCCCCAATTTGATTAACGCCTCCAACTCCTTTTGGAATGAGGAGTCCTTCTCTAAGAAGGATCTTGGATGCTCTTTGATTGCTAGACATATGGAATGGAAAAATGATTTGGGGTAGACACCAAGCATAATTGCAAATTCCTCCTTATCACCAAACAACCTAGCCGTAAAAACTCTTGCACCAATTCTTCTCCATATGAACAGCCAAGACTTCTTCTGATTGGGAGTCTTGGGTGCTCCTTTCTTGGTTATCTGGTTGGCCAAACAACAAGGAATGCATGGAGAAGATAGAGTCCAAGGTGTGGGGATAACCTTGTGCCAAAGCACCTTTCTGCTAACTTCCTTTAGTGCTAAACTTTTCTTGCCTTTGGTGTGCTAATTTCTTCTTTGCATGAAATCCCCTTCGGGGCATGAGGAAAGAGGGGGAGAAAGATTTAGGGAGAATATAGAGTTTATATTAATTCCACTTCAAATATTGGATTACATGATATGCCCTATTATAGATCAAAGGACTCTCCTAATCCAAATAGAACTAGTAACAATAAACCTCAATCCAACTCTAATTCTTTCAAAGCTAATATAATTAAAAGAGCACTCACCCAAGTCCATGTACACCCATGACTTGACCCACTTTCACATCCACTTGGATCCAAACCAAATCCAACATGAATTAGCTCCCTTAAGATCCAAAACCCTGGACCTTAAGCTCATGGAGAGCTGAACCTAGCCTAAGATCAAATTGGTCATAGCCCTAGGATCCAAATTGATGCAAGACTCCTGGAGTCATCACTGTGACTCTTTTCTAGGCCTCCCAAGGCTTAGGAGTACCACACCTATGCCTACAGGTGTCTCCATTGTATTCTTTGATTTGGAATGAAGGGAGCCTATTTTTCACTAGGATGATAGCTTCAGATCCAAATATGAGGCTAAAAGAAGTTTTCTCAGTTGGGATTCTCTAGATGGTTTGATATGCCTATAGAATGTGGTGAAGCTCATTCACCCAGTACCCTTTTGCCTGACCAAGCCAAGCTTTTAGTCCTTATAAGAGAGTCTTATTGGTTACTTCTGCTTTGTTTTTGATTTGATGGTGTGCCACTTATGTAAACCATTGAGCAATGCTGTACTCCTGGCAAAACTCATGAAACTTGGCACTGCTAAACAGACATCCATTATCAAGAATTATCACCCCAGGAATGCCATACCAATAGACAATTAATTTCAATATGAAGTCTTTGATCCAAGCCTCAATGATATGAGCCAAAGGTTTGGCGTCAACCTATTTAGTGAAATAATCGATCGCCACCAGCAAGAACTTATATTGCCCTGTGGCTCGAGGGAATGGTCCAAGGATATCCATCCCCCACTAGGTGAAAGGCGATGAAGTGGGTATCAGATTTATATGTGATGCTGGCTAATGCTGGATGATGGAATTTCTCTAGTAGCAGTCGCACTTTTGCTTGAGTTTGGCTACATGTTGGTGTATTGTTTGCCAGTAATAGCCTTGTCAAAGTACTTTGTGGTTCAGTAATTTGCCACCTAAATGGCTTCTGCAAACTCCCTCTTGGACTTCCCTCGATGCATAGTTTGCCTTGAACGGGCATAAACACTTCAATAGGGGTAGCAAATATGCATGCTTGTATAGCTTATTATAGCATATAACATAATTAGGGGATTGACATTTCACCTTTCAAGTTGCTTTTTGATTTCGGGTAGTTCACCATTTTTAAGATAGTTGAAGAGCAGATTGATCTAGATCAGTTCTTCTTCATCGACCTGTTGGACAATTGGGATTCCTTGAGGCTTGATTATTTTATCACTTCGAGGTACATGCCCCTTCGGAGGTTTGATGGTAAGAGTGCTCCAACTTTGATAATGCATTGACCTTCGCATTCTTGGCCTTGAAACATGTTGGATGTCAAATTCTTAAAAGTAGCCAATCAGCTCCTTCGCCATGGTGAGGTACTTCCTTATGTTCTCCTCCTAGGCTTCATACTTGCCCTTCACTTGCCCCACCACCAACTAAGAGTCACTGTAAATAGTGAGGTGCCCAACTCTCAACTCCTTTGCAATTCTAAGTCTAGAAAAGAGCATCTTGTACTTCACTTCATTGTTGGTAGTGGGGAAGTCAAACCATAGAGCATACTCCACTACTTCTCCTTCGGGACAAGCCAATATCAATCCCACACTTGACCCAGAAGAACTTGATGAGCCATCCACATGCAGAGTCTACTGTTCTTCCGAGTCCACCCTAGAGCTTACCCCTTCCTCCTGCATTTTGTCTTCCTCTAAAATAGTGCACTCCAAAATTAAGTCTAACAATGCTTGTGCTTCAATTGAGAGCCTCGAATGAAAGCTCACTCAAATTCAGAGAGCTCCAATGCCCACTTGGCTCTTCTATGATCGATGTCAGGGAAAAGGTATGGACTGGTTGGAGTTATTGTTGTTAGAAAATATATCCTAATACCAATCGTCTAACTTGTAGATGATTAATTTTGTATATAAATTATTATTAATAAAAGTTATTTTGGTAGTTTATCACATTGCATCTTTCTGTAATGAACTCTTTTATAATGAAATCCTTAGAATTCATTATTATATGATAAAGAGATGATTTATCATATAGTTCTTAAACTTGTTCATGACCAAATAATATATTGTTATAAGATAATAATGTATCAAGTGTAGGCCATTATGTGCCATATGGATTGGTTATACTCTTAACCAAAGAGTATGGAGATACTGATATGGCATGCAAGTGAAGTATAGGATATTTTGCTGAACATGACCCATCTATGGAGCACTCTTCTGCCAAGTATTGCTTGTGTAGGGATATGAATTAAGTATCCCTCAGAGGTAATATCACTATGGTACTTACAAGCAACTCACTATAGTTTGGTACTAGACAACATGGATTTCTAATCCAGTAATCAATGGTTTTTGGATGTAGTCAAGTACTTATAAAGTCAGCGTATGAGTTAAGATGAGATTGACCTCTCAAATGTTGGAGTAAATGTTCATTGTATTTCAATTTAGCAAAACCTTGATCAGGATAGTTCTTATGAGGAGTCATAATACTTATAAGGTTGATACATATTATGGATGAACTATTTAAGGATTGGTAGTTAAACCTTGAAGTCATCCTAAGCATTGAGGGTCAAAGGGATGAATTATATGGTAACCATATGCCAGAGGTCCCTGATTATTGCTTTGCAACTATTCGACCTATCCGGACATCGAAGGTCACTACTAGATGGTGATCTCAATTGGTACAAGAATTGTTCTTGTGCTACTAGCTTAGTGTTCGAACATATGAGGTCACACACAATAGGAGTTTCTTCCTGATCTGATGGCTAATTAATGATTATGAATTATTTTAGGATCTAATTATCAATATGATTGATAATTGACATTGAGTTGATATTTCTAAGTGCTGATACTTTGGTGAGTCGACACCTAAAATTCTTTCCAATTATCGACTCATCAGTATTGCAAAAGTTGTGACATGTTTTTTTACTATTGGTTAGTGAATGGTGGGATGATTTATTAGTAATTGGATTTCTAATTAACTCAATTTAATTGAGTAATAAATTTTAGGTCAACCCAAATGTGATTTAGTTTGAACTCGGGTTGAGTTTAATTGGATTAGACCTGACCCACGCACCTTAGCCTTATTTGAATTTGAATTATGAATTAAAATTTAAATTGGTTTTAGAATTTAAATTCAAACTTGAATTTTGAATTCAATTTTGAATTTGAATTTAAACTTGAATTTTGAATTCATGTTGGTTGAAACCATTCTCCCCTTTTCTCTCTCTAAAGTACTCTAACTCCCTAACTCCCTAACCTCCTTTGGCTACCATTTTATATGGGGTTGAGTGTGGGCATGGGAGAGGCTAATCTTAGCTACAAAAGAGTGTCTCCTACTTAAGGGAAAAGTTTGGAAATGGAAGGATAGGGATTTGGGTGTATGCTTTTAAGTACTTTGACTAGGGTTTGGAAAGAGAGAAAAGGGAAAAAAGGGTTTTCCATTACATCTTCTCCACCAAAACTATCCTTCCAGGTTTTTCTTCTTTCTCTAGAGTATCCAAGAGGTTTGAAGGAGATGAAGGAAGATTAGCCATTGAGCTCTTAGAAAAGAGCTAGTACTCTGAAAAGACTGGTCAAGACAGAGCTCTTATGTGAATCACCTATTGAGGCTGACACATTGTATGGCTCACAAAGTCTTCTTCCACATTCTAGCAATGAAATTATCATCAACTCACAAAAGGTATAGAGTTTCTAAACTCTTGTGCATTATAGTTGTGACCTACGGTGTAGTATCAATACATAGATATGATCATTAAATGTGATCCATGCATTCTTCTTTTACATTTCAACTATAGTTTATATGCATCATATTCATGCCATGATCTTGCTATAGGTAGTTTATAGATTAGATCTTATGCATGATTTGATTAATTTGATTAATCTTATAGCTTCTACTATTTGAATTTTTAAAAAATTTGAAATTATATAAATGAAATTGCCTATGTTTCCTAGTAGTGGTATTATTGCAAAATATTTATTTGACATGTTAATGTATGCATATAAAATGAAATGTAATTTACTGTTTCCTATTTGATTAGTACTTGGATTGGGTGGATTCACCATGGCTGTCTGGTCACAAAAAAATGTAGGGTTTAAAGGCCTTCTTTTCTAATTCGATAGGGTCTTTTATTGCATGTAGGGGTGCTACTTATATCATGACCCATGAAAAAAATGCAGAAGAGATTAGATTAAAAGTGTTTTAATCTTTATATTTTAAATCTGATGTCATAAATTAGTTTAGAAATGTTTTAAGTTAGATTTATGAATTGTTATAGTAAAAAAGTTTGGCATAAAGATCAGATCTAGAAATGGACTACTTTCTGTCAGCCTATAGGTGCCAACACTTGGTCTTGAAGTGTTAACACTTGGCCTTGGTGTGTCGACACTTGCTTCTATAAGTGTGTTGACTCAAGCCTTGATTTTGATGAATAACAAAATGTTGAGTATATATGAGGTACTAATATTTTTGTTGGAGTTGTGAGAAAAATGTTTCATATTCCTTTTAAACTTATAAATGATGAACTCAAATGATCAACCCTTAGGAAAAAAAAATTTATGTTTTTGGGATGTATTCACAAGTGAAAAGCCATGGAAACCATGTTTTATTAGATAATTGAAGGTTGGAATGAAAAAATATATGTCAAGGTTTCAAAATTTAAAGTTTAGCACATATTTTTGAAGTGGCATAGGTCATAATGTTGACTTAAGGATTTCAAGTATCGACCCTCAGAAAAGATTCATAAAAGAAAAAGAGTGGCATACAAAGATTCAACCGGCATGCCCAAGTGTTGACAATTATTGTTCAAGTATCAAATCATAGGTCAACTCATGCACCAAGTGTTGAAGCCACGGGAAATAATAGAAAGCTAGATTCTTTGGCATGGACTTTAAGTGTTGACACCTAAACCTCAAGTGTCGACTCAAGGTGTTGACTTGAGGATTGACTCATGAGTTAAGTATCGATATATAGGGTGATTCCACATAGCAGTATTTTTTAGAATAGCCCAAGTATTAACACCTGGACTTCATGTGTCGATTCATAGATTGAAGTGTTGACACTTATAGGTCGACAACATAGTAACAACTATATTTTCAGAACCATAGAAAGTTG
This sequence comes from Areca catechu, assembly GCA_021397845.1. NCBI lineage: Eukaryota > Viridiplantae > Streptophyta > Magnoliopsida > Arecales > Arecaceae > Areca > Areca catechu. The sequence goes on from CM038041.1 coordinate 99,621,510, forward strand.
GATATTGTGTCAAATGACTAGCTCTTGCTCTTAATAGTCAAACAATTTTTTGAAGACTTTAAGTATATTTATTCCTCACCAAACTCATTGAAGAAGCAAGAGAAATCTAGAGAAAGTTAAGTTCTTTTAAGAGAATCTTCTATGATCTAACTTTTTAAAAAAAAATATTTGTTCTTAAAGAGTGTGCCTTCAATTCTCAACTAGTAATCATTGCAATCATAAAGGCTTTCCATTAAAGAAGACAATATAAAGATTCTACCAATGAGCTTCGTTGACTTTTCTTTTGGTCTTATAGAGAGTTTTTTGGCTTTCATCTTTTTATACTTTGGTTTTTGGTTATGACTAGTTTCAAGGGGATTGAAATTAGGGGATAGGCCCTTCTAAGTCTTTGAATTAGATTGCAAGCCGAGGGTTGGCTTGTTGTAAGGTTGTGTTGGTGAGCCTAAGAAGAAAACCAATAAGAATTTGATTTGTGAGCCTGAAAAATAAATCGACTGTAATCTTGAGGGATTATAATAAAATTCTCAAGTAGTTCTTGGAGAGTGGACATAGGTACTTCAAGAACATCAAACCACTATAAAAGCTTGGTTTTGTGTACTTTGCTCTTCTTCTCCTCTTTTATTTCAAGCATTGCATATAGTTATATTCAACACACATATATTTGCAACACAATCATTTCACTACTTTCAAAATTTAGTATATATTTGCTTTAAGTTTTGAAAAATCCAATTCAGCCCCTCTCTTGGGTTGCTTCGCTAGAACAAATGATATTAAAGATTGGTACTCAGCAAATTAGATCCAACAATCTTGAGTTAATGATTGAATGGCAACCTTATTTGGTGCTTGTGTTATGAGGGGCAGCTTCAAACTATATATCTATGTTCAATGGAACAAACATATATATTGGAAAACACATATATGCATCTACATACAAGCCATAGATTATAATCATTGGAAGACCATTATGAAAGGTCCTCACAAATCAACTATCATGGTAGATTGTATTGCCATTCTCATATTTGAAGATGATTGGGATGAGAATGATATAAAACAAGCAACATTGAATGCTAAGGCTATGAACCTACTTATACTGTTTTAGATCTTAGTGAGGTCGATAAGATTTTTACTTGTATTTTTTAGTCAATGAAATTTGGGATATGCTTGCAGTTACCTATCAGGGTATTCATCAAGAAAAAAATACCAAGATAAATATGCTTGTTCATACCTTTGAAATATTTAGGATGGAACCTAGTGAAACCATAATTGAAATGTACACCAAGTTTATTAATATTATAAATAGTTTAAGAAGTTTGGACAAGCCTATTTCTAATACTGAACTTGTAAACAAAATGATGCAGGACGGGAGATAGATGATGGATGGAGATTTAACCAAAGATGATTAACAAGCTAACATGAGCAAGAAATCCATGGGCATATGAACTAAGATAACCATGAGAAAGAGAAAGAATGATTTATGTAGAGATTATCCCATGAAAATTACATAACCCGCATATGATATCTTGTTCAATTAAAGAATAGGACCTTCATAGCAAGGAAACAATAATTACTAGGGCAAGTTAACCTTCAAATATTCAGATCTTTAGGAGTGAGGATTGGGTTTCCAACCAACAATGGAAGCTAAGAATATTTTAGTAGAAGGGTGCTCTCATACTCTAGGAAAAAGGCTTGGATTATAAGACCACACTCCCTAGACCTAAGGACTCACCTTGTAGATGGTTTATGGCATAGAACCTTCATATTCAACCCTAGATCCATGAGAGAACCTGTAAAAGAGCTTGTTATGAGGCCGTGGAAGCAAAATAAAGGAATGAATTGAAGAGGAAAAAAGGAAGAGAAGGAAGATTGCTTGACACTTAGGACTTGGTTGTCTTGAGCTTAGATCTCATACCACACAAAGTAAAGGGCATCCCACCTTCTCCACAACACAAACAAAGGGCATCACACCCTCACCAAAGAGAAAGAAGAACTCAAGTTATATTTCATTTCAATAAATAATAAGATGCTCCCAAGGGGAAGCTTAGGGTCCTATTTATAGGCCCAAGCCCTCCATAGAGTTTGGCCAAAGCAGATAGGGTTATCTAACCAATTCTAATTTTAACTACTAACAACATTAGTTAGTTCTAACAAGAAACAAGAATTAGTTGTAACTATAGTAGGTTGCAACTAATTGTACATGTGGTGCCTATGTGGATGATGAAGTGGTTACAAAGTTATTGGGGGAGTTGAAGGTAGTTGTCTTTACTTCATGTGGCCCCCAAAACAAAAGGTGTTGATGAGGTGGCCTCCAAGTGTCATCCAAGTAGATGGAAGTTGGGAATGAGGTGGCCCCCAAGTGGCATCCACAGTTGTTGGAATAGTTGAAGATAGTTGTCTTCACTTCATGTGGCCCCAAAAAAAGGTGTTAATGAGGTGGCCTCCAAGTGGCATCCAAGTGGATGGAAGTTGGGGATGAGGTGGCCCCCAAGTGGCGTCCAAGTGGTTGGAGGTTGAGTTGGCTCCATGAAGAGGGTTTGAGTCGACTCAAAGAGGTTGAGTCGGCTCATAAAGATAGTGGGCTTTCTTCATCCATTTAACTTTATTTGGGCTCAAGTAGATCTTCTTAATTATAGCTACAAATCCATAAAGAGTTCGCTTGAAATCATTTTCCTTTGCCGATGGCCCAATCAATTCTCCCGGGGTGGAAAGAACTCGATCCTGTCGAGTAAGGGTCAATTTGACTTTGGTAATACTCCATTAGATCTGGATTGATCCTTTGTAGGTCCTCTCGAGTGATCCACGAGTCTTCCGATTCAGGTCGACCTTGCCAATGAACCAAATAGCATTGATAGTCCTTGTTTTGGGTAGTGATAGTTTTATCATCTAAGATTTGCTCCATCCTATCTCGCTACTTTGGTAGTATGGCTAGTGGACACTTAAGGTTTGGTTCACTCTCAAAGATGGGATTAGGTCCAAATGGCTCACTGGGTATCATTATTAGTTCCTTGTACTCTACTATATCTAAAATGTTAAAGGTGGAACTGATACCAAAGTCAGATGCCAGTCCAGCACATAAGCATTAGGTCCAATTTTCTTTATTATTTTGAAAGAACCTGCAGCATAGGCATGCAACTTTTTTTATAGTTCCGGGTGGGAACCATTCAGGCTTGAGCCTAATCATTGCATAGTCTCCTTCATAAAATTCTTTGCCTCTCTTATGGGAATTAGTCATATGCTTGTAAGTTTCATTGCTTAAATGGATTTTCTTACTAATATCTTTGTGTAAATCCCTAGTATGTTGTGCATATGACTCTATAGACTCAAAGATTTGAGCATGCATGGGTAAAAGAATAAGGTCAGATGGATAAACTTAAATGAAACAAAATAATAAAAGGATAAGCTCAAATGGGATTTATTCTTAGTGGAATTACTGACTGGTTTATTGTAGGCAAAAAGTTTATAATTTCTAATATTTCCACCTTTAATAGGTTTCCAAGGCTCCTATACATAATTTTAGATAGGTGGTAGTAAAGTTCAGTTTGGACCCTAACATGTGCCAAAGTGTTTTCCAGAAATAACTATGGAATCTTATTGGGACTAGGTCTTTGACATGCTAGATGTCCCTTAGTAGTGGAAGATGATCAGTAGCTCTTTTGGAAACACATTTTGAAAATCTTTTAAAAGCTTTATGACTTCCTGGGTTGCCTTTTCTGGGATGGATCCTGGACTTTTTTAGTGGACAATATTTCAATGGGTGATCCTTCAATGATCCTTCATTCTGAACCCTTAGCATTGATTAAATTTATCTTTGCATCCTCTTCCTTCATGAACTCTACTATTTCCTGGGGTTGCTCTTTAGGGTTTTGTTCCTGGACTTCATTTTCTTCAAGTTGATTATTCCCATCCCTAGTTTCTTTAGGTTGGGTAACTATTCCAAGTTCATCCTCTTTTGCCAGCATTGGTTCATGTTCGTTTGGATGGTATCATATTCCTCATACTCATCCATTAGGTTAGACCGAGCTTTATAGACTTCTTCCTTAAATTCTTCAACCGGTTCAGGAGTTTCTTCCTCTAATTCTTCAGTGGGTTCAATCTCTTCTTCATCTCCTTCATACTCATCTATTAGACTCGATTCAACTTCATATATTTCTTCCACTAGCTCTTTAATGGGTTTAGGAGCTTCTTCCTTGCAAACTAATGGGGTAGTAGGAGTGGTTGGTTTGAAGGAATCTGACTAGAACTAGGCCTATGTCCAGAAGTAGAATTCCTGTTGGACTTAGGTCGACTAATCATGAGTTCCCTCTGAAATGTCTCAAAGTTCCTAGCAGTTTGATAAGCGTGTTCTAGGTCATGGATTTTCCATTGAAACAATTTTCACTGGATTTCCTTACATAGGCTAGCTCGAAATCTAGATATGGTCATGGCCTTAGATTCGACTATGTTACATCTCCTGACAAACTCATTGAATTCGGTAATGTATTTAGACATAGTTTTGTTACCTTGATGCAATCTTTGCCATTGGTCTAAAAGGACCTACTTTGGTACTTCTCCCTAAGCTTACTCTTCATGGCTTTCCAAGTATGGATATTTCTCCTTTTCGATAACATATGCATTCAACATCTCCCTAATATAGCCTAGCATGTCGGATTAACTTAAGTTTGGCAAATTTAAACATCCTTTCTTCCGACATCTCATCCCACTCAAAGTATTGATCCACTTTTTTCTCCCAATCGAGTACACCTTAGGATCAAGATTTCCATCAAAAGTGGGTGCATAAGGTCGAATGCTCCTAAGGACTCTCTCCTCCTGATCTACAAAGTCTTGGTAGGGGCGTCTAAAGTCATGTTCAGGGGTGAGATCATGACAATGGGATCTTAGACCAAGGAAAGTTGGCCTAAGTGATTTAGGTTTAGTTTGAGTCAAGCAGGTCTTTTCAAGGTTCCTCGTACAATCGTTTACTTGACCTAATTCTTTGTTTATTTGTCCTAATTGCTCAGTCATGGTATCAAACATTTTAATTATGGTCCCCATCAAAATTTCAAGATTGGGTTCTATGGATAAACTAGACTGAGTGTGGGACTACTAGTTTTGAGCTCCTGACCTAGCGGACATGCAGTACAAACCTAGCTTCTAGGGCTCTTGGACCTAGGAGTTCAATGTAACAGGAATTTACTAGGTACCAATTAAGATTGTAGCTACCCTTTCAACTGGCCAAGTAAGAGTTGGGATTGCGAGAGGCTCCCCTCACTTTCATGAGGTCCTAATTAAATAATCACAGATCTACTTAAGGCATTTGTTGTTAGACCCCTAGCATTAGACACCTATATTAAGGAGTAATTACAGAATCAATCAATACTTTGGCTTTTAATGCACATGAACTTGACTCGTTGATGTCCTTAGTTTAGGTTCCTACATGATTTTAGATTAGGCTTAGGTCAATGAACGATGTAGGTGGTTGTTTTGGGCTAAGAAAAGGTGATGAACTCCTTCCCTTATGTTGATATTGAATGTCCTTTAACTGGTTTTGAAATGAATGCATAACAAGTCACTAATTAGCCAATAGAATATCAAGACTAGTACAAATATATGATTCAAAATTCAAAATTTTAAAATTCAAAATTCAAATTTTAAATTAGAAATTTTAGATCTCAAAGTCTAGATTTTGGAATTCAAATTCTGAATTTTAAATTTTGAGTTATGGTTAGAAAATTCCTTCTTGAAGGCTTGGTACAAGAAAATTTCAGCAACTAACAAACCTTCAACTAACTATATTTGAAATTTGAAATTCAAATTTAAAAATATCAAAAATTCAAATTTTAAATGGGAATTATTAGATATTAAAGTTTATATTTCAGATTTCAAATTTGGAATTTTAAATTTTGAATTATAGTTAGGAAATTCATTCTTGAAGGCTTGGTGTAAGAGTTGTTGCAAGAAACCTCCAACTACAAACTTCTAACCAACAAACCTCCTTGTAACTTGAAATTCAAACTTCAAAATTTTAAAATTTGAATTTTAATTCAGGTCTCAAGTCCAAAATCTCAGAATTCATGTTTTTTTTTTGAAAAAAAATTGATGAAGAAGCTTGAAAGCATGGAACTTAAAATGAATGCAAGGAAAAATTTCAGCATGTAAAGAAAAAAGTTTCAGAACTTGACCTAGTAAACCATGCTCTAATACCAAGATTGATGCGGGATGGCAGAGAGATGATCTATGGAGATTTAACCAAATATAATTAGCAAGCTAACATGAGCAAGAAACTCATAGGCATATGAGCTAAGCTAACCATGAGAAAAAGAAAGAATGATTTATGTAGAGACTATCCAATGAAAATTACATAACCCGCATACGATATCTTGCTCAATTAAAGAATAGGACCTTCATGGCAAGGAAACCATATTACTAGGGCAAGTTAACCTTCAAATATTTAGATCTTTAAGAGTGAGGATTGGTTTTCCTACCAATAATGGAAGCTAAGAATATTTTGGTGGAAGGGTACTCTCACACTCTACGAAAGAGGCTTGGATTATAAGACCACACTTCCTAGACTTAAGGACTCACCTTGTAGATGGTTTATGGCATGGAACCTTCATCTTCAACCCCGGATCCATGAGTGAACCTTCAAAAGAGCTTGTTATAAGGCCATGGAAGCAAAATAAAGGAAGGAATTGAAGAGGAAAAAAGGAAGAGAAGGAAGATTGCTTGGAGCTTGGGACTTGGTTGTCTTGAACTTGGATCTCATACCACACAAAGCATAGGGCATCTCACCCTCTTCACAACACAAACAAAGGGCATCACACCCTCACCAAGGAGAAAGAAGAACTCAAGCTATATTTCATTTCATCAAATCATAAGATGCTCCCAAGGGGAAGCTTAGGATTCTATTTATAGGCCCAAGCCCTCCATAGAGTTTGGCCAAAGAGGATAGGGTTGGCAAATCAATTCTAGTTTTAACTACTAACAACATTAGTTAGAAAGTTCTAATAAGAAACAAGAATTAGTTGTAACCATAGTAGGTTGCATCTAATTGTACATGTGGATCCTATGTGGATGTTGAAGTGGTTACAAAGCTATTGGGGGAGTTGAAGGTAGTTGTCTTCACTTCATATGGCCACCAAAAGAAAGGTGTTGATGAGATAGCCTCCAAGTGGCATCCAAGTGGATGGAAGTTGGGGATGAGGTGGCCCCCAAGTGGTGTCCAAAGTTGTTGGGGGAGTTGAAGGTAGTTGTCTTCACTTCATGTGGCCCCGAAAAAAAGGTGTTGATGAGGTGGCCTCAAAGTGGCATCCAGGTGGATGGAAGTTTGGGATGATGTGGCCCACAAGTAGCATCCAAGTGGTTGGAGGTTGAGTTGGCTCCATGAAGAGGGTTTGAGTAGACTCAAGGAGGTTGAGTTAGCTCATGAAGATAGTGGGCTTTCATCATCCATTTAACTTTATTTGGGCTCAAGTAGATCTTCTTAATTCTAGCTGCAAATCTATAAAGAGTTAGCTTGAAATCCTTTTCCTTTGCCGATGTCCCCATCACAAAATTCTTAGGTCTCTTCCTACTCATGGGATGCAAAGGTCACCACCATATAAGAGGCCAAAGATATTGATACACTTCTCATTAATCAACTCCTAGGTTTTCTCATGACTTATGAGTTATCCTTGAAGCAAAAAATCACTAAAAATAAGAAGAAAAAAAAGGTTATCGCCCTCAAGTTTGCAACCACCAAGGAAGAATCTAGATAACAGAGATGAAGATTATGAAACAACCCTTGTATCATGAAAATTTAGAAGATTCATAAAAAAGAAGAAGCATAGCTACAAGAAAAAATCTTAAAATGTAGAGCCAAGCAAGGAGAAAGAAAAGAAGCAACCCATTTACTTCAAATGCAAAAAGCCAGGTCACTACAAGATGGATTGCCCCCTTTTTAAGAAAGCCGAAAGGAAATACAAAAAGAAGGTAAAGATGGCTACATGGAGTGAGAGTGAGGACTCTAGCTCTAATAAAGAGATACAAGAGGTTGCAAATCTATGCATCATGGTCATTAAGAAAGAGTTAAGGTTTGAAATTGAAAGTGATTTTTATTTAAAGAATTATAAGAAGACTTTGTTGAACTTATGAATTATTTTAAGAAGCTAAAAGTGAAAACAAAGAAATGAAGAAATAAGGTCTTGAGTTATTTAGTGTAAATAAAAAACTATCAAAAGATAATGATGTCTTAACTTAAGAAAATCAAGAATTAAAGGATCAAAACTTTCCTTAAATAATGAAAAGGAAGAATTAACAAAAGTAAATGAAAATTTAAATCAAGAAAATGAAGATTTGAAAAAGCAAAAGTTGGCGTTAATGAATGAAAAACTTTCAAAAGAAAACAAAGCCTTAAACAAAGAAAACAAGAGCATAAAAGAAGAACTTGATAAAGTCAAACCATTTTTTGAAATGTTTATATAGAGTTCTAAAAAACTTAATATACTTTTGAATAGTCAAAGTGCTATTTTTAACAAAACAAGTTTGGGATATAAATAATAAAAATAATATAAGTATTTTAAAAACTTCTTTGTCCTTGTTTTTTCTAGCATTACTTGTACTATTATGGTAGATTAGGATATAAAATTTATTTATGTGATCATAGGAAGATAGATTGTTGACCTCATAAGTGATTTTGATGATAACCAAATATTGGAGCATGTATATTTATTTCTGACAACTCTTCAAGTATTTTACAAGTTTTTGTAGGATGGATTAAATGTTCAAACTTCAACTCCTATACTTTTGTTTTCTTGTTTGAGTTGTGTTATAATGTGTTTTTGTAAAGAAGAACCCAATGAAAAAGCTAAGAAAAAATCATATAAAGGGTTACTTCTGTGTATGTGTGCCTTGAAATTAGTTTTGAGTTGGTATGCTTAAAAATGTAAAGAGTTGGTAAGAGTTTTTCTTTAAGTTCAAGTGTAAAAATCCTGAAGAAGATACTTAAGCCGACCCAACTTGTTAAAGAGACGACTCCATTTACTGGCACGCAGCAACGATTCTGGAACGTAGCAACCCGAGCTGACTCGAAGGTAACTGAGCCGACACCAGTGAATCTAAGTCGATTAGAATCAGTCCGAGCTGACTCCTCCAGAGTCCAGATTCTGAAGATTTCTGATAAGAGCTAGGTGAGCCGACCCGAACCAGAAAGAGCCGACTCTGCTAGACCTAATTCTGAAAGCCTGAGAAAGCTAGCCAACCCGAATCAGAAAGAGCTGACTCTGCTAGACCTAATTCTGAAAGCCTGAGAAAGCTAGCCGACCTGAACTGCATCAAGCCGACTCTTCCAGAGTGAGGATTTCCGAACTTAAGAAGAAGAGCCGACCCAAGCTGAAAAGAGCCGACTCCTCAAGTTCAAATTTTTTAAAGAAAGAAGTTCGAGCCAACCCAAGCTTTCAAGAGCCGACTCGTCCAGAGTGATGTTTTACGCCTTGAGACAAAGAGCTGACTGCAATGAAGATTTAGTGACTCGACCTATTGACTCGAAGGATCCGAGCCAACTTGAGCGAATCCGAGCTGACTCGAACGTCGTTTCTAGGTATCTAACAGGTAGTTCCAGAATTTATTTTTGAATGCCAAAAAGTACTCCAACAGTCACAAGTCACATCCCAATGGTCAAAAACATCTCTAACTACCTGGGAGTGATGGAAGACTTTATAATTGAAGGATTTGAATTTCCTAAAATGAAAGAATAAGGGAGTTCTTAAAAAGAAAAGAGAGCTTCATTGAATATTCTACCAACCATTAGCAAAAGAGCACAAGAGCATTCAAGCTAGACTTTAAGACTTCACCAATTCTGATTTGAAGTTTGAAGTAACTTTGGGAAGAAGCCACTGAAGCAATTAAAGCTTATTCAAGTGCATTCAAGTGGACTTCCATCAAGCTGCACCGACAACTATCTGACAAATTGAGTTTGTCATTTTTGTTGCATTTCTTTCAATTCATTTTTGAATTATTAGGTTATTGCTGAGGCCGGTTGAAAAACCAAATAGGTTCTTGGTGAGCCTTGTTAAAAACCAAGTGTTGGGTTCTTGGTGATCCTGGTAAAACCAAGTTAGGTTTTTTTGGTGAGCCTGTTAAAACCAAAGGGTGTTGGGTTTTCTTTGGTGATCCCATAAAACCAAAGTATAGAGGTTTTGGATTGTGATCCTGTAAAACAATCCTACTATATTTGGGTGTGAATATAGTGGAAACCCCAAGTGGTACTTGGGTAGTGGACGTAGGAGGTGGGTTGCTCCGAATCACTATAAATCTTGTGTATTTGTGTTGTGCTTCTTTACTCTCTTTTAGCTTCTGCAACTTATTATCTTGTCACAGCACTTAACACTTTCTAAGGGATTTTAAATTGCACATTATCTTGCTTTAAATTTTTAAAATTTCCAATTCACCCCGCTTTTGGGTAGCCACCTAGGAAACAATTGGTATCTGAGTAGTGTCTTTGATTATATTAGAGTAAAGATTGATGGCTCATCCCATCAGTACATCTCTGGCAGAAGGCCAGTCAACTAATAGACCTCCACTATTCACAGGAACAAATTATGCATATTGGAAAGCACGAATGAAAATATATATCCAAGCAGTTGATTTTCAGTTATGGAAGGTCATTCTAAAGGGTCCTTATATTCCCATGACTAAAATTGATAGAGTAGACATTCGTATACTTGAAGAGGATTGGGACGAACATGACATGAAGATGGACGAATTAAATGCCAAAGCCATGAATTTATTGTATTATGCTTTGGATAGTAATGAGTTTAATCGAATTTCTATTTGCTCTTCCATAAAAAAAAATTGGGATAAACTCGAAGTGACCCATGAAGGAACTTCTCAAGTGAAGTCTTCTAAAATTAATCTTCTTGTGCATAGTTATGAACTAATTAAGATGGAACCGAATGAAACAATCTCTGCCATGTTTTCATGTTTCACTGATATTATTAATGCCTTAAAAATTCTTGGCAGGGTATACACTAATCAGATCTAGTGTAGAAGATACTGAGATTTCTTCCGGACAAATGGGATCCGAAAGTGACTGCCATCCAGGAAGCAAAAGATTTGAATACCCTATTGCTGGATGAACTGCTAGGATCTCTCATCACATATGAATTGACCATGTAGCACCGAACTGAAGATGATCAAAAGAAGAAGAAATCAATTGCCTTCAAAGCTACTATGAATTCTAGAAAGGATGAAGAATCGAAAAAAGAAAGCTCCTCCACTGAAAGCGACATGGAAGATGAAGATGTTGCCATGGTCGTCAAGAAATTTAGAAGGTTCTTGGGAAGAAGAAAAGGAAGACACCTCAGAAAATTCCACAAGAACAAAGATTTCAGTAAGGAAAAAGACAAAGAAAAAGAAAAAGAAAAGGAAGTACCCACCTATTATGAATGCAAAAAACCAGGACACATCCGATCAGATTGTCCATTACTAAAAAAAGGCTTTAAGAAAAAGAAAAAGAAAGCTATGGTAGTGACATGGAGTGACAGCGAAGCATCCTCATCAACTGAAGAAGAAGAGACCATGAAATTTACAAATCTTTGTCTGATGGGTCTTGAAAATGAGGTATCATCCTTTGAGCTACCAAGTGAATTTTCATATGATGAATTGAACTCTGCATTTCATGATTTACTTATCAAATTCAAGAAAGCCGAGGTTAAAATTAAATCCTTGAAGAAACAAAATGATGTTTTATCAAAAGATAAGGATGAAACTTTTGAAAAGAATAACATTTTGCAAAAAGAATTGAATAACTTTTCTAACAATGTTATTGCCTTGAAAAATGAGAAAAATATTTTAAAAGAGATAAACAAAATTTTAGTTGTCGAAAATGTAGATTTAAAAAAAAAGGTTGAAAAGCTTAAACCGTTAGTTGAAAAACTTACTTTGAGTTCTAATAAGCTTTAGCTAATTTTGAAAGAACAAAAGAATTCTAAAAGTAAAGCTAGAATTGGTTTTAATGCTTTAAATGATAAAGGAATTTCAGCAACAAGATTTATATCTTCAAAAGCTTCAGCTTTAAATGTTAAATTTAAAAAAGCTTTTCCATCGAAATCTATTTCAGATGGCTTGAAATATGTTCCTAAGAATTCTTGCAAAAATCTTTCAAACCAAACATTTCTGTTTCTACATCTTTCACAGCTTCAAAGCATGCATCATTCAAAAATAATACTTATTTGCTATGCATGTCATAGATTTGGGCATAAATCTTATCAATGCAATTCGTTTAAAAATTCTATAATTGGTGCATTGAAATATAAAACCATTTGGATTCCAAAGGGAACCAATTTTGCTAACCCGAAAGGACCTAAGTTAGCTTGGGTACCTAAAATCACTCCTTGACTATTTTGCAGGATTGTCTTGCAGCCCATAAATTAAAGAAAAGATGGTATCTTGATAGCGGCTGTTCAAGGCATATGATGGGTGACAAAGATTAGTTCATCACCCTATAAATGAAAGAAGGAGGATTGGTTACATTTGGAGATAATGACAAGGAAAAAATAATCATAATCGATAAGATCAAAATAACCCCCTGTACTTTCATTGAAGATTTACTGTAGATAAATTGAAGTATAATTTATTGAGTATTAGTCAATTATATGATAAAGGCTTCAAAGTTATCTTTGAATCTTCTATTTATATAGTAACTAACTCTCTTGATTCTAGCAACAAATTCATTGGCCAGAGACTTGGAAACATCTATGTGGTAGATCTAAATGATCTAGCCTATCCAGTAGCTCCGGTCTAGTAGCAATGAATGCTAAGACCAAGGAGTCATGTTTATTATGGCATAGATGATTAGGTCATGCTAGCATGCATACAATTGCCAAATTAATCTAAAAGAATCTAGTTAGAGGTTTGTCATATTTTAAAGTAGATCTTGATTATGTATGTGATGCTTGTCAACTAAGCAAACAAACTAGGGGCAGTTTTAAATCGAAAAATGTTATTTAAACAACCATACCCCTTGAGCTACTTCACATGGACTTATTTGGACCAACTAGGACCACAAGCCCAGGAGGTATGAAATATGGCCTTGTGATTGTAGATGACTTTTCTAGATTCACATGGGTATTATTTATTGCACATAAAGATGAAACTTTTGATGTATTTAGAGAATTTTATAAGAAAGTTTCAAATAAGAAAAATCTTTCCGTTATTTTAATAAGAAGTGATCATGGAATGAATTTTAAAATCAATTTTTTGATGAGTATTGCACTGAGCACGGCATTGATCACAACTTCTCCGAACACCACAACAAAATGGTGTTGTAGAGAGAAAAAATAGGACTTTGGAAGAAATGGCCCAAACAATGTTGTGTGAAGGTAATCTTCCAAGGTACTTTTGGGCAAAAGCGATGAACATTGCCTGCTATATATTAAATTGAGTTTTAATACGACCAATTGCAAAGAAAACCCACTATGAGCTTTGGAATGGAAGAAAACCAAATATCAATTACTTTCATGTTTTTGGGTGTAAATGCTTTATGTTAAATAATTGCAAAGATAACCTAGGAAAGTTTGATGCAAAATCTGATGAATCTATTCCTTGGTTATTCCTTACATAGTTAAGCATATAGAGTGTTTAACAAGAGGACTCTTACTGTAGAAGAGTCAATTTATGTTATCTTTGATGAAGCTAACCTCTTACCATCTAGAAAAGATGAGTGCGTAGATAATGATGCAGGTACTCTACAAAAGAAAATGAAAGATCTAAGCATACAAGACAAGACAACACAAGATGGAAGTGAAATGGTAAGCAAGGATCATGCTGATTAACCAAAGGAATAGAGGTATGTAACTTCACATCCCAAAGATTTAATTATTGGGGATCCTTCTCATAGCATTAGGACTAGGTCAGCACATAGAGATGCACATGACTACCTAGCCTTTGTATTTCAAATTGAACCACACAGTTTAGAAGAAGCTGAAATTGATTATAACTGGATGATGGCCATGCATGATGAATTAAACCAGTTTGAAAGAAATAAGATTTGGACACTAGTTGATAGACCTAAAGACCACCCAATTATAGGAACCAAATGGGTCTATAGGAACAAACTAGATGAGAATGGCAAGGTTATAAGGAATAAAGCAAGGTTGGTAGCAATAGGATACAATCAAGAAGAAGGTATTGATTTTGATGAAACTTATGCTCCCGTAGCAAGACTAAAGGCCATTAGATTACTTCTTACATTTGCTTGCTACATGAACATTAAACTTTTTTAGATGGATGTCAAAAGTGCTTTTTTAAATGAATTTATTTCTGAAAAGTTTTTGTAGAATAGCCACCAGGTTTTAAAAATCATGCTTTTCCAAATCATATATTTAAATTGAACAAAGCTTTATATAGTTTGAAATAAGTACCTAGGGCCTGGCATGATAGATTGAGCAAATTTTTAATGGAAAATGACTTCAAAAAAGGAAATGTTGACAAAGCCCTTTTTATTAAAAACAAAGAAAATGATATGTTAGTTATACAAATTTATGTTGATGATATAATATTTGGTGCAACTAATGAAAATCTCTGTAGAGATTTTGCTGAACTAATGCAGGGTGGGTTTGAAATGAGCCTTATGGGTGAGCTCAACTACTTCCTTGGATTACAAGTCTAACAAATGAAGGAAGGAATCTTTATAAACCAAGCCAAGTACATTAAAGAAATGATCAAGAAATTCAGCATGGAAATAAGCAAAGAGGCTAACACACCCAAGAGCATTACCTGCAGACTAGACAACGATGAAAGTGGATCTGATGTTGACCAAAAGCTTTATAGAGGTATGATCAAATCCCTTTTATATTTAATAGCCAGTAGACCTGATATCTTGTACAGTGTATGTGTTTGTGCTAGATTTCAATGCAATCCTAAAGAAATACATATGCTTGCTGATTAAAAGAATTCTTAAATACTTGAAAGGGATAAGTAATTTAGGTCCTTTGTATTCTAAAGAATTATCTTTGAACTTAATTGATTTTTTCAATGATAACTATGCTGGTTGCAAAATTAATAGAAAGAGCACTAGTGGTATATGCCAATTTCTAGGGTTGAATTTAATTTCATGGCACTGTAAGAAGCAAAACTCCATAGCATTGTCCACTACTGAGGCAGAGTACGTTGCTGCTGGTAGTTGTTGTGCTCAAGTGTTATGGATTAAACAACAACTAGAAGACTTTGGTGTTACACTATTTAAAACTCCAATCAAATATGATAACACAAGTGCCATTAATTTGACAAAAAACCCTGTTCAACAATCACGAACAAAGCACATTGAGATTAGGCACCATTTCATAAGAGAACATGTATTGAATAATGATATTTTTTTTGAATTCGTGCCAACTGAAAACCAACTTGCTAATATTTTTACCAAATGATTGAATTTTGATAGATTTACAATGATTAGAAGTGAACTAGGATTATGTGACCCTCTCTAGAAATACTCCCATAATCTTAAGGACAAATTATCTAGATAACTTCCTAATCCAAATTTTGTGATAAAATGAGGTTTGATTGAAATCCAAAATTATCATTTTTGTGCTCCCTCTACTCGAGCCGACTCGAGCAGATGAACTGTTGGTCGAGTCGGCTCAGATATCGAGCCATCTCTCTTCAGTTCAAGCCATAGGATTTGATTTTTTCATTTTTACTCTTAAACCCTATTCTACTTCCTCTAAAAACCTTCCAAATACTTCCAAGAACTGCTTCGCAATTTGAATTTCTTCACTCTATGGCACCAAAAAGAGCTGTTAAGAAGAAATTAGGAAGAGTTAGTGATGCGGCTCCATAAGAAAGAAGGACGAAATTCCATGAAGACCATGTTTCCTGGAATCCACCTCAGCCTGAAGAAGAGGCTAGTCCAACTTCTCCCAGTCACCAAATCTCTCTAGGTATGAGACCAATCACCATGGGTAGACGGATTTTATTTGAATATCTGAAGGAGATAGGCTTTGTGATTGGCAATTTAATTGAAAATCAAGGATGGAAGAAATTGTGTTCTCTAGATGTTAAAACCTACCCAAACCTAGTAAGGATGTTCTATGAAAATTTAAGGTTTGGAGAGAACTTCATTGAATCTTTTATTAAGGGAAGAAGGATAATTATATCTACTGAAATTTTGGGAAGTGTTTTGGAAATGCCTTTTGGAGGGACAGAATTTCTGGTACTGAAAGACAGAACCAAAGCACTACAAACAGTTGTAGAGAGATCTGAGGTAAATGAAATAAGAATTCTCAAAGCAAGCATGTTATATATTGAGATAAGAATTCTACATAATTTTATTAGCAGAATCTTTTTACCCAGAATTGGACGTTTTGATTGGGTCAGTGAAAGAGATCTATGCTTTATGGAACTTTTGATTAACAGTGATAAAATCAATTTGCAAGCTATTATGATTTGCCAAATGAAGGAGGCTGTAAGAAAAGTTAAAGCTTGCCTACCCTATGGAATGGTTCTATCACTCTTTTTTCAAAATGCAAATGTAGATCTAACAGGAGAGGACAGCAGGACACTATTCTATACTGATACATACACTGCAAAGACTTTTCAAAGAATGGGATATCTATTGTCAGATGGCACTTGGAAAAAGAAAACCGATGTCCCAGTAGCTGAAGAAACTGAGGAGATTCAAGAACAAACATAATTAGCTGCTGGTGAAGACACTACAGTGCATATTTTAGAACCACAGCCATAGATGGGATCTTTGTACAAGTAGACTTCGACACCTTTTTCCAGACATCTCAGTACCAGATATGCCTGATATACCATGTGGTATAACTACTTTTACTCCATCTACTGATGTTCCTATTCAAAGTCACACCACTACTACTCCTGCTATAGATAATTCATTGTTACAAGACTTCATGACACAACAAATGAATAACATGACTGAAACTATCAAGTCACTATGGTTACAATGTTTGGAGAACTTTAAAAGTCAGTTGATGATAGACTAACTCAATTTGGAGGGCAGATAAATGATCTGAAGAAAAGAATAGACACACTTGAAACCTCCAAGATTGCAACTGGTGCAACCGAAACTAATCTACAGCCAATCCTTTAATTGATTGCATCAAGTTCTGAATCTACTAAAAACTCAATCACTCAAGTTCTAGAAGCGTATAGAACTGAAATGGACAACTTGAGAACAAGAATGGGGTCAGTTGAAGCAGGAAAAAGGATAGAGGATGATTATACCAAAGGTATTGGTATAATTAGAAGTGAGTTTGGCAGATTAAGAGGATCAGTAGAGGCATTTGCCAATGTTCAAGCCACAGAATTGTTTACATTGCAAAAAGAAGTGGCACAAATAAAAGAATCAATAGAAGATTTAATTGCCTCTAAAAGAACTAAGAAAGTGGAAGCATAACTCAAATCTGTGAACAGCCTCTTGTGGAAGATAATGACTAAGATTGAAGAAATTCGAGATGCTCAGAGCACTCCTCCTCCTTCTTCTTCTACACCTTTTCCTAGTCATTCTACTCATCCTAGATAGCCTACTCCACACCTTAGGCCACAAGGAACCCATTATATACCATAATTTGTTGACCCAATTGCTTCTATACCACCTGGTATTCAAATTCCAGGTCAACATTCACATCCTAGGGTAAACATAGATAGTGATTAAATGTATTACTCATCACTTTGTACTTTGTACTGAACTCTTTTAAGTACACATTTTGTTTTATTTCTCTATGAATGTGTATGTTCAAATTGTTCATACAATGACTAATTTTTAATTAGCATTTCAAGATGAATATGAGAAAGTGAAATTATCTCAAACAAATCTTAAATACTTTCTCATTTTTTTTCTAAGCTTAACTCCTACTCTACCTTTTTGATTGATTGACAAAAAGGGGGAGAATGGTATGCTATGAAATATTTGCATGAATGAAAAGAATGAAAAGGAGAAAATATTTTCATGATTATATATTTGTTCTAATACATAAATCCTGAAAGCTAAACTGAAATTAAGCTCGATTCATTATGATACACATTTAAGAGGCTCTGATACACAATGATATATATTTATGATACATAATGTTTTAAGTTTTGACTTTTAATAGCTCTGATGCTTAATGAAGAAATATTGTGAGCTCTGAAAATACATAGAAAGTAAGTCAAAACATGGAGTATCTTACTGAGGGAGAGATTACCTCTCTATGCCCTAATTCTCCTTTCATTATTTGGCACCACCTAAAGTCAATCTATTTTGCTTGTTCATATATACTTGCAAATATGATTATATAAGTAAATGTAAAGTGTTATATTGATTTTTCATGCCCAGTATTTTGTCATCATTAAAAAGGGGGAGATTGTTAACCCCATAAGTGATTTTGATGATAACTAAACATTGGAGCATGTATATTTCTTTCTGACAATGCAAGTATTTTACAAGTTTTTGTAGGATGGATTAATTGTTCAAACTTCAACTCCTACACTTATGTTTTCTTATTTGAGTTGTGTTGTAATGTGTTTTTGTAAAGAAGAATCCAATGAAAAAGCTAAGAAAAAATTATATAAAGGGGTTACTTCTGTGTATGTGTGCCTTGAAATTAGTTTTGAGTTGGTATGCTTGAAAATGTAAAGAGTTGGTAAGAGTTTTTCTTTAATTTCAAGTGTAAAAATCATGAAGAAGATACTCGAGCCGACCCAACTTGTTGAAGAGCCAACTCCATTTACTGGCACACAGCAAGGATTCTGGAATGCAACAATCCAAGCTGACTCTAACGTAACCAAGCCGACTCTAGTGAATTCGAGTCGACTCCTCCAGAGTCCAGATTCTGAAGATTTCTGAGAAAAGCCAGGCGAGCTGACCCGGACCAGAAAGAGCTGACTCTGCCAAACCTAATTCTAAAAGTCTAAGAAAGCTAGCCAACCCGAACTGCATCGAGCCGACTCTTCAAGAGTGAGGATTTCCAAACTAGAGAAGAAGAGCCGACCCAAGCTGAAAAGAGCCGACTCCTCGAGTTCAAATTTTTCAAAAAAAGAAGTTCGAGCCGACCCAAGCTATCAAGAGTCGACTCGTCCAGAGTGATGTTTTGCACCCTAAGACAAAGAGCCGATTGCAATTAAGATTTGGTGACTCGACCTATAAACTCGAAGGATCCGAGCCGACTCGAGCAAATTCGAGCCGACTCGAACGTCATTTCCAAGTATCTAATGGCTAGTTCCAGAAATTTTTTTTGAATGCCAAAAAGTGCTCTAATGTTCACAAGTCACATCTCAACGGTCAAAAATGTCTCTAACTGCTTGGGAGTGATGGAAGACTTTATAATTGAAGGATTTGAATTTCTTAAAAAGAAGAAATAAGGGAGTTCTTAAAAAGAAAAGAGAGCTTCATTGAATATTCTACCAACCAACAGTAAAAGAGTACAAGAGCATTCAAGCTAGACTTCAAGACTTCACCAACTCTGATTTGAAGTTTGAAGCAACTTTGGGAAGAAGCCACTGAAGCAATTAAAGCTTATTCAAGTGCATTCAAGTGGACTTCCATCAAGCTGCACCGGCAACTATCTGATAATTTGAGTTTGTCATTTTTATTGCATTTCTTTCAATTTATTTTTGAATTGTTGGATTATTGGTGAGCCCGGTTGAAAAACCAAATAGGTTCTTGGTGAGCCTTGTTAAAAACAAAGTGTTGGATTCTTGGTGATCCTGGTAAAACCAAGTTAGGTTTCTTTGGTGAGCCTGTTAAAACCAAAGGGTGTTGGGTTTTTTTTGGTGATCCCATAAAACCAAAGTGTAGAGGTTTTGGATTGTGATCCTGTAAAACAATCCTACTGTATTTGGGTGTGAATATAGTGAAAACCCAAGTGGTATCTTGGATAGTGGACGTAGGAGCTGGGTTGCTCTGAACCACTATAAATCTTGTGTGTTTGTGTTGTGCTTCTTTACTCTCTTTTAGCTTCTACAACTTATCATCTTGTCACAGCACTTAACACCTTCTAAGGGATTTTAAATTGCACATTATCTTGCTTTAAATTTTTAAAATTTCCAACTCACCCCCCTCTTGGGTAGCCACCTGGGCAACATAGATAATGTAAATAAAATTTGAGTTGCAAAAGAAATCACATCTACTAACCCAAAAGGATCCAAGATGGCTTAAGTATCTAAAGTTTCTACTTGACTTGTTTTTTAGGTGTGTCCTACAACTAAGGAGAAGAAAAGATTATGGTATCTAGATAGCGGTTACTCAAGATATATGATAGAAGATATAAAGCAATTCACATCTCTAAAAGTATTAAATGGGAGTAATGTGACTTTTGGTGATAATAAAAAGAACATTGATCATAACTTTTCTATACCTAGAATACCTCAACAAAATGAGATTATAAAAAGAAAAAAATGAGATTTTAGAAGAAATGGCATGCACCATGATATATGAAAATGACTTCTTAAGATTTTTCAGATGGAAGCAATTAACATGGCATGTTACATTTTAAATCGAGTTTTGATCCATCCAATTTTAAATAAAATAGCTTATGAGCTTTGAAAAGGTAGAAAACCTATAATAAAATATTTTCATGTTTTTGGATATTGTTGTTTTATTTTAAGTAATGGCAAAGATAATCTAAGTAAATTTGATGTTAAGTCAAATGAGGATATCTTTCTAGGATACTTCACATTTAGCAAGGCGTACAGGGTCATCCATAAGAGAACTCTTATTGTTGAAGAATCTATGCATATTATCTTTGATGAGTCTAATAATAAATCTTTAAGAAAATAAGATGCTCTAGATGACGAAACATGATTTCAAAGGATCAAGAAGCTGACTCTAAATGATGCACCCTCCAAGGATCTTGAAGAAGATCAAAACAAAGAGAAAGAATAAGAACAAAGACCTTCATCAAGTCCTAATGATCTATCAAGATAGTGGAGGTTTGCTTATGGACATCCTAAAGAACAAATTATAAGTGATCCATCAAAATGGATAAGGACTCAATCCTTTCTTACAAATATGTGTAATTACTTAGCTTTTGTATCTTAAATTGGACCAAAAAATATTGAAGAAGTTAAAAAATATCCTAATTGGATAAATATAATATAAGAAGAACTAAATCAATTTAAAAGAAATAAGATTTGGAGTTTAGTAGGAAGACCATCTAATACATCAATAATTGGTGCTAAATAGATATTTAGAAATATGTTAGATAAAAATAGAATAATAACTAAAAAAAAGCTAGACTTGTAGCTAAAGTATATAATCAAGAGGAAGGCACTGATTTTGATGAAACCTTTATTCCTGTTGCTAGATTAGAGGTAATTAGATTACTACTTGCATTTGCATGTTTCATAAATTTTAAACTATTTGAAATAGATGTTAAAAATATATTTTTGAATGGATACATAGAAGAAGAGGTTGAATAACCACCGGGTTTTGAAAATCATACCTTTTCAAATTATATTTTTAAACTTTATAAAGCTATTTATGGTTTAAAACAAGCCTTACATGTATGGTATGATAGGTTTAGTAAATTCTTACTTGAAAATAGTTTTACTAGAGAAAATGTTGATATTACCTAGTTTTTGAAAAGAAAAATGATGACTTGTTAGTAGTTTAAATTTATGTTGATGATATTATATTTAGTACCACTAATGAAGTTCCTTGTCAAGAGTTCACCAAATTTATGCAGCAGGAATTTAAGAGGAGAATGATGGGAGGGTTAAATTTCTTTCTCGAACTCCAAATTATGCAAACTAAAGAGAAAATTTTTATCAACCAAGTAAAATACACAAGAGAGATATTAAAGAAGTTTGGGATGGAGACAATAAAACCACTTGGCACACCCATGAGTCTCTCATGTAAGCTTGACAAAGATGAGAATACTAAGAGTATTGATCAAAAATTATATAGAGGTGTTTTTGACTTTTCACTGTATCTCACTACTAATTGACTAGACATTATGTTTAGTATTTGCATATATGCTAGGTATCAGTCAAATCCTAAAGAGTTTTATTTATTCACTATTAAATGCATACTTAGATATTTTTCTAGTACTATTGATATTGATATTTGGTACTCTATACAATCTTCATTTGAGTTTATTGTATATTCTGATGCTGATTTTGTTAGATATAAGTTAGATAGACAGAGCACTAATAGAACTTGGCAATTTCTTGGAGTTAATTTAATCTCATGGTTTAGCAAGAAATAAAATTTAGTTGTACTATCTATGACCGAGGCCAAGTATATAGTAGTTAGAAGTTGTTATGCTCAAATCTTGTGGATTAAACAACTCAAAGATTTTGATATTAAATTAAAAAAATTTTTCATTAGATGTGATAATACAAGTGCAATCAATTTAACTAAAATCCTATTCAACATTTAAGAAGTAAATACATTAAGATAAGACATCACTTCATAAGAGATCATGTACAAAATGGTAATATATTGCTTGATTTTATATGTACTGATAAATAATTAGTAGATATCTTTACCAAATCCCTTAATAAAGATAGATTTTGCATGATTATAAGAAAATTAGGAGTGATAGACCCATTCAAGTAGAACCTTCATGTCCTCTCTAGTTTAGTCCTTTGTAATCTCATTGAAAACTCATCTTTTTGAATCATCATAAACCTTCTAGCATCATTTACAAAACCCCCTTAATTCCTTTTTCTATAGAAAAATTAGAATCCAAGTGTCGACACTTGCAATTTCATCAAGTATCGACTCACCAAAGTATTGACACTTGAGCAAATTGCAAGTGTCGACTCACTAGTGAAAATCCTATTTTAAATAGGGCTTGACCATGGCTTCCACTTTTCCATTTTCTCACTCCTAAGTTTCCCAAATTCACTCATCTTGCCCTCCAATAGTAGGATTAGTGATCTTGGCCTTCCATTTTTGGTTTTCCCCATCTTGTTCATGTGGTTTTAAGGATGGGACCCCATAACAAACTCGCACACCAAGCCAAAAGAACAAGGCCAGGTAATTCTTATGGACACGAGCAATGATCCAAGGCTTAACAATCCAAGGCTTAACATGACCCTGATGAGTGAAGGGAGACTAGTCCTCATCCACCTCCTTCGCTAGCAGCTAATTGGATGTCCAGGAAAGCCATCACTAGCAAGCAAAAAATTGATTTTGGGTATTTTGATCGAGAGGGATCTTTCATTGATAAGTGGATTCGAGTAGCTGGATATGAGTTGTTTTGTTCGATGATGGAGAGGGACTACTCGCACCTCATCCAAGAGTTTTATGGCTCCATGGCTCAGGTTGCTGATTGTTGCACTGTAGTAGTGAAAGACATCTAGATTTTTGTGACTGCACATATGCTAAGTAGACTTTGGGAGATTCCAATTTGGGGCATAACTATTGATAGTCTAGGGAAAGAGATATAGGGTTCAAATGCATTCAGGGGAGAGAGGATATATGGAGCATTTCCATAATGGTTGCTAATAGGCTCTCGGTAGAGATGCGGTAACTTCATCATATCACCACACACATTCTCATATCAAAGACTGGTTGGTTTGATTTTATAATAGAGCCTGAGCTAATACTTATGACTATCCTAGTGTAGAGGATGGCAGTCAACCTTCTTGGATCATGGCTCATCAAATATAGGAGGCAGCGACCAGTAGACAACTATGCTTGCCATATGGGATGGGGCTGACTAAAGTGTTCCATGCTTTGGGTATCTCACTTGAGGGCAAAGCCTTCAAGGAGATCTTGAATATTGATACTTATGATTACTGGTCCCTTCACAGGATGGGATACTAGAAGAGCAGTGGGAGATGGATCAAGAGAGGCTCAGGACAGAAGGCAGAGCCAGATTCTAAAGATAAGATCTGAGCTACTAAGGACCTTTTGAGCTAGTTGATGATGGTGCATGCAAGGCAAAGCCAGTAGATGACAATGCAGCTGAGGTGGAGAGATTTGAGCTAGATACAGCCCTTGTTCCTACACACACCAAGACTCCAGGTCATTTAAAAATGCAGACTCCCATAGCAACTCCTCTAAGAGCTTAGATAGATGATGATATATAGGAGAGGGTTAGTTTTATTGTTAGCATGGTCAGAGAAGATATTCATATACTATCTATCAGAGTTGATCGAATGCAAATAGAGATGCATCTTTTAAGGACTCACACTGATGATGCTTTGGGGTAGCTTAGGGAGAGGATGGAGACAGGATTTATGGAAATCCTAGTTTCTATCCGATGCTTAGCTCCAGCTCCAACTCTAGTAGGTTAGTCTGACCCTCCACTAGATTCTACACCATCTCCACCACTTGTGAATCATTCCTTAGTAGTAGTAGATCATCTAGCTCTAGAAGATCCTTTAGCACTAGCATCTGATCCCAATCTTTTAGACCTCACTCGTCAGACTAGACTCCAATTCCACCATCAGGCCATACTCCTACTATATCTAGGAGTCAGACTACTAAGACCTTAGGATCTTATATTCTAGGGTTTCATCATTCTAGTCCATCTCACAGGACTAGTAGTATGACTCATAAGACCCCTAGGTCCATAGCCCCTAGGATTATGGCTCCTATAGTCTTAGATCTTCTATCTGATGAGGAGTAGCCTCATAGATGTTATCCCTAGGATTGTTATCTTACATTTGACTGTATCTTGCTTATGATGTCCTATAGAACATCTATTTCATTGTACTTTGATATCCGCAGAACATCAACTTTGTACTATAGCATATATTTATATATATTTCATGTTTTCTCTTCATCTTGATCCTCTATATAAATGGAATTTTCTTTCCAATGTTTATTCTAATATAATTACTAAATATCTTATTTGACACATTATGAAGTGATCTTTATTTCTCCATGCTCTGATACACTATGAAGTGATCCTAACTATGCACATAAACAGGGAGAGGAAATAAAAAAGGGGAGTAAAAACAAAGGAAAGTAAAAGAGAAAGTAGAAGTATTAGTACTAAGGAAAAACCTAGGCAATTGATTGTATGATGACAAAAAGAGGGAGTAGAAGTAATGGTATATAAGAAAGCAAATAATAACATCAAATTGTATTTTTTTTAACATGTGAAAGGGGGAGATTGCCTATTTACATGTGAAAGGGGGAGAAAAATTGACAATTTAAGCCTAGTTCTCATCTTTTATTTTTTACTCTAATATATTTTTAGCACTCCTTGATATTTTCTAATATATATTAAAATATTTATATACTTGCTCTAATACATTAACATGTGTATTGATACATCGCTGATACATAGGTAAATTGCTCAAAACATTGATATTTAAGAGGATGTTCATGAACTCAATACATTAATGCACTAATACTTAAGTTCTTGCTCTGATACTTCAACTTATGATAAACAATTATGTTCCAACACACTTATGCTTTGATAATTTTGAGGAACATTGGCAGTAAATCATCTTAACACTTAAAAATTTGAATCAATCTTATCATGGTACAAATTTTCATAATTAAGTCCCACATACTCTGATACCTTAAACTCTTTATACTTATATACTTAAAGTTTTATCATCACCAAAAAAGAAGAGATTGTTGACTCCAGCCTTGATTTAGATGAATAATAAAATATTGAGTATATATAAAGTACTAATATTTTTGTTAGAGTTGTGAGATAAATATTTTAGGTACCCTTTAAACTTATAAATGATGAACTGAATTGATTAACCCTTAGGCAAGAAAATTTTATATTTTTGGGATGTCTTCACAAGTGAAAAGCCAAGGAAACAATGTTTTATTGGATAATTGAAGGTTGGAATAGAAGAATACATATCAAGGTTTCAAAATTCAAAGTTTGGCAAACATTTTTGAAGTGGCATAGGTTATAGTGTTGACTCAAGGATTTCAAGTGTCGACCCTTAGAAAAGCTACAAAAAAAAAAAAAGTAGTGGCACACAAAGTTTCAGCTGACATGTCTAAGTGTTGACACTTACTATTCAAGTATCAACTCATAGTGTTAACTCATAGGTCAGCTCATATATCAAGTGTTGAAGCTACAAGAAATAATAGAAAGCTAAATTGTTGTCATGGACTTTAAGTATCGATACATGGACTCCAAGTATCAACTCAAGGATCGACTCATGACTAGAGTATTGATATCACAGGATGATGATTCTAGAGAGTAGTATATTTTAGAATAGCTTAAGTATCAACTCCTGGACTTTATGTATTGGCTTATAGATTGAAGTGTTGATACTTATAGATTTGACATCACAATTATGACTATTTTTAGAACTACAGAAAGTTGGACATTGTATCAAATGGCTAGTTCTTTCTCTCTAATAGCCATAAATGATTTTTTGAAGACTTTGAGTATATTTATTTCTCACCAAATTCATCGAAGAAGTAAGAGAAATCTAGAAAAAGTCAAGCGCTTCCAAGAAAATCTTCCAAGAACTAACTTCCAAAAAGAAAAGTCTTTGTTTTTAAAGTGTGTGCCTTCAATTCTCCAACCTTTAATCATTGCGATCATAGAGGCATTCCATTGAAGAAGACAATACAAAGATTCTACCAACGAGCTTCATCAACTTTTCTTTTGCTCTTATAGAGAGCTTTTAGGCTTTCATCCTTTTGTATTTTGGTTTTTAGTTGTAACTAGTTTTAAGGAGATTGAAGCTAAGGGATAGGCCCTTCCAAGTCTTTAAATTGGATTGTAAGCCTAGGATGGCTTGTTGTAAGGTTGTGTTAGTGAGCTTAAGGGAGAAAACCAACAAGGAATTGATTTATGAGCCTAAAAAATAAATCAGCTAAAATCTTGAGGGATTATAGTGAAAATTTCAAGAAGTTCTTGGAGAGTAGATGTAGGTTCTTTAGTGTACCAAACAACTATAAAAGCTTGTGTTTGTGTGCTTTGTTCTTCTCCTTCTCTTTTTATTTAAAGCATTGCATATAGTTACATTCAGTATATATATATTTGTAATACAATCACTTCATTGATTTCAAAATTTGGTACATATTTCTTAAATTTTTGAAAACCCAATCCATCCCCCCTCTTGGGTTGCTTCATTGGGTAACAAGGTATTGACTCAAGAGTGCAGACTGAAAGAATAGGTCTTTTTTCACTCTCTATGAGTTGATGTCATAGGGTCAAGTGTCAACTCATGGTGACTTGACCCATGGGTGAGTCAACACTTAACCAGAAAGTGTTGGCTCATAGCAAAGAACAGAATATTCTAAAGTTGAATTTATTGTAAAATTGTTTTATAATTAAAATTTTGAAAATATTTCAATTTGATAAGTTGATAAACTTAATTAGAAATTAAGTTTTAAAGACTAAAAGATTTAGATTTGAGAATGAAAGATCTTAAGTCATGTTTCATAATCCTTTGGGTCATGGATTAGCTTGAGTCAAGTTCTTTAATTGGATTAGACCTAAGATTAGAAAAATATTGACTTAAGAAAAGAAAATCGAAATCTAATCAAGTATCGAGTTAGATCTCCTTCTCACTTAGACATTCACAATAGTTGTAGTTTGATTAAGTCCATGCTTCTAATTGGACCTGATAGTGGCTTAGTGGTTAGACTTGAGCTATTAGGCTAGTGTAATCAAATTTGATGAACCAATTGATGTCTAAGGTAAGTTTGGTAGTTTGATCATAGTTCTTGGGGCTACCTCTTACCTAGCTAACTTGTTGGTATCTAAACAAAGAGGTTAATGGTGCAACCCTTCTATTGATCTCACTTACCTGGCCAATGTGGTCAATCAAAGGTTGATCATATAGCTTATTGATTTGAGTAAACCCTTGCCATTAAGGTGGATAAGTTTCTAGGTTACGATTGCATAGTGGAAGATAGGATTTTAAAAATTTATCCTTAAAATCTTAGTCAACCAAAATCCTAGACCCAGGACCCCTTGATTATATCAATTAATAAGGCAATATATAAGGATATAAAAGAATACCTGTAATGCTTGTATCCTTAATTCCATAAGGCACATAAGTGTATGCCATCCAGAGGTGATCCACATAATAACTAGATCAAAGAAGCACTCCTACTTCGTGCTTGACTAGATTCTCTTCCTGGTAGCCTTTCTTCCTTTAGTAGCTTTTTCTCTCATCTAGGATGTTTTCCTTCTGAAGAGCACTTCAAAACCTCTTAAAATCTTCCTTACAATCATATTGTCCTTTTTAATTCTGTTCTTAAGTCCTTATCTTAAAATGGTGGGCTTGTTTTAAAATAAAAGACTTGTCCTAACAAGGAAAGGAAGAGAGTTGTTAGCACAAACTTTGGATACCTCGGTCTCTTTCACCAAAGCCTTTAAATAAGAGGAGAGTAGGCATCAATCACACCACTTCTTAGCCCTTAATTTGATATACAATATACCAAATAAGACCCTTCAAGCAGAAGGAGTCTGATGGTAGAAAGGTGCGATGAAACACCATAAATATACGATGTTTCATAAAAACATTATGCCAAGAGTTGCTTATTGCAACTCTTCGAGAAAATCTGATAAGTTGGTCTTTAATTAAATATTTAAAGACCTGGTCCATTTTCCAATAGGCATATAAATGAATGTGGCTTATCTGGAAAAATGTGATCAGGAAATAGAAGGACTCTTGTCCATTCCAAATTTCATATTATTTCATGCACCAAAAATTATTCATCCCAACCTTGAATTATCGCCTACTTTTAAATATTTTGACCAGTCAAGCTTATCCAATTGGATGTGGAATGAAGACAAGAGGTACTGCACTCTATCTAGAAAAAATGATTAATTTACAGAAGGACAGTTGGTACTTCTGCACGTCCATTTTGTGTGCACACCAATATTAGTGCCAAGAGTTCTAGCCCTTGGGACTCTTGGTTCTAGGCATGGATAAGGGCTATAAATTTTAGATAAAATTCAACTCAATTGCCCCACTTAAGGCTCAACCTAATTTAAGTCCTACTTAAATTAGTTGGCCCAAATATGGTATGGACACCAGGGCCAGAAAATATTGACAGGTTAAACCCACATCTCTATGGATCACCTGTGAATAAAGCCCTGGACCCAATCCCTTTTTCTATGTAAATATTTTATTTTAAATTCTATTATTTTGGTTTAGTTAAGATTAGCCCTTTTTACCAACTATAAATAATGTTTTGTTATTTAGCCTTTTGGGTTAAATCCTTTTTACCTCATTATTCAAAACAGAATTTATAAGTTGTGTCAAACCTTGTTGGGCCAAACCCTGGTTACTAATCTATTCTTTATGTTACATAAGGTTAAGCCAATTGATCAATTGATCAATTGGGCTTTAGTTATTTGGTTTGAGTCCTGTAAAAATTAGTTATTGAGTCTTGTATTATAAGGGGGACCCAATTGACGTCCCATGTGCATCCAATTGAAGACCCATGTGCTAGTCCAAGACAAGCCATGTGCTAGGCCAAGTCAATTTATTTTTGGCACCATCTTTGCTAGATTTTTAGACATCATTGCCATATCACCAGGGGACATCAGCACATGTCATGTTTGGACATGGCATGCCACTTCATTTTGGAACAAGAACACACTCCATATCACACTTCTTTGGCCGGGCCATGTGAGAAAGATTTAGCGCCAACATGAGAAATATTTGGTGCCTCCTTTTTAAGATGAGTAAGTGTGAAGGACTCCTCTTAATTGGCACCTTCCATCTCAAGTATTTCACACCAAAAGCATAGAAGTCAACCAAGAAATTTCAAAGGTGTTTCAAAATATTTGCTCATCCAAGTGGAGAAGGTTCGAAGGTTTTCTTACTACAAAAGTTTTGATAAAGCAGGTTGGAAGCTGCTTAAGTTCCTAGGACTCAAGAGTCTCACCAAAACTCTGGAGTCTTCTTCAATCCAAACTGAAGAGTGTATTCACATACAAAAGTCCAAATCAGCCCAACAAGCAAGAGTCCAAGATGCCCAAAAGTAGGACTCTAGGAGTTGTATTCCAAGGGAGCACAAGTCTAGTCTTTGTGTCCCTTACAACACTGGTTATGGGTCTATAAATATCCCATCAACCCTCGTAATTTATGAAATTATTCATTCATCAATAAAGAAATTCTACCAAATTTTTCTTCCTTTGCTGTGTGCATCACGGGGTGTGAGGCCCTTTTTCCTTTATTCTTCGGAACATCGTGGGGTGCGAGGCCCTACTTATCCAACCGACAAGAAGATCCAACCATCACTTCCAACCCTTCTCTTTCCTTCTTCCTTTATCATTGCTGATTCCTAACTTGAATTTCCTTTGTTGAGTGTTTACAGGTGATCAAGAATCAAAGTTAGGAGTTCTTGCCTCGGAACCAGCATCGCATGGAAAATCGAAGCCCGAGATCAAGTTCTTGAAACCCTGCCATGACAATCCTAAGAGTTCTATTAGATCCGAAGAATAGATCTTCATTGGTAACTTTAAACCTATTCCCCTTCTTTAGTTTCTAATTAGTTGAAAGTTAATCCTAGTTTCAGTAGTTTCTTAGCCACCAGATTTTGCTTTCCTAGTTATTTTGTTAGGTTTACTTGTGCGGGTAGTAATTAAATTTGTTTCCTGCGCTGTCTCCTTTAGGTCTTCTTTTAAAAATCTAAAAAATAAAAAAATTATTCTCTGATAATCATTATTAATTAGACTTTTACTATTTTTCCCGCATCAATTTTGGTATCAAAGTAGGTTAAACTAGGGTTTAATATCTCTTGTACTGATTTAGTTTCTCTTTAAGTACTCGGATCAGGTGCTTCACCATGGCCATCATAGAAAAAAGTAGGGTTGCAAGACCTTCACCTCCCATTCAAATGGGATTTCTTATGGTGTGTAGGGTTGCCATTGTGAATTGACCCTTGAAGAAGAAAATAAAGAGATAGGCATCTTTAGGGTTTATTTTCTGCATCACGTCTGTCATAGTATATGGTCTGTTGTTTTAATTATTTCTATATGTAGGTAATTCAAAATTGCATAATTCTTATTTTTTTTGATCCATCATAATAGATAATATTTTTTAGAATTTTCTTATGAATTACTTCGATAAGTAGATTTTTTGCTCTCTAGAATACTACCTGAGAACAGATCTGCCCTAAATTTCAGCAATTCTAGTTTAGGGTTCTTTTTTATAAATTTTACATATTTTAAATTCCTGCATCTTAGGGTTTTTTCTACAAAATATATCTCTGCTAAAAAACAAAAGAACAAAATTAAAAAAAAAATAATTATTTTTATTTTTTTGTTATTTTAATTATTTTAGTTTGATTGCATCTAGGGTTTCATCTTGTGTGTACATCATCAAGTAACCTAATCTTAAGGGCACTTGAGCATCTCAGATCAGGGCAGGAGCTCATCACCTATCCTGGGCCCACAACAACTATTTTTGCATCTGTGTCTAACCCAAATTAAAATTCAATTAGACTTAATTGCTCTAGTGAGCTATAGACACCAACAAGTCAGGTTCCAAGTATTATGTGTAAGCTAGTACACCCAATCCTTTGATTATCACTTGAATCTGGTGTCTAAGGCTAGAGGTCCAGAGGCAAACATTCTAAGTGGTTTCATGGTTTGTAATTAGGAACCTGTGAGAGCAGGGGGGGCCTCCCATGACCCCACCTCTTACCTGGCCAGTGGACAGGGTAATTACTGAATTGGTTGTAATTTGAGCTGACCCATTGTACTTGATCTCTAGGTCTAGGAAACCCTAGTCCGAGTAGAGTTCTGTGTGTCTGCATTGCATAACCATTAGATTAAGAGTCTGACCCAACCAGTAGTCTCACCTTAACCTAGTGTGACCATGGAGTCTAACCTTGAGACCTTCCTTAGGACCTTCACTGAACAATGTACCCAAATAAATTATAGGTTTGATCGACTAAATGACCGACTAGGTAACCTAGAGGCAAACCATAAGACCCATCTTGAACCTAAATTTGAGACACACCCTGATCCATTCCTAGAGCCCAATCCTAGGATAGCCCTTCACCATGACCAATCTGGGATCTTAGTGTAAGGAGACCCAATTATGATTCCATAGACCAGGATGAGAGAACCACTAGGAATTTTAGGGTAGAAGCACCTACCTTTAGTGGTGATCTTGATCTTGAGGATTATATTAATTAAGAAGAAGGTATGGGTCTATGTTTTGAGAAGGAACTAATATTTGAAGGAAGTTAGTTTAACTTTGCTAAGCTTAAGTTAGTATGCTAGGCTAGAATTTATTGGGATGATATTGAAAGAATAATCACACAAAGAAGAGACATACCCATAACTACCTGGAATGACATGAAACTTAAACTTAGAGAAAAATACCTACCCAGATCATATGAACCTAGTTCCTATGCACCTAGATCCTTTGAACCCAGCTCTTATGAACCCAAATCCATGACCTATATATTTGAGCCCCTACCCTATGAACCTAAGAAACCCATAACCCCTAGGTATCAATCTAGTGTTAGTCAAGCTTCCCTTAGTCAGCCAGAACCCACTAGGATCAGTACACCTAGTCAGAACCTTGGAATCAGTCCTCCTCTCCTTAATCGACCCACCTCTACTACCTCATTGGTTCACCAAGCTGCCATTGTAGTGGAAGTTTATGAAGCTAATGTGAGCTTAGTAGATGAGTATGTAGATGAGGAGATATAGGAGGAAGACCTAGAGTTAAATAATCCTGACCATACCCAAACTAAGGCCAACCCAGAGTTAATTGACCCTGACCAAATTGAAATTGTACTGGTACGATCTTTAAAAAAAGAAACTCATGAGGAACCTAACCCTACTACTGAGACCTTGCCTGGGAAAATCCTAGAAAAGAGTCAAGCTATAGAGCTTAGTCCTAAAGTAATCAGTGAGGACTTGATTTTTCCAAACCAGCAATCTTAGGAAGAATTCACTCCATCAGTCCCCATTGAAGACCTTTTTCCTGAAATTCTTGACTCATCTTTTCTTCAGGCTGACCCTTTATTCCCTATACGTGTGAATTTATGTCTAGCCTTTAAGGTCAACCCCATTAGTCAGGGATTGTTCTATGAACCCTTTTTTATTTCCTACCCTACCAAGTCATCCCCGAATCTACTTATTTTCTACCTTTTCCTAAAACTTTCCATGTTTCTAGAACCATTAGATTACATTTTGTAGAGGTTAGTATGTTGCTTAAGCCCATTGAGCATGATAGATTTACAACCTATTTCTGGCAGACCTTATGGCATTTAGTAGGAGTCCATGCACCATTCTCATCTGCATGTCACCCACAAGCCAATGGGGAAACTCAGTTATAGCATAGAGTTTACATGCATGTCAATAATAAAAAAAATTAAATATTGAAAGCAATGAATATTTTTAAGAAAAAAAGAAGACTCAAGGAATATGAAGAAGGAGACTTTATTATGGTTTGATTATGACCTGAACGATTCTTACCTGGAACCATGAAAAAATTATATGCTTGTAGTAGTAATCCGTACAAAGTAATTAAGAAAATTGGACCTAATGCCTATGTGATTGAATTGCCACCTGAACTAGGCATTAGCTCTACTTTCAATGTTTCAGACCTTATCGAGTATAGGGAGCCAACGTTGATTCCTAGTAAGCCATTTGGGCCTAATCCTGTCCTTGAGAGTGAACAAAGCCAAGTGTGTCCACTTACCATACCACCAGCCCAGAAAGACAAGATTGAGTGAATCTTGGATGACAAGATCATTGCTACCCGAGGCAAAGATTACCAGCGATATCTGGTTCGTTAGCAAGGGCGACCTGAGTCTGATGATTCTTGGATCACCAGAGAGGACTTACTAAGAGTTGACCTAGACTTGCTAGAGCACTATCATAGCAACTTTGATCCATACTCAACAGGGTCGAGTTTCTCCCATCCGGAAAGAATTGGTGTGGACACCAAGACCAGAAAATATCGACAGGTTGAACCCACATCTCTGTGGATCACCATGAATAAAGCCCTAGATCCAACCTCTTTTTCCATATAAATATTTTATTTTAAATTATATTATTTTGGTTTAGTTAGGGTTAGCCCTTTTTATTAACTGTAATTAAGGTTTTGTTATTTAGCCTTTTGGGCTAAACCCTTTTTATCATATTTTTCAAAATCTAATTTATAAGTTGTGTCAAACCCTGTTAGGCCAAACCCTAGTTACCAATCAATTCTTTTTGTTACATAAGGTTAAGCCTTTTGATCAATTGATCTATTGGGCTTTAGTTATTTATTTTGAGTCCTGTAAAAATTAGTTATTGAGTCCTGTATTATAAGGAGGACCCAATTGATGACCCATGTGCATCCAATTGAAGACCAATGTGCATCCAATTGAAGACCTATGTGCTAGCCTTAGACAAGCCATGTGCTAGCCCAAGACAACCCATGCGCTAGTCCAAGACAAGCCATGTGCTAGGCCAAGTCAATTTATTTTTGGCACCATTTTTGCTTGATTTTTGGACATCACTGCCACATCACTAGGGGACATCAGCATATGTCATGTTTGGACATGGCATGCCACTTCATTTTGGGACAAGAACACACTCCATATCACACTTCTTTGGCCGGTCCATGTGAGAAGGATTTAGCACCAACATGAGAAATATCTGGCGCCTCCTTTTTAAGATGAGTATGTGTGAAGGACTCCTTTTAATTGGCACCTTCCATCTCAAATATTTCATGCAAAAAGCAAAGAAGTTGACCAAGCAATTACAAAGGAGTTTCAAAATATTTGTTCATCCAAGTGGAGAAGGTTGGAAGGTTTTCTTACTACAAGATTTTGATAAAACAGGTTGGAAGCTGCTTAAGTTCTTAGGACTCAAGAGTCTCACCAAAACTCTTGAGTCTTCTTCAATCCAAACTGAAGAGTCCACTCACATACAGAAGTCTAGATCAGCCCAACAAGCAAGAGTCCAAGATGCCCAGAAGTAGGACTCTAGGAGTTGTATTCCAAGGGAGCACAAGTCTAGTCTTTGTGTCCCTTACAACACTGGTTATGGGCCTATAAATACCCCATCAACCCCCCTTATAATTTATTCAATTATTCATTCATCAACAAAAAAATTCTGCCAAATTTTTCTTCCTTTACTGTGTTCATCATGGGGTGTAAGGCCCTTTTTCCTTTATTCTTCGAAACATCGCGGGGTGCGAGGCCCTACTTATCCAGCCGACAAGAAGATCCAACCATCACTTCCAACCCTTCTCTTTCCTTCTTTCTTTTTCATTGCTGATTTCTAACTTGAATTTCCTTTGTTGAGTGTTTGCAGGTGATCAAGAATCAATGTTAGGAGTTCTTGCCTCAAAACCAGCATCGTGCAAAAAATTGAAGCCCAGGATCAAGTTCTTGAAACCTTGCTTTGACAATCCTGAGAGTTTTGTTAGATCTGGAGAATCAATCTTCGTCGGTAACTTTAAACCTATTCCTCCTCTTTAGTTTCTAATTAGTTGATAGTTAATCCTAGTTTTTGTGATTTCTTAGCCACTAGATCCTACTTTCCTAGTTATTTTGTTAGGTTTACTTGTGCGGGTAGTAATTAAATTAGTTTCCTTCGCTGTCTCCTTCAGGTCTTCTTTTAAAAATCTAAAAAATAAAAAAAGTATTCTATTATAATCATTATTAATTAGGCTTTTAATATTTGTCCCGCATCAAAATATCAAGCATTTAAATCCTATCCAATTAGGTTAGGAGTTGGCTAGCCAATATATGATAGTATGATAATTAGCTAGTCAATTTGGATCCTATGATCCTATTAAAAATATAATTGACTTCCTTGACCAAATTATTAGTATGTGTTATCCTTTGGACTCCACATCTAGCCAACTATAGGTCTGGGTTCATGTCAATTTAGTTTGATTAAAAATTAACTAATCAAATTAGGTCAAATTGAGCTAACCTTTGTTAATTTGAACAAGCTGAAGGTCATGGTTCATGTCAATTTAGTTTGATTAGAAATCAACTAGTTGAATTAGGTCAAATCGAGCTAACCTTAGTGACCAATTTGAACCATCATTCAAATTAACGCATGAATGCAATCAATTTAATTTATAAAAATCTACAAGACATAATTGACATCTAGCAATGTATCATGCCTATCCAAAAGATGAGAAATTTGATAAAATACCCTTTAGTGGCAATTTATCATGAATTCAATTCTTTGATCTCCCTTTATCCCAAATAAATGATAGGTATGGAAACATGTCAAATCCTAATACTTTATTCATTTGAATCTCAATCTAATAATAAAGACTCGATTGATGAAGGCTTAAAAACAATTTCTAATTTCATCATACTTTGATCAAAGACTTCTTGAGTCATCATTTGATGAGATTATATGGGATAAATACTCCTTTTACTAGGAGTGATCGATTTCTTGTTGACCTACTCATAACTTTTATAGACAATTTACCATATCCATGAATATCGCGTACATGACTTAGTCATGAATAAGTATAAACCAAAACATGGATTCATGTGCACAAGATTCCATGGTGATTTCATGTCTAGGATCACTTGCATAACTCCCATTAAAAG
Source organism: Areca catechu (assembly GCA_021397845.1). NCBI lineage: Eukaryota > Viridiplantae > Streptophyta > Magnoliopsida > Arecales > Arecaceae > Areca > Areca catechu. The sequence continues at coordinate 99,657,898 of CM038041.1, forward strand.
AATCATCTTTTGACAAGTAAGAAAGACTTCCATAAGATGTTCTCATGATGGATCAATTTAGTGAACTTATTCCCTGATAAGCACTTATATCCTTGTATTAGTGTCGCTACACAAGTGGTCCTGAGATAACCACTCTCTCCATCGAGCATACATAGAATGTGCCAACCTTTCTAAAAACATTGATCCCTAACTTGATGATCCTTTGACTAAAAATATTCTAAATTTGGGTTTTTAGAAACTTAGATCTCATTGTTATGAACTTCATCATAACCCTAAATCCATTAGCCTAATCTTTGGGGTTCATCATAATTTTAAAACAAAAAGATATAAGACATAGCATTTGGTTAATCAAAATACCTTTTTGTTAATATAATATCATACATGAATCAAAAAATTATAGAAAATATCTGTTATATAAGAAATATAATTAGCTTTTAGGATACTATTCTTTCAATCTCCCACTTGTACTAAAGCCAATCACCCTTGCATTTAATTTTCATACAATCTAAATGGTGATCAAACAACTATTGAGGAAGGGCCTTTGTGAATGGGTCCACTATGTTGTTCTTTGCATTTACTTGTTCTATAACCATGTCTTGTCTTTCATTGATTTAATGAACAAGATGAAAATGCCTAGGATATGCTTGGACATTTGATGAGACCTTGGTTCATTAGCTTGCGTAATAGCTCCAATGTTATTACAATAAAGCAGCACCAATTATTGTATCACAGGAATTACACCCAACTCTGAGATGAACTTCTTTATCTAGATAGCTTTCTTAGTGACTTCACTAGCATCTTTGTATTCTGCCTCAATAACTGAGTCAGCTATAATTTATTGCTTGGTACTTTTTCAGCTCACTGCACCTTCATATAGAGTAAAGACATATCCTGATATGGATTTACTATCATCTAAATTTGATTAGAAATTAGAGCTAGCATAGCCTTCTAGTTTTAAATTTGATTCTTTATATATTAGAAAAATATCTTTAGTTCTTTTAAGGTATTTAAGAATTTTTTTATAGATTTCCAATGATCCTCCCCTAGATCAACTTAGAATCTACTTGCTATGCCTAAGGCATCAGCAATATCAGGCCTGGTACATTACATGGAATACATGGTTGATCCTACGTTCGAAGCATAAGGAATCTTACTCATCCTTTATATCTTTTCAGGTGTCTTAAGAGACATCTTCTTAGAAAGATGTATGCATTGACTCATGCGCAAGTAACCCCTTTTACTTCCCTCCATATTGAATCTTTTCAATACTAAGTCAATGTACCTGGATTGAGATAAGCCAAGCATCCTCTTAGATCTATTTCTGTAGATCTTTATAACCAGTATATAGGATGCTTCTTCCAAATCCTTCATCAAAAACATTTTAGATAGCCAAGCTTTGACTAATTACAATATTAGAATATCATTCCCAATGATAAGTATATCATCAACATACAATATTAAGAATATAATGGTACTTCCATATGTCTTCTTATACATACATGGTTCATCCATATTTTTGATGAAACCAAATTTCTTGATTATTTCATCAAAGCAGATGTTCCAACTCCTCGAAGCTTACTTTAATCCATAAATGGATTTTGTAAGCTTGCATACTTGGTTCGATCTCCCACTTAGGACAAATCCTTCTAGTTGTTGAAGGAATGGTGCTCTAAAACCAAATCATTATATGGGCATTTCTATGATCTTCTAGCTCATATATGATATTATTTATTAATAAAAAGAATGTAATTCATCATACTGCTGCATCTTGTCAAGATTATGATAAACCATATAGGTTAGGGCAATGGAATTAGGGTTATGATGGAGATCATAATGGTGAGACCTAAGTTCCTATAAACCCTAACCTAAAATATTCCTAGTCAATGGATCATCGGTTCGAGGATCTATAAATCTGGAAATACTAGCACATCCTATGCATGCTTAATGGAGAGGGTGGTTGGTCTCATAACCGCTTGTGTAGAGACACTAATACAAGGATGTGGATGCTCATTAGGTTATGAGTCCACTGAATTGGTCCGACAAGAGAACATCAAATGAAAGTCTTACTTGTCAAAAGAATGTTCTCTTAGTGGGAGTTGTGCATGTGATCCTTAGACCTGAGACTATCACATTATCTTGTGCACATGAATCAATGTTTTAGTGCATACTCATTCATGGCAATTAAGTCATGTACGGGATGTTTCTGGATATGGTGGATTGTATATAAAGGTAATGAGTAGGTCAACAAGAAATCGATCACTCCTAGTAGGAGGAAAAGTTATCCCGCATGATCTCTTCGAATAGTAACTCAAGAAGTCTTTGATCAAAGCATGGGAAGATTAGACAGGGTTTCTAATCTTTCATCGATCGAGTCTTAATTATCGAATTGAGATTTAAAAAGATTAAGTGCTAGCGTTTGACATTTATCCATGCCCATCACTTAATCAGGATAAAGGAAGATCGAAGGATTGAATTATACTGTAACTTTCCACTAAAGGATATTTTGATAATTTTGACCAAATTCTTTATCTTCTAAGTAGGCATGATACATTTTTAGATGTCAGTCATGTCTTGTAGGCTTTCATGGATCAATTCGATTGAATTCATGAGTCAATTCAGAAGTTGGTTCGAATTGGCAACTTAGGTCAGCACAATTTGACCTAATTAGGTCAATCGGGTTTGATTGGATCGAATTGGGTTGGACTTTAGCCTACTACTAGTTAGATATTAAATCCAAAGGGTCACACATATTAGAGAATTGGCCAAGAAAGTTAATTGTATTTTTATTAGGGTCATGGGATCCTAATTGGCTAGCTAATTGACATACTAGAATATATTGGCTAGCCCAACTCCTAACCCAATTAGATTCGGTCAGCTTGTTTGCTAATTAGGCTATCCTATTTAAGTGGTATTTAAAATGGGTTGAGTCCTAAGTGGGGCAGCCTAATTTATTTTTTATCTAGATTTATTTGGCATTTATCTTGGTCATTTTGAAGAGTCTTACAAGGCATGGACTCTTGGCACCAAAATGAGTGTGCGCCAAAATGCATGTGCACAGAAGGACCAAGAGTCCTTCTGCCTATCAGTCACCAAGGCCAGATAAAGTCCAAAAGAATTCATCCTCATCTCCACACCCATTTGAAAGGGCATTTACTGGTCAAAAGGGTGGAATTTAGTGTGGAAAGGGTTGGTGCAAAATGAAGAGTTGCGTCTCTTCATTTTAGCGCTAATTTGAGACCAAGAGTCCTTCTGTTTGAAGGCTCTTGTGCTTCTACGATGTCTCACATCTGAAATCACACCATTTGGCCTTCCCATAACTTGTCAAAGCCAAGTAATAGAAAAAGGAAAATTGCTGGAAACTGAAGAGACAAAGACTTGTCTCTTGGTGCATGAAAGGTCTTATCTAGATACATTTTTCTATCCTTATAAGACTCCTTCTATTTGAAGAGTCTTATCAAATGGTAGGTAGATAGACATATTAGGCACCCCATACCACTCTATATAATGGCATCAGTAATCTGATGCCAAGGCATTTGAGACTGCCATAAGAATACTATCTCTTATTTTCTCTCCCTCTCCCTTAAGACAAGTTTGTCTCTTTAAGACATAACTTGTTCTTTCTAGACAAGGCTAGTCCAATTAAGATAAGAGCCTAGGGAGAAAAATAGGAGGAGTACTAGAAAACTGAGAGTGGATTCAGAGTGCTCTCTGAGAGCCCTATAGGAGGGTAGGGGATCTAGCAAAAGAGGAAAGTCTGAAAGGTTGTCGGAAGAGTACCAGGCAACCAAGCAACCTTCATAGGAGTGCTTCCTTGGTCTGATTCCTGTGTGGATCACCTCTAGAGGGGGCATGCATTTGTGTGCCTAGTAGTAATAAAGGAATATAGCATTCCAGGTATTCCTCTAAAATCCTAAAGATTAGATTTATTAGTTGTTATGCTCAAGTGGTCCTAGGGTTTAGGGTTTTGGTCGGTCAGGGTTTCGAATTTGAAAATCTTGAAACCTAGTCTTCCATTGTGCCCAGCCAAGGTAACCCAATAATGGTATCAGAGCCATCTTGATGCATACAATTAGTAATATCTTTAGTGTTGATTGCTTACTATGCTATGAATTGATGCATGATTAGTTCAAATACATATATATATGATTTGTTATATCCTAGTAACTGCTTCGGATTGGGTTAGTCACCATGACTGTTCAGTCATAGGAGTTAATTAGGGTTTCTTGGCCCTCTCATCTCATTTAATGGGTCTCCTATGGCATGTTGGGGTGCCGCTGTGGCTAAATCCCATGAACAAGTGAGGTGGACGGATTGATATTATAATCATGCTTATGGTATGCATATTAGGGTTAATATGCTTGATTGTTGGAATGAATGTTATGTTGACATGATTAATTAGGATGTGTTATAGCTCAAAGCCCTCATAAAAATTTGATTTATTCATAGTGTAAGTTAATCATGATACAAATCCGATGAGGGCTTGATTAGCCAATTGGTGTCTAGGCAAAGTGGTTCTGGGAAGGTAATGGGAATGAGGTTTATAATTGGTTCCATTGTCTAACCTGGCCAATTTAATTGAGGGCTAAGGAAAGCAATAGGGGGACCCCCTCATCTCTTCCACTTACTTGGCGAATTTGGTCATAACTAAATCTTAAATTAGAAATGCTAATTGATTAAGTACACTACAAGTTGCCTTCATTCATGCTAAGCCAAATCCATGTCAAAAATCTATAGTAGGTTTGTTGTAATGACATAAGGCCTACTCTAGGGTTTGATATGATATTTGTCTTAGTGCACTTTTATGCTTTATGGCATGATTGATGGCATTGCTTTGTTATGATTGATATAAGAGAAATATTTATCAAATATGGTTGTATGGAAATGAAGGGTCTAACTAAACTAAGACATTATAGTTTGTTGTGATTAACACAAGGCTATAAATATCTTAGAGGCAAGTGTTATGTTGAGAGTTGCATGGGTTGCAATTGAAATGGGATTTTCCTACCCTTGAACTCATGGGTATTTGTTGTGATTAACACAAGGCATTCATGAGGAATTGGGATCCCAATCCCACTAAGGAAGCCCTGACAGGGTTTCTCGCTTACCATAGTTGAGGATTATGGTATTCAAAAGAAAATAGTGGGAGACACAATTAAATGCAAAAGTTCTTGTCTAATTATGAATATCATCATGAGTGGTCTGCTTATAGTTGTTCTTTACTTATTGTAGATTGTTACATAATGGCTTCTACTCTTTCATTGCATTGCATCTTGGATGCCAACAAGTTAATCGATCCAAATTATGTGGACTGGTTGAGGAACCCGAGGATTGTATTAGCTCAGAAAAAGATTGCCTATATCCTCGCTTCTCCTGACCTTGACCCGATACTAGAGGATGCTACTAAGGAGGAAAGAGCCATATATAAAATGTAGCAAAATGATAACATGACTATCAAGTACATCATGTTGGCCTTTATGAGCAATGAATTGTAAGGCAACATGAGGAAATGGAACCTTAGTATATATTGCTCAATCTTAAAGAGCTTTATGGAGAGCATAGTCGGATTGCTCGATATGAGACATCGAAACAGTTGTTCCGAGCATGAGTGAGGGCTCTTCTATTCAGGCACATGTCCTCATGATGATTGACCTGATCACTTGATTAGGTCAATTGGGGTTTGTGATGGATGGAGAGCTAAATCAAGACTTGATCCTACAGTCACTCCCAGATTCCTTCTTATAGTTTGTCATGAATTATCACATGAACAAACTAAATATGTCATTGCGATAGCAGAGAGCCACTTGAAAGGTGATAAGGATCAGCTTCTCCTGGTTAATGGAAGGAAGAAGCAGGCAATGAAGAAGGGTTCAAAAAGAAAAAGGAACCCAAAGAGTAGCTTCCAGAAGAGGAAAAAGGCAAGGTAGCCCTCTGCTGATGGGACCTGCTATCATTATGGGAAGCAAGGGCACTGAAAGAAGAATTGCAAGTTGTATCTTGTAAGTATGAAACATGATACGGTAGAGCATCAAAAAATTTGTACATGAAACAAACAAACTTGTCATTGAGTTCTTCAGCTTCAATACATGGGTATTGGATACCGCATGTGGGTCTCATATCTGCAAATATTGCAAGGGATATAAAGACCTAGAAGCTTGAAGAAAGAGAGATAATGTGAATGTCACTTATCTTTGGCCCCGTTTGGGTCATATAAGTGAGACCAAGATAAACAAGTTATATAAAGAAAATTTCTTTGAACCTTTTGATCTCGAATCATTAGAAACTTGTAAGTCCTGTCTCATGGGTAAGATGTCCAAATCTCCATTCATAGGACATGGAGAAAGGGCAATTGAGTTGTTTGGTCTAGTATACATAAATATGTGTGGTCCTATGACAACCTAGGCCAGAGGAGGATACTCTTATTTCATTAGTTTTACTGATGACTTATCAAGGTTCGGATATGTGTATCTTATGAAACACAAGTCCAAAGCCTTTGAAAAACTCAAAGAGTATCAAAGTATGGTTGAGAAATAAACCGGGCATAGTATTAAAATCCTTCAATTTGAAAGAGGAAGAGAATACTTGTCTAGTGAATTTCTCAATCATCTTAAAGACAAAGGTATACTCTTTGAATGGACTCCTTCATACACACCACACTAAATGGTGTAGCAGAAAGGAGGAACCAAACCTTATTGGACATGGTATAGTCCATGAAATGCTTCATAGATCTTCTAGTATCCTTCTGGGGTTATGCCCTTGATCGCTATCATAGGCGGTCAAAAATAAATCACAAACTCAACTCTATAGCTAGGGTGAGTTGAGATCGTATCCTCAGGGACCTTAGGGCTAAATTATGATTTAAAAAGAAAAGAAAAGTAATTATTGTTATGAGAAAATAAAAATGAGCAAGAAATAAGCTACTCCTAAGGTGAAGCAAGTGAGAGGGAGTATTTCAAGGAAGGAAGAGTGATTGTGCAGTGCCGAATTGTATTTATCTATACTAAAATATAATTAGCTTTAGGGATTTACCTATCTTCCCTTGGCATGCCCAATACTCGTAATAGATCACAGTGCATCTTCGGGAGGCACCAGGTATCCAACTCTTCTTTTCTCAGCACGTCCCGTATCAGTAATAGATCACGGTGCATCTCCGGAAAGCAAGAATTGTCCCTAAAATCAATCTAATAATAAAGCATAAAAGTAAATAAAAGAGAACAAATAAATTCAGAAAGGAAAATATACTCTTTTATTATAGAACAAGAATTACAAAAGATTGAAAAACCAGCTCTTCCCTCCCGTACTTCAACACTAAGTTGATCCCCTCATGTCCCCTATGCAAAGACTCTAAGGGACTCTAGGGAGTTGCTTCCCCAGGTAGAGGCATAGGAACCTTTTTTTAAGGTTTTATATAAGAGAAGATATCATGAATATCTGATGTGGGACTAAACAAAAGGACCAAAAGTATGGCTGGGATTTAGTTTTACAGGAATCAAGGGTTAGATCCAAATATGCCCAGTTTCGGTAGTGTTAGGCTTCTATCTCCTGGTCCAACTGGTATTTGATCGGTCAACTTCTTCCCAACACTTGGATCTGGATCTAAGGGTCAAAAATCATGTGAAATCAACCAAGACCATAGTCCACTCTGAGATCCATGCAAGTTCTTCCCTCCATTGGTTACTCTAAGATTTGTGTGTCCATCGAGCATGGTTGCTATCACCTAGATGCCTAGCATCGCCACCATCTTCTCTTGGGCCGTAGCCGCCACACTTTGCCAGAGTTGCCCGCATGCCATTGAGAACATGATCTAGAGGGAGGCTGGTGGTGTTCGGTGGATGATGAATGGTCGACCATGGGTGGTAGCCATGGGAGACATCGGTGGTGGGGGTTGTGGACGAAGGTTGAGTCTTGGGTTGAGGAGGGCATGACGATGGCTCTGGCATCCTAGGGGAGGAGTCCACTGGATGGTCACTTCCCGGTGATCATGGCGGTCTCTCCAGCATGCACAATCAACAATCCTTGTGGAAGGGGGAAAAAACCATGGGGGATGGTGATTAGTGGCGGCTCTTGGTGCTCCTCTAGGTGGAGGAGGTGGCGCAGTTGACACGGCATGATGATGAAGATGCAATATAGTTAAAGGATTGAAATATTTGAGCAATGAAACCTATTAACATTCACTTATATTCTAGACAAAGAGTGCTAAAGCGAAACTATGGAAGGAACATGAAATATTAAACCTATGCCGCGATGTAGTTACTTTAGTCCTAGAGAAGGATAGGATTAAATGACTATGGAACTTAAATCTAGGAGATTGCCTTCAATAATTCAGACTTAAGATATTATGATGCATTCATTACCCATGATGATCACTCCCTTGTTTATTTAGATCCGTTGAAACACTCGAATGAACTAACCATGGATGTAGAGATTATTATTCCAAGGAAATAGGCTCCACCCATAATTGATCTTATGGCAAGTGACCTCCTCTTGGACTCCGAATCATAGAAGGACCCTGCAAAGAGAATGGATTTGGTTTGGAATAATTTGAAAGACATCAAAGAAAAGTTAGGAGGCAAGAAATCAAGGAGACAATTAATCTTTGATGGAGGAAAGAATCCTTGGATGACGAAGGCTTGGAGTTGTAACTTATTGGCTTGAGATAGAGATGTTCACGCCCAAAGAAGAAACACTAAAAAATACCACAAACCTTTTTTACAAACAAAAGCTACTTCATTTCATTTCATCATCAAAAAAAATCGTCCCCTCCAATGGGAGATGAAGAGGTCCTTTAATAGCCTTTCAATCCCTTTTGAAAATCCACAAATCAAGGAGGGATACAAGGAAGGTTGGAGGATATGGGGGAAAACTTGTTACATGAAATGTGGAAGGGGTTGGCCGGCCAAATTGAATTCAAAATAGCCTTGGTCACCCACTTGAAGTCTTCATGACATTTGAAATTTTGTTGTCCTTCTTCATTGCGCCACTTGGTGATGATGTGGCTAGGTGAGTTGGTGATGACGTGGCTAGGTGAGTTGGTGATGACGTGGCTTTCCAACTAGGATGAGGAGTTGTTTATTCCAATGACTTGCTTTATCCTAGATAACTGGACTTATTCCAAATAAGTAGATTCCCTCTAGTAATTATTCCAAGTAGCAAAATACTCTCCGGTGCTCAAATCGGATTGGCATGTTGAGGAGGCTGAGTGTGCTACTTTATGAGTCAATCCATAGTGATTGAAGTTTTTTACTGGTGTCCGCACCAAATCTCTTGGGGTGGCAAGAGCTCGACCCTGTCGAGTATGGTCCAACCTGGCTTTAATACTATTCAAATAAGTCCATATCTAGTCGTTGCAGGTCCTCTCTAGTGATCCATGAGTTGCCAGATTTTGGTCTCCCTTGCCAACGGACCAAAATCGATAGTAATCCTTGTTTCTGGTGGTGACAATCTTATCATCCAGGATTTGTTCAATTTTCTCTCGCTTTTGAGGAATGGTTGTTGGTGGACACTCGGGTACAGGTTCACTCTCAAAAATATGGTCAGGTCCAAAAAGCTCACTAGGTATCATCATGGGTTCCTTAAATTCTATCAAGTCTGAAATATTGAAGGTCGGGTTGAAACCTAGGTCAGAAGGTAATTCTAATATATAAGCATTAAATCCAATCTTCTTTAATACTTTAAAAGGGCCTGCACCGCGGGCATGTAGTTTCTTGAAAGTCCCAGATGGGAAATTTCAGGGTTGAGTTTAATCATTACATTGTCTTCTTCATAGAATTCTTTGACTCTTTTTCGTGAATTAGCCCTATGTTTATAGGATTCATTGTTCAAATGAATTTTCTTACTGAATTCTTGATGCAAATCCTTAATATGTTGTGCATAGGATTCAGTAGACTCAGATACTCGTGCATTTATGGGTAGTGGGATCAGATCTAAAGGCTTCCTAGGCTTGTAACCATGGACTATTTCAAATGGACTTTTGCCCGTAGATCGATTGACCAAACTGTTATATGCGAACTCAGCACGAGGCAATAACAAATCCCAATTTCCAAGACTATATCCCACTAGACATCTAAACAAATTCCCTAGATTCTATTTACAACTTCAGTCTGTCCATCAGTCTGGGGGTGGTAGGCAGTTGAAAATTTTAGTCTGGTTCCTAATATGTGCCAAATGGTTTTCCAGAAGTAACTTGTAAAATGGACATCCCTATCAGAAACAATGGTTTTGGGTAACCCGTGTAGTCTGACTACTTGATCAAGAAAGAGCTTGGCTACCTTAGAGGCATTAGAAGTTTGGGAGCAGGGTAGGAAATGGGCCATCTTCGAAAACCGGTCGACCACTACAAAAATTGAATCATGTTTTCTAATGGTCTTGGGTAACCCTAGAACAAAGTCCATGCTAAGATCCTACCATGGACACTCAGGTACATGTAAAGGAGTGTATAACCTGGTATTCTGTTTCTGTTGTTTTGCAACAGCACATGTCCTACATCGGGCTACAAGGTTTGCTACCTGTCTCTTAAGGCCTGGCCAGTAGAATTGTTCCTCAATAGCTAAGATAGTCATGTTTCGTCCAAAATTGCCAGCCAAACCTCCAGCATGTGTCTCCCAAACTAAAAAATCCCTTAAGGAGGTTCTTGGAACATAGAGCCTGTTTTCTCTAAAAAGATAACCATCTAGAAGGGTATTGTCACTATGATCGCTAGATGGTCCTAGATGTAAAGCCTGATAGATCTCACCAAAATCCAGACAGGTTTTGTATTCCTCTTTAAGTCTCTCAAAACCTACAACTTCCTGAGGTTGTTCTTTTGGAGAGGGCTCTTGATGTTCCTTAGTTGTCAAAACCCAAACAGGTAAACCATTGCTAATCTCTTGCTCCAATTCTTTAGCAGTGATCATGTTTATCACTTGTGTCTTATCTCTCAATTGGCTAGATCCTCTTTTAATTGGGTCCTTAGGTGGAGAAGAATGGATTACGATCTTTTTCCCATTATGAGTAAACGAGCATGAATTAGAGCAACCATAGAGTATAACGTCATGATCGTATAACCATGGTCGTCCTAAAATGATACTACTAACTCCCTTTGGAAGAATATCGCACCAAACTTTCTCTTGGTAAGACTGGAACTGGATGGTAACTATGAACCTAGACTTGATGGGAATAGAGGTTGAGTATATCCAGGATACCTTATATGGATTAGGATGGGGTATAGTGGACAATCCTAGGTTTTTGACTGTGTTTGTGGATATGGCATTGACACATCTACCACTATCTAAGATGACCTTGCACACTTTCTCGCCTATCTTGATGAAAGTCTGTAGGATACTAGTCCTACACCAGTCTTCTTGGTCTTTGGTTTGGATGAGGATACACCTAACCACTCCTAAAAGATCATGATCTACCATTGCTTCATCACCTTCATATTCCTCAGCCAAATTCTCATCCGCCTGGTATATTTCCTCTTCACACTCATCTTGGGTTTCTATGGCTTCCCCTTCTACTTCCCCTATGTGTAAGGCTCTAGTGGGACACTGACTTGCAAAGTGACCTACTTTCTGGCATTTATAGCATGCATTGGGATTTGGGTTTCGAGGAACATCTGGTGCTTTACTCCTATCATCTCTACGGGTCACTGGTGCATTAGTATTGGGTTGGTTAATTCTAGACTGATTGGGTCCTATCTGCTGATTAGGTGCACTAGTCCTAGGGAGGTCGGGTCTACGATAAACTGGACTCCTATGAAATCTCTTAGCATCTCTAGCTATCTGATAGGCCAATTCTTGATCATGGACTTCCCTCATGAATAATTCCTTCTGGATTTCTTCCCTCAGTCAGGCTCTAAATCTTGATAGGGTCACCAACTCAGATTCATCAACATTGCACCTCATTACAAATTCATCATATTTAGCAATATACTCTGCAACACTCCTATTTCCTTGAGTAAGTCTTTGCCATTGATCTAGGAGTCCTTGGTGGTAGGACATAGGAAAGTATTTTTTCCTAAGCCTAAGTTTCATCGCTCTCCAGGTTACTATAGGCACATCACCTCTTTGCCTAGCTAATCGCTCAACATATTTCCAATAGAGTCTAGCTTGTCTTACCAACTTCAGTTTTGCAAACTTACATTTTCTTTCCTCAGTCATGTCATACCAGTCAAAGTACTGGTCCATTGCTCCTTCCCAATCGATGTAAATTTTTGGATCTAAGATTCCATCAAATGTGGGTGCCTCCAACTTAACATTTTTTATGGCTCGATCATCTTGGTCTAACTGAATTGGAGTGGGTCTCCTGACATTTGGTTCATAAGTGGGCTCAAGATAGACTCTCCTTGGATTGGGTTCATGGGCTTGCTCATGATTGGGCCCCCTAGGATTTGGTTCACAGAAATGGTCTTGCTGAGGTCTCCTAGGGTTGGGCTCATGGAATTTTGGCATGGAACCCTACTAGGGTTGACTGGTGTTTCAAACTCAGGTTCAAGATCGGGTTTGGGATCATTCCGGACTTCATGGTTTCCTTCAGGAGTTCTAGTTTCTAATTGATCCAACCTAGTCGTGATGTGGGCTAACTGATCATTCATGCTCTAGTTGGTCTGGGCCACGTTCTAGTTGGTTTGGGCCAATTGCTCAATCAAATTTTTGTTTAGTTGGGCCACTTGATCATTCAAGGTTTTAATCAGATTTCCAAGATTTTGGTCCATGGCTACACTTGACTGGGCTTGGGCTGGTGAATATGATGTCCCTGCAATAGTTGTCATGCATGCAAGTGGACTCAAACTCAGGCTAAGTTTTTCTAGACCTGTTAGCTCAAATAAACTGAGTTGGCTAGGTACAATCAAACCAACAACTACTCATTTCCACTACCCAGTCAAGAGGTGGGTCTGTGGGAGGTTTCCTCAGCTCTCGCTGGGACTTAATTAAAAAAAACCACAAGAATCACTTAGGCTTAACCAATTAACCTCGATCCTTGACACCAGCTTCAAATAATTGGTGAAGAATTGGTTGCACAAGCTTGTCCTAATTGACTTGAGCTAGACCTAGAGTCCCAAACTAGTTGACTAATCAAGGTGGCAAACTAGATTGTAGTAACTCTACACTTGGCCTGGTGTCAGAACAAGGGGAGTGTGAGATCCCTTCTTTGGCCTTCCTAGGCCCGGTGGAATTGGCCCGGTAGATGGATCAGCACCTAAGCCCTTAGTTCCAATCCTAGTCACCAAGTAATAGGGCACACACAAGACTAGTTGACACAATGACTTGACACTGACTAGGACTCGACCAATTGATGTCCCTAACCCACCAGGGCAATTAAGGTTCTACTCAATTTTAATTAGGGGATTGGGTTTGATGCACAATGAGGGTTGTTGTTCTTGGGCTAAGGACAGGTGATCAATCCTGCCCCCATGTTATATTGGTGCCCTTAATTGAGTTAAGATGAATGCACACAACCATGCTGAAAATTAACTCTACTGGAATTTTAGACAAAACAGTACTAAATCATAGCTCAAAATTTTATGGTTAACTAAAAATTCTAGAAAAATTAAGAAAACTTCTTTCAATCACAGCGGATCTAACAAAATAAGAATCACTAAATCCTAAGATCTATGTTAAGAAAAACAATTCATTTATCAGACCATATACACACAAATTTAGAAAATTCTAGCAAGTAACAACAATTAAGAAATTAATCTATGCTAACAATGGTAATGACCAAGATAGGACAATCTTACACTATAAGGATTTAACATGCATTTAAGCAAACACTTAGCAGGCTATGCAAGATATTAAAAACTCTATGCGCAGAGTTCCAGCAAACAATGAATTTCAGCATCTATGCAAATCCTACCCTAATCCAGCCATGCTCTGATGCCAAAATGACGCGGCATGATGATGAAGATGCAATCTAGTTAAAGGATTGAAATATTTAAGCAATGAAACCTATTAACATTCACTTATATTCTAGACATAGAGTGCTAAAGTGAAACTATGGAAGGAACATGAAATATTAAACCTATGCCGCGATGTAGTTACTTTAAACCTAGAGAAGGATAGGATTAAATGATCATGGAACTTAAATCTAGGAGATTGCCTTCAATAATTCAGACTTAAGATATTAGGATGCATTCATTACCCATGATGATCACTCCCTTGTTAATTTAGATCCGTTGAAACACTCGAATGAACTAACCATGGATGTAGAGATTATTATTCGAAGGAAATAGGCTCCATCCATAATTGATCTTATGGCAAGTGACCTCCTCTTGGACTCCGAATTGTAGAAGGACCCTGCAAAGAGAATGGATTAGGTTTGGAATAATTTGAAAGACATCAAAGAAAAGTTAGGAGGCAAGAAATCAAGGAGACAATTGATCTTTGATTGAGGAAAGAATCCTTGGATGATGAAGGCTTGGAGTTGTAACTTGTTGGCTTGAGATAGAGATGTTCATGCCCAAAGAAGAAACACTAAAAAATACCACAAACCTTCTTTACAAACAAAAGCTACTTCATTTCATTTCATCATCAAAAAAAATCATCCCCTCCAATGGGAGATGAAGAGGTCCTTTAATAGCCTTTCAATCCCTTTTGAAAATCCACAAATCAAGGAGGGATACAAGGAAGGTTGGAGGATATGGGGGAAAACTTGTTACATGAAATGTGGAAGGGGTTGGCCGGCCAAATTGAATTCAAAATAGCCTTGGTCGCCCACTTGAAATCTTCATGACATTTGAAATTTTGTTGTCCTTCTTCATGGCGCCACTTGGTGATGATGTGGCTAGGTGAGTTGGTCTTGCTGAGGTCTCCTAGGGTTGGGCTCATGGAATTTTGGCATGGAACCCTTCTAGGGTTGACTGGTGTTTCAAACTCAGGTTCAAGATCGGGTTCGGGATCATTCTAGACTTCATGGTTTCCTCCACGAGTTCTAGTTTCTAATTGATCCAACCTAGTCGTGATGTGGGCTAACTGATCATTCATGCTGTGGTTGGTCTAGGCCACGTTCTGGTTGGTTTGGGCCAATTGCTCAGTCAAAGTTTTGTTTAGTTGGGCCACTTGATCATTCAAGGCTTTGATCAGATTTCCAAGCTTTTGGTCCATGGCTACACTTGACTGGGCTTGGGCTAGTGAATATGATGTCCCTACTCTAGTTGTCATGCATGCAAGTGGACTCAAACTCGGGCTAAGGTTTTCTAGACCTGTTAGCTCAAATAAACTTAGTTGGCTAGGTACAATCAAACCAACAACTACTCTTTTCCATTGGCCAGTTAGGAGGTGTGTCTGTAGGAGGTTTCCACAGCACTCGCTAGGACCTAATTAAAAAAAACCACAAGAACTGCTTAGGCTTAACCACTTAACCTCGATCCTTGACACCAGCTTCAAATAATTGGTGAAGAATTGGTTGCACAAGCTTGTCCTAATTGACTTGAACTAGACCTAGAGTCCCAAACTAGTTGCCTAATCAAGGTGGCAAACTAGATTGTAGAAACTCTACACTTGGCATGGTGTCAGAACAAGGGGAGTGTGAGATCCCTTCTTTGGCCTACCTAGGCCCGGTGGAATTGGCCAGGTAGATGGATCAGCACCTATGCCCTTAGTTCCAATCCTAGTCACCAAGTAATAGGGCACACACAAGACTAGTTGACACAATGACTTGACACTGACTAGGACTCGACCAATTGATGTCCCTAACCCACTAGGGCAATTAAGGTTCTACTCAATTTTAATTAGGGGATTGGGTTCAATGCACAATGAGGGTTGTTTTTCTTGGGCTAAGGACAGGTGATCAATCCTGCCCCCATGTTATATTGGTGCCCTTAATTGAGTTAAGATGAATGCACACAACCATGCTGAAAATTAACTCTACTGGAATTTTAGACAAAACAGTACTAAATCATAGCTCAAAAATTTTACGGTTAACTAAAAATTCTAGAAAAATTAAGAAAACTTCTTTCAATCACAACGGATCTAACAAAATAAGAATCACTAAATCCTGAGATCTATGTTAAGATAAACAATTCATTTATCAGACTATATACACACAAATTTAGAAAATTCCAGCAAGTAACAACAATTAAGAAATTAATCTATGCTAACAATGGTAATGACCAAGATAGGACAATCTTACACTATAAGGATTTAACATGCATTTAAGCAAACACTTAGCAGGCTATGCAAGATATTAAAAACTCTATGCGCAGAGTTCCAGCAAATAATGAATTTCAGCATCTATGCAAATCCTACCCTAATCCAGCCATGCTCTGATGCCAAAATGACACGGCATGATGATGAAGATGCAATCTAGTTAAAGGATTGAAATATTTGAGCAATGAAACCTATTAACATTCACTTATATTCTAGACATAGAGTGCTAAAGTGAAACTATGGAAGGAACATGAAATATTAAACCTATGCCGCGATGTAGTTACTTTAAACCTAGAGAAGGATAGGATTAAATGATCATGGAACTTAAATCTAGGAGATTGCCTTCAATAATTCAGACTTAAGATATTAGGATGCATTCATTACCCATGATGATCACTCCCTTGTTGATTTAGATCCGTTGAAACACTCGAATGAACTAACCATGGATGTAGAGATTATTATTCGAAGGAAATAGGCTCCATCCATAATTGATCTTATGGCAAGTGACCTCCTCTTGGACTCCGAATCGTAGAAGGACCCTGCAAAGAGAATGGATTAGGTTTGGAATAATTTGAAAGACATCAAAGAAAAGTTAGGAGGCAAGAAATCAAGGAGACAATTGTTCTTTGATGGAGGAAAGAATCCTTGGATGACGAAGGCTTGGAGTTGTAACTTGTTGGCTTGAGATAGAGATGTTCACGCCCAAAGAAGAAACACTAAAAAATACCACAAACCTTCTTTACAAACAAAAGCTACTTCATTTCATTTCATCATCAAAAAAAATTGTCCCCTCCAATGGGAGATGAAGAGGTCCTTTAATAGCCTTTCAATCCCTTTTGAAAATCCACAAATCAAGGAGGGATACAAGGAAGGTTGGAGGATATGGGGGAAAACTTGTTACATGAAATGTGGAAGGGGTTGGCCGGCCAAATTGAATTCAAAATAGCCTTGGTCGCCCACTTGAAGTCTTCATGACATTTGAAATTTTGTTGTCCTTCTTCATGGTGCCACTTGGTGATGATGTGGCTAGGTGAGTTGGTGGTGACGTGGCTAGGTGAGTTGGTGATGACATGGCTTTCCAACTTGGATGAGGAGTTGTTTATTCCAATGACTTGCTTTATCCTGGATAACTGGACTTATTGCAAATAAGTAGATTCCCTCTACTAATAATTCCAAGTAGCAAAATACTCTCCGGTGCTCAAATTGGATTGGCATGTTGAGGAGGCTGAGTGTGCTGCTTTATGAGTCAATTCATAGTGATTGAAGTTCTTTACTGGTGTCCACACCAGCAGTTGGTCTCGGTGGCAACGAGGTGGTGTCTCCGATGATCTCGGCTCTAAAAGGGCTTCATGGTCCACGATTCTGCACCATGGACCATTACTCATGGCCACCCATGGACCATAGGACATTCTATGAACCTGGCAGCCTGTCCATCATGGACCGACTACATCAAACTTCATGCTATTCCTTCATTAATTCTTTAAAAATTAATTCTAGGCTCATTTTAAATCGAATTTGCTTCAAACTTATTTTGTTTGAACCCATAAATTGAGCTCTTCACATTGGTGCTCTCCTTTCCTACAAATGATATATAAAGTATCATTTTTAAATGAATAAAGATAATTTAATTATTAAATTAATACTTTTATATATGTCATGACGTAGTTATCACACCTCCAAACTTGAACTTTGCTCGTCCTCAAGTAAAGTAGATAGATTAGCCATGTATATCAACCCGTCCTTGAATTGGATGTTAACCTAAGTAGCCCTAAAGGTAGATGATACCTGGCTAGACCACTTTTGAGATACTTCATCAGATTATTAAATCAACTTAATTAGTGGTCGAGTAGAGCCCATAATGATTTCTAGAGTTCTTCTTTTGCCAACTTTCCACCCACTCTTTAAATCATCTAACTTTCTAGGGATTTAGTGTGGTACCGTTTTGCCAGCTAGTTTTTCCCTTTCTTCTTTTTCTTCTCTCCTTTTTTTCAGAGTATAGTGCCATGTCCTATCCTCTTAAGTTTTAGTATTCTTCTCTTTGGACACGAACCACAATGCTTACTTAGATGAAGGGGCTCGGTTACTCAGAAGGTACCATTGCTTAACAGATTTCTTAACCTTTTCATCTTTTAATGTGAACTATAATGCTTGCTTAGGCGAAGGGGCCCGATTACTCAATAAGAGTTCAAGCAAAGCTGTGAGGCAAGACTAACTCTCTTTTTTTTTTCAAGGAAAAATTTCAGCATACTTGACCTTTTGATTTATATCCCTATAAAGTAGATTCTTCATTGAGATCAATGGTCAGAAGATTTTGGAATTAGTCCATGAAATTATTTATGATCTACACTCTATTTTGGAATTACTCCATGAAATTATTTTTGACTACACCCTGTCATTTTTTGAGTTTCTTTAATAATTTATCCCCCAGCATTCCTAAAATTATTTAGAGCATTAATCAATCATTGATTAGGGTGCCTATGTAACTCTAATTTGTGCCAATAATTAGGTAAAACAACATAATCATTTCTAACCCTACTTGAAGATCTAAGCAAGTCAAGTTTTTCTCCCCCCATAACTTAATCGACATTGTCCTCAATGGACTAGAAAAGAAAATAAGAAGTGCAATTGGAAAGAATACAACTGGAGTGAATGTGCTTTGGTAGTTAAAGGGGGCTTCGTGAAGTAGTAGGCTCTTGTTCTTCCACCTAAGTTTCTGTAATTATACTAAAAAGAAGATGAGATTGTTGGGTTTCTTCCCAACCAGTGCTAAGTTTAACGTTTTCAGCTAGACTTAGTGGATCTTCTAAATTATACTAGTTGATATATCCACTAAATTATTAGGTATACCTGCCATGGTGGATGGTTGGACGAAGTCCAATTAGCAATGTTCCACACAAGATTTCTTTTTTGCATGTCTACAAGATGTAGCTCTTGATAGTAGGTACCAGGAGGTGGCTTGGTGTGTAGAGTAGATGTTGGTTTTAATACTGGGGCTAGGTAATGATTGAAGGACACAACAAATTGCTCAAACTTTAGTATCCAAGGTGGATCTAATAAGTCACTTAGCTTCTCCATGCTATCTATTCTAGTGCAATTTAGACATTATTTACGGAATGGGTCCCCAATAAAGTTGTCCAGGCAATCATACTCAAAGACTGCATTACTTAGTTCTGGAAGTGACAATTTGGTTGGGCAGTCTACTAGCAGATCAGAGATTATCTCTTCCATAGCTTCTTTAGATTCGTTTAGTAAACCTACAAATTGGGTTTCTTGGTCAAGGGTTGCATCATGTTTGAAGAATGGATCATTTACCTTGACTAGGAGAGGCTCTTGTTCCAATGTAGGTGAGGTCTCTAATTAGGAAGCTATTGGTGTATCAGGGAGTTGGGATATTTGCTCATATTTCATGGTCAATGGAGGAGTGGAACTAGGTACCTCTAATAGTGCATTCACTTCATCCATGTACCCATCTATGTTAAAACTATCCTATCAAAATGGGCTAGACAGGCTTGTAGAAGGTCTTGTGTGGGCATGTTAGAGATGGTTTGATGGGGACCCGAGAGTCTATTTGAGTCCATTAGTACTGAGTCACTTGTACAAAAGTGAGCCAATTGAGTCCTATAATAAAGTGAGATAACTGAACCCAGTTGAGTCCACTTAGTCAGGTCCAGTCATTTTTAGTCCAGTCAAGTCCAATCGAGTCCATGTAATTTTCATTCAAGTCATGTTCAAGAGGAGAGTTAGCAGACCAGGAGATTCACCAGGCCCCCCTAAACTAGAGCTGGACTTCAAGCACCTGGGCCCTTTCATACCACCAAGCCCTAGGGGAGCGCTCCCTCCAACCCATGAAGATGGCACCCTAGTCCAAGCCACCCTAGCCCAGCACCCTAACCCAAGCCCAACACTTTAGATTTCTTGGCCCTCAAGTCAGGGTTTCTTGACCTTCAAGTGATGTAACCTGGGTGAATCTATAAATATCCCACCCCCTCTTGTATTTTTTGATGCCATGGATTAATAAAATTTCTTGAGTTTTCTGAACTTACTGTGTGATTCACTGTGTGAGGGTATCTGTGTGTCCCTATTGTTTTGTGTGAAGGAAATCTGTATGATCCCTATTGTTCCTAAGGGTATCTATGCGATCCCTTTGCTGCCCTAGCCTCCTGCACCCTGCCTCCAAAGCTCCAACGAAGCCCTAGCCACCATCATCTTCTCATAAGCCCCAAACCTACCCTACTTCCTGGTGAATTCTATGCTCACCAGCGATCCCCTCCTGTCCCTCATTAATTTAGTATCAGAGCCAGAGGATTAGGGTATATTTTTTCTTTCTGAATCATCCTAAATTCCCCTCACCAACCCTACCATTCTCTCTCTATGCTGCTCTCCACTACCCATGTCTTTGGCCCACGTTTGTGCCAGTCGTGAAACCTCTGTCTGAATTCTCACCACTGGTGTTCCCCCCAAATGACCACACGATCCCATCTTCGAATCTCCAAATCCTTGTCAACGGCCTAAATGAAGCAAACCGTCTGCAAGTTCACTGGTTGCAAGACTTCCTGGAAGCAACTGGCGATGAAGGCTGCACGAAAATCGGCCTCGACCACCGGTGGTGTGAAGATGCCCTATCGGCTGTGGCACCCAGATCCAATCGGCACCTCCAGCCAGATTGAGAAATCAAGATCTGGGAACCACGGAGTAGGTGGTCGGGATAATAGCCCTCTTATGCCTCTTCCTCCTCCTCATAGTGGCGCTCCTAGCCTCCTTCTGGCCATTGATGGTGAAGATCCGAGTGATGGAGGTCCGATCCGATAGGCGGACCATCATTCCCTTTGACGAGTTTGGCTTCTCCTACTACTGACGACGCCGATGAACCTTACCATTCCATCCTCCTTTCCCACTGCCGCTAGTCTCCGGAATAGAACTGACTGTGCCACCTCTTGCCACTTAGCCGATCTCCCTGTTCGTCATCACCGATGCACCGCCCAAACCTGAGTGCACATCCTCTGCGGATCCACCTCCTTCCTCCCATCCAGACCCCCGTGCTGCCGTCTTCCTTCCCTTGTTGTCGCCGGTGAATGCTTGCCAGATTTCATTACCAGAAGACCTCCCCTGTTCCACCATTCAGTGGCTTGTGACAAGGAGAGTCCAGTGCACGAACGTGAATGCAACTTCCTTCCCTGTTGCCAACTTCAGAGCTACATGATTTTTAAGAACACATATTTCAAAGCAGTCCAAAGATCTATGAAGCATAGTTTCAGAGCAGATTAAAATTAAAACATGGATCTCAAAGCTGCATAAATTTCAGAGTTGCATAATTCTCAAAGCAAAGCCTCTTCTTTGTTTTAAGATTATTTGGGTATATTTGGGTTTATTTGATTGGACATATTTTATGGATTTGTCTTGTTGGATATGCTTGGATTCGGTCTCATCAAAGCCCTCGCTGAGCCTGACTCGATGGAGTTGAGTTCTCCACACTTCAGGGGAATGATGGGGACCCGAGAGTCTATTTGAGTCCATTAGTACTGATTCACTTATACTAAAGTGAGCCAATTGAGTTCTGTAATAAAGTGAGATAACTAAGTCCAGTTGAGTCCACTTAGTCTGGTCCAGTCATTTTTAGTCCAGTCAAGTCCAATCAAGTTCATGTAGTTTTCATTCAAGTCATGTTCAAGAGGAGAGTCAGCAGACCAAAAGATTCACTAGGCCCCCCTAATTAGAGCTGGACTTCAGGCACCTAGGCCCTTTCATGCCACCAAGCCCACAAGGGAGCACTCCGTCCAACCCATGAAGATTGCACCCTAGTCCAAGCCGCCCCAGCCCAGCACCCTAGCCCAAGCCCAACACTTAAGGTTTCTTGGCCCTCAAGTCAGGGTTTCTTGACCTTCAAGTCATGTAATCTGGGTGAATCTGTAAATACCCCACCCCCTCTTGTATTTTTTGATGCCATGGATTAGTAAAATTTCTTGAGTTTTCTCCACTTACTATGTGATTTACTGTGTGAGGGTATATGTGTGATCCCTATTATTCTGTGTGAAGGGTATCTATGTGATCCCTATTGTTCCTAAGGATATCTGTGTGATCCCTTCGCTGCCCCAGCCTCTTGCACCCTGCATCCAAAGCTCCAACGAAGCCCTAGCCGCCATCATCTTCTCACAAGCCCCAAACCTACCCTAATCCCTGGTGACTTCTATTCTCACCAGCGATCCCCTCCTTGAAGGAAACCAATGAAATGGATGCCTACCCTAGGCATGCTACACTAGAGAGTAGGTATTGCATATTTAAAAATTTTAATCATGCATATGGAAAAAACCTACTCATGCACAGGATCTAACATAACATGATACATATAACAAATACAAGGCATGTATAGGTAAGTGCAATAAATATAAACAGTATGATAAAATCTAGATCTAAGCATCCATGATAACAAAAATAAATAATATACCTGATCGAAGCTGTCTCCCTCAGTCTTCAGAACAGATCAGCAGCAAATCAAATCAACCGGTTGAACTCCTTCAATAGCAAATCAGATCTGCAACAGCAAGAAGAAGTGATCGATCCAATCTCTCGAGGTGTCCAAATGTCCACCCTCTAGAGTATCCATACGTAGGCTCTCATTGATCCAACTCCCAGAAGGATGCTAGTCCTTCAAGAATCGACGAACAGGTCATGGACGTGTGGAGCAGAGAAGACCAAACAAATTCCCATGAACGGACTTCTCCATGACTGCCCAAACTCCATGAAGAGCACACAATAAGAAAAACTAAAATCCATGGAAGAATATCACAGGATGCCCATGCCCTGTTTTCCTTCTCTCTTATTTTAGCTTCTCCCGTGTGTTGTTTCTTCCCCCACACTATCTCATGGCCTGGAACTCCTCTCTCTATCTCACCGCAAGCAACCATGAAATATCAGAGGGGTGAAAACCCATGAGGACTTGGACAGAGAAAAAATGAAGATGTGCTCTGTTCTTCCCCTCCCTCGCAAGCCACAATTCCCCTCTCTCTCTCTCACATGCTCTGGTTATTTTGCTTTCACCCCTCACGGCCTTCACCCCAATATATAGGCCAAGAAAACATGTGAAGTCCAGGAAAACATCAGAAGAGCAATCCAGATAAAACACCAGAGAGGAAATCGGATAAATCCAAACTCCTTTGGATGACCAAGGATTGGTTTTAAACAAAATGGGGAATGGTAGCTGGGGAATTAAGATAAAAATAAGCTTTGTTTGAACCACTGGGAGAAAACACAATGTGAGAAGCAAGCCAAGGTCTTTTAAGCCGGTTAAATAAACAAGCCCAGTAAAAATTGGTTCAACAAAAACCAAAACCCTAATCTGACTAAACCTATTCAATAAGAAAACCCAGGTCCAGTCCTGGTCTACCAAGAACAGTTCTTGGTTGACCCAAACCAATCCTGGTCAATCCAAATCAGACCAGGTCGATCAAAATAAATCCAATGTGTTCTTAATCAGTCTGTTTGACCTTAATACCGAAATGATTCCTAATCGTTGATCGGTTCATGGATCAGGAAGAAATCCTCTATGGTGTGTGACCTCATAGGCTCGAACCTAAATGGTAGCACTAGAACACTTCCAGTATCAGCACAAGATACCATCTAGCAATGGGTCCCGGCATTCGGATAGGCCGAAGATGCAAGAGCAATCTATCGAACCTCTGGGATATGGTTACCATATAATTCATTCCTTTGACCTCCAATACTCAAGATGACTTAGGGTTAGACTACCAACCCTAACTGAGTCAATGCACAACATGTCTCAACCTCACAAGTCCAGTGACTCCTCACTAGGACTACCCCGGCCGAGGATTTGTTAAATTGAGAAACTACGAGACATTCAATCCAAACAATTTGGACAGGTCAATTCCATCTTGGTCCACCACTACTCCACAAGTACTTGCCTGTACCCAGAAACCGTCCATCACTATATTAGAAATCCGAGTAGTCTGGCACCAAAGCATAGGGAGTTGTTTGCAAGCTACCATGATGACCTCAGGTCAGAGGGACACATATACCCATATCTAATCATGAGCAATCCTTTGGCAGAAAGGAGCTCCACGGAGTCACGTTCAATGAGATGTCACATATCTCACTTGCAAATCATATCAATGTCACCACACTCCTTTGGTCAAGAGGACAACCAAACGATGTGAACCACAACAACCTACACTTGATACATTGCCATCCTGCACAATGTATCCTTTGGTTATGAACCTTTTTAAAGGACCACTCGATATATCCTCTCTATATCATAATTAGTGCAGTCCTAAGGACTTCATCACATAAATAGAGTTCATTACAAGAAAATAAATAATGTGATGAGCTACCAAAATATAATTTTATTAATTCATATATGAATTAAGATTCTGACCACAACCGCCTACAGCCTAGGCGATTGGCTTTGATACACAATTCCTAACAACTCCTACTTGTACTAAAGCCAATCAAAACAATATCTAATACCCATTTCCCTTTTACAATAGTTGAACTCTTTGATTCCGAGGGCTTTAGTGAAGGGGTCTACTAGATTCTTGTTTCCATCGATCTTCATAAGATTGATGTCGCCCATTCCATGATCTCTCACACGAGATGATAGCACCGCAGAATATGCTTGGTGCAGTGATGAGACTTTGGCTCCTTAGCTTGAGCTATGGCACTTGTGCTGTCACTATACACTGGAATATAACCATCTAGGGAAGGTGCCACCCCTAGCTCTCCAAGGAACTTCCGCAACCACACGGCTTCCTTTGCTGCATCTGATGCTGCAATGTACTCTGCTTCGTATACCGAGTCAGCAACTATTGCCTACTTGGAACTCTTCTAGCAGATTGCTCCTCCATTCAGGGTAAACACAAACCCTGACACACTCTTGCTATCATCTCTGTCTGACTGGAAACTAGAGTTAGTATACCCTACAAGTTCCAAGTCAGGTTCTCCATAACTCAGCCATTCGTCCATAGTATTTCTCAAATACTTCAGGATGGTTTTAACCACCTTCCAATGCACCTCACCTGGGTCAGACTGGTATCTGCTCACTACTCCTAGTGAGTATGCCATGTCTAGTCTAGTACATGTCATAGCATACATGATAGAGCCCACTGCAGAAGAATAAGGAACTCTACTCATGCACTCTTTTTCCTCAGGAGTTGTCACACAATCCTTCTTGGAAAGAGTAATTCTAAAACCTATCAGGGATAGCCTTTCTGGGAATTCTCCATGTTGAACCATTTCAACACTGTATCAAGGTATGTAGACTGGGACAAACCCATAAGCCTCTTATATCTATCTCTACAGATCTTCATACCCTGTATGTAAGAAGCTTCACCCAAGTCCTTCATGGAGAACTGAGATGACAACTGATGCGGGATGACTCTAAGACTGCTAAACATGCATGGAAAATAGTAAAATAACTTTTTTTATTATTTTTATAATTTTATTTGCAGGCTAGATTCCTAAAATAAAGTAAGAACTAGCGGAAAGTCTAGCAGTGCAAAGAATTATCGGGTCGCAGGCGAACTCATGCAAACTAATGAAATAACCTGGACCTGAGAGTTGAGAAACTCTCAATTTAGGATAGCTTTTCTTCATTAAATCAGATAATAAGAGAAAGGAAGGATTCTTACCAGTCAGAGATTAAAATTCAGTAGCAGAAGAGATCACTCACAACTCTGATCAGAGACTGGAAGAAGAAGCCTTGTTTCCCTTGAATCTGATGGTAGATCTGGGCGGTCTGAGCAGCAAAGAAGGCCTCCTCAGGGGAGGGAAAGCACCTCGGGGATCCTACAAGTGTCAAGGTTAATCAAAATAGCAATTAAAAAATAAAAAAAGGAACTATGGATTGAAAGGAATCAGGATTAGGGTTAGAAGATGGCTGTTTGAAGCTTGTTGATGATCTCCTTACTTGGTTGGCTAGGGTACTCCTTCTTGGATGTGTGAAGGCTTAGATGGTAGTGAGTTAGGGTGTGTGGAAGGAAGCTAGGGTAGCAAGGAATTCGTCCAAGCACAAAAACATAAACCAAAGAACCAAAACAAAACACCAACACAAGGCAATAACTCAAATTTCAGCAAATTGTATTCATAAGAAAGAGATGCTTACAAGAGGGGGAGGGGTGGGGTATTTATAGAGTTCCCAGGCCCTCACTAACCATGGTTACACTTGGGTTACAAGTTGATGCGGAAAAAAAAAGGATGAGGAGGATGATGATGCTAGCACGGATGATGCAAAGGTGGTTGTATCTTGTTTTCTTTTTTTTAGGGTTTTATCTTTGGTTCCCGATTGCAAGCAAAGAGAACCTAGGAAAATTGAAAGAAAAGAGATCTTTGCTAGCAGATCAATCCTGAAGAAATGATAGACCAGGACCCCAAGATTAAGGAGCCCCTGGATTAGGACTAGCTCGATACACCCAATACCTACCTAAAAGATGGGGATGCAAACCTTTCAAATTCTGAAGTGCTTGGTGCAGAGATCGCTCCACTCGATGGATATGGCCTGGATGTCCGAGCAATCGTGCCCGTGGATGCGCCGGTTCCCGATCATGTGGCCATGATGGCAAGACGACCCATCTCCGATATCCGTAGCACCGAGGAAGACCTGTAGGCAGCAAGAGAAAGAACGGTTAGCGAAGAGATGAGAAGTGTTGAAGTTGAAATAGGGTTAGGGTAGAGACACATGGCTTCGAGCCTGGTATCCGAATGGAGTCCAAAATCGAAGTTGATAACTTGGGGCCTCACACCCCGCGACATCCCGGAGGATGAAGGAATTGTGGCCACCCACTACTCGACGCCCTCAAGCGAAGGAACGTGGCCTCACACCACTCGACGCCCTCAGGCGAAGGAACGTGGCCTCACACCACTCGACATCCCTGGGGATGAAGGAAGCTCTCACTCAACCTAGCCTAGGGACAAGGATTGAAGAAGAGGATGGAACACACAAGCTTTCTTTCATTAATCATCAATTCTTCTTTACAAGAGGGGTTTGGGTCCTTTAAATAGGCACCCAAGAGCACTTTGAAATTTAAACTACCCCATTACACTTGGCGCCCAAAATTTGGAGGAGAACTTCTTTGGCCGACCAGCTTGGATTGGCATGAATCTTGGCGTTGCACCATGACTTCCCTCTTTGGGTTGCTTGGTTTTGGTAGAAGGCGTGAATGGAGGCTTGATGTCTTCACCATGCTTTTCTTGCTTAACTTCATTATGGAAGGAGGCTTGAGTGGAGGCATGCCTTTCTTGCTTAACTTCTTTATGGAAGAAGTCTTGAGTGGAGGCATGCATCAAGGGATTTGAAACTTCTTTCCACTTGGAGAATGGAGGATGCCTTTCTTGCTTGACTTCTTTATGGAAGGAGTCTTGAGTGGAGGCATGCATCAAGGGATTTGAAACTTCTTTCCACTTGGAGAATGGAGGATGCCTTTCTTGCTTGACTTCTTTATGGAAGGAGTCTTGAGTGGAGGCATGCATCAAGGGATTTGAAACTTCTTTCCATGATCGCCCATCCTAGATTGGAAGAGAGCTTGAACAGGGGAGGGGAAGGGGGCATGGATCATGTGAGTGGTCCCCTTTCTTGGGCACCCAAAACAAACCACATGTCATCACCTCAGTGCGCCACATAAACAGATAATGTGGGCCCTGAGCTGACATGTCTCCTTGCCTTTGTTAGGCTTAAAGAGACTTAACTTTTGAACCACTAAAGACTTCATGGGCTTAGACTCGGCCCGACTTATTACAAGACTCAGGTCGACCCGATGGATTGAGGTACAGACTCCATTTAAGCAAATAAACTAGAGGCTGACAGCCTTATTACAAGACTCAATAAACACAGAACCCTAATCAGAGATCCCCCGAAGTTTGAAGGGCTCAAGTCAAACCCTGATGCCCACATCACAAGTCCTCTTTCCAATTGGAATACAAGTCCTTTCCTAGCTAGGTTAGAAAAACAAATCCCCATTAGGTTAGGAATTGACCAAGTCCTTTCCCAAAGGGGCTTGGGTGCATGGGTTTGGGCCTCTGGAAGCTGGGGTGGCCTGTTAGCCTGGTAGCAGGAATATTCCATGAAATCTTGCTTCTTAAGGGCTTGGACTTGGCACCTGGGCTTGATTTCTTTGGGCTTGGATGCAGGTGGACCTCTGAAATCATGGGTTCCCTATTCTGAGAATATTCTCTAGCATCTGGAAGAGAATCTGGACATTTGAAGGGCATTTGGAAGGAATCAGGGTTTCCGAAAGCATCTTGGATCCTGGGTTGTCACACAAAATCCAATGGGCTGATGTAGTGGCCTCTGACTCCTGGATGTGGCCTGGTGAAACTCCAAAACATGGTAACCTCCTCTCTTGTACAAAAATTGAGCTCATATTGGACTCATAACTGATCTACATGACTCAAAATAATGACTAGGTTGAGGGTTGAGACAAATCAACTAACCTCAACTTATTACAGGACTCAATTCTAGTTGATTACAAAATTTGACACTTGGCTAGGTAAACCAAATAGGGCCTAGTGATCCGTGTCTGATCCTGGTGCCCCCACAACGACCAGACCTTTATTCCTTGCAATGCTACGATGTCATTCTCAATTAAAAAAATGTCATCAACATACAGTACCAGGAATACAATCACGGAACCATTAACCCACTTATGGATGCAGGGTTCCTCTATGTTCCTAACAAAGCCATACGATTTGATACACCTATCAAATCGCATGTTCCAACTTCGAGATGCTTGCTTGAGTCCATAAATGGACCTCTGTAATTTGTACATTTTTGACTTGTCTGTGGATGTGAACCTTTCAAGCTATATCATATACACCTCCTCATCCAGCTCCCCATTTAGGAAAGCGGTTCGGACTTCCATTTGCCAGATCTCATAGTCAAAATATGCTGCCAGAGCAAGCATGATCCGAATGGACTTGAGCATTGCCACGGGAAGAACGTCTCGTCATAATTGATACCATATTGCTGACGATACCCCTTGGTAACCATATGGGCTTTATAGGTCTCCACCTTCCCATCTGCACCCCTTTTTCTCTAGAAAATCCACTTGCACCCGATGGGTTTTATCCCTTCAGGTGGATCAACCAATGTCCATACATTGTTGATCTCCATGGACTCCATTTCGGATCGCATGGCTCCAAGCCATGCCTCAGAGTCAGATCTCTGAAGTGCATCCATATAGGTGATCGGATCCTCATCGTTCTCGTCAAGCTCAATGGGATCACCGTCCCGAACCAAGAAACCATAGTATCTGTCTGGCTAATGCGGTACTCTACCGAATTTCCTAATAATGGATTTTGGGTGTGATTCAGTCACAGCCGATTCTATGATGTCCTTTGAGTGTGCAGGTTCTTCCACTGGTTGAACTTCACCAAGTTCAATTTTAGAGGCTACAGATCCTTCTCTAAGGAACTCCTTTTTCAAAAAGATAGCCCTAAGAGCAACGAACACTTTCTGTTCATCCTCCAAGTAGAAGAAATACTCTTTTGTTTCCTTAGGGTACCCAATAAATAGGCTCTGATCAGACCTAGGACCAAGTTTATCTAAATCTAAATGCTTTACATAAGATGGACAACCCCATACCCAATGGTGTGAAATTGAGGGCTTACGTCCAATCCATAACTCATATGGAGTGGAGACAATAGACTTACTCAGAACATCATTCAGCAAGTAACAAGCTATCTCTAGTGCATATCCCCAGAAGGACAGTGGTAGAGTTGCAAAGCCCATCATGGATCGATCCATGTCCAACAGGGTTCGATTCCTCCTTTTGGACACATAATTCAACTAGGGTGTTCCTGGAGGAGTCCACTAAGAGAGAATCCCATTCTCCTCAAGATATATCATGAACTCACCAGATAGATATTCACCACCTCAATCAGATCGAAGGGTTTTAATACTCTTTCCAGTTTGTTTCTCCACTTCATTACGATATCGTTTGAACATTTCAAACGACTCAGATTTATGTCTCATCAAGAAGACATAACCATACCTGGAAAGGTCATCTGTAAATGTGATGAAATATCTGTATCCACCTTTAGAAGTAACTGTCATGGGTCCGCATACATCAGTATGTATGAGACTCAGAAGTTCTGTAGCTCATTCACCTTTTCTAGTAAAAGGTGACTGGTCATTTTACTAGCAAACAGGATTCACAAGTGGACAGTGTGTCAGAATCACTGACCTCAAGGAGGCCTTCTCCTCGCAACCTGTTTACCCTATCTAGTTAACATGACCTAGGACAGTGCCATAGATACAAGTCATTGACATTTTCTATCCTTGGGCATTTGCTAGACATATACATTACAATAACAGGCTGTGACAAAACATAAATGCCATATTTTAACTTAGCTTTCATTATCATAGAGTTATTCACAATAACTTGGCAAAAATCTCCTTTTATTGAAAGTTCATAACCATATTTGGCCAATAGGCCTACAGAGATAATGCTTATAATAAAACTAGGACAATAATGATAGTCGACTAATTTGACAGTACTAGATTTAAAAAGAAGACTTAGAACTCCGACTGCCAGCACTGAAACACGATTTCCATTTTCGATGCTCAGGAACTGTTCCCTATCCTCGAATCTCTAGCTAACCTATAGTCCTTGCAACAAATTGCAAACATGAATAGGACTACCAGTATCCAATATCCAATTAGTAGTGTCACAAATAGAGAAATTACAAGGTTTTATCATATAAATACCTTATCCAGCACTCTGCTGCTTTCCCTTCCTTAGACTTTTCGGGTCTAAGGATGCCTGATAACGAGGACAGTTCCTCTTCCAGTGTCCCTGCTTCTTACAATAGAAGCTCTCTGTACCAGCTTGATCAGCTTTCACTTTCTTGGCCTGACTTGGGCCAGGAGCACTCTGCACCTTCTTTTCCTTACATTTCTTCTTCCCTTTCTTAAAGGGACGACGACCTCTAGAACCTCCCACTAAATTCACCACCCCCTTATTCAGTTGGAGGTCCTTCTCGTAAGTCTGTAGCAACCCCATCAAACCATGGTAATTGATTGCGGGCTCATTCATTCTATAATGATCGAGAAAGTCAAGATAGGAGGAGGGTAGAGAATTCAGGATCGCATCCTTGCCGAGTTGCTCGTGCAAGGGACATCTGAGTTTGCCCAATCATTCGATCATCTCAATCATGTACAATACATGATCAGTAACGAACCGCCATTCCATATTTTGGCATTGTAGATGGCACAAGATACTTTATACCGCTCCACATCGTCTGGCATGCCAAAAGATTCCTTCAACTTTTAAAGAATCTCGTCTGGCTAGGCCTCCTCGAATTTGCGACTGAACTCGTCGTTCATCACCACCAACATTATGCATTAGATAGTAGTCCGATCAGAAACCCACTTCAAATAAGTGTCCCTAACCGAACTCCGAGCATTGGCAGGAGGGATTTCGGGTGCTAGATCTGTTATCACATAAAGGATCCACTTGTGCTTTAGGACAATCCTAAATTTTCGATACCAGCTATCGAAATTGGGACCCTTTAACTTCTCGCTATCAAGAAGTGATTAGAGCAAAAGGTTTGAAGACATCTAAAAGAAAAATTAAGACCCAATAAGAATATGAATTAATTAATTAAACCAAAAGACTTGGACTTTAGTCTAAAGGTCCCTTCTACTAATTTTTCAAATTAGGAGCCTCTAACTCTAATCCGTGAAATCATCATTTCATAGAGGGTACTGAAATCCAATAGACCACATATTAGCCTGACTTTGGCTGGCTCACCCATACGCGCCTAAAGGTAGGTTCTCTAACCAACTGCTTTTCTAAGCAACTTCCAGTAATAAATTTTGCCCCATAAAACTCCCAATCAGCCTTAGGGCCTCCTATTACAGGTCTCTAGTTAGGTCCAACCATTAATATGACAAATCCAATGCTTCTAGTTAACGAATGATCAAGTCCGACTTTGGCTGGCCCACTTGATCACTGTTAAAAAGGTTGCACTGAACCATCATTTATGGGAGAGTAATCCCAGTAACTAGATGCACACCCATTCTTTGGAACTACCGATGTACACCAAGTTAAAGGACTCATTACTAACCTACTTAATGGGAGGCTATGATACCATCAACTCATTGACTTAGTCTTTTTAAGGACCTAATAATTTTAGAGGATTTTAATTAAATTATGATAGAAGAATAGAGAGAAGAACATGAATCAACCTCCCACTGATCAAATCAATTCTCAGGAAGGTTGAATTAAATTCAACAAGTTGGTCCATGGGTACCTAAAGATCAGATTGGCTGATCAACTTAGGTGACATGGGTTAGCTCGAATCAATAAGCTCTTTTAATCAGTTCTGGTTGACCGGATTGGCCAGGTAGGTGAGATCATGGGTGAGTATCCGCCATTAACCATCTTTCCTAGACACCAACCAAGTTGGCCAAGAAAGAGGTAGCCTCTTGCAGCCATGATCAAAAATGACAAACCTACCGAGACACCAATCGATTTACCAGACTTGATTAGACCAGCCTATGAACTCGGGCTTACCATAGAGCCACTAATTAGATCCATTTTAGAAGAATGGACTAACCCATCTAACTATTAGATATATACTAAAGAGAAGGTCCTTAATCAACATTTGATTAGTTCTCTTAAGTCCAATTCAACTAACCTTAGGTCTAACCCAATAAATGGACCAAATTAGATAGCTAACCCAATTAACCCAAAAGGCTTATTCAAATGACATTAGGTTTCATAAACCCTAATATGGCTTGTCATTAAATTAATCTTTCAATTCATTATTATTAGATTATAAGCCAACTTTT
The DNA here is from genome assembly GCA_021397845.1 of Areca catechu. Lineage (NCBI taxonomy): Eukaryota > Viridiplantae > Streptophyta > Magnoliopsida > Arecales > Arecaceae > Areca > Areca catechu. The sequence goes on from CM038041.1 coordinate 99,690,817, forward strand.
AATTAAAACATTTTTAATTAAATTCATGTAAAACATTTTTAAATCTTTCATGCATCATATCTAGTTCTATCATATCAATTTATAATATTGGAAGTCTTAAACATTTTAGACATGCCAATATATATGTATCATGATTAAAACATTTTTAATACCATAGGTTTCCTTTAAGGATCCTTCTGAAAAGGCCAACGTAGACGAACCACCTCACGCCATAGAAAATTAGGGATTTTAAACTCTGATTAACTACGACACACGGCCATGGTGAAGGTCTTAACTAGGTTCCTAAAAGTAATCCCTAAACAAGATACTGATCCAAATACATGCAATAATGATATGCTACACAGGAACCTATGGCTCTGATACCACTGAAGGAAACTAGTGCAATGGACTCCTACCCTAGGCATGCTACACTAGAGCGTAGGTATTGCATATTTAAAAATTTTAATCATGCATACGGAAAAAATCTACTCATGCACAGGATCTGACATAACATGATACATATAACAAATACAAGGCATGTATAGGCAAGTGCAATAAATATAAACAGTATGATAAAATCTAGATCTAAGCATGCATGATAACAAAAATAAAAAATATACCTGATCGAAGCCGAATCCCTCAGTCTTCAGAACAAATCAGTAGCAAATCGAAGCAACCGGTTGAACTCCTTCAATAGCAAATCAGATCTGCAACAGCAAGAAGAAGAGATCGATCCAATCTCTCAAGGTATCCAAATGTCCACCCTCTAGAGTATCCATGCACGGGCTCTCACTGATCCAACTCCCGGAAGGATGCTAGTCCTTCAGGAATCGACGAACAGGTCACGGACGTGTGGAGCAGAGAAGACCAAACAAATTCCCATGGACGGACTTCTCCAAGATTGCCCAAACTCCACGAAGAGCACACAATAAGAAAAACTAAAAACCAGGGAAGAATATCACAGGATGCTCCATGCCCTGTTTTCTTTCTCTCTTATTTTTTCATTCTCTTGTGCGCTATTTCTTCCCCCACACTATCTCACGGCCTGCAACTCCTCTCTCTATCTCACTGCAAGCAACCAAGAAATATCAGAGGGGTGAAAACCTATGAAGGCTTGGATCGAGAGAAAATGAAGACATGCTCTGTTCTTCCCCTCCCTCACAAGCCACAATTCCCCTCTCTCTCTCTCACATGCTCTGTTTATTACGCTTTCACCCCTCATGGCCTTCACCCCAATATATTGGCTGAGAAAACACATGAAGTCGAGGAAAACATCGGAAGAGCAGTCCAGATAAAACACCAGAAAGGAATCTGGATAAATCCAAAGTTTTTTGGATGACTAAGGATCGATTTTAAACAAAACGGGGAACCACAGCTGGGGAATTAGGATAAAAATAAGCTTCGTTTGAATTACTGGGAGAAAACACAACGTGAAAAGCAAGCCAAGGTCTTTTAAACTGTTTCAATAAACAAGCCCAATAAAAATCAATTCAACAAAAACCAAAACCCCGATCCGACCAAACCGGATTAATAAGAAAACACGGGTCCAGTCTTGGTCTACCAGGAACAATTCCTGGTTGATCCAAGCCAATCCTGGTCGATCCAAATCAGAACAGGTCGATCAGAAAAAACTCAATGTGTGCTCAATCAGTTCGTTTGACCTTAATACTGAAATAATTCCCAATCATTGATCGGCTCTCGGATCAAGAAGAAATCCTCTATGGTATGTGACCTCATAGGTTCGAACGTAAATGGTAGCACTGGAACACTTCCAATACCAGCACAAGATACCATCTAGCAATGGGTCCCGGCATCCGGATAGGCCAAAGATATGAGAGCAATCTATCGAACCTCTAGGATATGGTTACTATATAATTCATCCCTTTGATCTCCAATGCTCAAGATGACCTAGGGTTAGACTGCAAACCGTAACTAAGCAATGCACAACATGTCTAAACCTCGCAAGTCCAATGACTCCTCACTAGGACTACCTCGACTGAGGATTTACTAAATTGAGACACTGTAAGAAATTCAATCCAAACAATTTGGACAGGTCAATTCCATCTTGGTCCACCACTACTCCACAAGTACTTGCCTGTACCCAGAAATCTTTCATCACCGGATTAGAAATCCAGGTAGTCCAGCACCAAAGCACAGGGAGTTGCTTGCAAGCTACCATGATGACCTCAGGTCGGAGGGACACATATACGCATATCCAATCATGAGCAATCCTTTGGCAGAAAGGAGCTCCACGGAGTCACGTTAAATGAGATGTCACACATCCTACTTGCAGATCACATCAGTGTCACCACACTCCTTTGGTCAAGAGGACAACCAAACGACGTGAACCATAACAACCTACACTTGATACATTGCCATCCTGTATAATATATCCTTTGGTTGTGAACCTTTTTAAAGGACCACTTGATATATCCTTTCTATATCGAAATTAGTGCAGTCATAAGGACTTTATCACATAAATAGAGTTCATTACATGAAAATGAATAATGTGATGAGCTGCCAAAATAAAGTTTTATTAATTCATATATGAATTACAATATCGAGCACAACCACCTACAGCCTAGGTGATTGGCTTTGTGACACAATTTCCAACACTCCTATCCCTCATTATGGTTTCTTCTACAAGTTCTTCTAGAATGTTTATCTCATCAAACCTATCACTTTGTGGTCCATCGATTGCACTAAATATATTCAACCTCAACTTTTTATTCCCAAAAGACACATCCATGGTTCTTGTCCTACAATTGATGCATGCATTTACTATAGCTAGGAAGGTCGGACTAGGATAATGGGAATGTGTCTTGGGTTGCTACTTGATTTCATGTCAAGGACTAAAATGTCAATTGAAAAATAAAACTCATTTACCTTCACTAAGACATCCTCAAGCATCTCACGTGGTATCTTCCTCATACTCATCCACTAAGTTCACATCAGCTTAATATACTTCCACTTCAATGTCATCCTTGTGAACCAATGGGGTGGTTTGAGGGGGTCGGCTATGGAAAAATTTACTAGTATCTAGGGTAGCAGGGGTGGGTTGACTAAGGGGTACTTGACTAAAACTTGGCTTGCACTTAGGGGTGGTAGGGATGGGTTGACTAAGGGGAAGTGGACTAATACTGGGCTCATATCTAGGGGTACTAATCCTATGGGATTCGATTTGACTAAGGGTTATGGGTCCCTTGGGCTCATAGGATACGAGTTAAGATCTATGGGTATGGGTTCCTCGGGCTCATAGGACATAGGCTCAGACCTATGGGTTATGGATATCTCGGGCTTATAGGATGTGGGCTCAGGTCGATGATACATGGGTCTCCTCTAAAATCTCTCATAGTCTATAGCTATTTGGTAGGCTTGCTCAAGATCATGGACCTTCCTCAAACACAGCTCTCTTTGGATGTCAACACGAAGTCCAGCCCTAAACCTAGATAGGGTCATTGATTCAGACTCGTCTATGCTACACCTTATGGAAAACTTATCAAACTAGGCTATGTGCTCTAACACAGTCCTATTTTCTTGACTTAACCTCTGCCATTGGTCTATGAGTCTCTGATGGTAGGACTCAAGAAGGCAATTATCCCTATGTTTTAGCTTCATGCTTCCATGTGACTATGGGAAGTTCTTCTCATTGTGTGATTATGCACTCAACATTTCTCCAATATAATCTAGCCTGGTGACTAATCTGAGTTTGGCAAATTTGCACTTCCTCTCCTTACTCATCTCATACCATTTGAAATATTGGTCCATGTCTCTTTCCCAATCTATGTAATCCTTAGGATCAAGATGGCCATCAAATATGGGTACTTTTAGCCTAATGTTCCTAATGGCTCTCTCATCCTGGACAAAGAAATCATGATTGGGTCTCCTTGAACTAAGATCCCATGTTGGGTCAGGGTGTGGGGCTCTCCTAGGGTTGGGTTCCAGGAATGGGTCAGGGTATGGGGCTCTCCTAGGGTAGGGTTCCAAGAATGGGTCAAGGTGTGGGGCTGTCCTAGGGTTGGGCTCCAAGTATGGGCCAGGGTATGGGGCTGTCCTATGGTTGGGCTCCAAATAAGGTCAGGGTGTTGGGCTCTCCTATGGTTGGGCTCAGCACGGATCTTTGAGGTCCACTCTAGGTTTCCTAAATAGTCTTCTATCTGGTCAAGCTTACTGTACCTTTGGTCCATTTGGGCATTCAATTGGGCAAGTTGATCATTTGTGGTCCTAAGTTGGGTAGACCGTTCATTCATGGTCCTCAATAAAGTCTCAAGATTGGGTTCCATGGTTGAGCTGGGTTGGGGTTGGGATTGATGGAACAGGTAGGATTAGACTCCTAATCTAATGGTCAAGCACACAAACATTCTAAGATTTCCTAGACCTAGAGTCCAAGTAGAGTGAGTCAGCTTAACTTACACCCAACTCAGTAATTAATCCTTCCACTGGCCAAGTAAGAGGTGGGGTGGTGGGAGGCTACCCCTGCTTGTCACAGGGTCCTAATTAAAAGACCACCAGTCCACTTAGGATGTTTGCCTTTGGACCTCTAATGTTAGATACCAGTTTTCAGTAATAGTTGGAGAATTGAGTGCACTAATTTACTCACAAGACTTGGACCTGACCTGTTGGTGTCCCTAAATCAATTAGGTTTCTAGTTGATTTTATTTAGGCTTGGGTTCAGATGCAGGGTGGTTGTTTTGGGCTAGGAAAAGGTGATCAATTCCTTCCCCCATCTAACATAGCAAAACTGTCCTTATGGTGATTTAGGTATGATGCAAGCACACATAAACCCTAATGCATATGAGACTAAAAAAAAATAAAAAAATCAGAATTTTTTTTTTTTGTGTGTTTTGATGGTGGAAAACTTAATTACAGTTAATTAATGTGCAAAAAAATGGCTTGGGTTGGGGGGGGTGGTGTTTGATGGTTGATTAAGTTTAACCTAAACCAAGCATGCAGAAAATTTCAACAATGTATACTTTCAGTTCTCATGCAGATTATCCTAGGTTTTAAGATCAAAAAAATTAAAATAAAATTATAAAAATATAGAGTACTAATCATAGAATAATCAATGCAAAAATCAGAAAAAAATAGTGAGGTTATGATGGAAAACTAGACCTATGTTTTGACTCCAAATGCAGAAATCAGCATGCAGTTTTTTTGTAGGGTTTTTCTTTTACTGATTTTTTTTGTTTGTTTCGGATCTGAGAAATTCAATAAAAATCACAGAAAAACATAGAACTAAACAGAGGTTAATGGGTATGAAAATCAGAGGAAAATAGAAACGTTTGAAGGGGGAAAAAATCTTATGTTTTGACTAGTTATGCAGATTTCAGGATGCAGAAATCTAAACTATGATGCAAGAACATGCCCTAATCCTACTCTAATACCAAAATTTGATGAGGAATGGAATTTTAACATGATGCAAGATGACATGCAAGGGATGAACATGAAGGAATACCAGATTAAAGGAAATAATTAATTTTGATTTTATGTGGTTATAATTCTCAAAAATAGCAAAGACTAGGTTAGGGTTATCCTGTATCAGTTAGTATCCTACCCGCATGCTAGAAAATAACCAAAGAGAAAAAAAAAACTAAGATCCTAGGACTAAGAAATCCTATTAGGTACATATTCTCCTTCAAAAAAATCAGACGAAGAGAGTTGGGATGGGTTAGTTTGACCTAGCAATGACATTCTTGAAGCCATAGAAGAATTCACTCCTCTTGGATCGGTGCCTGGATGACTAAGTCGCTTTCCCACGATCTATCAACATTTCTTAGATTGATTCGAGATAAAGAAAACTTCATCTAGAGGTCAGTTTCTCCTGAGGGATCTTGCAAATGTCAAAGGTTAGTGTCGAGGATGATGGGAAAAATATAGAATGGAAGATTTAGAAAATGAGAAGCTGGAGGATTGCCGAGGCTAATAGATGGCTTGAAGGATGATGGACGCCTGGATCCCTGGAGGGCAGCCTGGGGTTTGATGAAGATGGTGCCTGGATGCTGGAGAGAGGTGGCCTAGTGGAGAGAGAACCTCTGGTGGCTAGGGTTTGGAGTATGATGGGCGGTCTGGGTTGGATGATGGAAGGGGCGGCCAAGGAAGATGGAGGGCATCCTAAGATGAAGAAAGATGTGGGCAGCCTTGATGGAGGGTGGTGATGGGTGGCTAGGACAAGGGTTTAGAAAATAACTTGCTAACTAGATAACTAGGGCCTCACACCCCTTGATGTTTTGAAGAACAAAGGCAAACGAGTCTCACACCCACTCTTCACGGAGGCAATAGTAGACAAAGAAATTCACTTAAATTTTTATTCATCAAAGTATATTGTTACAAGAGGGGAAGTGGGTTGGTATTTCTCGATGTACCCAGGTCCCTGGACTCCTATAAAAGCTGGGAGTACAAAACTTGAGGGCCAAAAAACCCTGTTGGACTTGGTCAACTATAGAATTCTCTTGGGCTAGGCTGCTTGACTCCTTGCTGGGCTTGGAATGCTTGACTCCTTGCTAGGCTTGGAATGCTTGACTCCTTGCTGGGTTAGGAAGAAATCCTTTTTGATTGGTCAAAGACTTGGGTGCCAATACTGTGGACTGGGTTAAAGCCTTGGGAGGAGCACCAACATGAAGGGGCTTTGGGCCAGGGGTGCCATTTGAGCTTGGACTGGGAGGGGAGGGTGCCATGGGCTTGGGCTTGGATCTAGGCACCACTTCATTGGTGGATCTGGATTGGGCGCCAATGCTTGGGACCTTGGGCAACATGAGTGTGGACCAAGGGCGTAGTCTGGGGTGGCTTGAGTGGAGGCCTGGTTGGGTGCATGAAGCCTCATTCATTAGGGCTTGGTGACTCTCCTGATATGATGATCCTCCTCTTGAACTTGACTTGAATGAAAACCAAAAATTTACAAGACTCATGTGACTAGACGGAAACTCACAGGACTCTTGACTACACTGAAACAACAGGACTTCACTTGACTTAGTGAACAGAACTAGCTCACTTTATGACAGGACTCAAAAATTAGACTTCATTATAGGACTCAATAAAATTGACCAACACATGACTCAGAGATCGAAATTGGAACCTTGAAATTTTGGTGATACTGATGTCCTCATCAATTCTCCCAGGGTGGGAGGAACTCGATCCTGTCGAGTAAAGGTCAATGTGGCTCTGGTACTGCTCTAACTGGTATGGGTTGAGGCATTGCGGATCCTCTCGTGTAATCCATGAGTCCTCAGATTCTGGTCAACCTTGCCAATGAACCAAAAACATTTGAAGCCTTTATTCCGGGTACTAACAGCTTGGTCATCTAGGATACGCTCAATCTTTTCCTCTCGTAGGCTTATTTAGTGGACACTTAGGGATTAGTTCGCTCTCAAGGAAAGGGTCATGCTCAATAGACTCACTGGGTATCATTGCTGGCTCCCTATACTTAGCTAAGTCTGAGACGTTGAAGGTTGAGCTTAATGCCAAGTTAGGTGGTAACTTAGGCACTAGGTCCAACTTTCTTCATCACTTTGAAGGATCCAGCTCACAAGTATATAGCCTAATCATGACAAGATTTTCTTACTAAACTCTTAGACTCCTTTGGAAATTAACCATATTTTTATAAAATCATTGCTTACATTAATCTTATGGCCAATTCTTCATGCAGTGTAAAAACTCATAACACCTAATGCAGGTAAATGACTCATGCTAACACTTATTGATATGCAGACTTGACTAAACCCTAAACTACAACTGTGGGTTTGGCCCTTGGTCAGGTAGGTGACATGCAGATGAGAACTTGGCATGCACTCCTAACAGATGCCATAGGGTCCTCCAGAAGTAAGATGCAAACATGACATGCTCAATGAATGTATACAACATGCTAAACTCTACAAAATGCAATCTAATGGTTAGAAAAATATATGAAGCTTCAGGAAAGGGCAGGAAATAAGAGGTTGATGGGGATCCAGGGCAGGTCTGGGTATTTTATCCATTTTTTCATATTTTTTCATATATATTTTTTTTACTTATTCTCGCTATTCCACTTATTCCCTCTATTCCAGTTTTATCCCAATCTTATTCCCACCTTATTCCAGTCTTATTCCATCATCTTCCCGTGGTTTTAAAAAATTTTCAAAATCCTAGCCCACCACCCCTTCGGCCCCAGATCCGGGCCGCCCAACCCCCGGCCGCCCCCGCCGGACCGCCGCCGATGCTCACTAGCCCCCGCCCTTGCCAGAGAAGCCGCCGTCTCCACCCTTGCCCGTGGAAGATGAATGGCCGTGGGAAGACCAATCGTCGCCCACGTCCCACGGCCGCCGTCGCATAACAAAATTGATGCTGGACGAAAATCGATGTAACCCTGGATTATTTGGAAAAGGGAAAGACACCTAACAAATTAGGACCGTGGAAGGGCTAAGAAGCCTCCCGGGACTAGGGCATACTGATACTAAAATTCTAAGATAGCCGATCTCTTTTGTTTTCAATTTTCTGGTGGATGTGGCGAAGGAAGGATGAAGATGGGGGACCAGGAAGTGGAACTCATGGCCCTGAGACTCACTCTAGCGGGGGACGCACACAGAAAGTCAGGGGTCAAAGCCTAAAGCTACCCTCCTAAGGGATCACAGCACCAGCTACCCTGAGCATAAATGATGTGGGCACCAGGATCCGACAGAGGCTCCTCAACCCTCTATGGATCTCAGATTAGGGTTCCCCTTTCTATGAGTCCTGTAATAAGGCCTTGAGCCCAAAAACATTGTTATAATTTCTTGTCAAAGTTGCTTAATCCTGTACCTTGACCAATTTGGGTCAAGTTAGGTCTTGAGTCCTGTATTTGTTCGAGTCTGAGTTTGGACTGGGCCCAAGCCCAATTGAAGTCACTCTGGTTTTCTTCACTAACTCAAGTTCTGGTGGGCCAACCCACCCCTTCTACTTGGGATAATGCCAACTCAGGTGCCACCTTAGCTACCTATGTGGTGCCACATCAGCTGCCACTTGGGCATCTAAGAAGGGAAACAAAGTGGCATCCTCTTGCTTTCCACACACCTTGGACAACATCCCCCTCTTCCCTCCCCCACATCACGCCTTGATCCATCTAAAGAGGGCGTTGAAGATCCTTGAAGGAACCAAGCCTCAAAGCAAGCCTCCTCCCAAGTTTTCTTCCCAAAGTGATCTTGCAAGGAAGGAAGGTCAAAAGACACACTCCCCTCTTCAAGCCCTCAACCATGCAACGCCCCATGGAGTTCTCCCTTGGTCGGCTAAGAATCAATCCTAGAAGATGGCGTGAAGAGCCCAAGGGAACACATCCCTCCAAGCAAGCCTTGCCCCATTCCTTCTTCCCAAAATAAGCATGCTAAGGAAGGAAGTCAAGGGACCAATCCCCCTCTCCAAGCCTTTGCTCATGCCACGCCCAACTCCAAATATTTGGTCGGCCAAAGAGATGGGGATGTGGAAAATTTTTGGCACCACCATGAGTCTTGTATTTTTAATTTTAAAAGGGCCTTGGGTGCCTATTTAAAGGACCCAATCCCTCCCTTGTAGAACTAATGAATGAATGAATGAAAAATTGAGTGATTGAGTTTGAGTTTCTTCCACCCTCCAACCATTGTCTCTTAGGCTAGGTTCGAGTGGAATTGCCTTCATCCCCAGGGATGTCGAGTGGTGTGAGGCCACCTGTCCATCACCCCGGGGTGTTGCGAATCCTTTGTCCTCCAGGACGTCGCGTGGTATGAGGCCACATTCCTTCGTCCTCCGGGACGTCGTGGGGTGCGAGGCCCCAAGTTATCTCCAACTTCGACTTCGAAATCCAGCCGGACACCGGGCTCGAAGCCCCTTCCCAACTCCAGTTCAATTCTTTTCCGTACATCTCCACATTCCATTGACCTTTCTTTTATTTGCCTATAGGTCCTCCCTGGCATCTCGAGCATTGGAGACAGTCAGCTTTGCCATCGTGACCTCCAGACCCAAAGCCAGAGCTCCCACGGGTTCGACTTCTCGGGCATCCAGGCCGCATCCGCCGAGTTGAGCGATCTCTGCACCGAGCGCTTCAGAAGTTTGAGGTTTTCCTTCTCTTTATCTCCTAAGTAGATATTGTAGGTCGATCTAGTCCTACCGGGGTTTCTTAATCTCGGGGTCCTGTTCTTGTTCTTACTTTTAGGGCTTTGAACTGCTGCGTAAGCTTCCCTTACTGCTCTTCATATTTCTCATCTTTGCTTGTGATCGGGGATCGAAACCCTAAACAACGAAGAAGAACAACAAGAAACATAACAAAAAAAATCATCAACCCTAAAACAAAAAAAAAAACTCCTTGCATCATAAGCATCCATCCCAGCATCCCTAGCCCTAACCCCTTTTCTCTGCATCATTTCTGGTATCAGAGCCAGGTTAGGACTAGTGCATTAGTTTCATTTTTCTGCATTCTGGTCAGCCCTTATATGGTCTGATCATTGGATTGTTTCTCTCTGTAAAGACATCCAAATTCTATGATTTCTATTTTGCTAGATCTTATTCATTTGAAAGTATTTTTTTCTATTTTTTCAGATTTTATTTCAGTTTGTAGAGTTCCTACAGGCCAAAATACTGCCTAAGAAAATCTCAGGTTCGAAATTTCAGCAAGCATCTCATTTTGATTCATTCCTCCATCTAGATAGTTTCTTGCATGTCTTAGTTTATGCATTTTGTTTAGCATTCACCCATCTAAAAGACACAAAAGAACAAAAAAAAAAAAAAAAAAAAATTAAGTCATTTCATTAGTCATTCTTGTACTTCATTTTACATAACATATCTTAAGGGCGTCAATTTAACATAGGGTCAGGATTTCATTACCTGTCCCTAGCCCAAAAACCACCACCTGGCATATCGAACCCTAGCCATTAACTAAAATCAATTAGATGCTTAATCTGCTCTAGTAAGCTAGGGACACCCACGAAGTCGGGTCAACCCAAGTGCCGAGCCAAGCTAGATTGCTTGTTGGTGTGTGCTTATATAGCTGGTGTCTAGGCAAGTGGTTCAAGGACTAGAGCCCGAAGGGAAGTGGGTTGGTTTGCTTACCTGGCCAATTTCTAATTGGTGTCTAGGAAAGCAAAGAGGAACCTCCACTCACCTTACACTTACCTGGCCAGGTGCCAAGTTACTACTTCCAGGTTCATCTTCTTGACTTTACATTTGGAGAGATCTCCTAGGTCTAGCAAACTGTAGCATCATTTTGTTACATGTGCACTAGATCAGGAACCCCTTTTCACCCACCTTCTCCACCCTCTATCGACACCATGGACCAACTGCGAGCTGACATTGGAGCCTTAACCCAATCCATGACCCAGTTGATCAATAGATTGGACCAGATGGAGACCAGACCGAGACCCCTAGAGGAAGCTACTAGGCCCCGACCTGAACCCAGTCCTGAGTCCCCTCACCCAAGGAGGAACCTGCCACAAGACCCTTACTTTGAGGATGACTTTGGGCGAGACCCTGACCCCTTTGTTGATACCCGTCCTAGGAGACCCAATCTAGAGGACCGTGAAGAAAGAGCCCTTAGGAGCATCAAGCTTGAGGCACCCACCTTTAATGGTAGCTTAGATCCCAGGGTGTATGAAGATTGGGAGTCTGCCATGGAGCAGTATTTTGACTGGTACTCTATGTCTGAGAGAACTAAGTTTAAGTTTACCAAGCTTAGGTTTGTTTACCAAGCTAGGTTGTTCTGGAACAGTGTTGAGAACTACATAAAGCAGAAAGGTCAATTACCCATAACCGCCTGGGGGGAGATGAGAGAAAAGCTTAGGAGGAAATATTTACCTACGTCTTACACCCAGAAATTGTTGGACCAATGGCAGACCTTAAGTCAAGGGAGTAAGAGTGTGGCCGATTACATCACCAAGTTTGATGAATATGTTATGCGATGTAAGGTTGTTTAATCACCTGAGGTAACCCTGTCTAGGTTTAGGGCTGGTCTACACCCAGACATCCAGAAAGAGCTATATTTTAGGTCAACCAGAACCTCGGAAGAAGCTTACCAAGTTGCTAGGCTCTGTGAGCGTTTCCAGAGAGCTCCTATTTATAGAAGACCCGAGTCCTTTAGAAACCCGAGGCGTATCCCTGGATCCACCCAAGGTTACAATCAAGCTTACCTGAGTCGACCAAACCCAAACCGAGCTGACCCAAGTCGACCAAACCCAGCCCGACCCAGTCCTAGTCGTCCCAACCTAGACCGACCCCAGTATAGTAGAGAGGAAAAGGGTAAGGCTGTTGAAGTCCAGAGGAGACCTGATTCCCAAGGTAAATGCTTTAGGTGTCATAAACCTGGACATTTTGCTAGCCAGTGCATCGCCTCTGCCCTATTCATAGAAGAACCAACTGAGACTGAACCCGAACCAACCCTAGAACTTGAAGAGGACGTCTATGACCCCGAAAACTAGTTGTTGGAAGGGTACAAGGGAGAGGAAGAAGTATATGAATCTAAAGACCTTGTAGGGGTAGTTCGATGCATCCTAGCCCAAAACATAGTACAGGAAGACTGGCGTAGGACCAACATCCTACAGACCCTGATCAAGCTAGGAGATAAGGTTTGTAAGGTCATCATTGATAGTGGAAGCTGTGTTAATGCCCTTTCCTTGAGTACAGTTAAATCTTTAGAACTAGCCACAGTACCCCACCCCAACCCTTATAAAGTGTCCTGGATAGATTCAACTTCGATCGCTGTAAAGTCTAGGTGCCAGATCAAGATCAAAATGAGTTCCTATGAAGAATCGATCTGGTGTGACATCTTACCCATGGGTGCGGGTAGTATCATTGGTGTGGGAACCAAAATCAGGAAAAGACTCCAACCTATTCAATTCAAGTCTGAGTCCTTATGGTTGGATTAGTCCTGTAATTTCTCTTTCAATTTTGAGTCCAAATAATCTTGTAATTAATTTCGAGTCCATATGGGGTCTGGTCCAGTTGAAGTCAAAGTCTTATTCCAATTAATTTCGAGTCCATGCTGGGTCGGGTCCAATTTGAAGCCTTAGTCCAGTTGAAAGTCAGATTTTGAAGCATCAAGACAAGTCCAAAGCCAAGTGGTGCCACATGCCACTTGCCACCTTAGCGCCACATAAGCTACCACTTGCCACCTCAGCACCATCTCAGCTAGAAGCCACCTCATCAAGTGGTCCCCACTTTGGTGCCACTTGTCATGGGTTGAAGGAACTCCAAGAGGGCGCCCAAGAAGAAAGTTTGAATTCAAAATGATGGTTGGCCACCCTCTTCCACAAATCAAGCATCAAGGCCTACAAATCCTCTAACTCTCCTTGTAATCCTCCACATTTTAGGGATTTTCAAATTTTAAAGATTTACCCTCTTCCACAAATCAAGCATCAAGGCCTACAAATCCTCTAACTCTCCTTGTAATCATCTACATTTTAGGGATTTTCAAATTTTAAAGATTTGTAAGGCTCCGATTAAAGACTTTGGGATGCCCCATTGTAAGGAGAATGGATGAATAAAATTTTTTGGCTTGGATTATTCTTTCTATGTGATTGTCTTTGTGTCTATGTGGTTTAGTCTTTCTCCTCTTCCACGCCCACTCTAGTTCCTCCCTTCTTCCATCTCCAATGCCCAAGGACTCCTTTCTTCCTCTCCAATCTCAAGTGAGCCTTCAACATGCAATGGTGAATCAAGAGGATCAACACAAGGAGACCAACCTGTTCCATCTCAAGCACCCCACCATGGCGCCAAGAAGGATCCCCATCAATGCTTCATCCACCTCTCTTCCCTTTCTCCATTTCATGTTTTGTTAAGTTCTTTCATCTTAGGGATTTCTTTGTTGCAGGGTTCTCTGGAATTCTGACTTCAAGAGGAATGATCTCTTGCCACCAATCCAGAAAACAAGAAGAGTCTCCAACTTGTAGCATGGCCTGGTCATCTGGAAGATCCCCTCAAGAGTGATCTTATTCTTATTGGAAAATCAATGCCAGGTAAGTCAGTATCAATTAGGTCCAACACATTAATCTGACTAGCATGACTGGTGGTTTTAATTCTGTCCTATTTTTTTATTATTTTGAAGTCTCGGTAATTAGGGTTATGCATGATCATTCAAGTTTGCTTCATTAACTTATCTTTGATAAATTATGCTGAACTCTTCATATGTCGATAGAACTTGCCAATTAATCTTCGCTAATCTCCTTTAGAGTTGCATAGTTTTATCTTCACTTTGCATCCTCTACCATTCTTGGTATCAGAGCATGGTTGCATTAGGGTAGAATAGTTTTCTCTTAAATCCAATCTAGATCAAAAACTCACGCCTCTTGAGCGGGTGTACTCCAGTACACTGTCACGATCCATGGGAGTAATGAGCCTCCAGGCCGGATGTGAAGTTCTAGATTAGAGTTTGGTAAAGCATCGCAATTCCTTTAATTTCTTTTTTTCTGTGAATCTGAATCTGCTGGCTGTGATAAAAAAAAAAAATTTAAAAAAATAAAAATAGTACATTTTGCACAACTATAATTTTTTTTTTGATTCCATATAATGTAAGTTATAATCACAAAAAGTTTCAGCATCAGAAGAAATTCACAAAAAATACTAAAATTCCTACTTCAATCTTCTGTCCTGCTCAAATAGTCTACAGTACATGGTTTGTTGTTTTTATTGTTTCTCTATATAGACAGATCAAAATTTTTTGATTTTTGTTTTTCTGGGATCCTCATAATTCATATTATTTCTCAAAAAACTTTCATATTTTATTTCGATTGTTAGAATTTTTAGCATTCGAAATACTCTCTGAGATTCAATCTGAACTGAAATTCTAGCAAGAACCAATCTCAGAAAATTTTTGAATTTGAAGTTCAAATTTAAAATTTTAAAATTTTAAAATTCTGACATTATAGAATCTGAAACTTGGAGTTTGAAATTTAAATTTTAAAAATTAAGTTTGAATTTGAAATTGTTTGAAAACTAATCAAGTCAATTAATTAAGTCAGCTCATAAAACACAAAAAAAAAAAAAATTGCATTCATTTGAAAACATCTTAAGGGCATCAATATGACATGGGGGCAAGAGTTCATCACTTGTCCTTAGCCCAAAACCACAACCCATCATCTCGATCCCAATCCTTAATTAAAACCAATTAGACTTAATCACCCTAGTGGGTTAGGGACACCAACGAGTCAGGTTCGGATTAGGGTCAAGTTGATTGTGTCCACTAATTGGTGTGTGCTTATGAGCTTGGTGTCTAGGATTGGTGTATTAGGGATTGTGGGTTGGTCCGCCTACCTAGCCAATCACAGATTGGTGTCTAAGGTTGGCAGAATAGGGACCTCCACTCCCCTTCCCACCTACCTGGCTAAGTCACGTAAGTTACTACTAGCTAGTTGGTCCTTTTAATTATATCTCTAATTCGTACTCTAGGTCTAAAAATCCTTAGCCCGAGTTTGAGTCAAATTGTTTGCATGACAACTAGATCAGGAACTCCTTACCACCCTTCACAAGACCAACCAAGTTCATCCATGTACACTAGTATGGAAACCCTTATGAGATCTATGATTGAGCGACTTGAACGTTTGGATTCTAGGTTTGATCAATTCGAGGAAAGGATAGGAAACCTAGAGGAATCTTGGTTGACCCCAACTGAACCACCTTCAACCAGATTACCTTCAGTTCGCCCTAGAGCCCAACGACAGGAACATACACCTGATCCAATTCATAGAAGGCCACATCAGGATTATGCTGATCACACTCCAGAGCCATATCCTAGAAGACCTCGCCATGATACTTTTGATCAGGATGATCGGGCCTTAAGGAATATCCATCTAGATGCACCAACCTTTGAGGGAAGCCTAGATCCTAAGGTGTACATAGACTGGGAGGCTGACATGGACCAATATTTTGACTGGTATGATATGTCTGAAGAGAGAAGATTCAAGTTTGCCAAAATCAGACTAGTCCGTCAGGCTAGGTTGTATTGGGGAAATGTCGAATGCATAGCTAGGCAGAGGGGAGACTTACCTATAGCGACCTGGAGAGACATGAAGAGAAAGCTTAGAGAGAAATATTTGCCCATATCTTATCAGCAAAGGTTGTTAGATCAGTGGCAGTGATTGAAACAAGGAAATAAGACCGTTTCTGAATACGTTGCTAAATTCGATGAGTTTGTAATGCGATGCAACGTAGTCGAGTCTGAGGCGCCACTTTATCGAGGTTTAGATCAGGATTGAATGAAGATATAAAAGGGGAACTATTTTTGAGAGAAGTCCATGATTTAGAACAGGCATACCAAGTTGCCATGGACTATGAGAGGTTTCAGAGGAGAGCTTCATTTAGGCGACCAGAGCCCACTAGGTTTAATCCTCCTATTAGTCGACCTAGTTCAGTCCCTAATACAGCCAATAGACCAAGACCCAGTTCGAATCCAACCCCTAGACCCAACCCTGCCATTTCCCCAATTCCTATAGAAGACAAAGGAAAGAGCCCTGAAGTTCGAGGTGAGAGGGAGCGAGTCTGCTATAAGTGTCGTAAACCAGGTCATTTCATGAGCCAATGTCCCTCTAGAGCTTTACATATAGGGAAGGTAGAAGAAGGTGAATCAGAACCCGTGGAGAATGATGAAGAGGAGGTTTATGAAGCAGGGGATTGCTTGGCTGATGAGTATGAAGGAGATGAAGAAAATGTAGATTCATCAGATATGTTAGGAGTTGTGAGATGTATCATGACACAGACCAAGGAGCAGGAAGACTGGCGTAGGACTAGCATCCTACACACATTTGTCAAAATAGGAGAAAAGGTCTGTAAGATCGTGATCGATAGTGGAAGCTGTGTCAATGCCATTTCCACTAGTGCAGCCAAGAGTCTAGGATTACCCACTAAACCACATCTCAATCCATATAAGGTATCCTGGATCGATTCCACTTCTATCCCAATCAAGCAGAGATGTCAGGTCCGAATCCAACTTCAGTCCTATCTGGAACGAATCTGGTGTGATGTGCTCCCTATGGGAGTAAGTAGCATCATCCTAGGTAGGCCATGGCTGTTTGATCATGATGTGATAATTTTTGGTCGATTAAATTCCTGTGCTTTCAATTTCAATGGCAAGAAAATTGTCATTCATCCAACCCAGCCTAAGGACAACACCAAAAGAGGAGCTAGCAGCCTGAAAGAAAAAAGGACTGGATTAAATTTGATAGGTGCAAGAGAATTAGAAAAAGACATTAATGAGGGAGCACCTATTTGGATGGTAGCTGCTAAGGAAACTAAGGACCACACCCCTGTAGAACACCCTCAAGAGGTGGTCCAATTATTGAAAGAATTTGAAGACGTGTTTCCCGAGGACCTACCCGATAGTCTTCCACCTTTAAGGAACATACAGCATGCCATAGATGTAGTCCTTGGCGCGACTTTACCTAATTTGCCTCATTATAGGATGAATCCAACTGAACATCAGGAGTTACAAAGGCAAGTTAGTGAACTTCTTAGAAAGGGGTTTGTTAAAGAAAGTTTAAGCCCATGTGCAGTCCCTGCCTTGTTAACCCCTAAGAAGGATGGCACTTGGAGGATGTGTGTAGACAGCCGTGCCATCAACAAGATTACTGTTAAATATAGGTTTCCAATTCCAAGACTGGACGATATGTTAGACATGATAGCCGGATCAACGATTTTCTCCAAGATAGACTTAAAGAGTGGCTATCACCAGGTTAGGGTTAGGCCTGGAGATGAATGAAAGACCGCTTTTAAGACTAAAGATGGATTATATGAGTGGTTAGTCATGCCGTTCGGTCTATCCAATGCACCCAGCACCTTTATGAGAATTATGAATCAGGTGTTGAAAACCTTCATCGGGAAATTTGTGGTGGTCTACTTTGATGACATTCTTATCTATAGCAAGACTAAGGCAGACCATTTAACCCACCTAAGGCAAGTTTGCCAAGTCCTTAGAAAGGATAGCCTCTATGCCAATATCAAGAAGTGTGATTTCTTAACACATAGAGTTATCTTTCTAGGATTCGTAGTCACATCTGAAGGAGTATCCGCTGACCCTGCGAAAATTAAGTCCATAGTAGAGTGGCCTTTACCCAAAAGCATCCATGATATCGGTAGTTTCCACGGTTTAGCCACCTTCTATAGGAGATTCATTAGAGGGTTCAGTACGATAGTGGCTCCAATCACTGATTGTATTAGGAAGGGAACTTTTGAGTGGACTAAAGCAGCAGACAAAGCCTTCCTAACAATTAAGGAAAAAATGACACACGCACCCATCTTGAGGTTACCCGATTTTACCAAAGTGTTTGAGGTTGCTTGTGATGCTTCTGGGGTAGGAATTGGAGGTGTCTTGAGTCAAGAGAATCACCCAGTAGCATATTTCAGTGAAAAGTTAAATGAAGCGAGACTAAGGTATTCCACCTATGATAGGGAGCTGTATGCGGTAGTTCAGGCATTACGTTATTGGAGGCATTATCTTCTACCGCAAGAGTTTGTCCTATTTTCTGACCATGAAGCTCTTAGGTTCCTTAGTTCTCAGAAGAAATTGAACCCTAGGCACGAAAAATGGGTAGAGTTCATACAAGCTTATACGTTCGTACTGAAACATCGTGCCAGTACTGAAAATAGGGTAGCCGATGCGTTGAGTCGTCATTCCAGGTTGTTGACTTCTGTGAGCACTGAGGTAGTAGGGTTTGATAGATTGAAAGAGGTGTATCCTACATGCCCTGATTTTGGTAACATCTATCGATCCCTTCAACAAGGACCATCTAGTAAGCATAGTGATTATACCCTTTTAGATAGATACATTTTCAAAGGAAATCAGTTGTGTATTCCCAAGACCTCTGTTAGGAAATTTCTGATCTGGGAAGTTCATGCTGGAGGCTTGTCAGGATATTTTGGTAGGAATAAGACCATCTTAGCAATAGAAGACCAATTCTTTTGGCCTGGTCTCAAAAGAAATGTGGCCCAGATTGTAGCTCAGTGTCGTACCTGTGCTGTTGCAAAATAGCAAAGACAGAACACCGGTCTGTACACACCCTTACCTGTCCCTGATTGTCCATGGTAGGATATCAGCATGGATTTTGTAGTAGGCCTCCCTAAGATGTCTAGGAAGCATGATTCTGTCTTTGTGGTTGTCGATCGTTTCTCCAAGATGGCTCACTTCATTCCTTGTTCTCAAACTTTAGATACTTCGAAGGTGGCCAAGCTTTTTCTCGATCGGGTCGTTAGGCTTCATGGTTTACCCAAAACCATTGTGTCCGATAGAGATGCAAATTTACTAGCTATTTCTGGAAAACCCTCTGGCACATGTTACGTACCAAGCTAAAATTCTCTACTGCCTATCATCCTCAAACCAATGGCTAGACAGAGGTAGTAAACCGAAGCTTAGGAAATCTGTTGAGATGTTTGGTTGGTGACAACCTGGGAAACTGGGACCTATTACTTCCTCGTGCTGAATTTGCCTACAACAGCTCAATTAATAGGTCTATTGGGAAAAGTCCGTTCGAAGTGGTCCATGGATACAGACCTAGGAAACCATTAGACCTAGCCCCATTACCCACACATGCACTAGTGTCTGAGTCTGCTGAGTCATATGCACAGCATATTAGGGAATTGCATAAGGAGATTAGCCAAAAGATCCAATCGAGCAATGAACTCTATCAGCATATGACTAATTCACATAAATGATTAAAAGAATTTAATGAAGGGGACTCCGTTATGATCAAATTTAAACCTAAAAGGTTTCCACCGGGAACTATGAAGAAACTCCATGCCCGGGGAGCCGGACCCTTCAAAATAATAAAGAAAATTGGACCCAATGCTTATGTATTGGAATTACCACCAGGTTATGGCATTAGCTCAACCTTTAATGTTTCAGACTTAAAAGAATACAAAGAACCTACATTGATACCTTGTGAGTTTTTGGTCCTAATGTTTCTTTTGAGAGTGAAACACCAAATGAGTGTCCACCACCAAGTGTTCCTGAGAGAAAGGAGAGAATTGAAAGGATCTTGGATGACCAGATCATTACTACTAGAAATAAAGGCTACCAACGTTATCTGGTTAGATGGCAATGATGTCCTGAATCTGAAGACTCCTGGATTTCCCGAGAGGACCTACAACAAATCGACCCGGATGTATTAGAAGCTTATCAAGCCAACCCTCACTCGATAGGGTCGAGTTCCTCCCACCCCGGGAGAATTGGTGTGGGAACCAGAATCAGGAAAAGACTCCAACGTATTAAATTCAAGTCTGAGCCCTTTTGGATGGATTAGTCCTGTAATTAGTCCTGTAATTTCTCTTTCAATTTTGAGTCCAAATAATCTTGTAATTAATTTTGAGTCCATATGGGGTCTGGTCCAGTTGAAGTCAAAGTCTTAGTCCAATTAATTTCGAGTCCATGCTGGGTCGGGTCCAATTTGAAGCATTAGTCCAGTTGAAAGTCAGATTTTGAAGCATCAAGACAAGTCCAAAGCCAAGTGGTGCCACATGCCACTTGCCACCTCAGCGCCACATCAGCTACCACTTGCCACCTCAGCGCCATCTCAGCTAGAAGCCACCTCATCAAGTGGTCCCCACTTTGGTGCCACTTGTCATGGGTTGAAGGAACTCCAAGAGGGCGCCTAAGAAGAAAGTTTGAATTCAAAATGATGGTTGGCCACCCTCTTCCACAAATCAAGCATCAAGGCCTACAAATCCTCTAACTCTTCTTGTAATCCTCCATATTTTAGGGATTTTCAAATTTTAAAGATTTACCCTCTTCCACAAATCAAGCATCAAGGCCTACAAATCCTCTAACTCTCCTTGTAATCCTCCACATTTTAGGGATTTTCAAAATTTACAGATTTGTAAGGCTCCTATTAAAGACTTTGGGATGCCCCATTGTAAGGAGAATGGATGAATAAAATTTTTTGGCTTGGATTATTCTTTCTATGTGATTGTCTTTGTGTCTATGTGGTTTAGTCTTTCTCCTCTTCCACGCCCACTCTAGTTCCTCCCTTCTTCCATCTCCAATGCCCATGGACTCTTTTCTTCCTCTCCAATCTCAAGTGAGCCTTCAACATGCAATGGTGAGTCAAGAGGATCAACACAAGGAGACCAACCTGTTCCATCTCAAGCACTCCACCATGGCACCAAGAAGGATCCCCATCAATGCTTCATCCACCTCTCTTCCCTTTCTCCATTTCATGTTTTGTTAAGTTCTTTCATCTTAGGGATTTCTTTGTTGCAGGGTTCTCTGGAATTCCGACTTCAAGAGGAAGGATCTCTTGCCACCAATCCAGAAAATAAGAAGAGTCTCCAACCTGTAGCATGGCCTGGTCATCTGGAAGATCCCCTCAAGAGTGATCTTATTCTTATTGGAAAATCAATGCCAGGTAAGTCAGTATCAATTAGGTCCGACACATTAATCTGACTAGCATGACTGGTGGTTTTAATTCTGTCCTATTTCTTTATTATTTCGAAGTCTCGGTAATTAGGGTTATGCATGTTCATTCAAGTTTGCTTCATTAACTTATCTTTGATAAATTATGCTGAACTCTTCATATGTCGATATAACTTGCCAATTAATCTTCGTTAATCTCCTTTAGAGTTGTATAGTTTTATCTTCACTATCCCCTACCAATCATCCTAGGACGACCCTGGCTTTTCGACCATGATGCCACCCTTTATGGTCGATCCAATACCTGTGTCTTTCTCCACCAAGGAAAAAAGATCACAATTAACCCAATCCAACCTAAGGACCCTATCAAGAAAGGATCTAGCAGCCTTAAGGAGAAGAAAGCTGAAGTCAACCTGATCACACCTAAGGAGCTAGAGAAAGAGATTTTAGAGGGAGCCCCTGTCTGGATTCTAGCCACCAAGGAGAGTCACGAGCCATCCAATGCAGCACACCTCCAAGAGGTAGTGAAGACTCTGAAAGAGTTTGAGGATGTTTTCTTGGAAGAGTTACCTGATCAACTGCCTCCCCATAGGGACATCCAACATGCTATAGATTTGGTCCCAGGATCCACTTTGCCCAACCTTCTCCACTATAGGATGAACCCCACTGAACATCAGGAGCTTCAGAAACAAGTGGGTGAGCTGCTTAGGAAGGGTTTTCTTAGGGAGAGTTTAAGTCCTTGTGCTATCCCTGCCCTACTTACCCCTAAGAAAGATGGGACCTGGAGGATGTGTGTTGATAGCAGGGCTATCAACAAAATTACAATCAAATATAGGTTTCCTATTCCCCACCTGGATGATATGCTCGATATGATGGCTGGTGCCACTATCTTTTCAAAGATAGACCTCAAGAGTGGTTACCACCAGATTAGAATTCGATCGGGGGATGAATGGAAAATGGCCTTTAAAACTAAGGATGGTCTGTTTGAATGGGTAGTGATGCCTTTTGGGTTGTCTAATGCGCCCAGTACCTTCATGAGAGTCATGACCCAAGTCTTGCGCAAGTTCACTGGAAAATTTCTTGTGGTGTATTTTGATGACATCCTGATCTATAGCAAGACCAAAGAGGACCATCTTCACCACCTAAGGTTAGTCTACCAAACCCTTAGGGAGAATAGCCTTTACGCCAACCCTAAGAAGTGTGAGTTTTTGACAACTAGGGTTATCTCCTTAGGCTTTGTAGTTACCCCTGAAGGAGTTTCAGTCGACCCTGAGAAGGTTAGAGCTATAGTTGAGTGGCCTATCCCTGCTAGCATCCACGATGTACGTAGTTTCCATGGCCTAGACACATTTTACAGATGATTCATTCGGGGATTTAGTTTAATAGTCGCACCGATAACTGACTGCATCAGGAAGGAAGGTTTTCAATGGACTAAAGCTACAGACAAAGCCTTCCTTGAAATTAAGGATAGAATGGTACAAGCACTTGTCCTAAGATTGCCAGATTTTTCTAAGGTTTTTGAGGTTGCTTGTGATGCTTCGGGAGTTGGGATTGGTGGAGTGCTTACTCAAGAAAATCACCCTGTGGCCTTCTTTAGCGAAAAACTTAATGAGGCCAAACTTAAGTACTCTACTTATGATAAGGAGTTTTATGCAGTCGTCTAAGCCCTTAGGTATTGGAGGCACTACCTTTTACCCCATGAGTTTGTCCTGTTTTCAGACCATGAAGCCCTTCGATACCTGAACTCCCAGAAGAGATTGAACCCTAGGCACGCTAAGTGGGTCGAGTATTTCTAAGCCTATACCTTTGTGCTTAAACATCGAGCTGGTACTGAAAATAAGGTAGCTGATGCCCTTAGCCGTCGTGCCCTTTTGTTGAACACAGTTAGGACTAAGGTTGTAGGATTTGACCGACTTAAGGAGCAATATGAATCTTGTCCTGACTTCAGTGAGAACTTCCAGTCTAAGCTTCAAGAACCCTTTAGTGCCCATAGTGACTATACCTTACAGGAGGGTTATCTTTTCAAGGGTAATAAGTTGTGCATTCCCAAGACTTCACTCCGAGATTTTTTAGTATGGGAAACCCATGCGAGAGGCCTAGTTGTTCACTTTGGTAGGGAGAAGGTCATTCTAGCTGTAGAAGACCAGTTCTTTTGGCCTAGCCTTAAGAAAGATGTAGCCAATATCGTCTCTAGGTGCCGAACCTGGGCTGTGGCCAAGTAGCAGAAACAGAATACTGGCCTGTACACCCCTTTGCCCGTACCTAGCCATCCTTGGCAAGATCTCAGCATGGATTTTATGGTAGGATTATCCAAGACCACAAGGAAGCACGATTCTGTCTTTGTAGTAGTGGATAGGTTTTCTAAAATGGCTCATTTTATACCCTGCTCCCAAACCCTAGATGCTTCCAAAGTCGCCAAGCTTTTTCTGGATCATGTGGTCAAATTACATGGCCTACCCAAGACTATAGTCTCCGATAGGGATGTCCGCTTTACTAGCTATTTCTGGAAAACCATTTGGCACCTCCTAGGAACCAAGCTCCAATTCTCCACTGCCTACCACCCGCAAATCGACGGACAAACTGAGGTGGTCAGCCGCAGCCTGGGAAACCTTCTTAGATGCTTGATAGGTGAACATACGGGAAACTGGGATCTTCTTTTACCTCGAGTCGAGTTTGCCTATAACAGCTCTATAAATAAGACCACCGAGAAGAGTCCTTTTGAAGTTGTCTCTAGTTACAAGCCTAACCGACCTCTTGACCTAATTCCCCTACCCATCCATGCACTTGTCTCCAAGTCAGCTGATTCACTTGCACAGCATATTAGGGACATGCAAAAATAAATTAGCCAGAAAATTAATATAAGTAATAACACATATAAAAGGCTGGCTGATTCCTGAAAGCGAGCAAAAGAGTTTGAAATAGGGGATTTTGTAATGGTTAGGCTTCGGCCTGAACGGTTTCCACCGGGAACCGTTAAGAAGCTTCACGCTCGTGGGGTGGGTCCCTTTAAAGTAATTAGGAGAGTAGGCCCTAACGCCTATGTGCTAGAACTACCTCCGGATTACGGAATTAGCTCGACATTCAATATCTCTGACTTAGTCAAGTATAGGGAACCCGCAAACATACCTAGTGAGTCGTTTGGGCCTGACCTCCCTTTTTAGAGTGAACCTGAACCTGAGTGTCCACCTCCAAATATACCTGAGCGAGGAGAGCGGATCGAGCGCGTCCTAGATGACCAAGCCATCACTACCCAGGGCAAAGGCTACCAGCGTTACCTGGTTCGATGGCAAGGCTGACCCGAATCCGATGACTCGTGGATCACCCGGGAGGACTTGCAACGCATCGACCCCGACATCCTGGAAAGGTATCAAAGTCAAGCAAAACCTTACTCGACAGGGTCGAGTTCCTCCCACTCCGGGAGAACTGATGTGGGCACCAGGATCCGACAGAGGCTCCTCAACCCTCTGTGGATCTCATATTAGGGTTCCCCTTTCTATGAGTCCTGTAATAAGGCCTTGAGCCCAAAAACATTGTTATAATTTCTTGTCAAAGTTGCTTAATCTTGTATCTTGACCAATTTGGGTCAAGTTAGGTCTTGAGTCCTGTATTTGTTCAAGTCTGAGTTTGGACTAAGCCCAAGCCCAATTGAAGTCACTCTGGTTTTCTTCACCAACTCAAGTTCTGGTGGGCCAACCCACCCCTTCTACTTGGGATAATGCCAACTCAGGTGCCACCTCAGCACCTACGTGGTGCCATATCAGCTACCACTTGGGCATCCAAGAAGGAAAACAAAGTGGCATCCTCTTGCTTTCCACACGCCTTGGACAACATCCCCCTCTTCCCTCTCCCACATCATGCCTTGTTCCATCTAAAGAGGGCGTTGAAGATCCTTGAAGGAACCAAGCCTCAAAGCAAGCCTCCTCCCAAGTTTTCTTCCCAAAGTGATCTTGCAAGGAAGGAAGGTCAAAAGACACACTCCCCTCTTCAAGACCTCAACCATGCAACGCCCCATGGAGTTCTCCCTTGGTCGGCCAAGAATCAATCCTAGAAGATGGCGTGAAGAGCCCAAGGGAAAACATCCCTCCAAGCAAGCCTTGCCCCACTCCTTCTTCCCAAAATAAGCATGCTAAGGAAGGAAGTCAAGGGACCAATCCCCCTCTCCAAGCCTTTGCTCATGCCATGCCCAACTCCAAATATTTGGTTGGCAAAAGAGATGGGGATGTGGAAAATTTTTGGCGCCACCATGAGTCTTATATTTTGAATTTCAAAAGGGCCTTGGGTGCCAATTTAAAGGACCCAATCCCTCCCTTTTAGAGCTAATGAATGAATGAATGAAAAATTGAGTGATTGAGTTTGAGTTTCTTCCACCCTCCAACCATTGTCTCTTAGTCTAGGTTCGAGTGGAATTGCTTTCGTCCCTAGGGACGTCGAGTGGTGTGTGGCCACCTGTCCGTCGTCCCAGGGCGTCACGAATCCTTCATCCTCCAGGATGTCGCGTGGTGTGAGGCCACATTCCTTCATCCTCCGGGACGTCGCAGGGTGCGAGGCCCCAAGATATCTCCAACTTCGACTTTGGAATCCAGCCAGACACCGGGCTCGAAGCCCCTTCCCAACTCCAGTTCAATTCCTTTCCGTACATCTCCACATTCCACTGACCTTTCTTTTGTTTGCCTACAGGTCCTCCTTGGCTTCTCGAGCATTGGAGACAGTCAGCTTTTCCATCGCGACCTCCAGACCCAAAGCCAGAGCTCCCATGGGTTCGACTGCTCGGGCATCCAGGCCGCATCCGCCGAGTTTAGCGATCTCTGCACCGGTCGTTTCAGAAGTTTGAGGTTTGCCTTCTCTTTATCTCCTAAGTAGATATTGTAGGTCGAGCTTGTCCTACCGGGGTTTCTTAATCCCTGGGTCCTATTCTCGTTCTTATTTTTACAGCTTTGAACTGCTAGCGTAAGCTTCCCTTACTGCTCTTCATATTTCTTATTTTTGCTTGTGATCGGGGATCGAAACCCTAAACAACGAAGAAGAACAACAAGAAACATAACAAAAAAAATCATCAACCTTAAAACAAAAAAAAAATTCCTTGCATCATAAGCATCCATCCCAGCATCCCTAGCCCTAACCCCTTGCCTCCGCATCAATAAAGCTACGCTCCCGAAGGATCATAGCACCAGCTACCCTGAGCTCTCATCGAACCCATAATGCACATAGCAGGGCTCTCACATGGATGCGCTAGGATGACTCTCAAAGGACATGAGGGGATAAAGAAGACGAGATAGGGGATAACTAGGGTGCTCGAAACCATCATCCATAAAGTAGGACTCTCACACCCCCCAACGAACCCATCATCCACAAAGTAAGGAACGAAGGAAAACGGGCCTCAGCCCAGAACCAGAACCGGAACCAATGGCTAAACCAAAAATTTAATTCAACTCTCTCTAACTATTACAGGGGGAGAGGGGGCCTTTATATAGAAAAACCAAAACCCTCAGTTTCTTAGCGTCTAAGAAAACTAAAAAAAGAAAATAAATTTTATCAAAATTCGTGTTGCATCAAAAATGGTGCTGATCTGCTCTGAGAAGCGTGTCAACTTGATGATCTGCTCCAGAAAGCATGCTGCTCTGAAAATTGGGATTCTATGAAATTCGTGCAAAATCCTCTCGTGACAGTGCACAGGGGAAGATGATCTCCGTAGAGCACCGGCAGATGGTCGGCGACCGGGAAGCGGGCGACGGACGGGGCCAGTGGATGACGAGTAGCGGACGACCGGTGGCGGGCTGCAGGCATGGCAGCACAGAGGAAATGGCACGGCACACTGGGCATGCCGTTGGTCTCCAACGGCCGTGGGAGACCTCCTGAGCGCTGGTGAGGCCTCCGGTGGCCCAGCGAGCGGTGGACCAGCGATGGGCGATGGCAGGCGGGAGGTGGCGTAGGGGAGATGGGGCAGTCGGGCGGTGGTGCAGGGGTGGCACGGTATGCACACCATGCCGCTTGGGCTTCCCACGGTCGTGGGGCCCAAGGGTGCTAGCGGGGGCCCTCTGGCAGCCGGGCGTGAGCCGGCGGGTGGCCAGTGGCAAGCCGACGGCGGCAGGCGACGACCGCAGCCATGGGACGTGGGTGATGGTTGGTCTTCCGACGGCCGTTCATCTTCCAAAGGCAAGGGTGGCTGCGGTGGCTTCCCCGGCGAGGGCGGGGGCCGGCGAGCGTTGGTGGCAGTCGGGCGAGGGCGGCCGAGGGTTGGGCAGCCCGAATCTAGGGCCGAAAGGGCGGTGGGCTAGGGTTTCGAAAATTTTTTAAAATCACGGGAAGATGATGGAATAAGACTGGAATAAGATGGGAATAAGATTGGGATAAAACTGGAATAGAGGGAATAGGTGGAATAACGGGAATAAGTAAAAATAAAAAAATATGGAAAAATAAGTAAAAATAGAAAAAATACCCGGACTTTCCCTGGATCCCCATCATTCTCCTCGATTGCGAAGAACTCGACTCCATCGAGTTTGAAAAAAGGAGCACACCCTAATCCACAACTCGCTCTGATACCAAAATTGATGCGGGACGAAAATCGATGTAACCCTGGATTATTTGGAAAAGGAAAAGACACCTAACAAAATAGGACCATGGGAGGGCTAAGAAGACTCCCGAGATTAGGACATACTGTCACTAAAATCCTAAGACTACTGATCTCTTTTATTTTAAATTTCTTGGATAGATGTGGCGAAGGAAGGATGAAGATGGGGGACCGAGAAGTGGAACTCATGGCCCTGAGACTCACTCTAGTGGGGAACGCATACAGAAAGTTAGGGATCAAAGCCTAAAGCTACCCTCTTGAGGGATCACAGCACCAGCTACCTTGAGCATAAAGCTACCCTCCTGAAGGATCACAGCACCAGCTACCCTAAGCTCTCATCGAACCCATAATGCACATAGCAGGGCTCTCACATGGATGCGCTAGGATGACTCTCAAAGGACACGAGGGGATAAAGAAGACGAGATACGGGATAACTAGTGTGCTCGAATCCATCATCCACAAAGTATGACTCTCACACCCCCCAACGAACCCATCATCCACAAAGTAGGGAACGAAGGCAAACGGGCCTCAGCCCAGACCAAGAATCAAAACCAATGGCTAAACCAAAAATTTCATTCAACTCTCTTTAACTATTATAGGGGGAGAGGGGGCCTTTATATAGAAAAACCAAAACTCTCAATTTCCTAGCCTCTAAGAAAACTTAAAAAAGAAAAATAAATTTTATCAAAATTTGTGTTGCATCAAAATGGTGCCGATCTGCTCTAAGAAGCATGTCAGCTTGATGATCTGCTGCAAAAAGCATGCTGCTATGAAAATTGGGCTGCTTTGAAATCCGTGCAAAATCCTCGCACGGCCAGCACAAGGGAAGATGATCTTCGTCGAGCATCGGCAGACGGTCGGCGGCCGAGAAGCAGGTGATGGACGGGGCCGGCGGACGACGAGCAGCGGATGGCCGGTGGCAAGCTGCAGGCGGTGCGGCACAGGGGAAACAGCACGGCACACTAGGCATGCCGTTTGGTCTCCGATGGTCGTGGGAGACCTCCTGGGCACCGGTGAGGCCTCCGGCGGCCTAGCAAGAGATGCACCGACGGTGGGCGGCGGCAGGCGGGAGGCGGCGCAGGTGGGTGGCGGCGCTGGCGGGCGGCGGCGTAGGGGTGGCACGGTATGCATGCCATGTCGCTTGGGCTTTCCACGACCGTGGGGCCCAAGGGCACCAGCGGGGGCCTTCCAGTGGCCGGGCGTGAGCCGACGGGTGGCGGGCTGGCGGCCGGTGGCAGGCTGGAGGTGGCAGGCAGCGACGGCGGCCGTGGGTCATGGGTGATGGTTGGTCTTCTCACAGTCGTTCGTCTTCCACGGGCAAGGGCGGCGGCGGTGGCTTCTCCGGCGAGGGTGGGGGCCGGCGAGCGTCGGCGATGGTTCAGCAGGGGCGGCCGGGGGTCAGGCTGCCCGGATCTGGGGCTAGAGGGGCGGTGGGGTAGGGTTTTGAAAATTTTTTAAAATCATGGGAAGATGGTGGAAAAAGACTGGAATAAGGTGGGAATAAGATTGGGATAAAACTAGAATAGAGGGAATAAGTGGAATAGCGAGAATAAGTAAAAATAAAAAAATACAGAAAAATAAGAAAAAAATAGGAAAAATAGCCGGACCTGCCCTGGATCCCCATCAGAGGTGGATTTAGGGTTAGTCTACTAGGATAGGAAACAAGAAGAGGGTTCGGGGTTGATCGGATAGAATAGGATATAAGAAAAGTTTTCAGGGATTAGTCCTAGACTAATGAGGTTGACCTTACGGTGTTGAGGGATTTCTACAGGGTCAACCTTATGAAAGAATGGGTCACTAATTTTAGAGAAGAGATCTTCAATGGGAACTACGTAAGGGGATTCATCTTGAGGGTACTGGATTAAATAAGCCAAGTCCTCACTCATTTCTTTTTGTTCTTGAATTTCAGGACTAGGCTCTATAATTGAGTTCTCTCCCAAAGTCTCCTCAGGTAGAGTAGTAACAGGATCATCATTCTCTTCCTCTAATTGTTCTTCCACTACAGCTTTAGTCTGGGTGTGGTCAGGGTCAACTAATTCTAGGTTGGCTTCAGTCTGGGTATGGTCAGGGTCAACTAACTCTGGGTTGGCTTCAGTTTGGGTGTGGTCAGGGTCAGCAAATTTTGGGTTAGCTATAGGTATCTCGTCTTCTTCTTCCTCATACTCATCCATTAAGTTCACTTCGACTTCATATACTTCCACTTCAACATCATTGTTGTGAACCAATGGGATGGTAGGAGGGGGTCGGCTAAGGGAAAATTTACTAGTGTCTTGGGTAGCAGGGGTGGGTCGATTGAGGGGTACCTGACCAATACTTTGCTTGCACTCAGGGGTGGAAGGGATGGGTCGACTAAGGGAAAGTGGACTAACATTGGGCTCATATCTAGGGATACTAATCCTATGGGGTTCGGGTCGACTAAGGGTTATGGGTCCCTTGGGCTCATAGGATATAGGTTCAGATCTATGGGTTATGGGTTCATTGGGCTCATAGGACATGGGCTTAGACCTATGGGTTATGGATCTCTTGGACTTATAGGATGTGGGCTCAGGTCGACGGTACATGGGTCTCCTTTGGAATCTCTCATAGTCTATAGCTATCTACTAGTAGGCTTGCTCAGGATCATGGACGTTCCTCAAACATAGCTCTCTATGGATGTCATCATGAAGTATAGCCTTACACCTAGATAGGTTCACTGATTCAGACTCATCTATGCTATACCTTATAGCAAACTCATCAAACTTGGCTATGTACTTTGACACAGTCCTATTTCTTTGACTTAACCTCTGCCATTGGTCTACGAGTCTCGGATGGTAGGATTCAGGAAGGTACTTATCCCTAAGTTTTAGCTTCATGGCTTTCCGGGTGACTATGGGAAGTTCCTTTCATTGTGTGATTATGCGGTCAACATTTCCCCAATATAGCCTAACCTAGCAAACTAACCTGAGTTTGGCAAATTTGCACTTCCTCACCTCACTCATCTCATACCATTTGAAATATTGGTCCATCTCTTTCCCAATCTATGTAATCTTTAGGATCAAGATGGCCATCAAATGTGGGTGCTTCTAGCTTGATGTTCCTAATGGCTCTCTCATCTTGATCAAAGAAATCATGATTTGGTCTCCTTGCATTAAGATCCAATATTGGGTCAGGATGTGGGGCTCTCCTAGTTGGTGGGAGCACCAGGATCAGACACAGATTACTGGACCCTATTTGGTTTATCTAGCCATGTGTCAAATTTTGTAATCAATTAGAATTGAATCATGTAATAAGTTGAAGTTAGTTGATTTGTCGCAACCCTCAACCTAGTCAGTATTTTGAGTCCTGTACATCAATTATGAGTCCAGTATGAGCCCAATTCTTATACAAGAGAGGAGATCACCCTATTTTCAAGTTCCACCAGGCCACATCCAGGAGTCAGAGGCCACTACATCAGCCCAGTGGATTTTGTATGATAACCCAAGATCCAAGATGCTTCCAGAAACCCTGATTCCTTCCAAATGTCCTCTACATACCAAGATTCTAGTCCAAATGCCAGAGCATATTCCTAAACTAGGGAATCCATGATTCCAGAGGTCTACCTGCATCCCAGCCCAAAGAAATCAAGCCCAGGTGCCAAGCCCAAGCCCTTAAGAAGCAAGATTCTAAGGAATATTCCTGGTACCAGGCCACCCCAGCTTCCAGAGGCCCAAATCCATGCACCCAAGCCCCTTTGGGCCAGCCCCTTGCTGCTCCTTGAGGCCCAACACAACCCCCTAGGCATCCTTGAAGTGTTGACCTTGTCCAAAGAGGTTTGACCAAGTCCAAGTTGAAGAGAAGAAGGAGAAGACCAAGTTTATTCCTAACCTAGTTGGGATTTCTAATCCTTTTAAACTTTGTAATTCTAACCTAGCTAGGAAAGGACTTGTATTCCAATTTAGAAGAGGACTTGTAACCCAAGTGTAACCATGGTTAGTGAGGGCACGGGAACTCTATAAATACCCCACCCCTCCCCCTCATGTAAGCATCTCTTTCTTATGAATACAACTTGCTGAAGTTATTACCTTGTGTTGGTGTTTTGTTTTGGTTATTTAGGTTGTGTTTTTGTATTTGGACGAATTCCTTGCTGCCCTAGCATCCTTCCATGCCCTAAATCACTTCATCCAAGCCTTCACACATCCAAGAAGGAGTGCCCTAGGATGCCAAGCAAGGAGATCTTCAACAAGCTTCAAACAGCCATCTTCTAACCCTAATCCTGATTCCTTTCAACCTATAGTTCCTTTTCTTATTTTTTAATTGCTATTTTTATTAACCCTGATGCTTGTAGGATCCCCAAGGTGCTTCCCCTCCCCAGAGAAGGCCTTCTTTTCTACCTGAACCACCTAGATTTGCCATCAGATTCAAGAGAATCGAGGCTTCTTCTTCTAGGCTCCGATCAGAGTTGTGAGTGATCCCTGCTACTTCTGAATTGTCATCTCTGACTGGTATAAACCTTTCCCTTCTCTGATTATCTTATTTAGATGAAGATAAACTATCATAAACTGGGAGTTTCTCAACTCTCGGGTCTTGGCTATTTCATTAGTTTGCATGAGTTCACCTGCGACAAGTTGATTTTTAGAATTGCTGAATACCTACTAGTTCTTTACTTTGCTTTGAGAAATTAGCCAACAAACCTAAATCTAAAAATCACAAATAAATTAGTTTACTGCTTTTATTGTATATTTAGCATTCTTAGAATCATCTCGCATCACATCTGGTTCATATGGGTGGTCAATTAGGCACATTGTTCACTGAAGGTCTTCAATAAGATCTCAAAATTGGATTCCATGGTTGGGTTGGGTGGGGTTGAGACTACTGGTTAAGCTCCTAATCTAACACATACAATCAATCAAAAGAATATGATGTAGTCAAGCATACAAGGTTAATATGAACTAGGGTTTGCTAGATCTAAAGCCAAAGTGGAATGGGTTGACTTAACATAAACTCAACTCAGCAACTAATCCTTCCACTGGCCAGGTAAGAGGTGGGGTGGTGGGAGGCTCCCCCTGCTTGTGACAGGGTCCTAATTAAGTAACCACCAGTCCACTTAGTGATACGGGATGAACCGAGGACTGATTCAAAATAATAAACCAGTTTTTCTATAATTTTTTTAGATATTAAATCATAGGCTAATAACCTGAAAATAAGTAAAAAATTAGCATAAAGACTAGTAATACTGGAAACTATCATACCCACAAAAGCTCTTGCAGAATAATAAATAGCCAGGACTCGAGAGTTGAAAAACTCCTAGTTTAGAATAGCGTACCTATCATCAGATTAGAACTTAAGAGGTGGAAGGCTTTTACTAGGCAGTGATTACAGTTCCTTCGATGAAGAGATCTCTCAGCTTCTAGATGGCGCCTAGAAGAACAAGCCTTTGGTTCCTGAATCTGAATGCATTTTAGACCTGATCTGAAGGCAAAGAAAGCCCCCTCTAGAAAAAGGAAACACCTCGAGGATCTACAAAATGTCAAGGTTAGGCACAAAACAGGTAATCAAAGATAAAATAATAAGATGAAACAAGGAAGGAAAGGGATTAGGGCAAAGGGCTAGCGGCAAGGAAGCAGGAAGAGCTCTTGATCTGGGCATCTTCAAGGCTTCTCTTTTGGACATGGCTGATGCTTGGAGGTCTAATTTGTGGCTTGGGGCATGGAGGGAATGCAAGGATAGGGGTCGGCCAACACAAGAGAACAAACCAAACAAACCAAAGAACCAAAACACAAACACAAGAACATGGTCTTGAAATTAATTCAGTAGAGTTTAATTCATAAGAGTTAATTGATTACAAGAGGAGGAGGGGTGGGCTCTTTATAGAGTCCCATGCCCTCACCTAAAGGGATTACAAGTCTTCTCCTAGTTAGAGTAGGTTTATAAAATTTAAGTGGGAGAAAGACTACAAAATAATCCTAGAACTAGTAGTATACTAGTTGAATAGATTAAGAACTAGGTTTCCTTCTTCCATTTGAATTCCTCCTTCTTAGCTTGGACCAAGTCAACACTTTGGATGTGTTGGGCTTCATGGGAGCAGCAAGGGGTGCCCAAGGATGGGTTGGGCGCATGGGCTTTGGGCCCTAGAGGCCTGGGACACCTGGAGTAGGAATATTCCAGGTATCTTGGTTCTCGGCTGGAATATACCTGGAATCTTTGTTCTTAAGGGCTTGGGCATGGCTCCTGGGCTGATTTCTCTTGGACAAGGGCACAGATGGACCTCTAGATTCAAGATATGACCTGGTCTAGAAATATACTCTGGCATCTAGAGGGAATCTGGGCATCCGAAAATCATTTGGAAGGAATCAGGGTATCTGGAAACGCTTCTTGGATCCTAGGGTGTCACATAAAATCCAATAAGCTGATGTAGTGGCCTCTGACTCCTGGATGAGTCCTGGTGAAACTCCAAAATAGGATAACCTCTTCTGTTGTACAAAAATTGGACTCATACTGGACTTATACGGAAATACAGGACTCAGTATACTAAATAGGGTTGAGGGTTGAGACAAATCAACTAGCCTAAACTTATTACAGGACTCAATCTTAATTGATTACAAAATTATGACACATGACTAAGGTTCTAAAATTAAAATTGCAATAAATAAACTATATGAGATCCAGTGATTTGTGTCTGATCCTGGTGGCTCCACCAATTCTCTCGGGGGTGGGAGGAACTCGACCACGTCGAGTAAGTGTCAATTGGCTGCTCAAGGAGGGTCTAGGTTGTGGCATCGCAGATCGTCACCAAACTGATGCAAGATGATCCTAGGACTGATGCAAAGTAGTAAGCTAATATTTTTATAATTTTGTTAGACATTAATTCGTTGGCTAACAACCCGAAAATAAGTAAAGAATCAGCATAAATACCAGTAATGCTAGAAACTATCATCCCTGCAAAAACTCATGCAAAATAATAAATAGCTAGGACCAGAGAGTTGAGAAACTCTTGGTTTAAGATAGCGTACCTGTCATCAGATTAGAACTCAAGAGGGGAAGGCTTTTACCTAGCAGCAATTGCAGTTCCTTTGATGAAGAGATCTCTCAACCTCTAGATGGTGCCTGGAAGAACAAGCCTTTGGTTCCTGAATCTGAAGGCGATCTGGACCCGGTCTAAAGGAAAAGAAAGCCCCCTCTAGGAAGGGGAAACATCTCGGGGATCTGCAAAACATCATGGTTAGGCATGAATCAGGTAATTAAAGAAAAAATAACAAAATGAAACAAGGAATGAAAGGGATTAGGGCAAAGGGTTGGCGGCAAGGAAGCAGGAAGAGCTCTTGATCTGGGCATCTTCAAGGCTTTTCTTTTGGACGTGGCTGATGCTTGGAGGTCTGATTTGCTGCTTGGGGCATGGAGCGATTGCAAGGATAGGGGTCAGCCAACACAAGAGAACAAACCAAACAAACCAAAGGACCAAAACACAAACACAAGAACACAGTCTTGAAAACAATTCAGTAGAGTTTAATTCATAAGAGTTGATTGATTATAACAGGAGGAGGGGTGGGATAATTATAAAGTCCCATGCCCTCACCTAAAGGGATTATAAGTCTTATCCTAGTTAGAGTAGGTTTACACAATTTAAGTAGGAGAAAGACTACAAAATAAACCTAGAACTAGGAGTATACTAGTTGAATAGATTAAGAACTAGGTTTCCTTCTTCCATTTGAATTCCTCCTTCATAGCTAGGACCAAGTCAACACTTTGGACATTTTGGGCTTCATGTGAGCTGCAATGGGTGCCCAAGGATGGGTTGCGTGCATGGGCTTTGGGCCCTGGAGGCCTTGGAACCAAGAGCAGGAATATTCCAGTTATCTTGGTTCTCGGCTAGAATATACCTGGAATCTTATTTCTTAAGGGCTTGGGCATGGTTCCTAGGCTGATTTATCTTGGGCAGGGGCATAGATGGTCCTCTGGATTCATGATATGACCTAGTCTAGGAATATACTCTAGCATCTAGAGGGAATCTGGGCATCCAGAAAACATTTGGAATGAATCAGGGTATCTGTAAATGCTTCTTAGATCCTGGGGTGTTGCAAAATCCAATAAGCTGATGTAGTGGCCTCTGACTCCTAGATGAGGCCTGGTGGAACTCCAAAATAGGATAACCTCCTCTCTTGTACAAAAACTGGACTCATACTTGACTTATACAAAAATACAGGACTCAATATACTAACTAGGGTTGAGGGTTGAGACAAATCAACAAGGCTCAACTTTTTACAGGACTCAATCTTAATTGATAACAAAATTGTGACACATGACTAAGGATCTAAAATTAAAATCCTAATAAATAAACCATATGGGATCCAGTGATCTGTGTCTGATCCTGGTGCCCCCACTAATTCTCCCGTGGGTAGGAGGAACTCGACCCCGTCGAGTAAGGGTCAATTGGCTGCTCAAGGATGGTCTAGGTTGGGGTGCTGTAGATCGTCACCAAACTGATGCGAGATGAACCTAGAACTGATGCAAAATAGTAAACTAATTTTTTTATAATTTTGTTAGACTTTAATTCATTGGCTAACAACCCGAAAATAAGTAAAGAATCAGCATAAAGACTAGTAATACTAGAAACTATCACACCCACAAAAATTAATGTGAAATAATAAATAGCCAGGACCTGAGAGTTGAGAAACTTCTAGTTTAGGATAGTGTACCTGTCATCAGATCAGAACTCAAGAGGAGAAAGGCTTTGACCAGGCAGCGATTACAGTTCCTTCGATGAAGAGATCTCTCAGCCTCTGGATGGTGCCTGGAAGAACAAGCCTTTGGTTCCAGAATCTGAAGGCAATCTGGACCTGGTTTGAATGAAAAGAAAGGCCCCTTTGGGGAGGAGAAACACCTTGGGGATCTGCAAAATGTCATGGTTAGGCATGAATCAGTTAATCAAAGAAAAAATAATAAGATGAAACAAGGAAGGAATGGGATTAGGGCAAAGGGCTGGCGGCAAGGAAGATTGAAGACCTCTTGATCTGGGCATCTTCAAGGCTTCTCTTTTGGATTTGGCTGAAGCTTGAAGGTCTGATTTGCTGCTTGGGGCATGGAGGGATTGCAAGGATTGGGGTTGGTCAACACAGGAGAACAAACCAAACAAACCAAAGAACCAAAACTCAAACACAAGAACACAGTCTTGAAAACAATTCAGTAAAGTTTAATTCATAAGAGTTGATTGATTACAAGAGGAGGAGGGGTGGGGTATTTATAGAGGCCCATGCCCTCTCCTAAAGGGATTACAAGTCTTCTCCTAGTTAGAGCAGGTTTACAAAATTTAAGTGGGAGAAAGACTACAAAATAAACCTAGAACTAGGAGTATACTAGTTGAATAGAATAAGAACTAGGTTTCCTTCCATTTGAATTCCTTCTTCTTAGCTTAGACCGAGTCAGCACTTTGGACATGTTGGGCTTGTTGGGGTTAGCAAGGGGCACCCAAGAATGGGTTGGGCGCATGGGCTTTGGGCCCTGGAGGCCTGCGATGCCTGGAGCAGTAATATTCCAGGTATCTTGGTTCTCGGCTGGAATATACCTGAAATCTTGGTTCTTAAAAGCTTGGGCCTGGCTCTTGGGCTGATTTCTTTTAGAAAAGGGTGCAGATGGACCTCTGGATTCATGATATGACCGGTCTAGGAATATACTCTGGCATCTAGAGAGAATCTGAGCATCCAGAAAACATATAGAAGGAATCCGGGTATCTGGAAATGCTTCTTGGATCCTGGGATGTCACACAAAATCTAATAAGCTGATGTACTAGTCTTTGACTCCTGGATGAGGCCTGACGGAACTCCAAAATAGGGTAATCTCCTCTCTTGTACAAAATTTGGTCTTATACTAGACTTATACAAAAATACAGGACTCAATATACTGACTAGTGTTGAGGGTTGAGACAAATCAACTAGCCTCAACTTATTACAGAACACAATCTTAATAGATTACAAAATTGTGATGCATAAGTAAGGTTCTATAATTAAAACCCTAATCAATAAATCATATGGGATCCAGTGATCTGTGTCTAATCCTGGTGCCCCCACCAATTCTTTCGGGGTGGGAGGAACTCGACCATATCGAGTAAGGGTCAATTGGCTGCTCAAGAAGGGTTTGGGTTGTGGCACTGCAGATCCTCTCCAAACTAGTGTGGGACAAACCTAGGACTGATGAAAAATAGTAAACTAATTTTTTTATAATTTTTATAGATATTAATTCATAGGCTAATAACCTGAAAATAAGTAAAGAATCAGCATAAAGACTAGTAATGCTAGAAACTATCATACCCGCAAAAACTCATACAGAATAATAAATAGTCAGGACCAAAGAGTTGAGAAACTCCTGGTTTAGGATAGCGTACCTATCATCAAATCAAAACTCAAGAGGGGAAAGGCTTTTACCAGGCAGCGATTGCAGTTCCTTCGATGAAGAGATCTCTCAGCCTCTGGATGGTACCTGGAAGAACAAGACTTTGGTTCCCGAATCTGAAGGAGATCTGGACCCAGTCTGAAAGAAAAGAAAGCCCCCTCTGGGGAGGGGAAACACCTCGGGGATCTACAAAACATCATGGTTAGGCATGAAATAGGTAATCAATGAAAAAATAACAAGATGAAACATGGAAGGAAAGAGATTAGGGCAATGGGCTAGCGGTAAGGAAGCAGGAAGAGCTCTTGATCTGGGCATCTTCAAGGCTTTTCTTTTTGATGTGGCAGATGCTTGGTGATCTGATTTGCTGATTGGGGCATGGAGGGATGGCAAGGATAGCGGTTGGCCAACACAAGAGAACAAACCAAACAAACCAAAGAACCAAAACACAAACACAAGAACCTAGTCTTGAAAATAACTCAGCATAGTTTAATTCATAAGAGTTGATTAATTACAAGAGGAGGAGGGATGGGGTATTTATAGAGTCCCATGCCCTCTTTTAAAGGGATTACAAATCTTCTCCTAGTTAGCATAGGTTTACATAATTTAAGTGGGAGAAAGACTACAAAATAATCCTAGAACTAGTAGTATACTAGTTGAATAGAATAAGAAATAGGTTTTCTTCTTCCATTTGAATTCCTCCTTCTTAGCTTGGACCAAGTCAACACTTTGGATGTTTTGGGCTTCATTAGGGAAGCATGGGGCACCCAAGGATGGTTTGGGTGCATGGGCTTTGGGAGCTGGAGGCCTAGGACACCTGGAGCAAGAATATTCTAGGTATTTTGGTTCTAGGCTAGAATATACTTGGAATCTTTGTTCTTAAGGGCTTGGACCTGGTGCCTGGGCTAATTTCTCTTGGGTTGGGGCATAGATGAACCTCTAGATTCACGATATGACCTAGTTTGGGAATATACTCTGGCATCTAGAGGGAATCTGGGCATCCAATAAATATCTGGAAGGAATCAGGGTATCTGGAAAGGCATGTTGGATCCTGGGGTGTCACGCAAAATCTAATAAGATAATGTAGTGGCCTCTGACTCCTGTATGAGGCCTGGTGGAACTCCAAAATAGGGTAACCTCCTCTCTTGTATAAAAATTGGACTCATACTGGACTTATATGGAAATACAGGACTCAATATACTGACTAGGGTTGAGGGTTGAGAAAAATCAACAAGCCTCAACTTATTACAGGACTCAATCTTAATTGACTATAAAATTGTGACACATAACTAAGGTTCTAAAATAGAAACCCTAATCAATAAACCATATGGGATCCAGTGATCTGTGTCTAATATTGGTGCCCCCACAACTTATGGTGTTTGCCTCTGGACCTATAACCTTAGACATTAGTTTTCAGTAATAGTTGAAAAATTGAATGCACTAGTTTATCCACACAACTTGGACCCGACCTGTTGGTGTCCCTAGCTCACTAGAGAAAATTAAGTCTAATTGATTTTAAATTGGTTGGGTACGTATGCAAGGTGGTTGTTTTGGGCCCAGGATAGGTAATGACCTCTTGGCCTGATCTAAGATAGGAAATTGCCCTTAAGATTAGTTTTGATAAGATGATGCACAATCAATGAACCTGATGCAGTCTAAAAACAAAAAAGAAAATAAATTTTTTTTTTTGTATTTTATGAGGTGGCAACTTAAATTTGAGTTGGTTAAGTTATCAAACAAAATTGGCTTGGGTTTGGGGGGGGTTTGGATGTAAGTTAGGTTTGGTTTAGTCAAGTATGCAGAATTAGCAGAAATTGGGAAATTTTTTTATTCAGATTTGATGCAAAAATTAGCAAAGATTTCAATGCATAAAAATTCTAAAAAATCTACAAAACAGATAATTTTGTGCGAGGATGCTTCCTACCAAATTTCATGCAAAAAAAAAATGGTCTGATGATGCAACACCTTGGGTTTCTAACAGGTGTAGGAAGACACAGAATTCTGGTTAGGGTTTCTAGGATGCCAATTTTTTTGTAATTTTTCATTCTTTAAAATCTGAGAGAAATATCAGTAAAACATAGGACTAAATAGAGATGACATGATGCATATTTCAGAGAAAAATTGAATTTGTATGTCCACAAAACAGATCTTAACTCGGACCCCTAATGCAGATGGCAGGATACAGATTTTTGTTAGGGTTTTATTTTTTTCTATTTTTTTGTTTATTTTCAGATCTGAAAATTTCTATAAAAATAACATGAAAATAGAAGACAAAATTGAGGCTATTTACTATGAAAACAAGAAAAAAGTAAAATTGTTTGATGGGGGAAGCAGTCCTATGTTTTGAGTGGTTATGCCAAAATTCAGGATGCAAAAATCTAAACTAGAATGCACGAACATGCCCTAATCCTGCTCTGATACAAAAATTGATGATGGATAGGATCTAATATGATGCAGGATGATATGCAAGGGATGAAGATAAAGAAAATCAGTTTAAAGCAAGCAAATATTTTTATATTTTTTTATGGTTTTGATTCCCGAAACGAGTCTAGATTAGGTTAGGGTTATCTTGTATCAATTAGCATCCTACCCATAGGCTATATCAATCAAAAGAAAAAAAAATCATGATTCTAGGTCTAAGAAGGCCTATTAGGAGCATGTTCACCTTCAAGAAATCAGGCAAAAAGAGATGGGAATTAGGTTTAACATACCAGGCAATGATTTCTAGTTGCAATAGAAGAGATCGCTTCGCTATGATCGGTGCTTGGATGATCTAATTACTTTTCTGCAAATCCGTCGGCTTTTTATCAACTTCATTCGAAGGGAAGGAAAACTTCATCCAAGGGACGTGGTACTGGAGGGATCCTGCAAATGTTAGGGGTTAGGGTCAAAGATCATGAGAAAAAATAATAAACTGGAAGAAGATGGAAGGGAGAAGAGAGGGGCTGTTGGAGAGGCTGGTGGCCTGCTTGAGAAGATGGAAGATGCCTGGCTTGGAGGATGTTGGGGCATCCTTGGGGCTTCAAATGGTATGTTGGTCGGTTAGGGTTCGGCGGAGGGAGGAAGGATGGCTGGCGGTTAGGGTTTGTTCATAAGAAGATAACACAAGTCTCACACACACTTCTAAAGAACACAAATTGTCACAAGAAAATTCACTAGAGTTTATTTCATGAATAAGAGATTATCTTACAAGAGGAGGAGGGGAGGGATATTTATAGATTCACACAGGGCCCTTTTCCTGTCAAAATTGGATTTAAAGTTTGTATGGGACAAGGAGTACATGGTTTAACTTGCATTAGGAGTACAAAGTTTGATTGAAATTAGAAGGCCTAAATTCTAGGACTTGGACATTGGACTCTTTATAGAACTTGGAAGCTTTGACTTTTCTCCATGGGCTTGGGTTGCGATGAAATACTTTTCTCCATAGGCTTGGGATGGGATGAAATCCTCTTGGGCTGCTTTGACTTTTTCACTCCCTAGTGGGCTTGGACTTGGGCTAGATGGGGTGCCACTCATTAAATGATTTTGGCTTGGGTGCCATCTCTTGAAGGGGCTTGGGCTGGGGTGTCACATCTTGAAGGGTCTAGGAGGGGGCACCTGCTTTAATGGGCCAGGGCAGGGTGCCAAGGCCTGGGTGCTGATACTGGGTAGGGCACCAATCTGGGAGGGTGCTCCACCTGGGCTTGGCATCATGAAGGCCCACCTCTTGGGCGGCATAGCTAGGAGGGGCCTGGCAAGGGTCCAGGTACTTGAACTTAGCTCTGTTGGAGTGGCCTGGAAAATGTTCTAGTCTGGTAGTCTTCATGTACAAAACTTGACTAGAAATAAACCTACATGACTCAAATAAACTTAAGGACTCATGAGATTGAGACAACTTAACTGAACTTCTTGCCTCAACTTATTATAGGACTCAATTGTTGGACTAACTTTATTATAGGACTCAAAATTAACCAACACATGACTTAGAGAACAAAATGAAGCTTGAAGTCTATGTTTGATATGATGTCCCCATCATTTTCCCTTTCGTCTGGGAAAAGCTAGTTATGGCTTTTCTAATCTGGTTGGTTTTTCCTATGAGAATGTATTTCTTGAGAAATTCTCTTTGGAGTTGGTCCCAGGTTGATATAGTTACTGAATCTAAGGGGCTCAGCCAATATTTGGCTTTGTTCTTAAGTGAAAATGGAAAAAGCTTTAACCTAAGGGCATTGTCAAAGAAATTTTGGATTTTAACTGTAGAGCAGATCTCAAGAAATTCACCTAGCTGCTTATAGGGGTCCTCGTTACTAAGTCCATGGAAAGATGGTAGCATCTGAATAACACTGGACTTGATCTCATGTTGGGTGGCCTCCACGGGAGGTGCATGGATGCATGGTGAGTATGAGTATGAGGATGGGATAAAATATTTTCTTGATGGGTGCGGAGGGTTGGCATCACCAAGGTCAGCCATATTTGTTGCCCGGATTGACCTAAGGGTCCTCTCTAACTCTTCGTCAAATGGTTGCAAGTTGGGTTGTAGTGATCGTCAACCTAGCATGCAACCAAATGGTTTAGGTAAGGCAATCCTAAGCTATAAAGTTTTTTTTTATGTATTTATTAAAGAGGATAAGGGGAAAGAAGAGAGAAGAAAGATAGAAAGAAGACTAAAGGTGAGAGCCTAAGGAGTCCTAAAACTAAGAGTAAAAGAAAAGTATTAGTTAAAGTTATAGGTTAATTGCAAACAAGTTAGCAATCAATGGACTTTCTATCCTAAGGTCACTAGCTCTAGACAGATCCTAACTGTTCCAAGGTTGCCTTTGAGCCTTCGAAGTTATATACTAACTATCCACTGGCCAGGTAAGGGTAAGGTCAGTGGGGGTCCCCCCGTTGCTTTTCTTAGACACCAAATTAATTGGCCAGGTTAGATAATGGAACCATTAAAGAACCACCTTACTTCAGGGCTACATCATCCTTGAACTCCTTTCCTTAGATACCAGTGAACTAGTTGATTCTAAGCTAGTCTGATTCTCAGGATCCCTTGTCCTGGTGAGCTCGATAATCCTTAGGAGCCAACATCTAATTGATTTTAAATCAAGGCTTAAGTCAATGTAATATGTTGGGTGGTGGTTTGTGGGCCAAGGAAGGGTAATGACATCCCCACCATATGTTGTTTAGGGATTTTGTGTCCTTAAGATGTTTTATGAATTATACAATGCAAAGAAAATAGATGTCCAGTACAAGTAGTTAGTTTTTAAGTTTTAATTAATTTCTTTTTTTTAATTACGTGTTATGAGATGTCTTGTTTTCTTTTTAGGTTAGATTTTTTTAATTTTTAGATAAGTTTTTAATTTAGTTAATTAAGTATGAAAAGAAAACTAAATTAGATGAGTAGATTAAGTGGTTAAGATAGTAGTAAAAAGTAATTAGCTAATTTTTTAATTATTTT
Source organism: Areca catechu (assembly GCA_021397845.1). NCBI lineage: Eukaryota > Viridiplantae > Streptophyta > Magnoliopsida > Arecales > Arecaceae > Areca > Areca catechu. The sequence continues at coordinate 99,734,422 of CM038041.1, forward strand.
TTTAAAATCACAATCAAGCCTATGGTCTCTAGTAATGGTGCCAAAATTTGATCACTATCATAGGGGATCAAAAATTATTTACCAACTCAACTTTATAGTTAGGATGAGTTGGGATCATATCCTCAGGGACCTTATGGCTAAGTTATGATTTAGAAAGAAAAGAAAAGTAATTGTTGTTGTGTGAAAATAAAAGTGTACAAGAAATAAACTACTCCTAAGGTGAAGCAAGTGAGAGGAAATATTTTATGAGAGGAAGAGTGATTGTGCAAAGCCAAATTGTATTTCTTTTATAATTAAAATATAATTGGCTTTAGGGATTTACTTGCCTTCCCTTAGCATGCCTCATACTCGTAACAGATCACGGAGAGTCTTTGGGAGGCACTAGGTATCCAATTCTTCTTTGCTCAGCATGTCCCATATCCATAATAGATCATGGAGTATCACTAGAAAGCAAGAATTATCCCTAAAATCAATCTAATAATAAAGCATAATAAAAAATGAATAAAAGAGAATAAATAAATTAAAAAAAAACAAACTCTTTTATTATAGAACAAGAATTACAAAGACTAAAGACCTAGCTCTTCCCTCCCGCACTTCAACACTAACCAACTTTTAAGTTGATCCCCTCTTGTCCCCTATATAAAGGCATAAGGGACTCTAGGGAGTTGCTTTGAGATCTATGCTATCCTTTTCTGTCATTGGATTTGCTTTGAGATCCATGCATGCCCCTTTTATTGATTTGGAATCACCCGATGTTGCCGTGAACTCCTTGGACTGTGGCTGCCGGCAGTTGGGTCTTTTCCAGAATTTTGTTGGCCTCGCCCGTGCGCCACCAAGAGACACTGCCAAGCTTAAGATGGTGATGATCATGGTGGGGACACCAGGATCAGATACAGATCACTAGATCCTATATGGTTTATTTTGTCATGTGTCGAAGTTTTGAAAGTTTTGTATCAATTAAGATTGAGTCCTGTAATAAGTTGAGGTTAGTTGATTTGTCTCAACCCTTAACCCTAGTCAATATATTGAGCCTATACTTCAATTATGAGTCTAGTAAGACTTCAATTTTGTATAAGAGAAGAGGATACCCTACTGTGGAGTTCCACCAGGCCTCATCCAGGAGCCACAATACCCCACTTCAGCCAATTAGACTTTGTATGCAATCCCAAGGTCCAAGATTCCTGTATGATTCCCAAAAGCCCTCTAGATATTTTTCAGATGCCCAAACTCCCTCCAGATGCCAGAGAATATTACCAGAATAGGGCCTCACTTTATACCAGAGATCCATCTACAACCCAGCCCAAAGAAGATTCAAGGCCCAGGTGGTGCGGGCACTAAGGTTAAAAGAAGACTCCAATCAAACCTAGTCAACACCAATTCCTTATGGATTGCAAATTAAGTTCCAACCTTGTTAACTTATTCCTAGTCTGAGTCTTGAGTCTAGTTAAGTCTTCTTGTATCATGAATTTTATGTTTGAGTCTTGCTAAGTATTAGGTCTTGAAGCCTTGGGTCAACTGAGTTGTAAGAGTCAAATGTACTAAAGTCCAAATTGAGTTGTGATTTTTCTTTTGAGCTTGAGTCAAGTCCAACCAAGGGAGCATATAATTGGACCAAGGAATGAACCAAAGCTACATCAAGTGAATCTTCAAATCAAGGGTGCATGAAATAAAAGCCATTGGATGGAATGAAGCTTTAATTGAAGCTACCTCACCAAGACACCTTATCCGAGAGAATGGACACTTGGCACCCATACATGAAGATTTTCAGATTTGGACACTTGGTACCCATACATGAAGATTTTCAAATTTGGATACTTGGCACCTATGCATGCAGATTTTTAGATTTGGCCACTTGGCACCCATATATGAAGATTTTCAGATTTAAACACTTGGCATCCATGCACGCAGATTTTCAGAATTGGTGGCCCCTTTTCATGAATTTTGAAATTCAAATTTGTAACTACATTTCTCCCTCTTTTCATATAAAATTTAAAATTCAAATGGGGCTTAGAAGGTTATAAATAGGCCCCTAATCTCTTTGTAAAAGGATGCTTTTGAATGAATGAAATCCAGAATTTTCTTATCTCCATTTGTGTTTACAAATGCCATGCATGAGGGATTGAGTGAGAGGCTCAACAAAGTGCTTTAGTTCTCAAATTCTAGCAAAAGTTCTTCCATTGACGGCTACCTCATCTTCAAGAGCAGCCGGCCACACTCCACCAAGATCACCAACAATCCTTTACTTCTCTCCCTTCCATTATTTCTATTCCATACTTTCTTCCATGTCCTCCATAATACTAATGGTTGTTCTTGTAGGATCCTAAGGAGTATCCAGTCCAGGATGAAGTCCTCCTTGCCTTCTACTCAGTAGCAGGAGCCTCTACTTCCAATGGGTGGGTTAGCTTGATCAGTTAGTCACCAATCTTGAGTGTGAAGGAGTGAACCTAGTGTAAGGTTATTGGAGAGTCATTATTGGTATCTAAAACCTTTCCTTTTCTCTTATGGTTTGAACATTTGAATAGGGTATAGTCCTAATTAGATGGTTCTTCTAGCTACGTAGGTCCTCGTTCATTAACTTAATTCAGATTTGCACTATGAAGCATATGAGCCTTCTAGTTAGTCTTCTTTAATGCATCTTAATGACTCCACTATGATTGAAATTAGATCATATATTTTAGAGTTTTAATTAGCTTAATTTTTTTAGTCATTCATGCCATATTTTCCATAAGTATATCGCATCATATTTGGTATCAGAGCATGGTAGGTTAGAGTTAAATTCTTTAAGTAGTTGGATCGGGTGCTTCACTAGGCCATCCGGTCTTAGGAGAAAAGTAGGGTTTCAAGACCCTCTCTTCCCATTCCATGGAGATCTCCTAAGGCATGTCAGGGTGCCATTGTGGTTGACCCATGAAGAAGAAAACAAAGAGCATGTTAGGTCATATTTTCGAATTTCTGCACTCAGGACTTTCTATTTTCTGCTTGCTGCATTTCTGAGTAGGCTGACTATAATTCATATAAAACTTTTAAAAAAAGTAGTTAAATCTTCATTGAAGAATTTTTTTTTCTAATCCATATTATGTTATCTATAAGCATGCATAACTTTATCCATGGAAAAAAATCACAAAAAAAATGAAAATTCTTGCACTCCATTATTGTTGCTAAAATTTCTGTATGTTCTATTCTGCTCCTTTTACATTATCTAAATTTCAGGATCTACTCAGCATAGCTCAGATTTAATTTTTAAATTTCCTTTCATATGGCATATCATCTGTAAGTTTCCAGTCTTTTGTGAATTCTCTAAATTTTTCTAAGACTGTTACACAGCACTTCTCACCCCCACTTTGAACTGCAACACATAAAATTTATGTTGTTGAGATTAGGGTTCATATGCATGTTTGCACCATCTCATGGCAAATCAATCTAAGGGCATCAATATGATATGGGGGCAAGATTTCATCACCGGTCCTTAGCCCAAAATCACCACCTTACATATCGGACCCAACCCTTAATTAAGACTGAGTAGACACTTAATTTGCTCTAGTGAGCTAGGGACACCCACAAGGTCATGTCGAACCAAGTGTCAAGCCAATTTAGACAACTTGTTTATGTGTGCTTATGTATCTGGTGTCTAAGCAAGTGGTTCAGGGATAAGAGCCCGAAGGAAGGTAGGTTGGTCTGCTTACCTGGCCAATCTCAAATTGGTATCTAAGGCAAGCAAAGAGGGACCTCCACCAACCTTACACTTACCTGGCCAGGTGCCATGTTACTACAACCAAGATTATCATCATGACCTAACATTTGGTTTGGACTCTAGGTCTAGCAAACCCCTAGCCCGAGTTTGAGTCTGTGTGTGCATGACAACCAGATCAGAAACTCCCTATCAGCATTCACTTGACCATCCCAATTCTTCCATGGATCCCAATCTAGAAACCCTGATGAGAACTATGACTGAGCAGTTAAAGCAATTGAACACTAGGTTTTATCAAATGGAAGAGAGAATAGGAATCCTTGAAGATGCCCGTTTGGCCCTTATTGGGCCACAATCACCCAGATTGCCACCTGTCCATCCTAGAGTCCAATGCCAGGAATATACTCCTGACCCACATCCAAGGAGAGTTCACCATGATTATGTTGTCCAAGATGAGAAAGCCCTTAGAAACATTCATCTAGATGCATCCACATTTGATGGAACTTTGGATCCTAAGGTATATATAGACTGGGAGGGTGATATGGACCAATGTTTTGATTGGTATGAAATGTCAGAAGATAGGAAATTTAGGTTTGCCAAACTTAGATTGGTCCATCAGGCTAGATTGTATTGGGGTAATGTTAAGTGCATGAGTCGATAGAGGGTTGACATACCTATAGCCACTTGGAGAAATATGAAGGTGAAACTTAGGGAGAAGTATTTACCAATGTCCTATGAACAAAGACTCTTGGATCAATGGCAATGATTAACTTAAGGGAATAAGACAGTGTTCGAATATGTTGCCAAGTTTGATGAGTTCGTGATGAGATGCAACGTGGTTGAGTATGAGGCAACAACCTCGTCTAGGTTTAGAGCAGGTCTACATGAGGAGATCCAGAGAGAACTATTTTTGAGAGAAGTCCATGACCTAGACTAGGCCTACCAAGTTGCTAGGGACTATGCACGATTCTAGAGGAGACCTTTATTTCACCGACCTGAACCCACTAGGATTAATCCTCCTGGAAATAGACCAAGTCCAAGCCTATGTACAGCCAATAGACCCAGTCCTGCTACTCCATTAGTTCGAAGAGAAGATAAATACAAAACCCTGAGGTTAGAAGAGAAGGAAATGTTCATTGTTTTAGGTGCCACAAGATAGGTCACTATGCAAGCCAATGTCCCACTAGAGCATTACACATAGGGGAATTAGAAGAAGTTACTGAACCCATAGAAAACTGTGAGGAGGAAGAAAAGTTATATGAGGCAGGTGTGAGTTTAGCTGATGAGTATGAAGGGGATGAAGAGATCATAGACTCTTCAGAAATCCTAGGAGTTGTGAGATGTATCTTGACCCAGAGTAAGGAGCAAGAATATTGGTATAGGACTAGTATCCTACAAACCTTTATCAAGATAGGAGAAAAGTTGTGCAAGGTCATCTTAGATAGTAGTAGTTGCATCAATGCCATATCAACCAATACAGTCAAGAACCTAGGATAACCTAATGTACCCCATCCTAATCCATATAAGGTATCCTAAATAGATTCAACCTCAATTCCTATTAAGTCTAGGTGCCAGGTCACAATCCAGTTCCAATCATACCAAGAAAATGTTTGGTGCAATGTTCTTCCAATGGGAGTTAGCAGCATCATATTAGGCCAACCATGGTTGTATGATCATGATGCTATACTCTATGATCGATCTAATTGTTGGCTCTACCTAGTGATTTTGATGAATAATAAAATGTTGAGTACATATTTTGTACTAATATTTATTTCTAGTTGTGAGTTTTCAGGAAACAAGCATCTCAAATTCTCAAAATTAAAGTTTTGTGGCATGCTTTGGCATGAAGTATCTTTCATGATTTGAGGAGTCTTTTCCATGCAAAAAGGGCTCAAACAAGTTCTACTATTACTTATTTATATTGTATTTAAGTTTGATAAACAATACTTATATTTTTGGCTTTATTGGCACTCATTTTTGATTTTTGCAGAACCAAATGTCGACACCTAGAAAGCTAAGTGTCAACACATCAGCATTTAACACGCAGAAAAACTTCCTGGCATGCCAAGTGTCGACATCCAGAATTTAAGTGTCAATACCTGAAACTCAAGTGTTGACACTTTAGTTCCCAAGTATCGACTCAAGGCCTGAGACTTTTTGAAAATCCAGAACTTGGCCATGGAAGGTTTTTTGTGTCAAGTGTCGACACCTGTGAATCAAGTGTCGACACTTGAAAGTTCAAGTGTCAACACCTGGAAATCAAGTGTTGATACCTGACAGCCAAGTGTCGACACCTGATAGCCAAGTATCGACACTCGGGTTCCGACAGCCCTAATGGATCTATTTTTTTGAAGTATAGAAACATCTTTTCAAGCTCTAAATGGCTAGATTTGAAGCTCCAATGATCATAAACCATTTTTTGGAAGTTTTTGAGGTATTTAAGCTTCACCAAACTCTTTCTTGAAGTATTGAAGTCCATTAAAAGCTTAAAAGCCAATATTCCCTTAAGAACTTTACTTCAAAAGTCATTAAAAGAGAGATTTCCTAAAAAAGCTTACAAGCCAAAGAGAGCTTGTAAGAATATTGCAAAAAGAGAGCTTGAAGAATATTCCAAAAAGAAGACAAGACAAAGCATCAATTAGAGCCTCAAAGCTTCCATTCTATTAGTGAGATTTATACTAGGTTCACAAATATTATGAATGGCATTAGAAGCTTAGGAAAAATTATATCTAACGGTAAACTTGTAAATAAACTTCTCAGGTCTCTTTCGACTTCATGGGATGCCAAGGTGACAGCCATAGAGGAAGCCAAGGATGTCAACACTCTACCCCTCAAGCAATTGTTAGGCTCATTAATGACTTTTGAGCTTTCTTTAAGATAAAAGAATGTGGATGTTGACAAGAAGAAGAAAGTAATCACTTTCAAATCCATCGCAAGAGAAGAGTCTAGCGATGAATCCGAAGAAGAAGATGAAGAAGATGAGATGGCTCTCATGGCAAGAAAATTTAGAAGGTTCATGAGAAAGAAGAACTACAACTTCAAGAAGAAACCTCTAAAAGGAGAGCCGAGCAAAGAGAAGGAGAAAGAGAAAGAGAAAGAGCAGCCTACATGCTTCGAATGCAAAAAACCGGGCCACTTCAAGATGGATTGCCCCTTACTTAAGAAAGGAAGAAGAAAACTAAGAAAGAAGGTCATGATAGCAACCTAGAGTGACAGCTAAGACTCAAGCTCTGAGAAAGAATAGTAAGAAGTTGCAAACTTCTATTTGATGGCCGATCATGATGAGATATTAACCGAAACTAAAAAAGAGTTTATATTTGATGAACTGCATGAAATTTTTGATGAGTTAGTTATAGAATTTCAAAAACTAAAATCAAAACATAAAGAACTAAAAAGGCAAAATGTGGATTTAGTCAAAGCTAATGACAAGTTTTCAAATAAAAATGATTGCCTACTTTTTCAAAATAAAAAGTTAAATGATAGGATTGTTGTTCTTGAAAAAAAAAATGAAGTTTTGAAAAAGAAAAACTTTTGTGTATCAAATGAAAATCTTTCAAAATAAAACAAAGAAATTTTGGAAGAAAACAAAAAATATAAAGAAGAAATTGAAAAGTTAAAACCTTTTGTTGATAAATTTACATATAGTTTTGAAAAATTAAATATGCTTTTAAATAATCAAGGAGCTATTTTTGATAAAGCTGGTTTAGGTTTCAGAACTCAAAAGAAACAAAAATTTTTCAAGAATTTCTTTATACCTGCATCATCATCCATTACTTGTTAAGCTTGTGGTACTATAGGGCATAAATCTTACCTGTGCAATATGAAAAAATTGAGTAATATTAAGAAAATTTGGGTTCCAAAAGGAACCATTACCACTAACCTAAAAGGACCCAAGATGACTTGGGTAACTAAAGTCTCAACTTGATTTTTGTTGTAGGTATGCCTTGCAACCAATAAGAAAATAATGTGATACCTCGATTGCGATTACTCAAGGCATATTACTAGAGATGTAGAGCAGTTCTCATCACTCGAATATCAAAATGGTGGTAATGTGATATTTGGTGATAATAGAAAGGACAAGATTGTTAGAATTGGTAAAGTCCATATCACCCCTTCTACTTACATTGATAATGTATTGTATGTTGATGGTTTGAAACATAATTTACTTAGCATTAGTCAATTTTGTGACAAGGATTTCAAAGTTACTTTCGAATCTTCTATGTGCATTGTTTCTAGTTTAGATGATAATGGCATCAAGTTCATTGGTCATAGGCATGGCAATATCTATATGGTTGATCTTGATGATCTTCCTATTCGAAATGGTTAATGCCTTGTGGCAATGGAAGCCAAGATCAATGAAACTTGTTGGCTTTGGTATCGTAGACTAGGACATACTAGTATATATTTGATTTCAAAACTTAGCAAAAAGAATTTGATAAAAGATTTATCAAAACTCAATTTTGAAAAAGACAAAATTTGTAGTGCATGCCAGCTTGGAAAATAAACCAAATCATGTTTTAAACCAAAAGGAGTAATCTCTACATGTAGACCCTTAGAATTGCTTCATAGGGACCTCTTTGGGCCTACTAGAACATCTAGTTTGAGAGGTAAGAAGTACATTCTGGTTGTTGTAGACGATTTCTCACATTTTACATGGGTCATGTTTTTAGCATACAAAGATGAAACATTTTTTGAATTCATTAGATTTCATAAAAGAGTTTCAAATGAAAAAGGTGTTTCAATTATATCTTTGATAAGTGACCGTGGAACTAAATTTGAAAATTTTGATTTTGAAAAATTCTGTATTGAAAATGGCATTCATCATAATTTTTCAGCACCTAGGATACCTCAACAAAATGGGGTGGTAGAAAGGAAAAATAGAACTCTTGAAGAAATGGCATGCACCATGCTTTGTGAAAATGACCTACCTAGATATTTTTGGACAGAAGCCATAAACACTGCATGTTATGTTTTAAACCGTGTTTTAATCTGACCGATTTTAAAGAAAACACCGTATGATCTTTGGAAGGGTAGAAAACCTTCAATTCTATATTTTCATGTTTTTGGATGTTGTTGTTTCATCTTAAACAATGGTAAAGATAATTTGAGCAAATTTGATGCCAAGTCAGATGAGGGTGTCTTTCTAGGCTACTCTACATCTAGCAAGGCATACAGGGTCTTCAACAGAAGAACACTTGTTATTGAAGAATCCATACATGTTGTGTTTGATGAATCTAACTAGAAATCATCTAGAAAAGAAGATGTGCTTAGTGATAAAACATGTACCAAAAGAACTGAAGAGGTGAATTACAATGAAGAGCCTACAAAGAAATAAGAAGTTGATCAAAACAATGAAGGAGATCAAGCACAAGGTGATGAAAACACATCTACAGTTGATCCTCTACCCAAAGAATGGAGGTATGCTCATGGACACCCCAAGAAACTTATCATTGGTGATCCATCTAAAGGTGTAAGTTCTCGATCATCCCTTAAGAATGTTTGTGATTATTTATTATTTGTATCTCAAATTGAACCTACGACTATAAAAGAAGCTGAAAATGATTGTAATTGGATTAATGCCATGCAAGACGAACTTAACCAATTTAAAAGAAACAATATTTGGACTTTAGTAGATAGGCCTTCAAATGTTTCAATTATTAGTACAAAATAGGTTTTTAGAAACAAACTTGATGAAAATAGAATTGTTACAAGAAATAAGGCTAGACTAGTTGCCAAAGGATACAATCAGAAGGAAGGGATTGATTTTGATGAAACCTTTGCTCCTGTGGCTAGACTTGAGGCAATTAGGCTATTGTTGGCTTTTCCTTATTTTATGGATTTTAAATTTTTTCAAATGGATATTAAAAGTGCCTTTTTAAATGGTTTTACCAAAAAAGAGATTTATGTTGAACAATCGCCTGGTTTTGAAAACCATAAATTTCCAAACCATGTTTTCAAACTTCATAAAGCTTTGTATGGTTTGAAACAAGCTCCTAAAGCTTGGTATGATCGTTTTGTTGGGTTCGGGAACCAGTGCGGAAGCGTGGATTTCAAAATTTATGAAACCAGGTCCGAACTCTAATCCCAAATCACCTTATTAACAATTAAAACTATGACTACATGCATGTCCAAATTTAAACATTGTTTAAATATTAACCTCAGATCGCTATTACCAGTCTGATGGAGAAATGAACTCCAAATTGAGTAGCCTCTTGGACACACTAGGCATCCACTTGTCCGCCCTTCGATGGTGATCCACATGGACAGATGATCAAGATACTGACTCCTTAATTGGGTTCCTTCCAATCCAGTTCTACCCCAAGAACTTGATATATAGGCTATTGGCTAGGACTCCTCTAGCCAAACTGGGACTAAACCTTCTCTCTTACCCTTTTCCTTGTCTTTTAGCAACTTTGGCCCCTTAAGACACTCTTGTATTAAGAATAAGCCCTTGTCCTAAAATGAGACAAGTCTTGTCTTGGAGTGAGAAGAAAATTAAGACAAGATTGTCTTAATGTAAGAAAGAAAGGAGAGGCGCCTTCTTCCTTTACCGTCGGAGAGTTTCTCTCTGACTCTCCTTCTGTTCTGAGATTCGACAGAGCCAAGGCTCTGTAAAGGAATCAAAGAGGAAAGAGAGGAGGGGGAAACAATCTTCTGGAGAGGGAGAGGGAAAATAGAAGCAAGACTTCGCTGTAGAAAAAATCTGAGAAATCTTATTTTTTACGGTGAAGTCTTCTCCTTAAATAGGCGACAGAGAGGCGCCTACCCATCTGCAATCACCCTCTCACGCCCCTCTCTCCCTTCTCACATCCTTTCCCTTCATCTCACGGCCCTTGATTTAATCTCACGGCCTTTGGGATGGGAAGACACAAGAAAGAGTCGCGAGAAAACACAGAAGGGCGCGCGCAGAAGAGAGGAGTCGCGCCCCTTCGGTGTTTTCTTTCTTTCTTTCACGGTAATCCCCTTTTTTGAAGAGTCCACGCCTAGGTGGACTCTCTTCCACGCCCCTTCAGCCAAAAAACGCCGACCCCTTTTCCTTTTTCACGCAAAGACGCCACTTGGAAAGAGTCCACGCGCGCGTGGACTCTTCTCCTTGCGCGCGCGCGTGGGAAGAGAGGGGGAGGGACTTAGGCGATGTGGGAAAGGGGTTTAGCCTCTTAGGTTAGCCCAATTTCTATCCTACTATTAGCCCAATGTCTTGAATCTTCAATTAGATTCAAACCGGAATGAATTTGGATCTAAAAAAGACCAAATCGGAACCCTAACTCGAATCCGATTCAAGTAGAAGCCATGGTTTGCAACACATGCTAGTGTGTTCATCTGCAAACGAGATTTAATTCTAAATTAAATCCTTGATTATCTGTCCTAAGTGTGTGACCCATTGGGTTCCATACCTAGCCAGCAGTGGGTCCGAGTGCAAGTTGACCTAATTTGATCAGAACTCATTCTAATCGATTTAGGTCAAATCGAGCTAACTCGAGTTAGTCAATTAGGACTCCTCCTAATTGGTGATCCAATTAAACCATTTAATTTGATCAACCCACAAGACAAGATTGATGTCTAGCAACGTGTCATGTCTACCCGGTAGATATGGAAATTCTGGTGAAATTCCAAAACTACCCTTCAGTGGAAAGTTCCCGTACAATTCGATCCTTTAATCATCTTGCATCCCGAATATAACTATGGATATGGAAACATGCCAAAACCAGCTTATACTCATTCCCAGCTCAGTCATACACTAATGATTCAATTACTTCGATATTAGAAATCATTTCTAATATCTGTACTTTGATCAAAGATTTCCTGAATCATCATCTGACCTAATTTGGCTGGATGCAATCTCCTCCTACTAGGAGTGATCAATTCCTTGTTGACCTACTCATTACCTTCATATACAATTCACCATACCCAGCATCAACCTCGTGCATGACCCAGTGTCATGATTGAGATTGAACCAAAGCATGGGTTCATGTACATAAGGTATTATGGCAGTCTCAGGTCATAGGACTACTTGTACAACTCCTACTATGAGAAACATCTATTGACATGCAGCTAAGGCTCCATTAGATGTTCTCAAACTGGATCTATTCAGTGAACTCATTCGCTAATGAGCACCCACATCCTTGTATTAGTGTCCCACACAAGTGACTGTGAGAGCAGTCACCCTTTTCAGCATACATAGGATATGCCAGTCTAACCGGAAACCCTGATCCCCAACTCAGGGTTCCTATGACTAGGAATATTCTGTTTTAGGGTTTTAAGGCCTTAGATCTCACTGGTATGACCTCATCATAGCCCTAGAACCATAGCCCTAATCTATGGGGTTCATCATATAATGACATAGCGAATGATGAAAAAATATTGCCTTTATTAACTTGTCAATTTACAATGGTCTGGGTGATACAAATATTGGCTTATAGGGCATAATCCTTTTAATCTCTCACTTGCACTAAAGCCAATCGCTCTTATTCTTTAACCCCTTACTATCGAGGTGGCGATCAAACTCCCGCTGTGGTAGAGCCTTAGTGAACGGGTCTGCTATGTTGTTCTTTGTATCCACTCTATTGATGCAGACTTCTTGTCTCTCGATTATCTCTCGGACAAGATGGAAGCGTCTCAGAATGTGCTTGGACTTGTGATGGGCTCTCGGTTCCTTAGCTTGAGCAACTGCTCCAGTGTTATCACAATAGAGTGGCACTGGGCTCTCAATCTCAGGAACTACTCCCAACTCTGTGATGAATTTCTTCATCCAGACAGCTTCCTTGGCGGCTTCACTGACAGCTATGTACTCTGCCTCGGTAGTTGAGTCAGCTACAGTCTGCTGTTTAGTGCTCTTCCAACTTACTGCTCCACCATTAAAGGTAAAGACATACCCTGAAATGGATTTAATATCATCTGGGTCTGATTGAAAACTAGAGTCTGAATAGGCTTCTAGTTTAAGATCAGATCCTCCGTATATAAGAAAAATATCCTTAGTCCTTCTCAGGTACTTAAGAATATTTTTCACAGCCTTCCAATGATCCTCTCCTGGATCAGCCTGAAATCTACTGGCTACACCCAAGGCATATGCCACATCAGGCCTGGTACATAACATAGCATACATAATCGACCCTATAGCCGAAGCATAAGGTATAGAACTCATTCTATTTCTTTCTTCAGGTGTCTTAGGAGACATCCTCTTAGAAAGACGTATGCCATGACCAATAGGTAAGTAACCTCTTTTACTTTCATCCATGCTAAATCTCTTTAGCACCTGGTCAATGTACCTAGACTGGGATAAGCCTAGCATCCTTCTTGATCTTTCTCTATAGATCTTTATACCCAGTATATAGGATGCTTCTCCCAAGTCTTTCATGGAAAACTGTTTCGATAACCACACTTTGACTGATTGTAACATTGGGATATCATTCCCAATAAGAAGTATATCATCAACATATAGAACTAAGAAAACTATGGCACTCCCACTAGTCTTCTTGTACACACAAGGTTCATCCTCATTTTTGAAAAAATCAAATTCTTTGACTGTTTTATCAAATCGGATGTTCCAACTCCTGGATGCTTGCTTTAATCCATAAATGGATTTCTTTAGCCTACATATCTGATTAGGTTTAGTCTCCAAGACAAAACCTTCTGGCTGTGACATATAAACCTCTTCCTCAAGGAAACCATTGAGGAATGCAGTTTTTACATCCATTTGCCAGATCTCATAATCATGATATGCTGCTATAGCAAGCATAATCCGAATAGATTTGAGCATGGCAACAGGGAAAAATGTTTCATCATAATCTATTCCCTGTTTTTGTCTGAAACCATTAGCCACCAATCTGGCTTTATAAGTTCAACTTGGCCATCTGCCCCAATCTTCTTTTTATAGACCCATTTACACCCAATAGGGTTAATACCCTCTGGTGCATCAACCAAAGACCATACTTGGTTGACATACATGGAGTCCATCTCGGATCTCATGGCTTCCAGCCATCTGTCTGAGTCTCTACTCATGACTGCTTCCGTATAGGTTAGAGGCTCATTATTTTGAATGATTTGGGCTTCATTATTTTCAATTATGAACCCATACCTCTCAGGTGCCTGTCGCACCCTATCAGACCTACGGATAGGAGTGTGTTCAGGTTCTATATTAACTATGTTGTTACTTGACTGAGATGTGTCTATTTGTTGAATTTCATTAAGTTCGATATTTCTACCAGTGCCCTTTTGTAGGATGAATTCTTTTTCAATAAAAGTGGCATGCCTACTGACCAAAACCTTTTGCTCAGTAGGGTGGTAGAACAGATATCCTATACTATCTCTAGGATATCCGATAAATAGACATTTGTCTGCTCTAGCATGTAGTTTATGTCCAAAATTTCTTTTTACATAGGCTGGACATCCCCATATCTTAATATACTTAAGATTGGGCTTCTTACCTCTCCATAATTCATATGGAGTGCTAGAGACAGTTTTAGATGGTACTCTATTCAAGATATAAGTTGCTGTTTCCAAAGCATATCCCCAGAAAGAAAAAGGTAACTCCGTGAAGCACATCATGGACCGTACCATATCCAATAAAGTACGATTCCTCCTTTTAGCAACACCATTTAATTGTGGTGTGTAAGGAGGAGTCCATTCAGAGATGATCCCCTTATCTTTAAGGTGATCTAGAAACTCAGTGGATAAGTACTCACCTCCTCTATCTGATCGGAGGATCTTTATACTTTTTCCTGTCTGTTTCTCTACCATACTTTGATACTCTAAAAATTTTTCAAAAGCATCGGACTTATGTTTCATTAGATACACAAATCCATACCTTGAAAAATCATCAGTAAATGTGATGAAGTATGAGTATCCACCATAGGCTTGAGTTGTCATAGGCCCACATATATCTGTGTGTATGAGTCCCAATAACTCTTTTGTCCTTTCTCCATGTCCACTAAATGGAGTCTTGGTCATCTTACCCATGAGACATGATTCACAAGTTCCTAATGACTCATAGTCATAAGGATCAAAGAAATTTTCTTTGTATAACTTATTAATCCTAGTCTCACTAATATGTCCAAGTCGACAATGCCAAAGTAAGGTATTGTTTACATCATCTCTTTTCCGTTTGTTAGAAACATGAAAAATATTGTCATTAGTGGAAAGAGTTAATAGACCATTGCAGAATATGCCATAACATATAATTTCATTAGATAAAAAAATTGAGCAGCCACTGCTCATTACATTCATAGTATATCCTTGTTTAAGTAACAAGGGTACAGATATGATATTTCTAATGATTTTTGGCATATAGTAACAATTCCTTAGCTCCAAGATCTTCCCTGAAGGTAACTTCAAAACATAAGTCCCTACAGCTTCTGCTCGGATGGGGTCCCCTCCAGCACCGTAGAGCTCAAAGTTACCTTCCTTCAATACTTTAAGCACCTGAAGTCCCTGCAATGATTTGCAGATGTTATGACCACAGGCGATATCCAACACCCAAGTATTTGAAATGGAAGAATCCAATGACAAAATAGTATGAACTTCTTTCATACCTTTTGGTGCCTCTGATGCACCAGGCTTCACACTTGCAAGGTAAACCTTGCAGTTCCTTTTCCAATGACCCGGCTTGCCACAATGAAAGCAGGTCATATGTCCGGAGGCCTTCTTTCCCTTCTTCTTCTTAATGCCCCCTTTGGGATTCATCCTCTTACTGGAACCCTTTTTGCCTGTCTTCTTCTTATCCACAAGAAGAACTGGAGCCTTATTTTTCTTTACATGGCTCTCTGCTGTCTTCAACATATTCAACAGCTCAGGCAAGGAAGAATTAAGTTTGTTCATATGGTAATTAAGAACAAACTGTGAAAATGACTCTGGGAGTGATTGCAAGATCAAGTCTTGATTCAACTCCCCATCCATTTCAAAACCTAATTGACCTAATCGAGTGATTAGATCAATTATCTTTAATACATGGTCTTGTACTGATGTACCTTCTGTCATCCTTGCACGGAACAACTGCTTAGATATTTCATATCTAGCAGTTCTACTGTGTTCTTCATAAAGCTCTTTTAAATTGAGCAGTATGGAGTTAGTATCCATGCTATCATGCTGCCTCTGCAACTCATTAGTCATAGAGGCAAGCATAACACACTTGACAGTAAGTGAGTCATTTTGCCACATATTATATGTGGTCTTCTCCTCTTGCGAGGCATCTTCCCTTGATGGTTCCAAAATTGGGATATCAAGAATATAGGAAATTCTTTCTTGACTGAGTACTATTTTTAAATTTCTCAGCCAATCAACATAATTAGGCCTAGTCAATTTGTTGGCATCTAAAATACTACGGAGTGAGAGTGAAGAGGCCATTTATCTACATTTAAACAAAGAACAATACATAAGCAAACAACCATGAAATGACAATACATAATTGAATTAGGACTTTAATTTAATTATGTCTCCCACTATTTTATCGAGCATCATAACCCTCTATACGATGATCGAGAAAACCCTAATTAGTTTTTCTTGGTGGGGTTGAGATCCCAATCCCTTATAAAAGATCTTGTGTGTACACAACAAATCTTATATAAGTTCATAGGTAGGAAAACTCTCTCAAATTGTAACCCGTACAATTCTCAACTTATCCCGGCCTCTAAAATATTAATAGCCTTGTGTATACACAACAAACTATAATATTTCAGTTAAGTAAGACCCTTCATAGCCATATAGTCATGACTTTAATAGTAATACCCTTGTGTGTACACAACAAAATATTACATTAAATCATGCCATAAACAAATAATTGTATTAGGCCAAAAATTGTGTTAGTCACCATATTAGGTCTTGTGTGTACACAACAAACCTAGTATAGATCGTAACACAATAATGACCTATCATGAAGGAAGGCCAATAATAGTATTTTAACACCAAGCATGTTAGTCAAGAATTAAATCAATCAGATCGGCCAGGCTAGTGGAAGAGATGTGGGGGTCCCCCCGTTGCTTTCCTAGACACCAATTTAAAATTGGCCAGGTCAGACAACGGAACCAATTAAAAACCACGATTCCCTTTACCTTCCCAGAACCACCTTTCTAGACACCGAAATGACTAATTATCCATCATGACTAATAATGCTTATCGGTTAACTATACTACCACTTAATATAATTTTAAGAGGGATTTATGCAATGCCAGCACATTCAATTAAAGCTATCACATATATTAATACATGCTTTAAACTAAGCAAATATGTGAAATGTGTGCCACCATACTAGGACAACCATTTACCACATAATGGATACACCATTATGCCAGGGCAACCTTATTTCAGTATGATGGCTCCAGGGCTAATCATATCTCTAAGACAATTAGGGTTTCAGTGGAAAACCCTAACTGGTGGCAATCATCAAACTCATGTTCAATCAAAGACATGCATTGTGCATCAATATAAAAACTTTAACATGATACTACATCATTCAATAAAGCATGAATTGAACTGCATAAGTTTTAATCCTAATAAGGAGGCTCTGATACCACTGTTGGGTTCGGGAACCAGTGCGGAAGCATGGATTTCAAAATTTATGAAACCAGGTCCGAACCCTAATCCCAAATCACCTTATTAGCAATTAAAACTATGACTACATGCATGTCCAAATTTAAACATTGTTTAAATACTAACCTCAGATCGCTATTACCAGTCTGATGGAGAAATGAACTCCAAATTGAGTAGCCTCTTGGACACACCAGGCATCCACTTGTCCGCCCTCCGATGGTGATCCACACGGGTAGATGATCAAGATACTGACTCCTTAATTGGGTTCCTTCCAATCCAGTTCTACCCCAAGAACTTGATATATGGGCTATTGGCTAGGACTCCTCTAGCCAAACTGGGACTAAACCTTCTCTCTTACCCTTTTCCTTGTCTTTTAGCAACTTTGGCCCCTTAAGACACTCTTGTATTAAGAATAAGCCCTTGTCCTAAAATGAGACAAGGCTTGTCTTGGAGTGAGAAGAAAATTAAGACAAGATTGTCTTAATGTAAGAAAGAAAGGAGAGGTGCCTTCTTCCTTTACCGTCGGAGAGTTTCTCTCTGACTCTCCTTCTGTTCTGAGATTCGACAGAGCCAAGGCTCTGTAAAGGAATCAAAGAGGAAAGAGAGGAGGGGGAAACAATCTTCTGGAGAGGGAGAGGGAAAATAGAAGCAAGACTTCGCTGTAGAAAAAATCTGAGAAATCTTATTTTTTACGGTGAAGTCTTCTCCTTAAATAGGCGACAGAGAGGCGCCTACCCATCTGCAATCACCCTCTCACGCCCCTCTCTCCCTTCTCACATCCTTTCCCTTCATCTCACGGCCCTTGATTTAATCTCACGGCCTTTGGGATGGGAAGACGCAAGAAAGAGTCACGAGAAAACACAGAAGGGCGCGCGCAGAAGAGAGGAGTCGCGCCCCTTCGGTGTTTTCTTTCTTTCTTTCATGGTAATCCCCTTTTTTGAAGAGTCCACGCCTAGGTGGACTCTCTTCCACGCCCCTTCAGCCAAAAAATGCCGACCCCTTTTCCTTTTTCATGCAAAGACGCCACTTGGAAAGAGTCCACGCGCGCGTGGACTCTTCTCCTTGCGCGCGCGCGTGGGAAGAGAGGGGGAGGGACTTAGGCGATGTGGGAAAGGGGTTTAGCCTCTTAGGTTAGCCCAATTGCTAGCCTACTATTAGCTCAATGTCTTGAATCTTCAATTAGATTCAAACCGGAATTAATTTGGATCTAAAAAAGACCAAATCGGAACCCTAACTCGAATCCGATTCAAGTAGAAGCCATGGTTTGCAACACATGCTAGTGTGTTCATCTGCAAACGAGATTTAATTCCAAATTAAATCCTTGATTATCTGTCCTAAGTGTGTGACCCATTGGGTTCCATACCTAGCCAGCAGTGGGTCCGAGTGTAAGTTGACCTAATTTGATTAGAACTCATTCTAATCGATTTAGGTCAAATCGAGCTAACTCGAGTTAGTCAATTAGGACTCCTCCTAATTGGTGATCCAATTAAACCATTTAATTTGATCAACCCACAAGACAAGATTGACGTCTAGCAACGTGTCATATCTACCCGGAAGATATGGAAATTCTGGTGAAATTCCAAAACTACCCTTCAGTGGAAAGTTTCCGTACAATTCGATCCTTTAATCATCTTGCATCCCGAATATAACTATGGATATGGAAACATGCCAAAACCAGCTTATACTCATTCCCAGCTCAGTCATACACTAATGATTCAATTAATTCGATATTAGAAATCATTTCTAATATCTGTACTTTGATCAAAGATTTCCTGAATCATCATCTGATCTAATTTGGCTGGATGCAATCTCCTCCTACTAGCAGTGATCAATTCCTTGTTAACCTACTAATTACCTTCATATACAATTCACCATACCCAGCATCAACCTCGTGCATGACCCAGTGTCATGATTGAGATTGAACCAAAGCATGGGTTCATGTACATAAGGTATTATGGCAGTCTCAGGTCATAGGACTACTTGTACAACTCCTACTATGAGAAACATCTATTGACATGCAGCTAAGGCTCCATTAGATGTTCTCAAACTGGATCTATTCAGTGAACTCATTCGCTAATGAGCACCCACATCCTTGTATTAGTGTTCCACACAAGTGACTGTGAGAGCAGTCACCCTTTTCAGCATACATAGGATGTGCCAGTCTAACCGGAAACCCTGATCCCCAACTCAGGGTTCCTATGACTAGGAATATTCTGGATTAGGATTTTAAGGCCTTAGATCTCACTGGTATGACCTCATCATAGCCCTAGAACCATAGCCCTAATCTATGGGGTTCATCATATAATGACACAGCGAATGATGAAAAAATATTGCCTTTATTAACTTGTCAATTTACAATGGTCTGGGTGATACAATTATTGGCTTATAGGGCATAATCCTTTCACGTTTAAGTTCTTTATTGCTCAAAAATGATTTTACTAGAGGTAATGTAGACAAAACATTATTTTTGAATAAAAAGAATAATGATCTCTTAGTAGTACAAATATATGTAGATGATATCATATTCGGTGCTACTAACGAATCTCTTTGTCAAGAGTCTGCAAAGCTAATGCAGGGTGAGTTCGAGATGAGCATGATGGGAGAACTTAATTTCTTCCTCATACTCCAGATAAAGCAAACCAAAGAGGGGATCTTCATCAACCAAGCTAAGTATACAAAAAAAATACTTAAGAAGTTGGGGATGGAGAACACCAAGCCTTTAGGTATGCCTATGAGCTCCTCTTGTAGACTTGACAAAGATGAATTAGGTAAATCTATTGACCAAGAACTATATCATGGCATGATTAGTTCATTGTTATATCTTACTGCCAGTATGCCAGATATCATGTTTAGTATTTGTATGTGTGCTAGATATCAGTCTAATCCTAAAGAGTCTCATCTTGTGGCTGTTAAACGCATACTTAGATATCTATCTGGCTCAATTAAAATTGGTCTTTACTACTCTTGAGATTCTTCATTTGAGTTGATTGCTTATTTTGATGCTGAATTTGCTGGGTGTAAACTTGATCGTAAAAGTACTAGTGGAACTTGTCAGTTTTTTGGAGTAAATTTGATCTCATGGAATAGCAAGAAACATAATTTAGTTGCTCTATCTATGATGGAAGCCGAATATATAGCAGCTGGAAGCTGTTTTGCTCAACTCCTATGGATCAAACAACATCTCCAAGACTTTGGTATTAAACTAATTAAGACACCCATAAGATGTGACAATACTAGAGGAATCAATCTAACTAAGAATCTTGTGCAACATTCAAGAAGTAAACACATTGAAATAAGACATCATTTCATAAGAGATCATGTACAAAACTCTAATGTGGTACTTGAATTTGTGTGTATTGATGATCAATTAGCTGATGTGTTTACCAAACCCTTGAGTGAAGAGAGATTTTGTCTGATTAGAAGAGAGTTAGGTATTATTGATCCATTCTCCTAGAACTCTCTCGAATTACATCATACCCAAGTTTTTTTTACTCAAAAATCACTCTTGTTAAGTCCCTAAAGCTTTATAAAAGTATCCTTGAGTTTTTGAAATTTTTTCAGATTCTTTTTTGGAATTTCTTGGCCAAGTGTCGACACTTGGATTTTGCGAAGTGTCGACACCTGACCAAGTGTCAACACTTGAGAAATTCCAAGTGTCGACACTCGCGAAAAATTCTGACATTTTTAGGGCAAAATCGAGCTTTTGTATTTCACTTTCCCTCATTTTCTCTCGAGCTGTTGTGGTTTCCAAAAGTCCTTAACCTTCCAAAATCGCAATTTTCCCTCTTTGCCCCGCCAAATCAAGGTAATCTTCTTCCCTCTTTTTCATCTTGAAACCGTGAACCCTAGTTTATCTATTTTCCATCAATTTTAATGTATTTAACTCAGATTTTTTGGCATTTTGAAACGTTTATAAGTTTCCATGTGGTGGAAACCTTGTTTAACCGCATTTATCTTGGATTTCTCCTTAGATTTTGGATGATTCCACACTCAATCCATCCATTTTTCATGATTTCACTATTGCATTGTGTTTTTTGGCCGAAAATTCCAAGGTTTTCATTTTAATTTCAAATTTCTTAGCTTTGTGTTAGTTTTTCTCAAATTTCTTTCATGTGGAAGGAGTGGTTGTCTTGATTTCACGATTTACATTTCAATTTTACTCTTCTTTCCACTATTTTATTGTTGGATTACTTGTTTTTAACCTAAAAACCCAAATGTGTTTTGTTTTCAGCCCTAATTTCTTGGGTTTATTTTATATGTTTCAACTTGTACTAGTTTACTAATTTTGTATGTTGGAATAGATTTTTATTTTATAGCTTTCCCTCTCTTTTCAAACTAAAAATTGTTTTTATCCCTCAATTTCATGTTTTAAAGTAAAACAATCTGGTTTTTATCCTAATTTTCAAAACAAACCCTAGCTTTTCTTAAACCAGTATCCTTCTTTTAGGAAAACCTAGGCTTGATTAGTTTCCTTATGTCTAAACTCTTAGCCGATCTTTAGTTCCCAGCTTATCCACCCCTTCAGTTCATTTACCTTCTTCCTTTCCCTTCTTATTCAGCTTGTCGTAATGGGTCCAAGGAAGAGACTAGCTATTAGGAGTAGGACTGGACAGAGTTCTGAAAGGAGGATGAAGACCCGGCATGATGTTGGACAGACCAGTAGTTCTGCAGCTCCAGTTTCCCCCCTTGTAGAGAGGATGGCAGGGAAGGCCGTGGCAGCAGGCAGACGGATCGACTTGGAGTTCTTTGATTGTTAACACTTCCTGATTTGGTAGACACTCTCATATGCTGGATTAGTACATTTCTGCACTATGCAGGAGAGGTACTATCCTCATCTGGTGAGAGAGTTCTATGGTGCTTTGGACTGTCGACAATTACTATGGAGCACCACCATCAAGGGTGTATAGATTTCATTGACCAAGGAGCTACTTAGTAGAGTTTGGGAGAATCCCCACCGAGGTATCAGTGTTTTCTCAGTAGAGGATAGGGAGGCAGCATTTAGGTGCATTCTTGAGTGAGAAGACATTCACGGAGTGACTGTGGTCACCGTGAACCAGTTGTTTGTAGAGATGCACCTGTTACATCACATCACTACTCGGATCGTGCTCCCGAAGATAGGCTGTTTTGATTTCATCACGGAGAGGGAGTTGATGTTGATGGTTAGTCTGACCCAGAGGAGACTGATTGATCTACCCTCACTTATGCTGGTTTAGATGCGCGATGCGGTGACATAGAGGTGACATTGTCTACCATACGGGATGGCGCTGACCCGTCTGTTTCGAGCCTGTAGAGTTCCTTTGGAGGGGGAATCCCCAAGAAGATTCTACATACTGATGTATATGATGAGCGGTCGCTATACCAGATGGGCTATCATTTGGTCACAGGTCGTTGGGTTAGGAAAGAGTCTAGTCAGGAGCCAGATGAGGAGGATGAGATCAGAGAGGCTGAGGCCGGGCCATCAGGGCCAGTCAGTACACCTTTTCATGTTGCTCCAGCATCAGAGGCTGAGCCTATGACCCCTATTATTACACCCTCAGCTCCTCCCTCATCGACTATTGAATTATCTTTCGAGGAGTATTCCCTGCAGTAGTTTTCAGAGGTACGGAGTATGATAGTTGGTCTTGGAGTGTGGACGACTCAGCTGAGGATTGAGATAGAGGGCCTTAGAGCCCACATAGCTTCAGAGCATGCTGAGTTATGACACACTATGGAGGCAGGATTTGCCATCAAGGACTTGATCAGATCATTCCTTTCTCCAGTTGCTCCTGCAGCTCCACCTGCTAATAGAGATGACCACCCAGATGGACCTGATGATCTGATGAGGGTGGTGGTGATGATGGAGATGGTGATGATGCTGATGATGGTGATGATTCTGATGCCGATGATTCTAGTGATGGGAGTTCAGATGGCAGCGTTGATCATGCTGGTAGATATAGATGCTCAGCAGAGATGATCATCTAGCTACACTTGCAGTTCCTCCTCCAGCTGATATAGTTCATTCCACACCAGATTTCATTACTCCAGCTGACTTACTTTCCCCTCCATCCACTAGATCTTCCAGGATTGTACCCTTACTAGGACCTTCTGGCCGTACTAGGAGTCGTAGGGCATTAGCTTAGGGACCTTCTAAGGCATTAGTTCTTAGATCCAGGATTAGCGCCCCATTTACTCTTGAGCTTTGATCTGATGAGGACTAGCCTCACAGATGTTGTACGTTATTTATGTTTTATGTCTCATGATGTATCTTGATTGTTTCAGTGTTGCTAATGAATCAGCAAGTTTTGTATTGAAAACTTTACTTGATATACATATATATATGCATTTCACTTTGTTGATCACACAATTTGAATACACTGTGATTTATCTTTGACTTTGATAATCTTGAAATTAATACTCTACTTTTTGGCTCTGATACTTGTTTACACTTGAATCTTGTATCAACTCTACTACTTTTTATCTATATGCACTTTTTGAGGGGGAGCTTACTCCCTTTTCTATTTAATGATTGACGAAAAGGGGCAGTAGAATATGGTTGGTTTATTTTAAATTTCAGATTTGATACTTCATACCTCATTTTGTTCTTTAAAACTTATTCTGATACGAATTGCTTCACTAAGGGGGAGATTCATCCCTCTTAACTATGCAAGTTATGATTGTATGAGCTTGAGATCATATTTATTAAAAGTCATATCTAGAATTTGAATTTAAATGTTCTTATACTCAATATTTTGTCATCATCAAAAAGGAAGAGATTATTGGCTCTACCTAGTGATTTTGATGAATAACAAAACGTTGAGTACATAATTTGTACTAATGTTTATTTCTAGTTGTGAATTTTCAAGAAATAAGCACCTCAAATTCTCAAAATTAAAGTTTCGTGGAATGCTTTGGCATGAAGTATCTTTCATGATTTGAGGAGTCTTTTTCATGCAAAAAGGGCTCAAACAAGTTCTATTATTGCTTATTTATATCGCATTTAAGTTTGATAAATAATACTTATATTTTTGACTTTATTGGCACTCATTTCTTATTTTTGTAGAACCAAGTGTCGACACCTGTAAAGCTAAGTGTCAATACTTCAGCATTTGGCATGCAGAAAAACTTCCTGGCATGCCAAGTGTCGACACCCAGAATTCAAGTGTCAACACCTGAAACTCAAGTGTCGATACTTAAGTTCCCAAGTGTCGACTCAAGGCCTGAAACTTTTTAAAAATCTAGAACTTGGCCATGGATGGTTTTTTGTGTCAAGTGTCGACACCTGTGAATCAAGTGCCGACACTTGAAAGTTCAAACATCGATGCCTGGAAATCAAGTGTCGATACCTGATTGCCAAGTGTCGACACCAGATAGCCAAGTGTCGACACTCGGGTTCTGACAGCCCTAACAGATCTATTTTTTTGAAGTGTAGAAATATCTTTTCAAGCTCCAAATGGCTAGATTCGAAGCTCCAATGATCACAAACCATTTTTTAAAAGTTTTTGAAATATTTAAGCTTCACCAAACTCTTTCTTGAAGTATTAAAGTTAATTGAAAGCTCAAAAGCCAATATTCTCTAAAGAACATCACTTCAAAAGCCATTAAAAGAGAGATTCCATGAAAAAACTTACAAGCCAAAAAGAGCTTGTAACAATATTCCAAAAAGAGAGCTTGAAGATTATTCCAAGAAGAAGACAAGATAAAGCATCAATTAGAGCCTCAAAGCTTCCATTCTACTCTTAAAGAGAGTTTGTTTTGTTTATTTAAATTGTATATTTGAAATTCTATTGTGTTTTGACCCAGCATTCAAGGGTTTCTTGAAAGTAGGTTGTTGTGGTTGCTGGTGAGCTAAAGGGACAAAACCAACTAGTGTTGACTTGTGAGCTCGAAGACAAAACAAGTCTAAAGGTTTGTTGGTGAGCCTAGGTGATAAAACCAACATAGATTTTGACTTGTGGGCCTTTGGAAAAACAAGTCAGCTGTAATCTTGGAGAGATTATAGTGGAATTTTCAAGGATGGCTTGGGGAGTGGATGTAGGTGCTAGGTTTCCACCAAACCACTATAAACATTGTGTTTGTATGTGATTATCACTTCTATCTCTTGCTCTTTACTTCTTGCACTCTATTTATTGCTTTCCGCTGCATATAATATAGTGCATCAATTTCATTTCTCACAAACACCACAAGGCCTTCACTTTTTTGCTTTAAATTTTTAAAAGACCCAAGTCACCCCCCCTTTTGGGCTCCATTTCTAGGCAACACTAATTCATGTTCTTTCCCCCACAATGGGAAGAAGATTGTAATTAATTCTTTACCACCTAAGGATTAAGTTAAGATGGGATCAAGTCACTTGAGAGATAAAAAACAAGGGATAAACATGATCACTGCTAAATAATTAGAGCAAGAGCTTGGCAATGGTTCACCTGTTTGGATTTTAGCAACTAAGAAAAATCAGGACCAGCACCATAAGGAAAAACCCTATGAAGTGTTAAGGTTTCTAGAGGAGTTTCAAGTCATATTTTTAGAGGACCTTCCTAATCACCTTCCACCCTTGAGAGACATTCAACATGCAATATATTTGATCCCAGGATCGACATTACCAAACCTCCCCCATTATAGAATGAACTTTACAAAACACTCTGAGTTACGATGTCATGTTGGAGAACTTCTCCAAAAGGGATTCATTAGAGAGAGCCTAAGCCCATGTGTAGTACCAGCCCTTCTGACCCCTAAGAAAGATGGCACATGGAGAATGTGAAGATAGCAGGGCCATAAATAAAATCATCATTAAGTACCATTTTCCTATTCCCCGTTTAGTTGACATGTTGGATATGATGGCCAGAGCAAAGATATTCTCCAAAATTGATCTTAAGAGTGGCTATCATCAAGTAAGAATCAGGCTCGGGGATGAATGGAAAACTGTCTTCAAAACCAAAGATGGCTTGTATGAGTGGGTAGTGATGCCTTTCGGCTTGTCCAATGCACCTAGTACCTTCATGAGGATCATGACCTAGGTTTAAAAGACATTCATTGGAAAGTTCATAGTGGTCTACTTTGATGACATTCTCATATATAGTAAAACTAAGGAAGACCATTTGAACCATCTGAAACAGGTTTGCCAAGCCCTTAGACAAGATAGTCTCTGTGCCAACCTCAAGAAATGTGACTTTATGACCCATAGAGTTATCTTTCTAGGATTTGTTGTCACCACTGAAGGGGTGTCTGCCGACCTCGAAAAGGTCAAGTTCGTAGTCAAGTGGCCCATACCCAAAAGCATCCATGATGTCCATAGTTTCCATGGTTTAGCTACCTTCTATTGGAGATTCATTCGAGGATTTAGCACAATAGTTGCAACCATTACTGACTGCATTAGGAGGGGAACTTTTGAATAGACAAAACTCGTCGATAGAGCCTTCCTAGAAATAAAGAAAAAAAATGACACAAGCACCTATTTTGAGGTTGCCCTATTTTTCAAAGGTATTTGAGGTTGCTTGTGATGCCTCTGGAGTAGGAATTGGAGGAGTTTTAAGTTAAGAGAGTCATCCAGTGGCATTCTTTGGTGAGAAATTTAATAAGGCAAGGATGAGATATTCGATGTATGATAGGAAATTGTATGCGGTAGTTCAGGCTTTGAGATATAGGAGACACTATTTACTATTGCAGGAATTTGTTCTTTATTCCGATCATGAAGCCTTATGATTCCTTAATTTCCAAAAGAAATTGAAACCTAGGCATGGAAAATGGATAGAATTCATTCAGGCATACACCTTTGTTTTGAAACACTGTGCTGGCTCTGAAAGTAAGGTTGCCGATGCATTAAGCTGACGATCCATGCTTTTGTCCTAAATTAGTACCAAGGTTATAGGATTTGATAGACTGAAAGAAGAGTATCCTTAGTGTCCAGACTTTGATGATATCTATCAATCCCTCTAACAAAGACCATCTACTGTACATAGTGACTATACTCTTCTAGATGGATTCCTTTTCAAAGGAAATCAACTGTGTTCCCCAAACTTCTATTAGAGAGTTTTTGATTTGGGAAGTTCATGCTGGAGGCTTGGCAGGTCATTTTGATAAAAATAAGACGATCTTAGCGATAGAAGACCAATTCTTTTAGCCTGGCCTGAAAAGGAATGTGGCCTAAGTTGTAACTCAATGTCGAACATATGCTGTTGCCAAACAGCAAAGGCAAAACACCAGTCTGTACACTCCCTTACCAGTCCCTGCCTGTCCATGGTATGATCTTAGTATGGACTTTGTACTAGGACTCCCAAAAACCTCAAGAAGACATGATTCCATCTACGTTGTAGTTGATTGATTTTCTAAGATGGCTCACTTCATCCCATGTTCTCAAATCCTAGATGCTTCTAGAATGGCCAAACTTTTTCTTGACGAGGTGGTTAGACTACATGGTTTACCCAAAACATTGTATAAGATAAAGATGTTGGTTCACTTGCTACTTTTGGAAGACCATCTAGCATATGCTAGGAACCAAACTGAAATTTTTCACTGCCTATCATCCTCAGACTGATAGCCAAACAGAAGTAGTCAACTGGAGTCTAGGAAATCTACTAAGATGTTTTGTTGGTGACAATATGGGAAATAGGGATCTCTTAGTTCTTCATGCTGAATTTGTTTACAATAGCTCAGTCAATAGATCTATAGGGAAGAGTCCTTTTGAAGTGGTCCATGGTTACAAACCTAGGAAGCCCTTGGATCTTATTCCTTTACCTATACAAGCTTGAATTTCTGAATCATCTGAATCATATGCACAGCATATTAGATCCAATTGAGCAATGAAACTTATAAGCATATGGCAAATTCACATAGGAGAGTCAAAGAATTCACTAAACGAGATTATGTTATGATAAGGCTTAGACCAAAACGGTTCCCACCAGGAACCTTAAAAAAATTGCATGCTCATAGTGCAGGTTCATTTAAAGTTATAAAAAAAATAGGATCTAATGCGTATGTGCTAGACTTACCATCTGATTTAGATATCAGCTCGACTTTTACTGTTTTAGACCTAGTAGAGTATAAGGAGCCAATAATGATACCTAGTGAACTATTTGAGCTTGAGCCAATTATTGAGAGTGAATCCATCCCTGAGTGTCCACCAACAATTCTACCAGAATGGCGAGATAAGATTGAGCATATTCTGGATGGCCAAGCCATCACCACACGGAATAAAGGTTACCGATGCTATTTAGTTTATTGGCAAGGTCGACCTGAGTACGAAGACTCATGGATTACTCGAGAGGATCTACAAAGAATCAACCTAGACTTATTAGAGTACTACCAAAGTAAAACAGATCCCTACTCAACAGAGTCGAGTTCTTCCCACCTCGGGAGAATTGGTGCGGGCACCAAGGTTAAAAGAAGATTCTAATCAAACCTAATCAACACCAATTCCTTATGGATTGCAAATTGAGTTACAAACTTGTTAACTTGTTCCTAATCTGAGTCTTGAATCTAGTTAACTCTTCTTGTATCATGAATTTTATGTTTGAGTCTTGCTAAGTATTAGGTCTTGAAGCCTTGGGTCAATTGAGTTGTAAGAGTCAAATGTACTCAAGTCCAAATTGAGTTGTAATTTTTCTTTTGAGCTTGAGTCAAGTCCAACCAAGGGAGCATATAATTGGACCAAGGGATGAACCAAAGCTACATCAAGTAAATCTTCAAATCAAGGGTGCATGAAATAAGAGCCATTGGATGGAATGAAGCTTTAATTGAAGCCACCTCACCAAGATACCTTATCCAAGAGAATGGACACTTGGCACCCATACATGAAGATTTTCAGATTTGGACTCTTAGCACCCATACATGAAGATTTTCAGATTTGGATACTTCGTACCCATGCATTCAGATTTTCAAATTTGGACACTTGGCGCCCATATATGAAGATTTTCAGATTTAGACACTTGGCACCCATGTATGCAGATTTTCAGATTTGGTGCCTTCTTTTCTTGAATTTTGATATTCAAATTTATAACTACATTTCCCCCTCTTTTCATGTAAAATTTGAATTTCAAATGGAGCTTAGAAGGTTATAAATAGGCCCCTAATCTCTTTGTAAAAGGATGCTTTTGAATAAATGAAATCCAAAATTTTTTTATCTCCATTTGTGTTTGCAAATGCCATCCATGAGGGATTGAGTGAGAGGCTAAACCAAGTTCTTTAGTTCTCAAATTCTAACAAACGTTATTCTTCCATTGACGCCTACCTCATCTTCAAGACAAGCCGGCCACACTCCACCAAGATCACTAACAATCCTCTACTTCCCTCCCTTTCATTATTTCTATTCCATACTATCTTCCATGTCCTCCACAATACTAATGGTTGTTCTTGTAGGATTTTAAGGAGTATCCAGTCCAAGATGAAGTTCTCCTTGCCTTCAAATCAGCAACAGGAGCCTTTACTTCCAACAGGTGGGTTAGCTTGATCAATTAGTCACCAATCTTGAGTGTGAAAGAGTGAACCTAGTGTAAGGTTATTGGAGAGTCATTATTGGTATTTAAACCCTTTTCTTTTCTCTTATGGTCTGAACTTTTAAATATAGTATAGTCCTAATTAGATGGTTCTTTTAGCTATGTAGGTCCCAGTTTATTAACTTAATTCAGATTTGCATTGCAAAGCATATGAGCCTTCTAATTAGTCTTCTTTAATGCATCTTAATGACTCCACTATGACTGAAATTAGATTGTATGTTTTAGAGTTTTAATTAGCTTAATTGCTTTAGTCATTCATGCGATATTTTCCATAAGTATGCTGCATCACTAGGTCCATAAGAACCAAGATGTCATTTTATTCTAGGAATATTCCATCCAGGGTGCCCCAGATATTAGGAGGCCCATGCCCATGCATCCAAGCCATTCAATGCTGCCCAAGCCCATGAGGAGCCGGCCCCCTTGCTACCCTTTGGAACCCACATGCCATTCAAAGCATAGGCATCTATGAGGTTTACTTGGTCCAAGGGTTTGATGAAGACTAGGTCAATTCATAAAGGGAGAAAGAGAAGACTAGTCAAAGTTCCTAACCTAGTTGGGATTCATTTTCCTAATTATTTTAAGACTTGTAATTCTAACCTAGCTCAGAGATGGAGTCCAAGTGGAAGGAGGAAATTAAGTTCTTATTCTATTCCACTTGTTTATTCCTAGTTCTAAGTTTATTTTGTTGTCTTTCTCCCACTTAAATTATGTAAACCTATTCTAACTAGGAGAAGACTTGTAATACCTTAAAAAGAGGTTATTCTTAACCTAAGTGTAACCCTAGTTAAGAGAGGGCATGGGAGCTCTATAAATACCCCACCCATCTTCATCTTGTAACAACTTTTATTCATGATATCAAAGCCCTGGTGAATTTTATTTGAGTTTGCTCTTGTGTTGGAATTGTGTTCTTATGTTTTGTTAGTTACTTTGTGTGCCCTAGCCATCCTTGCTATCCTAGCATCCTTCCATGCCCAAGCTTGTTGCCATCCAAGACTTCACATGCCCAAAAGAAGAGTGCCCTAGGCTGCCCAAGTAAGGATCTTCATCAAGCTTCTAGCCGCCAGCCATTCAAACCCTGATTCAGATTTCCTTCAAACCCTAGTTTCCTTTACTTTTATTAATTTTGATTGACTTCGGATGCTTGTAGGATCCCCAAAGTGTTTCTCATCCCCAGAGGAGGCTTCCCTTGCCTCTAGGACTACCCAGATTAGCCATCATATTCAAGGGAACTGAAGCTTCATCATTTAGGCTCCAATCAGAGTGCTGTGTAATCCCTTCATCGGAAGTTCTTCAAATCTCTAACTGGTAACATCCTTCCCTTCTGTTGATATCTGATTTATTGAAGGTACACTATTCTAAACTGGGAGTTTCTCAATTTCTAGGTCTTGACTTTCATTATGTTGCATGAGTTATTTTGCGATCATGGTGATTATTTGTATTGCTACTCTTTCTGCTAGTTCTTACTTAATTTTAAAAATATAGCCTACAAATTTAATTATAAAAAATATAAAAAAATTATTTTACTATTTTTTTCGCATGTTTAGAAATCTTAGAGTCATCCCGCATTAGATCGCCGATGGTGATTGTGACAGAGAAAAGCCATCGGTGGCTAGCAGGGGAGATGGAGAATCGACCATGGAGAATGATTGACCAATGGTGGCTAGAGATAGGAGAGGGACCGGGGAAGAGGATGGATCAACAGTGGTCGGCGATGAAGATTTGGGCAATGGATGAGTGGTTTGGTAATGAATCAATTGATCAAAAAAAAGGGGAAGAAGATGGCCAGATCATGGAGGAGAGGGCCCTAGAGGAGGTTCTCCGACGGTGAGGGAGGTGAACCGCAACTCCAGCGATGACGGAACTTGGTTTCTAGGCTAAAAACCATTGATAGTCTTATTGACCCCTGGAATGATTTTGATGACCACAAAATATTGGAGCATGTACTTCTTACTAATTCTTTCAATTACTTAAGAAGTTTATGTAGGAAATTGGTTACCTTTAGTTTAAATTGGTTTTCAAATTGATTGAGAGGTAATTCAATTATGTATAGATTTTTATGAACTTTAACTTATAAAAGCCCTAATCTTGCCAATCTTGTAATCTTATAAAAAGGGCTGTAAAATTACAAAAATTGAGAGTATGTAGATTAGCTCTTGTTTGATTCAAGTGTTGACGAGTTTTGGAGAAGTTTGAAGCATTATTAAAGTTTTGGGAAGAGCTGACTCATGAATCAAGAGGCGACTTATTGTGGCATGGCATGAAGAAATTTCAGAGTTTTGGTATCAAGAGCCGACTCATGAAAGAACACATGTTTCTGAAGTCTGAAATCTCGAGCCGACTCGAGCTCCAAGAGCCAACTTGTCCAGAGTTTTGATTTTTGGTAAACTGAGACTTCGAGCCGACTCTATCCTGAAGAGCCGACTCCTATAATTTTTTGTTTTGAATTGATTGAAGGCAAGAGCTGCCTCCAGCTTGAAGAGTCGACTCTTACAAAAATTTGGTCTGGGCTATCTAAGACTTCAAGCCGACTTGTGGATCTCGAGCCAACTCAAGTAGTCATTTTCTACACTCCAATGACTAGTTGCTGGAAGCGATTTTTGAATTGAAATTCATCTCCAACAGCTCTTTCACGAATCCCTAGGCCCTACAATGACCATATCTCATGGAAAAATATAAAAGGGTTTGTTTTTGAGAGATTAAACAATAATTAAAGTATTATTATTGATTTATCTTAAGCAATTGAAGAGCCTTCAAGTCTTTCACCTACCTACTTCAAGAGCTTTCAAGTAAGGATTCAAAGCCTCACCAACTCTTCTTCATTATTGAATCCACTCATTGAAGAAGCAAAAAAGTAGCTTGAAGAGCATTAAAGAGCATTCAAAGCTAGGATTCATCTTGATCTACATCGGCAACATTTAAACAAACTCAATTTGTTGTAGTTGCATGTTTATTTTTCTCTTTCTTTGTTTTCTATCTAAGAATAGCAAGGGGCTGTGTCTTAAGAAAGGGTTGAAGGTTTTTAGGTGAGCTTTGTAAAAACCTAAGTTGGGTTTTTGGTGATCCCGGAATAAAACCAAGTGTTAAGGTTTCTTTGGTGATCCCGTTCAAAACCAAAGGAGTTTGGGTTTCATTGGTGATCCAGGTAAAACCAAAGTGTATAGGTTTGGATTGTGAGCCTGGTAAACAATCTGATTGTATTCTGGTTGGGGGATATAGTGAAAATCTCAAGTGGTGCTTAGGTAGTGGATGTAGGAGCCGGTTGCTTCGAACCACTCTAAATCTCTTTGTGTTTGTGCTTACTTTAGCTTATTGCATTTACTTATTTACTTCCTCATTGCATA
The DNA here is from genome assembly GCA_021397845.1 of Areca catechu. Lineage (NCBI taxonomy): Eukaryota > Viridiplantae > Streptophyta > Magnoliopsida > Arecales > Arecaceae > Areca > Areca catechu. The sequence continues at coordinate 99,767,436 of CM038041.1, forward strand.
TTAATCCATAACACCAAAAGGATTTCAAAGTACACATAATTGTGATAAGTTTTTAATCCCAATTCACCCCCTATTGGGAAGCCACCTGGGCAACAAGTGGTATCAGAGCAGAGTCTTTGAAAATTACTTAGAGTAAAGATAGATGGCACATCCCATGAGCACTTCTTTGGTCGAAGGTCAATCCATAAATCGACCTCCACTTTTCACCGGAACCAATTATACATATTGGAAGGCAAGAATGAAAATATACATTCAAGCCATAGACTTTTATTTATGGAAAATTACCTTGAAAGGACCTCACACACCCACTGTTAGAGTAAATGATATAGAGGTTCCCAAACCAGAAGAGGATTGGGATGAAAATGATATGAAATTAGCTGAGCTGAATGCCAAAGTCATGAATTTGTTATATTGTACTTTGGATCCAAATGAGTTTAATAGAATTTCAACTTGCAATTTTGCTAAAGAAATTTGGTACAAGCTAGAAATCATACATGAAGGCACATCACAAGTTAAAACATCAAAAATCAATCTTCTTGTGCATAACTATGAGTTATTTAAGATGGATCCTAGTGAGAGTATATCAACCATGTATACTCGCTTTACAGATATTATAAATGGTCTCAAAAGTCTTGGTAGAACTTTCACTAATGCTGATCTTGTTCAAAAAGTTTTGAGATCCTTGCCAGATAAATAGGAAGCTAAGGTGACTACTATTCAAGAGATGAAGGACCTGAACACTCTACCACTAGATGAGTTGCTTGGTTCACTAATTACACATGAATTAGCCATGCAACAAAGAACGGATGAAGATTCTAAAAGAAAGAAAGCTATAGCATTTAAAGCTAGAGAAGATGACAAGAATGAAGACTCAAACTTATCAGATGATGATGATTTAGAAAATGATGAGATTGCCCTTGTAATGAGAAAGTTTAAAAGTTTTATGGGCAGAAGAGAAATAAATAGATAGAGGAAACAATTCAGAAAAGAAGATTTTAGAAGAGAAAGAGAAAAGGACAAGAAAAAGGAGAAGGATAATGATAAGGATCAAGTACCAATCTGCTATGGGTGCAAAAAATCAGGACATATTCATCCTAACTATCCTAAATCAAAGAAAAAGAAGATCACTAGAAAGAAGAAGAAGGCAATGCTTGCAGCATGGGGTGACAACGATGAATCTACATCCACTAAAGAAAATGAAGAGATAACAATGACTACACAGATCTGTCTTATGGGTTTGGAGGATGAGGTAACTACTTCTGAACCTAACTTAGAATTTATATATGATGATCTACATAATGCATTTTGTGAATTACTTATAGAATATAAAAAAGCTGGTTTAAAAATGAAAACTTTGAAAAATCAATGTGATACATTTAAAAAGGATAAAAATGAATTTGGTGAAAGAAATAAAATTTTGTAAAGAAAATTAAGTCTAGTTTGTGAAAGACTTTAGATCACCCAACTTGAAAAGGAAGAGCTTCTTGAGAAAAACAAAGGTTTGCAAAATTAAAATTATGATTTAAAAAAAGAAGTTTAAAAGCTCAAGCCTTTGGTTGAAAAATTAATTATAAGTTCCAACAAGCTTGAATTAATTTTGAAAGATCAAAGAGAAATAAAAATAAATTTGGAATTGGTTACAAATGTTTAATTTCAAACAAATTTTCTACATCTACATCATATGCTTCTAAGTTTATTACTTCAAAATAAGTTAGACCTAAATTTGCATCATCTCATGCTTATTATTCAAAGTCAAGGATTGCATGCTATGCTTGTAATATTATTGGTCAAAAGGCATTTGAGTGTCATTTGAAATATAATGAAAAAAAGAAAATTAAGAAAGTTTGGGTTCCAAAAGGAACCATTTTTACTAACTTGCAAGGATCCAAGAAAGCTTGGGTATCTAAATCTATTAAATGATTATTTTGCAGGGATGTCTTGCAGCCACAAATATAAAGAAAAGATGGTATCTAGAAAGCGACTGTTCAAGATACATGACGGGTGACGCTAATCAATTCTTCATACTAGAATAAAAAGATTGTGGAATGGTAACATTTGGTGATAATCGCAAAGGAAGAATAATCGGTATTGGTAAAATTAAAATTACTCCTACATTTTTTGAAAATGTGTTACTTGTAGAAAAGTTAAAACATAATCTTTTGAGTATTAGTCAGTTGTGTGACATTGATTTTGATATTTTCTTCAAGTCATCAATGTGTATGTAGTTGATCCACTTGACTCTAGTACTAAATTCATTGGACATAGACCTGGTAACATTTATGTAGTCGATCTTAATGATCTGGCTATATCAAGCAACACAAGTCTTGTAGCAATGAATGACAAGAGCAAGGAATCAAGTTTACTATGGCATAGGTGACTTGGACATGCTAGTATGGATACTATAGCTAAACTTATTTCAAAAGACTTAGTCAAAGGATTGCCAAAATTTAATGTTAATTTTGATTATGTTTGCGATGCTTGTCAACTAAGAAAGCAAGTGAGGGGGAGTTTTAAATCCAAAAATATTATTTCTACTACTAGACCCTTAGAGCTACTTCACATGGACCTATTTGGACCTACGAGGACTACAAGCCTAGGTGGTATAAAATATGACCTTGTGATTGTAGATGATTTTTCAAGATTTACATGAGTTTTGTTTATTGCACATAAAGTGGAAAATTTCAAAGTATTCAAAAAGTTTTATAAAAGAGTTACAAATTTAAAAAATCTGTATATTATTTCAATTCATAGTGATCATGGCACTGAGTTTGAAAATCAACATTTTGATCATTTTTGCACAAAGAACGGTATTGACCATAACTTCTCTGCACCTAGAACACCACAGTAAAATGGTGTTGTAGAAATAAAGAATCGTACTTTGGAAGAGATGTCCCGGACAATGCTTTGTGAAGGAAATCTTTCAAAATAATTTTATGTAGAAGCTGTAAATACCGCTTGCTATATTTTGAATAGAGTTTTGATTAGACCTATCATTAGAAAAACCTCTTATGAACTGAAGAACAATAAAAAGCCTATTATCAAATATTTTCATGTTTTTGGCTGTAAATATTTTATTCTTAATAATGAAAAAAATAATCTTGATAAATTTGATGCAAAATCTAATGAGGCTATTTTTCTTGGATATTCTTTAAATAGTAAAGCCTATTGAGTTTTCAACAAAAGAACATTGACTGTAGAAGAATCAATATATGTTGTTTTCAATGAATATGACATTATATCTTCTAGAAAAGAAGATCTTGCTAATGATGATGCAAGTACACTAGAACATGGACTGAAAGATTTGACTCTCAAAGATAAACAATCAAGTGAACCACATGAACAAGAGGTATGCAAAAATCATGGTGATATATCCAAAGAATTGAGGTATGTACACTCACATTCCAAAGAATTAATTATTGGAGACCCATCTCAAGGTGTTAGAATTAGAGCTGCATATAGAGATACACATGACTTAATTGCTTTTGTTTCTCATACAGAACCACATACTATAGAAGAAGCTGAAACTGATCCTAATTGGATGTTAGCAATGCATGATGAATTAAAGCAATTTAAAAGGAATAATATTTGGACCCTAGTAGAAAGACCTAATAACTATCCTATTATAGATACTATGTGGGTTTATAAAAATAAATTAGATGAAGAAGAAATGTAATTAGAAATAAGGCTAGATTGGTAGCATAAGGATATAATCAAGAAGGGGGAATAGATTTTGATGAAACTTATGCACCAGTAACTAGGTTAGAAGCCATTAGATTACTATTAGCATATGAATACTTTATGAATTTTAAGTTATTTCAAATGGACATAAAGAGTACATTTTTGAATGGTTTTCTATCTGAAGAAGTTTTTGTCGAACAACCATTAGGTTTTATCAATCACTAATTTTCAAATCATGTTTTCAAATTAAATAAAGCTTTGTATGGTCTGAAATAGGTACCTAGAGCCTGGTATGATAGACTAAGTAAGTTTTTAATTGTAAATGATTTTGTAAAAGGTAGTGTTGATACCACACTATTTATTCAAACAAGAGATAATGATATTCTAATTGTTCAAATCTATGTTGATATTATTTTTGGATCTAATAATGAATCTTTGTGTCAAGACTTTGTTAAGCTAATGTAGGGTAAATTCGAGATGAGCTTGATGTGTGAGCTAAGTTACTTCCTCGGGCTTCAAATCAAATAATCTAAGGAAGGTATTCTGATAAACCAAGCCAAATACATCAAAGAGATTATCAAAAAATTTGGCATGGAATCAAGCAAAGAAATTGGAACACCTATGAATTCTGCATGTAGACTTGATAAAGATGAGAATGGCACAAATGTTAATCAAAAGCTGTGCAAAGGTATGATCGGTTCTTTACTTTATTTGACATTTGGTAGAGCTGATATTTTATTTAGTGTTTGTATGTATGCACATTTTCAATCTAATACAAAAGAGTCACACATCATAGCTTTTAAAAGAATCATTAAGTATCTTAAAGGCACATGCAATCTAGGTTTATGATACTCTAAGCATACATCCTTGAAATTAATTAGTTATTCTGATGCTGATTATGGAGGCTATAAAATTGATAGAAAAAGCACAAGTGGCACCTGTCAATTTCTAGGTGTTGATTTCATGGCATTGTCGCAAGCAGAACTCTGTAGCACTGTATATTGCTGAGGCAGAATACATCGCTGCTAGGAGCTATTGTGCTCAAGTGTTATGGATTAAGCAACAACTAGAAGATTATAGTGTTGTCCAATCTAAAATTCCTATTAAATTTGATAACACTAGTGCTATAAACTTATCCAAAAATCCAATTCATCATTCACAAACTAAGCACATAGAAATAAGACATCATTTTATTCATGATCATATTTTAAATAATGTTGTTGAGCTAGAATTTGTACCTACTGAAGATTAACTTGCTGACATTTTTACTAAACTCCAAAGTCAAGAAAGTTTTAAGAAGATTAGAGGCAAATTAGGCCTGTGTGACCCATTTTGAACATTTTGACTTAATTTTTAAAAAATAAAGAAAAATTATCTAGACATTTCAAATTTCCTTCTAGAGCTTATGATAACCTATTTTAGTGACTAGAAACCCAAAAAAATTGAATTTTAACTTTTTTTGAGTTTTAGGCAGAATCTTGGCTCGAGCCGACTCAAGTCATCAGGTGGTTCGACGAGCCAACTCGAGAGTTGGGCCGAAGCTTTTTAAAAAGGGCTCCATAGGTTTGTTTTCACTGTTTCTTTCCATTTTCCTCACTTCCCCTTAGCCGACTCCTAACCCTAACCTAGGAAAAGCTCCTAGAACTCTTCCTAAACCCTCCAAAGTCCTAATCAAAGCTAGATGGCTCCACGTAAGGCTACACTAGGTAGTGCTTACCCTCCAAGAAACCTAGGAGAGTGGTTCGGTCAATTACGGAGGAAAGAAGGACAAAGTGGTGTTTGGATACCTCAAATCTGGAAGAAGAACATCAAATAGAGCATGAGAAAGAACAAGAGGCACCAAACCAAGTTATTTTAATGGGAAATAGACAAGCTATACTAGGTAGATGCATTGATTTCAATTTTCTAGAACAAGAGCATTTGCACATTGGTGATTGGTTGGCTAAACAGGGTTGGAAAGATTTTTGTATGCTCAATCTTCCCACCTATCCAAACCTTGTTAGGCAATTTTTTGAAAGTATGTCCTTAGGTGCATTCCACATTGAAGGTACAGTGAAGGGTAAGCACATTGAAATCAGTGAACATAAATTATCAAGTATTCTTCACATTCCAAAAGAGGGTGAAAGTTACCTAGTTTCGAAGGAAAAGCAAAAGACCTTGAGATTAGTACTTGAGAGGACAAATGTAAAGGGAGTTATTCATGTTAGTGCAAACCAATTATCATTGGAAAAGAGATTATTGCACAACATCATTAATCATATTTTCTTGCACCAGATGGGGAGGTTTGATTAGGTTAGTGAGCGCAACCTGGTCTTTATGAGATGCTAGATTAAGGGGAAGGCCATCAATCTACCATTCATTATGCTATCATAGATGAGAGAGGCTGCTCGTAGGGCACGAGCATGTCTACCATACAGGATGGTATTCATACTTCTATTTCAGGTTTCCCTAGCAGATTTGTCTGGTGAGGACAGTAGGTCACTTTTACACACTGACAGATACAACTTGAAATCTTTGACTCGGATGGGATTTATTAAAGTAGAGGACCACTGGATTAGGAAGAGCTCAGGTCTTCCAGTGGCTCATTCTGAGGATGATGCTAATGAGGATATTCAGGCAGTAGAGGGACATGGTGGAGACGCAGAGGCACATGTTGATGAGGCTAGACCCTCAGAGCCAGCTCCATCTACTCCTTGTTCACCAGTCAGAGGATATACAGTTGTTGGACCTGATGCTGATGATTGATTGCAGCGTGTACTGGATGAGATTTCGAGTCTTCATAGAGGGAGAGTTGAGACTGATGCCAGGATATCTGCTCTTCAGTTAGAGATGCACCAGGGATTCCAAGACATCATGACTATTCTTCAATAGCTTACGGTAGCCAGTCAGCCTGTACCGACTACTTCCACATCAGCACATGACACTAGCATTGATTGCGGGAAGGGACAGGCATCACATTTCAATGATATTCCTTTAGAGGCCACTCCTACTGAGGCTGAGGTGGTACCGAGATTCCAGGATCTGACGTTGGAGAGACTCCTGCTATAGAGATATTGTCTATGACCAGCACTTTGGCCTTGTCGTTTGATCCTCCCACTGCCAAACCCACTCCTATTGTCATTTCTTCTGAGTCCAAATTGAAAGCTAAAGCCAAAACCAAAGTCTCTAGAGCTACTACACCTATTAGGACTAGGCTCAGGGACCTTAGACCTAGGTTCCCTAAGTTCAGGCCTGCTCCAGGCATTTTGAAGGTCGGTTCATCCTCTGGTGAGGAAGACCTTAGTGGTGATGATCCTAGTCCTTCTTTTTGATGTTTTAGTCCATCCTTCTGATATTTTAGTCTTTCATCTTTATGTTTTTAAGACTTTATATTTTTTATATCTTGTTGTTGTGATACTATTTTGTTGTGCCAAGGCGCATTTGTAATGTATCACTAATGTACTGACTTTTCACATATATATATATCACTTTTTATGTTACATGTCTTCTTATGATACACTCATGACTTATTGTGAATGAATGTTCTCCTATCTTGTATACCTTTTGTTGATGACAAAAAGGGGGAGAAGGGAGAAAATATGAATGTGCATGAAAATGTGAAGATATGAATGTTAATTTATGAAAATGTTGTGCATGAATGTTTATAAAAACATGAATATGTATGTAAACTTATGAAAATTTGATTACATTAGTAAGGGGGAGCTTATGTTTGTTAAATTTTCATGAAATTTACTTTAAATACTAGTAAATTGTATGATGTTTCGATATGCAATACATTTGATACATTATGTTTCGATACATTATGTTTTCGATACTTGATACACATATGATATAGATGAAGCTTTGTATCGATATATATGATACTTGGTGTTGATTTCAGTCTTATTATACATTTGATACATATGATACGTTGCATTAATACTTATCAGTTCAACAATTTGATACCTTGATACTAAATTCATTGATAGACACTATGTCTAATATCATTTGATACATGTGGATATGATACACTGTAATTGTAAAGTATCTTTAAATTCTTTTCATGCCTAGTATTTTGTCATCATCAAAAAGGGAGAGATTGTTGATCCCTGGAATGATTTTGATGATCACAAAATATTGGAGCATGTACTTGTTACTAATTCTTTCGATTACTTGAAAAGTTTTTGTAGGAAATTGGTTACCTTTAGTTTAAATTGGTTTTTAAATTGATTGAGAGGTAATTCAATTATATATGGACTTTTATGAACTTTAACTTGTAAAAGTCCTAATTTTGCCAATCTTGTAATATTGTAAAAAGGACTGTAAAATTGTAAAAATTGAGTATGAAGATTAGCTATTGTTTGATTCAAGTGTTAAAGAGTTTTGGAAAAGTTTGAAGCATTAATTGAAGTTTTGGCAAGAGCTGACTCATGGATCAAGAGCCGACTCCTTGTGGCATGGCACAAAGAAATTTCAGAGTTTCAGTATTAAGAGCCAACTCGTGTTCCAAGAGCTGACTCTTGGAAGAATACATGTGTCTGAAGTTTGAGATCTCGACACGACTCGAGCTCCAAGAGCTGACTCATCCAGAGTTATGATTTTTGGTGAACTGAAACTTCAAGCCAACTCAGCACTGAAGAGCCGACTCCTGTAATTTTCTGTTTTGAATTGATTGAAGGCAAGAGCCAACTCCAGCTTGAAGAGCTGACTCTTATAGAAACTTGGTGTGGGCTATCTGAGACTTCGAGCCGACTCGTGGACCTCGACCCGACTCAAGTAGTCATTTTCTACACTCTAATGGCTAGTTCCTGGAAGTGATTTTTAAATTGAAATTCATCTCCAACAGCTCTTTCACGAATCCCTAGGCCATACAACGGCCATATCTCATGAAAAACTATAAAAGGGATTGCTTTTAAGGGATTAAACAATTATTAAAGCATTATTATTGATTTATCTTTAGCAATTGAAGAGCCTTCAACTCTTTCACCTACCTACTTCAAGAGCTTTCAAGTTAGGACTCAAAGCTTCGCCAACTCCTCTTCATTATTGAATCCACTCAGTGAAGAAGCAAAGAAGTAGCTTGAAGAGTGTTAAAGAGCATTCAAAGCTAGGCTTCATCTTGATCTACATCGGCAACATTTAAACAAACTCAATTTATTGTAGTTGCTTGTTTATTTCTCTCTATCTTTGTTTTCTCTTTAAGAACAGCAAGGTACTATGTCTTAAGAGAGGGTTGAAGGTTTTTAGGTGAGCCTTGTAAAAATCTAAGTTGGGTTCTTGGTAATCGTGGTATAAAATCAAGTGTTAGGGTTTCTTTGGTGATCCCGTTCAAAACCAAAGGAGTTTGGATTTCTTTGGTGATCCCGGTAAAGATAAAGCGTATAGGTTTGGATTATGAGCCTGATAAAACAATCCGACTGTATTCCAGTTGGGGGATATAGTGGAAATCCCATGTGGTGCTTGGATAGTGGACGTAGGAGCCGGTTGCTCCGAACCACTCTAAATCTCTTTGTGTTTGTGCTTACTTTAGCTTATTGCATTTATTTATTTACTTACGCATTGCATATTTCACTACAACACCAAAAGAATTTCAATGTGCATATAATTATGACAAGTTTTTAATCCCAATTCAACCCCCTCTTCGGAAGCCACCTAGGCAACAAGTGGTATCAAAGCAGAGTCTCTTAAAATTACTTAGAGTAAAGATAGATGGCACATCCCATGAGCACTTCTTTGGCCAAAGGTCAATCCACAAATCGACCTCCATTTTTCACCGGAACCAATTATATATGTTGGAAGGGAAGAATGAAAATATACATTCAAGTCGTAGACTTTCATTTATGAAAAATTATCTTGAAAGGACCTCACACACACACTGTTAGAGTAAATGATGTAGAGGTTCCCAAACTGGAAGAGGATTGGGATGAAAATGATATGAAATTAGGTGAGCTGAATGCCAAAGCCATGAATTTGTTGTATTGTGCTTTGGATCCAAATGAGTTTAACATAATTTCAACTTGCAATTCTGCTAAAGAAATTTGGGACAAGCTAGAAATCATACATGAAGGCACATCACAAGTTAAAACATCAAAAATCAATCTTCTTGTGCATAACTATGAGTTATTTAAGATGGATCCTAATGAGACTATATCTGCTATGTATACTCGCATTACTGATATTATAAATGGTCTCAAAAGTCTTGGTAGAACTTACACTATTGCTGATCTTGTTAAAAAAGTTTTGAGATCCTTGCTAGATAAATGTGAAGCTAAGGTGATTGCTATTCAAGAGACGAAGGACCTGAACACTTTACCACTGGATGAGTTGCTTGGTTCACTAATTACACATATATTAGCCATGCAATAATGAACTGATGAAGATTTCGAAAGAAAAAAAGCTATAGCATTTAAAGCTATAGAAGAGGACAAGAATGAAGACTCAGACTCATCAGATGATGATGATTAAGAAAATGATGAGATTGCCCTTGTAATGAGAAAGTTTAAAAGGTTTATGGGTAGAACAAAAACAAATAGATGGAGGAAGCAATTCAGAAAAGGAGATTTTGGGAGAGAAAGAGAAAAGGACAAAAAAAAGGAGAAGGATAAAGATAAGGATCAAGTACCAATCTGCTATGGATGCAAGAAACTAGGACATATCCATCGTGACTATCCTGAAGCAAAGAAAAAGATGATCACCAGAAAGAAGAAGAAGGCAATGCTTGCAGCATGGAATGACAGTGATGAATCTACATCCACTAAACAGGATGAAAAGACAACAAAGACTATATAGATCTATCTTATGGATTTGGAGAACAAGATAATTACTTCTGAACCTAACTTAGAATTTACATATGATGAGTTGCATAATGCATTTTGTTAATTACTTGTAGAATGTAAAAAAACTGGTTTAAAAATAAAAACTTTGAAAAATCAATGTGATACATTTGAAAAGGATAAAAATGAATTTGGTTAAAGAAATAAAATTTTGCTAAAAGAATTAAGTCTTGTTTGTGAAAGACTTTAGATCACCCAATTTGAAAAGGAAGAGCTTCTTGAGAAAAACAAAGGTTTGCAAAACAAAAATGATGATTTAAAGAAAGAAGTTCAAAAGCTCAAGCCTTTTGGTTGAAAAATTAATCCTAAGTTCCAACAAGCTTGAATTAATTTTGAAAGATCAAAGAGAAACAAATTACAAATTTAGAATTGGTTATAAAGGTTTGATTTCAAACAAATTTTCTGGATCTACATCATATGCTCCTAAGTTTATTACTTTAAAACAAGTTAGACCTAAATTTGCATCATCTCATGCTAATTATTCAAAGTCAAGGATTGTATGCTATGCTTGCAATTATATTGGTCATAAGGCATTTGAGTATCATTTGAAATATAAAGACAAAATGAAAATTAATAAAGTTTGGATTCAAAAAAGAACTATTTCTACTAACTTGCAAGGACCCAAGAAAGCTTGGGTACCTAAATCTATTAAATGATTATTTTGTAGGGATGTCTTGTAGCTACAAGTATAAAAAAAAGATGGTATCTGGATAGTGACTGTTCAAGATACATGACGGGTGACGCTGATCAATTCTTCACCCTAGAATAAAAAGATGGTGGAATGGTAATATTTGGTGATAATCACAAAGGAAGGATAATCGGTATCAGTAAAATTAAAATTACTCCTTCTATATTTATTGAATATGTGTTACTTGTAGAAAAGTTAAAACATAATCTTTTGAGTGTTAGTCAACTCTGTGACATTGGTTTTAATGTTTTCTTCAAGTCATCAATGTATATAGCAGTTGATCCACTTGACTCTAGTACTAAATTCATTGGACATAGACTTGGTAACATTTATGTAGTAGATCTTAATGATTTGGCTATGTCAAGCAATGAAAGGATTATGCCCTAAAGGCCAATCAAAATATTGTATTTCGATGGGATTTTCTTTTGTATCCCAAACCAGTGTATTGATATTATAAATTAATAAAGGCATTTTATTTTCATCATATGCTGTGTCTTATTAATTTTATTAAGATATGATGAATCCCATAGATTAGGGCTATGGTTCTAGGATTATGATGAGATCATACCAGTGAGACCTAAAGCCTTAATACCCTAATCTAGAATATTCCTGGTCGATGGGATATTGAGTTAGGGATCAATGTTTCTAGTAAGACCAGCACATCCTATGTATGCTTGGTGAAGAGGGTGACTGATCTCATAGTCACTTGTGTTTGACACTAATACTAGGATGTGGGTTCTCATTAGAGAATGAGTTCACTGAATGGATCCAGCTTGAAAATATCTAATGGAACCTTATCTGTTTGTTAATAGATAGTTCTCATAGTGGGAGTAGTGCAGTGGTCCTTTGACCTGAGAATGCCATGGTACCTTGTATGCATGAATCCATACTTTGGTTCACACTCAATCATGACACTGAGTCATGCATGGGGTGATACTGGGTATGGTGGATTGCATATGGAGGTTGTAAGTAGGTCAAAAAGGAATCGATCAACCGTAGTAAGAGGGAAGTGCATCTAGATGATTTCAATCAAATGAAGATTCAAGAAATCTTTGATCAAAGTATGAACATTAGAAATAGTTTCTAATGGTTCATTATTGAATCATCATTATCAGATTGATCAAGGAATGAATATGAAATTGGATTTGACAAGTATCCATATCCATAGTCATATTCAGGGTGCAAGTAGATCGAAGGACTGAATTACCCGGTAACTCACCATTGAAGGATATTTTAGTAAATCCACCAAAATTCCTCATCTTTCGGGTAGGCATGACAGGTTGCTAGATGTCAATCTTGTCTTGTAGGTCTTCATGAACCAATTGATTTGGTTTCATGAGTCAATTCGATGTGTGATTCGAATTGGACAATTAGGTAAGCCAATTTGACCTAATTAGGTCAATCGTGTTCGATCAGATCGAATCAGCACAAACCTAAACCTACTGCTGGCTAGATGTGGAACCCAATGGGTCACACACAATAGAGACTTGGCCAAGGAAGTCATTCATGATTTAATTAGGGTCATAGGATCCTAATTGGTTAGCCGGATTACATACTAGCATATGTAGGCTAACAAAATTCCTAACCCAATTGGATTGGGTCCGGTTGCTTGCTAATTGGGCTAACCTAATTATAGAAAATCTAAATTAGGTTGAATCCTAAGTGGGGCTAGCCTAATCAGAGCTAAATCTGATTTTAATTTGGATTTAAGGGCATTTTAGGTGCCATACATGAAGAGTCCCAATGGCACGGGACTCTTGGTACCTAAATGATACCTTAACTTCAAAGGGCACAGAATGAGCTATAAATCTCTGATTTGAATATAATTTACATGGCCAGAAAGAAAATGTTATGCTTTTTCCAATGACACCCATATTTCTTATGTTTTGACTGGTCAACATTCTTTGAAATTTGTGTGGAAGAAGGATGGCGTGCGCGGTGCATGAAGAGTCACAACTCTTCATGTGGCACACGGTTCTGATGGAGAGTCCTTCTGCTATCAGGACTCTTCATAATCTTTGATGTTTGAAGATTGAAGAGGCACCTCTTGGCTTCCTAGGGACCAATAATTGACATGTGGCAAGTGAGAATTCGTCCAGATAAAAGAAGGGATGTGAATAAGGCCTTCGGTGCATGAATGGGCTTATTAGATATGATTTTTCAAGCAAGATAACTTTTCTTCGATCTTGAAAAATCATATCTGATAAGTTGATGGGAGGACATATCACACGCCCCTCTTGTATCTATAAATAGGGGGCGGTGAAATGAGTCTGAAATAAGAATTCCACCGAAGTATTATTCTGAGTGTCTCTCTCTCCCTCTTTTTTTCTTTAAGACAAGACTTGTCTTGTTAAGACAAGGTCTTTTATAATAAAACAAGGCTTTGTTTTAGGACATAAGCCAAAGGGGTCCTAGAGGAGGGTTGTCCTAAAACCAAGTGTGGTTTAAGAGAGTGTCTTTAGTGCCCTACAGTAGGACAAGGTGTCCTACAGTGGTCAATAGACCAAAGGCTGCCGAAAGAGTTCCACTTCTCCAATCTACTTGAAGAAGGAGTTCTTCCTTGGTCCAAGTTTCGTGTCGATCACCGTTGGATGGCAAACGTTTGGGTGCCTGGTGAAGGAGAAGGCTGAATCAGGGTTTTCTTCATCGGATTGGATACTAGCGGTTCAGGTTGGTGCCTAAACTCTAGTTTATATTATATATGCATGTTTGTATGTTTTAATTCCTAGTAAGGAGGTCTTGGGTTAAGGGTTTGGTAGTGGTTTCATAATAAATTTTTGAAATTCACGCTTCCACCCTAGTCACCAAAATCCTTACAGTGGTATCAGAGCCACCTTATTAGGGCTAAATCATACAAAATTTGAAGTTGCCCAATTTTGTAGGACTCTATAAAATTTGAAGTTGCCTAATTTTGTAGGACTCTTGAGGTTGCCCATTTTTGTAGGACTCTACAAAATTTGAAGTTGCCCAATTTTGTAGGACTCTACAAAAGTTTAAAGTTACATATGATTGATATGTTTATGCATATATGTATGTCATTGGTTAGGGTTTTCATTTAATCATTAACCGATATAGAGATATGTTTAGCTTTCTAGTCATCATACTGAAATAAGGTTGCCCTGGCATAATAGTGGATCCATTATGTAGTAGATGGTTGTCCTAGTATGATGACACACTTGGCATATTATAAAATGATATATGATGCATGGTTGATGAATGGTAATATTAGAATGTGCTTCTGTTTGAATTGCCCTCTATTAAAATTATATTAAGTTGTAGTGTCATATACCAAAAGCAAAATAATCAAGATGATTAGTTGATCATTTGGTGTCTAGGAAAAGTGGTTCATGATCGGTAAAGAAGATGTGGTTTTTAATTGGTTCCGTTGACTGACCTGGCCAATTTTTATTGGTGTCTAGGAATGCAACGTGGGGACTCCCACTACTCTCCCACTTACCTGGCTAATAAGATTAACTTAATTTTTAATTGATATGCTTAGTGTATTATTCACTACATTAGGCTTTCCTTCATGCTAGGTCATTATTATGTTATGATCCATATTAGGTTTGTTGTGTACACACAAGGCCTATTATGTAACTAACACAATTTTGGCCTAGTGCATTTGATGCTTTTGGCATGATTTAATATAATACTTTGTTGTGAACACACAAGGGTATTATTATTACAATCATGACTATAAAGGAATGAAGGGTCTTACTTAACTAAAAATATTATAGTTTGTTGTGCACACACAAGGCTATTAATATTTTAAAGTCCAGGTTTTGTTGAGAATTGTATGAGATACAATTGGAAAGAGTTTTCCTACCTTTGAACTTATAAAAGATTTGTTGTGTACACACAAGGTCTTTTATAAGGAATTAGGATCTCAACCCTACTAAGAAAACCAATTAGGGTTTCTCGATCATCATATGGAGGGTTATGATGCTCGATAAAATAGTGGGAGATATAATTAAGTTAAAGTCCTAATTTAATTATGTTTTGTCAACATTGGTTGTTTACTTATGTTATGTTCTTTGTTAATGTAGATTAAATGGCCTCTTCACTCTCACTTCGTAGTATACTTGATGCCAATAAATTGATTGGACCGAACTATGTTGACTGGTTGAGAAATCTAAAGATAGTACTCAGCCAGGAAAAACTTTCTTACATTCTTGATACCCCTACCTTGGAACCTTTAGGGGAAGATGCCTCACAAGAGGAAAAGACCACATACAAGATGTGGCAAAATGACTCACTCATTGTCAAATGTATCATGCTTGCCTCTATGACCAACGAGTTGCAGAGGCAACATGATAGCATGGACACTAACTCCATACTACTCAATCTAAAAGAGCTATATGGAGAACATAGTCGAACTACTAGATATGAGATATCTAAGCAGTTGTTCCATGCGAGAATGACAGAAGGTACATCTGTACAAGACCACGTACTGATGGTTATTGACCTGATCACTCAATTAGGTCAATTGGGTTTTGTTATGGATGGGGAGTTGAATCAGGATTTGATCCTGCAGTCACTCCCGGAGTCATTTTCATAGTTTTTTCTTAATTATCATATGAACAAACTTAACACTTCCTTGCCTGAGCTGTTAAACATGTTAAAAATAGTAGAGAGCTATTTAAAGAAAAATAAGGCTCCACTTCTTCTTGTGGATGGGATCAACAAGAAGAAGTTAGGCAGAAAGGGATCCAAGAGGAGATTGAACCCAAAAAGGGGCATCAAGAAGAAGAAAGGAAAGAAGGCCTCCGGACAGATGACCTGCTTTCACTGTGGCAAGCCGAGTCATTGGAAGAGGAACTGCAAGGCTTACCTTGCAGGTGTGAAGCCTGGTGCATCGGATGCACCAAAAGGTATGAAAGAAGTTCATACTATTTTGTCATTGGATTCTTCCATTTCAAATACTTGGGTATTGAATACCACCTGTGGTCATAATATCTGTAAATCATTACAGGGGCTGCAGAGGCTTAGAGTATTGAAGGAAGGAGACTTCGAGCTCTACGGTGCTGGAGGAGAGTCCATCCAAGCAGAGGCCGTAGGGACTTATATCTTGAAGTTACCTTTGGGGAAGATTTTAGAGCTGAGAGATTGTTACTATATGCCTAAGGTCATTAGAAATATCATATCTGTACACTTGTTACTTATACAAGGTTATACTATGAATGTGATGAGCAATGATTGCTCAATCAGCTTTTCTAATGAAATTATATATTGTGGCGTATTTTGAAATGGTCTTTTAACTCTATCTACTAATGACAATATACTTCATGTAAGTAACAAACGAAAGAGAGATGATGTAAACAATACTTTACCCTGGCACTGTCGGCTTGGACATATTAGTGAGACTAGGATTAGCAAGTTATACAAGGAAAATTTCCTTAATCCTTATGATTATGAATCATTAGGAACTTGTGAATCATGTCTCATGGGTAAAATGGCCAAGGCTCCATTTAGTGGACATAGAGAAAGGACAACCGAGTTATTAGGACTCATACATACAGATGTATGTGGGCCTATGACAACTCAGGCCAAGGGTGGATACTCTTATTTCATCATGTTTACTGGTGATTTTTTAAGTTATGGATTTGTGTATCTTATGAAACATAAGTCCGAAGCCTTTGATAAATTTTTAGAGTATCAAAGTATGGTAGCGAAACAAACGGGG
Organism: Areca catechu; assembly: GCA_021397845.1. Lineage (NCBI taxonomy): Eukaryota > Viridiplantae > Streptophyta > Magnoliopsida > Arecales > Arecaceae > Areca > Areca catechu. Next base: position 99,784,297 of record CM038041.1, read on the forward strand.
AAAAATATTAAAATCCTTCAATCAGATCGAGGAGGTGAATACTTATCCACCGTGTTTCATGATCACCTTAAAGAAAAGGGGATTATCTCTGAATGGACCCCTTCTTATACACCACAATTAAATGGTCTTGCTGAAAGGAGGAACCGTACTTTATTAGATATGGTAGGGTCCATGATGTGCTTCACAGAGTTACCTATTTCTTTCTTGGGATATGCCTTGGAAAACGTGGCTAATATCTTAAATAGAGTACCATCTAAATCTGTCTCTACCACTCCATATGAGATTTGGAGGGGTAAGAAACCCATTCTTACATATCTTAAAATATGGGGTTGTCCAGCCTATGTCAAAAGAAATTTTGGACATAAGCTGGATGCTAGAACAGATAAGTGTCTATTTGTAGGATATCCTACAGATAGTATAGGATATCTGTTCTACCACCCTACTGAACAAAAAGTTTTTGTCAATATGCATGCCACTTTTTTGGAGAAAGAGTTCATCCTACAAAAGGGAAGTGGGAGAAATATTGAATTTGAGGAAGTTCAACAAATAGATACATCTCAACCAAATGATAACATAGTTAGTATAGAACTAGAACACACCACTCCTATCCGTAGGTCTGATAGGGTGCATCATGCACCTGAGATGTATGGGTTCATTATTGAAAAATAATGAAGCCCAAATCATTGAAAATGATGAGCCTCTAACCTATATGGATGCTATCATGAGTAGGGACTCAGACAGATGGCTGGAAGCCATGAGATCCGAAATGGACTCCATGTATGACAACCAAGTGTGGACTTTGGATGATGCACCAGAGGGTGTTAACCCTATTGGATGCAAATGGGTCTATAAGAAAAAGATTGGGGCAGATGGCCAAGTTGAAACTTATAAAGCCAGATTGGTGGCTAAGGGTTTCAGACAAAAATAGGGAATAGATTATGATGAAACATTTTCTCCTATTGCCATGCTCAAATCTATTCGGATCATGCTCGCTATAGCAGCATATCATGACTATGAAATCTGGCAGATGGATGTAAAAATCGCATTCCTTAATGGTTTCCTTGAGGAAGAAGTCTATATGTCACAGCCAGAAGGTTTTGTCTTGGAGACTAAACCTAATCAGGTATGTAGACAGTAGAAATCCATTTATGGATTAAAGCAAGCATCCAGGAATTGGAACATCCGATTTGATAAGACAGTCAAAGAGTTTAACTTTATCAAAAATGAGGATGAACCTTATGTGTACAAGAAGACTAGTGGGAGTGCCATAGTTTTCTTGGTTCTGTATGTGGATAACATACTCCTTATTGGGAATGATATCTCAATGTTACAATCAGTCAAGGTATGGTTATCTAAACAGTTTTTTATGAAAGACTTGGGAGAAGCATCCTATATACTGGGTATCAAGATCTCTAGAGATAGATCTAGGAGGATGTTAGACTTATCCCAGTCTAGGTACATTGACCAAGTGCTAAAGAGATTTAGCATGGAGAGAAGTAAAAGAGGTTACTTGCCTATTGGTAATGGCATACATCTTTCTAAGAAGATGTCTCCTAAGACACATGAAGAAAGAAATAGAATGAGTTCTATACCTTATGCTTCGGCTGTAGGATCTATAATGTATGCTATGTTATGTACCAGGCCTGATGTGGCATATGCCTTAGGTATAGCCAGCAGATTTCAGGCTGATCCAGGAGAGGATCACTGGAAGGTTGTGAAAAATATTCTTAAGTACTTGAAAAGGACTAAGGAATTTTTTTTGATATACGGAGGATCTGATCTTAAACTGGAAGCTTATTCAAATTCTAGTTTTCAATCGGATCTAGATGATAGAAAATCTATTTCAAGGTATGTTTTTACCCTAAATGGAGGAGCTGTAAGCTGGAAGAGTTCTAAACAGCAGACTGTAGCTGACTCAATTACTGAGGCAGAATACATTGCCGTTAGTGAAGCTGCCAAGGAAGCTGTCTGGATGAAGAAGTTCATCTCAGAGTTGGGCATTGTTCCGGAGATTGAAGGTCTAGTACCACTTTACTATGATAATACTGGAGCCGTCACTCAAGCTAAGGAACCTAGAGCTCATCACAAATCAAAGCACATTTTAAGACGCTTCCATCTCGTTCGAGAGATTGTTGAAAGGCAAGTAGTCTGCATTAAAAGAGTAGAAACGAAGAACAACATAGCAGACCCATTCACTAAGGCTCTACCACAGCGAGAGTTTGATTGCCTCCTTGATTGTATGCGGTTAAAATTTAAAGGCGATTGGCTTTAGTGCAAGTGGGAGATTGAAAGGATTATACCCTAAAGGCCAATCGAAATGTTGTATTTCAATGGGATTTTCTTTTGTATCCCAAACCAGTGTATTGATATTATCAATTAATAAAGGCATTTTAGTTTCATCATACGCTGTGTCTTATTAATTTTATTAAGATATGATGAACCCCATAGATTAAGGCTATAGTTCTAGGGTTATGATGATATCATACCAGTGAGACCTAAAGCCTTAAAACCCTAATCTAGAATATTCCTGGTCGATGGGATATTGAGTAGGGGATCAATGTTTCCGTTAAGACCAGCACATCCTATGTATGCTTGGTGAAGAGGGTGACTGATCTCATAGTCACTTGTGTTTGACACTAATACTAGGATGTGGGTGCTCATTAGAGAATGAGTACACTAAATGGATCCAGCTTTAGAACATCTAAAGGAACCTTATTTGTTTGTCAATAGATAGTTCTCATAGTGCGAGTAGTGCATGTGGTCCTTTGACCTGAGACTGCCATGGTACCTTGTATGCATGAATCCATACTTTGGTTCACACACAATCATGACACTGAGTCATGCATGGGGTGATATTAGGTATGGTAGATTGCATATGGAAGTTGTGAGTAGGTCAAAAAGGAATCGATCAACCCTAGTAAGAGGGAAGCGCATCCAGATGATTTCAATCAAATGAAGATTCGGGAAATCTTTGATCAAAGTATGAACATTAGAAATAGTTTCTAATGGTTCATTATTGAATCATCATTATAAGATTGAGCAAGGAATGAATATGAAATTGGATTTGACAAGTATCCATATCCATATCCATAGTCATATTTAGGGTGCAAGTAGATTGAAGGACTGAATTGCCCGGTAACTCACTACTGAGGGGTATTTTGGTAAATCCATCAACATTCCTCATCTTTCGGGTACGCATGACACATTGCTAGATGTCAATTTTGTCTTGTAGGTCTTCATGAACTAATTGATTTTGTTTCATGAGTCAATTCAATGTGTGATTCGAATTGGACAATTAGGTGAGCCAATTTGACCTAATTAGGTTAATCGGGTTCGATCATCGGGTTCGATCGGATCGAATCGGCTCAAACCTAAACATATTGCTGGCTAGATGTGGAACCCAATGGGTCATACACAATATATACTTGGCCAAGGAAGTCATTCATGATTTAATTAGGGTCATAGGATCCTAATTGGTTAGCCGGATTACATACTCGCATATGTAGGCTAACCAAATTCCTAACCCAATTGGATTGGGTCCAGTTGCTTGCTAATTGGGCTAACCTAATTATAGGAAACCTAAATTAGGTTGAGTCCTAAGTGGGGCTTACCTAATCAGAGCTAAATCTGATTTTAATTTGGATTTAAGGACATTTTAGGCGCCATGCATGAAGAGTCCCAATGGCATGGGACTCTTGGTACCTAAATGATACCTTAACTTCAAAAGGGCACAAAATGAGCTATAGATCTTTGATTTGAATATAATTTATATGGTCAGAAAGAAAATTTTATGCTCTTTCCAATGAGACCCATATTACCTATGTTTTGATGGATCAACATTCTTTGAAATTTGCATGGAAGAAGGATGGCGCGCGTGGTGCATGAAGAGTCGCAACTCTTCTTGTGGTGCGCGGTTCTGATGGAGAGTCCTTCTGCTATCAGGACTCTTCATAATCTATGATGTTTGGAGATTGAAGAGGTGCCTCTTGGCTTCCTAGGGACCGGTAATTGACATGTGGCAAGTAAGAATTCATCCAGATAAAAGAAGGGATGTGAATAAGGCCTTCGGTGCATGAATGGGCTTATTAGATATGAATTTTCAAGCCAGATAACTTCTCTTCGATCTTAAAAAATCATATCTGATAAGTTGATGGGAGGACATATCACACATCCCTCTTGTATCTATAAGTAAGGGGCAGTGAAATGAGTCTGAAATAAGAATTTCACCAAAGTATTTTTCTGAGTCTCTCTCTATCTCCTTTATTCTTTAAGACAAGACTTGTCTTGTTAAGACAAGGTCTTTTCTAATAGGGCAAGGCTTTGTTTTAGGACATAAGCCTAAGGGATTCTAGAGGAGGGTTGTCCTAAAACCAAGAGTAGTTTAGGAGAGTGTCTTTAGTGCCCTACAGTATGACAGGGTGTTCTATAGTGGTCAATAGACCAAAGGCTGCCGAAATAGTTCCACTTATCCAAGCAACTTGAAGAAGGAGTTCTTCCTTGGTACGAGTTTCGTGTGGATCACCGTTGAAGGGCGGATGTTTGGGTGCCTGGTGGAGAAGAAGGCTGAATCAGGGTTTTCTTCATCGGATTGGATACTAGCGGTTTAGGTTGGTGCCTAAATTCTAGTTTATATTATATATGCATGTTTGTATGTTTTAATTCCTAGTAAGGAGGTCTTGGGTTAAGGGTTTGGTAGTGGTTTCATAATAAATTTTTGAAATCCACGCTTCCACCCTGGTCACCAAAATCCTTACAAGCAACTCAAGTCTTGTAGCAATGAATGACAAGAGCAAGGAATCAAGTTTGCTATGGCATAGGCGACTTGGATATGCTAGTATGGACACTATAGCTACACTGATTTCAAAACACTTAGTCAAAGGATTGCCAAAATTTAAAGTTAATTTTGATTATGTTTGCGATGCTTGTCAACTAGGAAAGCAAGTGAAGAGTTTTAAATCTAAAAACATTATTTCTACTACTAGACCCTTAGAGCTACTTCACATGAACCTATTTGGACCTACTAGGACTACAAGCCTAGGTGGTATAAAATATGGCCTTGTGATTGTAGTTAATTTTTCAAGATACACATGGATTTTGTTTATTGCACATAAAGATGAAACTTTTAAAGTATTCAAAAAGTTTTATAAAAGAGTTACAAATTTGAAAAATCTATCTATTATTTCATTTCATAGTGATCATGGCATTGAGTTTTAAAATCAACATTTTGATCATTTTTTTACAAAGCACGGTATTGACTATAACTTCTCTGTACCTAGAACATCATAGCAAAATGGTGTTGTAGAAGTAAAGAATCGTACTTTGTAAGAGATGTCCCAAACAATGCTTTATGAAGGAAATCTTCCAACAGCTCTTTCATGAATCCCTAGGCCCTACAATTGCCATATCTCATTGAAAACTATAAAAGGGATTGCTTTTGAGGGATTAAACAATTATGAGAGCATTATTATTGATTTATCTTAAGAAATTGAAGAGCCTTCAAGTCTTTCACGTACCTACTTCAAGAGCATTCAAGTTAGGATTCAAAGCTTCACCAACTCCTCTTCATTATTGAATCCACTTATTGAAGAAGCAATGAAGCAGCTTGAAGAGTATTAAAGAGCATTCAAAGTTAGGATTCATCTTGATATATATCGGCAACATTTAAACAAACTTGGTTTGTTGTAGTTACTTGTTTATTTCTCTCTATCTTTGTTTTCTCTCTAAGAACAGCAAGGGGTTGTGTCTTAAGAAAGGGTTGAAGGTTTTTAGGTGAGCCTTGTAAAAACCTAAGTTTGGTTCTTGATGATCCTGGTATAAAACCAAGTGTTAAAACCAAAGGAGTTTGGGTTTCTTTGGTGATCCCGTTCAAAACCAAAGGAGTTTGGGTTTCTTTGGTGATCCCGGTAAAATCAAAGTGTATAGGTTTGGATTATGAGCCTGGTAAAACAATCTGACTGTATTCCAGTTGGGGGATATAGTGGAAAGCCCAAGTGGTACTTGGATAGTGGATGTAGGAGCCGGTTGCTCAGAACCACTCTAAATCTCTTTGTGTTTATGCTTACTTTAGCTTATTGCATTTACTTATTTACTTCCGCATTGCATATACTTATTTACTTCCGCATTGCATATTGCACCACAACACCAAAAGAAAATCAAAGTGCATATAATTGTGACAAGTTTTTAATCCCAATTCACCCCCCCTCTTAGGAAGCCATCTAGGCAACAAGTCTACAGGTCTACACCGTGGACCACTGGTCATGGCTGCTTATGGACACAAGTTCAATCCATAGACCATTCAACCGATCCATGGTGGACCAGTTACTTCAATAACTGTGCAATCCTAACTTAAATCTTCAAAAATTGATTCTGAGCTTATTTTAGATCCGATTCACTTCAAACTTATTTCATTTGAATCCATAAATCAAGAACTTTGCATTAGCACTCTTCTTTCATATAAATGATATACAAAAGTATCAAGTTAAAGTAAATAAATATGATTTATTATTAAATTAATACTTTTACATATATGTTTATTGTAGTTATCAACTAGGAACATTTTAGATTAGGATTTATCATAACCCTAATTCCATTGCCCTAACCTATGGGGTTCATCATAATCTTGATAAGATGTAGTAGTAGATGAATCAATAATTGCCTTTTGTTAATAAGTAATATCGTATATGAGTTGGAAGACTATAGAAATGCTCATACAATGATTGACTTTTATGGCACAATTCTTTCAGGCATAATATTCTATTACAAAAGCCATATCCAAATTATAGCATGATAGTGACCTAGACTCTAGTCTTCTTCGATACTTGATACGATCTAAATTCTTTAATGCTTAATAAGACATTAAAAGGCATTCATAATTTGCATACATTTAGCCATAACACCTAAATAGAAATTGAAAATGTTTCATTGATAAGATGAAAAAGACTTGAAGGTCCTACAAACTTTATCAGACTGGTCAAGAATAGTTACACTTAAGAAAAGAGGAAAGAAAAGAAATAAAAACACTGGACTAATTTAGACAAGAGGGACACCAGGAATCTAAGAGCCTCATCTAGTCCAGGAGTGATGCACTTCTGATAAGATCCTCATCGTCCAACTCATCCTCATCTAAGAAATCTAAGTTGAGGTCCTAGTAGTGCTTGAGGACCTTCCTTCGGGTGTCATCCATCCCCTCAGCAAAGGCTGATCATGAAAAATTAAGTTTTTCTAGGAAGCTTCTTTAAGAGACTTTCTAAGCCTTCACCACCTACCGAGCAACCACCTCCTTCTACACCTTGAGATCCACTATTTCCCAACATGTAGCCTCTAGCTCCATTTTTGAAAAGAGCTCATCCTTTAGGGTTTTGATCTCTCAATTATTCTTAGTCTCATCCTATTTAAGACTAGACTCAACGATCATCTAGCAAGCCTCCACCTCCTTCAAGCATATCTTCAAATCCTCTTTCTTTTTCTACTCAGCTACCCAGTAGCCCCTCATGCTATAGTAATTATCTATAAAGTGGCACACCTATGAGATAATTAATCAGATAATAAGTTACCTAATGATGATAACCAAATTCATAAGAGTAGAAAATACTAACCCGCATCATGCTTGGGATAGCGTCCTTTCAACGATGTGGGTTCTCATAACCAACTATCCACTCTGCATCAGCAGGATGGATAAAGTTTTTGAAAGCACCAAGGATGACTTCCTAGTCATCGAAGGCATAAGTTTTAGATCTCGGAGCATCTTCTTTTGGGATCCCCTCGAAGGTGACTGCTGGGTGAGCGGAAGAAGGAGACCCAACCTTGGATGTCCCTGAATGTTTTGAAGGTGCTAGAGGAGTGACCTCTAGGGGATCTGCTAGCTCAACCTCAGATCTGGGGGTAGGTATAGCCGGTACAGCTGATGACTCTCTAGCAGTGGGAGCAGCTCTAGCCTTTTTTTCTTTTCAAAAGGCCTCTCCTTAACTCCAAGGCATCTATGGGATCCATATCTAAATATAGAGATAGAGAATACTTAGGGAATAAGAAAAAGAGAAAAATGAATTTGAATTAAGGAAATAAAAAGAATGAGGTAGAATTTTTCTCACCTCTTAGCTAAACCCAATTAACCCCCACGTTGAAAAGCACCACCTTGGACAGTAGCATTTCAAAGCTCAAAACTTGAAAATATCGAAGAACGCCAATCCATTCCCCCTCTTCCTTGGATAAAAGTATTGAACAAGTTATTTAACATGATTGGGTTCCCCAATATAGAAATCCTGGTGATAGGCAGTGATATTATCATTAACACACCATGGCTATCAGTTTAATTAACCAACTTTTGATAAATCAAAAAATAGGTAGATAAAAAAGGTTGGGTCGAATCCATGGAGAAGGCAATGCTTGGGATAGTTTGAAAGCTTTGATTATTATAAAATAAAGAAAAGTGATTTGAAGTCAGGAAAACAAAAAAAATAAATGCACGAAAGAAAATCAAAACCTAGTACATTCGATTTGTTAGTCAGATCTTAGCATCTACTTACAAGAAAGTAAAAGACAAGAATTTAAATAAAAATAAATTTTTCATTGCTTAAAATAAGAATCTACAAAGTATTAAAAATAATAATTAAATATCTAAGAAAGCAGGAACAAGTATCTAAAGTCAATTGGCGCGTCTTCATCGAGAAGTCAATTGATATCACATCCCTTTCTTCCGTCGTACTCCATAAAGTGAATTGGGCTTTCTCTTCTTCTTTCTCAGATCTTGATATGGAGATTGGCATAGGCAAAAAGATGGTATAGATGGAATAGCTTCTTCTCTAAGAAACCTCACTCTTAAAGGCTAACCTGCAATCCAAAATTGGACCTTCTATCCTGTACCGTACTCCTCTCTCCAAGATGCTTTCTATCATAACTCAGGGGTCCTTTAAATAAAGCTCATCAAGGGCTTCATCCTAGTTAAATTTGGGTTGAATCGAGTTCTAGATTAGAAAGATATCGCATGAAGAATCCTCGACCATCTGATGTGTGGCAGGATGAGATGATCATTATTGTTCTTCCCTTTCTGGCAGTAGAGTCCAATCTGGACTCTCGATTCTGAATCCCTAAATCCATGGGATTAAACTTGGCTTCAGACTCCTCCTAATCAAGCATGGCAGCGAGAGGTGGAGGGCAGTGGTAGTGGCCGTAATAGGACATTAGCAAAGGTGACAGCGAATGGTGAAAACACCTTGATTTGGCCTCGGATTCCTCCTAATCAAGCATGGAAATAAAAGGCGGCAGGTGGTGGTAGTGGCCACAATGGGATGGCGGCGAAGGAGGTGGTGAATGGTGAAAACACTATGGTTTGGGGCAGTGATTGAATAGAACAGAGGAGGGTGGAGGGATGGCTTGAAAATACTTCTCTGATAGCGATGGATAGGCAGCAACCGATGGTGGTGGGATGCTGGTCAGCCGGTGACTAGTGGACAACGGCATTGATGCTGGTGATGAAGAGGGGGTGGTCGACTATTGGTGGCATAAGGGGTGCCCGACAATGGCCAGATCTTAGCTTGATCGATGATGGGGGATGCATATGGCCTCTTCAGCATTGGCAAGATGGCATGGGAGGTAGTGGTAGGTGGCTAATGATGATGAGGAAGAGAGATCAACAAAGATGGTGGTCGGCCCAATAAAGGCTTCTCCCATGGTTTTTCCAGTGATGGAAGGTTCCCGGTGATGAGGGGAGGATCTCCAACTACTTCTTCGGCCATAGGCATTGACGATGCATGAAAACAAGGCTCGGGGTAGAGATGGTGCATGGATATGCTCATTGACCGGCTCCAATGGCTCTTAGTGGATCACTCAAGCATCTGTGGACCAAGCAGCCGATCCATGGTGGATCGACTGTTCCAAAAATCATGCACTTCCTTTATTAACTTGATTCTAGGCCTGTTTGAACTCCGATTTGAGTGTCGTCTATGCTATTAGACTCTAAAAGTTGAGCTCTTTGTAGTGATGATCTTCTTTCCTATAAATGATATATAAAAGTATTAATTTGATATAGATAAAAATAGTTTAATTATTAAATTAATGCTTTTATATATTTATATAATATAATTATCACACCCTTAAACTTGAACTTTGCTCGTCCTCGAGTAAAGCAGATAAATTAGCTTTGTATACAAACTTATCCTTGAATTGAAATTTGACTTAGGCAATCCTAAAGGTAGCTGATACCTGGCTAGACCATTAAAGAGATACTTTATTGGATTGCCAAGTCAACCCAATCAGTGATTTAGGTGTTGATCATAGAAATCTTTAGAGGTCTTCCCTCCTATCTTCCTAACTTACTCTCTAAATCCTCTAACTTAATTTGAGTCAGGTTTGTTGTCTTTTTATATTTTAGCTTTTTTGTTCTTCTTCTTCTTCTTCTTCTTCTTTTTTGAGAAGGTCAAAGAAATGTTTTGACCTCTTAAGTATTAGCATCCTCACCTTTTGACATGAAGCACAATGCTTACTTAGGCAAAAAGGCCCGGTTACTTAGTAAGAGTTCACGTAGAGCTGTGAGGTTAGATGACTTATTTTATTTAAGGACTTTTTTTTAGGACTTTTTCAACACACTTAATAAGTAGATTCTTTATTAAGATAAAAAGGGAGAGAGTTCTTGAATCACTCTCAAAATTGAACTTGGTCAACACCCTACCATTTTTTAAGTTTTCTTAGTGATTTTCCCCTTAGTATCTCTAAAGCTATCTAGGGTGTTAATCAATTATTGATTAGGGTGCTTAATTAACTTCAAATTGAGATAAAATTTAGATACAAAACTAAATACATCTTGTCATACTTGAAGACTTAATTAGATTTGTTATTCTCCCCACCAACTTAATCGACATTGTCCTCAATGGAGAAGAAAAATAAAGGGTGCAATATGTAAGAAGGAATAGGAAAGAGTACACTTCGAGTGAATGTGCTTTGAAAGTTGAAGAAGGCTTCATGAAGTAGTGGGCTATTATACTTCTATCTAAGTTCTTCTAATTATACTAAAAAAAAATGAGATTGTTGGTTTGCCTTCCAACAAGTGCTAAGTTTAACATTTTTTGCTGGACATTATGAGGGAGTCTAACAGATAATTAACTATAATGTATCTCTCATAAAAGGATAAGGTCAATCGGGAGGCCTTGCATCATGGCAGAAAAACATTCATAGAGTACTCTATGATGATTAGCCTGACTCAATAAAATATATTGGGCAAGCATGTTATTCTAGGATTTAAAAATATTATTATAGTTTATAAAATACTTAGAAAGGGATTGTGTTTGTTGGGCCAAGACTGGAGGTGGTAGTTTAAAAATTCTTTAATTATGGGGTGGTCTATCCTACTACCTTTCTCAGGTATGATGTGTTTGGTCAATGTCCCTTCATATTTTAAATTTGGGCACCTTTTACAAATTAATATTTGACCTGTCTCCATGCATTAATTTTAATATTATGGAAAGATTTTGGAGGCAGTCCTCAAAATTGGTGTCGAATATGGAGAAATCAACTATAAGATTTTTAAAATCTTGATCCCTCATTTCAGTAACATCCCACCCGATAGCTTCTTTATGTATTTTTAAAATATCACTAAGTTGTGCTTCCTAGGTAAGGTCCACTAGAAGAATTTCAATGGGAGCATCAAGAAGTGCTTCTAGTTCTAGATCAGGTGGTGATTCTAACAAGGGGGTTATTGGTGGGCTAGGTGATGGCTCTTCTTGTTCACCAATCAAAAGTGGGGTAGTTTCAAAGTAGGGTATTTGTATTGGGTTATTTACCTCAGTACTATACCCATCTACATTAAAATCATCTATCCTTAATTGAGCTAGACAGAGATCTAACAAATCCTTGAAAGGAATTATGGGGGTGGCTTCCTCTCTTAAGTCATGCATTTATGGGTCTTGGAAAGTCTTGACCAATTCAATCATTGCATCAATTTATTCTCCCATCCAATTAAAAAGCATAGATGATTCTAGGGCACTAGGAAGTGCGGCCATGGGTAAGTGGGTTGATGATGAAATTGGTTCATCCCATAAGTTTAATGTCTCTATATATTTTTTACCTTAGCCAAATTATCTATATTGATCATTATGGTTGTGCAGAGTTATTCTAAGACCAGTTTATTTTCGGGAGTCAAAACTGATTGTTTAGGAAAAGATAGAGGGTCATTAAGGTTTTGAGCTAGGTATGGTCCCTCTATATTACTCTCGGGTTGACTAGGTAGTTCACCTCCCACTTCTCTATTTAGCTTGATCAATTATTGATCAGTTTGATCCATTAGCCTATTGATAGATTGCTGTTAGGTTATAATCATTTGGTCAAATTGATCAAACCTATCGACATCTTGGTTGGTCTGTAAGGGAGGTGGGTATGGTGCTTGTTGAACCTTCTCTTCAAATAATGGGCTATAATTAGTTAAAGAAGGTTGATGATGGCAATAGGGGTGATCATAATAGTGTTCCTCTATAAACATAGATCCTTGGATAGCTAGGGTAACCACTGGGTATGGTTGATATAAAAAATCAAGTTGAGCCCCCCCAACCTGAATTATAGGAATTATAGTATGGATTATCTCTTGAGTTATAGGGTGTTTGGGTTTGATCTTGGTCATATCTAAATTCAAGAGGTTGGTACCCAGTTGGGTACTCACTCTCAAAGTGAGTAGGGCTCGAATAAATCTGGTATGTCGGAAGAAAGGGTACTCTACTATAAGTGTTCGTTCTCTTTGCATTGATTCAGTCTATTGGATTATTCTGATTATTTGGATATACAATGAATGATTTAGATTAGAGCAATCCTTATTTATTCATCTTTTTATTTATTATTGTGATTACTATTTCTTTTTAAGAGGAGTGGTGAGATGAAGAAGAAGAGGAGTTCTAAAGAAAAGGGCCTAAGGTGTCCTAGAGCTAAGAGAGAGAAAAAGAGTTAGTTAGGGTTTGGTATTATTTACAAATAAGTTAGCATACATGGACTCTCTATCCTATGATTATCCTAAATCTAGATAGCTCCTAACTGCCAAGTCAACCTTGGAGTCCTCCAAGTCAGAAACCGACTAATCAACTAGCTAGGTAAGGGTAGATCGATGGGGGTCCCCTTGTTGCTTTCCTTAGACACTAATTAAAATTGGCCAGGTCAATCAATAGAACCAATTAAAAATCACCTTTCTTCACGGCTACATTATCCATGAACCTATTTCCTAGATATCAGGTAATCAGCCAATCCTGACCTGATCCAACTCTTCCGAGTGCATTGTCCTATTGAGCTCGAGTTTCTTAGGGGCTAGCATCTAATTGATTTTAATTAATAGTCTTAGGTCAATGCATGATGCAGGGTGGTGGTTTGTGGTCCAAGGAAGTGTTATGAACTTTCTACCTTATGTTGTTTATGGGATAATATCCCTAAGATATTTTACAAAAGTATTCAATGCAAAAAAGAAAGATGTCCCAAACAAGTAAAAATCTTTTATGTTTTAATTAGTTATTCTATTTTAGATAAATATTATGTGATGTGTTTGTGTTCTTTTTAGGTTATGTTAATTTAAGCAAAATAGAAAAAAGGTAGCTTTTAATCTTTGTTAATTAGGTGTCAGAAAAACACTAAAATTAGGTTAAACAAATAAGGTAACTAGATATTCTAAACTAAAGCAAAAAATCAAATCTAGTATTTAAGACAGTTCGATTGTTAGTCAGATCATAGCATCTACTTGCAAGAAAGTAAAAGATAAAAATTTAAATCAAAATAAATTTTGTATTAATTAAAATAAGAATATATAAAGCATTAAAAATAATAATTAAATATCTAAGAAAGCAGGAACAAATGTCCAAAGTTGATTGGCATAGCCTTATTGGAAAGTCGATTGATATCATGTCCCTTTCTTCCGTCATATTCCCTGGAATGAACTGGGCTTCCCCTTCTTCTTTTTCCTTGGATCTTGATCTAGAAATTGGCGTAGGCAAAAAGATGGCATAGATAGTGCAGCTTCTCCTTTAAGAAACCTCACTCTTAGAGGCTAACTCATAACCCAAAATGGACCTCCTATCCTATACTGTAATCCTCTCTCCAAGATGCTTTCTACTATAACCCATGGGTCCTTAAAATAGAGCTCATCGAGGGCTTCATCCTAGTCAAATTTGGACTCAATTGGGTTCCATATCGGGTAGATATTTCATGAAGAATCCTCATGAAAGCAAAACAGGGTTGCAAGTGTCTACACTAAGCATGCAATAGAACAAGGAGTAGGTTGGTATTTTTAAAAAATTTTAAAATAATAGCGGAAAAAACCTACTATGCATAGGATCTAACATTTTCAAGATGCATGTATAGAGAAAAGAAGGCATGAAATTTTCATGTAATATTTATAAACAATTTGATAAACCTAGATCAAGGCATGCATAAAAATTAAAATCAGAAATTTTACCTTATTCCTACTTGAAATAAAGCAGGAATAACAGGTGGAATAGCTGGATTATCTGGAACAACTTTATTCCAGTCTTCTTCCAGCAACTGATTGGAAAGTTTTTTACCTCTTCTCCGGAAGCAGCAAACCCAAACCAAAACTGGCTATACTTTGGTCTCTCCTCCTGCTATAACAGCAAGGCAACTTCTTGACAGAACTTGCATCAATGGAGAGCAAATTACATCATTCTTCCAACGTTGCTAAAGTCTGTTCACCTAGAATTTCAGAACTGCATTTTCTGCAACCAAAAATAAGGGATACAAAATATAGCAGCAATGGAGGTTGATGCAGCTCACTGGTGCTCAAGAGAATACCCTCTAGAGGAAGGACATGCCTGGGCTTCCTCTGATCCGGCTTCCAACGCGATGCTAGTCACCGGATACCACTTGAAACGGTGAGAGGGGAGGAAAAATAGAACACTATGTTCTGTTATTGTTTTCTCCAAAACAAAGCTTTCTTCCATCGATTGAGCATCGATAAAATAGGGAACCAAAGAAGTCTATCACTCCCAATCTCTCAACAAAAACTCAGGTCCAAAATCACCGATTGAAAGGATGATGGAAGCTCTCAAAAGAAGAATGCACACTGAACGTTTCATAGCCCAGAAATTATAGTCAGCGTGAACCATGTAACTGGTGATTTTGGGAGCTTAGAAGACCTTCTGGGAATTTGATAGGCCACCACGTTTGAGAATGAATCGAATTCATTTTCAACGTAGCAGTGAAGAGCCATTAATGGTGATTTATTTCCAGCCAAAATGAGTGGAAACGGGAGAGAAAAAATCACCTTATAACCCCTATTTGCCAAAGCCATGTATACCGTGTGAATGGGTTCAGAGCCAGTTCACAACTGGTTCAAACATCCTAAATCGGTTCCAAATACAATTAGATCAAAATCTAATTTATAAAAGGCTTGGTCAAGTCCTGGTTACCCAAGAACAATTCCCAGTGGACCCGAACAATTTCTGATCGATCCAAAACCGGGTCAATCCAAAGTGTGCTTAATCAAACCATTACCCAAATGATTCCTAATCATAAATCGGTACATGGATCAGGGAGAAATCCTCTATGGCGTGTGACCTCATAAGTTCGATCCTCGGTAGTAGCACTAGAATAATTCCAATACCAGCACAAGATACCATCTAGCAATGGGTCCCAGCATTCGGATAGGTCAAAGATGCGAGAGAAATCAATCGAACCTCTGGCATATGGTTACCGTATAACTCATCCCTTTGGCCTCCAATGCTCAGGATGACCTAGGGTTTGACTGCCAACCCTAGCTGAGTCAATCCAAAAAATGTCTCAACCTCACAAGTCTAGTGACTCCTCACTAGGACTACTCTGACAGAGGATTTGCTAAATTGAGACACTGCGAGACATTCAATCCAAACTATTTGGATAGGTCAATTCCATCTTGGTCCACCACTGCTCTACAAGTACTTGCCAGTACCCAGAAACTTCCATCACCGGATTAGAAATCCGGGTAGTCCGGTACCAAAGCACAGGGAGTTGCTTGGAAATTACCATGATGACCTCAGGTCGGAGGGACATATATACCCATATCCAATCGTGAGTATCCTTTTGACAGGAAAGGGGCTTCATGGAGTCACGTTCAATGAGATATCATATATCCCACTTGCGGATCACATCAGTGTCACCACACTCTTTTGGTCAAGAGGACAATCAAATGATGTGAACCACAACAACCTACACTTGATGCATTGTTGTCCAGTACAATGTATCCTTTGGTCATGAACTTGGTTTAAGGACCACTCGATATATCCTCTCTATATCGAAGTCAATGTATTCTTAAGGACTTCATCACATGAAAAAGAGTTCATTATAGGAAAAAGTCAGAATATGATGAGCTGCCAAAGAAATATTTATTAATTCATACAAATAGTACAATACTCAGCTTAACCGCCTAAAGCCAATAAGAATAGTATCTAATACCCATTTCCCTTTTACAAAAGTCAAACTTTTTTATTCCGAGGTCTTTAGTAAAAATGTCGGCTAGATTTTCCTTTCCATCGATCTTCATAAGATTGATGTCGCCTTGTTCTATGATCTCTCGTACGAGGTGGTAGTGCCACAGAATTGCTTGGTGCAGTGATGAGCTTTTGGCTCCTTAGCTTGAGCAATGGCTCCAGTGCTGTCACAGTGCACTGGAACAGGACCATCTAGAGTAGATGCCACCCCTAGCTCTTCAATAAACATCCATAAGCACAAGGCTTCCTTCGCTGCATTTGATGCTGCAAGGTACTCCGCCTCGCATACCGAGTCTGCAACTATCTCCTGCTTGGAACTTTTTCAGTAAATCGCTCCTCCATTCAGGTTAAATACAAACCCTGACACACTCTTGCTATTATCTCCGTCTGACTGGAAACTGGAGTCAGTATACCCCACAAGTTTCAAGTTAGATTCTTCATAAATTAGCCATTGGTCTTTAGTATTTCTTAAATACTTCATGATGGACTTAACCACCTTCAAATGTGCCTCACTTGGGTCAGACTAGTATCTGCTCACTACTCTTAGTGAGTATGTCATGTCTGGTCTACTACATGTCATAGCATACATGATAGAGCCTACTACAGAAGCATAAGGTACTCTACTCATGCGCTCTCTTTCCTCAGGAGTTGTCACACAATCCTTCTTGGAAAGAGTAATTCTAGAACCTATTGGAAGAAAGCCTTTCTTGGAATTTTCCATGCTGAACCGTTTCAGCACGGTATCAATGTACGTAGACTGGGACAATCCAAAAAGCCTCTTAGATCTATCTCTATAGATCATCATACCCAATATGTAAGAAGCTTCACCCAAGTCCTTCATGGAGAACTGAGATGACAACCAGACCTTTATTCCTTGTAATGCTGCGACGTCATTCCTGATTAAGAGAATGTCATCAACATACAGTACCAGGAATACAATCACAGAACCATTAACCCACTTATAGATGCACGGTTCTTCTCCATTCCTAACAAAGCCATATGATTTGAAACACCTATCAAACCGTAAGTTCCAACTTCGAGATGCTTGCTTAAGTCCATAAATGTACCTCTGCAACTTGTATATTTTTGACTCATCTAAGGATGTGAACCCTTTAGGCTGTATCATATACACCTCTTCTAGCTTCCCATTTAGGAAAATAGTTTGGACATCCATCTGCTAGATCTCATAATCAAAATATGCTGCTAAAGCAAGCATGATCCGAATGGACTTGAGCATTGCCACAGGGAAGAAAGTCTTATCATTATCGATACCATATCACTGACAATACCTTTTGGCAACCAGACGGGTTTTATAGGTCTCCACCTTCCCATCTATGCCCCTTTTCCTCTTGAAGATCCACTTGCACCCAATGGATTTTATCCCTTCAGGCGGATCAACCAATGTCCATATATTGTTGATCTCCATGGACTCCATTTCAGATCGCATGGCTCCAAGCCATGCCTTAGAGTCAGATCTCTAAAGTGCATCCATATAGGTGATCAGATCCTCATTGTTCTTATCGAGCTCAATGGGATCACCGTCCCGGACCAAGAAACCATAGTATATATCTGGCTGATGCGGTACTCTACTGGATCTCCTAATAATGGATTCTGTGTGTGATCCAATCACAGTCGGTTTTATGATGTCCTTAGAGTTTACAAGTTCTTCTACTGGCTGAACTTCACCAAGTTCAATCTTAGAGGCTACAATCCCTTCTTCAAGGAACTCTTTTTCCAAAAAAAATAATCCTAAGATCGATGAACACCTTTTGTTCATCCTCCAAGTAGAAGAAATACCCTTTGGTTTCTTTAGGGTAACCAATAAATAGGCACCGATCAGACCTAGGACCAAGTTTATCTTAGTCTAAACGCTTTACATAAGCTGGACAACCCCAGACCCAAAGGTGTGAGATTGAGGGCTTACGTCTAGTCCACATCTCATATGGAGTGGAGACAACAGACATACTCGAAACATTATTTAACAAGTGACAAGCTGTCTTAAGTTCATATCCCCAAAAGGATAGCGGTAGAGTTGCAAAGCCCATCATGGATCGAACCATATCCAACAGGGTTTGATTCCTCCTTTCAGACACACCATTCAACTGTGGTGTTCCTGGAGGAGTCCACTGAGAGAGAATCCCATTCTCCTCAAGGTATGTCAAAAACTCACCAGATAGGTATTCATCGTCTCGATCAGATCGAAGGGTTTTAATACTTTTTCCAGTTTGTTTCTCTACTTCATTACGATATCGTTTGAACATTTCAAACGAGTCAGATTTATGTCTCATCAAAAAGACATAACCGAACCTCGAAAGGTCATCTATAAATGTAATGAAATATCTGTATCCACTTCTAGCACTAACTATCATGGATCCGTGTACATCAGTATGTGTGAGACTCAGAAGTTCTGTAGCTCATTCACCTTTTCCAATAAAAGGTGACTTGGTCGTTTTACCAAGTAAATAGGATTCACAAGTAGGCAGTGATTCAAAATCACTGACCTTAAGGAGGCCTTCTCCTCGCATCCTGTTTATCCTATTCTGGTTAACATGACCTAGCCTACAGTGCCAAAGATATAGATGACCGATATTTTCTAACCTTGGGTGTTTTCTAGATGTGTACATTACACTAACAGGCCGTGACAGTACATAAATGCCATTATTTAACTTAGCTTTCATTATCACAGAGTTATTCAAAGTAACTTAGCAAAAATCTCCTTTTATTGATAGTTCATAGTCACAATTGGCCAAAAGGCCTACAGAGATTATGCACATAATGAAACTAGGACAATAATGACAGTCGACTAACTCGACAGCACAGGACTCAAAGACAAGACTCAGAACTCCGATTGCCAGTACTGGAACATGATTTCCATTCCCAATGCTCAGGAACTGTTCCCCATCCTCGAATCTCCTACTAACCTGTAGTCCCTGTAGTGATTACAAACATGAATAGGACTATCGGTGTCCAATATCCAGTTAGCTATATCACAAATAGAGAAATTACAAGGTTTTGTCATATAAATATCTTGTCCAACAGTATGCTGCTTTCCCTTTCTTGGCCTGTTCGGGTCTAGGGATGCTTGGTAAAGAGGACAATTCCTCTTCCAGTGTCCCCGCTTCTTGCAGTAAAAGCATTCTGCAGCAGATTGATCAGCTTTCACTTTCCTAGTCTGACTTGGGCCAGGAGCATTCAGCACCATCTTTCCCTTCCTTTTATTATTCCCTTTCTTAAAGGGATGACAACCTCTAGAACCTCCCACTAAACTCACCACCCCCTTGTTCAGTTGGTGGTCTTTCTCATAAGTTTGCAGTAATCCCATCAAACCATGGTAATTGACTACAGGCTTGTTCATTCTGTAATGGTCGAGAAAGTCAAGATAGGAGGAGGGTAGAGAATTCAAGATTGCATCCTTACCGAGCTACTCGTGCAAGGGACATCCGAGCTTGCCTAACCTTTCAATCAGCTCGATCATGTACAATACATGATCAGTGACAGAACCACCATTCAGCATCTTGGCATTGTAGATGGCACAAGATACTTTGTATCGCTCTACATCGTCTGGCATGCCAAAAGATTCCTTCAACTTTTGAAGGATCTCATCTGGTTGGGCCTCCTTGAACTTGCGACTGAACTCATCGTTCATAGTCGCTAGCATAATGCATTGGACAGTAGTCCAATCAAAAACCCACTTCTGATAAGTGTCCCTGACCGAACTCCGAGCATTTGCAGAAGGGATTTCAGGTGCCGGATCTGTTATCACATAAAGGATCCGTTCATGCTCCAGGACAATCCTCAACTTTCGATACTAGCTATCGAAGTTGTGACCCTTCAACTTTTCATTATCGAGAAGTTACCAGAGCGAAATATTTGAAGACATCTGAAAGGAAAAACAAGACCATATTAGAGTATGAATTAATCAATTAACCAAAAGACTTGGACTTTAGTCTAAAGGTCTCTCTCACTAATTTTTCAAATTGGGAGCCTCTAACTCCAATCCATGAAATCAATATTTCATAGTGGGTACTGAAATCCAATAGACCACGTATGAGCTCGACTATGGCCAGCTCACCCATACGCGCCTAAAGGTAGGTTCACCAACCAATTGCTTCCCTAAGCAACTTCTTATAATTTATTTTGCCCCAGAGAGCACCCCAATCGGCCTAGGGGCCTCCTATTGCGGGTCTTCGGTTAGGTCCGACCATTAATATGATAAATCCAATTCTTCCAGCCAACGAATGACCAAGCTCGACTATGGCCGGCTCACTTGATCACCATTAAGAAGGTTGCACCGAACCATCATCTATGAGAGAGTAATTCCAGTAACCGGATGCACACCCATTCTATGGAACTGCCGATGAACATCAAGTTAAAGGACACATTACTAACCCACTTAATGGGAGGCTAAGACACCATTAACTCTTTGACTTAGTCTTTTTTAGGACCTAATAATTATAGAAGATTTTAGGTTGTGATAGATAAATAAGAGAAGAACATGGATCATCCTTTCACTAAACGAATCAATTTTTAGGAGGGTTGAATCAATTCAACAATTGATCCATGGGCACCTACCGATCAGTCAGACTAATCAACCTGGGTGACATGGGTTAACTCGAGTCAATGAGCTTTTCTAATCAGTTCTGGTCGACATGACTGGCCAAGTAGGTGAGATAATGGGTGAGTATCCACCATTAA
The DNA here is from genome assembly GCA_021397845.1 of Areca catechu. NCBI lineage: Eukaryota > Viridiplantae > Streptophyta > Magnoliopsida > Arecales > Arecaceae > Areca > Areca catechu. The sequence continues at coordinate 99,805,431 of CM038041.1, forward strand.
CCATCTTTCTTAGACACCAACTAAGTTGGCCAGGAAAGAGGTAGCCTCATACAACCATGATCACAATGCCAAACCTACCTTGACACCAACCGGTTTACCAGACTTGATTAAACTAGCCTAAAGACTCAGGCTTCAACGGAGTCACTAATTAGATCCATTTTAGATGAATGGACTAACTTATCTAACAATTAGACAGTTCTAAAAGAAGGACTTTAATCAACTTTTGATTAATCTTCTTATTATCCATTTCAACTAAACATAGGTCTAACCCAAAATATGAACCTAATTAAACAGCTAACCCAATTAAACTAATTGGCTTATTTAAATGACATTAGGTTTCATAAACCCTAAGTTAACTTGTCATTTTATTTAATTAAACAATTCAAAATTGTTTGAATATAAGCCAATATTTTAATTAAAATAATTTTAATCAAAACATGTAAAACTCCTTTTATATAAAACTTCATGCATCATATCTAGTTTCATTCTTTTATAAATATTACATTACCAAAAATAAATTTATAAGACATGCCAAAAAAGTATCTGAATTAAAAATAATTTTAATTCCTTTGATTTCCTTAAAGGATCCTTCTGAAGAGGCCAACATAGATGAACTGCATCGTGCCAAAGATACACGATCATGGTGAAGGTCTCAACTAGGTTGCTAAAAGTACTCCCTAATCATACCCTATGATTAAGATACAATAGATTAAACATTTTAATCTACTATATATGCAATCAAGATATGTTACACCTAAACCTGGCTATGATACCACTGAAAGCAAAACAGGGTTGCGAGTGCCTACACTAAGCATGCAATAGCACAAGGTGTAGGTTGGTATTTTAAAACAATTTTAAAAGAATAGCGGAAAAAATCTACTATGTACAGGATCTAACATTTTCAAGATGCATGTATAGGCAAAAGAAGGCATTAAATAGGCATGTAATATTTAAAAAAAAATTGATAAACCTAGATCTAGGCATGCATGAAAATTAAAACAAGAAATTTTACCTTATTCCTGCTTGGAATAAAGTAGGGATAATAGTTGGAACAGCTGGAATATCTGGAACAACTTTATTCCAGTCTTCTTCTTCCAGCACCCGATTGGAAAGTTTTTTACCTCTTCTCCGAAAGCAGCAAACCTAAACCAAAACTGGCTATAATTTGGACTCTCCTCCTACAATAACAGCAAGGCAACTTCTTGACAGAACTTGCATCAATGGAGAGCAAATTGCATCATTCTTCCAACGTTGCTAAGGTCCGTTTACCCAGAATTTCATAACAGCATTTTCTGTAACCAAAAATAAATGATACAAAATACAATAGCAATGGAGGTTGACGCAGCTCACAGGTGCTCAAGAGAACACCCTCTAGAGGGGGGACATGCCTGGGCTTCCTTTGATCTGGCTTCTCGCGTGATGCTAGTCACTGAAATCCACTTGAAACGGTGAGAGGGGAGGAAAAATAGAACACTATGTTCTGTTATTGTTTTCTCCAAAATAATGCTTTCTTCCATCGATTGAGCACTAATAAAATAGGGAACCAAAGAAGTCTATCTCTCCCAATCTCTCAACAAAAACTCAGGTCCAAAATCATCGATTGAAAGGATGATGGAAGCTCTCAAAGAAGAATGCACACTGAACGTTTCATAGCCCAGAAATTATATTCAGTGTGAACCATGTAACCGATGATTTTGGAAGCTTAGGAGACCTTCTGGGAATTTGATAGGCCATTATGTTTGAGAATGAATCGAATTCATTTTCAACATAGCAGTGAAAAGCCATTAATAGTGATTTATTTCTAGCCAAAATGAGTGAAAACGGGAGAGAAAAAATCACCTTATAACCCCTATTCACCCAAGCCATGTATACCGTGTGAATGGGTTCAAAGCTGGTTCATAATCGGTTCAAACATCTTAAACCGGTTCTAAATACAATTAGATCAAAATCTAATTTATAAAAGGCTTGGTCAAGTCCTGGTCACCCAGGAATAATTACCGGTGGACCTGAACAACTTCTGATCGATCCAAAACCTGGTTAATCCAAAGTGTGCTCAATCAAATCGTTACCGAAATGATTCCTAATCATAAATCAGTACCTAGATCAGGAAGAAATCCTCTATGGTGTGTGACCTCATAGGTTCAAACCTAGGCGGTAGCATTGGAACAATTCCAGTACCAGCACAAGATACCATCTATCAATGGATCCCGGCGTTCGGATTGGTCGAAGATGCGAGAGCAATCAATCGAACCTCTGGCATATGGTTACCGTATAACTCATCCCTTTAACCTCCAAAGCTCAGGATGACATAGGGTTTGACTGCCAACCCTAGCTGAGTCAATCCAAAACATGTCTCAACCTCACAAGTCTAGTGACTCCTCACTAGGACTACCCAGGTCGAGGATTCGCTAAATTGAGACACTGCGAGACATTCAATCCAAACTATTTGGACAGGTTAATTTCATCTTGGTCCACCACTACTCCACAAGTACTTGCTTGTACCTAGAAATCTTCCATCACCAGATTAGAAATCTGGGTAGTCCAGTACCAAAGCACAAGGTGTTGCTTGCAAGCTACCATGATAACCTCAGGTCAGAGGGACATATATACCCATATCCAATCATGAGTATCCCTTTGGCAGGAAAGGGGCTACATGGAGTCACGTTCAATGAGATACATATATCCCACTTGCAGATCACATTAATGTCACCACACTCCTTTGGTCAAGAGGACAACCAAACGATGTGAACCACAATAACTTACACTTGATACATTGCCATCCAGTACAATGTATCCTTTGGTCATGAACCTGGTTTAAGGACCACTCGATATATCCTCTCTATATCGAAGTCAATGTAGTCCTAAGGACTTCATCACATGAAAATGAGTTCGTTACAGGGAAAAGTCAGAATGTGATGAGCTGCCAAAAAAATATTTATTAATTCATACAAAGAGTATAATACTCAGCTCAACCACCTACAGCCTAGGCGATTAGCTTTGGGACATAATTTTCAACACCTCGTCCACTTAATGTGTGGCAAGATGAGATGATCGATGCTATTCTTCACTTTCTGGTAGTAGAGTCCAATCTAGACTCTCAATTCCGAATCCTCGAATCCATAGGATCAAACTTGGACTCTGACTGCACATGATCAAGCATGGCGGCGAGAGGCAGTGGGTGGTGGTAGTGGCCACAGTGGGATGGTGGTGGAGCAGTAAAGGCGGCGAAGAACGGTGAAAACACTGTGGTTTAGGGCGATGATTGAACATAAAAGAGAAGGGTGGAGGGATGGCTTGAAAACACTTCTTCGATAGTAGTGGATGGGCAGCAATAGGTGGTGACGGGATGGTGGTTGATTGGTGACTATTGGATGGCAGCATTGATGCTAGGGATGGAGAGGGGATGGTCGACTATTGGTGACACAAGGGGTACTCGACGGTAGCTGGATCTTAGCTTGATTGGTGATGTGGGAGGCATATAGCCTCTTTGGCACTGGCAAGATGGCATGGGAGGTAGCGGTAGGCGTCTAGCGATGACAGGGAAGAGAGATCAACGAAGATGGTGGCTAGCCCAATAAAGGCTTCTCCCATGGTTTTTCTAGCAACGGAAGGTTCTCGGCAATGAGGGGAGGATCTCTGGCAACTTCTCCGGCCATAGGCGATGACGGTGCATGAAAACATGGCTCGGGGTGGAGATCATCCATGGGCAAGCTCGTGGACCAGTTCTAATGGCTTCCGGTAGACTGCCTAGTCATCTGTGGGCCAAGCGACCGGTCCATGGTGGACCGCCTGTTCCAAAAATCATGCACTTCTTTTATTAATTTTCAAATTTTGATTTTAGGCCCGTTTGAACTTTGATTAGAGTGCCGTCTATGCCGTTGGACTCCAAAAATCAAGCACTTCATAATGATGATCTTCTTTCCTATAAATAATATATAAAAATATCAATTTGACATAGATAAAAATAATTTTGTTAATAAATTAATACTTCTATATATGTATATAATATTATTATCACCTAGTCATGGATACCTAGGTACCTCACAAAAAAGAACTGCTCCTTCTAATGATGAATGGAAGGAGTTCCCTAAATTAGAGGGCATTACTCTTTTCGGGTGCAAGCAAACCACCATCCACGGTACTAGTGATGTTTGCCAAGGAAAATGTAGGCCCTAAATAAAAGAATGATGGAACGAATCCTAGCCAGGGAACAAACCATCGAAAAGGTGCAAAGGAACCTTCATGTGTTTGGCATCACTATGCAAGGAGGTAAACCTATAGCCCTAAAGAACTCGATAAGAAAAGAAAATAATGATAATGTTAACCCGATTAGGAAGTACTCCTTGTGTAGAGTCAACTAACTTGGGGGAGGGTTACATACTCGATCAGTATCAAGTGGGTCTCCAATCCAAATTCTAGTGGAATTTGGTATTTGCTTTGTAACCTTACTCCCGAATCTCAGATCGAATGAGTCTCGGAAAGAAATCTTCCTTAGGATCCCCCTTAAGTTTTTCTTTAGGGTCCAAATCCTCGAGTAGTTCGCCTTTGGGATTCTTGGAGGATCCTCCCTCGGGATCTCCCGATTCTTGTGGCAAGGCTAATAGAAAAGTGCCCTAAGAGCCAATCATTATGAGGGCCTTTTTGTAAACTTCCAGCTCATGTATGATATACTTTCATATTAATAAAGGCATTTATTCATCATATATTGCTGTGTCATGTTTTTATTGTTTATGATGAACCCCATAGAGTAGGACTATGGAATTAGGGTTATGATAGAATTCATAATGGTGAGATCTAATTTCCTATAAACCCTAATCTAGAATGTTCATAGTCGTTGGACCATCGATTCGGGGATCGATGAATCCAGAAATACTAGCTTATCCTATTATGCTCAGTTGATGAGGGTGGTTGATCTCACAACCACTTGTGTAAAGACACTAATACTAGGATAAGGGTGCTCATCAGGGTATGAGTACACTGAACTGATCCACACCAAGATTATCTTATGAAAGTTTTACTACTTTTCAAAAGATAGATCCTAGAGTAGAAGTTGTGCATGTGATCTTTAGACCTGAGGTCACCATGGTTCCTTGTGCACACTAAGCCATATTTTGGTTCATAATCATTCATGCCATTGCAACATATATGGGGTGTTCTGGTTATGGTGAAAGGTGTATGAAGGATGTGAGTGGACCAACAATGAATCGATCATTCCTAGCAAGAAGAATTGTTATCCCATACAATCTCTTCGATGAGTGACTCAAGGAGCCTTTGATCAAAGCAGGATGAGATTAGTGCAATCTAATCAGTCATCAGCTGAGTCCTCATGATCGAGCTGAGATTCGATATGATGAAGTGTTAGGGTTTTACATCTATCCATACCTATCACTTAATCAGGATAATGGGAGATCAAAAGATTGAATTGCACGATAACTTACTACTGAAGGGTATTTTGATATTTTCAACCAAATTTCTCATCTTCCGAGTAGGCATAACACATTGCTAGATGTCAGTCTTGTCTTTTAGGTTTTCATGAACCAATTGGTTTGGTTTCATGAGTCAATTCAATGTGTCATTCGAATTGGAAAATTAGGTGAACCAATTTGACCTATTTAGGTCAATCGGGTTCGATCGGATCGAATCGGCTCAAACCTAAACCTACTACTGGCTAGATGTAGAACCCAATGGGTCACACACAATAGAAACTTATCCAAGGAAGTCATTCATGATTTAATTAGGGTCATAGGATCCTAATTGGTTAGCCAGATTGCATACTAGCATATGTAGGCTAACCTAATTCCTATCCTAATTGGATTGGGTCCGATTTTTTGCTAATTGGGCTAACCTAATTATGGAAAACCTAAATTATGTTGAGTCCTAAGTGAGGCTATCCAAATCAGAGTTTAATCTGATTTTAATTTGGACTTAAGGGCATTTTAGTTGCCATATATGAAGAGTCCCAATGGCATGAGACTCTTGTTACCTAAATGATACCTTAACTTCAAAAGGGCACAGAAGGGCCTACTGACCTTTGATCTAAAAATAAAAGATATGGTCAGAAAGCTTATTTGATTCCCTTTCCAATGATACCAATATTTTATATGTTTGACCAAGTCAATTTGATGCTTTGGGTGGACTAAATGGAAAGGGAAAGACTATTGGTGCCCTTTGGCGCACCCGGGATAATAAGTGGCATGCCGAAGGACTCTTAGTCCTTCTATAGATGAGACTCTAAGAGTTTCATCAGGAAGGCATCTCTTCATTTTATCACCATGGTCTTAAGAAGTCTAATAGCCAGTTTAAAGTTTAAAGGGATGGCTTGAAGAGGTGTGAAAGGTGGCGCGCACATGAAGAGTCGTGCCTCTTCATATGTGCACGCACAACAGAGGGTAGAGTCCTTCTGCCTCTGAAACTCTTCAAGCCTTGTGTTACTTTGGATTAGAAGAGGTGTCTTCCTATCTCAAAATTCAGTATTTGACACATGGCATGATGGGGATTGATCTGGTAAGTGAAAGAACACAAATATGACTCTCCATTCCCGAAGAGTCTTATCAAATATGTTGTTTCATATCTGATAAGTGTTGTCGGGATGCATTTCACACCCCATTTGAGATTATAAATAGGGGTATGGTGAAATATGAAATACTTCTTCGATCTTCTGAGAGTCTGAGTATTTTATTTTCTCGAGAGTCAGAGTGTTCTTCCACTTTCTCCCTCCCTCCTTGTTTTAGGACGAGACTTGTCTTGTTAAGACATGTTCTTCTATACTAAGACAAGGCTTGGTTTTAGGATATAAGCTTGTAGGGTCTTTGAGGAGGGTAGTCCTAGATCTTATAGTAGTTTAGGATAGTGTGTTGAGTGCCCTTCAGTAGGATCGGGTGTCCTACAGTGGTCGATAGACCAAAGGCTGTCGAAAGAGTTCCACTTCTCCAAGCAACTTGAAGAAGTTCTTCCTTTGTCCGAGTTTCGTGTGGATCACCATTGGAGGGCTTGCACTTGTGAGCCTTGTGAAAAATGTTGGATTTCAATGATCCAAATATTTTTCTTGACTTTATTTTGATGATTCATTAGTTGTTATTGCCCAAGGGCTTCCTGGAAATTAGGGTTTTCTATACATGTTATACATGTTAGGGTATCATGCTATGAAATTTTATTTTGAAAGTCAATTCAGCATGCTTCATGATCTTCAGCACCCTGGAGGAATTCCCATCAAACACTACAACTATGGTCACCTCGCCACCGAAACTCTTGATTCAATAGGATCATGATCTGAAGACCATGACCCACCCATTTTAGGAGACCATTGGAAACTTGACATCATGAAATCAGGAAAAATTCCTAAAAATTAAGGAATAATTATCCCAAAAACCTGTGACTGAGAACGAATGATGAAAACTATCAAAATCTAGAACGAAGCTATCTTAAAAGCAATGGGAGAACCAACTAATCAATCCTAAGATGGAATACAAATAATCTAAATAGGGAAGAAAAAGGGGAAACTGAGGTGAATGTAGGTGGAACTCATTAGAGATAGTCAACCGGTAGAGGAGAAAATCCTAAGCAAGAAGAGGTGAGAGGAAGAAGTGTACTTCAAAAGTAGAAGATGAATTGGGCACCTAGGGTCCTCTTATAAAAATCCATTCAATGGCCCAGATGTAGTTAAAGCAAAACTGACCTTCTAGATGGCTGACAAATGGTGCTAGGAGGCTGGACAGGTCACACCTCTATGGATCACATGCTTCGAAGCACCCCTTACTATCTCATCATCTTCCATACAAAGAGGCTACAACCTTTCTCAAGCACTGCACCACTTAGAGCTATCATGACATCAATAATACTCATCATTCCACATGATAAAATGTCCTTTCAGATAACATATTGTATTAAAGGAGATTTAAGAATTAAACATGATTTGACAAATGAAGAATTTTGGTTGCTCCAACATCCCTTCTAAAAATTACGAAACAAAAATTAACCAAGTCAAAATTCCTTACAACAATGGAATAATCAAAAATACCAAATTGCAACATTGAAAAAACTCTTGTACTCATTTCAAAGGCGATTACAAGATTAAGATAGAGAGAAAAAGCAAAGATTACAATGGGCAAGGATCCTAATTCCTTCACACGTGTTCATGACTCCTTTGGCTCGCTTGAAGTGATGACAATACTTGCTTAGTGACGAGAACCCGAAGTAAATGCACTCTAGCTTTTGAAAGAATTCAAACCACCAAAAGTCAACAATCTTAAAATCTGGTTTCGTATGCTTTACATTGGGCATGATGGAGCCAAGTCTTAGCAACTCCACACATGCTTCGGCTAGAGATACCTTGCTCTATAATCTCATGATCTCATTGCTGTAATCATCATTGCTTCTCCTTAATCCATCAATAGTTTCCTTGGTCACCTCTAATTAGGAGCTCAGGATATGTTCTCCTCCATCTCTATAACCTAATAATTTTGGACCCTTTAGAAAGAAGCTTCAACCCTATTCCTTTCTTTCTCTAATGCCCCCTGAAGGAATTGAACCTCAGCCAAGGCCTCACCCCTAGCCCATTTCTCTAGTGAAATTCTCTATTCCTATTCTTAAAAACCACCATCTTGTATTTGGTTGTGGGTAAGATGAAATTCTTCCCATAGCCATGTGTTTTTGCTTCTAGCATAATTAAGTTCACCCCATTGCCACTGAATTTGGCTATCCATCTCAGCCTTAATATCATTAATTTTAGCCTAAGACCATTTTTCCACTTCGACTATTTCTACCTAGGCATTAAAAAAAGCTTGCTCCTTCAGTACATATCCGCTAAAGAACTACCTACTTCACCCATCTTTTTTACTAAATGAATGGCATTCTTAGTGCATCCACATGTTTATTATGTTCATGAAACTCCACTTCAAAAGCATCAATTTCAGCTTTGCTAAGCTCTTTTTCAGCATCTATGACTTTCTCCTCCATCACAATGACCTTTGCTTCAGTAGCTTCGATCGCTTCTGATAACTACATTATGTACATATATAAAAGTATAAATTTAATAATTAAATTACTTTTATTTATTTAAAATTAATTCTTTTATATATCATTTGCAAGAAAGAACATCGCCAATGTGAAGAGCTCAATTTTGGGAGTCCAACGGTGCAAACGACATTCAAAGGACTTGAAACATGATAATAAATGAATTTTAAAGAATTTAGTTGGAATAGCATGAATTTTGGAGTAGTTGGTCCAACAAGGATAGGCCGCTTAGTCTACAGCTCTCTCGATGGTCCACAGAATGCCATGTCATGGTCCATGAAATAGAGCCATGGATCACGAAGCCCGGTTTGAGCCGAAACACATTAGAATTGTTGCCTCATCACTGCCCAAGCCTTCAGCACCTCCCTTGCTGGCCGGAGAAGCTTCCCATAGTAGGAAAAATGGTGAAAAAGGTAGTGATCTTCTTCTTCTTCTTCAATGCCATTCCATAGCTCTCAAAGCTAATTTGGCACCCAAAAAGCCACCGGCATCCTTCCCCTCACCGCTAAAAAAGTTTCCATGGCTGGAAAAGCCATCATCCACCTCTTAAACTACCAGTCCTCAGCTACGATCCAAGCCATCCAAATCGATGGACACTTGCATTAGCCACCACCTCTCTTCTCCGTTCGTTCACTTCCATCACCATCCAAAGAAGCCTTCTAATGCCGGAACAACCTCACCTATATGCTCGATCCTGGAAAATCATTGTGAAGCCTCATCGCCATCTAAGCCATCCAAGCCATCGCCACTATACCGTCCATAGTGCCCCTCTCCTCATCAGACTCTTGTTCATTGGCCATTCCAAAGTGATTATGGAGCTTTGCTATGTTTGTCCGAGCCACAGGGATTATGGAGCTTCGCTGGGTTTGTTGGAGTCCGAAGCTCAACAGAGATCAATTAGAATATTGGGATGAAGTTGAACAGCCATGGAGTTTGTTGGAGATCATTAGAGGATGGGAATGAGATGCAGTTGAGCTTCGCTGGGTTTGTTAGAGCTTAATGGGATCATTGGAGTTCAGTTGAAATGGGATTCTGGTGGAGAAACTGAAGGTTGTTGGGTCATTGACTATAAAATCCTGGTCACGGGAAGAACATGGGGACATCAAAGCATCGAGTCCAGGAGAAGAGATGAGTCCAGAGATTGAAAACCCATAGCTTCTTCTTCTCTAAGTCCACTCTCTACTCTATTCTAGTTCCCTTTATATTTTCCCCTCTTCTATTCCTTCTTTGTATTCTATCTTCCTATTTTTGCTCCACTCTCTTCCTAGTCTCCAAATTTTTTTCCCTGTTTCCACTGCCATCCTAGTTTCCCGTCTCTTCCAACTCTTTGGAGTCCCTTAGAGCCTTTGCATAGGGGATAGGAAGGGATCAACTTTAAATGAGTTAGTGTTGAAGTGCTGGAGGGAAGAGCCAGTTCTTTAGTCTTTTGTATATCTTGTTTTGCAATAAAAGACTATATTTTTTTTTCTGCATTAATCTGTTATCTTTTATTTTCTTTTTGTTATGCTTTATTATTAGATTGATTTTAGGGCAATTCTTGCTTTATGGAGACATGCCATGATCTGTTATGGATATGGGGCATGTTGAGGAAAGAAGAATTGGGTATCTAGTGCCTCTCGAAGATGCGCCATGATTTATTATGGGTACGGGGCTCGCCAAGTGAAGACAGGTAAATTCCTAAAGCCAATTACATTTTGGTTATAAAAGGAATATAATTTGACATTGCACAATCACTCTTCCTCTCTTGAAATACTTCCTTTCACTTGCTTCACCTTCGGAGTAGTTTATTTCTTGCTCATTTTTATTTTCACACAACAACAATTACTTTTCTTTTCTTTTTAAATCATAACTTAGTCCTAAGGTCCCTGAGGATATGATCCCAACTCACTCTAGCAATGGAGTTAAGTTGGTGAATTATTTTTGACCACCTATGATAGTGATCAAATTTTGGCACCGTTGTTGGGGACCATAGGCATGGTTATGATTTTAAAAAAAATTAAAAAAAGACTTAGAAGTGGATTGCTCTGATCTAGGACCTTTGATTAAATATTCTAAAATCATCAGATCAATCCAATGAATTGGAGCAGTGCTAGGAACATGTCTCAATTATAGAGTGGATAAGTTGTCCCATGCCTTTGATGCCATACCCTATGAATTCGATCATCTACCAACTATTTGACACTCTTCCACTCCATCCTTTTTTCGTGCACAACAGGCATGCTCCACATATCCGAGTCCAACTCACTTTGTATGTGAGTGCCGAGCCATGTATCAATTTCCTGAGTTTAGGTATGACCAAGTTTACCAAGATCAAACTCATATGGCCTATAGACCAGGAGAAAATCCATACTTCAATGCTTAAAACCAAGGTTGGGGGACTCAACCAGATTTATCGTGGGAACCATATCCAGTGGTTACCCCGGTACCATAAAGACCTTCATTCATAGATGGATCATTTTACGATAAGCCCTGTCCATTTTATCAACCTTTTCCTAATTATAGCCTATAATTTCAAGAGAAGGTTTTGCAAGCAATAGATAGAATTGAAAAAATTAGTCAGACCCCACCTCTCCAACCAATCAACTCAGAAGTCGATAGATTTGTCCAATATCAACAATCAGTCATGCTTTAGTAGCAATCTATCGATGAGCTTATGAATTAGACTGGCTGACTGTTAGTTGAAATTAATAAAAAAAGGTAGGAACACTGCCTAGTCAGTCGAAGGATAATTTAGAGGGACACTACCAAGTTAAAGATTTTAATAACCCTTTAATTCTTTCTTAATAATCAATCATAACTCTCAAGAATGAATTGGTCATAAAACAACCCTGCACCATCATAGAGACCCATATAGATGATTCAATTGAGATAGAGAAACCAAACTGGTGGGATGAACCACTTCCATCATCATCCTACTCACAAATAGTCCCCTTCCCAAGTGCCCTAGAATCAACCACTCCTTTCTTTGGGATGGAAGAAGAAATTGATGATATGATGGAATTATTTGAGGATCCCCAAGAATCATAATAGAATAACATAACAGGGAAAGCTGTACCTTCAAATTATCTCCAGAAGTCATTAGATCCCTATATGGCTCATTATGAGGTAGAAGATGAATATATCATTGGGAGGGATAACCTATTTGATACATCGCATTTCAAACCCACATCATTTTTGATGGAACAAGTTGAGCCAATACCAAGCCACCCAATAGCTCCTCCATAAGAATCACCACCAGATCTAGAATTGAAACTGCTTCCTTTCACACCTACTGACACCCTACCAATGATTTATAACCAGGAAGACCAAATAGTTGATATTTTAAAGATGCATAAAAAAGCTATTAGATGGAATGTTTATGAAATGAGGGATAATGATTTTATAATTGATTTTACTATATTTGGACTACTTTCAAAGATTGCTTCCAAAATCTATCTTTTATTCTAAAATGATATATGGAGATAGACTTATAATTAACTTGGACAAAGTGCCACCAGGAAGGGATTAGGGTAGTTCTATCTGAAATTAGAAATATTTTCAAGCCCCCACCCCAACTCTCGGCCCAACACACACAATCCCTTCCTAATCTTAAACTAAATTATTATAAAATTTTTAAATCTTGGTCTAACATGCTTGCCTAGTACACTATATGGATCAGGGATAATCAACATCAAAAACTCTACAAATATTTTTCTACCATGATGACAAGGCCTCCTGATTGGTCCTATCTTCTAAAAATCTAGAGGGACGTATCCAAGTTCAATATTAGTAACACTTCCTCAGAGCGTTCGACTGAAGATGTTAAACTTAGCACTAGTTAGGAGGCAACCCAACAATCTCATCTTTCTTTTTTAGTGCACTTACGGAACTTAGATGGCAGAATAGGAGCTTTCTACTTCATGAAGCCCTCTCCAACTCCCAAAGCACATTCACTCCAGGTGTATCCTTTCATATTATACCTCTTAATTTCTTTCCTACTCTATTGAGGACAATGTTGATTAAGTTAGGGGAAGAGAAAAACTTGACTTGCTTAGATCTTCTAGTATGGCTAGAAATGATCATGCTATGTGTACCTAATCATTGTCTCGAATTGGAGTATATAGGTATCTTAATCAATGATTGATTAATGATTTAGATAATACTAGAGATGTTGAAGGATAAATTATTAATGAAACTTAATAAATGATAGGGTTTAGATCATAAATAATTTCATGAAGTAATTCCAGAACTTTTTGATCATTGATCTCAATAAAGAATCTACTTTATGGGGGTATAAATCAAAAGGCCAAGTATGCTAAAGTTCTTCTATTGAAAAAAAAAAGAAGGAAGAAGAGAAAAAGAGTTAGTCTCACCTCACAGCTTTGCTTGAATTCTTACTGAGTAACTAGGCCCCGTTGCTTAGGTAAGCATTGTGGTTCATGTCAAAAGGTGAGAAGGTCAAGAAATCTGTTAAGCAGTGATACTTTCTTGAGTAACCGAGCCCCTTCGCCGAAGTAAGCATTATGGTTCACATTAAAAGGGAAGGATACTAACAGTTAAGAGGCTTGGACATGACATTATACTTAAAAAAAAGAAAAAAAGGAAGAAACCAGCTAGCAAAAAGGTACTTCGCTAAACCCCTAAAAGCTAGAGGATTCAAAAGTAAGGAGGAAAGTTGGCAAAAGAAGAACTTTAATAAGACATAATTCCTAGAGATAATATGGAAAATGGTAAGAAAATATACAAGACAAGATTCTCATTAATGATAAGAGTGCAGGGTTGTGGTTACATGGTGGAAGACCATATTTCAAATAAAATTAATCCTTGAAACTCTAGTCAATCAAAACCTTAGACCTAGGACTCCCTTGATTATATCTATTAACATAGTAAAATATTTGGAAATATAAGAATACTTATAATGCTAATATCCTTATCTGATACAGGACTAAGATGCATGCAAGTGATTCTTTGTTGTTTTTATATTTTAATGAATTAACCAATTCTCGAAATCAAAATAAGGATAGATCTGGAGACTCGCATAAAGATCAAGAAACTCTAGCATGCAGAAATAAACCCTAAACAGTGATGAGATAGGACCCCAGGATTGAGAAACCCTGGTAGGACTTAGCACTAAATCAATAACCCTACTCAGAAGATTAGGAAGTGCAAATCTTTTGAAACTCTGAAGCACCCGATGCCGAGTTCGCTCATACTTATGGATGCGGCATGGAAGATCAAGTCCTCGACCCTACGGGTTCGCCGGCTTTCTGTCAAATAGTTTTGAAGGCAAGGTAGGCCGACTTCTTTGTCCGTGGCACCTAAAGGACCTGCGAGCAACCTAGAACTAAGTTAGAAAACAAGAAAAAATAAGAGAGCAAAGAAATGAAGAGGGGTGAAGTTAAGGGTGGCTGTCAAGAAGAGATTCTTCTTGTTGAGCATCTAAGAGGAGCTTCCAGAGGGGCGTCCAAACTCGAGAGGTGGGTTGGTGGATTATGTAGGAAGATGATAACTAGGGGCTCACACCCCTCGATGCTCAAAAGAGAAGGCTCACTCTCTCACAGAGTTCCAAGTTACAAAGACAAGGCCTCACAGAATGATGAATGTTGAATCAAATGAAATTCTGAAATTTTTCTAGCCCTTGTCTGTGTGACATAGAACTCTATGAGAGAATGAGCCTTTGCTTTCAAGTGTCGAGGGGTGTGAGGCCCTAGATATCCTCTTCTTACCCAAGCCACCAACCCACCTCCCAAGTTTTGGATGCCCCTCTCGAAGCTCCTCCTGGATGCCCAACAAGAAGAATCTTCTCTTGATCGCCACCCTCAACTTCATCCCTCTTCATTTCTTTACTCTCTTATTTCTTCTTATTTTTTAACTCAGTTCTAGGTTGCTCGTAGGTCCTTTAGGTGCCACGGACAATGGAGTTAGCCTACCTTGCCTTCAAGACCATCTGACAGAAAGCTGGCGAACCTGCAAGGTTGAGGGCTTGATCTTCCAGGCCGCATCCATAAGTGTGAGCGAACTCGACATCGAGCACTTCAGAGTTTCGAATGGTTTGCACTCCCTAATCCACTGAGTAGGGTTATTGATTTAGAGCTAAGTCCTACCGGGGTTTCTCAATCCCGGGATCCTACTTTATCACTGTTTAGGGTCTATTTCTGCATGCTAGAGTTTCTTGATCTTTATGTGAGTCTCTAGATCTATCCTTAATTTGATTTCAAAAATTGGTCAATTCATTAAAATATAAAAACAACAAAGAATCACTTGCATGCATCATAGTCTCGCATCATTATCTTTCAACTAGGCACATAAGTGCATGCCATCCAAAGATGATCCACACAGGAACCGAACCAAGGAAGCACTCCTCTTGCTTGCTTGATTCCTTCTAGTAGCCTTTCTTCCTTCAATAGCCTTTTCTCCATTCTAGGACCTTTTTCCTTTTCAAAAGTAAGTAACTTTTTGAAATTCTTTTACTATCATATTATTCTTTTTAATTCTTTTCCTAAGTTCATATCTTAAAATGGCAAACTTGGCTTAAAATAAAAGATTTATCCTAACAAGAGAAGGAAGAGAATTATCAAGATAATTTTTCAGATGCATTAGCTTCAATCACCAAAGCCTTTAAATAGGAAGAGAAAAGGTGCCTAATGAAAGAAAAGTGCCCTAAAAGCAAATCTTTGTAAGAGCATTTTTGTAATCTTTCAACTCTTGTATGACATTATTATATTAAATAAAGGCATTTTGTTTCATCATAATACTATCTTATTTAAAGATCATGATGAATCCCATAGGTTAGGGCAAAGGAGTTAAGGTTATGATGGAGATCATAATGGTGAGACCTATGTTCCTATAAACCCTAATCTAAAATATTCCTAGTCGTTGGATTATCGATTTGGGGATCGATGTTTCCGGAAAGACTAGCTTGTCCTATGTATGCTCGATGAAGAGAGTGGTTGGTCTCACATCTACTTGTATAAAGACACTAATACAAGGATAAGGATGCTCATTAGGGTATGATCCACTAAACTGATCTGATAAGAGAACATCAAATGGAAGTCTAACTTGTCAAAGAAATGTTCTCTATGTGGGAGTTGTGCAAGTGATCTTTAGATCCGAGGTCACCATTATTTTTTATGCACACTAAGCCATGTTTTGGTTCAACTCACTCACGATATTGAGTCATGTACGGGGTGTTCTTGGATATGGTGGAAGGTGTATGAAGGATGTGAGTGGACCAACAAGGAATCAATCATTCATAGTAAGAGGAATTATTATCCCAAGTAATCTCTTCGATTGATGACAAAAAAAATCTTTGATCAAAGCAAGATGAGATTAGAAGTGGTTTCTAATCAATCATCAGTAGAGTCATTATTATCGAATTAAGATTCAAAAGACTAAGTTCTTGGGTTTGATATTTATCCATGCCCATCACTTAATCGGGATAAAGGGAGATCGAAAGATTGATCTGCATGGTAACTTTCCATTAAAGGGTATTTTGGTACTTTCCATCAAATTCTTCATCTTCCGAGTAGGCATGACACGTTGCTAGATATCAATCATGTCTTGTGGGTTTTCATGAATCAATTGGATTGAATTCATGAGTCACCTCGAAAGCTAGTTCGAATTGGCAACTTAGGTCAGCTCAATTTGACCTAAATAGGTCAATTGGGTTTGATTGGATTGAATCAGCTTAGACTTAGATCTACTACTAACTAGATGTAAAACCCAAAGGGTCACATATATTAGGGAATTGACTTAGGAAGTCAATTGACATTTAATTAGGGTAATCGGATCCTAATTGGTCAGCTAGATTGCACACTAGCATGTGTAGGTTGACCTAATCTCCTAACCCAATTGAATTGGGTCTAAAAGGATGCTAAATGGACTAACCAATTTATCAGAGACCCAAATTGGGTTGTTTCCTAAGTGGGGCAAATTTATCAAATTTTATTTGATATTTATTGGACATATTATGCGCCATATATCAAGAGTCCAAATACATTGGGACTCTTGGCACCAAAATGGGTGCTCGGCAAATAAATGGACGTAGAAGGACCAAGAGTCCTGCCTGATAATCATTGATACAATGATAAAGTACTTTAAATTTTCTATCATTTGACACTCATTTTGCATAGCCTTTGATTAGGTCAAATATGTGAATGGCGTGGAGAAAGGTGGCGCGCAAAGTGAAGAGTCATGACTTTTCACATTGGCGTGCAGAACTTTGGCACTTAGAAAGGATAAAAGTCCTTCTGCCTATCAATTGCTATAACCGAATAAATCCCAAGGGACTTTTTCCTCATCTCCATGCCCTCTCATGTGGGTTTTGACCAATCAACATATATGAAATTCAGTGAGATGGTGGTTGCCGCAAATGAAGAGTTGTGACTCTTCATTTTGTGCAAAATCATAAGCAGAGTCCTTCTACTTTAAGCTAGTCACATATCACCGATATTTTCTTATGAAAATCCATGTCCCTTGACCCTCTTAAAACTGATATTTGACATGTGTCAAAAGGATAAGTTGGAGGATAAAAATTATGGGACTGATATATGGTAGTTGGCACAGAAAAGTCATGGCTTTTCATTTATAAGACTCCTTCTAATTGAAGGGTCTTATATAATCTATTGAATGACAGATCAAGGGGTTGATGAAGAGTCTTATCTGGTGCCTCTCCTTCTCTTGTAAAAAGCCATCGGTGTTTAGGCCGATGGTATCATAAAAATTCTTTGTTGATCCCGTAAGTGATTTTGAGGATAACCAAACATTGGAGCATGTATATTTATTTCTAACAACTCTTCAAGTGTTTTACAAGTTTTTGTAGGATGATTTAATTGTTCAAACTTCAACTCCTACATCTTTGGTTCTTGCTTGAGTTGTGCTATAATTTGATTCTGTAAAGAAGAACCCAATGATAAAGTGAAGAATAAAATCTATAAAAAGGGTTACTTTTGTGTGTGCATGTGCATTAGAATTATTTCGAGTTAGTTTGCTTGAAAAATATAAGAGAGTTGGTGAGAGTTTTCTTTGAGTTCAATTGTAAAAATTAGGAAGAAGTTACTCGAGCCGACCTAGCATGTTGAAGAGCCGACTCCACTTCATGGCACGCAGCAAGGATTTTGGTATGCAGCAATCCAAGCCGACTCCAGTGAATCCGAGTCAACTCCAGTGAATCCGAGTCAACTCCAGTGAATCCGAGTTGACTGGAATATGTCTGAGCCAACTCTTCTAGAGTCTAGTTTTTGAAGATTTCTAAGAATAGCCAGGCAAGTCGACCCGAACCAGAAAGAGCCGACTCTGCCAGACCTAATTTTGAAGACCTGAGAAAGAGAGCCAACCTGAACTGCATCAAGCCGACTCTTCCAAAGTGATGATTTCACAACCTGAGAAGAAGAGCCAACCAAAGTTGAAAAGAGCTAACTTCTCGAGTTCATGTTTTTCAAAGACAGAAGTTCGAGCCAACCCGAGCTATCAAGAGCCGACTCGTCCAGAGTAAATTTTTGCACCTTGAGACAAAGAGTTGACTGAATTGAAGATTTGGCAACTCAACCTATTGACTCAAAGGATCTGAGTCGACTTGAAGGAATCCAAGCTGACACAAGTATCACTTTCAGGTATCCAACATCTAGTTCCAGAATTTCTTTTTGAATGCCAAAAAGTGCTCCAATGGTCACAAATCACTTTCCAATGGTCTATAATGGCTAGTACAGCCTTGGAGTAATGAAAGACCTTATATTTGAAGGATTTGAACTTCCTTAAAAAGAAGTATTAGAGAATTCTTCAAAGTTTTGAAAGCTTTATTGAAATCTTACCTACCAACAAGAACAAGAGCACAAGAGCATTCAATTCAGCCTTCAAGTCTTCACCAACTCTGATATGAAGCTTGAAGCAATTTGGAAAGAAGCCACTGAAGCAATTAAAGCTTATTCCAGTACAAGCCAAGTGGACTTCTATCAAGTTGCACCAGCAACTATCCGATAAATTAAGTTTATCATTTTCTGTTGCATTTATTTCAATTCATTTTATTGAATTATTGGGTTATTGGTGAGCCTAGTTGAAAAGCCAAATAGGTTCTTGGTGATCCTTGATTAAAAACTAAGTATTGAGTTCTTGGTGATCATTATAAATCCAAGTTAGCTTCTTGGTGATCCTATGAAAACCAAGTTGGGTTTCTTTGCTGAGATTGTTTAAAACCAAAGGATGTTGGGTTTTCTTTGATGATCCTATTAAAACTAAAGTGTAGAGATTTTGGATTGTGATCCTATAACATAATCATTCTGTATTCGGGTGTGAATATAATTAAAATCCCAAGTGATATCTTGGGTAGTGGATGTAGGAGCTGGGTTGCTCCGAACCACTATAATTTTTTTGTGTTTGTGTTGTGCTTATTTGACTCTATTTTGCTTCTGCAATTTATTATCTTGCCATAGCACCTAACACCTTCTAAAGGATTTTTAATTGCACATTATCTTGCATAATTTTTAAAATTCCCAATTCACCCCCCGCTTGGGTAGCCACTTGGGCAACAACTGGTATCAGAGCAGTTTCTCTAAATACATAAGAGTAAAGATTGATGGCTCATCCAATGAGTATGTCCTTGGGTGAAGGCTAATCAACTAATAGACCTCCACTCTTCACTGGCACAAATTATGCATACTGGAAAGTTAGAATGAAAATTTATATTCAAGCAGTTGATTTTTAGTTATGGAAGGTCATTCTAAAGGGTCCTTATATCTCCATGATTAAAATTAATGGAGTAGACATTTCAAAACCTGAAGAGGATTGGGACGAACATGACATGAAAATAGGTGAGCTAAATACCAAAGCAATGAATCTACTTTGTTGCAGTTTGAATAGTAATGAGTTTAATCGGATTTCTATTTGCTCTTCTGCAAAGAAAATTTGGGATAAACTCAAAGTGACCCATGAAGGAACTTCTCAAGTGAAGTCTTCTAAAATTAATCTTCTTGTGCATAGTTACGAATTATTCAAATTGGAACCAAATAAAACAATTTCTGCTATGTTCTTATGTTTTACTGATATTATTAATGGATTAAAAAGTCTTGGCAGGGTATATTCTAATACATATCTTGTACAGAAGATTCTAGGATCTCTTCTGGATAAATGGGATCCGAAAGTGACTACCATCCAAGAAGCAAAAGATTTGAATACCTTACTCCTGGATGAACTGCTAGGATCTCTCATCACTCAAGAACTGACCATGCAGCACCGAACTAAAGATGATCAAAAGGAGAAGAAATATATTGCCTTCAAAGCTGCTATGGATTCTAGAAAGGATGAAGAATAGGAAGAAGAATGCTCCTTTACTGAAAGCGACATGAAGACGAAGATGTTGCCATGGTCGTCAGGAAATTCAAAAAGTTCTTGAGAAGATGAAAAGGAAGAAATTTTATAAAACTCTACAAGAACAAAGAATTCAGTAAGGAGAAGGACAAGGAAAAGGAGAAAGAAAAAAAAGTGCCCACCTGCTATGAATGCAAAAAACCAGGGCACATCCGACCAGATTGTCGATTACTGAAAAAAGAATTTAAGAAAAAGAAAAAGAAAGCTATGGTAGCGACATGGAGTGACAGCAAAGCATCCTCATCTACTGAAGAAGAAGAGACCACAAAATCTGCAAATCTATGTCAGATGGGTATTAAAAATGAGGTATCATCCCCTGAGCTTCAAACTAAATCTACATATGATGAATTAAATTATGCATTTCATGATTTACTTATTGAATTCAAGAAAGCCGGGGATAAAATCAAATCCTTGAAGAAACAAAATGATGTTTTACTAAAAGACAAGGATAGAATTTTTGAAAAGAATAACATCTTGCAAAAAGAATTGAATATATTTTCTGATAATGTTATTACTTTGAAAAATGAGAAAAATGCTTTAAGTGAGACAAACAATGTTTTAGTTGTTGAAAATAATGATTTGAAAAAGGATGTTGAAAAGCATAAGCCATTAGTAGAAAAACTTACTTTGAGTTCTAATAAACTTGACCTAATTCTAAAAGAACAAAGAGATTCAAAAAGTAAAGCTGAAATTCGATTTAATGCTTTAAATGCCAAAGGGATTTCAGCAACAAAATTTTTATCGTCAAAAGCTTCAGCTTCAAATGCTAAATTTCAAAAACCTTTTCCATCGAATTCTTTTTTAAATTGCTTGAAGTATGTTCCAAATAATTCTATTCAAAAATCTTTCAAACCAAATATTTGTATTTTTGTATCTTTTAAAGCTTCAAAATATGCATCATTCAAAAATGATAAAATTGTTTATTATGCATGTCATAGATTTGGGCATAAATCTTATCAATGCAATTCATTAAAAAATACCAAAATTAATACATTGAAATATAGAACCATTTGGATTCCAAAAGGAACCAATTTTGCTAACCCGAAAGGACCTAAGTTAGCTTGGATACCTAAAATCACTCCTTGACTGTTTTGCAGAACTGTCTTGTAGCACACAAATTAAAGAAAAGATGGTATCTTGACAGTGACTGTTCAAGGCATATGACGGGTGACAAAGATCAGTTCATCACCCTACAAATGAAAGGAGGATTGGTTATTTTCGGAGATAATGGCAAGGAAAAAATAATCAGAATTGGTAAGATCAAAAAAATTCCCTGTACTTTTATTGAAGATGTGCTGCTAGAAGATAAATTGAAGCATAATTTATTGAGCATTAGTCAACTTTGTGATAAAGGCTTCAAGGTTACCTTGAATCTTTTGTGTATAGTAACTAACTCTCTTGATTCTAGAAACAAATTTATTGGTCATAGACTTGGAAACATCTATGTTGTAGATCTTAATGATATAGCCATGACTAGTAGTTCTAGTCTAGTAGCAATGAATGCTAAGGCCAAGGAATCATATTTATTATGGCATTGATGATTAGGTCATGCTCGCATGCATACAATTGCCAAATTAATTTCTAGGAATCTAGTTAGAGGTTTGCCAAACTTTAAAGTTGATCTTGATTATGTATGTGATGCTTGTCAATTAGACAAACAAAATAGGAGGAGTTTTAAATCAAAACTAGACCCCTTGAGCTACTTCACATGGACTTATTTGGACCAACAAGGATCACAAGCCTAACAGGTATGAATTATGGCCTTGTGATTGTAGATGACTTTTCTATATTCACATGGGTATTATTTATTGCACATAAGGATGAAACTTTTGATATATTTTGAAATTTTCATAAGAAAGTTTCAAATGAGAAAAATCTTTCTGTTATTTCTATAAGAAGTGATCATGGAACTGAATTTCAAAATCAATTTTTTGATGAATACTGCACTGAGCATGGCATTGATCACAACTTCTTCGCTTCTAGAACACCACAACAAAATGGTGTTGTAGAGAGAAAGAATAGGACTTTGAAAGAAATAACCTGAACCATATTGTATGAAAGAAATCTTCCAAGATACTTTTGGATAGAAGCGGAGAACACTGCTTGTTACATATTAAACTGAGTTTTAATTCGACCAATTTAAAAGAAAACCCCCTATGAGCTTTGGAATGGAAGAAAACTGAATATTAATTATTTTCATGTTTCTGGGTGTAAATGCTTTGTGTTAAATAATGGTAAAGATAACCTAGGAAAGTTAGATGCAAAATTTGATGAATCTATATTCCTTGGTTATTCCTTACATAGCAAAGCATATAAAGTGTTTAATAAAAGGACTCTTACTGTTGAAGAGTCAATTCATGTTGTTTTTGATGAAGCTAACCCCTCACCATCTAGAAAAGATGAGTGCATAGATAATGATGCAGGTACACTACAAAAGAAAATGGAAGATCTAAGCATTCAAGATAAGCCAACAGAAGATGGAAATGAAGTAGTAAGTAAGGATCATATTGATTTACCAAAGGAATGGAGGTATGTAACTTCACATCCAAAAGATTTAATTATTGGTGATCATTCTCATAGTGTTAGGACCAGGTCAGCACATAGAGATGCACATGACTACCTAGCCTGATCATAACTATTGAACCACATAGTTTAGAAGAGGCTGAAACTGATCAAAACTGAATGATGGCCATGCATGATGAATTAAACCAGTTTGAAAGGAATAATGTTTGGGCACTAGTTTGTAGACCTATATGCCATCCCATCATAGGAACCTGTTGCTCAGATATGGTGCCCAAGAGGGGGGGTGAATTGGGTCTTTTTTTTTAAAAAAAAAAAAAAGCAATATATGTGCTATCAATTTCAAATGTGAAGAGTGATAGTGCTCAAGTAATTGTGCAACGGAAGCAATGAAAGATAACAACAATTAAAGAGCAATAGAGAGTAAAGCAATGCAAACACACAAAACATATAGTGGTTCAGTGCACCTAGCACCTACATCCACTCCCCAAGCTCCACTTGGGAATTTCCACTATAATCTTCTCTAGATTATAGCCGACTTGTTTTACAAGGCTCACAAGTCAAAACCTAAGTTGGTTTTGTTACCTAGGCTCACCAACAAACCTTACACACTTATTTTGGCTTCAGGCTTACAAGCAACCCTAGTTAGTTTTATCAATTGGCTCACCAACAAACCTCACACTAGTTTCAAATTCCCTTGAAACGAGGCTAGCACAAATAGAGTATGAATACAATGAATAAAAACAAGACAAACTCCTTTTTGAGCAAAAAATAATTCGATGTAGCTCTTATTGGAGACTCTTTAAGTCTTCCTCTTGGAATCTTGGACCTCACTAAATGCCAAAGACTTGAAAGCTGGATTCCTCAAAAATGGAAAGCTTTTGGCTAAGGAATCTCTTGGATTTTCTCTCTTTTTGGCTTAGGATTGATTGAAAGCTTTGTACTTTTACTCTCTTCTTTTTCACTTTTTCTCCTTTATTTTTTTGAAGTTAGGTGGAGGTTAAATACTTCATTCAAGCTGAAACAACTCCACAAGATCGTTAGAATAAAAAATATGGCCGTTTATGGCCGTTAGAAATCAAATCAAAAGTTCAGAAAAACTAGCCGTTATGCCATGTGTCGACCTCTGGGTCAAGTGTCGACCTCATGAGTCGACCTCCAGTTTATCTTAGGCAAAAATCCAGAAAACTATAGTTCTACCCAGTTTGAATTCTCAAGCGATGAGTCGACCTCTGGTGTCGACCTCTAGACAGGTGTCGACCTCAGGTGGTGACCTTTGAAGCGTGCCACTAAAATTTTGCCGTGCCGGCCTTGCTGAACTTTTCTTTTCTTCATGAGTCGACCTCTGTGGGTCGACCTTTGGCAAGGTGTCGACCTCTGGCGATCGACCTTTGGTTTGTAATTTTTTGAAACTCTGGAGAGGTGCGTGCCATGCTTGAGTTTCTCTAGGCCTTTATTTCTTTTATCAATTACTTCTTAATATGAAGGTCCAATATGAGAAATCTGATCTTGTTTAAGGTAGAAGAGCTCTTTCCCAAATCAAGCAAGCTTGGTTTCATCATTGTGCTCTTGATACTCTTTTTGAATAACCTAAGGCCTGAAACTTTATCTTGAAATGAAACATTAGTCCAAACATATACTCAACCTTTTGTTAATCATCAAAACTAAGGAGCCAAAGCCAACAATCTCCCCCTTTTTGATGATGACAAAACCTTGAGTATATATGCAATTAAGTCCAAAAGCAAAATATAGCATTAAAAAATTTTCAAAGAAACCTCACATATATGAGTATATCATAAAAATTTACTTTTCATCTACTCTCCCTTTTTTGTGAAAACATTCTCATGAGTCAAAAAGTTAAGAACCATACAAGCTTTACTCTTCTCTATGAAAGAGTCATAAGAACCATATATACTTTACTATACTCCCCCTTTTTGTCAAGAATCAAAAAGTGCATTCTTTGTAGTAAAAGATATACTAAAGAAAATTATGTTCCATAAAATACTAAGAGCTCCCCCTCAATTTGTGCATTCGATATAGCAAAGACATTCTAACTTGAGGGTTTAAAAAGATAAATGCTAAGAGTTGGCATCAGATAGTAAAATACCATAATGTAGAAAAATATATAAATGAATGTATTCAGTTACAAAATTGCTTACATAGTAAGCATAAAACACTGATACATCAGCACATACAAAGCAAACTAGTACCTCAGTAAACATCATATATCAAGCAAATCTATGAGGCTACTCCTCATCAGAAGGTACATCAAAAGAGATAGGAGCTGAGATCCTAGATGAGGATTTTGGAGTCCTATGAGTGAGACTCCGAAGGTGTCCTAACAGAAGTAGTAGAAGTAGGAATAGGTGGATCAGTATGCTGAGTAGACTAAGCTGGAGTGTGCCTGTTGAAAAGCTCATAAGCAGTGGGATCATCAATATCAGTCTCTGTATGCTCATCTCTATCATCTGGAATGCCTGTAATAGACTCAAAGAGTGACTCAGTAATCTCAGTATCTACTAGCACATCTGTAGCTGGAGGATCAGTACTAGGAAGATCAGTAGAAGGAGGATCAACAGAAGGGGGAATCTCTGGAATCGGATCAGCAGGTGGAACATCAGAGCTACCTGCTCCAGGCTGATCTCCATCATTGTCACTATAGCCACTGGAGTCATCATCATCATCATCATCAGAATGTGGAGGAGGCACTATCGGATCTAGAGTCCCTGGTGGCAATGCCAATCTCAGTAAGCTGAGGATCGATCGGAATCCTACATCGACAGTAGCTGAGAGAGCTCCAATGCGTATGTCTGTGAGGATCTGCAGACCATGTAGCTCCTGTCGTACACCAGCAATCTCTGTCCGGACCTCTGAAATGTGATCAGTCACTCTCTGCTCAAAGTCCGATGTGCTCGCTGTAGTCCTCTGTGGTATAGCAGTAGCAGAATGTGCTGGAGCTGATGAGGGTGGTGGCGTGAATGGCTCAGGCTCCGCAATCTCTGACTCTGGTGCTGGACGAGGAGGTGTACCATGATCAGTAGGCTCTAAAGGCCCTGCCACAGCTGCTCGAATCTCCTCCTCATCTGGCTCCTGGCCAGACTCCCGTCGCACCCAACGATCACCAATCAGTCGAAATCCCATCCTATGCACGGATTTCTCTCCGTATGAGTCAGTATGCTGCAGCTGACTGAAGGGTATACCATCAAATGATACTCCATACTCCCTGAATAACTATGTCAGCCCCATGCCATATGGCTGAACTAGTCTCCTATGAGATGCTGCCTCTCCCATCTGCTGAAGCATGATCCTGGGAAGGTTGATGGGAGTCCGCTGTCTCAGGGACACCATCAACACTAGCTCACGCTCAGTAATAAAGTCGAACCTCCCGCTCTTTGGAATCAAGATGCGGGCGATGATATGATGCAGCACTCTCATCTCCAATGATAGCTTGTTAGCGGCTACTATGGAAATGCCGCTAACATCCTCGCGCTCTAAGATACATCTGAAGGTGCGCTCTCGGTCGCTGATAGTAGTGGCGGCTGTGCCATGAAGTGGAATCCTCCAAACACGACTGATGACCTCCGGTGTCACTGGAATCTCGATCCCATGAACAGTAGCAGACCATCCAATGCCATCAGTGGCCATGGATGCATAGAACTCCCTGATGAGGTCTAGGTAGAATCTCTCAATCATCATGCAGAAGTGAACCAGACCTGCATCTCTCAGTACATATCCTATAAAAAAGTGATGCTGATCCCAGAAGGGTATATCCACACGTCTCCCGCTCGCAATGCTCTTTCGTACTAAGCTGGCTGGCACTAGTGCAGGTTCCTCTGGGGATGGCTCATGCTCATTCTGGCCTTTCTTCGTCGCTCTGTACTACCTTGGCCTTGTTTCATTTTCCTTTTCCTTACAGCCAACTGCTTCCTTGGACCCATATGGATGAAAGATGGTAATTTAGGGAGAAGAAGGATAATGCAGTGCTAAGAAAAAGAAGAACCAAGAATTTGGAGAGGAGAAAAGGAATTCACGGTTGAGCAAATGAAGGAACCGTGAAAAGGTAGGTGAGGGTTTATGAAATTGAAAAAAAAAGAGCAAATAGAGGAAATGCATGAAATGGAGGGAAGAAATGTGTGTTTTCAATCGAATATCAATCGATAATTGAGGGTAAATAGAGGCAAAAACCTACGGTTGCCCAAAAATGAAGAACACGGTAAAAACTTGTTCGGTCCAAGAGAAACGGTGAGGGGAGGAGAAGATTACCTAAAAAGATGAGGGAGAGGGTTGGAAATCCACTATTCAGAGCTTAGGAACGTTGGAGGGGGACCACACGAAGGAGAAAAAGAAAAGAAATGGAGGAAATAGGGCTCGCGGACGGGTTTCAAAAGTAGGTTTTCCGACCAAGTGTCGACCTCTCAAAAATTTCAGGGGTCGACCCCAAGTGTCGACCTCCGAAATTTTAAGTGTCGACCTCCGAAAATAAACTAGTCAAAATAAAATTTGGTAAAATAAAAAAAAATTGATAAAATTTAGAATGAATTCTTAGAGAAGCTTTAAATATATTTGAGAATTTATAAATCATTTTTGAGGAATTTTGAAGGAAATTGAAGAGTTTCAAGCAAAAGGGTCAATGACTCCCAATTCTCTTCTGATCATGCAAAATCTATCTTCATTCAATGGTTTTGTGAATATATCAGCCAATTGATAATCAGTACAAATAAATTCTAACAACACATTAGAGTTTTGAACGCGATCTCTTATGAAGTGATGTCTTATTTCAATATGTTTGCTTCTTGAATGTTGTACAGGATTTTTCCTTAAATTGATTGCACTAGTATTATCACATCTTATGGGTGTCTTAGTTAGTTTGATACCAAAGTCCTCAAGTTGTTGTTTGATCCATAGAATCTGAGCACAACAGCTTCCGGCTGCTATATATTTGGCTTCCACCGTAGATAGAGCAACCGAATTCTATTTCTTGCTGCTCCATGAAATCAAATTAACTCCTAGGAATTGACAAGATCCACTAGTACTTTTACGATCAAGTTTACACCCAGCAAAATCAGCATCAGAATAAGCAACCAATTCATATGATGACTCTCTAGAGTACTAAAGACCAATTTCAATTGACCCAGATAAGTATCTAAATAAACGTTTTACAGCTAAGAGATGTGATTCTTTAGGAGCAGACTGAAAACGTGCACACATACAAACACTAAACATTATATCTGGTCTACTGGCAGTTAGATATAGCAATGAACCAATCATGCCTCTATATAATTTTAGGTCTACTGATTTACCACATTCATCTTTGTCTAATTTACATGAAGAGCTCATAGGGGTACCTATTGGTTTGGTAGTCTCCATCCCAAACTTTTTCAATATTTTCCTTGTGTACTTGGCTTGGTTGATGAATATCCCTTCTTTGGTTTGCTTAATTTGGAGTCCGAGGAAGAAGTTGAGTTCTCCCATCATGCTCATCTCGAACTCACTCTGCATTAACTTTGCAAACTCTTGACAAAGACATTCGTTAGTAGCACCAAAAATAATATCATCTACATAGATGTGCACTACTAAGAGATCATCATTTTTCTTTTTCAAAAACAATGTATTATCTACATTACCTCTAGAAAAATCATTCTTCATCAAAAATGAACTTAATCTATCATACCAAGCTCTAGGAGCTTGCTTTAAACCATACAATACTTTATACAATTTAAAAACATGGTTAGGAAATTCATGATTTTCAAAACCAGGAGGTTGTTCAACATAAACTTCCTCTTCAATAAATCCATTTAAAAAGGCACTTTTAACATCCATTTGAAATAACTTGAAATCCATAAAACAAGCAAAAGCAAGTAAAAGTCTAATTGCTTCCAACCTAGCAACAGGAACAAAGGTTTCATCAAAGTCAATCCCTTCTTCCTGGTTGTAGCCTTTAGCAACAAGTCTAGCTTTGTTTCTAGTTACAATACCATGTTCATCAAGTTTATTTCTAAAAACTCATTTTGTGCCAATTACAGAAACATTAGGGGGTCTTTCAGTTAAAGTCCAAACGTTATTTCTTTTAAATTGATTTAGTTCATCTTGCATGGCATTAATCTAGTTACAATCTTTTTCATCTTCTTCAATTGACTTAGGCTCTATTTGAGAAACAAAAGCTAAATAATCATAAACATTTCTGATAGAAGAGCGTGTACTTACTCCCTTTGACGGATCACCAATAATTAGCTCTTTGGGGTGTCCGTGTGCATACCTCCACTCTTTAGGTAAAGGTTTTGGTGAAGTTGCATTGATCTCTTGATTTGATCTTTATTTTCTTGATCATCATCTCCTTTGGGCACATCTTCATTGATTGTCAATTGTTCAAGCTTCTTTGTACCTGTTTCATCATCAATAGAATCTTCTTTTCTAGAAGATTTTTCGTTAGTTTCATCAAACACTACATGAATTGATTCTTTAACTAGAAGAGTTCTTCTGTTGAAGACCCTGTATGCCTTGCTAGAAGTAGAGTATCCTAAGAAGATACCCTTATCTGACTTGGCATCAAATTTTTTGATATTGTCTTTGCCATTGTTTAATATGAAACAGCGGCAACCAAATACACGAAAAAATTTAAGATTAGGTTTTCGATTTTTCCAATGCTCATATGGTGTTTTCTTCAAAATAGGTTGAATTAAAACACGATTTAAAATATAACAGGAAGTATTAATGGATTCTGTCCAAAAATATCTAGGTAAATCATTTTCGCAAAGCATTGTGCGTGCCATTTCTTCAAGAGTCCTGTTTTTTCTTTCTACCACCCCATTTTGTTGAGGTGTCCTAGGTGCAGAAAAATTATGACTAATGACATTATCATTACAAAAAACTTCAAAATCATGATTGTCAAATTCAGTTCAATGATCACTATGCAAAGAAACAATAGTGAGATCTTTTTCGTTTGAAACCCTTTTATGAAATTTAACAAAAGCTGAAAACGTTTCATCTTTATGAGCTAAAAACATTATCCAAGTAAATCGTGAGTAATCATCTACAATTACTAGCCCATATTTCTTACCTCCCAAACTAGTTGTTCTGGTTGGTCCAAAGAGGTCCATATGCAATAATTCAAGGGGTCTAGTAGTAGATACTACTCTTTTAGGTTTGAAAGTAGATTTAGTTTGTTTTCCAAATTGACATGCTGCACAAATCTTATCTTTTTCAAATGTGAGTTTTGGTAATTCTTTTACAAGATTCTTTTTGCTTAATTTTGAAATCAAATACATACTAGCATGCCCTAGCCTACGATGCCAAAGCCAACTAGTTTCACTTGCCTTGGCTTCCCTAGCCACTAAGCATTGACCACTTTCCATGGCTAGATCATCAAGATCAACCATGTAAATATTTCCATGCCTATGACCAGTGAACTTGATGCCATTGACATCTAGACTAGACACCATGCACAAAGATGTTTCAAAAATTACTTTAAAACCCTTATCACAAAACTGACTAATGCTGAAAAGATTATGCTTCAAGCCATCAACAAATAATTCATTATCTACATAAGCATTAGGGGTGATATGTTTTTTACCAATTCCGACAATTTTACCTTTTCGATTATCACCAAAAGTAATATTTCCACCATTTATAGCTACTAGTGATGAGAATTGCTTCACATCCCTAGTCATGTGCCTTGAGTAACCACTGTCCAGATACCACATTCTTCTTTTATTTTTGGTTGCAAGACACACCTCATCATCTTCATTGGCCATGAAACACAGGTTGGTGACTTCCTGCTGCTCTTCATCACTGCTGGAGTCCTCACTCTCACTCCAAGAAGCCATCATGGCTTTCTTTCTCAACATCCTTTGACTCTTTTTAAGCAAAGGGCAATCCATTATATAATGTCCAGGCTTCTTGCACTCGAAGCAGATGGGTGGATCCCTTTCTTTTTCTTTCTCTTTATCTTTATTGTAATCACTTTTTTGTAGCCTTTTCTTGTAGAAGCCCTTCTTCTTTCTCCTGAATCTTCTAAATTTTCTTATAATGAGGGCTATCTCATCATCATCAGCTTCTTCTTCTGATTCATCACTTGACTCTTCCTTTGTAGTGGACTTGAAAGCTATGGCTTTCTTTTTCTTGTCATTGTCCGCTGTCTTCTGTTTTAGTGAAAGCTCATAAGTCATCAGTGATCCAAGAAGCTGCTTAAGAGGTAGAGTATTGATATCCTTAGCTTCTTCTATGGCCGTTAGTTTCGCATCCCATGAAGCCAGAAGAGACCTGAGAAGTTTGTTAACAAGTTCACCATTAGATATAATCTTTCCCAAACTCCTCATACCATTTACTATATTGGTAAATCTAGTATACATCTCACTAATACTTTCAGTTGGTTCCATCCTGAACATCTCATACGTATAAATGAGCATGTTCACCTTTATGGTCTTCACTAGGTGTGTACCCTCATGGGTAACCTCAAGTGTATCCCAAATTTCTTTGGTGGAAATACAATTTGATATTCTATTAAATTCACTTGGGTCAAGTGCACAGAATAGCATATTCATCGCCTTTACATTTAACTCAGCTTGTTTGATGTCATTGTCATCCAATTCTTCTTCAGATTTTGGGGTGATAATGCCATTAACCAAGTGAGTGGGCTGATGAGGCCCTTTAGTAATTAGTCTCCATATATTATAATCTACAGCTTGTAAATAAATGCGCATACGAGTTTTCCAGTATGTGTAGTTTGTGCCATTAAAGAAAGGATGGCGATTTGATGCTTGACCTTCAACTACACCCATTCCAATTGGGGCGGCCATGATCTTTCACTCAAGATCGTTGGACCTACAAGAGAGTACCGGTGCTTTGATACCACTTGTTGCCCAGACATGGTGCCCAAGGGGGGGGTGAATTGGATCTTTTTTTTTTAAAAAAAAAAGCAATATATGTGCTATCAATTTCAAATGTGAAGAGTGATAGTGCTCAAGTAATTGTGCAACGGAAGCAATGAAAGATAACAACAACTAAAGAGCAATAGAGAGTAAAGCAATGCAAACACACAAAACGTATAGTGGTTCGGCGCACCTAGCACCTACATCCACTCCCCAAGCTCCACTTGAGAATTTCCTCTATAATCTTCCCTGGATTATAGCTGACTTGTTTTACAAGGCTCATAAGTCAAAACCTAAGTTGGTTTTGTTACCTAGGCTCACCAACAAACCTTACACACTTGTTTTGGCTTCGGGCTTACAAGCGACCCTAGTTCGTTTTATCAATTGGCTCACCAACAAACCTCACACTAGTTTCAAATTCCCTTGAAACTAGGCTAGCAAAAATAGAGTATGAATACAATGAATAAAAACAAGACAAACTCCTTTTTGAGCAAAAAACAATTTGATGTAGCTCTTGTTGGAGACTCTTCAAGTCTTCCTCTTGGAATCTTGGACCTCACTAAATGCCAAAGACTTGAAAGCTGGATTCCTCAAAAATGGAAAGCTTTTGGCTAAGGAATCTCTTGGATTTTCTCTCTTTTTGGCTTAGGATTGATTGAAAGCTTTGTACTTTTACTCTCTTCTTTTTAACTTTTTCTCCTTTACTTTTTTGAAGTTAGGTGGAGGTTAAATACTTCATTCAAGATGAAACAACTCCACAAGACCGTTAGAATAAAAATTATGGCCGTTTATGGCCGTTAGAAATCAAATCAAAAGTTCAGAAAAACTAGCCGTTATGCCATGTGTCGACTTCATGAGTCGACCTCTGGGTCAAGTGTCGACCTCATGAGTCGACCTCCAGTTTATCTTAGGCAAAAATCCAGAAAACTATAGTTCTGCCCAGTTTGAATTCTCAGGCGATGAGTCGACCTCTGGTGTCGACCTCTAGACAGGTGTCGACCTTAGGTGGTGACCTTTGAAGCGTGCCATTGAAATTTTTCCGTGCCGGTCTTGCTGAACTTTTCTTTTCTTCATGAGTCGACCTCTGTGGGTCGACCTTTGGCAAGGTGTCGACCTCTGGAGGTCGACCTCTGGTCTGAAATTTTCTGAAACTCTGGAGAGGTGCATTCCATGTTTGAGTTTCTCTAGGCCTTTGTTTCTTTTGTCAATTACTTCTTAATATGAAGGTCCAATATGAAAAATTTGATCTTGTTTAAGGTAGAAAAGCTCTTTCCCAAATCAAGCAAGCTTGGTTTCATCATTGTACTCTTGATACTCTTTTTGAATAACCTAAGGCCTGAAACTTTATCTTGAAATGAAACATTAGTCCAAACATATACTCAACCTTTTGTTAATCATCAAAACTAAGGAGCCAAAGCCAACAGAACCAAATGGGTCTATAGAAACAAACTAGATGAGAATGGTAAGATTATAAGAAATAAGGTAAGGATGGTAGCAAAAGGGTACAATCAAGAAGAGGGCATTGATTTTGATGAAACATATGCTCCTGTAGCAAGACTTGAGGCCATTTGATTACTTCTTGCATTTGCTTGCTTCATGAATTTTAAGCTTTTTCAAATGGATGTTAAAAGTGCTTTTCTAAATGGATTTATTTCTGAATAAGTTTTTGTAGAACAGCCACCAGGTTTTGAAAATCATGCTTTTCCAAATCATGTGTTTAAATTGAACAAAGCTTTATATGGTTTAAAACAAGCACCTAGGTCCTGGTATGATAGACTAAGCAAATTTTTACTTGAAAATGATTTTAAAAGAGGAAATTGATGCCGGACTAATATGCATGCAATTCTTTTTGTATGTTTTATATGTGTGGTTAGGTGATTAATTCTCGAATTTCGGATCAAAATTAGTTGTAGGGAATTTTATATGAATTTTTGAAGCCGAGCATGCAGATTAGAACCTAGAAAAGTACTAAAGAAGGATCGCCAGGGCTGAGAAGCCTCGGTTAGGGCGAGTTCTCCTACAATATAAAGACTAGAGGTAGAGGGGGTGTACCTGACAACATCTGAAGCACCCGGTGAAGATCACAGTGAAGGGATCTCTCGTTTCTCAACGGATGCGGCCTGGAAAATCGAGCCAAAGACCCGCGGATACTCGACTTTCTGCTTGGTGGTTCGATTGAGGCTTGGCTGGAGTTATTGGATTCGTAGGAACTCGGGGACCTGTAAACGACCTGTCAGGGGTTAGAAAACTCAAAGAAAATAAAAAAAACAAAGGAAAATAGCAAAGGGAAGAAAGTCTTGGAGGGGGCTGGAAGGATGGTTGGTGGCAGGAAGATGGTTGCAAACACCAGGAAGAAGAACTCTCAAACCCCTTTATGCACACAGCAGGGTAATCACACAAAATAATAGAAGAACTCAAGGTTTATTTCATATATCAAAATATCCCTTCATATAACAGGCTAGGGTTCTTTAAATAGACCCTTAACCTTGGGCTCCAAGTAAGGGCACATAAGTCTTTATATAAGAATCCTTTTCCCTCTTAAACCCTAGCTAGAAAATAAGGAAACATTAGGTAGAAAAATCCCTAAAAATTCTCTTGAATTGGCCAACACTCCAAGGATGCCTAGGGGGGCATGTTGGGCTTCTAGGAGCAGCAAGAGGCTGGCCCAAAGGGGCTCGGGTGCATGGGTTTGGGCCTTTGGATGCTGGGGTGGCCCGGTAGCCAGGTAGCAGGAATATTCCCTGGTATCTTGCTTCTTACGGGCTTGGGCTTGGTGCCTGGGCTTGATTTCTTTGTGCTAGGATGCAGATGGACCTCTAAAATCATGGATGCCTTGGTATATGAATATATCTTGGCATCTGCAAGGGAATCTGGGCATCTGGAGGGCATCTGCAAGGAATCAGGGTTTTCTGAATTTTTCTTCCTTGGGTCTTCAAATCTTCAAGCTGGGTTGGACTTGGGCTATACTTCCATGTCTTCAATCTGGATGGACTTGGTCTTCACTTGTATGATGTGGTCTTGAGTCTTCAATATGGTTGAATAGGACTTAAAAAAAAAAATTAGCTCAACATGAGCTGACTAACACTGGACTGAACTAGCTCAACATGAGCTGACTAGTACAGAACTGAAATTCAAAAGACTCAAATAACAACTAAAACGGACTTAGATGGGCTAAGCCCTTATTACAGATGGACTCATAAATTATTGATCAATTCACAGAGGGCTGAAAAGCCTTTGCCTTATTCCGGTGCCTCTGGTGTCCCCACCAGAAATGCTGACAAAACTCTTTTTATTAAAGATAAAGAGAATGATATGTTAGTTGTACAAATTTACGTTGATGACATAATATTTGGTGCAACTAATGAAAATCTTTATGGAGAATTTGCTGAGTTGATGCAGGGTGAGTTTGAAATGAGTCTTATGGGTAAACTCAACTACTTCCTTGGATTACAAGGAAAACAAATGAAGGAAGGAATCTTTGTAAGCCAAGCCAAGTGGTGGGGGCACCAGGCTTAGAAAGAAAAAGCTTCAACTAATACCAAGTTTTTTATGGATTGAGTCTAGGAACTCAAGTCTTGTATGAGTCCTATATGTTTATTGAGTCCTGTTTTATTTTTTTTTGGGATTTTATAGTTCAATTAAAATTCAATCAAGAGTTCAATTAGAGTCAATTAGGCTTTGTACTGAGTCAAGTTCAAGAGCTACTTGAAATTGGGCCAGACCAGCTTTACTTGGAATGCCATATCATCATGGACCACCGGTGCCAACTCATCACCAGAGGACGTCACATCACCTTTGCCATGTCATCTCCAAGGGTCACCATGGAGAAGGATGCGCCATGTCACCATGCCATCTTGCCATGCCACATCATTGCCACCTCACCTGCCACATGGCATCATTCAAATTTTAAATTACATGAAAGCTACAAGTGGTCGACCAAGGAGTGTTTTCAAATTCAAAGGAGGTCGACCAACTCCATCCACAAATCATGTAACCAGCTCCACCAAATCATCCACCAAATCCTCCACATTTCATGTAACCCCCCCTAATATTTCTCCATGATATAGGGAATTTCAAATTGATTGAAAGGCCATTAAAAGCCTCTTGTACACCCATGGTAAAAAAGAAGCTTTTTGGATGAAATGAAATTTAAGTGAAGTAGTAGTTGAAGAAGGTATTTTTTTTGGTAGTATCCTCTTGTTTTCTTTGGGTGTGTTTGATTTTCTCTTCTCAAGCTTTCAAGTGTCCAACGCCAACATCCACCTCTAGGGATCCATGCCTCCATCGAAGTTTCCTTGCCTGTTTGGTTTCTTTGTTTTGATATCTTTCAAATTGGTCCCAATCTAACCCGTTCATTGTGCAGGATCCTTCTACGATTCGAAGTTCAAGAAAGGGTTCCCTTGCCAAAGATCAATGTTGAATGAAACTAGTTTCTTTGGAATGCCAATCTTCCACTTCAGGGCTAGTTCGTCTAAGAGCTTCAATAGATCTACCAGGGAGTGATCATCTTGGGTAAATAACACCTCGTAATCTCTTAAGTCTGAGTTATTGAAGATCGTTGCTAAGGTTTAAATTCAATATTCATTAGCCCTAATCTTCTCTAGGATTTAAATAACTACATCACGGCGTAAGTTCCAAATTTCAGTGTTCCTTCCATAGCTTTACCTTAGTACTTTTGATCTGAAATTTAGTACTTGTTAATAGGCTTCATTGCTCTCATTTCTCAATCCATCATTTAGATTGCATTCTCTTCATCGTGCCGCGTCAAATTGGTATTAGAGCATGGTTGCATTATGGTAGAATAGTTTTCTTTAAATCCAAGCAATATCTAAAATTCATGCCTCCTGAGCGGGTGTACTCCAGTACACTGTCACGACCTATGGGAATAATGAGCCCCTGGCCAGACGTGAATTTTTTAGATTGAAGTTTGGGTAAGCCATTGCACTTGTTTGATTAGGTTCTGTTTTTCTGAAAATTTGCATCTATTTAAGGTAATCCATCTACAGCTCCAAAGGAAAGTCACTAATTTTTTGTTAAAATATTTTTTCTCTTGTTCCTTTTTAAGTTAGTTATCACCATATTAAATTTCATCATCAGAAAAAAATCATAAAAAAAATGAAAATTTTTGAAGTTTGACACTATCATTAGGGTTCTGTTCTGTCCTTTTTATTTATCTTTATTTGTAGGATCTTCTTAGAGTAGTACAGATTTTAGTTTTAAAATTTCTTTTATTTGCATTGAAACATATAAGTTAGGAATCCTCTGTGAATTTTTCAAAATTTTTGGATATTTTTTTTCATCACGTTTTCCACACCACTTTCAAATTGCAACACACTTCTACAACACCTTTGCATTTCATTCATCTCATGAGAAATCAAATTAAGGGCATCAATTTGACATAGGGTCAGGGTTTCATCACCTATCCCTGGCCCAAAAAATTATCAACCAGTATATCGATCCCAGCCCATTAATTAAAATTGAGTAGAACGTTAATTGCCCTAGTGGGTTAGAGACACTAACAAGTTGGGTTCAGGTTAGGGTCAAGTTAACTGTGTCAGTTAATTGGTGTGTGCTTACTGGCTTGGTGTCTAGGATTGGTGCATCAAGGCTTGTGATTTGGTCTGCCTACCTGGCCAATCTTAGATTGGTGTCTAAGGTTGGCAATCAGGGACCTTCACACCCACCACCTACCTGGCTAAGTCCCATAAGTACTACTAGCTAGTTGGTTCACTTAATTAGACCTCTAATTTGTGCTCTAGGTCTAGGAAACCTTAGCTCGAGCTTGAGTCTACTTGCATGCATGAAAACTAGATCAGGAGCCTCATATTCACCAGTCCAGACCTAGTCCAGTGTAGCAATGGACCCGAATCTTGAAACCATGCTGAAAGGCCTAAATGATCTAATGGCCCAATTGAACCAAATGCTGGCTAAACAATTTTCCTTAGACCAACCAACTCCTACTATCCCATTAGCTCATATGAATGATAGGAGTAAGAACCCTGAAGTACAAGTTGAGTTCATGAATACTCAAGACTTAGGATATCCTCAAACTGAAGGGCTAGGGAAGGAAGAAGGCAAGTCTAAACCTAGTAAATATGTGTATGAGACTGACATAAGTTTAATAGATGAATATGAAGGGGAAGACTGTGAAGAGAACAACTTTAGTACCTTACCTGAGGAAACCTTTGGTAAAGAAAAGATTATTGAGCCTAGTCCTGAAATATCAGAACAACCAAATTTTAGTGAGGATTTGGTTTCCGTAATACAATGCCCTCAGGAAGAACCCAATACTTTAGCTTCGACACAAGAACTCCTTCAGTTACCTGAGAAGAACCCAATCATTATTTTAGAAGACTTTGCCGATGACCTTCAACTACTTAGAAGCATCCCGCCCGTAGATCAATATTCAAATCTTAAGGTCATCATGAGTAACCAAGGTCTGTTTCAAGATTCCCCTAAATTATCCCAAGACTCGGATTCCTATTTCCTGCCTTTCCTTAAGTCTTATCCTAATTTTAGAGCCATTAAGTTTCATTTTGATGAGATTACTAGGTTGCATGAGCCTTTAAAGCCTATTCCTTTTGCTACCTACTTTTGAAAAACCTTATGGCATTTGCTAGGAAACTATGGTAAATTCTCATGTGCATACCAGACCATGGTCAAACCTAGAGAGTCATTAATCTATTAGGTTTAGGCCCTAGAGAGTCCAATAAAATTCCTCTCAATAAGGATGCCTAGTTCAGTCTGCATTTCGTAAGTGATTATGTAAGTTTCTGAGTCTGCTGAGTCCTATGCATAGCATGTTGAGGATTTGCATCATGAAATAAATTTAAGCAATGAATCCTATAAACATAGGACTAATTCAAGAAAGAAAGTCAAGGAACTCTATGAGAGAGATCATGTTCCCATCTGGGACTTTCAAGAAACTACATACCCGTGGTGCAGGCCCCTTTAAAGTCCTAAAGAAGATTAGATCTAATGCTTACATATTGGAATTACCTTCAGACCTAGGTATCAACCGGACCTTCAATGTCTCAGACTTGATAGAATATAAGGAACCCATGATGATACGTAGTGAGCCTTTTGGGCCTGACCATATTTTTGAGAGTGAACCATTACCCGAGTATCCACAAACAACCATTCCTGAAAAATGAGAGAAAACTGAACAAATCCTGGATAATAAGATTTTCACTACTAGAAACAAGGATTACTATCGATATTTGGTCCGTTGGCGAGGGAGACCAAAATCTGACGACTCCTGAATTGCTAGAGAGGACCTGCAATGACTGGACGTGGACTTATTTGAACATAATCAAAGCCAGGCTGAACCATACTCGACAGGGTCAAGTTCCTCCCACCCGGAAGAATTGGTGGGGGCACCAAGCTCAGAAAGAAGAAGCTTCACCTAATACAAAGTTCTTTATGGATTGA
This sequence comes from Areca catechu, assembly GCA_021397845.1. Lineage (NCBI taxonomy): Eukaryota > Viridiplantae > Streptophyta > Magnoliopsida > Arecales > Arecaceae > Areca > Areca catechu. The sequence continues at coordinate 99,844,601 of CM038041.1, forward strand.
GACTAGGAACTCAAGTCTCGTATGAGTCCTATATATTTATTGAGTCCTGTTTTATTTTCTTTTGGGGTTTTAAAGTTCAATTAGTATTCAATCAAGAGTTCAATTAGAGTCAATTAGGCTTTGTACTGAGTCAAGTTCAAGAGCTACTTGAAATTGGGCCAGACCAGCTTTACTTGGAATGCCACATCATCATGGACCACCGGTGCCAACTCATCACCAGAGGACGTCACATCACCTTTGCCATGTCATCTCTAAGGGGTGCCATGGAGAAGGATGCGCCATGTCACCATGCCACCTTGCCATGCCACATCATTGCCACCTCACCTGCCACGTGGCATCATTCAAATTTTAAATTACATGAAAGCTACAAGTGGTCGACCAAGGAGTGTTTTCAAATTCAAAGGAGGTCGGCCAACTCCATCCATAAATCATGTAACTAGCTCCACCAAATCCTCCACCAAATCCTCCACATTTCATGTAACCCCCCTAATATTTCTCCATGATATGGGGAATTTCAAATTGATTGAAAGGCCATTAAAATCCTCTTGTACGCCCATGGTAAAAAAGAATCATTTTGGATGAAATGGAATTTAAGTGAAGTAGTAGTTGAAAAAGGTATTTTTTTTGGTAGTATCCTCTTGTTTTCTTTTTGTGTGTTTGATTTTCTCTTCTTAAGCTTTCAAGTGTCCAACGCCAACATCCACCTCTAGGGATCCATGCCTCCATCGAAGTTCCCTTGCCTGTTTGGTTTCTTTGTTTTGATATCTTTCAAATTGGTCCCAGTCTAACCCGTTCATTGTGCAGGATCCTTCTACGATTCGGAGTTCAAGAAAGGGTTCTCTTGCCAAAGATCAATGTTGAATGAAACTAGTTTCTTTGGAATGCCAATCTTCCACTTCAGGGCTAGTTCGTCTAAGAGCTTCAATGGATCTACCAGGGAGTGATCATCTTGGGTAAATAACACCTCCTAATCTCTTAAGTCTGAGTTATTGAAGTTCGTTGCTAAGGTTTAAATTCAATATTCATTAGCCCTAATCTTCTATAGGATTTAAATAACTACATCACGGCGTAAGTTCCAAATTTCAGTGCTCCTTCCATAGCTTTACCTTAGTACTTTTGATATAAAATTTAGTACCTGTTAATAGGCTTCATTTCTCTCATTTCTCAATCCATCATTTAGATTGCATTCTCTTCATCGTGCCACGTCACCAAGTATTTCAAAGAAATAATAAAGAAGTTTGGCATGGAGACAAGCAAAGAGGTTAACACACCCATGACCCCTATCTGTAGATTTGACGAAGATGAAAGTGGATCCAATGTTGACCAATAGCTTTATAAAGGTATGATCGGATCCCTATTATATTTGACAGCCAGTAGACATGATATCTTATATAGTGTATGTGTATGTGCTAGATTTCAATGTAATCATAAAGAAACACATATGCTCGCTGTTAAAAGAATCATCAAATATTTAAAAGGTACAAGTAACTTTGGTCTTTGGTATTCTAAAGAATCATCTTTGAATTTAATTGGATTTTCTGATGCTGACTATGCTGGTTGCAAAATTGATAGAAAATGCACTAGTGGTACTTGCCAATTTCTATGGTTGAATTTAATTTCATGGCACTATAAGAAGCAAAACTCTATAGCATTATCCATTGCTGAGGCAGAGTATGCTGCTGCTGGTTGTTGTCGTGCTCAAGTATTATGGATTAAACAACAGCTAGAAGACTTTGGTGTTACACAATCTAAAGTTCCAATTAAATGTGATAACATAAGTGCTATTAATTTTACAAAAAATCCTGTTCAGCATTCAAGAACTAAGTACATTGAAATTAGGCACCATTTCATTAAAGATCATGTATTGAATAATGATATTATACTTGAATTCGTGCCAACTGAAAACCAACTTGCTGACAATTTTACCAAATCTTTGAATTTTGATAGATTTGCAATGATTAGAAGTGAACTAGGGTTATGTGACCCACTCAAGAAACATTCCCAAAAGCATAAGGATAAATTATCTAGGTGACCTCCTTATCCAATTTTTTGTTAAAAAGTCCTTGATTGAAAGCCTAGAAAATCACTTTTGTGCTCCCTCTGCTCGAGTCGACTCGAGCAGATGACCTATTGGTCGAGCCGGCTCAAATGTCGAGCCATCTCTTTTTAGTTCAAGCCATAGGATTTTTCATTTCCATTTCTATTCTTTAACCCTACACTCATTCCCTCAGAAAAACATTTCAAAAATCTTCTTCCTTCCAAAAACTACTTCAGAACTCAAGTGTATTTGTGCAATGGCTCCAAAGAAGGCAGTAGGGCAGAAATCTCGACAGGAAACTAAAGCTGCTCTGCATGAAAGAAGAACAAAATTCAGAGAGGACAATGCTTCTCGAATTCTACCTTAATCTGATGAAGAACCAAGCCCCGTTTTACTAAGCCATTAGATTTCCTTGGGTATGTGACCTATTACTACTGGTAGAAGGATTTTGTTTTAGTACCTAAAGGAAATAGGATTTGTTATTGGGGATTTTATTGAAAATCAAGGTTGGAGAAACATGTGTTCCTTGGATATCAAAACCTACTCAAATCTGGTTAGAACCTTCTATGAAAATATGAGATTTGGAGAAAACTTTATTGAATCCTCGGTCAAAGGAAGAAGAATTATTATATCTACAGAAATCCTTGGAAATGTTCTAGAAATGCCTTTCGAGGGTACTGAATACTTGGTCTCAAAGGATAGAATGAAAGCTTTACAAACTGTATTGGAAAAGACTGAAGTTGATGAAATTGGAATTCTCAAGGCCAGCACATTATCCATTGAAATGAGAATACTTCACAGCTTTATTAGTAGGATCTTTCTACCCTGGACAGGCAGCTTTGATTGGGTAAGTGAGCGAGATCTTTGTTTCATGGAACTTCTGATAAATGGGGACAAAATTAACTACCAGCTATCATGATTAGTAAGATGAAAGAGGTAGTGAGAAAGTTGAAGGCATGTTTGCCTTACTGAATGGTCTTCACTCTTTTCTTCCATGGTGCAAACATTGACTTATCAGGAGAAGATAGTAAAACCCTCCTTCATATCGACACTTATACAACAAAAACTCTACAAAGGATGGGTTACTTGCTTTCAGAAAGAACTTGGAAAAAGAATTCTGATGCTCCAATGATTGAAGAAACTAAAGAAGTACAAGAGCAAGCTGAAATTGAGACTGGTGAAGGAACTTCAATTCAAATTCTAGAGTCACAGCCACAGCTAGGGTCTCCTATTCAGACAGACTTCGATGCTCCCTTTCCAGATGTTTCAGTGCCTAATATACCTCCTAGTACACCTATTTATAATCAGTCCACTAACATTCCTATTCATAGTCATGCTTCTACTACTCCTGTCGTGGATACTTCAATTTTGCAAGATTTTATTTCACAGCAGATGGGTAACTTGACTGAATCTATCAACTCCTCAATGGCTATAATGTTTGGTGAATTTTGTAAATCTATTGATGAGAGACTTAATCAATTTGGAGGGAAAAATGATAATCTGAGAAGCAGAATTGATACCCTTGAAACCTCCAAGACTACAACATATACAACTGAGACAGATCTACAACCAATTCTTCAACTAATTTCTTCAAGTTCTGAAACCATTAAAAGCTCAGTTACTCAAGTACTTGAAGCTTATATAGAAGAGGTCACCCTATTTTGGAGTTCCACGAGGCCACATCTAAGAGTCAGAGGCTGCTACATCAGCCCATTAGATTTTGTGTGACAACCCAGGATCCAAGATGCTTCTAGAAAACCTGATTCTTTCTAGATGTCCTTCAGATGCCCAGATCCTCCCCAGATGCCAGAGCTTATTTTTAAACTAGGGCATCCATGATTCTAGAGGTCCACCTATATCCCAGTCCAAAGAAAACAAGCCCAGGTGCCAAGCCCAAGCCCTTCAGAAGCAAGATTCCAGGGAATATTGCTACTACCAGGCTACTAGGCCATCCCAGCTTCCAAAGGCCCAGACCCATGCACCCAAGCCCCTTTGGGCCGGCCCTTTGCTGCTCCTAGAGGTCCAACACACCCCCCTAGGCATCCTTGAAGTTTTGACCACGTCCAAAGATGTTTGACCAAGTCCAAGTTGAAGAGAAGAAGGAGAAGACCAAGTTTATTCCTAACCTAGTTAGGATTTTAATCCTTTTAAACTTTGTAATTCTAACTTAGCTTGGAAAGGACTTGTATTCCAATTAGGAAGAGGACTTGTAACCTAAGTTTAACCATGGTTAGTGAGAGTATGGAAACTCTTTAAATACCCCACCCCTTCCCGTCTTGTAAACATCTCTTTCTTATGAATACAACTTGCTGAAATTTTGAGTTACTGCCTTGTGTTGGTGTTTTGTTTTGGTTCTTTGGTTTGTGTTCTTGTGCTTGGATGAATTCCTTGCTGCCCTATCATCCTTCCATGCCCTAAATCATTGCCATCCAAGCCTTCACATGTCCAAGGAGGAGTGCCCTAGGCGACCAAGCAAGGAGATCTTCAACAAGCTTCAAATAGCCCAGCTTCTAATCCCTAACCTGATTTATTCTAAACCTAGTTTCCTTTCTTTTTCTTTCTTGCTATTTTGATTGACCCTTGATGTTTTGCAAGATCCCTGAGGTGCTTCCCCTCTCCCGAGGAGGCCTTCTTTGCTGCCCGGAATGCTCAAATTTGCCATCAGATTCAAGGAAAATAAGGCTTCTTCTTCCAGCCTCCGATCAGAGTTGTGAGTGATCTCTTCTGTAATTGAATCTCAATCTCTGACTGGTAAGAAACCTTCCTTTCTTTTATTATCTAATTTTGATGAAGATAAACTATCATAAACCTGGAGTTTCTCAACTCTCAGGTTTTGGATATTCCATTGGTTTGCATGAGTATGTGTTGCCCATGTGGCTACCCAAGAGGGGGGTGAATTGGGAATTTAAAAAAAAATTAAAGCAAGTAATGTGCAATTCAAAATCCTTTGCAAGTGGTAGGTGCTGTGATAGAGTTATAAAATACAGAAGCTAAATAGAGTTGAGAAAGCACAACACAAACACACCAAATTTATAGTGGTTCAGAGCAACCCAGCTCCTACGTCCACTACCCAAGATACCACTTGGGATTTCCACTATCTTCACACCCGAATACAGTAGGATTGTTTTATAGGATCACAATCAAAAACCTCTACACTTTGGTTTTACGGGATCACCAAAGAAATCCAACACCTTTTGGTTTTAACAGGCTCACCAAAGAAACCTAACACCATTTGGTTTTAACAAGCTCACCAAGAACCTATTTTGTTTTTCAACCGAGCTACCAAAAACCCAAAAATTCAAAGATTGAATTGAAAATAAATGCAACAAAAATGGCAAACTCAGGTTGTCAGATAATTGCCGGTGCATCCACTTGAATGTTCTTGAATAAGCTTTAATTACTTCAGTGGCTTCTTCCCAAAAATTGCTTCAAGCTTTAGATTGGAGCTGATGAAGACTTGAAAGCTTGACTTGAATGCTCTTGCGCTCTTGTACTGTTGGTTGGTAGGATATTCAATGAATCTCTCTCTTCTTTGAAGAACTCTCTTATTGATTGCTTTAAGGTAGTTCAAATCCTTCAAATTTAAAGTCTTCCATCATCCTAAGATAGTTCTAGCCATTGTAGACCATTGGGGAATGATTTGTGATCGTTGGAGCACCTTTTAGCATTCAAAAATAAATTTTGGAACTTGTCATTAGATACCTGAAAATGACGTTCAAGTCGGCTCGAATTCCTTTGAGTCAGCTTGGATCCTTCGAGTCGATAGGTTGAGTCGGCAAATCTTCAATGCAGTCGGCTCTATGTCTCAGGGTGCAGAATGTCACTCTGGACGAGTCGGCTCAAACTTGAAACTTGAAAAACTTGAACTCGAGGAGTTAGCTTTTTTTAGCTTGGGTCGGCTCTTCTTCTTAGGCTCAGTAAAACCTTACTTTGGAAGAGTCAGCTCGATGCAGTTTAGGTAGGCTCGCTTTCTCAGGCTTTCAAAATTAGGTCTGGCAGAGTCAGCTCTTTCTATGTCGGGTCGGCTCGCCTGGCTGTTCTCAGAAAACTTTAAGAAATGGACTCTGGAGGAGTCGGCTCGGACTGATTCCAGTCGACTCAGATTCACTAGAGTCGGCTCACTTTCCATCGAGTCGGCTTAGATTGCTACGTTCCAGAATCTTTACTGCATGCCAGTAAGTAGAGTCGGCTCTTCTTCACTTGGGTCAGCTCGAGTGTCTTATTCATGATTTTTATAATTGAACTTAAAGAAAACTCTCACCAACTCATTTACAATTTTACATAAACCAACTCAAACTAAAATTCATGGCACACACATATTCACAGAAGTAACCCTTTTTACTTGATTTTTCTTAGCATTTTCATTGGGTTTTTCTTTATAAAAACATTTACAACACAACTCAAACAAGAAAGTAGAAATGTAGGAGTTGAAGTTTGCACATGTTATACATCCTACAAAAACTTGTCAAACACTTGAAGAGTTGTCAAAAATAAATGTACATGCTCCAATATTTGGTTATCATCAAAATCACTTGTGGGGTCAATAATCTCCCCCATTTTGATGATGAAAAAACACTGGGCATGAAAAATCCTTTACGCTTTACATGTATAACAGTATTTGAAACATAAATATTCACATGTATCAGAGCTAATTGGATTTGAAAAAGTATTAGAGCTCAAGAGATGATATCATTATATATCATCAAAGTGTTAAACTTTTCATGCTTTAAAATGTATTATAATTAGCACTAGATATGGAGTGTCATAGAGTTAAAATATGCAATTGTAATCAGAGCAATAAGATTAATTTGAATACAAGTCAGAGCAAAACTATCCAAGAGAATCTCCCCCTTTCTTTAGATTTTAAAGTAGTTTAAGTAGTGCTATTATTTTTGTGCTCCCCCTGTTTGATTGTTTTTATGCGCTTCAAGAGTAGTTGGTAATAAGCTTAACCATATATCAAAAATTTTCAAGGAAGCAAGCAAAGTATGTCAGATATTAATACTAGCTTAATCTCTCTTATTTTCTATGTAAGCTCCTTTTCTCATTTCTCATATTATCCCATATTACTTTCTCCCCCTTTTTGTCAATCAATCAAAAAGGTGATTTCAAATAAAGCTCAAAATTTAAAATAGATTGAGATAGTTTTTAATATTTGTTTGAGATAATTTCATATTCTCAAATTTGAAATTCTAATTAAAATTTTATTACAGTTGTACTATAACAAATTCAATTGCTAAACATACAAATTCCATTTCATTAAAAAGTTTGCTAGATACAATAAGAAAGTACATTGTAGCTGTAAAAGATAACAAGTGGAACAATGAAATTACACCCAAAAGACTAACCAAGCAATCTAATCTTCTTCTTCTTCCTCAGTTGAAGAAGAGGAGCCTACCTCTATGACTCTATCAGGGATCTTAGTTTTCAGGGGTTTGAACCTTAAATCCCTGAATCTAGTTCTAATAGGGGCTCTAAAAATTTTGGTCTTCTTGGCTTTGGGTTCTTTCTTGGTCTTAGTGGGTTTAGGTGGATCAGATGAAGGAATAGGAGTATCAAGTGACTCTTTGATGATCTGTTCAAGAGCATCTTCAATCGGAGCAGTTTCCTTTTGGGATTGCAGTAAAATGCTTCTGATTTCTTCCTTGAAATCCTTCATTTATTTTTCCACTTTCTGCTGGTGAAGCTCTTGTTTAGATCTTAATTCCTGTAATTTGATGTCAACTATTTTTCTGATTTCTTTAATTGCAGAATTCATATAATCAGTCAAAGAGTTGGAGATATTTTCCATCTTTCGAAGTATTATGTTTTTGAGTTCAAATGGAGTAACCATTGCTTCCTCAGTCCTTTCTTTATCAGTAGCTTCATCTTCATCAGAAAAGGTAGCAGTAGCTTGACAAGGCATCTTCTTAATCCACTCTCCTTCTTGTAACTTGTATCTCATTCTTTTTAGAGAGCTGAAGGAGTAGATATCAAAGTGATGTAGTGGCTTGCCTATCTCATTTAACAGGTCAACTCCTACCTCTTCAAAAAACAGAGTGAAGACCATACCATAAGGTAGATAGGCTTTGACCTTTCTTGCTGCTTCAGTCATTTGGATCATCATTATGTAGGGAAGGTTGAGAGGCTTTTCCTCAATCAAGTGTCCCATTATGATCATATCCTTCTCACTGACCCAGTCAAAGTGGCCAGTTCTCGGAAGAAATATTCTACTGATCATATGTGTAGCAACCTCATTTCCCTTGATAGTAGATTCGCTTGAACATGTTGGACTGTGCTCACTTCTTCCTTTTCCAAAACAAGTCTCAAAATCTGTTCCTTGTCCGGTAGAAGAAGTTCAGTAGCGCCGTTCTTTGGCATGTGTAGTATCTTGCTCAATCTTTCTTCATCTATCAAAATGATCTTCTCCTTGACCGTAGATTCCAAATGAAATTCTTTAATAATAATGTTCTCATAAAATGTCCATACCAGTGAGGGGTAGGTTAGTGTGTCCAAAGAACAGAAATGCTTCCACCCTTGGTTTTCTATCCAGTGTCCGATTTTCATTCCCATTTCTTATAGGAATGCAAAGTCAATCCTTCTTTCGCAGGTGACAGGTCGGTTGATCATTGAGACATGCTGTCCGGGAGGAGAAGGAGTTTCTTTATCTTGCTGGACTGGAGCAGACCTTTTTCTCTTTTCCTTTCTTTCTCTTACATCTGTTCTGCGATCTCTTGATTCATGCAGTTGAAGAACTTTCTTCACATATCTTTGAGGGGCCATTGTAGAGGAATCAAAGAATTTTGGGCTCTAGGAAATGATTTCAGGAAGGATGGTAAAGTTTCTGAGAGAGGTGGAGAATGTTCAAAGCAAAGTGAGGAAGTGAAGTACTTAGAAAAGATAGATCAGACTTTCCTAGATAGCGATTTCCTGACTTTCGAGTCAGCTCGCTCAACCCTAGAAACATCCGAGTCGGCTCAACCAGAGCAAGCTCAGAGCAATCAGAACACCGAGTCAGCTAAGCACAGACTTTGTCAGCTTGATTAGAGAAAGAGTATAATACTCAGAGATTCGAGCTGGCTCGACCAGAGCAAAATTGCTCGAGTCGACAGGAACAGAAACTTTCCATATGAAATCAAATGGACCAAAAGTTCAGTTCAATACACTGAGAAATTCAGGGAAGATGTTCAAAAATCATGAGTAATTATATGAGGCTTTGTAGATAATTTTTTTGGGTTCTAGAGGGAAATTAGGTTTACTAAATCTAGAAAGGATAACATAGCCCTAATTCTCGTCTAATCAACTCAAATCTATCCTGATTTTGTGGCTTGGTAAAGATATCAGCTAATTATTTTTTGGTTGTGATAAATTCTAGTTCTATATCACTATTCAGAACATGGTCTCTAATGAAATGATGTCTAATTTCTATGTACTTTATCCTATAATGCTAAATAGGATTTTTAGATAAATTTATAGCAATTGTATTATCACACTTAATAGGAATTTTGCATTGTGAAATATCAAAATCTTCTAGTTTTTGTTTAATCCACAACACTTGTGCACAACAACTCCCTGTAGCAACATACTCTATCTTAGCAGTAGAAAGTGCTACCGAGTTTAGTTTCTTGCAGTGCCTTGAGATTAAATTCAACCCTAGATTTTGACAAGTACCGCTAGTGCTTTTTCTTTCTACTTTACAACCAGTATAATTAGCATCAGAAAATCCGATTAAATTTAAAGATTATTCTTTTGAAAACCAAAGACCTAGGTTACTTGAACCTTTCAAGTATTTAAAAATTCTTTTAATAGCAAGCATATGTGTTTCTTTAGGATTGCATTGAAATCTAGCACAAACACATACATTATACAAGATATCAGGTCTACTGGCCATCAACTATAAAAGGGATCCGATCATACCTCTATAAAGCTTTTGGTTAACATTGGATCCACTTTCATCTTTATCCAATTTACAGGATGGGCTCATGGGTGTGTTCATTTGTTTGCTTGTCTCCATACCAAACATCTTGATGATTTCTTTGGTGTATTTGGATTGGTTGATGAAGATCCCATCCTTTGATTATTTTACTTGAAGTTCGAAGAAGTAATTCAGTTCACCCATTAAGCTCATTTCAAATTCTCTCTGCATTAGCTTAGCAAATTCTTCACAAAAGCTTTCATTAGTTGCACCAAAAATAATATCATCAACATAAATTTGTACAACTAATATATCATTGTTGTTCTTCTTAATGAAAGAGTTTTATCAACATTTCCTCTTAAAAAATTATTTTCAATTAAGAAAGTGCTAAGTCTATCATACCAGGCTCTAGGGTCTTGTTTCAAACCATATAGAGCTTTATTGAGTTTAAACACATGGTTTGGAAAAGCATGATTTTCAAAACCCGGTGGTTGTTCTACATAAACTTGTTCGACGATAAAATCATTTAAAATTATATTTTTTACATCCATTAGAAAAGGTTTGAAATTCATGTAGCAAGCAAATGCAAGAAGTAATCTAATGGCTTCTAATCTTGCTACAGGTGCATAAGTTTCATCAAAATCTATACCTTCTTCTTGACTATATCCCTTAGCCACTAATTTAGCTTTATTTCTAATAATACTTCCTTGTTCATCTAATTTATTCCTATAGACCCATTTGGTTTCTATAATTGGGTGGTCTTTAGGTCTATCAACTAGTGTCCAAACCTTATTCCTTTCAAACTGGTTCAGTTCTTCATGCATGGCTAACATCCAGTTTGGATCATTTTCTGCTTCTTCTAAGGTATGAGGTTCTATTTGAGAAACAAAGGCTAGGTAATCATGTGCAGTTCTATATGCAGATCTAGTCCTTATACCATGAGAAGGATCACCAATGATTAATTCTTTAGGATGGAAAGTAGTCTACCTCCATTCAGTTGATAGATCGATATGATCCTTACTTACCATTTCTTCTCTTTCTTCTGTTGGTCTTTCTTGAATACTCATGTCTTCCATCTCCTTTCGAATGGTACCTGCATCGTTATCAATACACTTTTCTTTTCTAGATGGTGATAGGTTAGTTTCATCAAAAATGACATGCATTGACTCTTCAACAGTAAGAGTCCTTTAATTAAAAACCCTATATGCTTTGCTATGAAGTGACTAACCAAGGAAAATAGCTTCATCAGATTTAGCATCAAATTTTTCTAGATTATCCTTACCATTATTAAGTACAAAGCATTTGCATCCAAACACATGAAAATAATTTATATTAGGTTTCTTTTCATTCCAAAGCTCATAGGGGATTTTCTTCAAAATAGGATAGATCAAAACGCGATTTAAAATACAACATGCAGTATTCACCGCTTCTGCCCAAAAGTACCTTGGAAGATTACCTTCACAAAACATTGTTCTGGCCATTTCTTCCAAAGTCCTATTTTTTCTCTCTACAATACCATTTTGTTGTGGTGTTCTAGGAGCAGAGAAGTTGTGATCAATGCCATTTTTAGTACAATAATCTTCAAAAAATTGATTTTCAAATTTAGTGCCGTGATCACTCCTAATTAAAATTATTGAAAGATTTTTCTGATTTGAAACCTTCTTGTAAAATTTTCTAAACATTTTTAAAGTTTCATCTTTGTGTGTAATAAACAAAACCCATATAAATCTGGAAAAATCATATACAATCACAAGGGCATATTTCATACATCCTAGGCTTGCGGTCCTAGTTGGTCCAAATAAATCCATGTGAAGTAGTTCTAAAGGTCTAGATGTTGAAATCAGATTTTTGGATTTAAATCTCTCCCTAGTTTGTTTACCCATTTGGCATACATCATAAACATGATCAAAATCAACTTTAATCTTAGGCATGCCTCTAACAAGATTTTTGAAAATTAATTTGGCAATTGTATGCATGCTAGCATGACTCAATCGTCTATGCCATAATAAGCAAGACTCCATGGTCTTAGCATTCATTGCAACTAAACTGGAGCTACTTGACATGGCAAGATCATTTAGATCTTCCACATAAATATTTCCTAGTCTATGTCTAATGAATTTACTGGTAGAGTTAAGAGAGTTTGTTACTATACACATAAATGATTCGAAGATAACTTTGAAGCCTTTATCACACAATTGACTAATATTCAATAAATTATGCTTCAATTTATCTACTAGCAGCACATTTTCAATGAAAGTACATGGAGTTATTTTAATCTTACCGATTCTAATTATTTTTCCCTTGCCATTATCTCCAAATGTAACCATACCTCCTTCTTTCATTTCTAGGGTGATAAATTGATCCTTGTCACCCATCATATGCCTTGAATAGCCACTATCGAGATACCATTATTTCTTTAATTTCTGGGCTGCAAGACATTCCTGCAAGAAAATCAAGGAGTGCTTTTAGGTACCTAAGCTAACTTGGATCCTTTCAGGTTAGTTGAGGTGGTCCCTTTGGGAACCCAAATTTTTCTTGTATTATGGACATTTCTAATAATATTACAGTTGAAGGCTTTATGTCCTAACTTTTTGCAAGCAAAACATTTAATTTTAGAATTTTGGAATGATTTTGACTTTGAAATTCTAGATGCAGAAATAGCAAGTTTTGCTTTTAAATTCTTAGGAACACATGAAGTAGGTTTTGAAATGGAAATAAAGTCTTTTGTAACAAAGGTTTTATGAGAAGTAAACTTGGAAACAAAATCCTTTTGTCTCATAAAAGTAGTAGCTGAAACATAATTTAATTTTGAAGCATTAAAACCTATTCTAGCTTTGTTTCCAGAAATTCTTTGTTCTTTAAGAATTAAGTCAAGCTTATTAGAAGATAAAGTTAATTTTTCAACAAGTGGCTTGACTTTTTCAACCTCCTTTTTTAGTTCATTGTTTTCTTTTATCAAAACATTATTTTTATCTTGAACTTCTCCATTCTCAATTTTCAAAGCATTACATTTTTCAGAAAAGGTATGAAATTCTTTTTGCAGTAATTTGTTCTTTTCTAAAACTTCTTTTTTCTCTATTAGTAAAGAATCATTGATATGCTTTAATGATCTAATCTTTACTCCTGCTTTTTTAAATTCAGATAGCAAATCATGGAATGCAAAATTTAATTCTTCAAAATTAAATTCAATTTGAGCATCGGGGGAATTTACCTCACCCTCGAGACCCATTAGACATAGATTTGCTATTTTGGTGGTCTCTTCTCCTTCTGTTGAAGTGGAGTCTTCACTATCACTCCACGTGGCAACAATCGCTTTCTTTTTCTTCTTTCTAAAGAATTTCTTTAGTTGAGGACAGTCCGAACGAATGTGCCCCGATTTCTTACATTCATAGCAGGTGGAGACTTGCTCCATATCTTTATCTTTATCCCTGTCCTTTTCTTTTGAATGCTCTCCTTGTTTATGAAATTTTCTGTTGTATCTACTTTTCTTCTTTCCCATAAACTTTCTGAATCTTCTCATGACCATTGCAATGTCTTCATCTTCAAGATCATCTTCGGAGGAGGAGGAGTCATCTTTAGTCTCTTCAACATCTTTTGATTCTAATGCAGCCTTGAATGCAATTATCTTTTTCTTTTTTTGATCATCATCTATTCTATGCTGCATGGCTAATTCGTGAGTGATGAGAGATCCCATTAAATCATCCATTGATAAAACATTTAAATCTTTGGCTTCCTGAACGGCAGTGAGTTTAGGATCCCATTTGTCAGGAAGTGATTTCAAGATTTTCTATACTAAATTTGCATTTGAATATATCCTGTAAAGACTTTTCAAACCATTAATAATATCTGTAAATCTATTGTACATGATAAAAATACTTTCATTATGCTCCATCTTAAACAATTCATAATTGTGCCCTAAAAGATTTATCATTGAGGTTTTCACTTGTCAAGTTCCTTCGTGGGTCATCTCAAGTTTATCCCAAATTTCCTTCGCTAAGGAGCAAATGGAAATTCGATTAAGCTCATTTGAATCCAAAGCACAGTAAAGCAAGTTCATGGCTTTGGCATTCAGTTCCCCTAATTTCATGTCGTATTCATCCTAGTCCTCTTTAGGCTTAGGGACATCCACGCCATCAACTTTGATCATGGGAATACTTGGCCCTTTAAGATTGACCTTCCATAATTGAAAATCAACGGCTTGAATATAGATTTTCATTCGTGCTTTCCAATATGCATAACTTGTGCTTGTGAATAGTGGAGGTCTATTAGTTGACTGGCCTTCAACTAAGGATGTACTCATGGGATGAGCCATCAATCTTTACTCTAATGTAATCAGAGACACTGCTATGATACTAGTTGTTGCCTAGGTGGCTACCCAAGAGGGGGGTGAATTGGAAATTTAAAAAAAAATTAAAGCAAGTAATGTGCAATTCAAAATCCTTTGCAAGTTGTTGGTGCTGTGATAGAGTTATAAAATGCAGAAGCTAAACAAAGTAGAGAAAGCATAACACAAACACACCAAATTTATAGTGGTTCAGAGCAACCTAGCTCCTACGTCTACTACCCAAGATACCACTTGGGATTTCCACTATATTCACACCCGAATACAGTAGGATTGTTTTACAGGATCACAATCCAAAACTTCTACACTTTGGTTTTATAAGATCACCAAAGAAACCCAACACCCTTTGGTTTTAATAGGCTCACCAAAGAAACCTAACACCCTTTGGTTTTAATAGGCTCTCCAAGGACCTATTTGGTTTTTCAACCGGGCTCACGAATAACACAACAATTCAAATATTAAATTGAAAATAAATGCAACAAAAATGACAAACTCAAGCAGTCAGATAGTTGCCAGTGCAGCTTAATAGAAGTCCACTTGAATTCTCTTGAATAAGCTTTAATTACTTCAGTGGCTTCTTCCCAAAAATTGCTTCAAGCTTCAAATTAGAGTTGATAAAGACTTGAAAGCTTGACTTGATTGCTCTTGTGCTCTTGTGCTATTAGTTGGTAGGATATTCAATGAATCTCTATCTTCTTTGAAGAACTCTCTTATTGATTTCTTTAAGGTAGTTCAAATCCTTCAAATTTAATGTCTTCCATCATCCCAAGGTAGTTCTAGTTGTTGTAGACCGTTGGGGAATGATTTGTGACCGTTGGAGCACCTTTTAGCATTCAAAAATAAATTCTGGAACTAGCCGTTTGATACCTGAAAATGACGTTTGAGTCGGCTCGGATTCCTTCGAGCCAGCTCGGATCCTTGGAGTCGATAGGTTGAGTCACCAAATCTTCAATGCAGTCGGCTCTGTATCTCAGGGTGCAGAATGTCACTCTAGATGAGTCGACTCTTGATAGCTCGGGTCGTCTCGAACTTGAAACTTGAAAAACTTGAACTCGAGGAGTCGGCTCTTTTCAGCTTGGGTCTGCTCTTCTTCTCAGGTTTGAAAAAACCTTACTCTGGAAGAGTCGGCTTGATGCAGTTCGGGTCAGCTCACTTTCTCAGGCTTTCAAAATTAGGTCTGGTAGAGTCGGCTCATTCTAGGTCGGGTCGGCTCACCTGGCTGTTCTAAAAAAACTTCAAGAAATGGACTTTGGAGGAATCAGCTCAGACTGATTCCAGTCGACTCGGATTCACAAGAGTTAGCTCACTTTCCATCAAGTCAGCTCGGATTGCTGCATTCCAGAATCCTTGCTGCGTTCTAGTAAGTAGAGTTGGCTCATCTTCACTTGGGTCGGCTCGAGTGTCTTCTTCAGGATTTTTATAATTGAACTTAAAAAAAGCTCTCACCAACTCATTTACAATTTTACATAAACCAACTCAAACAAAAATTCATGACACACACATACTCACAGAAGTAACCCTTTTTACTTGATTTTTCTTAGCATTTTCATTGGGTTCTTCTTTACAAAAACATTTACAACACAACTCAAGCAAGAAAGTAGAAATGTAGGAGTTGAAGTTTGAACATGTTGTACAACCTACAAAAACTTGTCAAACACTTGAAGAGTTGTCAGAAATAAATGTACATGCTCCAATGTTTAGTTATCATCAAAATCATTTGTAGGGTCAACAGTATGCCTGCGACCCGATGATTCTTTGAACTGCTAGTCTTTCCGCTAGTTCTTACTTTTTTTTAGAAATCTAGCCTGCAAATAAAACTATAAAAATCACAAAAAAATTATTTTAATATTTTTCATGCATGTTTAGCAGTCTTAGAGTTGTCCTGCATTTGTTTGGTATCCGAACAGGTTTAGCATAGTTTTTTTATTTGCTTTGCATTCATAAACCCTAATTCTGCATTCTATCCACTGCATTAGGTGTCTAGTTTTCATCTTAGTTTGGTCTCATAAACATTTTATTTTTCTATGAAATTTGTAGTGCATGTCATCTGTTCAGTCGTAGTAATTATAAAAATTTTTAATTAATTTTACTAAAACCCTAAATCTTAAAATTTGGCATATTTGAAACCCTAACAGAATCATGATAATTTCTATAGCAGTCCAAAAAACCCTAGCTTTGCATCATCATTTGATTTTTTTTTTGCATGAAATTTGGTAGGCTTCATCATCATCATCCATCCTCTACTCTAAAGTTTTTTTGATATTTTTCTGCACCGGGATCTATATCATACCCTGCAACAACTGAAACCCTAATTCACTGATTTCTGCTACATTCTGCATCATGACTCAACCTAAAACAAATTAACTTCCAAACCCCCAATCCCAAGCCAAACTTTGTTTGATAACAGCAGTTAACTTAAACTTAATTTGAAAGTTCATAAATCATTACAAAAATATATTTTATTTTCTGATTATTTTAGATTGCATCAGGGCCATCGATTGCCATCATTTTAACCTAATCTTAAGGGCAACTCAAAATCTCAGATCAGGGCAGGATTTCATCACCTGTCCTGGGACCAAAACCACCATCATCATACAAACCCAAGCCTAATTAAAATCAATTAGACCTAATTTATCCTAGTGGGCTAGGAGACATCAACAATTCGGGTCCGAGCTATGTGGGCTAACTAGTGCATTTAACCTTTTAGCTATTATTGAAAGCTAGTGTCTAAGGCTAGGGGTTCAGAGTCCAACGACCTAAGTGGTGCTGTGGTTTTTAATTGGGTCCCTGCGAAAGCAGGGGGGCCTCCCACACTCTCACCCCCTACATGGCCAGTGGAAGGACTAGCTATTGGGTTAGGTGTAAGTTGAGCTGACCCATCCAGTTTCTGGCTCTAGGTCTAGGAAACCCTAGATTATACTAGCCTTTTTATTCTCTTTTGCATGCTTGGTTGCATCATTTCATTTTGATTGTTTGATTTGTTGCATGACCACTAGATTAGGAACCCAATATCAAAAATCTAAACCCCAACCAAACCCAACCATGAATCCCACTTTGGAGGCCATCCTAGCTCAGCTTATCCAAATAAACCAGTCCAACACCCAAACCCAAAATCAGTTAGCCCAACTGAATGCCCAATCGGCCACCCAAATAAACCAGCTTGACCAAATGAACCAAAGATTCAACCAAGTAGGAACCCTAGGCAAGACCCATAGAGATGAACCCCAGGAACCCATAGTCCTTAGATATGAACCCGTAGTAACCTACTATCCCTCAATCAACCCGAACCCTATAAGATTGATATCCCTAAATTTGAACCCATAACCTTCTAACCCATAACCTTCTAACCCATAACCTTTAAACCCATAACCTTTGAACCCATAACCCTTAGTTTACCCACCCCTGTTACCCCAGACCCTAGTAAATTTTTCAATAGCCAAACCCCTCTTACACCCCATTAGTTCACCAAGATGACTTAGAAGAAGAAATATATGAGGCTGACCCAAGTCTAGTAGAGGAGTATGAGTCTATTGAAGACCTAGAAGAGTATCCTATAGAAGTCCCAGGATTAGTTGATTATGACCAAACCTAGATAGACACTAATCCAGTGTTAGTTGATCCAGTAGAAACCCAGGTAGAAGCCACCCTAGAGTTAGCTGACTTTAATTGCACCCAACCTATAGTGGAAGAACCCTTAAAGGAAGAAAGCCCAATTAGAGAGCCCAGTCCTTTGATTTATGAACCAAAAGAGTTTATTAAGGACTTAATCTCTTTAGATCAATGCCCTAAAAATGAAGTCACCTTTTTTACTCCACTTGATCATTTTCCTGAAATCAATGACCCTTTATTCCATTATGTAGACCCTTTAGATAGACATCAAACCAGTAACGTAAACCTTATTAGTCTAGGATTAATTCACGACACCCCTTCGTACATCCTAGTCTATCCAATTAACCCTGAATCCTTTTCTTACTTTCCACCCAATCGAATTAACCCTGAATCTATCTCATATTTTCTGCCTTTTCTTTAGTTTTCTTATATTTCTTTAACCATTCACCTGCATCATGTAGAGGTTTGCATGTTGCGTTCATTTATTGCACATGTTAGGTTTGCATATTTCTTTTGGTATACTTTGTGGCATTTGCTAGCAGTACATAGTAAATTTTCATGTGCATGCCATGATAGGATCAAACCTAAAGAGTTTATAGTCTATTAGGTTTTATCCCTTAAAGTCCAATAAAATGTCCTTTGATAGGAATGTCTAGTCGAGTCTATTAGATACTAGTTGAGTCCAATAAATACACAGCCTAAATTATATGTCTGCACCTACACTACCCTCTGTACAGCATATGCATATGAAAATTAGTCAAAAGCTGAACATAACTAATGAACTAAATAACAACTTGGCTAATTTTCAAAAGAGAGATAAAGAGGATTGCAGGGGATTTTGTAGTTGTAAAAAATTTTCTACTCGGAAAGCTAGCCCATCCAAGAGAATGAATATCGGTGGACCCAATGCCTATATGTGTAGATACTACCTGATTTAGGTATTAGCTTCACCTTCATCATCTCAGATCTTATAGAGTCTAGGGAACCAACAGTGATACCTAGCGAGCACCTTGAGCCTATCCCTCCCTTTGAGAGAGAACCCACCCCAGAGCGTCCACCAACTAATTGGCCAAATAGTGAGAAAAGATTGAAAGAATCCTGGACGATCAAGCCATATGTACCTATAATCATGGGTATTAGAGGTATTTGGTCTGGTGGTAAGGTCGCCAGAATCTGAGGACTCGTGGATCACCCGTAAGGATCTGCAGCGCCTCAACCCAAACTTACTCGAGCACTATGAGAGCCAAGTTATCCCACAGTCAACAGGATCGATTTCCTCCCATCCTGGAAGAATTGGTGGGGGCACCAGGATTAGACACAGATTACTAGGCCTTATTTGGTTTACCTAGCCATGTGTCAAATTTTGTAATCAACTAGAATTGAGTCCTGTAATAAGTTGAGGTTAGTTGATTTGTTTCAACCCTCAACCTAGTCAGTATTTTGAGTCATGTACGTCAATTATGAGTCCAGTATGAGCCCGATTTTTATATAAGAGAGGAGGTCACCCTATTTTGAAGTTTCACCAGGCCACATCCAAGAGTCAAAGGCTGCTACATTAGCCCATTGGATTTTGTGTGACAATCCAGGATCCAAGATGCTTCTAGAAACCTTGATTCTTTCCAGATGTTCTCCAGATGCACAGATTCCTCCCCAGATGCCAGAGCTTATTCCTAAACTAGGAAATCCATGATTTCAGAGGTCCACCTACATCCCAGCACAAGGAAATCAAGTCCAGGTGCCAAGCCCAAGCCCTTAAAAAGCAAGATTCCAGGAAATATTCCTACTACAAGGCTACCTAGCCACCCTAGCTTCCAAAGGCCCAAACCCATGCACCCAAGCTCCTTTGGGCTGGCCCCTTGCAACTCCTAGAGGCCCAACATGGCCCCCTAGGCATCGTTGAAGTGTTTACCATGTCCAAAGAGGTTTGATCAAGTCCAAGTTGAAGAGAAGAAGGAGAAGACCATGTTTATTCCTAACCTAGTTGGGATTTCTAATCCATTTAAACTTTATAATTCTAACTTAGCTAGGAAAGGACTTGTATTCCAATTGAGAAGAGGATTTGTAACCCAAGTGTAACCATGGTTAGTGAGGGCATGGGAACTTTATAAATAATCCACCCCTCCCCCTCTTGTAAGCATCTCTTTATTATGAATACAACTTGCTGAAATTTTGGGTTATTGCCTTGTGTTGGTGTTTTGTTTTGGTTCTTTGGTTTGTGTTCTTGTGCTTGGGCGAATTCCTTGCTGCCCTAGAATCCTTCCATGCCCTAAATCATTGCCATCCAAGACTTCACATGTCCAAGGAGGAGTGCCCTAGGCCACCAAGCAAGGAGATCTTCAACAAGCTTCAAACAGCCCAGCTTCTAATCCCTAACCTGATTCTTCTAAACCTAGTTTCCTTTCTTTTTCTTACTTGCTATTTTGATTGACCCTTCACATTTTGCAAGATCCCAGAGGTGCTTCCCCTCCCCTAAGGAGGCCTTCTTTGCTGCCGTATTGCCCAGATTCGCCATCAGATTCAAGGGAAACAAGGCTTCTTCTTCCAGTCATTGATCAGAGTTGTGAGTGATCTCTTCTGCAATTGAATTTCAATCTCTGACTGGTAAGAAACCTTCCATTATCTTATTATCTAATTTTGATGAAGATAAACTATCCTAAACTGGGAGTTTCTTAACTCTCGGGTCCTGGATATTCCATTGGTTTCCATGATTATGCCTGTGACACGAT
Source organism: Areca catechu (assembly GCA_021397845.1). Taxonomy (NCBI): domain Eukaryota; kingdom Viridiplantae; phylum Streptophyta; class Magnoliopsida; order Arecales; family Arecaceae; genus Areca; species Areca catechu. Next base: position 99,865,210 of record CM038041.1, read on the forward strand.
GATTCTTTGCACTTCTAGTTTTTCCGCTAGTTCTTACTTTATTTTGGAAATCTAGCCTGCAAATAAAACTATAAAAATCATAAAAAAATTATTTTACTATTTTTCATGCATATTTAGTAGTCTTAAAGTCATCTTGCATCATAACCCACCCTAGAGTGACCATATATAATTTGGCCTTTTGGTGAGGAAAAGATTGAGAGAATTTTGGATGATCAAGCTACCGATACCTAGGATAGAGACTGTCACTGGTACTTGGCCTTATGGATTGCTGGTGCGGATCTGCTGCATCTCAATCCAGACCCTCCTTGAGCCAAATTGACCCTTACTTGACGGGGTCGAGTTTCTCCTGTCATGGGAGAATTGGTAGGGATACCAGGATTAGACACAGATCACTGGATCCCATATGGTTTAATTAGTCATGTGTCAAAGTTTTGAAAATTTTGTAATCAAATAAGATTGAGTCCTGTAATAAGTTGAGATTAGTTGATTTGTCTCAACCCTCAACCTTAGTCAGTATATTGAGTCCTGTACTCCAGTTATGAGTCCAGTATAAGTCCAAATTTTGTATAAGAGAAGAGGTTACACTATTTTGGAGTTCCACCAGGCCTCATCTAGGAGTCAGAAACCAGTACATCAGATTATTGGATTTTGTGTGATACCACAGGATCCAAGATGCCTTCCAGAAACCCTGATTCCTTCCAGATGCCCTCCAGATGCCCAGATTCCCTTCCAAATGCCAGAGTACATTCCCAGACAAGGGCATCCATGATTCCAGAGGTCCACCTGCATCCCAAGCCCTTAACAAGCATAGGTGCCAAGCCCAAGCCCTTAACAAGCAATATACCAGGGAATATTTTTGCTACCAGGCTACCGGGCCATCCCAACTTCCAAAGGCCCAAGCCCATGCACCCAAGCCCCTTTGGGCCAGCCCCTTGCTCCTCCTAGAAGCCTAATATGACCCCCTAGGCATCCTTGAAGTGTTGACCAAATCTAAGAAGTGTCCTTAAGAGAGAAGGAGAAGACTAGTCTAACCTAGTTAGGATTTATGTTCCTACTTGCTTTATGATTTGTAATTCTAACCTAGCTAGGAAAGGACATGTAATCTAACTAGGAAAAGGCTTGTCAACCTAAGTGTAACCCTAGTTAGAGAGGGCATGGAAACTCTATAAATACCCCACCCCTCCTCCTCTTGTAATCAATTTTTCTTTATGAATACAATTTGCTAAAACTTTGAGACATTGTCTTGTTCTTGTGTTTGGTTCTTATTCTTAAGTGCTCTCCTTGTGTCCCTTGGCTGAACCCCTGCTGTCCTAGCTTCCCTCTACATCCTCGGAGATCAGCCACATCCAGAGGAAGATGCCCTAGCTGCTGCCCCAGTTAAGCAAATGCTTCTTCCCCATGACACCCACACCTAAACCTAATTTTGTTTCCTTCTAAACCCTAGTTTTTATTTATTTGTTTAATTGCTGTTTTGATTGACCCCTGATGCTTGTAGGATCCATGAGATATTTCACCTCCTCATAGGAGGCTTTTCTTGCCTTCAGACCTAGTCCAGATCAGCCATCTGATTCAAGGAACTGAAGCTTCTTCTTCCAGGCTCCAATCAGAGTGTGAGTGATCCACTCCCATGCAAAGTTTTCAATCTCTAACTAGTAAGAAACCGTCCCTTCTCTTATTATCTATTTTGATGAAGATAAGCTATCCTTATCCGGGAGTTTCTCAATTCTCGAATCTTGAAATTTATTATTTTTGCATGAGTTTGCCTGCGATCATGATGATTCTATGCATTACTATTCTTCTTGTTAGTTCTTATTTTTATTTGGAAATTTAGCCTATAAACATAAGTTATAAAAAATCTCAAAATAATTAGTTTACTATTTTTCCTGCATCTTTAGCAATCTTAAAGTCATCCTGCATCATACCTCTTCATGGATTGATCTTCAAATCACTGCTAGGTACATCCCCTTGACTCACAGGTAGGAGTATTGTAGAAGAGCTAGCCCTACAAGGGCTTCTTAGTCTCGATGGTCCTGTCTCTTCCACTTTAGGGTTTTCTTCTACATGCATGTGCTTCTAATTATCTATAGAATTCCCTGCTTAGACACTTGGCTCAAAAATTGGGATCTAAAGTCTTAGTTGATGATCTAATAACAAAAAAATAGTTTGTATGCATAAGTAGTCCCGCATCATCCCCAATCATCCTCCATCATCCCCAAATAGTGTTTTCACCTCTCTACCCTTCCATTTTTAGCAAAATCTTCCTTTTCTCCTTCAATCTTGTCCATTCCTTGTAGTTTTGGTGGTCATGAGTCTGAGAAAACAAGTTGCTTTTCGCTAGAAGTGGTCCCATTTCGAGCAGGGTGAAGCTAGCTCCGATGAAAGAAGATCTAAGGCTCGACATGATCCGACTGAGTAGAAAGATGAGGCCGAGGCTCATGCGGCAGCAAGTGCACCACCTCTACAACTTTCCCCGGTAGCCGAGCGAGTGGCAAGAAAGGTTATTGCTTGTGGTAGGAAGATTGGTCTAGCTTTTCTGGACTCAGAGGGCTTTGTGATTAGAGATCTGTTGAGAGCTACTAGTTTGTTACCATTCTACACTATGAGAGAGCAGTAGTACCCTCATTTGATGAGAGAGTTCTATGATAGTTTGGCTACTAATGGTATTGGTGGGGACACCAGGATCAAACATAGATCACTGGATTTTATATATTTTAATTAGTCATGTGTCAAAGTTTTAAAAATTTTGTAATCAATTAAGATTGAGTCCTGTAATAAGTTGAGGTTAGTTGATTTGTCTCAACCCTCAACTCTAGTCAGTATATTGAGTCCTGTACTCTAGTTATGAGTCCAGTATAAGTCCAAATTTTGTACAAGATAGGAGGTTATACTATTTTGGAGTTCCACCAGGTCTCATCCAGGAGTCAGAGGCTACTATATTAGATTATTGGATTTTATGTGACACCACAGGATCCAAGATGCCTTACGGAAACCTTGATTCCTTCCAGATGCCCTACAAATATCCAGATTCCCTTCCAGATGCTAGAGTATATTGCTAGACCAGGGCATCCATGATTCCAGAGGTCCACTTGCATCCTAGCCCAAAGAAATCAAGCCCACGTGTCAAGCCCAAGCCCTTAAGAAGCATGATAACAGAGAATATTCCTGCTACCAGGCTACCAGGCCACCCCAGCTTCTAAAGGCCCAAGCCCATAAACCCAAGCCCCTTTGGATCATCCCCTTGCTGCTCTTATAAGCCCAACATGCCTCCCTAGTAATCCTTGAAGTGTTGACCAAGTCCAAGAGGTGTCCTTAAGTGAGAAGGAGAAGACTAGTCTAACCTAGTTAGGATTTATGTTCCTACTTGCTTTATGATTTGTAATTCTAACCTAACTAGGAAAGGACATGTAATCTATCTAAGAAAAGGCTTGTTAACCTAAGTGTAACCCTAAATAGAGAGGGCATGGGAACTCTATAAATACCCCACCCCTCTCCCTCTTGTAAACAATTTTTCCTTATAAATATAATTTGCTGAAATTTTGAGACATTGTCTTGTTCTTGTGTTTGGTTTTTATTCTTGAGTGCTCTCCTTGTGTCCCTTGGCCAAACCCCTGCTGCCCTAGCTTCTCTCTGCATCTCGGGAGATCAGCCACATCTAGAGGAAGATGTCCTAGCTGCTGCCCTAGTCAAGAAACTTCTTCTTCCCTAGGACACCCACACCTAAACCTAATTTTGTTTCCTTCTAAACCCTGGTTTTTATTCATTTGTTTAATTGCTAGTTTGATTGACCCCTGACGCTTGTAGGATCCTCGAAGTATTTCACCTCCTTGAAGGAGGTTTTCCTTGCCTTCAGACTGAGTCCATATTAGCCATTTGATTCAAGGAACTCATGCTTCTTCTTCTAGGCTCCAATCAGAGTGTGAATGATCCTTTTCACTATAAAGTTTTCAATTTCTGACTGGTAAGAAACCTTTCATTCTCTTATTATCTATTTTGATGAAGATAAGCTATCATAATCTGGGAGTTTCTCAATTCTCGAGTCCTGAAATTTATTATTTTTGTATGAGTTTGCCCACGATCATGATGCTTCTATGCATTGCTATTCTTATTTCTAGTTACTTTTATTTGGAAATTTAGCCTACAAACATAAGTTATAAAAAATCACAAAAAAATTAGTTTATTATTTTTCCTGCATCTTTAGCAATCTTAGAGTCATCCTGCATCAGGTATCAGATGGATTGCTCAGGTCAGAGGGGTATAGATTCTAGTCACCCTTGAGATAGTCAATCAGATTTTGTAGATCCCACAGCGAGTTTGGTAGCTAGTTGGGTTGCAGATAGAGTTGCCACCTTCAGATGTACTTTGGAGGATGATGACATTAGAGTGATGTCCATTATATCTGCCAGTCAATTATCGATGAAGATGAGGTTGCCACACCACATCATTGCTCACATCTTGCTTTCGAAGATGGGTCGATTTAACTTTATTACTGAGTAAAAGCTAGTGTTGATGGTGACCCTGACTCAAAGGACTGCCATCAACTGTCATGTTTTGATGGTTCATCTGATGGGTGAGGTAGCCACCCAGAGAAGACTATGTTTATCCTACGCGATGGGACTGACCCGTACCTTTCATGCTTATGGGATTCCCTTGGAGGGTGAGGCCTCCAAAGAGATTCTGCACACGGACACCTATGGGGAGAAGTCACTTCACCGGATAGGTTTCAAAAAGGTTGGAGGCAGATGGACTTGGAGAGAGTCAGGCCAAGAACTTGATGAGGAGTGTTGACCCTATAAGTGATTTTGATGATAACCAAACATTGGAGCATGTACATTTATTTTTGAGCACTCTTCAAGTGTTTAACAAGTTTTTGTAGGATGAATAACATGTTCAAACTTCAACTCCTACACTTCAGTTCTGTTGGTTGTGTTATGTTGTAAATGCTTTTTTAAAGAAGAACCCAATAAAAAATGCTAAGAAAAATCAATTAAAAGGATTACTTCTATGAGTGTGTATGGGCCATGAATTTTAGTTTGAGTTGGTTTGTGTGAAATTGTAAAAGAGTTGGTGAGAGTTTTCTTTAAATTCAATTGTAAAAATCCTGAAGAAGACACTCGAGCCGCTCCAAGTGATGAAGAGCCGACTCTGCTTATTGGCATGCAGCAAGGATTCTGGAATTCAGCAATCCGAGCCGCCTCGATGGAAAGCGAATCGACTACAGTAAATTTGAGTCAACTGGAATCAGTCCGAGCTGACTCCTCCAAAGTCTATTTTTTGAAGATTTTTTAGAACAGCCAAGCGAGCTGACCTGAACCAAAAAGAGTCAACTTTGCCAGACCAAATTCTGAAAGCCTGAGAAAGCGAGTCGACCCAAACTGCACTGAGCCGATTCTTCCAGAGTAAGGTTTTTTGAACCTGAGAAGAAGAGCTGACCCAAGCTAAAAAGAGCCGACTCCTCGAGTTAAAATTTTTTGAAGAAAGAAGTTCGAGCCGACCCGAGCTCTAAAGAGCCGACTCGTCCAGAGTGATGTTTTGCACCCTGAGACAAAGAGCTAATTGCATTGAAGATTTGGTGACTCGACCCATCAACTTGAAGGATCCAAGCCGACTCGAAGAAATTCGAGCTGACTCGAACATCGTTTCCAGGTATTTAATGGCTAGTTCCATAATTTATTTTTGAATGACAAAAGGTGCTCCAACGGTCACAAATCATTCCCCAATGGTCTACAATGGCTAGACCTATATTGGGATGATGGAAGACTTTAAATTTGAAGGATTTGAACTTCCTTAAAGCAATGAATTAGAGAGTTCTTCAAAGAAGAGAGAGCTTCATTGAATATCCTACCTACCAACAACAAAAGATCACAAGAGCATTCAAGTCAAGCTTTCAAGTCTTCACCAACTCTAATCTGAAGCTTGAAGCAACTTTGGAAAGAAGCGATTAAATTAATTAAAGTCTATTCAAGTGCATTCAAGTGGACTTCCAACAAGCTGTACCGGCAACTATCTGACAAATTGAGTTTGTCATTCTTGTTGCATATATTTTCAATTCAATTTTTGAATTGATGGGTTATTGGTGAGCACGGTTGAAAAGCCAAATAGGTTCTTGGCGAGCCGTGTTAAAACCAAGGGTTAGGTTCTTGGTGATCCTGTGAAAACAAAGTTAGGTTTCTTTGGTGAGCCTGTTAAAACCAAATGGTGTTGGGTTTTCTTTGGTGATCCCGTAAAATCAAAGTGTAAAGGTTTTGGATTGTGATCCTGTAAAACAATCCATCTATATTCAAGTGTGAATATAGTGGAAATCCTAAGTGGTATCTTGGGTAGTAGATGTAGGAGCTGGGTTGCTCTGAACCACTATAAATTTGGTGTGTTTGTTTTATGCTTTCTTGACTCTATTTATCTTCTACATTTTATAATTCTATCACAGCACATACCACTTGCAAAAGATTTTAAATTGCATATTACTTGCTTTTAATTTTTTAAAAGGCCCAATTCATGCCCTTCTTGGATAGCCACCTGGGCAACAACTGGTATCAGAGTAGTGTCTCTGAATACAGTAGAGTAAAGATTGATGGCTCATCCAATGAGTACGTCCTTGGTGGAAGGCCAATCAACTAATAGACCTCCACTCTTCACTAGCAGAAATTATGCATATTGGAAAGCTAGAATGAAGATCTATATTCAAGCAGTTGATTTTTAGTTATGGAAGGTCATTCTAATGGGTCCTTATATCCCCATGGTTAAAATTGATGGAGTGGATGTTCCTAAACCTGAAGAGGATTGGAATGAACATGACATGAAGATGGGAGAGTTAAAGGCCAAAGCCATGAACTTGTTATATTGTGCTTTGGATAGTAATGAGTTTAATCGAATTTCAATTTGTTCTTCGGCAAAAGAAATTTGGGATAAACTCGAAGTGACCCATGAAGGAACTTCACAAGTAAAGCCTTCTAAAATTAATCTTCTTGTACATAGTTATGAATTATTTAAGATAGAACCAAATGAAACAATCTCTGCCATCTTTTTAAGTTTCACTAACATTATTAATGGCTTAAAAGGTCTTGGCAGGGTATACCCTAATGTAGATCTAGTGTAGAAGATTTCTAAGATCTCTTCTATGTAAGTGGGATCCGAAAGTGACTGCCATCCAGGAAGCAAAAGATTTGAATATCTTATTGCTGGATGAACTGCTAGGATCTCTCATCACATATGAACTGACCATGCTTCACCGAACTGAAGATGATCTAAAGAAAAGGAGATCGATCGCTTTTAAAGCTGCTATGGATTCTGAAAGGGATGAATAATCGGAAGAAGAAAGCTCCTCTGTTGAAAGCGACGTAGAAGACGAAGACGTTGCCATGGTCGTCAGAAAATTCAGAAAGTTCTTGGGAAGAAAGAAAGGAAGATAATTTAGAAAATTCCACAAGAACAAAGATTTTAGTAAGGAGAAAGACAAGGAAAAGGAGAAAGAAAAAGAAGTGCCCACATGTTACGAGTGCAAAAAGCAAGGGCACATCTGACCAGATTGCCCTTTATTGAAAAAGGAATTTAAAAAAAGAAAAAGAAAGCAATGGTAGTGACGTGGATCGATAGCGAAGCATCTTCATCAAATGAAGAAGAAGAGGCTCCAAAATCTACGAATCTTTGCTTGATGGGTCTCGAAGATGAGGTATCATCCCCTGAGCTTCAAACTAAATTTACATATGATGAACTGAATTCTGCATTTCATGATTTACTCATTGAATTCAAGAAAGCTGGGGTTAAAATTAAGTCCTTAAAGAAACAAAACGATGTTTTATTAAAAGAAAAGGATGAAATTTTTGAAAAGAATAACATTTTGCAAAGAAAATTGAATAACCTTTCTGAAAATGTTATTGTCTTGAACAATGAAAAAATTGTTTTAAATAAGATAAACAATATTTTATTTGCCGAAAATACTGATTTGAAAAAGGAGGTTGAAAAGCTTAAGCCTTTGGAAGAAAAACTGACATTGAGTTCCAATAAGCTTGAGCTAATTTTGAAAGAACAAAAGGACTCTAAAAGTAAAGCTGGAATTGGATTTAATGCTATAAATGCTAAAGGAATTTCAGCAACAAAATTTGTTTCTTCAAAAGCTTTAACTGTAAATGCTAAATTTGAAAAAGTTTTTCCATCGAAATCAATTTCAAATGGCTTGAAATATGTTTCTAAGAATACTATGCAAAAACCCTTCAAATCAAGTATTCCTATTTCTGCATCTGTTATAGCTTCAAAGCATGCATCATTCAAAAATGACAAAATTATTTGTTATGCATGTCATAGATTTGGGCATAAATCTTATCAATGCAATTACTTGAAAAATTCCATGATTAGTGCATTGAAATATAGAACCATTTGGGTTCCAAAGGGAACCAATTTTACTAACCCGAAAGGACCCAAGTTAGCTTGGGTACCTAATATCACTCCTTGATTATTTTGCAGGATTGTCTTACAGCCCAAAAATTAAAGAAAAGATGGTTACTTGACAGTGGCTATTGAAGGCATATGACAGGTGACAAGGATCAGTTCATCACCCTACAAATAAAAGAAGGAGGATTAGTTACCTTTGGAGATAATGGCAAGGGGAGAATAATCAGAATCAGTAAGATTAAAATAACCCCCTGTACTTTTATTGAAGATGTGCTGCTAGTAGATAAATTGAAGCATAATTTATTAAGTATTAGTCAATTGTGTGATAAAGGCTTCAAAGTTATCTTTGAATCATCTATGTGTATAGTAACTAACTCTCTTGACTTTAGCAACAAATTCATTGGCCATAGACTCAGAAATATCTGTGGTAGATCAAAATGATCTAGCCATGTCCAGTAGTTCCAGTTTAGTAGCAATAAATGCTAAGACCAAGGAGTCATGTTTATTATGGCATAGATGATTAGGTCATGCTAGCATGCAAACTATTACCAAATTAATCTCAAAGAATCTAGTTAGAGGTTTGCCTCATTTCAAAGTTGATCTTGATTATGTATGTGATGCTTGTCAATTAGGCAAACAAACTAGGGAGAGTTTTAAATCAAAAAATGTTATTTCAACAACTAGACCCCTTGAGCTACTTCACATGGACTTATTTGGACCAACTAGGACAACAAGCCTAGGAGGTATGAAATATGGCCTTGTGATTGTAGATGACTTTTCTAGATTCACATGGATATTATTTATTGCACATAAAGATGAAACTTTTGATGTATTTTGAAAATTTCATAAAAAAGTTTCAAATAAAAAAAAATTTCTGTTATTTCTATTAGAAGTGATCATGGAAGTAAATTTTAAAATAAATTCTTTGATGATTATTGCACAGAGCACGGCATTAATCATAACTTCTCCGCTCCTAGAACACCATAGCAAATAGTGTTGTAGAGAGAAATAATCGGACCTTGGAAGAGATGGCCAGAACAATGTTATGTGAAGGTAATCTTCAAAGGTACTTTTGGGCAGAAGCTGTGAACACTGCCTGTTATATACTAAACCGAGTTTTGATACGACCAATTTGAAAGAAAACCCCTTATAAGCTTTGGAATGGAAGAATACCAAATATCAATTATTTTCATATTTTTGGGTTTAAATGCTTTGTGTTAAATAATGGTAAGAATAATCTAAGAAAGTTTGATGCAAGATCTGATGAATCCAGTTTCCTTGGTTATTCATTACATAGAAAAGCAATAGAGTGTTTAACAAGAGGACTCTTACTGTAGAAAAGTCAATTCATGTTGTCTTTGATGAAGCTAACCCCTCACCATCTAGAAAAGATGAGTACATAGATAATGATGCAGGTACACTACAAAAGGAAATGAATGATCTAAACATTCAAGACAAGCCAACACAAGATGGAAGTGAAATGGTAAGCAAGGATCATGCTGATTTACCAAAGGAATGAAGGTATGTAACTTCACATTCCAAAGATTTTATCATTGGTGATCCTTCTCATGGTGTTAGGACTAGGTCAGCACATAGAGATGCACATGACTACCTAGCCTTTGTCTCTCAAATTGAACCACACAGTTCAGAAGAAGCTGAAAATGATTATAACTGGATGATGGCCATGCATGATGAATTAAACTAGTTAGAAAGGAATAATGTTTGGACATTAGTTAGTAGACCTACAGACCATCCAATAATAGAAACCAAATTGGTCTTTAGGAACACACTAGATGAAAATGGTAAAGTAATTAGAAATAAAGCAAGGTTGGTAATAAATGAATTTAACCAAGAAGAAGATATCGATTTTGATAAAACTTATGCTCTGGTAATAAGACCTGAGACCATTAGATTACTTCTTGCATTTGCTTGCTACATGAATTTTAAACTCTTTCAAATGAATGTCAAAAGTGCTTTTCTAAATGGATTTATTTCTGAACAAGTTTTTGTAGAACAGCCATCAGGTTTTGAAAATCATGCTTTTCCAAATCATGTGTTTAAGTTGAACAATGCTTTATATGGTTTGAAACAAGCACTTAGGACCTGGTATGGTAGATTGAGCATGTTTTTACTTGAAAATGATTTTAAAAGAGGAAATGTTGACAAAAATCTTTTTATTAAGAACAAAGGAAATGACATGTTAGTTGTACAAATATATATTGATGATATTATCTTTGGTATAACTAATAAAAGTTTTCGTGAATAATTTACTGAGCTAATGTAGGTTAAGTTTGAAATGAGATTTATGGATGAGCTTAACTACTTCCTTGGATTACAAGTCAAATAAATGACGGAAGGAATCTTTATAAGTCAAGCCAAGTACATCATGGAATTAATCAAGAAATTTGGCATGAAAACAAGCAAAGAGGCTAGCACACCCATGAGTCCCACCTGCAGGTTAGACAAAGATGAAAGTGGATCCAAAGTTAACCAAAAGTTATATAAAGGTATGATCGGATCCCTTTTATATTTGATAGCCAGTAGGCCTGATTTCTTGTACAATGTATGTGTTTGTGCTAGATTTTAATGTAATCATAAAGAAACAAATATGCTTGCTGTTAAAAGAATTTTCAAATACTTGAAAGGTACAAGAAACTTAGGTCTTTGGAATTCTAAAGAATCATCTTGGAATTTAATTGGTTTTTCTGATGCTGATTATGCTGGTTGCAAAATTGATAGAAAGAGCACTAGTGGTACATGCTAATTTTTAGGGTTGAATTTAATTTCATGGCACTGTAAGAAGCAAAACTCCATAGCATTGTCTACTGCCGAGGCATAATACATTGCTGCTCGTAGTTGTTATGCTCAAGTGTTATGGATTAAACAACAGGTAGAAGATTTTGGTGTTACACATCTAAAATTCCAATCAAATGTGATAATACAAGTGTCATTAATTTGACAAAAAATCCTGTTCAGCATTCACGAACTAAACACATTGAAATTAGGCACCATTTTATAAGAGAACATGTTTTGAATAATGATATTACTCTTGAATATGTGCCAACTGAAAACCAACTTGATGATATCTTTACCAAACCAATGAATTTAGATAGGTTTGCAATGATTAGAAATGAACTAGGATTATGTGATCCTATCTAGAAACACCTCCAGAGTCTTAAGGACAATGTATTTAGATAACCTTCTGTTCCAAATCCCAAAATATTATGAGCCTTGATTGAAATACAAAAATTATTTTTTGAGCTCCCTCTGCTCGAGCCGACTCGAGCAAATGAACTATTGGTCGAGCCAGCTCGGATGTTGAGCTGTCTCTTTTTTAATTCGAGCCATAGGATTTTATTTTTACCATTCTTACTACTAAACCCTAGTCCATTCCCTCCAAGAAACTTTCCAAACTTCACTAAACTTCCATAAACCTCCTCTAAACTCAATTTCTTCACTATGGCACCAAGGAGAGTAGCTGGGAATAAATCTGGGAGAATTGGTGATGCGGCTCCACAAGAACGAAGAACGAAATTCTGAGAAGATAATGTCTCCCAGAATGAACCACAACCTGAAGAAGAAGGAAGCCCTATTTCTCCAAGCCGCCAAATGTCCATAGGTATGAGACCAATCACTACCGGCTGACATATTTTATTCGAATATCTAAGGGAAATCAGTTTTGTGATTGGGGATCTTATTGAGAACCAAGGTTGGAAGAATTCGTGTTCACTGGATATTAAGACCTATCCAAACCTAGTAAGAATGTTCTATGAAAATTTAAGGTTTGGAGAGAATTTCATTAAGTCCTTAGTTAAAGGAAAGAGGATAATTATTTCTGCTGAAATCCTAGGAAGTGTTTTGGAAATGCCTTTTGAAGGCACAGAATATCTTGTACTGAAGGACAGAACCAAGGCATTGCAGACAGTTTTGGAAAGAGCTAAGATAAATGTGATTGGGATTCTCAAAGCAAGCATGTTGTCCATTGAGATGAGACTCCTACATAACTTCATAAGCTGGATCATCTCGCCTAGAATAGGTTGATTCGATTGGGTAAGTGAAAGGGATTTATGTTTTATGGAGCTCTTAATTAATGGAGAAAAGATTAATTTGCCTGCAATTATGATTAGGCAAATGAAGGAGGCAATTAAGAAAGTTAAAGCCTGCTTACCATATGGAATGATTCTTTCAATCTTCTTTCAAAGAGCAAGTTTAGACTTGACAGGAGAAGACAGTAAGGCATTACTCCACACTGACACATACACAGCCAAGACCCTTCAGAGAATGGGATACTTGATAGCATATGGTACCTAGAAGAAGAAAACTGACACTCCTATAGTTTAAGAGACAGAAGAAGTCCAAGAACAAATAGAAGAAGAGGCTGGTTAAGGCACCACATTGCATATCCCTGAGCCACAGCCACAGCAGGAATCCCCTGTCCAGATGGACTTCGATACTTCTTTTCCAGATATTTCTATCCCTGACTTGCCTGACATGCCATACAGCACACCTACCTTTGATCAGGATCCAGACATTCCAAGTCATGATCAAACTGCTAGTGCTCCTACTATAAACACTTCAATGATACAAGAATTCTTGGCACAACAAATGAACAGTATGACTGAATCCATTAAATCTTCTATGGGTGAGATGTTTGGAGTACTTCAAAAATCAGTTGATGATAGGCTAACCCAGTTTGGAGAACAAATAAATGATCTGAAAGGAAGAATTGAAAATATTGAAACCTCCAAAACTGCAACAACTAGTACAGCTGTGACAGATGTCCAGCCGATCCTTCAATTGATTACATCAAGTTCATATTCTATCAAAAGCTCAGTCACTCAAATCCTTGAAGCCTACAGAGCCAAGATGGATAACTTAAGGGTCAGAATGGGATAACTTGAAGTAGGAAAAAGGATGGAGGAAGACTATACCAAAGATATTGGTATAATTAGAAGTGAATTTGGAAGATTGAGAGGTTCAGCCGAAGCATTTGCCAATGTTCAAGCTTCAGAAATGCTTACATTAAAAAAGAAGTGGCAGAAATCAAAGAAGGAATAGAAGACTTGTTTGCTTCTAGAAGTGTAAAGAAAGTTGAAGCCGAATTGAAATCAATGAACAGTTTTCTGTGGAAAATGATGTGCAAGATTGAAGACATCCTAGCTACTCTCAATGCTTCTTCTAGATCCTTTCCTAGTCATTCAGGCCAACCAAGACAACTTGCTCCACACATTAGGGCACCTAAATTCCATAATATTCCATAATTTATTGATCCTATTGCTTCTCTACCACCTGGCATTCAAATTCCTAGCTAAACTCCTTCAAAACCTAGTGTAGATATAGATAGTGACTAAATGTATTCCCCTTTCGTACTTTGTACTGAACTTTTGAAATGAAATGAAAATACATCTTTTGTCTTACAAATTCTTCAATTTCTCTATGAATTGAATGTTTGATTGCTCTTACAATGATTAATCTTTTAAATAGAATTTCAAGATAAATATGGGAAAGTGAAATTATCTCAAATAATTTTAAATACTTTCTCAATCTATTTTAAAATCTGAGTTTAATTTTTACTCAACCTTTTTGATTGATTGACAAAATGGGAGAGAATGTATTGCATGAAAAGGATAAAATATTGAGATACTTCAAAGCTTCGATACATATTTACTCTAATACTTGAAGAGAAAATATATTGATATTTCAAGCTCTAATACTTTAAGTTCTGATATATAATGTTTAAAGCCTTAAATTACAATTTTTTTTTCAAACTCTAATACATAATGTTTTATACTTCAACATTTGTTAGCTCTGTTGATCAATGTTTTTGAGCCTTGAAATGTAAAATTGAATGAAAAAGTATGCCAAAACATGGAGTATTTTATTGAGGGGAGTTTATCTCTCTATGCCCTAATTCTCCTCTCATTGTTTGGCACTAATTGAAGTCAATTTGTTTTACTTGTTTATATACTCCTGCAAATACTATTATACAAGTAATTATAAAATTTTATATTGATTTTTCATGCCTAGCATTTTGTTATCATTAAAAATGGGGAGATTGTTGACCCCATTAGTGATTTTGATGATAACCAAACATTGGAGCATGTACATTTATTTCTGACAACTCTTCAAGTGTTTGACAAGTTTTTGTAAGATGAATAATATGTTCAAACATTAAGGACACTTCTATTTTCTTGGTTGAGTTGTGTTGTAAATGTTTTTGTAAAGAAGAACCCAATAAAAAATGCTAAGAAAAACCAATTAAAAGGGTTACTATGAGTGTGTGTGTGCCATGAATTTTAGTTTGAGTTGGTTTGTGTGAAATTGTAAAAGAGTTGGTGAGAGTTTTCTTTAAATTCAATTATAAAAATTCTGAAGAAGACACTCAAGCCGACCCCAAGTGATGAAGAGCCGAATCTACTTATTGGAACGCAGCAAGGATTCTGGAATGTTGCAATCCGAGCCAACTCGATGGAAAGCGAGCTGACTCTAGTAAATCCAAGTTGACTAGAATCAGTCCGAGCCGACTCCTCTAGAGTCTATTTTTTGAAGATTTTTTAGAACAAGCAGGCGAGCCGACCCGAACCAAAAAGAGCTGACTCTACCAGACCTAATTCTAAAAGCCTGAGAAAGTTAGCCGACCCAAGCTACACCAAGTCGACTCTTCTAGAGTAAGGTTTTTTGAACCTGAGAAGAAGAGCTGACCCAAGCTGAAAAGAGCCGAGTCCTCGAGTTCAAATTTTTCAAAGAAAGAAGTTCGAGCCAACCCGAGCTATCAAGAGATGACTCATCCAGAGTGATGTTTTGTGCCTTGAGACAAAGAGCCGACTGCATTGAAGATTTGGTGACTCGACCCATCGACTTGAAGGATCCAAGCCGACTCGAAGAAATCCGAGCCGACTTGAACGTCATTTCTAGGTATTTAACGGCTAGTTCTAGAATTTATTTTTGAATGCTAAAAGGTGCTCCAATGGTCATAAATCATTCTCCAACGGTCTACATTGGCTAGAACTGCCTTGGGATGATGGAAGACTTTAAATTTGAAGGATTTGAACTTCTTTAAAGTAATGAATTAGAGAGTTCTTTAAAGAAGAGAGAGCTTCACTGAATATCCTACCTATCAATAGCAAAAGAGCACAAGAGCATTCAGGTCAAGCTTTCAAGTCTTCACCAGCTCCAATCTGAAGCATGAAGCAACTTTGGGAAGAATCCACTGAATTAATTAAAGTCTATTCAAGTGCATTCAGGTGGACTTCTAACAAGTTGTACTGGCAACTATCCGACAAATTGAGTTTGTCATTCTTGTTACATTTATTTTCAATTCAATTTTTGAATTGTTGGGTTATTGGTGAGCTCGATTGAAAAGCCAAATAGTTAATTGGTGAGCCTTGTTAAAACCAAGGGTTAGGTTCTTGGTGATCCTGTGAAAATCAAGTTGGGTTTCTTTGGTGAGCCTGTTAAAACCAAAGGGTGTTGGGTTTTCTTTGGTGATCCCGTAAAATCAAAGTGTAAAGGTTTTGGATTGTGATCCTGTAAAACAATCCTACTATTTTTGGGTGTGAATGTAGTGAAAATCTCAAGTGGTATCTTGGATAGTGGACGTAGGAGCTGGGTTGCTCCGAACCACTAAAAATTTGGTGTGTTGGTATTGTGCTTTCTTAACTCTGTTTAGCTTTTGCATTTTATAATTCTTTCACAGCACATACCACTTGCAAAGGATTTTAAATTGCATATTACTTGCCTTCAATTTTTTAAAAGGCCCAATTCACCCCCCTTTTGGGTAGCCACCTGGGCAACAAGGAGCATGAGATCAGAGCAGCTGAGGCAGGGCCTTCTGTACCTACTCCACATATGATCCCATATGAGCAATAGTTGCAGGATTAGAGTTTGAGCCTATTACACCTCCTTGTGCTCCAACTCCTCGACATTCTTCAGTGACAAATTCTACATTTAAAGAGAGATTGAGGGAGCAGATCACTGCGATCCAAGAGGATATATTGAGTATATCAGTAAGTACTGGCAGGTTATAGATTGAGCTGCACGGTCTGAGAGCTCATATTGATAAGCAGCTGACTTCTATCAGATAGAGCATGGAGGTAGGATTTGCTGAGATTCGAGATTTATTGAGATCCCTGGTGCCTCCTCTAGCTGCCCCAAGACCTTCAGTTCCACCTCCTCCTCCCTTAACAGATGATGATGATGTTAGTGGAGATGATGATGATTCCCCGGATGGTGGTGATGCAGTTCATGAAGATCAGCCTCTAGTTAGTATAGTAGATGGTATTATTCGGACTTCAGATCCTACTGATGATCAGCATGCCACTAATTCTCCTTTCTCGACTCCAGCAAACACTCTTGGGACTCGTGCCACTAGGACTTCTAGGATAGTAGTTCACTCTGGCCCATCTCTTAGGACTAGAAGTTTGACACATAAGACTCCTAGACCTCCTACATCAAGGATTATGGCACCTATAGTTCTAGAGTTTCCATCTGATGAGGAATAGCGTCATAGATGCTATGCTTATATTTCTTATACTTTCCATAGTGTATTTTCATTTTATGTATGAGATTTTCTTGTTATATCGAAACTTCTTTATATATGAAAGATATGCTTCTTGTTATTACTCATCTTTTTGTCTAATTAATTTTCTGTGTGACAAAAGCACAACTTAAGGGGGAAAAAATCCTTTTAATTTTTAATGATGACAAAAAGGGGGAGTAAGATAAGTTATATAAGCACAAATCCAAATTTTTTTGCTAAAATTAATGATTTTTCAAGAATTCACATTCTACTTTAGATAGGGGGAGAAAATATCACTTAATTTGACTTACATTGAAATATTGCTTTATGAACTTTGATTTGCTAAGTTTGTTTGATGAACTTGATCAATTTACAATGCCTTTGAAGATATGTTTACTTGAAAGTTTAATACAATATCCAAATCTGAACTCAAATGCTTATATACTCAAAGTTTTGTCATCATCAAAAAGGGAGAGATTGTTGGCTTTGGCCCTTGATTTTGATGAATAACAAAATGCTGAGTATATGTTTTGTACTAATGTTTCAGTTGAAGTTGTGAATTCTAGGTCATAGGTACATCAAATTTTCTACACAAAAGTATCAAAGTCATTGAGATTAATGCAAGATGAATTTTGAACTTTTAGAAGTCTTCTCACCTTGGAAAGCCATGAAATTGATCACTTTGGTCTTTATGAAGAAGAAACTGGAAGTTTATTAGACAAATTTTAGAGTTTTGAAGATTGGCACACAATTTAGAAATGGCATAGATCAAGTGTCGACCCAAGTGTTGACTCAAGTGTCAACTCATGAAGGCAAGTATCAACCTAAGTGTGGACTCAAGTGTCAACTCACAAATCGACTCAAGGCCTGAGAATAGAATGTTTGGAATTATGTCCCAGAGCCAATCATCTAGACTGTAAACAATTATGCTATTTTGTAATTGTGTATGAATTTCTTAATGAATAAAAGTTATTCTTTTGGCTGTTCATCACATGTATATTTTTTTGAAAAGAACTCTTGTGTGATGGAGACCTTAGAACTACATTATATTTGATATATATAGAGGATATATTGAGTAGTTCTTAAATTGGTTCACAACCAAAGGATATATTATTATAGGACAGCGATGTATCAAGTGTAGGTTATTGTATGTCACATTTATTAATTATCCTCTTAACGAAGGAATGTAGAGACACTGATGTAACATACAAGTGAAATGTATGACATCTCACTGAACGTGACCAACTATGCAGCTTCGTTCTGCCAAAGGGTTGCTCGTGAAGTGATATGGGTATATTTGTCCCTCAGACATGAGATCACCATGGTAGCTTGCAAGCAATGCACTGTACTTTTATGCTGGACTACTTGGATTTCTAATCTAGTGATGAAAGGCTTCTAGGTACAGTCAAGTACTTATGGATCGATGGTGGATAAAGATGGGATTGACCCCTCCAAATGATTTGGAGTGAATTACTCACTATGTCTCAATTTAGCAAAACCTTGGCCAGGACAGTTCCTGTGAGGAATCACTGAACTTGTATGGTTGAGACACGATCTGGATATATCAGGTTAGGGTTGGCAGTAAAACCCTAGGTCATCCTGAACATTTTGAGATCAAAGGGATGAATTATGCGGTAACCATATGTCAAAGATTCTAGAAAGTTGCTCTACAATCTTTAACCTATCTGGACATCGGGAATCATTGCTAGATGATGACTTTGACTGGTACTGGAAGTATTCTAGTGCTACCGACTTAGTGTTCGAACATATAGGATCACACACCATAGGGATTTCTATCTGACCTAAAGGCTGATCGATGATTGAGAATCGTTTGCCATCTTTGGAGGTCAATATGATTGACCTTGTTCAAAATATTGACACTTCCAAGTGTCGACACTTGGAAGTGTCCACACTTGCAAGTTTCAACTCTTGGAATGTCGACACATGGTAATGTTGGCACTTGGCTGTGATGGATAGAAATTCTAGGAAGAATTTTTGAAATGTTTTGACCTCAATTCAAATTTTGAATTCTGGTTGGTTTTGGCTCCAAGCCTTCATAGAATAATGGTCATTCTTTGAAAGGTTTTGACCTCAATTCGAATTTTGAATTTTGGCGAGTTTTTGCTCCATGCTTTCATGGAATGATGGTCATTCTTGCATTATGAGCTTAGAGTCAATTTAGTATGGCCCTTGACCTTCTCCCCTAATTGCTCCTCCTTCATCTTTCTCTCTCTCATGGCTGCCTCTATAAATAAGGGTTGTATTAGGGGCTGCTAGTCAGTTGAAGAGTTTTCTTATTGAATGAGATTGCTGAAATTCTAAGGAAAAAGAAAAGGAACTTGGGAGGACTAGGGTTTTGGGTGTATGACTACCTAGCACTCAAGCTAGGTCTTAGGAAGAGAGCTAGTTAGGAAGGGTTCCAATTCTCCTCCTTGTCTTCTGAGAAGAAGTAGATCGACCTCAAGGATCCTATAGAGCTAGCACTCTGAGGGAGTTGATCATAATCGAGCCCTGGTGTGAACTACCCATAGAAGCCAAACATGTAAGTTGCTCGAGTACCTTTGACAACCTTCTCCTAAAGGTATAACGATAAGGTATCCTTATGCCTTTTATTTTCTTTCCTGCTTATGATATCTTTTGCATGCTATATTATCATACTTGTTCTTGTTGCATGCAGATTGGTAGATCATTTTTATCGACCTACCAAGCTTTCCACTGTGCTTATTTTAAAATTATTTTAAAATATATTTTTTTAAACTTGCATGCTAATTTTGCTATCCCTTCAGTGGTATCAGAGCCAGGTTCTTCATCGTATAATAATGCTAGCATGCTTTAACAACATAGTTTTCTTTTAAAGTACTTGGATTGAGTACTTCACCATGGCTGTCCGATCATAGGAGAAGTAAGGCTGCAAGACCCTCTCTTCCCATTCAATGGGATCTCCTATGGCATGTAGGGGTGCCGCTTATGATTGACTCATTAAGAAAAAAAATAAAAGAAAATATAGATTAAAATATTTTAATCTAATGTTATGATCATAAAACAAATTTAGATGAGATCTAAAAGTTTTGTTTTGATTGATTTTGATTAAAAGTTTTTTTTAAAAAAAACTTTGGATTTGAATCACTATTTTTGCTTTATGATAGATCTTGAGTCGACCCAAGTGTCGATACTTGAGTTGACTCATGCATGCATACAAAAAATATGACTTTCTATTATCACTTTGTCTCAGGCCTTGAGTCGATACTTGAGTGGACTCATGAGTGCGAGTGTCGATAGTTGAGTCAAATCATGAGTGCATAGTGTCGACACTTGACCTGAGAATGCAGAAAATAGTGAATTCAAATTTTGATTCATTGTAAAATTATTTTACATTAAAAATTAAAATTGTTTTAATTTATAAAGGCCATTGAACATAATTAAGAATTAAGTTACCTTGAAGGACAAAGAACTCTAGGAATATGATTCAAAGATTTTAAGTCATTTTAATAAGCCTTAAGGGTCATGGGTTAGCTTCTATTCAGTCCTTAATTAGATTAGACCTAAGTTTAGATGCATTGGACCATGTAAAAAACTAATCTAATCAAATGTTGAGTTAGGATTTTTTCTCTATAGATCTCTTTAATAGTTAGATTGATTAGTCCATAAATCTAAATGGACCTAATTTGTGGCATAGTGGATAGGTTGAGTCTTTAGGCTAGTCTAATCGAGTCAGATGAACCAATTGGTGTCCAAGGTAAGTTGGCAGTTTGATCTTGGTTCTTTGGGGCTACCTCTTACTTGGCCAACTCGGTTGGTATCTAAGGCAAGAGGTTAATGGCGGAACCCAACCCATGATCTCACTTACCTGGCTAATGTGGTCAATCAGAATTGACTGGATAGCTCAATGACTTATGTTAACCCATGTCACCCAAGGTTAATTAGTCTTGACTGATTTTAGGTGCCCATGGATCATTAGTTATGTGTAACCCTCCTTGATAATTGATGTGGTCAGTGGGAGGTTGATTCATTTCTTCTCATCTCTTCTTCTGCCACATTAAAATTAAACCCTCTAAATTATTATGTTCATAAAAAGATGAAGTTACGGGGATAACCGAGTTTTAGCCTCCCATTAAGTGGGATGGTAATGGGTCCAATATTTGGATGATCATCGATAGATCCAAAGATCGGGTGTTCATCGGGCTATTGAAATTACTGTTTCTAATATGATGGCTCAGTGTGACTCTTTTAATGGTAGTCAGGTGGGCAAGCCAAAGTTGGGCTTGACTATTCGTTAGTAAGAAACATTAAATTTTGTCATGTTAATGGTTGGACCTAACCGGGACCTTCAATAGAATGCCCAAAGGCTGATTTAAGTGCATCTTGGGGCAAAACCTGAATACTAGAAGTTACTTGGAGAAGTAATTAGTTGAAGAACCTACCTTTAGATGAGAATGGGTGAGCTAGCCAAAATCGGGCTCATATGTTGTCTATTGGGTTCTAGTACCCACTAAGGAATTAAATTGATTTCTCGGATTGGAGGTAGAGGCTACCAGTCTGAACGAAATAGTAGGAGGGCCTTTAGACCAAAGTCCAAGTCTTTTGGTTAATAATACATATACACGAATAAGTTTTAGTTTTCCTTTCAGATGTCTTCCAACCTATTACTCCAGTCTCTTCTCGATAACGAGAAGCTCAAGGATCCCAACTTCGATAGCTGGTATCGAAAGCTCGGGATTGTCCTGGAGCATGAATGAGTCTTGTATATGATATCGGATCCAACACCCAAAATCCCTGCTCCCAATGCTTGGGGTTTAGTCAAAGACACTTATCAGAAGTTGCTCTCCTACAGGACCACTGTCTGATGCATTATGTTGGCAGCAATGAACGATGAGTTCAATCATAAATTTTTAAAAGCCCAGCTGGAGGAAATCCTTCAAAGGTTGAAGGAGTCCTTCAGCGCACCAGATGATGTTGAGAGGTACAGGGTCT
Source organism: Areca catechu (assembly GCA_021397845.1). Classification (NCBI taxonomy): domain Eukaryota; kingdom Viridiplantae; phylum Streptophyta; class Magnoliopsida; order Arecales; family Arecaceae; genus Areca; species Areca catechu. The sequence goes on from CM038041.1 coordinate 99,887,084, forward strand.
CTTATGCTATCTACAACACGTGGATGCATGATGGGGCCTTAGTTGTCACTGATCATGTATTGTATATGATCAAGATGATTAAGTGCCTGGGCAAGCTCGGATGTCCCTTGCATGAATAGCTTGAGAAAGATGCGATTCTGAATTCCCTGCCATCTTCTTATCTAGACTTTCTCGATCATTTTAGAATGAATAAGCCTGTAGTTAAGTACCACGTTCTATTGGTGTTATTGCAAACTTATGAGAAAGACAACCAACTAAACAAAGGAGTGGTAAATCTTATGGGAGGATCTTCGGCAGGGCATCATCCCTTCAAGAAAGGGAGAAAGAAGAATAAAAGAAAAAAGGTGCAAAATGCTTTTGGGCCCAGTCAGGCCAAGAAGGTGAAGGCTGATAAGAGCCAAGCAGAGTGCTTCTTCTATAAGAAGTAGGGTCATTGAAAGAGGAACTATCCTCTTTATATTGCATCCCTTGACCCGAACAAGTCCAAGAAGAGAAAGTAGTAGGACGATGCTGGACAAGGTATTTATGTGATAACACATTGTAGTTTCTCTACTTGTGATACTACTAACTTGGTATTGGATACAGGAAGTCCAATTCGCATTTGTAATTCTTTGCAGGGATTTCAAGTTAGTAGAAGATTCATGGATGACGAGAGATTCTTGAACGTGGAAAATGAAAGTCAAGTTCCAGTCCTGTTGTTCATCTCTCATCTTGAATATCATTTCTGTAGGCCAATTGGTCATGTATGGTTATGAACTATCAATGAAGAATGACATTTGCAAAATCATTTGGAATGGTTCTGTTGTGATAAATGGACATATGAACAATGGCATTTATGTAATATCGTGACCTGTTAGTGTAGTGTACACATCTAGCAAATGTCCTAAAATAGATAATGTCAGCGATGCACACCTATGGCATTGTAGGCTAGGTCATATTAACAAGAACAGGATAAACATGATGAATAGCGAGGGTCTCCTCGAGTTTAGTGAAAGTGGTTCACTACCAACCTGTGAGTCCTGTCTTCTTGGAAAGATGACAAAATCACCTTTTACTGAAAAAGGTGAATGAGCCAAAGAGATTCTAAGTCTAGTACATGCTGATGTATGTGGACCCATGAATGTTAGTGCTAGAGGTGGGTATGTTATTTCATTACATTTACAAATGACCTTTCGAGGTATGGTTGTCTTCTTGATGAGACATAAATCTAAATCATTTGAAATATTCAAATGATATCGTAATAAAGTAGAAAAATAAACTGGAAGGTATATCAAAACCCTTCGATCATATCGAGGCAGTGAATATCTTTCTGGTGAGTTTCTGACAAATCTTAAGGAGAATGTGATTCTCTTTCATTGGACACCTCCATGGACACCTTAGTTAAATGGAGTGTCTGATAGGAGAAATCAAATCCTGTTGGACATGGCTCTATCCATGATGGGCTTTACTTCTCTACTGCTATCCTTTTGAGGATTTGCTCTGGAATCAACTTGTTATGTTTTGAATAGAGCTCTAAGTAAGCCCATTAGCAAAACCCATATGAGATATGGACTGGACGTAAGCCGACACTCTCACACCTTCGGGTCTGGAGTTGACTGGCATATGTAAAATGTCTGGGAATGGATAAACTTGGACCTAGGTCTGATTGGTGCTTATTTGTTCGGTATCTAAAAGAGTCCAAGGGTTATTACTTCTACTTGGCTGAGGAACAAAAGCTGTTTATCAATCTTAGCGCTATCTTTTTGAAAAGGAGTTTCTTGGTGAAGGAATTGTAGCAGCTAAGATTGAACTTAGTGAAGCTCAACAAGTAGAGGAACCGATACACTTAAGGGACAACATAGAATTGGTTATGATTAGTTCATACCTAGAGCCCACACAAGAACCATTAAAGAGATCTGATAGGGTACCGAGTCAACTAGACAGATACTGTAGTTTCTTGGTCTAGGACGGTGATCCCATTGAACTCGATGAGAATGATGAGTATCCGATCTCCTATATGGATGCGATGTAGATGTCCGACTCTGAGAAATGAATAGAAGCCATGATATCTAAAATAGAGTCCATGGAAATCAACAATGTATGGACATTAGTTGATCCACCTGAGGGGATAAAATCCATTGCGTGCAAATAGATTTTTAAAAGAAAAAGGACGTAGACAGGTAGGTAGAGACCTATAAAGCCCGTCTGGTTGCTAAAGGATATCGTCTTTGTTATGGTATTGACTATGACGAGATGTTCTCTCCTATTACAACGCTCAAATCCATTTGGATCATGCTTGCTTTAGCGGCACACTTTGATTATGAAATCTGGCAAATTGATGTCCGAACAGCTTTCCTAAATGATAAGCTAAAAGAGGAAGTGTATATGATACAACCTGAAGGGTTCACATCCACAAACAAGTCAAAAGTATGCAATCTTCAAAGGTCCATCTATGGACTGAAACAAGAATCACGGAGTTGGAACATGCAATTTTATAAGTGTATCAAGTCGTATGGCTTCGTTAGGAATGGAGAAGAACCTTGCATTTATAAATGGGCTAATGGTTCTGTGATTATGTTCCTTGTGTTGTATGTGGATGTCATTCTCTTAATCGGGAATGATATCCTAGCACTACAAGGAATAAAAGTCTAATTATCATCTCAATTCTCTATGAAGAGCTTGGGTGAAGCCTCTTACATACAGGGTATGAAAATCTATAAATATAGATCTAAGAGGCTTCTAGGACTGTCCCAGTCTACGTACATTAGCACAGTGCTGTAGTAGTTCAGCATGGAAAATCCCAAGAAAGGCCATCTCTCGATAAGCACTGGAATATCTCTTCATAAGAGATTATGTGGCAACCCCTAAGGAGAGAGAGCATATGAGTAGAATCCTGTATGCTTTGGTAGTGGATTTTATCATGTACACCATGACATGTACTAGACCAGATGTGGCATACTCACAAGGCATAGTGAATAGATACTAGTTTGACCCAGGTGAAGCTCACTAGAAAGTGGTAAAGACCATCCTTAAGTATTTTTGAAATACTAAGGACCAATGGTTGATTTATGGAGAACCTGATATAAAACTTGTGGGGTATATTGACTCTAGATTTCAGTCAGATAGGGATGACTGCAAGAGTGTGTCAGGATTTGTCTTTATCTTAAACAGAGGAGCAATCTACTAGAAAAGTTCCAAGCAGCCTACTGTGGCGGACTTATTATGCGAAGCAGAATACAATACAACATCGGATGCAGTAAAGGAAGCTGTGTGGTTGCGAATGTTCCTTGGCAAGCTAGGAGTGGCACCTTCTTTGGATGGTCCTATTTTGATGTATTGTGAAAGCACAGAAACCATTGCTTAAGCCAAAGAGCCGAAGTCTCATAACCGCACAAATCACATTCTACAATGCTATCACCTTATACGAGAGATCGTGGAACGAGGTGACATTGTGGTGTGGGCACCAGGTTAACAAAAAGACTTCAACCCATCCAAAAGTCCTTATGGTTGGAGTAACAAATCATGTCAATATTTTATTTCAAAATAAATGTAATCGAGGACAGGTTAGTCCGCTGTTGGGTCAGTCAATCCAGTCAACTCACTTTTGAAGACTTATCAAGAAGCAACTCGGGCTTCAAAGTACCACTTCATCACTTCACCACCAATGGAGCCCACACTTGAAGACACATCACCACCCTAGAGCCGACTCTTGAAGGCACATCACCACCACCTTGGAGCCGACTCTTGCCACCTCATCAGACACCTCACCACTAAAGGAGCTGACTCTTAATCAAGTCCCAAGGAGCCAATTCTTGAAGAAAGTCAATTAGTCAAAGTCCAAAGTCATGGAGATGGTCAAATTGTCAAAATCAAGAAGGAGGTCAAATCACCAAGTCCAAGTTTTTGAAGATGGTCAACCAAGTCAAGCCTTAGCATGTCATTTGAATTTAAATTCATGCTTGGCCGACCAAAGCTCTCCAAAGCAAGGGTGGTCGGCCAAAGTGAGGGGGGACCACTCCTCCAAATCATATCAAACCTATTCCCACAATTCTCTCCTTATTCCATGTAACTTCCCCATGATATCCTCCACCAAATTAGGTTAGTTTGAATTCAAATGTAAGTCTTTAAAAAGCCTTGGGCATGAGAAATGTGGGAGATTGATAAATGAATGAAAAAAAAAGCTCTTTCTTCTATGTGAAGGTCTTGGCTATGTGCCCCTCTTTGGCTTTGTGCCTAGGTTTCTTTTAGGTCTATGTGACCTTGTTTCTCTCTTCCTCTTCCTCCTCTTTTCTCCACTTCAAACACTTTCTTTCCATTGCATCTCTCAAAGAAGATCAAGTTCGCATCAAAGTTCAAGAAGAAATCAAGCCAAGAATCAAGTGATCAAGCAAGGAGCCGGTTCTCCAACCCTAGGAATCAGAAAGGAGTCGATTCCCTCAAGAAGAAGAAGCCTTCATCCATCCTTCAACCCATCATTCTTCCCTTCTTTAATTTGAGTTCTTTAGCTTGTTTCTAATCCCAGGTTTCTTTGTGACAGGGCCTCCGGAATCCAGACTTTAGAAGAAGGAACTTCTTGCCAGAACCCAGAATGCTGAGTGAGCCACCAAGTGGTGTATTTTGGTCATCCTAGAACTTACCTTGAGAGAAATCCTTTGGATTGATCAAGGTCAGGTAATCCCTAACTTCTTAGGGTTTGGATTATTAAAAAAGTAGGACTAGCTTAATTTAGATGGTTAATTTACTATGGTAGATCATTATTATTCTGTTTAGTCCACTCTAGATTTGCGTTTAATCATATTGAGTTGTGTTCATTAAATTCCTAGTCATTATAGTTCGATTAGCCATATGCTTAAGAAATTAATTAGATTGATCTTTAACTAATCTCCTTTAGAATATTTAGTCTCATTCCTTCATCTCATAAAGCATTTTTTTTCATTTCTTCTTCCCATCATTTTTGGTATCAGAGCAGGTTGATTAGGGCATATCTGTGTTTAGGGTTTGCATCGATTTATCTTTGGTGCTATAAGATTATAGCCAACCCTTGCATTGCAAAACCAAGATGAAATCAGGTTGTCCTACTATAAGGTGGATCCTTATAGTGTAAGGTTGTCCTATCTTGGTCATTGCTTTGGACTACATAGAAGAATTCTATGTAAGTCTGATTTTTCCCTGCTTGCTGTAATTAGGTGTAGGCTGACTGTAATCCGCCTGCAGCTCCAAAGGCAAGTAGTGCATTTTTCTTTGACATATTTTTTTTTCTTGTTCCATTTTAAGTTGTTTATCACCGTTTAAAATTTCAGCTTCAGAAAAAATTACAAAAAAAATGAAAATTCCTGCAGTCCGATAGTGTCATTAGGTTTTCTGTTCTGTTCTTGAGCTTTTAGTGCCTTTATTCAGGATCTGCCTAGAACAGTCTAGATTTTATTTTGAAATTCTGCTTCACCTGGTATGACATCTATAAGTTAGGAGTTCTCATTAATTTTTTTCAAATTTTTTTGACGTTTTTTACTGCACCTTCCAACATCACTTTCGAACTGCAACACACCACTCTGCATCAGTAATTTAGTCATGCATTCATTTCATGATTAAGCTATCTAAGGGCATGAAATTAACATAAGGTCAGGAAGTAATTACCTGTCCTTAGCCCAAAAACCACCTCCCTTCATCATTCGAACCCAATCCTTAATTAAAATCAATTAGACCTAATACCCTAGTGGGTTAGGGACACCAACAGGTCGGGTTCGAATTAGAAATCAAGTTGATTGTATTAGCTAGTTAGTGTGTGCTTATTAACTTGGTGTCTAGGATTGGTGTGTAAGGGCTTGTGGTTTGATCCACCTACCTGGCCAATCTCTGATTGGTGTCTAAGGTTGGTATTCAGGGATCTCCAGCTCCCCTTCCACCTACCTGGCCAAGTGATATAAGTTACTACTGGTTAGTTAGTCTTTCAATTGGGTTCTTAACTTGTGCTCTAGGTCTAGGAGCCATAGTCGTTCGAGTGCATCATTTTCATGACCACTAGATCAGGAACACCATTCCACCGTTCACAAGATCAACCAAGTTCGTCCATGGACCCTAATATGGAGAGTCTCATGAAGTCTATGATAGAGCAAATGGCTACAATGAATGCTAAGCTTGATCGGGTCGAGGATAGAATAGGGGTCCTAGAGGAAGCTAGGTTAACTCCAACTGAACCACCATCTCCCAGATTACCTCCAGACCATCCCAGAGCCCAACGGCAAGAACGCACTCCTGACCCAACCCATAGAAGGCCACAACACGATTTTGATGATCACACCCCTGACTTTAATCAAAGAAGGCATCACCATGAAAATTTCGATCAGGATGACCGGGCCTTAAGGAACATCCGTCTAGATGCACCAACTTTTGAAGGAAGCTTAGATCCTAAGGTGTATATAGATTGGGAGGCTGACATGGACCAGTATTTTGATTGGTATGACATGTCAGATGAGAGGAGATTCAAATTTGCTAAGATCAGGCTGGTTCGACAGGCTAGACTACATTGGGGAAATGTAGAGCGCACGATTAGACAGAGGGGAGATGTACCGGTAAGCACATGGAGAGATATGAAGAGAAAACTTAGAGAAAAATACCTACCCATGTCTTATCAAGAGAGATTACTAGATCAGTGGCAACGGTTAACACAAGGAAACAAAACCGTCTCTGAGTATGTCACCAAATTTGACGAGTTTGTCATGCGGTGCAACGTGGTCGAGTCGGAGGCAGCCACTTTGTCTAGGTTTAGATCAGGGCTGAATGAAGACATCAAGGGGGAATTATTTTTGAGGGAAGTCCATGATTTAGAGCAGGCATATCAGGTTGCCATGGACTATGAGAGATTTCAGAGGAGATCTACTTTTAGGAAACCAGAGCCCTCTAGGTTCAGTCCACTTGCTAGTAGACCCAGTTCGGTTCCTACTCCCACAGCTAAGCCTAGGTCCAGCTCAAATCCAATTCCTAGGCCCAATTCAGCCACCCCATCTAGAGAAGATAAAGGAAAAGGGCCTGAAAGTCAAGGTAGGACAAGTCAAGTATGTTATAAGTGCCGTCAACCGGGTCATTATATGAGTCAGTGTCCCTCTAGAGCTTTACACATTGGTGAAGTAGAGGAAGAAGGCTTAGAGCATTTAGAGAATGGTGACGAAGAAGTGTATGAAGCAGAAGATTGCTTAGCTGATGAGTATGAGGGAGATGAGGAAAATTTGGACTCATCAGATTTACTAGGAGTCGTTAGGTGTATCATGACACAGACCAAAGAACAAGAAGACTGGCGTAGGACTAACATCCTACAAACATTTGTCAAAATTAAGGAAAAGGTCTGTAAGATTGTGATAGATAGTGGAAGCTGTGTCAACGCCATTTCCACTAGTGCAGCAAAGAGTTTAGGGTTATCCGTTGTACCACATCCCAATCCATATAAGGTATCCTGGATAGACTCTACATCTATTCCAATCAAGCTACGGTGCCAAGTCCAAATCCAAATTCAATCCTATCAAGATAAGGTCTGGTGTGATGTGCTTCCTATGGGAGTAAGTAGCATCATCTTAGGCAGGCCATGGCTGTTTGATCATGATGTGACCATCTTTGGTCGGTCAAACTCCTGTGCTTTCAATTTTAATGGCAAGAGAATTGTCATTCATCCAAAAGAGCCTAAGGACAATGTCAGGAGAGGAACCAGTAGCTTGAAGGAAAAGAAAACTGGATTAAATCTGATAGGTGCAAAAGAAATAGAACAAGATATCCAAGAGGGAGCACCTATTTGGGTGGTAGCAGCAAAAGAGGTTAAGGACCACACACCTATAGAACACCCTCCAGAGGTGGTCCAATTATTAGAAGAGTATAAGGACGTATTTCCCGAAGATCTTCCCGATAGCCTTCCACCTTTAAGGGACATACAGCATGTCATAGATTTAGTCCCCGGGGCAACTTTACCTAATTTGCCTCACTATAGGATGAACCCAGCTGAACATCAGGAAATGCAGAAACAGATTGGGGAATTACTTAGGAAGGGGTTTATTAAGGAAAGTCTAAGTCCTTGCGCAGTCCCCGCATTGTTAACCCCTAAGAAGGATGGTACTTGGCGGATGTGTGTAGATAGCCGAGCCATCAATAAGATTACGGTGAAGTATAGGTTCCCGATCCCACGACTTGACGACATGTTAGATATGATAGCCGGAGCAACAATTTTCTCCAAAATTGATTTAAAGAGTGGCTATCATCAGGTTAGAGTTAGACCTGGGGATGAATGGAAGACCGCTTTCAAGACTAAAGATGGATTATATGAGTGGTTAGTCATGCCATTCGGTCTTTCCAACGCACCCAGCACATTTATGAGGATCATGAATCAGGTGTTGAAAGCCTTCATAGGAAAATTTGTTGTGGTCTATTTTGATGATATCCTTATATATAGCCAAACCAAGGCAGACCACTTAGATCACCTGAGCCAAGTTTGTCAAGTTCTTAGAAAAGATAGCCTCTATGCCAATATCAAAAAGTGTGACTTCCTCACACATAGAGTCATCTTTCTAGGATTTGTAGTTACTTCTGAAGGAGTGTCAGCTGACCCAGAGAAAGTCAAATCCATAGTAGAATGGCCTGTACCCAAGAACATCCATGAAGTACGTAGTTTCCATGGTCTAACCACTTTCTATAGGAGGTTTATTAGGGGATTCAGTACGATAGTGGCACCCATCACTGATTGCATTAGGAAAGGAAATTTTGAATGGACTAGAGCGGCTGATAAAGCTTTCCTAATGATTAAAGAGATAATGACACAAGCACCTGTTTTAAGGCTTCCGGATTTTTCCAAATTATTTGAGGTCGCTTGTGATGCTTCTGGGGTTGGAATTGGAGGAGTTTTAAGTCAAGAGAATCACCCAGTAGCATTCTTTAGTGAGAAGTTGAATGATGCGAGACTAAGGTATTCAACCTATGATAAGGAGCTATATGCGGTAGTACAAGCTTTACGCTATTGGCGTCACTACCTTTTACCGCAGGAATTTGTTTTATTTTCTGATCATGAAGCTCTTAGGTTCCTTAGTTCTCAGAAGAAGTTGAACCCTAGGCACGGGAAATGGGTAGAGTTCATACAAGGGTACACGTTCGTTCTGAAACATCGTGCCGGTACTGAGAATCGAGTTGCTGATGCATTAAGCCGTCGATCTATGTTGATGAATACTGTGAGGACTGAGATAGTAGGATTTGATAGGTTGAAGAGTGAGTATTCTACATGCCCTGACTTTGGTCATATCTATCACTCCCTCCAACAAGGTCCGTCTAGTGAACATAGCGATTACATTCTATTAGATGGATACCTTTTCAAGGAAAATAGGCTGTGCATTCCCAAAACTTCTGTTAGGGAATTTCTGATCTGGGAAGCCCATGCTGGAGGATTAGCTGGACATTTTGGTAGAAACAAAACCATCTTGGCTATGGAGGATCAATTTTTCTGGCCTAGTCTTAAGAAGAATGTTGCCCAGATAGTAGCCCAGTGTCGAACCTGTGCGGTAGCAAAGCACCAAAAACAAAACACTGGTTTGTACACACCTTTACCTGTCCCTGAAGGTCCGTGGCAAGACATTAGTATGGATTTCGTGACAGGTCTCCCTAGAACTCCCAAGAAACATGATTCTATCTTTGTGGTTGTCGATCGATTTTCTAAGATGGCGCACTTTATTCCGTGTTCTCAGACTTTAGATGCGTCAAAAGTGGCCAAACTTTTCTTGGATCATATCGTTAAGCTTCATGGTTTACCTAGAACCATTGTGTCAGATAGAGATGTCAAGTTCACCAGTTACTTCTGGAAAACCCTCTGGCACATGTTAGGTACCAAACTGAAATTCTCTACAGCCTATCACCCTCAAACTGATGGCCAAACCGAGGTTGTAAACCGAAGCTTAGGTAATCTATTGAGGTGTTTAGTTGGAGAAAACTTAGGGAACTGGGATCTTTTACTTCCTCGTGCTGAGTTTGCTTATAATAGCTCAGTCAATAGATCTATTGGGAAGAGTCCATTTGAAGTGGTCCATGGATATAAACCTAAGAGACCTTTAGATCTAGTCCCATTACCAGCACATGCACGGGTGTCGGAATCCGCCGAATCATATGCACAGCATCTTAAGGACTTGTATAAGGAGATTAGCCAAAAGATTCAAACAAGCAATGAATTTTATAAGCATACGGCTGATCTACATAAACGGCTTAAAGAATTTAATGAAGGGGATTTAGTAATGATTAAACTCAAACCAGAGAGGTTTCCACCCGGAACAATGAAGAAACTCCATGCCCGGGGAGCCGGACCCTTCAGAATAATAAAGAGAATTGGATCTAATGCTTATGTAGTAGATTTACCATCTAGTTATGGCATTAGTTCTACTTTTAATATTTCTGACCTCAAAGAATACAAGGAACCTGTACCAATACCTGATGAGCTTTTTGGTCCTAGTGTATCCTTTGAGAGTGATGTCCCAAATGAGTGTCCACCACCAAATATTCCTGAGCAAAGAGAGAGTGTTGAAAGAATCTTGGATGACCAGATTATCACCACTAGAAATAAGGGCTACCAACGCTATCTGATTCGATGGCAAGGACGTCCTGAATCTGAAGACTCCTGGATCACCCGAGAGGACCTGCAACAAATCGACCCGGATATAATAGAAACATATCACTCGACAGGGTCGAGTTCCTCCCACCCTGGGAGAATTGGTGTGGGCACCAGGTTAACAAAAAGACTTCAACCCATCCAAAAGTCCTTATGGTTGGAGTAACAAATCATGTCAATATTTTATTTCAAAATAAATGTAATCAAGGACAGGTTAGTCCGCTGTTGGGTCAGTCAATCCAGTCAACTCACTTTTGAAGACTTATCAAGAAGCAACTCGGGCTTCAAAGTACCACTTCATCACTTCACCACCAATGGAGCCCACACTTGAAGACACATCACCACCCTAGAGCCGACTCTTGAAGGCACATCACCACCACCTTGGAGCCGACTCTTGCCACCTCATCAGACACCTCACCACTAAAGGAGCTGACTCTTAATCAAGTCCCAAGGAGCCAATTCTTGAAGAAAGTCAATTAGTCAAAGTCCAAAGTCATGGAGATGGTCAAATTGTCAAAATCAAGAAGGAGGTCAAATCACCAAGTCCAAGTTTTTGAAGATGGTCAACCAAGTCAAGCCTTAGCATGTCATTTGAATTTAAATTCATGCTTGGCCGACCAAAGCTCTCCAAAGCAAGGGTGGTCGGCCAAAGTGAGGGGGGACCACTCCTCCAAATCATATCAAACCTATTCCCACAATTCTCTCCTTATTCCATGTAACTTCCCCATGATATCCTCCACCAAATTAGGTTAGTTTGAATTCAAATGTAAGTCTTTAAAAAGCCTTGGGCATGAGAAATGTGGGAGATTGATAAATGAATGAAAAAAAAAGCTCTTTCTTCTATGTGAAGGTCTTGGCTATGTGCCCCTCTTTGGCTTTGTGCCTAGGTTTCTTTTAGGTCTATGTGACCTTGTTTCTCTCTTCCTCTTCCTCCTCTTTTCTCCACTTCAAACACTTTCTTTCCATTGCATCTCTCAAAGAAGATCAAGTTCGCATCAAAGTTCAAGAAGAAATCAAGCCAAGAATCAAGTGATCAAGCAAGGAGCCGGTTCTCCAACCCTAGGAATCAGAAAGGAGTCGATTCCCTCAAGAAGAAGAAGCCTTCATCCATCCTTCAACCCATCATTCTTCCCTTCTTTAATTTGAGTTCTTTAGCTTGTTTCTAATCCCAGGTTTCTTTGTGACAGGGCCTCCGGAATCCAGACTTTAGAAGAAGGAACTTCTTGCCAGAACCCAGAATGCTGAGTGAGCCACCAAGTGGTGTATTTTGGTCATCCTAGAACTTACCTTGAGAGAAATCCTTTGGATTGATCAAGGTCAGGTAATCCCTAACTTCTTAGGGTTTGGATTATTAAAAAAGTAGGACTAGCTTAATTTAGATGGTTAATTTACTATGGTAGATCATTATTATTCTGTTTAGTCCACTCTAGATTTGCGTTTAATCATATTGAGTTGTGTTCATTAAATTCCTAGTCATTATAGTTCGATTAGCCATATGCTTAAGAAATTAATTAGATTGATCTTTAACTAATCTCCTTTAGAATATTTAGTCTCATTCCTTCATCTCATAAAGCATTTTTTTCATTTCTTCTTCCCATCACATTGACCTTCAAAAATTGATGGAAACGAGAACCTGGCTGACCCCTTTACTAAAGCCATCAGAGTTCAAGAGTTTGATAGTTGTAAAAAAAAAATGGGAATAAGATTCTATACAATCGGCTTTAGTCCAAGTGGAGTTGTTGGGAATTATGTCCTAAAGCTAATCATCTGACTGTAGATGGTTGTGCTATTTTGTAATTGTATTTGACTTTTTTAATGAATAAAAGTTATTCTTTTGGTTGTTCATCACATGTGCATTTTTTTGAAAATAACTCTTGTGTGATGGAGTCCTTAGAACTATATTATATTTGATATAGAGAGGATATATCGAGTAGTTCTTAAACTAATTCACAACAAAGGATATATTATTCTAGGATGGCGATGTATCAAGTATAGGTTGTCGTATATCATATTTATTGGTTGTCCTCTTAACCAACGAGTGTAGAGACATTGATGTGATATACAGGTGAAATGTATGACATCTCACTGAACGTGACCAATTGCAGAACTCCTTTCTGCCAAAGGGTTGGTCGCAAAGGGATATGGATATACTTGAGGTCACCATGGTATCTTACAAGCAACACACTATACTTTGGTGCTGGACTACCTGAATTTCTAATCCAGTGATGAAAGGATTTTGGATACAGTCAAGTACTTGTGGAGCGGTGGTGGATCAAGATGGGATTGATCCCTCCAAATGGTTTAGAGTGAATGACTCACTATGTCTCAATTTAGCAAAATCATGGCCAGGATAGTTCCATGTGGAGTCACAAAACTTGTAAGGTTGAGACATGATCTGGATGTACCAGGTTAGGGTTGGTAGTCAAACCCTAGGTCATCCTGAGCATTTTGAGGTCAAAGGGATGAATTATGCAGTAACCATATGCCAGAGGTTCTAGAATGTTGCTCGGCAATCTTCAACCTATCCGGACATCGGGTATCATTGCTAGATGATGACTTTGACTAGTATTGGAAGTGTTCCAGTGCTACCGGCTTAGTGTTCGAACCTATGGGGTCATATACCATAGGGGTTTCTATATGATCTAAAGGTTGATCAATGATTGAGAATCGTTTACTGTCACAGGAGTTCAATATGATTGACCATGTTCCAAGTGTCGACACTTGGAAAGTTGACACTGGGTTATGTCAACACTTGGCTGTGACGGGCAGAAATTCTGGGAAGAATTTTTTGAAAGTTTTGATCTCAATTCAAATTTCGAATTCTAGTTGTTTTGGCTTCAAGCCTTCCTTGAATGATGGTCATTCTTTGGAAGGTTTTGACCATAATTTGATTTTTGAATTTTGGCTAGTTTTGGCTCCAAGCTTTTATTGAATGATGGTCATTGTTGACCTGTGAGCTTAGAGCCAATTTAGTATGGCCCTTGACCTTCTCCCCTAATCACTCCTCCTTCCTCTTTCTTCCTCTCTGGTGGGGGCACCAGGTTCAGAAAGAAGCTTCAACTAATACTAAGTTCTTTATGGATTGAGACTAGGAACTCAAGTCTCGTATGAGTCCTATATGTTTATTGAGTCCTGTTTTATTTTCTTTTAGGGTTTTAAAGTTCAATTAGAGTCAATTAGGCTTTATACTGAGTCAAGTTCAAGAGCTACTTGAAATTGGGCCAGACCAGCTTTACTTGGAGCGCCACATCATCATGGACCATCTATGCCAACTCATCACCAAAGAATGCCACATCACCTTTTTGCCAAGTCATCTCCAAGGGGTGCCATGGAGAAGGATGCGCCATGTCACCATGCCATTTCACCTTGCCACATCATTGGATTTGGAAACCACCTCGCCATGCCAACTCACTTTGCCAAGTCATCACCAAGTGGTGCCACATCAAACAACTTCAAAGAGGGGACCTCACCATGCCAACTCACCTTGCCAAGTAATCACCAAGAGGCGCCAACTTCAAGTGGGGACCAAGGATTTAAATCCTCCATATTTCATGTAACCCTCCACCAAATCCTCCACATTCCATGTAACCCTCCACCAAATCCTCCACATTTCATGTAACCCCCCTAATATTTCTCCATGATATGGGGAATTTCAAATTGATTGAAAGGCCAATAAAAGCCTCTTGTACGCCAATGGTAAAGGGGGGCTTTTTGATGATGAAACAAGAAGGAGTAGTTTTTCTATGAAGCAAGTGTTTTGTAGTGTGGTTGTGTTTCAATCTTGGCATGTGATCTTCTACCTCCCAAGCCAATGACTTCTCCAAGGATCCCATCTTCTCTCAACGACCACTTGTTTTCTTAATTCCTTCCTCCTACTTTGATTTGGTATTCCTTCAAATCAGCTTAGTCCTAATTCCTTCATTGTGCAGGGTTCCTTCTATGATCCGGAGTTCAAGAAGGGGGTCATTGCCATCAGATCAAGTATGGTGAGAACTTGTTTCGATGGAAGAGTCATCTTTTCATCCAGGGCTTGTTTATTTGATTGCTTCAACGAATCTACACCAACAAGGAGTGCTCATCATGGTAACAATTCCCTTCTAATATTCTTAAGTCTGGGTTATTGAAGACAATTTTCTTAGGTTTAGAATCCATAATCATTAGCCCTAATCTTCTCTAGGATTTAAATAACTACATCGCGGCGTAAGTTCCAAATTTCCGTGCTCCTTCCAAAGCTTTACCTTAGTACTTTTGATCTGAAATTTAGTACCTGTTAATAGGCTTCATTGCTCTCATTTCTCAATTCATCATTTAGATTGCACTCTCATCTTCGTGCCGCATCACTCTCATGGAAGCCTTTATAAATAAAAGTTGTTTTAGGGGCTACTGGTCAATTGAAGAGTTTTCTTATTGAATGAGATTGCTGAAATTCTAAGAGGGAAAAGAAAAGGGGCTTGGGAGGACTAGGGTTTTGGGTGTGTGACTATCTAGCACTCAAGCTAGGTCTTGCGAAGAGAGCTAGTTAGGAAGGGTTCCACATCTCCTCCTTGTTTTCCGAGAAGAAGTAGATCGGCCTCAAGGATCTCAAGGAGCTAGCACTTTGAGAGAGTTTATCAGAATTGAGCCCTGGTGTGAACTACCCATAGAGGCCAGACACGTATGTGGCTTGAGGGCCTTTCACAACCTCTTCCTAAAGGTATAACGGTAAGGTATCCTTATGCCTTTTGGTTCTTTTCCTGCTTATGATATCTTTTGCATGCTATATTATCATACTTGTTCCTATTGTACGTAGATTAGTAGATCATTTTGATCGACCTGCTAAGCCTTTCACTGTGCTTATTTTAAAATTGTTTTAAAAATATTCTTTCTGCCTTGCATGCTTGTTTTGCTATCCCTTCACAGAAATGAATAGAACATGGTTTTTGGACTTCAATTAAGTTTTCACCCAAGTGTTGACTCACAGGTCGATTCATAGATCAACTCATGGCTTGAGACAAGAAAGTTACAGAATAGTGTCATTCATAGATTTCTTTTGCCTAGTGCTGACTCAAGTATCAACTCACAAGTTCAAGTGTCGACTCATAGGTTGACTCATAGCCTGAGAAAAGAAATGAAGTAGTCCATGGATTTCAAGAAGTATACCTGGTGTTGATCCAAGTGTCGACCCAAGTATCGACTCACAGGTTTTGACAACAATAATGGCTATATTTTCAAAAGTTAAGAATTGATCCAAATGATCCAAAATGGCTAGTTTGTCTTCTCCAATGACATAAAAGGTTTTTTGGATATTTTTCATATATTTATCACTTACCAAACTCATTAAATACACAAGAGAGAAAGAGAGATACAAGACATAAATCTTATCTTTTGAGAAAGCTATTGAAAAGATAAAAGTGAGCCAAAAAGAAGATTCCAATAGAAAAAGCCTTCATTCTTGCTGTTGAGCCTTTAAATTAATATCCAAAAGTGTTTATTGAAAGCTTCCAAGAAGAAGAAGACAATTCAAGCATTCAAGAAGAGCTTCATCGACATTATTTTTGCTCTTTTGAGAGCTTTAATCTTGTGCTTAAAACTATACTCTTGTTTTTATTTGTTGTAACTAGTTTCAAGGCTTTTGAAACTAGGGATTAGGCCCTTCCAAGTCATGAATTAGAATTCAAGCCAAGGGTAAGCTTGTGGGAAAGGCTGTTGGTATGCCTAAGTGAGAAAACCAACAGTGGGTTTGACTTGTGAGCCCTTGAAAACAAGTTGGCTATAATCTTTGGTAGATTATAGTGGAATTCCCAAAAGGTTGCTTGAAGAGTGGATGTAGGTGCTTGGAGTGCACCGAACCACTATAAACTTTTTGTACTTTTGGTGTGCTTTATCTTTTCATTTCATTCCCTTGCATTGCTGCTTATTCTGTAAAGCACAACATCTAGATCATATTCAGCACAATTACATTGTTACACAAATACTACAATTTAGCACATACTTGTTTAATTTTTTAAAAATCCAATTCACTCCCCCTCTTGGGTTGCTATGCTATGGTGGGGGCACCAGGATTAGACAGATTTCTAGACCCTATCTGGTTTACTTAGTCATGTGTCACAATTTTGTAATCAAGTAAGATTGAGTTCTATAATAAGTTGAGGCTAGTTGATTTATCTCGACCCTTGTCCAGTCATTGAGTCCTGTACTTAAGTATTAGTCTAGTATGAGTCCTATTTTTTACAAGAGGAGAGGTTACATAGTTTTGAAGTTCCATCAGGCATCATCTAGGAGCCAGAAGCCTTCACAGCAGCTTATTGGGCCTTGTTTGCCACCCCATGGACCAAGATCCCTTCTAGATGCCACAGATGCCCTTCAGATACCTTCCAGATGCCTTGATACCCTTCAGATGCTGGAGAATATTCTCATAACAAGGCACCTCATAATCCCAAGAATATGCCAGTACCCAAGCCAAGAGATTCCAAGACCAGGAGTCAAGCCCATAAGCCCCAGAACCAAGATTCCAAGGAATATGCTGATACCAGGGCATCCCAGTTTCCAGGGCCCAAAGCCCATGCATCAAGGCCCAAAGGAGGATGCCCCCTTGCTTCCCATGAAGCCCACATGCCCAAGCCCAATATATGTAGGGGTCCAAGCCCTTTGACCTATTCAAAGGAGAAAGGAAATCCAAGTAGAATAAGGAGAACTAGTTTCATTCAATGTGTATTCTCCCAATCTAAATCAAACTTGTAATCCCTTTCCCTCTCTACTTTGTATTCCTATCCTAACTAGGAGAGGACTTTGAGAACATCTATATAAACCCCACCCCTCCCCCTCTTGTAAGTAATCTTTATTCATGATATCGAAACTCTAGTGAATTTTATTTGAGATTGCTCTTGTGTTCTACTATGTGTGAAGTGAGTGTTTGGAGTTGTTAGCCCTGATCCTACCAAGCCCTAGCCATCCCAGGTGATCTTCATCCAAACCCCAACATGTAATCAGCAAGTGCCCTAGCCGAGCTCAAACAAGGAGCATCCTTCTTCCACCTTCAAGCCGCCCACATCCAAAATCCTAATGTCTTTCTTTCTAACCCTAGTTCTATAATTCCACTTTTAATTGTTCTCTAACTAATCCTTTGATGCTTGAAGGATTCCCATGGTATTCACCTCCAATGAGGAGGTCCTCTTTTCCTCTAAAACCGATCCCAGATAGATGACTGATTCGAGGTCTAAAGGCTTGTCTTCCATGCATCGATTCAGAGTGCTGTGCGATCTTTTCATCGATCAGATCTTCTAATCCCTACCTGGTACAATCCTTAGCCCTCCTAACTTCTGATTTAGTAAAGGTATGCTATCCTAAATTCAGAGTTTCTCAATCTTTGGGATCCTATCTTTTATTATTTTGCATGAGTCCTTATGCGGGTATATTGATTCTTGGCATTAGTAGTTTCCTGCTATGCTTGATTTTCTGGTTATTAGCCTATAAATTAAATTCTAAAAAAATACAAAAAAAATTAGTTTCTATTTTTTTGTCCATAATGGTAGCCTTAGGATCATCCTGCATCAATTTAGTATCAGAGCTAGTTTAGGATAGCTTGCATCTTCACCAAAAGACACAAAAATATGCATTTCTATTTTTTCTGCATCCTATCAACTACAGTAGGTGTCTTTGATTCAGTCTTGTTTATCCTCATAGGAGCCTTATTTTTCATTGATATTTGCATGACATGTTATCTATTTAGTCTTTATAATTATCGTAATTTATAATTATTTTTATAGAAACAAAAAGATTATAAAATTTAGCATCCTAGAAACCCTAACCAGAATTCTCAAATTTCTGCATATAGTCTGATAACCCTAGGTTTTGCATCATCATCAGAATGTTGCATTGCATGAAATTTGGTAGGGATCATCTGAATTGTTATTCCTCTACCTAGAATTTTTATGAATTTTTTTGCATGAAAAACTGAATCAAAGTCTGCTTCCAAACAAACCCTAAATTTTGTTTTGCATACTTGATCAAACCAAACCTAATCAACTTCCGAACCCTACGTCACCCAAGCCCTAATTTTGTTTGCTAACTTAATAAACTTAAACCTAATTTGCCACCTCATAAAAAAAGGAAAAAATATATATATTTTTTGATTGTTGGTAGATTGCATCAGGACCATCAAATGTCATCATATGCATTAAACTAATCTTAAGGGCACTTTCACTATCTCAGACCAGGACAGGAGGTGAAAACCTGTCCTGGGCCCAAAACAACCTCCTTGCATTCTCACCCAAGCCTTAATTAAGATTAATTAGACTTAATTTGCCCTAGTGGGCTAGGTGACACCAACTGGTCAGGTCCGAATTGTGTGGGCCAACTATTGCATTCAACTCACCAACTATTACCGAAATCTGGTTTCTAAGGCTGGGGGTCCATAGTCAAACGACCTAAGTGGTGTTGTGATTTTTAATTAGGTCCTTGTGAAAGCAGAGGGGGCCTCCCACACTCCCACCCCATACCTGGCTAGAGGAATGATTAGTTGTTGAGTTGGGTATAAGTTGAGTCGACCCACTCAGTTTTGGCTCTAGGTATAGGAAACCCTAGCTTGTACTAACCCCTACATGCTTGGTTACATCATTTCACTTTGATTGTCTGTTTGTTGAGTGCATGACCACTAGACTAGGAACCCAATACCAAAAGTCCAAACCCCAACCTAATTCTACAATGGAGTCCAGTCTTGAAACTCTCATAAGAATCATGAATGAACAATTGAATCATAAGCTTGACCAAACCAATACCCAGATGAACCAATTGACCCAATCCCAAAACCAAATGAACCATAGGTTCGACCAAGTAGACCCAAGATTTGACCAATTGATCCAATCAAATCATCAAGCAACCCACAGGATTAACCAATTAACCAATAGTTTTGATCAAGTAGAGAACCAATTATGAGATTTAGAGAAAACACCTAAAACCTATCCCAAACCTAAACTTAAGCCCAGCCCTAGGAGAGCCCCACACCTTGAGTCCCGATCCTATGAACCCCCATCCTATGAGCCCAAGGGACCCATGACCCTTAGTCGACCTGAATCTAATAGGAATAGTACCCCTAGATTTGAGTTTAGTATTAGTCAGGCCCCTTAGTCCACCCACCCCTATTACCCCAATCATTAGTCAATTTTCCCTTATACAACCCCCTCTTACCACCCCATTGGTTCACCAGAATGACCTAGAAGAGGAGATATATGAAGCTGATGTAAGCTTAGTGGATGAGTATGATGATGAAGAAGAAGAGATACCTATAGATAACCTAGAATTAGTTGACCCTGAACATACCCAAGTAGAAACCAACCCAGAATTAGTTGACCCTGAACATACCCAAGTAGAATCCCAGAATTAGTTGACATAGTAGAAACTCGGATAGAAGCCAATCTGTAGTTAGCTGACCCTGACCACACCCAGACCGAGCCTATAGTTGAAGTACAGTTGAAGGAAGAAGACCATGAGGAACCTGACCCTACTATTATAATCTTACCCGAGGAGCCCCTAGAAGAAAGCCTAATTATAGAGCATAGTCCTACAATTTTAGAGCCCGAGGAATTTATTGAGGACATGATCTCTTTAATTCAGTACCCCCAGGACCAATCCCCTCCCATAGTTTTCATTGAAGATCTCTTTCCAGAAATTCTTGACCCATCCTTCCATAGCATGGATCTTTTCTTGCCTATAGATAGAACCCCATATTTAAATATTAAGGTTAGTCTCCTTAGCCCAGAGCCAGTCCCTGAATCCCCTCCCTATTTTCTACCCTTCCCTGATTCTTCTCATATTTTTAGAATCGTTGATTGCATTTTATAAAAGTAAGTATATTGCACACATTCATTGTGCATGTTAGATTTGCATTTTACTTCTGGTATACCTTATTGCATTTGCTAGGAGTCCATTGTAAATTTTCATGTGCATGCCAAACTAGGATCAAACATATAGAGCTTA
The DNA here is from genome assembly GCA_021397845.1 of Areca catechu. Lineage (NCBI taxonomy): Eukaryota > Viridiplantae > Streptophyta > Magnoliopsida > Arecales > Arecaceae > Areca > Areca catechu. Next base: position 99,907,638 of record CM038041.1, read on the forward strand.
TAATCTGTTAGGTTTAGACCCATAGAGTCCAATAAATTTTCTTTGATAGGAATGCCTAGTTGAGTCTATTAGGTGTTGGTCTTGAGTCCAATAAATCCACAGCACTGAATCACCTATCCACACCTGCACTAACCTCTACACAGCATTTGCATCAGGAATTTAGTTTAAAGTTAAACATAAATAATGAACTATATAAAAACTTGGCTAATTCCCGAAAATAAGTTAAGGAGTTTTCTGCAAGGGATTATGTGATGTTCTGCATTTGATCTTAGCAGTTCCCTCTAGGGACCGAAAAGAATTTTCATGCTCACGAAGCTGGACCGTTTAAAATAATGAAGAGAGTTGGATCTGATGACTATGTGCTCAAGTTGCCACCCAAATTAGGTATTGGCTCCACTTTCAGCATTTTAGACATTACGGAGTATCGAAGCCAGCAGCGATACCTAGTGAGCATTTTGAGCCAATTCCTTCCCTTGAGAGTGAACCTACCCCAGAGAGTCCACTTACAAATTGGCTTGATAGTGAGAAAAGAATTGAGCGCATCCTGGATGACCAAGCCATCAGTACTTAGAACATAGGTTATCACCAGTATTTAGTCCATTGGCAAGGTTGGCCAGAATCTAAGAACTCGTGGATCACCTGTAAGGATCTGCAGCACCTCAACCCAAACCTTCTTGAGCTATATAAGAGCCACATTGACACTTACTCGATAAGGTCAAGTTCCTCTTACCTCGAGAGAATTGGTGGGGGCACCAGGATCAAACACAGATTACTGAGCTCTATCTAGTTTACTTAGTCATGTATCACAATTTTGTAATCAGGTAAGATTGAGTCCTATAATAAGTTGAGGCTAGTTGATTTGTCTTGACCCTAGTCTCGTCATTGAGTCCTGTACTTGAGTATTAGTCTAGTATGAGTCCCATTTTATACAAGAGGAGAGGTTACACAGCTTTGAAGTTCCACTAGGCCTCATCCAGGAGCCTGAAACCTTCATAGTAGCTTATTGGGCCTTGTTTGCCATCCCAATGTCCAAGATTCCTTCCAGATGCCTTCTAGATGTCTTGGTACCCTCCAGATGCCAGAGAATATTCTCAGATCAGGGCACCTCATAATTCCATGAATATGCCAGCACCTAGGCCAAGAGATTCCAAGCGCAGGAGTCAAGCCCATGAGCCCTAGAACCAAAATTCAAAGGAATATGTTGATACCAGGGCATCCCAGTTTCTAGGGGACAAAGCCCATGCATCAAGGCCCAAAGGAGGACACCCCCTTGCTTCCCATGAAGCCCACACACCCAAGCCCAATACATGTAGGCATCCAAGCCCTTTGACCAAGTCCAAACCTTTGACCAATTCAAAGGAGGAAGGAAATCCATGTAGAATATGGAGAACCAGTTTCATTCAAAGTCTATTCTCCCAATCTTAATCAAACTTGTAATTCTTTTCCCTCTCTACTCTGTATTCCTATCATAACTAGGAGAGGACTTAGGGAACATCTTTATAAACCCAACCCCTCCCCCTCTTGTATGTAATCTTTATTCATGATATCAAAACTCTTGTGAATTTTATTTGAGATTGCTCTTGTGTTCAACTTTGTGTGATGTGAGTGTTTGGAGTTTTGTGCCCTAATTCTACCAAGCCCTAGCCATCCCAGGTGATCTTCATCCAAGCCCCAACATGCCATCAGCAAGTGCCCTAGCCGACCTTAAACAAGGAGCATCCTTCTTCCACCTTCAAGCCGCCCACATCCAAAACCCTAATCTCTTCCTTTCTAACCCTAGTTCCATAATTCCACTTTTTATTTGTTCTCTAACTAATCCTCTGACACTTGCAGGATCCCTGTGGTATTCACCTCCAAGGAGGAGGCCTTCTTTGCCTCTAGTACCGATCCTAGATAGCTAATTGATTCAAGGTCTAAAGGCTTATTTTCCATGCACCGATTCAGAGTGCTGTGCGATCTCTTCTTTGATCGGATCTTCAAATCCCTGCCTGGTACAATCCTTCCCCCTCCAAGATTCTGATTTGCTGAAAATACTCTATCCTAAACCGGGGGTTTCTCAATCTCCAGGATCCTATCTTTTATTATTTTGCATGAGTCCTTATGTGGGTATAATGATTCTTAGCATTACTAGTTTCTTGCTATGCTTTACTTGATTTTTGGGTTATTAGCCTAAAAATTAAATTCTACAAAATATAAACAAAAATTTGTTTCTATTTTTCCTGCCATCATGGTAGCCTTAGGATCATCCCGCATCATCCTGGGCAATAGAGCTCGAGTTCCTTAGGGGCTGATATCTTGTTAATTTTATGTAATAGGCTTAGGTATGCTAAATGTGAGGTGGTAGTTTGTGGGCTAAGGTTGATCAAATCCCACCTTTTCTTGTTTATGGGTTAATGCCATTAAGATACTTTTTGGAAGTATGAAATGAAAAATAAGAATATGCCCTGTTACGACCGTATCGATGACGTGGCCGGGCTCAGATACCGTCAGATGTGATCGAGCCATGTGGAGGTTTCTTCGGCCGAGTCAGTGTCACATTGCCAAGATCGAGCTCGGCCCGGCTACCTCGCCAGATGACTTCCCGAAGACATTCTTGCCCTTGCCGAAGTTGAGCTCGGTTCAGGAACCCTCCTGCCACCTCGCCAAGTGTCCACCCGGGAGGGGTCCACCTAGGCCGAGGTCGGCCGACCCCTCGCTCCTTCGCCAGGTGACCCCCGGAGACGGGTCCACCTCGGCCGAAGCCAGGCGACCTCCTGCCACCTCGCCAGGTGTCCACCCGGGAGGGGTCCACCTAGGTCGAGGTCGACCGATCCTTCGCTCCTTCGCCAGGTGGCCTACGGAGACAGGTCCACCTCGGCCGAAGCCAGGCGACCTCCTGCCACCTCGCCAGGTGTCCACCCGGGAGGGGTCCACTAGGCCGAGGTCAGCCGATCCTTCGCTCCTTCGCCAGGTGGCCTCTAGAGACGAGTCCACCTCGGTCGAAGCCAGGCGACCTCCTGCCACCTCGCCAGGTGTCCACCCGGGAGGGGTCCACCTAGGTCGAGGTCGGCTGATCCTTCGCTCCTTCGCCAGGTGGCCTCCGGAGACGGGTCCACCTCGGCCGAAGCCAGGCGACCTCCTGCCACCTCGCCAGGTGTCCACCCGGGAGGGGTCCACCTAGGCCGAGGTCGGCCGATCCTTCGCTCCTTTGCCAGGTGGCCTCCGGAGGCGGGTCCACCTCGATCGAAGCCAGGCGACCTCCTGCCACCTCGCCAGGTGTCCACCCAGGAGGGGTCCACCTCGGCCGAGGTCAGGCCGCACGCATAGAAAAGATCCCAAAGAAAGAGGCGCAGGTTCCGAGGTCGCCCCTCGAGCCGTGCGCATCACAGGTGGTGCCCCGTACGGATGGCGGTGGCACGCGAAACACCACTTACATCGGCCCGATAGGTCCCACAGTCGAGAGGTGCGGTTCTGACAAAACAGGGCCCATAAACGGACGGCGCCAACACTTGGGAAAGAAAGCGCTCTCACCGGGCCCGAGGTCTGACCGGCCGCCTTACCGGCGCCACCTCCTTTCTGTCTTTGCCCTTTCCCCGCTGGGCTCGGCGAACGAGGTTGGAAAGCCGCCTGGCCCTCAACACTGAAAGGGGAAAGAGAAAAGGATGGGAAGGGGAGCCTCCCAGGAGGAGAAGACAGGCGAACAGCGAGAGGAGATAAAAGGAAGGAAGCTGGGGACGACAAGGTTAGTTGATCAAGCTGGGGACAAGTAAGAAACAGTGGCCAAAAGTCTCATTTCGAGAGTGAGATCCAAGGTCCCGAGAGGGGATCGCTTTGCGTGAGCTCGGCAAGGAGGCCCGGCCGAATTTCTGGTCCCCATAGCACCTTTCTTGCTAGTTAATTCTCTGAGTCTGGGACTCCTTCGGGGGCCCACCTTGCAGAATCTGTTCCTTCTCGTCGTCTACTGACTTGACCGTCGGAGCTCCCTCGCCGGGATCCCCAGCCAGGGTCTTCTAACCCTCTCTTGCAGGTCCGCTCCAGCCAGGAGGCTCCGGGAGCCAGGCGGTCCGGTAGGATCGACGGATCCAAGGCACGGGCGCGGCGACGAGATCGGCAACAGATTGGTGCACCAGGAAGGGGCGCAGGACAACACCCCCTAGTGGGAGCCAGCTTTCTGCAGGTATCGTGCTCTACGACAATGGTGGTCAATCGTGGGCGCGAGGCGTCCACCAGCCGTGCGGGGGAGGTTCCCTCCCCTCAAGGGGCCCACAGCCCAGAGAGGGAGCTTCCAGCTCCCCCTCCTCTTCCACCACAGCCGACCTCAGCAGACGGGCCCCTAACGGCCGTCATCCAACAGCTGCAGACCTTGACCTCGGCGGTCCGGCAGCTTAAAAATCAGTAGCGGTCCCTGGCCACGCAGCCGCAGCCAGGGTCCCCCACGGCCCGGGCCGCGGGACAGCATGGGAGCCTGCGCTCCATTCAGGGCAGGCCATCCCACCCGAGGGCAGTCTCCAACCCTCGTGGGAGCCACCAAGCTCCCACAAAAAGAAATTACTCTGATTCGGTGGATCACGAGAGTCGATCCCCGGTCGATGAAGCCGAGACAGCGCATCGCAGCAAGCGACGCCGAGGCCTGACTTCGCGCCGAGACCGATCGGCGCCCCCTTCACCAGCGGCCTTAGTGGAAGACTCCATCGACGAGGCCATCAGGCGCCAGGCTGAGAGGCACCTGGAGGAGCATGAGCGCAAGTTAGCGAAGTTCGCCCACCGATTTGCCGACCTGCAGAACTCATCGGCGGACCCGGTGGGCTACGACTCCCGTCCCCCATTCTCTGAAGAAATCCAGGTGGAGCCGATCCCAAAATGGTTCCGCATGCCGCAGGTGGATCCCTACGATGGGACCACCGACCCTCTAGACCATCTGGAGAGCTACAAATCTCTCATGAGGGTCCATGGGGCCACCGATGCTCTTTTGTGTATCGCCTTCCCGGCCACCCTCCGGAAGGCCGCTCGAGTCTGGTTCACCCACCTCGAGCCCGGATCCATTGGCTCCTTCCACCAGCTGGAAGGAAAGTTTGTGGCGCACTTCGACACTTGTCAAAAGGTGCCGAGAGAGGTGGACAGCCTCTTCTCCATCCACTAGTAGGACCAGGAGCTGCTCCGGGACAACATCACCCGGTTCAAGACCGCAGCCTTGGAAATCTACAGCCTAGACGAGCTCGTCGCCATGCTGGCTTTGAAGTGCGGGCTGAAGACGTCCCGCCTGACCTACTCCCTGGACAAGAAGCCATCCAGGATGTACTCCGAGCTCCTCCTCCGTGCCCATAAGTACATCCGGGCGGAGGAGGCCGACCGCACCCATCGAGAGTTGGACGGGAAGACTCTGAAGAGGTCGCCCCCGAGAGATACCCCGGGAGCTCGGAAGCCCGGGCCATCTGCCGACCCTCGCCCGAATCCAAGGCCGAGGGGCGAGGCCACTCCGGAGCGGAGGTTCACCCCTCTCCTCGCACCTCGGAAGAAGATCCTCATGGAAATCGAGGGCGAGCGCTACCTCCGCCAACCTCCTCCTCAGAACCCGAGGGCTATCCGGGACAAATCGAAGTACTGCCAGTTCCACCGCGAGCACGGTCACGACACAGAAGAGTGTCGCAACCTAAAGCGGGAGATCGAGGAGCTGATCAGGAGGGGCTACCTCAGGAAGTTCGTCAGGAACGAAGTCCCCCCGGAGGGGCAGCCGCTCGTGGCTTTACCGCCAGCCCCTGCAATCGACAACCGCCCGACAGAGAAGCCCGTGGGCATGATCTCATGCGGGGTCGGGCGAGCGGCGAAGAGAGCCCGGGAAGTCGGGAACCCGGAGAATGTAATCCCTCCCGAGGAGGGGAAGGATAATGAAAATGTAAACAACGATGCCGTGGTGGTCGAGATGACCATCGCGAAGCATCCTGTACATCGAATCATGGTGGATAGTGGAAGCTCGGCTGACATACTTTTTTACGATGCCTTCTCTCGGATGAATTTGTCCCACGGTCAGCTGAGACTGGTACATACCCCCCTGGTAGGTTTTAAAGGGGATTCCATGAGGGTAGAAGGGGAGATCACTCTCCCGGTCACCGCCGGATCCCCACCTCGGCAGATGACTGTCCTGATAATGTTCACCGTCGTCAGGCTCCCTTCGCCTTACAACGCCATTCTTGGGCGTCCCGGGCTCAACCAACTGGATGCCATGATTTCCACGAAGAGGTTGTTGGTGCAGTTCCCCATGCCTTCCGGGCTCGGGGAGATGAAGGGGACGACCCAGCCGGTCCCGTATTGCCTTCAAGCAGTCCCGGGTGCCCGGGGCACGGAGCCCGCCCCCGATGTTGACGACCTCGACCTAAGAGAGAAGGAACCCAGGGGAGGGCCCGTAGAGCGCCTGTTGACCTATCCACTCGGTTCGGACCCGCTGAAGACGGTGCAAGTCGGGGCCCAACTCCCTGAAGAAGAATGGACCCGCCTGCTGGAGTTCCTCCATGCGAACGCAGACGTGTTCGCCTGGTCGGCGGCCGACATGCCGGGCATTCCGCCCGAGGTCATCATGCATAGGTTAAACGTGGACCCAAGCTGCCGCCCGGTCCGCCAGAAGAAGAGGAGCTTCGCCATGGAGAGACAGAAGGCCATCAATGAGGAGGTGGAGAAACTCCTCGCCGCCGGCTTTGTGCGGGAAGTCCAGTATCCCAGCTGGCTAGCAAACGTGGTCATGGTAAGGAAGAGTAGTGGTAAGTGGATGATCTGTGTGGACTACACCGACCTCAACCGAGCTTGCCCATAGGACAGCTTCCCTCTTCCAAAGATCGACCAGCTGGTCAACACCACCTCGGGACATCGCCTCCTGTCATTCAAGGATGCCTTCTCTAGATACAACCAGATCCGAATGAGCCCGGAGGATGAAGAGCATACCGCCTTTATAACCGACCGTGGAACTTTTTACTATAGAATGATGCCATTCGGCCTCAAGAAAGCTGGAGCTACGTACCAGCATCTGGTCAACAGGATCTTCAAGGACCAGATCGGCCGCAACATGCAGGTGTACATGGACGACATGCTGGTAAAACCAAACCCGATTCGGATCATGTAGCTGACATGGCGGAGACATTCGGCAACCTCAGACATCATCAGATGAAGCTGAACCCGGTGAAGTGCGCCTTCGGCATCTTCGCCGGGAAGTTCCTAAGATTCATGGTGACCCAAAGAGGAATTGAAGCCAACCCAGAGAAGGTCCAGGCCATCCTGGACATAGAGCAGCCCGCCTCCAAGAAGCAAGTGCAGCAAATCACCGGCCGAGTTGCGGCCCTCAGCCGCTTTATCTCCAGGTCGGCAGATCGCTGCCGTCCCTTTTTCAAGGTGCTGAGAAAGATGAACAACTTCGCTTGGAGCGAGGAATGCCAGGAGGCCTTTGAAGAGCTGAAGAAGACGCTCTCATCGCCACCGTTGCTGTCCAGGCCCGAGGAGGGGGAGGAACTCATCCTCTACCTGGCGGTCACCCCGGAAGCCGTCAGCTCGGTCCTGGTTCGGACCGATGACCAAGGAGTCCAGCGACCGGTATACTATACCAGCAAACTTCTCTGCGGCGTAGAGCTCAGGTATTCTCGGCCCGAGAAACTCGTTTTCGTGCTAATAGTGTCTGCCCAGCATCTCAGGCCCTATTTCCAAGCGCATCCCATCGCTGTCCTGATGGATCAACCGCTGAAAGTGGTGCTCAGCCGACCCGACACTTCGGGATGATTGGCGAAGTGGGCACTGAAGCTCAGCGAGTTCGATATTGCGTACAGGCCAAGGTCAGCCATGAAGGCGCAGGTGCTGGCCGACTTCTTGGTCGAATGCGCAGGCTTGGGCAAGAAGCCCGAGGAAGGCCCCTCAGGCCAGCCGCTGAAGGCGGGCCCCGGTGAGCCCGGAGAAGACACCTGGATCCTCCATGTAGACGGAGCCTCGAACTCCGGCGGAAGCGGAGCCGGACTCATCCTTGCCAATAGCGATGGGGTAGTCGCCGAATGCGCGCTCCGTTTCCATTTCCCCGCGACCAATAATCAGGCGGAGTACGAGGCACTTCTTGCCGGGCTGAGGGTCTCCTGCGAGCTGGGCGTGACCAACCTCAAAGCTTTCACTGATTCCCAGCTCGTGGCGGCACAGGTCTCCGGGGAGTAAGCCGCGCATGACCCCCAAATGGCGAAGTACTTGGAGCTCATCAAAGCAGGCGCATCCAGATTCCAGCGCTTCAACATCTTCCACATCCCCCGCAGGGAGAACGCCCGTGCGGATACTCTCTCCCGGCTGGCGACCCTGCCGGACTCGATGCTGGGCCGCGCTCATGTGGAGCGCCTTGAGGTCCCAAGCCTCGAGACCCCGGTGGAGGTCCATCAGGTCAGCCATGAACCCAGCTGGATGGATAAGTACGCCGAATACATCACCAGTGGCACCCTGCCGGAGGACCGCGAGGTGGCTCGCCTTGTCAGAAAGAAAGCCGTGCGATTCGTCCTGATGGATGGGCAATTGTATCGAAGATCCTACTCCTACCCCCTCCTCAAGTGTGTAGGACTCGCGGAAGCCAAGCTCGTGCTCCAGGAGATTCACGAAGGCATATGTGGGAACAACGTGGGGTGTAGAGCATTGGCCTACATGGCCCTCCGTCAGGGCTACTTCTGAGAGACGATGAAGGAAGACACCGCTGACTTCGTGAAGAAGTGCGATCGGTGCCAGCGTCATGCCACGGTGCAACGGCAGCCCTCCAACCTAATCTCCCAGCTTTCAACTCCCTGGCCATTCGCCCAGTGGGGGATGGACCTTCTGGGCCCATTCCCACCGGTGTCTGGACAGCGGAAGTTCTTGATAGTGGCCATCGACTACTTCACGAAGTGGGTCGAGGCTGAACCCTTGGCGCGGATCACTGAAGCAAACGTCGCCAGGTTCTTTTGGAAGTCGATCGTTTGATGCTTCGGCCTCCCCCACACCGTGGGTACTGACAACAGGCATCGCTTCACCTCGGTGGCGCATCCCCAGACCAATGGAGAGGCCGAAGTCACGAGCAGGACCATTTTGTAGGGCCTCCGCACGCGGCTGGACCAGGCCAAAGGCAAATGGGCCGAGGAGCTCCCCAGCATCCTTTGGGCGTACCACACCACCCCAAGGACGGCTACCGACGAGACCCCGTTCAACCTCATCTTCGGAGCCGAAGCGGTCATCCCGATCGAACTCAGCCTACCCACGCTGCATGTGGAGCAATATGACGAGATAGAAAACCCCGCCAGGATGATGCTCAACCTCGACCTTCTTGAGGAGACGAGGGACAAGGCCCGAGTTCGGATGGCGGCGTATAGGCAGTGTGTGGCCAGGTATTACAACTCCCGAGTGCGGTCGAAGTTTTTTCGTCCCGGAGATCTGGTCCTCCGGCGCATTGAAGCTTCTCAGCCACGGGAATGCGGCAAGCTCTCACCCAACTGGGAGGGCCCGTACCGGGTAGCAGAAGCCCTCCCCCACGGTGCATACTACCTGGAAGAATTGGGAGGTGCCAGGTTCCCCCGGACGTGGAACGCCTCGAACCTAAGAGTGTATTATCAATAATGTAAGGTTCCCCACTCCTGCAATAAAGTTTCCTTGCTTCAAACGCTCTCTTCTCACTTTGTAGGGAAACCGGTGCATGGCCCTGAGTTCTGCACGCCCGATCATGGCCGACGGCCGAAGGAAGCGGGAGATCCTGGGCTTCGGCCTAGAAGGTGGTGCAGAACCCAGTTCGCCCATGCAAGCACGGAGAACAGCTCGGCAAGCCATGCAAGGCTTGAGAAAGCCTGCGGCCTCGGGGTTCAGTCCAGAAGTCCTGGGCTTCGGCTTGGAAGGTGGCGTAGAACCTAGTTCGCCCACGCAAGCACGGAGAATAGCTCGGCAAGCCGTGCAAGGCTTGAGAAAGCCTGCGGCCCCGGGGTTCAGTCCGGAAGTCCTGGGCTTCGGCCTGGAAGGTGGCACAGAACCCAGTTCACCCATGCAAGCACGGAGAACAACTCGGCAAGCCGCGTAAGGCTTGAGAAAGCCTGTGGCCCCGGGGTTCAGTCCGGAAGTCCTGGGCTTCGGCCTGGAAGGTGGCGCAGAACCTAGTTCGCCTATGCAAGCACAGAGAACAGCTCGGCAAGCCGTGCAAAACTTGGGAAAGCCTGCAGCCCCGGGGTTCAGTCTGGAAGTCCTGGGCTTCGGCCTGGAAGGTGGCGCAGAACCAAGTTCGCCCATGCAAGCACGGAGAACAGCTCGGTAAGCCGTGCAAGGCTTGAGAAAGCCTGCGGCCCCGGGGTTCAGTCCGGAAGTCCTGGGCTTCGGCCTGGAAGGTGGCGCTGAACCCAGTTCGCCCATGCAAGCACGGAGAATAGCTCGGCAAGCCGTGCAAGGCTTGAGAAAGCCTGCGGCCCCGGGGTTCAGTCCGGAAGTCCTTGGCTTTGGCATGGAAGGTGGTGCAGAACCCAGTTCGCCCATGCAAGCACGGAGAACAGCTCGGCAAGCCGCGCAAGGCTTGAGAAAACCTGCTACCCCGGGGTTCAGTCCGGAAGTCCTGGGCTTCGGCTTGGAAGGTGGCGCAGAACCCAGTTTGCCCATGCAAGCATGGAGAATAGCTCGGCAAACCGTGCAAGGCTTGAGAAAGCCTGCGACCCCGGGGTTCAGTCCGAAAGTCCTGGGCTTCGGCCTGGAAGGCGGGGTAGAAACCACTTCGCCCATGCGAGCATGAAGGCAATCCCAAGGCCGGACCTGCTCAAGGCCTACTCTGACGCCACACGGTCCAGAATGTCCTAACCTTCGATCTGAGCGATGGACGGGACCAGGTCCACACTCGTCCCGGCACTCCACATCAACATCTCAAGAAAGAAAAAGAGAAGATGGGAGAGTGGGAAAGAAAGTGAACTCAAGATTTTGAGAAATCGAGCTTTCATTGATGCAAGGAGGAGTACAAGCTAGGAATCCTGACAGGCTGGGAGTTCCCAAAAAAAAAAAAAAAAAGAGAAGAAGAAAAGCACAACAACAACAAGAAAACGAAAAGATAGGAGGCTCAGTTCTGCGCAGGGTCGGAGCCCTCGGCCTGGGTCGCACGCTACGTGTCCTTGTCTTCGGCGGCTACCAGCTCATGGGGCTGCTCCGGGGCCACGGCCTCGTCGGTCGCCGGGGCCGCGGGCATGGCGTCGGCCGCACCGGAGGCCCTGCTCTTAGGTCCTTGCCTCCTACCTCCGAGCACCACCCCACTAAGGTTGAGCTCGGGGTAGAAGGCCCCTACCTTCTCCCGGCACATCTGAAACCCCTTCAGGAAGGAGTCCACGGCAGCCTCCCGGACTTCCGATGTGTACTCGTCAAAAGCCCGGAACTTCGGGACGGCCTCCTGTGCCTCCCTCTTCGCGGCCTCCAGGAGCCCGTTGACGTACGCGCTCCGCTCCTTCGCCGCATTCGCTTCTCGCTTGGCCTCCTCCAGCTGGCGCTCCAGCCACTGGGAGTGGGCCTGGAGACGAGCCCTCTCAACTGCATCCTCCTCCGCGCGATGCTGGTGAGAGACCCTCTCCTCCGTCAGGGAAGACTCCAGCTCCTTGTTCCGCCCCTCGGCGCGTGCCAGGTCAGTCTGGAGGGCCTGATTGTTTGCTCGCAGCTCGACCCCCGTTTCCATGAGGTCCTTGATGTCGGCCACGAGCTTGCTGAGCTTCTTCTCCTTCTCGGCATCCCTCTTCGCATTCCCTACAAGGAAGTTCCTTAGTAGGAGAACGTCATTCCCAATCTGCACAAGTGAAGTAATCGGGTTAGAAGGAAGACCACCCGAGGTCACGGAAGATAGAAGAAAATGAGTTCGGGCTTACCGTAAAGAGCTGCAGGAGGATCCCGAGCAAAGCGTCAGCATAGTCCCGGCCACCACGAGCTTGGCGGTCCCGGGCTGTGGAGGCATACTCCATCACCTTCTCCGTTAGCCCTTTGTCGCGGATGACGGAACATCGGTGGGTGATCACCGGTGGCGGAGCCGTCAGGTCAGCTCCGGCGGTGACTGTCCCTCCAGCAGGAATCTCAGCCGATGGGCCGGCAGAGGACACGGGCTATGCCGTCGGAGCCGCGGTGATGATAGGGCCGGCGTTGGACGGAGCTGTGGGTGGTGGAGCCCCCTCGACGGCAGCACCACCGGGTCTGACAGCTGAGGAATCAACGGCCCCGCCCCGAGGTAGCCTGGGCGGGGGAGCAGCGGTCGCTGGACTAGGTACAGTCACCGGCGCAACCTCCTGGCTCGCCTCGATGCGAGCCCTCTTGGCCACGGGCTCATCCACCTCGGGGACATCTGTCTGGGCCACGCCCTCCAGGAGGCTCTCCAGTGAGAACTTCATGCTTGCAATACAAAAGAGTAGAAGGTCAGCCAGCTCGGTTATAAAGGAAAAAGAATGCAAGAGTCAAGGGAGGACCGAATCTCACCCGACTCGCGGATGGGACTGATCCCGGCCTCAAAAAGATTCTGCTCCGAAAGCAGAACCTCAAACACCGGGACCACGTCGCTCAGTAGCAGGGAGAAGGCCTCCTGGTCCGCCGACTCGACCTGAGAGTTCCGGTTCGGAGACCGGTCCGGTTCACTCCAGGCCCAGTCGACATCTTCGATCGAGGCAAAGAAAAACCGGCTCTTCCAGCCCTTGATAGAAGAAGGGAGGTCGAACCGGAGACACCTGGGCCAGGGCGAGATGTACCACCAGCCGTCATCGGTGGAGTACCTCTTCAGGGTGAACATAGCCTTGAAGAGGGAGAAACGGGCAACGAACCCATGGAAATGATAAAAAACTATGAAAGAAAAGATGACCCGGATGGCATTGGGAGCCAACTGGGCCGGAACAAGACGGAAGTGGCTAAGAAAGGAGAGGAAGAAGGGGTGCAGAGGGAATCGAAGACCCCCGAAGGAGAAGTCTTCATAGAAGGCTATGCGGCCGGGGCCACTCATGGTGACGCGTTCCCCGGGCCGCGGAACGAATAAACGGATTGATCTCGGGATGCCGTAGGCCTCCCGGAGCAGAGAAAGATCGCCCTCGGTCATGGTGGAAGCATGACCGGAGGGACCGGCGGGAAGAAGAGGCGGAGCAGGAAGAGAAAGAAGAGGAAGGGCAGAAGCAATCGGAGGAGACCGGACCCCCCTGGGGATGCCGATGGTGACACCCCCAGGTTGCAGACGCCTGCGGATCTCCTTCGGGATCATTTCCTCCTCTGAAGAGGAAGAAGATGGAGTCCTCGACCGGGACGGACCGGCCTCGTCCGGATTAGAAGAAACATAGCGACGACGCGCCATGACGAAGAAGGAAACAAAGATTCAGAGAAGAAGGAGGAGAGGGGAACTAGAAAGAAGGATGGAGGCACTCACCGAAAATACGCCAAGCAAACGCGCGGCAACGGAAGTTAGTCTGCAGCAAACCGCCCACGAAGCAAGGGGAAAGGCCTTATTCTGGAAAGTCCCCTCCTTTTCAAACTCAGTCGACAGCAGCCGTACCCGTCATTCCGCCATGAGCCACTGGATGATCGTCGCGTGGACGCACGCCCGACACAGACGCCTCGTTAGCAGGGTAACGACCTCTGCCTCGAAGCGACACATTTATTATTGGCAAGTGGGCGATGCGTGGCGGCTTCCTATAGGGCTTCGGGCGCATCGAGAAGCAGCGACGAGGATCATGGCAATTATGATGCAAGATCTTCGCCTCCCTACGTCATATCTGTATTTAATCCCGACGTTCCGTTCTACGATGCCCCAACGGAACGGCGGGCTGGGGGGCAACTGTTACGTCCGTATCGATGACGTGGCCGGGCTTAGATACCGTCAAATGTGATCGAGCCACGTGGAGGTTTCTTCGGTCGAGTCAGTGTCACATTGCCGAGATCGAGCTCGGCCCGGCTACCTCGCCAGACGACTTCCCGAAGACATTCTCGCCCTTGCCGAAGTCGAGCTCGGTTCGGGGCCCCTCCCGCCACCTCGCCAAGTGTCCACCCGGGAGGGGTCCACCTAGGCCGAGGTCGGCCGACCCTTCGCTCCTTCGCCAGGTGACCCCCGGAGACGGATCCACCTCAGCCGAAGCCAGGCGACCTCCTGCCACCTCGCCAGGTGTCCACCCGGGAGGGGTCCATCTAGGTCGAGGTCGGTCGATCCTTCGCTCCTTCGCCAGGTGGCCTCCGGAGATGGGTCCACCTCGGCCGAAGCCAGGCGACCTCCTGCCACCTCGCCAGGTGTCCACCCGGGAGGGGTCCACCTAGGCCGAGGTCGGCCGATCCTTCGCTCTTTCGCCTGGTGGCCTCCGAAGACAAGTCCACCTCGGCCGAAGCCAGGCGACCTCCTGCCACCTCGCCAGGTGTCCACCTGGGAGGGGTCCACCTAGGCCGAAGTCGGTCGATCCTTCGCTCCTTCGCCAGGTGGCCTCCGGAGACGGGTCCACCTCGGCCGAAGCCAGGAAACCTCCTGCCACCTCGCTAGGTGTCCACCCAGGAGGGGTCCACCTAGGCCGAGGTCGGCCGATCCTTCGCTCCTTCGCCAGGTGGCCTCCGGAGGTGGGTCCACCTCGGCCGAAGCCAGGCGACCTCCTGCCACCTCGCTAGGTGTCCACCCAGGAGGGGTCCACCTTGGCCGAGGTCAGGCCGCCCGTACAGAGAAGATCCAAAAGAAAGAGGTGCAGGTTCCGAGGTCGCCCCTCGAGCTGTGCGCATCACAGGCGGCGCCCCATACGGATGGCGGCGGCACGCGAAACACCACTTACATCGGCCTGACAGGTCCCGCAGTCAAGAGGTGCGGTTCTGACAAAACAGGGCCTCTAAACGGACGGCGCCAACACTTGGGAAGGAAAGCGCTCTCACCGGGCCCGAGGTTTGACCGGCCGCCTTACCGGTGCCACCTCCTTTTTGTCTTTGCCCTTTCCCCGCTAGGCTCGGCGAACGAGGTCGGAAAGCCACCTGGCCCTCAACACCGAAAGGGGAAAGAGAAAAGGATGGGAAGGGGAGCCTCCCAGGAGGAGAAGACAGGCGAACAGCGAGAGGAGATAAAAGGAAGGAAGCTGGGGACGACAAGGTAAGCTGATCAGGCTGGGGACAAGTAAGAAATAGTAGCCAAAAGCCTCGTTCCGAGAGTGAGATCCAAGGTCCTGAGAGGGGATCGCTTGGCGTGAGCTCGGCAAGGAGGCCCGGCTAAATTTTTGGTCCCCATAGCACCTTTCTTGCTAGTAAATTCTCTGAGTCTGGGACTCCTTCGGGGGCCCACATTGGAGAATCTGTTTCTTCTCGTCGTCTACTGACTTGACCGTCGGAGCTCCCTCACCGGGATCCACGGCCAGGGTCTTCTGACCCTCTCTTGCAGGTCCGCTCCAGCCAGGAGGCTCCGGGAGCCAGGCGGTCCGGTAGGATCGACGGATCCGAGGCACGGGCGCGGCGACGAGATCGGCAACATGTCCCAAACAAATACTAGGTTTTTAAGTTTTAGTTAGTTATTCTATTTTAGTTAAGTATTATTTGCTGCTTTTTTATTTTTTTTTATGTTGTTGTAATTCAAGAAAGGGAAATAAAAGGTAGGTTTTAATCCTGGTTAATTAAGTATGAGAGTAAAAGACTAAAATTAGGTTAAGCAAATAAAGCAAGTAGAGATCCTAAATTAAAGCAGAAAATCTAATCTAATATTTAAGGCAGTTATTTGAAAGGTCAATATTTTTTTTCTTTTCTTAGGTTCACTTGAAAAGGAAGGAGTTTAAGATAATTTTTTTTCTTTTTTGGATTAGTTTAAAAAAAAGGAAACAAATTAAGAGCAACTAATTCTTTTTTTTTATGTTAATTCCAAAAATGAAGGGACCAATAATAGAGAAGGAAATAAATATAAAATAGATTTTTTTTTGGTTGATATAAAAAAAAAATTAAAACTAACTAATAAAAAAGGAAATTTGTTTGAGGTTAGGGTTGACCGCACTAAAATGGTAGATAACTTTTCTTCTTCCCTTTTTTTTTTTTCATCCTTTCTTGATCTACAAAAAGAAGAACAAATTGTAAATTAGATTTGCAAAAAAAAATCAAAGAGATAAAAAATGTTGCATTCATGTCTTCCCTAACAACGATGCCAAAATCATGATAGACTATGATATTGTCGTTAAGATACCATGGCTATCTATTTAATTAATCAACTTCCAAATATAATTTAAAACATGTAGAAAGGGTGAGTCGGGTCAAATCCATGGAGAAGGCAATGCTTATGATGATTTGAAATGTTTGATTTAAAAAAAGTTTGAAGTTAGGAAATAAAAAATAAAAGTATGAAAGAAAAAGAAAGCTTAAGTATGTTCGATCCACTTGTTGGATCTTAGCATCTATGTGCATGAAAAATAAAAGATAGAAATCCAAATTGCATGAAAATAAACTTTGTATTAATTAAAAAAATTTTAATTACAAGAAATTAAAAATATTAATTAAATAAAATGCTAAAAGCAATAAAAAGACTAGAAGTAGATCGGTGCTGCCTCTCCGAGAAAATGATTGGCGAACTCCCTTCTTCTATCGTACTCCCTAAAGTAAAATGGCTTTCTCTACTTCTTCATCCTTGGATCTTGATTTGGAGATCGGCGTAGGCAAAAAGATGGTGTAGATGGCATAGCTTCTCCTCTAATAAACCTCACTATTAGAGGCCAACCCATAACCCAAAGCTGGACCTCCTACTCTATACTGTACTCCACTCTCCAAGGTGCTCTCTTCTATAACCTTGGGGTCCTTTAAATAGAACTCATCTAGGGCTTGCTCCTGGTCAAATTTGGACTTAATCGGAATCCAAATCAGCTAGATATCGCTAGAAGAGTCCTCGGCCATCCAATGTGCATCCTGATGAGATGATCGATGCTAACTTTCCTTCTCTGTCAAATAGAGCATGGAAGGGACTCTTGAAACTCCCAGATCCTTCTCCCAATTGGACTCTACCTCTCCTATGGGGTGGCGGTGACGTGAGGTGGCAATGGGATGGGTGCTTGTGGTGGACGGCGGCGATGATAGTGGCTGAATTCGGAATTGAGAAGAGGATGGTGGCATCCCTCTGGCCACAGCTAGTGGCGGGCAGTGGTCGGTGGCAGGAATCCCTCCATGGCGAAGAGGATGGTGGTGGTGGTGGCCTGAACAGTGGAAAGATGGTATGAGAGGAGGTTGACAGTGATGGAGAGCTTGGAACGTGGAGGCATGGTAATTGGACGGTGGTGACAGGCGGTAGATGGCATTGAGGTGG
The DNA here is from genome assembly GCA_021397845.1 of Areca catechu. Classification (NCBI taxonomy): domain Eukaryota; kingdom Viridiplantae; phylum Streptophyta; class Magnoliopsida; order Arecales; family Arecaceae; genus Areca; species Areca catechu. Next base: position 99,924,853 of record CM038041.1, read on the forward strand.
CGTAGAAGGTGAGAAAGGACTTTCCCGGTGGTGGGAGATCATGCATCCAGCAGTGGCAATGGCAGATCGAGTGGATGACTGGGAGGAAGAGGGAGGATGCTGGCCGACTTCAGAAATAGGTCTTTCGGCAGCTCTCTGGTGGGTTTTCTAGCAAGGGATGGCTCCCGGCAGCGAGGGAAGGCTCCTCGGCGGCTTCTCCAACGAGATGGTGCATGAATAGGGTCCGTGGATTGGTAGGAATGGCTGCCTATGGACCAGATGAGCTACCGTAGACCGAGTAACCGGTCCATGGTGGACCAGCTACTTTAAAATCAATGTATTCTCTTTAATAATATTCAAAATTGAATTACGGGCTCATTCAAACTTCGATTTGCATGTCGTTTATGCTGTTAAGCTCCAAAAATTGATCTCTTTGTAATGACGGTCTTCTTTTTGATAAATGATATATAAAAGTATTAATTTAATATAAATAAATATAGTTTAATTATTAAATTAATACTTTTATGTATGTATATAATATAACTATCACATAATAGGTAAGTAGATTCGATCTACTCAGTTATTTTTATTTTGAGATCTATATTATATGTTTATAAATGAATCCAATTATGCATGCTTAGAATAGGTTTCTATTTTCAACATAATTTAATTTTAATTAATTAAAATTTCTTAAAAAATCTAAATGCAACCTTAGGATCATATGATGCTTCCTTTAACTGGTGTCAAAGCCATGCATTATGAACTTGTTTGGATCTGAATCAGATCTAAAAATTCTAATTTTTGATTTTAAGATTCAAATCTCAAAAAGGAGTTTTAGGTCTGAAATCAAATCTTGACCTAGAAATTCATATTCGATGTTTTGGTTGAAAATCAAATTTTGAGATATAAAATTTTTACTTTTTAGATCAGCACTATGTCTAAAATTTCGATCAATTTGATCTTAAATTTGGATCCAAAAAATTTGATTCATTAGATCTAAAATTTAGATTAGGAAGTCATGATTCATATTCATTTAATAGATCTTAAAATTATTTTTAGATTTAATGTTATATATTTTTAAATGCATATGCTAAATTTTATAGTTTGAGATTTTCATGTCTTTGGATTTTTCATGAGATGATTAAACCTTATTGTTTAGATAAAAAATTAGTTTCAACATCTAGACTAAAATTCTCATGTTCATAATACACCTAATTAATGGTCTAAAATTAAAATTGATTAGGTTCAATCTTGTACTGACATAAGGTTGTCCTACTATAAGGTTAATCCCTTATAGTGCAAAGTTGTCCTAGCACAAGATTGACCCATTTTGAAAATAGTTTTCAAGACTTAAATCAATTATTTATGATCTTAAATTAAAAATTGAATATCTTAACCCAAAGTATAAAATATGAGGGATTGGGTATGGGTTGAATAGATTAGGTCGTGCAATTGGATTACATTTAGTCTTTAGTTAGGCCAAAACCAATCGATTGAACTCTTGATCAAACCAAATCAAGATTTGATTAAGACTAGATCGAGAATGCTCAAGACCATGTCAATAGTTAGAGTTGGTCAATATGATTGACATCAATCATTTGACCTAAAGATCTGATTTGGCTTAGTGGTCGAGCCTAAATTATTTAAGCTGACCAATTTGAAAGTGATAAACCAATTGGTGTCTAAAACAAGTCTTGATCATGGTTATTAATTGGAGATAATTCTTGATCAACTTTGTTGATGTCTAGAAAAAGAAATTAAATGGATGAACCATCCCATCAATCTTACCTACCTAGCTAATTTAATTGATTAAGTTTTGAGTAAGGTTGCTTATTGATTAGAGTTCACCCATACCATCTTAATTAGTTAGACATGAGATGGGCTGACTAAAAAGATGTGACTAGAATCAAGTCACTTAGACATGAAATGTGCATTTCTAAACTAGTCAGGTATGAATGTATTGATACGACATAGGTTAGACAAGAGATGTGCTGACCTAAACTAGGTCGTCAGACATGAGATGTTTTGACTTAAACCAGGTCGATTAGACATGAGATGTGCAGCATAAACCAGGTTAGTCAAACATGAGATGTGCTGACTCAAATTAGGATAGATAGATATGAGATGTGATAATCTAAACCATATTTCATATATGATATGACCCTTTAGCTTAGTACTTGGATTGAGTGCATCACCATGGCTGTCTCTGGTCATAAGAGTTAGTAGGGTTTAAAGGCCCTCTCTTTTTATTTGATAGGGTTTCTTATAACAAGTAGGGGTGGTATTATGATTTGACTCATGAAGAAAAACTCTGAAAGGATTTTTAAATTTAGATAATCTAAATTAGTTCAGTCAAAAGGTTAGTCAGATATGAGATTATGCTGACTAAATAATTAAATAGAGACCTAAACCTTCTTGCATATATTAAGCATAGGTCTTCCATCATTGTAAAGTTATGGGCATCTTAAAGGTGTTGATTGTTCTTGATTGGATACAGCAGTTTAGTTGCATCGGCAAGGTGCAACCATTCTATTAACATGAGATGTTATAGGGTGAAGATGGGGTTGGGCCCAATAATTGGGCATGGTGAGGGACCAATGATGGCTTTATTTCACATGAACAGTGGATCTAACTTAACTAGGGAGTGTAGGCAATAAATGTTAGGTAAGTCCACATAACTTAGAGATCGAGTCACTGCAATGTGCTTGAGAAGCATTGGATAAGAGTTGTCCAATCATCGATATAGAATGTTTTCAATAACTAGGGATGATGAGGTACTACATATTGTTGGGATTGTAGTACCTACTAGAGATCCTAGTCGTGTAAGAGTTTCTGCATCTCTATTGAGAAGTATGTGAGATCCATGAAAATAATGATAGCCTAATTTATTTTTTAAAATCCCTAGAATAAATTTAAAATAAATACATATATCTAATTAGAATCTTTACTTCCTATAGATTAAAAGTCAGCTTCCAATATTTTTAATTCTTAGACCAATTAATTGACCTAAAACCTATTAAAATAACCGGCTCAACTTTAAAAATTAATTAGACAGGCTGAGTATAGTAATAAACCAGGATTATCCTATATTTCAAAGCCATTCTGGTATACCTAAGTTCAATCGAACCATGATCATTGTTGGACAATGATTAAATATTAGGAGCATAAGAAGCTCGAGCATGAAGATGCGTAAGGATTGCAAATAGATTTGATCAACCATCTTTATCCATTTCATGTGGATATCTTGTTGTAAACTACCATTTGAATAAGATTGAGACAATTAGGTGAACAAATTAGTAATTATTAAAGAGATCTTGAAAGGTTTAGGAGGCATGCTTCTTGATGCAGAGCAGTTAGTGAGTGTCATGGGATCTAATTGAACTTATGAGATGATGTCAACTTGAAGTATATAAGTGAGGACCACAAATATGCTTGGGTATACATTAATGTGTATAACACATTCGTTGGGTAGATCAGGGAAAGCTCCTTAAGCTTCTTCAATTAGATCAAGGAAGTAAATACCTTTGAGAAGAATTTCATAGTCATCTCGGCATAGCCTCACAATAGACTCCTCTTACATCTCAAGTTCAACAAGGTGTCTGAGTAGAAAAATTGAATCCTATTGGATATGGTTCAATCCATTATGGAAATCACTAATTTATTCTTAAGGATTTGATTACATAACTCAACCAATCTATTTAATTGGGTTCACCCTTGTTGCCGCCTAGATCGCCATGGCTTGTAGCTCTGATGCGTCGGGTCCCTACCGGATCCTTGGTTCCCATCTCACGGTTTGCTCGCTAGCTCGCTCGGGGGTCCTGCAAGATAGAGAAAAACCTTGGGCCAGGGATTCCGGTGAAGGCACTTCGATGATCAAGTTAGTGGGATGATTGACGGGATCAAATACCTCAGAGATGAGAGCTTGGGGGCTCTCCGCTTCCAAAGGGACATAAAAGAGAAGATAATAACATGAAAATGAAAGAGCCTTCATTTCCCTTCTTCGCTTACCTCTACTTACCTTTTTCTATGGGTTTTATATAGACAGGAGGCTTTCCAAGGGATTCCAGGTTCTCTCCTTCGAAGGGGATTTTCCATTGCCCATTGTTGCCTCTCTATCGGGCTCGTTCTGTGCCTGAGCCTCCAGCCATAATGGTATGTTGCAACTTTGGAGGAGACCATCCAGGTGCAACAGGGCATAGGGCCATAGGGGGATGCCCTTCTCTGGGAGGTCCAAGCATCCTATGATGGAAGCTATAGTCTCCTAGTCATGCGGTCGACGATGTATCGACAAACTGCAAGGCTGGGAGCCTGGCATTGTCCAGATCATGCAGGTCATGTGCACGATGGCCATAGGGGGGCCTACACCCATGGCATGGTATGCACCACCTCTTGGATGCTCAATGTGGCCAGGTACTCCGTGACAGGGTATGCACCCCCTCTCAGAGGCTCAGGGTGGCCAGGTACTTCACTGCCTCTATTTTGAATGCTGGCTTCACCCCTCTTTGTGCTTTTGGCGAGAAACCATGCTCCTAGTAGGAGGACCTACATTAGAGAGGCGGACTCGACCTCAACCAAGCGCTGCCCTCAAATGGGAGGCTCGTCCAATGAGCCCTACCTCCACTGGGAGCTTACCCCGAAAGGGCGGTCCCTTCTGGATAGGCGAACTTGACTTCAACCGGGAGCTATCCTCAGACGGGGGGCCCACCCAATGAGCCCAGCCTCGATTGGGAGCTTACCCTAGAAAGGTGGTTCTTTTTGGAGAGGCGGACTCGACCTCAACTGGGAGCTGACCTCAGATGGGGGGCTCACCCAATGAGCCCTGCCTCGACAGGCGCTTATCCGAGAATGACGATCCCTTTGGTTCTTCATCATGCAGCCTTGCCCTCGTGGTGGGCTTCTTGTTGCCACGACCATCTGCAGGCTCTACATAAGTGGATTTCGTCGCATCGATCCATGTCAGCAGATGTTTCCATATCAGTTGCCCCCTACTACCGAGCTTGGAGAACGAGGCACCCACTGTGGGCAAAGGGAGTAGTAGTTGCACTAGCAAGGAGGGGGCACTGCCCTTCCGCTACAAATGCCAGACACACTGGCATTTGGGTGGTTATGCCTCTATGCTATTTGGGTTTGCCACGTCTTCTCTCTTTCGAAGAAATTATTAATGCCGCAACGATCTTCAAAAGGGGTGCTCAGGATGCGAAATGCCATCTCAGTTCGTGCCATCTTTGATGGGACATCAACAAGAAAAAAATATTTTTCAACTAATTCTTTTGATATTTTTTTCAGCTAAAATAGTGTGCTTAGGATTAATGAGAACCTTGGAATGAAGCCCACCAAACCCTTCAAGATAAAGACCAATTCATGAGCCGACTCATGAAAGAAGGCCGCCAGTCCCTTGAGTTGACTCAATCCAGATCAAGACTAACTTCAAGCATGCCCAAGTCAAAGCCCAAGCAAGTCAAGATACCACCATTTGAAGCCCATGATGCTACCTCTTAGAAGCCCATTTTATTCTTCACATGGGATACATTTTGGGAGACATGAGAAACAACACATTAAGCATTTTGAGGGGAAGCATGGGACCACTCCTCACTCACCCAACAACCCCGCAACCAACTTGCCAAGTGGGATGCCACATCACATGACACCTAAGGCTCCACATCAGTAATTAGAAGCCATGTCAAAGCCACCTATGTGCCACATAGAAAGTTGTTACAACCTCTTACCTAGAAGTTGTTTTTTGTTGCAACTATGTAACCAAAGGAGTTGGATTTAACTAGAAATGGTTAGCTAACCTAACTCCAGCTCCCCTCCTCACTTTGGACAACCCCTAAGGCTATAAATAGGGTCCATGGCTCCCCTTGTAAGGCATTCCATGTATGAAATATTTTGAGAATTAATGAAGGTTTTCTTCTTATTGAGTTCTATCTTGAGTTCTTCTTGTATAGAGTGATTTAGTTCTTCTAGTTGGAGTGATTTAGTCCTTTAAGTTGGAGTGTTTAAATTCATGTTTGAGAAGGGAGTGAGAGGTCCTTTAAGTGCTTGAAAGGTGGAGTGATCGTTGCTTGATCCAAGATCCAAGCATCATTCCTTGAAGGTGCCAGTTTCTACTTCCTTGTTTTTCCTTTCTTCTTCTTCTTGTTCAATTCCAATTTTGAATTCTCCAAGCCAAGGATCATGGCCAAGGTGAGTCCTAAAGGTAGAGAGTGCTAGTCTTATGCTTTAGACCTTAAACCTTGAGTGATGAGAGCTCCTTCCACCAAATAATTAGCCATCATTGTTGGTAGGAAAACTCTTTCTAAGCTTCATTAGATCTGATCATTTGAAGGTTAACTTATTCTAGTATTGATGGTTTCCTTGTCATGAAGATCCAAATCTCTATTTTAAACTAGATGTACATTTCGTGTATTGTAATTTAGATCAACTAGTCTCTTTATAAAAATTCTTTTATTGGATTAATTTAGACCATTTATTTGATAATTAATTGCTTAAGTTTGCTTGCTGGATAGCTTGCTAAAACTCTCCATCCATCATTTCATTATCGTCCCCAATCAATTTTTTTGGTATCAGAGCTTATGGTTTACTAGGTCAAGTTTTTGATTGCTGAAATTTCTGTTCTAGAATTCACTTGAATCTTCATGAATTTTATTAATTTTTTTACATTGCAAAAAAAATCCACAAAGATATTTTTCAGTACCTTAGTGTGTTTGGATTCGAAATATGAAACTCAAGAAAATACTTTCTATTGATTTCAGGAATTAAAAATGTGAGTTCTTAGACCATTTCTGAAGTTCTGTCCAGAATTCTGTCTCTACCTTACATTTCATTTAATTCTTAGAAAAATATACAAATATTTTTTATAAATTTTTAATTTTTGGATCTGAGATCCTGACTTCGAAATGTATTATTTCCCACCATAATTTTGAGTTTTAGAAGGACCTAGAGTTAGGAATTTGAAATTTGAATTCAGGTTATTAAGAGTTAGCTAAACTACTGGAACCTTCTAGCATGTGCTTTCAAACTACCTTCTGAACCAAAATTCGAGTTAATCTGAAGTCAAAACATTAAAATCTAAGAATTCTTATCTACTAGTTAACCAAATCAATTTTATTTTGAATTTTTGGATTTTTTAAAAGATTAACTTTTGAATTTTTAAAACTATCTAGTTGAAAGTTGTTCCTTGCTGAAATTTTTTTATAAGTAGCTTTCAAAATGAATTTATTAACCAAATTCCAGGAACTAAATTTCAGAATTTAGAGTCTAGAATATTCACTGAGGGATCTAATAATTCAAATTTTAATTTTAATTTTTTAAAATTTTAAAATTTTAAATTTGAATTTTTTAAAACTAGTTGACTTGAAGTTGTTAGGGCTGAAACTATCTTGCAACAACTCTAACTTCTAGAACAAACTTTAATCCTAATTCAAAATTTAAATTTTAAAATTTGATTCTAAAATCTGGACTTCAAAATATAAAGTTTTTAATTTAATTTTTTGAATTTTAATTTTTTTTTTAAATTCAAGTTTGAATCACATGTTTGTGCTAATACTAGTTGTTATGTTAACTAGTTGGTTAATTGTTTGTGCATCCATTCCTAAATCTAATTAAGGGCATTCAATTATAACATAAGGGAAGGAGGTCATTACTTTTCCTTGGCCCAAAATAATCACCCACATTTGCATTGACCTAAACCATAATTGAAATCAAGTAGGAACCTAAAACTAGGGACACCCACTAGTTGGGTTCAAGTGCAAGATGAGACCAAATATTAGTTGAATTTGTACTTACTTCTTGAAATTGGTGTCTAAGATAAGGGGTCCAATGCCAAATGCCTTAAGTAGACTTGCATTTTTTAATTAGGACCTCGTGAAAACGAGGGGAGCCTCCCGCAACCCCACCTTTTACCTAGCCAGTGAAAAATATAATTAAAACTTTAACTAGTACTTAGTCAATTCCTGTATTTTGAACTTTTAGGTCTAAGAGCCGTAGAAGTTAGGTTTGTACTACGTATTTTGAAGCTCCATATCAATAGTCCCACACTCAGTCTATTTTTATCCATGGATCCTAATCTTGAATTCTTTTTGAAACCCTTACTAAAAAGTTTGATACCATAAATAGGCAATTAGGGCAAATGAGAAAGGAATTAGGTCAAGTAAAGGACCATGTTGGGACACTTGAAGAGACCCCAATGACCCCCACCGAACCTGAGTCACTTAGGTCAATTCCTCGAGGTCCAAGAGTCTATCATCATGAGTTCACTACTGAATACAATTCAAGATGACTTCACCATGACTTCATAGAAGAAGCCCATAGGATCCATGCTGAGCCTGAATCACCTAGTCCACCTCCCCTTGGTCCAAGAGCCCAATGTCATGATCTCACCCCTGAGTTTAACTCTAGATACCCATACCAAGACTTTGTAGATCAGGAGGAGAGTATTTAGGAACAATTGACCCTACGCACCCACTTTTGATGGAAATCCTGAGGTGTATGTCTATTGGGAAGAGAAAATGGATCAATACTTTGAATTTGATGAAATGTCGGAAGTAACAAAGTGTCAATTTGTCAAATCAAAGTTAATTCGACATGCTAAAGCATATTGGAGAGAAGTTGAGCAAAAAAGTTATTATAGTGGGGATAAAATAAGTACTTGGAGAGAAATGAAGAGTAAACTGAGGGAAAAGTACCTAGGTAAATATTATGAGCAAAAACTTTTAGACCAATGGTACAAATTAAGACAAGATGATACAACTAAATCTAATTATATTGCCAAATTTAATAAGTATGAGAGATGAAGAAGAGACTAAACCCATGAAAAAATTAGAGAAAAAATCTTCTGAACCTATTGAAGAATTTAAGGATGAAATAGAATCAAATTGTTATCCAAATGAAGGGCTAGAAAGAGAAATCCCTAAACCCGTTGAACAACCTAAGGAAGAAGTTTATGAAGCTGGGTCTAACCATATGGACGAATATGATCAAGAATAATTACTTGAAGATAAAATAATTACCCAGCCTGAAGAAATCAACAATGGGGATGATCAAAATGAATTCCAAGAACAAAGCCATGAAGAACAATTCGAGGAGATAATAGAGGACCCAGAATTAATCACTGTTGAGGATTTACATCTAGAGATTAATGAAGGATCACCTAATGGGGTATTGACCATCAGAGAAAATCTAGAACCAATTCTAAAGGATCAATCCCAAGAAATTGTAGAACCTACAAAAGAATTTAACATGAGGATTAGAAGTGAAGAAATGGTAGGAATTGAAAGATGGAAGTGTAAGAGAAGGAAGAAGGAAATTGTATTTCTTGATAATTGCCCTAAGCCTGATTCACCCTTCTAGAACATCCCCAACCCTAATCCACCCAGCTGGGATATCCACCATACCATTGACCAGGTCCCAGTAATATTCAACTGTTACTTTTGGAAGACATTATGGCATTTATTAGGCACCAAACTAAGATTCACTACCACCTACCTAAAGTTGTGTGCCAGAATTTTCAAAGCCATTTAGGAGAATATTGGAAATTAAGAACTTTTATTTCCTAGCCCGACAATAAAGTTTAGTTCATAGAAAATAAAGTCCATTAGAGCTTGTTTTGTTTTGGTGTCATTTATGTTTTGTCATTTGATGTCATTTGACCTTCCCATGAATACGTGTCCATGACTGCGAGAGTCATATGCATAGCATGATTAGTAAAAAAATTTGAGTAATGAAATTAACAAGCATATGATCAACTCACATAAAAAAGCCAAAGAATTTCATGAAGGAGACTATGTCATGGTAAGGCCAAACCTGAACAATTATATGCCTATGGTGTAGGTCATTTTCAAAATAGTAAGAAAAACTTGGATCTAATATGTGCTAGATATACCATCCAACTTTTGTATTAGTTCTACTTTCAACAATTCAGATTTAGGAGGGTAAAGGAACCAACAATGATACCTAGTGAGCCTTTCGAGCCTAATTCTATCTTTGAGAGTGAGCTAACCCATGAGTGTCCACCAGCCAAGTTACCAAAGTAGTAAGATAGGATTGAGCGAATCTTAGACAATAAGACTATCACTACCCGAAACAGGGACTATCGACGCTACTTGGTTCATTGGAAAGGATGCCCAGATTTTGAAGGCTCATGGATTACTTAAGAAGACCTACAAAAAATTGACCAGACCTACTAGAATATTACCAAAGTCAGACTGATTCCTACTTAACGGAGTCGAGCTTTTTTCAATCCCGGGAGAACTGATGGGACATCAACAAGAAAAAAATATTTTGCAACTAATTCTCTTGATATTTTTTTTCAGCTAAAATAGTATACTTAGGATTAATGAGAACCTTGGAATGAAGCCTACCTTATATTTGAAGACAAAGACCAATTCATGAGCCGACTCATGAAAGAAGGTCGCCAATCCCTTGAGTCGACTCAATCCATATCAAGACCAACTTCAAGCATACCCAAGTCAAAGCCCAAGCAAGTCAAGATACCACCTTTTGAAGCACATGACACCACCTCTTAGAAGCCCATTTTATTTTTCACATGGGACACATTTTGGGAGACATGAAAAACAACACATCAAGCATTTTGAGGGGAAGCATGGGACCACTCCTCACTCACCCAATAACCCCCCAACCAACTTGCCAAGTGAGATGCCACATCACATGACACCTTGGGCTCCATATTAGCAATTAAAAGCCATGTCAAAGCCACCTAGGTGCCACATAGCAAGTTGTTAAAATCTCTTACCTAGAAGTTGTTTCTTGTTGCAACTATGTAATCAAAGGAGTTGGATTTAACTAGAAATGGTTAGCTTACCTAACTCCACCTCCCCTCCTCACTTTGGATGACCCCTAATGCTATAAATAGGGTCCAAGGCTCCCCTTATAAGGCATTCCATGTATGAAATATTTTGAGAATTAATGAAGGATTTCTTCTTGTTGAGTTCTATCTTGAGTTCTTCTTGTATGGAGTGATTTAGTTCTTCTAGTTGGAGTGATTTAGTCTTTTAAGTTGGAGTGTTTAAATTCATGTTTGAGAAGGGAGTGAGAAATCCTTTGAGTGCTTGAAAGGTGGAGTGCTCCTTGCTTGATCCAAGATCCAAGCATCATTCCTTGAAGGCGCCAGTTGCTACTTCCTTGTTTTCCCTTTCTTCTTCTTCTTGTTCCATTCCAATTTTGAATTCTCCTTCCATGCCTAATCTTTGATTTGATGCAGGTTTTCTATGATTTTCCAAGTCCAAGATGAAGGTCTCCAAGCCAAGGATCATGGCCAATGTGAGTCCTAAAGGTAGGGAGTGCTAGTCTTATGGTTTAGACCTCAATCCTTATGTGATGAGAGCTCCTTCTTTCACCAAATAATTAGCCATCATTGTTGGTAGGAAAACTCTTCCTAAGCTTTATTAGATATGATCATTTGAAGGTTTACTTGCCCTAGTAGTGATGGTTTCCTTGCCATGAAGATCCTAATCTCTATTTTGAACTAGATTTACATTTCGGGTATTGTAATTTAGATCAACTAGTCTCCATATGAAGATTCTTTTCTTGGATTAATTTAGACTATTTATTTGATAATTAATTTCTCAAGTTTTCTTGCTGGTTAGCTTGCTAAAACTATCCATCCATCATTTCATTTTCATCCCCCATAAATCTCTCTATTGGCTCTATGCGAGATGCGGCACACGTCTTCTCCAAGTCATTAAATAGGACCCATATTCTTAGTTAGAATTTCTTCAAGTGATGAAGACACAAGACTTGTGTTTCAGAACTGTTCCCTTCTCTTCCATTTGGGCAGAGTCTTGATAAGTTAGGCTTCCTTCTTTCCTTCCTCCTTTTTCTCTTATTGAGTTGGGGGAGTACCTTGATGCTAGGTTTGGTGTGGAGGTAAGGATAATCTGTTTGCTTTATCCTACAGGGATGAAGTTATGCCACAAAGATCACCAGGAGATGTCTCGAAGGAGGACTGCCATAGAGGAGCCCAGTTTGAAGGTCCGAAAAGGCGACCCTGGGACTATGGGGGCGGCCGAGCCTGAGGCGGCCCATGTGGGATAGTGGGATGCCAACTCTCTTTGGGTCGAGGAGATGGCCTGACTGAAGAAGAAGGTGCGTGCCCTCCAAGCCTAGCTGGAAGAGGAGGAGGACCGGACTACGACGTTGCTTGAGAGGGCATAAGTGGCTACTACAGTAGTATAGGTGGCCAGAAAGAAGGCGACGAAGGCCATCCCCAAATTCATGACATCCCAGGCTTTCAGGGATGAAGTCATCGAGGCTGTCCTCGACTCCTATCACTAAGAATTCTTGGAGTACAAAAGCAAGGCCTTATGCTTATATGGGTTGAAGGGGCTGGACAACTGGTGCGGGCACCAGACTCAGAAGAAGACTTCAGAGCTCCATTTGGATCTCTGATTGACATTGCCCGAGAAATTAGGGTTTGTAATAAAGGTTGACCTGGTCAACCAGTTTATTTATTTTGTTTATTGAGTCACCATTTAAATTTTGTTGAGTCATGTTGACTCAGTGCAAGTCCCAATGTGGTTTCAATTTGGTCCAAAATGGTGCCACATTTGTCTTCCAATCAAATCAAGGTTCAAGCAAGTGGAGGCCACACTCCAAGCCACACGCCCAGCCACACTCTGAGCACACGCCAGAGTCCAGGAGGTGCCACAGAGGCATCCCAGTGTCATGGTCCCCACATCCAAAGAAGAAAAAATCAAATTGGAGGCTACTTTAAAGGAGGCACCCATACCTGCCTATTTTACCTAAGCAAAGAAGGAAGAAGACTTCTCTTGGAGAAGAAATCAAAGAAGGACATCCAACCTACTCCTAATTGAAGTTCAAATCAAAATCAAAGAGCTTAACTTGGAGTGGAAGAAAAGAAGAAATACCATAAGAAGAAGAGGACTCCAAATCCAAATCCAACTCCAAAGGAGGCACCAAAAAAATTCAAAAAAAATTCCTTTATGGCCGTCCCAATTTTTTTTGAACTCTTGGTCGGCCAAGAGAGAAGATTTTCTACCTAATCTAGTGGTTGGAGGAGTTTAGTCCCACATGGGAATTTGTACAAGCTTGGAGAAAATTTTAGGTCTATATAATAGACCTCTCTTTGTAACTTTAAAAATCAATGAAGAAAAATTATTTTTGCTATTCTCTTGTGTTGAGTGACCTAGGTTTCTCTTCTTCCGCACTATTCTAAGTGTTGAGCTCCGTGAGGGGGTAATCCGGGTTCCATTGGAGCCTTGAGGAGGTGAGAGATCTCCATCTTTATCCAAAACCCTAGGTTAGCCACTTGAAATTCCAAAACCCTAGCCACCCTTCATTATTTTCAATCCATCAAACCCTAGATCCATCCATCTCCCATGGCCTCTCTCTCTCTACAAATCCAGGCCATCCACCTTCATCCAGATCCAGTCTGGCTACTTCAGATCTAGAGCAAGTTCCAAGGAAAATCACATCAGCTTCCAGGAGAATCCAGTTTTCAGCAATTTCAATCTTCAAGTTCATCAACCTGGTAAATTTTTCCCTTGACTCTCTGATTCCATCAATTGTTTTTCTTCTCTTCCAGATCTTGAGTTCAGGAGAAGCCAACCCGCCAAAGGACCAGTATTGGAGGATCCATTGCGAAGATATCTGAATCCGAGGATCCAACAATCTGCTCGGGAGAGTTCTTCCACCAAAATCTGTGAAGATCATTGTCTGGTTAGGTAAACCATCTCTTCTCTTTATTTCTGTTCTGTTGAAAGTTCGGAGCGAAACCCTAGGTCTGGGAGTTTCACAACCCCCAGCGATCCGTTGCTTCTGAACTACTCTGATAATTTAGTTTCCTTAAAATTGTGCTTTCAATTATCATATTAGTATCTTTCAATGTTAGGTTAACTTTTCTTTGATTTGAAGCCAACTTCTACAAACATATAAAAATAACAAAAAAATTAGTTAATCTTAATTTACTTCTGCATCGCATCCCTTTATTTGTTCTGCATCATTTTTGGTATCGGAGCCCAGTCTAGGGTTTCTGATTTGCTTGCTTGCTTTGATTGTTCTCTTTTTATTTTGTCTGCTCGAAGTAGACTCCCCAGGACGTCCGGTCCTAGGAACTAAGCGAGGCGCAAGCCTCCTCCTCCCATTCCACGGGGTGTTCCTAGGGCGTGTAGGGGATCCATTGGGTTATAACTTCGTAGCAGGGATTATAAACGGGGAAGACAATCTAGTTGCAGCCCGTAATTTATCTGTTGTCTGAATTATTTCTCCCTGCATAAAACTCTGAATTGCATGATTTTTGCTTTGTTGAAACCAGTATAATTGAACCTATTTTTCATAATTTTTCTGTGATTTATTGGTTTCGGTAAAAATTCTGAGCATTAAAATACAGCAACTCTATTTTTTTGTGTTATGCAATTCAATTCTTTTTGGAGTGATCATCTCATAATTTACTTAAGGGCAATTGAGCATCTAAGATAAGGGGAGGAGTTGATTACCTCTCCTTAGCCCAAAACCACCATCCAATCATTCGAACCTAGACCTAATTTAAAATCAGTTAAACCTAATTTGGGACACCAATTGGTCGGGTCTAGGCTAGTGTTGAGTCAGTTTGCCGAGTTATTCTGTGTGTGCTTAGCACTCAGTGTCTAGAACGATGGTTCAGGGATCCATTCCCGAAGGGCTTGTGTGCTGGTCCGCCTATCTGGCCAATCACTGATTGGTGTCTAGGATTGGCAATCAGGGACCTAACACTCCCCTTACACCTGCCTGGCTGAGTCCTGAGTTACTACAGGCTAGCTTGCCACTCTGATTGGGCATCTAGTTTGGACTCTAGGTCTAGTGATCCAGTAGTCGATTTAGTCTAGTCTCATTTTGTGTGCTTGCTTGAATCATCATGTCTACCAGAAACGGAGTGCCATATCAACCTGGTCAAACCCAACCTGATTTAGAGGCCATGATCAGAACTCCTACTGAAAGTATGGCTAAAATGAATCAGGATATGACAAACACTGTGGCCCAGTTTAGCGCACAAATTCATGAGGATCTTACCCAACTTAGGGACCGAGTCCAAGTACTTGAAGAACCTAGACATCGGAATTGGACTCCTGACCCCGATTTTAATGTGCCTCAACCTCACCCACATCAGGAGCCTAGAAGGCCTTTATATAGAGATCCTGAACCTAATCATAGGAGGCCTGACCCAGAGCCTGAAGATAGATATGATAGGTTCATCAGGAACATCAAATTAGATGCACCCACTTTTGATGGTAGTCTGAACCCTAAGGTGTATTCTGATTGGGAGGGTGAGATGGACCAATACTTTGAGTGGTATGCTATGTCTGAGGAGAGGAAATACAAGTTTGCCAAGATGAAATTAGTGCGTCAAGCTAGGTTATACTGGGGGAACATTGAGCTAACCACTAGGAGACGGAATGTTGAGCCCATAACCACTTGGCAGGGTATGAAAGAAAAACTGAGAGATAAATACCTACCCATTTCATACCAGCAAAACCTGTTAGACCAATGGCAAAACCTGAAACAAGGAAACCGATCTGTCTCAGACTACATAACTACTTTTGATGAATACCTAATGAGATGTGATGTGAGTGAAGCCCACGAAGTCACTTTGTCTAGATTTAGGGCTGGACTGAGGGAAGAAATCAAGAGAGAACTATTTCTGAGAGAGGTTACTGATCTAGACCAAGCCTACCAGATTGCACTAAACACTGAGAAATTTCAGAGAGGACCTATACCTTCTAGGGTTAGTGCTCCAATCCCAAGGAATGGACCTAGCCAAGTTATCCCTATTAAACCTTTTCAGGGTACTTCTACCCCTAGACCCATGGACAAAGGTAAGGCACCTGACACCCAGAGAACCCCTAGTTCAAATATCACCTGTTTTAAGTGTCAGAAACCAGGTCACATTTCCAGTCAGTGTACTACCATAGCCTGTTTCAAGTGTCATAAGGTAGGTCATGTTGCTAGCCAGTGCCCACGAAGATCTCTTTACATAGAAGAGAGAGAGAATGATAATTCCGAGCCCAGTGAGGAATTTGAAGAAGAAGTTTATGAGGCCGGAATGAATTTGGTTGAGGAGTATGAAGGAGAGGAGGAACCCAATGAATCTGACCAATTAGGAGTTGTAAGATGCATCCTATCCCAGAATCTAGTACAAGAGGATTGGCATAGGACTAACATCCTACAGACTTTTCTTAAATTAGGGGATAAGGTATGTAAGATCATCATAGATAGTGGGAGCTGTGTAAATGCCATCTCTACTAGCACTGTCAAGATGTTAGGCTTAATCCCAGTTCCCCATCCCAACCCCTATAAGGTTTCTTGGGTAGATTCTACCTCCATACCCATCCAGTCTAGATGTCAAGTCCAAATCCAAATGCAATCTTATCACGAAAAGATTTGGTGCGATGTTTTACCCATGGGGGTGAGCAGTATAATTCTCGGAAGACCTTGGTTGTATGATCATGATGCCACCCTCTTAGGAAAATCCAATACCTGTGTCTTTAGTTTCAATGGGAAGAAGATTACGATCCATTCAGTTCCCCCTAAGGACAAGGTAACTAAAGGAGCCGGTAAGGTTAAGGAGATGAAAACTGGAGTGAACCTAATCAGTGCTAAGGATCTAGAACAAGAAATTCATAGTGGTTCACCCATCTGGATGTTGACTGCTAAGGAACTTAGAACTTCGGAACCCTCAGAGCCTCCTCAAGAAGTTAAACCTGTGTTAAAAGAATTTGAGGATGTCTTTCCCGAGGATTTGCCAGACCACCTTCCACCTCTTAGGGATATCCAGCATGCCATAGATCTAATCCCAGGAGCGACTTTGCCCAACTTGCCCCATTACAGGATGAATCCATCTGAGCATGAAGAACTGCAAAAGCAGGTTGGAGAATTATTGAGGAAGGGGTTTATTAGAGAAAGTCTTAGCCCTTGTGCAGTCCCAGCCTTACTGACCCCAAAGAAAGATGGCACGTGGAGGATGTGTGTTGATAGTCATGCCATCAATAAAATTACAATCAAATATGGGTTTCCCATCCCTAGACTAGATGACATGCTTGATATGATGGCTGGTGCAATGGTTTTTTCTAAGATTGATCTCAAAAGTGGCTATCATCAGGTTAGGATTAGACTCGGGGATGAATGGAAAACTGCTTTCAAAACTAAGGATGGTCTTTATGAATGGGTTGTTATGCCTTTTGGGTTGTCCAATGCCCCTAGTACCTTCATGAGAATTATGACCCAGGTACTTAGAGCTTTCATAGGAAAATTTGTGGTGGTCTATTTTGATGACATCCTGATCTATAGTAAGACCCCAGCAGATCACCTAGGCCACCTTAGAGCAGTCTGCCAAGTTTTGAGGAATGAGAGACTCTACGGTAATCTTAAGAAGTGTGAATTCATGACTAGTAGAGTTATCTTTCTTGGTTTTGTAGTAACCCCTGACGGCGTGGCGGCCGATCCTGAGAAAATTAGTTCCATAGTAGACTGGCCAGAGCCAACCAATGTGCATGAAGTTAGAAGTTTCCATGGCTTGGCTACCTTCTATAGGCGATTCATCAAGGGGTTTAGTACTTTAGCTGCTCCTATCACTGATTGTATTAGGAAGGGAGAATTTCATTGGACTAAGTCAGCCCATAAAGCCTTCCTAGATCTTAAGGATAAAATGACCCAGGCACCCATTCTGAGATTACCCGATTTTTCTAAAGTATTTGAGGTTGCCTGTGATGCTTCAGGTGTAGGAATAGGTGGAGTCCTAAGCCAAGAGAATCATCCTATAGCATTCTTTAGTGAAAAACTTAATGATGCTAAGCTTAGGTATTCTACCTATGATAAGAAATTTTATAAGGTGGTGCAAGCTTTGCGTTACTGGAGACATTATTTGCTACCGCAGGAATTTGTACTATTTTTGGACCATGAGGCTCTTAGATTTCTGAACTCCCAAAAGAAGCTTAACCCTAGGCATGCTAAGTGGGTAGAATATATCCAGTCCTATTCTTTTGTCCTGAAACATAAGGCTGGAGTTGAGAATAAGGTACCTGATGCCCTTAGTCGCCGATCTCTGTTATTAAATTCTGTTAGAACTGAGGTCATAGGGTTTGAGCAAATCAAAGAGGAATATGAGTCTTGTCCAGATTTCACAACTGTGTATCAGGATCTAGTTCAAGGACCATCTAGTAATCACCAGGATTATACCCTTGTAGATGGTTTTTTGTTCTTCAAAAATAGGCTTTGCATCCCTAGAACTTCTCTTAGGGAATTTTTGATTTGGGAAATCCATGCTGGAGGTTTAGCCGGCCATTTTGGAAAAGACAAGACCATTCTAGCTATTGAAGACCACTTTTTCTGGCCTAGCTTGAAAAGGGATGTAGCTAATATTGTAGCTAGATGTCGAACCTGCGCTGTTGCCAAACAGCGAAAACAAAACACTGGCCTTTATATCCCACTCCCTGTCCCAGATCGTCCTTGGCAAGATGTGAGTATGGATTTTGTGTTAGGTTTACCTAAGACCCAGAGGAGACATGATTCTATATGTGTCGTAGTCGACCGATTCTCTAAAATGGCCCACTTCTTGCCTTGTTCCCAAACCTTTGATGCGTCTAAGGTAGCCACACTTTTCTTCAATGAGATAGTTAGACTCCATGGCCTACCTAAGACAATCGTTTCAGATAGGGATGTCCGGTTCACCAGTTACTTTTGGAAGACCCTTTGGCATAAGTTAGGGACAAAACTTAAGTTTTCAACTGCCTATCATCCCCAAACTGATGGCCAAACTGAAGTAGTGAACCATAGCCTAGGAAATCTGCTGAGATGTCATGTTGGTGAAAACACCAGAAATTGGGATTTATACCTACCAAGGGCAGAATTTGCGTACAATGACTCGGTCAATAGGTCTACGGGTAAGAGTCCATTTGAAATTGTACATGGGTACAAACCTCACACACCTCTTGACCTAGTCCCTTTACCTGTCCACACTCAAGTCTCCGAGTCTGCTGAGAATTTTGCACAGCATGTAAAAGACTTGCATAAAGAAATTCATGCCAAAATAAATTTAAGTAATGAAACTTATAAGAAGTTGGCTGATACTCAAAGGCGAGTCAAATCTTTTGTTGAGGGAGACTATGTGATGATTAGGTTAAGGCCTGAACGGTTTCCTCCTGGAACCGTTAGAAAGTTACATGCTAGGGGAGCTGGACCATTTAGAGTGGTAAAGAGAGTAGGATCCAATGCCTATGTGCTCGAGTTGCCTCCAGAACTAGGCATTAGCTCTACTTTCAACGTTACAGACTTAGTAGAGTACAGGGAGCCAGCTGTGATTCCTAGTGAGCCTTTTGAGCCTAACCTTATCATTGAGAGTGATCCCGACCCTGTGTGTCCACCAACAAACTGGCCTGTGAGGAAAGAGCAGATTGAAAAGATCCTGGATGATCAGGTTATCTCTACTCGTAATCGAGGATACCAAAGGTACCTGGTCCGCTGGCAAGGAAGGCCAGATTCTGATGACTCTTGGATCTCCTGAGAAGAATTACAAGAATTGGACCCAGACCTCTTGGAGAGATACCAGGGCCAACTTGAGCCTTACTCGACAGGGTCGAGTTCCTCCCACCTTGGGAGAATTGGTGCGGGCACCAGACTCAGAAGAAGACTTCAGAGCTCCATTTGGATCTCTGATTGACATTGCCCGAGAAATTAGGGTTTGTAATAAAGGTTGACCTGGTCAACCAGTTTATTTATTTTATTTATTGAGTCACCATTTAAATTTTGTTGAGTCATGTTGACTCAGTGCAAGTCCCAATGTGGTTTCAATTTGGTCCAAAATGGTGCCACATTTGTCTTTCAATCAAATCAAGGTTCAAGCAAGTGGAGGCCACACTCCAAGCCACACGCCCAGCCACACTCCGAGCACACGCCAGAGTCCAGGAGGTGCCACAGAGGCATCCCAGTGTCATGGTCCCCACATCCAAAGAAGAAAAAATCAAATTGGAGGCTACTTTAAAGGAGGTGCCCATACCTGCCTATTTTACCTAAGCAAAGAAGGAAGAAGACTTCTCTTGGAGAAGAAATCAAAGAAGGACATCCAACCTACTCCTAATTGAAGTTCAAATCAAAATCAAAGAGCTTAACTTGGAGTGGAAGAAAAGAAGAAATACCATAAGAAGAAGAGGACTCCAAATCCAAATCCAACTCCAAAGGAGGCACCAAAAAAATTCAAAAAAAATTCCTTTATGGCCGTCCCAATTTTTTTTGAACTCTTGGTCAGCCAAGAGAGAAGATTTTCTACCTAATCTAGTGGTTGGAGGAGTTTAGTCCCACATGAGAATTTGTACAAGCTTGGAGAAAATTTTAGGTCTATATAATAGACCTCTCTTTGTAACTTTAAAAATCAATGAAGAAAAATTATTTTTGCTATTCTCTTGTGTTGAGTGACCTAGGTTTCTCTTCTTCCATACTATTCTAAGTGTTGAGCTCCGTGAGGGGGTAATCCGGGTTCCATTGGAGCCTTGAGGAGGTGAGAGATCTCCATCTTTATCCAAAACCCTAGGTTAGCCACTTGAAATTCCAAAACCCTAGCCACCCTTCATTATTTTCAATCCATCAAACCCTAGATCCATCCATCTCCCATGGCCTCTCTCTCTCTACAAATCCAGGCCGTCCACCTTCATCCAGATCCAGTCCGGCTACTTCAGATCCAGAGTAAGTTCCAAGGAAAATCACATCAGCTTCCAGGAGAATCTAGTTTTCAGCAATTTCAATCTTCAAGTTCATCAACCTGGTAAATTTTTCCCTTGACTCTCTGATTCCATCAATTGTTTTTCTTCTCTTCCAGATCTTGAGTTCAGGAGAAGCCAACCCGCCAAAGGACCAGTATTGGAGGATCCATTGCGAAGATATCTGAATCCGAGGATCCAACAATCTGCTCGGGAGAGTTCTTCCACCAAAATCTGTGAAGATCATTGTCTGGTTAGGTAAACCATCTCTTCTCTTTATTTCTATTCTGTTGAAAGTTCGGAGCGAAACCCTAGGTCTGGGAGTTTCTCAACCCCCAGCGATCCGTTGCTTCTGAACTACTCTGATAATTTAGTTTCCTTAAAATTGTGCTTTCAATTATCATATTAGTATCTTTCAATGTTAGGTTAACTTTTCTTTGATTTGAAGCCAACTTCTACAAACATATAAAAACAACAAAAAAATTATTTAATCTTAATTTACTTCAGCATCGCATCCCTTTATTTGTTCTGCATCAACAACATCAGGCCTTCTATCCCGTACCCTGGCAAGAGGATGAGTCTAGCTTCGAGGAGGAGTCAGAGTCAGAGGAGGCTGAGGCGGGGCTTGAAGCTTCCCTGAGGACCTCGCGGGGGGCTAGTGTCGCCCGTTAGTCTAGAAAGGGGTTGATGGCTGATGTTTCGATCTTCCTTTCCTTATCTGTTTCTTTCACTTTTTTTTTGTAAATCAAGGAGGGCATCCAATTTGTTGGGAGGATGTACAAGAAATTTCCATCAATGAAATATTTTCTTTTGGATGGCTACTGTTCTTCTTCTTTCTCTTTGTGTTGCCCGGCTGTGGGTCAGATGGCAGATGGTGGGATTTGCTTGGAGTTCCCAATTAACATCTCTAGATTGTAGGCCGGGCGATGAAATTGTTTATCTCTGAGTGTTGGGCTTCGTAAGCTTCCAAGTTTGAGCACCGGGCTTCTGGAGTCTACGGGCTTTGGTGCCGGGCTTCTGGAGTTTCCAGGATTTGGTTCCTGGCTTACGGAGTTTTTGGGATTAGTGGCCAGGCTTCTTGGAGTTTCCAGGCTTTAGTGCTGGGCTTCTTAACATTTCCGAGCTTTGGTGCTGGCTTCTTGGAGTTTCTGGGGTTAGGTGCTGGGCTTCAGGAGTTTCCGGGCTTTGATGCCATGCTTCTTGGAGTTTCCTGGCTTCAAGAGATTTTGGGCTTTGGTGCCGTG
Source organism: Areca catechu (assembly GCA_021397845.1). Lineage (NCBI taxonomy): Eukaryota > Viridiplantae > Streptophyta > Magnoliopsida > Arecales > Arecaceae > Areca > Areca catechu. The sequence goes on from CM038041.1 coordinate 99,946,778, forward strand.
TTTCTTGGAGTTTCCATGCTTTGGTATCATGCTTCTTGGAGTTTTTGGGCTTAGGTGTCGGGCTTCTTGTAGTTTCTGGGCTTAGGTGCCAGGCTTCAAGAGTTTCCGTGCTTTGGTGTGGGGCTCGGTGGCTCCTGGCTTGAAGTGGAGAAGATGAGTTCCAGCATAGGTAAAAAACAAGGTTGCACCAAATAAAACTTGAATTTATTTGGGAAGAGCCTTACATTATTAGTGGCACATTCTTAATTTGCTAGCATTCCAAGTTTGCATGAAGTAGATGCCATCGAGCCTGGCGAGGTAGTAGTCCCCGCCCGATAGAGCTTTGATCACCTGGTAAGGACCCTCCTAGTTTTGGAAGAGTTTCACACATTTCCCTAGTTGAGATGGTTCTGCTCGCCTAAGCATGTGGTCACCCGGGTGGAACACCTTTGGGCGCATACATGAGTTGTAATAGCATGCGACTCAATGTTCGTAGGCCACCATTCTGAGTCAGGCCTTGTCCCTTGTCTCATCCAGCAGGTCTAGGTTAAGGAGGAGGTGTGCCGGGTTCTCAGCTTCACTATATTGTTCTATCTAGAGCATGGGCAAGCCGAGTTCCACTGGGATTACTTCCTCAATCCCGAAGACAAGGTTGAAGGGTATCTCGCTGGTTGCCGTGCGGGGGGTGGTGTGGTAGGCCCATAACATGCTAGGTAGCTCATCCACCCATCGGTGCATGACTTCGTCCAGCCAGGTGTAGAGCCCTTGTAAGATGGTGCGGTTAGTTACTTCGGCCTCCCCGTTCGTTTGGGGATAAGCCACCGAAGTGAAGCGGCAGATGCCAAGATCAGAGCAGAATTCCTCGAAGGCCCGATTGTCAAAATGCTTTCCATTGTTGGTGATTATTGTGTGTGGGAGGCCATATCCATAAATTATAGATTTCCAGAAAAAAGACTGGACCTTCATCTCCGCTATCCATGCCAAGGGTTTGGCCTCGACCCACTTGGTGGAGTAGTTGATGGCCATAATTAGGAACCTCCATTATCCAAACACCACAGGGAAAGGGCCTAGGATATCCATTCAGCACTGAGCAAATGGCCACCGGGCTAATAGCTAGGAGATTGGGGCTGCCGGCTACCATTGAATGCATACATGGTGTTGGCACTTTTCGCATTTCTTCGCAAAATCAGTGGCATCCTCTCGCATGCTCTCCTAGAAGTATCCCTACCGGATCACCTTGTGGGCTAGGGCCATGCCCCCCGCATGATTGCCATAGATACCTTCGTGTATCTCGTGGAGCATGTAAGTGGCTTCCGAGGACTTCAGGCACTTCAATAGGGGTAGGAGTATGACCTCTGATATAGCTATCCATCTAGGATCATGTAGTATGCGGCCTTCTTCTTGAAAAGGTCAGCCTCCTTTCGGTCTTCTGGCAGGGTGCCGACGGTAATGTATTTGTTGTAGGGTTCCATAAAGTTGGCCTCGTGGGAGACCTGCTAGACCTCGGCTGTAGCCTCGTAATTGGGGGCCTCAAGATGTTTGATGAAGGTGCACCCTAGCAAAGTCTCTGGCAAGGTGGCTACCCAGAAAGGATTTTGGATCGAGCATTTTCTGCCAGTGGGATATGGGAGATGCTAAAGTGCTGGAGGGTTGATGTGTGAGAGCACACCCGATCCAGGTACTTCACCATCATGGGATCCCGTACTTCGTACTCACTGGAGACTTGGCCTGCTACTAGCTATGAGTCTATGAAGACCTTCAACCTTTTGAAGCCTAGTTCATGGGACACCTTCAGCCCCGTGAGGAGCGCTTCATACTCTATCTAGTTGTTGGTCACCTTGAAGAGGAATCATAGTGCGCATTCTGCAACGACCCCATCATGACTAGCAAGGATAAGGCCAGCTCCATTTCCTCCTACGTTGGACGCGCCGTCCACGTGGAGTATCCATGTTTCTTCCACGAGGGTCGGGTCCAACCTGAGCTTGGCCTGTTAGTCCATCTCCTCTTGACTTCCTTCGGCCCAGGTGCATTCTACCATGAAATCGGCTAGAACATGGGCCTTTTGTGCCTACGTGGGCAATATGTGATGTCGAATTCACTGAGCTTCAGCACCCACTTGGCCAAGCACCTAGAAGTGTCGAGATGGCTCAGGATTGCCCTCAGGGGCTGATCAGTGAGGATGGTAATGGGATGTGCTTGAAAATAAGGTCTGAGATGCTGTGCAGATGTTATTAGTATAAAAATAATTTTTTCTAGCCATGTGTACCTGGTTTTGGCATCATGGAGTAGCTTGCTTGTGTAATAGACTAGCCGCTGAGAGCCATCCCTATTAGCATGAACCAGCACGGAGTTGACCGCCTCCATGAGATCGCTAGGTATAGGAGGAGCTCTTCTCCAGGCTCCAGCCTGGATAGTAGTGGTGGGGAGGTGAAGAGATTCTTCAACCCCTCGAACGCTTCTTGGCATTCTTTTATCCTGGTGAAATCGTTCATCTTTCGGAGGACCTTGAAGAACAGCTGGCAATGCTCAGCGGAGTGTGAGATGAAGCGGCTCAAAGCCATGATGCACCTAATCAAACATTGGACCTCCTTCTTGGAAGCAGGATCTCGCATGTCTGTGATCGCTTGGATCATCTCTAGGTTCGCCTCTATCCATCTTTGGGTCACCATGAACCATAGGAACTTTTCCACTGCCATGCCGAAGGTGCACTTGGCAGGATTCAACTTCATTTGATAGCGGTGGAGGTTATCGAAAGCCTCCGCCAGGTCGGCGATATGGTCTTGCTCCGGGCTGCTCATGACAAGCATGTCATCCATGTACACTTGAATGTTGCGGTTGATCTGGTCTTGGAAAACCATGTTGACCAAGCACTAGTAGGTGGCCCTTACATTCTTTAGGCCAAAGGGTATCATCTTGTAATAATACATACCTCGATCAATCATGAACGATGTGCATTGCTGGTCCTCTGGATGCATGCAGATCTGATTGTATCTAGATAACGTATCGATGAAGCTAAGGTACTTATGACCTGAGGTTGCATCCACCAGCTGATCGATCTTGGAGAGGGAGAAGCTATCCTTTGGGCATGCATTGTTGAGGTCGGTGTAGTCCACAGAGATCATCCACTTCCTATAAGCTTTCATGACCATCACCATGTTAGCACGCCAGTTAGGATATCATACGTCTCAGATGAAACCTGTCGTGAGAAGTTTTTCGACCTCCTCATTGATAGCCTTCTATCATTCCGGGGTGAAGCTCCTTTTCTTCTACCAGACCGAATGATGGTTGGGGTCGACATTTAGCTTGTGAGTTATCACCTACAGTGGGATATCGGGCATGTTAGCGCAGTCCAGGTGAAGCATCTGCATTGGCATGCAGGAAGCCGAGCATACGAGATCTCTCTTCTTCGATCAGTAGAGCCCCAATTTCTATCACTTTTGAGGGACGTCCCCCAAAGAAAAAGACAACAGGGGTTCGACCAGCCCGCTCTTTGGTTCTGATACTGTCGGATTAGGCTAGTCTATGATAGGACTGTGATCTGCTCCGCTTAGACTCGGGAAGGTCTGCCAGCAATACTGCACTGGTTATCGGGACCCCCTCATCTCTTTGGTCCCCCATGGGGTTGGGAACTGGACCAAGAGGCATTTCGTGGAGATGGTGGCATCAAGCAGATTGAGTCCTGGGCATCCCAAGATGGCATTATAGGATGAGGGGAGCTTTACAACAGTGAAGGTCACCAACATGGTACTTTGCTGAGGTGGTGTCCCAGTAGTTATTGGGAGTGTAATTTCTCTCTCGAGTCTGACTGAGTCTCTAGTGAAGCCTATCAGAGGCATAAACACCAGTCTTATTTACTCAGTGGATAAATTTATCCTTACAAAAGCATCGTAAAAAAGGATTTTGGAGGAGCTTCCATTGTCAACCATAACTTTTTTTACAGGGTGCTTGGCTATCATCATTTTGACGATGATAGCTTCATTATTTCGGTTGTCTACCCTAGTTGACCCTTATCCCATATAGGGGAGTACATCATCGCTCTCTTATCTCCCCCTAGCCCTATTTGTGGTTTTTCCTGCCCCCAAGGATATCATCTCTATCGGCTCCTCAGTGGGATAGTTGTCGATGGCGAGGGGTCGAGGCCCTTCGGTCTAGGATGTAGGGGGTGCTCCCCCCTCCACATCTTGATGAGGTAGCCGTGCTGCTCTTTGATCTCCCTCTTCAGGTGGCGGCATTCCTCCAAGTCAAGGCCATAGTCCTGATGGAAGCGATAGTAGCGGGATTAGTCTCACCCAGTCGATGGCTTCAGTGATGAGGGTCGACGTAAAAAGTGCTCGCCCTCGATTTCTATCAGGATCTTGGCCCTAGGAGTGCCGATTTCATTAATGCCCGAAGGTGAAGGCAAGACAGGTCTAAGCCCACTCCAAACGGAGGCAGAACCAAGACTCTTTCTCAAAAATTTGATGAATGAAAAGAAAAAGATTTGAGTGCTACTCTTCTTGTGAGTTGCCTTTGTTCCATAAGAACATCGATCTCCGTGAGGGAGCACCTTCGCCTTTGGACATCAAGAGGTGTGAGGTTTCAAGTTACCTTCTCTTCCATGCAAGCCATCTTCCATCTTCTAGTTTGGAGGCCATCTGGATGATCAATCTAGGCGCCTAGCAGAAGACCCTCCATCATCACCATCTTCAACCTTTCTTCCTTTATTTCTTCCTGCTTCTTGTTGATTCCTAATCCTTCTCTTGATTGCTCGTAGGTCCTCCAAGTGCCACGAACATGGAGTCAGTCTCCCATGCCTCGCGTCCTTCGAACGGAAAGCTGGTGCATCCACGGGGTTGAAGGTTCAATCATCCAGGACTCATCCAAGTGAGCAAGTGAACTTGGCATCGGGCATTTCAGAACTTTTAAGGTTTGCCACTCTAATTCTTAAGTTGGTGTTGATCCGAGAGCTAAGTCCTACGGGGTTTCTCAATCTCGGGATCCTCTTCTTATCCTATTTAGGGGCTTACATGCTAGTTTGAAGTTCTTGTTATTGTAGAACCCCAGATCTACTTTTGCTTGTCTTCGAGAATCCTAAACCTCTTTTAAAAACCTAAAAATCACAAAGAAAAAAATTACATGCATCATCCTAGCATCTAGTTAGTCCCCGCATCAAAATACCCGACCCCTCTTCCTCTTGTAATATCTTTTATCATATGAATTAAACTTTGCTAAAATTTTGAGTTAATTGATTTGTGCACTTGTGTTGGTGTTGGTGTTTTGGTATTGGTTGGTTGCTTTGTGTGCTCTATCCATTCCTGCTGCCCAAGCACCATTCTGTGTCCCTAAAGATCAGCCACCCCAAGAGAAGAGTGCCCTTGCTGCCGTCCAAGTGAAGGAACCCCTTCTTCTCCAGGCTGCCTAGTGGGGGTGCTAGGATCAGACACAGATTACTGGGCCCTATTTGGTTTACCTAGCCATGTATCAAATTTTGTAATCAACTAGAATTGAGTCCTGTAATAAGTTGAGGTTAGTTGATTTGTCTCAACCCTCAACCTAGTCCAGTACATTGAGTCCTGAATACCAATATGAGTCTAGTGTGAGTTCACTTCTTATACAAGAGAGGAGGCTATGCTATTTCGGAGTTCTACCAAATCTCATTCTGAAGCTAGAAGTAGTTACACCGGCATAGGGGAGCTTAATCGACACCCAGGTACCCTGATTGTGCACTGATTTTCCCTAGGTGCCATTTCAGATGCCAGATTCCCTCCAGATGCTTTTGAAATATTTCATGTGCAAAGAGCTCATGTTTAGCAAGCTATCCCAACACTCCAGGCCTCCAAATTCAAGCCTAGGAAGCAAGCACAAAACAAGAGAACCAAGATTTCCTTTTGATGCTGGGAATATGCCAGCCGATTGAACCAAGCTACCCAGATTCCAGGAGGCCCAAGCCCAAGCTTCCAAGCCCTTGGCCTACCTCCCCCGTTGCTGCCATAAAGTCTACATGCCCAAGGAGTGGGCTTCCAAAGCTTTTACCAAGTACAAGGAGAGGAAAATTGGGAGAAGACCAAGTCATTTCTAACCTAGTTAGGACTCCTAATCCCTTTAAACCTTGTAATTCTAACCTAGCTAGGAAAGGACTTGTATTCCAATTTGGAAGAGGATTTGTAACCCAAGTGTAACCATGGTTAGTGAGGACATGGGAACTGTAAAAATACCCCACCCCTCCCCCTCTTGTTAGCATCTTTTTCTTATGAATATACCTTGTTGAAATTTTGCTAAATTATCTTGAGTTTGAGTTTTGGTTCTCTCTTTGAGTGCACTAATTGTGTTCCTGGATTGAAACCCTACTGCCCTAGCATCCCTTGACATCCCTGGAGATCAGCCATGCCTAAGGAATTAAAGCCCTTGCTACCGTCCAAGTCCAAGAGCTTCTTCTTCCCAGGCTGCCAACTTTTAGCCCTAATTCTGATTTCTTTTAAACTCTAGTCCTTTTCTAATTTTTATTTGCTGCTTTGATTAACCTCTGACACTTGCAGGATCCCCAAGGTGCTTCCCCTCCACTGAGGAGGCCTTCTTTTCTGCCCGGACCTCCCAGATCTGCCATCAGATTCAAGGAAAACAAGGCTTCTTCTTGCATGCTCCGATCAGAGTTATGAGTGATCTCTTCTGCTACTGAATTTATCATCTCTGACTGGTAAGAAACCTTTCCTTCTCTTATTATCTGATTTGCTTGATGTTAGCTATCCTAAGTCAGGAACATCTCAATTTCCAGGTCCTGTCTTTTAGTTATCTTGCATAATTCAGCCCGTGATAAGTTGATTCCTAGAATTGCTGAATACCTGCTAGTTCTTTACAATGCTTTGAGAAATCAGCCTTCAAACCTAAATCTAAAAATCACAAAAAAATATAGTTCACTATTTGTACTACATATTTAGCATTATTAGAGTTATCCTGCATTAGTTTGGTATTAGAATAGGTTTAGGATATTTCTTTAATTTGCTTTGCATTCATAAACCCTTATTTTGCATTCTATCCACTGCATTTGGTGTCTAGTTTCCATCTAATTTTGGCATCATAAATATTTTATTTTTCTGTGAAATTTGCATTGCATGTCCTTTCTTCATTCCTAGTAATTATAAGAGTTCTTAATTAATTTTACTGAAATTCTATGTATCTAAACTTTGGCATAATAAAAATCCTAACAGAATCATAATAATTTATACAGCAGTCAAAAAAACCCAAGGTTTGCATCATCATATGATTTTTGTTCTACATGAAATTTGGTAGGTTTCATCACCACCATCCTTCCTCTATTCCAATTTTTTTTTGATTTTCTTATGCATCAAGATCTATGTCAAACTCTGCAACAACTGAAACCCTAATTCACTGATTTATGCTACATTCTGCATTTTGACTCAGCCTAACCTAATCAACTACCAAACCCCCAATCCCAAGCCAAACTTTGTTTGATAACCCCAGTTAACTTAAACCTAACTTGACACATCATAAATCATTAGAAAATATTTTATTTTCTGATTGTTTTAGATTGCATCAGGGCCATCGATTGCCATCATTCTTAAACTAATCTTAAGGGCAACTCTCTATCTTAGATCAGGGCAGGATTCCATCACCTGTCTTGGGTCCAAAACAACCATCATCATACTAACCCAAGTCTAATTAAAATCAATTAGATCTAATTTTTCCTAGTGGGCTATGAGACATCAACAGGTCGGGTCTGAGCTGTGTGGGCCAACTAGTGCATTTAACCTCTTAGATATTACTGAAAGCTGGTGTCTAAGGCTTGGGGTCCAGAGTAAAACAACCTATGTGGTGTTGTAGTTTTTAATTGGGTCCCTATGAAAGCTAGGGTGCCTCCCACACTCTCACCCCCTACCTGGCCAGTGGAAGGATTAGCTATTGGGTTAGGTGTAAGTTGAGCTGACCCACCCAATTTCTGGCTCTAGGTCTAGGAAACCCTAGATTTAACTAGCCTTTTCTTTCTCTTTTGCATGCTTGGTTGCATCATTTCATTTTGACTATTTGATTTGTGCATGACCACTAGACTAGGAACCCAATATCAGAGGTCTAAACCCCAACCTAGCTCAACCATGGACCCTAGTCTAGAAGCTTTCATGAAAACCATGGTCGAACGACTTGACTGAATCGATTTATCCAGTAACCAATCCAATGCCCAAATTAATGCTAAACTTGACCAATCCGATACTAAGCTTGACCAAATGAATCAAAGATTCAATCAAGTGGACTAGCAATTTGATCAAGCAACCACTAGGATCAACCAATTAACCAATAGGCTTAACCAAGTTGAGAACCGACTAGAGACTGTAGAAAAAACCCAAGAGTCTAACACTGAACAAGACCTGGATTCCATCCCTTCTACTTCTCATAACCCTAGAAGAGTCCAAACCCATGAACCTTTGTAGAACATAACCCTAGGAGACCCCAGAACCAGGACCAATTTAGGGAGCCTAACTATAGAGGAAATCAACACCAGGATCAATATCATGACCCCAACCATAGGAGACCCAATCGTGAGGACCAAGACCAGGATGATAGGCTACTTAGGAGCATTAAGATAGATGCACCCACCTTCAATGGCAGCATAGATCCAAAAGTCTATATAGATTGGGAGGGAGGTATGGATACGTACTTCAAATACTATGCCTTGAGTGATGAGAAAAAGTGTCAATTTGTCCAGCTCAAGCTAACTGATCAAGCTAGATTATATTGTGACCAAGTAGAAAGACTCAATAATCAGATAGGCAACCTACCCATTACCACCTAGGAAGCCATGAAATTAAAGCTTAGGGCTAAGTATGTTCCCCTATACTATCAGCAGTGTCTCTTAGATCAATGGTAGAAATTAAAACAAGGGACCAAATCTGTGAGTGAATACATAGCCCAGTTTGATGAGTGTGCCCTAAGATGCGGCATAGATGAACATGTGTCAGTTATCCTCTCTAGGTTTAGGAATGGTCTTAGAGAGGAGATCCAAAAGGAGCTGTACCTTAGGGATGCTGATAGGATGACCCATGCCTATTGTGTAGCTGAAAACTTTGAAAGGTTTCAGAAAGCACCTGTAGTTTGGAAACCTGAACCCTTTAGGTCCAACACTCCTAGCTTTAGGTCTAACCAGAACCAGTTCTACCCAAACCGACCCAGCTATAACCAAACTCATCCCAACCCTAACCAAAGTCGACCCAAACCCAATCCAATCCATCCCAACCCTAATCCATCTTGTCCTAACCCAAGTCCGAGTCAAACTAGCTCAAGTAACTCAACATCTTTTATGAATGATAAGGGTAAGGCACCAGTTTTTCAAAAGAACCCAAGTCCCAGCCCCAATGCCTATTTTTGGTGCAATAATGTAGGTCACTTTGCTAGCTAGTGTCCCACCAGGTCTTTGCATATAGGGGAACTTGTGGGAGATGAGCCTGAACCCAATGAGGAAGAAGCGGAAGAGGTCTAAGAAGCTGAACCAGACTTAATTGAAGAGTATGAAGGTGATGAGGATTTTAAACAAACAGACCTCGCAGGGGTAGTTAGATGCATCTTGTCCCAGAATAAAACCTAGGAAGATTGGCTAGGACCAATATCATACAGACTTTAGTAAAAATTGGAGACAAGGTGTGTAAAATAATCATAGATAGTGGGAGCTGTGTGAATGCCATAACCCATAAGGCTATCAAAATCCTAGGCTTACACCTAGTTCCACACCCAAGCCCCTATAAAGTATCATGGATAGATTCCACCTCTATACCCATTAAATCTAGATGCCAAGTTCAACTCCAGCTTCAATCATATCAAAATAGAGTGTGGTGTGATGTTGTGCCCATAGGGGTAAGTAGTATCATCCTATGATGGCCATAGCTTTATGATCATGATGCCACTCTTTATGGAAAAACTAATGCTTGCATGTTTACTTTCCATGAGAAGAAGATCACCATAAACCCCACCCCACCTCAGGAGTTAATTAAGAAAGAATCTAGCTCACTTAAGGAGAAAAAGTCTGGAATTAACCTAATCACTGCAAAAGAGCTATAGAAGGAGATATCTGAGGGCACTACTATTTGGATGTTAGCTATGAAGGAAGTATCTGATCTTATTGATAGAGAGTACCCTCAGGAGGTCAAGGGAGTCTTGAAGAAATTTAGTGACATATTTCCTAAAGATTTACCTGACCACTTACCACCTTTTAGGGATGTCCAACATGCAATTTATTTAGTCCCTGGAGCTACCTTACCCAACCTACCTTATTATAGGATGAACCCAGTTGAACACTTAGAGCTTCAAAGATAGGTAGGTGAGCTTCTTAGAAAAGGATTTATTAGGAAGAACCTAAGTCCTTGTGCTGTACCAACCCTATTAACCCCTAAGAAAGATGGCACGTGGTGAATGTATGTAGATAGCGGTGCCATAAATAAAATCACTGTGAAGTATAGGTTTCCCATCCCCTGCTTGGATGATATGTTGGATATGATAGCAGGGGCCACAATCTTTTCAAAGATAAACCTTAAGAGTGGCTACCATCAGGTTCGAATTAGACCTGGGGATGAATGGAAAACAACTTTTAAAACCAAAGATGATCTATATGAGTGGTTTGTAATGCCTTTTGGGTTATCCAATGCACCTAGTACTTTCATGAGAATTATGACACAAGTCCTTAGGATGTTCATCGATAAATTTGTGGTAGTATATTTTGATGACATCCTGATTTATAGTAAAACCAAGGAAGATCATATAGAGCATCTGAAACAAGTTTGCTTAACCCTTAGGAAAGAAAACCTCTATGCAAATTTGAAGAAGTGTGATTTCTTAACCCATAGAGTTATCTTCCTAGGCTTTGTGGTGACCCCTGAAGGTGTAGTAGTTGACCCTGAAAAGGTCAGATCCATTGTAGATGGCCAGTACCCACTAGTATCTATGAAGTTAGAAGTTTCCATAGTCTAGCCACTTTCTACAAAAGATTTATTAGGGGATTTAGCACCATAGTAGCACCAATTACTGGCTATATTAGGAAGGGTAGTTTTGAATGGACCAAATCTACAGATAGAGCCTTCCTAGAGATTAAAGATAAGATGACACAAGCACCCATCTTGAGGTTACCCAATTTTACTATGGTCTTTGAGGTAGCTTGTGATGTTTCGGGAGTCAGCATAGGAGTTCTGAGCCAAAAGAATCACCCAGTAGCCTTTCTTAGTGAGAAATTTAATGAGGCTAAATTAAAGTACTAAACCTATGATAAAGAGTTTTATGCAGTAGTACAAGCTCTTAGATACTGGAGATATTATTTACTATCCCAGGAGTTTGTTTTGTATTCTGATCATGAGGCACTCCAATTTTGAACTCCTAGAAGAAACTAAACCCTAGGCATACTAAGTGGGTAGAATTTATACAAGCCTATACCTTTGCACTTAAACACCAAGCTAGAATCAAAAATAAGGTAGCAGATGCCCTTAGAAAATGAGCCTCACTGTTGAATTCCATTAGCACTGAAGTTGTTGGATTTGATAGGTTAAAAGATGAATATATAACCTGTCCAGACTTTGGTGAAGTTGTCCAATCCTTAGCTCAATGACCATCTAGTACCCATAGCGAATACATCCTACAAGATGGTTATCTATTTAAGAACAATAGGATTTGTATTCCTAGAACATCATTTAGAGAATTCATAGTCTGGGAAACCCATACTGGAGGCCTTGCTAGTCATTTTGGAAGAAATAAGGCTATTTCAACTGTAGAGGACCAGTTCTTTTGGCCTAGTTTGAAAAGGGACGTTGCCAATATAGTGTCTAGATATAGAACCTGTGCTGTTGCAAAACAGTAGAAACAAAATACTAGATTATATACCTGTCTACATGTACCAGACCATCCATGGTAGGACTTAAGCATGGACTTTGTTTTAGGCCTACCTAAGACCCTTAGGAAACATGATTCAATATTTGTAGTGGTTGATAGGTTTTCTAAAATGGCCCATTTTATACCCTGCTCTCAAACCTTTAATGCATCCAGAGTAGCCTGTCTTTTCCTTGACCAAGTGGTTAGATTTTATGGATTACCTAAGACAATAGTGTCAGATAGGGATGTCTGCTTTACTAGTTACTTTTGAAAAACCCTTTGGTACTTATTAGGAACCAAATTAAAATTTTCCACCGCTTAACACCCATAGACTGATGGTCAAACCAAGGTAGTGAACAGAAGCTTTGGAAACCTTCTTAGATGCCTCTTAGGTGAACACACAGGAAATTGGGACCTATTGTTACCCCGAGCTGAATTTGCTTATAATAGTTTTATTAATAGGTCCAAAGAGAAGAGTCCTTTTGAGGTTGTGCAAGGATAAAAACCTAATAAACCTCTTGATTTGATCCCCTTACCCTCACATACATGAGTTTCTGAGTCAGCTGAGTATTTTTCACAGCATGTTAAGGAATTGCATCAAGAAATTAGCCAAAAGATATACCTAAGTAATGAACTATATAAGAACTTGGCTAATTCTCGAAAAAGAGCTAAAGAATATTCTACAGGGGATTTTGTGATGATTAGGCTTAGGCCTGAACAGTTGCCTCCAGGGATCGTAAAGAAACTTCATGCTCGCGGAGCTGGCCCTTTTAAGATAATAAAGAGAGTTGGACCCAATGCCTATGTGCTTGAGTTACTACCCAACTTAGGCATTAGTTCCACCTTCAACATCTCAGATCTTGTACAGTATAAGGAGCCAGCATCGATTCCCAGCGAGCCTTTTGGACCTATCCCTTTCCTTGAGAGTAAGCCTGTCCCAGAGTGTCCACCAACCAATTGGCCAAATAGTGAGGAAAAGATCAAGAGAATCCTGGACGATCAAGCCAATGTACTTGGAATCATGGCTATCAGAGGTACTTGGTCTGATGGCAAGCTCGGCTAGAATCCGAGGACTCGTGGATCACCCGTGAGGATCTACAGCACCTGAACCCAGAACTACTCGAGCACTATGATAGCCAAGTTATCCCACACTCAGTAGGGTCAAGTTCATCCCACCCCAGGAGAATTGGTGGGGGCACCAGGATCAGACACAGATTACTAGGCCCTATTTGGTTTACCTAAACATGTGTCAAATTTCATAATCAACTAGAATTGAGCCTTGTGATAAGTTGAGGTTAGTTGATTTGTCTCAACCCTCAACCTGGTCCAGTACATTAAGTCCTGTATACCAGTATAAGTATAGTATGAGTTCACTTCTTGTACAAGAGATGAGGATATGCTATTTTGGAGTTCCACTAGACCTAATTCTGAAGCCAGAAGTAGTTACACCAGCTTAGGGGAGCTCAATCGACACCCAGGTGCCCTGATTGTGCCCTGATTTTTCTTGGGTGCCATTTTAGATGCCAGATTCCATCCAGACGCTTCTAGAATATTCCATATGCTAGGAGTCCATGTTTACCAAGCTATCCTAGCACTCCAAGCCTCCAAACTCAAGCCCAGGAAGCAAGCCCAAAATAAGAGATCCAAGATTCCCTTTTGATGCCAGGAATATGCCAGCCCAGGGAACCAAGCAACCCAGATTCCAGGGGGCCCAAGCCCAAGCTTCCAAGCCCTTGCGTGACCTCCCCCATTGCTGCCATAAAGTCCACATGCTTAAGGAGTGGGCATCCAATGCTTTGACCAATTTCAAGGAGAGGAAAAGTGGGAGAAGACCAAGTCTTTTCTAACCTAGTTAGGACTCCTAATCCCTTTAAACCTTGTAATTCTAACTTAGCTAAAAAAGGACTTGTATTCCAATTAGGAAGAGGATTTGTAACCCAAGTGTAACCTTGGTTAGTGAGGGTATAGGAACTCTATAAATACCCCACCCCTCCCCCTCTTGTAAGCATCTTTTTCTTATGAATAAACCTTGTTAAAATTTTGCTAAATTATCTTGAGTTTGAGTTTTGGTTCTCTCTTTGAGTGCTCTCCTTGTATTCCTGGATTGAAGCCCTATTGCCCTAACATCTCTTGGCATCCATGGAGATCAGCCACACCCAAGAAATTAAAGCCCTTGCTACCACCCAAGTCCAAGAGCTTCTTCTTCGCCGGCTACAGCTTTTAGCCCTAATTATGATTTCTTTTAAACTCTAGTCCTTTTCTAACTTTTATTTGCTACTTTGATTAACCTCTGATGCTTGCAGGATCCCCGAGGTACTTCCCCTCCCCTGAGGAAGCCTTCTTTTCTGCCTGGACTGCCCAAACCACCATCAAATTCAAGGGAAACAAGTCTTCTTCTTCTAGGATCCGATCAGAGTTGTGAGTGATCTCTTTTGCTACTGAATTTATCATCTCAGACTGGTAAGAAACCTTTCCTTCTCTTATTATCTGATTTGCTTGAAGTTAACTATTTTAAGCTAGGAATTTTTCAATTTTTGGGTCTTGTCTTTTAGTTAACTTGCATGATTTAGCCTACGACAAGTTGATTCTTAGAATTGCTGAATACCTGCTAGTTCTTTACTTTGCTTTAAAAAATTAGACTTCAAACCTAAATCTAAAAATCACAAAAAAAATTAGTTTACTATTTTTACTGCATATTTAGCATTCTTAGAGTCATCCACCATCACCGCCAGCTTCAATCCATAATCCTACTTCAACCCAAACCCTAGTTACTTTCCCCTTTATTATTTGCTATTTTGATTGATCTCTGATGCTTGCAGGAACCCTGAGGTGTTTCACCTCCCTAGTGGGGGCCTTCTTTGCCTCTAGGACCATCCAAATCAGCCATCTAATCCAAGGAAACTGAAGCTTCATCATCCAGGCTCCAATCAGAGTGTGAGTGGTCTCTTTAATTGCAGATTCTTTAATCCCTGTCTGGTAATATCCTTCCCAATTCTTGATTTCTGTTTTGTTGAAGATTAGCTATCCTAATCCAAGAATTTCTCAATTCTCTGGTCTTGACTTTTATTATTTTGCATGAGTATGCCTATGATATGATGATTCTTTGCATTGTTGATTATCCTGCTAGTTCTTACTTAATGTTAAGAATTTAACCTTCAAATTTAATGTTAAAAAATTATAAAAAAATTAGTTTACTATTTTTCCTGCATATTTAGCAATCTTAGAGTCATCCTACATCAGTTTGGTATCAGAGTAGGTTTAGGATAGCATTCATTTGCATTAGGATCACAAACCCTAATTTCTGCATCCTGTTAGATGCATTAGGTGTATATTTTTCATCTTATTTCGACCACCTAGGAATTATATGTTTTTATAAAATTTTATCATCATGTCTTCTACTTTATGCTAATAATTTTTGTAATTTTTAATTAATTTTATAGGAAACCTAATTCACTAAAATTTGGCATATTAGAAATCCTAAATAAAATCCTGATAACTCTGTATCAGTCTGAAAAACCTAGGATTTGCATCATCATCTGATTTTAGTTTTGCATAAATTTTGATAGAGGCCATCATGACCGTCCATCCTCTGTCCTATAATTTTTTTGATTTTTTTCTGCATCAGAATCCATGCTAAACACTGAATTAATCCAAACCCTAAATCTAAGAATTCTCTGAACTCTGCACACTTGACTCAACCAAACCTAACCAACTTCCACACACCCCAATCCCAAGCCCAATTTGTTTGCTAACCTAATCAACCTAAACTTAACTTGCCACCTCATAAAACACACATTAATTTTTTTAATTTTTTGATTGTTTTAGATTTCATCAGGAACATCAATTGGCATCATCTCTTTAACCTAATCCTAAGGGCAATTGCTATCTAACATCAGGGCAGGATTTCATCCCCTGTCCTGGGCCTAAAACAACCACCAACATTCTGACCCAAGCTTAACTCAAATTAGTTAGACTTAATTTGCCATAGAGGGCTAGGTGACACCAACAGGTTGGGTCCGAATTGTGTGGGCTAACTAGTGCACTTAATCCTATGGCTATTACTGAAATCTGGTGTCTAAGGCTGAGGGTCCAAAGTCAAATGACCTAAGTGGTGTTGTGGTTTTTAATTGGGTCCCTACGAAAGAAGTGGGGCCTCCCACACTCCCACCCTCTACCTCGCCAGAGGAAGGATTAGCTACTGGGTTAAGTGTTAGTTGAGCTGTCCCATTTAGTTTTGGCTCTAGGCCTAGGAAACTCTAGAATTGCTGATCCTTTGCATGCTTGGCTGCACCATCTCATTCTGACTGATTATTTGATTGCATGACGAATAGACTAGGAACCCAATACCAGAAATCTAAACCCCAACCCAGTTTAACAATGGAGTCCAGTCTTGAAGCTCTCATAAGAACCATGAATGAGCAATTGAACCAAAAGCTTGACCAAACCAATACCCAGATGAACCAAACCCAAACCTAGCTTACCCAATTGACCACTCATATTAACCAGATGATCCAATCCAATAACCAAATGACCCATAGGATTGATCCATTAGATGACCAAATAGGAACCCTAGACAAGGCCCATAGAGTTGAACCCTTGCCCTATAATCCCCAGGAATCCATAGTCCCTCGATATGAACCTAGTAGTAACCCACTATCCCTCAGTCAACCTAAACCCTATATGATTAATACAACTAGATTTGAGCCTAGTATTAATCAATTTTCTCTTAGTCAACCCCCTCTTACCATCCCATTGGTTCACCAGGAAGACATTGAAGAGGAGATATATGAGGCTGACCAAAGCTTAGTAAATGAGTATAAGGAAGAAGAGGAGTTTCCCAAAGAAGACTTAGAGTTAGATGACCCTGACACACCCAAGCTGTAATGGAAGACCAATTAGAGGAGACTTTAAGAGAGAACATAATTGTAGAGCCTAATCCTAAATTTCATGAGCTAGAAGAATTTATTAAGGACTTGATCTCCCTAAATTAGTACCCTCAAGATGAAATCACTCCATTGACTCCAATTGATCTCTTCCCTAAAATTAATGGCCCGTTCTTCCATAATGCAAATCATGTAGGACTACCTCAAATGTATAACGTCAATGTCATTAATCTAGGACTCATCCTTGAAGCTCCTTCCTGTATTCTACGCTTTCTGATTAACCCTGAGCCATCTTCTTATTTCTTACCCTACCAGACTAACCCTGAATCTACATCTTATTTCCTACCCTTTCTTGAAACTTCTTCTATTTTTTTCACTATTAGATTGCATTTTATAGGAGTTTGCATGTTGCATTCATTCATTAAGCATGTCATGTTTGCATTTTACTTCTGGAGAACCCTATGGCACCTAATAGGAGTCTATAGTAAATTGTCATATGCATGCCATGCTAGGAAAAAACCTAGAGAATCTATAGTGTGTTATGATTTTGACCCAATGAATCTAATAAATTTTCTTTGATAGGAATTCCTAGTCGAGTCTATTAGGTGTTAGTTTTAAGTCCAATAAAATTCATAGTCTTAACCCATTTGTCTACACCTATATTAGCCTCTACACAGCATTTGCATCATGAAATTAGTCAAAAGTTGAATATAAGTAATGAATTAAATAAAAACTTGTTTAATTTCCAAAAGTGAGATAAAGAAATTTTTGTAGAGAATTATGTGATTATGAAGGAACTTCATGCTTGCGAAGCTGGCCCATCAAAAATAATGAAGAGTAATGGACCCAATGCCTATGCGCTTGAGATATCACCTGATTCAGGTCCACCTTCATCATCTCAGATCTTGTAAAGTCTAGGGAGCCAGCAATGATATCCAGTGAGCCCCTTGAGCCACTCCCTTTCTTTATGAGTGAACCCATCCCAAAGCAACCACATACAATTTGGCCTTTTAGTGAGGAAAAGATTAAGAAAAACCTGGACGATCAAGCCATTAGTACCCGGGATGGAGACTGTCAGTGGTACTTGGTTTGGTGGCTAGGTCAGCCAGAATTTGAGGACTTGTGTAATGCTGGTGCGGATTTGCAGTGCCTCAACCTAGACCATCCTTGAGTAGCCAAATTGATCATTACTCGATGGGGTCGAGTTCCTCCCGCACCGAGAGAATTGGTGGGGACACTAGGACAGACACAGATCACTAGATCCCATATGGTTTACTGATTAGGATTATTTTTAGAACCTTGTCATATATCATAATTTTGTAAGCAAGTAAGATTGAGTCCTGTAATAAATTGAGACTAGTTGATTTGTCTCAACCTAGTCTAGTCTATTGAGTCCTGTATTTAAGTATGAGTCCAGTGAGAGTCCAATTTTGTACAAGAAAGGAGGTTACCCTATTTTGGAGTTCTGCCAGGCCTCACCTAGGAGCCAGAGGCATTCACATCAGCTTAAAGGATCTTGTTTGACATCCCAGAGCCCTAGATACCCTCTAGATGCTCTCCAGATGCCTTGATTCCTTCTAGATGCTCTCCAGAAGCCTAGATTTTTTACAAATGCCAAAGTATATTCCCAGACCAAGGCATATCATGAATTTAGATGTCCATCTATGCTCAGCCCAGGAGAAATCTATTGCCCAGTGATGATGCAACCCAAGAGGGGGGTGAATTGGGTTTTTAAAACTATTTGAACTATTTCAATGGATATGAAATAATTGTGCACCAATTCAAATCAAATTCAAGTGTTTTGTCAAAGTATTTGAAGGCTTCAAAATAATATGCAGTAGAAATTATAAAGTAAATATAAGAGTAAAATCAATCATACAAACACAACAAATTTATAGTGGTTCGGTGCACTACAAGGCACCTATATCAACTCCCCAAGATTCTCTTGGAAATTCACTATAATCTCAATCATTAATAGTCGATTAGTTTTCTGGGCTCACTAATCAAAACCCGACTTGTTTTGACAAGGCTCACAAGTCAAAACCTCACTTGGTTTTACGGGCTAACTAAAAACCTAAATGGTTTTAAGGCTCACCACCAACCTCTCTTGGTTTTCTGGGCTAACAAAGAACATAATTGGTTTTAAGGCTCACCAACAACCTCCCTTGGTTTTTCGAGCTAACCAAGAACCTAATTGGTTTTATGTTTCACCAATAACCTCTCTTGGTTTTTTGGGCTAACCAAGAACCTTTACAACAAAGTAAGAATGAAAGTAAAAAATATAATAAAGTTTTCTAAAATAAAGCAAATATTTCTTTGAAGCTCTTTGAATGTTGATGAAGATCTTGTCTTCAAGTTGTTGAAGCCTTTGATTGCAGCTTGATGATGTGAACATGGATGCACTCTCTTATCTTTGGCAACTTAAAGGATTGAATCACTCAACTCTTGAATCCTTGAAGGATATTCAATAATCTCACCAAAGGATTACATCCCCATTTGATTTATGTTGATTATATAGCTCTACAAATGTTAAATGACCATTAGAGACCGTTGGAGAGGAAAAACTAGCCATTACAAATATTTTGGGGATGTTCTGCTCTTCAAAAAACTAGTTGTTGCAGAGCTGTCGTCTATTTAAGTATCGACACTTCAGGTCATGAGTCGATACTTAGGGTCGATACTTGGAACAGTTACTCAACACTTGATTATAGAAATGTCTTCTGAAGTCTTTTGTTCTACACTGGTGAGCCAACACTTTATCTGATGAGTCAACACTTTGAGTCGACACTTGTCATCCATGTTGACACTTCAGGAAAGTCTTCAACTTCAGAAAGTTTTGTAATCCAAAAATCTCAGACGATGAGCTGATCAATGTGTCGACAATTTGAGTCGACACAACACATCCATTTGTTGACACTTCAGCCATTCCAACTGAAACTTTCTCTACGTGCTGGCATGTGTCAGCACTTCACTATCATATGTCGACACTTGGTGTCATGTATCAATACTTTGAGTCGATACCTTGAGTCATGTGTCGATACTTTGAGTCGACACATCATTGAGATTTTCTTCAAAACTTCTAAACTAATGCTGAATCAAGTTTGTGTTGAACTCATATGTCCATTCAAGCAATCTTCAACTATTGAAATCTTCTTTGAGTAGATTTTTCACATAAATTTGGACTTCTTCAACTGAATGACAATCTTTTCAATCTTTCAACATTTAATGAGTACCTAAAACTGATAAACACTTTTTATATGCATTAGTACTTATATATAGTTAAATATTTTGTCAATCATCAAAATCAAGACCAGAGTCAACAATCTCCCCTTTTTTGATAATGACAAAACTTTTAAGAATATGAATAGAATAAGCTTAATAAGATAAACATGTAAGCTCAAAATCAATGAGTATCAAGCTCCCCCTCAAAATATGATTTCAAAAATATTTTTTAAAATATGAAAAATTTTCAAATTTTCTTCTTCTTACTAATTCTTCCCTTAAGATTATAACATTTTGCTTTCTTCTTCCCCTTTTTCACATTCTTTCATTTCTTATATGATTTTTAATGTTTATCCAATCTTTTCCTTTTTTATACTTAACATTTTTCTTCCACTTTTTGTCATCATGAAGAAGGGTGAAAGGCAATACAAAATGAGAATGAATATGGAAAGAATAGCAAGTAGATCATCAAAATCAATACATAAAATCAATTAATCATGATACCACTTAAATTTATTACAGATTGAACATGATATAGCACTTGAAATATGATACCACTTGAAATATGAATTGAATATGATACCACAAAAATTATATGCATATGTCAAGAAATAATTTAATACACTGATATGCATATTATCCATTCACTTTACTTGTTCATGGGATAAGGTCACAGTGGCACCCCAACACGTCATAAGAGACCCCAATGAATGGGAAGAGAGGGTCTTTAAACCCTACTTAGCTTCTATGACCGGACGGCCATGGTGACAAACCCAATCCAAAGTAGTTACTAGGAATTCTTTTAAAAATAAATTTTGATACCAATTGAATATGATACCACTTGAATGTAACTCCCCTCAAAAGATTAGATTTGAAAACTAGGAGGAGTATCAAAGCAATATAAGTAAAGCATGATATCAAAGAAAATATTGAAAGCATCATATATGTATATAATGATAACAAATCTTTGGATGCTCTCCCTAAATATTATTTTTCCTTAAAAATATGCATTCATTTGAGGAATAGAACATGAAAGCACAAGAATCATAATTTTAGATAATTTTTGATGTGAACATAAATACTAAGTCTGAAAGTAAAGATTTGAGTTTTTCAAGATTTTCAAAATGCAAAGATTAAACATTTAGAAACTTTTAGCATGATTTCAAATTCATTTAAAATGATTTGATATACATACAGATGCTAGAAGTAATTTGATAGCAAGTCTAGCTACTGGATTAAGGGTTTATCAATATGCACACCTTCTTCTTAAATGTAATCATTAACTACTAGTTTTATACTTGCTTCAAATCATTTCTAACTAAAGCATATATGTCAAAAATGAAAACACATAAATCATAACATTTCACTAGAAATAGTTTAAAAACTATATTAATCAAAATCAAGTAAAAGTCTAATATCATAAGTTTAATTATGAGATCATGAAATCCATCAACAACAAAGAGTTCATGTTCACAACAAATGACTATTAGTCTAAGCTTGATTCTAATTAATCAATTGAATCAATTTTCAATTCAATATGCACCTTTAAAAGTACTTTTCATAAAATAATTTAAGATACATTAATCAAAATCAAGTGAAGGTCTTATAATCATAAGTTTAATCATGATAGCATGAAATTAATCAACATCAAAAAGTTCATGATCATAACCAATGATTTTAAATCTAAACTTGATTCTAATTAAATATTTTTAATTTTTTTTTAAATAATTGCTGTAATATTTATAACAAATATTCAACTAAATTTTTAATTATGGAAGGAAATATTTATAATTTTTCAATATATTTAATCCTTCCTTTACCATTTAGTCCAGTATGTAGTAGATCAATTTTTTTAAATTGTCTTATAAAGCCATTTTTTAAAATTTTTTTTTCTTCTTGTTAGAATGCATGACATTCCTGCAAAATATACTAAGTGGACAAATTTGGTACCCAAACTTTCTTGGATCCTTTAGGGTTAGTAAATATGGCTCCTTTTGAAACCCAAATTTTTCTTAATCTATAACGATATGCATTAATTCCAAATTTTTTATAATTAAAACAAGTCAGATTGGAAGATGTATTAATAAATAAATTCTTGTTTTTCAACTCAAGATTTGTTTTAAAAGGTCATCATTTGATACAAAAATCTTGGATATTCTTAAGATTTCTAATTCATTAAAGAAATTAGTTTTCTCATTCGAAAACTTATTGCATAAATTTTTCAAATCAATAATTTCATTTTCCAAAATATCCTTTACTTTAGAAAATTTATTCTTTTCATTTTGCAAGAAAGCAATCTTGTCTCTTAATTTTTCATTTTCAATTCTAAGATTTTTATTTTCAAAAGAGAATGAATTAGCATGTTTCTTCAAATTCTTGTGCTCAATTTTTAATAATTTATATTCGTGCACAATATCTTTAAAAGCATCATGTAATTCATCGAAAGTAAAATAATTTTCAGTTTCATAAATTACCTCATTTGCAATAAAGCAAAGATTGGCTAATTTTTGAATTTATTTTTCTTTTGAACTACAATCATCACTTTCACTCCATGTAGCCATCATTAACTTTTTTGTGTATTTCATTTTTGCCCTTTTCCTCATGAATCTTCAAAATTTATGAGCCAAAAATTCCATCTCATCTTCATCTTCACTGTCTTTTGACTCCTCACTTGAAGACTTATCTTGTGTAATGGATTTAAAGATGATTATTTTCTTCTTTTCATTAGCATCCACTTTCTTTTACCATAAGTTCAACTCACAGGTCATGAGTGAACCAATGACCTCCTTCAAAAGTATGGTTTCTATACCTTTAGCTTCTTGGATCGCCAACACCTTTGGATCCCATGATATTGGCAAAGACTTGAGAATTTTATTAACCAAATCAGCAATAGTATAGACTTTGCCAAGATGTTTCATTTCATTAACAATATTAATAAATCTAGTAGACATATCAGATATAGATTCATAATGTTTCTTTTTAAACATTTCATAAGTATGTACAAGCATATTAATCTTAGTATTTTTTACTTGAGGAGTACCCTCATGAGTAATCTCAAGTGTGTCCCATATTTTCTTGGCAGATGTGCAAGTAGACATCCTATTGAATTCACTAGGATCTAATGTATAATAAAGGAGATTCATTGCTTTCGCATTGATCTCGGATTGTTTAATATCATTTTCATCCCAATTTTCTTCGAGTTTTGGAATGGAAATGCCATTAACTAATATTGAAGGAATATGTAGACCATTAACAATCATTTTCTAAAGATAATAATCTATAGATTGAATATAAATGCACATGCATGTTTTCCAATATATGTAATTAGTGCCATTAAAAAATGGTGGTCTAACACTAATACCTACAAAGGTTGCCATGATCTTTTATTCATAATTGTTAGATTTTCAAACAGAGTACTTGGCTTTGATGCCAATTATTTCCCAGTGATGATGCAACCCAAGAGAGGGAGTGAATTGGGTTTTTAAAAACTATTTGAACTATTTCAATGGATATGAAATAAGTGTGTGCCAATTCAAATCAAGTGCAAGTATTTTGTCAAAGTGTTTATGTGCTTCAAAATAATATGCAGTAGAAATTATAAAGTAGATATAAGAGTAAAAGCAATCATACAAACATAACAAAATTATAGTGGTTCAATGCACTCCAAGACACCTACATCCACTTCCAAAGATCACCTTGGAAATTCACTATAATCTGAACTGATTACAGCCGATTAGTTTTTGGACTCATTAATCAAAACCCGACTTGTTTTCACAAGACTCACAAGTCAAAACCTCATTTGGTTTTACGGGCTAACCAAGAACCTAAATATTTTTAAGGCTCACCACCAACATCCCTTGGTTTTTCGGGCTAACCAAGAACGTAATTGGTTTTAAGTCTCACCAATATCCTCCCTTGATTTTTTTGGCTAACCATGAACCTAATTGATTTTAAGGATCAACAACAGCCTCCCTTGGTTTTTCGGGCTAACCAAGAACCTTTACAACAAAGTAAGAATGAATGTAAATAATACAATAAAGCTTTCTAAAATAAAGAAAATATCTCTTTGAAGCACTTTGAATGTTGATGAAGATCTTGTCTTCAAGTTGTTGAAGCCTTTGATTGCAGCTTGATGATGTGAACTTGGATGCACTATCTTATCTTTGAAAGCTTAAAGGCTTGAATCATCAACTCTTGAATCCTTGAAGGATATTCAATAATCTCACCAAAGGATTACCTCCCCTTTTATTTGTGTTGATTATATAGCTCTCCAAACCTTAAATGACAGTTAGAGACCATTGGAGAGGAAAAACTAGCCATTACAAACATTTTGGGAAAATTCTGCTCTTCCAAAAATAAACTAGCCATTACAAATATTTTGGGGAAGTTCTGCTCTTCAAAAAATTTGCCATTACAGAGCTGTTGTTTGTTCAAGTGTCGACACTTTAGGTCATGAGTCGATACTTAGGGTCGACACTTGGAACAGTAAGTCAACACTTGACCAAAGAAATGTCTTCTAAAGTCTTCTGTTCTACACAGGTGAGCCAACACTTTGAGTCGACACATGTCATCCATGTGTCAACAGTTCAGGCAAGTCATCAACTTCAACAAGTTCTGTAACCCAAAAATCTCAAGCGATGAGCTGATCCATGTGTCGATACTTTAAGTCGACACAACACATCCATGTGTTGACACTTTAGCCATGACAATGAAACTTTCTCTGTGCCGGTGTGCCAATACTTTGAGTCGACACCTTGAGTCATGTGTCAACACTTTGAGTCGATACCTTGAGCCATGTGTCGACACTTTGAGTCGACAAATCATTGAGATTTTCTTCAAAACTTTCTAACTTGTGCCGAATCAAGTTTGTGTTGAGCTCATATGTCCATTCAAGCAATCTTCAACTATCAAAGTCTTCTTTGAGTAGATTTTTTATCTAAATTTGGACTTCTTCAACTGAATGACAATCTTTTCAATCTTTCAATATTTAATGAGTACCTGAAACTGATAAATATTATTAAGATGCATTAGTACTCATATATACTTAAATATTTTGTCGATCATCAAAATCAAGACCAGAGTCAATAAAATCAAGCTTAAATGCCAGGCCCAAGCCTTTAAGAACCAAGATTCCAGTCTGATGCCTGGAATATACCAGCCCAGGCACCCCAGCTTCCAGAAGGCCCAAAGTCCATGCGCCCCAAGCCCTTGGCTGGCCCTTGCTACCCTCCATGAAGCCCAACATGCTAAGAGTGGCATCCTTAATGGTTAACCAAGTCCAAACATGGTGGAAGAGTTCAAATGAAAGAAGGATTTGAGTTTTTATTTCATTCAACTTGTATACTCCTAGTTCTAGGTTTATTTTGAAATCTTTCTCCCACATAAATAGTGTAAACCTATTCTAACTAGGAGAAGACTTGTAATCCCTTTTGGAGAGGGCATGGGAGCTCAATAAATACCCCACCCCTTTTTCGCTTGTAATAACTTTTATCATATAAATTAAATTTTACTAAAATTTTTAGTTAATTGATTTGTGCTCTTGTATTGGTTTTGGTGTTTTGGTATTTGTTGGTTGCTTTGTGTGCCCTATCCATCCCTGCTACCCTAGCATCCTTCTGCATCCCAGAAGATCAGCCATGCCCAAGAGAAGAGTGCCCTTGCTGCCATCCAAGTGAATGAACCCCTTCTTCTCCAGGCCGCCAGCTTCTAATTCTAATCTTGCTTTAACCCAAACCCTAGTTTTTTTTCCTTTTATTATTTGCTATTTTGATTGACCTCTGATGCTTGCAAGAACCTCGAGGTGTTTCACCTCCCCAGAGGAGGCCTTCTTTGCCTCCAAGATCGCCCAAATCGGCCATCTAATCCAAGGGAACTGAAGATTCTTCATCTAGGCTATAATCAGAGTGTGAGTGATCTCTTCAATTGCAGATTCTTCAATCCCTGTTTGGTAATATCCTTCCCAACACTTGATTTCTATTTTGTTGAAGATTAGCTATCCCAAGTCAGGAATTTCTCAATTCTCGGGTCTTGACTTTTATTATTTTACATGAGTATGCCTACGATATGATGATTCTTTGCAATGTTGATTATCATGCTAGTTCTTAATTTTAGAAATTTAGCCTACAAATTTAATGTTAAAAATTATAAAAAAAAAAGTTTACTATTTTTTCTACATATTTAGCAATCTTAGAGTCATCCCGCATCACCTTTTTAGGGCTAGCATGGTGATAGACTCATCAAGGTTGTAGATCTCCAAGGTTATAATCTTGAACCAGGACACATAGTCCTGGAGGAGTTCCTAGTCCTGCTGTCAAATCGAGAAGAGGCTATCAGCCTCGCATGACGCCGTCCTATAAGCATCAAAGTGCACCACGAGCTTCCACTCTAGCTGAGGGAAGGAGTCTATAATTTCAGGCCTGGAAAACCAGACCTGAGTGGCCTTTCACAGAGTGGCGGGGAAGGCGATGCAAAGGAGAGCATTGGTGGCCCCCTGGACCCTCATAAGGGCCTTATAACTTTTCAAGTTGTCCATGGGGTCAATTGTCCCATCATAGACATCAACCTACGGCATTCAAAATCGGCTAGGGATTGGTTCTTCTTGGATCCTTTGCGAAAAGGGTGGATGGGTGTCAAAACCCGTGGGCTCACTTGGGGAGCCCTGCACTTCTATGAACCGATGAGCCAGATCCGCTAGCTTGCGCTCATGCTCTTCGACGTGCTTTTTTGCTCAACGGTGGATGGCTTCATCAGTCGACCCCTCGATAGAGGATGCCAGGGGTGAGGGTGGATCAGAGTGGAGGAACTCCCACCTGAGTTCCCAGCCATGTCAGTGCTGTTGGCATGATGGCACGCGGTGGTTCAAGACTAAGGAGCGGCTCCCCCTGCCGGTCGGATCACAATGTGGCTACTTTCCATTCACCTGGTGAGCCTCCCGAGGGGGTGATGCCACATGCAGCGACCCCACCCTTAAGGATCATAGACAGGTGTGAGGATCGGTTGCGCAAGCCACCAGAGTCCATGGTTGCTGCGGTGTTTCCAGAGAGCGCTATCTCTAGTAGAGCTAGTGCACCATCACGGCCAGGAGATGGACCTAGTGGGCGAGTGCGGTGTACTGGGGGTCCCCCGAAGGCAGCTACGACAGAGCGGGATGATCCCCATTCGGGCATTGGTCGCCATGACGAGGGGTTCCTCCACTCGATTGGTGGGGGCTTCACGGGCTCGTGTGGTCACCATCAAACTGTGAGCACCCACGAGATCTTCCTTGCTATGGGGGGAGTGATGTTTTCTTCTGATCGGTCCCCCCTTCCTGGCGTGCCAATCTGTTGCCACCGGGATTGCTGTAGCCAGTAGCTCTGATATATTGGGTCCCCGTCGAATCCTTGGTTCCCATCTCACGGTCAGCTCTGCTGCCCAGGTTGCTTTCCAAGAGGGGGTTGAATTGGGATTATAGAAATTTTTAACAAGTATGTGCAATTTGAAATCCTTTTGGTATCGTGGTGCAATATGCAATGCAGAATAATTAAGTAAATGCAATAAGGCAAAGTAAGCACAAACACAAACACAAGAAAATTTAGAGTGGTTCGGAGCTACCGGCTCCTACGTCCACTACCTAAGGACCATTTGGGATTTTCACTATATCCCTCAACTAGAATATAGTTGGATTGTTTTACCAGGCTCACAATCCAAACCTATGCACTTTGGTTTTACCTCGATCACCAAGGAAAACCCAACTCCCTTTGGTTTTAAACGAGATTATCAAAGAAACCCTAACACTTAGTTTTATACCAGGATCACCAAGAACCCAACTTAGGTTTTCACAAGGTTCACCTAGAAACCTTTAACCCTCTTTTAAGACACAGCCCTTTGTTGTTCTTAGAGAAAAGACAATGATATAGAGAAATAAAAAGCAACTACACAACAAACCGAGTTTGTTTAAATGTTACCAATGTAGATCAAGGTGAAGCCTAGCTTTGAATGCTCTTTAATGCTCTTCAAACTACTTCTTTGCTTCTTCAATGAGTGGATTCAATGATGAAGAGATGTTGGTGAAGCTTTGAATCCTATCTTGAATGCTGTTGAAGTAGGTTGGTGAAAGACTTGAAGGCTTTTCAAATTTTCAAGATAAATCAATAATAATCCCTTAAAAAAAATTTTAATCCATCAAAAGTAATATGTTTTGTAGTTTTCCATGAGATATGGCCGTTGTAGGGCCTAGGGATTCATGAAAAAGCTGTTGGAGACCAATTGAAATTCAAAAATCACTTACAGCAACTAGCCATTAGAGTGTAGAAAATGGTCACTCGAGTCGGCTCGAGATCCACGAGTCAGCTCGAAGTCTCAGACAGTCCAATCAGAATTTCTGTGTGAGTCAGCTCTTCAAGCTGGAGCTGGCTCGAACCTTCAATCAATTCAAAACCATAATTTCTTTAAGTCAGCTCTTCATGGCAGAGTCGGCTCAAAGTCTCAATCACCAACAAACATAACTTTGGATGAGTCGGCTATTGAATCTCGAGTCGGCTCGAGATCTCAGACTTCAGAAACATATCTTCTTCTATGAATCGACTCTTAGGACATGAGTCAGCTCGAGGTACTGAAACTCTGAAATTTCTTTGTGCCATACCACAAGGAGTCAGTTCTTGATCCATGAGTCTGCTCTTGCTAAAACTTTAATTAATACTTTAAACTTCTCCAAAATTCTTCAACACTTGAATCAAACAAGAGCTAATCTATACACTCTTATTTTAACAATTTTATAGCCCATTTACAAGATTACAAAGTTGAAAAAATTAGGGCTTTAACAATTTAAAGTCCATAAGAGTCTATACAAGATTGAATTACCCTTCAACCAATTTGAAAACTAATTAAATTACATATAACCATTTTCCTGCAAAAACTTCTCAAGTAATAAAAATAATTGGTAATATATACATGCTCCAATATTTTGTGATCATCAAAATCATTCCAGGGGTCAACAATCTTCCCATTTTTGATGATGACAAAACACTAGGCATGAACAAGATTTAAAAATACTTTATAATTATTGTGTATCATATTCACATGGATCAACTGATATTTAACATAGTGTGTATCAAATAAAATTAAGTATCAAATTGTTGAACTGATAAGTATCAATACAATGTATTACAATGTATCATATATATCATAAAATTGAAAACTATCCACATAATGTAACATATGTATCAATACAATGTATCATCTATGCACTATGTATCGAAACTTCACAAAATTAATTTGTATTTGAAGTAAGTTTCACGAAAACTTAACAAAAACTTAACATAAGATCCCCCTTACTAATGTAGTAATATTTCTTCATATTTTCTTCATATTTTCATACATATTCATTTTCATATTCACATTCATACACATTTTATTCACATTTTCATGCACATCCATACTTTCTCCCTTCTCCCCCTTTTTGTCATCAACAAAAGGTGTATAAAATAAGGAGAACAACCATTCACATTAAGTCATTTACAATATGTATCATAAAAAGACATATATATATACATATATATGAAAGTGTCAGTACATGAGTGATACAATACAAAAGTGCATCGGCATGACAAAAATAGTATCACAACAATAAAACATGAAAAATATAAAGTCCTAAAACATCAAAATGAAGGACTAAAAACATCAAAATGAAGGACTATGGTCATCGTCACTAGGATTTTCCTCACAAGAGGAGGAACTGACCTATAAAATGCTTGGAGCAAGCCTGAATTTAGGGAACCTAGGTCTAAGGTCTCTAAGTCTAGTCCTAACAAGTGTAGTAGACCTAGAAGTTTTAGGTTTGGCTTTAACTTTAGACTCAGAGGAAGTCATAATAGGGGTAGGTCTGGCAGTATGAGGATCAAAAGACAAGGTGAGGGTGCTGGTGGTAGACAAAATCTCTATCGCTGGAGTCTCTCCAACATCCAAACTAGGAATCTCGGTACCAGTCCCAGCCTCAAAAGGAATATCAGTGAAATGTGCTGCCTATCCCTGCTCGCAATCTGTGCCAATGTCAGGTGCTGTTGTAGAAATAATAGATACAGACTGACTAGCTACTGTAAGCTATCAAAGAATAGCCATGATGTCCTGAAAGCCCTGGTACATCTCTGACTGAAGTGCAGATATCCTAGCATCAGTCTCAGATCTCCCTCTCTGAAGACTCGAGATCTCATTTAGTACACGCTGCAATCAGTCATCATCACCTGGTTCAATAGTTGTCGATCCTCTGATAGGTGATCGAGGAGTAGGAGTTGGCTCTGAGGGTTCAGCCTCGTCAACATGTGTCTTTGCCTCTGCACCATGTCCCTGTTTTGCCTAATCATCCTCATCTGAATCATCCTCTGAATGACTCACTGGAAGACCTGAGCTTTTCTTAATCCAGTGACCCTCAACCTTAATAATCCCATCCGAATCAAATACTTTAGGTTGTATTTATTTGTATGCAATAGTGCTCTGCTATCCTCTCTAGATAAATCAACTTGGGCATCCTAAAATAGTAGTGTAAACACCATCCCGTATGGAAGACATGCTCGTGCCATCCGAGCAGCTTCCCTCATCTATGACAACATAATGAATGGTAAATTGAGGGCCTCCCCCTCAACCAAGCATCACACTAAGACTAGGTCTCGCTCACTAACCCAATCGAATCTCCCAAAACGAGGATGAAAGATGCAGTTAATAATGTTATGTAGCAACCTCATCACCAAAGAGAGTTGGTTGGCACTAACATGAACCACACCTTACACATTTGTTCTCTCAAGCACTGTTCTTAATGTCTTTTGTTTGTCCTTCAACACTATGTAGCTTTCACCCTCTTCTGGTATATGAAGAACACTTGACAACTTTTGCTCACTGATTTCAATATGCTTACCCTTCACAGTTGCTTCAATGTGAAATGCACCCAAAGACATGTTCTCAAAAAATTGTCCAATAAGGTTGGGATATGTAGGAAGATTGAGCATACAAAAGTTTTTCCAACCTTGTCTAACCAACCAATCACCAATGTGCAAGCTTTCTTGTTCTAGAAAAGTGAAATCTATGCATCTACCCGATGTCACTTGCCTATTTCCCATTAATATTAGCTGCCTTGGTGCCTCTTGCTCTTCTACATGTTCTTCATGATGTTCATCTTCTGGATTTAAAGTATCCAACCATCACTTTGTCCTTCTTTCCTATGCCATTGATTGAATGACTCTTCTAAGTTTCTTGGCCACGGCCTTCCTAGGAGCCATCTAAGTTAGATTAGGATTTTGGAGGGTTGTGGAGGTATTCTAGGAGGTTTTCTTACATTAGGGAGAGGAGTCGGCTACGGGAAAGTGAAAAATGTGGAAAGAAATAATGATTTCAAACCAATGAACCCTTATATAAAAACACTCGGCCCAACTCTCGAGTTGGCTCGCCGAAACACCTGGTGTCTCGAGTCGGCTCAAGCCAAAATTTAGCTCAAAACTCAAAAATAGGTAAAACAAATTTCTAAGGGATTCTTATCACCAAAGGAGGTTGTCATAAGCTCAAGAAAAAAATTTGAAACATCTAGATAATTTTTTCTTATTTTTTTTGAAAAATTAGGTCAAAACATTCAGAATGGGTCATATAGGCCAAATTCGCCTCTAATCTTTTCAAATATATCTTGACTAAGGGGTTTAGTAAAAATGTCAGCAAGTTGATCTTCAGTAGGTACAAATTCTAATTCAACAATATTATTTAAAACATGATCTCGAATGAAATGATGTCTAATTTCTATATGCTTAGTTCGAGAATGCTGAATTGGATTTCTAGATAAGTTAATAGCACTGGTGTTATCATATTTAATAGGAATTTTAGATTGGACAACATCATAGTCATCTAGTTATTGCTTGATCCATAACATTTGAGCACAGCATCTCTTCGTAGCCATATATTCTGCCTCAGTAGTAGACAGTGCTATAGAGTTCTGTTTACGACAGTGCCATGAAATTATGTTAACACCTAGAAATTGGCAGGTGCCACTTGTGCTTTTTCTATCAATTTTATAGCCTCCATAATCAGCATTAAAATAACTAATTAATTTTGAAGATGTATGCTTTGAATACCATAAACCTAGATTGCATTTGCCTTTAAGATACTTAATGATTCTTTTAACAGCTATGACGTGTGACTCTTTTGGATTAGATTGAAAACATGCACAATACAAACACTAAATAAAATATCAGGTCTACTAGCTATCAAATAAAGTAAAGAATCGATCATACCTCTGTACAGCTTTTGATCAATATTTGTACTATTCTCATCTTTATCAAGTCTACATGCAGGATTCATGGGTGTTCCAATTTCTTTGCTTGATTCCATGCCAAACTTTTTTGATAATCTCTATGATATATTTGGCTTGGTTAATCATGATACATTCCTTAGATTGTTTGATCTGAAGCCCGAGGAAGTAACTCAGCTTACCCATCAAGCTCATCTCGAATTCACCATGCATTAACATAGCAAAGTCTTGACACAAAGATTCATCAGTAGATCCAAATATAATATCATCAACAGAGATTTGAACAACTAAAATATCATTATATTTTCTTTGAATAAATAGTGTAGTGTCAATACTACCTCTTACAAAATCATTTGCAATTAAGAACTTAGTTTGTCATACTAGGCTCTAGGTGCCTATTTCAGACCATACAAAGCTTTATTCAATTTCAAAATATGATTTGGAAATGTGTGATCAATAAAACTCGGTGGTTGTTCGATAAAAACTTCTTTAAATAGAAAACCATTTAAAAATGCACTCTTTACATCCATTTGAAGTAATTTAAAATTTATAAAGCATGCATATGCTAATCATAATCTAATAGCTTCTAACCTAGCTACTGGTACATAAGTCTCATCAAAATCTATTCCCTCTTCTTGATTATATCCTTGTGCTACCAGTCTAGCCTTATTCCTAATTACGTTACCTTCATCATCAAGTTTATTTCTATAAACCCATCTAGTACCTATAACAGGATAATCATTAGGTCTTTCTACTAGGGTCCAAACATTATTTCTTCTAAATTGGTTTAACTGATCATGCATGGCTAACATCCAATTAGGATCAGTTTCAACTTCTTTTATAGTGTGTGGTTCTACATGAGAAATAAAAGCAATCATGTCATGTGCATCTCTATGTGTAGCTCTAGTTCTAACATCTTGAGTGGGTCTCCTATAATTAGTTCTTTGGGATGTGAGTGTATATACCTCCATTCTTTGGGTATATCATCATGATTCTTGCTTACCTCTTCTTCATGTGATTCACTTGATTGTTTGTCTTTGAGAGTCATATCCTTCAATTCATGTTCCAGTGTACCTGCATCATCATCAGCACGATCTTCTTTTCTAGAAGATGTAATATCAAATTCATTGAAAATAACATATATTGATTATTCTACAGTCAAAGTTCTTTTGTTGAAAACTCGATATGCTTTACTATTTAAAGAATATCCAAGAAAAATAGCCTCATCGAATTTTACATCGAATTTACCAAGATTATCTTTTCCATTATTAAGAACAAAACATTTATAGCCAAAAACATAAAAATATTTGATATTAGGCTTTCTATTGTTCCACAGTTCATAGTGGGTTTTTCTAATATTAGGTCTAATAAAAGCTTTGTTCAAAATATAGCAAGCGATATTTATAGCTTCTGCCCGAAAGTATTTTAGAAGATTTCCTTCATAAAGTATTGTTCTAGACATCTCTTCCAAAGTACGACTCTTTCTTTTTACAACACCATTTTGCTGTGGTGTTCTAGGAGCTGAGAAGTTATGGTTAATACCGTGCTTTGTACAAAGGTGATCAAAATATTGATTTTCAAATTCTGTACCATGATCACTATGAATTGAAAAAATAGATAGATTTTTCAAATTTGAAACTCTTTTATAAAACTTTTTGAATACTTTGAAAGTTTCATCTTTATATGCAATAAACAAAACCCATGTATATCTTGAAAAATCATCTACAATCACAAGGCCATATTTTATACCACCTAGACTTGTAGTCCTAGTAGGTCCAAATAGGTCTATATGAAGTAGCTCTAAGGGTCTAGTAGTTAAAACAATGTTTTTGGATTTAAAACTCTCCCTCACTTGTTTTTCTAATGGACAAGCATCGCAAACATAATCAAAATTAACTTTAAACTTTGGCAACCCGTTGACTAAATCTTTTGAAATTAGTTTTGCTATAGTATCCATACTAGCATGTCCAAGTCACCAAGCCATAATAAACTTGATTCCTTGCTCTTGTCATTCATTGCTACAAGACTTATATTGCTTGACATAGCAAGATCATTAATATTACTACATAAATGTTACCAAGTCTATGTCCAATGAATTTTATACTAGAGTCAAGTGGATCAACTACTATACACATTGAAGACTTGAAGAAAACATTAAAACCAATATCAAAAAGCTGACTAATACTCAAAAGATTATGTTTTATCTTTTCTACCAGTAACACATTTTCAATAAATGTAGGAGTAATTTTAATTTTATCAATACCGATTATCTTTCCCTTACCATTATCACCAAATATTATCATTCTACCATCTTTTATTCTACGGTGAAGAATTGATCAATATCACCTGTCATGTATCTTGAACAACCGCTATCCAGGTACCATCTTTTCTTTATATTTGTGGCTGCAAGACATCCCTATAAAACAATCATGTAATGGATTTAGGTACCCAAGTTTTCTTGGGCCCTTGCAAGTTAGTAGAAATGGTTCCTTTTGGAATCCAAACTTTCTTAATTTTATTCTTGTCTTTATATTTCAAATGACACTCAAATGCCTTATGACCAATATTATTACAAGCATAACATACAATTATTAGCTTTGAATAAAAGGTGGTGCGGGCACCAAACTCAGAAAAAGACTTCAGTGCTCCATTTGGATCTCTGATTGACCTTGCCCGAAGAATTAGGGTTTTCTGGTTTTGTAATAAGGGTTGACTTGGTCAACTCAATTTTAGTCTTGAGTCTGTATTTCCCTGTAATTTAAATTTTGTTGAGTCATGTTGACTCAGTACAAGTCCTAGTAGTGGTCTAGGTCTTCTCCATGGTGCCACATTTTTTCTCCCAAGCCCAAGCAAGTGGGCGGCACACTCCCAGCCACACGCCAGAGTCTAGGAGGCGCCACATCTCCATCCAGTGTCTTTGGTCCCTGCACCACAAGAAGTAAGTTCCTTTTTTTTGTTGCACCACTTGGAAGAGAAATCCTTCAAGATACCTCAATCCAAGGAGGAGCCAATTTCTTTCCAGAAAAACCCAAGCCAGGATGGCAAGAAATTTTATTGAAGAGAGGATCAAGGAGGTGCCCCACAATGTTCCATAAAAATCCAAGTTATAAAAGGGAAGAGAGCATGTCTTGGGGAGGAATTCAAGGAGGTTCCAAAAAGTTTCCAAAGTGCCAAAGCCATGAAAGGAAGAAGCCTAAACTTGTGGAGCAAGACTAGGAGGTGTCCAAATGAGCCAAACCATGAAGGGAAAATCCTTGATTCATGGAGAGATATTAGGAGACACCCCCATAACCTGCCATTTGGAGCTGATTTTCAAGTTTTCTTGGAGTTTTTGGGCTGCCCACTCATGGAAGGAGTCTTGGGAAGAGAATTTGATGCCTAAAGTGTGAGTTAGTCCTATTAGTCCCACATGGGAAATGTATAAAATTTTATTTCCTTGTTATGTCTATATATTCAACTCTATGTAACTCTTGAATATAATGATGAATGAAATCAATTTCTTTGTGGGCAACTTTGTGTTTCTCTCTTTCGCACTTGTATTCAGGTGTTGAGCTCCATGAGGGAGTAAATTCGGGTTCCCTAGGAACCTTGAGGAGGTGTGAGATCTCCAACCCCAAAACCCTACCAAAATCCTAGATTAGCCATTTCAATTCCAAACCCTAGCCGCCGATCATCTTCTTCATTCCACCAATCATCCAAACCCGAATCTACCTCATCATCTCACGGCCCCTCTCTTCCAAGTAAAGGCCGACCACCCGCATCTAGGTCCAGATCGGCTACTTCGAATACAGAGCAAATCCCAGAGGAAGTTAGATCAGCATCCAGGAGAATCAGGATTTCAGCAACATCAATTTTCAAGTTCTTCTTATTTGGTAAATCCTTTCATTGAGTATCTGGTTCCTTAACTTGTTCTTCTTTTTTCCCAGATCCTGAGTTCAGGAGAAGCTAACCCTACCAAAGGATCAATATTGGAGGATCCATTGCGAAGATATCCGAATTCGAGGATCCAACAATCTGCTCGAGAGAGTCCTTCCACCAAACTTTGTGAAGATCACTGCCTTGTGCATAACCCTTCCCTTCTCTTTAGTTCTGTCATGTTGAAAGTTCAGAGCGAAATCCTAGGTCTGGGAGTTTATCAACCCCCAGCGATCCTTTACTTCTGAACTACTCTGATAATCTAGTTTCTTTGAATTGTGCTTTCAATTATTATATAGTTTATTTCAATTTAGTTTAACTTTCCTTTAAGTCTAAGCCAACTTCTGAAAATATATAAAAAAAAAAAGAAAATGAATTAGTCTTAATTTACATCCGCATCGCATCATCTCTTTGTTCTGCATCATTTTTGGTATCAGAGCTTTTATTTTGCATCATTTTGGTATCAGTGCCCTGTCTAGGGTTTCTGACTTGCTTGCATGTTTTGAGTATCTCTCTTTTTTACTTTGTCTGCTCGAAGTAGACTCCCCAGGACATTCAGTCCTAGGAACGAAGCGAGGTGCAAGCCTCCTATTCCCATTCCATGGGGTGTTCCTAGGGCATGTAGGGGATCCGCTGGGTTACAACTTCGTAGCAGGAATTGTAAACGGGGGAAGCATTCTATTTTCAGTCTGTAACTGACCTGTTTCAGGAATTGTTTCTCATTGCAAGTAACTCCAAATTATGTGATTTTTATTTTGCTGGAGCAAGTATAATTGAAACTATTTTATCTTATTTTACTTTAATTTATTGGTTTCTATAAAATTTTTGAGAGTTAAATTACAGCAATTCTGTTTCTGTGTTTCTGCAATTCAATTTTTTTTTTTTTGAGTGATCATCTCCTAATTCATCTTAAGGGCAATTGAGCATCTAAGATAAGGGGAGGAGTTGATAACCTCTCCTTAGCCCAAAACCACCACCCATTCATTCGATCCTAAGCCTAATTTTAAAATTTATTAGACTTAATTTGTCCTAGTGGGCTAGGAACACCAATTGGTCAGGTCCAGCCTAGGATTTAGTCAGTTTGTCTGGTTACTCTATGCGTGCTTTGTACTCAGTGTCTAGAACGGTGATTCAGGGACTACGTCCCGAAGGGCTTGTGTGCTGGTCTGCCTACCTGGCCAATCACTGATTGGTGTCTAGGATTGGCAGTTAGGGACCTAACACTCCCCTTACACCTGCCTGGCTGAGTCTCGAGTTTCTACAGGAAAGCTTGCCACTCTGATTATGCATCTAGTTTGGACTCTTGGTCTAGTGAGCGAGTAGTCGCTTTAGTCTAGTCACATTCTGTGTGCTTGCTTGCATCATCATGTCCACCCGGAATGGAGTACCCTCCCAACCTGGTCAAACCTAACCTGATTTAGAGGCCATGGTTAGAACTCTTACTGAAAGTATGAACAAATTGAGTCAGGATATGACTGCTACTGTTGCCCAGTTTAGGGAACAAGTCCATGAGGATCTTACCCAGCTTAGGGACCGAGTCCAAGTACTTGGGAAACCTAGACATCAGAATTGGACTCCTGACCCAGATTTTAATGTGCCTCAACCTCACCCACACCAGGAGCCTAGGAGGACTTTATACCGTGATCCCGAGCATAACCCTAGGAAGCCTAACCTTGATATCTCTAGTGTGGATCGTGTCTATGAGAGGTCCTTACAATATTCTAGACCAGTCACTCAACAACCCAAGTCTTCTAGATCAAACCATTTAGATCCACACCCATGCCCAAGTAAGGTCTCTACTAGCTTGAAACCCAGTGTGACCCAGGTTCCTATATCGCAAGAATGTTGGTTTTGTGGAGAAAGAGGCCATAAATCTCGTCAGTGCCTATGTATAGGACTGACTTGTGCACAGCTAAGTGGTAAGAATCCTAAGGATGACATTAATGAGGGAGAATCCAAGCCTACAAATGAGGAAGAAAGGTTAGGTATGACAAGCCCAGAATCAGTTGACCCGATTACCACTGACCCAAAACCCATTAAAGATGGCATCGAGGAAGTATATGATGCTAGCTTGAGTCTAGTTGATGAATATGAGGGGGAAGAACTTGAAGAATGTGACATCGATACTATTGGTTCCTTATCTGAGGAGACCTTGGAGAGCAACCAAGTGGTAGGACCTAGTTCAGAAATTCAAGAGATTTGTGAGAACCAGGTTCCTTTAGTCAAATACCCCCAGGAAGAATTCATAGTGTTAGCCCGAGCTATCAGTTCGTATCCTCTAATGACAGTCATTCCCCAAGTACCAATTGAAGATCTTTGTGCTGAACTGTTTAAGTTTGCCCACCCTATGGTAGATACTCTCCTTAGGATGACTGAATCAAGCCTCTTACAATTGGACCTTGTCCCATGCCCAGCCATTAAGGTCTCTCCCGTAATCTCAGTTGA
This sequence comes from Areca catechu, assembly GCA_021397845.1. Classification (NCBI taxonomy): domain Eukaryota; kingdom Viridiplantae; phylum Streptophyta; class Magnoliopsida; order Arecales; family Arecaceae; genus Areca; species Areca catechu. The sequence goes on from CM038041.1 coordinate 99,985,319, forward strand.
ACATCCTTGTCTTGAGCGGATTGATTCACCCAGTCCTGTAGAAGTCCTCCTTATGGCCCGAGACCCCTTCCTTCGCATGACTGACCTACCCTTCTATAGAGTATACCTTTCTGCATCCATAGGTCAAATTTCAAGTCTTGAGGTCATCATCCATAGGCCCTTCCATGAATCATTCTCTAATCCATTTCTTGAGAAAGTGGATCATTATTTGCTTAGAGAACAAATCTTAACTGTTGCAATCACATGTCCTAGGCTACTTCCCGAACCATCTCTTGATCCATTCCTGGGAGTAGCAAACTTTTCCTTTCGTAAGGATGACCAGTTGACACTCATAGATCACCATTCAAACCTTCAGGTCACCACCTTTAGTCAGCAGGTAATTCGAGACTCCACCTCATATTTCCTCCCTTTCTCTAGGACTTCCAATGCTTCTTACACCATGCAAGTATACTTTGTCGAAGTCTTTAGAATGAACCACATGTCAGAACCTATTAGGTTTGCCACCTACTTCTGGAAGACCTTATGGCACCTACTAGGCACCCATGATAAGTTTTCATGCTCTACATGCCATCCTCCGACCCAAGGTCAAACCTAGAGAGCCTTAGTTTGTTAGGTTTAGACCTAGGGTTCTTTTGGAATAAAGTCCATTCTTTAGGAATGCGTCGTCAGTCTAGTTTAATTTTTCTTGACCCTTTACTAGGCTTTGGCTCAGATTTTGGTTTGATTGAGAGCACCAGGAATTGGGATTTGTATTTTGTCCAGGGCTGAATTTGCATTCAATGTTTCGATCAATAGGTCTATAGGCTAGAGTCCCTTTGAAATTGTTCATGGATACAAGCCTCTCACACCACTTAATCTGATTTCACTATTAGCCCACACACACAAGTCTCTTGATGCACTTGCATAGCATGTAAAGGACTTGCATAAAGAAATTCATGCCAAAATAACATTAAGTAATAAAACTTATAAGAAGTTGGCTGATTCTCAAAGACGAGTCAAAACTTTTATTGAGAGAGACTATGTAATGATCAGGTTAAGACCTGAGCGATTTTTTCCTGGAACCGTTAGAAAGTTACATGCTAAAGGAGCTGGACCATTTAGAGTAGTGAAGAGAGTAGGATCCAATGCTTATGTGCTCGAGTTGCCTCCAGAACTATGCAATAGCTCTACTTTCAACATTACAGACTTAGTAGAGTATAGGGAGCCAGCTATGATTCCTAGTAAGCCTTTGAAACCAAATCCTGTTATTGAGAGTGATCCCGACCCTGTGTGTCCACCAACAAACTGCCCTGTGAGGATAGAGCAGATTGAAAAGATCTTGGATGATCAGGATATCTCTACTCGTAATCGAGGATACCAAAGATACCTGGTCCGCTGGCAAGGATGGCCAGATTCTGATGACTCTTGGATCTCCCGAGAAGAATTACAAGAATTGGACCCAGACCTCTTGGAGAGATACCAGAGCCAGCTTGATCCATACTCAACAGGGTCGAGTTCCTCCCACCCCGGGAGAATTGGTGCGGGCACCAGACTTAGAAGAAGACTTCAAGGCTCCATCTGGATCTCTGATTGACCTTCCCCAAAGAATTAGCATTTTCTGGTTTTGTAATAAGGGCTGACTTGGTCAACTCAGTTTTAGTCCTGAGTCTGTATTTCCCTACAATTTAAATTTTGTTGAGTCATGTTGACTCAGTACAAGTCATAGTAGTGGTCTAGGTCTTCTCCAGGGTGCCATATTTTTTCTCCCAGGCCCAAGCAAGTGGGTGCCACACTCTCAGCCACACGCCAAAGTTCAGGAGGCGCCACATCTCCATCCAGTGTCTTTGGTCCCTACACCACAAGAAGTAAGTTCCTTTTTCTTTTTGCACCACTTGGGAGAGAAATCTATCAAGATACCTCAATCCAAGGAGGAGCCAATTTCTTTGCAGATAAACCCAAGCCAGGATGGCAAGAATTTTTCTTGAAGAGAGGATCAAAAAGGTGCCCCACAATGTTCTATAAAAATCCAAGTTATAAAAGAGAAGAGAGCATGTCTTGGGGAGGAATTAAAGGAGGTTCCCAAAAGTTTTCAAAAGTGCCAAAGCCATGAAAGGAAGAAGCCTAAACTTGTGGAGCAAGACTAGGAGGTGTCCAAATGAGCCAAACCATTAAGGGAAAATCCTTGATTCATGGAGAGATATTAGGAGACACCCCCATAACCTGCCATTTGGAGCTGATTTTCAAGTTTTCTTGGAGTTTTTGGGCTGCCCACTCATGGAAGGAGTCTTGGGAAGAGAATTTGATGCCTAAAATGTGAGTTAGTCCTATTAGTGCCACATGGGAAATGTATAAAATTTTATTTCTTTGTTATGTCTATATATTCAACTCTATGTAACTCTTGAATATAATGATGAATGAAATCAATTTCTTTGTGAGCAACTTTGTGTTTCTCTCTTCCGCACTTGTGTTCAGGTGTTGAGCTCCGTGAGGGAGTAAATCCGGGTTCCCTAGGAACCTTGAGGAGGTGTGAGATCTCCAACCCCAAAACCCTACCAAAACCTTAGGTTAGCCACTTCAATTCCAAACCCTAGCCACCCATCATCTTCTTCATTCCACCAATCATCCAAACCCTAATCTACCTCATCATCTCACGGCCCCTCTCTTCCAAGTAGAGGCCGACCACCAGCATCCAGGTCCAGATCAGCTACTTCAAATATAAAGCAAATCCCAGAAGAAGTCAGATTAGCATCCAGGAGAATCAGGATTTCAGCAACATCAATTTTCAAGTTCTTCTTATCTGGTAAATCCTTTCTTTGAGTATCTGGTTCCTTAACTTGTTCTTCTTTTTTCCCAGATCCTGAGTTCAAGAGAAGCTAACCCTACCAAAGGACCAATATTGGAGGATCCATTATGAAGATATCCGAATCCGAGGATCCAACAATCTGCTCGAAAGAGTCATTCCACCAAACTCTGTGAAGATCACTGCCTGGTGCAAAACCCTTCCCTTCTTTTTAGTTCTGTCCTGTTGAAAGTTCAGAGCGAAACCCTAGGTCTGGGAGTTTCTCAACTCCCAGCGATCCTTTACTTCTGAACTACTCTGATAATCTAGTTTCTTTGAATTGTGCTTTCAATTATTATATAGTTTATTTCAATTTAGTTTAACTTTCCTTTGAGTCTAAGCCGACTTCTGAAAGTAAAAAAAAAAAAAAAAAGAATTAGTCTTAATTTTCTTCCGCATCGCATCATCTCTTTGTTCTGCATCATTTTTGGTATCAGAGCTTTCATTCTGCATCGAAAGGTATGTGATGATGCAAATTTAGGTTTAAATTATTTTGAAGTAATAAACTTTGGAGCATATGATGTAGATGCCAAAAATTTATTTGAAATTGAACCTTTGTAACATATTCCGAATTTGTTATTTGTCTCTCTTTGATCTTTCAAAATTAGTTCAAGCTTGTTTGAACTTAGGGTTAATTTTTCAACCAAAGGCTTGAGCTTTTGAAATTCCTTTTTCAAATCATCATTTTCATTTTGCAAACCTTTATTTTTCTCAAGAAGCTCTTCTTTTTCAAATTGGGTGGTCTTAAGTCTTCCACAAACTATACTTAATTCCCTTTGTAAAATCTTATTTCTTTCACCAAATTCATTTTTATCTTTTTCACTTATATCATAATGATTTTTCAAGGTTTTCATTTTCAAACCAGCCTTTTTATATTCAACTAATAATTCACAAAATGCATGATGTAACTCATCATATGTAAATTCTAAATTAGGTTCAAAAGTAGTTACCTCATCCACCAAATCCATAAGATTGATATGTGTAGTTTTTATTCCTTCTTCATCCTCTTCAGTGGATGTAGATTCGTCGCTGTCACTCCATGCTGCAAGCATTGCCTTCATCTTCTTTCTGTTGATCATCTTTTTCTTTGCTTCAGGATAGTCAGGATGGATATGTCCTGATTTCTTGCATCCATAGCAGATTTGAATTTGATCTTTATCTTTATCCTTCTCTTTTTCTCTTTCTCTTCCAAAATCTCCTTTTCTAAATTACTTCCTCCATCTATTTGTTTTTCTTCTGCTCAAAAACCTTTTAAACTTTTTCATTAGAAGGGCTATCTCATCGTTTTCAAGATCATCATCATCAGATGAGTCTGAATCTTCATTCTTGTCCTCTTCTGCAGCTTTAATGCTGTAGCTTTCTTTCTCTTAGAATCTTCATCAGTCCTTTGTTGCATGGCTAATTCATGTGTAATTAGTGATCCAAGCAACTCATCCAGTGGTAGGGTGTTCAGGTCCTTTGCCTCTTGAATAGCTCACTTTAGCTTCCTATTTATCTAGCAAGGATCTCAAAACTTTTTGAACAAGATCAGCATTAGTGTAAGTCTTACCAAGACTTTTGAGACCATTGATAATATCAGTAAAATGAGTATACATAGCCAAAATAGTTTCACTAGGATCCATCTTAAATAATTCATAGTTATACACAAGAAGATTTATTTTTGATGTTTTAACTTATGAAGTGCCTTCATGTGTAATCTCTAGCTTGTCCCAAGTTTTTTCAGCAGAATTATAAGTTGAAATTCTATTAAACTTATTTGGATCCAAAGCATAATACAACAAATTCATAGCTTTGGCATTCAGCTCAGCTAATTTCATATCATTTTCGTCCCATTCTTCTTATTGTTTGGGAACCTCAATATCATTAATTTTAAAAGTGGGTGTGTGAGGTCCTTTCAAAATAATCTTCCATAAATGAAAATCTACTGCTTGAATGTATATTTTCATCCTCGTCTTCCAAAATGTATAGTTGGTTCCAATGAAAAGTGGAGGGCGATTTATGGATTGATCTTCGACCAAAGAAGTGCTCATGGGATGTGCCATCTATCTTTACTCTAAGTAATTTTCAGAGACTCTACTTTGATACCACTTATTGCCATGGTGGCTTCCCAAGAGAGGGGTGAATTAGTATTATAAAAACATTTCACAAGTATGTGCAATTTGAAATCCTTTCGGTATTGTGGTGCAATATGCATTGCAGAAGTAATTAAGTAAATGCAATAAGGCAAAGAACAAACATAAATACAAAGAAATTTAGAGTGGTTTGGAGCAACCGGCTCCTACATCCACTACGAAAGGACCACTTAGGATTTTCACTATATCCCCCAACCAGAATTCAGTCAGATTGTTTTACCAGGCTCACAATCCAAACCTATACACATTGGTTTTACTGGGTTCACCAAAGAAAACTCAACTCCCTTTGTTTTAAAAGGGGTTACCAAAGAAATCCTAATACTTGGTTTTATACCGGGATCACCAAGAACTCAACTTAGGTTTTCACAAGGTTCATCTAAAAATCTTTAACCCTCTCTTAAGACATAGCCCCTTGCTGTTCTTAGAGAGAAAACAAAGATAGAGAGAAATAAAAAGCAACTACACAACAAACCGAGTTTATTTAAATGTTGCCGATGTAGATCAAGGTGAAGCCTAGCTTTGAATGCTCTTTAATGCTCTTCAAGCTACTTCTTTCCTTCTTCAATGAGTGGATTCAATGATGAAGAGAAGTTGGTGAAGCTTTGAATCCTATCTTGAATACTCTTGAAGTAGGTTGGTGAAAGACTTGAAGGCTTTTCAAATTCCCAAGATAAATCAATAATAATCCCTCAAAAAATTATTTAATCCATCAAAAGTAATCCCTTTTATAGTTTTTCATTATATATGGCCATTGTAGGGCCTAGGGATTCATGAAAGAGCTGTTGGAGACCAATTGGAATTCAAAAATCACTTTCAGCAACTAGCCGTTATAGTGCAGAAAATGGTCACTCAAGTTGGCTCGAGGTCCACGAGTCAGCTCGAAGTCTCAGACAGCCTAATCAAAATTTTTGTGCGAGTCGGCTCTTCAAACTAAAGTCGACTTGAACCTTCAATCAATTCAAAACCATAATTTCTTTAGGTCAGCTCTTCAAGGCAGAGTCTGCTCGAAGTCTTAATCACCAACAAACATAACTCTGGACGAGTCAGCTCTTGAAGCTCGAGTCGGCTTGAGATCTCAGATTTCAGAAACATGTATTCTTCCATGAGTCAGCTCTTAGGACACGAGTCAGCTCGAGGTACTGAAACTCTGAAATTTCTTTGTGCCGTGCCACAAGGAGTCGACTCTTTCCAAAACTTCAATTAATGCTTCAAACTTTTCCAAAATTTTTCAACATTTGAATCAAACAAGAGCTAATCTATACACTCTTATTTTTATAATTTTACAGCCCATTTACAAGTTTACAAAGTTGATAAAATTAGGCCTTTAATAATTTATAGTCCATAAGAGTCTATACGAGATTGAATTACCTTTCAATCAATTTGAAAACCAATTAAATTACATATAACCATTTTCCTGCAAAAACTTCTCAAGTTATTGAAAGAATTGGTAATATATACATGCTCCAATATTTTGTGATCATCAAAATCATTCCAGGGGTCAACAGGCTAGCTAGCTCACTCAGGGGTCCTACAAGATAGAGAAAAAAGTTGGGCCAGGGATTCTAGTGAAATCACTTCGATGATCAAGTTAGTGGGATGATCGAGGGGAATAGATACCTCTAAGACTTGGAGCTTGGAGGACTCTTTGCTTCCTGAGAGGATAAAAGAGAAGATAATAACATGAAAATGAAAGAGTCTTCATTGCCCTTCTTCGCTTGACTCTACTTACCTTTCTCTGTGGGTCTTATATAGATGGAAAGCTTTCCATGGGATTCCAGGTTCTCTCCTTCGATGGAGGATTTTCATTGCTCACTGTTGCCTCTCTGTCGAGCTCATTCGGTGCTTGAGCCTCCAGCCATAGTGGGATGTTGCAACTTCGGAGGAGACCATCCAGGTGCTATAGGGCATAGGGCTATAGGGGGATGCCCTTCTTTGGGAGGTCCAGGAATTTTGTCATGGAAGCTGCAGTCTTGCAATTGTGCAGTCATTGACGTGTTGGCATACCGCAAGGCTGGGAGCCTGGCGTTGTCTAGATCATGCAGGTCATGCACACGATGCACCGCAGGGGGTGGCCTGCACCCATGGTAGGGTATGCGACACCTCTCAGAGGCTTAGAGTGGCCAGGTACTCTACAGCAGGGTATGTGCCCCATCTCAGAGTCTCAGGGTGGCCAGGTACTCTGCTGCCTCTATTTTGAATGTTGGCTTCCTCCATCTTTGCAGCTTTGGAAGTAAACAAAGCTCCTAGTAAAAGGGCTGGATTTGGAGTTGTAGACTCGACCTCAATCGGGAGTTATTGTTAGATGGGGGGCTCGTCCAATGAGCCTTGCCTTGACTGGGAGCTTACCATGGAAGGGCGGTCCCTTCTGGAGAGGCAGACTCGACCTCAACTGGGAGCTGTCCTTAGATGGGGGGCTCGCCCAATGAGCCCTGCCTTAATAGGGAGCTTACCCCCAAAGGGCGGTCCCTTCTGGTGAGGCGGACTCGACCTTAATTGAGAGATATCCTCAGATGGGGGGCCCGCCCAATGAGCCCAGCCACGAATGGGAGCTGACCTCGAAAGGGTGGTCACTTTTAGAAAGGCAGACTCGATGTCAATCAGGAGCTATCCTTAAATATGTGGGCTCACTCAATGAGCCCTGCTTCGATTGGGAGCTTACCTCGGAAGGGTGATCCCTTCTGGAAAGGCAGACTTGACCTTAACCAGGAGTCATCCTCAAATGGGTGACTCGACCAATGAGCCCTGCCTTGACTAGGAGCTTATCCCGGAAGGGCGATCTCTTTTGGAGAGATGTACTCGACCTTAACCGTGAGCTATCCTCAGACGGGGGGCTTGCCCAATGAGCCCATCCTCAACAAGCTTATCTCGGAAGGGCGGTCCCTTCTGGATAGGCGGACTCAACCTCAACCAAGAGCTATCCTCATACAGGGGGCCGCGCAATAAGCCCGGCCTCCATTAAAGATTATCCTAGAAGGGCGGTCCCTTTTAGAGAGGCAGACTCGACCTCAACCAGGAGCTGAGCTCAGACGAGGGCCTCGCACATTAAGCCATGCCTCGACTGGGCGCTTACCCCAGAAGGGCGGTCCCTTTGGTTCTTCATCATGCATGATGGGGACCCGAAGACCTATTTATTTTATTTTATTTGAGTCCATTAGTCTTGTGTCACTTGAGTCTAAGTGAGCCACTTGAGTCCTGTAATAAAGTGGGACAACTGAGTCAGTTGAGTCCACATAGTCAGGTCCAGTCAAGAGTCCAGTTAAGTTGTTAAGTCAAGAGGAGAGTAATCAGCAGCCAGGAGATTCACCAGACCACTCCAACCAGAGCCGGCCTTCATGCACTTGGATCCTTTCATGCTGCTAAGCCCGTAAAAGAGCTCCAGCCTAAGATAGGTCCACTGATGACCGGTCCACCAGGGTTTCTTGGCCTATAAGTTAGGGTTTCTTAGCCCTCAAATAATGTACCTTGGGGTGAATCTATAAATACCACCCCTCCCCTCTTGTATTAAACATCTTTTTTCTTATGAATACAAACAAAATATTATTTTGATATGTGTTTTGAGATTTCTCTAGATTGGAGTGGGTGTGATGCCCTGGTTCCCTGTTCCTGAGTGAAGCCCTAATCCCTTGGTGACTTCTACGCTCACCAGCAATCCTCTTTGCTACTTTGTCCCGCATCAACTTGGTATTAGAGCTAGAGGATTCGGGTTTTTTGTTTTGTCTTGGTTCTGCATCCTTCCTTCTTTCTAGATCCCTGTGCAACTTCTCGAACCTCGGTCAACCGCAGAGGTACATCAATGTCCCTACACCCGATCATCTCTCCTCTCCAATGCCCGTGAAGCCCGTCTCCAACCTTCTGCCTTCATCCCGTGACCCTCCCCAATGCATCCACCCGTGAAGCCCGACCGCATCCCATGCCCATCACCGCTGCCAATTTTGCAGATCCATACCACCGGTCTCCATCCCCGCCGGGTCTGCCATGGCCACCACCATCGACGAAGCACGCTGGAAGACCCTGCTCCGCCCAACCACTGAGCAAAAGAAGGGCGTCTGGAGGCACTGCCTGATTTATGCCATCGCCAGTCACCGCGTGATGCCACTAGAACCCGAAACTTTGTCCATCCGGCCATCCTCGTCCCATGCCGCCATCGACCTCCGCTCAGCGCCAATTGTCGGTGAATCCCGCCGGGAAGCCTTCACCTGTTATCCTGGTTCGGTCTGTGAGGAAAGGAGGGGCAGCGGTGAACTTCTAGATCGGTGACTAGGAGCAACGGTCGACGGTGGCCCTCCTCCGCCTTGTCCTCCTCCTCGCGGTGGCGCTCTTGGCCTCCTTCTAGCCATGGATGGTGGAGATCCTAGTGATGGAAGCCCGATCCAACAGGTGGGCCATCATTCTCTTCAACGAGTTTGGCTTTTCCCATTGCCGACGACGTCGCCGAACATCTTCGCCCCCGTGCCATCCACCGGAGTCATCCCCCCGAGCCACCGACTCCACCCCAGTAGCCGATCAGCGCCGCATCCCGCCAGATCCTCTCCGGCAAGGGGAATGGCTCTGAATTCTGACTCCCCAGTCGCAGATTCGATCTCCGGATCCGCCCCCTCTATGGATCCGCCGGTGCCACTACATGGATCTCCATCGTGGCCGGCCACCATCTTCCTCCCTAATGTCATCACCGGCGGAGCAGCCCGAAGCCCCTACCTTTCCTTCCTGGTGTTGGTTCGCAAAGAAGATGAAGAAGGCATGAACGTGAAAGCATACCCGCTTCACTGTTACCAACTTCAACAATGCATAGTTTTTAGAGCAACATGATTTCTAGAGTGCACGATTCCTGGAGCAGCAAGAATTTCAAAGTCGCACTGATCACAGAGCAGTAAAAAAAATTTGAGGAAAAAAAGGTGAAAAAAAAAAAATTGAAACTAGCCTTTTTGTTTTGATTTGGTTAGTTCCGGTTTCATAAAACCCCGTTGAGCTTGACTCGACAGAGTCGAGTTCTCCCCACCGCAGGGGAATGATGGTGACCTGAAGACCTATTTTATTTTTTTTTATTTGAGTCCATTAGTCTTGTGTCACTTGAGTCTAAGTGAGCCACTTGGGTCCTGTAATAAAGTGGGACAACTGAGTCAGTTGAGTCCACTAAGTCAGGTCCAGTTATTTTAGTTCAGTCAAGAGTCTAGTTAAGTTGTTAAGTCAAGAGGAGAGTCATCAGCAGCTAGGAGATTCACCAGACCCCTCCAACCAGAGCCGGCCTTCATGCACCTGGACCCTTTTATGTCACCAAGCCCGCAAGAGAGAGCTCCAGCCCAAGACAGGCCAACTGTTGACCGGTCCACAAGGGCTTCTTGGCCCACAAGTTAGGGTTTCTTAGCCCTCAAGTAATGTACATTGGGGTGAGTCTATAAATACTGCCACTCCCCTCTTGTATTAAATATCTTTTTTCTTATGAATACAAACAAAATATTATTTTGATCTGAGTTTTGAGTTTTCTTCAGATTGGAGTGGGTGTGATGCCCTGATTCCTTATTCTTGAGTGAAGCCCTAATCCCCTGGTGACTTCTACGCTCGCCAGCGATCCTCTCTGCTACTTTGTCTCGCATCAGTTTTACTATTTTTCATTCATGCTTAGCAGTCTTGGAGTTGTCTTGCATCAATGCGGCCTTGCCTAGGTGGTGGGCTTCCTGCCTTCTCGGCTGTTCGCAGGCTCCACGTCAGCGGATGTCATTGCACCAGTCCACGTCAGCGGATGTTTCCATATCATTCCTAAATCCATTCATACAACACTTATATAAGATATAGGTGGATCATGGACTTGCTAGAGATTGGGTCATTGATGGCCTATATCCTAAAGAACTGTTAGGATACTTCTTCCTAATAGATCATAAATAGTTATGACCAAATGTCTATATTCATGATTAAATAGTTTAACTTTAATATAGAGTGGAAGAATAATTATGCTCAAATAGATAGTCTCAAAAAAGTTAAATTCCACAGAACTTATAGAACCCATTCGAGCAGAGCCAATACATTAGTTCCCCTTCTATCTTATAAGCCTAGAAAGATCTCCCATCCTCCAAAAGGTATAATGGTATGGTTACAAAGGACTCAAAGGAAGTGTTCCATGTGGAAGAAAAGGAAAATAGAGATAATCTCAAAAATACAATAAGGTGATGTTAGACATCAATTTGAAGAAATAGTTGAATCCCATGAAGTTAGACTCGATGTGCTTCAGCCTAGTATGAATTTTAATAGATCCACCAAAAGGTATAGTACCTAATGGATGAAATGGATCTATAAAAAGAATATAGATAGAGATCTATAAGGCAAGGCTTAGGTGAAAAGTTATAGTCAACATAGACTATAGATATTGTTTCACCTTAACCATACTGAAATCCATACAAATTCCTGTTGTAGTTAATCATAATAAGATCCAATAGATAGACAATGATGCGATCACAAGGTCTAAGCTACAAAGGATCTATGTAAATAGATTAAAGCAAATAACTTGGAATTAGAATTCTCATTTTTATGACATGATCAAATCATTTAATTTTATCAAGAATGAAAAGAGGAACTACATATTTATAAAAGTGTATGTAATTTCATGTATTAGATGTAGATAATATTCTCCTATTGGAAATGTAATTTCTGTACTGTCCAAGGTTAGGTTATGATTATCTAGGTAATTCTCAAATAAAAATCTTTGAGAATATCTTATATTTGGAATGTAGGTTTATGAGTTAGACCAAAGAGGATGCTAAGCCTATTACAAAAATTATAAATTAAGGAAATGCTAAATAAGTTTAGCTTCAGAATCCTATAGGAAATTTGACTTTTTAAGTATGGAATTGATCTCTAAATGTGTCCCAAAACATTTAAAGAGATTTTGATATGAGCTAGATTTTTTTGAGCTTTAGCCATTAGGAGCCTTATATAAAAATATTCTTTAAGACTTAAGAAGTATTAAAGATATGTTTTAAATCTTTAGAGTAGGAGAATTGAGGGAATAAGAATACATATGATGTCTTCTTAAATAATGGTGGTTTGGAATAGATCATTATATGTTTGACCAGGGTGGCTTACTACATCATCACTTTTAAAGGTACAAGGATGTATTTTGGTTCATAGATTATTATAAAATTGAGTGTCATGTCATCAGATGCCATACACTCTACTGTAGCAGTAATGATGCCTTAGCTCTAGTAAAGGAGCCAAGGTCTCACTAGAAGTTTGAACACAAAGAGCATGATTCAATTTATGATTACCTTTTTAAGTTACAGAGAGTAAACTCTAAATGTGATGTGGTAAACCAAATAGCTTAGTAAGCTTTGGCTAGCTAAAATTTAAGTACATAAGATGGGGCTAAAGTGTATGGCTAGTTGGCTTTAGTGCAAGTGGGAGATTGTCAGATGTATATCCTACAAGCCAATCTAGTTGACATATTTTAGTCTAGGATATAAAATTATATTTAATATTTTAATTTAGATAATTTTTTCCATACATGTAGTATATATGCTCATGTATCATCCAAGAAATTAATGGACAATGAAACATATTGTCAAGAGTTAAAAATTTGAGACACGTATCATTATAGATTAATTCCTAAATTTCTTTGATCATAGGATATCACAAGTGACGCGCTAGGAAGAGGGGAGAGAGAATTGACTGGTTAGATACCAAGGCCCCCTCGTTGCGGGAAAGATGTCTGTGGAAACCAATGGCCCGATGGAGACCATATGAGCGCATGAAGCCTCCGTCGGCCAGGCGAGGAATTCCTCTCATCATGGCGATCAATGCCAAGAGAAGGAGCTCCCTGTCCCACCACTGCCACCTACGATGGGTCCCCAGATTGCTATACTAGCCCAGCTAGTCCATGCCCTGGCTGCGAAGGTGCATCAGCTCCACCCAAAGCATCGATCTCTGGAAACTCAGCACCAACTAAGAACTCCAATGGCCCATGCTGCTCATCCCTGTATCAGCCTATGGCCTTTTCAGGAGGGGCTATTGCATGCATTATCCCACCCTTGAGAGGCCCACTAAGCAAATGGAAAGTGACAATAGCATGGTCCGACCGACCAAGAGAGCCATTACCCAGTCTTGGACCACTACGCACCCTTGCACCAGCAACATCAACGTGGCCAGGAACTCAAGCTAGAGTTCCTCCACTCCAACCCTCCCTCACCCCCGACATCTTTCACTGAGGGGATGACAGACAAGGCAATCCATCATCGAGTGGAGAAGCTCCTCCAAGATAATGAGTAAAAACTACCAGATATGGCCTGATGGTTCGTGGAAGTTTAGGGCTCCCCTAGTGAGCCCATGGGTTATGACACCCATCCTTCCTTCTCCTAGAGGATCCAAGTGGAACCGATCCCCAACTGGTTATATATGCCGCAGGTTGACCCCTACGATGGAACAACCAACACCCTAGACCACTTTGAAAGTTCTAAGGCCCTTATGACGATCCAAGGGGCTACCAATGATCACCTTTGCATCACCTTCCCAGCCACCGTACGAAAGGCTGCTCGAGTCTGGTTCTTTAGACTCGAGTCTGAGAGCATCGACTCCTTTCCCTTGCTGGAGAAGAACTTCGTGGTGCACTTCAACACATGCAAGAAGGTGCCATGTGAGGCGGACAATCTCTTCTCGATCCGATAGTAGGATTGAGAGCTTCTTTGGGACTAGATGTCCTGGTTCAAGATAGCCACCATGGAGATCTATAACCTCGATGAGTCAGTTATGATGCTGGCCCTGAAGAGGGGGTTGCGGACCTCCCACTTCACCTACTCCCTCGACAAGAAGCCTCCAAAGACTTACTCGGAGCTCCTCATCTGCATGTAGAAGTATATCTATGCCTAGGAGGTGGGCCATACCTGGAGAGAGCTGGACGGGAGGCCCTCGAAGAGGCAGGCCATTAGGGAGGCATCAGCTCCTCCAGTTTAGAAGGCGGTGCTAGTCAAGTGACCGGGGCCAAGATCCAAAATCGACCCCACCAAAGAAGAGAAGTTCACTCATTTCCTGCCCTCAGAGCGAAAATCTTGATAGAGATCAAGGGCAAGCACTTCTTGCACCGTCCTCCTCCCCTAAGGCTATCCACTAGACTTGATAGGTCCCGTTACTGTCGCTTCCACCAGGACCATGACCATGACACTAAGGAATGCTGCCACCTGAAGAGGGAGATAGAAAAGCTGATCAAGCATGGCTACCTTGGCAAGTTCATAGAGGGAGGGCCACCCCCAGTAGACTAGGGTGAGGAGCCCCAGCCTCTCACCATCGATAATCGCCCCACTAAGAAGCTGGTCAGAATGATATCCAGTGAAGCAAGGAAAACCCCAAAGAGGGCTAGGGGAAGAGAAGAGAGTGATGATGAACTCCCCTGCATGGAAGAGGGGTCTGCTAGGACGGACAATCCCAATAATGATGTTCTCATCATTGAAATGATGTTAATAAGGTACCGTGTAAAGAGAATTATGTTTGATAGTGGAAGCTCAGTAGATATCCTTTTTAATAATGCTTTTGCATGGATGAATTTGTCTGCTAACCTAATAAAGCCAATATTATGCTCCTTGATGTAGGACGTGTTGGGGTTTCAGGTGCACCGCAGCGGAAATGTAATTTCAAAATGATGAAATTTGCACCGAAATCCCTTAGCCAAGATCTCCTTTTTACTAATTAAAACATATATACTAACATTCAAACATAGATTGTTAGAATTAGAGTACCAACCTGCTATCGCTAATTCCAACAAAGTTGATGTTGAAGGGGCTGATTGAATTCACCAGGCGTCCAAGTGTCCGCCCTCCGATGGTGATCCACACAGAGCAGTGATCAAGACAACTCTATCTTCTTTTCAAAGGTTCCTTCTATTGAGTTCTTCTTCCTAGAACTCAATTGCTTGGACTATGGCTTGAATTCCTCCACACAAAGGCTTGCTTTCCTTTCCTTGACTCCTTCTCCTCCTTCCACCAAGACCTTGGCCCTTTAGATACCCTTGTCTTGAAGAAAAAGACCTTGTCCTAAGAGGACATAGGCTTGTCTTAAGTTGGAGGAGAAATTAAGACAATGATGTCTTAATGTATGAAAGAAAGGAAGAAATCAGAACTTCTTTCTTTTCTTTACCGTCGGAGACTTTTACTTTTATCTTGTTCAGTAGCAGAGTTTCGACAGAGGTTTACTCTGTAGAGGAAACAATGCAAGAGCAAGAAAAAATAAAAGAGTCTTCAGGAGAGGAAGAAAGAAAAAGATTACATTATGTTCTGATTTTTCCCGACCCTTTAAATAGAAATCAGATAGGCGCCTACACACCTCTCCGTAATTTCTTTCTCACGCCCTTTCCAATTTCTCACGCCCCATCCTCCCATCTCATGGCCTTCCAGATTAAATCCCACGGCTCTTCTTAAAGGAAAAACCGCGGTGTTTTAAAAAGAAGGAAGTCGCGACTTTTCATCTCCGAAGAGATGTTACTTCGCGCGCCCGGGAGGAGTTAGCGCTTTCTTTCTTTCTCAAAATCCCATCAGCCGTTGGATTCTCATCCAAGGGGGGAGAGAAGGTGCGCAAATCACTTAAGAAGGAGGCCGCCCAAATAAAAACATCGGAGAATTTTATTTGGGGCGCGCCAAGAGTCCATGCGCCATGGACTCTTCCTTAAGGTGCGCCAAGAGTCCATATGCGCATGGACTCTTGGTGTTTGGCGTGAAAAATAAAAGGGGCGGGTGGGGAGGCTAGCCAAGCTACATGGCTAGCCAATAGGGTTAGCCACATTCCCGTTTTTCTTAATTAGGGTCTAATTAGGTCCAATTAGAACCCAATTTGAACCAATCCGGAACCCTAATTCGAATCCGATCCGAATAGAAGCTAGGGCTTGCAACACCTGCTAGAGTGTTATCTTGCAAAGACGATTTAATTCTAAATTAAATTCTTGATCAATCCTCTTAAGTGTGTGACCCATTGGGTTCCACATCTAGCCAGCAGTGGGTTCGAATACAAGTTGACCTAATTTGATTAGAACTCTTTCTAATCGATTTAGGTCAAACCGGGCTTACCCGAATCGATCAATTAGGATTCTTCCTAACATGTGATCTTTGAACTTGATCAACCCACAAGACAAGATTGACGTCTAGCAACGTGTCATGTCTACCCGGAAGATATGGAAATTCTGGTGAAATACCAAAATTACCCTTTAGTAGAGAGTTACCGTATAATTAAATCTTTCGATCAGCCTGCACCCAAAATATAACTATGGATATGGATATATGTCAAATCCAATATTATATTTGTTTCTAGCTCAATCTTATAATGATGATTCGATTATCTTGATATTAGAAACCATCTCTAATATCTTCACTTTGATCAAAGATTCCCTGAATCATCATGCGATTGTTGACTAGCTGGATGCAATCTCCTCTTACTAAGAGTGATCGATTCCTTGTTGACCTACTCATTACCTTCATATTCAATTCACCATTCCCAGTATCAATCCTGTGCATGTCTCAGTGTCATGATTAGGATTGAACCAAAGGATGGGTTCATGTACATAAGGTACTTATGGCAGTCTCAGGTCAAAAGATTACTTGTACCACTCCCACTATGAGAACCTTCTATTGACATGTAGCTAAGACTCCATTAGATGTTCTCAAGTTGGATCATATCAGTGAACTCATTCTCCAATGAGCACCCACATCCCAGTATTAGTGTCATACACAAGTGACTGTGAGAGCAGTCACCCTTTCCAGTATACCCGGGGTGTGCTAGTCTTATCGGAAAACCCTGATCCCCTACTCAGGGTTCCTTTGACTAGGAATACTTTAGATTAAGGTTTTAAGATTTTAGGTCTCACTGGTATGATCTCATCATAACCCTAAAATCATAGCCCTAATCTATGGGGTTCATCATATAATAAACACAGCGTATGATGAAAAATAATGCCTTTATTTAGAAAATTATCAATTACAATGGTTTGGGAGATACAACAGAGATTGGTTTGTAGGGCATATCCCTTTCAGGACGACTCTAAGATTGCTAAACATACAGGAAAAATAGTAAACTAATTTTTTTGTGATTTTTGTAATTTAAGTTTGTAGGCTAAATTCTCAAATAAAAGTAAGAACTAGCATAAGGAGTAGCAATGCAAAGAATCATCGTATCGCAAGCAAACTTATACAAAATAATAAATTACCAGGACTCAAAATTGAGAAACTCTTGGATTAGGATAGCTTATCTTCATCAAATTAGCAATTAAAAGAAGGCAAGGATGTTACCAATAAGTGATTTGAAGAACTTCCGATGAAGGGATCACACAGCTCTCATAATGGAACCTGGATGATGAAGCTCAGTTTCCTTGGATTAGATGACTGATTTGGGTAGTCCTGGAGGAAAGGAAAGCCTCCTTTAGGGAGGTGAAATACCTCGAAGATCCTGTAAAATGTCAAGGGTCAATCAAAATAGCAAGTAAGAAAAAAAAGGGAACATGGTTTAGAAGGAATCAAGTTAGGGTTTAGAAGCGGGGTGGCTTGAAGCTTGATAAAGATCTCCTGCTTGGTGGCCTAGGGCACTCCTTCTTGGATATGTAAAGGCTTGGATGGCAGTGAGTTAGGGTGTGGAATGATGCTAGGGTAGCAAGGAATTCGGCCAAGCAAGAGAACACAAATACAAACCAAAGAACCAAAAGAACAAATTAACACAAGCTCGCAAGCTCAAATAAATTTACCAGGGTTTTGTTATCATGAATAAAAATTGAGTTACAAGAGGGGAGAGGGGTGGGGTTTATATAGAGCTCCCATGCCCACTATCTAGGGTTACACACTTGGGTTAAAAGTCCTTAAGAGGTTAGGAAAAGAAAACCTAAAAAGGTTAGGAACTTTGACTTTTCTTCTCCTTCTCCTTTCTTCTTCATGCTTTGACTTGGTCAAGGACGCCTACTCTTGCTTTGATTGGCATGTGGGCTTCAAATGCAGAAAGTGGGCCGGCCAAGGGGGGCTTGGGCGCTTGGGCCTTGGGTTGGGCACATGGGCTTTGGGCCCTGGAAGCTGGGATGGCCTAATAGGGGAATATTCTTGGAATCTTGCTTCTTAATGGACCTGGGCTTGGTGCTTGGACTTGCTTTCCTTAGGCTGGGATGTAGATGGATCTCTAAAATCATGGATGCCCTTGTTTGGAAATATGCTCTAGCATCTGGACTGGAATCTGGACATCTGGATGGCATCTAGAAGGAATCAGGGTTTTTGGAAGCATCTTGGATCTAGGGTTGTCACACAAAATCCACTAGGCTGATGTAGTGACCTCTGACTCCTAGATGTGGCCTGATGGAACTCCAAAATAGGGTGACATCCTCTCTTGTACAAAAATTAGGCTCATACTGGACTCATAATTGATGTACAGGACTCAATATAGTGACTAGGGTTGAGGGTTGAGATAAATAACTAACCTCAACTTATTATATGTCTCAATCTTAATAGTTTACAAATTTCATAAGAATTGGACACATGACTAAGTAAACTATCTGGGATCTAGTGATATGTGTCTAATCCTGGTGTCCCCACCAATTTTCCCGGGGTGGGAGGAACTCGACCCTGTCGTGTAAGGGTCAATTTGGCTTAAGGAGGGTCTGGGTTGAGGCCATGCAGATTCGCACCAACATTCGACAAGTCCTCAGATTCTAGCTGACCTTGCAACCAGACCAAATATCGCTGACTGTCTCTATTACAGGTGCTGATAGCTTGATCGTCTAGAGTTCTCTCAATCTTGACCTGACCAAAAGGCCAAATTGTATGTGGTCACTTTGGTATGGGTTCACTCATAAAGAAAGGGAGTGGCTCAAGGGGCTCACTGGATATCACTGCTCGCTCCCTAGACTTTACAAAGTCTGAGATGATGAAGGTGGAGCTAATACCTAAATCAGGTGATATCTCTGGCATATAGGCATTGGGTCCACTAATATTCATTTTTTGGATGGGCTAGCTTCGCGAGCAGAAAATTCTTTGACAGTCATATATTTCTCTGCATAAAAATCTTTATCTTTCTTTTGGGAATTAGCCAAGTTATTATTTAGCTCATTAATTATATTCACCTCTTGACTAATTTTTGGATGCAAATACTGTGCAAAGGTCAGTGCATGTGTGGACAGATAATTCGGGGCTATGGATTTACTTGACTCAACTAACACCTAATAGACTCGACTAGACTTTCCTATCAAAGGAAATTTTATTGGACTCTAAGGGACAAACCTAATAGACTGTAGACTCATTAGGTTTGACCCTCACATGACATGCACATGAACACTTACTATGTACATCTAGTAAATGCCAAAGGGTATGCAAGAAGTATGATGCAAACCTAACATGTGCAAGGAATGAATGCAACATGCAAACCTCTACATGATGCAGGTGAATGGTTAAAGAAATATAAGAAAACTAAAGAAAAGGCAAAAAATACGAGATGGATTCGGGGTTAGTCAGGCAGGAAAAGGGTTCAGGATTGATTGGATAGAATGGAATGCAAGAAGGTGGGTCAAGAATTAGTCCTAGACTAATGAGGTTTACCTTATGGGGTTGATGGGTACCTACAGGGTTTATAGTATGGAAGAATGGATCACTAATCTCAGGGAAGAGATCGTCAATAAGAACCACAGGATGCAATTCTTCCTGAGGGTATTGATAAGCCAAATCCTTAATAAAGTCATATGGTTTAAGAAATTTAGGACTAGGCTCTATAATTGGGTCCTCTTCTAAAGTTTCCTTAGGTGGTGCTCTAGTAATAGGATCTGGGTTCTCTTCCTCTACTTGCTCTTCCATTATTGCCTAGGTGTGATCTGGGCCATCTAACTCTGGGTTGACTACTATGTGGGTATGTTCATGGTCAACTAATTCTAGTGTGGCTTCTACCTAGGCATCTATTGATTCGACTAGCTCTAAGTCTTCTATGGGGAACTTTTCTTCTTCCTCCTCATACTGTTCCATTAAGCTTAGGTCAACCTTATATATCTCCTCTTCAAGGTCATTTGGGTGAATCAATGAGATGGTAAGAGGGGGTAGACTAAAGAAAAATTGACTAATGACTAGGGTGACAAGGGTGGGTTCGCTACGGTATTCCTGACTAACACTGGGTTCATATATGGTGTGGGCACCATAATCTGATAGAGGCTCCTTAACCCTCTATGGATACCTAACTAGGGTTCCAATTTTTTGGGTCTTTTAATAAGACTACAAGCCTATGCATTGTATTTTTTTAGTCATGAATTTAGTCTCAATTGCTTTTGTTTAGTCTTGTACATAGATCAATTAGGTCAAGTTGTGTCCTGTATTGATTCCAGTTCGACTCTGGGTCCAAACCGGAGTGGTCTTTGAGTCCAGCTCAACTACTATTGGGCCAACCCTTGAAGGATGATATTTTCAGCCCTGGGGCACCACTTCACCATCCCATGTGGTGCCACCTAACCTTGCTAAGTGGGCGGCACAAGTCTAATTTCTTGGGCGCCAAAGGAGACAACATCACAAGATTTTTTCCTTTCTTCCCACCCCCCATCAAGCTACTTGCTAAAGGAGTCATGGGTGACCAAGGAAAAGTTGAAGACATAGGCCTTGCCCCAAGACCCGTATCATGTTTCTCTCCATTGTTGGGTGTGTAACCAAGGAAAGAAGAAAGACACAAGCCTTGCTCCAAGCCCCATATCTTGTTTCTCTCTAAAGAGGGGTGGGTGACCAAGGAAAGAAGGAATATACAAGCCTTGCATCATACCTTTTTCCCAAAATGAAGATCAGCTTTCCAAGTCCAAGGGCGCCAAGATCCTTCCTCCAAGCCCAATATCATGCCACGCCCAAATCACAAGCAAGCTTTGGTCAGCCAAGGAGAAGGGATTTCATAATTTTTGGGATTTCAGAAAATTTTTTTTGGCACCATATAAAGAGAAGAGATGTAATTTTCATTTAAATTTTGAAAGGGTCTTAAGGTGCTTATATAAAGGGCCTTATCCCCTCCCTTGTAATGCTAATGTTGATGAATAAAAAGAAAAAGATTTGAGTGCTACTCTTCTTGTTAGTTGCCTTTGTTCCTTAAGAACGTCGATCTCCGTGAGAGAATGCCTTCGCCTTCAGGCATCAAGAGGTGTGAGGCCTCAAGTTACCTTCTCTTTTATGCAAGCCACCCTCTATCTTCAAGCTCAGAGTCTATCGGGATGATCCACCTTGGCGCCTAGCATGAAGAACTCCATCCACCACCAACCTCAACTCTCATTCCTTCATCTCTTATTTTCTTCTTGTTGACTCCTAACTCTTCCCTTGACTGCTTGCAGGTCCTCCAAGTACCACGAATACGGAGTCGATCTCCCTTGACTTCGAGACCTTTGGATGGAAAGCCGACACATCCGCGAGGGTTGAAGGCTTGATCATCCAGGCCACATCCACGAGAGTGAGTGAACTCAGCATCGGGCACTTCAGAACTTTTAGGGTTTGCAACCCCATAGCAAGCAAGTCCCTAAAACTACTAAGTTGGTATTGAATCGAAAGCTAAGTCCTATGGGGTTTCTCAATCCTGGGATCCTCTTTTTATCCTTGTTTAGGGACTTACTTGCTTTCTAGAAGTTCTTGTTATTCTAGAAACCCTAGATCTACTCTTGTCTGTCTTCGGGGATTCTAAATCCATAAAAAAACCTAAAAATCACAAACAAAAAAAATCACTTGCATCATTCCTCTCATCCTGCATCTAGTTAGTCCTGCATCAATATCTAATGGTACTAATCCTATTGGGCTCAGGCTGATTAAGATTTATGGGTTCATAGGTTATGGGTTCAGTCCTATGGGTCTTATCTAGGGTTCCTAACCGATCTCCTAATTGGTCGATCCTAGTGGTTGCCTGGTCAAACCGTTGGTCTACTTGGTTGAATCTATGGTTCATTTGGTTTTGGGATTGGGTCAATTGGGTTATCTGGTCATTGGTTTGATCAAACTTAGCATTAATTTGGGACATCTGGGCTGATTGATCTTAGGTTCTGGTGTCGGATTAGTCAAACCTACGATTTATTTTGGTAGTTAACTGGGCAAGCTAGTTCAAGATGGCTTTCAAATTGGGATCCATGGTCGAGTCAGTATGGGGTTTAGACTTCTGGTATTGGGTTCCTAATCTAGTGGTCATACACTCAATCAAGCAATTAGAATGGAATGGTGCAGCCAAGCATGCAAAAAGAAATAGGCTAGTACAATATAGGGTTTCCTAGACTTAGAGCCAAAACTGGGTGGGTCAGCTCAACTTACACATAACCCAGCAGCTAATCCTTCCACTGGCCAGGTAGAGGGTGGGAGTGTGGGAGGCCCCCCTACTTTCGCAGGGACCCAATTAAAAACCACAACACCACTTAGGTCATTTGACTTTGGACCCTTAGCCTTAAACACCAGATTTTAGTAATAGCAACAGGATTAAATGCACTAGTTGGCCCACACAGCTCAGACCCAACCTGTTAGTGTCACCTAGCCCTCGAGAGAAAATTAGGTTTAATTGATTTTAGTTAAGGCTTGGGTGGAAATGTTGGGTGGTTGTTTTGGGCCCAAGATAGGTTATGACCTCCTGCCCTGATGTTATATTGATTGCCCTTAAGATTAGATAAAAAGATAATGAACATTCAATGGTCCTGATGCAAACTAAAACACAGCAGAAAATAAAATATTTTTTTAATGATTTATGATGTGTCAAGTTAGGTTTAATTAAACTGGGGTTATCAAACAAAGTTTGGCTTGGGATTGGGGGGGTTTTGAAAGTTAATTAGGGTTTTGTTGAACAAGTATGCATAATAGCAGAATTTTAAAAATTAGGGTTTTAGAAGATGCAGATTTTGACATAGATTTTAAATCAAAAAAAATCAAAAGAAATTGAGGATAGAGGATGGATGGTGATGATGATTTCTACCAATTTTTATTCAAAAATAAAACCAAACGACTATGCAAATCCTAGGGTTTTTGGACTGATATAGAATTATCAGACTTTTAGTTAGGGTTCCTAATATGGTAGATTTTAGAGAATTAGGGTTTCGATAAAATTAATTAAAATTTTTAAAAATTATCAGGACAAACAGAGTACATGATGTGTAATTTTCACAGAAAAATTAATTTTCTGGGATGCCAAAATAAGATGAAACCTAGACACCTAATGCAGTGGACAGGATGCATAAATTAAGGATTATGAATGCAAAGCAGATAAAAACTATCATAAACCTGCTCTGATACCAAACTAATGCGGGACAACTTTAAGATTACTAAACATGCTGGAAAAATAGTAAACTAATTTTTTTGTGACTTTTATAATATAAGTTTGTAGGCTAAATTCCTAAATAAAAGTAAGAACTAGCATAAAGAGTAGCAATGCAAAGAATCATCGTATCGCAGGCAAACTCATGTAAAATAATAAATTACCAGGACTCAAGAATTAAGAAACTCCTGGATTAGGATAGTTTATCTTTATTAAATCAGAAATTAAAAGAAGGGAAGGATGTTACCATTCAGTGATTTGAAGAACTTCTGATGAAGAGATCACACAGCTCTCAGATTGAAACCTGGATGGTGGAGCTCGGTTTTCTTGGATTAGATGACTCATTTGGGCAGTCTTGGAGGCAAGGAAAGCCTCCTCTGAAGAGGTGAAACATCTTGGGGATCCTGCATAATGTCAAGGGTCAATCAAAACAGCAAGTAAGAAAAAGAAAGGGAACTAGGTTTAGAAGGAATCAGGTTAGGGTTTAAAAGCAGGGTGACTTGAAGCTTGATGAAGATCTCCTTGCTTGGTAGCCTAGGGCACTCCTTCTTGGATGCGTAAAGGCTTGGATGGCAGTGAGTTAGGGCATGGAAGGATGCTAGGACAGCAAGGAATTTGGCCAAACAAGAGAACATGAATACAAACCAAAGAACCAAAAGAACAAAGGAACACAAGCTTGCAAGCTCAAATAAATTTACCAGGGTTATGATATCATGAATAAAATTTAAGTTACAAGAGGGGGGAGGGGTGGGGTTTATATAGATCTCCCATGCCCTTTAACTAGGGTTACACACTTGGGTTACATGTCTTTAAGAGGTTAGGAAATGAAACCTAAAAAGGTTAGGAACTTTGACTTTTCTTCTCTTTCTCCACTCTTCTTCATGCTTTGACTTGGTCAAGGATGCCTACTCTTGCTTTGATTGGAATGTGGGCATCAAGGGCAGCAAGTGGGCCGGCCAAGGGGGGCTTGGGTGCTTGGGCCTTAGGTTGGGCACATGGGCTTTTGGCCCTGGAAGCTAGGATGGCCCGATAGGAGAATATTCTTGGAATCTTGCTTCTTAATGGAACTGGGCTTGGTGCTTGGACTTGATTTCCTTGTGTTGTGATGTAGATGGACCTCTAAAATCATGGATCTCTGGTTTGGGAATATGCTCTGGCATCTAGACTAGAATCTGGGCATCTGGAAGGAATCAGAGTTTTTTGAAGCAGCTTGGATCCTGGGTTGTCACATAAAAGCCACTAGGTTGATGTAGTGGCCTCTAACTCCTAGATGTGGCCTGGTGGAACTCCGAAATAGGGTGTCCTCCTCTCTTGTACAAAAATTGGGCTCATACTGGACTCATAATTGATGTACAGGACTCAATATACTGACTAGGGTTGAGGGTTGAGATAAATCAACTAACCTTAACTTATTACAGGACTAAATCTTAATTGATTACAAGATTTTCAAAACTTTGACACATGACTAAGTAAACCATCTAGGATCCACTGATCTGTGTCTGACCCTGGTGTCCCCACCACCTCTGGTGGGCTTTACCAAAGATTCAGCTGGAGTTAAGGGAGAGATTACATTCCTAATAACTATCGAAGCTTCACCTCGATAGAGTTCAGTGCTGTCGACCTTCACCGTCGTAAGGCATCCCTCGCCTTACAATGCCATCTTGGGGCATCTTTGACTCAACCTGCTCAATGCCACCATCTCCACAAAGCATCTCCTCGTTCAGTTTCTGACCCCATGGATAATTAGAGAGATAAGAGGGTCATGCAAGCCAGTTTTGCATTGCATGCAAACCATTCCAGGGTTTCGAGGCACCAGACCGAGCCAGCCGATCGATCAGCCAAATCCGGTGGACCCAAAGCCAAAGGGTAGACCAAGTGAGCCCTTTCTATCTTTTCCCTCAAGGAAGGATCTTTTAAGGATAGTGCAGGTGGGTGCCCTGATGCTTGAAGAAGAGAGATCTCATCTGCTTAGCTTCTTACGGGCAAACACAGATGTCTTTGCCTAGACCACTACCAACATGCCTGGCATCCCACCAGAAGTGATTACTCACAGGCTGAATGTCGATACCAATCATCACCCGGTCTGGCAGAAGAAGAGGATCTTCTCCCTAGAGCGACAAAAGGCTATCAATGAAGAGGTTGATAAATTACTCATGATGGGCTTCATTTGTGAGGTACACTATCCTGATTGGCTCGCTAATGTGGTGATGGTCAGGAAAGCATCTGGGAAGTAGAGGATCTATGTGCATTACATCAATCTCAACCAGGCATGCCCGAAGGATAGCTTCCTGCACCCTAAGATCTACTGGTTGGTGGATGCGACCTCGTGTCCCAAATACCTCAGCTTCATGGATGCATTCTCCGAATACAATCAGATCGGAATGCATTTGGAAGATGAGGAGCATATGGCATTTGTGACCGACAGAGGTATGTATTGCTATAGGGTGATGACGTTCATGGTGGGGGCACCAGGATCCAACAGATTACTGGGCTCTATCTGGTTCACTCTTTAGGGTTTTCTTGAACCCTTAATAATGTGTCAATTTTTTTTAATCTAGTCTTGTAATAAAGTTAGTCCAGTTAAGAGTTTTGTTATGAAATTTGCTCAGCTGAGTTGAATTGAGTCTTGTAATATATTGAGTTGTCTCAACCCTAGTCCAATCTAATTGAGTCCTGCAAATTGAGTCCAGTACTAGTCCTGTTATACAAAACGAGGAGCACCAGCCAAAGCCTTCACCAGGACCTAAAGCAAAGCAAACCAAGCCCATGAAGCTCCACATATGAAGATTCCAAGTTCTAAGATACCCAGGGAATATTCTAGGCACCCCAGCCCTGGGTTTCTAGCCCACCTGGAGGCCCATGCGCCAAAGCCATTTGGAGGCCGCCCAAGCCCAAGATGGAGGACGTCCCTTGCTGCCCACAAGCCCAAGCCCATCCCATTAGGCATCCAAGCCCATAAGTCCAAGCCCAAGGTGCCTTTGACCAAGTCCAAGGAAGGGAGAAGTCCACTTCAAACAAGGAGAATAAGTTCTACTTCTATTCAAATAGTAAACTCCTAGTTTTAAGCTAATTTATAATCCCTATCCCACTCAACTTTTTAATTCTATCCTAACAAGGAGAGGACTTAGGGAACATCTATAAATACCACACCCCTCCCCCTCTTGTAAGCATCTTTTATTCATGAATGAAACTCTGTTGGACTTTTGTCTTAAGATTATGTTCTTTGTGTGAGTGTGAGTGTTTCCTTTGAGCCCAAATCCACCCAATCCATTTCCACCAAAGCCTTCTT
This sequence comes from Areca catechu, assembly GCA_021397845.1. Classification (NCBI taxonomy): domain Eukaryota; kingdom Viridiplantae; phylum Streptophyta; class Magnoliopsida; order Arecales; family Arecaceae; genus Areca; species Areca catechu. Next base: position 100,011,780 of record CM038041.1, read on the forward strand.
CATCCAAACCCTAACACACCAAGGAGAAGAAGCCCTAAGCCATCCATCAGCAAGAGGCCTTGTTCTCCCTCCAACCACCAGTAGTAGAAACCCTAATTTTTTTCTTTCTCAAATCTTAGTTCTTTTCTTTGCTTTCTTACTTGTTCTTTTTGCAAACCTTTGATGCTTGCGGGATCCCCAAGGTGTTCACCTCCAAGGACGAGGGCCTCTTTGCCTCCAAGACCAATCCCAGATAGCTATCCGAACCGAGAAACTAAAGGCTTGTCTTCCAGGCGACAATCCCGAGTGCAGTGTAACCCCGGCTTTGAACAGATCTTCGAATCGGTGCTTGGTAAAATACATTCCCCTTCTAATTTCTAATTTGTTGAAGGTATGCTATCCTAACTGAGAGTTTCTCAATTCCTAAGATCCTACTTTTATTATTTTGCATGAGTTCTTATGCTGGTATGTGGATTCTTTGCATTGCTAGTTCACCTGCTAACCTTTACTTGATTTCTGGACTTTAGCCTTCAATTTAAAATTTCTAAAAAATTATAAAAAAATTTGTTTTTATCTTTTTGCATTCATTATAGTCTTAGGATCATCCCACATCAGTTTGGTATTAGAGCTAGTTTAGGATAGCTTGCATCTTCATCAAAATTACAAAAACATTCGTTGCTATTTTTTCTGTGTCCTATCATTTGTAGTAGGCATTTGAGTTTCAATCTAGTTCATCATCTTAGAAATTTTATTTTTTATTAAAATTTATTTAGAATACTCTCTATTTAGTCTTGATAATTTTCATAATTTGTAATTATTTTTACTAAAACAAAAAGATATATAAAATTTTTCATCTTAGAAACCCTAATAAAAATCCTGAACTTCTGCACATAGTTTGAAAACCCTAGGTTTTGCATCATCATCCAAATTTCTTTACATGAAATTTTGCAGGAATCATTCGAATTGTTATTCCTATGTCCTGAGTTTTTTCTGATTCTTTTCTTCACCAAAAACCAAACCAACTTCTGCTTCCAACCAAACCCTAATTTCTATTCTGCATACTTGATTAAACCAAACCTAATTAACTTCCAAACCCTACCTTACCAAAGCCCTATTTTTGTGTGATAATTTAATCAACTTAAACTTAATTTGCCACCTCACAAAAAGATAAAAAAATATATTTTTTTGATTGTTATTTGTTGCATTAGGGCTCATAGTGTGTTCATCATCTCATTTTATAATCTTAAGGGCAATTTTCTCTCTTAGATCAGGGCAGGATTTCATCACCTGTCCTGGGCCCAAAACAACCACCCAGCATCAGAACCCAAGCTTTAACTAAAATCAGTTAGTAACTTAATTGTTCTAAAGAGCTTAGGGACACCAACAGGTTAGGTCCGAACTGTGTGGGCCAACTAGTGCACCATTTTCCCAGCTATTACTGAAAACTGGTGTCTAAGGCTAAAGGTCCAGAGGCAAACGCCTTAAGTGGACTGGTGGTTTTTAATTAGGACCCTATCACAAGTAGGGAAAGCCTCCCACCACCCCACCTCTTACCTGGCCAGTGGAAGGATTAGTTGCGCAGTTAAGTGTAAGTTGAGTAGACCCATTCAATTTTGGCTCTCAGTCTAACAAACTGTAGTCCAATTTCACCTTGTGTGCCTGAATGCATCATACCACCTTGCTTGTTTGATTGCATGACTATTAGACTAGGAACCAAATATCAATAGTCTAAACCCCAACCCAGCTCAGCCATGGACTCCAACTTTGAAACCTTCATGAAGCCCTTAACTGAACAATTTGACTGAATGGACCATAAGTTTGACCAATCCAATACCCAATTGACCGCCCAGATGAACCAAATGAATACCCAATCCCAAAATCAGTTTACCCAATTGACCACCCAGGTGACCCAAATAAATCATAAATTTGACCAAATGATCCAATTGAATAACCAAGCAACCCATAGAATTGACAAGTTAACCAATATGTTAGACCAGGTAGAAAACCGACTAGGTACCATAGAAAGAACCCAAGAGTCCAATACTGAACCTAAACCTAGTCACCCCCTTCCACCTCTCATAACCCTAAGGGAGCCCAAAATCAAGACCAATTTATGGAACCTAACCCTAGGAGAACCCAGAACTATGGCCAATTTATGGATCCCAATCCTAGGATAGTTCAAGGCCAGGAACCCTACCAAGATCCTAACCCTTGGAGGCCCAATCATGATGACCAGAACCATGATGAGAGAATCCTTAGGAGCATTAGAGTAGATCCACCTTTCTTTGATGGCACCATAGATCCCAAGGTCTACATAGATTGGGATGGATGCATAGAGCAATATTTTAAATGGTATGCCTTGAGTGATGAAAGAAAGTATCAGTTTGTCAAGCTTATGTTAACCGATCAGGCTAGGTTATACTGGGAAAATGTAAAGCACCTCACTAGACAAAGAAACCATCCACCCATTGCTAAGTGGGAGGCCATGAAGCTAAAACTTAGAAAAAAATATGTTCCCTCCTACTACCAACAGTGTGTCTAATAGCAAAGATTAAAATAGGGAGCCAAGACTGTGAGAGAGTATATAGCCTAGTTTGATGAATGTGCCCTTAGGTGTGCCCTAGATGAACCTAAATCAGTGACTTTATCCAGGTTTAGAGCTGGCCTTCATGAGGATATTTAGAAAGAACTATACCTAAGGGGAGTTGAATACATAGACTAGGCCTATCTGATAGCTAAAAATTTTGAGAGATTCCAAAAGGCACCGTTAGCATATCGACCTGAAACCTTTAGGGCCAACACTTCTAGTTTTAGACCCAACCAGAACCTAGGTTACTCAGGCCGACCTAGCCATAAATAACCCGACCTATCTGCAACTCTAGTTGACCCAATCCTAATCCAACCATCCCAACCCTAATCCAATTCGACCCAATCTTAGCCCAACCCGTTCCAACCCTAAACCATCTCATCCTAACTCGAGTCAGAGTCAACCCAGTTCTAGTAATTTTGCATCCTCTAGGAATGACAAGGGTAAGGCACTAGCATTTCAGAAAGCACCAAGCCCCAGCCCTAATGCTTGCTTTAGATGCAACAAGGTAGGTCATTATGCTAGCCAATGTCCCACCAAATCTTTACACATAGGGGAGCTAGGGGAAGAGCCTGAACCCAATGATGATGAGGAAGAAAAGGTTTATGAAGTTAAGGCAGACTTGATAGAGTAGTATGAAGGAGATGAGGAAGAATTTGTTCAGTTTGACCTAGTACGGGTTGTTAGATGCATCCCATCCCAAACCAAGACATGGGAAGATTGGCGTAGGACTAGCATCCTACAGACTTTTATAAAAATTGGGGATAAGGTATGCAAGATTATAATAGATAGTGGGAGTTATATCAATGCCATTCCTGCTGATATAGTTAAATCAGTAGGATTGACCCCAATTTCCTATCCTAATCCCTATAAAGTCTCATAGATAGATTCCACATCCATTCCAATCAAGTCTAGGTGCCAAATCTTGGTCAAACTGCAATCATAAGAAGAGAAGATTTGGTATGATGTCCTTCCCATGAGAGCTAGTAGCATCATCTTCAGTCGACCATGGCTTTATGATCATGATGCAGCCATGTCTGGTTGAACCAACATCTTTTAATCACCATGGGAAGAAATTTATAATTCATCTGACTTAACCCAGAGATCCAGTTAAGAGATATTTTATTTTCCTTAAGGAAAAGAAACCAGGAGTTAATTTAATTAAGGCTGATCCTGAGTCCATTGATGGATCCATAGAAGACATTAATGAGTTGAATCCAATAGACGAACCTAAAGAAGATGAATTACAGAGTGAACCTATGAAAGAATTAAAGGGAAATGATCTTCAACCCACTATAGTATTTGAGGAGCAAGTGACTGAGCTAGGATCAAACATTAAAGGTGAATGTGAGGGTTCACAAGAGTTGTTCATAGAGGAAATCAAAGTACAACTCCCTAAGGAATAGTCCCATGAAATAATATTTGATTTTGAGGCCAATCAATCCACAGACCTGATCCATCGGTCCACACCTACACTGACCTCTGCACAGCATTCACATCAGGTTATTAGTCAAAAGATAAACATAATTAATGAACTTTGTAAAAACTTGGCTAATTCCCGAAAATAAGCTAAAAAGTTTTCTACAGGGGATTTTGTGATGATCAGGCTTAGCCCTGATGGGTTCCCTCTAGGGACCATAAAGAATTTTCATGCTTGCAAAGCCGGACCATTCAAAATAATGAAGAATGTTGGATCCAATGCCTATATGCTCAAGTTGCCAATAAAATTAGGTATTAGTTCCATCTTCAGTATTTTAGAACTTATGGAGTACCGGGAGCTAGCAGTGATACCTAGCGAGCACTTTGAACCTATCCCTTCCCTTGTGAGTGAACCCACCCCAGAGTGTCCACTTACAAATCGGCTTATTAGTGAGGAAAGGATTGAGAGCATCCAGGATGATCAAGTCATCAGTACCCAGAACAACGGCTATCAATGGTATTTGGTCCGAAGGCAAGGTTAGCCAGAATTTGAGGACTCGTGGATCACCTGAGAGGATCTGCAGCACCTTAACCCGGACCTTCTTGAGCAATATGAGAGCCACATTGATCCTTATTCAATGGGATCGAGTTCCTCCCGCCCCGGGAGAATTGGTGGGGGCACTAGGATCCGACATAGATTACTATGCCCTTTCTGGTTCACTACTTAAGATTTTCTTGAACCCTTAATAATGTGTTAATTTTTTGTAATCAAGTCTTGTAATAAAGTTAGTCCAGTTGAGAGTTTTATAATGAAGTTAGCTCAGATGAGTTGAATTGAGTCTTGTAATAAGTTGAGTTATCTCAACCCCAGTCCAGTCTAATTGAGTCTTATAAACTGAGTCCATTACAAATCTAGTTATACAAGAGGAGGAGCACTAGCCAAAGCCTTCACCAGGTCCTAGAGTAGAGTAAGCCAAGCCCATGAAGCTCCACATATAAAGATTCCAAGTACCAAGATAGCCAGGGAATATTCTAGGCACCCCAACCCAGGGTTTCTAGCCTACCTGGAGGCCCATGCACCAAAGCCCTTTGGAGGCTGCCTAAGCCCTAGATGGAGGATGCCCCTTGCTACCCACATGCCCAAGCCCATCCCATTAGGTGTCCAAGCCCAAGGCGCCTTTGACCAAGTCCAAGGAAGGGAGAAGTCCACTTCAAACAAGGAGAATAAGTTCTACTTATATTCAAATTGTAAACTCCTAGTTTTAAGCTAATTTATAATCTCTCTCCCACTCAACTTTGTAATTCTATCCTAAAAATGAGAGGACTTGGGAAACATCTATAAATACCCCACCCCTCCCCCTCTTTTGAGCATCTTTTTTTCATGAATGAAACTCTGTTGAACTTTTGTCTTAAGATTGTGTTCTTTGTTTGAGTGTGAGTGTTACCTTTGAGCCCTAATCCACCCAATCCATTGCCGCCCAAAGCCTTATTCATCCAAACCCTAACATGCCAAGGAGAAGAATCCCTAATCCACCCATCAGCAAGAGGCCTTCTTCCCCGTTTAGCCGATAATAACAGAAACCCTAATTCCCTCTTTCCTAAATCCTGGTTCTTTTCTTTGCTTTCATACTTCTTCATTTTACTAACCTCTGATGCTTGCAGGATCCTCGAGGTGTTCACCTCCAAGGAGAAGGCCCTCTTTGCCTTCGAGATCGATCCTAGATAGCTACCCAAATCGAGGAACTAAAGGCTTGTCTTCAAGGTGACAATCCCGAGTGCTGTATGTAAGGGTTTTGGTGACCAGGGCGGAAGCGTGGATTTCAAAAATTTATTATGAAATGACTACCAAACCCTTAACCCAAGACCTCCTTACTAGGAATTGAAACATACAAACATGCATATATAAAATAAACTAGAGTTTAGGCACCAACCTGAACCGCTAGTATCCAATCCGATGAAGAAAACCCTAATTCAGCCTTCTTCTCCACCAAATGCCCAAACGTTAGCCCTCCAACGGTGATCCACATGAAACTAGGACCAAGGAAGAACTCCTTCTTCAAGTTGCTTGGAGAAGTGGAACTCTTTCAGCAGCCTTTGGTCTATTGACCACTGTAGGACACCCTATCCTACTGTAGGGCACTTAAGACACTCTCCTAAACCACTCTTGGTTTTAGGACAACCTACCTCTAGGACCCCTTAGGCTTATGTCCTAAAACAAGGTCTTTTCCTTGTAGAAAAGACCTTGTCTTAACAAGACAAGTCTTGTCTTAAAGAAAGGAGGGAGAGAGAGACACTCAGAATAGTACTTCGGTGAAATTCTTAGTTCAGACTCATTTCACCACTCCCTATTTATACATACAAGAGGGGCATGTGATATGTCCTCCCATCAACTTATTAGATATGATTTTTCAAGACAGAAGAGAAGTTATCTGGCTTGAAAAATCATATCTAATAAGCCCATTCATGCACCGAAGGCCTTATTCACATCCCTTCTTTTATCTCGATGAAATCTCACTTGCCACATGTCAATTACCAGTCCATAGGAAGCCAAGAGGTGCCTCTTAAATCTTCGAACATCGAAGATTATGAAGAGACCTGATAGCAGAAGGACTCTCCATCAGAACTGCATGCCACATGAAGAGTTGCAACTCTTCATGCACTGCACGCGCCATCCTTCTTCCATGCAAATTTCAAAAAATGTTGACCAATCAAAACATTAGAAATATGGGTGTCATTTAAAAGAGCATAGAATTTCCTTTCTGAAGATATAAATTATATTCAAATCAGAGATCTATAGCTCATTCTGTGCCCTTTTGAAGTTAAGGTATCATTTAGGTACCAAGAGTCTCATGCCATTGGGACTCTTCATGTATAGTGCCTAAAATGCCCTTAAATCCAAATTTAAATTAGATTTAGCTCTGATTAGCCTAGCCCCACTTAGGACTCAACCTAATTTAGGTTTTTCATAACTAGGTTAGACCAATTAGCAAGCAACCAGACCCAATCTAATTGGGTTAGGAATTTGGTTAGCCTACATTTGTTAGTATGTAATCCGGCTAACCAATTAGGATCCTATGACCCTAATTAAATCATGAATGACATCCTTGGCCAAGTCTCTATTATTTGTGACCCATTGGATTCCACATCTAGCCAGCAGTAGATTTAGGATTGAGCCGATTCGATCCGATCGAACCCGATTGACCTAATTAGGTCAAATTGGCTCACCTAATTATCCAATTCGAATCACACATCGAATTGACTCATGAAACCAAATAAATTGGTTCATGAAGACCTACAAGACAAGATTGACGTCTAGCAATGTGTCAGGCCTACCCGGAAGATGAGGGATTTTGGTGGATTTACCAAAATATCCTTCAGTGGTGAGTTACCGGGTAATTCAGTCCTTCGATCTACTTGCACCCTGAATATGACTATGGATATGGATACTTGTCAAATCTAATTTCATATTCATTCCTTGCTCAATTTGATAATGATGATTCATTAAAAAACCATTAAAAACTATTTCTAATGTTCATATTTTGATCAAAGATTTTCTGAATATTCATTTGATTGAAATCATCTAGATGCGCTTCCCTCTTACTAGGGTTGATCGATTCCTTTTTGACCTACTCACAACCTCCATATGCAATCCACCATACCCAGTATCACCCCATGCATGACTCAGTGTCATGATTGAGTATGAAGCAAAGTATGGATTCATGCATACAAGGTACCATGACAGCCTCATGTCAAAGGACCACATGCACTACTCCAACTATGAGAACTATCTATTGACAAACAGATAAGGTTCTATTAGATGTTCTCAAGCTGAATCCATTCAGTGGTCTCATTCTTTAATGAGCACCAACATCCTAGTATTAGTGTCAAACACAAGTGACTGTGAGACCAGTCACCCTCTTCACCAAGCATACATAGGATGTGCTGGTCTTACAGGAAACATTGATCCCCTACTCAATATCCCATCGACCAGGAATATTCTAGTATAGGGTTTTAAGGCTTTAGGTCTCACTGGTATTATCTCATCATAACCCTAGGACCATAGCCCTAATCTATGGGGTTCATCATATCTTATTAAAATTAATAAGACACAGCATATGATGAAAATAAAATGCCTTTATTAATTGATAATGTCAATACACTGGTTTGGGATACAAAAGAAAATCCCATAAAAATACAACATTTCGATTGGCCTTTAGGGCATAATCCTTTCAATCTCCCACTTGCACTAAAGCCAATCACCTTTAAATTTTAACCCCATACAATCGAGGTGGCGATCAAACTCTCGCTGTGGTAGAGCCTTAGTAAACGGGTCTATTATGTTGTTCTTCGTTTCTACTCTTTTAATGCAGATTTCTTGTCTTTCAACAATCTCTCGAATGAGATGGAAGCGTCTTAGAATGTGCTTTGATTTGTGATGAGCTCTAGGTTTCTTAGCTTGAGCGATGGCTCCAGTATTATCATAGTAAAGTGGTACTGGACCTTCAATCTTTGGAACAACGCCCAACTCTGAGATGTACTTCTTCATCCAGATAGCTACCTTGGCACCTTCACTAACAGCAATGTATTCTATCTCAGTTGTTGAGTCAGCTACAGTCTGCTGTTTAGAACTCTACCAGCTTACAGCTCCTCCATTTAGGATAAAAATATATCCTGAAATAGATTTGCTATCATCTGGATCCGATTGAAAACTAGAATCTGAATAAGCTTCCAGTTTAAGATCAGATCCTCCGTATATTAGAAAAATATCCTTAATCCTTCTCAAGTACTTAAGAATATTTTTCACAACCTTCCAGAGATCCTCTCCTGGATCAGCCTGAAATCTGCTGGTTATACCTAAGGCATATGCCACATCAGGCCTGGTACATAACATAGCATACATTATAGATCCTATAGCCGAAGCATAAGGCATAGAACTCATTCTATTTCTTTCTTCAGGTGTCTTAGGAAACATTTTCTTAGAAAGATGTATGCCATGACCAATGGGCAAGTAACCTCTTTTACTTCCCTCCATGCTAAATCTCTTTACCACTTGGTCAATGTACCTAGACTGGGATAAGCCTAGAATCCTCCTAGATCTATCTCTATAGATCTTGATACCCAGTATATAGGATGCTTCTCCCAAGTCTTTCATGGAAAACTGTTTAGATAACCATACCTTGACTGATTGTAACATTAGGATATCATTCCCAATGAAGAGTATGTCATCCACATACAGAACCAAGAAAACTATGGCACTCCCACTAGTCTTCTTGTACATACAAGGATCATCCTCATTTTTGATAAAGTCAAACTCTTTGACTGTCTTATCAAATCGGATGTTCCAACTCCTGGACTCTTGCTTTAATCCATAAATGGATTTTTTCAGCCTACATACTTGATTAGGTTTAGTCTCCAAGACAAAACCTTCTGGCTGTGATATATAGACCTCTTCCTCAAGGAAACCATTAAGGAATGCGGTTTTCACATCCATCTGCCAGATTTCATAATCATGATATGCTGCTATAGTAAGCATGATCTGAATAGATTTGAGCATGGCAATAGGAGAAAATGTTTCATCATAATCTATTCCCTATTTTTGTCTGAAACCCTTAGCCACTAATCTGGCTTTATAAGTTTCGACATGGCCATCTGTCCCAATCTTTTTCTTATAGACCCATTTGCATCCAATAGGGTTAACACCCTCTGGTGCATCAACCAAAGTCCACACTTGGTTGACATACATGGAGTCCATTTCGAATCTCATGGCTTTCAGCCATATGTCTGAGTCCCTACTCATGACAGCATCCGTATAGGTTAGAGGCTCATGATTTTCAATGATCTAGGCTTCATTATTTTCAATAATGAACCCATACCTCTCATATGCATGACACACCCTATCAGACCTATGGATAGGAGTGGTGTGTTCTGGTTCTATACTAATTATGTTATCATTTGGTTGAGATGTATCTATTTGTTGAACTTCTTCAAGTTCAATATTTCTCCCACTACCCTTTTGTAGGATGAACTCTTTCTCCAGAAAAGTGGCATGCCTACTGACAAAAACATTTTGTTCAGTAGGGTGGTAGAACATATATCCTATACTATCTTTAGGATATCCTACAAATAGACACTAATCTACTCTAGCATCCAGCTTATGTCCAAAAATTCTTTTGACATAGGCTGGACATCCCCATATCTTAAGATACTTAAGACTGGGTTTCTTACCCCTCCATATCTCATATGGAGTGCTAGAGACAGATTTAGATGGTACTCTATTTAAGATATTAGCCACGGTTTCCAAGGCATATCCATAGAAGGAAACAGGTAACTCTGTGAAGCACATCATGGACTGTACCATATCTAATAAGGTACGGTTCCTCCTTTAAGCAATACCATTTAATTATGGTGTGTAAGGAGGGGTCCATTCAGAGATAATCCCCTTTTCTTTAAGGTGATCGAGAAACTCGGTGGATAAGTATTCACCTCCTTGATCTGATTGAAGGATTTTAATACTTTTCCCCGTTTGTTTCTCTACCATACTTTGATACTCTAAAAATTTATCAAGGACTTCGGACTTATGTTTCATAAGATTCACAAATCCATACCTTGAAAAATCATCAGTAAACGTGATGAAATAAGAGTATCCACCCTTGGCATGAGTTGTCATAGGCCCACATACATCTGAATGTATGAGACCTAATAATTCAGTTATCCTTTCTCTATGTCCACTAAATGGAGTCTTGGCTATTTTACCCATGAGACATGATTCACAAGTTCCTAATGATTCATAATCATAAGGATTAAGGAAATTTTCCTTGTATAACTTGCTAATCCTAGTCTCACTAATATGTCCAAGCCGACAGTGCCAGAGTAAAGTATTGTTTACATCATCTCTCTTTCATTTGTTACTTACATGAAGTATATTGTCATTAGTGGATAGAGTTAAAAGACCATTGCAAAATACGCTACAACATATAATTTCATTAGAAAAGCTGATTGAGCAACCATTGCTCATCACATTCATAGTATAACCTTGTCTAAGTAACAAGGGTACAGATATGATATTTCTAATGACCTTAGGTATATAGTAACAATCTCTCAGCTCTAACATCTTCCCCGAAGGTAACTTCAAGATATAAGTCCCTACGGCCTCTGCTTCGATGGACTCTCCTCCAGCACCGTAGAGCTCGAAGTCTCCTTCCTTCAATACTATAAGCCTCTGCAACCCCTGCAATGATTTGCAGATATTATGACCACATGCGGTATCCAATACCCAAGTATTTGAAATGGAAGAATCCAATAGCAAAATAGTATGAACTTCTTTCATACCTTTTGGTGCATCCGATGCACCAGGCTTCACACCTGCAAGGTAAGCCTTGCAGTTCCACTTCCAAAGACCCGGCTTGCCATAGTGAAAGCAGGTCATCTGTCCGGAGGCCTTCTTTCCTTTCTTCTTCTTGATGCCCCTTTTTGGGTTCAATCTCCTCTTGGAACCCTTTCTGCCTTACTTCTTCTTGTTGATCCCATCCACAAGAAGAAATGGAGCCTTACTTTTCTTTAAATGGCTCTCTACTATTTTTAACATGTTTAATAGCTCAGGCAGGAAGTGTTAAGTTCGTTCATATGATAATTAAGAACAAACTATGAAAATGACTCCGTGAGTGACTGCAGGATCAAATCCTGATTCAACTCCCCATCCATAACAAAACCCAATTGACCTAATCGAGTGATTAGGTTAATAACCATCAGTATGTGGTCTTGTATGGATGTACCTTCTATCATTCTCGCATGGAACAACTGCTTAGATATCTCATATCTAGCAGTTCGACTATGTTCTCCATAAGCTCTTTTAGATTGAGCAATATGGGGTTAGTGTCCATGCTATCATGTTGCCTCTGCAACTCATTGGTCATAGAGGCAAGCATGATACATTTGATAGTGAGTGAGTCATTTTGCCACATCTTATATGTGGTCTTTTCCTCTTGCGAGGCATCTTCCCCTAAAGGTTCCAAGGTAGGGGTATCAAGAATGTAAGAAAGTTTTTCCTGGCTGAGTACTATCTTTAGGTTTCTCAACCAGTCAATATAGTTCGGTCCAGTCAATTTATTGGCATCAAGTATACTACGGAGTGAGAATGAAGAGGCCATTTAATCTACATTAACAAAGAACATAACATAAGCAAACAACCAATGTTGACAAAACATAATTAAATTAGGACTTTAACTTAATTATGTCTCCCATTATTTTATCAAGCATCATAACCCTCTATATGATGATCGAGAAACCCTAATTGGTTTTCATAGTGGGGTTGAGATCCTAATTCCTTTTAAAAGACCTTGTGTGTACACAACAAATCTTTTATAAGTTCAAAGGTAGGAAAACTCTTTCCAATTGTATCTCATACATTTCTCAACAAAACCTGGCCCTTAAAATATTAATAGCCTTGTGTTTGCACAACAAATTATAATATTTTTAGTTAAGTAAGACCCTTCATTCCTTTATAGTCATGATTGTAATAATAATATCCTTGTGTGTTCACAACAAAGTATTATATTAAATCATGTCATAAGCATCAAATGCACCAGGCCAAAATTGTGTTAGTTATCATAATAGGCCTTGTGTGTACACAAAAAACCTAATACGGATCATAACATAATAATGACCTAGCATGAAGGAAGGCCTAATATAGTGAATATTACATTAAGCATATCAATCAAGAATTAAGTTAATCTTATCGGCCAGGTAAGTGGGAGAGTAGTAGGAGTCCCCCCGTTGCTTTCCTAAACACTAATAAAAATTGGTCAGGTCAGTCAATAGAACCAATTAAAAACCACATCCTCTTTACCGATCATGAACTACTTTTCCTAGACACCGAATGATCAACTAATCATCTTGATTATTTTGCTTTTAGTATATGACACTACAACTTAATATAATTTTAAAAGAGGGAAATTCAAAGAGAAGCACATTCTAATATTATCATTCATCAACCATGGATCATATATCATTTTATAATATGCCAATTGTATCATCATACTAGGACAACCATCTACCACATAATGGATCGACCATTATGCCTGGGCAACCTTATTTCAGTATGATGACTAGAAAGCTAAACATATCTCTATATCGGTTAAGGTTTAAGTGAAAACCCTAACCAGTGACATACATATATGCATAAACATATCAATCATATGTAACTTTAAAATTTTGTAGAGTCCTACAAAATTGGGCAACTTCAAATTTTATAGAGTCCTACAAAAATGGACAACCTCAAGAGTCCTACAAAATTGGGAAACTTCAAATTTTGTAGAGTCCTACCAAAATGGGCAACCTCAAGAGTCCTACAAAATTGGGAAACTTCAAATTTTGTAGAGTCCTACCAAAATGCGCAACCTCAAGAGTCCTACAAAATTGGGCAACTTCAAATTTTGTATGACTTAGCCCTAATAAGGTGGCTCTGATACCACTGTAAGGGTTTTGGTGACTAGGACGGAAGTGTGGATTTCAAAAATTTATTATGAAACCACTACAAAACCCTTAACCCAAGACCTCTTTACTAGGAATTTTAACATACAAACATGCATATATAATATAAACTAGAGTTTAGGCACCAACCTGAACCGCTAGTATCCAATCCGTTGAAGAAAACCCTGATTCAGCCTTCTTCTCCACCAGGCGCCCAAATGTTCACCCTCCAATGGTGATCCACACGAAACACGGACCAAGGAAGAACTCCTTCTTCAAGTTGCTTGGAGAAGTGGACTCTTTCAGCAGCCTTTGGTCTATTGACCACTGTAGGACACCCTGTCCTACTGTATGGCACTAAAGACACTCTCCTAAACTACTCTTGGTTTTAGGACAACCCTTCTCTAGGACCCCTTAAGCTTATGTCCTAAAATAAAGCCTTGTCCTAGTAGAAAAGACCTTGTCTTAAAAAGACAAGTCTTGTCTTAAAGAAAGGAGGGAGAGAGAGACACTCAGAATAGTACTTCGATGGAATTCTTATTTTAGACTCATTTCACCGCCCCCTATTTATAGAAACAAGAGGGGCGTGTGATATGTCCTTCCATCAACTTATCATATATGATTTTTCAAGACCGAAGAGAAGTTATCTGGCTTGAAAAGTCATATCTAATAAGCCCATTCATGCATCGAAGGCCTTATTCACATCCCTTCTTTCATCTGGACGAATTCTCACTTGCCACATGTCAATTACCAGTCCCTAGAAAGCCAAGAGGTGCCTCTTCAATCTTAAAACATCAAAAATTATGAAGAGTCCTGATAGCAGAAGGACTCTCCATCAAAATTGCGTGCCACATGAAGAGTTGTACTCTTCATGCACCGAGCGTGCCATCCTTCTTCCATGCAAATTTCAAAGAATGTTGACCCATCAAAATATAGGCAATATGGGTGTCATTGGAAAGAGCATAAAATTTCCTTTTTGACCATATAAATTATATTCAAATCAGAGATCTATAGCTCATTCTGTGCCCTTTTGAAGTTAAGGTATCATTTAGGTACCAAGAGTCCCATGCCATTAGGACTCTTCATGTATGTTACATAAAATGCCCTTAAATCTAGATTAAAATCAGATTTAGCTCTGATTTGCCTAGCCACACTTAGGACTCAACCTAATTTATGTTTTTCATAATTAGGTTAGCCCAATTAGCAAGCAACCGGACCCAATCCAATTGGGTTATGATTTTGGTTAGCCTATATATGCTAATATATGATCCAGCTAATCAATTAGGATCCTATGATCCTAATTAAATCTTGAATGACTTCATTGGCTAAGTCTCTTTTGTGTGTGACCCATTGGGTTCCACATCTATCCATCAGTAGGTTTAGGTTTGAGCCGATTCGATCCGATCGAACCCGATTGACCTAATTAGGTCAAATTGGCTCACCTAATTGTCCAATTCGAATCACACATCGAATTGACTCATGAAACCAAATCAATTGGTTCATGAAGACCTACAAGACAAGATTAACATCTAGCAACGTGTCATGCCTACCCAGAAGATGAGGGATTTTGGTGGATTTACCAAAATATCCTTCAGTGGTGATTTACCGGGCAATTTAGTCCTTCGATCTACATGCACCCTGAATATGACTATGGATATGGAAACTTGTCAAATCTAATTTCATATTCATTTCTTGCTCAATCTGATAATGATAATTCATTAATGAACCATTAGAAACTATTTCTATTGTTCATACTTTGATCAAAGATTTCCCGAATCTTCATTTGATTGAAATCATCTAGATGCGCTTCCCTCTTACTAGGGTTGATTGATTCCTTTTTGACCTACTCACAACCTCCATATGCAATCCACCATACCCAGTATCACCCCATGCATGACTCAGTGTCATGATTGAGTGTGAACCAAAGTATGGATTCAAGCATACAAGGTACCATGGCAGTCTCAGTTCAAAGGACCACATGCACTACTCCCACTATAAGAACAATCTATTGACAAACATATAAGGTTCCATTAGATGTTCTCAAGCTGGATCCATTCAACGAACTCATTCTCTAATGAGCACCCACATCCTAGTATTAGTGTCAAATACAAGTAACTATGAGATCAGTCACCCTTTTCACCAAGCATACATAGGATGTGCTGGTCTTACCGAAAACATTGATCCCCTACTCAATATCCCATCGACCAAGAATATTCTAGATTAGGGTTTTAAGGCTTTAGGTCTCACTGGTATGATCTCATCATAACCCTATAACCATAGCCCTAATCTATGGGGTTCATCATATCTTAATAAAATTAATAAGACACAGCATGTGATGAAACTAAAATGCCTTTATTAATTGATAATATCAATACACTGGTTTGGGATACAAAAGAAAATCCTATCAAAATACAACATTTCGATTGGCCTTTAGGGCATAATCCTTTCACTGTATGTCCTTGGCTTCGAACAGATCTTCAAATCGGTGCTTGGTAAAATCCTTCCCACTCCTAACTTTTTATTTGTTGAAAGTATGCTATCATAACTAAGAGTTTCTCAATTCCCAAGGTCCTGCTTTTATTATTTTGCATGAGTTCTTATGCGGGTATGAGGATTCTTTGCATTGCAAGTTCACCTGCTAACCTTTACTTGGTTTTGGGACTTTAGCCTTCAAATTAAAATTCTAAAAACATCATTAAAAAATTATTTTTTATTTTCCCGCATTCATGGTAGTCTTAGGATCATCCCATATCAGTTCAGCCTCAAGAACACGGGAGCCACGTACCAGCATTTGGTGAACAAAGTCTTCAAGGACCAGTCAGCCGCAACATGGAGGTGTACGTAGATGACATGCTTGTCATAAGTGACCCGAAGTCGAACCATGTCACCAACCTAACAGAAGCCTGTGATAACCTCTGTTCCCAGAAGATGAAGTTGAATTCTGCTAAGTGTGTTTTTGGGGTCACGATCGAAAAATTTCTAGGGTTCATGGCCACCTAGAGAAGAATAGAAGCCAATCTAGAGAAGATCCGGACGATCACTGATATGAGGCACTCCAATTCCAAGAAGGAGATATAATGCTTGACCGAGTGCATCACGGCATTATGCCATTTCATTTCACACTCCATTGAGTACTGTTAACCATTCTTCACGGTGCTACGAAAGATGAACAGTTTCACCTGGATGGAAGATTACCGGGAGGCATTTGAGGGGCTTAAGAATCTCCTTGCCTCACCTCCACTACTATCCAGACCAGAGCCTGGAGAAGAGCCTCACCTGTACTAGGTAGTGTCACCAGAAGTGGTCAGCTTGGTATTAGTCTGCACTGATAACGATGGCATCCAGCGGCCAGACTACTACGCAACAAGTTGCTCTACGATGTAGAAACAAGGTACACACAATCTGAAAAAATCATTTTTGCACTAATAATGTCTGCACAGCGCCTCGGGCCCTATTTCCAAGAATACCCCATTGTCATTCTCACTGATCAACCTCTAAGGGCCATCCCTAGCTACCCTGATACTTCGAGGTTCCTGCCAAGTGGGTACTAAAATGTAACAAGTTTGACATCGCCTATCGCTCGCAACTGGTGAAAAAGGCTCAGGTCCTGGCCAAGTTCTTGGTGGAATGCACCTGGGTGGTGGAGGACCCAAAGGAGATGGACCAGCAGACCGGTCCCTGGCTAGACCCAACCCAAGAGGAGATGACATGGATACTCCATGACAATGGTGCATCTTACACCGGAGAGAGCAGGGCCAGCATCATCCTTGCCAATCCTGATGGGGTCATTACAGAGTACGCCCTACGATTATGTTTCAATGTGGCCAACAACCAGGCTGAGTATGAAGCACTCCTTGCAGTGCTAAAGGTGTCCTACGAGCTGGGTGTCAAAAGGCTATAGGTCTTCACCGACTCTCAGCTGATAGTGGGTCAAGTCTCTGGCGAGTACGAAGCATGGGATCTTATGATGGTGAAATACCTGGACAAAGTGTGCTTGTATACAGCGACCCACCAGCACTTCGGCATCTCCAATATCCCATGGCCAGAGAACACCCGGGTCGACATCCTCTTTAGACTGGCCACCCTACCTAAGTTCTCACTGGGGCGTATCTGTTGGGGAACCTAAGGAAAGGGCACCATGCTCGGCATGCCCCAAGACATGCAATTCAAAACCTTTTTAAATGACATGATGCAGTGGAAGAAGATAAACCAATTATCTGCATATGTTAATCTAATTAACATAGGTTTCCTATGCAGATCTTGATGCATCTACACTAATGTAAATATGAAATCATACAAGCATTGTATGAAATATAGAACCATTATAGGAATCATAAAATCATGCAATAGATTATAATGTGTCAAACATATAATCTAAAGCCATACCTTAGTGACGATCACCTAGGACTGCAGCAATCTATGGTAGAAGCTCCGGGTATACCTAAAAGGAACAAGATCGAGCTCTGTGAGTGATGCACGTGCACCGCCTCTACGGGACGTTCACATCATGTAGCGCGGTTTCTTCTCGTTCCTTCAAGGTGCTAGCCCCTCCGAAAATACTGATGGCAGTAGCGACTCCTTCTTCAACTCCTTGAAGATTTACAAACTCCTTCAAGTCCTTGAGGGCTGTTGCTGTAGTGGTGCTAGAATGAAGATGCTTGAGAACCCTTTCCCAATGCTCTATCCCAAACCTTCAACAGAATGTATGAACTCAAGGATCCCTCCCAAAACACACAATTCGCATCAATAATCTCTTAGAAATCAAGATTCAAATCTTGATCTCATGTGCTATTCTTCAAAGGGACCAAGAATAGTAGCATGGAGCGTTGGAGGAAGAACTGTGATGATTGATCCCCTTCCAGTAATCCAACAAGGGAGAGATTATATAAAGGAATGAGACTTTTGGGATTTAGAGGGGTTATAAGCTTCTTGGGATTCACCAATCGCAGGTCAAAAAACCCAAAAATGCATCCATCAAATCCCCATAATATTCATAGAATTAAATGAACTAGTTTCGATTTACAGTAGTTCGACAGACAAGTCGACTCATCCAGAAAAGTCAGCTCGAACACAAGTTTGACAACACCTTGTCAAATGAGTCTAGAATGATTCCCAATCTAGTGGGGGCACCAAGATCAGACACAGAATACTGGGCTCTATCTGGCTTACTTAGCCATGTGTCACAATTTTGTAACAAAGTAGATTAAGTCCTATAATAAGTTGAGACTAGTTGATTTGTCTAAACCTTAGTCAGTCATTGACTCCTGTACTTAAGTATTAGTCCAGTGAGAGTCCAATTTTTGTACAAGAGAGGAGGTTACCCTATTTTGGAGTTCCACCAGGCGTCACCCAGGAGCTAGAGGCATTTACATCTGCTTATGGGATCTTGTTTGACACCCCAGAACCATAGATACCCTCCAGATGCTCTCCAGAAGCCCTAATTCCCCCTATATGCTATTCCAGATGCTAGATTCCTTCTAGATGCCTTGGAATATTCCCAACCCATGGCACCCCTTGATTCCAGGGATATACCAACATCTTATTATAAGAAATTCCAGGCCATGGAGCAAGGACCATGCACCCCAGAACAAAGATTCCAGGAATATGCCAAATGAGAGGCACCCCAGCTACCATGGCCCAAAGCCCAGGCACCAAACCCAAGGAGGCCGACCCCTTGCTGTCCTTTGGAGCCCACACGCCCAAGATATGTGCAAGAGGCATCCTAGCCCAATCCAAGTGGCTTTGACCGATCCAAGGAAGGATGAAGAATCCAAGTGGAAGGATCAAATCAATTTTTTATTTTATTCAACTTGTATACTCCTAGTTCTATGTTTATTTTGTAATATTTCTCCCACTTAAATTGTGTAAACCTATCCTAACAAGGAGAGGGCTGAAGTCCTAATAAAGAGAGGGCATGGGAACTCTATAAATACCCCACCCCTTTTTCTCTTGTAATCAATCAAATCTTATGAAATATTATTCTACTAAATTATTTTAAGACTGGTGTCTTGTATTTTTGGTTTTTTGTTTTGGGTTCTTGTTCTTGTGTTAGCCGACCACCATCCCTAGTATTCTCCCACACCCTAGCCACCTTCTTCAAAAGTCCCAGGAGAACATGCCATTATAGCCAAAAGTCTGGAGAAATCATCTTCTCCAAGCCGCCAGCAACTCCAAGCCCTGATTGTTTCCCTTCTTTCAATCCTTGTTTCTTTCTTTTGTTTACTTGTTTTTTTTCTAACCTCTGATGCTTGCAAGATCCCAAAGGTATTTTCACCCTCCCAAAGGAGGCCTTCTTTGCCTCCAAGACTACTCAACATAGCCCTTACATCCAAGGAACTGAAGGCTTCATCTTCCAGGCATCAATCTGAGAGCTGTGTGACCCCTTTGTCAGCAAATTCTTTAATCTCTGCTTGGTACAAACTTCCCACTCTTAATTTTTGTTTTGATTGAAGGTTAGATATCCTAAGCCAAGAAATTCTCAATTCTCGAGTTTTGACTTTTATTATTTTGCGTGAGCATGCCTACGATTATGATGATTCTTTGCATTGCTATTCACCCTGCTAGTCTTTTTTTGATTTTGGGAATCTAGCCTGCAAATTAAATTTATAAAAATACAAAAAAAATAGTTTACTATTTTTCCTGCATATTTAGCAATCTTAGAGTCATCGCACATCAATTTGGTATCAGAGTAGGTTTAGGATAGCATTCATCTGAATTAGGACCACAAACCCAAATTTCGTCATCCTGCTAGCTGCATTAGGTGTTTATTTTTCATCTAATTTTGACCACCTAGGAATTCTATTTTTTGGTGAAATTTGCATGATGTGTTCTCTGTCTTGTCCTTTGTTTAATCATAATTTTTAATTAATTTTATAAAAAAATAAAAGTTTTAAAATTTGTCTTATTATAAACCCTAACTAAAATCATGATAATTCTATATTAGTACGAAAACCCTAGGATTTGCATCATCATCTGATTTTATTTTTTCATCAAATTTAGTAGAGGTCATCAACTCCTTCCTTCCTCTGTTCTAGAATATTTCTGATTTTTCTCTGAATCAGAATCAATGTCAAACACTGCATTAATCTAGACCCTAAATCTCAGAATTATGTGAACTCTACACACTTTACTCAACCAAACCTAACCAACTTCCACACACCCCAATCCCAAGCCCAATTTGTTTGTTAACCTAATCAACTCAAACCTAACTTGCCACATCATAAGATACACATAAAATATTTTATTTTTTTGATTGTTATTTGTTGCATTAGGACTCATTGAATGTGCATCATTTGATTAACCTAATCTTAAGGGCAGTTTTTTATCTCAAATCAAGGCAGGATTTCATCACCTGTCCTGGGCCGAAAACAACCATCATCATTCTGACCTAATCCTAGTTAAAATTAATTAGATATAATTTGCCCTAGTGGGCTAGGTGACACCCAACAGATCGGGTCCGAAATGTGTGGGCCAACTAGTGCATTTAATCATGTGGCTATTTATGAAAACTGGTGTTTAAGGCAAGGGGTCTAGAGTCAAATGACCTAAGTGGACTGATGGTTTATAATTAGGACCCTGTGACAAGCAGGGGGAGCCTCCCACCACCCCACCCCCTGCTTGGCCAGTGAAAGGATTTGCTACTAGGTTAATTGTAAGTTGAGTAGACCCATTCAGTTTTCACTCTAGGTCTAGGAAACCCTAGATTAAGCTAACCCTTTGCATGCTTGGCTGCACCATTCCATCATGATTGATTGTTTGTTTTTATGACCACTAGACTAGGAACCCAATACCAGAAGTCTACATCTTAACCCAGCTCAGCCATGGATTCCAATTTTGAGACCCTTATGAAAGCCATGACTTACCAGTTTGCCGAAATAAATTTCATGTTTGACCAATCCTACACCCAAATGACCCAGATAAATAATAGATTAGACCTAATGATCCAATCCAATAACCAAGCAACCCATAGGATTGATCCATTAGATGACCATGTAGGAACCCTAGGCCAGACCCATATAGCTGAACCCCAGGAACCCATAGTCCATAGGAATCAGCTTAGTGCCAATCAGTTTTTACCTAGTCACCCTGAATCTCGTAGGATTAGTACCCCTAGAGATGAATCAAGTATTAGTCAGGAACCCTTTAGTCAACCCACCCATGTTACCCTGGACATTAGTCAATTTTTCTTTAGCCAACCATCTCTTACCATCTCATTGGTTCACCAGAATGACATTGAAGAGAAGATATATGAGGCTGACCCAAGCTTAATAGAGGAGAATGAAGAAGAAGGAGAGTTTCCTATAGAAGAGATAGAATTAGTTGACCCAATAGGTGTCTAGGTAGGAGCCAGCCCAAGATCAGTTGACCTAGTAGACCCTGACCACATCCAGACTGTAAAGGAAGAGCAGTTAAAGGATGAGGAACCCAACTCTACTATTAGACTCTTCCTTGAGGAGCCACTAGACGAAAGTCCCAATATAGAGCATAGTCCTAAGTTTCTTGAACCAGATGACTTTATTAAGAATTTGGTTAATCACTACCCTCAAGAAGAATCCCATCCTATAGTTCCAATTAACAATCTCTTCCCTGAAATTAGTGACCTATCCTTCCATTATGCCAACCCATTAGATATACATCAACCCCATAGGGTCAATCTTATTAGTCTAGATTTAATCACTGACACCCCTTCTTATATCTTATTCTACCCAATCAACTTTGAACCCTTTTCTTACTTTCTACCCTAGCAGACTAACCCAGAGTCCGTCTCATATTTTTTGCCTTTTCTTGAAGTTTTTTATATTTTTTTAATCATTCACCTGCATTTTATAGAGGTAAGCATCATGCATACATTCAATGCACATGTTTGGTTTGCATATTACTTCTGGCATACCCTATGGAATTTGCTAGGAGTCCATAGTAAATTTTCAAGTGCATGCCATGCTAGGATTAAACTTAGAGAGCCTATAGAGTGTTAGGTCTTGACCCATAAACTTTCCTTTGATAGGGATGTCTAGTCAAGTTTATTAGGTGTCAGTCTTGAGTCCAATAAAGCCATAATTCTAATTTATCTATCCACACCTACACTAGCCCCTACATAGCATGTGCATCTAGAAATTAGTCAAAAACTGAACATAGGTAATGAACTAAATAAAAACTTGGCTAATTCTTGAAAGAAAGATAAAGAATTTTTTATAGAGGATTATGTTATTGTAAAGGAATTTTATGCTCATGAAGCTGGCCCATTCAGAATAATGAAAGGAGTTGGACCCAATGTCTATGCGCTTGAGATACCACCCGATTTACGTATTAGTCCCACCTTCAACATCTCGGACCTTGTAGAGAATAGGGAGTTAGTAGCGATACCCAGCGAGCCTTTTGGACTTATCCCTTCCATTGAGAGTGAGCCTACCCCAGAGTGTCCACCAACGAATTGGCCAAATAGTGAGGAAAAGATTGAGAGAATCCTAGATGATCAAGTCATCAGTACCCGAAACAGAGGCTATCAGAGGTATTTCGTTTGGTGGCAAGGTCGGCCAGAATTTGAGGACTCATGGATCCCCCGTCAGGATCTGCAGCGCCTCAACCTAGACCTACGTGAGCAGTATGAGAGCAAAATTGACCCTTACTCGACAAGGTCGAGTTCCTCACATCCCGGAAGAATTGGAGGGGGCACTACGATCAAACATGGATTACTGGGCCCTATCTGGTTTACTTAGCCATGTATCATAATTTTTTAACAATGTAGATTGAGTCCTATAATAAGTTGAGACTAATTGATTTGTCTCAACCCTATTCAGTCATTGAGTCCTGTACTTGAGATTAGTCTAGTGAGATCAAATTTTTGTACAAGAGAAGAGGTTACCCTATTTTGGAGTTCCACCAAGTCTCACCCAGGAGCCAGAGGCATTTACATCAACTTATATGATCTTGTTTGACACCCAGAACCCTAGACAACCTCCAGATGCTCTCCAGATGCCCTGATTCCCCCTAGATGCCATTCCATATGCCAGATTTCTTCCAGATTCCTTGGAATATTCCCAACCCAAGGCACCCCTTGATTCAAGGGATATACCAGCATCTTAGTCCAAGAAATTCCATCCCCAGGAGCAAGGCCCATGCACCCTAGAACCATGATTCCAAGAATATGCCAAATGAGAGGCAGCCCCACTACCAGGGCCCAAAGCCCAGGCACTTAACCCAAGGGTGCTGACCCCTTGCTGCCCTTTGGAGCCCACACCACCAAGCTAAGTCCAATAGGCATCCTAGCCCAATCCAAGAGGCTTTGATTGGTCCAAGGAAGGAGGAAGAATCCAAGTGGAAGGAGGAAATCAAGTTTTTATTTTATTTAACTTGTATATTCCTAGTTTTAGGTATATTTTGTAATCTTTCTCCCACTTAAATTATGTAAACCTATCCTTACTAGGAGAGGGCTGAAGTCCTAATAAGGAGAGGGCATGGGAACTCTATAAGTACCCCACCCCTCCTCCTCTTGTAATCAATCAACTTTTATGAAATATTATTCTACTGAATTGTTTTAAGACTGGTGTCTTGTGTTTTTGGTTCTTTGGTTTCGATTCTTGTTCTTGTGTTGGCCGACCACCATCCCTAGTATTCTTTCATTCCCTAGCCACTTTCTTCAATGTCCAAGGAGAAGATGCCATTGATTCCTAAAGTATTGAGCAATCATCGTCTCCAAGCTGCCAGCAACTCCAAGCCCTGATTGTTTCCCATCTTTCAATCCTTGTTTCTTTCTTTTGTTTACTTGTTTCCTTGCTAACCTCTGATGCTTGCAGGATCCCCGAGGTATTTTCATCCTCCCAGAAGAAGCCCTTTTTGCCTCCAAGACCACCCAACATAGCCCTCACATTCAAGGAACTGAAGGCTTCATCTTCCAGGCATCAATTTGAGAACTGTGTGACCCCTTCATCAGCAAGTTCTTCAATCTCTGCATGGTACAATTTTCCCACTCTTAATTTCTATTTTAATTGAAGGTTACCTATCCTAAGCCAGGAATTTCTCAATTCTCTTTTCTTGACTTTTATTATTTTTTATGAGCATGCCTGTGATTATAATGATTCTTTGTATTGCTATTCATCTTATTAGTCTTTACTTGATTTTAGGAATCTAGCCTGTAAATTAAATTTATAAAAACACAAAAAAATTAGTTTACTATTTTTCTTGCATATTTAGCAATCTTAGAGTCATCCCATATTACAATCATTCACATGCCAATAAAGCAAGAAGAAACCCTCGATGTGTGACCCCATAGGTTCAAACACTAAATCAGTAGCACGGGAACATTTCCAGTACCAGCTATAGTCCCCATCTAGCAATGACACCCGGCATCCATATATGTTGAAGGTTGCAGAGCAACATGAACCTGTCGAATATGGAATATCAGTGAACTTATTCTTTGAACCTCCTAATGCTCTAGATGACATAGGGTTTAACTGCCCAACCATATTCAATCCATCTCAATATGTCTCAAATAAAAAATTCTTGTAACTCCTTACAAGGAATACCCTGGCCAAGGTCTTTCTTAATTAAAGCATATTAAGCATTCAATCCAAACCATTTGGAAAGGTTAATCCTATCTCGATCCTACTACTGCTATAAAAGTACTTGACTGTACCCAGTAACCTTCCATCACTGGATTAGAAATCCAGGTAGTCCGACACCTAAGCATAGTGAGTTGCTTGCAAGCTGCCATAGTGATCTCAAGTCAAAGGAATAATTCATGTCCCCATTCTAATGCAAGACTTCTCTTTGGTAGAAAGAGAATCTTGCATGAGAGTCACGTTCAGTGAAATGTCAAACATAATACCTGATGTCATACCAGCATCTGAATGCTACTTGGTTAAGTGGACAACCAACAGATATGACATCAATGACTTACTCTCGATACACCATCATCCTGAAGTAGTGTATCCTTTGGTCGCAAACCAGTTTATGAACTACACAATGCATACCCTCTACATCGCTATAAGGTAGCTCAAAGGACATTATCATACAGGAGTTCAATTAGGAAGATAACATGTGATGAACAATCAGAATAAACTTTTATTCAATTAAATAATTCATATACATATACATGAGTTGCACAACCATCTACAGCCTAGGTGATTAGCTTTGGGATAAAATTCCCAACAACTCCCACCAGAACAAAAGCCAATCGAAAAAGAATCTAATTCCCATCTTCCATTTGCAGTCATCAAACTCTTGAATTCTGATGGCTTTAGTGAAGGGGTTAGCCAGGTTCTCCTTACCATCAATCTTTAGAAGCTCGATGTCACCTCATTCAATAATCTCCCAGACAAGGAGATAACGATGCAAAATATGCTTGGTCCATTGATGTGACTTCGACTCTTTGGCTTGAGGTATGGCTCCAATTTTGTCATAATACACCATAATAGGACAATATAAGGAAGGAGCCACTCCCAGCTCGCATAGAAATTTCTGCAACCACGCAGCCTCCTTTGCTGTATCCGATGCTGCAATATACTCTACCTCGCAAACAGAATCAGCCATTGTATACTACTTGGAACTTTTCCAGTAGACAACTCCACCATTAAGGGTAAACAAAAAACTAGATATACTCTTGCTATCATCTCTATCTGACTAAAAACTAGAATCAGTATACCCCACAAATTTTAAGTCAGAATCTTCATGAATAAGCCATTGGTCCTTAGTATTTCTCAAATACTTAAGGATGTTCTTAACAACTTTCTAATGAGCTTTACGTCGGTCAGACTGGAATCTACTCACTATCCTTAGTGAGTATGATGCAGGACAAAATGGAGGGGGGCTAGGAGGATCGTTGGAGAGCTGAGAAGTCTCATGTGATTAGGGTCAAGAAGGTGAAAAAAATTGTGGGGGAAAGAAAGATGGATACTCTATGGACTTGGTACCTACCTTCATGGAGAGACGTCGCACCTCTAGGACATCTCACCCACAAGACTACATGTAGTATAGGGCATCCCACCCATCTCACTACATGCGAAGCCTAGGGCATCCCACCAAAATCACTACCTGGGGCCATGAAGGAGAAGCTCCAAGATCATAAAGGGGATCAGCTACGGAGAAGATAACTGGGGCCTCACACCTCTCAACACCCACAGGTGAAGGAAAAATGGGCCACATGCCCACTCCTAACGGAGACAGAACCAAAAAAAACTTTTCTCAAAAATTCATATTCTTCATCATATTTTTCAAGAGAGGAGATGCCTTTATATAGGCTTACAAAACTTGGGATCCAAGTAAAGAATATAAGGCATGCAACCCAAAAAAAGGTGACATCCCAATCCTACTTTATTGATAGTCTGAAAACATGGTAGAAATCTAAACACAATCATCCCTATATGGTAGAAAATAAAACTAATCCTAATCTAAAACTAATTTAAAAAAAACTTCCCAATTGGTTCATACATCTAGATTTAAAACAAATAAAATAAAATCCAAATTCATCAAGATATGTGCTGAGTTATTCTAAAATCAATGCAGGCTTGATGACCGTGCAAAAAATTCTTGATCTAAAAGCATAAGCTTTGGGATCCGTGCAAAATTGTTCTACTCTAAGAACTGTGCAGAAAACTCCTGTGACCGTGGAACTAGGGTGGAGGGGGGGGACATACGGGAGACTTTGCTGGTGGCTTGTGGAAGGAGAAGGCATGGTTGGCGATGCGGCAGAGAGGGGCGCGACATGGGCGGACGGCCATGGGAGGAGCTGCAAGGGGGGGAATGGCCATAGACGGTTCGTGGGATTCGCCAGCATTTCTATGAGGAGATCAATGCCGGGGGAAGGTGGACGACCATCGGGGGTGGCACTGGAGGTCGGGCGTGGTGGATCCAGGATGAACGGGAAGAAGAAAATCAAAAAAATGGAGGTTCTATGAATTTCTGGGAGGAAGAAGATGATTGGAATAGTAGAGGGATAAAAGGGGATAAATTTGGAATAAAGATGAAATAATAAGAATAGGTGGAATAGCACGGATAAAAACTTAAACTAAAATTAAAAAAATCTGAAAAAAGAAAAGCAAAACCCGGATGGGTTCACAGCAATTTTTCTTTCTTTTTTTTCCCATTTTTTTTTCTCTTTTTTTTCAACTTTTTTTCTAACCCTAATACTCTCCTACTCTGATATCAAAATTGATGGGGGATGAAGATCTGATACCAAAATTGATGCGGGATGAAGGGGGGCTATCTAGGAGGATCGTTGGAGAGCTGAGAAGTCTCTTGTGATTAGGGTCAAAAAGGCAAAAAAATATGTGGGGGCAAGAAAGATGGATACTCTATGGACTTGGGACTTACCTTCACGGAGAGATGTTGCACCTTTAGGGCATCTCACCCACTCCACTACATGTAGTCTAGGGCATCCCACCCATCTCACTACATGCGGAGCCTAGAACGTCCCACCCAAATCGCTACCTGGGGACGTGAAGGAGAAGCTCCAAAATCATAGAGGGGACTTAGCAAGGGAGAAGAAATTGGGGCCTCACATCCCTCGACACCCGTAGGTGAAGGAAAGACGAGCCTCATGCCCACTCTTGACGTAGGCAAAACCAAGAACACACTTTTCAAAAATTCATATTCATCATCATACTATTCAAGAGGGGAGATGCCTTTATATAGGCTTACAAAACTTGGGGTCCAAGTAAATAATACAAGGCATGCAGCCCAAAAGAAGGTGAAATCCCAAACCTACTTTGTTTACAGCCTGAAATTATAGTAGAAATCTAAACACAATCGTCCTTATATGGTAGAAAATAAAACTAATTATAATCTAAAACTAATTTAAAAAAACTTTCCAATTGGTTCATACATCTAGATTTAAAATAAATAAAACAAAATCCAAATTCATCAAGATACATGCTGAGTTATTCTAAAATCCATGCAATCTTGATGACTGTGCAAAAAATTCTTGCTCTAAGAAGCATGTGCTTTGGGATCTGTGCAAAATTGTTCTGCTCTAAGAACTATGCAGAAAACTCCTGTAACCGTGGAATAGGGGCAGAGAGGGGGGACTTGCAGATGACTTCGCCAACACTGGTGGCTGGTGGAAGGAGGCAGCACGGTTGATGGTGCAGTGGAGCGGGGCGCGGCATGGGCGGACGGCCATGGGAGGAGCCGCATGGGGGGAAACGACCGTAGGCGGTTTATGGGATTCATCGACGTTCCCATAATTAGATTGATGCTGGGGGAAGGTGGACGGCCATCGGGGGTGGTTCCAGAGGTTGGGTGTGGTGGATCCAGGATGAACGGGAAGAAAAAAATTAAAAAAAGGAGGTTCTATGAATTTCTGGGAGGACGAAGATGATTAGAATAGCATACGGTTAAAATGGGGATAAGTATGGAATAAAGCTGAAATAATATGAATAGGTGGAATAGCAGGGATAAAAACTTAAACCAAAATAAAAAAAAATCTGAAAAAAGAAAAGCAAAACCCAGATGGGTTTTGATGTCCCCATCAGAGTATGCCACGTCTAGTCTAGTACATAGCATAGCATACATAATAGAACCCACTACCGAAGCATATAGAATCCTACTCATACGCTCTCTTTTCTCAGGAGTTGTCACACAATCCTTCTTGGAAAGAGTAATTCCATGATCGATCAAAAGATAGCCTCTTTTGAAATTTTCCATGCTGAACCACTTCAACACAGTTTCTATATACATAGATTGGGACAGTCCCATAAGCCTTTTAGATATATCTCTACAGATCTTCATATCTAGTATGACTGAGTTATCACCCAAGTCCTTCATAGAGAATTGAGATGAAAGCCAACATTTATTCCTTGTAATGTTGGAATGTCATTCCCAATTAGGAGAATGTCATCCACATATAAAACAAGAAATACAATAATAGAACCGTTTGCTTGTTTACATATATAAAGTTTCCTTCCGTTCCTAATGAAGCCATACATCTTGATACACTTATCAAAGCTCATGTTCCAACTTTGAGAAGCCTGCTGATGCGGGATGAACCTAGGACTGATGATAAATAGAAAACTAATTTTTTTATGATTTTTAAGATTTTTAATTCAGTGGCTAAATATCCAAAATTAAGTAAAGAATCAGCATAAAGGCTAGTAATTGAAGAAACTAACGTACCCGCAAACACTCATGCAGAATAATAAATAGCCAGGACCTGAGAGTTGAGAAATTCTTGGTTTAGGATAGCTATTCTTCATCAAATTAGAAATTAAAAGAAGGGAAGGATGTTACTAATCAGTGATTTAAAAAATCTACAATCGAAAGTGTCACATAGCTCTCAGATTGATGCTTGGAAGATGAAGGTCGGTTCCCTTGATTACATGGCTGATTTGGACGGTCCTGGAGGCAAGGAAAGCCTCCTCTGAGGAGATGAAACAACTCAGGGATCCTACAAACATCAAGGGTCAATCAAAATAGAAATTAAATAAAAGATAGGAAACTAGGTTTTTGATTGAAAGAAGCTAGGGTTTAGAAGCTGGGCGGCAGGGAAGCAGATGAAGCTCTTGATCTAGAGCATCCTCAAGGCTGCTTTCCTTGGGCATGGCTGATGCTTGGAGGGTGGTTTGCTGCTTAGGATGTGGTGGATTGCAATGGTAGAGGTAGGCCAACACAAGAACAAAGTAACAAAGTAACCAAAGAATAAAAGCAAAATAACACAAGCTCACAAGCTCAAATAAATTTACCAGGATTTTGATATCATGAATTAAAATTGATTACAAGAAGGGGAGGGGTGGGGTTTATATAAAGCTCTCATGCCTTCTCCTAACTCGGGTTACACTTAGGTTACAAGTCCAAAAGGGGTTAAGTAAAGAAAACCTAAAAAGGCTAGGAATTTTGACTAGTCTTCTCCTTCTCTATTCATGATTTGACTTGGTCAACCTTCATGGATGCCTAGGCTTGCTTTGATAGGCATGTGGGCTTCAAAGAGGATAGCAAGGGCCGGCCAAGGGGCTTGGGGTGCATGGGATTGGGCTTGGGTGCAAGTACTTTGGGCCTACTAGAAGCTGGGGTGCCCTGGATGAAATATTCTTGGAATAACAAAGAATCTTGATTATGGTGGGCTATGGGCCTGGCGTTTGGACTTAATTTCCTTGTCTTGGGGCATAGATGGATCACTGGATTCCTGATATGACCTGTTCTGGAATGTACTATGGTATCTGTAGGGGAATCTGGGCATATGAAGAACATCTAGAAGGAATCAGGGTTTTTGGAGGTATCTTGGATCCTAGGTTATCACAAAATCCAATAAACTGATGTAGTGGACTCTGTTTCCTGGATATGGTCTGGTAGAACTCCAAAATAGGGTAACCTCCTCTTTAGTACAAAAAGTGCTCATACTAGACTCATACTAATGTACATGACTTAATATACTGGACTAGGTTGATGGTTGAGACAAATCAACTAACCTTAACTTATTACATGACTTAATTACAAAACTACCAAGACTTTGACACATGACTAAGTAAACCATATGAGATCCAGTGATCTGTGTCTGATCCTAGTATCCCCACCACCTACTTTAGTCCATAAATGGACCTTTCTAGCTTGCAAACTTTAGACTCATCTATGGATGTGAACCCTTCAGGTTGCATCATATACACCTCCTCTTCCAGCTCACCATTTAGAAAAGTTGTTCGAATATCTATTTGCTAGATTTCATAATCTAAATGTGGTGCTAAAGCAAGCATAGTCTGAATGGACTTAAGCATTGTCACACAGGAAAACATCTCATCATAATCAATACCATAATGCTAACGATACCTCTTGATAACTAGACGGGCTTTACAGGTCTCCACTTGCACATCTATGCCCTACTTACGCTAGAAGATCCATTTGCACCCAATCAGTTTTATCCCTTTAGGTGGATCAACCAATGTCCATACATTGTTGATTTCCATGGATTCCATTTCGGATTTTATAGCTCTCAGCCATGACTCAGAATTAGACCTTGACATAGCATCTATTTTGGATTTCAAAACTTTGACACATGACTAAGTAAACCAGATAGGGTCCAGTAATATATGTCTGATCCTGGTGCCCCCACCAGATCTTAAATCCAAAATTAAAGTATTTGAGAAATGAAAACATGAAAAGATGCACTTGCTCAGAAAATATTTTGTTCTCAAGTAGTATTCCAGCATGTAGAAATTCTACAGTCTACAATAAAATCTGAGAAAATTCTCAAAATTACTTTGAATTATGAATCTAGTAAAATAAAAATCATAAAGTTTGGAGGTCCCTACAAATAAAAAAACCTAAAACAACAGGCCATGTTCTGAGATAAAAATATGCAGAAATTTAAAGAAGATGAGATCTAATGATGCAAAAATTTTCTTTAGGGTTTTAAAAAAAAACTAACTCCTTGTGTTCCCCTTTAAAGATCAATCACATCGGCACCCCTACATGCCATAGGAAATCCCCGTGGAATGGGATGTGAGGGTCTTGTAGCCCTTCTTTTTCCTATGACCAGATGGCCATGGTGAAGCACCTAATCTAGGTACTTAAGAAGATGCTATGTCCTAACCATGCTCTGATACCACATGATGCAGGACTAACTAGATGCTAGGATTTGCAAGTGATTTTTTCTTTGTGATTTTTAGGTTTTTTTTAAATGAGGTTAAGGATTCCCGAAGACAAGCAAGAGTAAATCTAGGATTCTATAATAATAAGAACTTCAAACTAGCAAGTAAGCCCCTAAATAGGATAAGAAGAGGACCCCGGGAATAAAAAACCCATAGGATTTAGCTCTCGAATCATTACCAACTTAGGAGTTAAGGTGGCAAACCATATGAAGTTCTGATATGCCCGATGTCGAGTTCACTCTCTCTCGCGGATGCGGCCTAGATGATCGAGCCTTCAACCCTGCGGATGCACCAGCTTTTCGTCGGAAGGTCGCGTAGGCAAGGGAGACCGACTTCGTATTCGTGGCACTTGGAGGACCTGCGAGCAATCAAGAGAGATGTTGGGAGTTAGCAAAAGACAAGAAGCAATGAGGGATGAAAAGTTGAAGATGGTGGTGAATGGGGGATCTTCTTGCTAGGCACCAAGATGGATCATCCAGATGGCCTCCGAACTCAAAGATGGAAGATGGCTTCCATTGAAGAGAAGGTAACTTGAGGCCTCACACCACTCGACGCTCGAAGGTGAAGGTGCTCCCTCATGGAGATCAACATTCTTAAAGAACGAAGGCAATAACTAGAAGAGTAGCACTCAAAATATTTTCTTTCATTCATCAAGATTAAACTTTACAAGAGAGGGGTAAGGCCCTTTATATAGGCACCTTAAAATTTATTCAAATTTCAAAAAAATACAAAGCTTTAAGAAGAGGGTGCCCAAATTCAAATTTCTTCTTCCTTTGACAGACCAAGGTCTTATGGCTTGATTTGGGGCCTGAAAAAATGGAGTTGTCATCTTGATTTGAGGGTCAATGCTTTTCTTCCAAAGCCGACCAAGCACTTTGAGAAGATGGCTTGATATGAGGCTTGAAACAAGGGAGTTATTTTCTTGATTTGAGGGTCAATGCTTTTCTTCCATATCCGACCAAGCACTTTGGGAAGAAGTCTTGATATATGGCTTGAGACAAGGATCATGCCTTCATTTCCCATTGACCTTCCTTTGCTACCCATAACTCCTTTGCAAAGAGGCTTGATAGGGGGAAGGAAGGGCGGAAAGAATGAAGGAATGACGCCCAAAAATTCTTGCATTCCCTTTTTGCCTTGGCCACCCACATGTCAAGGTGATGTGGCAGCACATGGAATGGATGAGGTGGTGCCAAGTGGCATCTTTCATGGCTTAGGAAATGGATTGACCCATTGCAAATTGGACTTGATTTGAAGACCACTCTAGCTTGGGCCCAATCTTCAAACAGGCTCAAACTGGAATCATTACAGGACCCATAGACACAACTTGACCAAATTGATCAAGGTACATGACTAAAATATAAGCAATTGAGACTAAATTCATGACTCAAGAAAATAAAATGCTTAGGCTCGAAGCATTATTACATGACCCAAAAGATGAAACCCTAATCTGAGATCCATAGAGGATTGAGGAGCCTCAGTCTGATCCTAGTGCCCACACCAATTCTCCTGCGGTGGGTGGAACTCGACACTATTGAGTAAGGGTTGATTTGACTTTGATATTTCTCTAGAAGGTCGGGGTCGAGGTGTTGCAAGTCCTCTCGGGGATCCCATGAATCATCAAACTGCAGTTAACCTTGCCATCGAACTAAGTAACACTGATAGCCTTTGCCCCGGGTGGTCATAGCTTGATCATCCAAGACATGCTCGATCCGCTATCCTCTCTTATATAAATTGGAGGTGGACACTTTGAGTCAGGTTCACTCTTAAATGAAAGGTTAGGCCCAAATGGCTGACTGGGTATGTTTGCTGGTTTCCTATACTCGACTAAGTCAGAGATATTGAAAGTCAAGCTAATGCCATGATCCGGGGGTAGGTCAAGCACAAAGGCATTAGGGCCAACTCTCCTTATCACTCTAAATGGGCCAGCTCCACGAGCATGAAGTTTCTTAATGGTTCTTGATGGAGACCGTTCAGGCTTAAGCCTATTCATTATAGAATCCCTAATTTCAAACTCTTTGGCTTGCTTTCGAGAATCAGCCAAATTATTTTAAAATTTGTACTTCATACAGAATTCTAGTATGATGCAAAATGCAAACTCAACTCTGTATTCTTATTGAGAGGAATTTTATTGGACTCTTTAGGGCATAAACCTATCAGATTATTGACTCTCGATGTCTGACCCTAGTCTGGTATGCACATGAATAATTACCATGGATCCCTAGCAAATGCCATATGGTATACCAGAAGTAGGTAGCAAATGGGATGAACTCTAAGGATTTGTGCAATCAAGTAATCTCAACAAAAAGTAGCCCCATGGCTCTAGAAACATGAGAAGACTCAGGGAAGGGTAGGAAATAGGAATCAAAGTCTTGGAAAAATTTATGGGAAGCATGAAACAGACCTTGGTTATTCAAGATAATCTTAAAATTTGGATATTGTTCTATGGGTGTCATATGGTCCTCTTGTTTCAATAATTCTTGGGGCTCGGTAGGGTTAATCCCATAACGAGGAAGGTATGTTAAAGAGGATCTTGTGACCATGTCTATAGCATGCTGGATGTCCCTCAAGGGTGGTAATTGATCAGGTGAATCATCGGGTATAACATCCTCAAACTCTTTCAGAGCCTCAACTACTTCTTCAGGGTATTTTTTTGGGATTGGTTCATTAAGAGTTTGTTCCTGAACTCCTTCCATGGACAAAACTAGAGAACCCTCATGTTCATTTACTAAATGCGATCCTGGCTTGGTCATTTCTTCTTCAAATTCTGTAGTAGGTTCAGGATCTTATTCCTTTGATTCCTCAATGATTTTATTGCCCAGGTGGCTTTTCCCAAGATGGGGGTGAATTGGGAATTACAAAATTTTTGCATGTATGTGCACAAGTAATTCCTTTTTGTGGTTAGGTGCTGTGTTAGTCAGAGAATAAATGCAGAAGCAAAAAGGTAAATCAAGCACAACACAAACAAGGCAGGTTTATAGTGGTTCGGAGCAACCCAACTCCTACGTCCACTATCCAAGTTCACCACTCGAGATTTTCACTATATCTCCCAAACCGAAATACAGTCGGATTGTTTTACAGGCTCACAATCCCAACCTCTATACTTTTGTTTTTGAACCGAGCTCACCAAATAAACCCACACTAGGTTTTTACAGGCTCACCTAGAACCTCTACACATTGGTTTTTAAAAGGCTCACCAAAGAAACCTATTTGGTTTTTACAACCGGGCTCACCAATAACCTAAATATTCTAAAAGTAGAATAAAGAAGAAACAAAAATGACAAAATCTGTTGTCTGGTGGTTGCCAATATAGCTCAAGTGAAGCTCAATTGAATGCTCTTCAATGCACTTCAATGGCTTCCTTGCTTTCTTTAAAAGGTGCTTCAAGCTTCTGGTAAGAGTTGGTGAAGGCTTGAAGGCTGACTTCAAAGCTCAAGTGCTCTCTCTCTTCTAACTTCAATAAGTGTTCAATAAATGTCCATTAACTCATTAGTCTCTTTAAGGATGTTCTCATACCTCATTTATAGAGACTTCAACTACCTTCCCTTGATTTTGAGAGTTGTAGACCGTTGGGAGGTGACAGGTTACCGTTGGAGACTTTTGGAATTCAAAAACTGAAAACTGGAACTAGCCATTGGAGGTGACCCCGTCATTCCAGTCGGCTCAGACAATCTTCGAGTCGGCTCGGATCAAGTTCGGGTTGGTTGGGCTGAATGTCAGTCGGCTGGGTTCCATAGTTGAGAAAATGGGTCACTTTGGACGAGTCGGCTAGACTGAATTCCAGTTGACTCGGATCTCAGAGGCTCTCAGAGCAATCTCAACCAAGTTCTAGACAAGTCGGTTGGGCTGAATTCCAGTCAGCTCAGATCCATGAGAATCTCAGAATATTCTCAACCATGTTCTGGACGAGTCGGCTGGGCCTTGATACTAGTTGGCTGATCTATGTGCCAGAGAACTTCTTTCCTGTGCCAGTGCCAGAGTCGGCTATTTCCTACATCCAGTCGGCTCGAAATTTGTTCTTCAGCCAGATCAAATTCAATCTTCTAGAACTTCTTGTGCCAAGCTTTGAAGACATCTTCAAGGTCTTCTTACAATAAAATCAAGAAAAATTGAAGCTTGAAAACTACTAGAAGTAACCCTTTATCTTGATTTAAGTAGGAAATTTTTGTAGGGTTCTTCTTTACAATATTCTAAACACTTTACAACTCAACACAACGCAATAAAGATTATAGGGTTTAGAAAGTGTGTCAATGTAGTTGTCCTACAAAAACTTGTCAATCATTTGAAGAGTTTTTAGATAACCAAATATATATTCTAATATTTTGTTATCATCAAAATCACTTTAGGGGTCAACAATCTCTCCCTTTTTGATGATGACAAAACACTGGGCATGAAAAGAATCTATTCTATTCACAAGTATGGATGTATATCATAATAAGCATTTACACTTGTTTGACAAATCATAAAATTAACTGTATTCTCAAATGTGTATCAATATATGCTATACAGTTATACATAAGGTCAAATTTATAAACTATAAGTATCAGAGAATGATTGCTTGTATGTATCAAGCAGCATTAAATATTGACAGATAGATGTAATGAGTAGAGAGCATCATAGTAATCATTGAAGCATGTAAATTAAACATGTGTATCTCCCCCTTTTATAAAATTTCTAAACAATATAAAATTTCTCTAAGTTTCTCCCCCTTTAACATTCATTTGAACATTTCAACAGAAAAGTATGCAAAAATTCATTCAAAATAATTAAGCTCCCGCTGTCTATTGCTGTTCATTGAGTTTCTTCTTTCATGCACTCTATGGTTCTCCCCCTTTTTGTCATCAAATCAAAAGGATTAAATAGTTAAGCTCAGATTTTTAAATAGATTGAGAAAGTTTCAAGATTTGTTTGAGATAATTTCACTTTCTCAACTTAGAAAGAGAATTCTATTTAAGAGAATAGAGAGTGTAAATAGGATAATATAAGTACACACATTACACAGTGACCAAAAAGTATTCATTTCATTTCCATCAAAAATTCAGTACATCAACCATTACATAAATTCCAAAAAGCTTCCAAAAAGTACTGAAACTACTAAAGATCTACTCAGAATCATCCTTAGGTACATTGGCACCATGCCAAGAAGTAGGTCTAGGATGTTTGCTAGAGGAAGGATGAGGAGGAGGTGCCTTAGGGTGATAAGAAGTACTAGGAGCCTTATGGAAATAGGAGGTGGATCATACAAGGGTCTGGTCCTAGCAGTGACCTCCAAGGATCTGACAGTGCCACAGATAGACACCATCTCTATCCAGATTGCTCCAAGTTGTTGCTTCATATCCTTGAGGCTTGCTGGCACTTTGATCATTGCCTCCTTCATGTCACCGATTTCATTTTGCATTGATATAAGCTCAGAAGCTTGGACATTGGCAAATGCCTTAGCTGATCCTCAAAGTCTTCCAAGCTTTGACCTGATGATCCCAATGCCTTTAGTATAGTCATCAACCATCTATCTAGTTTCTACAATAGTTCCTAATGTACATTTGGCTTCATTCAGTTTAGTTCTGTATTCCTTCAAAGTTGCATCCACATATTTAAAAATAGCTTCAGAACTAGAGGAGATTCAATTTAGGATTGGTTGAAGTTCTATTAGAGGTGTCAATCTTGAAGCTTCCATAGCTTCAACCTTTCCTTGTAGATTTGAAACTTGCTCTTCTATTCTATCCAATCTGCTGTCCATTGACTTTTTCAGATCACTAAATAGAGAAGTAATCGTACCTGTCAGTGTATTAGACAAGCTTCTCATTTGTTCTTCAATCTGAACTTGAATGTTTGAAGGTTGTGATGCTGTAGGAGGGTAGCCAGGCAGAGGAATATCAGTTGCAGGCAAGTCAAACTCAGATGCAGGCAAGTCAAACTCAGGTGCAGGCAAATCAAAGTCACTATAGGCATGTCAAAAATCGAAGAAGGTAGTCTAGTCTCCTCAATAGTAGCAGCAGGCTCAGAAATATGAGGCTCTGGCTCTGGTAGAGGTGCAGAAGAAGTTCCAGGTGCTTCTACAATCTCTTCTTCTTCTTCCACTTCATTACTAGAAATGCCTATAGCCCTGACATTTGTACCTTTCTTTTTCCATACTCCTTCGAC
This sequence comes from Areca catechu, assembly GCA_021397845.1. Classification (NCBI taxonomy): domain Eukaryota; kingdom Viridiplantae; phylum Streptophyta; class Magnoliopsida; order Arecales; family Arecaceae; genus Areca; species Areca catechu. Next base: position 100,049,943 of record CM038041.1, read on the forward strand.
TTGGATGTACCCCATCCTCTCTAGAGATTTGGAGGTGTAGACATATGTGTGGTAAGGTTCTACTCCATCTTCACCCTCCAAACTCACTTTTTGAGATTTAAGCAGTAGGGTAAGCATCATTCCATAGGGTAGACATGATTTAGCCTTTCTAACTATCTCTTTCATTTGCATTATTATAATGTAGGAAAGATTTACAGGAGTTTTCTCATAATGTGTTCCATAAGACATAAATCTTTTTCACTCACCCAATCAAATCTTCCTGTTCTTTGCAAGAATATTCTACAGATAAAATTGTGTAGCAATCTCATTTCTATAGACAGGGTGTTTGCAAACACAGTTCCAATTCCTCCAACATCTTCTTTGTTCAATATTGTTCTTAAGGTCTTTTCTCTATTATCAATTACTAGAAATTTCACTCCCTCTGAAGGTAGGTCTAGTAAACCATGTAGAAATTCCTCATTGACAATAATCCTCTTTCCTTTAACAGTGGACTCAACATGATTTGTTCCCAATCTCAGATTTCATAAAAACTTCTAACAAGAGAGGGATAAGTCTTTTCATTCAAAGAACAAAACTTCCTCCATCCTTGATCTTCAATCAAATCTCCTATTTTCAACCCAATCCCCTTAATAAACTCAAAGTTAATTCGACGGCCGGAGGTTACAAGTCATGTAGACATCGAGGAGACTTGACTAGGAACGGTTAGAGCATCCCTTGCAGCCTCTTCTACAAGTTCCTCTCTGTGAATGGTGCTACTTGGCTCTTCTTGATGTTTTTGACCTTCTTTCCTTTTCAACAGATGGAGCAGCCCTAATGGAGCGTTTACCGATTGCACGCTTGGATGCCATTACTAGGAAAGATGGAAAATTGAGAGATTTGAGTGCTTGGAAGGGATATAGAAGTCTTTGGAGCAAGTTTTGGAGAGCAACGAACCGTTAGAGAAGACAGAATAGGGGTTGAACGGCTTAGAGAAGGGTTTATAACCCAAGGCAAAACACTTAGGCGTGAAATTCCAGTCGACTCGGATAGCCCTTAAAAGGCTCGAGTCGGCTCACCCAGAGCTCTCTCAAAACAATCAGAAAATCTAGTCGACTCGAAAATGCTCGAGTCGACTAGGTCAGAACTCGCTCAAAAGTCTCAAAAAATCCAATCGACTCGGTTTAAGATCCAGTTGACTCGAATAGAGAAATTAGAGTTTTGAAAAATTTGATCATAAATCAGAATGATCTTGAAGAGAATGTCAAAGGAAATTAATGCTCAATGAAATAGAATAAATTCAGGAGGTTCTCTAGATAATGTTTCCTTAAATTTAAAGGAATTAGGTTAGAGAATTTAAAAAGGATCGCAAAGTCCTAATTCACTCCCAATTAGTTCAAATCTATCTTGATTTAGTGGCTTAGTAAATATCTCAGATAATTGATCTTCAATAGGAACAAAATCAAGCACAATATTACCATTTGAAACATGTTCGCTAATAAAATGATGTCTAATTTCAATGTACTTGGTTCTAGAGTGTTGAATTGGATTCTTTGTCAAATTGATAGCACTTGTGTTATCACATTTAATAAGAATTTTAGATTATGATATACTAAAGTCTTCTAGTTGTTGTTTAATCCATAACACTTGAGCACAACAACTACCAGTAGCCACATACTCAGCCTCAGCTGTGGATAAGGCTACGGAGTTTTGCTTCTTACAGTGCCATGAAATTAAATTCAACCCTAGAAATTGGCATGTACCGCTAGTGCTTTTTCTATCTATTTTATAACCAGCATAATCAGCATCATAGAATCCAATCAAATTCAGGGTAGAATGTTTAGAATACCAAATTTCTAAATTACTTGTTCCTTTCAAATATTTAATTATTCTTTTAACAGCAATCATATGTGTTTCTTTTGGTGATGACTGAAATCTAGCACATACACATACACTATATAATATGTCAGGTCTACTTGCAGTCAAATACAATAAGGATCCGATCATACCTCTATATAGCTTTTGGTCAACATTGGATCCATTCTCATCTTTGTCCAATCTGCAACCTGGGCTCATGGGTGTGCTCATTGATTTGCTACTCTCCATACCAAACTTTTTGATGATTTCCTTGATGTATTTGGCTTGGTTGATGAAGATACCTTGCTTTGTTTATTTTACTTGAAGTCCAAGGAAGTCGTTCAGCTCGCCCATTAAGCTCATTTCAAATTCTCCCTACATAAGCTTAGCAAATTCTTTACATAGAGATTCTTTAGTTGCACCAAAAATTATATAATCAACATATATTTATACAACTAAGATGTCATTATTCTTCTTTTTGATAAATAAGGTTTTGTCTACATTGCCTCTTGAAAAATCATTTTCAATTAAGAAAGTACTAGGTCTATCATACCAGGCTCTAGGTGCCTATTTCAAACCATACAATGCTTTATTTAATTTGATTGCATGGTTTGGAAAAGAGTGATTTTCAAAACCTGGTGGTTGTTCCACAAAAACTTGTTTAGAGATAAAACCATTAAGAAATGCACTTTTTACATCCATTTGAAAAAGTTTAAAGTTCATGTAGCAAGCAAATGCAAGTAGTAATCTAATGGCTTCTAGTCTTGCTACGGGTGTATAAGTTTCATCAAAATCAATACCTTCTTCTTGGTTATATCCCTTAGCCACTAATCTAGCTTTGTTTCTTATGATATTTCCTTACTCATCTAATTTATTCTTATAGACCCATTTGGTTCCTATTATTGGATGGTCAATAGGTCTATCTACAAGTGTCCATACCTTATTTCTTTCAAACTGGTTTAATTCTTCATGCATTGCCATCATCCAGTTTGGGTCAGTCTCAGCCTCTTCTAAGCTATGGGGTTCTATTTGTGATACAAAGGCTAGGTAATCATGTGCATCCTTATATGTGGACCTAGTCCTAACACCATGTGAAAGATCTCCTATAATTAATTCTTTAGGGTGAGATGTAACATACCTTCAGTCCCTCGGTAGATCGTTGTGATCCTTACATACCATTTCTTCTCCATCTTGAGTGTCTTTATCTTGAATGCTCAAGTCATCCATTCCTTTTTGCAATGTACCTGCATCATTAACTATGAACTCTTCTTGTCTAGAAGGTGTAGGGTTAGTTTCAATAAATACAATATGAATTGACTCTTCAACAGTAAGAGTCCTTTTATTAAAAACCCGATATACTTTGCTATGTAATGAATAACCTAGGAAAATTGCATCATCAGCTTTAGAATCAAATTTTCCTAAATTATCTTTTCCTTTGTTATGCACAAAGCATTTGCATCCAAATACATAAAAATAACAAATATTGCATTTTCTATCATTCCAAAGCTCATAGGTGGTTTTCTTTAAAATAGGACGGATCAAAATGCATAGGACGGATCAAAATGCAGTTTAAAATATAACATGCAGTGTTCACTGCTTCTGCCCAAAAGTATTTTGGAAGATTGCCTTCACACAACATTGAGTGAGCCATTTCTTCCAATGTCTGATTTTTTCTCTCTACAACACCATTTTGTTGAGGTATTCTAGGAGCGGAGAAGTTGTGATCAATGCCAAATTCAGTACAATAATCTTCAAAAAATTGATTATCAAATTCGGTTCCATGATCACTTCTAATTGAAATCAAAGATATGTTCTTTTGATTTGAAACCTTTTTATGAAATTTTTTGAAAACATGAAAAGTTTCATCTTTCGTAAAAATAAACAAAATCCAAGTAAATCTTGAAAAATCATCTACTATCGCAAGAGCATATTTCATACCTCTTAGGCTTGTGGTCCTAGTAGGTCCAAAAAGATCCATGTGAAGTAGTTCAAGTGGTCTTGTTGTAGAAACTATATTCTTTGATTTAAAACTCTCCCTAGTTTGTTTACCCATCTGGCATGCATCACAAATATGATTTAAATCAACTTCAAACTTAGGCATGCCTCTAACAAGATCTTTAGAAATTAGTTTGGCAATAGTATGCATACTAGCATGACCTAATCGTCTATGTCATAGTAAGCTTGACTCTTTGGTCTTAGCATTCATTGCAACTAGATTAGGGCTACTTGATATGGCAAGATCATTAAGATCTACCACATAGATATTTCCAAGTCTATGTCCAATGAACTTATTGCTAGAATCTAAAGAGTTAGTTACTATACACATAGAGGATTCAAAGACAACCTTGAAGCCTTTACCACACAATTGACTTATACTTAAGAGATTATGCTTCAACTTGTCTACTAGCAAAACATTTTCAATAAAAGTGAAGGGAGTTATTTTGATCTTACCAATACTGATTATTCTCCCTTTGCTATTGTCTCCAAAGGTGACCATTCCTCCTTCATTCATTTCAAGGGTGGTAAATTGGTCCTTGTCACCCGTCATATGTCTTGAGTAGCCACTATCTAAGTACCACCATTTCTTCAATCTTTAGGCTGCAGGACATTCCTGCAAAATAGTCAATGAATTCTTTTAGGTACCCAAACTACATTGGGTCCTTGCAGGTCAGCAGAGGTGGTTCCTTTGGGAACCCAAATCTTTCTTACTTTCTTAAGGATATTTATAGAATTATTGCATTCAAAAGCTTTATGTCATATTCTTTTACAAACATAGCATACAACTTTAGAGTTTTTGATAGAAACAGAATTTGAAGTTCTAAAAGTTGATGCACTTGATGCAGATTTTGAATTTTTTGAAGTGTATGCATTTTTGCTCAATTTCTTAGGAACATATAATAATGACTTTGAAGTAGAAACAATTTTTGGTGTAGCTAGAACCTTTTGAGATAAAACATTTTGAACAGGTGTTTTGGATTTCACAAAAGTAGTTGCTGAAATTCCATTAATAAATGAAGTTTTAAAACCAATTCCAGCATTGTTTTTTGAAATTCGTTGTTCTTTTAAAATTAACTCAAGCTTATTTGAAGATAAAGTGAGTTTTTCAACTAAAGGCTTGAGTTTTGTAGCCTCCTTTTTCAATTCATTATTTTCAGCAAGTAAATCACAGTTTTTCTTTTCACATAAGAGATTTTCATTTTTCAGCTTTTCAAATTTTTTAGAATAGTCATGCAATTCTTTTTGTAATAAAAGATTCTTTTATGAAATTTCATCCTTTTGTTTGAGTAAGGAATCATTCATATTTTTCAATGATTTTATCTTTACTCCAACTTTCTTAAATTCAGATAGTAAATCATGAAAAACATAATTTAATTCATCAAAGGTGAATTCAGTGCATTTGTTAGGAGATGTTACCTCATCTTTGAGACCCATTAAGCACAAATTTGCAGTCTTGGTGGTCTCTTCTTCTTCAGATGAAGATGATTCTTCACTGTCGGACCATGTGTCAACCATCGCTTTCTTTTTCTTTTTGTCTAACGGATTTCTTTAATATAGGACAGTCTGGACGTATGTTCCCCGGCTTTTTGCATTCATAGCATGTGGGGACTACCTCTTTATCTTTATCTCTATCATTTTCTTTTTCCTTTCCATAATCTTTCTTATGAAATTTCCAGTTGTATCTTCCTTTCTTTCTTTTCATAAATTTTTTGAATCTCCTCACAATCATAGCAATGTCATCATCTTCTAGGTCATCATTGGAGGAGGTGCTTTTTTCTTCAGATTCTTCATCATCTCTCATTGATTCGGAAGCAGCTTTGAAGGCTATTGTCTTCTTTTTGTTTTGTTCATCTTCTGTTCTGTGCTGCATTATCAGCTCGTGGGTGATGAGCGATCCTAGTAGTTCATCTAATATAAGTGTGTTGAGATCTTTGGCTTCCTTGATTGCAGTCACTTTGGGATCCCACTTGTCAGGTAAAGAATGAAGTATCTTCTGAACTAGATCTGCATTTGAGTATACCCTGCCAAGACTCTTCAAACCATTAATAATATTTGTAAATCTAGAGAACATGGCAAAAATTATTTCAGAAGGTTCCATTTTAAATAATTCATAATTATGAACTAAAAGATTTATCTTTGAGATTTTTACTTGGGAAGTTCCTTCATGGGTCACTTCAAGTTTATCCCAGATTTTCATTGCTAAAGAGCAAGTGGAAATTCAGTTGAACTCGTTAGTATCCAAAGCATAATATAATAAATTTATTGCTTTGGCATTCAATTCCTCCATCTTCATGTCATAATCATCCCAGTCCTCTTCAGGTTTAGGGATGTCCATGCCATTAACTTTAATTATGGGAATGTGTGGCCCATTCAAGATGACCTTCCATAATTGAAAATCTACAGCTTGTATGTAAATTTTCATTCGTGCTTTCCAATATGAATAATTAGTGCCTGTGAATAGTGAAGGTCTATTTGTTGACTGGCCTTCGGCCAAGGATGTACTCATGGGATGAGCCATCAATCCTTACTCAAGTAATCAGAAACACTACTCTAATACCAGCTGTTGCCCAGGTGGCTTTTTCCAAAAGGGGGGTGAATTGGAAATTACAAAATTTTTGTAAGTATGTGCACAAGTAATTCCTTTTAGTAGTTAGGTGCTGTGTTAGTCAGAGAATAAATGCAGAAGCAAAAAGGTAAATCAAGCACAATGCAAACAAGGCAGGTTTATAGTGGTTCGGAGCAACACAGCTCTTACGTCCACTACCCAAGTTCACCACTCGGGATTTCCACTATATCCCCCAAACCAGAATATAGTCAGATTATTTTACACCCTCACAATCCCAACCTCTATACTTTGGTTTTTGAACCAGGCTCACCAAAGAAACCCATACTAGGTTTTTACAGGCTTACCTAGAACCTCTACACTTTGGTTTTTAAAAGGCTCACCAAAGAAACCTATTTGGTTTTTATAACCGGGCTCACCAATAACCCAAATAGTCTAAAAACATAATAAAGAAGCAACAAAAATGACAAACTCTATTATCTGGTGGTTGCCAATATAGCTCGAGTGAAGCTTAATTGAATGCTCTTCAATGCACTTCAATGGCTTCCTTCCTTTCTTCAAAAGGTGCTTCAAGCTTCTGGTAAGAGTTGGTGAAGGCTTGAAGGCTGACTTCAAAGCTCAAGTGCTCTCTCTCTTCTAACTTCAATAAGTGTTCAATAAATATCCATGAACTCATTAGTCTCTCCAAGGATGTTCTCATACCTCATTTAAAGAGACTTCAACTACCTTCCCTTGATTTTGAGAGTTGTAGATCGTTGGGAGGTGACAGGTTACCGTTGGAGCACTTTTGGAATTCAAAAACTGAAAACTGAAACTAGCCATTGGAGGTGACCCCATCATTCCAGTCGGCTCGGACAATCTTCGAGTCGACTCGTATCAGTTCGGGTCAGTTGGGTTGAACACCAGTCGGCTGGGTTCCATAGTTGAGAAAATGGGTCACTCTGGATGAGTTGGCTAGACTGAATTCCAGTCAGCTTGGATCTCAGAGGTTCTCAAAGCAATCTCAACCAAGTTTTGGATGTGTCGGCTGGGCTGAATTCCAGTCAGCTCGGATCCCTGGAAATCTTAGAATGTTCTCAACCATGTTATGGACGAGTCGGCTGGGCCTAGGTGCCAGTCGGTTGGATCTGTGTGCCAGAGAACTTCTTTCCTGTGCCAGTGCCTGAGTCGGCTGGTTCCTCCATCCAGTTGGGTCAAAATTTGTTCTTCAGCCAGATCAAATTCAATCTTTCAAAACTTGTTGTGCCAAGCTTTGAAGACACCTTCAAGGTCTTCTTACAATAAAATCAAGAAAAATTGAAGCTTGAAAACTACTAGAAGTAACCCTTTATCTTGATTTAAGTAGGAAATTTTTGTAGGGTTCTTCGTTACAATATTCTAAACACTTTACAACTCAACACAATGCAATAAAGATTGTAGGGTTTAGAAAGTGTGTCAATGTAGTTGTCCTACAAATACTTGTCAATCATTTGAAGTGTTGTTAGATAACCAAATGTATGCTCCAATCTTTTTTTATCATCAAAATCACTTTAGGGGTCAACAGATTTCTACCTTGGGCCCATCTTCACCATACTCCACTACTAAACTTGACTCATAGATGTTTTCTTTGGATTGTTTAATGGGCTCAGGAGTTTCTTTCCGTAGACTTTCAATGGGTTCAACCTTCTCATACTTAAAGTCTTCAATGGGCTCAGGGGTTTTCTCATTTAAATTCTTAGAATGTTCAACCTTTTCTCCCTGAAATTCTTTAAAGGGTTCTTCCTCAGTAATCTCTTTTCCTAATTTCTTAGACTTATCAGGTTGACTCCAGGTTTCTTTTCCATAAGGCTACTCGATCCTCTTTGAACCTGGTCCTTAGGCTGAATTTGATTGATTGTAAATTTCTTCCTATCATGGTTAAAGGTACAGGTATTGGTGGTGTGGACACCAGAAGCCGAAAGAATTTGTGAGGCTATTAAAAGCCTTGGACGCCCATTGTAAAAGAGATTGATTTTGGAAATGAATGAAGTTTGAAATGAAGTTGTATTGAGTTTTATGTGTGAAATTTTTCCTATCTTCTTCTTCCACGCCCAAAGCCACTCTCTTCCCAAGCAATTCATCATCCAAGCTCAAGGCAAAGGCATTGGAGTCGGCCAGATCTTCTCAACCATCTTTTCTTTGTTCACAAGTTCTCCCATCCCTTCTTTATGTTTTCATCCTTCAACCTTAACTTTGATCTTCATTGCAAGGTCCTTCGAAGTCCTTGAGTTGTGAACAGGGTTCCCCTTGACAATGAACCAACAAGCTGAAGCCCAAGTCCAGGGTTCTGATCACTGTTATCCAAGTTCTCCAGTCCAGAGCATCAGTAGTTTCAAGTTTTGAATCATAGAAAGGTTGGAAAACTCATCAAGGTAAGTCCTCAATCATTAGCCCCAATTATCTAGATCTTCTTCCTTCTTAGTTTTAGAGTTGTGTCTAATCATGTAATAGTCCCTTTTCATATAATCTTTAAATCTTATTAAGATGAGTACAATGCTAAGTATAATTAGGTTTCATTGCTCTACAAATCCCATATTCAAAACATTAATCATATGCGTGCCGCATCAATTGGTCCGACCATAAAGGGTGGCATCGTGATCATAAAGCCAAGGTCAACCTAAGATAATGCTACTGATGCCCTTGGGAAGGACATCACACGAAATCATCTCTTCATATGATTATAATTTGATCATGACTTGGCATCTGGACTTTATGGGTATGGAAGTTGAATCTATCCATGAGACCATATAAGGGTTGGGTGAGGAACTAGGATCAATCCTAGGGATTTGACAGTACCTAAAGAGATGGCATTGACACAGCTCCCACTATCAACTAAGATCTTTCACACCTTATCTCCTAGTTTGACAAAGGTTTGTTAGATGTTAGTCCTATGCTAATCTCTTGCTCTATGTTTTGGGTAAGGATGCATCTGACTACTCCTAAAAGGTCTTCAATTTCAAATAGTTCTTCCTCTCCCTCATATTCTTCTAACAATTGATCTTCTACCAAACTTGGTGCGGGAGGTGACACAGACTCAAATTCAGTGGAAGGCTCCCGGGTTCTCTCCAGAGTTTCTAGCCTAGTTTCAATTCTGATTTCAAACTCATCAAACCTTTTGTTCAACTTAGCTAGATGTTCAGTGATGACCTTTAATTGATCCTCGCGATTGTTCTCCATGGGTTAACATGATTGGGAATGATGGGGGTGACAGGGGACTCCTGACCTAGTCGACATGCAACACAAAATGAAAGGTGCTACAAGTTTGCTAGACCTAGGAGTTCAATCATAATGATTCCACGTAGAAGACACATAGCACAATCAACTAGCCCTTTCACCGGCCAGGTAAGAGGTGGGAGTCTTAGAGGACCCCTTGCTTTTGTAAGGACCAAATTAAGGAACCACAACACCGCTTAGATCGTTTGATGCTAGACCTCTTGCCTTAGACACCGGCTTCCCGGTACCAATTGAATAGTTGTATGCAACCAACTTCCCCAAAATGGTCAAACCCAACTCGTTGATGTCCCTAATCTATTAGGTTGCTACTAGATTTTAGATTAGGTCTTAGATCGAAATGCAAGGTTGGTTATTTTTGGGCTGAGAAACGGTAATGACTTCCTTCCCTTTTCTTTGGATATTGATGCCCTTAAGTTATTTATGAGAATGATGGCATACACATGATCTAATGGAATATAACTAAACTTTGTTTTTGGATTTTCTATGTATGATAGCAGAAATAAGATGCTGGAAATAACAAGATATGATCCTGATGTGAGACAACTCTAAGATTGCTAAACATATAAGAAAAATAGTAAAATAATTTTTTTGTGATTTTTATAATTTATGTTGGTAGGCTAAATTTTCAAATAAATGTAAGAACTAGCAAGAGGAATAGCAATGCATAGAATCATCATAATCACAAAGAACTCATGCAAGATAATAAGTTGCTAGGACCCGAGAGTTGAGAAACTATCGGTATAGGATAGCTTATCTTCATCAAATCAAAAATTAAAAGAAGGAAAATGTTTCTTACCAGTCAGAGATTAAAAACTTTGCAGTAGAAAGGATCACCCACACTCTGATTAGAGCCTAGATGAAGAAGCTTCAGTTTCTTGAATTAGATGGCTGATCTGGACCCGATCTGAAAGCAAGGGAAGCATCCTTTGGGGAGGTGAAACACCTTAGGGATCCTGCAAGCATCAGGGTCAATCAAAATAGCAAATAGAAAAAGAAAAGGAACTAGGGTTTTGAAGGAATCGGGATTAGAGTTAAGAGATGGTAGATAGGGAGGATGAAGCTCATTGTCTTGGATGGCAGCTAGGGCTTCCTTTGCTTGGGCATGGATGATCTTCAAGGATGCAAAAGAATGCTAGGGCAGTAGGGATTCTGCCGAGGTATAGAAGGAGAGCACTCAAAGTAAAGAATCAAAACAAAGACCCCAATCACAAGGCAATAACATAAAATTTCAGCAAGTTATATTCAAAAGAAAGAGATGATTACAAGAGGGGAAGGTGTGGGGTATTTATAGAGTTCCCATGCCCTCTCTAACCATGGTTACACTTAGGTTACAAGTCCTTTTCCTAGTTAGACTATAAGTCCTTTCTTAGCTAGGTTAGAATTACAAGGTTTAAAAGGATTATGAATCCCAACTAGGTTAGAATTTGACCTAGTCTTCTCTTGTTTCCTCTCCCCACTTGGCTTTGGACCAAGTCAACATGTGAGGATGCCTAAGCCATCTTGGAATGGCATGTAGGGCTTCATGGGCAGCAATTGGGCTGGCCAAGGGGTGCTTGGGTGCTTGGGCTTTGGGCCCTGGAAGCTAGGGTGGCCTGGTAGCCTGGTAGTAGAAATATTCTCTAGTATCTTGCTTCTTAAATGCTTGGGCTTGGTGCCTGGGTTTGATTTCCTTGGGTTGGGATGCAGGTGGACCTCTGGAATCATGGATGCCCTAGTTTAGGAATATGCTCTGGCATCTGGGGAGAAATTTAGGCATCTGGAGGGCATCTGGAAGGAATTAGGGTCTCCTGAAGGCATCATGGATCCTATGGTGTCACACAAAATCCAATAATCTGATGTAGTAGCCTCTGACTCCTGGATGAAGCCTGGTGGAAGTCCAAAATAGGGTAACATCCTATCTTGTATAAAAATTAGACTCATACTAGACTTATACTGATGTACAAAACTCAATGTACTGGACTAGGTTGAGGGTTGAGATAAATCAACTATCCTCAACTTATTACAGGACTCAATCTTAATTGATTACAAAATTTTCAAAACTTTGTCACATGACTAAGTAAACAAGATAGGGCCTAGTAATCTATGTCTAATCCTGGTGCTCCCACCAATTCTCCCAGGGTGGGAGGAACTTGACTACGTCAAGTATGGGATAACTTGGCTCTCATAATGCTCGAGTAGGTCTAGGTTGTGGCACTACAGACCCTTACGGGTGATCCACAAGATCTCAGAATTTGGCCGACCTTGCCACCGAACTAAGTATCGCTGACAGCCTCTATCCTGGGTACCGATAGCTTGATCATCCAAAGCTCTTTCAATCTTTTCCTCACTTATAGGCCAATTTGTATATGGACACTTTGCGATGGGTTCTCTCTCAAAGGGAGGGGTAGGCTCAAGGTGCTCGCTAGGTATCACTGTTGGCTCCCTAGACTCTATAAGATCCGAGATGATGAAGATGGAACAAATACCTAAATCAGGTAGTATCTATTGCACATAGGCATTGGGTCTATTACTCTTCATTATTTTGAATGGGCCAGCTTCGCAAGCAGAAAATTCCTTTGCAATTATAAAATCCTCTACAAAAAATTCTTTATCTTTTCTTTGGAAATTAGCCAAGTTGTTGTTGTTTAGTTCACTACTTAGGTTCAACTCTTGACTAATTTCATGATGCATATGCTATGTAGAGGCTAGTGCATATGCGGACAGGTAGTTGGGTCAGTAAATTTATTGGATTCCAGACTAACACCTAATAGACTCGACTAGACTTTCCTATCAAAGGAAATTTATTGGACTCTATGGGACAAAACCTAATAGACTATAGACTTTCTACATTTGACCCTAGCATGGCATGCACATGAAAATTTACTATGGACTCCTAGCAAATGCCAAAGGGTATGCAAGAAGTAAGATGCAAACCTAATATGCACATGCATGTATGCGGTATACTGACTTCTATAAAATGTAATCTTCTAATGAAAAAATTAGGAGAAGTTTTAGAAAAAAGTAGAAAATAAGAGGTGGATTCAGAGTTAGTCTGATTGGGTGGAAAGTAAAAAAATGGTTCGAGGTTAATCAGATAAACTAAGAGACAAGAAAGTGTTTCAGGGATGAGTCCTATACTAATCAGATTTACCTTTCGGATTTGAGGCATATCTAAAGTGTCTGCATAATGGAAGAAGGGGTCATTGATTTCAGGAAAAAGATCAAGTGGTGTCAAAGAGGTGACTTCATCATGAGAGTACAGATTTAAAGAGGTCAAGTTCTTAATAAACTCTTCTAGCTCATAAATCAAAGGACTGGGCTCTCTAATTAGGTTTTCTTCCAGTGGCTCCTTATGGAAGATGCTAATTGTAGGTTTGGATTATTCATGGTCTTTTTCCTTTAAGGGTTCTTCCACTACAGGTTGGGTGTGGTTAAAGTCAGCTAACTCTAGGATGGCTTCTACCTAGGTTTCTACTGGATCAACTAGCACTTGATTGATTTCTATCTGGGTTTGGTCATAATTAACTAATCCTGGGTCTTCTATTGGGTACTCTTCTAGATCTTTAATATGCTAATTATCTTCATACTCCTTTACCAGACTTGGGTCAGCCTCATATATTTCTTCTTCTAAGTCATCCTGGTGAACCAATGTGGTGGTAAGGGGGGTTTGGCTAATAGAAAATTGACTAAGGTCTGGGGTAACAAGGGTGGGTAAACTAAGGGTTATGGGTTCATAGGTTATGGGTTTAAATCTTAGGGTATCAAACCTATAGTGTTCAGGTTGACTGAGGGAAAGTGGGTTACTATTAGGTTCATATCTAGGGACTATGGGTTCCTGGGGTCTATAGGGCAAGGGTTCAACTCTATGGGTCTTTCCTAGGATTCCTAATTGGTCTCTTACTTGGTCAAAACTATTAATTGCTTTATTACTTGATTGGATCAGTTGGTTAAGCTTAGTATTGGATTGGTCAAACCTATGATCTATTTGGGCAAGTTGGGCTTGGGTTTGGGTATTGGCTTGGTTCATTTGGGTAAGTTGATTTTGGGTCTGGATATTGGATTGGGTTAGTTTGGCAAACTAGGTTTGGGATTGGGTAGTTAATTGGGCAAGCTGGTTCAGGATGGCCTCCAAATTGGGATTCATGGCTGAATCGGTTTGGGTTTTAGGCTTCTGGTATTGGGTTCCTAATCTAGTGGTCATACTAACAAACAATCAATCAAAATGAAATGGTGTAGCCAAGCATGCAAAATAGGTTAACTTAATCTAGGGTTTCCTAAACCTAGAGTCAAAACTGAATGGGTCAGCTCAACTTACACTTAACCCAGTAGCTAATCCTTCCACTACCTAGGTAGGGGATGGGGTGGTGGGAGGCTCCCCCTACTTGTCACAGGGTCCTAATTAAAAACCACCAGTCCACTTAGGTCGTTTGACTCTGGACCCCCAGCCTTAGACACCTGTTTTCAGAAATAGCCATAAGATTAAATGCACTAGTTGGCCCACACAGCTCAGACCCGACCTGTGAGTGTCACCTAGCCCTCTAGGGCAAATTGAGTCTAATTAATTTTAATTAAGGCTCAGGTGTTAATGTTGGGTGGTTGTTTTGGGCCCAAGACAGGTAATAACCTCCTACCCTGATGTTATATTGATTGCCCTTAATATTAGATTAGAAGATGATGAACATTCAATGGTCCTGATGCAATCTAAAACAATCAGAAAAATAAAAACATTTTATGTATATTCTATGAAATGATAAATTAGGTTTAATTTGATTAGATTAGCAATCAAATTAGGCTTGGGATTGGGGTGTATGGAATTTGATTAGGTTAGGTTGAGTTAAGTATGCAGAAATAGCAGAAATCAGAAAAATAGGATTTCATATGATACAGAATTTGGCACAGATATTTATGCAGAAAAAATCTAAAAAAAATATGGAATAGATGACGGAGGGTGATGATGATACCAACCAAATTTCATGTAGAACAAATATCAAATGATGATTCAAATCCTAGGGATTTTGGACTACTATAGAAATTTTCAGGATTTTGTTAGGGTTTTTAATATGACAAGATTTAATGACCTAGGGTTTCTATAAAATTAATTAAAGATTTTGATAAAATGGAAGAGACGATATAGAACAATTCATGCAAATTTCACAAAAAATAAAATTCCTATATGGTTGAAATTAGATGCAAATTAGATACCTAATGAAGTGGACAGGATGCAGACATTAGGGTTTGTGAATGCAAAGTAGATAAAACTATCCTAAACCTGCTCTGATACCAAACCAATGAGGGACAACTCTAAGATTGCTAAACACGTAGGAAAAATAGTAAAATAATTTTTTTTGTGATTTTTATAATTTATGTTTGTAGGCTAAATTTCTAAATAAAAGTAAGAACTAGCAAAAGGAATAGCAATGCATAAAATCATCACGATCGCAAAGAACTCATGCAAGATAATAAGTAGCCAAGACCTAAGAGTTGAGAAACTCCTGGTTTATGATAGTTTATCTTTATCAAATCAGAAATTAAAAGAAGGGAATATTTCTTACCAGTCAGAGATTGAAAACTTTGCAGTAGAAAGGATCACTCACACTCTGATTGGAGCCTCGATGAAGAGGCTTCAGTTCCTTGAATCAGATGGCTAATCTGGACTCGGTCTGAAGGCAAAGGAAGCCTCCTCTAGGGAGGTGAAATACCTCAGGGATCCTGCAAGCGTCAGGATCAATCAAAATAGAAAATAAAAAGAAGAAAAGAAACTAGGGTTTTGAAGGAATCGGGATTAGTGTTAAGAGATGGCAACCAGGGAGGAACAAGGTACTTGTCTCGGATGGCAGCTAGGGCTTCCTTTGCTTGGGAGTGGCTGATCTTCAAGGATGCAAAAGGATGCTAGGGCAGCAGGGATTCGGTTGGGGTACACAAGGAGAGCACTCAAAGTAAAGAACCAAAACAAAGACACTAATCACATGGCAATAACACAAAATTTTAGCAAGTTGTATTCATAAGAAAGAGAAGATTACAAGAGGGGGAGGGGTGGGTTATTTATAGAGTTCCCATGCCCTCTCTAACCATGGTCACACTTAGGTTACAAGTCCACTTCCTAGTTAGAATATAAGTCCTTTCCTAGCTAGGTTAGAATTACAAGGTTTAAAAGGATTAGGAATGCCAACTAGGTTAGAATTTGACCTAGTCTTCTCTTCTTTCCTCTCCCCACTTGGCTTTGGACCAAGTCAACAAGTGAGGACACCTAAGCCCTCTTGGAATGGCGTGTTGGGCTTCATGGGCAGCAAGTGGGCCAGATAAGGGGGGCTTGGGTGCTTGGGCTTTGGGTCCTAAAAGTTCGGGTGGCCTGGTGATGCGGGATGACTCTAAGAATGCTAAATATGTAGGAAAATTAGTAAACTATTTTTTTTGTAATTTTTAGAATTATGTTTGTAGGCTAACTTTTCAAAAGTAAAGTAAAGACTAGCACGTAATTAGCAATTCTAAGAATCATCATGTCGCAGGCTGAATCATGCAAGATAAGTAAAAAACAAGACCCGAAAATTAGGAAATTCATATTTTAGAATAGTTAATCTTCAATAAATTAGAAATTAAGAGAATAGATGGTTTCTTACCAATCAGAGATTATAAATTCAATAACTGAAGGGATCACTCACTCTCCGATCGGAGCCTGGAAAAAGAAGCCTTAGTTCCTTGAATCAGATGGCTGATCTGGATGGTTCTGGAAGCAAAGAAGGCCTCCTCTATGGAGGTGAAGCACCTCGGGGATCCTGCAAGCATCAAGGTCAATCAAAATAATAAATAAAAAAATAGAAAAGGAACTAGGGTTTTGTATTGAAAGAACTAGGTTTAGGTGTGGATGTCCCGGGGAAGATGCAGTTGCTTGATTGGGGCAGCATCTAGGGTGTCTTCCTCTGGGCATGGCTGATCTGAAAAGATGTAGATGGAAGCTAGGGCCGCAGGGTTTCAATCCAGGAATACAAGGAGGGCTCGCAAGAACAAGAGAACCAACACTAGAATACCAAACACAAGGCAATATCACAAAATTTTAGCAAGTTGTATTCATAAGAAAGAGATGATTACAAGAGGTGGTGGGGTGGGGTATTTATAGAGCTCTCATGTCCTCTAACTAGAGTTACACACTTGGGTTACAAGTCCTCTCCTAGCTAGGTTAAAAAAATAAATCTTAAAATAATTAGGAGCATAAATCCCAACTAGGTTAGTATTTGACCTAGTCTTCTCCTTCTTCCTTCATGCTTTGACTATTCCACTCAAGGACACCTCTTGGAATTGGTCAACACATCAAGGATGCCTAGGAGGGCGTGTTGGGCTTCTAGGGGCAGCAAGGGGCTGGCCCAAAGGGGCTTGGGTGCATGGGCTTGGGCCTTTGGAAGCTATGGTGGTCTGGTATCCTAGTAGCAAGAATATTCCATGGAATCTTGCTTCTTTATGGCTTGGGCTTGGTGCTTGGGCTTGATTTCCTTGGGCTAGGATGCAGGTGGATCTCTGGAATCATGGATGCCCTGGTTTAGGAATATGCTCTGGCATCTGGGGAGAAATTTGGGCATCTAGAGGATATCTTAAAAGAATCTTGGTTTCTGGAAGCATCTTGATCTAGGTTGTCACACAAAATTCAATGGATTGATGTAGTGGCCTCTGACTCCTGGATGTGGCCTGGTGGAACTCCAAAATATAGTAACCTCCTCTCCTGTATAAAAACTGGGCTAATACTAGACTCATAACTGATGTACAGGACTTAAAATACTGACTAGGTTGAGGGTTGAGACAAATCAACTAATCTAAACTTATTGCAAGACTCAATCTTAATTAATTACAAAATTTTCAAAACTTTGACAAATGACTAATTAAACCATATGGGATCCAGTGATCTGTGTTTGATCCTGGTGTCCCCACCAATTCCCCCGGGGCTGGAGGAACTTGACCCCGTTGAGTATGGTCAATTAGGCTCAAGGAGGGTCTAGGTTGAGGCACTGTAGATTTGCACCAGCATTCCATAAGTCCTCAGATTCTGGCTGACCATGCCACCGAACCAAGTACCACTAACATTCTCTATCCTGGGTACCAATAGCTTGATCGTCTAGAGTTCTCTCAATCTTTACCTCACCAAAAAACTAAATTATATGTGGTTGCTATGGGGTGGGTTCGCTCATAAAAAAAAAGGGAGTGGCTCTAGGGGCTCATTGGGTATCTCTGCTAGCTATCTAAACTTTACAAAGTATGAGATGATGAAAGTGGAGCTAATACCTAAATCAGGTGAGATCTCAGGCACATAGGCATTGGGTCCATTACTCATTATTTTGGATGAGCCAACTTTGCTAGCAGAAAATTCCTTTATCATTGCATATTCCTCTGCATAAAATTCTTTATATTTTTTTTGGAAATTAGTCAAGTTGTTATTTAGTTTATTAATCATGTTCAACTTTTGACTAATTTGAAGATGCAAATGCTATGCAAAGGATAGTGCATGTGTGGACAGATGAATCAGGGTTGCAAGTTTTTTGGATGCAAAACTATCACCTAAAAGACTCGACTAGGCTTTCCTATTGAAGGAAATTTTATTGGACTCTTAAGGACAAAGCCTAACATACAAAGCCTTTATTATAATAATGTCAATTCATTGATTTTGGGATCGAAATACAATATTTCAATTGGCTTTCAGGGCACAATCTTTCAATCTCCCACTTGCACTAAAGCCAATCGCCTTTAATTCTTAACCCCATACAATCATGATGGCGATCAAACTCTCGCTGTGATAGAGCCTTAGTGAACGAGTCTGCTATGTTGTTCTTCGTTTCTACCCTTTTAATGAAGACTTCTTATCTTTCGACAATCTCTCGAACGAGATGGAAGCATCTCAGAATGTGCTTTGATTTGTGATGAGCTCTTGGTTCCTTTGCTTGCACAACAACCCCCGTATTATCACAGTAAAGTGATACTGGACCTTCAATCTCAGGAACTACGCCCAACTCTGATGTAAACTTCTTCATCCAGACTGCTTCCTTGGCAGCTTCACTAACAGCAATGTACTCTGCCTCAGTTGTTAAGTCAGCTACAGTTTGCTGTTTAGAACTCTTCCAGCTTACAGCTCCTCCATTTAGGGTAAAAACATACCTAGATATAGATTTGCTGTCATCTGGATCTGATTGAAAACTAGAATCTGAATAAGCTTCTAGCTTAAGATCAGATCCTCTATATATTAGAAAAATATCCTTAGTTCTTCTCAAGTACTTAAGAATATTTTTCATAGCCTTCCTATGATCCTCTCCTGGATCAGCCTGAAACCTGCTGGCTATACCTAAAGCACATGCCACATCAGGCCTAGTACATAACATAGCATACATAATAGACCCTACTGTCGAAGCATAAGGTATAGAATACATTTTATTTCTTTCTTCAGGTGTCTTAGGAGACATCGTTTTAGAAAGATGTATGCCATGACCAATAGGTAAGTAACCTCTTTTACTTTCCTCCATGCTAAATCTTTTTAGCACTTGGTCAATGTACCTAGACTGGGATAAACCTACCATCCTCCTAGATCTATCTCTATAGATCTTGATGCCTAGTATATAAGATGCTTCTCCCAAGTCTTTCATGGAAAACTGTTTAGATAACCATACCTTGACTGATTGTAACATTGAGATATCATTCCCAATGAGGAGTATGTCATCTACATACAGAACCAAGAAAACTATGGCACTCCCACTAGTCTTCTTGTACACACAAGGTTCATCCTCATTTTTGATAAAGTTAAATTCTTTGACTATCTTATAAAATATGATGTTCCAACTCCTAGATGCTTGCTTTAATCCATAAATAGATTTCTTCAGCCTACATACCTGATTAGGTTTAGTCTCCAAGACAAAACCTTCTGGCTGTGACATATAAACCTCTTCCTTAAGGAAACCATTGAGGAATGCGATTTTCACATCAATCTGCTAGATTTCATAATCATGATATGCTGCTATAGCAAGCATGATCCGAATAGATTTGAGCATGGCAACAGGAGAAAATGTTTCATCATAATCTATTCCCTATTTTTGTCGGAAACACTTAGCCACTAATCTGGCTTTATAAGTTTCAACTTAGTCATCTGCCCCAATCTTTTTCTTATAAACCCATTTGCATCCAATAGGGTTAACACCCTCTGGTGCATCAACCAAAGTCCAGACTTGGTTGACATACATGAAGTCCATTTCGGATCTCATGGCTTCTAGCCATCTGTTTGAGTCACTACTCATGACAGCATCCGTATATGTTAGAGGCTCATCATTATCAATGATTCGGGCTTTATTATTTTCAATAATGAACCTATACCTCTCAGGTGCATGTCGCACCCTATCAGACCTACGGATAGGAGTGGTGTGTTCAGGTTCTATACTAACTGTGTTATGATTTGGTTGAGATGTATCTACTTGTTGAGCTTCTTCAAGTTCAATATTTCTCCCACTGCCCTTTTGTAGGATGAACTCTTTCTCCATAAAAATGGCATGCCTACTGACTAAAACCTTTTGTTCAGTAGGGTGGTAGAACAGATATCCTATACTATCTTTAGGATATCCAACAAATTGACACTTTTATGCTCTAACATCAAGCTTATGTCCAAAATTTCTTTTGACATAGGCTGGACATCCCCATATCTTAAGATACTAAAGATTGGGTTTCTTACCCCTCCATAACTCATATGGAGTGCTAGATACAGATTTGGATGGTACTCTATTTAAAATATTAGCTGCTGTTTCCAAGGCATATCCCCAGAAAGAAACAGGTAAGTCTGTGAAGCACATCATGGACCGTACCATATCTAATAAAGTACGATTTCTTCTTTCAGCAACACCATTTAATTGTGGCATGTAAGGAGGAGTCCATTCAGAGATGATTCCCTTTTCTTTAAGGTGAACAAGAAACTCGGTGGATAAGTATTCACCTCCTCTATCTGATCGAAGGATCTTAATACTTTTGCCCATTTGTTTCTCTACCATACTTTGATACTCTAAAAATTTTTCAAAAGCTTCGGACTTATGTTTCATTAGATACACAAATCCGTACCTTGAAAAATCATCAGTGAATGTGATGAAATATGAGTATCGACCCTTGGCCTGAGTTGTCATAGGTCCACATACATCAGTGTGTATGAGTCCTAATAACTCAGTTGTCCTTTCATTATGTCCACCAAATGGAGTCTTGGTCATTTTACCCATGAGACATGATTCACAAGTTCCTAATGATTCATAGTCATAAGGATTAAGGAATTTTTCCTTGTATAACTTGTTAATCCTTTGCTCACTAATATGTCTAAGACGATAGTGCCAAAGTAAAGTATTGTTTACTTCATCTCTTTTTCTTTTATTACTAACATGTAGTATATTGTCATCAGAAGATAGAGTTAAGAGATCATTGCAAAATATACCATTAAATATTATTTCATTAGAAAAACTGATTGAGCAGCCACTGCTCATTACATTCATAATATATTCTTGTTTAAGTAACAAAGGTACAGATATGATGTTTCTAATGATTCTAGGCATAAAATAATAATTTTTTAACTCTAAAATCTTCCCATAAGGCAGCTTTAATATATAAGTCCCTACAGCTTCTGCTTGGATGGAATCTCCTCCAGCACCGTAGAGCTCGAAGTCGCCTTCCTTCAAAACTCTAATGTTCTGTAGTCCCTGCAATGATTTGCAGATATGATGACCACTAGCAGTATCCAATATCCAAGAGTTTGAATTAGAGGAGTCTAATGACAAAATTGCATGTATCTCAAACATACCTTTTGGTGCATCACTAGCACCAGGCTTCACACTTGCAAGGTAAACCTTGCAGTTTCTTTTCCAGTGACTCGGCTTGCCACAATGAAAGCAGGTCATTTATCCGGAGGCCTTCTTTCCTTTCTTTTTCTTGATGCCCCCTTTTGGGTTCAACCTCCTCTTGGAACCCTTTTTGCCTATTTTCTTCTTGTTTACACCATCCACAAGAAAAGTGGAGCCTTATTTTTCTTTAAATGGCTCTCTGCTGTTTTTAACATATTCAACAGCTCAGGCAAGGAGGTGTTAAATTTGTTCATATGATAATTAAGAACAAACTATGAAAATGACTCTAGGAGTGACTGCAGGATTAAATCCTGATTCAACTCCCCATCCATAACAAAACCCAATTGACTCAATCGGGTGATTAGGTCAATAACCTTTAATACATTGTCTTGTACGGATGTACCTTCTGTCATCCTTGCACGGAATAACTGCTTCGATATTTCATCTCTTGCAGTTCGACTATGTTCTCCATAAAGTTCTTTTAGATTGAGCAATATGGAGTTTGTGTCCATGCTTTTATGTTGCCTCTGTAACTCATTGGTCATAGAGGCAAGCATTATACACTTGACAGTAAGTGAGTCATTTTGCCACAAGTTATATGTGGTCTTATCCTCTTGTGAGGCATCTTCTTCTAATGGTTCCAAGGTTGGGGTATCAAGAATATAAGAAATTCGTTCTTGGCTGAGTACTATCTTTAGGTTTCTCAACCAATCAACATAGTTTGGTCCAGTCAATTTATTTGCATCAAGAATGCTACGGAGTGAGAGTGAAGAGACCATTTAATCTATAATAATAAAGAACATTACATAAGCAAACAATCAATGTTGACAAAACATAATTAAATTTGGACTTTAACTTAATTATGTCTCCCATTATTTTATCGAGCATCATAACCCTCCATATGATGATCGAGAAAACCCTAATTGGTTCTCTTAGTGGGGTTGAGATATTTATTCCTTACAAAAGAACTTGTGTGTACACAACAAATCTTATATAAGTTCAAAGGTAGGAAAACTCTTTCTAACTGTAACTCATACAATTCATAACTTATCTTGGCCTCTAAAATATTAATAGCCTTGTGTGTACACAACAAACTATAATATTTTAGTTAAGTTAGACCCTTCATTGCTATATAGTCATGATATTATTTATAATATCCTTGTGTGTACACAACAAAGTATTATATTAAATCATGCCATAAACATCAAATGTACCAAGCCAAAATTATGTTAGTCACCATAAAAGGCCTTGTGTGTACACAACAAACCTAATATGGATCATAACATAATAATGACTTGGCATGAAGGAAGGCCACATGTAGTGAATATTACACTAAGCATTTCAATCAATAATTAAGTTAATCTTATCGGCCAGGTAAGTGGGAGAGTGGTGGGAGTCCCCCCGTTGCTTTCCTTAGACACCAATAAGAATTGGCCAGGTCAGTCAACGGAACCAATTAAAAACCACGTCCTCTTTACCGATCATGAACCACTTTTCCTAGACACCGAATGATAAACTAATCATATTGATTATTTTTCTTTTGGTATATGACACTACAACTTAATATGTTTTTAAAGAGGGCTTTATTAAAACAAAGCACATTCTTTATATAACCTAGCAAATATGTGCCATAGTGTGCCATCATACTAGGAAAACCATTTACCACATAATGGATCCACCATTATGCCAGGGCAACCTTATTTCAGTATGATGACTAGAAGGCTAAACTTAAGGTTTAAGTGAAAACCTTAATTAGTGGCATATGTCAAACATATGTGCAAAATTAACATAAATATGTGATTAGTGTGTCATCATACTAGGACAACCATTTACCACATAATGGATCCACCATTATGCCAGAGCAACCTTATTTCAGTATGATGACTAGATGTCTAAACATATCTCTACAACAATTAGGGTTTGAGTGAAAACCCTAATTGGTGACATTATATCAAACATATACAATATCATATGTTAATTATATATGTATGCATCTAAAAATCAGTATATATATTTTAATATTAATAAGGAGGCTCTGATACCACTGTAGGGTTCGATGGCAAGGCGGAAACATAGATTTCAAATTTTTAATGAAATCTTCACCAAACCCTTAACCCAAGATCTCCTTAAAAGAATTAAAACATATAACATGTATATATAAGATTTAAAGTCAAATTAAAATACTAACCTGTATCGCTAAAATCCAAACTTTAAATCTCCACCAGGTGCCCAAATGTTCACCCTCCAATGGTGATCCACACAGAAAATGATGAAGACAACAATTTCTTGTTCTTGGCTACTCTTCTTGAATTCTTTTTCAAGAATTCAATTCTTGGACTTTTGGGCTAAAATTTTCCTTCTTGAAAATTTCTTTTCTTCCTTCTTTCCTCTTCTTGAGTTCTTTTCATGAATTCCCTTTCTTGAATTCCTTTTCTTGAATTGAATTTGAAGAAGAAATTAAGACAAATAAAGTCTTAATTCTAGGAAGAAAAGAAGAAGAACAGACCCTTCATTTTCCTTTCCTTTACCGTTCAAGACCTTCCTCTTATTCTTGTTTAGGGTCAGAGTTTTGACAGAGATTATCTCTGTAAGGGAATCAATACCCAACAAGCATAAAGGAAAAGAGTATTCCGGAGAGGAGGAGAGGAATATGATCTCTGTATATTTGTTCTTTTATTATCTATCAGAAAACCCCCGAGAACCCAAACCCTTTTATAGATTTTAGAGGGGCGTCTTCTTAAAACAACGCAACCCTCTGAAACCCCAGGAATCACGATCCCTCATTCCTAACGTGTCCCCTCAACCAAAAATCATGATTCTCCGATTTAATTTTCATTTTTTCGACGAGGAGGACTCCCGGAAAAACTTCAAGAAGAATCATGACTTTTGGAGATAGATTTGCGATCAAAAAGTGACGGATCTTTCTCCTTAATTTTTCTGGCCATCAGATCCAGATCCAAGGGCATCAGATAAACATCTGAATCGTGCCCCCCCCCTATCTTTTTTTTTTCTCCGATGGAATTTTCTTCCCACGCGCATGAAGAGGAGTCCACACGCATGTGGACTCTTCTTCTTGGCACGCACGGGTGAGGAAAGAAGTGGGCAGCTTGGATAGAGGGTCTCAGTGCACTTGATTCACTTGGGTTTAGCCATGGGTTAGCCCAATGTCCAAAAAATTAAATTAGACCTTAATCTGGTTCAATTAGAACCCAATTAAGCCTAATTCGAAACCAAATTCGAATCTGATTCGAATAGAAATTTGGTCTGCAACACATGCTAGTGTGTTTATCCTGCAAACATGATTTAATTTCAAATTTAATCCTTAATCAATTTTTTTTTGTGTGTGACCCATTGGGTTCCACACCTAGCCAGTAGTAGGTCCGAGTGCTATTTAACTTAATTCGGTTAGATCTCAACTAAGCCGATTTAGGTCAACTCAAACTAGCTCGACTCGTTCAATTAGAATCTATTTCTAATTAACTGATTTGAATTACCATAATTCAATCATATACCTACAAGACAAGATTGACGTCTAGCAACATATCATGTCTACCCGGAAGATGTGAAATTTTGGTGAAATTACCAAAATACCCTTCAGTGGTGAGTTACCGGGCAATTCAGTCATTTGATCAACTTGCATCCCGAATATGATTATGAATATGGATACTTGTCAAATCCAATTTCATATTCATCTCTAGCTCAATCTTTATAATGATGATTCATTCATTAGAAATTAACTCTAATGTTCATACTTTGATCAAAGATTTCTTGAATCCATCATTTAATCGAAATTAGCTGGATGCAATTCCCTCTTACTAGGGCTGATCAATTCCTTGTTGACCTACTCACAACATCCATATACAATCCACCATACCCAGTATCACATCTTGCATGACTCAGTGTCATGATTGATTGCGATCCAAAGTATGGATTCATATATATAAGGTACCATGGTAGTCTCAGGTCAAAGGACCACAGCACTACGCCCACTATGAGAATTATCTATTGACAAACAGATAATGTTCCATTAGATATTCTCAATCTGGATCAATTCAGTGAACTCATTCTCTAATGAACACTTACATCCTAGTATTAGTGTCAAACACAAGTGACTGTGAGATCAGTCACCCTCATAACAAAGCATATATAGGATGTGCTGGTCTTGCCGGAAATATTGATCCCCAACTCAATGTCCCATCGACTAGGAATATTTTAGATTAGGGTTTTAAAGCTTTAGGTCTCACTGGTATGATCTCATCATAACCCTAGAACCATAGCCCTAATCTATGGGGTTTGTCATATAATCATAAAGACACAGCGTATGATGAAAATAATGCCTTTATTATAATAATGTCAATTCATTAATTTTGGAATCGAAATACAATATTTCAATTGGCTTTCAGGGCACAATCTTTTACTTACATGGAACTCTATTCAGAAGGTTGGATGCTGGCTCAAGACCATATCCCCTAAAGGATTTAGGCAGACTAGCTAAACCAATCAAGGATCGAACCATGTCCAACAGAATTTGATTCCTTCTTTCAGACACACCATTTATCTGAGGTGTCCCTAGAGGGGTCAATTGAGAGAGAATCCCATTCTCCTCAAGATAAGTCAGAAACTCACTCGAAAGATATTCACCACCTCAATCTAATCAAAGGGTTTTAATAAACTTTCCAGTTTATTTTTTAACTTCATTACGATAACGTTTGAACATTTCAAATGATTTAGATTTGTCTAATGAGGTAGACATAATTGTATCTTGAAAGATCGTCTGTAAATGTAATGAAATAACTATATCCACCTCTTATACTGATATTCATAGGTCCATATACATCAGTATGTACTAGAATTAGAATATCACTAGCTCTTTCACCCTTTCCAGTAAAAGGTAACTATGTCATTTTTCCAAGTAAACAGGATTCACAGGTTAGTAAAGATTCACTCTCAGTGATATCTAGAAATCCTTCTCCCGCCAACTTATTTTTCATGTTCTTGCTTTTATGACCTAGCATACAGTGCCAGAGATAAATATCACTGACCTTATCTATCCTAGGGCATTTATTAGCAGTGTACAATACAATAATAGGTTGTGATAGTACATATATACCATTCTTCACTTGTCTATTCATCACATAAGAAGCATTCAAAGTGATGTAGCAAATATCTTTCTTTATTGATAATTCATAACCATCATTCATTATGAATGACGGTACAAGGTTCGAAATACAAAGAAATATTTTTCAACACCATAACTGGAGCTTGACTTCCATTCCCAACATTCAAAAACCTCTCACCACTTTCAAATCTCCTACTAACTTGAAGTCCCTACAAGGAATTGCAAATGTGGTAAGGACTTCCGGTATCTAATACCTAGCTTGTAGTATCACAAATAGAGAAACTACAAGGATTTATCATATAAATACCTTGCCTAGCAATACCTTGTTGCTTTCCCTTCCTTGGCCTGTTCGGCTCCAGAGTAGCAAGTTAAGCAGAATAGTTCCGCTTCCAATGACCTAGCTTCTTGCAAAAGAAGCACTCTACCTTACTTTTGTCAGCCTTCACCCTCTTAATCTAACAAGGCTGAGCACTTTGCACCTTCTTATTCTTTTCTTCTTCTTCCCTTTCCTGAAGGGACGACATCTTGCTACAGAACCTCCCACCAGATTCACTAACCCCTTGTTGAGGTTGTGGTCTCTCATATAACCTGTAGTAACCCTAACATCTCATGATAGTTTACTACATGCCTATTCATTCTGAAATTATCAAGAAGGACCAGGTACTATGGGGCAAAGAATTCAGAATCGCATCCTTGGCGAGCTGCTCATGCAAAGGACATCTGAGTTTGCCCAAATGCTCAAATAACTTGATCATGTACATTACATGATCAATTACTGAAGCTCCATCATGCATATATGTGTTATAGATTGTGGAAGAGATCTGGTATCTCTCCGTATCATCTGGAGTGCCAAAAGACTCCTTCAACTTTTGAAGAATCTCCTCTGGTTGGGCCTCCTCAAACTTGCGACTGAGCTCATTGTTCATCGCTACCAACATTATGCAATGCACCATTATGCGGTCAAAGATCCACTTCTGGTTAGCATCCCTGACAGTGCCACGAGCATTGGGGGTTGGGATTTTAGGTACTAGATCTGTTATCACATAGAGGATCCACTCGTGCTCCAAGATAATCTTGAATTTTTGATACCAGCTATCGAAATTGGGTCTAGAAAGTTTGTCATTGTCTAATAATGACCAGAGTGACAAAGAGGTTGACATTATCTAAAAAAGGAGAACCAGACCTATCAGTATATGAATTATTTAAAAAATCTTAAAGACATGGATTTTAGTCTAAAGGTTTTTCCCATTATTTTATTCAGACTAGTTGTTGACCCCTTGAGTGATTTTGTTGATAACAAAATATGGGAGCATGTATTTGTCTTACTAACAACTTTTCAAGTGAATTACAAGTTTTTGTAGGATGATTTTAATGCCTAATTACAACTCCTACAATTTTGTTATATGTCATGTATAATGTTGTAAAAGTTTCATGTAAAGAAGAACCCAAAGGAAAATTGATGTAACATTTATAAAAATGGGTTACTTCCATATATTTTTTTCAAGCTTAAAATTCTTTAGAATCTATTATTGGTTGAATTGAGAAGAGTCTTGAGTGATCTAAAGTTGTTGGAAGATTTCTAGAGAAGAGCTGATGTTTTTATTGAAAATTCACTTGAGCTGACTCGCATGAAGAGAGCTGACTCTAATCCATGGCACAGTTGATGTATTCTGGCATGCAAAGATCCGAGCCAACTCGAAGGAACCCAAGCCGACTCATCCAGGGCTTCATTTCTTGACTCAGACAGGCAAGCCAACCCGAAGGTAATCCGAGCTGACTCCACCATTCAGTTAGCCATCCGAATTGACCCTTCAGCAATCCGAGCCGACTCCTCCATTGTCCAAGAAAATCAGTTCTAAGAGAACAGCTAGGAGAACTGACTCAAAGGAACCCAAGCCAACTCCTCTAGAGTACAGTTTTCAAGACCTGTGAATTCGAGCCAACACGATTGAGGTGAGCTAACTCAACCATAGTGAGGAATCATCAACATTGAGGATCCGAGCTGACTCGATTGTGGTGAGTCGACTCGACCAGAGTAAAGAATCAACTCTCTGAGGATCCGAGCCAACTCGAAGTATCCGAGCCGACTCAAACGTCGATTCCAATCAAGTAATGGCTAGTTCTAGAACTTCATTTTTGAATCTAAAAAGTGCTCCAACGATCAAATATCAAGTCCCAATGGTCTATCATGACTATATCCATCCAAGAAGAGTACAAGGCTCTATAAATAAGGGATTTGGACAACCTTTGAAGAAGCTAAAACTTAATTGAATATTAAATGAGCTTGTGAGCAAGAGATCACAAAGAAAAACATTCAGGTCTGCCTTCAAGTCTTCACCAACTTCAATCAAAAGCTTGAAGCACTTATTGAGGAAGAAGAAGCCATTAAAGTACATTAAAGTGCATTTAAGAAGGCTTCTCTTGAGCTGCAACTGCAACCATCAGACAACTTAGGTTTGTCATTAGTTGCTCACTTTTTTCTTAACTCTTTGTGAGTTTGTGGGTTATTGGTGAGCCCGATTTAAAAACCAAGTATGGATTGTTAGTGATCCCATTTTAACACTAATATTGTAAGGGTTCTTGGTGATCCTGTTCAAAACCAAGTGTGGGATCTTGGTGATCCTATTCAAAACCAAGTGTTAGGTTTTTGGTGAGCCCGGTTGAAAAACAAAGTTGCATTTCGGATTATGTGATGCGAGATGACTCTATGACTATAGTAAAAAAAGTAAACTATTTTTTTTATATATTTTATATAGTTTAATTTGTAGGCTATATTTTCAAAATTAATTAAAGAATAGCAAGGTGATAAGCAATGCAAAGAATCATCATGCATGTGTACTCATGCAAAATAAAAATAATAGGACCCGAGAATTTAGAAACTCTCGGCTTAGAATAGTTATTCTTCAATAAATCAGAAATTAAAAGAAGGGAAGGTTTCTTATCAGTTAGAGATTTAAACTTTGTAATAGAATAGATCACTCACACTTTGATTAGAGCCCGGATGAAGAAACCTCGGTTCCTTGAATCTGATGGCTGATTCGGGTGGTCCTGGGGTGAGGAAAGCCTCCTCTGGGGAGGTGAAACACCTTGGGGATCCTGCAAGAGTCAAGGGTCAATCAAAATAATAAATAAAAAATTGGAATGGAAGCTAGGTTTTAAGAGAAATTTGAATTAGGATTTGGAGTGGATTGCTTGGGAAGAAGAAGCTCTTTATCTTGGATTGTAGCTAGGGCTTCACTTCTTGGGGTGTGGCTAATCTCCTGGGATGCAGGTGGAAGCTAGGGCAGCAGGGTTCGGCCAAGGTACATAAGGAGAGCACTTAAAATTAAGAACCAACACAAGAACAAGGCAATGACTCAAAATTTCAGCAAATTATATTCATAAGAAAAAGTTATTACAAGAAGAAGAGGGGTGGGGTATTTATAGTGCTCCTGTGCCCTCTTCTAACTAGGGTTACACTTGGGTTAACAAGTCTTCTCCTAATTAGATTACAAGTCCGTTTCCTAGCTAGGTGGTGGGGACACCTGAGGCACCAGAATAAGACAGAGGCTTTTTCAACCCTCTGTAAATTGATCAATAATTTATGAGTCCATCTGTAATAAGGGCTTAGCTCATCTGAGTCTATTTTAGTTTTTATTTGAGTATTTTTAGTTGTTATTTCAGTTCTGTACTAGTCAGCTCATGTTGAGCTAGTTCAGTCCAATGCTAGTCAGCTCATGTTGAGCTAATTTTATTTTTTTGAGTCCTGTCCAAGCATACTGAAGACTCAAGACTATATCATACAAGTGAAGACCAAG
This sequence comes from Areca catechu, assembly GCA_021397845.1. Classification (NCBI taxonomy): domain Eukaryota; kingdom Viridiplantae; phylum Streptophyta; class Magnoliopsida; order Arecales; family Arecaceae; genus Areca; species Areca catechu. Next base: position 100,080,318 of record CM038041.1, read on the forward strand.
TCCAACTAGATTGAAGACAAGGAAGTATAGCACAAGTCCAACCCAGCTTGAAGATTTGAAGACCTCAGGAGGAAAATTCAGAAAACCCTGATTTCTTGCAGATGCCCAGATTCCCTTCCAGATGCCAAAGTATATTCATAGATAAGGGCATCCATGATTCCAGAGGTCCATCTGCATCCTAGCCCAAAGAAATTAATCCCAGGTGCCAAGCCCAAGCCCCTAAGAAGCAAGATACCAGGGAATATTCCTGCTACCTAGCTACCAGGCCACCCCAGCTTCCAGAGGCCCAAACCCATGCACCCGAGCCCCTTTGGGCTGGCCTTTTGCTGCTCCTAGAAGTCCAACACGCCCCCCTAGGAATCCTTGGAATCTTGACCAAGTCAAGAAAATTTTTAGGGATTTTTCTACCTAATATTTCCTTATTTTCTAGCTAGGGTTTGAGAGGGAAAAGGATTCTTATGTAAAGACTTATGTACCCTTACTTGGAGCCCAAGGTTAAGGGTCTATTTAAGGGACCCTAGCCTCTTGTATGAGGATAATTTTTGATGAATGAAAACCTTGAGTTCTTCTATTGAGTGGTGAGATACCCTGCTGTGTGCATAAAGGGGTTTGTGAGAGTTCTTCTTCCCGGTGTTTGCAATCATCTTCCTGCTGCCAACAAACCCTCCAGATCCCTGGACGCCCACTCCAAAGAAGCCTTCCCTAGCTATTTTTTCTTTGTTTTCTTATTTCTTTGTGAGCTTTCTAACCCCTGACAGGTCGTTTGCATGTCCCTGAGTTCCTACGAATCCAACGACTCCAGCCAAGCCTCAATCGGATCACCGAGCAGAAAGCCGGGTATCCGCGGGTCTTTGGCTCGGTTTTCCAGGCCGCATCCATCGAGAAACGAGAGACCCCTTTGCTGCGATCTTCACAGACATTGTCAGGTACACCCCTCTACCTCTAGTAGTTTTATTGTAGGAGAACTTGCCCTAACCGAGGCTTCTCAGCCCCGGCGGTCCTTCTTTGATACTTTTCTAGGTCCTAATCTGCATGCTGATCTTCAAAAATTCATACAAAATTCCCTACAAATGATTTTGATCTAAAATTTGGGAATTAATCACCTGACTCAACATGTAAAACATACAAAAAAAATAGCATGCATATTAGTTTCCCATCATTTGGTATCAGAGCCTAGATTAGGGCTTATTTTCTACAATTTTTCAGAACATATATACTCTGTTTTTTTAATTATTTCTCTCTGTTAAAAACTCCAAAAATTATGAAATTTATTTTCTTGGATTTAACATAATTCACAGTAATTTTAAAACTTTTTCCAGATTTTATTATGGCCTGTGAATTTTCAACAAGCCGAAATAGGCCCTGCAAATTTTTGGCTCTCTTTTTTTTAGCAAGACAAGTTTGGAAGTTTTAGGGTTTTGTTTAGGAGTTTTTGCATATTTCTTAATTTTAGTATATTTCCAGTATATTAGGCCATGATTTGCAAGTTTTCTTCTATTTAAAAAAAATACCAAAAAAATATATATATATTTTCCAAAAATACCAAAAAAAATATCTAAACTCTAATTTGCATCCTCATCTGCCTGTCATCATTGCATAATTTACTTTTAAGGGCACTCTTGCTATATCAGATGGGGGGAGGATTTGATCACCTCTCCTTAGCCCAAAACCACATCCCTTGCTTTCAGTCCCAAGCCTTAACCTAAAATTAATTAGACTTAATTTGCCCTAGTGGGCTAGGGACACCAACTGGTCGGGTCCGGGCTAGTGTTAGATCACTGTGTCAAGTTAACCTGTGTGTGCCTTATGCTCAGTGTCTAGAATGGTGGTTTAGGGATTCAATCCCGAAGGGCTTGTGTGCTGGTCCGCCTACCTGGCCAATCTCTGATTGGTGTCTAGGATTGGCAATCAGGGACCTAACACTCCCCTTACACCTGCCTGGCTGAGTACAGGGTTACTATAGGCTAGTTTGCCACCCTGATTGAGCATCTAGTTTGGACTTTAGGTCTAGTCAGCTATAGTCGGTCTGATCGAGTCTTGCATGAGCACTAGATCAGGAGTTTCATATCACCCACCTCCTTCATAAATGTCTGAACCCATGAAAAATTTACAAGCCCAAATAAAAGCCCTAGCTGATCAAATGGCCCAGATAACTACCCAGATGACCCAGTTAACTCAGTCTCATATTCAAACCAATGATAGAATTGACCATCTTGCCAATAGGTTTGATCAGTTAAAAGTCCGGGTAGGGACCCCAAGAAAAATCCATGGGTCACAGTCTGAGCCAGATCCTGATTCCCCTCAACCTAGGAGGACCCCAAACCCTGATCTATACCATGAGGTCGAAACTAGGAGAGCCCCTTATCCTGACCCGTACTACAATCCTAAACCTAGGAGGACCTCAAACCCTGATCCATACCTTGAGGCTGAACCTGAGAGAGCCCATCGTCATGACCCAATCCCTAAGGTTAGTCCTAGAAGACTCAATCAGGATTTTATAGACCAGGAAGATAGATCCTATTTACCCTCTCCCTATAAGCCTAGTATACCTACAACCTATAGATCTTATGACTCCAAATCCTATGAACCTAGAACCTATGAATCCATAACCTATGAACCTAGATCCTATGACTCTAGATCCCATGATCAAAGATCCTATGCACCCACACCCTATGAGCCTAGTAGAACCAACACCTAATATTCTGACCCATATAGGGAGTCCAACCCTAGGAGAACCCAATATTCTGACCCATACAGGGAGTCCAACCCTAGGAGAACCCAGTATTCTGACCCATATAGGGAGTCCAACCCTAGGAGGATCCAATATCCTGACCCATATAGAGAGCCCAACCTTAAGAGGACTCCATACCATGATCCATCCTTAGAACCTGACCATAGAACTGACCCAAATTCCTATGACCCCGGATCCTATAATCCCATGACCCATAGATCTGCACCCTTGTCTTATGAGCCCAGAGAACCCATAACCCCTAAGTATCAGCCTAGTACTAGTCAGGTTTCCCTTAGTCAATTTGAACCCCATAGGATTAGCACCCCTAAATATGAGCCCAGTAGTGAGCCACTACCCCTTAGGCAACCTGAACCTACTAGGATTAGTGTCCATAATCAGAAACCTGGACCTAGCCAATTTTTCTCTAGCCGACCTTCTCCAACCATTCCTGAGATTGACAAGGCTTACATTAACGCGGAAGTGTATGAAGCTGATGTGAGCCTAGTGGATGAGTATGAGGGAGAAGAGGAGACACCTTTAGTAGACCTAGAATTAGCTGACTTAGTAGATACCCAGGTAGAAACCAACCCAGAGCTAGTTGACCTTGACCATATCCAACCTAAAGCTATAATGGAAGAACAAATAGAGGAAGAGAACCTAGGTACTGCTACTAGAGCCTTACCTGAGGAAACCATAGAGGAGAGCCAAATTATAGAGTCTAGTCCTAAAATACAAGAACCAGAAGAATTTATTAAGGACCTGATCTCTTTGAATCAATACCCTCAGGATGAGTCTCCTCCTATAGTTCTCATTAAGGACCTCTTTCCTGAGATTAATAACCCATCCTTCCATTATACTAACCCCATAGATATATCGCAACCCCATAAGGTTAACCTCATTAGTCTAGGATTAGTCCCTGACATGCCTTCTTTGATTCTACTTTATCCAACTAACCCAGAACCTTTTTCCCCACCCTACCAGAGTAATTCTGAACCCACTTCCTATTTTCTTTCCTTTCCTGAGTTTTCTCATGTGTCTAGAACTATTAGGTTACATTTTGTTGAGGTTACTAGGTTGCAAGGATCCATAGAGCCCATCCCATTTGCCACCTACTTTTGGCAGACCCTTTGGCACTTATTAGGAGTTACTAGCAAATTTTCTTCTGCATGTCATCCATCAACCATGACTCATGCCCAAGTGGTAGTTAAGACCTAATAAACCTCTTTAGTCGAGTCTGCTAGGTGTAGGTTTGAGTCCTTTGCATCATCTTGTTAGGAGTCTGCATGTGCCTAGCATGTTCACCACCCGCACTAATGTTAAAACAACTGGCTAATTCCCGAAGATGGATCAAAAAATTTGATGTAGTGGATTTTATCTTGGTTAGGCTTAGGCCTAAAAGAAGCTTCATGCTCGCAGAGCCGGACCTTTTAAAGTGATAGAGAAGGTTGGATCAAATGCCTAGGTGTTAGACTTGCCTTCGGATTTGGGCATTAGTTCTACCTTCAATATTACAGTCCTGGTTGAGTATAGGGAACCAGCAGCGCTACCTAGTGAGGCCTTTGGACCTATTCCTTTTCATTGTGAGTGACCCTAACCTAGAGTGTCCACAAACAAATTTGGCCTGAGAGAGGAGAACGGATCGAGCGTATCCTGGATAATCAAGCCATCACGACCCAGGGCCATGACTATCAACGCTTCCTGGTCCGATGGCAAGGCCGGCCAGAGTTGGATGATTCATGGATTTCTCGAGAGGACTTGCAACGCCTCAACCCAGACTTTCTCGAGAGATATGTGAGCTAGTCTGACCTTCACTCGACAGGGTCGAGTTCCTCCCACCCCGGGAGAATTGGTGGGGACACCTGAGGCACCAGAATAAGACAGAGGCTTTTTCAACCCTCTGTAAATTGATCAATAATTTTTGAGTCCATCTGTAATAAGGGCTTAGCTCATCTGAGTCCATTTTAGTTTTTATTTGAGTATTTTTAGTTGTTATTTCAGTTCTGTACTAGTCAGCTCATGTTGAGCTAGTTCAGTCCAATGCTAGTCAGCTCATGTTGAGCTAATTTTATTTTTTTGAGTCCTGTCCAAGCATACTGAAGACTCAAGACTATATCATACAAGTGAAGACCAAGTCCAACTAGATTGAAGACATGGAAGTATAGCACAAGTCCAACCCAGCTTGAAGATTTGAAGACCCCAGGAGGAAAATTTAGAAAATCCAGATTTCTTGCAGATGCCCTCCAGATGCCCAGATTCCCTTCCAGATGCCAAAGTATATTCATAGATAAGGGCATCCATGATTTCAGAGGTCCATCTGCATCCTATCCCAAAGAAATCAAGCCCAGGTGCCAAGCCCAAGCCCCTAAGAAGCAAGATACCAGGGAATATTCCTGCTACCTGGCTACCAGGCCACCCCAGCTTCCAGAGGCCCAAACCCATGCACCCGAGCCCCTTTGGGCTGGCCTTTTGCTGCTCTTAGAAGCCCAACACGCCCCCCTAGGCACCCTTGGAGTCTTGACCAAGTCAAGAAAATTTTTAGGGATTTTTCTACCTAATATTTCCTTATTTTCTAGCTAGGGTTTGTGAGGGAAAAGGATTCTTATGTAAAGACTTATGTACCCTTACTTGGAGCCCAAGGTTAAGGGTCTATTTAAGGGACCCTAGCCTCTTGTATGAGGATAATTTTTGATGAATGAAAACCTTGAGTTCTTCTATTGAGTGGTGTGATACCCTGCTGTGTGCATAAAGGGGTTTGTGAGAGTTCTTCTTTCCGGTGTTTGCAATCATCTTCCTGCTGCCAACAAACCCTCCAGATCCCTGGACGCCCACTCCAAAGAAGCCTTCCCTAGCTATTTTTTCTTTGTTTTCTTATTCTTTTGTGAGCTTTCTAACCCCTGACAGGTCATTTGCAGGTCCCTGAGTTCCTACGAATCCAACGACTCCAGCCAAGCCTCAATCGGATCACCGAGCAGAAAGCCGGGTATCCGCGGGTCTTTGGCTCGGTTTTCCAGGCCGCATCCATCGAGGAACGAGAGACCCCTTTGCTGCGATCTTCACAGACATTGTCAAGTACACCCCTCTACCTCCAGTAGTTTTATTGTAAGAGAACTTGCCCTAACCGAGGCTTCTCAGCCCCGGCGGTCCTTCTTTGCTACTTTTCTAGGTCCTAATCTGCATGCTGATCTTCAAAAATTCATACAAAATTCCCTACAAATGATTTTGATCTGAAATTTGGGAATTAATCACCTAACTCAACATGTAAAACATACAAAAAAAATGGCATGCATATTAGTTCCCCATCAGTAGGTTAGAATTACAAGTCTTAAAATAATTTGGAACACAAATCCCAACTAGATAAGACTAGCCTTCTCCTTCTCCCTTCATGCTTTGACTTGGTCAAGGATGCCTACTCTTGCTTTGATTGGCATGTGGGCTTCAAGGGGGCAGCAATGGGCTGGCCCAAAGGGGCTTGGGTGCATGGACTTGGGCATCTGATATCTGGGGCACGTTGGTAGGAATATTCTTGGGATCAAAGTATAATCTTGCTTTTTTATGGACCTGGGCTTGGTGCCTGGGTTTAATCTCCATGGGCTGGGGCATAGATGGACCTCTAGAATCATGGATGCCTTGGTTTGGGAATATGTTCAAGGATCTGGACTGGAATCTAGGCATCTGGAAAACATTTGGAAGGAATTAGGATTTTTGGAAGCGTTTTGGATCCTAGGGTGTCACACAAAATCTAAAAAGCTGATGTAATGGCTTCTAACTCCTGGATGTAGCCGGTGGAACTCCAAAATAGGGTAACCTCTTCTCTTGTACAAAATTTGACTCTTACTGGACTTATGGCAAAGTACAGGACTCAAAAATGGACTAAGGTTGAGGGTTGAGACAAATCAACTAACCTTAACTAATTACAAGACTCAATATTAATTGATTACAAAATTTTTAAAACTTTGATACATGACTAAGTAAACCAGATAGGGTCCAGTAATCTGTGTCTGATCCTGGTGCCACCACCAATTCTCCTAAGATGGGAGGAACTCTACCCCGTCGAGTATGTGATAACTTGGCTCTCTTAGTGCTCGAGTAGGTCTGGGTTGAGGTGCTGCAGATCCTCACGGGTGATCCACGAGTCCTCGATTCTAGCAGACCTTGCCACCATACTAGATACCTCTGATAGCCTCTATTTTGGGTACTTATGGCTTGATCATCCAGGATTCTCTCAATCTTTTCCTCATTATTTGGCCAATTGGTCGGTGGACACTATGGGGCAGACTCACTCTCAATGGAAGGGATAGGTCCAAAAGGCTCACCAGGAATCGTTGCTGGCTCCCTATTCTCTACAAGATCTAAGATGTTGAAGGTGGAACAAATACCTAAGTCGGATGGTAACTCAAGCACATAGGCTTTGGGTCCAACTCTATTTATTATCTTGAATGGGCCAGCTTCGTGAGCATGAAGTTTTTTCGGTCCCTGGAGGGAACTTTTCAGGCCTAAGCATGATCATCACAAAATCCCCTATAGAAAATTTTTTAACTCTCTTTCGAGAATTAGCCAAGTTCTTATATAGTTCATTACTTAGGTTTATCTTTTGGCTAATTTCTTTATGCAAATCCCTAACATGCTACGCAAATAACTCAGCTGACTCAGAAACTCGTGCATGTGAGGGTAAGGGGATCAAATCAAAAGGTTTATTAGGTTTGTATCCATGCATAACCTTAAAAGGACTTTTTCCTAACAAAACTATTATAAGCAAATTCAACTCGAGGTAACAATAGGTCCCAATTTCCCATGTGTTCACCTACGGCATCTAAAAAGTTTTCCTAAGCTTCTGTTCACTTCCTTGATTTGACCATCAGTCTGTGGGTGGTAGGCTGTAGAAAATTTTAATTTGTTCCCTAATAAGTGCCAAAGGGTTTTCCAAAATTAACTGGTAAAGCGAACATCCCTATCTCACACTATTGTCTTAGGCAATCCATGTAACCTAACCACATGGTCAATGAAACGACCGGCTACTCTAGATGTGTCAAAGGTTTGAGAGCAGGGTATAAAATGGGTCATTTTTGGAAACTTATCGACCACTACGAATATGGAGTCATGTTTCCTAAGGATCTTAAATAGGCCTAAAACAAATTCCATGCTTAAGTCCTACCATGGACGGTCTGGTATGGGTAGAGGGGTATATAATTCAGTGTTTTGTTTCTACTGTTTGGCAACAGCATAGGTTTTACATCTAGACTCTATATTGGCAATGTCCCTCTTTAAACTAGGCCAAAATAACTAGTCCTCTATGGCAAAGATAGTCTTTTTTCTTCCAAAGTGACCAACAAGGCCTCCAGCATGGGTTTCCCAGACTAAGAATTCTCTAAGTGATGTTTTGGGAATACACAGTCTATTATTCTTAAACAAATAACCATCTTGTAGGGTGTATTCGTTATGGGTACTAGATGGTCCTTGGGAAAGGGCTTGGAAAATCTTACTAAAGTCTAGACGTGCTTCATATTCTTCTTTCTACCTATCAAATCCAATGACTTCAATGCCAACAGTATTCAGAAGTAAGGCTCATCTGCTAAGGACGTCAGCTACATTGTTTTCAGTTCCAGCTTGGTGTTTGAGTACAAAGGTATAAGCTTGTATAAATTCTACCCACTTAGAATGCCTAGGATTTAATTTCTATTGGCAGTTTAGAAATCATAGTGCTTCATGATCAGAATATAAAATAAACTCCTAGGGTAGTAAATAATGTCTCCAATATCTAAGAGCTTGTACTACCGCATAAAACTCTTTGTCATAGGTTGAGTACTTTAATTTAGCCTCATTAAATTTTTCACTGAAGAAGGCTACTGGGTGATTCTCTTGGCTTAGAACTCCTCCTATGCCTACTCCATAAGCATCACAAGCTACCTCAAAGACCTTGGTAAAATCAAGTAACCTCAAAATAGGTGCTTGTGTGATCTTTGTTTTAATCACTAGGAAGGCTCTATCTGTAGCTTTGGTCCATTCAAAACTACCCTTCCTAATACAATCAGTAATTGGTGCTACTATGGTGCTAAATCCCCTAATAAAGTCTGTAGAAACTGGTTAGACCATGGAAACTTCTAACTTCATGGACACTAGTGGGTACTGGCCACTCTACTATGGATCTGACCTTTTCAGGGTCAGCTACTACTCATTCAGGGGTCACCACAAAGCCTAGGAAGATAACTCTATGGATCATGAACTCACACTTCTTCAAATTAGCATAGAGGTTCTCTTTCCTAAGGGTCAAGCAAACTTGTTTCAGATGTTTTATATGATCTTCCTTAGTTTTGCTATAAATCAAGATGTCATCATAATATACTACCACAAATTTACCTATGAACATTCTAAGGTGGTGCAGACACCAGTAAAGAACTTCAATCATTATGGATTGACTAATAAAGCAGTACACTCAGCCTCCTCAACATGCCAATCCAATTTGAGCACCGGAGAGTATTTTTTGCTACTTGGAATAATTATTAGAGAGAATCTACTTATTTGGAATAAGTCCAATTATCCATGATAAAGCAAGTCATTGGAATAAACAAATCCTCATCCTAGTTGGAAAGCAACGTCATCACCAACTCACCTAGCCACGTCATCACCAACTCACTTAGCCACATCATCACCAAGTGGCGCCATGAAGAAGGCCAACAATTTTCAAATGTCATTTCAAGTGGGCGACCAAGGTTAATTCAATTTGGCCGGCCAACCCCCTTCCACATTTCATGTAACAAGTTTCCCCCATATCCTCCAACCTTCCTTGTATATCTCCTTGATTTGGGGATTTTCAAAAGGGTTTGAAAGGCTATTAAAAGACCTCTTCATCTCCCATTGTAAGTGGATGCCTATTTTTTTGATTAGGAAATGAAATGAATTTGCATTTATTTGTGAAAAATGTTTGTAGTATTTTAAGTGCTTCTTCTTTGGGCGTGTGACATCTCCATCTCAAGCCAACAAGTTTTAGCATCAAGCCTTCGGCATCCAAGGATTCATCCCTCAATCAAAGATCATTTGTCTCCTTGATTTCTTGCCTGCTAACTTTGTTTTGATGTCTTTTCAAATTAGTCCAAACCTAATCCATTCTCTGTGCAGGGTCCTTCTATGATTCGGAGTCCAAGAGGAGGTCACTTGCCATAAGATCAATTACGACTGGAGCCTGTTTCTTTGGAATACTAATCTTTGCTTCCAGGGTTAGTTCATTCGAGTGTTTCAACGAAACTACATCAACAAGGGAGTGATCATCATGGGTAATGAATACATCCTAATATCTTAAGTCTGAATTATTGAAGGTATTCTCCTAGGTTTAAGATTCATAATCATTTAATCCTAATCTTCTCTAGGACTAATTAGCTACATCGCGGCATAGATTTAATGTTTCATGTTCTTTCCATAGTTGCACCTTAGTACTCTTTATCTAGGATATTAGTGAATGTTTATAGGTTTCATTGCTCAAATATTTCAATCCATTAACTAGATTGCATCATCCTCATCATACCGCATCATTTTGGTATCAGAGCATGGTTGGATTAGGGTAGGATTTGCATAGATGCTGAAATTCATTGTTTGCCAGAATTCTGCATATAGAGTTTTTTAATATCTTGCATAGCCTGTTAAGTGTTTGCATAAATCCACGTTAAATACCAAGGTGAAATCATGTTGTCCTACTATAAGGGGGAATCCTTATAGTGTAAGGTTGTCCTATCTTGGTCATTACCATTGTTAACATAGATTAATTTCTTAATTATTTTATATGCTGGAATTTTTTGAATCTGTGCGTATATGGTCTGATAAATGAATTATTTTTCTCAGCATAAAACATAGAATTTAGTGATTCCTACTTTGTTAGATCCATTGTAATTGGTAGAAATTTTCTTAATTTTTCTAGAATTTTTAGTTAACTATAGAATTTTCGAGCTGTGATTTAGTAATGTTCTGTCTAAAATTCCAGTAGAGTTAATTTTCAGCATGGTTGTGTGCATTCATCTTAACTCAATTAAGGGCACCAATATAACATGGGGGCAGGATTGATCACATGTCCTTAGCCCAAGAACAACAACCCTTATTGTGCATCGAACCCAATCCCCTAATTAAAATTGAGTAGAGCCTTAATTGCCCTAGTGGGTTAGGGACATCAATTGGTCGAGTCCTAGTTAGTGTCAAGTCATTATGTCAACTAGTCTTGTGTGTGCCCTATTACTTGGTGACTAGGATTGGATCTAAGGGCTTGGGTGCTAATCCGTCTACTGGGCCAATTCCACTGGGCCTAGGTAGGCCAAAGAAGGGATCTCACACTCCCCTTTTTCTGACACCAGGCCAAGTATAGAGTTACTACAATCTAGTTTGCCACCTTGATTAGGCAACTAGTTTGGGACTCTAGGTCTAGTTCAATTCAATTGGGACAAGCTTGTGCAACCAATTCTTCACCTATTATTTGAAGCTGGTGTCAAGGATCGAGGATAAGTGGTTAAGCCTAAGCGGTTCTTGTGGTTTTTTTTAATTAGGTCACAACGAGAGCTGGGGAAACCTCCCACAGACCCACCTCTTGATTGGCCAGTGAAAAAGAGTAGTTGTTGGTTTGATTGTACCTAGCCAACTCAGTTTATTTGAGCTAACAGGTCTAGAAAACCTTAGCTTGAGATTGAATCCACTTGCATGCATGACAACTAAAGCAGGGACATCATATTCACCAGCCCAAGCCCAGTCTAGTGTAGCCATGGACCAAAATCTTGAAAATCTGATTAAAGCCTTGAATGATCAAGTGGCCCAACTAAACAAAAATTTGACTGAGCAATTGGTCCAAACCTACCAGAACGTGGCCCAGACCAACCAGAGCATGAATGATCAGTTAGCCCACATCATGACTAGGTTGGATCAATTAGAAACTAGAACTCCTGGAGGAAACCTTGAAGTCCAGAATGATCCCGAACCCGATCTTGAACCTGATTTTGAAACACCAGTCAACCCTAGAAGGGTTCCACGCCAAAACCTTTTCCATGAGCCCAACCCTAGGAGACCTCAGCAAGACCATTTCTGTGAACCAAATCCTAGGGGGCCCAATCATGAGCAAGCCCATGAACCCAATCCAAGGAGAGTCTATCTTGAGCCCACTTATGAACCAAATGTCAGGAGACCCACTCCAATTCAGTTAGACCAAGATGATCGAGCCATAAAAAATGTTAGGTTGGAAGCACCCATATTTGATGGAATATTAGATCCAAAAATTTACATCGATTCGGAAGAAGAAATGGACCAGTACTTCGACTGGTATGACATGACTGAAGAAAGAAAATATAAGTTTGCAAAACTAAAGTTGGTAAGACAAGCTAGACTCTATTGGGGAAATGTTTAGCGATTAGCTAGGCAAAGAGGTGATGTGCCTATAGTAACTTGGAGAGCGATGAAACTTTGGCTTAGGGAAAAATACCTTCCTATGTCCTACCACCAAAGACTCCTAGATTAATGGAAAAGACTTACTCAAGAAAATAGGAGTGTCGCAAAGTACATTGCCAAATTTGATGAATTTGTAATAAAGTGCAATGTTGATGAATCTGAGTCAGTGACCCTGTCTAGATTTAGAGCCGGACTGAGGGAAGAAATCCAGAAGGAATTATTCATGAGGAAAGTCCATGATCTAGAACTGGCCTATCAGATAGCTAGAGATGCTGAGAGATTTCATAGGAGTCCAGTTTATCGTTGACCCGATGCCCCTAGGACTAGTGCACCTAATCAGCAGATGGACCCAGACAGTCGAGATTCAACTGACCCAATCCTAATGCACCTGTGACCCATAGAGATGATAGGGGTAAAGCACCAGATGTTCCTCGAAACCCAAATCTCAATGCGTGCTATAAATGCCAGAAAGTAGGTCACTTTGCAAGTCAGTGTCCCACTAGAGCCTTATACATAGGGGAAGTAGAAGGGGAAGCCATAGAACCCAAAGATGAGTGTGAAGAGGAAATATACCAGGCGAATGAGAATTTGGCTGAGGAATATGAAGGTGATGAAGCCCTGGTAGATCATGAACTTTTAGGAGTGGTTATGTGTATCCTCACCCAAACCAAAGACCAAGAAGACTGGCGTAGGACTAGTATCCTACAGACTTTCATCAAGATAGGCAAGAAAGTGTGCAAGGTCATCTTAGATAGTGGTAGATGTGTCAATGCCATATCCACCAACACAGTCAAAAAACCTAGGATTGTCCACTATACCCCATCCTAATCCATATAAGGTATCCTGGATAGACTCAACCTCTATTCCCATCAAGTCTAGGTGCATAGTTACCATCCAGTTCCAGTCTTACCAAGAGAAAGTTTGGTGCGATGTTCTTCCAATGGGAGTTAGCAGTATCATTTTAGGATGACCATGATTATATGATCATGACATTATACTCTATGGTCACTCTAATTCATGCTCGTTTACTCATAATGGGAAGAAGATTGTAATCCATTCTTCTCCACCTAAGGACCCAATTAAAAGAGGATCTAGCCAATTAAGAGATAAGACACAAGGGATAAACGTGATCACTGCTAAAGAATTGGAGCAAGAGATTAGCAATGGTTCACCTGTTTGGGTTTTGACAACCAAGGAACATCAAGAGCCCTCCCCAAAAGAACAACCTCAGGAAGTCGTTAAAGTGCTAGATGAGTTTAAGGATGTTTTCCCCGATGAGTTACCCGACCAACTCCCACTCCTTAGGGACATCCAACATGCAATAGACTTAGTCCCTAGAGTGACCTTACCGAACCTTCCCCATTATAGAATGAACCCTACCGAACATCAAGAATTGCAACGACAAGTAGGAGAACTTCTTAGGAAAGGATTCATTAGGGAGAGTTTAAGCACATGTGCTGTCCCAGCCTTACTCACCCCTAAGAAAGATGGCACGTGGAGGATGTGTGTCGATAGTCATGCCATAAATATGATCATGGTGAAAAATAGGTTTCCCATCCCAAGATTGGATGACATGCTAGATATGATGGCCGGTGCGACGATATTTTCTAAGATTGACCTGAAGAGCGGCTATCACCAAGTTAAGATTAGACCAGGGGATGAATGGAAGACTGCCTTTAAGACTAAGGATGGGTTATTTGAATGGGTAGTCATGCCTTTTGGACTATCAAATGCCCCTAGAACCTTTACGAGAATCATGACCCAGGTCCTACGATCCTTTATTGGAAAGTTTGTCGTTATGTATTTTGACGACTTCCTTATCTATAGTAGGACTAGAGATGATCATTTGAACCATTTGAAGCAAGTATGTTTGGCACTTAGGAAGGATAATCTCTATGCCAATTTGAAGAAATGTGATTTTGTGACTACTAGAGTTATCTTTCTAGAATTTGTCGTAACCCCTGAAGTTGTATCTGCTGACCCACAGAAGATTAGAGCAATTGTAGACTGGCCAACACCCAATAACATTCATGAAGTAAGAAGTTTTCATGGCCTCGCTATATTTTACAAAAGATTTATTAGAGGATTAAGCACTATAGTTGCTCCTACTATGGATTGCATTAGGAAAGGAAATTTTGAATGGACAAAAGCTGCTGACAAGGCCTTCCTAAACATTAAGGACAGGATGACAAAAGCACTGATCTTAAGATTACCCAATTTTTCTAAGATTTTTGAGGTAGGTTGTGATGCCCCTGGAGTAGGAATTGGAGGAGTCTTAAGTCAAGAAAATCATCTAGTGGCATTTTTTAGTGAAAAGTTGAATGAGGCTAGGATGAAATACTCAACCTATGACAAGGAGTTATATGCGGTAGTTCAGGCTTTGAAATATTGGAGACACTATCTGCTACCACAAGAGTTTATCTTATTCTCGGATCATGAAGCCCTTAGGTTTCTTAGCTCCCAGAAAAAGTTGAACCCTAGGCATGCCTAGTGGGTAGAGTTCATCTAAGCCAATATCTTCATCCTAAAGCACCATGCAGGAACTGAGAATAAGGTTGCTGATGCCTTAAGTCATAGAGCGTAGCTCTTAAATTCAGTCAGCACTGAAGTCATAGGTTTTGAAAGACTTAAGGAGGAATATGAAACCTGTCCGGATTTTGGTGAGATCTATCAAGCTTTACATCTAGGACCATCTAGCGATCATAGTGACTATACCCTTCTTGATGGTTATCTTTTTAGAGAAAACAGGCTCTGTGTTCCAAGAACCTCCTTAAGGGATTTTCTAGTTTGGGAGACACATGCTGGAGGTTTGGCTGGCCATTTTGGGTGAAACAAGACTATCTTAGCTATTGAGGAACAATTCTTCTGGCCAGACCTTAAGAGACAGGTAGCAAACCTTGTAGCCCGATGTAGGACATGTGCTGTTGCAAAACAGCAGAAACAGAATACTGGGTTATACACTCGTTTTCCTGTACCTGAGTGTCCATGGCATGATCTTAGCATGGACTTTGTTCTAAGGTTACCCAAGACCATTAAAAAACATGATTCAATCTTTGTAGTGGTCGACCGGTTTTCGAAGATGGCCCATTTCATACCCTGCTCCCAAACTTCTGATGCCTCTAGGGTAGCCGAGCTCTTTCTTGATCAAGTAGTTAGGCTACACGGGTTACCCAAAATCATTGTTTCTGATAGGGATGTCCGTTTTACAAGTTACTTATGGAAAACCCTTTGGCACCTATTAGGAACCAGACTGAAATTTTCAACTGCCTATCACCACCATACTGATGGACAGACCGAAGTTGTGAATAGAAGTCTAGGGAATTTGTTGAGATGTCTAGTAGGAGAACGTCTAGGAAACTGGGATTTGTTATTGCCTCATGCTGAGTTCGCATATAACAGTTAGGTCAATCGATCTATGGGCAAAAGTCCATTAGAAATAGTCCATGGTTACAAGCCTAGGATGCCTTTAGATCTGATCCCACTACCCATAAATGCACGAGTTTCTGAGTCTGCTGAGTTCTATGCACAGCATATTAAGGATTTGCATCATGAAAAAAATAAGAAAATTCACTTGAGCAATGAATCCTATAAACATAGGGCTAATTCACGAAAGAGAGTCAAGGAATTCTATGAGGGGGATCATGTAATGATTAAACTCAACCCTGAAAGATTCCCATCTGGGACTTTCAAGAAACTACATGCCCGTGGTGCAGGCCCTTTTAAAGTCCTAAAGAAGATTGGATCTAATGCTTATATGTTAGAACTACCTTCTGACCTAGGTATCAACCCGACCTTCAATATTTCAGACTTGATAGAATATAAGGAACCCATGATGATACCTAGTGAGCATTTTAGGCCTGACCATATTTTTAAGAGTGAACCTGTACCCAAGTGTCCACCAACAACCATTCTTCAAAAGAAAGAGAAAATTGAACAAATCCTGGATGATAAGATTGTCACCACCAGAAACAAGGACTACTATCGATATATGGTCTGTTGGCAAGGGAGACCAGAATCTGACAACTCTTGGATCACTAGAGAGGACCTGCAATGACTAGACCCGGACTTATTTGAACAGTATCAAAACCAGGTTGGACCATACTCGACAGGGTCGAGTTCTCGCCACCCCGAGAGATTTGGTACGGACACCAGTAAAGAACTTCAATCATTATGGATTGACTCATAAAGCATCACACTCAGCCTCCTCAACATGCCAATCCGATTTGAGCACCGGAGAGTATTTTTTGCTACTTGGAATAATTACTAGAGGGAATCTACTTATTTGGAATAAGTCCAGTTATCCAGGATAAAGCAAGTCATTGGAATAAACAAATCCTCATCCTAGTTGTAAAGCCA
Source organism: Areca catechu (assembly GCA_021397845.1). NCBI lineage: Eukaryota > Viridiplantae > Streptophyta > Magnoliopsida > Arecales > Arecaceae > Areca > Areca catechu. The sequence continues at coordinate 100,096,816 of CM038041.1, forward strand.
CGTCATCACCAACTCACCTAGCCACGTCATCACCAACTCACTTAGCCAAATCATCACCAAGTGGCGCCATGAAGAAGGCCAACAATTTTCAAATGTCATTTCAAGTGGGTGACCAAGGTTAATTCAATTTGGCCGGCCAACCCCCTTCCACATTTCATGTAACAAGTTTCCCCCATATCCTCCAACCTTCCTTGTATCTTTCCTTGATTTGGGGATTTTCAAAAGGGATTGAAAGGCTATTAAAAGACCACTTCATTTCCCATTATAAGGGGACGCCTATTTTTTTGATGAGGAAATGAAATGAATTTGCATTTGTTTGTGAAGAATATTTGTAGAATTTTCGGTGCTTCTTCTTTGGGGGTGTGACATCTCCATCTTAAGCCAACAAGTTTCAGCATCAAGCCTTGGCCATCCAAGGATTCATCCCTCAATCAAAGATCATTTGTCTCCTTGATTTCTTGCCTCCTAACTTTGTTTTGATGTCTTTTCAAATTAGTCCATACATAATCCATTCTCTGTGCAGGGTCCTTCTACGATTCGGAGTCCAAGAGGAGGTCACTTGCCATATGATCAATTATGACTGGAGCCTGTTTCTTTGGAATACTAATCTTTACTTCCAGGGTTAGTTCATTCGAGTGTTTCAACGGAACTACATCAACAAGGGAGTGATCATCATGGGTAATGAATACATCCTAATATCTTAAGTCTGAATTATTGAAGGTATCCTCCTAGGTTTAAGATTCATAATCATTTAATCCTAATCTTCACTAGGACTAATTAGCTACATCACGGCATAGATTTAATGTTTCATGTTCTTTCCATAGTTGCACCTTAGTACTCTTTATCTAGGCTATTAGTAAATGTTAATAGGTTTCATTGCTCAAATATTTCAATCCATTAACCAGATTGCATCATCCTCATCATACCGCATTATAAGGACTCGGGTCATAATTCTCATGAAAGTGCTAGGGGCATTGGATAACCCAAAAGGCATTACAGCCCACTCATATAGACCATCTTTGGTTTTAAAAGTTGTTTTCCACTTATCCCCAGGTCTAATTCGAACCTGATGGTAGCCACTCTTAAGGTCTATCTTTGAAAAGATTATGGCTCCTTCCATCATATCCAACATATCATCCAAACAGGGGATGGGAAACCTATACTTCAAAGTTATCTTATTTATGGCATGGCTATCAACACACATTCTCCACGTGCCATCTTTCTTAGGGGTTAACAGGGCTGATACAACACAAGGACTTAGGCTCTCCCTAATAAATCCTTTTCTAAGAAGCTCACCTACCTGTCTTTGAAGCTCTAAGTGTTTAGTTGGGTTCATCCTATAACGAGGTAGGTTAGGCAGCATGTTGGATGTCCCTAAGTAGTGGTAAGTGGTTAGTTAAATCTTCAGGAAATATGTCACTAAATTAATTCAAGACTCCCTTAACCACCTAAGGGTACTCTTTATCAAAAGAATCAGATACTTCCTTCACAGCTAACATCCAGACAGTAGTGCCCTCAGATATCTCTTTGTCTAGCTCTTTTGTAGTGATTAGATTAATTCCTGACTTTTTCCCCTTAAGTGAGCTAGATCCTCTATTAATTGATTCCTGGGGTGGGGTGGGGTTTATAGTGATCTTCTTCCCATGAAAGGTGAACATACATGCATTAGACTGGCCATAAAGGGTAGCATCATGATCAAAGAGCCATGGCCATCTTATGATTATACTACTCACCCCCATGGGCACAACATCACACCACACTCTATCCTGATATGATTGAAGCTAGATTTGGACCCGGCATCTGGACTTAATGGGTATAGAGGTGGAATCTATCCAGGATACCTTATAGCGATTTGGGTGAGGAATTGGGTGTAAGCCTAGGGTTTTGACAGCCTTATGGGATATGGCATTCACACAGCTCCCACTATCTATAATGATTTTGCACACCTTGTCCTCAATATTCACAAAGGTTTGTAGGATGTTGGTCCTATACCAATCTTCTTGGGTTTTACATTGGGACAGGATGCATCTAACTACCCCTAAGAGGTTTTATTGATCAAAATACTCCTCATCACCTTCATATTCTACAATTAAGTCTGGTTTAGCTTCATAGACCTTTCCTTCTTCCTTCTCATTGGGTTTAGGCTTATCTTCCTCAAGCTCCCCTATGTGCAAAAACCTGGTGGGACACTGCCTAGCAAAGTGACTTACCTTATTGCACCTGAAACAGGCATTGGGACTAGGGCTTGGGTTTTTTTGAAAAGCTGGTGCCTTACCCTTATCATTCCTAAATGATGCTGAGTTACTTGAGCTAGCCTAGTTCAAATGTGGATTAGGGTGAAATGGATTAGGTTTAGGATAGGTTGGGTTGGGGTTGGGTTGACTTAGGTTCGGGTTTGGCCGACCTGGGTTGGTGTTGGGGCAGTTTTGGTTAAAGCTGGGTCGGTTTGGGTAAGCTTGGTTTGGGTTGGGCCTAAAGCTCGGAGTATTGGATTTAAAGGGTTTAAGACTCCTACCTATAGGTACTCTTTGGAACCTCTCAAAGTTTTCAGCTACAAGATAGGCACTGGTTCATGTGTTCAACTTCTTTAAGGTACAGCTCGCTTTAGATATCCTCTGTAAGACCATTTCTAAACCTAGAGAGGGTAATTGACTCAGGTTCATCTATGCCACATCTTAGGGCACACTCATCAAACTGGGCTATGTATTCACTCACAGTTTTGTCCCTTGTTTTAATCTCTGCCATTGATCTAAGAGACACTGCTTGAAGTATGGGGGAACATATTTAGCCCTAAGCTTTAATTTCATGGCTTCCTAGGTGACAATGAGTGGGTGGCCTATTTGATTATTGAGTTGCTCTACTTGATTCCAATATAATCTAGCTTGATCAGTTAACTTGAGCTGGACAGATTGACACTTTTTCTCATCATTTGAGGGTTAAATTTTGAAATACCTCTCCATGCCTCCTTCCCAGTCTATATAGAGCTTTGGATCTAGGTTGCCATCGAAGGTGGGTGGGTCAATCCTGATGCTCCTAAGAATCCTATCATCCTGATCTTGGTCCTCATGATTGGGTCTCATGAGGTTCGGGTCATGGTGTTGATCCTGGTGTTGGTTTCCCCTACGGTTAGGCTCCTTAAATTGATTCTGGTTCTGGGGTCTCCTAGGGTTATGTCCTATAAGGGGTTTAGGGTTTTGGACTCTTATAGGATTGTGAGAGGTAGAAGGGATGGAATCAAGGTCTGGTTTAGTGTTAGATTCTTGGGTTCTCTTTATAGTCTCTACTCGTTTCATAACTTGGTTAAGCATATTGGTTAATTGGTTAATTCTATTGGTTGTTTGGTTGTTTGTTTGGGTCATTTGGTTGATCTGAGTGGTCAATTGGGCAAGCTGGGTTTGGGTGGGTATCGGATTGGTCAAACCTATGGTTCATTTGGGCAAACTATTTCATGATGGGCTCAAAGTTGGAATCCATGTCAAAGTCGATTTGGGATTTAGACTTCTTATATTGGGTTCTTAATCTAGTGGTCATACAATCAAACAAATTATCAAAATGAGATGGTGTAGCAAAGCATGCAAAAGGGGTTAGCTTGATCTAGGGTTTCCTAGACCTAAAGCCAAAACTGGGGGGGTCAACTCAACTTACACTTAACCCAGTAGCTAATCCTTCCCTTGGCCAGGTAGAGGGTGGGATTGTGGGAGGCCCCCGTGCTTTCACAGGGACTCAATTAAGAACCACAACACCACTTAGGTTGTTTGACTCTGGACCCTCAGCCTTAGACACTAGATTTCAGTAATAGCCACAAGATTAAATGAACTAGTTGACCCACACAGCTTAGACCTGACCTGTGGGTGTCACCTAGCCCTCTAGGGTAAATTAGGTCTAATTAATTTTAATTAGGCTTAGGTCAGTATGATGATGGTTATTTTGGGCCCAAGACAGGTGATGAAATCCTGCCCTGATGTTATATTGACTATCCTTAAGATTAGATTAAAGAGATGATGGCATTCGATGGTCCTGATATAATCTAAAATAATCAAAAAATAAAATTTTTTATGTGTATTTTATGAGGTGGCAAGTTAAGTTTAGGTTGATTTGGTTAGAAAACAAATTGGGCTTGGGATTGGGGTGTGTGGAAGTTGATTAGCTTAGGTTGAGTTAAGTGCAGAAATATCAGAATTAAGATTTTAGAAGATACAGATTTCTGACACAGATTTTGATGTAGAAAAATTCAAAAAAATTATAGGTTAGAGGATGGACGGTGCTGATGAACTCTCCCAATTTTGATGCAAAATAATGGGTTTATGGACTATTGAAAAAATCTCAAGATTTTTGTTAGGGTTTTTAATATACCAAATTTTAGTGAATTAAAGTTTTTGTAAAATAAATTAAAAATTATGATAAAATAAATGACAAGATGGAGAACAATTCAGGCAAATTTTGTACAAAAATAAAATCCTTAGGTGGTCAAAATTAGATGGAAAAATAGACACCTAATGTAGTGGATAAGATGCAAAAAATTCAGGAATTATGGTTTTATGACTCTGATGCAAATAAAAAACTATCCTAAACCTGCTCTGATACCAACTGATACGGGATGACTCTAAGACTACAGGAAAAATAGTAAACTAATTTTTTTATATTTTTTATAATTTAATTTGTAGGCTATATTCTCGAAATTAAGTAAAGACTAGCAAGGAACTAGCAATGCAAAGAATCATCATGCAAGTGTGCTCATGCAAAAAAAAAATAACAGGACCCGAGAATTAAGAATCTCCCAGCTTAGGATAGTTATTCTTCAATAAATCAAAAATTAAGAGAAGGGAAGGTTTTTTACCTGTCAGAGATTGAAACTTTGCAATAAAAGAGGTCACTCACACTCTAATTGGAGCCTGGATGAAGAAGCTTCGGTTCCTTGAATTTGATGGCTGATCTGGGTGGTCCTGGGATGAGTAAAGCCTCCTCTGGAGAGGTGAAACACCTCAGGGATCCTACAAGCATCAGGGGTCAATCAAAATAGCAAATAAAAAACTGTAATGGAAGCTAGGGTTTAAGAGAAATCTGAATTAGGGTTAGGAGTGGATCGCATGGGAAGAAGAAGGTCTTTGTCTTGGATGGCAGCTAGGGCTTCACTTCCTAGGTCATGGCTGATCTCCTGGGATGCAGATGGAAGCTAGGGCAGCAGGGTTTAGCCAAGGTACACAAGGAGAGCACTCAAAATTAAGAACCAACACAAGAACAAGGCAATGACTAAAAATTTCAACAAATTGTATTCATAACAAAAAGTTATTACAAGAGGAAGAGGGGTGGGGTATTTATAGAGCTCCCATGCCCTCTCCTAACTAGGGTTACACTTGGGTTAACAAGTCTTCTCCTAATTAAATTACAAGTTCTTTTCCTAGCTAGGTTAGATTTCCAAGTCTTAAAACAATTACGAAGACAAATCCCAACTAGGTTAGACTAGCCTTCTCCTTCTCCCTTCATGCTTTGACTTGGTCAAGGATGCCTACTACTGCTTTGATTGGCATGTGGGCTTCAAGGGGGCAGCAATGGGCCGGCCCAAAGGGGCTTGGGCCCATGGACTTGTGCCTCTTATATCTAGGGCGCCCTGGTGGGAATATTCTTGGGATCAAAGTGGAATCTTGCTTCTTTATAGACCTAGGCTTGGCACCTGGGCTTAATCTCCTTGGGCTAGGGGCCAAATGGACCTTTGGAATCATGGATGCCCTAGTTTGGGAATATGTTCCGTCATCTGGACTGGAATTTAGGAATCTGGAAAACATTTGGAAGGAATCAGGGTTTCTGGAAGCATTTTGGATCCTTGGGTGTCACACAAAATCCAACAAGCTGATGTAGTGGCTTCTGACTCCTGGATGAGACCTAGTGCGTTGCCCAGTAAGCAACCCAAGAGGGGGGGTGAATTGGGTCTCTATAAATTAATACGGTAAGCTACTAACTTAACAAAACTTGATACTAAGCAAAGCAATCCAATTCAACAAGTATATAAGCAAGGTACTATGATTCAAATGCAATTCCCTAAAATATAAGCGTAGCAGAAATTATGAGCGATAAATAAAGAGCAAAGAGAGAGAGAGATCAAGCAATCACAAACACCAAAAACTATAGTGGTTCAGTGCTATACAATGAACCTACATCCACTCCCCATGATCTCCTTGGGAATTCACTATAATCACATGATTACAACTGATTAGTTTTTTGAGCTCACTAATCAAAACCCGACTTGTTTTCACAAGGCTCACAAGTCACAACTTCACTTGGTTTTACGGGCTAATAAAGAACCAAATTAGTTTTTACAAGGCTAACCAACAACCTCCCTTGGTTTTTTGGGCTAACAAAGAACCTTAGTGGTTTTGCAGGCTAACCACCAACCTAATTGGTTTTCCAAGGCTTACCAATAACCTCACTTGGTTTTATAATAGTCTAACCAATAACCTTTACAAGAAATATGATTTGAAAGTAAAGAACCAAAGTAAGCTTTCTCAAACAAAGTGAATATCTTGATATAGCACGATGTAGAGTAGCTTTGCACTTGTTGAAGCCTTTTGAATGCCCAAGTATGGATGATCTTCAATGCTCTTGAATGCTTGGAGGCTTCCTTTTGCTTGAAAGTGGTTGAAACTTGAATGAATAGGAGTTAAAGCTCACAATTCTTCTCTCTTCTCAAAACTCTTTAATAATATTCAATAGCTTGTGTTTTGATTTGATTTGGAGCATATAAATACCCTCCTAAGGCCTCAAAATCGAAATCTAGCTGTTACACTTGAAAAACTAGCCATTGGGGTCATTTTGGGTGAGTTCTGTATTTGAAAAAACTAGATGTTACTGTTGCCAGAACTCCATGTATCGACACTTCCTCAGTTGAGTCGACACATAAGGTCGACACATGTTCTTCTTGAGTGACACTTAGTTTAACTTGCTTCATTCAAATTGTCTGGAAATCTCAGATGTGTCGACACCTTCTCAGTTGAGTCGACACCTTCTTAGTTGAGTCGACACCTTGCTTCCATATGTCGACACTTCAGCTGTTCCTTCAAATTCTATAAGTTTTGTGGCTCGAAAGTCTCGGGCGATGTGTTGATCCATGTATCGACACCTTGAGTCGACATCTCAGATCCATGTGTCGACACTTCATCTGTGTCATTTGAAACATTACTGTGTACCGGCCTTAGTCGACACTTCTTCTTCATGTGTCGACACTTTATGTCATGTGTCGACACTTTGAGTCGACATTTCTTTGAAAAATTCACAGAAGGTGCTGAATTTGAGCTGGAACATGTTTCCACTTAGCTTAGCTATCCATTTAACCATCTCTTAAGTGTCAAAGTTTTATTTTTAAGCAAACTTTTCATTCAACTTGGCTTCTTCAAAACAATTGGGCTTCTTCAAATTTTATGAGCACCATTTCAATAAAAACACACTCAAAGCAAATCATTAGTCCTCAACTTGTACTGAACTATTTTGTTTATTATCAAAATCAATTAGTGGAGTCAACAATCTCCCCCTTTTTGATGATGACAAAACCCTTAAGTATAAATTGCTTTAAAATAAAGCTTTTAAGAGAATTAATCAAGGTGCATAAAATTGAAAGCATTAAGAATATCAATGTTACTTGTATAAATGATATGACAATTTAGAACACAAGAAATAGTGCCAGAGCTTGTTATAAAGATAGAGAGTATCAGAGTTTTGATATTCATTTAAATTCGTAGAAAGCATGTACATGATATTCTACAAGAAAATTTTAGCGAACAACAAAGCTCCCCCTGAATCAATGATTCATAACAAAATTTGTAAGAATCTTTTCAAATATTGAAAGAGGGGTTTTAGGAGGAAGTTCATTTTGAAAGGATTTCCAAATAAAAATGAAGTAAAGCTCCCCCTTTCTTAATGAATTTTGTAAATGATTTTCAATTCAATTTTTTTATTTTAAAAAAAAAATGTTTACTACTTGCGACAAATATAAATCAAAACTACTCGCATGTCACAAATATAAATCAAAACTACTCGCATATCACAAATATAAATCAAAACTACTCGCATATCACAAATATAATTCAAAACTACTCCCCCTTAATGTTTGAGAAGAATACACATTTATACTTAACTTTCACTAAATTACTCCCCCTTTTTGTTATCATTAAAAAGGTAGGAAAACAAATAAATTGAGTAGACAAGATATAGCATTGAGTTAATAAATTCATTTTTGAAATTACTCTCCCCTATTTTTGTAAGAAATTCATTTAATGAAGAGTGAGGACATTGAAGCATAAAAGCAATTCAAGATATAACATTCATTTTCATCAAAGACATAAAGATGAGGAACAACAATGGTTTTTCATATAAACATAAAAGTTGTACAATAGATACATAACAAAGATAAAATTACATAGAAGCATGAAAAGCAAACTATCTAGAAGTACATAAAAGTCCTAATCCTCATCCATGGACTCATCAGAAGATGAACCGATCTCAATCGGTCATATATCAGTGAAGGAGCGGGGTCGCGGCCATCTCGATCGAAGATCTTTAAGTATGGTCCTGGTCGGCTGTGGAGGGGTACAACGACCACGTCCTCTACGATGAGCATATGTCCGACATCTGGCTGGAACAGTAGTGGTAGAACCAATGTCCTCTGCAGTAATGGAAGTGATTGGGTCAACCAACTCGGCCACCGCTGGAAGAGACGTGCTATCAAATGAAAGGCCTAAGTTGAGATACTGAAAACCGGGTGTATAAAACCCAAGCTCTCGAATCAACGATGATGTGTGAAGAGTAGGAGTATCAGTAATCGGTGTGTCAAAGATAGGGATAACAATTGATGATACAACAGGCATATCTTGAATAGAAGTATCAGTTGTAGAATGTATCGATGTATCAACAGTGGGGTTCTCAATGATAGGTGTATGTACAACAGGAGTATCAAAATCAGGGGAATCAATATCAGGTAAATCAATAAAAGGTGTATCAATAACTGGAGTAAGGATTGGAATAGGAACAGTAGTGCGATCATCCGAACTAGAAGGAAAAGATGGAATAGGAATCTGGACAGGAGGACAAGATGCATCAACAACAGGGCTCGTAGGTAAGTCATCTGTCACCTCCACAACTGGCTCTGAAGTAAGATCAGCAATATCAAATCTGTCTGAGTCAGTTTCCTTGTCTCCATCATCATCTCCAATAACTGTATCACCAACAGTATCATCATCTCCAACAGCAGTATCAACACCAATATCAATGTCAACAATATCATCAACTAGTATGGGAGTAGGTACATGAGTTGGTGCAGGAGCAATGTCAGTAGCCGAAGCACTCACTGAAGATTTGGATAGTGCAGAAAGAATAGCCGAGATGCCATGACAAAGTCCAATATGGCTCTCTCTCATCTTAGCTATAAATATGCCAAGACGCTGCCTCATAATGAATACATCTATCTCGATGCATCTGACTCTGTCCTCTAAACTATCTGAAATGTCAGGAGTCTCTATCTATGCTTGCTGAGGCTATGCAGATATAGAAGGATCAGACTGTGGAGCAACCCCTGGCTACGCTGCCATCTCAGGCTAAGTCTCGTTAGGTCCTGCCTCACTGGGGAGAATCTTCTCATCCTCTGCTGTGTCTTCATCATCAGCTCGGTCCTCGGCCTGACCTGATATTCTGCATGTCCACTGGCCTCGGAATATATGATAGCCCATCCGATGCAATGACCTGATGTCATACAAATCGGTGTAAAGGAATGTACTATAAGGCTCATCCTGGAAGCTGACTCCATACTCCCAAAACAATATTGTCAATCCCATGCCATAAGGTAAGCAGAGCCTCTGGCTAGTCGATGCCTCTATAATCTGGTGTACCATCAGTAAAAGAATGCATACTATCATGCGCTGAACCAGTGAGACCATCATGAGTAGCTCCCACTCTGAGATATAGTCGAAACGTCTGGTCTTCGGTAAAAGAATTCGGGCGACGATGTGGTGCAGTAGTCTCATCTCTACAGACAACCTAGATAACCTAGATGCTGGTATAGTGGCTCCCTCTGGTAGAATGTCGGACTCAAAAATGCACTGGACGCCACTGACTTGATCCATCAAACTGTCAACAACAGATCCTGTCATCAGTATATCCCATGCCTCTGCTAAAAATCTATGAAGAAATAGAGATATCCCATCCTCTAACCTGTGCCAACCAACCATCAAACCCATGGGCGAGTGATGCATAGAACTCTCTCATCAGCCCGTGGTAATACCTCTCACTGAGTGAACAGAATGTAGCCAGACCAACCTGTCGAATCCACTCTCCAATGCAAAAATGCTGCTGGTCCATAGATGAAAAGTCCACTCGACGTCCTCCAACCACAGTCTTTGAGCTCATCCGGCTAGACGGAAAAAACAAGGGTCGTGCGGCCGGATCTGGAGCTCTAGACTCTTGTCTGGCCTTTGTCCTTTGCTCTTCTTCTTGGTTTGACCGACGAGGTCGATGAACAACTTGTTTGGGAGGACCCATTGCTTAGATTGAATAATTGGGTAGGATTTTGGTTAAAATTTGGGGTTTCTAGGGATTAGAAATCATAATTTAGTCAGAATCCAACCAAAAATTAGGCTATCGATCTTCCAAATCAATGAAACAATGGCTAAAACAATAAGATAGGGAGTGAGAATAGTAGAGATACCTTATACCCTTATGTCGGCTCGAAAGAGAAAACATTTGGGGAAAAAAATGGTTCGAAAATCCCTTAAATCTCAGTCAACTATCATTCATGTGTCGGCTCACGCATGTGTCGACACATTTTGGTGTCGACACATAGATGCGTCGACTCAATGACTTAAAACCAAAAAATTTGGGATTTCATGGTCAGATCAAAATCATTTAAAATATCATAAATTTTGGAGTCAAATCAACAATGATTGAAAACGATTTATCATGATTAAGGCCGAATTCATCTAGTTTGAGTCAAATGTTGGAAAAATTTAATCAAACGGATTGATGATCTCGAGCTCACTTCTAATCATACAGAATCGATCTTCCAGAAGAGGTTTAGTCAAAATATCAGCTAATTGAAATTCAGTACTAATAAATTCAAGCAAAACATCATTGTTTTCTACATGATCCCAAATAAAATGATGTCTAATTTCAATGTGCTTACTCTTAGAATGTTGAATAGGATTTTTAATCAAGCAAATAGCACTAGTATTATCACATCTAATAAGTATACTATCCAACTTGATTCCAAAGTCTTTAAGTTGTTGCTTAATCCACATGATTTGAGCATAACAACTTCCTGCTGCAATATACTCAGCCTCAGCTGTGGATAGTGTAACTGAAGTTTGTTTCTTGCTAAACCATGAGATTAAGTTAACTCCAAGAAATTGGCAAGTACCAGTAGTACTCTTTTTATCTAATCTACAACCAGCAAAATCTGCATCAGAATATCCAATTAATTCAGCAAATGAATTTCTAGAATATCATAAATCAATACTAATAGTACCAGATAGTATCTAATAATGCGCTTAACAGCCATAAGATGTGATTCTTTAGGTTCAGACTGATATCTAGGACACATGCAAACACTAAACATTATATTTGGTCTACTAGTAGTTAGATACAATAAAGAGCCAATCATACATCTGTATAATTTTTATCTACAGATTTACCATGTTCATCTTTATCAAGTCTATAAGAGAGGCTCAAAGGCATACCTATAGGTTCAGTAGTCTCCATCCCAAACTTCTTAATGATTTCTCTTGTATACTTTGTTTGGTTGATGAAGATACCCTATGTAGTTTGCTTAATCTAGAGTCCGAGAAAGAAATTGAATTCTCCCATCATGCTCATCTCGAACTCACCCTGCATTAGCTTAGTAAACTCTTGACAAAGAATTTTATTAGTAGCACCAAAAATAATATCATCAATAAATATTTGTACTACTAACAAATCATTATATTTTTTTTTCAAAAATAGTGTCTTATCAACATTTTCTCTAGAAAATTCATTTTCAATCAAAAATTTGCTTAGTCTTTCATAACATGCTCTAGGTGCTTGCCTTGATCCATAAAGTGCTTTATGTAATTTAATAACATGATCAGGATGTGCATAATTTTCAAATCTAGGTGGTTGTTCAACAAGACCCTTTTCAGTTATAAAACCATTTAAGAAAACACTCTTAACATCCATTTGAAATAATTTGAAATTCATAAAACAAACAAAAGCTAATAATAGTCTAATCGCTTCAAGTCTAGCAACAGGAGTAAAAGTTTCATCGAAGTCAATCCCTTCCTCCTAATTGTAGCCCTTAGCTACTTGCCTAGCTTTATTTCTAATAACAATACCATTTTCATCTAACTTATTCCTAAATATCCATTTAGTGCCAATAATTGAAACACTAGATGGTCTTCTATAAGTGTCCAAACATTGTTTCTATCAAATTGAATTAGTTCTTCTTGCATATCATTGATCCAATTAGAGTCTTTTTCAGCTTCTTCAAAACATTTAGGTTCTACTTGAGATACAAATGCTATATAATCACATTCATTTCTAATAGAAGCTCGAGTTCTTACCCCTTTAGATGGATCCCTAAGATTAATTCTTTAGGATGTCCATGAGCATACCTCCACTTCTTAGGTAGATCTTGATGCTTTGGAGTGTCATCTTCTTTCCCATCCTTGTCTTGATCTTCTTCATTTGGTTGAGCTTGATTATTTAATGTCAGCTTCTGAAGCTTGTCAGCACCTGCATATTTATCAGATGTATCCTATTTTATCGAGGATTTGTTATTACATTCTTCAAAAATAACATGCACTGACTCTTTTACAACCAAAGTTTGTTTATTAAATACTCTGTATGCCCTGCTTGATATAGAGTATCCTAAGAAGATACCTTCATCAGACTTGGCATCGAACTTTTCAAGATGATCTTTTTCATTGTTCAAAACAAAACATTTGCAACCAAAAACTCTTAAATATTTCAAAGTCAATTTTTTTTGGTTCCAAAGTTCATTAGGAGTTTTCATTAAAATAGGATGGATTAAAACTTGATTTAAAATAAAATAGGCTATATTAATAGCTTCAGTCCAAAAATATCTTGGCAAATCGTTTTCACAAAGCATAGTGCATGCCAGTTCTTCCAAAGTATGGTTCTTACATTCTACTACCCAATTTTGTTGAGGTGTCTTAGGTGCAGAAAAATTGTGTTCTATTCCTTTCTCATTACAAAAGTTTTCGAAATCAAGATTTTCAAATTCAATTTCATGATCACTACGAATACAAACAACTGAAACACCTTTTTCATTTGAAATTTTCTATAAAACTTTATAAATGCTGAAAATTATTCATCTTTTTGTGTTAAAAAAAAAATCCAAGTGAATCTTAAAAAATCATCCATAATGACTAATCCATATCTCTTGCCTCCTAGACTTGATGTTCTAGTTGGTCCAAAGGGATCCATATGAAGTAGTTCAAGTGGCCTACTAGTAGTTACAAATCCTTTTGGTTTAAAAGAAATTTTGACTTGTTTTCCAAATTGACATGCTTGGCAAATTCTATCTTTTTCAAAGCAAATTTTAGGTAAATCTCTAACTAAATTCTTTTTGCAATGTTTTGAAATAAGGTACATACTAGCATGCCCTAACCTTCTATGCCATAGCCAACTAGTCTCTTCTTTAGTAGAATTCATTGCAACAAGGCATTCTCCATTAGGTAATGATAGATCATCTAGGTCTACCAAATAGATATTTCCATGCCTTTTTCCAATGAATTGTACTTCATTTATATCCGGACTAGTAATCTTGCAATATGATGATTTAAAAATTACTTAAAAACCTTTATCGTGAAACTGACTGATGCTTAAAAGATTATGCTTTAAACCATCTACTAAAAGTACATTACTAATACTATTAGAAGGAGTTATGTGAACCTTACTAATACCAATGATTTTTTCTTTACCATTATCATCGAAGGTCACACTCCCTCCATTCAAAGCTTCAAGAGAAGTGAATTGCTTCACATCTCCAGTCATGTGTCTTGAGCAACCATTGTCAAGATACCAAACTCTTTTGTTCTCCTTGGTTACAAGATACACCTACAACAAGATCAAGCTTTGTTCTTAGGTACTCAAGCCAACTTGGGTCCTTTTGGGTTAGCATTCAAAATGGTTCCTTTCGGAACCCACATTTTACCAAAAGAAATGATTTTTCTAAAATTACATTCATATGATTTATGACCTAGCATTTTGCAAGTAAAACAAGTAATGCTAGATGATGCATGTACAAAAAAGTTTTTGAAATACTTTTGTTGTTTCTATGGTTTATATCCTAAACCTGCCTTATTAAAAACTACTCTTTGATTGTTTAAGAGTAAATTTAACTTTTCTAAACTATAAGTGAATTTCTCAACAAAAGGTTTTATCTTTTCAAGTTCATTTTTATACTTAGCATTTTCAAGTTCTAAATCCTTATTTTTTTTTAAAAGATCATTGTTAGAAATAACATTTTTAGGTCTTTCTAAAACTTCATTTTTCATAGACAAAGCATTGTTTTTCTTTTCCAAAACATCTAATTTGGATTTCAAAGCACTAACATCATTAAGTAAAGAGTTATTTTCAAAAGAAAAACTATTTGCATGCTTTTTCAATTTCTTATTTTCAGATAAAACTAATTTATAATCATATATGAGTTCTTCAAAAGCATTCCTAAGTTCATCAAAAGAGAAATCAATTTCAGTATCAGAACTTACCTCATCATTGTCCTGATGTGCCATGAAGTAGAGATTTGCATCTTCGGTCTGCTCTTCTTCTGAACTGGTGTCCTTGCTGTCACTCCAAGTGGCCATCATTGCTTTCTTCCTTAATTTCTTTCTTGATTTCTTGAGGAGAGGATAGTCGAACTTGTAGTATCCTGGCATCTTGCACTCGAAGCATATAGGTACTTCCTTCTCCTTTTCCTTTTCTTTTTCGTTCTCTTTTTCTTTTCCTTTTTCCTTGGATTGATGTTTCTTTTTGTAAGGAAATTTCTTCATCTTCATGAATCTTCTAAACTTTCATGCAAGGAGGGCTTCTTCACCTTCTTCTTCCTCTTCATCTTCGGACTCATCAATTGAGGATTCTTCATGGATATTTGACTTGAAAGCAATCCCCTTCTTCTTCTTGTCCTTGTCCATAGATTTTTGTTTGAGATTGAGCTCATAAGTCATGAGCGATCCAACTAGCTACTCAAGAGGTAGCTTGTCGACATCCTTTGCTTCTTGAATTGCAGTCACCTTCGGATCCCATGATGTTGGAAGTGACCTAAGAATTTTATTCACAAGATCAGCAATAGACATGACTATACCAAGACTTCTCATACTATTAACTATATTAGTAAATCTAGTGTACATATCAGTAATAGATTCATTTGGTTCCATACGGAACATCTCATAAGTGTGCACTAACATATTAACCTTAGTGTTGTTCACTTGATCGGTACCCTCATGGATAACTTCAAGTGTGTCCCATATTTCTTTGGCAGACATGCATGTAGTATCCTATTAAAATTGCTAGGATCTAATGCATAATAAAGGAGATTCATTGCCTTAGCATTAATCATGAATTGTTTAATGTCATTTTCATCCTAATCCTCTTTAAGTTTTGGGATGGAAACACCATTAACTATTGCCGAAAGAATGTGAGGACCCTTATTTACTACTTTCTATAAATTGTAATCAATAGAATACATATAAATTCTCATCCTAGTTTTCTAATAAGTATAATTTATTTCATTGAAAAATAGAGGTCTATTTGAGTCTTGTCCCTGAACTACACTAGTACCAATTAGGGCTGCCATAGATCTTTACTCAAGGCGGTAAAGCCTATACACTGAGAACAGGGCTCTGATACCACTTGTTGCCCAGTAAGCAACCTAAGAGGAGGGGTGAATTGGATGTCTAAAAATTAATACGGCAAGCTACTAACTTAACAAAACTTGATACTAAGCAAAGCAATCCAATTCAACAAGTATATAAGTAAGGTACTATGATTCAAATGCAATGCTCTAAAATATAAGTGTAGCAGAAATTAAGAGCAATAAATAAAGAGCAAAGAGAGAGAGAGATCAAGCAATCACAAACATCAAGAACTATAGTGGTTCGGTGCTATACAATGTACCTACATCCACTTTTCAAGATCTCCTTGGGAATTCATTAAAATCACATGATTATAGTCGATTAGTTTTTCGGGCTCACTAATCAAAATCCAACTTGTTTTCACAAGGCTCACAAGTCACAACCTCACTTAGTTTTATGGGCTAACTAAGAACCTAATTGGTTTTCACAAGGCTAACAACAACCACCCTTGGTTTTTCAAGCTAACCAAGAACCTTAGTGATTTTGCGGGCTAACCACCAACTTAATTGGTTTTCCAAGGCATACTAATAACCTCACTTGGTTTTACAATAGGCTAACCAATAACATTTACAAGAAATATGGTTTGAAAGTAAACAACCAAAGTAGGCTTTCTAAAACAAAGTGAATATCTCGATGTAGCTCGATATAGAGTTGCTTTGCACTTGTTGAAGCCTTTTGAATGTCCAAGTATGGATGATCTTCAATGCTCTTGAATGCTTGGAGGCTTCCTTTAGCTTGAAAGTGGTTGAAACTTGAATGAATAGGTGTTAAAGCTCACACTTCTTCTCTCTTCTCAAAACTCTTTAATAATATTCAATAGCTTATGTTTTGATTTGATTTGGAGCATATAAATACTCTTCCAAAGCATCAAAATTGAAATCTAGCTGTTACACTTAAAAAACTAGCCGTTGGGGGCATTTTGGGCGAGTTTTGCATTTAAAAAAACTAGCTGTTACTGTTGCCAGAACTTCATGAGTCGACACTTTCTCGGTTGAGTCGACACATAAGGTTGACACATGTTCTTCTTGAGTCGACACTTAGTTTAACTTTTTCCATTCAGATTCTTTGAAAATCTAAAATGTGTCGATACCTTCTCAGTTGACTTGACATCTTGTTTCCACGTGTCGACACTTTAGCTGTTCCTTCAACTTCTACAAGTTCTGTGGCTTGAAAGTCTCGGGCGATGTATTGATCCATGTGTCGACACCATGAGTCGACACCTCAGGTCCATGTATCGACACTTCATCTGTACCATTTGAAACATTACTGCGTACCGGCCTAAGTTGATACTTTTTCTTCATGTGTCGACATTTCATGTCATGTGTTGATACTATGAGTCGATACATCTTTGAAAAATTCAAAGAAGGTGATGAATTTGAGCTGGAACATGTTTCCACTTAGCTTAGCTATCCATTCAACCATCTCTTAAGTGTCCAAGTCTGCTTTTTGAGCAAACTTCTCATTCAACTTGGTTTCTTCAAAATAATTGGGCTTCTTCAAATTTTGTGAGCACCTTTACAATAAAATCACACTCGATGCAAATAATTAGTCCTCAACTTATACTTAATTTTTGCTTACAATCAAAATCAATTAGTGGAGTTAACATAGTGGAACTCCAAAATAGGATAACCTCCTCTCTTGGACAAAATTTGACTCTTACTGGACTCATGGCTGAAGTAGAGGACTCAAAACTGGACTAAGGTTGAGGGTTGAGACAAATCAACTAACCTCAACTTATTACAGGACTCAATCTTAATAGATTACAAATTTCTCAAAACTTTGATACATGACTAAGTAAACTAGATAGAGCCCAGTCATCTGTGTCTGATCCTGGTGCCCTCACCATTTTTATCCCAATAAAATAATCCGATTATATTCTGATAGTGAATATAGTGAAAATCTCAAGTGGTATCTTGGGTTGTGGATGTAGGAGTGAGGGTGCTTCGAACCACAATAAATTTATTATGTTTGCATTGTACTTTTTCTATTTGTGTATGCTTCCTCTTGTAATCATTTGAAACACAGCACCCCCATAATAACATAGATTTAAAAGAGCACATTTCTAATTAAATTCTTTTTTAAATTCCTAATTTGCGCCCCTCTTGGGAAAGCCACCAGGGCAATAACTGGTATTAGAGCAGAGTCTTTGAATTTGATTAGAGTAAAGATTAATGGCTCATCCCATGAGTACTTCCTTGACTGAAGGCCAATCCACTAATAGACCTCCACTATTCATCGGCATGAATTACTCTTACTGGAAAGCTAGAATGAAGGTATAACTTCAAGCTATTATTTTTCAATTATGGAAGGTCATTTTTAAGGGTCCACAAATACCCATGATTAAAGTTGATGGCATGGATGTCCAAAAACCTGAAGAGGATTAGGATGAACACGACATGAAAATTGGTGAACTGAATGCCAAAGCCATGAACTTACTATATTGTGCTTTAGATGCAAATGAGTTTAATCAAATTTCTATTTGCTTATCTGCAAAAAAAATTTAGGATAAACTCAAACTGACCCATGAAGGAACTTCGCGAGTGAAGATCTCAAAAACCAATCTTCTAGTACATAACTATGAATTATTTAAGATGGAGCAAAATGAAAATAGCTCTACTATGTTTTCATGGTTTACAGATATTATTAACCGTTTGAAAAGTCTTGGTAGGGTTTATTCTAATCTAGACTTAGTACAGAAGATTCTAAGATCACTTCTGGACAAATGGGACCCCAAAGTAACTACCACCAAAGAAGCGAAAGATCTAAACACACAAACTCTAGATGAAAAGTTGGGTTCTCTCATCAAACAAGAATTATGATACAGGACAAATAATTAAAGCCTAATTATTAGAGAATAGTAGAGAATAATTTTTTAGATTTTTTTTGATTTTTAGGGAAGACTCAAAATATGCAATTAAGGAAACTAGTTCTAGTTTACTACCCGCACAAGTAAACCTACAAAGTAACTAGAAAGCAGGACTTGGTGGCTATAAAACCACTGAAACTAGGATTTACATTCAACTAATGAAAAATTAAAGAAAAGGGAATAAGTTTTCAGTTTTACCAATGAAAATTGCTCCTCTGAAATAGATCTAGCAGGACTCTCAAGATTGTATGGCAGGGTTTCAAGAACTCATTACGGGGGTTTTGAGGCAAGAACAACTGTCTTTGATTCCAGATCACCTGCAAACACTCAATAAAGAAAACTAAATATAAGAAGTAGCAAGGAAAGGAAATTGAATAGAAAAGGAAAGGGTTAGAAGAGGTGGCTAGGTTTTCTTGTCGGCTGGATAGGTACGATAACTAGGGCCTCGCACCTTCCAATTTTTTGAAGAACAAAGAGAAAGGGCCTCACAACCCGCGATGTTCCAAAGAATAAAAGAAAATGGCCTCACACCCCGCAATGTATATAGCAAAGGAAGAAAATTCGGCAGAGCTTCTTTATTCATCAATAATAGTAATCATTACAAGGGGGTTGATGGGGTATTTTTAGACCCTCAACCAGTGGTGTAAGAGATTCAAACACTAGACTTTTTCTCCCTTGTACTATAACTCCTGGAATTTTGGCTCTAGGCATCCTGGACTCTTGTCTCTGGGTTGATATGGAGCTCTCTTTGGCCTCATCCATAATGGGCGACATCTTGGAATTAACTTCATCAATGTGGGCGACAACAAGGCATTTCATTCCATTTGTGTGACAAAAGAGTGGGAGAAAAGAGAAGTCCTTCTCTCTTACTCATCTTAAAAGTGGTGACACTATGCATTTTCAATTGGCGACAATTGATGAGATGGGGTGCCAATTTTTGGAGTCCTTCTTGCAGTAACCTTCATTCAATTTGAACTCTTGAATAAACCTTGATCTTTCTTGGATTTGAAACTCTTCATGATAGGATAGATAAGAACCCATTTTATCTTTGAGTTTAAAATGGAACTCCTTAGATTTGAAATTCGACATGATAGGCATTCCTCTGAGAAAGAATGCTTGGCTGAATACTTTTGGAATTGGCGACAAAAGAATGAAAAGAAGTGGCGCTAACATGGGTGGGACTCCTTCTGCTTTACTTCTTTTAAAACCATCGGCTTGGAATTTAAATGAGGCACCCTCCTTGGATAAGCTTGAAAGTTGTCTAGATGTCTGGATGTCTAGATGTCTGGATGTCCGGATGTCTTAATGTCTCGATAAAAAAATAAAGAAAACCATTTTTTTGACATAAAATTGGCCAACCAAGATAAATGACATGGCATGTGATGATGTCCCGATGATGTGGCAAGTGATGTCCAAAACATAAGTGACATGTCATGTGATGATGTCCAAAATATTGAAAAGGTGGTGCCAAGACTTGGTTACATATGACAAGTGACTTGGGCTAGCACATGGAGTCACATGGCTTGTCTTAAGCTAGCACATGGGTTACATGGAACTTGATTTAGGTGCGCATGGGTCTTGATTTGAGCGCTCATGAAGTTACATGGGTCATCAATTGGGTGCACAAGGGATGTTGACTTGGGTCCCCTCTTATATTACAGGACTCAACACTAATTATTACAAGACTCAAAATTAAAGCAACCAAATAACTAAGCCCCACTTGATCAAATGATCAAAAGGCAAGACCTCATGCAACAAAAAAGAATAAATTTGGTAAACAGGGTTTGGCCCAATAGGGTTTAACACAATCGATAAATAAGGTTTTGGCTCTATATGGTAAAAAGGGTTTAGCCCAAAAACGTAAGTAACAAAACCCTAATTACAGTTGGTAAGAAGGGCTAACCCTAACTAAGCCAAAATAAAAGAAATTAAAATAAAATCTTTACATGGTAAAAGGGGTTTGGGTTCAGGGCTTTATTCACAGGTCAGCCATAGAGATGTAGGTTTAACCTGTCAATATTTTCTGGCCCTGGTGTCTACACCAATTCTCCCTAGGTGGGAGAAACTAGACCCTATCGAGTATGGATCAACAATGCTATCATAGCTCCCTGGTAAGTCTTGGTCAACTCGCTGCAAGTCCTCTCTAGTGATCCAAGAATCATCAGTCTCAGGTCATCCTTGCCAACGAACCAGATATCACTAGTAATCTTTTCTCTGGGTAGTAATGATCTTGTCATCAATGATCCGCTCGATCTTGTCTCTCTGAGCTAGTGGTATGGTAGGTGGACACACTTGGGTTGGTTCACTCTCAAGGATTGGATTAGGTCCAAATGGCTCACTAGGAATCAATATTGGCTCCCTATACTCAATAAGATCTGAAACGTTGAAGTTGGTCTAATATCTAGTTCAGGTGGTAACTCGAGCACATAGGCATTAGACCCAATTTTCCTAATCACTTTGTCTGGTTCACTACTACGGGCATATAACTTTTTCTTGATTTCAGGTAGGAACCGTTTAGGTTATAGTCTAACCATAACAAAGTCTCCTTCATTGTATTCCTTGAGCCTTTTCTTAAAATTATCCTTGATTAATGTATGATATGTTGATGAAAATTTGGCATGAATTCCTAATAGATGCCATAGTATTTTCCAAAAATAGGATGGAAATGGAATATGCTCAAAGAACTTATGCAACCTACTGATTTCAACAAAATGTAATTGGATGGCTCTAGAATGAGTAGAAACTTCAGGCCAGGGAAGAAAATAAGAAGTGGAATTGGAGCTAGCCTGGTGGGGTTGGACACAAGAAAAGGGCTCATAGAAGAATCCCTGACTAGTGGGGTTGACTTTAAGATTTGGACACTGATTCACACCTACATGGAATAAAGGGTCCACTTGATGGAAAAATGGGTCTCTAATCTCAAGGAAGAGATCTTTAAATGGGACTAAAGGGGTCAAGTCTTCCTAAGGGTACTGGACTAAATAAGCCAAGTTCTCACCAATTTTCTCTTGTTCTTGGATTTCAGGACGAGGCTCTATGACTTGAGTCTCTTCTAGTATTTCCTCAGCTAAGGTCTCAGCATTAGGATTAGGTTTCTCTTGGATCTCTTTTTCTAAGGGTCCTACCAGTATAGTTTCAGTCTGGTCAGCTGATGGGGACATTACCAGCATGGATCCTGGAGCAAGTATGAATCCGGGAGTTGCATGAATCTCGGAGCATATCCATAATAAATTAGTTTGGTATTTATCATTATCGATTGTTTGAAATTTGAGTTAGGATTTGGTTGGTTAGAATTGAGATATAGATAGGCCTTATCTTTTTCTATCTTATATTTGAAATTGAATCATCCCTATCATTTTATCTTGTATTTAAATTCAAATGAAGATTGGAAAGGTCTATAAATACCACCCTCAGTCCTTTATAAAAAATAGTTTGGTCAATAAAGATGAGTTTTTTAGAAAAAAGTGA
Organism: Areca catechu; assembly: GCA_021397845.1. Lineage (NCBI taxonomy): Eukaryota > Viridiplantae > Streptophyta > Magnoliopsida > Arecales > Arecaceae > Areca > Areca catechu. The sequence continues at coordinate 100,119,037 of CM038041.1, forward strand.
TTCTTTTCTTTCACTCCATGGGGAGAGGGTGTGAGACCCAAACCCAGGACATGATGAGAGGTCATGTCTAGCTATCTCCTTCTTTCCATCTTTTTTACCCTCTCATGTTCTTTGAGATTCACCTTAATGCCTCCAAGTATAAAGGTGGGTGGGATACCCTAGAGGTGAGAGGTCTCTTCGTTAGTGTGAGTCCCCAAAGACCATGAGTTCCAAACCTTATGTCTTCCATCCCCATTGTTCCTTCGCCACCCCTAAAAAAATATACAAAAAAAATAGTGTTACCCTAGTCTAGGTGACTTCCAGGCTCACCAACGATCCTATCCCCCATCTATCTTGCATCAAATTGGTATCAGAGCCTGGTTGATTAGGGTATTGCCATCTCTCCCAACTCATCCAATATTTTATTTTTCTTAAATCTTTCTCTCCATTTTTCTTCCTTGTCTCTGTTCTTTCCCTGTTCCATGAATTTCCTTCTTCCCTCTTCGAACTCCCAACATCCCCCGCTGACCATCATCGCCCAAATCCAAAGCCCCCCTACTTTTTTTTGGTCTGTCTGTGACACTATCTTCCACCGTCATATTGAAGTCTCTCATCCACCTTCTCCACCTTCTCCGCTGAGATATCCATGGCCAGGTCTCTGCCCGAGCCATCCACCAAATCCCCCAATCGACGTTGCAAGCACCATCCGGCCATCTTTAGTTCGTTGATCTCAACGGGAACACCTCCACTGCTATCCAACACCCATGAAAGACATCGACCATCCATCTCTTCGCTCGCTATCAAAAAATTGGAGCCTCCACAGCCGCTGAACCTTCCTCTCCTGCCTCCCCAACCCAGTGCCCCTTGAGCCATTCGAAGCATCCCTCCAACCCCATCAGTTGTTATGCCCCACCAGATCCCTTCTTCCCATCTATGCCACCGCCTCCGCCCTAGTGTCATCACCGGCGAAGCCCGTCGGGAGTTTTTCTTCCCCTCTATTTTGCCCGACTTCCTCTTTTCATTGATCCGACATAGCCTAGATCTACCTTTCCCCACCAGATCAGCCTAGATTAGCCCCACCAGATCTCCTCCCTGCTTTCCATTAGCTACCAGTGCCCTCCACCGGCCGTGACGACCTCTGCACCGGTCGTCAATTTCCCTTCATTAGTGTGTGAAGAAGAATGGGAGGGATTGCATGAATGTGAATTCAATTGCCCCCTTGCTGCCGACTTCACTTAAGGAAACCGCATGTTTCTTAAAGCAAGGTGCCATCCCCTATTGCTGATTCAAGATTCTGCACACTCATCAAAGCTGCACAATCCTCAAAACTATTGCATGCTCTTCAAAGCTACACGATCTTCAAAGGCACATGGATTTCAAAGCATGTGGATTTCAAAGCAATCCAAGGATCTATGTAGCATAGATTTCAGAGCAAGCCTTTTTTAGATTCGGTTCCATCGAAGCCCCACTGATCCAAACTCGACGGAGTCGAATTCTCCACACCTTAAGGGAATGATGGGGACATCGCCAGCATGGTTCCTAAAGCAAGCACGAATCCTGGAGCTGCATGAATCTCATAGCATATCTAGAATAAATTAGTTTGGGATTTATCTTTATTGATTATTTGAAATTTGAGTTAGGATTGAGATATGGATAGGTCTTATCTTATCCTATCTTGTATTTGAATTTGAATCATCCCTATTTTTTTATTATCTTGTATTCAAATTCAAATGATGGTTGGAAAGGTCTATAAATACCATCCTCAATCCTTTGTAAGAAAATAGTTTGGTCAATAAAGATGAGTTTTGGAAAAGAGTGATTATTTTCTTTCGCTCCATGAGGAGAGGGTGTGAGACCCAACCCCAAGACATGATGAGAAGTCATGTCTAGTTATCCCCTTCCTTCCGTCTTCTTTACCCCCTCATATTCTTTGAGATTCACCCTATCACCTTCAAGTATTGAGGTGGGTGGGATACCCTAGAGGTCAGAGGTCTCTTCATTAGTCTGAGTCCCAAAAGTCCATGAGTTGCAAACATTAAGTCTTCCATCCCCATTATTCCTTCGCCGCCCTTAAAAATATATATATAAAAAAAAATAGTGGTACCCTAATCTATGTGACTTCTAGGCTCACCAACGATCCTATCCCTCATCTATCCTGCATCATCAGGGTCAATTAGCTCTGGGTTGGCCTTAGTTTGGGTATGGTCAGGGTTGTCTAACTCTAGGTCTACCTCCTGTATCTCCTCATCAATATACTCATCTACTAAGCTCACATCAGCTTCATAAACTTCCACTACAATGGTAGCTTGGTGAACCAATGGATTTGTAGAGGTGGGTCGATTAAGGGAAGGTGGACTGATTTTGAGGTTTTGACTAGGTGTACTGATCCTAGTGGATTCTAGCTAACAAAGGAAAACCTGACTAACACTAGATTGATACCTAGGGATTATGGGTTCCTTAGATGCATAGGATATGGGCTCTGATCTATAGGTCATAAATCTGGATTCGTAGGAGTTGGGTTCAAAGGATCTGAGTATAAAGGAGTTGGGTTCATATGATCTGGGTAAGTACTTTTCCTTAAGTTTAAGTTTCAGTCGCTCCAGGTAGTTATGGGTATGTCTCTTCTTCGTCAGCTCATTCTTTCGACATCATCCCAATAAATTCTAGCCTGGTGTACTAATTTATGTTTTGCAATCTTAAACTTTCTTTCATCAAACACTAGTTCCTTTTAAAATATAGATATATACCTTCTTCCCAATCAATATAATCTTCAAGATCAAGATCACCACCAAAGGTAGGTGCTTCTACCCTAAAGTTCCTAGTGGCTCTCTCATCCTGGTCTATAAAATCATAATTGGGTCTCCTATGGTTAGATTCCCATATTGGGTTATAGTGTAGGGCTCTCATAAGGTTGGGCTCTAGGAATGGGTCAGGGTGTGTTTCAAATTTAGGTTCAGTACGGGTCTTTCGGGTCCTTTCTAAGTTTCCTAAATGGTCATCTAGTCGATCAAACCTATTGCTCATTTGGGTACATTGTTCAATGAAGGTCCTCAATAAGGTTTCCATAGTGGACTCCATGGTCAAACCAGTTTGGGTTGGGTTTGTGCTAATGATATGGTGTACCTAACCTAGTTGTCATGCAATGTAATCACATAGAACTCGACTCGAACTAGCGTTTCCTAGACCTAGAGCTCAAGTAGAATGGGTCAGCTTAAATTATAGCCAATTCAATAATTATCCTGTCCACTGAAAGTAAACTGATGCAGGTGGTTTGACATGATCCTACACTAGGCATGCAAACATCTGCGGGAGCATATTGAATTTTAAAACAATTTTTAAAAATCACGCAGCGGGAATCTGCTCCGCCAGGAACTAATCTAAATCTAGTTGCATTTAGGCATGCATAAACATATAAAATATTTATAAAATATTAAACAATTTAATCTATCCATGCAAGATTAAAAAATAAATTTCCATACCTTTATTTTAACTGGAATAACTCTGGAATAAACCTGGAATAGACTGGAATAACTGGAATAAAGTTATTCCAGTCGTCTTCCTCCTTGGGACCCTGTTTTTGGCTTGCAAAACGTCGTCGGAACACTGCCTTCCGGACCTCCGTTTGCTCCCAAATTTGAGCAGCGACTTCTTGGACAAGTCTTCTTCGATTTGCCACCAGTTGCTGTAATCAAATCTAAGCCAAAAAAATTAAATAATTCACCAAAGTCTGCTGCCAGATTTCTATAGCAGAACTGGACGGCAGACTTTGGCCTTCATTTCGTAGCGATTGGGCAGATCCCGGCTCGCGTGGTTTGCTCCTAGAAGTAGAGTGGTACTCCCTCTAGAGGGGAGACATGCCCGGGACTCTTGGATCCGCCTCCATGCACGGTGCTAGCCGCCGGAAGAGGGCTTCATGGTCACAGAATTCTGCAGCAGAACTGGGCAGAATTTGAGCCTCTCTCCCTCTAAGGCTTGTAAACCCAGCCCAAAACTCTCTCCTTGAGCCTCTCAAAGAACACCCAAAGCTCTCTCTCTTTAAGCCTCTCTCATGGTGAAAAAATTATTTTCTCTCGTTGAAAATCCATTCACAAAACAGGAACGCAGGTGGGTGTTAATATAAGCTTCTGGGAGGGAAAGGGAGGTGGACCGACGTGAGGTGGAGAGGCAGCAGCAGTAAACCCAATTAACAAGTCATTAAGGGAGGGATTAAAGCCATTAAGGGAGGGATTAAAGCCATTAACAAAATGGTGGAGGGAGAAGAAAAACGCCCAGCGATTTGGCTTTCATTGAACTCATTTGGCCTTTTGGAATGCTTGGAGTTTTTGTCCAACATGTATCACCGTGTAAACGGTTGGGAGAAAAAAACATGCAACCAAAACACCGGTCCAACCAAAAATTGGTTCAAACCCAATTTTGGTTCAATCCCATTAAACCAAACGGTTCAATCCAATTGAACCTGGTCAAGGAATAAAATTGGTTCACAACCAATTGGTGGCCAAAATGAACTCTGAATCAGTTCAAAACTGATTCAGAAAAATCCTGGCGCAGTGCCGGTCAACCCGGAACATTTTCCGATCGATATAGACAAGGGCAAGACGGGAAAAGAGTGCTCAAAAAATACTGTGACCATAAAATGGAGACGATTCCCAATCGTAATCGGTATCCGGATCAGAGAGTTATCCTCTGTGGCGTGTGACCTCATAGGTTCGAACCTAAACGGTAGCATTAAAACAATTTCTAGTACCAGCACAGGAAACCATCTAGCAATGGGTCCCGGCGTCCGGATAGGTCGAAGATGCGGGAGCAAACTATCGAACCTCTGGCATATGGCTACCGTATAATTCATCCCTTTGACCTTTAATGCTCATGACGACTGAGATTGGGCTGCCAACCCAGACTGAGTCAGTCGACTACGTGTCTCAACCTCGCAAGCCCAGTGACTCTTCACTAGGACTACCCCGGCCGAGGATTTGCTAAATTGAGATACTGCGAGACATTCAATCCAAACTGTTTGGACAGGTCAATTCTATCTTGGTCCATCACTGCTCCACAAGTACTTGCCTGTACCCAGAAATCATCCATCACCTGATTAAAAATCCGGGTAGTCCAGCACCAAAGCACAGGGAGTTGCTTGCAAGCTACCGTGATGACCTTAGGTCTGAGAGACACATATACCCATATCCAATCGTGAGTTTCTGGTGCGGGCACCAGACTCAGAAGAAGACTTCAGAGCTCCATCTGGATCTCTGATTGACCTTGCCCGAAGAATTAGGGTTATCTGGTTTGTAATAAGGGTTGACTTGATCAACTCAATTTTAGCTTGAGTCTATATTCCCAGCAATTTATTTTTGTTGAGTCATGTTGACTCAGTAGTGGTCTAGAACTTCAACCTGGGTGTCACATTTTCTCCCAAGGCCAAGCAAGTCGGCGCCACACTCCCAGCCACACGCCTGAGTCCAGGGGGCGCCACATCTCCATCCAGTATGCTCTGGTCCCCACACCACAAGATAGCAGGTCCCTTCTCTCATGCACCATTTAAGGAGAAAGCAATCTGGGATCCTCAATTCAAGGGGGCGGCCCACAATTTTCCATAAGAGCCAAGCAATGAAAAGAAAGAAACTCTTCTTGGAGAGTACTTCAAGGGGGCGCCCATTCCATGCCAAAAATGCCCAAAGCAAAGATGGAAAGAACCATGACTTAGGGAGAAAGAAAAGGAGGAGTCCAAAAGAGTTGAGCCATGGAAGGAATGAAATTCTCTCTTGAAGAACAAGGCTAGGAGGCGCCACTTACCTTCCTTTTAAAACCTCCAATCAACTTTTTTGGAACCTTTGGCCGGCCATATGTGTATGGATTGATCCTACAAGCCTAATTTGAAGATCCCCTCCCTTAGTCCCACATGGGAAGATGTAAAACCCTACTCTCTTGTAAAGTCCTATAAATTAAACCCTTCTTATAAATTTGAAAGTAATCTGATGAATGAATCCAATTATTGTGTGAGCAAACTCTGCATTTTCTCTCTTCCGCACTTGCATCCAGGTGTTGAGCTCCATGAGGGAGTAAAATCTGGGTTCCCCAGGAACCTTGAGGAGGTGTGAGATCTCCAACCCCTAAACCCTAGGTTAGCCACTTCAACTCCAAAACCCTAGCCGCCCATCATCCACTTCAATCCACCAAACCCTAGCCTATCCCACCTCTCATGGCCACTCTCCCAAAGTCAAGGCCGACCACCAGCATCCGGGTCCAGTCCGGATACTTCAGAGCAAATTTCAGAGGGAGCCAGATCAACCTCCAGGAGAATCCGGATTTCAGCAACATCAGCTTTCAAGTTCTTCAATCTGGTAAATCCTTCCTTGAGTATCTGATTCCATCACTTGTTCTTCTTCTTTCCCAGATCTTGAGTCCAGGAGAAGCCGACTCAGCCACAGGACCAGTATTGGAGGATCCATTATGAAGGTATCCGAATCCGAGGATCCAACAATCTGCTCGAGAGAGTTCTTTCACCAAACTTTGTGAAGATCACTGTTTGGTTGGTAACCCATCTCTTCTCTTTATTTCTGTCCTGTTGAAAGTTCAGAGCGAAACCCTAGGTCTGGGAGTTTCTCAACCCCCAGCGATCCGTTACTTCTGAACCACTCTGATAACCTAGTTTCTTTTAAATTGTGCTTTCAGTTATTACCTAGTTTCTTTCAATTTAGTTTAGCTTTCCTTTGAGTCAAAGCCAATTTCTGAAAATATAAAAAAAAAAGAGAATTAATCTTAATTTATTTCTGCATCACATCATCTCTTCTTTCGTACTGCATCATTTTGGTATCAGAGCCCAGTCTAGGGTTTCTGTTTTGCTTGCTTGTTTTAAGTCTCTCTCCTTTTACTTTGTCTGCTCGAAGTAGACTCCCCAGGACATCCGGTCCTAGGAATGAAACGAGGTGCAAACCGCCTCTTCCCATTCCACGGGGTGTTCCTAGGGCATGTAGGGGATCCGTTGGGTTACAACTTCGTAGCAGGAATTGTAAACGGGAGAAGTACCCTGTTTTCAGTCTGTAACTATCCTGTTGCAGGAATTGTTTCTCATTGCAGCTAACTTCAAATTGCATGATTTTTATTTTTCTGGAACAAGTATAATTGAAGATATTTTATATAATTTTCCTATCATTTATTGGTTTCTGTAAAATTTCTGAGAGTTAAATTACTGAAACTCTATTTTTGTGTTTCTGCAATTCAATTTTTTTGAGTGATCATCTCCTAATTCATCTTAAGGGCATTTGAGCATCTAAGATAAGGGGAGGAGTTGATAACCTCTCCTTAGCCCAAAACCACCACCCACTCATTCGATCCTAAGCCTAATTTTAAAATTTATTAGACTTAATTTGCCCTAGTGGGCTAGGGACATCAACAAGTCGGGTCAAGGCTAGTGTTGAGTCAGTTTGTCTAGTTACTCTGTGTGTGCTTTGTACTCAGTGTCTAGAACGGTGGTTCAGGGACTACGTCCTGAAGGGCTTGTGTGCTGGTCCGCCTACCTAGCCAATCATTGATTGGTGTCTAGGATTGGCAATTAGGGACCTAACACTCCCCTTACACCTGCCTAGCTGAGTCCCGAGTTACTACGAGCTAGCTTCCCACTCTGATTGGGTATCTAGTTTGGGCTCTAGGTCTAGTTAGCCCGTAGTCGTTCAGTTGAGTCTCATTTTGTGTGTTTGCTTGCATCATCATGTCTACCCGGAATGGAGTACCCTACCAACCTGGTCAAACCCAACCTGATTTAGAGGCCATGGTTAGAGCTCTTACTGAGAGTATGAACAAATTGAGTCAGGATGTGATGGCCACTGTTGCCTAGTTTAAAGAACAAGTCCATGAGAATTTTGCCCAGCTTAGGGATCGAGTCCAAGTACTTGAGGAACCTTGGCATCAGAATTGGACTCCTGACCTAGATTTTAATGTGCCTCAACCTCACCCACACCAAGAGCCTAGAAGACCTTTATATAGAGATCCAGAACCTAATTATAGGAGGCCTGACCCAGAACCTGAAGATAGAGATGATAGGTTCATTCGGAACATCAAATTAGATTCACCCACTTTTGATGGTAGCTTAAACCCTAAGGTGTATTCTGATTGGGAGGGTGAGATGGACCAGTACTTTGAGTGGTATGCCATGTCTGAGGAAAGGAAGTTCAAGTTTGCCAAGATGAAGTTAGTACGTCAAGCTAGGTTATACTAGGGGAACATTGAGCTAACCACTAGAAGGCAAAATGTAGAGCCCATAACCACTTGGCAGGGTATGAAAGAGAAACTTAGAGATAAGTACCTACCCATTTCATACCAGCAGAATCTGTTAGACCAATGGCAGACTTTGAAACAAGGGAACCGATCTGTATTAGACTACATAACCACCTTTGATGAATACCTGATGAGATGTGATGTGAGTGAAGCCCATGAGGTCACTTTATCTATGTTCAGGGCTGGACTTAGGGAAGATATAAAGAGGGAGCTGTTTCTGAGAGAGGTTACTGACCTAGACCAAGCCTATCAGATTGCACTGAACACTGAGAAGTTTCAAAGAGGACCAATGCCTTCTAGGGTTAGTTCCCCAATCCCAAGAAATGGACCTAGCCAAGTTACCCCTAGCAAGCCTAATCAGGGTATTCTAACCCCTAGGCCCATGGACAAAGGTAAGGCACCTGACACCCAGAGAGCCCCTAGTATCATCTGTTTTAAGTGCCAGAAGCCCGGTCATATCTCCAACCAGTGCACAGCCATAGCTTGTTTTAAGTGCCATAAGGTAGGTCATGTTTCTAGTCAGTGCCCTCGTAGATCCCTGTACATAGAAGAAGGAGAAGGAGAGAATTCCGGACCCAATGAAGAGTTTGAAGAAGAAATTTATGAGGCCGGAATGAATTTGGTCGATGAGTATGAAGGAGAGGAGGAATCCACAGAGTCTGACCAATTAGGGGTTATGAGATGCATCCTGTCCCAGAATAGAGTTTAGGAAGATTGGCGTAGGACTAACATCCTACAGACTTTCCTTAAACTAGGGGATAAGGTATGTAAAATCATCATAGATAGTGGGAGCTGTGTGAATGCCATTTTTGCTAGCACTGTCAAAATGTTAGGCTTAGCCCCAGTCCCCCACCCCAACCCATATAAGGTTTCTTGGGTAGACTCTACCTCTATACCCATCCAGTCTAGATGTCAGGTCCAAATCCAAATGCAATCCTATCAAGAGAAGATTTTGTGTGACGTCTTGCCCATGGGGATGAGCAGTATAATTCTTGGAAGACCTTGGTTATATAATCATGATGCCACCCTCTTAGGAAAATCCAACACCTGTGTCTTTAGTTTTAATGTGAAGAAAATAACAATCCATTCAGTCCCTCCTAAGGACAAGGTAGCTAAAGGAACCAATAAGGTCAAAGAAATGAAGACTGGAGTGAACCTAATTAGTGCTAAGGATCTAGAACACGAAATTCATAGTGGTTCACCTATTTTGATGTTGACTGCTAAGGAACTTAGGACTCCTACACCCTCAGAGCCTCCTCAGGAAGTTAAACCTTTGTTAGAAGAATTTGAGGATGTTTTTCCCGAGGATCTGCCAGACCACCTTCCACCTCTTATGGATATCCAGCATTCCATAGATTTAGTCCCAGGAGCTACTTTACCCAACTTGCCCCATTATAGGATGAATCCATCTGAGCATCAGGAACTGCAAAAGCAGGTTGGAGAATTATTGAGGAAGGGGTTCATTAGAGAGAGTCTTAGCCCTTGTGCAGTCCCTGCACTTCTGACCCCAAAGAAGGATGGCACGTGGAGGATGTGTGTTGATAGTCGTGCCATTAACAAAATCACAATCAAGTATAGGTTCCCCATCCCTAGACTAGATGACATGCTAGATATGATGGCTGGTGCAATGGTTTTTTCTAAAATTGATCTCAAGAGTGGCTATCATCAGGTTAGGATTAGACTAGGGGATGAGTGGAAAACCGCTTTCAAAACTAAGGATGGTCTCTATGAATGAGTTGTTATGCCTTTTGGGTTATCCAATGCCCCTAGTACTTACATGTGGATTATGACCCAGGTACTTAGAGCTTTCATAGGGAAGTTTGTAGTGGTCTATTTTGATGACATCCTGATCTATAGTAAGACCCCTGCAGATCACCTAGGCCACCTTAGACAAGTCTGCCAAGTTTTGAGGAATGATAGTCTCTACGGTAATCTTAAAAAGTGTGAATTCATGACCAATAGAGTTATCTTCCTTGGTTTTGTAGTAACCCCTGACGGCGTGGCTGCCGATCCAGAAAAGATTAGGTCCATAGTAGAATGGCTAGAGCCGACCAGTGTGCATGAAGTCAGAAGTTTCCGTGGCTTGGCTACCTTCTATAGGTGATTCATCAAGGAGTTTAGTACTGTAGTTGCTCCTATCGCAGACTGTATTAGGAAGGGAGAATTCCATTGGACTAAAGCAGCCCATAAAGCCTTCCTAGATCTTAAGGATAGGACGACCCAGGCACCCATTTTGAGGTTACCCGACTTTTCAAAGGTATTTGAGGTTGCCTGTGATGCTTCAGGAGTAGGCATAGGTGGAGTCCTAAGCCAAGAGAACCATCCCGTAGCATTCTTTAGTGAAAAACTTAATGATGCTAAGCTTAGGTATTCTACCTATGATAAGGAATTTTATGCGGTAGTGCAAGCTTTGCGTTACTGGAGACATTATTTGCTACTGCAAGAATTTGTGCTGTTTTCGGACCATGAGGCTCTTAGATTCTTGAATTCCCAGAAGAAGCTTAACCCTAGGCATGCTAAGTGGGTAGAGTATATCCAGTCCTATACTTTTGTTTTGAAGCATAAGGCTGGGTCTGAAAATAAGGTAGCTGATTCCCTTAGTCGTCGATCTTTGTTGTTGAGTTCTGTTAGGGCTGAAGTCATAGGGTTTGAGCAAATCAAAGAGGAATATGAGTCATGTCCAGATTTTAAGACTGTGTACCAGGATCTAACTCAAGGACCATCTAGTGATCATAAGGATTATACCCTTTTAGATGGCTTTCTGTTCTTTAAGAATAGGCTTTTCATCCCTAGAACTTCTCTTAGGGAATTTTTGATTTGGGAAATTCATGCTGGAGGTTTAGCTGGCCATTTCGGAAAAGACAAGACCACCCTGGCTATTGAAGACCACTTTTTCTGTTCTAGCTTAAAAAGAGATGTAGCACAAATTATGGCTAGGTGTCGGACCTGCGCTGTTGCCAAACAGCGAAAACAGAACACTGGCCTTTATACCCCACTCCCTGTCCCAGATCGTCCTTGGCAAGATGTGAGCATGGACTTTGTGTTAGGTTTGCCTAAGACCCAGAGGACGCATGACTCTATCTGTGTTGTAGTCGACCGATTTTCAAAGATGGCCCATTTCTTGCCTTGTTCCCAAACATTTGATGCGTCTAAGGTAGCCACCCTGTTCTTTAATGAGATAGTTCGACTCCATGGCCTACCTAAGACAATTGTTTCCGATAGGGATGTCCGGTTCACCAGCTATTTCTGGAAAACCCTTTGGCATAAGTTAGGGACAAAACTTAAGTTTTCAACTGCCTATCATCCCCAGACTGATGGCCAAACCGAAGTAGTGAACCGTAGTTTAGGCAATCTGTTAAGGTGTCTTGTTGGTGAAAACATTAAGAACTGGGATTTGTACTTACCTAGAGCTGAATTTGCATAAAATGACTCGGTCAATAGGTCTACGGGTAAGAGTCCATTTGAAATTGTGCATGGTTACAAACCTCACACACCTCTTGACCTAGCTCCTATACCTGTCCACACACGAGTCTCCAAGTCTGCCGAAGTTTTTGCACAGCATATAAAAGACTTGCATAAAGAAATTAATGCCAAAATAAATTTAAGTAATGAAACTTATAAGAAGTTGGCTGATTCTCAAAGGCGAGTCAAAACTTTTGATGAGGGAGACTATGTAATGATTAGGTTAAGGCCTGAACGGTTTCTTCCTGGAACCGTTAGAAAGTTACATGCTAGAGGAGCTGGACCATTTAGAGTGGTGAAGAGAGTAGGATCCAATGCCTATGTGCTCAAGTTACCTCCAGAACTAGGCATTAGCTCCACTTTCAACATTACAGACCTAGTAGAGTATAGAGAGCTAGCTATGATTCCCAGTGAGCCTTTTGAACCTAATCCTGCTCTTGAGAGTGAACCCAACCCTGTGTGTCCACCAACAAACTGGCCTGTGAGGAAAGAGCAGATTGAAAAGATCCTGGATGATCAGGTTATCTCTACTCGTAATCGAGGATACCAAAGATACCTGGTCCGCTGGCAAGGAAGGCCAGATTCTGATGACTCTTGGATCTCCCGAGAAGAATTACAAGAATTGGACCCAGAACACTTGGAGAGACACCAGAGCCAACTTGATCCATACTCGACAGGGTCGAGTTCCTCCCACCCCGGGATAATTGGTGCGGGCACCAGACTCAGAAGAAGACTTCAGAGCTCCATCTGGATCTCTGATTGACCTTGCCCGAAGAATTAGGGTTTTCTGGTTTGTAATAAGGGTTGACTTGATCAACTAAATTTTAGCTTGAGTCTGTATTCCCTGCAATTTTTTTTTGTTAAGTCATGTTGACTCAATAGTGGTCTAGGACTTCAACCTGGGTGTCACATTTTCTCCCAAGGCCAAGCAAGTTGGCGCCACACTCCCAGCCACACTCTCAGCCACACACCTGAGTCCAGGGAGTGCCACATCTCCATCCAGTATGCTCTGGTCCCATACCACAAGATAGCAGGTCCCTTCTCTCATGCGCCATTTGAGGAGAAAGCAATCTGGGATCCACAATTCAAGGGAGCGGCCCACAATTTTCCATAAGAGCCAAGCTATGAAAAGAAAGAAACTCTTCTTGGAGAGTATTTCAAAGGGGCGCCCATTCCATGCCAAAAATGCCCAAAGCAAAGATGGGAAGAACCATGACTTAGGGAGAAAGAAAAGGAGGAGTCCAAAAGAGTTGAGCCATGGAAGGAATGAAATTCTCTCTTGAAGAACAATGCTAGGAGGCGCCACTTACCTTCCTTTTAAAACCTCCAATCAACTTTTTTGGAACCTTTGGCTGGCCATATGTGTATGGATTGATCCTACAATCCTAATTTGAAGATCCCCTCCCTTAGTCCCACATGGGAAGATGTAAAACCCTACTCTCTTGTAAAGTCCTATAAATTAAACCCTTCTTGTAAATTTGAAAGTAATCTGATGAATGAATCCAATTATTGTGTGAGCAAACTCTGCGTTTTCTTTCTTCCGCACTTGCATCCAGGTGTTGAGCTCCATGAGGGAGTAAAATCCGGGTTCCCCAGGAACCTTGAGGAGGTGTGAGATCTCCAACCCCTAAACCCTAGGTTAGCCACTTCAACTCCAAAACCCTAGCCGCCCATCATCCACTTCAATCCACCAAACCCTAGCCTATCCCACCTCTCACGGCCACTCTCTCCAAGTCAAGGCCGACCAACAGCGTCCGGGTCCAGTCCGGATACTTCAGCTTCAGAGCAAATTTCAGAGGGAGCCAGATCAACCTCTAGGAGAATCCAGATTTCAGCAACATTAGCTTTCAAGTTCTTCAATCTGGTAAATCCTTCCTTGAGTATCTGATTCCATCACTTATTCTTCTTCTTTCCCAGATCTTGAGTCCAGGAGAAGTCGAGTCAGCCACAGGACCAGTATTGGAGGATCCATTGCGAAGGTATCCGAATCCGAGGATCCAACAATCTGCTCGAGAGAGTTCTTCCACCAAACTTTGTGAAGATCACTGTATGGTTGGTAACCCATCTCTTCTCTTTATTTCTGTCCTATTGAAAGTTCAGAGCGAAACCCTAGGTCTGGGAGTTTCTCAACCCCCAGTGATCCGTTACTTCTGAACCACCCTGATAACCTAGTTTCTTTTAAATTGTGCTTTCAGTTATTACCTAGTTTCTTTCAATTTAATTTAGCTTTCCTTTGAGTCAAAGCCAATTTATGAAAATATATTAAAAAAAAAGAGAATTAATCTTAATTTATTTCCACATCACATCATCTCTTCTTTCCTACTGCATCAGTTTCCCTTTGGCAGAAAGGGGCTGCACGGAGTCACGTTCAATGAGATATCAAATATCCCACTTGCAGATTACATCAGTGTCACCACACTCATTTAGTCAAGAGGACAACCAAACGATGTGAACTACAACAACCTATACTTGATATATTGCCGTCCAGTACAATATATCCTTTGGTTGTGAACAGGATTTAAGGACCACTCGATACATCCTCTCTGTATCGAAGTCAGTTTAGTCCTAAGGACTTCATCACATGGAAAGAGTTCATTTCAGAAAAATTAAGTATGTGATGAGCTACCAAAAATAATATTTTATTAATTCATAAAATTAATACAATACTTAGCACAACCGCCAACAACCCAGGCGATTGACTTTGGGATACAATTCCCAACAACTCCCACTTGTACTAAAGCCAATCAGAAGAGTATCTAATACCCATTTCCCATTTATAATAGTCGAACTCTTTTATTCCGAGGGCTTTAGTGAAGGGGTCGGCCAGATTTTCTTTTCCATCGATCTTTAGAAGATTGATGTCACCTCGTTCCACGATCTCTCGTACGAGGTTGTAGCGCCGCAAAATGTGTTTGGTGCGGTGATGAGCTTTAGGCTCCTTAGCTTGAGTAATGGCTCCAGTGCTGTCACAGTACACCGGAACAGGACCATCTAAGAAAGGTGACACCCCTAGCTCTCCAAGGAACTTCCGTAACCACACAGCTTCTTTTGCTGCATCTGATGCTGCAATGTATTCTGCTTCGCATACCGAGTCTGCAACAGTTGCCTGCTTAGAACTTTTCCAGCAGATCGCTCCTTCATTCAGGGTAAAAACAAACCCTGACACACTCTTGCTATCGTCTCTATCTGACTGGAAACTGGAGTCAAAGTATCCCACAAGTTTCAAGTCAGGTTCTCCATAAATCAACCATTGATCTTTAGTATTTCTTAAATAGTTAAGGATGGACTTAACCACCTTCCAATGCGCCTCACCTGGGTCAGACTGGTATCTGCTCACTACTCCTAGTGAGTATGCCACGTCTGGTCTAGTACAAGTCATATCATACATGATAGAGCCTACTGCAGAAGCATAAGGTACTCTACTCATGCGCTCTCTTTCCTCAGGAGTTGTCGCACAATCCTTCTTGGAAATAGTAATTCCAGAACCTATCGGAAGATAGCCTTTCTTGGAATTTTTCATGCTGAACCATTTCAATACAGTGTCAATGTACATAGGCTGGGACAGTCCCAAAAGCTTCTTAGATCTATCTCTATAGATTTTCATACCTAGTATGTAAGAAGCTTCACCCAAGTCCTTCATGGAGAACTGAGATGATAACCAGACCTTTATTCCTTGTAATGCTGCGACATCATTCCCGATTAAGAGAATATCGTCAACATACAGTACTAGGAATATGATCACAGAACCATTAACCCATTTATAGATGCACGGTTCATCTCTGTTCCTAACGAAGCCATACGATTTGATACACCTATCAAACCGTAAGTTCCAACTTCGAGATGCTTGCTTGAGTCCATAGATGGACCTCTGCAACTTGCATACTTTTGATTCATCTATGATGTGAACCCTTCAGGCTGTATCATATACACCTCTTCTTCTAGCTCCCCATTTAGGAAAGCGGTTCGGACATCCATCAGCTAGATCTCGTAATCAAAATATGCTGCCAAAGCAAGCATGATCCGAATGGACTTGAGCATTGCCACAGGAGAGAAAGTCTCATCATAATCGATACCATATCGCTGACGATACCCCTTGGCAACCAAACGGGCTTTATTGGTCTCTACCTTCCCATCTGCGCCCCTTTTCCTCTTGAAGATCCATTTACACCTAATAGGTTTTATTCCTTCAGGCGGATTAACCAATGTCCAAACATTGTTGATTTCCATGGACTCCATTTTGGATCATATGGCTCCAAGCCATGCCTCAGAGTCAGTTCTCTGAAGTGCATCCATATACATGATCGGATCCTCATTGTTCTCATCGAGCTCAATGGGATCGCCGTCCCGGACCAAAAAACCATAGTATCTGTCCGGGTGACGCGGTATTCTACCGGATCTCCTAATGGATTCTGGGTGCGATTCAATCACAGCCAGTTCTACGATGTCTTTAGAGTGTCTAGGTTCTTCTATTGGCTGAACATCAAGTTCAATCTTAGAAGCTTTAGTTCCTTCTCCAAGGAACTCCTTTTCCAAAAAGATAGCTCTAAGAGCAACGAACACCTTTTGTTCATTCTCCAAGTAGAAGAAATACCTTTTGGTTTCCTTAGGATAACCAATGAATAAACACCTGTCAGACTTAAGACCAAGTTTGTCTAAGTCTAAATGCTTTACGTAAGCCGGACAACCCCAGACCCGAAGGTGTGAGATTGAGGGTTTACGCCCATTCCACATTTCATATGGAGTGGAGACAACAGACTTACTTGGAACATTATTTAATAAGTAACAGGTTGTTTGAAGTGCATATCCTCAAAAGGATAGCGGCAGAGTTGCAAAGCCCATCATGGATCGAACCATGTCCAACAAGGTTCGATTCCTCCTTTCGGACACACCATTCCACTATGGTGTTCCTGGAGGAGTCCACTAAGAGAGAATTCCATTCTCCTCAAGATATGTCAAAAAATCACCAGATAAGTATTCACCACCTCGATCAGATCGAAGGGTTTTAATACTTTTTCCAGTTTGCTTTTCTACTTCATTACGGTATCGTTTGAACATTTCAAATGACTCAGACTTATATCTCATTAAAAAGACAACCGAATCTTGAAAAGTCGTCTGTAAAAGTAATGAAATATTTGTATCCTTCTCTGGCACTAACTGTCATCGGTCCATATACATCAGTATGTATTAGACTTAGAAGTTCTATAGCTCGTTCACCCTTTCTAGTAAAAGGTGACTTGGTCATTTTACCAAGTAAACAGGATTCATAAGTGGGCAGTGATTCAGAATCACTGACCTCGAGAAGTCCATCTCCTCGCATCTTGTTTATCCTATTTTGGTTAATATGACCTAGTCTACAGTGCCAAAGATACAAATTATTGACATTATCTAACCTTTGATGTTTGCTAGAAGTGTACATTACACTAACAGGCCTTGATAGTATGTATATGCCATTATTTAATATAGCTTTCATTATAACAGAGTTATTCAAAATAACATTGCAAAAATCTCCTTTTATTGAAAGTTCAAAACCATAATTGGCCAAAAGGCCTACAGAGATTATGCTCATAATGAAACTAGGACAATAGTGACAGTCGACTAGTTCGACAGTACAAGACTCAAAGACAAGATGCATGACTCCAACTGCCAGTACTGGAACACGATTTCCATTCCCGACACTCAGAAACTATTCTCCATCTTCAAATCTTCTGCTAACTTGAAGTCCCTGTAACGAATTACAAACATGAATTGGACTGCTAGTATCCAATACCCAGATAGCAGTATCAACAATTGAGTAATTACAAGGTTTTATCATATAAATACCTTGTTCAGCAGACTTCTGCTTCCTCGGCCTGTTCGGATCAAGGGACGCAATATAAAGAGGACAGTTCCTCTTCCAGTGTCCCTTCTTCTTGCAGTATAAGCATTCTGCAGAAGATTGATCAGCCTTATACTTCCTGGTCTGACTAGGGCCAGGAGCATTCTGCACCTTCTTTCCCATTTTATTTATTTTCTTTTTCCCTTTCTTAAAGGGACGACGACCTCTACTTCCTCCCACTAAATTCACCACCCCCTTATTCAGTTGGTGGTCTTTCTCAAAATTCTACAGTAACCCCAAAAGACCATGGTAGTTGACTGTAGGCTTGTTCATTCTATAATGATCAAGAAAATCAAGATAGGAGGAGGGAAGAGAATTCAGGATCGCATCCTTGCCGAGCTGCTCGTGCAAGGGGCATCCGAGTTTGCCCAGTTTTTCAATCAGCTCGATCATGTACAATACATGATCAGTGACTGAACCGCCATTCGGCATCTTGGAGTTGTAGATGGCATAAGACACTTTGTACCGTTCTACATCATCCGGGGTGCCGAAGGATTCCTTCAACTTTTGAAGGATTTCATCAGGTTGGGCCTCCTCGAATTTGCGATTGAACTCATCGTTCATCACCGCTAACATAATGCAACGGACAGTAGTCCGATCAGAGACCCACTTCAGATAAGCGTCTCTGACCGCACTCCATGCATTAGCGGGAGGGATTTCAGGTGCCGGATCCGTTATCACATAGAGGATCCGTTCATGCTCCAGAACAATTCTCAACCTTCGATACCAACTATTGAAGTTGTGACCCTTTAACTTCTCGTTATCGAGAAGTGACCGGAGCGATAAATTGGAGGACATCTGAAAAGAAAATAAGACCATATTAGTTTATGAATTAATAACTTAACCAAAAGACTTGGACTTTAGTCTAAAGGTTTCTCCCACTAATTTTTCAGATTGGTAGCCTCTAACTCCAATCCATAAAAACATGCTTTTTCAAGTGGGTACTGAAATCCAATAGGCCTCGCATGAGCCCGACTATGGCCGGCTCACCCATACGAGCCTAAAGGTAGGTTCGTAAACCAATTATTTCCCTAAATAATTTTCAGTATATTATTTTGCCCCAGAGAACACCCTAATCGGCCTAGGGGCCTCCTATTGCGGGTCTCTGGTTAGGTCTAACTATTAAAATGATGAATCCAATGCTTCCAGTTAACTAAAGACCAAGCCCGACTATGGCCAGCCCACCTGGTCCCATTAAAGAGGTTGCACTGAACCATCATCGATCAGATAGAAATTCCAGTTGCCAGATGTACATCCGTTCTATGGAACTGCCGATGCACACCAAGCTAGTGGACACATTTCTATCCAACTTAATGGGAGGCTAAGACACTATCAACTCCTTGACTTAGTCTTTTTAAGGATCTAATAATTTTAGAGGATTTTTAACTGTGACAGAAGAAAGAGATAAGGACATGGATCATCCTCCCACTAAATCAATCAGATTCCAGGAGGGTTGAAATAAATCAACAAATGATCCATGGGCACCTATAGATTAGTCAGACCGATCAACCAGGGTGACATGGGTTAACTCGAGTCATTGAGCTTTTCCAATCAGTTCTGGTCGACTCGACTAGCCAGGTAGGTGAGATCATGGATGAGTAACCGCCATTAACCATCTTTCCTAGACACCAACCAAGTTGGCCAGGAAAGAGGTAGCCTCAAACAGCCATGATCACAATGCCAAACCTACCTCGACACCAGTCGGTTTACCATACTCGATCAGACTAGCCTAAAGACTCGGGCATCCACTGAGCCACTAATTGGATCCATTTTAGATGAATGGATCAACTATTCTAACTATTAGATAGTTCTAAAGAAGGACCTTAAACAACTTTTGTTTAATCTTCTTATTATCTAGTTCAACTAAACTTAGGTCTAACCCAGTTATAGACCCAACTAGTCAGCTAACCCAATTAACCCAAAATGGCTTACGCAAGTGTTTTAGATTTCATAAACCTAAAAGATTTTAATAAGCCAAAGATTTAATTAAAACAATTTTACATACCATAAATCATGCATCAAAAAATATTTTACAAATATTTTATAAAACATGCCTAAAACATGTATCTCAAGATTAAAACAATTATTATTATTATTTTTTAATATTCTTTAAGGATCCTTCTGAAGAGGCCAACGCAGACGATCTGCATCGTGTCAAGGACGCACGGTCATGGTGAAGGTCTCAACTAGGTTCCAAAAAGAAAACTTGATACATTTTTAAGATTAAACAATTTTTAATCTGTAAACATGCATACTAGATTAGATTACAAATTCAACTTGGCTCGGATACCACTGAAAGTAAACTGATGCAGGTGGTTTGACAAGATCCTACACTAGGCATGCAAACATCTACAGGAGTAGATGGGTTTTAAAATAATTTTTAAAAATCGCGCAGCGGGATTATGCTCCGCCAGGAACTAATCTAAATCTAGTTGCATTTAGGCATGCATAAATATATAAAATATTTTTAAAATATTAAACAATTTAATCTATCCATGCATGATTAAAAAAAAAATTTTCCATACCTTTATTCTGCCTGGAATAACTCTGGAATAAACCTGGAATAGACTGGAATAACTGGAATAAAGTTATTCCAGTCATCTTCCTCCTTGGGACCCTATTTTTGGCTTGCAAAACGTTGTCAGAACACTGCCTTCCGGACTTCCGTTTGCTCCCAAATTTGAGCAGCGGCTTCTTGGACAAGTCTTCTTCGATTTGCCACCAGTTGCTGCAATCAAATCTAAGCCAAAAAAATTAAATAATTCACCAAAGTCTGCTGCCAGGTTTCTGCAGCAGAACTGGACAGCAGACTTTGGCCTTCATTTCGGAGCGATTGGGGCGATCCCGGCTCGTATGGTTTGCTCCTAAAAGTATAGTGGTACTCCCTCTAGAGGAGAGACATGCCCGGGACTCTCGGATCCGCCTCCACGCACGGTGCTAGCCACCGGAAGAGGGCTTCACGGTCACAGAATTCTGTAGCAGAACTGGGCAGAATTTGAGCTTGAAACAATGGGGTTTTCTCTCCCTCTAAGGCTTCTAAACCCAGCCCAAAACTCTCTCCTTGAGCCTTTCAAAGAACGCCCAAAGCTCTCTCTCTTTAAGCCTCTCTCATGGTGAAAAAATTATTTTCTCTCGTTGAAAATCCATTCACAAAACAGGAACGCAGGTGGGTGTTAATATAAGCTGCTGGGAGGGAGACGGAGGTGGAGCAACATGAGGTGGAGAGACAGCAGCAGTAAACCCAATTAACAAGTCATTAAGGGAGGGATTAAAGCCATTAAGGGAGGGATTAATGCTATTAACAAAATGGTGGAGGGAGAAGAAAAATTCCCAGCGATTTGGCTTTCATTGAACTCGTTTGGCCTTTTGGAACGCTTGGAGTATTTTTCCAACGTGTATCACCGTGTAAACGGTTAGGAGAAAAAAACATGGAACCAAAACACCGGTCCAACCAAAAATTGGTTCAAACCCAATTTTGGTTCAATCCCATTAAACCAAACGGTTCAATCCAATTGAACCTGGTTCAAGGAATAAAATTGGTTCACAATCAATTGGTGGCCAAAACGAACTCCGAATCAGTTCAAAACTGATTCAGAAAAATCCTGGCGTAGTGCCGGTCAACCCGGAACATTTTTCGGTCGACATAGACAAGGGAAAGATGGGAAAAGAGTGCTAAAAAAATACTGTCACCATAAAACCGAGATGATTCCCAATCGTAATCGGTATCCGGATCATAGAGTTATCCTCTATGGTGTGTGACCTCATAGGTTCGAACCTAAACGGTAGCATTAGAACAATTTCTAGTACCAGCATAGGAAACCATCTAGCAATTGGTCCCGGCGTCCGGATAGGTCGAAGATGCAGGAGCAAACTATCGAACCTCTGGCATATGGTTACCGTATAATTCATCCCTTTGACCTCTAATGCTCATGACGACTGAGATTGGGCTGCCAACCCAGACTGAGTCAGTCGACTACGTGTCTCAACCTCGCAAGCCCAGTGACTCTTCACTAGGACTACCCCGGCTGAGGATTTGCTAAATTGAGATACTGCGAGACATTCAATCCAAACTGTTTGGACAGGTCAATTCCATCTTGGTCCATCACTGCTCCACAAGTACTTGCCTGTACCCAGAAACCTTCCATCACCGGATTAAAAATCTGGGTAGTCCGGCACCAAGCACAGGGAGTTTCATGCAAGCTACCATGATGATCTCAGGTCTGAGGGACACATATACCCATATCCAATCGTGAGTTTCTCTTTGGCAGAAAGGGGCTGCATGGAGTCACGTTCAATGAGATCAAATATCCTTCTTGCAGATCACATCAGTGTCACCACACTCATTTAGTCAAGAGGACAACCAAACGATGTGAACTACAACAACCTATACTTGATATATTGCCGTCCAGTACAATATATCCTTTGGTTATGAACAGGATTTAAGGACCACTCGATACATCCTCTCTGTATCGAAGTCAGTGTAGTCCTAAGGACTTCATCACATGGAAAGAGTTCATTTCAGGGAAATTAAGTATGTGATGAGCTACCAAAAATAATATTTTATTAATTCATAAAATTAATACAATACTTAGCACAACCACCTATTACCCAGGCGATTGGCTTTGGGACACAATTCCCAACATCCATTGGCCTGGTAAGAGGTGGGGTCATGGGAGGCTCCCCCTGCTCTCGCAGGGTCCTAATAAAAAACTACGAAATTGCTTAGGATGTTTGCCTCTGGACCTTTAGCCTTAAACACCAGATTCAAGTGATAATCAAAGGATTGGGTGCACTAGCTTACACACAATACTTTGAACCCGGCCTGTTAGTGTCCCTAGCTGACTAAAGCAATTAAATCTAATTAATTTTAATTAGGTTAGGATCGATGCAAAGGTGGTAGTTGTGGGCAAAGGAAGGGTGATGAAATCCCTCCCTTATGTAGATATTGAGTGCCCTTAAGATTAGGTTTGAATGATGATAGCAAGCATATGAAGATTCAATTAGGGTTTCCAAGTTTTTTTTTTAGAAAAGATATATTTTTTAGAAAAATACAAATATGTAAAAAATATGCAAAAAATTAAAATATGCAAAATTTATGCAAAAAGAACCGTAAGCTAGAATTACTGAAAATTCAAGTCAGAACTATTCCTATGTAGTAAATCAGAGATTAAGATGACTAAAACTCCAAATTAAATTATGAAGAAGTTCTAATAAATTCTTTCAATTATGAGGAATCCAGAAAAATAAGAATCAAAATTTTTTGATCTTTCTACATATAAAAATAATTAAAATTACAGACTATGTACTAGGATGGACGTGATGTAGAAAATTAACCCTAAAGATGCCTATCTCTTTGTTTTCTTCTTCAAGGGTCAATCATAGTGGCACCACTACACACCATAAAAAGTCCCTTTTGAATGGGATGTGAAGGTCTTGCAGCTCTACTTTTTCCTATGATCAGACGGCCATGGTGAAGCACCCGATCCGAGTACCTAAAGAGAAACTAAGTCCTAACCAAGTATGAAGAAATTTCAGCAAAAGAGTGATTAAACCCTAGTTTATCCTACTATGATACCAAAACTGATACAGTATAAATAATTAAAGCCTAATTAACAGAGAATAGTAGAGAATAATTTTTTAGATTTTTTAGATTTTTAAGGAGGACTCAAAATATGCAATTAAGAAAACTAGTTCTAGTATACTACCTGTACAAGTAAACCTATAAAGTAACTAGATAGCAGGTCTTGGTGACTAAGAAACCACCGATATTAGGATTTACTTTCAATTAATTAGAAATTAAAGAGAAGGGAGTAAGTTTTTAGTTTTACCAATGAAAATTGCTTCTCTGAAATAGATCTGACAGGACTCTAAAAATTATCGTGACAGGATTTCAAGAACTCATTCTCGGGCTCCGATCTTTCATGCGATGCTGGTTTCGAGGCAAGAACACCTGTCTTTGATTCCAGATCACCTACAAACACTCAACAAAAAAAACTAAAGGTAAAAAGCAGCAAGGAAAGGAAATTGAATGGAAAATAAAAGGATTAGAAGAGGAGGCTTGGTTTTCTTATCAACTGGATAGGTAGGATAACTAGGGCCTCACACCACGTGATATTTCAAAGAACAAAGGAAAAGGGCCTCACACCCCATGATGTTTCGAAGAATAAAAGAAAAGGGCCTCACACCCTGCGATGCACATATCAAATGAAGAAAATTCGGTAAAGCTTCTTTACTCAATAATAATAATTATTATCATAAGGGCGTTGATGGGGTATTTATAGTCCCTCAATCAGTGGTGTAAGAGATTCAAACACTAGACTTTTTCTCCCTTGGACTACAACTTTTGGAATTCTAGCTCTAGGCATCCTAGACTCTTGTCTCTGGGCTAATCTGGACCTCTCTTTGGCCTCATCCATAATGGGTGACATCTTGGAATTAACTTCATCAAAGTGGGTGACAACAAGGCATTTCATTCCATTTGGGTGACAAAAGAGTGGGAGAGAGGAGAAGTCCTTCTCTCTTACTCATCTTAAAAGTGGAGACACTATGCATTTTGAATTGGCGACAATTGATGAGATGGGGAGCCAATTCTTCTTGGAGTCCTTCTTGTAGTAACCTTCCTTCAATTTGAACTCTTGAATAAACTTTGATCTTTCTTGGATTTGAAACTCTTCAAGATAGGATACATAAGAACCCATTTTATCTTTAAATTTAAAATGGAACTCCTTAGATTTGAAATTCGTCATGATAGGCATCCCTCTAAGAAAGAATGCTTGGCCAAATTCTTTTGGAATTGGCGACAAAAGAATGAAAAGAAGTGGCGCTAAAATGGGTGGGACTCCTTATGCTTTACTTCTCTTAAAACCATCGGCTTGGGATTTAAATGAGGAACCCTCCTTGGATAAGCTTGCATGTTTTTTAAATGTCTGGATGTCTAGATGTCTAGATGTCTGGATGTCCGGATGTCTTAATGTCTTGATAAAAAAATAAACACAACCATTTTTTTGATATAAAATTGGCCAACCAAGATAAATGACATGTCATATGATGATGTCCCAATGATGTGGCAAGTGATTTCCAAAACATAAGTGACATGTCATGTGATTATGTCCAAAATCTTGAAAAGGTGGTGCCACGAATTGGTTACATATGACAAGTGTCTTGGGCTAGCACATGGAGTCACATGGCTTGTCTTGAGCTAGCACATGGGTCATATGGAATCTTGATTTAGATGCACATGGGTCTTGATTTGAGTGCACATGAAGTTACATGGGTCTTCAATTGGGTGCACAAGGGATGTTAACTTGGGTCCCCTCTTGTATTACAGTACTCAATACTAATTATTGCAAGACTCAAAATTAAACCAACCAAATAACTAAGCCTCACTTGATCAATTGATCAAAAGGCATAACCTCGTGTAACAAAAATGAATAAATTTAGTAAATAGGGTTTGGCCCAATAGGGTTTAACACAATCGATAAATGGGGTTTTGACTAAATGTGGTAAAAAAGGTTTAGCCTAAAAGGCTAAATAACAAAACCCTAATTATAGTTGGTAAAAAGGGCTAACCCTAACTAAGCCAAAATAACATAAATTAAAATAAAATATTTACATGGTAAAAGGGGTTTTGGTTCAGGACTTTATTCATAGGTGATCCACAGGGATGTGGGTTCAACCTGTCAATATTCTCTATTCCTGGTGTCCACACCAAATTGGCCATGCAGCATAGGAATGAAGATGATCAAAAAAAGAAGAAAACAATTGCCTTCAAAGCAACATCGGAATCAAAGAAACAAGATGAGGAATCGAAAGATGACTGCTCCTCCTCTGAAGATGACTTAGAAGATCAAGATATAGCTATGGTCGTGAGAAGATTTAGAAGATTTATGGAAAAGAAGAAGGGAAGGTACTTCAGAAAATTTCACAAAAAGGTGACCACAATAAGGACAAGGAAAGAGAAAAAGAGAAGGAACAAACACCCACATGTTATGAGTGTAAGAAACTTGGGCATATCCATCCCGATTGTCCTTTGCTAAAGAGAACTTTTAAGAATAAAAAGAAGAAAGCGATGGTTACAATTTGGAGTGATAGTGAGGAGTCAATTTCAACAGAAGAGGAAGAGACCATAAAAACTGCCAATCTATGCCTTATGGGTCTCGAAGATGAGGTAATGTCCCCTGAACCTCAAGCTGAATTTACTTTTGATGAACTAAATTTTGCATTCCATGATTTGCTTTCTGAATTTAAAAAGGCTGGAACAAAAATCAGAGCTTTAAAGAATATTAATGATTCTTTAGTAAAAGAAAAGGAAGAGATTTCAGAAAAGAACAAATTATTTCAAAAGGAATTAATTATCTTTTCTAAAAATAACAAAGCTTTGAAAATTGAGAATAATCTATATCTTGAGAAAAACAAAGCTTTGATTGTTGAAAATGCTGATTTGAAAAAGGAGATGGAAAAACTCAAGCTTTTGGTTGAAAAGCTTACTTTAAGTTCAAATAAGCTTGAGTTGATTTTGAAAGAGCAAAGAATTTCAAGTAACGAGGCTGGAATCAGTTACAATTCTTTAAATACAAATGAAGTTTCAGCTATTAGATTTGTTTCTTCAAAAGCATTTTTACCAAAATCTATATCTCGAAATGCTTTTGTATCAAATGCCTCTACATCTGCATCACAGGCTTCTATATCTAGAACTTCAAAAATTACATCTTTTCAAAATAATTGAATTTTTTGTTATGCATGTCATGAGGTTAGACATAAATTTTTTCAATGTAATTTGTTAAAGAAAAATGGAAATGCAAGGAATAGAATTAGAAAGATTTGGATT
Source organism: Areca catechu (assembly GCA_021397845.1). Taxonomy (NCBI): domain Eukaryota; kingdom Viridiplantae; phylum Streptophyta; class Magnoliopsida; order Arecales; family Arecaceae; genus Areca; species Areca catechu. The sequence goes on from CM038041.1 coordinate 100,145,451, forward strand.
CCCAAAGGAATCACCTCTACTAACTTGCTAGGATCAAAGGTAGCTTGGGTACCTAAAAGAAATTCTTGATTGTTTTGCAGGATTGTCTTACAACACAAAAAATAAAGAAAAGATGATATTTGGATTGCGGCTATTCAAAACATATGACGGGTGACAAGGATCAATTCATCACCCTAGAGATGAAAGAAGGAGGTTTGGTAACTTTTGGAGATAATGACAAGGGAAAAATAATCGATATCGGTAAGATCAAATTAACCCCATCTACTTTTATTGAAAATGTATTGCTAGTAGACAAATTGAAGCATAATTTGTTTAGTATTAGTCAATTATATGATAAAGGCTTCAAAGTTATCATTGAATCATCTATGTGTATAATAACAAACTCACTTGATTCTAGCAATAATTCATTGCATATAGACCTGGAAACATTTATGTGGTAGATATGAATGATCTAGCCATGTCTAGTAGTTCTAGTCTAGTAGCAATGAATGCCAAGACCAAGGAGTCTTGTTTACTTTGGCATAGATGATTAGGTCATGCTAGCATGCATACTATTGCCAAATTAATTTCCAAAAATCTTGTTAATGGTTTGCCAAAATTTAAGGTTAATTTTGAACATGTTTGCGATGCTTGCAAAATGGGTAAACAAACTAAGGAAAGTTTTAAATCTAAAAATATGATTTCAACTTCTAGACCCCCTGAGCTACTTCAAATGGACTTATTTGGACCAACCAGAACCACAAGCCTAGGTGGTATGAAATATGCACTTATGATAGTGGATGATTTTTCAAGATTTACATAGGTCTTATTTATTGAACATAAAGATGAAACTTTCAAAGTTTTTCAAAAATTCCATAAGAAAGTTTCAAATTAGAAAAACCTTTCAATAATTTTTATTAGGAGTGATCATGGCACGAAATTTGAAAATCAATTTTTTGATGATTATTTCACAGAAAATGGCAATGATCACAACTTCTCCGCTCCTACAACACCACAACAAAATGGTATTGTAGAGATGAAGAATAGGACTTTGAAAGAGATGGCCCGAACAATGTTATGTGAAGGCAATCTTCCAAGATACTTTTGGGTAGAAGCGGTGAACACTGCTTATTATATTTTAAACCATGTTTTGATACGTCCAATTTTGAAGAAAACCAATAATGAGCTTTGGAATGAAAATAAACCAAATATTAACTACTTTCATGTTTTGGTTGTAAATGCTTTGTGGTGAATAATGGAAAGGATAACTTAGAAAAATTTGATGCTAAATCTGATGAAGCAATTTTTCTTGGTTATTCAATACATAGTAAAGTATATAGAGTATTCAATAAAAGAACATCAACTATAGAAGAATCAATACATATTATATTTGATGAAACTAATTCCTTACCTTCCAAGAAAAAAGAATGTATAGATAATGATGCAGGTACACTTGAAAAGAAAATGGAAGATATGAGCATACATGAAAAACCAACTCAAGAAGGAGAAGAAGTGGTAAGTAAAGACCATGCTGATCTACCAAGGGAATGGAGGTATGTAACTTCTCATCCAAGAGAATTAATCATTGGTGATCCCTCTCAAGGTGTTAGGACTAGGTCATCATATAGAAAAGCATATGATTACCTAGCATTTGTAGCACAAATAGAGCCACATTGTTTAGAAGAAACTGAAAGTGACCCAAACTGGATGATGGCCATGCATGAAGAACTAAACTAGTTTGAAAGAAATAATGTGTAGACTCTGGTTGATAGACCATCAGACCATCCCATTATAGGAACCAAATGGATTTATAGAAATAAACTAGATGAACAAGGTAATGTAGTTAGAAACAAAGCTAGGTTGGTAGCTAAAGGTTACAACCAAGAGGAAGGAATAGACATTAATGAAACCTATGCACCCGTAGAAAGACTAGAGGCCATAAGATTAATTCTTGCATTTGCTTGCTACATGAATTTTAAACATTTCCAAATGGATGTAAAAAGTACATTTTTAAATAGTTTTATACCAAAACAAGTTTTTGTAGAACAGCCACTAGGTTTTGAAAGTCATGCTTTTCCTAATTATGTTTTTAAACTCAAAAAAACATTGTAAGGACTTAAACAAGCACTTAGAGCCTGGTTGATAGATTAAGTAATTTCTTACTTGAAAATGATTTTATAAGAGAAAATATTGATAAAACTCTTTTCATCAAAAAGAAGAATAATGACATGTTAGTTGTACAAATTTATGTTGATGATATTATATTTGGTGCAACTAATGAAACACTTTGTGGAGAATTTGTTGAATTGATGCAGGGTGAACTTGAAATGAGTCTAATAGGTGAACTAAATTACTTCCTTGGACTTTAAGTGAAACAAACAAAGGAAGGAATCTTTATAAACCAAGCCAAATACATTAAAAAAATCATCAAGAAGTTTGGTATGAAGACAAGCAAAAAAGCAAGCACACCTATGAGTCTTACCTGCAGTTTTGATAAAGATGAAGATGGCAACAACATTGATCAAAAGCTCCATCGAGGTATGATCAGATCATTGTTGCATTTAACTGCTAGTAGACCTGATATCTTATTTAGCGTATGTGTTTGTTATAGATTTCAATCAAATCCAAAAGAATCACATATGCTTGCAGTAAAAAGAATCATAAAATATCTAAGAGAAACAAGTAATTTAAGTCTATGGTATTCTAAGAAATCTTCATTGAATTTAATTGGTTTTTTGGATGCTGATTATGATGGATGCAAAATAGATAGAAATAGCACTAGTGGTACATGCTAAATTCTAGTATTAAATTTAATCTCATGGCATTGTAACAAATAAAACTCTGTAGCACTATCTACTATTGAGGCAATGTACGTAGTTGTTGGGAGTTGTTGTGCACAAGTGCTTTGGATTAAATAACAACTAGAAGACTTTGGTATTACACAATTCAAAATTTCTATCAAATGTGATAACACAAGTGCTATTAATTTGTCTAAAAATCTAATTCAGCATTCAAGAACAAAGCATATAGAAATAAGACATCATTTTTTTAGGGATCATATTTTGAATGGTGATATTATGCTTGAATCTGTTCCTACCGAAAATCAACTTGCTGATATTTTTACTAAACCTCTTAACTTAGATGGATTTCAATTGATTAGAGGTGAATTAGGTCTATGTGATTCTTTTTAGAAAACTTGACCTAAACTCTTCAAAATTAAGGAAACATTATCTAGAAAGCCTCCAAATTAAACTAAGGATAATGACCATCAATTTTAGTATACATCTTTCTTTTGAGACCAATTTTGTGCTATTTAGAACTTTTCTTGGAGTTTCTGCTTGAGTCGACTTGAGCAATTTATGGTTTGCCGAGCTGACTCAAATGTCAGGCGAGGCATTTTTTATTTGAGCCGTAAGACTTAACCCAAGTCTTTGTATGTTGAAATTTCATTTCTTTTTGGCTTAGTACTCTTGTTTGAAACCTAAGAACTCCCTCCTTCAATATAGACCTTCCTTTTCTTGCTTAATCCTGTGCAATCCTCTCGAGCTTAAGTAATGGCACCAAAGAGACCTATGGCAAAATGCCCCTGAACCATTGTGGGAAGTCCTCCAAGTGAATGAAGAACAAAAAGAAGGGAAGATGTGTTGACTCAGAGTCGACAACAGGACGAAGTGCAAGAGGTATCACCTTCTCCACCAAGACAAGTTATTTTCATGGCAATCCAACTGGTCACAAGTAGAAGAAGGATAATTTTCACATTTCTAAAGGACCTAGGGCTTCGGATTGGTGACTTGATCGAAGACCAAGGTTGGTCATTCTTTTGCTCCTTGAATGTTCTTACATATCCTAATCTGGTGCAAAGTTTTTATGAGAATTTAACTTTGGAAGAGCATCACATTGAATCCACTGTCAAGGAAAAAAGAATTGTTGTGACTAAAGAAAGGTTGAGCAGTTTACTTGAAATGCCAAATGAGGGTCTTAAGCACTTAGTTCTAAAGGATAGATAGAAAACCCTCAGAAGCATCTTGGAAAGGAGTGATGTGAGTGGAATTGGAAATGTAAAAGCTAACTCCCTTTCCTTAGAGATGATACTGCTACACAACTTCATCCGCAGGATTTTTCTCCCAAGAATAGGTAGATTTGACTAGGTGAGTGAGATAGATCTATTCTTCATGGGATATCTGATTGAGGGGGAGTCCCTCAATTTACCACATATCATGTTGTTACAGATGAAGGAAGTTATAAGAAAGGTGAAGGCCTGTCTCCCATATGGAATGGTTTTCACATTACTGTTTCTGGCCTCCAGGGTTGACTTGACTGGTGAGGATGGTAGGCCACTACACCACACGAACACTTATTCTTCCAAGTCATTGCTTAGAATGGGTTATCAATTGACTAATGGAACTTGGAGGAAGAAAGGATATGGACAGAGTGCAATTGGCTCATCTAGTGATGGTGATGATGAGGAGCAGCTATCTGAGTAGATTGGCACTAATGTTGAGCCTTTAGTACCTATGAGGAGCTTGCACAACAGATACCTAAGGAGACTGCCACTGCTGCTGAGCATACTATTCCCGATGCTAAAAAGTTTGGGCTAAGAGAGAGAGAGTCTGGGAGTCCTAGGACTTCTCCAGCTTCTCCACTAGTACCAGCATCTCCAGCAGCTCCTGCACCAGCTCCAACACCCAAACCATCTTCTGATACTCCAGGACCTTCTATGTCTCATGCATTCTTTGCCTAGCAGATGAGACAACTATCTCAGACCCTAACTAGCTCCATTTGTACGATGTTTGGCGACCTTTGTCAAATAGTCAACACCAAACTTAAGGAGATCTGTGATGAGATCAGACAGCAACATTCCATGGTAGACAATGTTGAGTCTACCAGACCGTAGCCACAGGTTGATGCACAGTCACTGTCAAACTCCTTCAAGTCAGTATTTGATGACATCCAATGGACTGTTGATCATAGTATTGAAGAGTTCAGATCGGAGTTGAGAGAGGTATCTTATCGGATGGGATATATGGAGGAGACTCGAAAGATGGAGGACGACTCCACCAAAGGAATAGGGATTCTGAGAGCTGAGTTTGGGCAGTTGAGAGGTTCAGCTGAAGCCTTTGCAAATGCTCAAGCTAGTGAGCTCATTGCATTACAAAAGGAAATTAAAGATATTATGTCTGAGCTCAGTACAGTTTGGTTCTTTCTATCTCAATTATCTTCAGCTACTTTAGGAGCTAGATCATTAGCCCCTACACAGCCACCACCTCATGCTACCCAGCCACCTCCTGAACCTTCTACTAGGACTAAGGATAGTTCTAGTCGACCTAAATCTTAGTAAGGTATATCTAAACCTATTATAGAAGAACCTAGTGATAGTGACTAGGCTAGTGTATCTACCTCAAAACTTTTGTAATATGTATTGAAAATCTTTGAATGCAATGAAATTATATGTTTCTCACTTATTGTGTATGCATTGTGACTTGTGCAGTGATGTTATTTGTGTATGCAATTCAAGATAATTTTATATCAGATTATCAAACATTTATGAGGAAGTGAAATTATCTCAAACAATCTTGATAATCTTCACATTCTATTTCAAAAATTGAGCTTGATGTATTTAAAAAAGGGGGAGAATGATTTCACATGAATACCTTTTTGATTATTGATAAAAAGGGGGAGAATGGTATTCATAATAAATGCATGAAAAATTGGCAGAAGAAAGAATGAAAAAGAATGTTTTTTAATGAAACCTCATGTTGTTTCAAAATTTTAAGATCATACAAAAAGTGGGAGAAAATTTGTTGAAATTGAATAGCTTGAATTTATCTTATTGCATGCTCTCAAAATTTGCAAATTTGCTATATTTAGAACTTGCTCTAAGCATCTGTTTTTATCTCTTGACCTAATATTTTTGCCAATCTATAACTCTGATACATTTTTGGCAAAAATAGCTTTTGATAAGTGCATATTATGATACATATTGGACTTATTCCAAAAGCTCTAATACATTGTCAATATGCTATAATTCTTTCAAATACATTCCTGGAATATAGTTCATACATGTTAATATTTACTTCTAAATATATTTATACTTGTAATTGTAAAGTTTTTCCATGCTAGGTGTTTTGTCATCATAAAAAATGGGGAGATTATTGACCCCTTGAGTGATTTTGATGATAACAAAATATTCGAGCATGTATTTGTCTTACTAACAACTTTTCAAGTGCATTACAAGTTTTTGTAGTATGATTTTAATGCCCAATTACAACTCCTACAACTTTGTTAGATGTCTTGTATAATGTTGTAAAAGTTTCATGTAAAGAACCTAAAGGAAAATTGATGTAACATTTATGAAAATGGGTTGCTTTTATATATTTTTCTCAAGCTTAAAATTCTTTAGAATCTATTGTTGGTTGAATTGAGAAGAGTCTTGAGTCAGCAAAAGTTGCTGGAAGATTTCTGGAGAAGTGCTGAAGTTTTTATTGAAAATTCACTCGAGCCAACATGCATGAAGAGAGCTGACTCTAATCCATGGCACGGTTGAAGGATTCTGGCATGCAGAGATCTGAGCCGACTCGAAAGAACCCGAGCCGACTTGTCTAGGGCCGCATTTCTTGACTCAGACAGGTGAGCCAACCTGTAGGCAATCTGAGCCGACTCCACCATTCAGTCAGGCATCCGAATCGATCCTTCAGTAATCCGAGCTGACTCCTCTAGAGTCTAGGAAAATTAGTTCTGAAAGAACAGCCAGGAGAGCCGACTCGAAGGAACCCTTGCCGACTCCTCTAGAGTATAGTTTTGAAAACCTGTGAATTCGAGCCGACTCGACTGAGGTGAGTCGACTCAACCAGAGTGAGGAATCATCAACACTGAGGATCCGAGCCGACTCAATTATGGCGAGCCGACTTGACCGGAGTGAAGAATCAACTCTCTAAGGATCTGAGCTGACTCGAATAATCCGAGCCGACTCGAACGTCGATTCTAGGCAGGTAATGGCTAGTTCTTGAACTTCATTTTTGAATATAAAAAGTACTCCAACGGTCAAATATGAAGTCCCAATGGTCTACAATGACTATATCTATCCAAGAAGATTACAAGACTCTATAAATAAGAGATTTGGACAACCTTTGAAGAAGCTAATGCTTAATTGAATATTAAATGAGCTTGTGAGTAAGAAAGCACAAATAAGAACATTCAAGCCTGCCTTCAAGTCTTCACCAACTCCAATCAAAAGCTTGAAACACTTATTGAGGAAAAAAAGCCATTGAAGTGCATTAAAGCACATTTAAGAAGGCTTCTCTTGAGTTACAACTGCAACCATCAGACAACTTGGGTTTGTCATTAGTTGCTTACATTTTTCTTAACTCTTTATGAGTTTGTGGGTTTTTGGTGAGACCGGTTTAAAAACCAAGTGTGGGTTTTTAGTGATCCTGTTCAAAATCAAGTGTTGGGTTTTTGATGAGCCCGGTTGAAAAACCAAGTCAGGTTTTGGATTATGATCCCAGTAAAACAATCCGACTGTATCCTGGTGGTGAATATAGTAGAAATCCCAAGTGGTATCTTGGGTAGTGGACGTAGAAGCGAGGGTGCTCCGAACCACTATAAATTTGCTATGTTTGCATTATGGTTTTTCTATTTGTGTTTGCTTCTTCTTTTAATCATTTGAAACACAGCACCTCCAGACTAACGTAGATTTAAAAGAGCATATATTTTATTAATTTTTTTTTAAAGTCCGTATTCGCCTAACTCTTGGGAAAGCCACTTGGGCAATCACTGAGCCATCATATGTTGAATGGAAATTCCACTCGCCTGATGACCACCCATTCTTTGGAACTGTCGATGATCACCCAACTTATGGACTCATTGCCAATCCAACTTAATGGGAGGCTAAGACTTAGGCAATCACATATCTTAGTCTTTTTATGGACCTAATAATTTAGAGAATTTAAATTTTGTGACATTTGAGATAAAAACATGGACCTTGATCAAATAAACTACCACCAAACACTTAGAGGATTTCTAGATCAATTTGGTCCATGGGCACCTATAAACCAGTCAGACTGATTAACCTTAGTTAACATGGGTCAACTCGAATCAATAGATTATCTAATATGATCTGATTCACCATATTAGCTAGGTATGTAAGATCAAGGGATAGATTAAGCTACATAAGCCTCTTTCCTTAGACACCAACCATGAGTTATCCAAGTAAGAGTTAGCCCCAAACAACCTTGATCAAAACTATCAAACTTACCTTAGACACTAAGTGGTTTACCAGACTCAATCATACTGACCTAAAGACCCGGTCTCACCACGAAGCCATTAATCAAGTCCATTCAGATGTATGGACTGATCTAACTAACTGCTAGAGTGATTTATAGAGGAGAAACCTAATTCAACTTTTGATTAGTCTTTTCTCTATTTAATCCATTCATCTAAACCAAGGTCTAACCCATTTAAGGACCTAATTCTAGCTAACCCAATCAACCCATGGTTTATCAATCATGACTTAAGATTAAAATCAGATCCTAAATCTTAAAATTATACAACTTAATTCTCAATTAAGTGTAACACACTAATTGAAACATTTTCAAAATCAAATAAAATAATTTCATGAAAATCTAAAGCTTAAAATTACTATTTTATAGTTTTCTGGTCGAGTCAGGTCTTCTAGTCAAGTCAGCTCATCCAGAATACACTATTTCATAGTTTTCTGGTCGAGTCAGCTCTTTTAGGTTGAGCCAGCTCTTCTAGAACACAGTGTTTGATAATTTTTTGCTCGAGTCAGCTCTTCCAAAACACACTATTTTATAGTTTTTTGATCGAGTCAGATCTTGCAGGTCGAGTCAGCTATTCCAGAATGTAGTAAATTCAAATTTCATTCATTTTCACTTGAACTTTTCAATGTTTTAGATCAAACATCTTTTAGATCTCATCTAAACATAGTTATGATCTATTAACCATAAATTAAAATCATTTTGATCCATCAAATTCCTCACTTTCTTCTTCATAAGGCCGTGATGCAGTGGCACCTAATGTGCGACAGATGGGGGTAGGATCGTGGGCGAGCGTCGAAGTCATTTTGATTAGGGTACCTCTAATTTTTTTGGTCTTTTTTTTGTACGGAGGTGGCGAAGGAATAATGAAGATGGAAGGTAGGAAAATCTGGACTTTCATGGACTTTGAAACTCATACTAACGAAGAGACCTCTCACCTCTAGGGCATTCCACTCACCTCGATACTTGGAGGCATTAGGGTGAATCTCAAAGGACATGAGGATAAAAAAGATGGATTCAAGGAAGGGGATAACAAGACATGACCTATCATCATGTCCTGGGATTGGGCCTGACACCCTCTCCTTACAAAGTGAAAGAAAAGAATCACACTTTTCTAAAAAAACTCTTTTTTATTTACTAAACTATTTTTTTACAAAGGACTGAGGGTGCTATTTATAGACCTTTCCAACCCTCATTTGAATTTGAATACAATATAAAAGATAAGGATGGTTCAAATTCAAATATAAGATAAGGATAAGATAAGGCCTATCCATATCTTAATCCTAACCAACCAAAACTAACTAAATCCTAAATCCAATTTCAAACAACCAATCCTAATCAAATAATTTTTTGAATTTGAATTTATTGAAATCAGTGCTACTCCAGGATTAGTGCTGCTTTGGGATCAATGCTGGCGATGTCCCCAACATTCCCATAAGGTGGGGAAAACTCGACTCCATGTAGTCAAGATCAACGAGGGCTTTGATGAACCAAATCCAAAGGCTATGCTCTGTGATCTGTGTAGCATTGAAATTCATATGGCTCTAAAATTGTGCAACTCTAAAACTATCCCAAATCATTTTTTTATAATTTTTTTTTCTCTTTTTCTCTTTTTTTTTCTTCTTTTTTCCTTAGCTTTGCTCTGAAAATCATGCAGCATTAAGATTTGTGTAGCTTTGAGATCGGTGCAACTTTGAGAGCCTTGCAGACCATGAAGTTGACAATAGGGTGAAGTATCTGCTTTCACGTTCGTGGGTTGGTAACTTCCCTTTCCATGGACCGACTAATGTAGGGGAGGTCTTCGGATGGCAGATCCGGTAGGTTCTCGCTGGAGGTGGTGATGGACTGAAGGCTGCGACACATCATGTTGATTCTAGTAGACCGCACGGGCGATGGCTGGTGATGGTGGAAGGGGGCCGTGCGGTAGATGGTTCATAGACAGATGGGATGAGGCTGATCGAAGATGGGGTCGGAGGGGAAGACGGATGCTCTCGATTTTGGGTAGTGCACCGGTGATGGTGAATGGAGAAATCAGCAGGATGGTGGCGTCGATGATTCTTCTCAGGTGTCCAATCGATGGGAATCTTCACGAATGGAGGATGGGGTGGGGCATCGGGAAGATCTGGCTGTGGGTGACTCCGGGCGAGAGACTGTGTCTCCGGTGGTTATGGAGATGGGTGCCTATTTGGGGGATTCTTCCCTTGGATCTGAAGTGGGAGATGGTGCCGTGGTGAACAGTGGTGTCAGGCGATGCTTTCCACAGGAAATAAAGAGGTGGCGATGTTGGAAGGTCAATGCGAAGGCTTGATTCTTGGGAGGAGGGTCACCGAATCGGGTGGATGACTGTCGTCTCAACCGAGGAAGGCGAGAGCCGGTGTTCGTCAGCATTTTTGGTAGTAGGGGAATGCAACTGGATCCAGTGGAGTCGCCGATCAAATTTGGCAGACTATGGGGTTTGGAGGTGTCCTCCGTGTTGGTTTTCTCCCAGGAACATGAAAGTATGTTGCATCAAATCAAGCATCAAAAGCCTGACCAGCGAAAGCAGATATAAAAAAGATTTTATCTCCAATCATGCAAATCATAAATATATCTAATTTATTTATCATCAATTCTTAACATGCTACATAACATGAGAAAAATATTAGATCTGAAATAAAAATTATTTTAAGCATAAAATACTTACCTAGATCGCTATCCGGGCCTACTCTAAAAAGCATGCAAATCCGCTACTGAAAAGCTGAGATTATGTTGGAGCCGTGAAATCGTCCGGCCTCTACTAGTATCCATATAAAGCTCTCGTAATCGAGTCATAGAGGGCACCGGACTGCAAGATCCTTGCTGCACTCTTCTCCTTTGGCAAATCTCCCACTTTAAAAACTGTGCCGATCCGAATATGGATCGGCTTTCGGCTTCTATCTTGCAATCTTAGATCTGCAAGACCTTGGATATTTTTCTCTTCTTTCTCTAGTAGAGCATCTCTCTAGATCTCTTAGAAGGAAGAAAAAAGCATATAAAAGGAAAAGGAGGTGTTGGCCTTAAGAGAGAGACTCCCTGGAAGACATCCAAGAAGAAGCACACCCAAAAAGAAAGCTCACGGCCAAGAGGGATTTTTCATGCTAATATTAATTTGGTCAGCCACCCGTCTCTTCTTTTATGATTTATCATAAATTAATTCTCCAAGTCCTCTATGCCAAAACACTGGTGTTTTATTTCAAGTGGTTGAAAATTAAGAGGAGTAAAAGAGAAGGACTCCTTCTCCCGTCTTTCTCTTCATGTTAAAACACTATTAGCGCCCTCTTGGTTTTCATGCCCCCTTCTTTTGTCACACAAAATAAATGGGACCCACTTAGGCATGTGGATGCAAGGGGAGACAAGGAAAGAGAGTCCCAGTCTAACTGGACTCTAGGTCTTGGTCTAAACAAAGTGATTTTATAGTAAAACTGAATCCGATTTTAAATTCGATCGAACCATTTCGAATCGGATATTGACCCGAATCAATTAGGATTAATTAATTGAGTCTAACTCAATTAAATTAAATCTAATTTAAATTAATTAATAATTAATCCATAATCAATTAAATGTAATATTTATAATTAGGTCAAATATTAATTGTAATGCTTACAATTAGGTCCAAATTAATTTAATGATTGGTTACTTGAGCTTTTAATGTGTGTGACCCCTCAGGTCCTATCTTATCTGGTAATAAGACATGCTATAATCTTCATTATACATCATCGAAACTCCTTTCGATGGACTAAAATAATTTCAGCTCAACCCTAATTTGGATCATCGATCCGAGAATGATCCTAACGGGCTCTAATAATCCACTAGTGACACCTAGTAGTATGTAGTGCAATCCAGCAGAATAAGATTGGAATCCCTTTGTGTAGTTACCATGTGATTCGGTTCCTCTATCAAAATCCCGGTATAATGTTGGTTACGGATACTCGTCAAACCCATCAGTCATATGCTTAACTTAATCAACTCATGTCCAATTGTGATACTAATGAAAACACTTTTTCATTATCACCCTACTATAGCCATAGACTTCTGGACTAAGTCTCATTAAGCTTGCATAGGATTATACCTTACTACTAAGGCTGATAGATCCCTACAAGCGAACACCCTACTCCTACAATAAACTTATTGCAGCCAACGAACACCGCAAGTTCTCGTATGGATAGGAACCATGTGATTGTGCTGTCAAACTATAGCAACCTTATTGTGAATAGCCAAGACACTCTAGGTCAAGGAACTATTCATGCAACTATATCATCAGGAAGTTATCGACGAGTAAGTAGTCATCCGTATAATTTCATGTACCTGGTCAAGCTCAGTACCGTTGATCTCTATCAACTACCTGCACTCTCACTCTAGTGTCACCACACTATAGGTCAGAGACTCATCTATCCAAAAAGGGAAGTGATCTGTGCATCGATTTTAATGGATTAATCACCATCCTTGTGATATTCCAACAATCGGGAGCCTTTAGGAGTTAATCTATAAAGACATATGCCTCAGATTCTCAACTCTTGAGAATATGTGTCATTGTCCATTAACTCCATGGACGATTCATAAACACAATAATATGAATGATACTAATATCCTTTTAATTAATAGGAAAAATAAAGTATAATGCTCATGCCCTAAAATTAAAAATGTGTTAAGCCAACATGACTTTCAGGGCATACATCTAACACTACGGTCAGTGAGGCACCGCATGTGGAGATAATAGAGGATTAGCTTCTGGGGTGGATGTCTATAGTGCAAGAGTTCGTGTGGCAAGAGTTCGAAAGCATCTGTGTGGAAGTCCATAATAGATTGGAGATAAGATGGTGGCTGGTGGTCTCGGTAAGGGTTGCTCACTGTACAAAAGAAAGTTCCATTGGCACAGGGGCTGTTGGCGTCTGGAAGATCCAGTGGAGGCGTCGATTTGAGGAACTTTGGCCATAAAGGAAGATAGTGGCTATGTGTAGTGGAGCAAGAACATGGAAGACGGAGAATGTTGGAACCGATGGGGGGCAATCTGGGATTGGGAAAGGAACGTACCCTAACCTAACCTATGGCTCTGATACCAAATTGATCTAGGACAGATTGGTGTAGGATCGTGGGCAAGCTTAGAAGTCACCTAGATTATGGTACTACTATTTTTTTTTTGATTTTTTTTGTAGGGAGGTGGCGAAGGAACAATTAAGATGGAAGGTAGGAAAATTTGGACTTTCATGGATTTTGAAACTCAAACTAACGAAGAGACCTCTCACCTCTAGGGCATTCCACCCATCTTGATACTTGGAGGCGTTAGGGTGAATCTCAAAGGACATGGGGGTAAAGAAGATGGAATCAAGGAAGGGGATAACTAAACATGACCTATCATCATGTTCTGGGATTGGGCCTCACACCCTCTCCTTATAGAGAGAAAAAAAAGAATCACTCTTTTCTAAAAAAACTTATTTTTATTCGCTAAACTATTTTTTTACAAAGGACCGAGGGTGGTATTTATAGACTTTTCCAACCATCATTTTAATTTGAATACAAGATAAAAGATAAGGATGGTTCAAATTCAAATACAAGATAACGATAAGATAAGGCATATCCATATCTCAATCCTAACCAACCAAAACTAACTAAATCCTAAATCAAATTTCAAACAACCAATCCTAATCAACTAATTTTTTTGAATTTGAATTTATTAAAATCATTGCTACTCCAAGATCAGTGCTACTCCAAGATCAGTGCTGGTGATGTCCCCATCAGCACCCCTACATGTCATAGGAGAACCCCTTGGAATGGAAAGAGATGGTCTTTAAACCATGCTTATCTCCTATGACCGGACGGCCATGGCGAATCCACCTTAATCCAAGTACTTTGTAAAGGAAATAATTCGATTTCATATAAAAGACATTAAACTAGATGTGCATCCAATCTGGATGCTTTGATACCACTATTAGGGAACCTAAGGAAAGGGCACCATGCTTGGCATGCCCCAAGACATGCAATTCAAAACCTTTTTAAATGACATGATGCAGTGGAAGAAGATAAATCGTTTATCTGCGTATGTTAATCTAATTAACACAGGTTCACTACACAGATCTTGATGCATCTAAAGTAATATAAATATGAAATCATCTAGGCATTGTATGAAATATAGAACCATTCTAGGAATCATACAATCATGCAGCAGATTATAATGTGTCAAACATATAATATAAATCCATACCTCAGTGACGATCACTTGGGATTGCAACAATCTATGGCAGGAGCTCCGGGTCTACTTGCAAGGAACAAGATCAGGCTTTGCGAAAGATGCACATGCACCGCCTCTATGGGTGGTTCACATAGTGTAGCATGATTTCTTCTCCTTCCTTCAAGGTGCTAGCCCCTCCAGAAACACTGATGGTAGCAGCGACTCCTTCTACAAGGTGCTTTCCCCATGCTCCATCCCAAACCTTTAACAGAAGGTATGCACTCAAGGATCCCTCCCAAAACTCACTATTCCCTTCAACAATCTCTCAGAAATCAAGATTCAAATCTTGATCTCATACGCTATTCTCCAACGGGACCAAGAATAGTATCATGAAGAGTTGGAGGAAGAACTGCGATTATTGATCCCCTTCCAGCAATCCAACAAGGGAGAGATTATATGGAGGAATGTGTATTTTGGTATTCAAAGGGGTTATAAGCCTCTTGGGATTCAGCAATCGCATGTTATAAAACCTAGAAATGCATCCATTAAATCCCCATAATAATTATAAAATTAAATGAAGCAGTTTCGGCTTATAGCAATCCGATAGACATGTCGACTCGACCATTCAAGTCGACTAAACTTGAGTCAACTCATCCAAATGAGTCAGCTCGAACAAAGGTTTGATAACATCTTGTCAAACAAGTCTAGAATTAATCCCACTTGTTCGCTTGCCAATAAAGCAAGAAGAAACCCTCGGTGTGTGACCCTATAGGGTCAAACACTAAACCGATTGTACATGAACATTTCCAGTACCATCAAAAGTTGCCATCTAGCAATGACACCCAGCATCTGGATTGGTTGAAGGTTGCAGAGCAGCATGAACCCGTCAAATATGGAATATCAGTGAACTTATTCCTTGAACCTCCTAATGCCCCGGATGGCATAGGGTTAAACTACCAAATCCTAATCAATCCATCTTAATATGTCTCAAATAAAGAATCCCTGTAACTCCTTACAAGGAATGCCCTGGCCAAGGTCTTTTTCAATTGAGGCATATTAAGCATTCAATCCAAACTATTTGGAGAGGTCAATCCTATCTCGATCCTACTACGGCTATACTAGTACTTGACTATACTCAGCAACCTTTTATCACCGGATTAGAAATCTTGGTAGTCCGGCACCTAAGCACATTGAGTTGCTTGCAAACTGCCATAGTGATATCAAGTCAGAAAAATAATTCATGTCCACATTCTAATGCAAGACTTCTCTTTCTCAGAAAGAGAATCTCGCATGAGAGTCATGTTCAGTGAAATTTCAAACACAATACCTGAAGTCATACCAGCATCTCCATTTTACTTGGTTAAGAGGACAACCAATATATATGACATTAATGACCTACTCTTGATACACCATCATCCTGAAATAGTATATCCTTTGGTCATGAACTAGTTTATGAATTACACGATGCATCCTCTCTACATCGCTACAAGGTAGCTCAAAACACATCATCACACAAGAGTTCAATTAGGAAGATAACATGTGATGAACAACTAGAATAAACTTTTATTCAATTCAATAATTCATATACATATACATGAATTGTACAACCATCTACAGCCTAGATGACTGGCTTTGGGACTCAATTCCTATCAGTACCTTCATTGAATATCTTGATACCCCCGGTTACGAGCTTACAACCGAAGTCTAGCAAGTTACCACCGAAGCCAGCTGGATGGACCCCTATATTAAGTATATCACCACTAGCGCCCTACCAGATGATTGGAAGGAAGCTGGCTTGCTCAAGAAGATGGCGTCGTGTTATGTGATGATGGACAGGCAGCTATACCGAAGGTCCTATTCTTACTCCCTGCTAAAGTGCTTGAAGCCCTTAGAGGCCGCTTACATGCTTCACGAAATATACGAAGGCATCTGTGGCAATCATGTGGGGGGCAGAACTTTGGTATACAAAATAATCTGGTAGGGATATTTTTGGAAAATGATGTAGGAAGACACCGCCAACTTCATGGGGAAGTGTGACCAGTGCCAACATCATGCCCACATCCAATGGCAACCGGCATCCCAACTTTTCCAATAATCGACTCCGTGGTTGTTTGCCTAGTGGGGGATGGATATCTTAGGTCCCTTCTCAGCTGCATCTAGGCAAAATAAATTCTTAATTATTGCCATCGACTACTTTACCAAGTAGGTTGAGGTTGAGCCACTTGCTTGAAAAATGGAGGCAAAGATCCAGTCATTCTTTTACAGGTCCATAGTGTGCCAGTTTGCCCTCCTACACTTGATTATCATCGATAATAGGAGGCAATTCGATAACTGAGCTTTTGAAAAATTCTGTGTCGACCTCGGCATCCACCATCACTTTACTTCGATGGCTCATCCTTAGAACAATGATGAGGCCGAGGTAACCAACTGGACCATCCTGCAAGGACTTCGCACGAGGCTGGACAAAGCCAAGGGTCGATGGGCTGAGGAGCTACCCAGCATGCTGTGGACCTACCATACCATGCCCCACACAGCCACTAGCTAGATGCTCTTCAACCTTGTCTTTGATATTGAAGCCATCATTTAAGTAGAACTCAGCCTACCCATGCTACGGGTATAGCAGTATGATGAAGCAGAAAATCTGGCTCATCTTTGCCTCAATCTGGACTTCTTGGATGAGACAAGAGACAAGGCCCAACTTCGGATGGTGGCATACCGACAGTGAGTCATGCGCTACTACAACTCTTGTGTGTGGCCCAAAGTGTTCCGTCTGGGCGATCTTGTCCTTAGGAGGGCAGAGGAATCCCAACTAGGAGAATATGGGAAACTCACCCGAAATTGGGGAGGACCATACAATGTGGTGGAGGCCTTACCGTGTGGGGTCTTCTACCTCACTAGGCTCGACGATATCTGATACATGTGAACCTGGAATGCCAGCAACTTAAGAATGTACTACCAATAATGTAAGGCCCTTTCATAATAAATTAAAGTTCCTATTTGGTGCAACCTTGTTTTTCACCTGTGTAGGAACTCATCCGTCCGACTCTAAGTCTAGTGGAATAAGCCCGGAAACTTATGAAGCCCTGTACTCTAAGCCTGGAAACTCATGAAGCCCGGCACTATAAGCCTAAAAACTCACAAAGCTTGGCACTATAAGCACAGAAACTCACGAAGCCTGACACTCTAAGCCCGGAAACGTATGAAGCTCGACACTCTAAGCCTAGAAACTTATGAAGCCTAACACACTAGGCTTGGAAACTTATGAAGCCCGATACTCTAAGATCGAAAACATACGAAGCCCAGCACTCAAGGCCAGCAGTCCCACCTCTGAGGTCAGTAGACACTAGCATCCCACCTTCAAGGTCAGGAGACACCTGTAGTCCCACCTTCAAGGTCAGAAGACACCAATAGTCACTCCTTTGAGGTCGGAGACACTAGCAATCCCATCTCCAAGGTCGGGAGACACCAGCAGTTCCATCTTCGTAGTCAGGAGACACCAGCAATCCTACCTTCGAGGCTAGGAGACACTAGTAGTCCCATCTCTGAGGCCAAGAGACACCAACAGCACCACCTCCGAGGTCAGGAGATAGCAACAGTCCCATCTTTGAGGTCTAGAGATACACTATTACCTTGCTCACAGTCCGGAGATGTCAATAGAAACTCCAACTAATCCCTTCATCTGCCACCTGACTCATTGCTCAACGAAGCAAGAAGATCCAAAGGTCTTGCATTCTGGCTCGAATGGCCTCAAGGATCAAGGGAAAGAGGGCAAGGTGCTCCTAAGGACCTTCAAGCCCATCCTAAGGCCTTAAAGTAGGCCTGGAGTAGTCAAGATCTCAAGAAGGCACCTACATTATTATTGATGGAAAGGTGGTATGGAACTACACCAAGCTCGTGGGATGAACCAGCCTATTCAAAAAAGAGAGGTAAAAGAAGAAAAGAAAAGAAGAAGAGAAGAAAAAAGAGAAGAGGGAAAGGGACTGAGTGAGGGATAGTAGCTAAGGAAAAGAGATGTTTCATTAACAAAATTCTATTTACATTTCCTATGGAGCACCCCTGACAAATCGGGAGTCCTCTTAGGATTCCAAGTACAAAAAAAAGGAGAAAAGCCTTGCATCAATCGCCGGCTCCTTCCAGGGCTGGTGAGTGACCTTAGTAGCCTATGGAGCATCCAAGGCAACTTTGGATTCTGCCTCACCTTCAGCCACCTTTTGCTCCAGCCCCATCTCGATGATAGGCTCGCCCTACTGCCCAGGGAATGGGAGAGAAGGCTGGATGTTGTCCAGCCCCTTCAGCCCGAAGAAATGAAAGGCCTTGTTCTTGAAATCTCTAAACCACTAGTGGAAGGAGTCCAGAACAGCTTTGGTGACCTCATCCTTGAAGTCCTGGGATGCCATGAACTTAGGAACAACCTCAGCAGCCTCTTTCTTAGCCATCTCCATCAACACGATGGCTGCTGTAGCCTTTTCCACTACCATTGCAGCCTTGGCTGTCTACTACTCTAACCAAGCCTGGAGGGTCTGTGCTCTCCCCTTCAGATGGGTCACCTCCATTGTAGATTCGGCAGCCTCTTCAACTCAGTGGGAGCCGACCCCCCTCTCCTTGGCTAGGGCGGCCTTGAGCTTTGCTACCTTTTTCTCAAGCTCAGCTACCTTGGCCTGGGCACCGGTCAGCTAAGCCTCTATCTTTTATGCCCAGCAAGATAGGCCCCAGGCCTCGTCCCTCTCTCGATGGTGGTGAGTCCCGTGCTTTTCCATCACCCGGCAGGCATCCTGTAGGAGCTGCATGTCAACCACCACTAGCACCAAGAACGACGATTGATGCCCCTTGTAAAAAGGATGAAAAAAGAGGTACAGATTCAGAAATGGCTTACCGACATCAGCCGGACAAATGCATCTGTGGAGATGATATGGGATTAAAAGCATGCAAGTGATTATTTTGTTGTTCTATGTTTTAATGAGTTGGCAAATTCTTGAAATCTAACTAACATGAAATTTGGAGACTTACAAAATGATCAAGAAACTCTAGCATGCAGAATTAGACCCTAAATAGAGATAATGTAGGATCCTAGGATTGAGAAACCCCGGTAGGACTTAGCTCTAATTCAATAACTCTACTAAGAAGATTAGGGAATGCAAACTTCTTGAATCTCTAAAGTGCCCGATGTCGAGTTCACTCAAACTTCTGTATGCGGCCTAGAAGGTCAATCTCTAACCCCCCAGATTCATCGGCTTTCTGTCAGATGGTCCTGATGGCTCTCTCTTCCTGGTCCATGAACTCCTGATTGGGTCTTCTAGGGTGAACCTCTTGGGTTCGGTCAGTGTGTGGGACTCTTCTGGGCTCAGCCTCTAAGAAGGGATCATTCCATGGGAATCTCCTAGGGTGGGGAGGTGACTGAAACTCTGGTTCAGTGTGAGGCTCCTGGACCCCCTCTAGAGTTCTTAGCCTGCTTTCAACTCTATCAAATCTTTGGGTCAACTGGACAATTTGCTCAATGAGGGTCCTAATTTGATTTTCGAGGTTGTTATCCAAGGGTTCACCTGATTGAGTGTGATGTGGGTGATACTGGACTCCTAACCTTTTTGACATGCAACACACAATAGAAGGTACTATGGTTTGCTAGACCTATGAGTTCAAACAGAATGAGTTAACTTAGATTACACACAACATGACAACTAGTCTTTTCACTAGCTAGGTAAGAGGTGGGGTGGTGGGAGGCTACCCATACTAATCTTAAGGTCCTAATTAAAGAATCACCATTCCACTCAGGGCATTTGCCATTGGACCTCTTGCCTTAGACACTAGCTTCCCAGTACTAATTGAAGAGTTTCATGGACTAGTTTCTCACAATGGTTAAACTCGACTTGTTGGTGTCCCTAAGCTACTTTAGGTTGCTAATAGATTTTAAGTTAGGCTTTGGCCCGAATGCAAGGCTGGTTGTTTTTGGGCTAAGGAAAGATAATGACCTCCTTCCCTTATCTTATAATATGGTCAGCCTTAGAGTAAGTTATGCATATGATGGCATATATATGAAATCTAATAAGATACACCTAAGTTTTTTTTTTGTATATTTTTATGTATTTGACAAAAATATAAATTATTGGAAATTAAATAATATGAACCTAAGGTGCAGAAATTAAACTATGCAGAAATCATGTAAACTAACTCCTAAGTATAAAGAAATGATAATATGCTGAAATTTAATAAAGCTGAAATAACTATATGCTAAAACTAACTTGCTGAAACCTAAAGATGTAGAAATACTAAATGATGTAGAAATCTAATCATGCGGAAATACTATATGATGCAAAAATCTAATCATGCAGAAATACTATATGATGCAGAAAATTAATCATACAAAAATTAATTCTAGATGCATAAATTAACCTACAGAATTTAATTATGCAGAAATTTTTTTTAGACCTTCACCCAAAGGAACTCACGTCTGCCCATAGCTTATTACTCCCATGGACAGATAGTATACTTGCATATACACTATTCAAGAGGCGTGAATTCTTCGATGGAAGGTTTTAAAGAGGACAAAGCTAAGTCCTAACCTGGCTCTGATACCAAATAATGTGGGACTAAAAGCATGCAAGTGATTCTTTTGTTGTTCTATGTTTTAATGAGTTGGCAAATTCCCGAAATCAAACTAAGAAGAAATATGGAGACTAACATAATGACCAAGAAACTCTAGCATGCAGAATTTATGGTGGGGGCACCAGGATAAGACATAGATTACTAGGCCCTATTTGGTTTACCTAGTCTTGAATCACAATTTTGTAAGAAAGTAAGATTAAGTTGTAATAAGGTGAGACTAGTTGATTTGTCTTGACCTAGTCCAATATATTGGGTCTTGTACATCAGTATGAGTCCAGTATGAGTCCAAATTTTGTACAAGAAAAAATGTTACCCTATTTTGGAGTTCCACAATGCCTCATTTAGGAGCCAGAGGCAATTACATCAGCTTATGGGAGCTTAATTAACACCCAGGTGCCCTAAATGCCATCTAGATGCCCTCCAGGTGCCCTGATTCTCTGGAAATGCTATTTTAAATGTCAGATTCCCTCAAAAAGCTTCCAAAAAATTCCATATGCTAGAAGCCCATGTCTCCCAGGTTATCCCAGCACTCCAAGCCTTCAAATTCAAGTCCAAGCACCAAGCCCAGGTCCTTTAAGAAGCAAGATTCCAAGAATATTTTCTTATCAGGCCATCCCAGCTTCCAGGTGAAAGGATTATGCTCTGCAAGCCAATTAAAACTTGTAATTATATTGGGATATCTTGAAAACTTTCAAACTTATGTATTGACAATTATATATATTAAAAGGCATCTTCTTCATCATACGCTGTGTCTTAGATTTATGATATGACGAATCCCATAGACTAGGGCTATGGTTTTAAGGGTAAAGATGAGATCATACCAGTAAGACTTAAAACCTAAAAATCCTAATCTTAAGTATTCCTAGTCAAAGGGACATTGAGTAGGGGATCAATGTTTTCGGAAAGACTAGCATATCCTTTGTATGCTCATTAATAAGGGTAATTGATCTTACAATTACTTATGTAGGACACTAATACAAGGATATGGGTGCTCATTAGAGAATGAGTTCACTGAATTTGATCCGACTTGAAAACATCTAATGGAGTCTTATCTACTTGTCAATAGATGGTATTCATAGAGGGAGTTGTGCATGTAATCCTTTGACCTAAGACTACCATAGTGCCTTGTATGCATGAACCCATGTTTTGGTTCACACTTATTCATGACATTGAGTCATGTACAGGGTGATACTGGATATGGTGAATTGTATATGGAGGTTGTGAGTAGGTCGAACAAGGATTCGATCAATCCTAGTAATAGGAGATCGCATCCAGCTGATATCGATCAAATGGTGATTCAGGGAATCTTTGATCAAAGTATGAATATTAGAAATAGTTTCTAATATTTCATCATTTGAATCATCATTATTAGATTGAGAAAGAATTGAATGTGATATTTGATTTGACATGGTTCCATATCCAAAGTCATATTCAGGGTGCAAGCTGATCGAATGATTGAATTACATGGTAACTTTCACTAAAGGGTATTTTTGGTATTTTTGCTAAAATTCCATGCCTTCCGGGTAGGTATGATATGTTGCTAGACGTCAATCTTGCCTTGTGGGTTTTTTATTTAATTAAAGAGTTTAATTAGATCAAGAATTAGAAAGAATTCTAATTATCAATTGGGTTAGCTCAATTTGACCTAAATCGGCTAGGTTAAAGCCTAAATCAAATTAGGTCAAATCGCACCCAACCCACTGCTGGCTAGAAGTGGAACCTAATAGGTCACACACAAAGGGAATTGTTTAAGGGTTTAATTGGATTAAATTATGTTTGCAAAATAAACATGCTAGCACATGTTGCAAACCATTGCACTTTGATTCGAATTAGGTTCGAATTGGGTTCCGATTTGGTCTGATTTGGTCTAATTAAGGCTAAATCAATTTAGGCTCATGTGTTGGGCTAACCCTGGGCTAGTTAACCAAGGGATTGGACTTTTAAATCAGCCACATGGATGGTTTAATTCAGGTTGGACTCTATCCCAAATTAAGCGCCTAAATGTTTGACTGGGTCAAACTATTTCTACGTAATAGTTACATTAAAAAATTTTATGAAGAGGCACCATATTAGAAGAGTTCTTCTACTGTTGAAACATAGTAGAGGACAAGATAAACCATCATCCTTGCCACCCGTTGCAGATAAGTCTTTGATATTTTTCATGCGCCATTTCCTATGACCCATCAAAGAAAGAAAGACAAGGCGCGTGGACTCTTCCTTCACGCCCCTTGGTGTTTCACGCCATATGGCATTTGGCATGGATAAAGGTGGCCATTTGATGGCTGATGGGTGGCCATGATGCAACGATATTCGTGCAATAGAAATAAAAGGAAGCGACTCTTCGTAAAGTTTTTTTTTTTTTTTATCCGAAGAGTCCTGTTTTAATTCTCTTAAGTTTTGAATGAAGAGAAGTGTTGTCTGGATAAGGGACACGTTCTATTGGAAAGGACATGTCTTATGGCATGGAAGGGATGTCTTAAAGCATTCCTCATATTGCTATTTAAGGAGATGGGTGCCCGGGGAATGGGGTTCGGAGTTTTTATTCTAAAAAACATTTCTTTCCTGCATTCTCTTTCTTTGTCCTAAAAGATCTCTAGTCAAATTAAGACAAGCCCTTAACATTGGTTAGGAGAGTCCTATTTGAGTGATCTTACAGGCATTGGAAAGAGGAAGAAAGAGGAGGAAAGAAAGGTTGATAGGAGGAATATCAATCCAAATAAGAGGAGTTTCTGCCTGAATTAAATTAGGCCTTAGAGGTCCAATTGAAGGAACCGGTTTTGAAGTGGTGCATTTGTCTTGATCAAAGCCCTGTGTGGATCACCATTGGAGGGAGAACACTTGGGCGCCTGTTGAGCAGATTAGAAAGACCAGATTAAGGTTTCTACATCAAATTGGATTTTTGCGATCGAGGTTCATGTTTAAACCCTAATTTATATTTTTTATGATTTATGTTCTTAATAAGGTGCTCTTGGGATTAAGGGTTAGGTTATGATTTCATAATATTTTGAAATCCATGCTTCTGCCCTAGTAACCGAACTCATCAGTGGGATCAGAGCCAGTTTATTAGGGCTAAATCATATAAAATTTGAGGTTGCCCATTTTGGTAGAACACTACAAAATTAAAGTTGCCCAATTTTGTAGGACTCTTGAGGTTGCCCATTTTGGTAGGACTGTACAAAATTGAAGTTGCCCAATTGTGTAGGACTCTTGAGGTTGCCCATTTTGGTAGGGCTCTACAAAATTGAAGTTGCCCAATTTTGTAGGACTTTTGAGGTTGCCCATTTTGGTGAGACTCTACAAAATTGAAGTTGCCCAATTTTGTAGGACTCTTGAGGTTGGCCATTTTTGTAGGACTCTACAAAATTTGAAGTTGCCCAATTTTGTAGGACTCTATAAAAGTTTAAAGTTACATATGATTGATATGTTTATGCATATATGTATGTCACTGGTTAGGATTTTCACTTAAACCTTAACCGATATAGAGATATGTTTAGCTTTCTAGTCATCATACTGAAATAAGGTTGCCCTAGCATAATGGTGGATCCATTATGTGGTAGATGGTTGTCCTAGTACGATGATACACTTGGCACATTATAAAATGATATATGATGCATGGTTGATTGAATGGTAATATTAGAATGTGCTTCTATTTGAATTGCCCTCTAATAAAATAATATTAAGTTGTAGTGCCATATACCAAAAGTAAAAATCAATGATTAGTTATCATTCAATGTCTAGGATAGGTTGTTCATGATTGGTAAAGAGGATGTGGTTTAAATTGGTTCCGTTGTCTGACTTGGCTAATTACTGGTGACTAGGAAAGCAACGGGGGGACTCCCACTATTCTCCCACTTACCTGGTCAATTTTATTAACTTAATTCTTGATTGATATGCTTAATGTAATGTTCACTACATTAGGTCTTCCTTCATGCTAAGTCATAATTGTGTCTTGATCCATTTTAGGCTTGTTTGTGCTAACACAAGACCTATTATGGGGACTAACATAGTTATGGTTTAGTGCATTTAGATGCTTACAGCATATTTGATATAATGCTTTGTTGTGCTAATAGAAGAGCATATATATACAAATATGACTGTATGATAATGAAGGGTCTTGCTTAACTAAAGCATTATGGTTTGTTGTGCTAACACAAGACTATTAATGTTTTAGAGGCCAGTTTTTATTGAGAATTGCATAAGATGCAATTGGAAAGTGATTTTCTACCTTTGAACTTGTAAAATGTTTGTTGTGTAAACACAAGAACTTTTATAAGGAATTAGGGTCTCAATCCCACTAAGAAAACCAATTAGGGTTTCTCGATTATCATAGGGGAGGGCTATGATGTTCGATAAAATAGTGGGAGGCATAATTAAATTAAAGTCCAAATTTAATTATGTTTTGTCAAACATTGGTTGTTTGCTTATGTAATGTTCTTTGTTTATGTAGATATAAATGGCTTCTTCACTATCATTACGTTGTATACTTGATACCAATAAATTGACTGGTCCCAATTATGTGGACTGGTTGAGGAACTTAAAAATTGTAGTCAGTCATGAGAAACTTTCCTACATTCTTGACAACCCTAATTTAGAGCCATTAGGGGAAGATGCTACTGAGGAAGAAAAGTCCATATTTAAGATGTGGCAAAATGAATCCCTTACTGTTAAATGCATCATGCACGCCTCAATGAGTAATGAACTTCAGAGACAACATGATGGCATGGACACTCAATCCATATTGCTTAACTTAAAAGAGCTTTATGAAGAACATAGTAGGATTGCTAGATTTTAGATATCTAAGCAGTTGTTCCATGCTAGGATGACAAAAGAAACATCCGTACCAGACCATGTGCTAATGGTTATTGACCTGATCACTCGATTAAGTTAATTAGGTTTTGTGATGGATGGCGAGTTGAACCAGGATATGATCCTGCAGTCACTCCCAGAGTCATTTTCTCAGTTTATTCTAAATTATCATATGAACAAATTGAATGTATCACTGCCTGAGCTACTGAATATGCTCAAGACAACAGAGAGCCATAACAAGAAGAATAAGGCTCCTCTTTTTCTTCTGGATGGGATTTCAAAGAAGAAGGCAGGCAAAAAGGGTGCAATAAGGAGGCTGAACCCTAAAGGTGGCATCAAAATGAAGAAGAAGGGAAAGAAAGCCTTTAAACAATCAACCTATTTTCATTGCGGCAAAGCAGGTCATTGGAAAAGGAATTGCTAGGCTTACCTTGCAAGTGTGAAGACTGGTGCTAGTGATGCACCAAAAGGTATGTATGAGATACATGCAATTTTTGTCATTAGATTCTTCTAATTCAAACTCTTGGGTATTAGATACTGCTTGTGGTCACCATATCTGCAAATCGTTGTAGGGACTGCAGAACATTAGAGTTTTGAAGGAAGGAGACTTCGCGCTCTACGGTGCTGGAGGAGATTCCATCCAAGCAGAAGCTGTAGGGACTTATATATTGAAGCTACCTTCTGGGAAGATCCTAGAGCTAAAAGAATGTTATTATATGCCAAAGATCATTAGAAACATTGTATCTATACCCTTGTTGTTAAAACAAGGGTATGTACTAAATGTAACGAGCAATGGTTGCTTGATTGTTTTTTCTAATGAAATTATTTGTTTTGGCATTTTCAATAATGGTTTATTGACTCTATCTCAGAATGACAAAATTCTTCAAATTGATAAGAAATGAAAAGAGATGAAATAAATTATACTTTACTTTGGCATTGTCGACTTGGTCATATTAGTGAGACAAGAATTAACAAGTTATATAAAGAAAAATTCTTTGATCCTTATGATTATGAATCATTAGGAACTTGTGAATCATGTCTTATAGGAAAAATGACCAAGACTTCATTTAGTGGACATGGAGAAAGGACAAATGAGTTGCTGGGACTAGTACTTACAGATGTATGTGGTCCTATGACAACTCATGCTAAAGGAGGATACTCTTATTTTATAACGTTCACTGATGATTTATCAAGGTTCGGATATGTGTATCTTATGAAACATAAATCTGAAACCATTGATAAATTCAAAGAGTATCAAAGTATGGTTGAGAAACAAACAGGAAAAGTTATTAAAATTCTTTGATCAGATCGAGGGGGTGAATACTTATCCATGGAATTTCTTGACTATCTTAAAGATAAAGGGATTCTCTCTGAATGGACTCCTCCTTATACACCTCAATTAAATGGTGTAGCTGAAAGGAGGAATCGTACTCTATTGGATATGGTACGATCCATGATGTGTTTCACAAATCTACCTATTTCCATTTGGGGTTATGCCCTGGAAACCGTAGCTTACATTTTGAACAGAGTACCATCTAAGTCTATCTCTAGCACTCCTTATAAAATATGGAGAGGAAAAAAATCCAATCTTAAGTATCTTAAGATATGGGATGTCCAGCATATGTCAAAAGAAATTTTGGACATAAGCTGGATGCTAAGAAGATAAGTGTCTATTTATTGGATATCCTAGAGATAGTATAAGATATCTAGTCTACCACCTTGCTGAACAAAAGGTATTTGTTAGAGGCACGCCACTTTTATGGAGAAAGAATCTATCCTCCAAAAGTGCAGTGGGAGAAATATTGAACTTGAAGAAGTTCAAAATAAACAAATAGACACATCTCAACCAATAGAACACATATTTAGGGTAGAACCATAACACACAACTCCTCTCTGTAAGTCTAATAAAGTGTGACAAGCACCTGAGAGGTATGGATTCATTATTGAGAATAATGAAGCCCAAATCATTCAAAATGATGAACCTCTGACTTATACGGAAGCTGTCATGAGTAGGGACTCAAACAGATGGCAAGATGCCATGAATTTCGAAATGGACTCCATGTATGTCAACCAAGTACGGACTTTGTTTGATGCACCAGAGGGTGTTAACCCTAATGGGTTCAAATGGGTCTATAAGAAAAAGAATGGAGCAGATGGCCAAGTCGAAACCTATAAAGCCAGATTAGTGGCTAAAGGTTTTAGACAAAAATAGGGTATCGATTATGATGAAACATTCTCCCCCGTTGCCATGCTCAAATCTATTCGGATCATGCTTTTTATAGCAGCATACAATGATTATGAGATATGGCAGATGGATGTAAAAATAGCCTTCCTCAATGGTTTCCTTGAGGAGGATGTTTTCATGTCACAGCCAGAAGGTTTTGTCTCAAGAGACAAACCTAATCAGGTGTGTAAGCTTAAGAAATCCATTTATGGATTGAAGCAAGCTTCAAGGAGTTGGAACATCCATTTTGATGTAACAATCAAAGAGTTTGGTTTCATCAAAAATATGGATGAGCCTTGTGTATATAAAAAAACTAGTGGGAGTATCATAGTCTTTCTGGTTCTGTATGTAGATGACATACTTTTCATTGGGAATGATATCCCAATGTTACAATCAGTCAAAATTTGGCTATCTAGTAAGTTTTCCATGAAAGGCTTGGAAGAAGCATCCTACATACTTGGTATTAAAATCTATAGAGATAGATCCAAGAGGATGCTAGGCTTATCCCAGTCTAGGTACATTGACTTAGTGCTAAAACGGTTCAGCATTGATGGGAGTAAACGAGGTTACTTTCTCATGAGTCAAGGCATACACCTCTCTAAAAGGATGTCTCCAAAGACACCTAAAGAGAGAAATAGAATGAGTTCTATACCTTATGCTTCGGCAGTAGGCTTAATATTGTATGCCATGTTATGTACCCAGCCTGATGTGGCATATGCCTTAGGCATAGTCAGTAGGTTTCAAGCTGATCTAGGAGAGGATCATTGGAAAGCTGTGAAAAATATTCTTAAGTACTTGAGAAGGACTAAGGATATTTTTATAATATACAGAGGTTCTGATCTTAAACTAGAAGCGTACTCTGATTCTAGTTTTTAAGCAAATCAAGATGATAACAAATCCATTTCAGGATATGTCTTTACCCTAAATGATGAGATAGTAAGCTGGAAGAGTACTAAACAGTAGACTATAGCTGACTCAACAACAGAGGCAGAATACATAGCTGTTAGTGAAGCTGCCAAGGAAGTAGTCTGGAAGAAGAAGTTCATCACTGTGTTGGGCGTGGTTCCTGAGATTGATAATCCAGTACCACTTTATTGTGACAATACTGGAGCTGTTGCTCAAGCTAAGGAACCAAGAGCTCATCATAAGTCAAAGCACATTCTGAGATGCTTGCATCTCATTCGAGAGATTATCAAAAGATAAGAAGTCTGCATCAAGCGAGTAGAGACAAAGAACAATATAGCCGTTCACGAAGGCTCTACCACAGCGGGAGTTTGATCGCCACCTCGATAGTATGGGGATTAGATATAACGGTGATTGGCTTTAGTGCAAGTGGGAGACTGAAAGGATTATGCCCTGCAAGCCAATTAAAACTTGTAATTTTATTGGGATATCATGAAAACTTCCAAACTTTTGTATTGACAATTATATATATTAAAAGGCATCTTTTTCATCATACACTGTATCTTAGATTTATGATATGATGAACCCCATAGACTAGGACTATGGTTTTAAGGGTTAAGATGAGATCATACTAGTAAGACTTAAAACCTAAAAATCCTAATCTTAAGTCTTCCTAGTCAAAGGGATATTGAGTAGGGGATCTATTTTTCGTAAAGACTAGCATATCCTTTGTATGCTCATTAATGAGGGTAATTGATCTTACAATTACTTGTGTAGGACACTAATACAAGGACATGGATGCTCATTAGAGAATGAGTTCACTAAATTTCATCCGAGTTGAAAACATCTAATGGTGTCTTATCTACTTGTCAAAAGGTGGTTTTCATAGAGGGAGTAGTGCATGTAATCCTTTGACCTCAGACTACCATAGTGCCTTGTATGCATGAACCCATGTTTTGGTTCACACTTATTCATGACATTGAGTCATGTACAGGGTGATACTGGATATGGTGAATTGTATATGGAGGTTGTGAGTAGGTCGAATAAGGAATCGATCAACCCTAGTAAGAGGAGATCGCATCCATCTGATTTCGATCAAATGGTGATTCAGGGAAACTTTGATCAAAGTATGAAATTAGAAATAGTTTCTAACATTTCATCATTTGAATCATCATTTTTAGATTGAGAAGGAATTGAATGTGATATTGGATTTGACATGGTTCCATATCCAAAGTCATATTCAGGGTGCAAGCTGATCGAAGGATTGAATTACACGGTAACTTTCACTGAAGGATATTTTTGGTATTTTCACTAAAATTCCATGCCTTCCTGGTAGGCATGATACATTGCTAGACATCAATCTTGCCTTGTGGGTTTTTGATTTAATTAAAGAGTTTAATTAGATCAAGAATTAGAAAGAATTCTAATTGTCAATTGGGTTAGCTCAATTTGACTTAAATCGGCTAGGTTAAAACATAAATCAAATTAGGTCAAATCGCACCCAACCCATTGCTGGCTAGATGTGGAACCCAATGGGCCACACACAAAGGGAATTGATTAATGGTTTAATTGGATTAAACAATGTTTGCAAGATGAACATGGTAGCACATGTTGCAAACCATTGCACTTTGATTCGAATTAGGTTCGAATCAGGTTCCGATTTGGGCTGATTTGGTCAAATTAAGGCTAAATCAATTTAGGCTCATGTGTTGTGCTAACCCTTGGCTAGTTAACCGAGGGATTGGACTTTTAAATCATCCACATGGCTGGTTTAATTCAGATTGGACTCTATCCTAAATTAAGCACCTAAAGGTTTGACTGGGTTAAACTATTTCTACGTAATAGTTATGTTAAATAATTTTATGAAGAGGCGCCATATTAGAAGAGTCCTTCTGCTGTTGAAACATAGTAGAGGACCTGATAAACCATCATCCTTGTCGCCCCTTGCAGGTAAGTCTTTGATATTTTTCATGGACCATTTCCTATGACCCGTCAAAGAAAGAAAGACAAGGGGCGTGCACTCTTCCTTCACGCCCCTTGGTGTTTCATGCCATATGGCATTTGGCATGGATAAAGGTGGCCATTTGATGGCTGATGGGTGGCCATGATGCAAGGATATTCGTGCAACATAAATAAAAGGAAGCGACTCATTGTAAAGTCTTTTTTTTTTTTTATCGGAAGAGTCCTTCTATTTTAATTCTCTTAAGTTTTGAACGAAGAGAAGTGTTGTCTAGATAAGGGACACGTTCTATTGGAAAGGACATGTCTTATGGCATAGAAGGGATGTCTTAAAGCATTCCTCAGATTGCTATTTAAGGAGATGGGCACCTGGGGAATGGGGTTCGGAGTTTTTATTCTGAAAAACATTACTTTCCTGTATTTTCTTTCTTTGTCCTAAAAGATCTCTAGTCAAATTAAGACAAGCCCTAAACTTTGGTTAGGAGAGTCCTATTTGAGTGATCTTACAGGCATTGGAAAGAGGAAGAAAGAGGAGGAAAGAAAAGTTGATAGGAGGAATATCAGTCTAAATAAGAGGAGTTTTTGCCAGAATTAAATTAGGCCTTAGAGGTCTAATTGAAGGAACCAGTTTTGAAGTGATGCATTTGTCTTAATCAAAGCCCTGTGTGGATCACCGTTAGAGGGCGAACACTTGGGCGCCAGGTGAGCATATCAGAAATACCAGATTAAGGTTTCTACATCGAATTGGATTTTTGCGATCGAGGTTGGTGTTTAAACCCTAATTTCTTTTTTTTATGATTTATGTTCTTAATAAGGTGTTCTTGGGATTGAGGGTTAGGTTATGATTTCATAATATTTTGAAATCCATGCTTTCCCCCTAGTAATCGAACACATCAGTGGTATCAGAGCCACCTTATTAGGGCTAAATCATACAAAATTTGAGGTTGCACATTTTGGTAGGACTCTACAAAATTGAAGTTGCCCAATTTTGTAGGACTCTTGAGGTTGCCCATTTTTGTAGGACTCTATAAAATTGATGTTGCCCAATTTTGTAGGACTCTTGTGGTTGCCCATTTTGGTGAGAATCTACAAAATTGAAGTTGCCCAATTTTGTAGGACTTAAGGATGCCCATTTTTGTAGGATTCTACAAAATTTGAAGTTGCCCAATTTTGTATGACTCTATAAAAGTTTAAAGTTATATATGATTGATATGTTTATGCATATATGTATTTCACTGGTTAGGGTTTTCACTTAAACCTTAACCGATATAGAGATCTGTTTAGGTTTCTAGTCATCATACTGAAATAAGGTTGCCCTGGCATAATGGTGGATCCATATGTGGTAGATTGTTGTCCTAGTATGATGATACACTTGGCACATTATAAAATGATATATGATGCATGGTTGATTGAATGGTAATATTAGAATGTGCTTCTATTTGAATTGCCCTTTAATAAAATAATATTAAGTTGTAGTGTCATATACCAAAAGCAAAAATCAATGATTGTTGATCATTCGGTGTCTAGGATAGGTGGTTCGTGATTGGTAAAGAGGATGTGGTTTTTAATTTGTTCCGTTGTCTGACTTGGCCAATTTATTGGTGACTAGGAAAGCAATGGGGGTACTCTCACTACTCTCCCACTTACCTGGTCGATTTTATTAACTTAATTCTTGATTGATATGCTTAGTGTAATGTTCACTACATTAGGCCTTCGTTCATGCTAAGTCATAATTGTGTCATGATCCATTTTAGGTTTGTTTATGCTAACACAAGACCTATTATGGGGACTAACATAGTTATAGTTTAGTGCATTTTGATGCGTATAGCATATTTGATATCATGCTTTGTTGTGCTAACACAAGAGCATATATATACAAATATGACTATATGGTAATGAAAGGTCTAGCTTAACTAAAGCATTATAGTTTGTTGTGCTAACACAAGACTATTAATGTTTTAGAGGCCAGTTTTTGTTGAGAATTGAATAAGATGCAATTGGAAAGAGATTTTCTACCTTTGAACTTATAAAAGGTTTGTTGTGTAAACACAAGAACTTTTATAAGGAATTAGGCTCTCAATCCTACTTGGAAAACAAATTAGGGTTTCTCGATTATCATAGGGGAGGGCTATGATGTTCGATAAAATAGTGGGAGGCATAATTAAATTAAAGTCCTAATTTAATTATGTTTTGTCAAACATTGGTTGTTTGCTTATGTAATGTTCTTTGTTTATGTAGATATAAATGGCTTCTTCACTATCATTACGTTGTATATTTGATACCAATAAATTGACTGGTCCCAATTATGTGGACTGGTTGAGGAACTTAAAAATTGTACTCAGTCAAGAAAAACTTTCCTACATTCTTGACACCCCTAATTTAGAGCCATTAGGGGAAGATGCTACCGAGGAAGAAAAGTCCATATTTAAGATGTGGCAAAATGACTCCCTTACTGTTAAATGCATCATGCTCGCCTTAATGAGTAATGAACTTCAGAGATAGCATGATGGCATGAACACTCAATCCATATTGCTCAACTTAAAAGAGCTTTATGAAGAACATAGTAGGACTGCTAGATATGAGATATCTAAACAGTTGTTCCATGCTAAGATGACAGAAGGAACATCCGTACAAGACCATGTGCTAATGATTATTGACCTGATCACTCGATTAGGTCAATTAGGTTTTGTGATGGATGGGGAGTTGAACCAGGATATGATCCTGCAGTCACTCCCAGAGTCATTTTCTCAGTTTGTTCTAAATTATCGTATGAACAAATTGAATGTATCACTGCTTGAGTTGCTGAATATGCTCAAGACAGTAGAGAGCCATATCAAGAAGAATAAGGCATCTCTTTATCTTCTGGATGGGATCTCAAAGAAGAAGGCAGGCAAAAAGGGTTCAATAAGGAGGTTGAACCCTAAAGGTGGCATCAATAAGAAGAAGAAGGGAAAGAAAGCCTATAAACAATCAACATGTTTTCATTACGGCAAAGCAGGTCATTGGAAAAGGAATTACAAGGCTTACCTTGCAAGTGTGATGACTGGTGCTAGTGATGCACCAAAAGATATGTATGAGATACATGCAATTTTGTCCTTAGATTCTTCTAATTCAAACTCTTGAGTATTGCATACCGCTTGTGGTCACCATATCTGCAAATCATTGCAAGGGCTGCAGAACATTAGAGTTTTGAAGGAAGGAGACTTCGAGCTCTACGGTGCTGGAGGAGATTCCATCCAAGCAGAAGCTGTGGGGACTTATATATTGAAGCTACCTTCTGGGAAGATCTTAGAGCTAAAAGAATGTTATTATATGCCAAAGATCATTAGAAACATTGTATCTATACCCTTGTTGTTAAAACAAGGGTATGTACTAAATGTAACGAGCAATGGTTGCTCGATTCTTTTTTCTAATGAAATTATTTGTTTTGGCATTTTCAATAATGGTTTATTGACTCTATCTCAGAATGACAAAATTCTTCAAATTGATAAGAAACGAAAAAGAGATGAAATAAATCATACTTTACTTTGGCATTGTCGACTTGGTCATATTAATGAGACAAGAATTAACAAGTTATATAAAAAAAAATTCTTTGATCCTTATGATTATGAATCATTAGGAACTTTTGAATCATGTCTTATGAAAAAAATGACCAAGACTTCATTTAGTGGACATGGAGAAAGGACAAATGAGTTGCTGGGACTAGTACATACAGAAGTATGTGGTCCTATGACAACTCACGCTAAAAAAGGATACTCTTATTTCATAACGTTCACTGATGATTTATCAAGGTTTGGATATGTGTATCTTATGAAACATAAATCTGAAACCTTTGATAAATTCAAAGATTATCAAAGTATGGTTGAGAAATATACAGGAAAAAGTAATAAAATTCATTGATCAGATCGAGGGGGTGAATACTTATCCATGGAATTTCTTGACTATCTTAAAGATAAAGGGATTCTCTCTGAATGGACTCCTCCTTATACACCTCAATTAAATGGTGTAGCTGAAAGGAGGAATCGTACTCTATTAGATATGGTACGATCCATGATGTGTTTCACAAATCTACCTATTTCCATTTGGGGTTATGCCCTAGAAATCGTAGCTTACATTTTGAACAGAGTACCATCTAAGTCTATCTCTAGCACTCCTTATAAAATATGGAGAGGAAAAAAATCCAATCTTAAGTATCTTAAGATATGGGATGTCCAGCATATGTCAAAAGAAATTTTGGACATAAACTGGATGCTAAGCAGATAAGTGTCTATTTATTGGATATCCCAGAGATAGTATAGGATATCTATTCTACCACCTTGCTGAACAAAAGGTATTTGTCAGTAGGCACATCACTTTTATGGTGAAAGAATATATCCTACAAAGGGGCAGTTGGAGAAATATTGAACTTGAAGAAGTTCAAAATAAACAAATAGAGTACGACAAGCACCTGAGAGGTGTGGGTTCATTATTGAGATTAATGAAGCCCAAATCTTTCAAAATGATGAACCTCTAACTTATACGGAAGCTGTCATGAGTAGGGACTCAAACAGATGGCAAGATGCCATGAATTTTGAAATGGACTCCATGTATGTCAACCAAAGGGTGTTAACCCTATTGGGTGCAAATGGGTCTATAAGAAAAAGATTGGAGCAGATGGCCAAGTCGAAACATATAAAGCCAGATCAGTGGCTAAAGGTTTCAGACAAAAATAAGGTATCAATTATGATGAAACATTCTCCCCTGTTGCCATGCTCAAATCTATTCGGATCATGCTTGCTATAGCAGCATACCATGATTATGAGATATGGCAGATGGATGTAGAAATAGCCTTCCTCAATGGTTTCC
The DNA here is from genome assembly GCA_021397845.1 of Areca catechu. Classification (NCBI taxonomy): domain Eukaryota; kingdom Viridiplantae; phylum Streptophyta; class Magnoliopsida; order Arecales; family Arecaceae; genus Areca; species Areca catechu. The sequence continues at coordinate 100,181,227 of CM038041.1, forward strand.
TTGAGGAGGAAGTTTACATGTCATAGCTAGAAGTTTTTGTCTAAAGAGACAAACCTAATCAGGTGTGTACGCTTAAGAAATCCATTTATGGATTGAAGAAATCTTCAAAGAGTTGGAACATCCATTTTGATGTAACAATCAAAGAGTTTGGTTTCATCAAAAATGTGGATGAGCCTTCTGTATATACAAAGACTAGTGGGAGTACCATAGTCTTCCTGGTTCTGTATGTAGATGACATACTTCTCATTGGGAATGATATCCCAATGTTACAATCAGTCAAAATTTGGCAATCTAGTAAGTTTTCCATGAAAGACTTTGGAGAAGCATCCTACATACTTGGTATTAGAATCTATAGAGATAGATCCAAGAGGATGCTAGGCTTATCCCAATCTAGGTACATTGACTTAGTGCTGAAAAGGTTCAGCATGGATGGGAGTAAACGAGGTTACTTACCCATGAGTTAAGGCATATACCTCTCTAAAAGGATGTCTCCAAAGACACCTGAATAAAGAAATAGAATGAGTTATATACCTTACGCTTCGGCAGTATGCTTAATAATGTATGCCATGTTATGTACCAGGCCTGATGTGGCATATGCCTTAGGCATAGTCAGTAGGTTTCAAGCTGATCCAGGAGTGGATCATTGGAAAGCTGTGAAAAATATTCTTAAGTACTTGAGAAGGACTAAGAATATTTTTCTAATATATGGAGGTTCTGATCTTAAACTAGAAACGTACTCTGATTTTAGTTTTCAAATAGATCCAGATTATAGAAAATCCATTTCAAGGTATGTCTTTATCTTAAATGTTGGGATAGTAAGCTGGAAGAGTACTAAACAGCAGGCTGTAGCTGACTCAACAACAGAATACATAGCTATTATTGAATCCGCCATGGAAGCAGTTTGGATGAAGAAGTTCATCACTGAGCTGGGCGTGGTTCCTGAGATTGAGAATCCAGTACCATTTTATTGTGACAATACTGGAGCTGTTGCTCAAGCTAAGGAACCAAGAGCTCATCATAAGTCAAAGCACATTCCGAGATGCTTGCATCTCGTTCAAGAGATTGTCGAAAGACATGAAGTCTGCTTCAAGCGAATAGAGACAAAGAACAATATAGCAGACCCATTCACTAAGGCTCTACCACAGCGGGAGTTTGATCGCCACCTCAATAGTATGGGGATTAGATATAAGGGTGATTGGCTTTAGTGCAAGTGGGAGATTGAAAGGATTATGCCCTGCAAGCCAATTAAAACTTGTAATTTTATTGGGATATCCGAAAAACTTCCAAACTTTTGTATTGACAATTATATATACTAAAAGGCATATTTTTCATCATACACCGTGTCTTAGATTTATGATATGATGAACCCCATAGACTTGGGCTATGGTTTTAAGGGTTAAGATGAGCTCATACCAGTAAGACTTAAAACCTAAAAATCCTAATCTTAAGTATTCCTAGTCAAAGGGACATTGAGTACGGGATCAATATTTTCGGAAAGACTAGCATATCTTTTGTATGCTCATTAATGAGGGTAATTGATCTTACAATTACTTGTGTAGAACACTAATACAAGGACATGGGTGCTCATTAGAGAATGAGTTCACTGAATTTGATCCGACTTGAAAACATCTAATGGAGTCTTAATTACTTGTCAATAGATGGTTTTCATAGAGGGAGTAGTTTATGAAATCCTTTGACCTGAGACTACCATAGTGCCTTGTATGCAAGAACCCATGTTTTGGTTCACACTTATTCATGACATTGAGTCATGTACAGGGTGATTCTGGATATGGTGAATTGTATATGGAGGTTTTGAGTATGTCAAACAAGGAATCGATCAACCCTAGTAAGAGGAGATCACATCCAGCTGATTTCGATCAAATGGTGATTCAGGGAAACTTTGATCAAAGTATGAATATTAGAAATAGTTTCAATATTTCATCATTTGAATCATCATTATTAGATTGAAAAAGAATTGAATGTGATATTGGATTTGACATGATTCCATATCCAAGGTCATATTCAGGGTGCAAGCTGATCGAAGGATTGAATTGCATGATAACTTTCACTGAAGGGTATTTTTGGTATTTTCAATAAAATTCCATGCCTTCCTGGTAGGCATGATATGTTGCTAGACGTCATTCTTGCCTTATGGGTTTTTGATTTAATTAAAGAGTTTAATTAGATCAAGAATTAGAAAGAATTCTAATTGTCAATTAGTTTAGCTCAATTTGACCTAAATCGGCTAGGTTAAAGCCTAAATCAAATTAGGTCAAATCGCACCCAACCCACTGCTAGCTAGATGTGGAATCCAATGGGTCACACACAAAGGGAATTGATTAAGGGTTTAATTGGATTAAACAATGTTTGCAAGATGAACATGCTAGCACATGTTGCAAACCATTGCACTTTGATTCGAATTAGGTTCGAATCGGGTTCTGATTTGGGCTGATTTGGTCTAATTAAGGCTAAATCAATTTAGGCTCATGTGTTGGGCTAACCCTTGGTTAGTTAACCAAGGGATTGGACTTTTAAATCAGCCACATGGCAGGTTTAATTCAGATTGGACTCTATCCTAAATTAAGCGCCTAAAGGTTTGACTGGGTCAAACTATTTCTACGTAATAGTTACGTTAAAAAAATTTATGAAGAGGTGCCATATTAGAAGAGTCATTCTGCTATTGAAACATAGTAGAGGACCAGATAAACCATCATCCTTGCCACCCCTTGTAGATAAGTCTTTGATATTTTTCATGCGCCATTTCCTATGACCCATCAAAGAAAGAAAGACAAGGGGCGTGGACTCTTCCTTCACGCCCCTTGGTGTTTCACGCCATATGGCATTTGGCATGGATAAAGGTGGTCATTTGATGGTTGATGGGTGGCCATGATGCAAGGATATTCATGCAACAGAAATAAAAGGAAGTGACTCTTCGTAAAGTTTTTTTTTTTTTTTTATCCGAAGAGTCCTTCTGTTTTAATTCTCTTAAGTTTTGAACGAAAAGAAGTGTTCTTTGGATAAGGGACACGTTCTATTGGAAAGGACATTTCTTATGGCATGGAAGGGATGCCTTAAAGCATTCCTTAGATTGCTATTTAAGGAGTTGGGTGCCCGTGGAATGGGGTTCGGAGTTTTTATTCTGAAAAACATTACTTTCCTGCATTATCTTTCTTTGTCCTAAAAGATCTCTAGTCAAATTAAGACAAGCCCTTAACTTTGGTTAGGAGAGTCCTATTTGAGTTATCTTACAGGCATTGGAAAGAGGAAGAAAGAGGAGGAAAGAAAGGATGATAGGAGGAATATCAGTCCAAATAAGAGGAGTTTCTGCCTGAATTAAATTAGGCCTTAGAGGTCTAATTAAAGGAACCGGTTTTGAAGTGGTGCATTTGTCTTGATCAAAGCCCTGTGTGGATCACCGTTGGTGGGCGAACACTTGGGCGCCTGGTGAGCATATCAGAAAGATCGGATTATGGTTTCTACATCGAATTGGATTTTTGTGATTTAGGTTGGTGTTTAAATCCTAATTTATATTTTTTATGATTTATGTTCTTAATAAGGTGTCCTTGGGATTAAGGGTTAGGTTATGATTTCATAATATTTTGAAATCCATGCTTTCGCCCTAGTAACCGAACGCATTACCAGGGCCCAAAGCCGATGCACCAATCCAAAGGAGGACGACCCCTTGCTGCCCCTTAGAGTCTAACACACCTAGGATAGACGTCTTCCATGAGTTGACCAAGTCCAACATTGTGGAAGAGTTCAAATATGAGGAGTTGATGTTTTTATTTCATTCAACTCGTATACTCCTAATTCTAGGTTTATTTTATAATCTTTCTCCCACTTAAATTTTGTAAACCTATTCTAACTAGGAAAAGACTTGTAATCCCTTTAGGAGATGGCATGGGAACTCTATAAATATCCCACCCCTCCATCTCTTGTAATCATATCTTTCTTATGAATACAACTTGCTGAAATTTTGTGATATTACCTTGTGTTTGGTGTTCTAGTATTGGTTCTCTTGTTCTTGTGTGCTCTTCTTGTGTTCCCAGATTTAAACCCTGCTGCCCTAGCTTCTAGCTGCATCTTTGAAGATCAACCATGCCCAGAGGAAGATGCCCTAGCTACTGCCCCAATCAAGCAACTGCTTCTTCCCCGAGACATCCACACCTAAACCTAGTTCTTTCAATTCTAAACCTTAGTTCTTATTCCTTTGTTTAATTGCAGTTTTGATTGACCCTGATGCTTGCAGGATTCTCGAGGTATTTCACCTGCCTAGAGGAGGCTTTCCTTACCTTCAGACCGGGTCAAGATCAGCCATCTGATTCAAGGAACTGAAGCTTCTTCTTCCAGGCTCCAATCAGAGTGTGAGTGATCCTTTCCACAGCAAAGTTATCAATCTCTGACTGGTAAGAAACCTTCCCTTCTCTAATTATCTGATTTTGATGATGATAAACTATCCTAAATCGGGAGTTTCTCAACTCTCGGGTCCTAGCTATTTCATTAGTTTGCATGAGTTCGCCTGCGATCCGATGATTCTTTGCACTGCTAATCTTTTCACTAGTTCTTGCTTTATTTTGGAAATCTAACCCACAAATAAAATTATAAAAATCATAAAAAAAATTAGTTTACTATTTTTTCCTACATATTTAGCATACTCAGAGTCATCCTACATAAGTTTGGTATCAGAGCAGGTTTAGGATAGTTTTTATCTGCTTTGCATTCACAAATCCTAATTTCAGCATTCTGCCCATTGCATTTGGTACCTATTTTGCATCTGATTTTGACCATCTAGGGATTATATTTTTCTATGAAATTTTCATGAGTTGTTTGCTGTCATGTCCTTTATTTTATAAAAATTTTTATTTAATTTTATAGAAAACCTAGGTCATTAAAATTTGGCATATTAGCAACCCTAATAGAATCCTAATAATTTCTATAGCAGTCCAGAAACCCTAGGATTTGCAACATCATATGATTTTTGTATTATATGAAAATTGGTAGGTATCATCATTGCCATCCATAATATGTTTTGGAGTTTTTTTTATTTTTTTCTGAATTGAGATCTGTGTAAAAATCTGCATCATCCAAAATCCTAATTTTTTGAATTTCTGTACTTTCCTGACCCAACCTAATCAACTTCCACACACCCCAATCGCAAGCCAAACTTTGTTTGATAACCCCAGTTAATTTAAACCTAACTTGACATCTCATAAATTATTTAAAAATTATTTTATTTTTTGATTGTTTTAGATTGCATCAGGATGATTGAATGTTCATCATCTTTTAATCTAATCTTAAAGGCAATCAATATAACATTAGGGTAGGAGGTCATAACCTGTCCTGAGCCTAAAACAACCATCTAGCATTTCCACCCAAGCCTTAATTAAAATTGATTAGACTTAATTTTCCCTAGAAGGCTAGGTGATACCCACAGGTTGGGTCCGAATTGTGTGGGCCAACTAGTGTGATGGCGATCTAGCCGTCGTCCGGCCGCTGCCCCGCCGTCCCCAGATCTGGGCTGCCCGACCCCGGCCACCGCCGTCGACCCTCCGTCAATGCTCGCTGACACCACCCTCATCGAAAAATCTGGCCGCCCACCGACCAAGACCATGGGAAGACGAACGGACATCGAGGCATCCTCCCTCCACTTTCCATGGCCACCAACGCCCGCTTGCTGCCGGCCCCCCGACCACTACCCGCTGGCCCTCGCCCGGCCGTCGGAGATCCCCCGTCGGTGCCTTAGGCCCCATGCCTGTTGGAATCCCAAGCGGCATGTATAGGGCTTATTGTGCCGCCGCTCGCCGTCGCCCCACCGTCGGGCCATTCCGCCGTCCGTCGGTTATCGCCGTGCCGCCATCCCACCGACTCGGTGGCTACCGGAGGCCCTCGCCGGTGCCCTGCGGGCCCCCAACGGCCGTGGGAGATGAAACTGAATGCCCTGGGCGTGCCGTGCCATTCATGAGCCGCCACCCCACTTGCAGCTCGCTGCCCATAGTCCGCCAGCCCCGTCTGCCGCCCGCTTCTCGGCCGCCCCTCCATGTCGGCGGAGATCATTCTTCTTTTATGCACGACCGTGAGATGAGTCCGCACCCTTTCTGGAGCAATCCAAGCAGCATGCTTTTTAGAGTAGATCATCAAGCCAACACGCTTCTCAGAGCTGATCAGCACCAATATTGATGTAGCATGGATTTTGAAGTAAATTATTTTCTATTTTTGGTTTACTTGGGGGCTAAGTAATTGAGGGGTTTGGTTTTTCAATATAAAGGGCCCCTTCCCCTCTTGTAATAATCATAGTTGAATAGAATTCTTTTTGGTTTAGCCACTGGTTGCGGTTCTGGTTCTAGGCTGAGGCCCATTTTCCTTCGTTCCCTGCTGTGTGCATTATGGGTTCTATGGGACGTGTGAGAGCCCAACTATGTGCATTATGGGTTTGATCCCTCGGGGCATCTCCAAGAGCCCTGCTGTGTGCATTATGGGTTTGATGAGAGCACCCTAGTTATCCCCATCCCATCTTCTTTTCCCCTCATATCCTTTGAGAGTCACCCTATCGGGATGCCCTTCGAGAGCCATGCTATGTGCATTATGGGTTTGAGGAGTGCACCCCATTAGAGTGAATCTCAGGGACAAAAGTTCCAGTTCCCAGTCTCCCATCCTCATCCTTTCTTCGCCATCTCTACCAAGAAAATTGAAAATAAAAGAGATCAGCTATTTTAGGGTTTTAGTTTCGGTGTCGCCCTAGTCCCTAGAGGCTTCATAGCCCTCCCACGGTCCTAGTTTGTTAGGTGTTTTCCCCTTTTCCAAATAATCTAGGGTTCATCGTGTCTGTGTCCTGCATCAATTTGGTATCAGAGCGAGTTGTGGATTAGGATGTGCTCCATTTTTCGAACTCGACGAAGTCGAGTTCTTCATGGTCGAGGAGAATGATGGGGATCCAGCCATCGTCCGGCCACCACCCCGTCGCCCCCAGATTCGAGCTGCCCGACCCCAGCCGCTGCTGCCAACCCTCCACCGATGCTTGCCGGCCCCACCCTCATCGAAAAATTTGGCTGCCTGCCACCCAAGATTGTGGGAAGACAAACGGATGCAGAGGTGTCCGCCGCCAAGGCCCACGGTCATCGCTGTCGCCTGCCACAGCCCACCTGCTGCCGGCCGCTCGACCGCCGCCAGCCGGCCCTCGCCCGGCCATCGTAGATACCCCACCGGCACCTTGGGCCCCATGCCCGTGGGAAGCCCAAACGGCATTTACAGGGCATGCCATTCCGTCGCTTGCCGCCGCCCCGTCGTCGAGTCGTTCTGCCATCCGCTAGTTGCCGCCGTGCCACCATCCCACCATCCCACCAATTCGTCGGCAGCCAGAGGCCCTCGCCGGTGCCATGGGGGCACCCCAGCACGTGCTGTGCCAATCCTTAGCCGCCACCCCACCTGCATCTCGCCGCCCATCATCCGCCGGCCCCGTCCGCCACCCGCTTCTCGGCTGCCGGCTGCCCACCGGTGTCAGCGAAGATCATTCTTCTCTTGTGCACGGTCATGAATTGAGTCCACACACTTTCTGGAGCAGTCCAAGCAGCACGCTTTTCTGAGCAAATCATCAAGCCAACATGCTTCTTAGAGCAGATCAGCACCAATATTGATGTAGCATGGATTTTGATATAAATTATTTATTATTTTTGGTTTACTTGGGGGCTAAGTAATTGAGAGGTTTGGATTTTCTATATAAAGGGCTCATCCCCCTCTTGTAATAATCAGAGTTTAATAGAATTTTTTTTGGTTTAGCCACTGGTTCCAGTTTTGGTTCTGGGCTGAGGCCAGTTTGCCTTCGTTCCTTGCTGTGTGCATTAAGGGATCCTGTGTGCCTGAAGAGCTACCCGAAGAAACCCTAGCCGACCAACCACTTTCAAACCTTTTCACCCACATGCCCCTTGCTATTTTCCTAAGATTTTTTTTGTTTCCCACCTTGTTTTCTCATCCCTAATGGTTGTTTGCAGGTCCCTGAGATCCTACGAATCCAACGACTCCAACCGGGCTGCAATCGGACCACCGAGTAGAAAGTAGGGAATCCGCGGGTCTTTGGCTTGGTTTTCCAGGCCGCATCCATCGAGGATGAGTGATCTCTTCGCTGCAATCTTCACCAGGTGCATCAAACATTGCAAGGTACACCCCATCTACCACCAGTAATTTTATTGTAGGAGAACTTGCCCTAATCGAGGCTTCTTAGCCCCGGCGATCCTTTTACCGCTTTCTTATGTCTAAATCTGCATGCATAGTTTATAAAATTCATATAAAATTATCTACAACTTATTTTGATCTGATATTTGGGATTTAATCACTTCACCCCATATATAAAATCAACAAAAATAATCGTATGCATATTAGTCTTGCATCAATTGTAGCAGGACACAGACTCGATGAATCCTGGATTATTTGGAAATGGGGAAAACACATAAAAAACTAGGACCGTGGGAAGGCTAAAAAGCCTCCCGGGACTAGGGCGACACTGAAACTAAAATCCTAAAATAGCTGATCTCTTTTGTTTTCAATTTTCATGGTGGAGGTGGCGAAGGAAGGATGAGGATAGGAGACTGGGAACTTGAACTCATGGCCCTAGGATTCACTTTAATGGGGAGCTCTCCTCAAACCCATAAGGTACATAGCAGGGCTCTCAAAGGGCATCCCACTTGGGTTACTCTCAAAGTATATGAGGGGACAAGAAGATGGGATAGGGGATAACTAGGGCGCTCTCATCGAACACATAATGCGCATAGCAGGGCACTCAGAGTTTCCCCGAGGGATCAAACCTATAATGCACATAGCTGCGCTCTCACACCTCCCATTGAACCAATAATGCAAATAGCAGGGATGAAGGCAAACGTGCCGCTGCTCACCGCCACCCATCCACCGGGCCGTTTTGCCATCCACCGGTTTCCACCGTGCCGCCATCCCTCCATCCCAACCACTCGCCAGCCACCGGAGGTCCTCGCCGGTGCCCTGGGGGCCCCCCATGGCTATGGGAGATGAAATGGCATGCCCTAGGTGTGCATGCCATTCCTGAGCTACCACCCCACCTGCAGCTCACCGCCCGTTGTCCGCCGGCCTCGTCCACCGCTGGCTTCCCGGCCACCGGCTGCCCCCCGGTGTCAGCGGAGATCATTCTTCCCTTATGCATGGCCGTGAGATGAGTCCGCATGCTTTTTAGAGCAGTCCAAGTAGCATGCCTTTCAGAGCAGATCATCAAGCCAACACGCTTCTCAGAGTAGATCAGCACCAATATTGATGTAGCATGGATTTTGATGTAAATTATTTTTTATTTTTGGTTTACTTGGGGGCTAAGTAATTGAGGGGTTTGGTTTTTCTATATGAAGGGCCCCTCCCCCTCTTGTAATAATCAGAATTGAATAGAATTTTTTTGGTTTAGCCACTAGTTTCGGTTCTGGTTCTGGGCTGAGGCCCGTTTGCCTTCGTTCCCTACTGTATGCATTATGGGTTCAATGGGAGGTGTGAGAGCCCAGCTATGAACATTATGGGTTTGATGAGAGCGCCCTAGTTATGTCCTATCCCATCTTCTTGTCCCCTCATATCCTTTGAGAGTCACCCTAGCGAGATGCCCTTTGAGAGCCTTGCTATGTGCATTATGGGTTTGATGAAAGCTCCCTGTTAGAGTGAATCCCAGGGCCATGAGTTCTAGTTCCCAGTCTCGCATCCTCATCCTTCCTTCACCACCTCCACCAAGAAAATTGAAAACAAAAGAGATCGACTATTTTAGGGTTTTTGTTTCAGTGTCGCCCTAGTCCCGGGAGGCTTCTTAGCCCTCCCACAGTCCTAGTTTGTTAGGTGTTTTCCCCTTTTCCAAATAATCCAGGGTTCATCAAGTCTGTGTCCCGCATGGAGTAATTGAGGGGTTTGGTTTTTCTATATAAAGTGCCCCTCCCCCTCTTGTAATAATCAGAGTTGAATAGAATTTTTTTTGGTTTAGCCACTGGTTCTGGTTCTGGTTCTGGGCTGAGGCCCGTTTGCCTTCATTACCTACTGTGTGCATCATGGGTTCGATGAGAGCGCCCTAGTTATCCCCTATCCCATCTTCTTGTCCCCTCATATTCTTTGAGAGTCACCCTAGCGGGATGCCCTTTGAGCGCCCTGCTATGTGCATTATGGGTTTGAGGAGAGCTCCCCATTAGAGTGAATCCCAGGGCCATGAGTTCTAGTTGCCAGTCTCTCATCCTCATCGTTCCTTCGCCATCTCCACCAAGAAAATTGAAAACAAAAGAGATCAACTATTTTATGGTTTTAGTTTTAGTGTTGCCTTAGTCTCGGGAGGCTTCTTAGCCCTCCCACAGTCCTAGTTTGTTAGGTATTTTTCCCTTTTCTAAATAATCCAGGGTTCATCGAGTCTGTGTCCCTCATCATAGTGCATTTAATCCTTTAGCTATTACTGAAAGCTGGTGTCTAAGGCTGGGGGTCCAGAGTCAAACGACCTAAGTGGTGTTGTGGTTTTTAATTGGATCCATGCAAAAGTAGGGGGCCCTCCCACACTCCCACCTCCTACCTAGCCAGTGGAAGGATTAGCTATTGGGTTAGGTGTAAGTTGAGCTGACCCACCCAGTTTCTAGCTTTATGTTTAGGAAACCCTAGATTAGGCTAACCTATTTTGCATGCTTGAACGTAACACATCACTTTGTTTGTTTGATTAATTGTTTGCATTAGGATAGGAACCCAAAGCTAGTAGACTTAATCCAACCCAACTTGTGTGACCATGGAGTCCAACCCTAGGAGAGCCCAATACTCTGACCCATATAGGGAGCCCAACCCTAGGAGAACCCATTGCGCTGACCCTAACTAGAAGTCCAACTATAGGAAGCCTAATTATCAAGTACCAACCTTCAGTGGCACCTCAAATCCTAAGGATTACATAGACTAGAAAAAAGACTTGGAACAATATCTTGAATGGTATGGCTTGAGTGATGAAAGGAACTGTGAATTTGCCAAACTTGGGTTAATTGACCTTGCTAGGATATACTGGGGAGATGTAGAGAACCTAATCAGACTACAATATGAAGCTCCCATAGATACATGGATGACCATGAAGCTAAGATTTAGAATACTATATGTTCCCCCATACTATCGACAGTGCCTTCTAGACTAATGGAATAGGTTATATCAAGGAAATAGGTCTGTGTCAGAGTATATAGCCCAATTTGAAGAATGTGCCCTTAGGTGTTGCCTAGATGAACCCGAATCAATGACCTTATCTAGGTTTGAGACTGGCCTTCGTGAAGACATCCAGTGGGAACTATCTCATTGGCAAATTCAGAACTTAGAGGAAGCCTATAACATAGCTTTGGAATTCGAGTCATCCCGCATCAGTTTGGTATCGAGTCAACCCTTAGGACTGAACCCATAACCTATGAACCCATAACCCTTAGTCAACCTGAACCCACTAGGATTAGTGCCCATAGTCAGAACCCTAGTATTAATCAGGAACCCCTTAGTCAACCCATTCCTGTTACCCCTGTTATTAGCCAGTTTTTCTTTAGCCAAACCCCTCCTACTACCCTATTGGTTCACCATGATGACCCAGAAGAAGAGGTGGTATATGAGGCAGATCCAAGTTTGGTGGAGGAGTACGAAGAAGATGAGTCTATTAAAGATCTAGAGGAAGAAACACCTATAGAAGACCCGAAAGTAGTTGACTATAACCAAACCCCAATAGAAATAAACCCAGAATTAGTTGAGTCTGATGTCCAATGCAGTTCAACCATGGATCCCAGATTAGAGATTTTGATGAAAGCCATGATTGAACAATTTGACCAGTTGAAACATAAGTTTGACCAAAGGAATAAAATGTTTGACCAACTGATCCAATCGAATAACCAAATGACCCATAGGATTGATCCATTAGATACCCAGATAAAAGCCACCCTAGAATCAGTTGACCCTGACCATACCCATATATTAGTCGACCCAGAGTTAGATGGCCCAGATCACACCCAGGCAATAATGGAAGAGCAAGTAGAGGAAGATAACCTACATCCTACTGTTATAATCTTACCTAAGGAGCCACTAAAAGAAAGCCCAATTAGAGAGCCCAGTCCTTTGATTTATGAGCCAGAAGAGTTTATTAAGTACCCTCAGGATGAAGTCACTTCTTTGACTCCACTTGATCTCTTTTCTGAAATTAGTGACCCATTCTTTCATAAGGCAGACCATTTAGATAGACATCAACCCCATAAGATCAACCTCATTAGTCTAGGACTAATTCCTGATACACCTTCCTGCATCCTATTCTGCCAGATTAACCCTGAACACTTTTCTTATTCCTTACCTAATCAAACTAATCCTGAATCCACTTCTTATTTTCTACCCTTTTATGAAACTTTTCATGATTTTTTATCCCTTAGATTGCATTTCATAGAGGTTTGAATACTACAATTCATTCATCGAGTCTATCATGTTTGCTTCCTACTTTTGGAAGACCCTCTAGCATCTACTAAGAGTTCATGTCACATTTTCATGTAAATTTTATGATAGGATCAAACCTAAAGAGTTTATAGTCTGTTAGGTTTTGTCCCTTAGAGTCCAACAAAATTTTCATTGATAGGAAAGTCTAGTCAAGTTTATTAGGTGTTAGTTGAGTCCAATAAATCCATTGCCCCGAATCATCTATCCGCACCTACACTAGCCTCTACATAGCATCTACATCTGGAAATTAGTCAAGAGTTGAACATAAGTAATAAACTGAATAATAACTTGGCTAATTCTCAAAAGAAAAATAAAGAATTTTTGCAAAGGATTCTATAATTGCAAAGGAATTTTCTACTCACAAAGCTTGCCCATCTAAAATAATGAAGAGTAATGGACCCAATGCCTATGTACCTGAGATATCACCTGATTTAGGTATTGGCTCCCACTTCATCATCTCAAGTCTTATAGAGTCTAGGGAGCTAGCAGTGATACCTATCGAGCACCTTGAGCCTTTCCCTCTCTTTGAGAGAGAACCCACCCCAGAGTGTCCACCAAACAATTAGCCAAATAGTGAAGAAAAGATTGAGAGAATCCTGGATGATCAAGCCATATGTACCCAAAATTATGGCTATTAGAGGTATTTGGTTCGGTGGCAAGGTCAGCCAGAATCTGAGGACTCGTGGATCATCCGTGAGGATCTACAGTGCCTCAACCCAGACCTACTCGAGCACTATGAGAGCCAAGTTATCGCACACTCGACGGGGTCAAGTTCCTCCCACACCAAGAGAATTGGTGGGGCCACCAGGATCAGACACAGATTAGTGGGCCCTATTTGGTTTACTTAGTCATGTATCATAATTTTGTAAGAAAGTAAGATTGAGTTGTAATAAGGTGAGACTAGTTGATTTGTCTCGACCTAATCAAGTATATTGAGTCCTGTATAATAGTATGAGTCTAGTATGAGTCCAAATTTTATACAAGATAAAAGGTTACCATATTCTGGAGTTCCACCAGTCCTCATTCAGGAGCTAGAGGCAATTACATCATCTTATGGGAGCTTAATTGACACCCAGGAGCCCTAAATGCCCTCAAGATGCCCTCCAAGTGCCATGATTCCCTCTAAAAGCTATTTCAAATGCTAGATTCCCTCCAGATGCTTTCAGAATATTCCATATGTCAGGAGCCCATGTTTCTCGGGTTATCCCAGTACTCTAGGCCTTCAAATTCAAGTCCAAGCACCAAGCCCAGGTCTATTAAGAAGCAAGATTCCAAGAATATTCCCCTATCAGGCCATCCCAGCTTCCAAGGCCCAAAGCCAATGCACCAATCCAAAGGAAGACGACCGCTTGCAGCTCCTTGAAGCCCAACACACCTAGGATAGGCATCTTCCATGAGTTGACCAAGTCCAACATGGTGGAAGAGAAGACTTGTAATCCCTTTAGGAGAGGGCATGAAAACTCTATAAATACCCCACCCCTCTACCACTTGAAATCATCTCTTTCTTATGAATACAACTTGCTGAAATTTTTTGATATTGCCTTGTATTTTGTGTTATAGTGTTGGTTCTCTTGTTCTTGTGTGCTCTCCTTGTGTTCCCAGATTGAAACCCTGCTGCTCTAGCTTCCATCTACATCTTTGGAGATCAACCATGCCCAGAGGAAGATGCCCTTGCTGCTGCCCCAATCAAGCAACTGCTTCTTCCCCGGGACATCCACACCTAAACCTAGTTCTTTCAATTCTAAACCTTAGTTTCTTATTCCTTTGTTTAATTGCTATTTTGATTGACCCTGATGCTTGCAGGATCCCCCGAGATATTTCACCTCCCTATAGGAGGCTTTCCTTACCTTCAGACATGGTCCAGAATAGCCATCAAATTGAAGGAACTGAAGCTTCTTCTTCCAGGCACCAATCAATGTGTGTGTGATACTTTCCACTGCAAAGTTTTCAATCTCTGACCGGTAAGAAACCTTCCCTTCTCTTATTATCTAATTTTGATGAAGATAAACTATCCTAAACAAGGAGTTTCTCAACTCTTGGGTCCTGGCTATTTCATTAGTTTGCATGAGTTCGCCTGCGATCCGATGATTCTTTGCACCGCTAGTCTTTTCGCTAGTTCTTGCTTTATTTTGGAAATCTAGCCTGCAAATAAAATTATATAAATCATAAAAAAATTAGTTTACTATTTTTTCTTACATATTTAGCATTCTTAGAGTCTTCCCTCATCAAGTAGACCCTAAACAAAGATAAAGTATGACCCCGAGATTGAGAAATCTTGATAGCACTTAGCTCTAATTCAATAACTCTATCCAGAAGATTAGGGAATGTAAACCTCTCAAAACTCTGAAGTGCCCAATGCTGAGTTCGCTCACACTTCCAAATACAGTTTGGAAGGTCAAGCCCTCATCCCATCGGATTCATCGGCTTTCTGTCTGATGGTCCTGAAGGCAAGGTAGGTCGACTCCTTTATGCTTGGCACCTAAGGGACCTGTGAGCAACCTAGAACCGAGTTAGAAAACAAGAGATAATAATGGAAAATAAGATAATAAACAATGTAGAGGGATGAAGTTGAGGGTGGTGGTCAGGAGGAGATCCTTCTTGTGGGGCATCGAGGAGGGGCTTCCAATGGGGCGTCCAAGCTTGGGAGGTGGGTTGTTGGCTTGTGTGGGAAGAAGATACCTAGGGCCTCACACCCCTCGATGCTAGGTAGCAAAGGCTCACTCTCTCACAGAGTTCCAAGTCACAAGAAAAAGTCTAAAAAAAGTTTAGAATTTCATTCATTTTTCGTCAAGTCTTTACAAGAGGGTTAGGGCCATATTTATAAGCTCCCAAGTCATCATTTGAATTCAAATAGAAAGCAGTTACAAGCTTGATTTGTAGAGTGGAATGAGGGTGGGTGCTAGCATGAATCAAGGGAGGTTAGTGGGCACCAAACTTAGAGTTTGAATTTTAAATTTCTTCATGGAGCTTGGCAGCCCAAGGTGCTTGTCTTGGTCTTGGTGATGTGGCACCTCTCATGACATGTGGCATTGGTGATGTGGCATTCTCCATGGCTTGGAAGATGAGATGGCAATCCAACTTGGCATGGAGGAGAAGTGGCTTGATTCTTCTTCAATTAGGCTTGACTTGTTTGATCATTTATGGACCTATCTTCAAATTAGCTTGAATGTGTGAACCCATCCTTAAATTGGCTTGAATTTATGAACCTACTTGGCAAATTATAGGACCAATTGATATTATCTTGACCAAATTAACTCAATTTGGCCAAATTACAAGACTAAATTAAAATTGAAACTAATTAGATACTAATTACATGACTCGAATGTAAATTACTTAGGCTTAAATTTCTTAAGCCTTTTTACAGGACTCAATAAAGTCTTAGAAGGCTAATCAGAAATCCATAGAGGGTTGAAAAGCCTCTACTTAATCCTAGTGCATGCACCAGGTGATCTCTACCACTAGCCTTCCAATCTGATTCTGGCAGTATGATAGCTGGATCAGGGTGTTGAGGATATCTTCTGCCACCCTTCCATCTTGGGATATCATGGAACCCGCGGGATGGATGACGGTGAACATCTTGGCTTCCTGGCTTTGTGCCTCGGGCAGTCCGGTTAGGTCTGGCATACCCTTAGGTGAAGGCACCATATTTATGGGACCGTCACCAGTGGCTCCGACCCAAGGTCATGGAGGAGGTACCTTGATGGCAGCAGATCCTGCCTCCGTTGCCAATTTCGATTATGGAAGATCATCGGTGCATAGAGGAGCCAATGGAGATAGATGCGAATCCCCCTCTACGGTCCTTGTTTCACTCCTGGGCTACTTGAAAGGGGCCTGGACCCTTGGTCAAGATGGCACACGAGGGTTGGCTGGCCCCCTTGTGTCAGGCACATCATAGGGACCCTATCTTGATTCCTTTCGGGCCTTTTTCCTGGGCTTCCCCTTGAGCTCTTTAGTAGAAGCCTTCTTTCGAGACATCTCACGGAGCTCATTGAAGCTGAATCTCATTCTTGTGACACGAGGTAGACCAGTTAGCCTTATTCCTAGGCCAGGCCCACAGTTGAAAGAAAAAGAAGTCTGATGATGAGTTTTATGCTAGGGCTAAGCCTGGATAACCCTAGCTTCGACGAGATTCCGCTCGCATAGCTGTTGACTCCGTTATTGATTTTGATGATAAGCAAAATGCTTAAGTATAAGTTGAATACTAATGATTTCTTTGAAGTGTGTTTTTATAGAAAAAGGTGCTCATCAATTTGACAAATGTTATTTGATTGAAGAAATCCAAATTTAGATGAAAGATCTGCTTAAAGAAGACATCGACAGTGGAAAATTTCTTGAATGGATACTTGACTTCAACACAGACTTGATTCAGTACAAGTTTAGCTATTTATGTAAAAATCTCAGTGATGTGTCGACTCAAAGTGTCGACACATGACTCAAAGTATTGACACATAACAGTGGAGTGTCGACTCAAGATGATATGCATAGAAAGTTTCAGATGGCATGGCTGAAGTGTCAATACATGGATTTGAAGTATTGACACAAAGTGTTGACACATGGATCAGCTCATCACCTGAGATTTTTGGTTTACAGAACTTACTGAAGTTGAAGATCTGGCTGAAGTGTCAACTCAAAGTATCGACTCACCTGAAGAGGTGTCAACTCACCTGAGAATTCCAGAAAGTTTCATTGAAGATATTTGAACTTGAGGTCGACTCAAGGAGTGCATGTGTTGACTTGAAGTATCGACTCACAACCTAAAGTGTTGACACATGGAGTTCTGAAAATAGTAAAGGCTAGTTTTCAAATGCATAACTCATCCCTTTTGACTCCCAACGGCTAGTTTTCCATGTCTAATGGCTAAAAACTGGATTTAAGGCCTTGGAAAGGTATTTATATGATTCATATCAAATCAAAACATAAGAGATTGAAAAAGGAGGAACAAAAGAGAAAGAAAAATGAGCATTCACTCCTATCATTGAGTTCAACCACCTTCAAGCAAGAAGAAGCCTTCAAGCTTTCTAGAGCCTTTAAGAGTATTCAAGATCAATCATTCTTAAGCAATTAAAGAGGCTTCATCAAGTTAGAGGCAGCACTACATCGAGCTTCAAAGAGATACCCGCTTTTTATTAGAAAACTTTCATTGTTTCTTTACTTCAAACTATATTTGTTGTAAGGGATTTTGGTTAGCCTATTGGAAAACCAAAGAAGTTATTGGTGAGCCTTTGAAAACTAATTAGGTTCTTTGTTAGCATGGAAAACCAAGGGAGGTTGGTGGTGATCCTTAAAATCATTTAGGTTATTGGTTAGCCCATAAAACCAATTGAGATTTTGACTTGTGAGCCTTGTGAAAACAAGTCAGGTTTTGATTATTGAGCCCAGAAAACTAATCAGCTATAATTGGTTGAAATTATAGTGAATTCCCAAGGAAATCTTAGGGAGTGAATGTAAGTGCATTGGAAAGCACCAAACTACTATACTTTCTTGTGTTTGTCATTGCTTGTCTCTTTTATTTGCTCTTACTTTTATTGCTTTGTATTTTCGATGCACACTTACTTAAAAGTGCTTCATTTGCATTCATAGTACTTAGTTTAATTATTAGATTGGATCACACTCTTGCATTGTATTCAAAAAATTTTAAGAGACCCAATTCACCCCCCCTCTTAGATTGCTTACTGGGCAACAAGTGGGTTCTCAGTTTATAGGCCTAATCACCTTAAGTAAAGATCTATGGCAACCTTTATTGGTACTAGTGTAGTTGAGGGACAAGACTCAAATAGACCTCCATTTTTCAATGGATCAAATTATACTTATTGAAAAACTAAAATGAATATATACATGCATTTTATTGATTATAACTTGTGGAAGGTTGTTGATAAAGGTCCACATATTTCTTCGATTATGGTTAATGGTGTTTTCATCCTAAAGCTCGAAAAGGATTAGAAAGAAAATGATATTAAATAATCCAAGATCAATGCAAAAGCAATGAATCTTTTTTATTGTGCATTAGATCATAGTGAATTCAATAGGATATCTACTTGCATATCCACCAAGGAAATATGGGACACACTTGAAGTTACCCATGAGGGTACCGATTAAGTGAAAAATACTAAAGTGAACATGTTAGTGCATACATATGAAATGTTCCGAATGGAACCTAATGAGTCTATCACTGATATGTACACTAGATTTACAAATATTGTAAATGGAATGAGAAGTTTAGAAAAAATTATGTCTAATGCTGATCTTGTCAACAAAATCCTCAGGTCACTTCCAATCTCATAGGATCCGAAGGTGACCACCATCCAAGAAACTAAAGATGTTGACAAGCTACCATTAGAGCAGCTGGTAGGATCGCTCATGACTTATGGGCTGAATATGAAGCAGAAATCTATGGATATGGATAAGAAGAAAAAGGGGATTGCATTCAAATCTACCACACAAGAAGAATCCTCAATTGATGAATCCAAAGAAGAAGAAGAAGATGAAAGTGAAGAAGCACTTCTTGTAATAAAATTTAGAAGGTTCGTGAATAGAAGTTCCCTTACAAGAAGAAGTTCCAATCAACTAAAGAAAAGGGAAAAGAGAAAGAAAAGGAAAAAGAAAATGTAAAGGAGAAGGAGATACCTACATGCTTCGAGTGTAAGAAGCCGGGACATATAAATTCGACTGTCCTCTCCTAAAGAAGTCAAGGAAGAGCTAAGAAAGAAGGCAATGATGGCCACATGGAGTGATAGTGAGGACTCCAGTTCAGAAGAACAAGCTAAAATTGCAAACCTATGTCTCATGGCACATTAAGAGCAAGAAGAGATAAATCCTGATACAGAAATAGATTTTACTTTTGATGAATTAAAAAATGCTTTTGATGAACTAATACATGACTACAAATTAATTTTATTTGAAAATTGAAAACTGAAAAAGCATGCAAATAGTTTTTCTCATGAAACCAATTCTTTATTAAATGAAGTTAGTGATTTGAAAACTAAACTAGATATTTTAGAAAAGAAAAATAATGCTCTAAAAATGAAAAATGATGTTTTAAAAAGACCCAAAACTATCATTTCAAATGGTAATCTTTTGAAGAAAAATAAGGATTTAGAATTGAAAAATGAAATGTACAAATATGAGCTTGACAAAATGAAACCCTTTGTTAAAAAGTTTACCTATAGTTCAGGAAAACTAATTTTTTTTTTAAACAGCCAAAGAGAAGTTCTTAACAAAGCAGGATTAGGTTATAGACCCCAAAAGACAATAAAAGTATTTCAAAAATTTTTTAGTACCTGCATCATCTAGCATAGCATGTTTTTCATGCAAAAAACAAGGTCATAAATCTTTTCAATATAATATAAAAGAAATTAATACTTATGGGAAAGTTTTGGTTTCAAAAGGAACCAATTTAAGTGCTAACCGTAAAGGACCCAAGTTGGCTTGGGTACCTAAAAACAAATCTTGATTTGTATTGCAGGTGTGTCTTGCAACCAAGGAGAACAAAAGACTTTGGTATCTTGACAGTGGTTGCTTAAGGCACATGACGGGAGATGTGAAGCAATTCACCTCTCTTAAAGCAATGAATGGATGGAGTGTGACCTTCGGGGATAATGGTAAAGAAAAAATCATTGGTATTGGTAACGTTCACATTACTCCTTCTACTTGTATTAGCAATGTACTTTTAGTTGAAGGTTTGAATTATAATCTTTTAAGTATTAGTCAGTTTGGTGATAAAGATTTTCAAGTTATTTTCAAATCTTCTTATTGCATGATTGCTAGTCCGAATAAAAATAGAGTATAATTCATTGCAAAAAGGCATGGAAATATTTATTTGGTAGATTTAGATGATGTATCCTTGCCTAATGGAGAATGCCTAGTTGCAATGAATTTTACTAAGATGAGACTAGTTGGCTTTGGCATATAAGGCTAGGACATGCTAGTATGTATTTACTTTCAAAACTTTGCAAAAAAATTTAGTAAGAGATTTACCAAAAGTTAGTTTTGAAAAAGATAGAGTTTGCCAAGCATGTCAATTTGGAAAATAAGTTAAAACTTCTTTCAAACCTAAAGGTTTTGTTACTACTAGTAGGCCACTAGAACTACTTCATATGGATCTCTTTGGACCTACTAGAACATCCAGTCTAGGAGGCAAGAGATTTGGATTGGTTATAATGGATGATTTTTCAGGATTTACTTCGGTTTTCTTTTTTGCTCATAAAGATAAATCATTTTTCCATTTATAATGTTTTACCGAAAAGCTTCAAATGAAAAAGGTGTTTTAGTTATTTGCATACGTAGTGATCTTGGTTCCAAATTTGAAAATCAGGATTTCGAAAGCTTTTGTAGTGAGAAAGGTACAGAACATAATTTTTCTGCACCTAGGATACCTCAGCATAATGGGGTAGTCGAAAAAAAAATTGCACTTTAGAAGAAATGGCACGCACTATGCTTTATGAAAATAATTTACCAAGATATTTTTGGGTTGAAGCTATTAATACTGCATGTTATATTTTGAATTGAGTTTTAATCCACCCTATTTTAAAGAAAACTCCTTATGAACTTTGGAATGAAAGAAAACCAACTTTAAAGTATTTTCAAGTTTTGGGTTGTCAATGTTTTATCTTAAATAATGGCAAAGACAATCTTGAAAAATTTGATGCCAAGTCTAATGAAGGTATCTTTTTAGGATACTCTACATCAAGCAGGGCATACAGAGTTTTTAACAAAAGAACCTTCGTTGTAGAGGAGTCTGTACATGTTGTTTTTGAAGAGTTATCTAACAAATCCTCCAGAAAAGAGGATACTTATGATGTATGTGCAGGTGCTGATAAACATCAAAAGCTGACATTAAATGATCAACCCTCTTAGCAAAGCGAAGAAAATCAAGATAAAGATGAAAAAGGAGAAGATACTCCAAAGAACCAAGATCTACCTAAGGAGTGGAGGTATGCTCATGGATATCCTAAGAAATTAATCCTATATGATCCATTTAAAGGGATAAGAACTCGAGCCTCAATTAGAAATGAATGTGATTATAATATAGCTTTTGTTTCTCAAGTAGATCCTAGATATTTTGAAGATGCTGAAAAATACCCTAACTAGATAAATGCTATGCAAGATGAATTAATTCAGTTTGACAGAAATAATGTTTGGACATTAATAGAAAGACCATCTAATGTATCTATTATTGGCACTAAATGGGTGTTTAAAAATAAGTTAGATGAAAATGGAGTTGTTGTTAGAAATAAAGCTAGGTTAGTTGCTAAAGGCTATAATTAGGAGGAAGGAATTGATTTTGATGAAAGTTTTGCTCCTGTTGCTAGACTTAAGGCAATTAGACAACTATTAGCATTTGCTTGTTTTATAAATTTCAAACTCTTTTAAATGGATGTTAAAAGTACTTTTCTGAATGGTTTTATAGTAGAAGAAGTTTTTGTGGAACAACTACCTGGTTTTGAAAATCATGCACATCCTGATCATATTTTTAAATTGCACAAGGCACTTTATGGTTTAAAACAAGCACCCCGAGCATGGTATGAAAGAATCAGCAAATTTCTAATTGAAAATAAATTCTCTAGAGGCCATGTTGATAAAACTTTGTTTTTGAAGAAGAAAGATAATGACTTATTAGTAGAGCAAATCTATGTTGACGATAATATTTTTGGTGCTACTAATGAGATTCTTTGCCAAGAGTTTGCTAACCTAATGCTGGGTGAGTTCGTGATGAGCATGATGGGAGAACTCAACTTCGTTCTCAGACTCCAAATCATGCAAACTAAAGATGGAATCTTCATCAACCAAGCTAAGTATACAAGAAAAATTCTAAAGAAGTTTGGGATGGAAACTACTAAGTCAATAGGTACACCTATGAGCCCCTCTTGTAAACTTGATAAAGATGAACATGGTAAATCTATAGATCAAAAATTATACAGAGGTATTATTGGCTCTTTATTATACTTAATTGCTAATAGACCAGATATAATGTTCAGTGTATGCATGTGTACTAGATATCAGTCTAAATCTAAGGAATCACATCTGTTGGCTATTAAGCGCATTATTAGATACCTATCAGATACAATTGATATTGGCTTATGGTATTCTAGAGATTTATTTGCTGAATTAATTGGATATTCTAATGTTGATTTTGCTGGATGTAAATTAGATAGACAAAGTACTAGTAAAACTTGCCAATTTCTTGGAGTTAACTTAATCTCCTGGTTTAGCAAGAAACAAACTTCAGTTGCACTATCCAAAGCTGAAGCTGAGTATATTGCAGCAAGAAGTCGTTGTGCTCTAATTTTGTGGATTAAGCAACCACTTGATGATTTTTTAATCAAGTTAACTATTACGCCTATAAAATATGATAATACCAGTGCTATTTGCTTGACTAAAAATCTTGTTCGATATTCTAGAAGTAAATACATTGAAATTTAACATCATTTTATTAGAGATCATGTTGAAAATAATGATGTTGTGCTTGAATTTATTTGTACTGAATTGCAATTAGCTAATATTTTAACTAAGCCTCTCCAAGAAGATCAGTTCAGTATGATTAGAAGAGAACTCGGGATCATTAATCCTTTTGATTAAAATCTTCCAATCTTTGACTCAAAATAGATCAAATTTGACATTAATCTTAATGAATTTCATTGTATTTCTCTTGATTTTGATCTGTGCTTCATTCGCTAGATTTTCGGTTTCAAGTCGATGTGTCGACACATTCGTGAGTCGACACATGAATGGCTGCAGACCAAGGTTAAGGGCGAACCAAATTACTTTTTCTTCCATTTCTCCTCCCCACTCAAGCTGACACATGCCCTAACTCCTTCCAAACTATTCCTTCCCTCCAATCCTAGCTGAAACCAACTCTATTCTTCATTTTGGATGGTTTTTGGTCTGGTTTGTGCAACATTCCCTCTTCCATTTCCATTTTGAACCCTAGAAACCCTAGTTTCTTCTCCATTATTGTTCAAACCACTCTTCAGTGCAATGGGAGCTAGGAAACAAGTTGTCCATCACCCACAGCCATCCAATCAAGAAGAAGAGAGAAGAACCAATGGAAGACATGAGGCCACAGCTCCAGATCCACCTATTCGACCACTATTCACTGTTTTTAGTCGGATGAGCTCGAAGACGGTTGTTGAAGGATACCATGTGGATTTTTGTTTTGTCGACCAGTAGCATTTCAGGATTGGTTAGTGTATTAGAGATGCTAGTCTGATGTCATTCTGTTCTCTAAGTGAGAGATACTACCCGAGCCTTATTTAGGAGTTCTATAGATCTTTAGCCCATGGTAGGACAGATGGATAGCTCAAGTCCGAGGCAGAGATATCCCCATGACTTTAGAGATATTGAGTAGAGTATGAGATATACCCTTGACCAGATCAGTAGTTGATAGTCTGATTGACAGACTGAGTGGACTCTAGTGCATATTTGAGTCAGATATTTTGCTTGAGGGAGCCACTGTTCCTGCATCCCGTCTCTCTGGTGAGATGAGACTTCTACATCACATTGTTTCCTGGATTCTTCTATTGAAGACCGGACGTTTTGATTATATCACACAGAGAGAGCTGCTTGTCATGGTCCTTTTAGTTCAGCACACACCCATTTGCCTTTCGGTGCTCATGATACATCGGATGATGGAGGCTTCGACTAGTCATAGACTTTGCTTACATTACGAGATGAGGTTGACACTGTTGTTTAGAGAGTACGATGTGACTTTTAATAATGAGCCCTTCCGAGTGCTTCTACATACTGATGTCTATGACATCAGGTCACTACATTGGATGGGATATCAGCTATTTAGAGGCTAGTGGAGACGTTGATATCTCGACAGGGTGATGACAGAGATGATGATGCTGCAGAGGAGGAGTGCATATTTTTAGATAAGGCAGGGCCTTCAGATGCACATCTTCCAAAGATGTAGCCTGAGCCAGTAGCACAGCCAGAGTCTACTTCTCAGTCTGAGCCAGCTACACAGCCTCAACCTTAGCCAGCTTTGTCAGATGCTTCAGGAGTTTCAGAGAGTCTTTTGGACAGAGTCAGTCGCATAGAGACAGATATCATGATTGTTCGACAGCGTCTTGATAGCTTTATCATTGAGATGAGAGACAGCCACAGAGGATTGAGTGATGGCATCTTCGCTATTTTATCTGCACTATCCAGACTCTCTCCTTGGAGTGTTCCAGATCCAACTCCACCTGCTCTAGCTCTAGCACCAGGATCAGAGAGTGACACTGATGGTGATGAGGAGAATGATTCAGACGGTTATGACTTTCCTGACTTGATGTCAGAGTCAGTGCTAGAGGTAGTAGCAGACGTGCCTAGGAGTCCCATTCGATATCCTTCCAGTTCACCCATTCAGACTCCTATTCTATCTACTCCACCATCCAGATATGATGATCATACTACTATACCCATTCTTTCACCTGTTATTGATTCACCTATCATTGATACCCCTATAATTGATACTCTCACTGTTGACTCATCGATTACTAATAAACCAATTTTTGATACATCTATAGTTGATACACCTACCCTACATACATCCTCGATCATCCAAGAGCTAGGTTTCTACACACCTATTTTTCACCATCTTGATTTCAAACCTTCATTTGATCGTACACCATATCCGACAGTTATAGAGATTGTCACTCCGATATGCTCTGTTCTTGCTGATCACATAGCTTCCACCTCTTCTGCTTTAGCTAAAGGCAGGACCTATGTTTGATGTAGAGGACATGGTCATCGTACTTCTTTGCAACCGACCAGGACCTGTCTTCATGATCTCAGATCGATGTGGCCCCGAGCTCGTGCTTTCATTGATACTAGACCGATTGAGATCGAATCTTCAGAGGATGAGGATTAGGTTAGTTTTTTAATTATTTAGATAGTTTATATTTTAGCATCTTTATGTTTTTGATGTTCCCTGTATGTTTCAGGCACTTTTGTTAAGTGTATGACATTTTTCTTATGAATTCAAATGAATGAAATACATTAATTACCTTCAGCACCTTCATTGTCTCTATTTATGAATGAATGGATGAATGAATTTTTATGTTGTACTTCAATGTTTTATCTTGAATGACTTACTTATTATTCTCCTCCTTCCTTTTTAATGATAACAAAAAAGGAGAGTAATAAGACTAAGTATAAATTATATAAATTCTTTGATAAGTATAAATGTGTAAATTCTTTACTAAGTATAAATGTATAAATTTTTTTGTGTTTGAAAATTTGAAAACTCTTTGAAATTTGTTTGAGCTTGAATTGAAAATTCTTTGCAAAATTCATTGAGTAAGGGGGAGCATTACCTCTTTTGTATTAAAAATCAATTTTTTAATTAAATTTCATGTTTGAAAAGATGTTTACAAATTCTTTTACGAATCATCTATGTAGGGGTAGTCTAGTCTATTGCCGAATTTGTCTCTCCTAAGCATGTTTTCTTTTAGAGTATCATGATACTTGAATTTATTTCTTATATATTCCAAGCTTTGATACTCTTGACCATTATAATACTCTTACTCTGATACATCTTTTCAATATTGCAATTGCTCTGATACACCTATTACAATTAGCTCTTCGCATCTTAAAAAGTTTTTTTGAAAGCTTTTTATGCAATTTATACTTAAAGGTTTTGTCATCATCAAAAAGGGTGAGATTGTTGACTCTGTTATAGATTTTGATGATAAGCAAAATACTTAAGTATAAGTTGACTACTAATGATTTCTTTGAAGTATGTTTTTATAAAAAAAGGTGCTCATCTATTTAACAAATGTTGTTTGATTGAAGAAATCCAAATTTAGATGAAAGATCTACTCAAAGAAGACTTTGACAGTGGAAAATTGCTTGAATGGATACTTGAGTTCAACATAAACTTGATTTAGCACAAGTTCAACTATTTATATGATAATCTCAGTGATGTGTCGACTCAAAGTGTCGACACATGATACCAAGTATTGACACATGACAGCGAAGTGTCGACTCAAGCTGGTACTCAAAGAAAGATTCAGATGGCACGGCTGGAATGTCAGCACATGGACTTAAATTATCGACTCAATGTGTTGACACATGGATCAGCTCATCGCCTAAGATTTTTGGGTTACAAAACTTGCTGAAGTTGAAGATCTGGCTGAAGAGTCGAACATGGATGCTAAGTGTCAACTCAAAGTGTCAACTCACCTGAAGAAGTGTTGACTCACCTGAGAATTCCATAAAGTTACATTGAAGATATTTGAACTTGGTGTCAACTCAAGGAGTGCATGTGTCGACCTGAAGTATCGACTCACAGCCTGAAGGAGTTCTAGAAACAGTAACAGCTAGTTTTTCAAATGCAAAACTCATCCCTCTTAACTTCCAACGGCTAGTTTTTCATGTCTAATGGCTAGAAACTGAATTTGAGGCTTTGGGAAGGTATTTATATGATTTAAATCAAATCAAAACATAAGAGATTGAAAAAGGAAGAACAAAAGAGAAAGAAGAAAGATCATTCACTCCTATTCATTGAATTCAACAACCTTCAAGCAAGAAGAAGCCTTGAAGCATTCAAGACCCTTCAAGAGCATTTAATATCAATCATTCTTGAGCAATTAAAGAGGCTTTATCAAGTTGGAGGTAGTACTACATCGAGCTTCAACGAGATACCCACTTTTTACTAGAAAGCTTTCATTGTTTCTTTACTTCAAACTATATTTGTTATAAGGATTTTTGGTTAGCCTGTTAGAAAACCAAGGAGGTTATTGGTGAGCCTTTGAAAACCAATTAGGTTCTTGGTTAGCCCGCAAAACCAAGGGAGGTTGGTGGTGAGCCTTAAAACCGTTTAGGTTCTTGGTTAGCCCATAAAACCAAGTGAGGTTTTGACTTATGAGCCTTGTGAAAACAAGTCGAGTTTTGATTTATGAGCCCAGAAAAATAATCAACTATAATCAGTTAAGATTATATTAAATTTTCAAGGGGATCTTGGGGAGTGGATGTAGGTGCGTTGGATAGCACCGAGCCAATATACTTCTTTGTATTTGTGTTTGCTTGTCTCAACAATTTGCTCTTTCCTTTATTGCTTTATATTTCTACTGTACACTTACTTAAGAGTACTTCATTTTAATTCATAGTACTTAGTTTAATTGTTGGATTAGATCACACACTCTTGCATTGCATTCAAATAATTTTTAGAGACCCAATTCACACCCCTCTTGGGTTGCTTACTTGGCAATAATAGCAAATCCCGAGGAGATCGGACCTCGGAGGAGACGAGCCGGTCAAATATTTCCCTATCGACCGGCTCGACTATAGATTGTCAGTTAAGGGAAGTCTCCAGGTCACTCCAGACTTAGTCTGCTTCCTCAACAGAGGTAACAAAAAACTTATGCTTCCACCCCTTGATGGAGGTGGGCAGATCAAGTTTGAAACACCAATTACGGGGGGACACGGACCACCACCCATCATCGAAGGTGTAGTGGTTCAGGATGAACAAGGTCTTAAAGAGGGAGAAGCAGGTGACGATCCCATTGTGACTATAGAGGACAATAAAGCAAAAAATGGTCAGGATAGCATTGGGGGTAAGCTGAGCTGGAACCAGACAATAATTGCTGAGGAAGGCAAAGAAGAAGATGTGAAAGGGAAGACAAAGACCCGCGGAGAAGAAGTCTTAATATAAGGCTATCCGGCTTGAGCCACTGGAGGTGACCCTATCCCCCGATCTAGGAATAGAAGGTCAGATGTAGTCAGGGACCCCAAATGACCTCTGGATGCAGAGGAGATCGTCATTGGTCATCACTGAAGCAATGCCGATGGGACCACCAGAGTCCCTAATAGAGGGGGTGGGCTGAGAGGAAGCCATGGGGAGTTGATGCAGAATCGAAGCTCTGATACCAAAAAAGATGCAGAATGAAAGCTCTGAAACCAAAAATGATGCGGAACAAAGAGATGATGCGATGCAGAAGTAAATTAAAATTAATGTATTTTTATTTATTTATTTATTTTCAGAAGTCGGCTTTGACTCAAAGGAAAGATAAACTAAGAAATGACAGAAAGCATAATTAAAAGGAGTGGATTATCAGAGTAACTCAGAAGTAGGATCGCTGGGGATTGAGAAACCCCCAGACCTAGGGTTTACTCCTCTTTTAAGAAACAGATGAAGAGAGAAGAGAAGGTTTTATACCTGACTGTGATATCTCTCGTTGCTTCAATTGAAGGACACTCTCGAGCAGATTGTAGGATCCTTGGAGATGGGGTATCTTAGTAATGGATCCTCGGATTGTAGTCATATGGCAAGGTTGGCCTTCTTCTCGAACTCAGGATCTGGAAGAAGAAGAACAAAAAAAGAACCAGAAACTCAAAGAAAGACACTGACCTGAGTACTTAATGAAGATTGTTGGATGTAGAAGTTCCGGAGATCTTGATACTGATCTGACTCTCCTTTGAACTGGCTTTGTAGTTGAAACAGTTGATCTGAACCTGGATGCTGGTGACCGGCTTCGATGTGGAAGAGAGGGGCCGTGGGATGAAGATGGAAAATTAGGGTTTGGTGGTGGTGGAGTAGAGATGGGTGGACTAAGCTAGGGTTTTGGGGTTGGAGATCTCACACCTCCTCAAGGTTCCTAGGGAACCCGGATTTACTCCCTCACGGAGCTCAACACTTGAATACAAGTGCGGAAGAGAGAAACACAAAGTTGCTCACAAAGAAATTGATTTCATTCATCTTTTTTTTCAAGAGTTACATAGAGTTGAATATATTGACATAACAAAGAAATAAAATTTCATACACTTCCCATGTGGGACTAATAGGTCTAACCCACACTTTAGGCATCAAATTCTCTTCCCAAGACTCCTTCCATGAGTGGGCAGCCCAAAAACTCCAAGAAAACTTGAAAATCAGCTCCAAATAGCAGGTTATGGGGGTGTCTCCTAGTATCTCTCCATGAATCAAGGATTTTCCCTTCATGGTTTGGCTCTTTTGGACACCTCCTAGTCTTGCTCCACAAGTTTAGGCTTCTTCCTTTCATGGCTTTGGCACTTTAGGAAACTTTTGGGTGCCTCCTTGATTTTCTCTCAAAGACATGCTCTCTTCCCTTTTATAACTTGGGTTTTTATGGAACATTGTGGGGCACCTCCTTGATCCTCTCTTCAAGAAAAATTCTTGCCATCCTGGCTTGGGTTTATCTGGAAAGAAGTTGGCTCCTCCTTGGATTGAGGTATCTTGATGGATTTCTCCCCCAAGTGGCGTATGAAAGAAGGGACCTGCTTTCTTGTGGTGTGGGGACCAAGGCACACTGGATGGAGATGTGGCACCTCCTGGACTCTGGCGTGTGGTTGGGAGTGTGGCGCCCACTTGCTTGGTCCTGGGAGAAAATGTGGCACCTTGGAGAAGACCTGTACCACTACTAGGACTTGTATTGAGTCAACATGACTCAACAAAATTTAAATTGCAGGGAAATACAGACTCAAACTAAAATTGAGTTGACCAAGTCAACCCTTATTACAAAACCAGAAAACCCTAATTCTTCGGGCAATGTCAATCAGAGATCCAGATGGAGCCCTGAAGTCTTCTTCTGAGTCTGGTGCCCGCACCAATTCACCCGGGGTGGGAAGAACTCGACCCTGTCGAGTATGGATCAAGCTGGCTCTGGTATCTCTCTAAGAGGTCTGGGTCCAATTCTTGTAATTCTTCTCGGGAGATCCAAGAGTTATCAGAATCTGGCCTTCCTTGCCAGCGGACCAGGTATCTTTGGTATCCTTGATTACGAGTAGAGATAACCTGATCATCCAGGATCTTTTCAATCTGCTCTTTCCTCACAGGCCAGTTTGTTGGTGGACACACAGGGTTGGATTCACTCTCAAGAGCAGGATTAGGCTCAAAAAGGCTCACTGGGAATCACAGCTAGCTCTCTATACTCTACTAGGTCTGTAATGTTGAAAGTGGAGCTAATGCCTAGTTCTGAAGGCACCTCGAGCACATAGGCATTGGACCCTACTCTCTTCACCACTCTAAATGGTCCAGCTCCTCTAGCATGTAACTTTCTAACAGTTCCAGGAGGAAACCGTTCAGGCCTTAACCTAATCATTACATAGTCTCCCTCAACAAAAGTTTTGACTCGCCTTTGAGAATCAGCTAACTTCTTATAAGTTTCATTACTTAAATTTATTTTGGCATGAATTTCTTTATGCAAGTCCTTTACATGCTATGCAAGTGCATCAAGAGACTTGTGTGTGTGGACTAATAGTGAAATCAGATCAAGTGGTATGCGAGGCTTGTATCCATGAACAATTTCAAAGGGACTCTAGCCTATAGACCTATTGATCGAAACATTATATGCAAATTTAGTCCTGGACAAAATACAAATCCCAATTCCTGGTGCTCTCAATCAAACCAAAATCAGAGCCAAAGCCTAGTAAAGGATCAAGAAAAACTAAACTAGACTGACGACGCATTTCTAAAGAATGGACTTTATTCCAAAGGAACCCTAGGTCTAAACCTAACAAACTAAGGCTCTCTAGGTTTAACCTTGGGTCGGAGGAGGGCATGCAGAGCATGAAAACTTATTATGGATGCCTAGTAGGTGCCATAAGGTCTTCCAGAAGTAGGTGGCAAACCTAATAGGTTCTAAGGAGTCTTGCAACCTAGAGATCTCAGTAAAGTGTAATCCCATAGCTCTAGAAACATGAGAAGATTCAGGGAAGGGTAGGAAATAAGAATCAGAGTTTTGAGGTGGCTTATCAGAAACAAGAAACAAACCTTGGTTATTCAGGATGACCTTAAAATGAGGACATTGTTCTATAGGTGCACTCATCCAAACCTCATGATTTGCTCTAGGAGGGTCTACAAGTGCAAGTTCTAGGGTAGGCTGGGTGCTCCTAGAAGGTGGAAGGTTATCAGGAAGGTCTTTGGAATGTTTATCTAAAAAGTCCTCTAAGCTACTGTCTTTTTCTTGTTCTTGGACCTTCTTAATGGGCAATTCTTGTGAACCCCTTCCTTCTTCACACTTCTCTAACAGATTTGACTCAGGGGTGTCTTCTTTGGATTCCTCAATGAGTTCAGAGGTATTCTCACTTAAACTCTCATTGGGTGCAATTTCCTCTTCCTGAACTTCCTCAAAAGGGTCTTCTCTTAGGGTTAGCTCCTGAATTCCTTGAGTGGCAGGGGTCCCCTCAATAACCCCATCAGGTAGGAGTTGGTTAATTGAATTATCGAGAGAGATATCCTCAAATTCTTCTTCTTCATATTCATCTATCAAACTTATGTCAGGCTCATATATTTCTTCCTCAATCTCACTGAAAGGTTCTAATCTATTCTCCTTTGATTCCTCTTTAAGTACGTGATGCAGAACGAA
Organism: Areca catechu; assembly: GCA_021397845.1. Lineage (NCBI taxonomy): Eukaryota > Viridiplantae > Streptophyta > Magnoliopsida > Arecales > Arecaceae > Areca > Areca catechu. The sequence goes on from CM038041.1 coordinate 100,212,990, forward strand.
AGCTCTGATACCAAAATTGATACAGAACAAAAAGATGATGCGATGCGGAAGTAAATTAAAATTAATGTATTTTTTTTTATTTATTTATTTTCAGAAGTCGGCTTTGACTTAAAGGAAAGATAAACTAATGCTGAAAGAAACTAAGAAATGACAGAAAGCATAATTAAAAGGAGTGGATTATCAGAGTAACTCAGAAGTAGGATGGATGGGAATTGAGAAACCCCCAGACCTAGGGTTTACTCCTCTTTCAAGAAACAGACGAAGAGAGAAGAGAAGGTTTTATACCTGATTGTGATATCTCTCGTTGCTTCAATTGAAGGACACTCTCGAACAGATTGTAGGATCCTTGGAGACGAGGTATCTTCACAATGGATCCTCGGATTGTAGTCCTATGGCAAGGTTGGCCTTCTTCTCGAACTCAGGATCTGGAAGAAGAAGAACAAAATAAAAAAAGAACCAGAAACTTAAAGAAAGACACTGACCTGAGGACTTAATGAAGATTGTTGGATGTAGAAGTTCTGGAGATCTTGATACTAATCTGACTCTTCTTTGAACTTGCTCTGTAGTTGAAACAGTTGATCTGAACCTTGATGCTGGTGACCGGCTTCGATGTGGAAGAGAGGGGCCGTGGGATTAAGATGGAAAATTAGGGTTTGGTGGTGGTGGAGTAGAGATGGGTGGACTAAGCTAGGGTTTTGTGGTTGGAGATCTCATACCTCCTCAAGGTTCCTAGGGAACCTGGATTTACTCCCTCATGGAGTTCAACACTTGAATACAAGTGCGGAAGAGAGAAACACAAAGTTGCTCACAAAGAAATTGATTTCATTCATCTTATTTTTTTCAAACTTACATGGGGTTTAATTTATAGGCCATTACAAGAGAGTAGGGTTTTACATCTTCCCATGTGGGACTAAAGGAGGGGATCTTCAAATTAGGATATCAATCCCTACTCATATGGCCGGCCAATTAATTCCAAAGTTGATTGAAGCTTCAAAAAGAAAGTGGGTGGCGCCTCCTTGTCTTGACCTCCAAGAAAATATTTTTTTCCTTCTATGCTTGGCCTTATCTAGAAGTGTTTGGGTGCCTCTTAACCTTGCCCTCCAAGAGAAAATTTGTTGCCTTTTATATCTGGCTTTAGTTGGAATGATTAGGGCACCTCCTAACCTTGCTTTTCAACAGAAATCTCCTTCGTTCCATGGCTCAACCCTCTTTGGATACCTCCTTTTCTTTCTCCCCAAGTTATGGCTCCTTCTAACTTTGTTTTGAGTATTTCTGGCAGGTAATGGGCGCCTCCTTGAATTCCTCTCCAAGAGAATTTCTTCCCTTTTATAGTTTGGTTCTTTTGGGAAGTCTTGGGCCGCCCCCTTGATTTGTGGACCCCTGGTGGATTTCTCCTCAATTGGCGCATGAAAGAGGGGAGCTTCTATCTATGGTGTGGGGACCAAAGCTTGCTGGATGGAGATGTGGTGCCCCCTGGACTCAGGCGTATGGCTGGGAGTGTGGCGCCCACTTGCTTGGCCTTGGGAGAAAATGTAACACCCCAGGTTGAAACCCTAGTCCACTACTGAGTCAACATGACTCAATAAAATAAAAAAATGCAGGTAATACAGACTCAAACAAAAATTGAGTTGATCAAGTCAACCCTTATTACAAGCCAAAAACCCTAATTCTTCGGGCAAAGTTAATCAGAGATCCAGATGGAGCTCTGAAGTCTTCTTCTGAGTCTGGTGCCCGCACCAATTCTCCCAGGGTGGGAGGAACTCGACCGTGTCGAGTATGGATCAAGCTGGCTCTGGTATCTCTCCAGGAGGTCTGGGTCCAATTCTTGTAATTCTTCTCGGGAGATCCAAGAGTCATCAGAATCTGGCCTTCCTAGCCAGCGGACCAGGTATCTTTGGTATCCTCGATTACGAGTAGAGATAACCTGATCATCCAGGATCTTTTCAATCTGCTCTTTCCTCACAGGCCAGTTTGTTGGTGGACACACAGGGTTCGGTTCACTCTCAAGAGCGGGATTAGGTTCAAAAGCCTCACTGGGAATCACAGCTGGCTCCCTATACTCTACTAGGTCTGTAATGTTGAAAGTGGAGCTAATGCCTAGTTCTGGAGGTAACTCGAGCACATAGGCATTGGATCCTACTCTCTTTACCACTCTAAATGGCCCAGCTCCCCTAGCATGTAACTTTCTAACGGTTCCAGGAGGAAACCGTTCAGGCCTTAACCTAATCATTACATAGTCTCCTTTGTCAAAAGTTTTGACTCGCCTTTGAGAATCAGCCAATTTCTTATAAGTTTCATTACCTAAATTTATTTTGGCATGAATTTCTTTATGCAAGTCCTTTACATGCTATGCAAGTGCATCAAGAGACTTGTGTGTTTGGACTAATAGTGAAATCAGATCAAGTGGTGTGTGAGGCTTGTATCCTTGAACAATTTCAAAGGGGCTCTAGCCTATAGACCTATTGATCGAAACATTATATGCAAATTTAGCCCTGGGTAAATACAAATCCCAATTCCTGGTATTCTCACTCAATCAAAATCTGAGACAATGTCCTAAACTCGACTGACGATGCATTCCTAAAGAATAGACTTTATTCAAAGGAACCCTAGGTCTAAACCTAACAAACTACGACTCTCTAGGTTTGACCTTGGGTCGGAGGATAGCATGCAGAGCATGAAAACTTATCATGGGTGCCTAGTAGGTGCCATAAGGTCTTCCAGAAGTAGGTGGCAAACCTAATAGATTCTGACACATGATTCACTCTAAAGACTTTGACAAAGTATACTTGGATGGTGTAAGAAGCATTGGAAGTCCTAGAGAAAGGGAGGAAATATGAGTTGGAGTCTCGAATTACCTGCTGGCTAAAGGTGGTGACCTGAAGGTTTGAATGGTGGTCTATGACTGTCAACTGGTCATCCTTACGAAAGGAAAAGTTTGCTACTCCCAGGAATGGATCAAGAGATGGTTCGGGGAGTATCCTAGGACATGTGATTGCAACAGTTAAGGTTTGTTCTCTAAGTAAATAATGATCCACTTTCTCAAGAAATGGATTAGGGAATGATTCATGGAAGGGCCTATGGATGATGACCTCAAGACTTGAAATTTGACCTATGGGTGAGGAAAGGTATACTCTATAGAAGGGTAGGTCAGTCATGCGAAGGAAGGGGTCTGGGGTCATAAGGAGGACTTCTACAGGACTGGGTGAATCAATCCGCTCAAGAAAAGGATGTCCAACTGAGATTACGGGAGAGACCTTAGTGGCTGAGCATGGGACAAGGTCCAATTGTAAGAGGCTTGATTCAGTCATCCTAAGGAGAGGATCTACCATAGGGTGGGCAAACTTAAACAGTTCAGTGCAAAGAACTTCAATTGGTACTTTGGGAATGACTGTCATTAGAGGGTACGAACTAATAGCTCGGGCTAACACTATGAGTTCTTCCTGGGGGTATTTGACTAAAGGAACCTTGTTCTCACAAATCTCTTGAATTTCTGAACTAGGTCCTACCACTTGGTTGCTTTCCAAGGTCTCCTCAGGTAAGGAACCAATAGTATCGATGTCACATTCTTCAAGTTCTTCCCCCTCATATTCATCAACTAGACTCAAGCCAGCATCATATACTTCCTCGATGCCATCTTCAATGGGTTTCGAGTCAGTGGTAATCGGGTCAACTGATTCTAGGCTTGTCATACCTAACCATTCTTCCTCATTGGTAGGCTTGGGTTCTCCCTCATTAATGTCATCCATAGGATTCTTACCACTTAGCTGTGCACAAGCCAGTCCTATGCATGGGCACTGACTAGATTTATGACCTCTTTCTCCACAAAACAAACATTCTTGCAATATAGGAACCTGGGTCACACTGGGTTTCAAGCTAGTAGAGACCTTACTTGGGCATGGGTGTGGATCTAAATGGTTTGATCTAGAAGACTTGGGTTGTTGAGTGACTGGTCTAGAATATTGTAAGGACCTCTCATAGACATAATCCACACTATAGATATCATGGTTAGGCTTCCTAAGGTTATGCTCGGGATCACGGTATAAGGTCCTCCTAGGCTCCTGGCATGGATGAGGTTGGGGCCTATTAAATTTTGGATCAGGGATCCAATTTTGATGTCTACGTTTCTCAAGTACTTGGACTTGATCCCTAAGCTGGGTAAAATTCTCATGGACTTGTTCTTTACACTGGGTAACAGTAGCAGTCAAATCCTGACTCAGTTTGTTCATACTCTCAGTAAGATTTCTAACCATGGCCTTTAAATCTGGTTGGGTTTGACTAGGTTGGTAGGGTACTCCATTCCAAGCAGACATGATGATGCAAGCAAGCACACAGAATGTGACTAGACTAAAGCGACTACTGGCTCACTAGACCTAGAGTCCAAACTAGATGCCCAATCAGAGTGGCAAGCTAGCCTGTAGTAACTCAGGACTCAGCCAGGAAGGTGTAAGGGGGGTGTTAGGTCCCTAAATGCCAATCCTAGACACCAATCAGAGATTGGCCAGGTAGGCGGACCAGCACACAAGCCCTTCGGGATGGAATCCCTGAACCACCATTCTAGACACTGAGTACAAAGCACACACAGAGTAACCAGACAAACTGACTCAACACTAGCCTTGACCCGACTTATTGATGTCCCTAGTCCACTAGGGCAAATTAGGTCTAATCAATTTTTAGATTAAAGGCTTAGGTTCGAATGAGTGGGTGGTGATTTTGGGCTAAGGAGAGGTTATCAACTCCTCCCCTTATCTTAGATGCTCAAATGCCCTTAAGATGAATTAAGAGATGAACACTCAAAAATAATTGGATTGCAGAACATAAAAATAGAGTTGCGGTAATTTAATTCTCAGAAATCCCACGAAAACCAATAAATCACAGAAAAATTAAACAAAATAGTTTCAATAATATTGGTTTCAACAAAACAAAAATCACCGAATTTGGAGTTAACTGCAGTGAGAAATAATTCCTGCAACAGGGAAATTATGGGCTGAAAATGGAGCACTTCCCCGTTTACAATTCCTGCTACGAAGTTATAACCCAACGGATCCCCTACACGCCCTAGGAACACCCCGTGGAATGGGAAGAGGAGGTTTGCACCTCGCTTCGTTCCTAGGACCGGACATCCTGGGGAGTCTACTTCGAGCAAACAAAGTAAAAAGAGAGAGACTCAAACAAGCAATCAAAACAAAAACCCTAGACAGGGCTCTGATACCAAAATTGATGCAGAACGAAAGCTCTGATACCAAAATTGATGCAGAACAAAAAGATGATGCGATGCGGAAGTAAATTAAAATTAATGTATTTTTTTTTATTTATTTATTTTCAGAAGTCGGCTTTGACTTAAAGGAAAGATAAACTAATGCTGAAAGAAACTAAGAAATGACAGAAAGCATAATTAAAAGGAGTGGATTATCAGAGTAACTCAGAAGTAGGATCGTTGGGAATTGAGAAACCCCCAGACCTAGGGTTTAGTCCTCTTTCAAGAAACAGACGAAGAGAGAAGAGAAGGTTTTATACCTGACTGTGATATCTCTCGTTGCTTCAATTGAAGGACACTCTCGAACAGATTGTAGGATCCTTGGAGACGAGGTATCTTCGCAATGGATCCTCGGATTGTAGTCCTATGGCAAGGTTGGCCTTCTTCTCGAACTCAGGATCTGGAAGAAGAAGAATAAAAAAAAAAAAGAACCAGAAACTCAAAGAAAGACACTGACCTGAGGACTTAATGAAGATTGTTGGATGTAGAAGTTCCGGAGATCTTGATACTGATCTGACTCTTCTTTGAACTTGCTCTGTAGTTGAAACAGTTGATCTGAACCTGGATGCTGGTGACCGGCTTTGATGTGGAAGAGAGGGGCCGTGGGATTAAGATGGAAAATTAGGGTTTGGTGGTGGTGGAGTAGAGATGGGTGGACTAAGCTTGGATTTTGGGGTTGGAGATCTCACACCTCCTCAAGGTTCCTAGGGAACCCGGATTTACTCCCTCACGGAGCTCAACACTTGAATACAAGTGCGGAAGAGAGAAACACAAAGTTGCTCACAAAGAAATTGATTTCATTCATCTTATTTTTTTCAAACTTACATGGGGTTTAATTTATAGGCCATTACAAGAGAGTAGGGTTTTACATCTTCCCATGTGGGACTAAAGGAGGGGATCTTCAAATTAGGATATCAATCCCTACTCATATGGCCGGCCAATTAATTCCAAAGTTGATTGAAGCTTCAAAAAGGAAAGTGGGTGGCGCCTCCTTGTCTTGACCTCCAAGAAAATATTTTTTTCCTTCTATGCTTAGCCTTATCTGGAAGTGTTTGGGTGCCTCTTAACCTTGCCCTCCAAGAGAAAATTTGTTGCCTTTTATATCTGGCTTTAGTTGGAATGATTAGGGCGCCTCCTAACCTTGCTTTTCAAGAGAAATCTCCTTCCTTCCATGGCTCAACCCTTTTTGGATACCTCCTTTTCTTTCTCCCCAAGTTATGGCTCCTTCTAACTTTGTTTTGAGTATTTTTGGCAGGTAATGGGCGCCTCCTTGAATTCCTCTCTAAGAGAATTTCTTCCCTTTTATAGTTTGGTTCTTTTGGGAAGTCTTGGGATGCCCCCTTGATTTGTGGACCCCTGGTGGATTTCTCCTCAATTGGCGCATGAAAGAGGGGAGCTACTATCTGTGGTGTGGGGACCAAAGCCTGCTGGATGGAGATGTGGCGCCCCCTGGACTCAGGCGTATGGCTAGGAGTGTGGCTGGGAGTGTGGCGCCCACTTTCTTGGCCTTGGAAGAAAATGTAACACCCCAGGTTGAAACCCTAGTCCACTACTGAGTCAACATGACTCAATAAAATAAAAAAATGCAGGTAATATAGACTCAAACTAAAATTGAGTTGATCAAGTCAACCCTTATTACAAGCCAAAAACCCTAATTCTTCGGGCAAAGTTAATCAGAGATCCAGATGGAGCTCTGAAGTCTTCTTCTGAGTCTGGTGCCCGCACCAGTACGGCTCTGGTCAGGTCAACTAATTTTGGGATGGCCATGCCTAACTCCTTCTCAGTGTTATCCTTCTGGTCAAGAGGTGACACAAGTGGGAATTGACAAACAAAAGTCTGGTTCACTATGGGTGTCGGATCAATCGGAACTTGACTCAAGTTGGTAGAGGTTGGCTTTAAGTCCAAAGTACTTGGCTGGTTATTTCTTAAAGACCACTCATAGTCTTGGGCTTCTTGGTAGGCTCGGTCTAACTTATTGGTCTTTTCAAGGCATAGCTTCCTATAAATGTCTGGGTGTAACCCAACCCTAAACCTCGATGTGATCTGAGCTTCGGTCTCAATGGTATTGCATTTCATGTCATACCACTAGAAGTCCTCGATATATTTAGACACAGGCCTATTACCTTGTCGCAATTGGTACCATTGGTCTAAAAGTCTTTTCTCATAGGATCTACCTAGGTACCTATCTCTCAACTTACTTCTCATTTCTCTCCAAGTATATATTTCCTCTTTTCTTTGATAACACTCATGCTCAATAGCATACCAATGCGACCTAGCATGTTTGGTGAACTTGGTTTTGGCCAACCTAATTTGTCCTAATTTCGATATGTTAGTGCACTCAAAATACCGATCCATTTGTTCTTCCCACTTAATATATGTCTCTTGTCTTCCATCAAAAGTGGGTGCATAAGGTTCGGTGTTCCTAACAGGTCCCTTTTCTGAGTCAACCAAGTATGGATATAGGCTCATAGGGTTATGCTCGGGATCACGGTATAAGGTCCACCTAGGCTCCTGGCATGGGTGAGGTTGGGGCCTATTAAATTTTGGATCAGGGGTCCAATTTTGATGTCTACATTTCACAAGTCCCTGGGCTCGGTCTCTAAACTGGGCAAAATGCTCATTCATATCCTGACTCATTTTGGTCATACTTTCGATAAGAGTTCTAATCATGGCCTCTAAATCAGGTTGGGTTTGACCAGGTTGGTAGGGTACTTCGTTCCGGGTGGACATGATGATGCAAGCAAGCACACCAAATGAGACTCGACTGAAACGACTACGGGCTAATTAGACCTAGAGCCCAAACTAGATGCCCAATCAAAGTGGCAAGCTAGCCTGTAGTAACTCGGGACTCAGCCAGGCAGGTGTAAGGGGAGTGTTAGGTCCCTAATTGCCAATCCTAGACACCAATCAGAGATTGGCCAGGTAGGCGGACCAGCACACAAGCCCTTCAGGATAGAATCCCTGAACCACCATTCTAGACACTGAGTACAAAGCACACACAGAGTAACTAGACAAACTGACTCAACATTAGCCTAGACCCGACTTGTTGGTGTCCCTAGCCCACTAGGGCAAATTAAGCCTAATAAATTTTAAAATTAGGCTTAGGATCGAATGAATGGGTGGTGGTTTTGGGCTAAGGAGAGGTTATCAACTCCTTCCCTTATCTTAGATGCTCAATTGCCCTTAAGATGAATTAGGAGATGATCACTCAAAAAAAAAAAAAATTGAAATGCAGAAACACAGAAACAGAGTTGCTATAATTTAACTCTCAAAAATTTCACAGAAACCAATAAATCACAGTAAAATTACGTAAAATACTTTCAATTATACTGGTTCCAGCAAAATAAAAATCATACAATTTGGAGTTATCTGTAATGAGAAATAATTCCTAAAATAGAGAAGTTACGGACTGAAAATAGGGTGCTTCTCCCGTTTACAATTCCTGCTACGAAGTTGTAACCCAACGGATCCCCTACACGCCCTAGGAACACCCCATGGAATGGGAAGAGGTGGTTTGCACCTCGCTTCGTTCCTAGGACCGGACGTCCTGGGGAGTCTACTTCGAGCAGACAAAGTAAAAAGGAGAGAGACTTAAAACAAGCAAGCAAAATAGAAACCCTAGACTGGACTCTGATACCAAAAATGATGCAGAACGGAAGCTCTGATACCAAAAATGATGCAGAACGAAAGCTCTGAAACCAAAAATGATGCGGAACAAAGAGATGATGCAATGCGAAAGTAAATTAAAATTAATGTATTTTTATTTATTTATTTATTTTCAGAAGTCGGCTTTGACTCAAAGGAAAGATAAACTAATGTTGAAAGAAACTAAGAAATGACAGAAAGCACAATTAAAAGGAGTGGATTATCAGAGTAACTCAGAAGTAGGATCGCTGGGGATTGAGAAACCCCCAGACCTAGGGTTTACTCCTCTTTTAAGAAACAGACGAAGAGAGAAGAGAAGGTTTTATACCTGACTGTGATATCTCTCGTTGCTTCAATTGAAGGACACTCTCAAGCAGATTGTAGGATCCTTGGAGACGGGGTATCTTCGCAATGGATCCTCAGATTGTAGTCATATGGCAAGGTTGGCCTTCTTCTCGAACTCAGGATCTGGAAGAAGAAGAACAAAAAAAGAACCAGAAACTCAAAGAAAGACACTGACCTGAGTACTTAATGAAGATTGTTGGATGTAGAAGTTCCGGAGATCTTGATACTGATCTGACTCTCCTTTGAACTGGCTCTGTAGTTGAAACAGTTGATCTGAACCTGGATGCTGGTGACCGGCTTCGATGTGGAAGAGAGGGGCCATGGGATGAAGATGGAAAATTAGGGTTTGGTGGTGGTGGAGTAGAGATGGGTGGACTAAGCTAGGGTTTTGGGGTTGGAGATCTCACACCTCCTCAAGGTTCCTAGGGAACCCGGATTTACTCCCTCACGGAGCTCAACACTTGAATACAAGTGCGGAAGAGAGAAACACAAAGTTGCTCACAAAGAAATTGATTTCATTCATCTTTTTTTTCAAGAGTTACATAGAGTTGAATATATAGACAAAACAAAGAAATAAAATTTCATACACTTCCCATGTGGGACTTATAGGACTAACCCACACTTTAGGCATCAAATTCTCTTCCCAAGACTCCTTCCATGAGTGGGCAGCCCAAAAACTCCAAGAAAACTTGAAAATTAGCTCCAAATAGCAGGTTATGGGGGTGTCTCCTAGTATCTCTCCATGAATCAAGGATTTTCCCTTCATGGTTTGGCTCTTTTGGACACCTTTTAGTCTTGCTCCACAAGTTTAGGCTTCTTCCTTTCATGGCTTTGGCACTTTAGGAAACTTTTGGGTGCCTCCTTGATTTTCTCCCCAAGACATGCTCTCTTCCCTTTTATAACTTGGGTTTTTATGGAACATTGTGGGGCACCTCCTTGATCCTCTCTTCAAGAAAAATTCTTGCCATCCTGGCTTGGGTTTATCTGGAAAGAAGTTGGCTCCTCCTTGGATTGAGGTATCTTGATGGATTTCTCCCCCAAGTGGTGCGTGAAAGAAGGGACCTGCTTTCTTGTGGTGTGGGGACCAAGGCACACTGGATGGAGATGTGGCGCCTCCTGGACTCTGGCGTGTGGCTGGGAGTGTGGCGCCCACTTGCTTGGTCCTGGGAGAAAATGTGGCACCTTTGAGAAGACCTGTACTACTACTAGGACTTGTATTGAGTCAACATGACTCAACAAAATTTAAATTACAGGGAAATACAGACTCAAACTAAAATTGAGTTGACCAAGTCAACCCTTATTACAAAACTAGAAAACCCTAATTCTTCGGGCAATGTCAATCAGAGATCCAGATGGAGCCCTGAAGTCTTCTTCAGAGTCTGGTGCCCGCACCAGGAGTCCAATCATAATTTCTGTCTAGTGGGGACCCCTGTGAAGTGTAGCCAGGAATTCCTCCTCACTATCCGAAGGAGACCCCAACAGGAAGGCCTCGCGCCTTCGTAAAACCCCGGCAACAGCACCCCTTACTGGAAGGACTCGTCAAAAGAAATAGAAAATTGAAGGAAGGAAGGAACTTGGAAGCCCTAGCAAGGATACTCCTCCAGTGCAAGCCGAAGGAGGAGAGGAAAGGAATGAAAGAAGGAAAAGAAAGAAGCCTAACCTGCTAGAACATCGTGACCTCACCTAAGAAAAGGGGAGAATGTTGCTCTAAAGAAGAAGCCCAGCCTTTTACTGCCTGGAGAACCCTCAAGAAATAGAAGGATGGATATTTTAAATGGCCCAGAGCCCTATCACCATGCACTTATCGAAGATGTGCACCAAATATGACCCCAAACCAGCTGGAATGCACCATGTGTTGAAAGAGATGCTCTGAATCAGGGGCGACCCCCTGGAAAAAGGCATGGCAATTATGCCCACTCCTAAAGAGGGGTGGTGTGGCATCACCCCATTAGCATGAATGATGCGGGACGAACCTAAGACTAATGCAAAATTGTAAACTAAATTTTTTATAATTTTTTTAGACATTAATTCAGTAGCTAAAGACCCGAAAATAAGAAAGAATCAGCAAAAAGACTAGTAATGCTAGAAACTAACATACCCGCAAGATAACTCAGGCAGAATAATAATAAGCCAGGACTCGAGAATCAAAAAGTTTTTGGCTTAGGATAGCGTACCTGTCATCAGATCAGAACAAAGGATGGGTAAGGCTTTTACGAGGCAGTGATTGTAGTTTCTTCGATGAAGAGAACTCTCAGCTTCTGGATGGTGCCTGGAAGAACAAGTCTTTGGTTCCCGAATGTGAAGGCAATCTGAACCCAGTCTGAAGGCAAAGAAAGCCTCCTCTGGGGAGAAAAAATACCTCAGGGATCTACAAAATGTCAAGGTTAGGCCAAAATCGGGTAATCAAAGAAAAAATAACAATATAAAACAAGGAAGGAAAGGGATTAGTGCAAAGGGCTGGCAGCAAGGAGAAAGGAAGTGTTCTTGATCTGGGCATCTTCAAGGCTTCTCTTTTGGAAATTGCTAACGCTTGGAGATCTGATTTGCTGCTTGGAACATGGAGTACAGCAAGGGTAGTGGTCAGCCAACACAAGACAAAGAACCAAAAACAAAACCAAAAACCAAAGAACACAAGACACCTATCTCAAAATAATTCAGAAAAGTTTTAATTCACAAGAGTTGAGTGATTACAAGAGGAGGGGTGGGGTATTTATAGAGCTCCGTGCCCTCTCTGGTGCGGGTACCAGGATCTTACAGAAACTTCTCAACCCCCTATGGATCATGGACTAGGGTTGTCAATTCATTCGGTTCTGTAATAAGGCTTCAAGCCTATGTAATTTTTAATTTAAGTCATGTATTTTTGTTTTAGTCTTGTACCTTGATTAATTTAGTCAAGTTGGGTCAATGGGTCCTATATTTAGCTAAGTTGGTTCTAGTCCAAGTCTACTTGAAGATTGGGCCCAAGCATGGTGTGTTCATTGAGTCTAGTCCATTTATTAAAAGGTCAAACCATCTCCCAATCTTTGAAAGATGCCACTTCAGCCCTTAAGTGCCAACTCATCTATCCTATGTGGTGCCACATCACCATGCCAAGTAGGCGGCCAAGGCAAGAAGCAAATGCTAAATTTGTGGGCACCATTCCTTAATTCTTTCCTCCCTTCCCTCCACCTATCAAGTGTTTTTCCAAAGGAGCTATGGGCAGCCAAGGAATGTCAATGGGTGATGGAGACATGATCCTTGTTTCAAGCCCCATATCAAGCTTACTTCCTAAAGAGCTTGGTCGGCTATGGAAGAAATGCATTGACCGAAAAATCAAGGAGATAACTTCCATCTTTCAAGCCCCAAATCAAGCCACAAAACCTTGGTCGGCCAAGAGAAGAAGAAATATGAATTTGGGTGCCCTCTTCAAGAAGCTTTGTATTTTTTCATTTGAATTTGAATGGGTTTTAATGTGCCTATATAAAGGGCCTTACCCCTCCCTTATATGGACAAATTTTGAATGAATGAAAAAGAAAACTTTGAGTGATATTCTTCTAGTTTGCCTTTGTTCCTTAAGAACGTCGATATCCATGAAGGAGCGCCTTCACCTTCAAGCATCGAGGGGTGTGAGGCCCTAAGATACCATCTCTTCCGCATAAGCCATCTTCCATCTTCGAGTTCGGAGGCCATTTGGATGATCCATCCAGGTGCCTAGCGAGAAGATCCCCGAACTCCACCATCTTCAACTTTTGTTCCTTCATTGCTTCTTGTTTCTTGTTGACCCCTAACATTGATCATGATTGCTCGTGGGTCCTCCAAGTTCCACGGACATAGAGTCGATCTTCCTTGCCTTCGCGACCTCTGGACAGAAAGCCAGTGCATCCGAAGGGTTGAAGACTTCATCCTCCAGGCTGCATCTGCGAGAGCGAGTGAACTCGGCATCTGGTGCATCAGAGCTTACAACGTTTGCAACCCTAAACTCTTAAGTTGGTATTGATCCAAGAGCTAAGTCTTACAAGGTTTCTCAATCCCGGGGTCCTCTTCGTATCCTTGTTTAGGGACTTATTTGTTTGCTTGAAATTCTTGTTATTGTGAAACCCTAGATCTACTCTTGCTCGTCTTCGGGAATCCTTAACCTCATTAAAACCTAAAAATCACAAAAGAAAAATCACTTGCATCATTCCATCTTATCCTAGCCTCTACTAAGTCCCACATCATGTTTGGTATCAGAGCATGGTTAGGACTTAGCATCTTCTTAAGTACTTGGATTGGGTGCTTCACCATGCCATCCGGTCATAGGAAAAAGAAGGGCTGCAAGACCCTCACATCCCATACAATGGGAATTTTCTATGGTGTGTAGGGGTGCCTATGTGATTGACCTTTGAAGGTGAACACAAGGAGATAAATTTTAAATCTTAAAGAATAGTTTTGCATCAATAGAATCTAGCATCTTCAAATTTCTACATTTTTTTTTATCTCAATACATAGTCTACTATTTTAGTTGTTTATGCCTATAGAAATGTCAGATTTTTAGGATTTTTATTTTTTTAGATTTTGAATAATTAGAAGTATTTTTTAAAATTTTTTCAGATTTTATTTTAGTCTGTAGAATTTTTACACGACTGATTACCATCTGAGAAGAAATTCTATTCTGAAAATTCCAGCAAGTGCATCTCATCCCATTTTCATTTTCCATATAGCTTAATTTTTGCATTTAGGTTCATATTTTTTTTAATTTCCAGCATCTTAATTATGCTAGCATACATCAAAAATCCAAAAACAAAACTTAGATACATTTCATTAGATCATTTGTATTCCTTCATTTTCATATTTAACCTAAGAACGTCAATATCATAAGATAAGGGAAGAAAGTCATTACCTTTCCTTATCCCAAAAACAACCACCCATGCATTTCGAACCCAAACCTAATCTAAAATCTAGTAGCAACCTAATATATTAGGAACATCAATGAGTTGTGTTTGACCATTTTGGGGAAGCTGGTTGCATACAACCCTTCAATTGGTACCGGAGCAAGTGTCTAAGGTAAGAGGTCTAGCGTCAAACGACCTAAGCGGTGTTGTGGTTCTCTAATTGGGTCCTTGCGAAAGCAAGGGGGGCCTCCCACACTCCCACCTCTTACCTTGCTGGTGAAAGGGCTAATTGTTGTGCTGTGTGTCTACTATGTTGAACAATTTTGATTGAACTTCTAGGTCTAGCAAACCAGTAGCACCTTTCGTTGTGTGTTGCATGTCGACTAGATCAGGAGTCCCCTATCACCCCTATCATTCCCAATCAAGTGAACCCATGGAGAACGATCGCGAGGATCAATTAAAGGTCATCATTGAACTGTTAGCTAGGATGAACAATAGGTTTGATGAGCTTGAAAACAAATTTGAAACAAGGCCGAGAACCCTAGAAATGTGTAATAGACCATCCATTGAACTTGAGTCCGAGTCACGTCCCCATCCTAAGGAATACCCTCAGCATGATCATTCCTTAGAGGCTGAACCCAGGAGAGTTCCACGTCCTATCCCAGCACAAGAGATCTACCCTAGGAGACCTAATCAAGAGAACATAGACCATGAAGAGAGGGCCCTTAGAAACATTAAGCTAGAAGCTCCTTCATTTTGTGGCAGTCTTGATCCTCGGGATTACATTACCTGGGAGGAAGATATGGGTGATTATTTTAAGTGGAATGAAATGCTTGAGGATGGAAAGGTTAGATTTGCCCGAGTGCATCTATGGTGTCTAGCCGAGTCTTATTGGAACAATGTTCAGGGAAGGAGTGCATATGAAAGACACAAATCCATTAGGACCTGGAAAGAATTGTAGAGCAAGCTTCGAGAAAGGTATATCCCTGCGTCCTACCTACAAAATCTCCTAGACCACTTAGACAGGTTGACCCTAGGTAATGGATCAGTCAGTAATTATATTGATTGATTCGAGCATCTATTGTGCTATATTGTAAATATGGATCCATATGATATCTTAACCTAATTTGAAGAAGGTTTGAGGGAAGATATCCGGAGAGAATTTATTAGACATAATATCTATAGTTTGGAGAAAGCCTACTGAGTAGCCCAAAACTATGAGAGGTCCTTGAGGCATGCTAGATCAAGTACTTTGGACTTAAATCTGACCTTTGCCAGCTTGAATCATAGTCCCGTTGGTTCGACACCTATTGTAAACCAGACTTTTATTGATCAACCCTCATCTTTATTACCTCAAACCCAGAAGGATGATAATGAAAAGCAATTAGGTATGCCCAACCCAGGATTAGTTGACCAGAATGAAGCCATTTTGAAAGAACAATTAAAGGAGGAAGAATTAGAACCCATGATAGAAGTATATGAGGCTGACATAAGTTTGGTAGACGAATATGAACGAGAAGACTTTGAGAAGGACAACTCTAGTACCTTACCTAAGGAAATCCTTGTAGAATATAAGAGTGTTGAGCCTAGTCCTGAAATATCAGAACAACAAAAAATTAGTGAGGACTTGGTTCCTGTAAGTCAATGACCTCAGGAAGAGCCTACTCTTTTAGCCTCAACCCAAGATCTCATTCAGTTCCATTGTAAAGAGTTCATTCCTCTAACCCCAGTTGATAACCTTTTTCTGAAACTGACCAAGCCTTCCTTTCATGAAAAATTTGCACTTACAATGACCAAATTCTCGATCCATCAATTTGACCTTATGACACCCATAGATCAATATTCAAATCTTATGGTCATCTTGAATAACCATGGTCTATCCCATGTTTCCCATAGATTGCCCCAAGACTCTGATTCCTATTTCCCACCCTTTCCTAAGTCTACACATCTTTCAAAGCCATTAGGTTACATTTTATTGAGATCACTAGGTTACATGAATCCTTAGAGCCCATCCCATTAGTGACCAACTTTTGGAAGACCTTATGGCATTTGCTAGGAACCCATGGTAAATTCTCATGTGCATACCAGACCAGGGTCAAACCTAGAGAATCAATAATCTGTTAAGTTTAGGCCCTAGAGAGTCCAATAAAATTCTTCTCAATAAAAATATATAGTTGAGTCTATTTTTTTTTTTCAAGTGTCAGTATGAGTCTCAGAGTCCACAAAATCAATTGCACTGCATATTAGAGGCATGCATTATGAAATTACCCTGAAAATTAACCTAATACAAGAAATTGGCTGATTCCTGAAAGCAAGCCAAAGAATATGAAATAAGGGATTCTGTAATGATTAGGTGTAGGCCTGAATAGTTTCCACCAGGAACCGTTAAGAAACTTCATGCTCATGGAGCTGACCCCTTTAGAGTGATAAGGAGAGTTGGCCCTAATGCCTATGTGCTTGAGCTATCCCTGGATTATGGCTTTAGCTCAACTTTCAATATCTCAGACTTAGTCGAGCATAGGAACCAGCAAACATACCCAGCGAGCCATTTAGGCCTGACCTTTCAGAGTGTCCACCTCCAATTTTACTTGAGAGAGTAGAGCAGATCGAGCATGTCCTGGATGATCAAGTTATCACTACCTGGGGCAAAGGCTATCATCATTACGTAGTCCGATGGCAAGGCCGATCGGAGTTCGATGATTCATGGATTACCAGGGAGGACTTACAACACCTCGACCTCGACCTTCTAGAGGATTACCAAAGCCAAATCAACCCTTACTCGACAGGGTCAAGCTCCTAACACCCCGAGAGAATTGGTGCATGCACCAGGATCAGACAGAGTCTCCTCAACCCCTTGTGGATCTTTGATTAGGGTTTTTAAATGATTAGGTTATGTAATAAGGCTTCAAGCCTAAGTAATTTTTAATTTAAGTCATGTACCTTGATCAATTTGGTCAAGTTGGGTCAGTGGGTCCTGTATTTAGGTAAGTTGGTTCTAGTCCAGGTCTACTTGAAGATTGGGCCCAAGCTTGGAGTGGTCATTAGGTCTTGTCCATTTATTAAAAGGTCAAACCATCTCCCAATCTTTGAAAGATGCCACTTCAGCCCTTGAGCACCAGCTCATCCATCCCATGTGGCACCACATCACCATGACATGTGGGTGGCCAAGGCAAGAAGGAAATGCTGAATTTGTGGGCGCCATTCCTTGATTCTTTCCTCCCTTCACTCTAGCTATCAAGCCTCTTTCCAAAGGATATGTGGGCAGCCAAGGAAGGTCAATGGGTAATGGAGACATGATCCTTGTTTCAAGCCCCATATCAAGTTTACTTCCGAAAGAGCTTGGTCGGCTATGGAAGAAATGCATTGAATGAAAAATCAAGGAGACAACTTCCATCTTTCAAGCCCCAAATCAAGCCACAAAACCTTGGTCGGCCAAGGGAAGAAGAAATATGAATTTGGGCACCCTTTTTTTGAAGCATTGTATTTTTTCATTTGAATTTGAATGGATTTTAAGGTGCCTATATAAAGGGCCTTTCCCATCCCTTGTATGGACAAATTTTGAATGAATGAAAAAGAAAAGTTTGAGTGATATTCTTCTAGTTTGCCTTCGTTCCTTAAGAACATCGATCTCCGTAAGGCAGTGCCTTCGCCTTCGGGCATTGAGGTGTGTGAGGCCCTAAGCTACCATCTCTTCTACACAAGCCATCTTCCATCTTCGAGTTTGGAGGCCATTTGGATGATTCTTAGAGGTGCCTGGCAAAAAGATCCCCCAACACCACCATCTTCAACTTTTGTTCCTTCGTTGATTCTTATTTCTTGTTGACCCCTAACATCGATCTTCATTGCTCGCAGGTCCTCCAGGTGCCACGATAATGGAGTCGGTCTCCCTTGTCTTCGTGATCTCCATATGGAAAGCTGGTGCATCCGAAGGGTTGAAGGCTTGATCCTCCAGGCCGTATTTGCAAGAGCGAGTGAACTCGGTATCGGGTGCATCAGAGATTTACAAGGTTTGCAACCCTAAACTCTTAAGTTGGTATTGATCAAAAAGCTAAGTCCTATGGGGATTCTCAATCCCAGAATCCTCTTCTTATCCTTGTTCAGGGACTTATTTGCTTGCTTGAAGTTCTTGTTATTATATAAACCATAGATCTACTCTTGCTCGTCTTCGAGAATCCTTAACCTCATCAAAACCTAAAAATCATAAAAGAAAAATCACTTGCATCATTCCATCTCATCCTAGCCTCTAGTTAGTCCTGCATCACTCTCCAAAAGGGATTACAAGTCTTCTTCTAGTTAGAATAGGTTTGCATAATTTATGTTGGAGAAAGTACAAAATGAACCTAGAACTAGGAGTATACTAGTTGAATAGATTAAGAACTAGGTTCCTTCTTCAATTTGAATTCCTCCTTCTTAGCTTGGACCAGGTCAACACTTTGGACGTGTTGGGCTTCATGGGGGGCAGTAAGGGGTGGCCAAGGATGGGTTGGGCACATGGGCTTTGGGCCCTGAAGGCTTGGAATGACTGTATTTGGAATATTCCAGGTATCTTGGTTTTGGGCTGGAATATACCTGGAATCTTGGTTCTTAAGGGCTTGGACTTGGTGCCTGGGCATGATTTCCTTGGGCTAGGGCATAGATAGACCTATGGATTCATGATATGACCAAGTCTAGAAATATACTCTGGTATTTGGAGGGAATTTGGGCATCTAGAAAACATCTGGAAGGAATTAGGGTATTTGGAAAGGCATCTTGGATCCTGGGGTGTCACATAAAATCCAATAAGCTGATGTAGTGGCCTCTGACTCCTGGATGAGGCTTGGTGGAACTCCAAAATAGGGTAACCTCTTCTCTTGTACAAAAATTGGACTTATACTCGACTTATATTAAAATACAGGACTCGATACTGGACTGGGGTTAAGACAAATCAACTAGCCTTTACTTATTACTAGACCCAATATTAATTGATTACAAAATTATGACCCATGACTGGGGTTCCAAAAAAAATCCTAATCAGTAAACCTTATGGGATTTAATGATCTGTGTCTGATCCCGGTGTCCCCACCAATTCTCCCGGGGCGGGAGGAACTTGACCCCGTCGAGTAATGGTCAATTTGGCTCTCAAGGAGGGTTTGTGTTGAGGCACAGCAGATCCTCACAGTGCTCTACAAATTCTCAAATTCTGGCTAACCTTGCCATCTGACCAAATACCTTTGATAACCTTCATCTCGGGTACTAATGGCTTGATCATTCAGGATTCGCTCACTTTTTTCCTTACTTATTGGCCAAATTGTATGTGGACACTCTAGGGTGGGTTCACTCACAAAGGAAGGTGTTGACCCCTGGAATGATTTTGATGATTGCAAAACATTGGAGCATGTTTGTTTTACTAATTCTTTCAATCACTCAAGAAGTTTTGCAGGAAGTATTTATCTTTATATCAGTTGGTTTTGTATCCAGTTGGAATGTATTCTAGTATTGTATGAACTCATGTACATTTCAAGTTGTAAAGCCCTAATTTCTCATCCATGTAATCTTGTAAAAAGAGCTCTAAATTAGTAAAAATGAGTTTAAGTAGGTTAGACATGTATGGTAAGCTCTTTGAACTGTTTGGAGACCTACTCTTATTAGAATCTTGATTTGAAGAAGTTTGAATAAATTTGAAAGCTTAAGAAGAATTTTTGCAAGAGCCGACTCATTGACCAAGAGCCAACTCCTATTCTGGCATGGCATGAAGATTTCAAAGTTTTAGAAGTTTGAGCTGACTCGAGCTTTAAGAGTCGACTTGACCAAAACATATGTTTTTCTTGACTGAGAGTTCGAGCCGACTCAACTCGGAAGAGTCGACTCGACCAAAATTTTTGTTTTGGGTGACTTAGACATCGAGCCGACTCGAGCCGAGAAGAGCAGGCTCGTCCAGAGTTTATGTTGTTAGTGACTGAGACTTCGAGCCGACTCAGCCTTGAAGAGCCGACTCCTTTAGAATTTATTCTTGCATTATCTAAGACTTTGAGTCGACTCATTATTCTCGAGTCGACTTAAGTGATGGGTTCTAGCTTGCAACGGCTAGTTGCTGAAGCACTTTTTTGAACTCCAAAAGCTCTCCAATGGCTATTTTCTGATTCCCTAGGCCCTACAATGGCTAGTTTTGCTTGAAAACTATAAAAGGGAGTATTTATGAGGGTTTAAACAATTATTCATTAATTATTCATTGAGCATTCAAGTTGATTTCAAGTCTTTGACCAACCAACTTCAAGAGAGCATTCAAGAAAGGATTCAAAGCTTCAGCAACTAATCTTCACACTTGAATCCAACCTTTTGAGGAAGTCAAGAAGTAGCTTGAAGAGCATTCAAGAGCATTTAAATCTAGGCTTCAATTTGATCTTCATCGACACCTATCAAACAAGTTGGGTTTTTTATAAAGTTTATTTTTTCATTTGATATATCTTGTTTTCTCTCTAAGAACAGCAAGGGGCTGTATCTTGAGAGTGTATTGGGTTTCTTTGGTGAGCCCGGTTTTAAAAACCAAAGAGAGTTAGGTTCTTGGTTAGCTTGTATTAAAACCAAGTTGGGTTTTCTTTGGTGATCCCGTATTAAAATCAAAGTGTAGAGGTTTGGATTGTGAGCTTGTTAAAATAATCCAACTATATTCTTATGGGGGATATAGTAGAAATCCCAAGTGGTGAGTGGGTAGTGGACATTGGAGTGTGTTGCTTCGAACCACTCTAAATCTCTTTTGTTTGTGATTGCCTTGATTGTGTTTAATTGTTTGCTTCCACATTGCATTATTCATCACAATACTTAAAGGATTTTAAATTACACGTACCTTCTAAAATTTTTATAATTCCAATTCACCCCCTCTTGGGAAGCCACCTGGGCAACAAGTGGTATCAGAGCAAAGTTTCTAAAAAAATCATAGAGTAAATATTGATGGCACATCCCATGGGCCCCTCCTTGGCTGTAGGCCAGTCCACAAATCGACCTCCACTTTTCACTGAAATTATTTATACATATTGGAAGGCTAGGATTAAGATATACATTCAAGTCGTAGACTTTCATTTATGGAAAATAATTCTAAAAGGACCTCACACACCCACTATTAAAATTAATGATGTCGAGGTTCCCAAACTAGAAGAGAAATGGGACAAGAATGATATGAAATTGGCCGGGCTAAATACCAAAGCCATGATTTTACTTTATTATGCTTTGGACCCAAATGAGTTTAACAGAATTTTCACTAGCAATTCTGCTAAAGAAATTTGGGATAAGCTTGAGATCACACACGAAGGCACATCTCAGGTTAAGACTTCAAAAATAAATCTTCTTGCACATAATTATGAATTTTTTAAAATGGATCCAAATAAAATTATATCTACTATGTATACACGTTTTATTAATATTATAAATGGTCTTAAAAGTCTTGGAAGGACTTATACTGATGCTAATATAGTCCAAAAGGTTCTGAGATCTTTGCCAGAAAAATAGAAAGCAAAAGTCACAGCTATTCAAGAGGCAAAGGACTTAAACACCCTACTATTAGAAGAGTTACTGGGGTCATTGATCACCCATGAACTAGCCATGCAACAAAGAACAGAAGAAGATTCAAAAAGGAAAAAGGCTATTGCATTTAAAGCAACTAAAGAAGAAAAAGATGGAAATTCAGAAACCTCTAATGATGATATGGAAGATGATGAGTTTGCCCTTGTTATGAGAAAGTTTAAGAGATTTATGGACAGAAGAAGAACAAACAGATGGAGAAAGCAATTCAGAAGAGAAGACTATGGAAAGGAAAAAGATAAAGATAAAGAAAAGGACAAGGACAAAGGTCAAACTCCAATTTGTTACGAATGCAAGAAACCAGGACACATACATCCTAATTATCCAGAAATCAAGAAAATGTTATTTAAGAGAAAGAAAAAGAAGGCAATGCTTGCAGCATTGAGGATAGTGATGAATCTTCATCAATAGAAGAAGAAGAAGATACAACAAAGATAGCTCAAATCTGCCTTATGGGTTTGGAAGATGAGGTAACAACTTCTGAACCTAATCTAGAATTTACTTTTGATGAGCTTCATAATGCTTTTTGTGAATTTTTAATACAGTATAAAAAGGCTGGATTGAAAATAAAGAATTTGAAAAATAATTATGATATGATTGAAAAAGATAAAAATGAAATTGATGAAAGAAACAAGATTTTACAAAGAGAATTAAATTTGATTTGTGAAAGACTTAAACCTATTTAATTCGGAAAGGAAGAACTTCTTGAAAAGAATAGAACTTTACAAAAGGAAAATATTATTTTGCAAGAAGAAGTTCAAAATCTAAAATCCTTGGTTGAAATATTAACTTTGAGCTCTAACAAACTTAAACTGATTTTGAAAGATCAAAGAGATACTAATAACATGTTTGGTATTGGTTATAAAAAATCAAATTTAAACAATTTTTTTGCATCCACATCTTATGCATCACATGCTTTTTATTCAAAGCCAAAAATTATCTGCTATGCTTGTAATAATATTAGTCACAAAGTATTTGAATGTCATTTGAAATATAATGGCAAAAAGAAAATCAAGAAAATTTGAATTACAAAAAGAACCAATCCTACTAACTTGCAAGGACCCAAGAGAGCTTGGATACCTAAATCAACTACTTCATTGTTTTGCAAGGATATCTTGCAGCCTTGAATGCAAAGAAAAGATGGTACCTTGATAGTGGCTGTTCAAGACATATGACGGGTGATATAGATCAATTCTTCATCCTGGAACAAAAAGATGGTGACATGGTAACTTTTGATGATAACCTCAAAGGAAGGATAATTGGTATTTGTAAAATTAAAATTACTCCTACTTTTATTGAGAATGTACTACTTATAGAGAAATTAAAGCATAATCTTTTAAGTATCAGTCAATTTTGTGATATTGGTTTTAATGTTTTCTTCAAGTCTTCAATGTGTATAGTAGTTGATCCTCTTGACTCTAGTACAAAGTTCATTGGACATAGACTTGGTAATATATATGTAGTAGATCATAATGATCTAGCTTTATCAAGCAATACAAGACTTGTGGCAGTGAATGATAAGAGCAAGGAATCAAGTCTATTATGGCATAGACGACTTGGACATGCTCGTATGGATACTATTGCAAAACTTATTTTAAAAGATTTGGTTAAAAGTCTACTAAAGTTTAAAGTAAATTTTGATTATGTCTGTGATGCTTGTCAATTAGGAAAGCAAGTGAGGGAGAGTTTTAAATCAAAGAATATTATTTCTACTACTAGACCTTTAGAGCTACTTCACATGGATCTTTTCGGACCAACTAGGACAACAATCCTAGGTGGTATGAAGTATGGTCTTGTAATTGTAGATGATTTTTCAAAATACACATGAATTTTATTCATTGCACATAAAGATGAAACTTTTAAAACATTTAAAAAGTTTTACAAAAGAGTTTCAAATTTGAAAAATCTTTCTGTTATTTCTATTCGTAGTAATCATGGTACAGAATTTGAAAATCAATATTTTGATCACTTTTGCATAAAGCACGGTATTGATCACAACTTCTCCGCTCCTAGAACACCATAGCAAAATGGTGTTGTAGAGAGAGAATAGAACTTTGGAAGAAATTTCCAGAACAATGCTTTGTGAAGGAAATTGTTGCCTAGGTGGCTATCCAAGAGGTGGATGAATTGGAAATATATAAAATTAAGGCAAGATTATGTACAATTAAAAATCCCTTGCAAGTGGTAGGTGCTATGACAAGATGATAGATTGCAGAAGCTAAGTAAGAACAAGGAAGCACAACACAAATACACAAAATTTATAGTGGTTCGGAGCAACCCAGCTTCTACATCCACTACCAAAGATAACACTTGGGATTTCCACTATATTCACACCCGAATACATTAGGATTGTTTTGCAGGATCACAATCCAAAACCTCTATGCTTTGGTTTTAACGAGATCACCAAAGAAAACCCAACACCCTTTGGCTTTAAACAAGCTCACTAAAGAAACCTAACTTGATTTTCACAAGATCACCAAGAATCCAATACTTGATTTTTATCAAGGCTCACCAAGAATCTATTTAGTTTTTCAACCAGGCTCATCAATAACCCAACAATTCAAAAGATTGAATTGAAATAAATGCAACAAAAATGACAAACTCAATTTGTCGGATAGTTACCGGTGCAACTTGATGGAAGTCCACTTGAATGCACTTGAATAAGCTTTAATTACTTCAGTGGCTTCTTCAAAAAGTTGCTTCAAGCTTCAAATCAGAGTTGGTGAAAACTTGAAGGTGGACTTGAATGCTCTTGTGCTCTTTTGCTATTGGTAGGTAAGATATTCAATGTAGCTCAATATTCTATGAAGAACTTTCTAATTTGATTACCTCGAGGAAGTTCAAATCCTTCAAATTTAAGGTCTTCTATCATTCCAAGGTAGTTATAGCCATTGTAGACCGTTGGAGAATGACTTGTGACCGTTGGAGCACTTTTTGGCATTCAAAAATAATTTCTGGAGCTAGCCATTGGATACTTGAAAATGATGTTTGAGTCAGCTCGGATTCCTTCGAATCGGCTCAAATACTTCAAGTCGATAGGTCAAGTGGCCAAATCTTCAATGCAGCCGGCTCTTTGTCTCTGGGTGGAAAACTTCACTCGGGACAAGATGGCTCTTTGTGGCTCGGGTCGGCTTGAACTTGAATCTTTGAAAAACTTGAACTCGAGGAGTCGGCTCTTTTGATCATTGGTTGGCTCTTCTTCTCAAGCTCAAAAAACATCACTCTGGAAGAGTCAGCTCGATGCAGTTCAGGTCGGCTCACTTTCTCAGGCTTTCAAAATTAAGTCAGGCAAAGTTGGCTCTTTCTGGTTCGAGTCGGCTCACCTAGCTGTTCTTAGAAATCTTCAAAAACTGGACTCTGGAGAAGTTGGCTTAGACTGATTCCAGTCAACTCGGATTCGCTGGAGTCAGCTAGCTTTCCATCAAGTTAGCTCGGATTGCTACATTCCAGAATCCTTGCTGCGTGCCAGTAGGTGGAGTTGACTCTTCATCATGCTGGGTCGGCTTGAGTATCTTCTTCAGGATTTTTATACTTGAACTCAAAGAAAAACTTGCACCAACTTTTTACATTTTCAAGCATACCAACTCAAAATAATTTCATGGCACGCACACAAAAGTAACCCTTTATACATAATTTTTTCTTAGCTTTTTCATTGGGTTCTTCTTTACAAAAATACATTATAACACAACTCAAACAAGAAACAATAGTGTAGGAGTTGAAATTTGAACAAATTAAGTCATCCTACAAAAACTTGTAAAACACTTGAAGAGTTGTTAGAAATAAATATACTGCTCTAATGTTTGGTTATCATCAAAATCACTTATGGGGTCAACAATCTCCCCCTTTTTGATGATGACAAAACACTGGGCTTGAAAAGTTCTTTACACTTTACATATATAAAAGTATTTGAAAGTTAAGTATTCACATGTATCAGAGCTAATTGAGTTGGTAAATAAGTATCAGAGCTCAAAAGGTGATATCACTGTATATTAGCAAAGTATTGAACTTTTCATGCTTTATAATATTATAATTAACACAAAACATGGAGTATCAGAGTTTGAAAAAGTATTGACAGAATTTATAGCAATCAAAGCATTAAGATTAATTTGAATATCAATCAGAGCAAAACCATTTCAAGAGAATCTCCCCCTTTCTCTAGGATTTAAAGCAATTTAAGCATCAAGTCTTTTTGAATACTATCATTTTTGTGCTCCCCCTTTTTTATTCTTTTTTTGCACTTTAAGAATTGTTAGTAGGAGGCTCAACATAAATACCTCAACATAACTACTAATTTCCCATTTCTCGCATTTTTCATATTTCTTCCATTTTTCATTCATCACATTTTTCATATTTCTCCCCCTTTTTGTCAATCATTCAAAAAGGTGGTTCCAAATAAAACTCAGATTTTGAAATAGATTAAGAAAGTCTTTAATATTTGTTTGACATAATTTCACTTTCTCATGTTTGAAATTCTAATTAGAAATCATCATAGTTGTATCAAAGTATTATATTAGATAGTATATGTCAAAAAAAGATTGCTAAAAGATCTTTCATTTCATTGAGAATATTGTGATACAATGTGATAAGGAAAGTACATTTATATTACAAAATATAAAAGGTAGAACATTAATAAGATTAGAAATATACCCAAAAGACTAATCAAATAAAATGTTCTTCTTCTTCTTCAGTAGAAGAAGAGGAGCCTACCTCTATAACCTTATCAGAGGTCTTAGTTTTCAGGGGTTTAAACCTTAAATTCCTGAATCTAGTTCTAACAGGGGCTCTAAAAGTCTTAGTCCTCTTGGTTTTGGATTTTTTCTTGGTCTTAACAGGTTTGGGTGGATCAGATGAAGGAATAGGAGCAGGAGTGTCAAATGACTCCTTGATGATCGGTTCAAGAGCATCTTCAGTGGGAATTGTTTCCTTCTGGGATTGCAGTAGGATGCTTTTGATCTCTTTCTTAAAATCCTCCATTTCTTTTTCAATTTTCTTTTAGTAAAGAGTTTGTTCAGATCTCAATTCCTGCAAGCTGATGTCAACTGAATTTCTTATTTCCTCAATTGCAGAATTCATTTGATCTTTCAATGAACTTGAAATTGTTTCCATCTTCTGAAATATTAGCTTCTTAAGGTCAAATGGAGTAATCATTGTACTTTCAGTTCTTTCCTCAGTAGTAGCTTCATCATTATTAGAAAAGGTAGTAGCAACCTGACTAGGCATCCTCTTTATCCATGCTCCTTCTTGTTGTTTGTAACCCATTCTTTTCAGTGAATTGAAGGAGTAGATATCAAAGTGATGTAATGGCTTACCTATTATATTGGTTAAGTCAACTCCTACTTCTTCAAATAATAGAGTGAAAACCATACTGTAGGGTATACAAGCTTTGACTTTTCTTGCTACTTCAGTCATCTGAATCATCATTATATGGAGAAGGTTGAGAGGCCTTTCTTCAATCAAGTGTCCCATAAAGATCATATCTTTCTCACTGACCCAATCAAAGCGGCCAGTCCTGGGAAGAAATATCCTACTGATCATACTGTGTAGAAGCCTTTTTTCCTTCGATAGTAAATTGGCTTGTACATGCTAGATGGAGTTCACATCTTCTTTTTCCAAAATCAGCTTTAGAATATGTTCCCTTTCCGGTAGAAGAAGAAGCTCAGTGGCGCTGTTCATAGGCATTTGGAGCAAATTGCCCAGCCTTTCTTCATCCATAATTATTTTCTTTTTCTTGACAGTAGATTCCAAGTGAAATTCTTTGATAACAATATTTTCATAAAAAAATTTGTACCAGTGAAGGGTAGGTCAAGATATCCAAAGAACAAAATTGCTTCTAGCATTGACTTTATATCCAATTTCCAATTTTCATTCTCATTTCTTCTAGGAATGCAAAGTCGATCTTTCTTCCGCAAGTGACAGGGATAGGTCAGTTGACCATTGAGACACACTATCCGAGAGGAGTTTCTTCTTGTTGCACTGGAGCAGATCTTTTCCTCTTTTCCCCTTTTTCTTTTGTATCTTCATTACGATCGCTTGATTCACCAATCTGAAGAACCTTCCTTGTAGATTTTCAAGAAGCCATTGTAGTGGAATTATGGAAATTTAGGCTCTAGGGAATGGTTTTTGGGAGTTTGGTAAAGTTTCCGAGACAACTAGAGTGAGTTTGAAGTAAAGTAAGAAGAGTGAAGTACTTAGAAAAGATGGTTCAGAACTACCTAAATAGCGATTTCCCGACTTTCGAGTCGGCTCGCCCAACCATAGAAACATCCGAGTAGGCTTGACCAGAGTGAACTCAAAATAATTAGAACATTGAGTCGACTAGTCAAAGACCTAGTCGGCTTGACTTGAGTGATAGGTAGAGAACTCAGGCATTCGAGCCGGCTCGACCAGAGCAAAATTGCTTGAGTCAACTCGAACAGAAACTTTCCACATAAAATCAAGTGATTCAAAAATCGAGTTTGATACAGTGAAA
This sequence comes from Areca catechu, assembly GCA_021397845.1. NCBI lineage: Eukaryota > Viridiplantae > Streptophyta > Magnoliopsida > Arecales > Arecaceae > Areca > Areca catechu. The sequence continues at coordinate 100,241,107 of CM038041.1, forward strand.
ATTCAAAGAATGTTGTTCAAACGAATAATTGTAGGAGATTTTCTAGATAATTTCTCCTTAGTTTCTAAAAGAAATTAGGTTGAATAAATCTAGATAAGATCACAAAGCCCTAATTCTCCTCTAAGTAATTCAAATCTATCCTGATTCAGTGGCTTCGTAAAGATGTCAGCTAATTATTTTTTTGTTAGGATAAATTCTAGTTCAATGTCACCATTCAAAACATGATCTCTAATAAAATGATGTCTAACCTCTATGTGCTTAGTCCTAGAATGCTGAATAGGATTTTTGGTTAAATTTATAGCACATGTATTATCACTTAATAGGAATTTTGTATTGTGTAACACCAAAATCTTCTAGTTATTGTTTAATCCACAACACATGTGCACAACAACTCCCTGAAACAACATACTCTGCCTCAATAGTAGAATGTGCTATCGAGTTTTGTTTCTTGTAGTGCCATGAGATTAAATTCAACCCTAGAAATTGACATGTGTCGGTAGTGCTTTTTCTATCAACTTTACAACCAGCATAATTAGCATCAAAGAATCTAATTAAATTTAAAGATGATTCTTTTTAGAAACAAAGACCTAGATTACTTGTACCTTTCAAATATCTTAATATTCTTTTAATAGCAAGCATATATATTTTTTTAGGATTACATTGAAATCTAGCACATACACATATACTATACAAGATATCCGATCTACTTGTAGTTAAATATAATAAGTATCTGATCATACTTTTATATAACTTTTGGTCAACATTGGATCCACTTTCATCTTTGTCCAATTTGCAAGAAGGGCTCATGGGTGTGCTCGTATGTTTGCTCATCTCCATACCAAACTTCTTGATTATTTCCTTGGTATATTTGGCTTAGTTAATGAAGATCCCTTCCTTTGATTGCTTTACTTGAAGTCCAATGAAGTAATTAAGTTCATCCATTAGGCTCATTTCAAATTCTCCCTGCATTAGCTTAGTAAATTCTTTATAAAAATATTCATTAGTTGCACCAAATATAATATCATCGACATAAATTTGTACAACTAATATATTATTATCTTTCTTTTTAGTGAAAAGGGTTTTATCAACAGTTTCTCTTGAAAAATCATTTTCAATCAAGAAAGTGCTAAGTCTATCATACCATGCTCTAGGGGCTTGTTTAAAACCATACAAAGCTTTGTTCAATTTAAACACATGGTTTGGAAAAGCATGATTTTCAAAACGCGGTGGTTGTTCGACAAAAACTTGTTCTAAGATTAAACCATTTAAAAATGCACTTTTCACATCCATTTGAAAAAGTTTAAAGTTCATGTAGCAAGCAAATGCAAGAAGTAAATTAATGACTTCTTGTCTTGCTACGGATGCATAGGTTTCATCAAAATAAATACCTTCTTCTTGACTATATCCCTTAGCCACTAATCTAGCTTGTTTCTAATGACATTTCCTTGTTCATCTAGTTTATTTTTATAGACCCATATGGTTCCTATAATTGGGTGGTCTTTAGGTCTATCAACCAGTGTCCAAACCTTATTTCTTTCAAACTGGTTCAGTTCTTCATGCATTGCTAACATTGAGTTTGGATCATTTTTGGCTTCTTTTAAAGTGAGAGGCTCTATTTGAGATACAATGGTTAGGTACTCATGTGCCGTCCTATGTGCAGACCTAGTCCTAATGCCTTGAGAAGGATCACCATGATTAGTTCTTTAGGATGGGAAGTAGCGTACCTCCATTTAGTTGGTAAATCTGCATGATCCTTATAGTTTCTTCTCCTTCTTCAATTGGTTTTTCTTGAATACTCATGCCTTCCATCTCCTTTTGAATATTACCTGCATCATTGTCAATACACTCATCTTTTCTAGATGGTGAAGGGTTAGTTTTATCAAAGATAACATGCATTAACTCTTCAACAGTAAGAGTCTTTTTATTAAAAACCCTATATGCTTTGTTATGTAGTTAATAACCAAGGAAAATTGCTTAATCAGATTTAGCATCAAATTTTCCTAGATTATCCTTACCATTATTAAGCACAAAGCATTTGCATCCAAACACATGAAAATAATTTATATTGGATTTCTTTTCATTCTAAAGCTCATAGGGGAATTTCTTCAAAATAGGACCGATCAAAACGCGGTTTAAAATATAATAAGCAATGTTCATCGCTTCTACCCAAAAGTTCCTTAGAAGATTACCTGCACATAACATCGTTCTAGCCATTTCTTCCAAAGTCCTATTTTTCCTTTCTACAACACCATTCTGTTGTGGTGTTCTAGGAGCGGAAAAGTTATGATCAATGCCATTTTCAGTATAATCATCAAAAAATTAATTTTCAAATTCGGTGTCATAATCACTTCTAATTAAAATGATTGAGAGATTTTAATGATTGGATACTTTTTTGTGAAATTTTCTAAACATTTTGAAAATTTTATCTTTATGCACAATAAATAAAACCCATGTAAATCTAGAAAAATCATCTACAATCACAAGGGCATATTTCATACCTCCTAGGCTTGTGGTCCTAGTTGGTCCAGATAAGTCCATGTGAAGTAGCTCTAGATGTCTAGAAGTTGAAATCATATTTTTGGATTTAAATCTCCCCCTAGTTTTTTTACCCATTTGGCATGCATCACAAACGTGATCAAAATCAACTTTAAACTTAGTTATGCTTCTGACAAGATCTTTGAAAATTAATTTGGTAATAGTATGCATGCTAGCATGACCTAATTGTCTATTCCATAATAAGCATGACTCCTTGGTCTTAGCATTCATTGCCACTAGACTAGAACTACTAGTCATGGCAAGATCATTTAGATCTACCACATAGATGTTTCCAAGCCTATGACCAATGAATTTGTTGCTAGAATCAAGAGAGTTAGTTACTATACACATAGATGATTCAAATATAACTTTGAAGCCTTTATCACTTAGTTGACTAATACTCAATAGATTATGCTTCAACTTATCTACTAGCAATACATTTTCAATGAAAGTATAGGGAGTTATTTTGATCTTACCAATTCTGATTATTTTTTCCTTGCCATTGTCTAAAAAAGTAACCATACCTTCTTCTTTCATTTCTAGGGTGATGAATTGATCCTTGTCACCCATCATATGTCTTGAATAGCCACTGTCTAGATACCATCTTTTCTTCAATTTCTGGGCTACAAGACATTCCTGTAAGAAAATCAAGGAGTTCTTTTAGGTACCCGAGCTAATTTGGATCCTTGCAGGTTAGCAGAGGTTGTTCCTTTGGGAACCCAAACTTTTCTTGATCTATTATGGACATTTCTAATAATATTGCAATTGAAAGCTTTATGTCCTATTTCTTTGCAAGCAAAACATCTGTTCTAGAATTTTGAAATGTTATATACTTTGAAATTCTAGATGCATGAAGTGTGGAAATAGTAGGTTTTGTATTTAAACTTTTTGGAACTTATAAATTAGGTTTTGAAATGGAAGTAGAACCTTTTGTCACAAAAGTTTTATGAGAAGTAAACTTGGAAACAAAATCCTTCTGTTTCATAATTGTAGTTGCTGAAATGTACTTTGAATTAGAAGCATTAAAACCTGTTGTACCATGATGGCTCTCCCTCAGCCAAAGCCGGTGATGGAGAACTAATATGCATGCAATTCCTTTTGTATGTTTTACATGTTAAGTTAGGTGATTAATTCCCAAATTTCAGATCAAAATTATTTGTAGGGAATTTTGTATGAATTTTTGAAGATCAGCATGCAGATTAGGACCTAGAAAAGTAGCAAAGAAGGACCACCGGGGCTGAGAAGCCTCGGTTAGGGCAAGTTCTCCTACAATAAAACTACTGGAGGTAGAGGGGTGTACCTGACAATGTCTGTGAAGATTGTAGCGAAGGGTTCTCTCATTCCTCGATGGATGCGGCCTGGAAAACTGAGCCAATGAGCCACGGATACCCGGCTTTATGCTCAGTGGTCCGATTGAGGCGTGGCTGGAGTCGTTGGATTCGTACGAACTCAGGGACCTGCAAATGACCTGTCAGGGGTTAGAAAATTTACAAAGGAACAAGAAAATAAAGGAAAAATAGCAAGGGAAGGCTTCTTTTGGAGTGGGCATCCAGGGATCTGGAGGGTTTGTTGGTATCAGGAAGATGATTGCAAACACCGGGAAGAAGAACTCTTACAAACCCCTTTAAGCACACAGCAGGGTATCACACAACTCAATAGAATAACTCAAGGTTTTAATTCATATCAAAAGTCCCTTCATACAAGAGGCTAGGGTCCTTTAAATAGACCCTTAACCTTGGGCTCCAAGTAAGGGCACATTAGTCTTTACATGAGAATCCTTTTCCCTCTCAAATCCTAGCTAGAAAATAAGGAAACATTAGGTAGAAAAAATCCCTAAAAATTCTCTTGACTTGGTCAACACTCCAAAGATGCTTAGGGGGGTATGTTGGGCTTCTAGGAGCAGCAAGAGGCCGGCCCAAAGGGGCTCGGGTGCATGGGTTTGGGCCTCTGGAAGCTGGGGTGGCCTGGTAGCCATGTAGCAGGAATGTTCCTTGGTATCTTGCTTCTTTAGGGCTTGGGCTTGGTTCCTGGGCTTGATTTCTTTGGGCTAGGATGTAGATGGACCTCTAGAATCATGGTTGCCCTGGTCTATGAATTTACTTTGGCATCTGGAAGGGAATCTGGGCATCTGGAGGGCATCTATAAGAAATCAGGGTTTTTTGAATTTTTCTCCTTGGGTCTTCAAATCTTCAAGCTGGGTTGGACTTGGGCTAAACTTCCATGTCTTCAATCTAGTTGGACTTGGTTTTCACTTGTATGATGTGGTCTTGAGTCTTCAGTATGCTTGGATAGGACTCAAAAAAAAAAAATTAGCTCAACATGAGCTGACTAACATTGGACTGAACTAGCTCAACATGAGCTGACTAGTACAGAACTGAAATAACAACTCAAAAGACTCAAATAACAACTAAAATAGACTCAGATGGGCTAAGCCCTAATTACAGACATAAATTATTGATCAATTCACAAAGGGTTGAAAAGCCTCTGTCTTATTCTGGTACCTCCGGTGTCCCCACCAATTCTCCCGGGGTGGGAGGAACTCGACCCTATCGAGTGAAGATCAGACTAGCTCACATATCTCTCGAGAAGGTCTGGGTTGAGGCATTGTATGTCCTCTCGAGAAATCCACGAATCGTTTGACTCTGGCCGGCCTTGCCATCGGACCGGGAAGCATTGATAACCACGGCCCCGGGTCATAATGGCTTGATCGTCCACAATATGCTCAATCCGTTCTCCTCTCTCAGGCCAAATTTATTAGTGAACACTCTGGGTTAGGGTCACTCACAATGAAAAGGAATAGGTTCAAATGCCTCACTAGGTATCGCTGCCAGTTCCCTGTACTCAACCATGTCTATAATATTGAAGGTAGAACTAATGCCCAAATCCGAAGGCATGTCTAACACCTAGGCATTTGATCCAACCTTTTCTATCACTTTAAAAGGTCCGGCTCTGCGAGCATGAAGCTTCTTTTAGGCCTACGCCTAACCAAGATAGAATCCACTACATCAAATTCTTTGATCCATCTTCGGGAATTAGCCAGTTTGTTTAAAATTAGTATAGGTGGTGAACATGCTGGGCACATGCAAACTCCTAACAAAATGATGTAAAGGACTCAAACTAACACCTAACAAACCCAACTTTGCATTCCTATCGAAGGAAATTTATTAGACTTTTATGGGCCTAAACCTAAGAGACTATAGACTCTCTAGGTCTGACCCTAGTGTGGTGTGCACAAGAGTATTTACAATGGACTCCAAGCAAATGCCAAAAGGTATGCCAGAAGTATAATGCAAACCTAACATGCGTAATGAATGCATGCAGTACGCTAATTTCAACTAAATGCAATCTAATGATCCTAGAAATGTTGGAGATGTCTTGAAAGGGCAGAAAATAGGAAGTGGGTTCATAATTAGTTTGGTAGGGTAGAGAAAAAGGTTCATGGTTAGTTGGATAAAGTAGGATAAAAGACGAAGTATCATGAACTAATCCTATACTAATGAGGTTAACCTTACGAGGTTGAACTATATCTACAGGGTTTGCATAATGGAAGGATGGGTCACCAATTTTGGGGAAGAGGTCCTTAATGGGAACTATAGGAGGGGACTCATCTTGAAGGTATTGATTCAAAGAGATCAGTTCCTTAATAAATTCTTCTAGTTCTTGTATTTTTGGACTAGACTCTATAATTTGGCTCTCCTCTATGGTTTTCTCAGGTAAGGCTCTAGCAGCAGTACCTAGGTTCTCTTCCTCTATTTGTTCTTCTATTATAGCTTTAGGTTGGATGTGGTCAAGGTCAACTAGCTCCAGGTTGGTTTCTACCTGGGTATCTACTGGGTCAGCTAATTCTAGGTCTACTGAAGGTGTCTCCTCTTCTCCTTCATACTCATCCACTAGGCTCGCATAAGCTTCATACACTTTCGCTTTAATGTAAGCCTTGTCAATCTCAGGAATGGTTAGAGAAGGTCGACTAGGAAAAAATTGGCTAGGTCCTGGTTTCTGATTATGGACACTAATCCTAGTAGGTTCAAGTTGCCTAAGGGATAGTGGCTCACTACTGGGCTCATATTTAGGGGTGCTAATCCTATGGGGTTCAAGTTGACTAAGGGAAACCTGACTAGTACTAGATTGATACTTAGGGGTTATGGGTTCTCTGGGCTCATGGGACAAGGGTGCAGATCTATGGGTCATGGGATTATAAGATCTGGGGTCATAGAATTTTGGGTCAGCTCTATGGTCAGGTTCTAAGGATGGATCATGGTATGGAGTCCTCCTAAGGTTGGGCTCTCTATATGGGTCAGGATATTTGGTCCTTCTAGGGTTGGACTCCCTATATGGGTCAGAATACTGGGTTCTCCTAGGGTTGGACTCCCTATATGGGTCAGAATATTGGGTTCTCCTAGGGTTGGACTCCCTATATGGGTCAAAATATTGGGTGTTGGGTCTACTAGGCTCATAGGGTGTGGGTGCATAGGATCTATGATCATTGGATCTAGAGTCATAGGATCTAGGTTCATAGGTTATGGATTCATAGGTTCTAGGTTCATAGGATTTGGAGTCATAAGATCTATAGGTTGTGGGTATACTAGGCTTGTAGGGAGAGGATAAATAGGATCTATCTTCCTGGTCTATAAAATCCTGATTGGGTCTTCTAAGACTAACCTTAGGGATTAGGTCATGACGATGGGCTCTCCTAGGTTCAGCCTCAAGGTATGGATCAGGGTTTGGGGTCCTCCTGGGCTCAGGATTGTAGTATGGGTCAGGTTGAGGGGCTCTCCTAGGTTCGACCTCTTGGTATGGGTCAGGGTCTGGGGTCCTCCTAGGCTGAGGGGAATTAGGATCTGGCTCAGACTGTGACCCATGGGTTTTTCCTGGGGTCCTTACCCGAACTTCTAACTGATCAAACCTGCTGGCAAGATGGTCAATTCTATCATTGGTTTGAATACCAGACTGAGTTAACCGAGTCATCTGGGTAGTCATCTGGGTAGTTATCTGGGTAGCCATCTGGGCCATTTGATCAGCTAGGACTTTTATTTGGGCTTGTAAATTTTCCATGGGTTCAGACATTTGTGAAGGAGGTGGGTGATATGAAGCTCCTAATCTAGTGCTCATGCAAGACTCGATCAGACTGACTATAGCTGACTAGACCTAGAGTCCAAACTAGATGCTCAATCAGGGTGGCAAACTAGCCTATAGTAACCCTGTACTCAGCCAGGCAGGTGTAAGGGGAGTGTTAGGTCCCTGATTGCCAATCCTAGACACCAATCAGAGATTGGCCAGGTAGGCGGACCAGCACACAAGCCCTTCGAGATTGAATCCCTAAACCACCGTTCTAGACACTGTGCATAAGGCACACATAGGTTAACTTGACACAGTGATCTAACAATAGCCCGGACCAGACCAGTTGGTGTCCCTAGCCCACTAGGATAAATTAAGTCTAATTAATTTTAGGTTAAGGCTTGGGACCGAATGCAAGTGATGTGGTTTTGGGCTAAGGAGAGGTTATCAACTCCTCCCCTTATTTGATATAGAAAGAGTGCCCTTAAAAGTAAATTATGCAATGATGGCAGGTAGATGAGGATGCAAATTAGGGTTTAGATGTTTTTGGTATCTTTGGAGAATATGTAGTTTTTTTTTTTTTTTAGTATTTTATTAAATAGAATAAAACTTTCAAATCATGGCCTAATATTCTGGAAATATACTAAAATTAAAAGATATGCAAAAATAGCAAATAAAACCATAAACTTCCAAACTTGTCTTGCTGAAAAAAAAACAGAGCCAAAAATTTGCAGGTTGTGTTTCGGCTTGCAGAAAATTCACAGGCCATAATAAAATCTGAGAAAATTCTAAAACTTACTATGAATTATGTTGAATCCAGAAAAAGAAATTTCAGAATTTTTTTAGTTTTTATCAGGAAGAAATAATTAAAATAACAAAGCATATATGGACAAAAAATTACAGAAAACAAGCCCTAATCTAAGCTCTGATACCAAATGATGGGGAACTAATATGCATGCAATTATTTTTGTATGTTTTACATGTTAAGTTAGGTGATTAATTCCCGAATTTCAGATCAAAATTATTTGTAGGGAATTTTGTATGAATTTTTGAAGATCAGCATCCAGATTAGGACCTAGAAAAGTAGCAAAGAATGACCGCCGGGGCTGAGAAGCCTAGTTTAGGGCAAGTTCTCCTACAATAAAACTACTGGAGGTAGAGGGGTGTACCTGACAATGTCTGTGAAGATCGCAGCAAAGGGGTCTCTCATTCCTCGATGGATGTGGCCTGGCAAACCGAGCCAATGACCCGCGGATACCCGGCTTTCTGCTCGGTGGTCCGATTGAGGCGTGGCTGGAGTCATTGGATTCGTAGGAACTCAGGGACCTGCAAACAACCTGTCAGGGGTTAGAAAACTCACAAAGGAAAAAGAAAATAAAGAAAAAATAGCAAGGGAAGGCTTCTTTTGGAGTGGGCATCCAGGCATCTGGAGGGTTTGTTGGTAGCAGGAAGATGATTGCAAACACCGGGAAGAAGAACTCTCACAAACCCCTTTATGTACACAGCAGGGTATCACACAACTCAATAGAAGAACTCATGGTTTTAATTCATACCAAAAGTCCCTTCATACAAGAGGCTAGGGTACTTTAAATAGACCCTTAATCTTGGGCTCCAAGTAAGGGCACATTAGTCTTTACATGAGAATCATTTTCCCTCTCAAACCCTAGCTAGAAAATAAGGAAACATTAGGTAGAAAAAATCCCTAAAAATTCTCTTGACTTGGTCAACACTCCAAGGATGCTTAGGGGGGCGTGTTGGGCTTCAAGGAGCAGCAAGAGACTGGCCCAAAGGGGCTCGGGTGCATGGGTTTGGGCCTTTGGAAGCTGGGGTGGCCTGGTAGCCATGTAGCAGGAATATTCCTTGGTATCTTGCTTCTTTAGGGCTTGGGCTTGGCACTTGGGCTTGATTTCTTTGGGCTAGGATGCAGATGGACCTCTAGAATCATGGATTCCCTGTTCTATGAATATACTTTGGCATCTGAAAAGGAATCTGGGCATCTGGAGGGCATCTGTAAGAAATCACGATTTTCTAAATTTTCCTCCTAGGGTCTTCAAATCTTCAAGCTGGGTTGGACTTGGGCTAAACTTCCATGTCTTCAATCTAGTTGGACTTGGTCTTCACTTGTATGATGTGGTCTTGAGTCTTCAGTATGCTTGGATAGGACTCAAAAAAAAAAAATTATCTCAACATGAGCTGAAGAGCATTAGACTGAACTAGCTCAACATGAGCTGACTAGTGCAGAACTGAAATAACAACTCAAAAGACTCAAATAATAACTAAAATAGACTCAGATGGGCTAAGCCCTTATTACAGATGGACTCATAAATTATTGATCAATTCACAGAGGGTTGAAAAGCCTCTGTCTTATTCTGGGGCCTCCGATGTCCCCACCAGCCGGCCCATTCCTGTGGTCCGACCCAGCAACCCCTTCAAGGCTCCAGCAGTTAGAGGTCCGACCCATCGGAGCAGAGGTCCAAACGACCCTGTCCTGCTGGGGTCCAGCCCGTCGCTTTCCTTCAAAGGTCTAACCCACCGGAGTAGAGGTCCGAACGACCCTCTCCTGCCGGGGTCCGGCCCGTCGCTCTCCTTCAGAGGTCTGACCCATCGAGGCAGATGTCCGAACGGCCCTCTCTTGCTGGGGTTCGGCCTGTCGTTCTCCTTCAGAGGTCCGACCCACCAGGGCAGACGTCCGAACGACCCTCTCCTACTGGTGTCCAGCCCGTCGCTCTCCTTCAGAGGTCCGACCCACTGGAGCAGGAATCCGAACGACCCTCTCCTGCTGGGGTCCGGCCCATCGCTCCCTTCGAAGGTTTGTCCTTTAGTCCGGCAGACCGGCTTTCCTACGACCGATGTCCGACAGGCATGTCTTAGCATCTAAGAAATTCTAGAAGCACCTTTCTGTTACTACAGGATCCTGCCATCCCAACAGCCCTGCCCCACTACTTCCACGATGTCTCCATATCCGCGCGCCACGTGGCCACTCTCTAAATTCTCTTAGGAGCAGATCGATCTTTCTCAGCCTCTCCCCTAATGGATTTTGGACTATTCCGTGCCTATATAAGGAACTCAGGGGACCCCATTTGAAGGTGGAAGTGCTCTTCCCTCTACATACGTTGTTCTTTGCTTGGTTCCTCCATTCTGTTGCCTTCAATCTCCTACTAACTTTGGCATCGGAGGGTCCCCCACCGGAACACCACCGGTGCCCTTGGGGACTTTGTTGCAGGTTCACCCGGGAGAGGAGCACTCCAGCACATCTAGCCCATGTCTAGGAGTTGACACCATAACAGATTGGCGCTAGAGGAAGGGCATTCGTTCTGTTCTTCTTCTCTAAAAGGAGGAATCCATTGCCCCTGCTACAAAATGGCTAAGGGAAGAGCTCCAAATGCCACTTCCAAAAGAGGTATCTCTCCTTCCAGATCTGAGGAACATTTTAGGGAGAATAATATCACCGACACCACCACTGCTGTCGCTGAACCTACCATCACATTGGGGTTGTAGCAGTTCCAGACTTTAGTAAACTACATCAAAACGCTTACTGCTGCAATTCAGCATTTCCAGGAAGCAGCCATCAACCGTCAGCAACTACTAGCTATTTCCTGCACCAATCCTTCTACTGGTACTGAGGATAGCCGACGGTCAGAGGTCCCTCAGCACTGTTCTCATGTCTCCACGGAGCCCCGGAGGTCATTGGGCGATCGCGTAGATTGCAAAAAGGAAAGGTCTGCTTCGCCTTCCTATGACGAATCCATCTCGGTCGGTGGTCGGCATGCTGTCGAACCTCCGAGGGACTATGCCAGCAAGATCATGCGCATGGAGGAGCGCATTGCCAAAATCGCCCTCCATTAGAAGGCCGAAGGGGGATAGGTATACGACTGCCGTCCCACATTCTCTGACAAGATCCTGGTGGAAATGATTCCCTACCACTTCAAGATTCTACAGGTGGACCCCTACCACAGTACCACCGACCCGATGCACCATCTGGGCACATACAAAGCCCATATGATAGTACAAGGCACCTCTGATGCCCTCCACTATATCGCCTTCCCTGCCATCCTTAAAAAGACCACCTGGATGTGGTTCTCCGCCATCCGGCAAGGAACGATCCACACCTTTTCTCAACTCGAATCACTTTATCTTTACCATTTCAGGACTTGCAGTCCGACCCCGAGGAATACCGACTGCCTCTTCCTCGTGCTGCAAATGGAAGGAGAGACTCTTCGAGATTTCATGGCCCGTTTCAACTCAACGGCCATGGAAGTCCCAGACTTGAATGAGGCTATGGCCTTCAAGCGAGAGCTCCATTCATCTAGGCTGACCTTCTTCCTAGACAAGAAACATCCGACAAGCTACAGCGAACTCCTGGCCAGAGCATAGAAGTATGCCCTAGCAGAAGAACAGGTGGTCGGCCAACATCAAGCTAAGGGAAGGTCAACTCCCAAGAAGCGTAGCGATAAGGCTCCTGATGTCTGACCTCCGAGTGATAGTCGGCGGTCGGCCTAACATCGAAGTCCGAAGCTGAGGGACATCCCCCGGAGTTTCGAGACTTATGCTCCCCTGTCCCTGCCAAGATAAAAGATCCTTATAAAGATCGAGAATGAGTCCTTTCTGCAAAGGCCTCAGTTGATGAGGGGTCCCCCTACCTAAAGAAACAAAGATAAATTCTATAAGTTCCATAGGGACCACGGGCACAATACTGAAGAGTGCCTGCAGCTGAAAGATGCCATTGAAGACCTCATCTCGAGGGGGTACCTATGCAAGTACGTCTGACCCCATCTGGATCGGGCCGGAGCATCAAATGCCAAAAACCCTTCAGAGGAGATGGAGCTCCCCAATCAGAGGCCGATCGACAATGATGTTGGCATGCTGCATCAATGGTCTAGAGGAAGTTACGAGGGCCGACCCGATATTGCTATGAGGTCCAGGGGCTCCAATGCAATCACCTTCTCTGACGAAGATCTTCAGGAGACTCATGTTTTTGAAAATGACCCTGTAGTCGTGTCAGTGGTGATTGCCAACTATGATGTAAGGAGAATACTTATAAAGAATGGAAGCTTAATAGAGGTGCTGATGTACGATGCTCTTGTAAGAATGAATTTGTCTAGATCCATGCTACAGGAATCCCCCGCGCCGCTGACAGGCTTCGGGGGCAACTCCGTCGGAGTGGAAGGGAAAATAGTTCTCCCTGTGACGATCGGAATGGAGCCTTTCCAGAAAAATCTCCCTATCAACATTATGGTCATTCGGATGACCTCGTCTTACAATGCTATCCTGAGCCGACTGGCCCTTAACAAATTCAAAGCCATTGTGTCCACTTATTATTTGTTGGCAAAATTTTCGACCAGGAGCAGGGTCAGAGTAATGAGGGGAGATTGTCGGATGGCCAGGCAGTGTCTGACCATTTTGAACCAACAAGCAGAAGGCCATCCCACTTTGGGGCAACTTGACCTAAGGGCGGAGGCCAACGGCCTCGGTCAGCCTGGAGAAAGGATTCTGTTTGTCCCCCTTCAGGAGAATGATCCCACCAAAGTCCTTCAGATTGGAGGTTCCCTCAGCGAAGATAATAAGTCAAAACTGATCGGCTTCCTCAGGTGTAATGCCAACATCTTTGCTTGGTCGATGTCAAACATGCCTAGAATACCGTCGGAGGTCATCACTCACCAGCTTAAGGTGGATCTAACTTACTGACCTGTTTGACAGAAGAAGGGATGTTTTGCCGTCGAAAGGTAGAGAGCCATCGATGAGGAAGTGAAGAAGCTCTGTGATGCTGGCTTCATCAGGGAAGTCCACTATCTTGAGTGGCTAGCGAATGTTGTTATAGTAAAGAAGGCCAACAGGAAATGGAGGATCTGTGTAGATTACACCGACCTCAACAAGGCCTGTCCGAAGGACAGTTTTCCTGTGCCCAAGATTGATCAACTGGTGGATGCCACGGCTAGCTACCAGCTTCTCAGCTTTATGGATGCCATCTCCGACTACAACCAAATCAGGATGCATCCGGAAGATGAGGAGAAGACCGCCTTAATCATCAATAAGGGTCTTTACTGCTATCAGATGATGCCCTTCGGCTTGAAGAATGCCGATGCAACTTTTCAAAGGTTGATCAACCACGTGTTTGAAGGCCAGCTGGGTAGGAACATGGAGGCATATGTGGATGACATGATAGTGAAGAGTCTCTATAAGGCCGATCACATCAGGGACTTGAGAGAATCCTTTGAGGCACTCAAGTGCCATCGGATGATGCTGAACCCCATGAAGTGTACTTTTAGGGTAACCTCTATCAAGTTCCTTGGTTTTTTGGTCACCTCTCTCAACTATTTTATTTCATATTCGACTGAAAAGTCTCTACTATTCTTCAAGACCCTGCACCGGTCAGAAAGTTTTGTTTGCACTGACGAATGTCGGTCTGCTTTTGAAGCCCTGAAGGAGTACTTGAAGAACCCTCCATTGTTAGCAAGTCGACAGAGGGGGAACCTTTGTACCTCTATCTTTCAGCATCGGACAAAGCGATCGGCGCCGTCCTTGTGCGAGTCAGAGAGGACGGACAACAGAAGCCCATTTTTTATATTAGCAAAGTCCTCCATGATGCCAAAACAAGGTACCCCAAGATGCAAAAGTTGATATATTCTTTGGTCACGTCCGCCAAGCGGCTCCGACCGTATTTCCAAGCATATCCGATTATGGTGATGATCGACCAACCCCTCAAGGCAATCCTTCAAAGACCAGACACATCTGGTTGGCTCGCCAAGTGGGCTATGAAGCTAGGCAAATTCGACATGTCTTTCTTGCCACGATCTTTCTTGAAGGCCTAGGTAATCGCTGACTTTATTACAGTGTGTACAAGGAGTCAAGAGACACCTCCTCAAATGGCTGAAGTACCTGAAGCCGATTCCATCTACGAAGCCGAACCATCTTGGACCCTCCATGTGGACGGAGCATCCAACCTTGCAGGCTATGGGGCCGGACTGATCCTGGTCGACCCAGATGGAGAAAGCCTGGAATTTGCATTGCATTTTTTATTTCAGATGTCAAACAATTAGGCGGAGTACGAAGCCCTCCTCGCGGGGCAACAAATCGCCAATGAACTGGGCATCGACCGACTCAGAGTCTTCTCAGACTCCCAATTGGTGGTTAATCAAGTAAAGGGAGAATTTGAAGCGTAGGATCCGACCTTGGCAAAATACCTGAACAAGGTACAAAACCTTATTTCTCGGCTCAGATTTTTCGAAATCCAACATATACCTCGTTTGTTGAACTCTCGGGCAGATGGTCTATCAAGATTGGCTATGACCGCCATCAGCACTTCCGACCGAACTTTTGTGGAGCATCTGCTGCACCCAAGTATTATGGAAAAGCCAACTGAGGTCCACCAGGTGGAACAAGAAACTTCTTGGATAGATCCGATCCTTGCTTTCTTGACTAAGGAAACTCTTCTGGAAGATCCGACGGAGGCCAAGCTAGTGCGCTCGACGGCCTCTAAGTATGTCATCCGCGACGGTATCTTGTATAAGCGGTAATTCTCATAGCCGTTATTGAAATGCTTGGGGCCGGCAGACACCAACTATGCACTAAGAGAAGTCCATGAAGGCATATATGGTGACCATCTTGGAGGAAGGTCCTTAGCTTACAAGATCTCCGACAGAGGTATTACTGGCCTACCATTCAGAAAGATGCATCGGACTTCGTTCAGAGATGCGACGCATGTCAAAGATACTCCGTTATTCAAAGGAGGCCCGCCACTGAGCTAACACCAATAATCACTGCCTCATGGCCGTTCGCACAGTGGGGGATGGATATCTTGGGGCCCTTTCCCCCAACGTCCGAGCAATGGAAATTTCTGCTTGTGGCCATCAATTACTTCACCAAATGGGTGGAGGCCAAACCACTAGCACAGATAACAGAGACCAAGGTGGAGAACTTCGTCCAGGATAGCATCATCTTTCAGTTCAGCATTCCTCAAACGGTTATTACTAATAATGGAGGGCAGTTTGACAACTCTATGTTTCAATATTTTTATCAGCAATATCATATCTCTCACCGACTCATGTCTGTCGGTCATCCTCAGTGCAATGGAGAGTCTAAAGTCACCAATCGAAAAATCTTGCATGGGCTGAAGACCCGACTGAATTAAGCTAAGGGGCTCTGGGCGAAGGAACTCCACTCAGTATTATGGGAATATCGGATGACTGCCAGAATGTCGACCGGCAAAACCCCATTCAACCTCACTTATGGAAGTGCAGCCATCATCCCTGTTGAGACCCCTCTTCAATCTCTCCGGATTAACCACAACGCCAAACCGGCCAACTCCTAGAAGCAAAGAGCTGACCTGGACTTGCTCGAAGAAATTAGACTTTGAACAAGCATGAAGATCGCGGTCTACCGCCTGAAGATGGCAAAATATTATAACTCGTGAGTCAAGGCGCGAGCCTTCCGAGTCGGAGACCTGGTCTTGCGGAGGACGAAAATTTCGAGGCCGACCGAGCAAGGCAAGCTTTTCCTAAATTGGGAAGGGCCTTATCGGGTCATTGAAGTGGTTCGAGCTCGTACCTATCGACTTGAGTTTTTGGACAGATGATAGATGGCGTGTCCGAGGAATATAGACAACCTCCACAAGTACTATCAATAAAGTCCACATTTCTTCTATGAACCACTCTGAATGTCTGACTCTGGTCGGTAGAGGCTCTAGGGCAGCCCACTTCTGAAAGTCCGACTCTGGTCAGTAGAGGCTCTAATGCAGCCAACTTTCAAAAGTCCGACTCTGATCGGCAGAGGCTTTAGGGCAGCCCACTTCCAAAGTCTGACTACGATCGGCAGAGGATCTAGGGCAGCCCACTTTCGAAAGTCCGACTCCAATCGGTAGAGGCTCTAAGGCAGCCCACTTCTGAAAGTCTGACTCCGGTTAGCAGAGGCTCTAGGGCAGCCCACTTCCGAAAGTCCGACTTTGGTCGGCAGAGGCTCTAGGGCAGCCCACTTCCAAAAGTTCGACTCCATTTAGTAGAGGCTCTAGTGAATCCCACTTCCGGAAGTTTGACTCCGGTCGGCAGAGGCTCTAGGACATCCCTCTTCCGAAAGTCCAACATTGGTCGGCAGAGGCTCTATGGCAGCTGGGTCTGGAAAGCCAACGGACCAACACTTAGGTTGAAATTTCTTAGCTCGTTGCTCCGGCCTGAGCTACCATCCGACCACTTCCTCAACTACATTTGGGTCCGGAAAGTCGATGGACCAACACTTAGGTTGAAATTCCTAAGCTCGTTGCTCTGGCCAGAGCTACCATCTGACCACTGCCTCAACTACTTCCTGGTTCAGAAAGCTGACGGACCAACATTTAGGTTGAAATTCCTAAGCTCATTGCTCTGGCCTGAGCTACCATTCAACAACTGCCTCAACTACTTCTGGGTCCGGAAAGACGATGGACCAACACTTAGATTGAAATTCCTAAGCTCGTTGCTCTGACCTGATCTACCATCCGACCGGTACTTCAATTTCTCTTGGTCTGGGCAAGCAGATGGACCAATAATTAGAACGGAAATCCTAAGAGAATCTAGTTCGGCCTGAGCCACTATTCGATGCTTGCCCTTGAGGTCCGATCGTCCACTCAGATCAGTCGACTAGTCCACACTTAGTAAAATTTCAAAGGGAAGAAAATGAGACATTATGAAAAGAGTTCTTCATTACTTCCAAAAAGTTTCTTTACAAAATTGAAGGTCAGAACTTTACAAACGACTAGGTCTGACCCGCGGGAGGTACACTATCTACGACCGCTTCGGCGCCCTCTGCCCCTTCAGCTGCTTTTGCTTCTGCTCCAACTTGGGCATCCATTCCGGCCACTTCTACGACAGCCTCCGCTGGATCATTGGCCGCTCGGGCAATCAGATCCTCCGCCTCAAAGCCCTCCTCTTCTGCCGGCTTCGGTAGCTGAAGGAATGATAGATCGAGGTCTGGGAAGGCCACACTAACCTTTCCCATACACTCGTCGCACTGATAGTCAAAGCCGACAGTCCCGGCTTCGTTTATCTCCTCGGTGAACACCTCGAAGGCTTTATAAGTTGCAACGGCCTTCTCATTGGCCATCTTCAGCAACTCCTAGGCTGTCTTCAGCCGGCCCTTGTACCTCTCTGCCACCGCTTGGTGGCCTTGTGCACGGACCTCGCATTCGGTCAAGCACCCCTCCTCGACGATCAGCCGATGAGTCAGAGCCTTGATCTTCTTCTTTTTATTCTTTAAACTTGCCTCCCGGTACACCATCTGGGCCAGCAAGTTCTCCAGCTGCTTCTTCTGGACCTCCAACTCGGCCCGCAGGGTGGACACCTCTTCGGCTACCGCCCTTAAGCCAAGCACCTCCTCCCTGGAGGCCATCAGCACCTCCCAGCCTTTGTCCCTCGCCACCTCTGCCGCTTCGGCCCTCTTGGTTAGCTACTTTTTTAGATAGAGCAGCTTGCCCAGGCCGACGTCCATCAGAAGGGCATCTTTGATAAGCTACCTACTGACACACGCACAGTTAAACAATTGCAACCGGTGAGTTCGAAACCAAAGGATTAATTTCAACACTTACCCCTAAAAGATGGTGGAGGGAACTCCTGGAGGCCTCATTCACCGACCGCCCGTCATCGTTGGGGGCAGCCCTCTGAAGCAGCTCCCTGACCTTCTCAGCTTAGCGCCATGCCTGGCGCTCCCCCTCACCACCAAGACAGTCGGCCCTCTCATCAACGACCGACGGCCCCTCCTCTTCATGACTTCCTCTCACTATCGGGGAAGCCACCTCGATCAGCTCCAACAGCGGGGACGGAGGAGCCGCACCCACCCCGGTTGGCATCGAAAGCCCCTCCTCCGCCCGGGCAGCTGAGTGCCCGACCGATGACGATCGCTCTACTGTCTTCGCCGCTAAACGATCTGACAATGGCACGTCATCATCCTCCGACCCAACTGACACCACCATGATGGACGGTTCTGCCATCCGTTATTTCTTCGGCCTCTCAGGTGCCGACTCTGTCGCTCGCTTCTTTGGCTCCTATGGGATCGGCTCCGCAATGCGGATAGCCCTCCGCTATGCAGATCGCTCTGAAAGGATTGCCCGATCCAACTTCATCTTAACTCCTGTCAACAAACAAAGTTAAAGTAAGGTACAGTTGCAAAGCCAACAGAAGATAATGTAGCCGGTCTCTCTCTCTATGGCCTTCGTCCTACCTAACAATAGGTGCTGGCTGAGCCCAGCCTGATGAAGACTCCCCTCGTGGATCATGAAGCTGACAAACTTCGGGTCCTCATCATCCAATTTGTGGAAGTCAGCCTCGTCGACCCTCAAGACCTTCCTCCCATTCAAAGCATTCGGCCTCGGATCCCTCCAAGCTGCCTCAAAGCCCAACAGCTCCAGGCTATCTACAAAGAAGTATCGGGACTTCCATCCGTGAATGGCGGATGGATGCCCCCCTAGTATCTTTCGGTTAGGATGTGGACTGAACATCCACCACTCCTGACATCAGAAGTCCTGCTTTAACTAGAAGAAATTTGAAAACAGGGATACCCTCGGCTTGATGTCGGCCTCCCGACATAGAACCACGAAGCCACAGAGAACCCGAATGCTATTCGGGGTCAGATGGGAGGGAGTAATTCTATAGGTGTTGAAGACCTAGATAAAGAAACTATGGATAAGGAAGCGAAGGCTAGCTTTCAGGTGGTCATCATATAAAGGGAGAGCTCCTAGGTTTAAAGGCACATTCACTCTACCCTCGCGACTGGGGACGATCAGATGTAAGGTGGAGGGAATGCTATATAGGATCCTAAGATTTTCGACCCTCTCTCGGGTCATGGTTGAAGATATGTCAAAAGGACCGGGTTCCCTATGTCCACAAGCCGAACTCTGACTCCCAGAAGCCATTCTAAAGGGAGTTGCAGAAATGGAAGAAAACAGAGGAAGTTGGAGATGGGACTAACCTGGTTCCTTGATTTTCTAAGAGGGGCAAAAGCAACGCAAGGAGGGAAGAGGCTACTTTCTACTCAAGTACAAGCACGGTGAAAGGCCCCTTCTGAGCACTGCTACCCCCCTTTTATAGGCACCCGGGGGTAGCTTCCCAATGCCTCCCCCCACATGCCCCGACCCAATGGCTGGCACCTCAGTTTTCGAATTGGATTCTCCAGTAAGTGCACCAACCGCTCTAATGAAGCCACGTGCCACATGTCGCATCAAGAATTCCAACGGGCAGCTGCTATGCACTGTACCAGCAATAACTGCTCCCCATATCCTCACTAACCAAATGCTGACACTTGTCCAGGAACAAAAATCAGAGCAGAAGGCGCCCAGTCGTAGCATGCCGAATCTAATTTGCCATCATTTGAAAGGCTAATGCATTTACTGCCATTTAATGCCCTCACCCTTCGAGCCTACGGACTCGCTCGAAGTATAAGGGCAAGGGGGACAACTGTCGTACCATGACGGCTCACCCTCAGCCAGAACTGCCCCATTCCTATGGTCCGACCCGGCCACCCCTTCAAGGCTCTAACTGTCAGAAGTCCGACCCACCAGAGTAGAGGTCCGACGAACCTCTCCTGCTGGGGTCTGGCCTGTCGCTCTCCTTCAGAGGTTCAACCCACTAGAGCAGAGGTCCAAACGACCCTGTCCTGCTGGGGTCCGGCCCATCGCTCTCCTTCAGAGGTCCGACCCACCGGGGCAGAGGTCCGAAGGACCCTCTTCTACTGGGGTCTGGCCCGTCGCTCTCCTTCAGAGGTTCGACCAACCGGAGCAAAGGTCCTAACGACCCTCTCCTGCTAGGGTCCGGCCCGTTGCTCTCCTTTAGAAGTCTGACCCACTGAAGCAGGAGTCCGAACGACCCTCTCATGCTTGGGTCCCGCCCATTGCTCTCCTTTGGGGGTTTGGCCTTTAGTCCGACCGACCGGATTTCCTATGGCCGATGTTCGACAGGCATGCCTTAGCATCCAGGGAATTCCAGAAGCACCTTTCTATTACTACGAGTTTCTGCCATCCCAACAACCCTGCTCCACTTCTTCCACGATGTCGCCATATCTGCGCGCCACGTGGACACTCTCCAGATTCTCCTAGGGGCAGATCGGTCTTTCTCAACCTCTCCCCTAATAGATTTTGGACTGTTCCGCACCTATATAAGGTACTCAGGGGATCCCGTTTCAAGGTACAAGTGCTCTTCCCTCTCCATATGCTGTTCTTTGCTTGGTTCCTCCATTCTATTGCCTTCAATCTCCTGTTAACTTAGGCATCGGATGGTCCCTCGCTAGAATACCACCACCGCCCTTGGGGACTTTGTTGCAGGTTCACCCGGAAGAGGAGCACTCCAGCACATCCAGCCCGGGTCTACGTGTTGATGCCGCAACAGAACCTATTCCAACTTTATTACTAGAAATTCTTTGATCTTTAAAAATTAACTCAAGCTTGTTAGAAGATAAAGTTAATTTTTCAACAAGTGGCTTGACTTTTTCAACTTCATTTTTCAGCTCATTATTTTCTTTCAGTAAAATATTATTTTTGTCATGAAATTCACTGTTCTCAGTTTTCAAAACATTTCATTTTTCAAGATAGGTATGAAGTTCTTTTTGCAATAAAATGTTCTTTTCTGAAATCTCATCTTTTTCTTTGAATAAAGAATCATTGATATGCTTTAATGATCTAATCTTCACTACTGCCTTTTTAAATTCAGATAAAAGATCATGAAATATAGAATTTAACTCATTAAATGTAAGTTCAATTTGTGTATCGGGCGAATTTACCTCATCTTTGAGACCCATTAGGCATTGGTTAGCTATTTTTGTGGTCTCTTCTTCCTCAGTTGAAGTGGAGTCTTCACTGTCGCTCCACGTGACAACCATCGCTTTTTTTTTCTTCTTTCTAAAATATTTCTTTAATTGAGGACAGTCTGGATAAATATGCCCCGGTTCCTTACAATCATTATAGGTGGGGACTTGTTCCTTATTTTTATCTTTGTCCTTTTCCATTTCTTTGGAATGTTCTCCTTGTTTATGAAGTTTTTTGTTAAACCTTCCTTTCTTCTTTTCCATAAACTTTCTGAATCTCCTCACAACCATTGCAATGTCTTCATCTTCAAGATCTTCTTCGGAGTAGGAGTCATCTTCCGTCTCTTCATCATCCTTTGATTCTAATGCAGCCTTGAATGCAATTATTTTATTCTTTTTCTGATCATAATCTGTTCTATGCTGCATGGCTAGTTCGTGTATGATGAGAGATCCTATTAATTCATCCGTTGATAGAATGCTCAAATCTTTAGCTTCCTGGATGGTAGTGACTTTGGGGTCCCATTTGTCAGGAAGTGATCTCAATATCTTTTGTACTAAATCAGCATTTGAGTATACCCTGCCAAGACTTTTCAAACTGTTAATAATATCTGTAAATCTAGTATACATGGTAGAAATACTTTCATTATGCTACATTTTAAATAATTCATAATTATGCACTAAAAGATTTATCTTTGAAGTTTTCACTTATGAAGTTCCTTCATGGATCACCTCAAGTTTATCCCAAATTTTCTTTACTGAGGAGTAAGTGGAAATTTGGTTAAACTCATTTGAATCCAAAGCACAGTAAAGCAAGTTCATTGCTTTGGCATTCAATTTCCCTAATTTCATGTCATGTTAAACCCAATCCTCTTCAAGCTTAGGGACATCTATGCCATCAACTTTGATCATGGGGATACTTGGCCCTTTAAAAATGACCTTCCATAATTGAAAATCAACAGCTTGAATATAGATTTTCATTCGTGCATTCCAATAGGAATAATTTGTGCCTGTGAAGAGTGGAGGTCTATTAGTTGACTGGCCTTCCGCCAAAGATGTACTCATGGGATGAGCCATCAATCTTTACTCTAGTATGATCAGA
Source organism: Areca catechu (assembly GCA_021397845.1). Lineage (NCBI taxonomy): Eukaryota > Viridiplantae > Streptophyta > Magnoliopsida > Arecales > Arecaceae > Areca > Areca catechu. The sequence goes on from CM038041.1 coordinate 100,263,551, forward strand.
GACACTGCTCTGATGTTGCCTAGGTGGCTACCAAAGAGGGGGGTGAATTAGGAATTTAAAAAATTAATGCAAGATTATGTGTAATTAAAAATCCATTGCAAGTGGTAGGTGCTGTGACAAGATGATAGATTGTAGATGCTAAGTAAGAGCAAGGAAGCACAGTACAAATACACAAAATTTACAGTGGTTTGGAGCAACCCAGCTCCTACGTCCACATCCAAGATACCACTTGAGATTTTCACTATATTCACACCCGAATATAGTAGGATTATTTTACAGGATCACAATCCAAAATCTCTACACTTTGGTTTTAACAAGATTACCAAAAAAAACCCAACACCCTTTGGTTTTAAACAGGCTCACCAAAGAAACCGAACTTGGTTTTCACAAGATCACCAAGAACCGAATACTTGGTTTTTATCAAGGCTTACAAAGAATTTATTTGGTTTTTCAACCGGGCTCACCAATAACCCATCAATTCAAAATATTGAATTGAAATAAATACAACAAAAATGGCAAACTCAATTTGTTGGATAGTTACCGGTGCAGCTTGATGGAAGTCCACTTGAATGCACTTGAATAAGCTTCAATTACTTCAGTGGCTTATTCAAAAAGTTGCTTCAAGCTTCATATCTGAGTTGGTGAAGACTCGAAGGCTAACTTGAATGCTCTAGTGCTCTTTTGCTGTTAGAAGGTAAGATATTCAATGTAGCTCTCTCTTCTTTGAAGAACATTCTAATTTGATTACCTCAAGGAAGTTCAAATCTTCTAGACCATTAGAGAATGACTTATGACTGTTGGAGCACTTTTTGGCATTCAAATATAATTTCTGGAACTAGCTATATGATACCTGAAAATGATGTTCGAGTCAGCTCGGATTCCTTCGAGTCAGCTCGGATCCTTCGAGTCGTAGGTCGAGTCACCAAATCTTTAGTGCAATTGGTTCTTTGTCTTTGGGCCCAAAACTTCACCCTGGACAAGCCAGCTAATTAGGGCTCGGGTGAGCTCGAACTTGAATCTTTGAAAAACTTGAACTCAAGGAGTCAGCTCTTTTGATCATTGGTCAGCTCTTCTTCTCAGGTTTAGAAAACCTCATTATGGAAGAGTCGGCTCAATGCAGTTCGGGTTGGTTGGCTTTCTCAGGCTTTCAAAATTAAGTCTAGCAGAGTCGACTCTTTTTGATTAGAGTCGGCTCGCTTGGCTGTTCTCAGAAATTTTCAAAAACTGGACTCTAGAGGAGTCGGCTCGGACTGATTCCAGTCGACTCGGATTCACTGGAGTTTGCTCACATTCCATCGAGTTGGCTCGGATTACTACATTCCAAAATCCTTGCTGCGTGCCAGTAGGTGTAGTCGGCTCTTCATCATGTTGGGTCGGCTCGAGTATCTTCTTCAGGATTTTTATACTTGAACTCAAAGAAAAACTCTCACCGACCTTTTACATTTTCAAGCATACCAACTCAAAATAATTTCATGACACACACACACAGAAGTAACCCTTTATACATAATTTTTTTTTAGCTTTTTCATTGGGTTCTTCTTTACAAAAACACATTACAACACAACTCAAACAAGAAACGGTAGTGTTGGAGTTGAAGTTTGAACAAATTATGTCATCCTACAAAAACTTGTAAAACACTCGAAGAGTTGTTAAAAATAAATATACATGCTCTAATATTTGGTTATCATCAAAATCAATTATGGGGTAAACAAAAATCTTCCAAAATACTTTTGGGCAGAAGCTGCAAATAACTCTTGCTATATTTTAAACAGAGTTTTGATCAGACCTACTATAAGAAAAACCCCCTTTAAACTATGGAATAATAGAAAGCCTAATATCAATTACTTTCATGTTTTTGGTTGCAAATATTTTATTCTTAATAATGATAAAGATAATCTTGGTAAGTTTGATGCAAAATCCTATGAGGCTATCTTTCTTGGTTATTCTATAAATAGTAAAGTTTATCGAGTTTTCAATAAAAGAACTTTAACTATGGAAGAATCAATCTATGTTGTTTTCAGTGAAACTAACATGACATCTTCTAGAAAAGAAGATTGTGCTGATGATGATGCAAGTACACTTGAACATGGACTAAAGGACATGACTATCAAAGATAAGCAAGCAAGTGAACATCATGAAGAAATGGTAAGCAAATATCATGAAGAAATACCTAAAAAATGGAGGTATGTACATTCACATCCTAAAGAACTTATTATAGGAGATCCATCACAAGGTGTTAGAACTAGAGCTTCATATAAGGATGCACATAACTTGATTGCTTTTGTATCTCATGTAGAACCACACTCCATAGAAGAAGCTGAAACCGACCCTAATTTGATGTTAGCTATGCATGATTAGTTAAACCAATTTAAGAGAAACAATGTTTGGATACTTGTAGAAAGACCAAATGACTACCCTATTATAGGTACTAGATAGGTTTATAGGAACATGCTAGATGAGCAAGGTAATGTAATTAGGAATAAGGCTAGACTGGTAGCTTAGTGTTACAATCAAGAAGAAGGAATAGATTTTGATGAGACCTATGCACCAGTAGCTAGACTAGAAGCTATTAGATTACTCTTGGCATATGCATGTTTTATAAACATTAAATTATTTTAAATGGATGTAAAGAGTGCTTTTCTAAATGGTTTGCTATTCGAAATAGTTTTTGTAGAACAACCACCTAGTTTTATCGATCACACTTTTTCAAATAATGTTTTCAAGTTGAATAAAGCTTATATGGTCTTAAACAGGCACCTAGAGCCTAGTATGATGATTAAGCAAGTTTTAGCTTGGAAATGATTTTATAAGAGGTAGCGTTGATACAACTTTATTTATTTAAAAAAAAAATAATGATATTTTCGTTGTAGAAATTTATGTTGATGATATAATATTTGGATCTACTGATGAATCTTTGTGCCAAGATTTTGCTAAGTTAATGCAGGGTGAATTCAAAATGAGTTTGATGGGTGAGCTAAGCTACTTCCTTGGACTTCAAATCAAACAATCAAAGGAAGGGATTCTAATCAATAAAATGAAATACATTAAAGAAATTATCAAAAAGTTTGGCATGGACTTAAGCAAAGAAATTGGAACACCCATGAGTCCTGCATGCAGACTTGATAAAGATGAAAATGACATAACTATTGATCATAAATTATATAGAGGTATGATTGGGTCTCTACTTTATTTAACTACCAGTAGACCTAATATTCTATTTAGTGTTTGTATGTGTGCATGTTTTCAATCAAATCCAAAAGAATCACACATTATTGCTATTAAAAGAATCATTAAATATCTTAAAGGCTCATGTAATATAGGATTATGGTATTCCAAGCATTCATCTTTAAAGTTAATTAGCTATTGTGATGATGATTATGGTGGCTGTAAGATTGATAGAAAGAGCATAAGTAGCACTTGTCAATTTCTAGGTATCAACTTGATTTCACGGCACCACCGTAAATAGAACTCTATAGCACTGTCAACTACTGAGGTAGAATATGTGGTTGTTGGGAGTTGTTGTGCACAAGTATTATGGATCAAGCAATAGCTAGAAGATTATGGTGTTATCCAGTCTAAGATTCCTATTAAATGTGATAACACAAGTACTATTAATTTATCAAAAAATCCAATTTAGCATTCCAGAACAAAGCATATAAAAATTAGACATCATTTCATTAGAGATGATGTTTTAAATAATGTTGTAGAATTAGAATTTATGCCTCAGAAAATCAACTTGCTGATATTTTCACCAAACCTCTTAGCCAAGATAGATTTGAAAAGATTATCGGTGAATTAGGTCTATGTGACCCATACTAAGAATATTGACCTAATTTTTCAAAAATAAGAAAAAATTATCTAGACTTCTCAAAATACACTTTAGAGCTAATGACCACTTCATCTGGTGCTAAGCTACCAATAGGTTTTTATATTTTAATCTTTTGAGCTTTAACCTTCATTTTTGCTCGAGCTGACTCTTGAAAACCCTTGTTCTGTCGAGCTAACTCGAAGGTCAGGCTTAAGCTTTTTAAATAGGGTTCAGTAGGTTTTGAAACCAACTTTCTTTCCATTTTTTCTATTCTACTCCAACTGCTCCCTCTTCCAAACCTTAGAAAACACTCTAGAACCCCTCGAAACCTCAAATCCAAGCAAGATGGATCCTAGGAAGGCCATAGTGAAGAGAGCAAAAAGAGTTTTGCGGATAGTTACGAAGGAAAGAAGAAGAAAAGGATATTGGACACTTCACATTCTATGAATGAGTAACAAGAAAAGCAGCAAGAAGCTCTAGAAGCCCCAAGCAAATCATTCTTATGGGAAATAGGCAAGTTACTTCTGGAATATGTATAGATTTTACTTTTCCTGAACAAGAAAACCTAAGAGTAGGGGAATGGCTTATTGCTCAAGGGTGGAAATCATTTTGCATGATGAATCTACCAACTTTTCCAACCCTAGTAAGGCAATTTTTTGAAAATCTCTCTTTGGGTATATTTCATGTGGAATCTACAGTTAAGGGAAAGCACATTTTAGTAAATGAGCAAAAACTGAGTAACATTCTTCAAATTCCCAAGGAAGGGGAATGTTTTTTTGGTATTAAAAGAGAAGTAGAAAACTTTGAGGATTATCTTAGAAAGAAATGAAGTTTTTGGAGTTGTGCATGTTAGGGCAAACCAACTATCATTGGAGATGAGGTTAGTTTAAAATATCATTAGCCATATTTTCCTACCCAAAACTGGAAGGTTTGACTGGGTAAGCAAGAGAGATCTTTTTTTTATAAGAGGTTTGGTTGAGGGGAAGGCCCTCAACAAGCCCTGTATCATGATATCTCAGATGTGGGAAGCAGCTCGCAGGGCATGAGCATGTCTTTCTTATGGTATGGTTTTTACATTGCTTTTTTAGGATGCCAAGGTTGACTTATCTGGTGAGGACAGTAGGCCTTTACTACATATAAATAGATATAACATAAAGTCTTTGAGCAAAATGGGTTTTCTAAAGTAAAATGGATAGTGGATCAGGTACACTTCCGGCCTACCAGCTACACATTCTTATGGGGAGTTAGATGAGGATGACCAGACTAGTCAGGCACAGGGCATTGAGGTAGAGCTATCGACTGATGAGGCTGGCACAGGGAGAGACTAAGCATTTTATTGACACTCATGTTACAGCTACTCCTACTGTGATGGAGGACAATGAGGGGATGATGTGTTCCTAATGGAATTAGCAATGCTCAAAGGAAAATGAAGTAATAAACATGCAGCTATTTGTAGTAAAGGAAGCAAAATTTAATGAGAGGGATTCTTAAATGCCAAACAAGACATGAAGTTTAAACCTTTTGAAGTAACTAAGAAGAGGACCTTAGTGGTTAAGAAATCACTCAGATTAGGGCAAAGAATAATTTAATATTGTAGATCTAAAAACCTATTTATAGAAGGTTACCTGGCAGTTAATATCTCAAATTATGAGGGCAAAACACTCGAGGAGAGAAAGACCTAGGATGACAAGGGATTCCTCTAACTTGTTGGGCATCTTGTAACTAGCTCTTGTCAAGGTAGACCTCTTCTTTGGAGCCTGGAAGCCCGGGGATCCTGCAACAAAAATTATAGAGAAATTAGAGACCAAAGATTGCAAAGGAAATGAGGAGGAAGAATCTTTGAAAAGGCAGAAGAAGCTTGAAATGGCCTTGGCTGGTTGGAGTGGTGTTGAAAGGAGAGAAGATGTAGATGATGGGAAGAACACAATAAGGCCCTCACGCCCACCCTCTCATAGGTGTCCAAGCACTCAAACAAGGGAAATTCTCATGAGAAAAAAACTCCTTCATTCATTCGTCATTCCCTTCTTTAAAAGAAGACTAGGAGCCTTATTTAAAGGCTACCAAGCCTTTCAAATTCAAAATACACCAAACTCATGGAGAGAATAGAGGAGGAAGTTGTGGATGAAGTTGTGGCCATTTCAAACTTCATTCTTCTTGGGCGAAGTTCCATGATGAGGTCGTATGGTGATGTGGCAAAGTAGGGAGGTGATGTGGCAAGACTTGTCCCCCACGTTGGCATGGTGTATTGATGATGTGGTGCTCCAAGTAGTTATGGTTTGTAGGGGAAGTTGGTTTCACTCAATCTTGCTCATTTGAAACCCAAATTAAGCAACTCTTGAACCCAACTACTATACTTACTTAATACAAGGCCAATTTAACCCTAATTGGACTTGAGAACCCAAATTGAAATAAGTATAAGACCCAATTACTCAAATGAAAACATGTACAGGATTCATAAACTCAATTACAACTTATTACAAGACTCAAATTCTTAATCTTCTATCCATAAAGAATTTGGCATTGGTTGAAGTCTCTTCCAGAGCCTAGCGCCCGCACCAATTCTCCCTGGGTGGGAGGAACTCGACCTTGTCGAGTAAGGATCAGTCTAACTATGATATTTTTCTAATAGATCTGGGTCAATTTGTTGTAGATCCTCTCAGGTGATCCAGGAGTCCTCAGATTCTGGTCGACCTTGCCAATGAACTAGATAACGTTGATAGTCCTTACTTCTAGTGGTAATCTCTTGGTTATCCAAGATACGTTCAATTTTGTCTCTCCAGTCTGGTGGAATTGCTGGTGAACACTTAGGTAGGGTTTCGCTCTCAAAGGCAGGGTAAGGTCCAAAAGGCTCACTAGGAATTAATGCCAGTTCTTTGTATTCTTTCAGATCTGAAATATTAGATGTTGAACTAATGTTATACTCTGGTGGTAACTCTAACACATATGCATTAGGTCCAACTTTTTTTATTACTTTGAAAGGTCCAGCTCCCCGGGCTTGCAGTTTCTTCATAGTTCACGGTGGAAACCTTTCAGGTCTATGTTTAATCATTACTCAGTCCCCTTTGTTAAATTCTTTCATCCTTTTATGTGAATTAGCCATATGCGTACAAACTTCGTTGCTCATTTGAATCTTTTTACTAATTTTCTTATGCAACTCCTTAATATGCTGTGCATATGACTCGACTCAGATACTCGTGCATGTGAGGGCAAAGGAATAAGGTCGACACGTCTTCTAGGTTTATAACCATGGATAATTTCAAAGGAACTTTTGCCAGTAGACCTATTGACTGAGCTGTTGTACACGAATTCAGCACTAGGTAGAAGCAAATCCCAGTTTTAATGATCGTACCCCTTGTCCCCCATCATACTATTGGGCTTGATACTGGCACCTAGAAATCGAGTACTAGTATATCAGACACTCCAATGACTCAGATTTTATTGAGCACCAGCACCTTAGGATTATCTGATCCTCCTTCTATGCGACCTGCACCCATCTTGATCTCTTCAAAACCTTCAACCAAATCTAGACCTAGAGTTTCTAAACCCTCTCCTCCTGTTAAGACTAGACTTAGGGACCTTAGACCTAGGTTTCCTAAATTAAAACCTGCTCCAGGCATTCAAGAGATTGGCTCTTCTTCTTCTAGTGATGATGAGCCTAGTCCTTCTTTCTGAACTTTAGGACTTTATTTCTATGCATTCTCCTTGTTGTGATACTATTTCGGTGTGCTTTGGCACTTTTGTAATATATCACATTTTGTACTGACTTACTTTATATATCTATATATCTTTTGAAAGTGTTATGTTTTAATTATTACATATAAATGATTGTGAATGATTGTATATTTTGTTGATGACAAAAAGGGGGAGAAGAGCATGAAAATGAGAAAAAGAGCTAAAAATAAGCATGAAAAATGAAAGAGTAAAAAATGAGAGAGCATGAAAAATGAGAATATTATATGAGAAAGGGGGAGAATTTATTGAGCACTCATATTTTGAGGACTTATTAAAATTTCTTTCAAATGCAAAGTGAAAAGTTCTACTAATTGAAGCTGAAAATTAGTATGGTGATGATTTGATACTTGCATATAATTTTAATGCATGACCAATGTAGTAAACTTATTGACCTAATACTTGTTGAAAAGTTTGTTTTGATACTACTTCATTTAAATGTCTTGATACTTTATTTGCTTTGATACACACTACCTTGATTACACTTTGATACATGTGAATATGGTGCACTGTATATCATTACAGGTAATTATATAGTGTTTCTAGATCTTTTCATGTCCATTGTTTTGTCATCATCAAAAAGGGGGAGATTATTGACCCCTGGAATGATTTTGATGATTACAAAACATTGGAGCATGTAAGTTTTACTAATTCTTTCAATCACTTAAGAAGTTTTGTAGGAAGTATTTATCTTTATATCAGTTGGTTTTCTATCCAGGTGGAATGTATTCCAGTATTGTATGAACTCATGTATATTTCAAGTCATAAAGCCCTAATTTCTCATCCATGTAATCTTGTAAAAAGGGCTCTAAATTAGTAAAAATGAGTTTAAGTAGGTTAGACATGTGTAGTAAGCTCTTTGAACTGTTTGGAAGACCTACTCTTGTTGGAATCTTGATTTGAAGAAGTTTGAATAAATTTGAAAGCTTAACAAGAATTTTTGCAAGAGCCGACTCATGGATCAAGAGCCAACTCCTATTCTAGCATGGCATAAAGATTTCAAAGTTTTAGAAGTTTGAGCTGACTCGAGCTTTAAGAGTCGACTCGACCAGAACTTATGCTTTTCCTGACGGACGTTCAAGCCGAGTCATCCCAGAAGAGTCAACTCGACCAAAATTTGTGTTTTGGGTGACTGAGACTTCGAGCCGACTTGAGCCCAGAATAGCCGACTCGTCCAGAGTTTATATTATTAGTGACTGAGACTTTGAGCCGACATAGCCTTGAAGAGCCGACTCCTTCAGAATTTATTCTTGCATTGTCTGGGACTTCGAGCTGACTCATTATTCTCTAGCTAACTCGAGTGACAGGTTCTGGCTTGTAATGGCTAGTTGCAAAAGCCCTTTTTTGAACTCTAAAAGCCCTTTAACGGCTATTTTCTAGTTCCCTAGGCCCTACGATAGCTAGTTTTGCTTTAAAACTATAAAAGAGAGTATTTATGAGGGTTTAAACAATTATTCATCAATTATTCATTGAGCATTCAAGTTGATTTCAAGTCTTTGACCAACCAACTTCAAGAGAGCATTTAAAAAAGGATTCAAAGCTTCACCAACTGATCTTCACACTTGAATCCAACCTTTTGAGGAAGTCAAGAAGCAGCTTGAATAGCATTCAAGAGCATTTAATGCTAGGCTTCAATTTGATTTTCATCGGTAACTATCAAACAAGTTTGGTTTATTGTAAAGTTGCTTTTTTCATTTGATATATCTTGTTTTCTCTCTAAGAAAAGCAAGGGGCTAAATCTTGAGAGTGTGTTGGTTTTCTTTGGTGAGCCCGGTTCTAAAAACCAAAGGGAGTTAAGTTCTTGATTAGCTTATATTAAAACCAAGTGTGGGTTTTCTTTGGTGATCTTATATTAAAACCAAAGTGTAGAGGTTTAGATTATGAGCTTGTTAAAATAATACGACTGTATTTCAGTGGGGGATATAGTGGAAATCCCAAGTGATGCTTGGATAGTGGACGTAGGAGCGGGTTGCTCCGAACCACTCTAGATCTCTTATATTTGTGATTGCCTTGATTTTGTTTAATTGTTTGTTTCCACATTGCATTATTCATCACAACACTAAAAGGTTTTTAAATTGCACATACTTGCTAAAGTTTTTATAATCCCAATTCACCCCCCTCTTGGGAAGGCACCTGGGTAATAGAAAGAATTGGCTCAATGTGCTCGCTAGGTATCACTGATTGCATCCTTAGCTCCATAAGGTCTGAAATGTTGAAGGTGTAGTGTTCGGTGGCAAGGCGGAAACATAGATTTCAAAAATTTTTTATCTTTATGAAATCTTCACCAAACCCTTAACCCAAGATCTCCTTAAAAGAATTAAAATATATAACATGTATATATTTGAATTAAACTCATATTAAAGTACTAACCTGTATTGCTAAAATCCAAACTCTGAATCTCCACCAGGTGCCCAAATGTTCACCCTCCAATGGTGATCCAGACAGAAAAAGTTGAAGACAACAATTTCTTGTTCTTGGCTCCTCTTCTTGAATTCTTTTTCAAGAATTCAATTTTTGCACTTTTAGGCTGAAATTTTCTTTCTTGAAAATTTATTTTCTTCCTTCTTTCCTCTTCTTGAATTCTTTTCTTGAATTCCTTTTCTTGAATTGAATTGGAGGAAGAAATTAAGACAAGTAATGTCTTAATTCAAGAAAGAAAAGAAGAAGAACAGACCCTTCCTTTTCCTTTCCTTTACCGTTCCAGACTTTCCTCTTATTCTTGTTTAGGGTCAGAGTTTCGACAGAGATTATCTCTGTAAGGGAAACAATACCCAACAAGCATAAAGGAAAGGAGTATTCCGGAGAGGACGAGAGGAATATGATCTCGGAATTTGATTATCAGAAAAAACCCCCGAGAACCCAAACCCTTTTATAGATTTCAGAGGGGCGTCTTCTCAAAACATCGCAACCCTCTGAAACCCCTGGAATCATGATCCCTCATTCCTCACGCGTCGCCTCAACCAAAAATCATGATTCTCCGATTTAATTTTTGTTTTTCCGTCGAGGAGGACTCTCGGAAAAACTTCAGGAATAATCGCGACTTTTGGAGACGGACTTGCGACCGAAAAATGACGGATCTTTTCCCATAATTTTTCTGGCCATCAGATCCAGATCCAAGGACGTTAGATAAGGATCGCCCCCTGCCTTGATTTTTCTCTGATGTGATTTCCTTCCCACGCGCGTGAAGAGGAGTCCACACGCACATGGACTCTTCTTCTTGGAGCGTGCGGGTAAGAAAGGGAGTGGGCGGCGTGGAGACAGGGTCTCAGTGCACTTGATTCACTTGGGTTCAGCCATGGGTTAGCCCAACGTCCTAAAATTTAAATTAGACCTTAATCTAGTTCAATTAGAACCCAATTAAGCCCAATTCAGAACCAAATTGAAATCTGATTCGAATAGAAATTTGGTCTGCAACACATGCTAGTATGTTTATCCTGCAAACATGATTTTATTCCAAATTAAATCCTTCATCAATTTTTTTTTATGTGTGACCCATTGGGTTCCACACCTAGCTAGTAGTAGGTCCGAGTGCTATTTGACTTAATTCGGTTAGATCTCAACTAAGTCGATTTAGGTCAACTCAAACTAGCTCGACTCGGTCAATTAGAATCTAATTCTAATTAACTGATTTGAATTACCATAATTCAATCATATACCTACAAGACAAGATTGACATCTAGCAACGTATCATGTCTACCCAGAAGATATGGAATTATCAAAATACCCTTCAGTGGTGAGTTACCGAGCAATTCAGTCCTTTGATCAACTTGCATCCCGAATATGATTATGAATATGGATACTTGTCAAATCCAATTTCATATTCATCCCTAGCTCAATCTTTATAATGATGATTCATTAATGAACCATTAGAAATTAACTCTAATGTTCATACTTTGATCAAAGATTTCTTGAATCCATCATTTAATCGAAATTAGCTGAATGCAATTCCCTCTTACTAGGGTTGATCAATTCCTTGTTGACCTACTCACAACCTCCATATACAATCCACCATACCTAGTATCACCTCGTGCATGACTCGGTGTCATGATTGATTGCGATCCAAAGTATGGATTCATATATATAAGGTACCATGGTAGTCTCAGGTCAAAGGACCACATGCACTACTCCCACTATGAAAATTATCTATTGACAAACAGATAAGGTTCCATTAGATATTCTTAATCTGGATCAATTCAGTGAACTCATTCTCTAATGAACACTCACATCCTAGTATTAGTGTCAAACACAAGTGACTGTGAGATCAGTTACCCTCATCATAAAGCATATATAAGATATGCTGGTCTTGCCGGAAACATTGATCCCCAACTCAATGTCCCATCAATCAGGAATATTTTAGATTAGGGTTTTAAGGCTTTAGGTCTCACTGGTATGATCTCATCATAACCCTAGAACCATAGCCCTAATCTATGGGGTTCATTATATAATCATAAAGACAGCGTATGATGAAAATAATGCCTTTATTATAATAATGTCAATTCATTGATTTTGGGATCGAAATACAATATTTCATGGCTTTCAGGGCACAATCTTTCAATCTCCCACTTGAACTAAAGCCAATCGCCTTTAATTCTTAACCCCATACAATCAAGGTGGCGATCAAACTCTCGCTGTGATAGAGCCTTAGTGAACGGGTCTGCTATGTTGTTCTTTGTTTCTACCCTTTTAATACAGAGTTCTCGTCTTTCGACATTCTCTCGAACGAGATGGAAGCGTCTTAGAATGTGCTTTGATTTGTGATGAGCTCTTGGTTCCTTTGCTTGAGCAACAGCACCAGTATTATCACAGTAAAGTGATATTGGACCTTCAATCTCAGGAACTACGCCCAACTCTTATATGAACTTCTTCATCCAGACATCTTCCTTGGCAGCTTCACTAACAGCAATGTACTCTACCTCAGTTGTTGAGTCAGCTACAGTTTGCTGTTTAGAACTCTTCCAGCTTACAGCTCCTCTATTTAGGATAAAAACATACCCAGATATAGATTTGCTGTCATCTGGATCTGATTGAAAACTAGAATCTGAATAAGCTTCTAGTTTAAGATCAGATCCTCCATATATTAGAAAAATATCCTTAGTTCTTCTCAAGTACTTAAGAATATTTTTCACAGCCTTCCAATGATCCTCTCCTGGATCAGCCTGAAACCTGCTAGCTATACCTAAGGCATATGCCACATCAGGCCTAGTACATAACATAGCATACATAATAGACCCTACTGCCGAAGCATAAGGTATAGAATTCATTCTATTTCTTTCTTCAGGTGTCTTAGGAGACAACTTTTTGGAAAGATGTATGCCATGACCAATAGGTAAGTAACCTCTTTTACTTTCCTCCATGCTAAATCTTTTTAGCACTTGGTCAATGTACCTTGACTTGGATAAACCTAGCATCCTCCTAGATCTATTTCTATAGATCTTGATGCCTAGTATATAAGATGCTTCTCCCAAGTCTTTCATGGAAAACTGTTTAGATAACCATACCTTGACTGATTGTAACATTGGGATATCATTCCCAATGAGGAGTATGTCATCTACATACAAAACCAAGAAAACTATGGCACTCCCACTAGTCTTCTTTTACACACAAGGTTCATCCTCATTGTTGATAAAGTCAAATTCTTTGACTGTCTTATCAAATCGGATGTTCCAACTCCTAGATGCTTGCTTTAATCCATAAATAGATTTTTTTAGCCTACATACCTGATTAGGTTTAGTCTCCAAGATAAAACCTTCTGGCTGTGACATATAAACCTCTTCCTCAATGAAACCATTGAGGAATGCGGTTTTCACATCCATCTGCCAGATTTCATAATCATGATATGCTACTATAGCAAGCATGATCTGAATAGATTTGAGCATGGCAATAGGAGAAAATGTTTCATCATAATCTATTCCCTGTTTTTGTCTGAAACCCTTAGCCACTAATCTGGCTTTATAAGTTTCAACTTGGCCATCTGCCCCAATCTTTTTCTTATAGACCCATTTGCATCCAATAGGGTTAACACCCTCTGGTGCATCAACCAAAGTCCAGACTTGGTTGACATACATGGAGTCCATTTCGAATCTCATGGCTTCCAGCCATCTGTTTGAGTCACTACTCATGACAGCATCCGTATATGTTAGAGGCTCATCATTATCAATGATTCGGGCTTCATTATTTTCAATAATGAACCCATACCTCTCAGGTGCATGTCGCACCCTATCAGACCTACGGATAGGAGTTGTGTGTTCAGGTTCTATACTAACTATGTTATGATTTGGTTGAGATGTATCTACTTGTTGAACTTCTTCAAGTTCAATATTTCTCCCACTGCCCTTTTGTAGGATGAACTCTTTCTCCATAAAAATGGCATGCCTACTGACTAAAACCTTTTGTTCAGTAGGGTGGTAGAACAGATATCCTATACTATCTTTAGGATATCCAACAAATAGACACTTTTCTGCTCTAACATCAAGCTTATGTCCAAAATTACTCTTGACATAGGCTGGACATCCCCATATCTTAAGATACTTAAGATTGGGTTTCTTTCCCCTCCATAACTCATATGGAGTGCTAGATACATATTTGGATGGTACTCTATTTAAAATATTAGCCGCTATTTCCAAGGCACATCCCTAGAAAGAAATAGGGAAGTCTGTGAAGCACATCATGGACAATACCATATCTAATAAAGTACAATTTCTCCTTTCAGCTACACCATTTAATTGTGGTGTGTAAGGAGGAGTCTATTCAGAGATGATTCCCTTTTCTTTAAGGTGATCAAGAAACTCGGTGGATAAGTATTCACCTCCTCTATCTGATCGAAGGATCTTAATACTTTTCCCTGTTTGTTTCTCTACCATACTTTGATACTCTAAAAATTTTTCAAAAGCTTCAGACTTATGTTTCATTAGATACACAAATCCGTACCTTGAAAAATCATCAGTGAATGTGATGAAATATGAGTATCCACCCTTGGCCTGAGTTGTCATAGGTCCACATACATCAGTGTGTATGAGTCCTAATAACTTAGTTGTCCTTTCATTATGTCCACTAAATGAAGTCTTGGTCATTTTACCCATGAGACATGATTCACAAGTTCCTAATGATTCATAGTCATAAGGATTAAGGAATTATTCCTTGTATAACTTGTTAATCCTTTGCTCACTAATATGTCCAAGACGGCAGTGCCAAAGTAAAGTATTGTTTACTTCATCTCTTTTTCGTTTATTACTAACATGTAGTATATTGTCATCAGAAGATAGAGTTAAGAGACCATTGCAAAATATGCCATTAAATATTATTTCATTAGAAAAACTGATTGAGCAGGCACTACTCATTATATTCATAATATATCCTTGTTTAAGTAACAAGGGTACAGATATGATGTTTCTAATGATTCTAGGCATAAAATAATAATTTTTTAACTCTAAAATCTTCCTAGAAGGCAGCTTCAATATATAAGTCCCTACAGCTTCTGCTTGGATGGAATCTCCTCCAGCATCGTAGAGCTCGAAGTCGCCTTCCTTCAAAACTCTAATGTTCTGTAGTCCCTGCAATGATTTGCAGATATGATGACCACAAGCAGTATCCAATACCCAAGAGTTTGAATTATAAGAGTCTAATGACAAAATTGCATGTATCTCATACATACCTTTTGGTGCATCACTAGCACCAGGCTTCACACTTGCAAGGTAAACCTTGCAGTTTCTTTTCCAATGACCCGGCTTGCCACAATGAAAGTAGGTCATTTATCCGGAGGCCTTCTTTCCTTTCTTTTTCTTGATACCCCCTTTTGTGTTCAACCTCCTCTTGGAACCCTTTTTGCCTATTTTCTTCTTGTTTACACCATCAACAAGAAGAAGTGGAGCCTTATTTTTCTTTAAATGACTCTCTGCTATTTTTAACATATTCAACAGCTCAGGCAAGGAAGTGTTAAGTTTGTTCATATGATAATTAAGAACAAACTGTGAAAATGACTATGGGAGTGACTGCAGGATTAAATCCTGATTCAACTCCCCATCCATAACAAAACCCAATTGACCCAATCAGGTGATTAGGTCAATAACCTTTAATACATGGTCTTGTACGGATGTACCTTCTGTTATCCTTGCACTGAATAACTGCTTAGATATTTCATATCTTGCAGTTCGACTATGTTCTCCATAAAGTTCTTTTAGATTGAGCAATATGGAGTTTGTGTCCATGCTTTCATGTTGCCTCTATAACTCATTGGTCATAGAGGCAAGCATTATACACTTGACAGTAAGTGAGTCATTTTGCCACGTGTTATATGTGGTCTTATCCTCTTGCGAGGCATCTTCCCCTAATGGTTCCAAGGTTGGGGTATCAAGAATATAAGAAATTCTTTCTTGGCTGAGTACTATCTTCAGGTTTCTCAACCAATCAACATAGTTTGGTCCAGTCAATTTATTTGCATCAAGAATGCTATGGAGTGAGAGTGAAGAGGCCATTTAATCTACATTAACAAAGAACATTACATAAGCAAACAACCAATGTTGACAAAACATAATTAAATTAGGACTTTAACTTAATTATGTCTCTCACTATTTTATCAAGCATCATAACCCTCCATGTGATGATCGAGAAAACCCTAATTGGTTCTCTTATTTCAGTATGATGACTAGATGTCTAAACATATATCTACAATAATTAGGGTTTGAGTGAAAACCCTAATTGGTGACATTACATCAAACATATACAATATCATATGTTAATTATATACATATGCATATAAAAATCAGCATATATATTTTAATCTTAATAAGGAGGCTCTGATACCACTGTAAGGTTCGGTGGCAAGGCAGAAACATAGATTTCAAAAAAATTTTATCTTTATGAAATCTTCACCAAAACCATAACCCAAGATCTCCTTAAAAGAATTAAAACATATAACATGTATATATAAGAATTAAACTCATATTAAAGTACTAAACTGTATTGCTAAAATCCAAACTCTGAATCTCCACCAGGAGCCCAAATGTTCACCCTCCAATGGTGATCCACACAGAAAAAGATGAAGACAACAATTTTTTGTTCTTGGCTCCTTTTCTTGAATTCTTTTTCAAGAATTCAATTCTTGGACTTTTAGGCTGAAATTTTCTTTCTTGAAAATTTCTTTTCTTCCTTCTTTCCTCTTCTTGAATTCTTTTCTTGAATTCCTTTTCTTGAATTGAATTGGAGGAAGAAATTAAGACAAGTAATGTCTTAATTCAAGAAAGAAAAGAAGAAGAACAGACCCTTCCTTTTCCTTTCCTTTACCGTTCAAAACCGTCCTCTTATTCTTGTTTAGGGTCAGAGTTTCGACAGTGATTATCTTTGTAAGGGAAACAATACCCAACAAGCATAAAGGGAAGGAGTATTCCGGAGAGGAGGAAAGGAATATGATCTCTGAATTTGATTATCAGAAAAAACCCCCGAGACCCCAAACCCTTTTATAGATTTCAGAGGGGCGTCTTCTCAAAACATCGCAACCCTCTGAAATCCCAGGAATCATGATCCCTCATTCCTCACGCGTCTCCTCAACCAAAAATCATGATTCTCCAATTTATTTTTTTTTTTCCGTCGAGGAGGGCTCTTGAAAAAACTTCAAGAATAATCCTGACTTTTGGAGACGGACTTGCAACCGAAAAATGAAGGATCATTTCCCTTAATTTTTCTGGCCATCAGATCCAGATCCAAGGACATCAGACAAGGATAACCCCTTGCCTTGATTTATCTCCGACGTGATTTCCTTCCCACGCGTGTGAAGAGGAGTCCACAAGCACGTGGACTCTTCTTCTTGGCGCGCGCGGGTAAGAAATGGAGTGGGCAACTTGGAGAGAGGGTCTCAGTGCACTTGATTCACTTGGGTTCAGCCATGGGTTATCCCAATGTCCTAAAATTTAAATTAGAGAATCTGGTTCAATTAGAACCCAATTAAGCCCAATTTGGAACCAAATTCGAATCTGATTCGAATAGAAATTTGGTCTGCAACACATGCTAGTGTGTTTATCCTGCAAACATGATTTAATTCCAAAATAAATCCTTCATCAATTTTCTTTTGTGTGTGAACAATTGGGTTCAACACCAAGCCAGTAGTTGAAAGGATTATGCCCTATAAGCCAATATTTGTATCTCCCAGACCATTGTAAATTGATAAGTTAATAAAGGCAATAATTTTTTCATCATTCGCTGTGTCATTATATGATGAACCCCATAGATTAGGGCTATGGTTGTAGGGCTATGATGAGATCATACCAGTGAGATCTAAGGCCTTAAAACCCTAATCTAGAATATTCCTAGTCATAGGAACCCTGAGTTGGGGATCAGGGTTTCCGGTTAGACTGGCACATCCTATGTATGCTGAAAAGGGTGATTGCTCTCACAGTCACTTGTGTGAGACACTAATACAAGGATGTGGGTTCTCATTAGCGAATGAGTTCACTGAAGAGATCCAGTTTGAGAACATCTAATGGAGCCTTAGCTGCATGTCAATAGATGTTTCTCATAGTGGGAGTTGTACAAGTAGTCCTATGACCTGAGACTGCCATAAAACCTTATGTACATGAACCCATGCTTTGGTTCAATCTCATTCATGACACTGGGTCATGCACAAGGTTGATGCTGGGTGTGGTGAATTGTATATGAAGGAAATGAGTAGGTCAACAAGGAATTGATCACTCCTAGTAGGAGGAGATAGCATCCAGCCAAATTAGGTCAGATGATGATTCAGGAAATCTTTGATCAAAGTACAGATATTAGAAATGATTTCTAATATCGAATTAATTGAATCATTAGTATATGACTGAGCTGGGAATGAGTATAAACTGGATTTGACATGATTCCATATCCATAGTTATATTCGGGATGCAAGATGATTGAAGGATCGAATTGTACGGGAACTTTCCACTGAAGGGTAGTTTTGGAATTTTACCAGAATTTCCATATCTTCCGGGTAGACATGATACGTTGCTAGACGTCAATCTTGTCTTGTGGGTTGATCAAATTAAATGTTTTAATTGGATCACTAATTAGGAGGAGTCTTAATTGACTAACTCGAGTTAGCTCGATTTGACCTAAATCGATTAGAATGAGTTCTGATCAAATTAGGTCAACTTGTACTCGGACCCACTGCTGGCTAGGTATGGAACCCAATGGGTCACACACTTAGGACAGATAATCAAGGATTTAATTTGGAATTAAATCTCGTTTGCAGATGAACACACTAGCATGTGTTGCAAACCATGGCTTCTACTTGAATCGGATTCGAGTTAGGGTTCCGATTTGGTCTTTTTTAGATCCAAATTCATTCCGGTTTGAATCTAATTGAAGATTCAAGACATTGGACTATTAGTAGGCTAGTAATTGGGCTAACCTAAGAGGCTAAACCCCTTTCCCACATCGCCTAAGCCCTTTCCCCTTTTTTCCAACGCGCGCGCGCAAGGAGAAGAGTCCACGCGCGCATGGACTCTCTCCAAGCGGCATTTCTGCGTGAGAAAAGAGAGGAAGTCGGCGTCTTTTGGTTGAGAAGGCGTGGAAGAGAGTCCACCTAGGCGTGGACTCTTCAAAATTGGAATTACCGTGAAAGAAAGAAAGAAAATACCGAAGGGGCGCGACTCCTCTCTTCTGTGCGCGCCCTTCTGTGTTTTCTCGCGACTCTTCCTTGCGTCTTCCCATCCCAAAGGCCGTGATATTAATCCCAAGGGCCGTGAGATAAAGGGAAAGGACGTGAGAAGGGAGAGAGGGACATGAGAGGATGATTACAGGAAGAAGATGCCTCTCTGTCGCCTATTTAAGGAGAAGACTTCACCGTAAAAAATCATTCCAGATTTTCTACGGCGAAGCCTTGCTTCTTTTTCTTCTCCCTCTCCAGAAGACTGTTTTCCCCTCCTCTCTTTCCTCTTTGATTCCTTTACAGAGCCTAGGCTCTGTCGAATCTCAGAACAGAAGGAGAGTCAGAGAGAAACTCTCCGACGGTACAGGAAGAAGGCGCCTCTCCTTTCTTTCTTACATTAAGACAATCTTGTCTTAATTTTCTTCTCCCTCCAAGACAAGCCTTGTCCCATTTTAGGACAAGGGCTTATTCTTAAGAAAAGAGTGTCTTAAGGGGCCAAAGTTGCTAGAAGATGAGGAGAAGGGTAAGAGAGAAGGTTTAGTCCCAGTTTGGCTAGAGGAGTCCTAGCCAATAGCTCATATATCAAGTTCTTAGGGTAGAGCTTGATTGGAAGGAACCCAATTAAGGAGTCAGTGTCTTGATCATCTGCCCGTGTGGATCACCATCGGAGGGCGGACAAGTGGACGCCTGGTGTGTTCAAGAGGCTACTCAATTTGGAGTTCATTTCTGCATCAGACTGGTAATAGCGATCTGAGGTTAGTATTTTAACAATGTTTAAATTTGGACATGCATGTAGTCATAGTTTTAATTGCTAATAAGGAGATTTTGGGATTAGGGTTCGGACCTGATTTCATAAAATTTTGAAATCCACGCTTCCGCACTGGTTCCCAAATCCAATAGTGGTATCAGAGCCAGGTTATTAGGATTAAAACTTATGCAGTTCAATTCATGTTTTATTGAATGATGTAGTATCATGATAAAGTCTTTATTGATGCACAATGCATGTCTTTGATTGAACATGAGTTTGATGATTGCCACCAGTTAGGGTTTTCCACTGAAATCCTAATTATCTTAGAGATATGATTAGCCCTGGAGCCATCATACTGAAATAATGTTGCCCTGGCATAATGGTGTATCCATTATGTGGTAAATGGTTGTCCTAGTATGATGGCACACATTTCACATATTTGCTTAGTTTAAAGCATGTATTAATATATGTGATAGCTTTTAATTGAATGTGCTGGCATTGCATAAATCCCTCTTAAAATTATATTAAGTGGTAGTATAGTTAACCGATAAGCATTATTTGTCATGATGGATAATTAGTCATTTCGGTGTCTAGAAAGGTGGTTCTGGGAAGGTAAAGGGAATCATGGTTTTTAATTGGTTCCGTTGTCTGACCTGGTCAATTTTAAATTGGTGTCTAGGAAAGCAACGGGGGGACCCCCACATCTCTTCCACTAGCCGGCCGATCTGATTGACTTAATTCTTGACTAACATGCTTGGTGTTAAAATACTATTATTGGCCTTCCTTCATGATAGGTCATTATTGTGTTACGATCTATACTAGGTTTGTTGTGTACACACAAGACCTAATATGGTGACTAACACAATTTTTGGCCTAATACAATTATTTTTTTATGGCATGATTTAATGTAATATTTTGTTGTGTACACACAAGGGTATTACTATTAAAGTCATGACTGTATGGCTATGAAGGGTCTTACTTAACTGAAATATTATAGTTTGTTGTGTACACACAAGGCTATTAATATTTTAGAGGCTGGGATAAGTTGAGAATTGTACGGGTTACAATTAGAAAGAGTTTTCCTACCTATGAACTTATATAAGATTTGTTGTGTACACACAAGGTCTTTTATAAGGGATTGGGATCTCAACCCCACTAAGAAAACTAATTAGGGTTTTCTTGATCATCGTATAGAGGGTTATGATGCTCGATAAAATAGTGGAAGACATAATTGAATTAAAGTCCTAATTTAATTATATATTGTCATTTCATGGTTGTTTGCTTATGTATTGTTCTTTGTTTAAATGTAGATAAATGGCCTCTTCACTCTCACTCCGTAGTATTTTAGATGCCAACAAATTGACTGGGCCTAATTATGTTGATTGGCTGAGAAATTTGAAAATAGTACTCAGTCAAGAAAGAATTTCCTATATTTTTGATACCCCAATTTTGGAACCACCAAGGGAAGATGCCTCGCAAGAGGAGAAGACCACATATAATATGTGGCAAAATGACTCACTTACTGTCAAATGTGTTATGCTTGCCTCTATGACTAACGAGTTGCAGAGGCAGCATGATAGCATGGATACTAACTCCATACTGCTCAATTTAAAAGAGCTTTATGGAGAACACAGTAGAACTGCAAGATATGAAATATCTAAGCAGTTGTTCCGTGCAAGGATGATAGAAGGTACATCAGTACAAGACCATGTATTAAAGATAATTGATCTAATCACTCGATTAGGTCAATTAGGTTTTGTAATGGATGGGGAGTTGAATCAAGACTTGATCTTGCAATCACTCCCAGAGTCATTTTCACAGTTTGTTCTTAATTACCATATGAACAAACTTAATTCTTCCTTGCCTGAGCTGTTGAATATGTTGAAGACAGCAGAGAGCCATGTAAAGAAATATAAGGCTCCAGTTCTTCTTGTGGATAAGAAAAAGACAGGCAAAAAGGGTTCCAGTAAGAGGATGAATCCCAAAGGGGGCATTAAGAAGAAGAAAGGAAAGAAGGCCTCCGGACAGATGACCTGCTTTCATTGTGGCAAGCCGGGTCATTGGAAAAGGAACTGCAAGGTTTACCTTGCAAGTGTGAAGCCTGGTGCATCAGAGGCACCAAAAGGTATGAAAGAAGTTCATACTATTTTGTCATTGGATTCTTCCATTTCAAATACTTGGGTGTTGGATACCGCCTGTGGTCATAACATCTGCAAATCATTGCAGGGACTTCAGGGGCTTAAAGTATTGAAGGAAGGTAACTTTGAGCTCTACGGTGCTGGAGGGGACCCCATCCAACAGAAGCTGTAGGGACTTATGCTTTGAAGTTACCTTCAGGGAAGATCTTGGAGCTAAGGAATTGTTACTATATGCCAAAAATCATTAGAAATATCATATCTGTACCCTTGTTACTTAAACAAGGATATACTATGAATGTAATGAGCAGTGGCTGCTCAATTTCTTTATCTAATGAAATTATATGTTATGGCATATTCTGCAATGGTCTATTAACTCTTTCCACTAATGACAATATTTTTCATGTTTCTAACAAACGGAAAAGAGATGATGTTAACAATACCTTACTTTGGCATTGTCGACTTGGACATATTAGTGAGACTAGGATTAACAAGTTATACAAAGAAAATTTCTTTGATCCTTATGACTATGAGTCATTAGGAACTTGTGAATCATGTCTCATGGGTAAGATGACCAAGACTCCATTTAGTGGACATGGAGAAAGGACAAAAGAGTTATTAGGACTCATACACACAGATGTATGTGGGCCTATGACAACTTAAGCCTATGGTGGATACTCATACTTCATCACATTTACTGATGATTTTTCAAGGTATGGATTTGTGTATCTAATGAAACATAAGTCCGATGCTTTTGAAAAATTTTTAGAGTATCAAAGTATGGTAGAGAAACAGACAGGAAAAAGTATAAAGATCCTCCGATCAGATAGAGGAGGTGAGTACTTATCCACTGAGTTTCTTGATCACCTTAAAGATAAGGGGATCATCTCTGAATGGACTCCTCCTTACACACCACAATTAAATGGTGTTGCTGAAAGGAGGAATCGTACTTTATTGGATATGGTACGGTCCATGATGTGCTTCACGGAGTTACCTTTTTCTTTCTGGGGATATGCTTTGGAAACAGCAACTTATATCTTGAATAGAGTACCATCTAAAACTGTCTCTAGCACTCCATATGAATTATGGAGAGGTAAGAAGCCCAATCTTAAGTATATTAAGATATGGGGATGTCCAGCCTATGTAAAAAGAAATTTTGGACATAAACTAGATGCTAGAGCAGACAAATGTCTATTTATCGGATATCCAAGAGATAGTGTAGGATATCTGTTCTACCACACTACTGAGCAAAAGGTTTTGGTCAGTAGGCATGCCACTTTTATGGAAAAAGAATTCATCCTACAAAAGGGCACTGGTAGAAATATCGAACTTAATGAAATTCAACAAATAGACACATCTCAGTCAAGTAACAACATAGTTAATATAGAACCTGAACACACTCCTATCCGTAGGTCTGATAGGGTGCGACAAGCACCTGAGAGGTATGGGTTCATAATTGAAAATAA
This sequence comes from Areca catechu, assembly GCA_021397845.1. Classification (NCBI taxonomy): domain Eukaryota; kingdom Viridiplantae; phylum Streptophyta; class Magnoliopsida; order Arecales; family Arecaceae; genus Areca; species Areca catechu. The sequence continues at coordinate 100,287,051 of CM038041.1, forward strand.
TGAAGCCCAAATCATTCAAAATGATGAGCCTCTAACCTATACGGAAGCAGTCATGAGTAGAGACTCAGACAGATGGCTGGAAGCCATGAGATCCGAGATGGACTCCATGTATGTCAACCAAGTATGGTCTTTGGTTGATGCACCAGAGGGTATTAACCCTATTGGGTGTAAATGGGTCTATAAAAGGAAGAATGGGGCAGATGGCCAAGTTGAAACTTATAAAGCCAGATTGGTGGCTAAGGGTTTCAGACAAAAATATGGAATAGATTATGATGAAACATTTTCCCCTGTTGCCATGCTCAAATCTATTCGGATTATGCTTGCTATAGCAGCATATCATGATTATGAGATCTGGCAAATGGATGTAAAAATTGCATTCCTCAATGGTTTCCTTGAGGAAGAGGTTTATATGTCACAGCCAGAAGGTTTTGTCTTGGAGACTAAACCTAATCAGGTATGTAGGCTAAAGAAATCCATTTATGGATTAAAGCAAGCATCAAGGAGTTGGAACATCCGATTTGATAAAACAGTCAAAGAATTTGATTTTTTCAAAAATGAGGATGAACCTTGTGTGTACAAGAAGACTAGTGGGAGTGCCATAGTTTTCTTAGTTCTATATGTTGATGATATACTTCTTATTGGGAATGATATCCCAATGTTACAATCAGTCAAAGTGTGGTTATCGAAACAGTTTTCCATGAAAGACTTGGGAGAAGCATCCTATATACTGGGTATAAAGATCTATAGGGAAAGATTAAGAAGGATGCTAGGCTTATCCCAGTCTAGGTACATTGACCAGGTGCTAAAGAGATTTAGCATGGAGGAAAGTAAAAGAGGTTACTTACCTATTGGTCATGGCATACGTCTTTCTAAGAGGATGTCTCCTAAGACACCTGAAGAAAGAAATAGAATGAGTTCTATACCTTATGCTTCGGCTATAGGGTCGATTATTTATGCTATGTTATGTACCAGGCCTGATGTGGCATATGCCTTGGGTGTTGCCAGTAGATTTCAGGCTGATCTAGGAGAGGATCACTGGAAGGCTGTGAAAAATATTCTTAAGTACCTGAGAAGGACTAAGGATATTTTTCTCATATATAGAGGGTCTGATCTTAAACTAGAAGCCTATTCAGACTCTAGTTTTCAATCAGACCCAGATGATAGTAAATCCATTTCAGGGTATGTCTTTACCTTGAATGGTGGAGCAGTAAGTTGGAAGAGCACTAAACAGCAGACTGTAGCTGACTCAACTACCGAGGCAGAGTACATAGCTGTCAGTGAAGCCGCCAAGGAAGCTGTCTGGATGAAGAAATTCATCACAGAGTTGGGAGTAGTTCCTGAGATTGAGAACCCGGTGCCACTCTATTGTGATAACACTGGAGCAGTTGCTCAAGCTAAGGAACCGAGAGCCCATCACAAGTCCAAGCACATTCTGAGATGCTTCCATCTTGTCCGAGAGATAATCGAGAGACAAGAAGTCTGCATCAATAGAGTGGATACAAAGAACAACATAGCAGACCCGTTCACTAAGGCTCTACCACAGCGGGAGTTTGATCGCCACCTCGACAGTATAGGGTTAAAGAAAAAGAGCGATTGGCTTTAGTGCAAGTGGGAGATTGAAAGGATTATGCCCTATAAGCCAATATTTGTATCTCCCAGATCATTGTAAATTGACAAGTTAATAAAGGCAATAATTTTTTCATCATTCGCTGTGTCATTATATGATGAACCCCATAGATTAGGGCTATGGTTGTAGGGCTATGATGAGATCATACCAGTGAGATCTAAGGCCTTAAAACCCTAATCTAGAATATTCCTAGTCATAGGAACCCTGAGTTGGGGATCAGGGTTTCCGGTTAGACTGGCACATCCTATGTATGCTGAAAAGGGTGACTGCTCTCACAGTCACTTGTGTGAGACACTAATACAAGGATGTGGGTGCTCATTAGCGAATGAGTTCACTGAAGAGATCCAGTTTGAGAACATCTAATGGAGCCTTAGCTGCATGTCAATAGATGTTTCTCATAGTGGGAGTTGTACAAGTAGTCCTATGACCTGAGACTGCCATAAAACCTTATGTACATGAACCCATGCTTTGGTTCAATCTCATTTATGACACTGGGTCATGCACAAGGTTGATGCTGGGTGTGGTGAATTGTATATGAAGGAAATGAGTAGGTCAACAAGGAATTGATCACTCCTAGTAGGAGGAGATAGCATCCAGCCAAATTAAGTCAGATGATGATTCAGGAAATCTTTGATCAAAGTACAGATATTAGAAATGATTTCTAATATCGAATTAATTGAATCATTAGTATATGACTGAGCTGGGAATGAGTATAAACTGGATTTGACATGATTTCATATCCATAGTTATATTCGGGATGCAAGATGATTGAAAGATCGAATTGTACGGGAACTTTCCACTGAAGGGTAGTTTTGGAATTTCACCAGAATTTCCATATCTTCCGGGTAGACATGATACGTTGCTAGACGTCAATCTTGTCTTGTGGGTTGATCAAATTAAATGTTTTAATTGGATCACCAATTAGGAGGAGTCTTAATTGACTAACTCGAGTTAGCTCGATTTGACCTAAATCGATTAGAATGAGTTCTGATCAAATTAGGTCAACTTGCACTCGGACCCACTGCTGGCTAGGTATGGAACCCAATGGGTCACACACTTAGGACAGATAATCAAGGATTTAATTTGGAATTAAATCTCGTTTGCAGATGAACACACTAGCATGTGTTGCAAACCATGGCTTCTACTTGAATCGGATTCGAGTTAGGGTTCCGATTTGGTCTTTTTTAGATCCAAATTCATTCCGGTTTGAATCTAATTGAAGATTCAAGACATTGGGCTATTAGTAGGCTAGCAATTGGGCTAACCTAAGAGGCTAAACCCCTTTCCCACATCGCCTAAGCCCTTTCCCCTTTTTTCCCACGCGCGCGCGCAAGGAGAAGAGTCCACGCGCGCATGGACTCTCTCCAAGCGGCATTTCTGCATGAGAAAAGAGAGGAAGTCGGCGTCTTTTGGCTGAGAAGGCGTGGAAGAGAGTCCACCTAGGCGTGGACTCTTCAAAATTGGAATTACCGTGAAAGAAAGAAAGAAAATACCGAAGGGGCGCGACTCCTCTCTTCTGCGCACGCCCTTCTGTGTTTTCTCGCGACTCTTCCTTGCATCTTCCCATCCCAAAGGCCATGAGATTAATCCCAAGGGCCGTGAGATAAAGGGAAAGGATGTGAGAAGGGAGAGAGGGATGTGAGAGGATGATTACAGGAAGAAGATGCCTCTCTGTCGCCTATTTAAGGAGAAGACTTCACCGTAAAAAATCATTCTAGATTTTCTACGGCGAAGCCTTGCTTCTTTTTCTTCTCCCTCTCCAGAAGACTGTTTCCCCCTCCTCTCTTTCCTCTTTGATTCCTTTACAGAGCCTAGGCTCTGTCGAATCTCAGAACAGAAGGAGAGTCAGAGAGAAACTCTCCGACGGTAAACGAAGAAGGCGCCTCTCCTTTCTTTCTTACATTAAGACAATCTTGTCTTAATTTTCTTCTCCCTCCAAGACAAGCCTTGTCCCATTTTAGGACAAGGGCTTATTCTTAAGACAAGAGTGTCTTAAGGGGCCAAAGTTGCTAGAAGACGAGGAGAAGGGTAAGAGAGAAGGTTTAGTCCCAGTTTGGCTAGAGGAGTCCTAGCCAATAGCCCATATATCAAGTTCTTAGGGTAGAGCTTGATTGGAAGGAACCCAATTAAGGAGTCAGTGTCTTGATCATCTGCCCGTGTGGATCACCATCGGAGGGCGGACAAGTGGACGCCTGGTGTGTTCAAGAGGCTACTCAATTTGGAGTTCATTTCTGCATCAGACTGGTAATAGCGATCTGAGGTTAGTATTTAAACAATGTTTAAATTTGGACATGCATGTAGTCATAGTTTTAATTGCTAATAAGGAGATTTTGGGATTAAGGTTCGAACCTGATTTCATAAAATTTTGAAATCCATGCTTCCGCACTGGTTCCCGAATCCAACAGTAGTAGGTCCGAGTGCTATTTGACTTAATTCGGTTAGATCTCAACTAAGCCGATTTAGGTCAACTCAAACTAGCTCGACTCAGTCAATTATAATCTAATTCTAATTAACTGATTTGAATTACCATAATTCAATCATATACCTACAAGACAAGATTGACGTCTAGCAATGTATCATGTCTACCCGATAGATGTGGAATTTTGGTGGAATTACCAAAATACCCTTCAGTGGTGAGTTACCGGGCAATTCAGTCCTTTGATCAACTTGCATCCCGAATATGATTATGAATATGGATACTTGTCAAATCCAATTTCATATTCATCCCTAGCCCAATCTTTATAATGATGATTCATTAATGAACCATTAGAAATTAACTCTAATGTTCATACTTTGATCAAAGATTTCCTGAATCCATCATTTAATCGAAATTAGCTGGATGCAATTCCCTCTTACTAGGGCTGATCAATTCCTTGTTGACCTACTCACAACCTCCATATACAATCCACCATACCCAGTATCACCTCGTGCATGACTCAGTGTCATGATTGATTGCGATCCAAAGTTTGGATTCATATATATAAGGTACCTGGGTAGTCTTAGGTCAAAGGACCACATGCACTACTCCCACTATGAGAATTATCTATTGACAGACAGATAAGGTTCCATTAGATATTCTCAATCTGGATCAATTCAGTGAACTCATTCTCTAATGAACACACATCCTAGTATTAGTGTCAAACACAAGTGGCTGTGAGATCAGTCACCCTCATCACAAAGCATATATAGGATGTGCTGGTCTTGCCGGAAACATTGATCCCCAACTCAATGTCCCATCGACCATGAATATTTTAGATTAGGGTTTTAAGGCTTTAGGTCTCACTGGTATGATCTCATCATAACCCTAGAACCATAGCCCTAATCTATGGGGTTCATCATATAATCATAAAGACACAGCGTATGATGAAAATAATGCCTCTATTATAATAATGTCAATTCATTGATTTTAGGATCGAAATACAATATTTCAATTGGCTTTCAGGGCACAATCTTTCAGATGGTTAGGCTAATATCTAAATTAGGTTGCATCTTACGCACAAAGGCATTGGGTCCACTACTCTTCATTAGTCTAAATAGGCCAGCTTTGCAAGTAAAAAATTCCTTTACAATCATATAATCCTCTACAGAAAATTTTTTATCTCTATTTCGAGAATTAGCCATGTTGTTATTTAGTTCATTATTTTTATTTAACTTTTGACTAATATCATGATGCAAATGCTGTGTAGAGGTCAGTGCATGTGTGGAAAAATGAATTAGGGTTGTAAATTTATTGGACTCAAGACTAACACCTAATAGACTCGACTAGACTTTCCTATCAAAGAAAATTATTAGACTCTTTGGGTCTAATCTAACACATTATAGACTCTTTATGTTTGACCCTATCATGGCATGCACATGAGAATTTACTATGTACTCCTATGAGGTGTGTTGACTCCTAAAGTGATTTTGATGATAACAAAATATTGGAGCATACATTTGGTTATCTAACAACTCTTCAAATGATTGACAAGTTTTTGTAGGACAACTACATTGACACACTTTTTGATTCCTACAATCTTTAATATTTTGTGTTGAGTTGTAAAGTATTTAGAATCTTGTAAAGAACCCTACAAAAACTTTCCTACTAAAATCAAGTTTAAGGGTTACTTTTAGTAGTCCTTCTTGCTTCAAGTTTTCTTGAATTTATTGTAAGTAGTTCTTGAAGAGATCTTTAAAGCATGGGACAAGTGTTCTGGAAGTTTGAATTTGATTTGGCTGAAGAACCACCTTTGAGCCGACTGGATGAACAACCCAGCCGACTATGGCATTGGCACTGAAGATAAGTTCTCTGGCACAAAGATCCAGCCGACTGGCACCAAGGCCCAGCCGACTCGTCCAGAACATAGTTGAGAACATTATGAGATTCTCAAGAATCCGAGCCGACTAGAATTAGATCCAGCCGACTCATCCAGAACTCAGTTGAGAATGGTCTGAGATCCTCTGAGATTCCAGCCGACTGGAATTCAGCCCAGTCGACTCATCTAGAGTGAGTATTTTCTCAACTATGGAAGCTAGCCGATTGGCACTCGGCCCAGTCGACCCGAACTTCATCCGAGTCGACTCGAAGTTTGTCTGAGCTGACTGGAATGATGGGGTCACCTCCAACGACTAGTTCTAGTTCTCAGTTTTTAAATTCCAAAAGTGCTCCAATGGTAACCTGTCACTTCCCAAAGGTCTATAATGTTCAAAATCAAGGGAAGGTAGTTGAAGTCTCTATAAATAAGGTATGAGAACATCCTTGAAGAGGCTAATGAATTATTGAGCCCTTATTTAACACTTATTGAAGTGAAGAGAGAGAGCACTAGAGCTTTAAAGTCTGTCTTCAAGCCTACAACAACTCTTACCAGAAGCTTGAAGCACCTTTTGAGGAAAGCAAGGAAGCCATTGAAGTGCATTGAAGAGCATTTAGTGGATCTTCACTCGAGCTACATTGGCAACCACCCAGACAATAGAGTTTGTCTTTATTGTTGCTTTTTTTAATTTAGAATATCTGGGTTATTGGTGAGCCTGGTTATAAAAACCAAATAGGTTTCTTTGGTGAGCCTTTAAAAACCAGAGTGTAGAGGTTTCTTTTGTGAGCCTATCTAAAAACCAAAGTGTAGAGGTTTTAGGTGATCCTATAAAACCTAGCTTGGGTTTCTTTGGTGTGCCCGATTTCAAAAACCAAAGTGTAAAGGTTGGGATTGTGAGCCTGTAAAACAATCCGACTGCATTCCGGTTTAGGGGATATAGTGAAAATCTCGAGTGGTGAACTTGGGTAGTGGACATAGGATCCGGGTTGCTTCGAACCACTATAAACCTGCTTTGTTTGTGTTGTGTTTGTTTTATCTTTAAGCATCTGCATTCTTACTCTGACTAACACAGCACCTAACCACTAAAAGGAATTACTTGTGCACATACTTGCAAAAATTTTGTAATTCCCAATTCACCCCCCTCTTGGGACTAAGCCACCTGGGCAACAAGGTGCCATAAGGTTCTCCAGAAGTAAAATGCAAAAATGACATGCTTAATGAATGAATGCAACATACAAACTCCTATAAAATGCAACCTAATAGTGAAAAAATTGGAAGAAGTTTCAGGAAAGGGTAGAAAATAATAGGTGGATTCAAGGTTAGTCTGGCAGAATAAGAAATAAAAAGAAGGTTCTGGGTTGATCGGGTAGAATAGGATGTAGGAAGGGGTGTCAGGGATTAGTCATAGACTAATGAGATTTAGCTTATGGGTTTGCGGTATTCCTACAGGATCTGCATTATGGAAGAATGGGTAATTAATTTCAGGGAAGAGATCTATTGGAGTCAATGGAGAGACTTCATCCTGAGGGTACTGATTTAAAGAGATCAAGTCCTTAATAAACTTTTCTGGCTCATAAATCAAAGGACTGGGCTCTCTAATTGGGTTTTCTTCTAATGGCTCCTTGGGTAAGATTCTAATAGTAGGATTGTGTTCCTCATGGTCTTCTTCCTTTAAGGGTTCTTCCATTACAGGTTGGGTGTTGTTAAAGTCAGCTAACTATAGGGTGGCTTCTACCTGGGTATCTACTAAATCAAGTAACGCTGAATTGGCTTCTACCTGGTCCAACCAATTGGTTAATTGGTCAACCCTATTGGTTGCTTGGTTGTTGATTTGGGTCATTTGGTTGGTTTGGGTGGTTGATTGGGTAAACTGACTTTGGGATTAGGTGATCATCTGGTCAAGCTGGGCTTGGTTTTGGGTAATGGATTGGTCAAGCTTGACGTTCATTTGGGTCAATTGTTCAATCATGGCCTTAAGGAAGGTTTCAAAATTGGAGTCCATGGTTGAACTGGGTTGGTTGCACTGGTCTTCCAACTCAACTAATTATGGGTTGGTTTCTATTTGGGTTTCCACTAGGTCAACTAATTCGGAGTTGGCTTCTAACTCTAGGTCACCTATAGGTATCTCTTCTTCTAGGTCATTATGGTGAACCAATGGGATGGTAAGTGGGGGTTGGCTAAGGAAAAATTGACTAAGATTAGGCTCAAATCTAAGGTATTAATTCTATAAGGTTCAAGTTAACTGAGTGAAACTTGACTGGCACTAGGCTAATAGCTGGGGGTACTAATCCTATTAGGCTCATAGGATTTAGGCTTAGATCTATAGGTTGTGGATCTCTTGGGTTCAGCTCCATGGGTTATGGGTTCCTTGGGCTTATAGGTTCTAGAGTCATAGGATCTAGAGTCATGGGATCTAGGGTCATAGGATTTGGAGTCATAGGGTCTAGGGTCATAGGATCTAGGGTCACAGGATCTAGGTAGGTACTTTTCCCTAAGCTTGCTTTTCATGGCCATCCAAGTAGTTATAGGTTTTCCTTCTAGTCTAGCCATTCTCTCAACTTCATTCCAGTATATCTTAGCCTGGCGAGCTAACTTAAGTTTATAAAAATTGAATTGGCTTCTTTTAGAATGGAAATCATTATGATCTTCAAAATACAGATCCATGTCTTTTTCCCACCTAAGAAAATTGTCAAACTTAGCATCACCACCAAATTTATCTACTTGTAACACAATGTACCTTGTGGCTCTCCTAGTGTTGGGCTCCATGGTTACACCAGGTTGGTTTGGGTTGATGCTATGGGTATTGAGTTTCTAATCTAAAAATCATGCAAACAATCAAACAAGGTGTCATGATGTAGTCAAGCATGTAAAAGGTTAGTACAAGCTAGGGTTTCCTAGACCTAGAGTCAAAACTGAATGGGTCAGCTCAACTTACACTTAACCCAGCAGCTAATCCTTCAACTGGCCAGGTAGGGGGTGGGATGGTAGGAGGCTCTCCCTGCTTGTCACAGGGTCCTTATTATAAACCACCAGCCCACTTAAGTCATTTGACTCTGTACCCCCAGCCTTAGACACCAGCTTTTAGTAATAGCTAAATGATTAAATGCACTAGTTGGCCCACACGGTTCGGACCCGACCTATTGGCTATCACCTATCCCTCTAAAGCAAATTAAGTCTAATTAATTTTAATTTAGGATTGGGTTAGTATGATGATGGTTATTTTAGGCCCAGGACAGGTGATGAAATACTGCCTTGATCTGAAATAGTGAATTGTCCTTAAGATTAGGTTAATCAAATGATGCACATTCAATAAGTCCTAATGTAAACTAAAACAATCAAAAAAATAAAATACTTTTGCATATTTCATGACATGGCAAGTTAGGTTTGAGTTGATTAGGTTAGCAAATAAATTGGGCTTGGGACTGGGGTGTGTGGAAGTGGGATAGGTTTGGTTAAGTAAAAGTGCAGAAATAGCAGAATTCAGGAAATTAGGATTTCAGAAGATGCAAGATTTGACAAAGTTATCGATGCATAAAAAATTCAAAAAAATTAAAGAATAGAGGATGGATGGTGATAATGAACTTTTCCAAATTTGATGTAAAACAAAAGTCAGATGATGATGCAATTCCTAAGGTATTCGGACTAATGCAGAAATATCAGGATTTTAGTTAGGGTTTCTAATATGCCAAATTTTAGTAAATTAAAATTTCTATAAAATAAATTAAAAATTATGAAAATTATTAGGACAAAACATAAAACATGAAGTACAAGTTTTACAAAAAATAAATACCTAAGTGGCCAGCCAAAATCAGATGAAAAACAGACACCTAATGCAGCTAGCAAGATGCAGAAATTAGGGTTTGTGATCCTAATGCAGATGAATGCTATCCTAAATGTACTCTTATACCAAACTAATGTGGAACAAACCTAAGACAAACAAAAATAGTAAACTAATTTTTTTATAATTTTTATAGACATTAATTCAGTGGCTAAAGACCCGAAAATAAGAAAGAATCAGCAAAAAAACTAGTAATGCTAGAAACTAACATACCCGCAAGATAACTCATGCAGAAAATAATAAGCCAGGACCCGAGAATTGAGAAATTCATGGATTAGGATAGTGTACCTATCATCAAATCAGAACAAATGAGGAAGAAGGCTTTTACCAGGCAGCGATTGTAATTTCTTCGATGAAGAGATCTCTCAGCCTCTAGATGGCACCTGAAAGAACAAGTCTTTGGTTACCGAATTTGAAGGCGATCTGGACCTGATCTTAAGGCAAAGAAAGCCTCCTCTAAGGAAAGGAAACACCTCAGGGATCTGCAAAATGTCAAGGTTAGGCATGAATCGGGTAATCAAAGAAAAATAACAAGATAAAACAAGGAAGGAAAGGGATTGGGGCAAAGGGCTGGTGGCAAGGAAGCATGAATAGCTCTTGATCTGGGCATCTTTAAGGCTTCTCTTTTGGATGTGGCTGATGTTTGGAGATCTGATTTGCAATGTGGGGCATGGAGAATAGCAAGGATAGTGGTCGGCCAACACAAGACAAAGAACCAAAAACAAAACCAAAAACCAAAGAACACAAGACACCTGTCTCAAAATAATTCAGTAGAGTTTTAATTCATAAGAGTTAAGATATTACAAGAGGAGGAGGGATGGGGTATTTATAGAGCTGCATGCCCTCTCCTAAAAGGATTACAAGTCTTCTCCTAGTTAAAATAGGTTTGCACAATTTAAATGGGAGAAAGACTACAAAATAAACCTAGAACTAGGAGTATAATAGTTGAATAGAATAAGAACTAGGTTTCCTTCTTCCATTTGAATTCCTCCTTCTTAGCTTGGACCAAGTCAACACTTTGGATATGTTGGGCTTCATGGGGGGCAGCAAAGGGCATTCAAGGATGGGTTGGGTGCATGGGCTTTGAGCCCTGGAGGGCTGGGATGACTAAAGCTTGAATATTCGAGGTATCTTGGTTCTAGGTTGGAATATAACTGGAATCTTAGTTCTTAAAGGCTTGGGCTTGGCGCCTGAGCTTGATTTCCTTAGGTTGGGGCATTGATGGACCTCTGGATTCATGAAATGACCTAGTATGGGAATATACTCTGGCATCTAGAGGGAATCTGGGCATTCGAAAAACATCTGGAAAGAATCAGGGTATCAAGAAAGGCATCTTGGATCCTGGGGTGTCACACAAAATCCAATAAGCTGATGTAGTGGCCTTTGACTCATGGATTAGGCCTGGTGGAACTCCAAAATAAGGTAACCTCCTTTCTTGTACAAAAATTGGACTCATACTGGACTTATATTGAAATTCAAGACTCGATACTGGAATGGGTTGAAACAAATCAACTAGCCTCAACTTATTACAGGGCTCAATCTTAATTGATTACAAAGTTATGATACATGACTAAGGTTATAAAAAAAAACCCTAATCAATAAACCATATGGGATCTAGTGATCTGTGTCTGATCCTGGTGTCCACCCAATGAAGGCCTAATCTTCGATGCGACGGTGCATAAGGCATTGCTGGCGCAAGACGTGCCACCCCTCCATGTTAGCATAACAATTACTCCCCTCTCCCGGAGTGCAACTTCATTATTCTTGCTCAGGAGTGGGGGGCATCTGATGTGGTACATTTGCTGACATAGAGTATACAAGCGACCATGCTGCTAAGGGACCCGCCACCTGGGCATGGTAGCCAGGTAAGGATCCAAGGTGAACCCTCCTACTGAGGTCAGCTTCAAGCCGGGGTCGTGCTTATAAGTTGAGCCCTTCGAGTAAGGTCAACTCTCGGTAGGGGTCGAGCTCATGCTCTCAAGGCGAGCCCTCCTATCAAGGTCGGCTCCCAGCCAGGGTCGTGCTTATTGGGCGAGCCCAACAATTGAGGTCAACTCTCGATCAGGGTCGAGCCCATGCTCCCAAGGCAAGCCCTCTTATCGAGGTCAACTCCCAACCAAGGTCATGCTCATAGGGCGAGCCCTCCAACTGAGGTTAGCTCTTGGTAGAGGTCGCACTCTTGCTTCCAAGAGCCAGGTCCCCGATGTAGGCCTTCACCCCCCATCAGTGGGAGTCAAGGTTCTCGACAGTGGCATAAGGAGGGGGGACCAGCAAAAGTTCAAAATCATGGCATGGAAGAACCTAATCATTCACCTCCCCTTAGGGGTGGTGCGTGCCCTACCATAAATGCAGGTCCTATAATGCACCCCGTGTATGACCTACATGATGCAAGCTCCACCAAGTTTCCAGTCCTGTAGCATGTCACCACGTCGACGACCGCACAACTAGAAGACCACAACCTTTATGATAGAGAGCCTACACCTTTCCAAGAAGGGTATTCCACTAAGGCCCCAGGCCCTGTGACACTTCGATGATGCCCCCTGAAATGGAAATGCCCCATCGTGTCTCAAGGCTTAGCAAACGCCCAGGGTGGAAGGCTATTCCCTAAAAGATGAACCCGATAGGGAGGCAACAGCGAATAATAGAAAGTCCTACACTTGGTCTGGGCTGCCCCATCTATACAAGATTAATGAGGGAGGTAAGTAAAAAAAAGGTAAGCGATAGATGTGCTCTCGATCCTCCATTATCTTCTTTCATTGAATTCATCTTACTTTCTTTTTCGTCACCCTCTTGATGCGAAGAGTTCCCCAAGCTCTCCGCCATCGAGGTTCTACTCTCCTCGATCATCCCAATAACTTGATCATTGGAGTGTCCCCATCAAAATCCTTGGCATAGGTCTCCTCTATCTTCCAGGGTCTATGGATGAGGGAGCCGATTGCAAAGAGAAGGAGTGAATGCCCAGTGGGAGACTGACGCATCAGAGCTACGGGCCACGACGATATTGGTAGCAACAACAAGGATGGTGATTGATTTAGATTAGCCGATGCATGGATTATTTTCTTTTAGGTAGATGAGTATCGAGTCTATAGTATGGGGATACTAGAGTAAGAGTCTAAGTGGTTATTAAAGAACAATGATACTAAACATGACTATCATGAGAAGTCACATGGATGTCTAATCACTTGTCAGAAATTTTAAGATGGGGACATCAGGAGTAGACAATACTTTCAAGGTTCCATTTTGATCTCTAATTCATGTGTTGGTCAATTTTATCGAGTCTTATAATAAAGTCAAATTTTTGAGTCCTATAATAAGGTGAACCAATTGAGTTCATGAAGTCATCTTAGTCTTGTAATCAAGTCATTAAGTCCACTTGAGTCCACTTGTTTCAGCTCAGTCAGGTGTTAGTTGAGTCCAATTTTTTTAGTCCTTTGAGTCCATGTAATTTTCACTCAAGACAAGAACCAAGAGGAGAGTTACCAAATCAGGATATTCACAAGGCCCTCCCCAATCAAAACTAGATCCCAAGCACCTGGACCCTCTCATGCTGCCCCTTTAGATGGAACCTCTCAAGCCCAAGACCTAGAAGCCCTTGGTGCCCCAACTCCGAAGAAATGGCACCCCAGGTCCAAGCCCAAGCACTGGCACCCCCTCATTCCACCATGCCATGACACCCCACTCCAGGTCCATTCATGTTGGCACCCCAGGCTTTGACTCAATCCAAGATGCCCAAGGATTTGACCAAGTCCAAGTAGATATCTTCCAAGACCAGCAAGGAGTCAAGGCCCAAGCCCAAGAGGGTTTCCTTGGCCCACAAGTTATGTTGAGCAAGTTCAACAGGATTACATGGCCCTCATGTTTTGTACTCCTAGTTTGTATTGGAGTCCATGGACCTGGTGTTCGGAATTGTCCCAAAGCCAATCTTCTAGGCTGTAGACGGTTGTGCTATCTTTGTATTTGTATATGAATTCTTTTAATAAATAAAAGTTATTTATTTTGGCTGTCCATCATATTTACATTTTTCTGAAAAGAACTCTTATGTGATGGAGTCCTTAGAACTACATTGTTTGATATAAAGAGGATATATCAAGTAGTTCTTAAACTGGTTCACAACCAAAGGATACATTATTATAGGATGACGATGTATCAAGTATAGGTTGTTGTAAGTCACATTTGTTGGTAGTCTTCTTAACTAAGGAGTGTGGAGACACTGGTATGAGATGCAAGTGAAACATATGACATTTCACTGAACGTGACCATCTGCAGAGCTCCCTTCTGTCAAAGGGTTGCTCGCAAAGGGATATGGGTATATTTGTCCCTTAGACCTGAGGTCACCATGGCAGCTTGCAAGCAACTCACTATTCTTTGGTACCGGACTACCTGGATTTCTAATCCGGTGATGGAAGGTTTTTGGGTGCAGTCAAGTCCTTCTGGATCGGTGGTGAATCAAGATGGAATTGACCTCTCCAAATAGTTTGGAGTGAATGACTCACTATGTCTCAATTCAAGAAAACCATGGCCAAGCTAATTCTTGTGAGGAGTTACAGAACTTGTGAGGTTGAGATATGATCTGGATAAACCAAATTAGGGTTGGCAGTCTTACCCTGGTCATCCTGAGCATTGTGAGGTCAAAGGGATGAATTATACTGCAACCATATGCTAGATGTTCTTATGAGGTACTCTACATCGTCGACCTATCTGGATGTCGGGTATTATTGCTAGATGATGACCTTGATTGATATTGGAAATATTCTAGAGCTACTGGCTTAGTGTTCGAACCTATGGGGTCACACACCATAGAGGATTTCTATCTGATCTTGTAGCTAATTGATGATTTGGAATTGTTTGTCATCACCAGAAGTCAATATGATTGACTTTGTTCCAAGTGTCGACACTTTGAATTTTGTAGGTGTCGACACTTGGTGAAGTGTTGGCACATGGCAAATTTCGAGTGTCGACACTTCCTGTGATGAACAATTTTCTTGGAGGATTTTATAGATTTTTTTTGGGCAGGTTTTGACCTGGTTTGAATTTCGAATTCAAACCAGTTTTGGCTCAAAGATTTTTTGGTATGAAAGTCATACTTACCTTAATGGGTTGGACCCATTTGGAATGGCCTTGATCCTCTCCCCCATTCTCTCCCCTCATCTCTCCTCCTTCCTTCTTCTCCCTCTCATGGCTGTACCAATAAATGAGGTTCATTCTATAGGCTGTAGAGGTTACAACAACTGCAAAGGAAAACTTTTAGAGAGATAAAGAAGGGTTGTGAGAGTTCTAGGGATTGGGTATGAGCAACCTAACACTCTAGCTAGGTCTTGGGAAGAGAGGTTTTGGGAAGAGGTTCCTGCTCTCCTCCTAGTCTTCCTGGAAGAAAAATATTGGCAAAGGATCTCGAAAAGCTAGCACTCCGAGGGAGTTTATCAGAGCCAAGCACGGGTGTGGATATCCTGTAGAGGCCAGACATGTGTGTGGCTTGAGCACCCTCTTCTTTCTCATAGCACTTGCATTGCTTCTCTCCGAGGTATAAAGGGACGGTACTTATATATATATTCTCTTGCTTTTGATGTTATATGCATGATAGATCTTAATACTAGTTTTTGTTCTGGGCAGATCGGTAGATCATTTAGATCTATCTATCGAGCCTTCCGCCATGCATGCCTTAAAAATATTTTGAAATACATATCTTTCTACCCTCTATTCTTGCATATTGTATGCTAGGTGTAGGTGCTTTTCACCTTCAATGATATCAGAGCAATATGTTCATTTTGTTGTATAATGATGCTAGCATGCTTCTAACATCTTTTTTCTTTCTTAAGTACTTGGATTGAGTGCTTCACCATGGCCGTCCGGTCATAGAAGAGAAGTAGGGCTGCAAGACCCTCTCTTCCCATTCAATGGGGTCTCCTATGGCATGTAGGGGTGCTGTTGTGATTGACTCTTGAAAAGAAAAACAAGAAGAAAGAAAATTGTAGATTAAAAATGTTTTAATCTAATGTAATGATCATAAAATAACTTTAGATAAGATCTAAGATTTTTTATTGATCAGTTTTGATTGTATGTTTGAAGAAACATTGGATTTGTAATCATTATTTTCCCATTATCTCAGGCTATGAGTCGACACTTGGCTTTTGAAGTGTTGACTCATGAGAAAATTTCCTGAGATTTGGTTTCTATTTTTCTTTTAAGACGGGTTGAAGTGTCGACATTTGGCCTTTGATGTGTCGACACTTGAGTGCATGTCAGAAAACATGTTATTCTATTTTCTATTCCCTGTCTCAGGCCTTGAGTCGATACTTTCTCCTGAAGTATCGACACTTGGGTTAAAAAATTCTAAAATACAGTGAATTGAAATTTTGATTTTTGTAAAATTGTTTTACATTTATAAATTAAAATTATTTTAATTTATTTAAGGTTATTGAACTTAATTTTGAATTAAGAATGACTAAGAACTCTATGAATGTGATTCAAAGATGTTAAGTCATTTCAATAAGCCTTAAGAGTCATGGGTTAGCTTCTATTAGGTCCTTAATTGGGTTAGACCTAAGTTTAGATACATTGGACAAATTAGAAAACTAATTAAATCAAACGTTGAATTAAGATTTCTTCTCTAGATCTATCTAATAGTTAGATTGATTAGTCCATAATCTAAATGGACCTAATTTGTGGCTCAGTGGAATGCCCGAGTCTTTAGGCTAGTCCAATCGAGTCTGATGAACCGATTGGTATCAAGGTAAGTTTGGCATTGTGATCATGGTTCTTTAGGGCTACCTTTTACCTGGCCAACTCTGTTGGTGTCTAAGGCAAGATGGTTAATGACAGAACCAAACCCATGATCTCACTTACATGGCCAATGTCGTCGATCAGGATTGATTGGATAGCTCATTGACTTATGTTAACCCTTGTCACCCAAGGTTAATCAGTTTTGACTGATTTTAGGTGCCCATGGATCATTAGTTATGTGTAACCCTCCTAGATTACTGATGTGGTCAGTGGGAGGTTGATCCATGTCTTCTTCTCTCATCATCTGTCATAGTAAAATTAAAAATTCTCTAAATTATTAGGTCCTTTAAAGGATAAAGTTATAGAGATAACCTAGTCCTAGCCTTTCATTAAGTGGGATAGTAATGTGTCCAGTTGTTCGATGTTCATTGGTAGATCCAAAGATCGGGTGTTCATCAAGCAACTGAAATTGCTATTCCTAATATGATGGCTTAGTATGACACTCTTAACGGTGGTCAGGTGGGCCGGTCAAAGTCGGGCTTGACCATTTGTTAGTTAAAAGTATTGAATTTTGTCATGTTAATGGTTGGACATAATCGAGACCTTCATTATGAGGTCCAAAGGCCGATTGAAGTGCTCCTTGGTTCGAAACCCAATTACTAGAGGTTGCTTGGAGAAGTAATCGGTTAAAGAACCTACCTTTAGACATGCATGGGGGGGCCGGCCAAAGTTGGGCTTCATGTGTTGTCTATTGGACTCTAGTGCCTGCTAAGAAATTAAAGTAATTCCTCGGATTAGAGGCACAGGCTATCAATCTATGCAAAATAGTGGGAGGGACCTTTAGACTAAAGTCCATGTCTTTAGGTTAATAATTCATATACACTAATTAGTTTTGGTTTTCCTTTCAAATGTCTTCCAACCTGTCACTCTGGTCTCTTCTCGACAATGAGAAGCTCAATGGACCCAACTTCGATAGCTTGTATCGAAGGCTCAAGATTGTCTTGGAGCACGAACGGATCCTATATGTGATATCGGATCTGGCACCTGAGATTCCTTCTACCAATGCTCGGGGTTTGGTCAGAGACACTTATCAGAAGTGGCTCTCTAACAAGACCACTATCCAATGCATCATGTTAGTAGCGATGAATGACGAGTTCAGTTGCAAATTCGAGGAAGCCCAGCCGGAAGAAATCCTTCAAAGATTGAAGGTGTCTTTTGGGACACTAGACGATATTGAGAGGTACAGGGTCTCCTATGCTATCTGCAATGCACGGATGTGTGATGGGGCCTCGATCACTGATCATGTACTATACATGATCGAGATGATTGAGCTCCTGGGCAAGCTCGGTTGTCCATTGCATGAACAGCTTAGGAAAGATACGATTTTGAATTCTCTCCGCTCCTATCTAGACTTTCTTGATCATTATAGAATGAATAAGCCTGCTGTCAACTACCATGGTCTATTAGGGTTGCTACAAACTTATGAGAAAGACCACCAGTTGAATAAAGGGGTGGTGAATCTAGTGGGAGGTTCTTTGGGATGGCATCGTCTCTTTAAGAAAGGGAAGAAGAAAAATAATAAAGGGAAAAAGGTGCTTAGTGCTTCTGTGCCTAGTAAGGCTAAGAAAGTGAAGGCTGATCAGAGTCGTGCAGAGTGCTTCTTCTGCAAGAAGCAGGAACACTAGAAGAGGAACTATCCTCTTTACATTACATCCCTTGATCCAAATAGGTCCAAGAAGAGAAAGGTGCAGGATGGTCTTGGACAAGGATTTATATGGTAACACCTTGTAGTTTCTTTGTTTGTGAAACTACTAACTGGGTATTGGATACAGGAAGACCAATTCACATTTGCAATTCTTTGCAGGTACTTCAAGTTTGTAAAAGATTCGAGGATGTCAAGAGGGTCTTGAACGTGGGAAATGGAAGCCGAGTTCCAGTTCTGGCATTGGGAGTCCTTAAACTTATTTTTGAGTCCGTACTGTCATTTTGAATGAGTGTCATTTTTGTCCTTCTTTTATTTTAAATGTTATTTCTATAGGCCAGTTAGCCTTGTATGGTTACGAACTATTAATAAAGAATGACATTTGCAAAATCATTTGGAATGATTTTGTAGTCTTGAATGGACAAATGCGTGATGGCATCTATGTACTATCATGACCTGTTAGTGTAATGTACATGTCTAGCAAATGTCCTAGGATTAATAATATCAGCGAAGCAGACCTATGGCATTGTAGGCTAAGTCATATTAATAGGAACAGGATAAACATGTTGAAAATTTAGGGTCTCCTCGATTTTAGTGAAGATAGTTCACTTCCAACCTGTGAGTCCTGTCTTCTTGGAAAAATGACAAAGTCACCTTTTACTGGAAAAGGTGAACGAGCCAATGAAATTCTAAGTCTAATACATACTGATGTATGTGGACCCAAGAATGTTAGTGCTAGGGGAGGGTACAGTTATTTCATTACTTTTACAAATGACCTTTCGAGGTATGGTTATATCTTCTTGATGAGACATAAATCTGAATTGTTCGAAATGTTCAAACGATATCGTAATGAAGTAGAAAAACAAACCAGAAAGTGTATCAAAACCCTTCGATCTGATCAAGGTGGTGAATACCTTTTGGGTGAGTTTCTGACATATATTGAAAAGAATGGGATTCTCTCTTAGTGGACGCCTCTAGGAACACCCCAGTTAAATGGAGTGTCTAAGAGGAGCAATCAAACCCTGTTAGACATGGTTTGGTCCATGATGGGCTTTGCTTCTCTGTCGATATCCATTCGATGATATGCTTTAGAATCAGGATGTTACCTTTTAAATAGGGCTCCAAGTAAGTCTGTTAGTAAAACACCATATGAGATATGGACTGGACCTAAGCTGACATTATCACACCTTTGGGTTTAGGGGTGCCCAGCTTAGGTAAAATGTTTGGAAATGGATAAGCTTGGACCTAGGTCTGACTGGTGCCTATTTGTTGGGTATCCAAAGGAGTCTAAGGGGTATTACTTCTACTTAGCTGAGGAACAAAAGTTGTTCATTAGTCCTAGGGCTATCTTTTTGGAAAAGAAGTTCCTTGGTGAAGGAACTGTAGCCACTAAGATTGAACTTAGTGAAGTTCAACAAGTAGAAGAACTGGCACACTTAATGGACAACATAGAATCGACTGTGATTAGATCACACCCAGAGCCCACTCAGGAACCATTAAGGAGATCTGGTTGAGTACCGAGACCGAATAGATACTATGGTTTCTTGGTCTAGGACGATGATCCAATTGAACTCGATGAGAACAATGAGGATCCGATCACCTATATGGATGTGTTGCAAAGGTCCGACTCTGAGAAATAGCTTGGAGCCATGAAATTCGAAATGGAGTCCAAGGAGATCAATAATGTATGGACATTGGTTGATCCACCTAAAGGGATAAAACCCATTGGATGTAAATGGATTTTCAAAAGAAAAAGGGATGCAGACGGGCAGGTGGAGACCTATAAAGCCCGTCTGGTTTCCAAGAGATATCGTCAACATTATGGTATTGAATATGACGAGACATTCTCTCCTGTGGCAATGCTCAAATCTATTCGGAATATGCTTGCTTTAGCAGCACACTTTGAATATGAAATCTGGTAAATGGATGTCCGAATAGCTTTCTTGAATTGTGAGCTGGAAGAGGAGGTGTATATGATATAACTTGAAGGGTTCACATCCACAGACGAGTCAAAGATGTGCAAACTTCATAAGTCCATCTATGGATAAAGCAAGCATCAAGGAGTTGGAACATGCGATTTGATAAGTGTATCAAGTCTTATGGCTTCATTAGGAATGGAGAAGAACCTTGCATTTGCAAATGGGCTAATGGTGCTATGATTGTTTTCCTTGTGTTATATGTGGATAACATTTTCTTAATCGAGAATGACATTGCAGCACTGCAAGGAATAAAGGTCTGGTTATCATCTCAATTCTCTAAAAAGGACTTAGGTGAAGCCTCTTACATACTGGGTATGAAGATCTATAGAGATAGATCTAAGAGGCTTTTGGGACTGTCCCATTTTACGTACATCAACACCGTACTGAAATGGTTCAGCATGGAAAATTTCAAGAAGGGTTATCTCCCAATAGGCACTGGAATTGATCTCTCCAAAAGTAATTTGCGACAACTCTTAAGGAGAGAAAGCACATGAGTAGAATCCCATATGCTTCGGTAGTGGGTTCTATCATGTATGCCATGACATGTACTAGACCAGACATGGCATACCCACTAGGTGTAGTTAGTAGATACCAGTCTAACCCAGGTGAAGCTCATTAGAAAGTGGTAAAGACAATTCTTAAGTATTTACTAAATACTAAGAATCAATGGCTAATTTATGGAGAATCTAACTTGAAACTTGTGGGGTATATTGACTCCAATTTCCAATCAGATAAAGATGATTGCAAAAGTGTGTCACGATTTATTTCTATCCTGAATGGAGGAGTTGTCTGCTAGAAAAGTTCCAAGCAGCCTAGTGTGGTGGACTCAGTATGCGAAGCAGAGTACATTGCAGCATCTGATGCAGCGAAAGAAGTTATGTGGTTGCGGAAGTTTCTTGGCGAGCTGGGAGTGGCACCTTCCCTTGATGTTCTTGTTTTAGTATATTGTGACAACACTGGAGCCATTGCTCGAGCCAAATTGTCGAAGTCTCATCACCGCATAAAGCATATTCTATGGTTCTATCACCTTGTACGAGAGATAGTGGAACGAACTGACATCGACCTTCAGAAGATCAATGGAAAGGAGAACCTGGCTGACCCCTTCACTAAAGCTATCAGAGTTCAAGAGTTCGATCGTTGTAAATGAAAAATGGGAATGAGATTCTATACTGATTGGCTTTTGTCCAAGTGGGAGTTATTGGAAATTGCATCCCAAAGCCAATCATCTAGGCTGTAGACGGTTGTGCTATCTTTGTATTTGTATATGAATTCTTTTAATAAATAAAAGTTATTTAATTTGGCTTTCCATCATATTTACATTTTCTCGTGAAGAACTCTTATGTGATGGAGTCCTTAGAACTACATTGTTTGATATATAGAGGATGTATCATGTAGTTCTTAAACTGATTCATAACCAAAGGATACATTGTTATAGGACGATGATGTATCAAGTATAGGTTGTTATATGTTGCATTTTCTAGTTGTCCTCTTAACCAAGAAGTGTGGAGACACTAGTGTGACATGCAAGTGAAATGTATGACATTTCACTGAACGTGACCATCAACAGATCTCCCTTCTGCCAGAGGGTTGCTCATGAAGGGATATGGGTATATGTGTCCCTCATACCTGAGGTCACCATGGCAGCTTGCAAACAACTCACTATACTTTGGTACTGGACAACCTAGATTTCTAATCCTGTGATAGAAGGTTTTTAGGTGCAGTCAAATACTTATGGAGCGATGGTGGATCAAGATGGAATTGACCTCTCCAAATAGTTTGGAGTGAATGACTCACTATGTCTTAATTCAACAAAACCTTGGTCAGGGTAATTCTTGTGAGGAGTCATAGAATTTGTGAGGTTGAGACATGATCTGGATAAACCAAATTAGGGTTTGCAGTCTAACCTAAGGTTATCCTGGGCATTGTGAGATCAAAGGGATTAATTATACGACAACCATATGCCAGAGGTTCTTGTGAGGTGCTCTACATCTTCGGCCTATTCGGACATCGGGTATCATTGCTAGATGAGGACTTTGACTAGTACTTGAAATGTTCTAATGCTACCGGCTTAGTGTTCAAACCTTTGGGGTCACACATCATAGAGGATTTCTATTTGATCTTGTGGCTAATCGACGATTTGGAATCATTTGTCATCACCAGAATTCAATATCATTGACTTTGTTCCAAGTGTTGACACTTGGAATTTTACAGGTGTCGACACTTGGTGAAGTGTCGACACTCGGCAATTTTCGAGTATCCTTCCTATGATGAATAGTTTTCTAGGAGGATTTCGTTGAGATTTTTTGGGCAGGTTCTGACCTGGTCTGAATTTTGAATTCAAACCAGTTTTGGCTCTAAGGTTTTATAGTGTGAAAGTCATACTTACCTTAATGGGTTGGATCCATATGGAATGGCCTTGATCTTCTCCCCCATTCTCTCCCCTCATCTCTCCTCCTTCCTTCTTCTCCTTCTCATGGCTGCACCTATAAATTAGGGTCATTCTATAGGTTGCAGAGGTTACAACAACAGCAAAAATAAACTTTGAGAGAGATAGAGAAGGGTTGTGAGAGTTCTAAGGATTTGGTGAGACCAACCTAGCACTCTAGCTAGGTCTTGAAAAGAGACGTTTTGGGAAGGGGTTCCTGCTCTCCTCCTAGCCTTCCTAGAAGAAGATGATCGGCCAAGGATCCCGAAGAGCTACCACTCCGAGGGAGTTGATCAGAGTCGAGCCCAGGTGTGGATATCCTGTAGATGCCAGACGCATGTGTGGCTTGAGCACCCTCTTCCTTCTCACAGCACTTCCACTGTTTCTCTCTGAGGTATGAAGGTATGGTACTTTTAATATATTCTCTTGCTTTTGATGTTATATGTATGCTAGATCTTTATACTAGTTCCTGTTACTGGCAGATCGGTAGATCGTTTAGATCTATCTACCGAGCCTTCCGCTATGTATGCCTCAAAAATATTTTAAAATACATATCTTTCTGCCCTCTATTCTTACATATTGTATGCTAGGTGTAGGTGATTTTCACCTTCACCTTGGTAACTCTATGAATACCCACCCCTCCCCTCTTGTATGAATCAATCCTTTTTCATGAATAAAAACTTTGAGAGAATTTTCTTGTCTAAGTGTTTCCACCAATTGGAGTGGGTGTGTACCCGGATCTTTTATTTTTCTTATGTGCAAGCCCTAGCCCTATACAAGCCCTTTCTTTCACTAAATCCTAGCCACCCATACCCCCTCTCTAAGCCCTAAGAAACCCCAGCCCCTGAGCCCCAGGCTGCCACCCTCTCTCCTTTCTTCCACCAACCATCCAACACCAAGCCCTCCCTACCCTTGGCCACCCCTTTCCTTTACATTCCAGGCATTCCTTTGCCCCCAGGCCACCAACAGCAAGCCCTCCAGGCATCCCCTACAGCAGTCAGGCCACCCCTCTCCAAGCAAGGCACCCTTTTACTCAATCAGGCCACTAGCCACTCCAACAACCCTTCACTCTCTCTTGTCTTTCTTCTTCCTACTTCAAATTTTTTTCATCATCCATGAGCCTAACCCGTGACGTGTGCAGGATCCCTCTGGTGAAATCATCCTTGGATGAAGTCCTCCTTGCTCCAGAACCAATTTGATAAGAAGTCAACGGATCCACAGGAAAGTGACTGGATCATCCATGCGTCGATCCGAGCGGAGTGAACCTTTCTACGGCTTCAAGATCGTCATTGCTTGGTAACACTAACCCTTCCCACCTCTCTTAGTCTGATTTTTGAGGTTTGAACAAGTACCTAGAAGGCCTTCTTAGTCCTAGGATCTTTTATTTGCTTTATCTCTTTAATAGTTCTAGCATGTGGGTAGGATTTTAACCATTACACGAAACCCTAACCTTGTCTAGTCTTTTTTTCAAGAATAAATCAATAACAAAATCTGAAATTATTATTTATTTTAATCTGATTTTCTTATCCTTCTCATGGCATTCATCTACATGCATCATGTTAGAATCCCGACCCTACATCAGTTTGGTATCAGAGCTTACGATAAGGCATGTTCTTGGATAGTAGGTAAAATTTCTGTATCCTGAAATCTATAATAGTAGTATAAACATAGGGCTGTTTACCCACTAAAACAATTTTTTTTTTCTCTGATTTTAACAGTAATTAATATCTGTTTAGTCCTCTATTTTCTGTGATTTTCTCGGAATTTTTCTGATATAAAATCTGGGTGAAAACTGCATGAGAAAACAACCCTAACAAAATTTCTGCATGCTGAACCTGCACTAGTAGTCTGGATATAGGTCCGATTTTCCATTAATTTCACACTGTTTTTCTCTGAAATTTAAATCATGTCATCTCTGTTGAGTCCTCTGTTTTTTATGCAGTTTTTTTTAATTTTTACAGATAAAAAAAATTAAAATCTGCATCCTGAAAAAACCATAACCAGAAATCTGTTTTTCTAAAATTCCAGCATCTAGTTAGAAACCTTAGATCTTTGCATCATCAAACTATTTTTTCATTGCATGAAATTTGGTAGGAATCAACTTTACAATTAAACATTCTGTTCTGCATTTTTTTTCAATTTTATGCTTTGAAAATGCTAAACCCTGCAACAAATCAAAACACAAAAACTGCAATTTGTATAATTTCTGCATGCTTCAATTGATCAAACCTAATCAACTACCAAACTTCACCCAACCCAAGCAAATTTTGATTGCTCACCTAATCAACTTGGATTTATGTCTGCCACCTCATAAAATACAAAAAAAAAATTTCTCTATTTTTCTGAATTTTTTATTGCATTAGGGTTTCATCAAGTGTGCATCATTGCATTTAACCTAATCTAAGGGCACTTTCCTCTATCAGATCAGGGCAGGATTTCGTCACCTGTCTTGGGCCCAAAACAACCACCCCCATATGAAGCCAAGCCTAAATAAAATCAACTAGGAACCTAACTGATTTAGGGACACCAACAAGTCGGGTCCGAGTCTAGTGGGAAAACTAGTGCACTCAACCCTCCATTTATTATTGGAAGCTGGTGTTTAGGCTTGAGGTCTTGTGGCAAACACCCTAAGTAGACTGGTGGTTACTTAATTAGGACCATGTGACAAGCAGGGAAAGCCTCCCACCACCCCACCTCTTACCTAGCCAGTGGAAGGATTAAGTGTTGAGTTGAGTGTAAGTTGAGTTGACCCACTCTACTTTGTCTCTAGGTCTAGCAAATCATAGTCGATTTGTGTCTAACCCCATCAGTCACACACCAACCCATGGAGTCAATGTGTGTGCTTGTTTGATTAACCATTAGGTTAGGAGCCCAACACCAGTAGTCTCAACCCAACCTAGCCTGATCATGGGATTTGACATAGGAACCTTACAAAGGGCCATTAAGGAGCAACTAGCCCAGATGATCCATAGGTTTTATCTGATAGATGATCGGTTGGGAACCCTAGAGGAAACCTGTAAGACCCATACTATATCCAAACTTGAGTTTCCTTTGCCCACACCTCCCAACCCTAAGAGAGCTCAACCCTAGGAGAGCCCAATACCTTGACCCATACTTGGAGCCTAACCTTAGGAGAACCCAATACCCTGACCCATACTCGGAGCCCAACCCTAGGAGAGCCTAACACCCAGGCCCATTCTGGGAGCCCAACACTAGGAGAGCCCAATACCCTAACCCATACTTGGAGACCAACCCTAGGAGTGCCCAATACCATGACCCATACTCGGAGCCCAACCCTAGGAGAGCCCCATACCCTGACCCATACTCGGAGCCTAACCCTAGAAGAACCCCATACCCGGACCCATACTCGGAGCCTAACCATAGGAGAACCCTACACCCTATACCAATCTTGGATCTTAGTATAGAGAGAACCAATTATAAATTCACAAGAGCACCTACATATGGTGGTGATCCTGAATTTGAGGATTATCTTAATTAGGAAAAAAATATGGACCTATATTTTGAAAGAAATATGGATCTGTATTCTGAAAGAGATCAGTTTAAGTTTGCTAAATCTAAGTTAGTTCACCGAGCAAAGATAGACTGGGATAAGCATGAGAGAATGGATAGACTAGAAGAAGAAACACCCATAACTACTTGGAGAGCCAAGAAAAGTAAACTTAGGAAAAAGTACCTACCCAGATCCTATGAACCTAGATCCTATGAACCTAGAACCTATAAAACCAGACCCTATAAACCCAGATCCATAACCCGTAGATCTGAGCCCAAGCTTTATGAGCCCAAAGAACCCATAACCCATAGATTTGAACTCATATCTTATGAGCCCAAGGGACCCATAACCTTTAGTCAACCTGAACCCCATAGGATTGGTACCCTTAGATATGAGTCCAGTATTAGTCCACTTCTCCTTAGTCGACCCACTCCTGCTATCCTAGACACCAGTCAATTTTTTCTTAGCCAACCCCCTCCTACCACCTCATTAGTTCACAAGGATGACATTGAAGTGGAAATATATGAAGCTGATGTGAACTTAGTGGATGAGTATGAGGAAGAAGAAGAGGAGATACCTATAGAAGACCTACAATTAGTTGACCCTAACCATACTCAAACTGAAACCAACCCAGAGTAAGTTGACCCTGACCACACCCAAGCTGTAGTAGAAGAACACTTAAAGGAAGAGAACCTATATACTGCTATTAGAGTCCTATCTGAGGAGACTTTAGAAGAGAACCCAATTGTAGAGCCTAGTCCTGAATTTCATGAGCCAGAAGAGTTTATTAAGGACTTGGCTTATTTAACCTAGTACCCTCAAGATGAAGTCACTTCTTTGATCCCAATTGAAGACCTCTTCCCTAAAATTAATGACCCATTCTACCATAAGGTAGACCCTATAGATATACCTTAAACTCGTAAGGTCAACCTCATTAGTCTAGGACAAATCCCTGACACCCCTTTTTACATCCTACTCTATTCGATCAACGCCAAACCCTTTTTCTTACCCTAGCATGCTAACTCTGAATCCACCTCTTATTTTCTGCCCTTTCCTGATACTTCTTATATTTTTCTGACCATTAGATTATATTTTATAGAAGTTAGCATGTTGCAAACATCCATTAAGCTTCTCAGTTTGCATCTTACTTCTGGAAGATCCTATGGCATCTGTTAAGAGTGCATGCCATGTTCTCATCTACATGTCACCCACCTGACCAAGGGCCAAACCCATAGTTGTAGCTTAGGGTTCAGTCGAGTCACTTATCAATAAGTGTTGGAATGAGTCATTTGCCTGCATTAGGTATTATGAGTTTTTGCACTGCATGATTAAAGATTTGCATAAGGAATTGGCCTTAAGATTAATGTAAGCAATGATTTTTTTAATAACATGGTTAATTCCCGAAAGAGTCTAAGAGTTCACTAGGAAAATTATGTACTGATTAGGTTCCATACCCATGGAGCTGAACCCTTCAATGTGATAAAGAATGTTGGACCTAGTGCCTAAGTTATCACCTGAATTAGGCATAAAGCTCAACCTTCAATATCTCGGACTTAGTTGAGTATAGGGAGCCAGCAATTATATTGATATGGCATGCAAAAATGAATTCTAACTTAGAAGATTAATTAATTGGATGAGCAATGATACCTACTTACATTAGCAATAATTCATATGTAAGAATGCCAAAAATAAATCAAATGAAGGGGCTACTTAATGAAATGAAACTTATCCGCAATGTAACTCAATCCTAATCAAAAGAAGAAGGGACCTAATGATTGAAGAACCATTAAGACCAAGACATATACCTCCATATAAATAGACTTAAGAGGCTCGGATGGGTTTACTAACAAATGATGAGCACTCACTCCGTTGATGAGAGATTAATTTCAGCACTCCATTGAGCCGCTACCGAACTTTAAGATTGTCACTACCGGAATGAAAACACCATCCATAGTTGGTTCCAAGGCAAAGCATACCTCTTCTTTAACTCTAGATTATAGGGGACCCTGCAAAGAATGACATTAGAGACATCCTAAGGTTATGGAAAGTTGACAAAAGGATCATGAAGAAGAGTGGAGTGTTGGCTCTTTATGTTGGATGGAAGAGGTCTTGGACGGGAAGAAGCTGGCATCCTTGGAGGAGGATTGACTCCTTGGTGTGCTTGGAATGTGGAAAGGTTGGCGCCTCTTGAAGAAGCTTGAATTAAGATCCTTGAAAGTTGAAATTGGTGGGCGGCTTTGGAATGAAGAAGAAGATGGCTATCTTTGATGAGTTGATGTTGTTGACTTCATTGGAGATGGCAATCTTGAGGACTTGAAGATGGTGGCATTGTGGGATTATGGGAAGAGTGCTTTGTTTGGTGACTAATACTTATAGGATATCTAGGTTGAGCCTCACACTCATTCCCTCATGGAAGACATTTGCATCACACAAATGGGAAGAAAATTAGAACTAATAAACTTTCATTTATTCACTCATAACATGCCATTACAAGGAGCTCTGGAGAGGTATTCATAGACCTTCCAAGCTCTTTTTGAAATTTTGAAATTCATGGAGAACTACATGGGGAAGATGGTGTGCAGTTGGAGAAGATGGAGGAGAGTTACAACCAATCTTGATTCATGGAGAACAATATGGGCCGTCCACTTTAAATTTGAATTTGAATGTAGGCACCCAAGTGGAGGGGGGTGTGAGGTGTCCTCCATGATGGCATGGCTGCCACATAGGCATGGTGATCTGACAGTCCAACTTGGACTAGTAATTAGAAAGTTACTCAAAGGTAGTTGCTTTCCTGATTTTATCCCAGGTGCTGAGTTATCCCAGATATCTAAGGTTATTCCAAGTGGCAAAATAAGTGCTGGAGTGTTGAGTTATTCCAAGTAGCAGAATAAGTATTGAATAGCTGAAATGTTGTAGTAGAAAATTGAAGTAGTAGAATCTGTCGAGTTGTGTTGGCTCTAGTGCTGGAGTTGGATCTTTGGGTTATGGTTGAGCTGACTCTTGTGGCTTCAAATGGCTTGCTTCAATTTGTAATTCAATCCATAATGAATTTGACTGAAGGCATTTGTTGGTTTATGCACCATTTTTTCCTGGGGTGGCAAGAACTCGACCTTGTCAAGTATGGGTCAACTTAACTTTGGTAATGCTCTAATAAGTCTAGGTCAATTCGTTGCAGGTCCTCCTTAGTGATCCATGAGTTTTCGGATTCTGGCCGACCTTGCCAACGAACCAGATATCTTTGGTAGTCCTTGTTCCTGGTAGTGATAGTCTTGTCATCCAAAATTTGCTCAATTTTATCTCGCCTCTTCGGAAAAGTGGTTGATGGACACTTAGGGGCAGTCTCACTCTTAATAATAGGGTTAGGACCAAAAGGCTCATTAGGTATCATCATTAGCTCTTTATACTCTATCAAGTCTGAAACATTGAAGGTCGAGCTGATACCTAGGTTAGAAGGTAACTCAAGTAAATATGTGTTAGGTCCAATCTTCTTTATGATTTTAAATGAGCCTAAGCCTGCACCACGGGCATATAATTTTTTAAAGGTTCTAAATGGGAAATGTTCAAGTCTAAGTCTAATCATTATGTGGTCTCCTTCATAGAATTCTTTGATTCTCTAACGTGAATTAGCCATATGCTTATAGACTTCATTGCTCAAGTTAATTTTCTTATTCATTTCTTTATGCAAGTCCTTAATATGTTGTGCATATGACTCAGCAGACTCAGAAACTCATATATATGTGGGCAATGGGATGAGATCTATAGGCTTCCTAGGTTTGTACCCATGGACTACCTCAAATTGACTCTTTCCAGTAGATTTATTGACTGAGCTGTTATAAGCAAACTTAGCTCTAAGTAATAAGAGATCCCAATTTCCCATACTATCACCAACTAAACATCTCAGCAAATTTCCTAGATTCCAGTTAATGACTTCAGTTTGGCCATCAGTTTGAGGATGATGGGCAGTAGAAAATTTTAGTCTGGTTCCGAGCATATGCCAAAGGGTTTTCTAAAAGTAGCTACTGAACCTAACATCTTTATCTAACACAATGGTTTTTGGTAAACCATGTAACCTAACCACTTTGTCAACGAAAAGCTTAGCCATTCTTGAAGCATCGAGGGTTTGAGAACACGGGATGAAGTGAGCCATCTTAGAAAATCGATCAACTACAGCATAGATGAAATCATGTCTTCTTTAGGTCTTAGGTAGTCCTAGTACAAAGTCCATACTAAGATCCTACCATGGACAATTAGGGACTGGTAGAGGAGTGTATAGACTAGTGTTCTGCTTTTGTTGTTTGGCAACAGCACATGTTCAACATTGAGCAACAACTTGGGCTACATTCCTCTTGAGGCCAGGCCAAAAGTATTGGTCTTCTATTGCTAGAATGGTTTTATTTCTACCAAAATGACCTACTAGGCCTCCAGCATGAACTTCCCAGATCAAAAACTCTCTAATAGAAATTCATGGGACACACAATTGATTTCCTTTGAAAAGGAATCCAGCTAGAAGAGTATAGTCACTATATACACTAGATGGTCCTTGTTGGAGGGATTGATAAATGTCACTAAAGTCTGGACACTTTGGGTATTCTTCTTTCAATCTATTAAACCCTACAACTTCAGTGCTAACTGAGGTCAAAGGCATGAATCGTTGGCTCAGTGCATCAGCAACCCTATTTTCAGTGCTGGCATGGAATTTCAGAACAAAGATATACACTTGAATAAATTCTTCCCATTTCCTGTGCCTAGGGTTCAATTTCTTTTGGGAATTAAGGAATCATAAGGCTTCATGATTGGAATAAAGAACAAATTCTTGCGGTACTAAGTAGTTGAAAGTAAAAACAAGGTTGGTTTGCAGGTGCCTACCCTAAGCATGCAACAACAGGGAGCAGGTAAGTATTTTAAAACGATTTTAAAATGCACAGCGAAAACATGCTCCACCCAGGGTCTAATGCAATCAGGAAGCATGTACAGATCAAAACATGCAGTAACATGGGCATGTAATGTTTATAAAATATTTTAAATCTATAGATCTACGCATACATGAAATTAAAAACAAAACCCATACCTTATTCATGCTGGGAATAAAACTGGTATAAGTCTGGAATAGGCTGGAATAACTGGAATAAAGTTATTCCAGTCGTCTTCCACCTTGGGCTGAAAACTGGGCTTCCGAAAAGTCCCTGGAACGCCGCCTTCCGGAACTCCGATCGCTCCCAAATTTGAGCTGTAGATTCTTAAGGAAGTCCTCTTCGATTTGGCACTAGTTTCTACAAGGAAAACTAAGCCAATAAATCACAAAAATTCGCCGAAGTCTGCTGCAAGAAAATGGCAGCTTAACATAGTAGCTGTCTTCGACGTTGGATTTCGGGCAACTGGAGCGATCCCGGCTCGCGTGGTATTCTCCGAGGAGTAGAAGAATACTCCCTCTAGAGGGGAGACATGCCCGGGGCTCTCCGATCCCTCTCCACGCATGGTGCTAGCCGCCGGAAGATGGTTCACGGTCACAGGATTTTTCAGCAACACAGCTTTGCTGAAAAGGGATTTTGAACACTTGAAACGATGGGTTCTCTCCCTCACACCCTCCAAATCCCAACCTAACTAGCACCCAATGGAAGCAATCTCTCAACCTCTCAAAAGGAATAACATCTAACTCTTCACACGCTGAAAAAAAACTCGTTGGTTTTTCCCTTCACACATAGGAAGCATCTTGCTGAAAGGGGCGTTGGAGTTAATATAAGCAGCAGGGTGAATTGACAACGGAGAGGGTGGGAGGCCAAAGGGTCACCGGCTGCAATTATCCCAATAAATAGCCATTAAACCATTAAAAGGGGATGAAGGCCAGCGGGTGGAGGGAGAGGAGAAGACGTCATTTGGCCTCCCAACGCTTGGAATTTTTCCAGCGAAAATCACCATGTAAACGGTCACGCTGAAAAGAAAAAACCGTGGAAACCAGTCCAAGCCAATTAAACCAATTTGGTTCAAACCCAACGGTGGTTCAATCCAATTGAACCAGGTCCAGGGAATAAAATTGGTTCATAACCAATTGGAGGCCGAAACGAACTCCGAATCAGTTCAAAACTGATTCAGAAAAATCCTGGTGCAGCGCTGGTCAACCCGGACCAATTTTCGGTTGACTCATACAAGGGCACGACCGAGAAAAGAGTGCTAAAAAATTACCGTGATCATAAAATCGAGACGATTCTGAATCGTCATCGGTATCCGGATCATAGAGTTATCCTCTGTGGCGTGTGACCTCATAGGTTTGAACCTAAACAGTAGTACTAGAATAATTCCAGTACCAGCACAGGAAACCATCTAGCAATGGGTCCCGGCGTCCGGATAGGTCGAAGATGCGGGAGCATACAATCGAGCCTCTGGCATATGGTTACTGTATATTTCATCCCTTTGACCTCTAATGCTCAGGACGACTGATATTGGGCTGCCAACCGAGACTGAGTCAGTAGACCACGTGTCTCAATCTTGCAAGCCTAGTGACTCTTCACTAGGGCTACCCTGGCCGAGGATTTGCTAAATTGAGATACAGCGAGACATTCAATCCAAACAGTTCGGATAGGTCAATTCCATCTTGGTCTATCACTGCTCCACAAGTACTTGCCTGTACACAGAAACCTTCCATCACCGGATTAAAAATCTGGGTAGTTCGGTACCAAAGCACAGGGAGTTGCTTGCAAGCTACCGTGATGACCTCAGGTCAGAGGGACACATATACCCATATCCCATCGCGAATATCCCTTTGGCAGAAAGGGGTTTCACGGAGTCACGTTCAATGAAATATCATATATCCCACTTGCAGGTCACATCAGTGTCACCACACTCATTTGGTCAAGAGGACAACCAAATGATGTGAACCGCAACAACCTATACTTGATATATTGCCGTCCAGTACAATATATCCTTTGGCTGTGAACAAGGTTTAAGGACCAGTCGATACGTCCTCTCTGTATCGAAAGCAGTGTAGCCCTAAGGACTTCATCACAAGGAAAGAGTTCATTATTAGGGAAATTCAATATGTGATGAGCTGCCAAATAATAATTTTATTAATTCATAAAATAAATACAGTGCTGAGCCCAACCGCCTACAACCCAGGCGAATGGCTTTGGGACACATTTCCCAACAACTCCCACTTGTACTAAAGCCAATTAGAGGAGTATCTTATACCCATTTCCCATTTACAATATTCGAACTCTTTGACTCCAAGGGCTTTAGTGAAGGGGTCGGCAAGATTTTCTTTCCCATCGATTTTCAGAAGATTGATGTCGCCTCGCTCCACGATTTCTCGTACAAGGTGGTAGCGCCGCAAAATGTGCTTGGTGCGGTGATGAGCTTTGGGCTCCTTAGCTTGAGCAATGGCTCCAGTGCTGTCATAGTACACCGGAACAGGACCATCTAGGGAAGGTGCCACCCCTAGCTCTCCAAGGAACTTTCGCAACCACACAGCTTCCTTTGCTGCATCTGATGCTGCAATATATTCTGCTTCGCATACCGAGTCTGCAACAGTTGCCTGCTTGGAACTTTTCCAGCAGATCGCTCCTCCGTTCAGGGTAAATACAAATCCTGACACACTCTTGCTATTATCTCTATCTGACTGGAAACTGGAGTCAGTGTACCCCAAAAGTTTCAAGTCAGGTTCTCCATAAATCAGCCATTGATCTTTAGTATTTCTTAAATACTTAAGGATGGTCTTAACCACCTTCCAATGCGCCTCACCTGGGTCAAACTGGTATCTACTCAATACTCCTAGTGAGTATGCCACGTCTGGTCTAGTACAAGTCATAGCATACATGATAGAGCCTATTGCAGAAGCATAAGGTACTCTACTCATACGCTCTCTTTCCTCAGGAGTTGTTGCACAATCCTTTTTGGAAAGAGTAATTCCAGAACCTATCGGAAGATAGCCTTTCTTGGAATTTTCCATGCTGAACCGTTTCAGCACGGTATCTATGTACGTAGACTGGGATAGTCCCAAAAGCTTCTTGAATCTATCTCTATAGATCTTCATACCTAGTATTTAAGAAGCTTCACCCAAGTCCTTCATGGAGAACTGAGATGATAACCAGACCTTTATTCCTTGTAATGCTGCGACGTCATTCCCGATTAAGAGAATGTCGACAACATACAGTACCAGGAATATAATCACAGAACCATTAATCCATTTATAGATGCACGGTTCTTCTCCGTTCTTAACGAAGCCGTACGATTTGATACATCTATCAAACCGTAAGTTCCAACTTCGAGATGCTTGCTTAAGTCCATAGATGGACTTCTGCAACTTGCATACTTTTGATTCATCTGTGGATGTGAACCCTTCAGGTTGTATCATATACACCTCTTCTTCCAGCTCCCCATTTAGGAAAGCGGTTCGGACATCCATCTACAAGATCTCGTAATCAAAATATGCTGCCAAAGCAAGCATGATCCGAATGGACTTGAGCATTGCTACTGGGGAGAATGTCTCATCATAATCGATACCATATCGCTGATGATACCCCTTAGCAACCAGACGGGCTTTATAGGTTTCTACCTTCCCATCTGCACCCCTTTTCCTCTTGAAGATCCATTTACACCCGATGGATTTTATTCCTTCAGGCGGATCAACCAATGTCCAAACATTGTTGATTTCCATGGACTCCATTTCGGATCGCATGGCTCCAAGCCATGCCTCAGAGTCAGATCTCTGAAGTGCATCCATATAGGTGATCGGATCCTCATTGTTCTCATTGAGCTCAATGGGATCGCCGTCCCAGACCAAGAAACCGTAGTATCTGTCCGGCTGACGCGGTATTCTACCAGATCTCCTAATGGGTTCAGGGTGTGAATCAATCACAGCCAGTTCTACGATGTCCTTAGAGTGAGCAGGTTCTTCTATTGGCTGAACTTCATCAAGTTCAATCTTAGAGGCTATAGTTCCTTCTCCAAGGAACTCCTTTTCCAAAAAAATAGCTCTAAGAGCAACGAACACTTTTTGTTCATTCTCCAAATAGAAGAAATACCCTTTGGTTTCCTTAGGATAACCAATGAATAAACACTTGTCAGACTTAGGACCAAGTTTGTCTGCGTCTAAACGTTTTACGTAAGCCGGGCAACCCCAGACCCGAAGGTGTGAGATTGAAGGTTTACGTCCATTCCACATCTCATACGGAGTGGAGACAACAGACTTACTCAGAACATTATTTAACAAGTAACAGGCTATCTGAAGTGCATATCCCCAAAAGGATAGCGGCAGAGTTGCAAAGCCCATCATTGATCGAACCATGTCCAACAAGGTTCGATTCCTCCTTTCGGACACACCATTCAACTGCGGTGTTCCTAGAGGAGTCCACAGAGAGAGAATTCCATTCTCCTCAAGATATGTCAAAAATGCACCAGATAAGTATTCACCACCTCGATTAGATCGAAGGGTTTTTATACTTTTTTCAGTTTGTTTTTCTACTTCATTACGGTATCGTTTGAATATTTCAAATGACTCAGACTTATGTCTCATTAGAAAGACATAACCGAATCTCGAAAAGTCATCTGTAAATGTAATTAAATATTTGTATCCTCCTTTGGCACTTATTATCATTGGTCCACATACATCAGTATGTATTAGACTTAGGAGTTCTGTAGATCGTTCACCTTTTCCAGAAAAAGGTGACTTGGTCATTTTACCAAGTAAACAGGATTCATAAGTGGGCAGTGATTCAGAATCACTGACCTCGAGAAGTCCATCTCCTCGCATCTTGTTTATCCTATTTTGGTTAATATGACCTAGTCTACAATGCCAAAGATATAAATTATTGACATTATCTAACCTTGGGCATTTGCTAGAGGTGTACATTACACTAACAGGCTTTGATAGTACAAATATGCCATTATTTAATCTAGCTTTCATTATAACAGCATTATTCAAAATAACATTGCAAAAATCTCCTTTTATTGATAGTTCAAAACCATAATTGGCCAAAAGGCCTACAGA
Organism: Areca catechu; assembly: GCA_021397845.1. Lineage (NCBI taxonomy): Eukaryota > Viridiplantae > Streptophyta > Magnoliopsida > Arecales > Arecaceae > Areca > Areca catechu. The sequence goes on from CM038041.1 coordinate 100,323,124, forward strand.
GATTATGCACATAATGAAACTAGGACAATAGTGACAGTCGACTAGTTCGACAGTACAAGACTCAAAGACAAGATGCAGTACTCCAACCGCCAGTACTGGAACATGATTTCCATTCCCGACGCTCAGAAAATGTTCTCCATCTTCAAATCTTCTGCTAACTTGAAGTCCCTATAACGAATTACAAACATGAATTGGACTACCAGTATCCAATACCCAGTTAGCATTATCAACAATTGAGTAATTACAAGGTTTTATCATATAAATACCTTGTTCAGCAGACTTCTGCTTTCTCGACCTGTTCGGATCAAGGGACACAATATAAAGAGGACAGTTCCTCTTCCAGTGTCCCTTCTTCTTGCAGTGGAAGCACTCTGCAGAAGACTGATCAGCCTTAAACTTCCTGGTCTGACTCAGGCCAGGAGCATTCTGCACCTTCTTTCCCTTTTTATTTATTTTCTTCTTCTTCCCTTTCTTAAAGGGACGACGACCTCTACTTTCTCCCACTAAATTCACCACCCCTTTATTAAGTTGGTGGTCTTTCTCGAAAGTCTACAGCAACCCCAAAAGACCATGGTAGTTAACTGCAGGCTTGTTCATTCTGTAATGATCAAGAAAGTCAAGATAGGAGGAGGGAAGAGAATTCAGGATCGCATCCTTGCCGAGCTGCTCGTGCAAGGGGCATCCGAGTTTGCCCAGTTTTTCAATCAGCTCGATCATGTACAATACATGATCAGTGACTGAACCACCATTCGGCATCTTGGAGTTGTAGATGGCACAAGACACTTTATACCGTTCTACATCATCCGGGGTGCCGAAGGATTCCTTCAATTTTTGAAGGATTTCATCAGGTTGGGCCTCCTCGAATTTGCGACTGAACTCGTCGTTCATCGCAGCAAGCATAATGCATCGGACAGTAGTCCGATCAGAAACTCACTTCAAGTAAGCGTCTCTGACCGTACTCCGTGCATTTTCAGGAGGGATTTCAGGTGCCGGATCCGTTATCACATAGAGGATCCGTTCATGCTCCAGAACAATTCTTAACTTTCGATACCAAGTATCGAAGTTATGACCCTTCAACTTCTCGTTATCGAGAAGTGACCTGAGCGACAAGTTGGAAGACATCTGAAAAGAAAACAAGACCAAATTAGTTTATGAATTAATGACTTAACTAAAAGACTTGGACTTTATTCTAAAGGATTCTCCCACTAATTTTTCAGATTGGTTGCCTCTAACTCCAATCCGTGAAAACAACATTTTTCAAGTGGGTACTGAAATCCAATAGGCCTCGCATGAGCCCGACTATGGCCAGCTCACCCATACGAGCCTAAAGGTAGGTTCGTAAACCAATTGTTTCCCTAAACAATTTTCAGTATAAAATTTTGCCCCAGAGAACACCCCAATCGGTCTAGGGGCCTCCTATTGCGGGTCTCTGGTTAGGTCCAACCATTAAAATGACAAACCCAATGCTTCCAACTAACTAAAGACCAAGCCCGACTATGGCCGGCCCACCTAGTCCCGTTAAGGAGGTTGCATTGAACCATCATCGATCAGATAGAATTCCAGTCACCAGATGTACACCCGTTCTATGGAACAGCCGATGCACACCAAGCTAGTGGACATATTTCCATTCAACTTAATGGGAGGCTAAGACACTGTCAACCCTTTGACTTAGTCTTTTAAGGACCTAATAATTTTAGAGAATTTTTAGTTATGACAGAAGAGAAGAGACAAGGACATGGATCATCCTCCCACTGAATCAATCAGATTCCAGGAGGGTTGAATTAAATCAACAATTGATCCATGGGCACCTATTAATCAGTTAGACCGATCAACCTGGGTGACATGGGTTAACTCGAGTCATTGAGCTTTTCCAATCAGTTCTGGTTGACTCGACTAGCCAGGTAGGTGAGATCATGGGTGAGTATCCACCATTAACCATCTTTCCTAGACACCAACCAAGTTGGCCAGGAAAGAGGTAGCCTCATACAACCATGATCACAAATGCCAAACCTACCTCGACACCAGTCGGTTTACCAGACCCGATCAGATTTGCCTAAAGACTCTGGCGTCCACTGAGCCACTAATTGGATCCATTTTAGATGAACGGATCAACTATTCTAACTATTAGATAGTTCTAACGAAGGATCTTAATCAACTTTTGATTAATCTTCTTTTATCTGGTTCAACTAAACCTAGGTCTAACCCAGTTAAGGACCCAATTAGATAACTAACCCAATTAACCCAAAATGGCTTATTCATGTCAAATTAGATTTCATAAATCTAATAATTTTTTTTAATAAGCCATACATTTAATCAAAACATTTTTAATTAAGTGTCAATGTAAAACATTTTTTTACATTACTAAATCATGCATCATATCTAGATTTTATTTTTTAAACATTTCATGGCCCAATAATTTAATAGACATGTCAAAATTTTGTCTGAACTAAAACAATTTTAATTCCAAGATTTCCTTAAAGGATCCTTCTGAAAAGGCCAACACAGACGATCCGTTTCGTGTCAAAGACACACGGTCATGGTGAAGGTCTAAACCAGGTTCCTAAAAGTACTATCAAGATACTAGAATAGATTAAACTATTTTTAATCTAACATGCATCAAGATTACGTTACATCAGTTATCCTGGCTCTGATACCATTGAAAGTAAAAATGTTGTGGTTTGCAGGTGCCTACCCTAAGCATGAAACAACAGGGAGCAGGTAAGTATTTTAAAACGATTTTAAAATGCACAGCGAAAACATGCTCCACCCAGTATCTAACGCAATCAGGAAGCATGTACAGATCAAAACATGTGGTAACATGGGCATGTAATGTTTATAAAACATTTTAAATCTATAGATCTACACATACATGAAATTAAAAACAAAACCCATACCTTATTCTTGCTGGGAATAAAACTGGTATAAGTCTAGAATAGGCTGGAATAACTGGAATAAAGTTATTCCAGTCGTCTTCCACCTTGGGCTGAAAACTGGGCTTCCGAAAAGTCCCCGGAATGCCACATTCCGGACCTCCGATCGCTCCCAAATTTGAGCTGTAGATTCTTAAGGAAGTCCTCTTCGATTTGGAACTAGTTTCTGCAAGGAAAAATAAGCCAATAAATCATAAAAATTTGCCGAAGTCTGCTGCACGAAAATGGCAGCATAATAGAGTAGCTGTCTTCGACGTTGGATTTCGGGCAACTGGAGCGATCCTGGCTCGCGTGGTATGCTCCGAGGAGTAGAAGAATACTCCCTCTAGAGGGGAGACATGCCTGGGGCTCTCCGATCCCTCTCCACGCACGGTGCTAGCTGCCGGAAGATGGTTCACAGTCACAGGATATTTCAGCAACAGAGCTTTGCTGAAAAGGGATTTTGAACACTTGAAATGATGGGTTCTCTCCCTCACACCCTCCAAATCCCAACCTAACTAGCACCCAATGGAATCAATCTCTCAACCTCTCAAAAGGAATAACATCTAACTCTTCACACGCTGAAAAGAAACTCGTTGGTTTTTCCCTTCACACATAGGAACCATCTTGCTGAAAGGGGCGTTGGAGTTAATATAAGCAACAGGGTGAATTGACAACGGAGAGGGTGGGAGGCCAAAGGGTCACCGGCTGCAATTAACCCAATAAATAGCCATTAAACCATTAAAAGGGGATGAAGGCCAGCGGGTGGAGGGAGAGGAGAAGACATCATTTGGCCTCCCAATGCTTGGAATTTTTCCAGCGAAAATCACCGTGTAAACGGTCACGCTGAGAAGAAAAAATTGTGGAAACTGGTCCAAGCCAATTAAACCAATTTGGTTCAAACCCAATGGTGGTTCAATCCAATTGAACCAGGTCCAAGGAATAAAATTGGTTCATAACCAATTGGAGGCCGAAACGAACTCCGAATCAGTTCAAAACTGATTCAGAAAAATCCTGGCGCAGCGCTGGTCAACCCGGAACAATTTTCGGTTGACTCATACAAGGGCACGACCGGGAAAAGAGTGCTAAAAAATTACCGTGATCATAAAATCGAGATGATTCCGAATCGTCATCGGTATCCGGATCAGAGAGTTATCCTCTGTGGCGTGTGACCTCATAGGTTTGAACCTAAACAGTAGTACTGGAATAATTCCAGTACCAGCACAGGAAACCATCTAGCAATGGGTCCCGGCATCCGGATAGGTCGAAGATGCGGGAGCATACAATCGAGCCTCTGGCATATGGTTACTGTATATTTCATCCCTTTGACCTCTAATGCTCAGGACGACTGATATTGGGCTGCCAACCGAGACTGAGTCAGTCGACCACGTGTCTCAATCTTGCAAGCCTAGTGACTCTTCACTAGGGCTACCCTGGCCGAGGATTTGCTAATTTGAGATACAGCGAGACATTCAATCCAAACAGTTCGGATAGGTCAATTCCATCTTGGTCTATCACTGCTCCACAAGTACTTGCCTGTACACAGAAACCTTCCATCACCGGATTAAAAATCTGGGTAGTTCGGTACCAAAGCACAGGGAGTTGCTTGCAAGCTACCGTGATGACCTCAGGTCAGAGGGACACATATACCCATATCCAATCATGAATATCCCTTTGGCAGAAAGGGGTTTCACGGAGTCACGTTCAATGAAATATCATATATCCCACTTGCAGGTCACATCAGTGTCACCACACTCATTTGGTCAAGAGGACAACCAAATGATGTGAACCGCAACAACCTATACTTGATATATTGCCATCCAGTATAATATATCCTTTGGCTATGAACAAGGTTTAAGGACCAGTCGATACATCCTCTCTGTATCGAAAACAGTGTAGTCCTAAGGACTTCATCACAAGGAAAGAGTTCATTATTAGGAAAATTCAATATGTGATGAGCTGCCAAATAATAATTTTTTTAATTCATAAAATAAATACAGTGCTGAGCCCAACCGCCTACAACCCGGGCGATTGGCTTTGGGACACATTTCCCAACAGTAGTGTCTCCAATACCTCAAAGCTTGCACAACTGCATCCAATTTCTTATCATATTTCGAGTATTTCATTTTTGCTTCATTCAACTTCTCGCTAAAGAATGCCACTAGATAACTCTATTGGCTCAAAACTACTCCAAATCCTACTCTAGAGGCATCACAAGAAACCTCAAATACCTTTAAAAAATCAGGTAACCTCAAAATAGATGCTTGTGTCTTTCTTTTCTTGATTTTTTGGAAGGCTCTATTGGTGGCTTTTGTCTATTCAAAGGTTTCCTTCCTAATGCAGTTCGTAATGGATGCCACTATGGTACTAAATCCTCTAATAAATCTCCTATAGAAAGTGGTTAGACAATGGAAACTTCGAACATCATGGACACTTTTGGGTACCGGGCACTCAATTATGGACTTGACTTTTTCGAGGTCGGCAGACACTCCTTCAGTGGTGACAACAAATCCTAGAAAGATAACTCTATAGGTCATGAATTCACATTTCTTGTGGTTGGCATAGAGACTATCTTTTCTAAGGGCTTGGCAAACATGCCTAAGATGACCTAAGTGGTCTTCCTTCATTCTACTATAAATGAGAATGTCATCAAAATAGACCACAACAAACTTTCTAATGAATGTCCTCAAAACATGGGTCATAATCCTCGTGAGGGTGCTAGGTGCATTGGACAAACCGAAAGGTATTACTACCCACTCATGTAAGCCATCTTTGGTTTTAAAAGCGATTTTTCATTTGTCCCCGGGTCTAATTCTTACTTGATGATAGCCACTCTTAAGGTCAATTTTAGAGAATATTTTTGCTCCGGCCATCATGTCCAACATATCATCCAAACGGGGAATAGGGAAATGATACTTAATGGCAATCTTATTGATGGCTCGACTATCTACACACATTCTTCATGTGCCATATTTCTTATGGGTCAAAAGGGCAGGTACTGCACATGGGCTTAGGCTTTCTCTAATGAATCCTTTTGGAGAAGTTCTCCAACTTGACATTCTAACTCCGAATGTTTTTTATGATTCATCTCATAATGGGAAAGGTTCAATAATGTAGATCCTAGAATCAAATCTATGGCATGTTGAATATCTCTCAATGATAGAAGGTGATTAGGATGGTCTTCTGGAAATATATCTTGAAATTCCTCTAGAAACCTTAACACTTCCTGGGGCTGTTCCATATGGGGTTGGTCTTGAGCTTCCTTAGTTATCAAAATCCAAACAGGGGAACCAGTGCTAAGCTCTTGCTCCAATTCCTTATCACTGATCATGTTTATTCCTTGTTTCTTGTCCCCCAGGTGACTTGATCCTCTCTTAACATGGTCCTTAGGTGGTGAAGAATTTATTACAATCCTTTTTCAATTATGAGTAAAAGAACAAGAATTAGAGCGATCATAGAGTATAGCGTCATGATCATACAACCATGGTCGACCTAATATAACGCTACATACTCCCATGGGAAGAACATCACACCAAACCTTTTCTTGGTATGACAGGATTTGGATTGTGACTTGGCTAAATTTGATGGGAATCATGGTCAAATCTATCCAGGATATCTTATATGGATTGGGATGGGGTACATTGGACAATACTAAGTTCTTGATGGTGTTGGTTGAAATGGCATTGACTCAACTACCACTATCTATGATGATCTTGCACACTTTTTCTCCTATCTTGATAAAAGTTTATAGGATGCTAGTCCTACGGCAATCTTCTTACTCCTTACCTTGGGTCAAGATACATCTCACAACTCCTAGGATTTCTGATGAGTTTATGATCTCTTCATCCCCTTCATACTCATCAGCTAAGTTCACACCTGCCTCATATACTTCTTCTTTCTCATAGTTTTCTATGGGTTCAGTAACTTCCTCTTCTACTTCTCCTATGTGTAATGCTCTGGTGGGACATTGGCTTGCATAGTGACCTATCTTATGACATCTAAACAATGGACATTTCCCTCTCTTCAAACTTCAGGGTTCTTTCCTTTATCTTCCCTTTGAGCTAATGGAGTAGCAGGACTGGGTCTATTGGCTGGACTTGGGCTTGAACATGGCCTACTTCTAGGAGGATTAATCCTAGTGGGCTAGGATCGGTGAAATAAAGGTCTCCTCTGGAATCTCTCACAGTCCCTAACAACTTGGTAGGATTGGTCTAGGTCATGGACCCCTCTAAGAAATAATTCTCTCTGGATTTTCTCATGTAGACCTATTCTAAACCTAGACAAGGTTGCTGCCTTAGACTCAACCACATTGCATCTCATAATGAACTCATCAAACTTGGCAACATATTCGGACACTGTCTTATTTCTCTGAGTTAATCGTTGCCATTGATCCAAGACTCTTTGTTTATAGGACATGGGCAAATACTTCTCTCTAAGATTTACCTTCATAGCTCTCTAAGTGGCTATGGGCATATCACTCCTCTGTCGACTCATGCGCTAAACATTATCTGAATACAATCTAGCCTGATGGACCAATCTAAGTTTGGCAAACTTAAATTTTCTATCTTCTGACATTTTGTCCCAATCAAAGTATTGATCCGTATCACCTTTCCAATCTATATACACTTTAGGATCTAAGTTTCCATCGAATGTGGGTGCATCTAGATGAATGTTTCTAAGGGCTCTCTCATCCTAGTCAACATAATCATGGTGAGGTCTCCTTTGATGTGGATCAAGAGTATATTCTTGTCATTGGACTCTAGGATGGACAGGTACCAATCTAGGTGATTGTGGCTCAGTTGGGGTCATACGGGTCTCTTCAAGAATTCCTATCCTCTCTTCCATTTGATGAAACCTATTGTTCAAATGTTTGAATTGCTTAGTCAAAGTTCTCATTAGAGCTCCTAGGTTGAGGTCCATGGTAGTACTTGGTTGGTCTTGTGAATGCTGGTATGGAGTTCCTGATCTGTAGTCATTCAATACAATGACTCACTCTAGGATTTGCTAGACCTAATAGTCCAATATAGTATGAATTGACTTAGTATAGATCAAGACTACAAATACCCTTTCAACTGGCCAGGTAAGAGGTGGGATTATGGGAGGCCCCCGCCCCCGCTTTCACAAGAACCTAATTAAGGAACCACAAATCTACTTAAGGCATTTGCCTTTGGACGTTTAGTCTTAGACACCAATTCCAGGAGTAGATGAAGAAATGATTCACACTAGTCTCAACACACTAATTGTGCTTGACTTGTTGGTGTCCCTAATTCTAATTAGGTTGCTAATAGATTTTAATTTAGGCATAGGTTCAAATGCAAGGGTGGTTGTTTTTGGGCCAAGGAAAAATAATGACCTCCTTTCCTTATCTTATGATATTATCGCTCTTAAAGTAAGTTATGCATATGATGGCATACATATGAAACCCTAATGCAATCTAATATTCAGAATAAAGATCATTTTTATATTTTATGATGTGTCAGACTTGAGTTTCAGCTAGTTAAGTGATCAAGCAAAAGTGGCTTGGGTTTGGGGTTTGGATGTGATTTAGTTTCAGCCCAAACAAAACATACAGAAATCCCAGCAAGTCTATTTTGTATACAGAATTTTTTTAGGTTTTTGAGTTTGTAAAATCAGGAAAAAATAATAGAAATTAAAATGACTAATCAAAGGTTAATCAGTGCAAAAATCAGAGGGAAAGAGTAGGGATTGGTTGGTGAATCAGACCTAGGTTCAGACTTCCAATGCAGGTTTAGTGTACAGAAACTCAGTTAGGGCTGTTTCTTAGACAGGTTTCACTCTGTTTCTGAATTAGAAAAAATCTCAAAAAATTATAGTAAATAGTGGACTAAGCAGAGATTAATTGATGCAAAAATCAGGGTAAAATAGTGAGTTATTAATTAGGGAAATAGTCCCAGATTTCATTCCCTAACATAGAAATCAGCAAGCAGAAATTAAGTCCTAAATGAGTTATCTCTTTATTTTCTTCTTCACAGGTCAAATCACAATGGCACCCCTACATGCCCTAAGAGATCCCATTGAATGGGAAGAGAGAATCTTGCAGCTCTACTTCTCTCTTATGACCGGACGGCCCAGGTGAAGCACCCAATCCGAGTACTTAAAGAGAAACATACTTGCTACCATTAATGATGTGGGACATGTGGGGTTAGGATCGTTGGTGAGCCTAGAAGTCACCTAGATTTGGGTACTTTTTTTTTTGGATTTTTTTTAGGGATGGTGAAGGAACAATGAGGATGGAAGATTTAAGGTTTGGAACTCATGGACTATGGAACTCACACTAACGAAGAGACCTCTCACCTCTAGGGCATTCCACCCACCTCGATACTTGGAGGTCTTATGGTGAATCTCAAAGGACATGGGCAGTAAAGAAGATGGAGCCAAGGAAGGGGATAACTAGACATGACCTATCATCATCTCCTGGGATTGGGCCTCGCACCCTCTCCTCATGGAGTGAAAGAAAAAAATCTTTCTTTCCTAAAAACTCATCTTTATTGACCAAACTATTTTATATAAAGGACTGAGGGTGGTATTTATAGACCTTTCTAACCCTCATTTGAATTTGAATACAAGATTAAAAGATAAAAATGGTTAAATTTCAAATACAAGATAAGGATAAGATAAGGCCTATCCATATCTCAATCCTAACTAACCAAATCCTAAATCAAATTTTAAAATAATCAATCCTGACAAACTAATTTTTTTAAATTTAATTTTATTAAAATCTGTGTTGCTCCAAGATTCGTGTTGCTCGGGATCAATGTTACTCCTGGATCAGCACTGCTTTAAAAGGTAGTGCTGCTTCGAGATTAGTGTACTCCGGGATCAGTGCTACTCCGGGATCAGTGCTACTCCAGGATCAAAACCAGCGATGTTCCCATCAATTAATATGCTACTCATGCAACCATGTGCTGATACCAAATTTGAAGTGGCATGCAAGAATGAATTCTAACTTAAAGGATTAATTAATTGGATGAACAATGATACCTACCTACATTAGCAATAATTCTTATGTAAGAATGCCAAAAATAAATCAAATGAAGGGACTACTTAATGAAATGAAACCTACCCACAATGTAACTCAATCCTAATCAAAAGAAGAAGGAACATAATGATGGAGGAACCATTAAGACAAATACATATACCTTCATATGAACAGACTTAAGAGGCTTAGATGGGTTTACTAACCAATGATAAGCACTCACTCCGTTGATGAGAGATTAATTTCCACACTCCATTGAGCCGCAACTAAACTTAAAGGTTGTCACTACCGGGATGAAAACTCCATCCATAGTTGGTTCCAAGGCAAAGCATACCTTTTCTTTAACTCTGGATTGTACGGGACCCTGTAAAGAATGACATTAGAGACATGCTAAGGTTGAGGAAAGTTGACAAAAGGGATCAAGAGGAAGAGTGGAGTGTTGGCTCTTTTATGTTGGATGGAAGAGGTCTTGGAGGGGAAGAAGCTAGCATCCTTGGAGGAGGATTGACTCCTTTGTGTGCTTGGAATGTGGAAAGGTTGGTGCCTCTTGAAGAAGCTTGAATGAAGGTCCTTGAAAGATGAAATTGGTGGGCAGCTTTGGAATGAAGAAGAAGATGGCTATCTTTGATAAGTTGATGCTGTTGACTTCATTGGAGATGGCGATTTTGAGGACTTGAAGATGGTGGCATTGTGGGCTGATGGGAAGAGGGCTTTGTTTTGTAGACTAATACTTATAAGATAGCTAGGTTGAGCTTCACACTCATTCCCTCATGGAAGACATTTGCATCACACAAATGGGAAGAAAATTGGAACTAATAAACTTTCATTCATTCACTCATAGCATGCCATTACAAGGAGCTCTAGAGAGGTATTCATAGACCTTCCAAGCTCTTTTTGAAAATTCAAAATTCATGGAGGATTACATGGAGAAGATGGTGGGGAGTTGGAGAAGATGGAGGAGAGTTACAACCAATCTTGATTCATGGAGAATAATATGGGCCAGCCACTTTAAATTTGAATTTGCATGTAGGCGCCCAAGTGGAGGGGGCGTGTGAGCTGTCCTACATGTTGGCATGGCTGCCACCTAGGCTCAGTGATGTGGCTGTTCAACTTGGACTAGTAGTTGGGAAGTTACTCCGTGGTAGCTTCTTTACTGATTTTATCCCATGTACTAAGTTATCCCAGATATCTGAGGTTATTCCAAGTGGCAGAATAAGTGCTGGAGTGTTAAGTTATTCCAAGTAGCAGAATAAGTACTGAATAGCTGAAATGTTGTGGTAGAAAATTGAAGTAGTAGAATCTCTCGAGTTGAGTCAGCTCCAATGCTCGAGTCAGATCTTTGGGTTATTGTTGAGCTGACTCTTGTGGCTTCAAATGGCTTGCTTCAATTTATAATTCAATCCATAATGAATTTGACTGAAGGCATTTGTTGGTGTCCGCACCAGATACCTAGTGAGCCTATTGAGCCTGACCCTTTCTTTAAGAGTGAACCCAACCTTAAGTGTCCACCATCAAATTAGCTTGTGAGAGAAAATGATTAAGCATTTCCTGGATGACCAAGCCATCAGTACCCAGATCAAAGGCTACCATATCATTTGGTTCGTTAGAAAGGTCGACCAAGATCTGAGGTTTCGTGGATCACTCGAGAGGATCTGCAATACCTCAACCCAGATCCATTAGAGCAATACTAGAACATATTGATCTTTACTCGAAGGGTTGAGTTCCTCGCATCCTAGGAGAATTGATGAAGACATCAGGAGCAAATAATACTTTCAAAGTTTCATTTTGATCTCTAATTTATGGGTTGGTCAATTTTATTGATTCGTGTAATGAAGTCTAATTTTTGAGTCCTGTAATAAGGTGAACCAATTGAGTTCACTAAGTTAACTGAGTCTTGTAATCAAGTCATCGAGTCCACTTGAGTCCACTTGTTTAGTTCAGTCAAGTGTTAGTTGAGTCCAATTGTTTTAGTCCTTTGAGTCCATGTAATTTTCACTCAAGACATGAACCAAGAGGAGAGTCACCAGATCAAGAGATTCACTAGGCCCTCCCTAATCAGAACTAGATCCCAAGCACTTGGACCCTCTCATGCCGCCCCTTCAGATGGTGCCTCCCAAGCTTAGGACCTAGAAGCCCTTGGCGCCCCAACTCAGAGGAAATGGCATCACAAGCCAAAGCCCAAGCCCCTGGCACCCCCTCATTCTACCAGGCCATGATGCCCCACTCAAGGCCCATTCATGTTGGTACCCAAGGCTTTGACAGAGTCCAAGATCCCCAAGGCTTTGACCAAGTCCAAGCAGATATCTTCCAAGCCTAGCAAGGAGTCAAGGCCCTAGCCCAAAAGGGTTTTCTTGGCCCTCAAGTTATGTTGACCAAGTCCAACAAGGTTACTTGGCCCTCAAGTTTTAAACTCCAAGTTTGTATAAGAGTCCAAGGACCTGGGTAACTCTAAAAATACCCAACCCTCCCCTCTTGTATGAATCAATCTTTTTTTATGAAAAAAAACTTTGAGAGAATTTTCTTGTCTAAGAATTTCCTCCAATTAGGGTAGGTGTGAGAACCGAATCTCTTATTTTTCTTATGTGCAAGCCCTAGCCCTTAGCAAGCCTTTTCTTCCACTAAACCCTAGCTACCCATACCCACTCTATAAGCCCTGAGACACCCCAGCCCCTGAGCCCCAAGCCGCCACCCTCTCTCCTTTCTTCCACAAACCCACCAACACTAAGACCTCCATACCCTTGGCTACCCCTTTCCTCTCCATTATGGGCATTCTCTGGCCCCAAGGCCACCAACAGTATGCCCTCTAGGCATCACTTTTAGCAGTCTAGTCGCCCCTCTCCAAGCCAGGCACCCTCTTACCCAAGCAGGCCACAAGCCACTCCAACAGCCCTACACTCTCTCTTTTCTTTCTTCTTCCTACTTCATATTTTTTTCATCATCTGTGAGCCTAACCTGTGACATGTGCAGGATCCTTCCAGTGAAACTATCTTTGGATGAAGTCCTCCTTGCTCTCGAACCAATCTGATAAAAAGTTGGTGGATCTGTAGGAAAGTGGCCGGATCATCCAAGCACCGATCCGAGCTGAGCGAACCCTTCTATGGCATTTTTTTTAATCAGATCCAGATGATGGCAAATCTATATCTGGGTATAGATTCTAGTTTTCAGATTCCAGTTTCCAAATGATTGAAATATGACAGCAACTATCTGAGCGAACCCTGAACCCTCCTTGATACAGAATTAAACTTGAGAGGTCATGGTGCGGGCACCAGACTCAGAAGAAGACTTCAGGGCTCCATCCGGATCTCTGATTGACCTTGCCCGAAGAATTAGGGTTTTCTGGTTTTGTAATAAGGGTTCACTTGGTCAACTCAATTTTAGTCTTGAGTCTGTATTTCCCTGCAATTTAAATTTTGTTGAGTCATGTTGACTTAGTACAAGTCCTAGTAGTGGTCTAGGTCTTCTCCAGGTTGGTGCCATTTTTTTTAATCAAGTCAAAGTCCAGGGTGCCACATTTTTTCTCCCAGGACCAAGCAAGTGGGTGCCACACTCCCAGCCACACGCCAGAGTCCAGGAGGCGCCACATCTCCATCAAGTGTGCCTTGGTCCCCACACCACAAGAAAGTAGGTCCCTTCTTTCATGCGCCACTTAAGGAGAGATCAATCAAGATACCTCAATCCAAGGAGGAGCTAATTTCTTTCCAGATAAACCCAAGCCAGGATGGCAAGAATTTTTCTTGAAGAGAGGATCAAGGAGGTGCCCCATAATGTTCCATAAAAATCCAAGTTATAAAACGGAAGAGAGCATGTCTTGGGGAGGAATTCAAGGAGGTTCCCAAAAGTTTCCAAAAGTGCCAAAGCCATGAAAGGAAGAAGCCTAAACTTGTGGAGCAAGACTAGGAGGTGTCCAAATGAGCCAAACCATGAAGGAAAAATCCTTGATTCATGGAGAGATACTAGGAGACACCCCCATAACCTGCCATTTGGAGCTGATTTTCAAGTTTTCTTGGAGTTTTTGGGCTGCCCACTCATGGAAGGAGTCTTGGGAAGAGAATTTGATGCCTAAAGTGTGGGTTGTCCTATTAGTCCCACATGGAAAATGTATAAAATTTTATTTCTTTGTTGTGTCTATATATTCAACTCTATGTAACTCTTGAATTTAATGATGAATGAAATCAATTTCTTTGTGAGAAACTTTGTGTGGAAGTTGTTTATGTTTAGTCAAGTTGGTGCAAACATTTCAGGAGATTAAGGTTTTGGATGATGCAAATTTTGACATAAATATCAATGCAAAAAAAAATCAAAAAAATTTTATGATAGAGGATGGTAGTGATGATGATACCTACCAAATTTGGTGCAAAACAAAAATCAATCGATGATGCAAATCCAAGGGTTTTCAGACAGCTATAGAAATCTCAGAATTTTTGTTAGGGTTTCTAATATGCAAAATTTTAATAATTTAGTGTTTCTATAAAATTAATTAAAACTTATGAAAATTATTAGGACATAATAGAAGAATGATGTGCAATTTTTTTAGAGAAATAAATTTTCTAAGATTTCGAAATAAGATAAAACCTAGACACCTAAAGTAGTGGACAGGATGTAGAAATTAGTGTTTATGAATGCAAAGCAAATAAAAACTATCCTAAATCCACTCCGATACCAAACTAATGTGGGATGACTCTAAGATTGCTAATCATAAAGGAAAAATAGTAAACTAATTTTTCATGATTTTTATAATTTAAGTTTGTAGGCTAAATTTTTAAATAAAAGTAAAAAGTAGCATAAAAAGTAGCATGCAAAGAATTATCGTATCGCAAGCAAACTCATGCAAAATAAAAAATTACTAGGACCGGAGAATTGAAAAACTCCTAGATTGGGATAGCTTATCTTCATCAAATCAGAAATTAAAAGAAGGGAAGGATGTTACCAATCAGTGATTTGAAAAACTTTCGATAAAGAGATCACACAGCACTCTGATTAGAGTCTAGATGATGTAGTTTGGTTCCCTTGATTAGATGGCTGATTTGGGTGGTCCTGGAGGCAAGGAAAGCCTCCTCTGAGGAGGTGAAACACCTCAAGGATCCTACAAAATGTCAAGGGTCAATCAAAATAGCAAATAAAAATTGGAAAGGGAATTAGGTTTTTGATTGAAAGAAACTAGGGTTTATAAGGGACGGTTTGAAGCTTGGTGAAGATCTCCTTGATTGGCAGCCTAAGGCACTCCTTCTTGGATGTTTGAAGGCTTAGATGGTAGTGAGTTAGGGCATGGAAGGATGCTAGGGTAGCAAGGAATTCGGCCAAGCACAATAGTAACCAAATAAAAAATAAAAACAAAGTAATGCACAAGCTCGCAAGCACCAATAAATTTTCCAGGGTTTTGATATCGTGAATAAAAATTGATCACAAGAGGGGGAGGGGTGGGGTATTTATACAGTTCTCATGTCCTCTAACTAGGGTTACACACTTGCTTTACAAGTCCTCTCCTAGCTAGGTTAGAAAAACAAATCTTAAAACAATTAGGAGCATAAGTCCCAACTAGGTTAGGATTTGACCTAGTCTTCTTCTTCTCCCTTCATGCTTTGACTATTCCACTCAAGGACACCTTTTGAACTTGGTCAACACTTCAAGGATGCCTAGGAGGGTGTGTTGGGCTTCTAGGGGCAGGAAGGGGCTGGCCTAAAGGGGCTTGGCGCATGGGCTTGGACCTCTTAGAAGCTGGGGTGGCCTGATAGCCTGGTAGCAAGAATATTTCATGGAATCTTGCTTCTTTAGGGCTTGGGCTTGGCACCTAGGCTTGATTTCCTTGAGCTGGGATGCAGGTGGACATCTAGAATCATGGATTCCTTGGTTTAGGAATATGCTCTGGCATCATGAAAGTAATCTCGGCATCTGGATGATATCTGGAAAGAATCAGGGTTTCTGGAAGCATCTTGGATCCTGGATTATCACAAAAAATCCAATGGGCTAATGTAGTGGCCTCTGACTCCTAGATGTGGCCTGGTGGAACTCTAAAATAGGGTAACCTCCTCTCTTGGACAAAAATTAGGCTCATACTAGACCCATATCTGACGTACAGGACTCAAAACTGGACTAAGATTGAGGGTTGAGACAAATCAACTAACTTCAACTTATTACAGGACTCAATCTTAATTGATTACAAAATTTTCAAAACATTAACACATGACTAATTAAACCATATGGGATCCAGGGATCTGTGTCTGTTCCTGGTGTCCCCACCATTTAGAGGTCCTAATTGGATTAGAAACTAATTCCTAATTAGTTTTGGATTTAGACTTGAACCTAATAGGATTAGTGTATAGGTTAGTTAGTTTTCTATTTGTGTTAGGATTAGGTATTAATTGATTGAACAAATCCAAACAATATTTCTCTCTCTCCCCATATTATTTTTCCCTCTTCTTAACATGCAAGAAAGAAGGATTCATGCCCCCTTCATGCGAATATGAGATATGTGTATGGAATTTGTGGGGCACACAAGGTGTTAGGTGATGAGGGACCAAAGATGTAAAATTAGTCTACTGATTTAACATTCAATTAACAATAATTATGCAATGTTTTAATTCTAGAATTATCAGAAAATCAGACTAAAAGTATTTAATAGAACTCAACTAGTCAACTAGTTACAATACCCATAATTTAAATCAATCAAACTAATTAAGAAATAGGATTTGAAAAATAAGAAATCACCTAAACTAGGGTTCCTACTTTTAAATAATAAGAACTAAGAGAGAATGAAGGGTTTAGTTACCAACAAGGATTTTTAGCACTCTTGAATTGGATCTGATTTCAGCACTCTAGGATTTCATTGGAGGACTTCAAGATTGTCATTCCTCGGGCTCCAATCTGCAATGAAGTTGTTCCAAAGCAAGGATCACCTTCACCTCAGATCTTGATCACCTACAATCACTAACAAAAACTCAAGTTAGATGGCATATTGGAAAGAAGAAGATTGAAGGAAGAAAAAAGGGAAGAAGGAAGGTTGAAGGTGGCGATTAGGGTTTTGGATAACAACTCTCTCATAGAGCGTCAATGCCCTAAGGCACAAGAAATTTTGGGTCTCACACCCTCTCCCTCACAGAGTTTGATGCTTTTACTACAAAGGATTGAAGAGAAACTCTCAATTTATTTCATAAAAAAATTCAATTTAATACTAGGGGTTTGATAGTGGTATTTATAAACCATATACAAGATGAGTGTGGGTTACAAATTGTTGAGTTCTTGTTGAAGATGCAAGAAATTCTTGGAATTAGCTTTTATTGGATAGCAAACTCTTCTTGAATTCTATTTAGGCATCTTGAATCCTTGGTATTTGGGTTTCATCCACTTGGGTGACAAAGAGCTTCATCTAGTTGGGCAACAAGAAATAAAATGTGGTGCTCTTCTTGGATTTGAAGTGTGCGGCAAAAAAATAAGAAGAAGTGCTATGGTGTCCTTCTTTCTTGATTTTGGTCCTCTCAGATTCAAATATGAGTGGGCAACAAGTTGTGTGAAGATGGCGTCCTTCCTTCTTTCTTGATTGGCATCAATCCTTCTCTTGGTGTATGTCTATCTTGCATTTGAAATTAGATTAGGATATTTCAATCACAAGTTAGATAAGGTTGAACTCCTTTGAAGTAGATAGATAATATTGAAATCCCATCTTCCATGGACTCCTTGAATCAGATTGGCGCTCCCTTGAATTATAGGCGACAAAGAGAAGGTGAAATAAGGAGTCCTTCCTTCTTACTCTTAAAATTAGCAACAACTTGATAGGAATTTAAATAGGCGATAATAAGAACGAATTCATGGGTGCCCCTCTTGACTTTTAAATGTTGTCTTAACATCTTGATGTCTTGATGTTTTGATGTCTTAATTTCTTGATGTCTTGATGTCTTGATAAAAATAAAAGACAACCATCTTTTGACATTGAGTTGGACATCCAAGGCGATGTGGTGAGGCATACTCTCTAAGTGGAGGGTGACAAGGCTCCATGACATGGTCATGTGGCATAAGGTAATGACGTGTCATGATGACATGGCATGATGACATGGCTTGGTGTCCAAGATGATTTAACATGGCATGTGATGATGTGGTGCCATGATACATGGCAAGACATGTGGTGCGAAGAAGTGGGTTGGCATGCCTTGAATTGGGTTGGCACATGGTGTCTTGAATTGGTCCCCTCTTGTATTACAAGACTCAATAAATAATTACAGGACTCAATCAACTAAATAATTAAGGGGCTAACTCTAAACCCAACTTGATCAAATTGAACCCAATTTGAACAAAAGGCATAATCTCATAAAACAAAAATTAAATACTGACTCAACTTGGTAAATAAGGTTTGTTTGTATATATACATGTCTTAGTTGAATTTGGGGTTTAGGACTGAATCCAACTGGGCTAAAATAACAAAAATTAAAATTGACTATTTACAAGTGATTTTGGGGCTTAGGGCTTAGGGCTTTATTCTCAGGTAATCCACAGGGATGTGGGATTGACTTGTCATTTCCTTCCAGCCCTCGTGTCTGCACCATTAGGCCCCCTAGATTTCTCTCTCCCTTATCTATCTTATCCTTATCTATCTAGAATTAGTTTTTTAATTTTGATTCAAAAAGTTTTGTCCTAATTTTAGATAGGAAGGGACACTAGGGAGAAAAGGATTGTAATGTAGCATGAAATAGGAATAAGAAAAATAGGGGATGCATATTATTATGGGAGTGCATGACTTTTTCTTTTCTTTAACCATAAGGTGAGATAATATGTGGACTATCCCATTCTTCTTTATATTGACCTCCAATCATAAATTAAAAAAGTGGGAAGGAATTTTTTTTCATCACCCCTTCTCCTCTAATCTCTTGAATGAATGATTCATATGAGAGATCATCTTCTCCTTTGATCTCTTAAGAAGAGATCTATTCTTCTACCTTGATCTCTAGCATTGACAAAAAGAAAAGATGGAAGTGAGACTGAATCCAATGGTAGAATCAAAGCCTACAAGGTACTAGCACTTCAATGGCCTTTATGCTTCGATCAAGCCTTCTATGTATCAAAACTAGTAGAAGCCAAACATGTGCATGGCTCTAGCGAAACTTGGGGCATCCATCAGATCTGATCCGATAAGATGGAGTAGTGCAACAGGTGAGTAGATTAGATTTACTCAATTAACTTTATTTAAAATCTATATTATATGTTCATGAACAAATCCTACAATATATTCTAATAATAGGTTTTTGTTTCTACTATGATTTAATTTTAATTAATTAAAATTTTAAAAAAATTGCATACAACCATATGATTATATGATAGTTCCTTCAGGCAGCGAAAGTCATGGAGAAATACAAAGCTTCTAAGGGCTTTGTGGTGGAGGGGGCTCGTGTGATGGTCAACTTCCAAAAGTTGAAGGAGCTCTATGCTCTCTACCAAGATTTTGGCTAGGAGTTTTATGAGGAGGGCTTTCATACAGGGAGATTGAGTGTCGAGCAATAATCCTAAATCACTTCCCAAGAATAAAACTTGATCCCTTGCATAAGGTGGGGAGCCTGAGGGTGAGCACATTGATGCTCCTACTGAAGCCCCACTAATTGAGCCCATCGTTCCCAGATCCATGGCCATTTCTTAACTAGATCTAGCCAATCCTATAACTACCGACCCTAACCTAGTTGATGCTGCCTCTAACACTGAGCATACTTCTATCGATCTTCCTATCGGAGCAGAGCCCTCCTGATGCGGAACTAACAATGCATGCAAAAATATTTTTTTATATTTTTATATTAAGTTATGTATCTTAATCACGAAGATCAGGCCATGAATCTAATTAAAGGGTTCTATGCAAGTAAGAAACTATAGCATGCAAAGTAGAACCTAAAAAGCAATATGAAAGAGGACCTCCAAGGCTGAGAAATCTCGGTTGGGCTAGTTCCCCTTCAATAATGCTACTGGCAGGCAGAGGGGGTGTACCTGACAATGGTTGGTGTGCCTGATGAAGACCGTAGATGAAGGGATCACTCTCACTCCCAAATGCAGCATGGATGATCAAGCCGGAGACCTGCGATTCTCGGCTTTCAACCTGGTGATCCGATTGTAGCCCGGCTGGAGTCATTGGATTCATAGAAGTTGAAGGACCTGCAAACAACCTTTCAAAGATTAGAAAACAAAGCAATGATGAAGGATTAGTTGAGAAAATACCAAGGGAAAGAAGTGGTTTGATGTGGGCGGCCAGGGTTTGGAGAGGTGGATGGCGGCTAGAGATTGGGCGCAGAACACAAGAAGAGGAGGGGTTCACACAGAATCCCCATAGCAGGCAGCAATAAGCACACTGCAATAAGCACACAACAATAAGAGAACTCAGTTATATTCATTCAAAAAAAGTTATTCATATAAGATAATAGAGTCTCTTAAATAGACTCACTAACATGGCCCCTAAGTAAGGATACAATAGACTTTTACTAAGAATTTGAATCCCACCCAAACCCTAACTAGAATAATGGTAGGTATAGGATTTGATTGCCCTCAATATGCTCTCTCTTCTCTTGCCTTGGTCAGCCAAGGGAGGTGACCCTAAGTGGCTGACCAAGGGGTGGTGACCATAGTGTGGATGGCGTCCTAGCTCTACTCCTGGGCCTTAGCTAGCCCTTTTTGCTTTAGGCTACATCCTAGGGCTTCTAGGCTTCTAATTTGGCTCCCGGGCTTTTGATTTCTTCTACTAGGCCTTCCATGGTCTTCATAACTTCAAGTTGGGTTGATCTTTACTTGTATTGGCTTAGTCTTCACTTGCACTGAGTCTTCACTTGACTTGGACTAACATATACAGGACTAGGAAAGAAAACCAGCTCAACATGGGCTGACTGGTACAGGACTTATATAATGAAAATGAAAACTCAATTAGGCTAAGCCTTTATTACAAATGGACTCAAACACTACTAAGTAATTAATAGAGGGTTGAGAAGTCTCTGTCTTATTCTGGTGCCTCTAGTGTCCGCACCAATTCTCCTGGGTTGGGAGGAACTTGATCCTATCGAGTAAGGATCACACTGGCTCACATATCTATTGAAAAGGTTTGGGTTGAGGCACTGCAAGTCCTCTTGAGAAATCCATGAATCGTCTGACTCTGGCCGGCCTTGCCATCAGACCAGGTAGTGTTGATAGCCATGGCCATGGGTCATGATGGCTTGATCATCCAGGATATGCTCATCCATTCTCTTCTCTCGAGCCAAATAGTTGGTGGACACTCTAGGCTAGGGTCACTCACAATGGAAGGAGTAGGTCTAAAGGCCTCACTAAGTATCATTGCCAGTTCCCTATACTCAACTAGGTCTACGATATTGAAGGTAGAACTAATGCCCAAATCCAGAGGCAAATCTAACACATAGGCATTTGGTCCAACCCTCTCTATCACTTTAAAAGATCTGGCTCCATGATCATGAAGCTTCTTAACAGTCCCAGGTGGGAGCCGATCAGGCCTAAGCCCAATCATGACAGAATCCCCTACATCAAATTCCTTGGCCCTTCTTTGAGAGTTAGCCAGTTTTTTATTTGTTTCATTGCTTAGGTTAATCTTCTGGATAATATCCTTATGCAAGTATCTAAAATGCTGTGCGAATGACTTTGTGGACTTGGAGACTCATGCATGAACAGGTAAAGGAATCAGATCAATGGGGCGATTAGGCTTACACCCATGGACAATCTCAAAAGGACTCTTGCCCGTGGTCCTATTTCGTGAGCTATTGTAGGTGAACTCTGCTCTAGGCAATAATAGGTCCCCATTTCCAATGTGTTCACCTACCAAGCATCTAAGGAGGTTTCCTAGGCTATGGTTTACCACTTCAGTTTGGCCATCTGTTTGGGGGTGGTAGGCTTTAAGAAACTTAAGCTTGGTCCCTAACAGGTGTGAGAGGGTTTTCCAAAAATAACTGGTGAACCTAACATCCCTATCAAATATGATGGTCTTGGGTTGGCCATGGTGTCAACCACATTGTCTAAGAAAAGCTTGGCTACTCTAGATGCATCAAATTTCTGGGAACATGGGATGAAGTGAGGCATCTTAGAGAACCTATCGACCACTACAAAGAAAGAATTGTGTCTTTTCTGGGTCTTAGGTAATCCTAAAATGAAGTCCATACTCAGATCCTGCCATGGACAATCAAGCACTGGTAAAGGTGTGTAGAGACCAGTGTTTTGCTTCTGTTGTTTTGTGACAGCACATGTTCTACACCTTGCTACAATCTGAGCAACATGCCTTTTCAAACCTGGATAATAAATCTTGTCTTCTATTGCTAAAATAGTCTTATTCCTACCAAAGTGACTAGCTAAACCTCCAGCATGGGTCTCCCAAATCAGGAATTCTATAAGAAAATTTCTAGGGATACAGAGTCTATTATTTTGAAAAAGGTAGCCATCCTGAATGGTATACTCACTATGGGTACTGGATGGTCCAAGCCTAAGGGTCTGGCAAATGTCACCAAAGTCTGGGCAGGCTTCACACTCTTTCTTTAGTCTATCAAACCCTATGACTTGGGTGCTGACTGAACCTAAAAGCAAAGACCTATGGCTAAGGGCGTATGCAACCTTATTGTCTTTTCCAACATGGTGTTTCAGGACAAAGGTGTATGCCTGAATGGACTCGATCCATTTACCGTGCCGTGGGTTGAGATTCTTTTGGGAGTTTAGGAACTGGAGTACCTCATGGTCGAAATATAAGACAAACTCCTGCAGTAATAAGTTATGTCTCCAATATTTAAGGGCCTGGACTACCGCATAAAATTTTTGTCATAGGTAGAGTACTTAAGTTTAGCCTCATTCAGCTTTTCACTAAAGAAGGCTACAGGGTGATTTTCTTAACTCAGTACCCAACATATTCCTACTCCCGAGGTGTCGCAAGTGACCTCAAACACCTTAGAGAAGTTAGGTAATCTAAGGATGGGTGCATGGGTCATCTTATCCTTAAGTTTAAGGAAGGCCTTATCAGCCGCTTTGGTCCACTCAAATATACCCTTCCTAATGCAGTTGGTTATTGGTGCGACGACAATACTAAAATCCCTAATAAATCTCTTGTAAAAGGTTGCTAGGCCATGGAAACTATGCACGTCATGGACACTAATGGGTATAGGCCACTCAACATCTGCCCTAAGCTTTTCAGGATCGACAAAAACTCTCTCAGGGTTGACAATAAAACCTAGGAAGATAAACCTATGTGCCATGAACTCACATTTCTTAAAGTTGGCATAGAGGTTATTCTTCCTAGGGGTCTGGCATACTTGTCTAAGGTGACTAAGGTGGTCCTGTTTAGTCCTGCTATAAATTAAGATGTCATCAAAATATACCACAACAAAGTTTTCAGTATATTCTCTCAAGACTTGGGTCATAATCCTCATAAATGTACTTGGTGCATTGGAAAGGCTGAAATACATCACATCCCACTCAAACATGCCATCTTTAGTTTTGAATTTAGTCTTCCACTCATCCCCATGTCTAATCCTAACCTGATGATAGCCGCTCTTAAGGTCTATCTTTGAGAAAACCTTAGCACTGACCATCATATCTAGCATGTCGTCCAATCGGGCAATGAGAAATCTATACTTCATAGTTATTTTGTTGATGGCTCTAATATCTACACGCATCCTCCAGGTACCATCTTTCTTATGGGTCAGTAGAGTAGGGACTACACATGGACTCAAGCTCATCCTAATGAAGCCCTTCCTAAGTAACTCTCCCACTTATTTCTGTAATTCTTGATGCTCACTGGGATTCATTCTATAGTGAGGAAGGTTTGGTAAAGTGGCTCCTGGGACTAGATCTTTGGCATGTTGGATGCCTTTAAGTGGTGGTAATTGATCAGGTAAATCATCAAGGAAGACATCCTCAATTTTTTTGAGTGCCTCAATAATTTTTGGAGGGTGTTTCTTTTGGGTCAGCTCATGAATTTCTTTCGTGGTCAAGATCCAAATAGGGCTACCCTCATCAATTTCTTTCTCTAACTCATTAGCCTTAATTAGATTAACTCCCGGTTCCTTGTCCTTAAGGCTACAAGACCCTCTCTTGACTAGGTCTCTAGGTGGAGTTGGGTGGATAAAAAATTTATTCTCATGGTGGCTAAAGGCTTAGACATTTGTTCGACCAAACAAGGTTGCATCATGATAAAAAAGCCAAGGTCGACCTAAAATGATACTACTTACTTCCATGGGAATGACATCACACCAAATATTTTCCTCATAGGTTTGCAATTTAACTAAGATTTGGCACCTAGACTTGATCTGGATCGAGATGGAATCTACCCAAGAAACCTTATAAGGGCTAGGATGGGGAACTGTGGTCAACCCTAAAGATTTGACTGTACTATCAGAGATGGCATTAACAAAACTCCCACTGTCTATGATGATCTTGAGCACTGATGGGGAACCCTAATGCTAGTCATGCAAGAAAATCACTCTTTAGGATGTAAACAAGCTAGGTGTTCATTAAGCATGTATTAAGAAAGCGATTTAAAGATCATAGGGTCAAACCGCGCAACCCCTCATGCTGAAACCAACAAAACAAAGTGAGGTTTAACCCAGGACTCAAGGATTAAGAAACCCTCGATCTTAGGACTTGCACACATTCAATATTGCAGATCTAGAGTATGGAAGAGGGGGGGGAGGAAAAGGGTCCTTTGACAGTATTTGCAACACACGATTGTTCACACGTCCTCGGAAGATGCGACTTGGACGGTCAATAACCAATACACCGAATCAATCAGAAATTCCAAGCTCTTGGTAGTGGCAAGATCGTCTCGGAAGCTCGGTACCGGAGAGAACCCTACAAAACACGAAGGCGGATTAGTTCGGGGTGAAGTATCAAAATAACAACCAAGAAAAGATAGAGGAGGGATGCAAGGAGGTTTTCTGAAATTCGGGCAGTATCGAAGGAGATAAACAGGGCCTCGCGCCTGGCGACGTTGTCAAAGACAACGAAGGGAGTAGAACCTCACGCTCTGCGACATTGCGATTGCAACGAAGGAAGACTCAAGGCCTCACACCTCTCAACATTACTGGAATAATGAAGGCTTTGGAGAAGAGAAGTAGCTGCATTTCATTTCAAAGTTTTTTTTTTCTTCCTTTTCATACAAGAGGACCTCCCCTCATTTTATAGACTTAAGAGGGGATCCAATACAAATCATGAAGATCAAAATAGAAAATACAAAAGCTGGGGCTGCTGCAGGCTAATTTGATGGAAGGGGGCTGCTGCAGGTTAAAAGCTGGGGCTGCAGGTGATTTGATGGAAGGGGGGCTGCTGCAGGTGATTTGATGGAAGGGGGGCTGCTGCAGGTGATTTGATGGAAGGGGGCTGCTGCAGGCTAAAAGCTGGGGCTGCAGGCTAAAAGCTGGGGCTGCAGGCATTGACAGCAGGCATTGACAGCAGGCATTGACAGCAAGCTTGGCTCCCTCATGCTTTAAAAAGCGGAAAAAAATCCCACCTTTGTATCTTAGTTTCTTCATTAAATCTCTCCTTTATAAGGCTTGCTTTAAGATCCACAAAAAAAGTTCCAAAGTAGATGCCGGGTGCAACAAAATGGTGCCAGATGATTCAAGGCCCGGATCTTCCTATGAGATCCAAAGAGAATTCTGAATTTCTGAGAAGGTGTCCCCACCAATCCTCCTGGGGTGGGAAGAACTCGACTCCGTTGAGTAGAGGTTTGTTCGGCTTTGATACTCCTCCAAAAGATCCGGATCGATACGTTGTAGGTCCTCCCTGGTAACCCATGAGTCCTCTGATTCGGGGCGACCTTGCCATCTTACCAAGTAGCGTTGATATCCATTTCGTCGAGTACTGATAGCTTGATCGTCCAAGATTCGCTCGATCTTCTCTCTTCGCTCAGGCCAATTTAGTGGACACTCTTGGGGAGGTTCTCTCTCAATCAAAGGATCAATCCCGAATGCCTCACTAGGTATTACTGCCGGTTCCCTATACTCAATTAAATCTGAAATATTGAAAGTAGAACTAATGCCTAGATCAGGGGGTAACTCAAGCACATAGGCGTTGGGTCCAACTTTCTCAATAATTTTGAAAGGTCCAGCACTACGGGAATGCAGCTTCTTTACGGTTCCCGAGGGAAACCGTTCTGGTCTGAGTCTTATCATGACATAATCCCCAATAGAAAATTCCTTGAATCGCCTTCTTAAATTAGCATGTCTTTTATAAGCATCATTACTTGTTTTAATCTTTTGAGTGATTTCCTGATGCAGATTTCTAATATGTTGTGCAAAAGACTCAGCTGACTCGGATGCTCTACCATGCAAAGGCAGGGGAATCAGATCAATGGGCTTATTGGGTTGGTACCCAAGGACAATCTCAAATGGGCTTTTACCAGTAGTTCTATTCACAGAGCTATTATAGGCAAACTCGGCTTTTGGTAACAGTAAGTCCCAGTTTTTAATGTTTTCGCCTACAAGACACCTAAGCAAGTTTCCTAGGCTTCGATTCACAACTTCAGTTTGACCATCAGTTTGGGGATGATAAGCAGTGGAGAATTTCAACTTGGTCCCTAACATGTGCCAAAGGGTCTTCCAAAAGTAACTGGTGAACCTAACATCTCGATCAGAAGTGATGGTTTTCGGTAGGCCATGAATCCTAACGACCTCATCTAAAAATAGCTTGGCTACCTTAGAAGCATCGTATGATTGGTTACAGGGCAAGAAGTGGGCCATTTTGGAAAACCTATCAACCACAACAAAAATGGAGTCATGCTTCCTTTGGGTTCTAGGTAATCCTAACACAAAATCCATACTCAAATCCTGCCAAGGGCAACTAGGGACGGGCAAAGGGGTGTACAAACCAGTGTTCTGCTTTTGCTGTTTTGCAACAGCGCACGTTCGACACCTGGCCACAATTTGGGTGACATCCCTTTTCAGACTTGGCCAAAAGAAATGTTCCTCTACAGCTAGGATGGTTTTGTTCTTCCCGAAATGGCCAGCTAAACCTCCTGCGTGTGTCTCCCAGACCAAAAATTCCCTTACAGACGTTCTTGGGATGCATAGCCTATTCTCCTTAAACAGATAACCATCTAACAAGGTGTACTGACTGTGTTCCTTAGATGGTCCGATACTCAAGACTTGATGAATCTTTCCGAAATCAGGACAGGTATCGTACTGCTCTTTAATCTGGTCAAACCCTACAACCTCAGTTCTAACAGTGCTCAGAAGTAAAGATCGGCGGCTCAGGGCGTCGGCAACCTTATTGGCAGTTCCTGCTCGATGTTTCAAAACAAAGGTATACGCCTGGATATACTCTACCCACTTAGCATGTCTAGGGTTCAACTTCTTTTGGGAACTCAGATACCTTAAGGCCTCGTGATCAGAGTACAACACAAATTCATTTGGTAAAAGGTAATGCCTCCAATATCTTAGTGCTTGCACTAAGGCATAAAATTCCTTGTCATAGGTAGAATACCTAAGCTTAGCCTCATTGAGCTTCTCACTAAAAAAGGCTACTGGGTGGTTCTCTTGGCTTAGGACTCCTCCTATTCCTACCCCTGAGGCATCACATGCTACCTCAAACACTTTGGAAAAATCGGGCAATCTTAGGATGGGGGCCTGGGTCATTTTCTCTTTCAGCTCTAAGAAGGCTTTGTCAGCCGCCTTGGTCCACTGGAAGGCTCCCTTCCTAATGCAATCAGTGATGGGTGAGACAACAGTGCTGAAACCCCTAATGAATCGTCTATAAAAGGTGGCTAGTCCGTGGAAACTACGAACTTCAGTAATAGAGGTTGGTATAGGCCACTCAACTATTGACTTGATCTTCTCGGGATCAGCGGCTACTCCTTGTGGGGTCACGACAAATCCTAGGAAGACAACCCTACGGGTCAGAAACTCACACTTCTTAGGATTTGCAAAGAAGCTGTCTTTCCTAAGAGCCGAACACACTAACCTAAGGTGGTCCAGGTGGTCCTTCTCATTCTTGCTGTAAATCAGGATGTCGTCAAAATAGACTACCACAAACTTACTGATGAACATCCTAAGGACCTGGGTCATGATTCTCATGAAAGTGCTGGGTGCATTGGATAACCCAAAAGGCATGACTACCCACTCGTACAAACCATCCTTAGTCTTGAATGATGTCTTCCATTCATCCCCGGGTCGGATTCTAACTTGATGGTAGCCACTCTTAAGGTCAATCTTGGAGAAAATGGTGGCTCCAGCCATCATGTCTAAGAGGTCGTCTAGACGGGGTATGGGAAACCGGTACTTGATGGTGATCTTGTTGATAGCTCGACTGTCGATGCACATTCGCCATGTGCCATCCTTTTTGGGTGTCAAAAGGGCTGGGACGGCACAAGGACTCAAACTCTCCTTGATAAAACCTTTATTTAGCAACTCACTAACTTGCTTTTGGAGCTCTAAGTGTTCTGTGGGGTTCATCCGATAATGGGGCAAGTTAGGCAAGGTGGATCCTGGGACAAGGTCAATGGCGTGCTGGATGTCCCTAAGGGGTGGAAGTTGGTTGGGCAGATCATCTTGAAATACATCCTTAAATTCTTCCAAAACTTCCAAAACTTCTAGAGGGGGTTCTTTTACTGTAGATTCCCTAATCTTTCTAGCAGTCAAGATCCAAATAGGGGAACCTTCTATAATCTCCTTCTGTAGCTCTTTGGCGTTAATTAAATTCAATCCAGGAGTTTTCTTCTTCAAAGAGCTAGCTCCCTTCTTAACCTCATCCTTAGGGGGAACGGGATGGATCACTATCTTCTTTCCTAAGTGGTTGAAGGAACAGGAATTGGTCTTACCGAACAGGGTGGCATCATGGTCAAAAAGCCAGGGTCTTCCTAAGATGATGCTGCTAACCCCCATTGGCAGCACATCACACCACACTTTTTCCTGATACGACTGCAACTGGATGAGGACTTGACACTGGAGCTTGATGGGAATGGAGGTAGAATCTATCCAGGATACTTTGTAAGGGCTAGGATGGGGGACTGGTGTTAGCCCTAAAGTCTTGACGGTGCTGGCGGAAATGGCATTGATACAACTACCACTATCTAAGATAACCTTGCAAACTTTCTCTCCAATCTTAATGAAAGTATGTAGGATGTTGGTCCTACGCCAGTCTTCTTGTTCCTTAGATTGGGCAAGGATGCGTCTAACAACTCCACACAAGGTAGTGGGATCACAGGTTTCCTCATCTCCTTCGTACTCCTCTGCTAAAGTCAGTCCTTCCTCATACACCTCTTCTTCCAACTCATGAACAGTCTCGGGGTTCTCTTCTCCCTCTAAATCACCTATATGGAGGGATCTAGTGGGACATTCACTGGCGTAATGGCCGGACTGGTGACATCTAAAGCAAACGCCAGATTTTCTGGGGACCTCTACAGATTTACCCTTATTGTCTTGAGGTCGGCTGGGAATGGGTCTAACAAGGCTGGGTCTACTAGACCCGGGTCGACTAGGGTCAGTCCGATTTTGGTCAGGTCGACTCAGGTTTGGATGGCCTGGATTAGACTGGGTTGGTCTAGGGTATAGACTCCTAGTGGGTTCGATCTTTCGATAGGCGGGAGTCCTATGAAACTGCTCAAAATCCCTAGCTACTTGGTAGGCCTGCTCTAGATCTTTTACCTCCCTCAGGTAAAGCTCTCTCTTCAACTCCTCTCTCAAACCAGACCTAAATCTAGACAAAATCACAGCCTCAGATTCGTTCATCCCACACCTCATGGCCAACTCATCAAACTGGGCAATATACTCTGTGGCACTCTTGTTTCCTTGAATCAACCTATGCCACTGATCCAAAAGGCGTTGGTGGTAAGACACGGGTATGTACTTTTCCCTAAGCTTGGCTTTTAACTCTCCCCAGGTGGCTATGGGTTCCTGTTCTCTTTGCCTCATTAGTCTCTCAACAGTATCCCAATACATCCGGGCTTGGCGAATTAACCTAAGCTTGGCAAACTTAAATTTCCTACCCTCCGTCATCTCGTACCACTCGAAATACTGGTCCATTTCCTTTTCCCAGTCCAGGTATACCTTGGTGTCTAGGGTGCCATCAAATGTGGGGGCTTCAAGTCTAATGCTCTTAAAAGCCCTATCTTCCAGATCAACAAACTCCCGACGGGGTCTTCTAGGGGAATGATCTCGGCATAGATCAGGTTGCTGGGCCCTCCTAGGATATGGTTCCTCAAATGGGTCAAAAGCTCTCTCTCTCCTAGGGGTAGGTTCTTCGAAAGGATCAAAATTCCTAGCCCTCCTAGGGTGTGTCATCGAAGCTGGGGTGTCAGAACGCTGCTGCTGGGCTCCCTCTATGGTATCCAATCTAGCCTCCAACTGGTTCAACCGGTTATCCAAGTGACTGGTCAATTGGGCAGATAACTGGGCTGACATTTGGGCAAAATGCTCTGACATAGTCCTTAGTAAAGCCTCTTGAGGATTATCCATAGGTGTCTCAGGTTGGTATGATGTCCCTGCCCTAGTAGACATGAATCAAGCACACAAGCAGAAATCCGACTAAGGGTAACTAGACCTAGAATCTCAACTGGGGCCCAACTCAATGCAACAGGCTACCTTGTAGTAACCCTTATCCTTGGCCAGGTAGATGTAGGGGAGTGAAAGGTCCCTTTCTGCCAACCTTAGACACCAATCGGGGATTGGCCAGGTACGGCGGACCAACTCACAAGCCCTAGATTCACCAACCTAGACACCAAGAATAGAGGCACACACAAGATAGACTGACACAAGAAGTAGACTCGAAGTCTTGACTCGACCGTGTTGGTGTCCCTATGGCTCTCTAGAGCAAAGCAGTACGTTGCTAATTGATTTTAAACTTAAAGGCTTGGGTTCGAAAATGAGGGTGGTTGTTGTGGGCTAAGGAGAGGTAATGAAGTCCTCCCCTTATGTTATGATATTGCCGCCATTAAATAGATTTATCATGAGATGGAATGACACATGCAATGAACCCTAGTCTAATGGTGCAGAAAAGCCAGTGTGTTTCAGTTAGAGGTGGGGAAAAAAGTGTTATGCAAAAAATTCTAAAAATTCCAGAAAAATCACAGTAGATACTCAACACATCAATAACATACCAGATGAAAGGATTTAGACAAATAAAACCTATGCTATTCTAAACATGTCTTGGAACATAACTAAAACGGAAGGGTCAGCAAACAGCATGCAGACAGCAGCAACTTTCAGACATTTTAACTTTTTTTGTAATTTTTTTCTGAAGGCAAAATTTTAAATGAAGATATATTACTGAAAATTCTACAAGGAAAAAATATAAACAAGATAAACTAACTACTTTTATACAGAAATTTAAGTGGATTACAGGCAGACATATATGAAAATAGTAAACAGTAAACAGGACAGCAACGACTTTCAGGAATTTTAATTTTTTTTTTTTTAATTTTTTTATAAAGACGAAATTTTAGACAAAGATAGATAACTAAAATGCTACAAGAAAAAAAATATAAGCAAGATAAACTAACTACTTTTATATAGAGATTTAAGTAAATTACAGGCAGATATATAGGAAAACAGAAATCTTGATGTGTAGAGACTGAAAACAAGTCCTAATCTAACCTGCTCTGATACCAAATATGATGGGGAACCCTAATGCTAGTCATGCAAGAAAATCACTCTTTAGGATGTAAACAAGCTAGGTGTTCATTAAGCATGTATTAAGAAAGCGATTTAAAGATCATAGGGTCAAACCGCGCAACCCCTCATGCTGAAACCAACAAAACAAAGTGAGGTTTAACCCAGGACTCAAGGATTAAGAAACCCTCGATCTTAGGACTTGCACACATTCAATATTGCAGATCTAGAGTATGGAAGAGGGGGGGGAGGAAAAGGGTCCTTTGACAGTATTTGCAACACACGATTGTTCACACGTCCTCGGAAGATGCGACTTGGACGGTCAATAACCAATACACCGAATCAATCAGAAATTCCAAGCTCTTGGTAGTGGCAAGATCGTCTCGGAAGCTCGGTACCGGAGAGAACCCTACAAAACACGAAGGCGGATTAGTTCGGGGTGAAGTATCAAAATAACAACCAAGAAAAGATAGAGGAGGGATGCAAGGAGGTTTTCTGAAATTCGGGCAGTATCGAAGGAGATAAACAGGGCCTCGCGCCTGGCGACGTTGTCAAAGACAACGAAGGGAGTAGAACCTCACGCTCTGCGACATTGCGATTGCAACGAAGGAAGACTCAAGGCCTCACACCTCTCAACATTACTGGAATAATGAAGGCTTTGGAGAAGAGAAGTAGCTGCATTTCATTTCAAAGTTTTTTTTTTTCTTCCTTTTCATACAAGAGGACCTCCCCTCATTTTATAGACTTAAGAGGGGATCCAATACAAATCATGAAGATCAAAATAGAAAATACAAAAGCTGGGGCTGCTGCAGGCTAATTTGATGGAAGGGGGCTGCTGCAGGTTAAAAGCTGGGGCTGCAGGTGATTTGATGGAAGGGGGCTGCTGCAGGTGATTTGATGGAAGGGGGGCTGCTGCAGGTGATTTGATGGAAGGGGGCTGCTGCAGGCTAAAAGCTGGGGCTGCAGGCTAAAAGCTGGGGCTGCAGGCATTGACAGCAGGCATTGACAGCAAGCTTGGCTCCCTCATGCTTTAAAAAGCGGAAAAAAATCCCACCTTTGTATCTTAGTTTCTTCATTAAATCTCTCCTTTATAAGGCTTGCTTTAAGATCCACAAAAAAAAGTTCCAAAGTAGATGCCGGGTGCAACAAAATGGTGCCAGATGATTCAAGGCCCGGATCTTCCTATGAGATCCAAAGAGAATTCTGAATTTCTGAGAAGGTGTCCCCACCAAGCACCTTACCCCCACCTTAACAAAGGTTTGTAGGATGTTAGTCCTACGCCAATCTTCCTTAACTTGGGTTTGGGTCAAGATGCACCCAACTAGTCCTAGTAGGTTCTCAGACTCAGGTTCCTCTTCCTCTCCTTCGTACTTATCCAACAACTGGTCATCAGCCTCATAGATTTCTCCCTTAGGTTTAGCTATGGGTTTAGGCTCCTCTTCCTCTAGCTCACCTAAGTGTAGGGCACTAACTGGGCACTGGCTAACAAAGTGGCATGGTTTTCTACATTAAAAGCAGGTCTTCTAGGGATTGGGACTCCTGTGGACCTTTACAGATTTACCTTTATCATCTCTACAGGTCAAAGGAGTACTAGGCCGGGGTCAACTCAGGTTAGGGTGACTCAGATTGGGTCGACTCGAGCTAGGTCAGCTAGGGCTGGGTCGGCTCTGGTGGGACTGGCTAGCTCCTGGGTACTGACTAGGGTATCTAGTGGGCTTGAGTCTACGACAGATGGGTCCTCTCTGAAAATGCTCATAATCCCTAGCAATCTCATAGGCATGGTCCAGGTCACTAACCTCTTACATGTAGAGCTCCCTTTTAATATCATCTCTAAGGTCAGCCCTAAACCTAGATTGAACAACATCCTTAGCTTCATTTAAGTCATATCGCATGGAATACTCATCAAATTTTGCGATGTACTCATCTACACTCTTGCTACCCTGACATAACCATTGACACTGATCCAATAAAAAATAATGATATGAGGTTGGAATGTATTTCTCTCTAATCTTTGCCTTCATGGCCCTCCAAGTGACTATGGGTTCATGGCCTCCTAGTCTAAGTGCTCTCTCAACATTAGCACAATATAACCTGGCCTGGCGAACCAACTTAAGCTTGGCAAACCTATACTTACGCTCATCAGATATATCGTACAACTCAAAATACCGATCAACTTCTCCCTCCTAATCTATATAGACCTTTGGGTCAAGACAACCATCAAAAGTGGGTGCATCAAGCTTAATGTTTCTATAGGTTTTGTCTTCCCGGTCCATACAATCCTGATTGGGTCTCCTTGGATGAACCTCTAGGACTGGATCATGATGATGGGATCTCCTATGTTTAGCCTCAAAGTATGGATTAGGGTTTGGGATCCTCCAAGGGTCAGCCTCATAGTAAGGATCACGGCGAGGGGTTCTCCAAGGATAGGGAGGTGACTCAGGGTCTGGCTCACTACGAGGCCTACGTGCATCCTCTAAGGTTCCAATTCGGTTGTCTGTATGTTCAATCCTATGGTTCATCTGGGCCATTTGGTCTACAAGGGCTTGAATTTGGGCTTCCAGCTTATCCATGGGTTCAGCCAAAGGTGGAGATGGTGGATGAATTGAGACACCTAATCTAGTGCACATGCAAGACTCAACACTAACTCAACTACAGTTGCCTAGACTTAGAGCCCAAATAGAATGGGTTGACTCAACTAACACACAACTCAACTCCTAGTCCTTCAACTAGCCAAGTAAGAGGTGGGATGGTGGGAGGCCATCCATGCTCTCGCAGGGACCCAAATAAGGAACCACTGATCTGCTTAGGTCATTTGACACTGTACCTCTAGCCTAGACACCAGCATCCCATAATAGAAGATGAAGTGGGTGCACTAGTCGTCCCTCAATGGTTGAACCTAATCGGTGGTGTCCCTAGCCCACTAGGGAAAATAAAGTCTAGTTAATTTTATATTAGGCTTGGGACTGAATGAAAGGGAGATGGTTTTGGGCAAAGGAGAGGTTATCAACTCCTCCCCTTATCTGACATATAGGAAGTGTCCTTAAAGTATTTTATGCAATGATGGCAGGTAGATGAAAATGCAAATTAAGGTTTAAGTGTTTTTAGTGCTTTATGAATATTCGTAAACTTTTTTTTTGATTTGGTATTTTCTTAAACAGAAAGATAATTTGCAGATAATGACCTATTATATAGGAATCATGCCAAAATTATATGATATGCAAAAATTATACTAAAACAACCCTAAACATGTTGAAATTGACCTTGCTGTCAAAAATAGGTTGAACTGTTCTCAGGCAGTGTTTTAGCTAGCAGAAAATCCATATATTAAAATAATTCCTAAAAAAAATTTGAAAATTAATTTCAATTATAATGAATTAATAAAAGTAAATTTGAAATTTTTCTGAGTTTTGTACAGGTAGAAACAATTGAGAAAGAAAGAGATGTAGTAAGAAGGCCGAGATGCAAAAAACCCTAACGAACTCTGTGTTCTTCTTCACGGGTCAATTCACAGTGGCACCCCTGCATGCCATAGGAGATCCCATAGATTGGCAAGATTGGGTCTTGTAGCCTTACTTGTCTCCTATGACCGGATGGTCATGGTGAAGCACCCGATCCGAATATGCAAAGAGAACTAAGCCCAAACAGGCTCTGATACCAAATGATGCAGAACTAACAATGCATGCAAAATTATTTTTTATATTTATATATCAAGTTATGTATCTTAATCCCAAAGATTACGCCATGAATCTAATTAGAGGGTTCTATGCAAGTAAGAAACTAAAGCATGCAAAGTAAAACCTAAAAAGCAATAAGAAAGAGGACTGTTGAGGCTGACAAGTCTCAGTTGGGCTAGTTTTCCTTCAATAAGGCTACTGGTAGGCAAAGGGGGTGTACCTGACAAAGGTTGGTGCACCCGATGAAGACCGTAGATGAAGGGATCACTCTCGCTCCCAGATGCGGCCTGGATGATCAAGCCAAAGACCCACGGATTCTTGGTTTTCAACCTGGTGATTCGATTGCAGCCTAGCTAGAGTCGCTGGATTCGTAAAAGTCGAGGAACTTGCAAATAGCCTTTTGAGGGTTAGAAAACAAGGCAAAGATGAAGGATTAATTGAGAAAATAGCAAGAACAAGAAGGGGTTTGATGTGGGCAGCCAGGGTTTGGAGAGGTGGATGGTGGCTGGAGACTGGGCGCAGAACACAAGGAAGAAGAGGGTTTCACACAGAATCCCCTTAGCACAAAGCAATAAGCACACAACAATAAGAAAACTCAGTTGTATTCATTCAAAAAAAGTTATTCATACAAGAGAAAAGAGCCTCTTAAATCGACTCACTAACTTGGCCCCCAAGTAAGGATATAATAGACTTTTACTAGGAATTTGAATCCCACCCAAACCCTAGCTAGAATACATGATAGGTCTAGGATTTGATTGCCCTCAAATTGCTCTCTCCACTCTTGCCTTGGTCGGCCAAGGGAGGTGACCCTAAGTGGCCGAGCAAGGGGTGGTGACCATAGGGTGGATGGTGCCCTAGCTTCCCTCATTGCCTTGGCTGGCCCATTTTGCTTCAGGCTACGGTCCAGGGCTTCAAGGCTTTTGATTTGGCTCCCATGCTTTTGATTTCTTCTACTAGGCCTTCTATGGTCTTCATAACTTCAAGTTAGGTTAATCTTTACTTGTATTGGATTAGTCTTCACTTGCACTGAGTCTTCACTTGACTTGGACTAACATATATAGGACTCAGAAAGAAAACCAGCTCAACATGAGCTGATTGGTGCAGGACTCAAATAATGAAAATGAAAACTCAATTAGGCAAAGCACTTATTACAAATGGACTCAAAAACTACTAAGTTATTCACAGAGGGTTGAGAAGCTTCTGTCTTATTATGGTGCCTGTGGTGTCCGCACCACCTCCTATGCTTCTGCCAATCCCAATAAGGAGGTTGGGAACTAAATCTTTGTAATTTTTGCTTTTCTTTCTTTGAGATTATTATCCTTTGAACTTAGTTGTTTTCATTCTTTGATGTTGTAAGAAATCTTTTTCGAATGCAATGGAATGATACCCTCTACACCTTGCATACTGTATTTATTAATTGTAATTGCTCTCAGGATGTCATGCTATCATCAAAAGTACACATGCCTACCAAATACCTTTGCAAGGATATTAACATCAAGGCCTATATTTTGGTACAAGAGGCCAATGCTTGGGCTGGAAATATAAAGGCCACCGATTGAAAAAAAAAGTTGATGGCAATGCAAGAGGCACTAAAAAGGGCAAACAAGGAATTTGATCACTTCTACTCAAAGTGTGCAAAATATATCCTTGAGAAAATCACACTTAAGCGGAGTTGGAAGAAGTTTTCAAAGAAGGTTTCTAAAGTGACTTGGGATGTGGTTGCCAGGGTGACCCAAATGCACGGTTATCATGCTAGAAAATGTGTCCTAAAGCCAATTGTCTGGGAAGTAGACAATTGAGCTCCTTGTAATTTATACATGGATCATTAATAAGTAAAAGATATTTTGGCTATTCATCACATTATGTAAATCTTTCTTTATGAACTTTTTTGTAATGAAATCCTTAGAACTACTTCTAATTCTGTTTATGACCAAATGATATGTCATTGCCTAGGATGATAATGTTTATCAGGTGAAGGATGTTATATGCCATATAAGTTGGTTGTCCTCATAACCAAGGACTGTGGAGACATTGGTATGGCTTGCAGGTAAGTAGAGGAGCATGCTGCACTGAACATGACCAGTAATGTAGAGTACTCTATGATGCGGGATAATTTTAAGACTGCTAAACAGGCATGAAAAATAGTAAAATAGTTTTTTTATAATTTTTTATAATTTTATTTGCAGGCTAGATTTCCAAAATAAAGTAAGAACTAGCGAAAAGTCTAGCAGTGCAAAGAATCATCGGATCGCAGGCAAACTCACGTAAACTAATGAAATATCCAGGATCCCAGTGTCGAGAGACTCCCAGTTTATGATAGCTTCTCTTCATCAAAATAGATATCAAGAGAATGGAATGTTTTTCACCAGTCAGAGATTGAAATTCAATAGCAGAAGAGATCACTCACAACTCTGATCGAAGCCTCGAAGAAGAAGCCTTCTTTCCCTTGAATCTGATGGCGGATCCAGGCGGTCTGGGTAGCAAAGAAGGCCTCCTCAAGGGAGGAAAAGCACCTCGGGGATCCTGCAAGCATTAAGGCTAATCAAAATAGTAATTAAAAATTAAGAAAAGGAATTAGGGTTTGAAGGAAATCAGGATTAGGGCTAAAAGCTGGCAACCGGGGAAGAGGAAGCTCTTAGACTTGGATGGTAGCAAGGGCATCAATTCCTTGGGCATGGATGATCTCTAGGGATGCAAAGAGGATGCTAGGGAAGCAGGGTTTCAATCCAGGAACACAAGGAGAGCACTCAAAGTTAGAACCAAAACTCTAACACAAGGCAATTGATCACAAATTCAATAAGGTTTGTTCATAAGAAAAAGATGCTTACAAGAGGGGGAGGGATGGGGTATTTATAGAATTCCCATACACTCGGCAACCATGGTTACACTTGGATTACAAATCCTCTTCCAAATTGGAATACAAGTCCTCTCCTAGCTAGGATAGAATTACAAAGTTTAAAAGGATTAAAAATCCTAACTAGGTTAGGAAAAGGCTTGGTCTTCTCCCACATTTCTTCAACCTGGACCTAGTCAAACTCCTTGGACGCCCCTCCTTTGGGTGTGTGGGCTTTAGGGCAGAAAGGGGGAGGTTGGCCATGGGCTTGGAGAGCTTGGGCTTGGGCCCCGTGGAAGCTGTGGTGCCTGGTTCCCTGGGTTGGCATATTCCCAGCATTAAAAGGGAATCTTGGTTCTCCTTGCCTGGGCTTGCTTCCTAGGCTTGAATTTGGAGGCCTGGAGTACTGAGATAGCTTGGTAAACATGGGATCCTAGCATATGGAATATTCTGGAAGAATCTAGAGGGAATCTAGCATCTAAAATGGCACCCGGGAAAAATCAGGGCATAATCAAGGCACCTAGGTGTCGATTAAGCTCCCCTAAGCTGATGTAACTTCTTCTGGCTTTAGAACGAGGTCTGGTGGAACTCCAAAATAGCATAGCCTCTTCTCTTGTAAAAGGAGTAAACTCATACTAGACTTATACTGGTATACAGGTCTCATTATACTACACTAGGTTGAGGGTTGAGACAAATCAACTAACCTCAACTTATTATAGGACACAATTTTTGTTGATTACAAAATTTGACACATGGCTAGGTAAACCAAATAGGGCCCAATAATCTGTGTCTGATCCCGGTGCCCCCACCAATTCTCCCGAGGTGGGAGGAACTCGACCCCGTCGAGTGTGGGATAACTTGGCTCTCATAGTGCTTGAGTAGGTCTGGGTTAAGGAGCTGCAGATACTCATAGGTGATCCACGAGTCCTTAGATTCTAGCCGACCTTGCCATCGGACCAAATACCTTTGATAGCCTCTGATAGCCCCTATTCCGGGTGAATTGGGTCCCTAAAAATTATTTACTTGATGCAATGCAATGCTATGCAATCGAATCCAACAATCAATTAAGTAAGGTACTATGAATTTAAATATGATGCTCTTAAATAAAAGAGCAGCAGAAATAAAGAGCAATAAAAGAATAGCAAGTAGAGAGATCAATCAACCACAAAGACCAAGAAATATAGTGGTTCGGTGCAATCCAATGCACTTACATCCACTCCCCAAGATCCCTTGGGAATTCACTATAATCACATCGATTATAGTTGATTAGTTTTGTGGGAACACTAATTAAAAACCCAACTTGTTTTCACAAGGCCAAGAAGTCAAAACCTCACTTGGTTTTACAGGCTAACTAAGAACCTAAATAGTTTTACGGGCTAACCACCAACCTTCCTTGGTTTTTCGGGCTAACCAAGAACCTAAATGGTTTTCAAAGGCTCACTAATAACCTCCCTTGGTTTTACAATAGGCTAACCAAGAACCCTTACAACAAATAAAGTTTAGAAGTAGAAAAACAATATAAGCTTTCTAAAATAAAGCAGGTATCTCTTTGAAGCTCGATTTAGAGGTACTTTGAACTTGTTGAAGCCTCTTGAATGCTCAAGAATATATGATCTTCAATGCTCTTGAAGGCTCTTGAATGCTTGGAGGCTTGCTATTGCTTGAGAGTGGTTGAATCTTCAATGAATAGGAGTTAAAGCTCTCTTTTCTTCTGTATTGAATGCTCTTATTTCATTCTCATTAATAATATATGAATAGTTCTTTTTTTGATTTGATTTGGAGCATATAAATACCTTCTCAATGTCTCAAATCCCGTTTCTAGTCGTTAGACTAGAAAAACTAGCCATTGGAGGGCAAAGGGATCGAGTTCTGCATTTGAAAAACTAGCTGTTACTGTTCCCAGAACTCCATGTGTCGACACTTCAGACTGTGAGTCGACACTTCAGGTCGACACTTGAACTTCCTGAGTCAACACCCAATTCAAAAATATTCAATCTGGTTCTCTGAAAATGTCAGATGTGTCAACACTTCCTTAGGTTAGTCGACACTTTGCTTCCATGTGTCAACACTTGAGCAGATCCTCATTTTCAGCAAGTCTGTGGCTTGAAAATCTCAGGCGATGAACTGATCCATGTGTCAAAACATTGAGTCAACATATCAGGTCCATGTGTTAACACTTCAGCCATGCCATTTCAAACATTCTTTATGTTGACCCCTGGAATGATTTTGATGATCACAAAACATTGGAGCATGTATTTGATACTAACTCTTCTCAAGTAGTTTAAGAAGTTTTGCAGGAATTGGTTACCCTTGTTTAAAATGGTTTTCAAATTTACTTAAGGATAATTCAATTAAGTTTGTAAAAGCCCTAACTTATGAATACTGTAATCTTGTAAAATGGGCTTAAAATTGTAAAATTTTAATAAAGTATGTAGATTAGCTTCTAGATGATTCAATGTTGAAGCTTTTAGGAAGATTAAAGCAAATTTTTTAAAGACTTGTAAGAGCCGACTCAAGGTGGCACGGCACAAAGGAAGATTCAAAGATTCAAAACCAAGAGCCGACTCCCAGTTCAAGAGCCAACTCTTCCAGAAATATATTTTTTGAAGTTCTGAGAACTAGAGCCGACTCCCAGTTCAAGAGCTGACTCTAGGTATGTATATTTGTCTCGACAAAAAGCTTGAAGGCAAGAGCCAACTTCTAGTCCAAGAGCCGGCTCCCATAGAAGTTTGTTTTTGGCCTGTCTGAGACTTTGAGCTGACTCCTGGAGCTCGAGCTGGCTTGTGGAGTCGTTGTCTGTACTTCAACGGCTAGTTGCTGAAATTGAAATTTGAATTCCAATTAATCTCCAACAGCCATTTTACGAATTCCAAGGCCCTACAATGGCCATATCTCATGGAAAACTATAAAGGAGATTATTTTTGAAGGATTAAACAATTAATTGATACTTTTAATGTATTCAATAAGTTTTATAAAAGAGTTACAAATTTGATAAACTTATCTGTTATTTCAATTCGTAGTGATCATGGCACCGAATTTGAGAACCAGTATTTTGATAATTTTTGCACAAAGCACGGTATTGATCAGAACCTTTCTGCACCTAGAACACCTCAACAAAATGGTGTTGTAAAAGAAAGAATCATACTTTGGAAGAAATGTCCAGAACAATGCTTTGTGAAGGAAATATTCCAAAATACTTTTGGACAGAAGGTGTTAATACCGCATGCTATATGTTAAACAAAGTTTTGATTAGACCTATTATCAAAAAAACCCCCTATGAGCTTTGGAATAATAGAAAACTAAATATCAAATATTTTCATGTTTTTGGATGTAAATATTTTGTTCTCAACAATGGAAAAGACAATCTTGGTAAATTTGATGCAAAATCTGATGAGGCTATTTTTCTTGGATATTCTTTAAATAGTAAAGCCTATCAAGTTTTTAATAAAAGAACTTTGACTGTTGAAGAATTTGTTTATGTAGTTTTCAATGAATCTGACATTACATCTTCGAGAAAGGAAGATTTTGCTGATGATGATGCAGGTACACTAGAGCATGGAATGAAAGACTTGACACTCAAAGACAATCAATCAAGTGAACCACATGAAGAAGAGGGAAGTAAAGAACATGGTGATATACCTAAAGAATGGAGGTATGTCAAATCACACCCTAAAGAATTAATTATAGGAGATCCATCTCAAGGTGTTAAAACTAGATCTGCACATAGAGGTGCACATAATTTAATTACTTTTGTTTCTCATGTAGAACTTCATAACATAGAAGAAGACGAAACTGATCCTAATTGGATGTTAGCAATGCATGATGAATTAAACCAATTTAGAAGAAATAATGCCTGGACCTTAGTTGAAAGACCCAATAATCATCCTGTTATAGGCACTAAGTGGGTTTACAGAAATAAACTAGATGAAGATGGAAATGTAATTAGAAATAAGGCTAGATTGGTTGCACAAGGATATAATAAAGAAGAAATAATAGATTTTAATAAAACTTATGCACTTGTAGCTAGATTAGAAGCCATTGGATTGCTACTAGCTTATGCATGTTTTATGAATTTCATGTTATTTCAAATGGATGTAAAGAGTGTTTTTTTGAATGGATTTTTATCCAAAGAAGTTTTTGTTTAGCAACCTCCCGGCTTTATCGATCATATTTTCCAAAATCATGTTTTCAAACTGAATAAAGCTTTATATGGTTTGAAATAGGCACCTAGAGCCTGGTATGATAGACTAAGAAAATTTTTAATTGCAAATGAATTTGTAAGAGGTAGTGTTGACACCACACTATTTATTCAAAGAAAGAAAAATGATATTTTAGTTGTTCAAATATATGTTGATGACATTATCTTTGGACCTACGATGAATCATTATGTCAAGACTTTGCTAAGCTAATGCATGGAGAATTCGAAATGAGCTTGATGGGCGAATTGAGTTACTTTCTTGGACTTCAAATTAAACAAACTAAAGAAGGGATTCTCATCAACCAAGCCAAGTGCATTAAAGAAATAATCAAGAAGTTTGGCATGGAATCAAGCAAGGTAATTGGAACATCAATGAGTCCTGCATGTAGACTTGATAATGATGAGAATGACACAAATATTGATCAAAAGCTGTATCGAGGTATGATCAGTTCATTACTTTATTTAGCAGCTAGTAGACCTGATATATTATTCAGTGTTTGTATGTGTGCATGTTTTTAATCTAATTCTAAAGAATCACACATCATAGCTGTTAAGAGAATTATTAAATACCTGAAAGGCACCTGTAATGTAGGTTTGTGGTATTCTAAACACACATCACTAAAATTAATTAGTTATTCTGATGCTGATTATGGAGGATATAAAGTAGATAGAAAGAGCACAAGTGGCACCTGTCAATTTCTAGGTGTTAACTTGATCTCTTGGCACTATCACAAACAGAACTCTATAGCTTTATCTATTGCTAAGGCAGAATATGTAGCTGCTGGGAGCTATTGTGCTCAAGTGTTATGGATCAAGCAATAACTAGAAGATTATGGTATTGTCCAATCTAAAATTCTTATTAAATGTGACAATACTAATGCTATTAATTTTTTAAAAAATCCAATTTAGCACTCACGAACAAAGCACATTGAATTTCAACATCATTTATTCGTGAACATGTTTTAAACAATATTGTAGAACTTGAATTTGTACCTACTGAAGACCAACTAGCGGACATTTTCACTAAACCATTAAATCTAGATAGATTTGAGAAAATTAGAGGAGAATTAGGGTTATGTGACCCATTTTAAACCTATCTGACCTAATTTTTGAAAATTAAGAAAAAAATATCTAGAAATTTCAAACTTCTCTTTAGAGCGTAGGGCAACCTAGTTTAGACTCTAGAAACCGTTAGAAATTGAGTTTGACCCATTTTGATCTTTATAGTAGATTTTTGCTCTAGCCGACTCGAGTTCTTAGAGCCCTGGGCGAGCTGACTCGTAGGTCGGGCCGAAGCTTTTTAAGTAGTGTTTCCACTTTCCCTATTCATTGCATTGTCTAGATTTTAACCTTTTTATCTTAGCCGACTCCTCACTCCACACTAGAAAACTATCCAAAAACCCTCTCAAATCTTTAATCCTTGGAGAATGGCGCCTCGCAAGGCGGTGGCAAATAAAGCAACAAGAGTTGTTCGGACTGTGGCTGAGGAAAGGAGGACCAAGAGGCAACTGGATACTTCGATTCTGCAAGAGGAATAGTAGATTAAGCGAGAGGAAGTTGTTCCAGCACCCAAGCAAGTCATTCCAATGGGAAATCAACAAGTGACCCCTGGTAGGTGCATCGACTTCAGTTTTCTAGAACAAGAACAGTTGAATATTGGTATGTGGCTTGAAAGATAGGGTTGGAAGGATGTTTGTCAATTAAATGTTTCAACTTACCCAAATCTGGTTAGACAATTCTTTGAAAACATGTCACTGGGAGCATTTCATATTGAAGGAACAGTAAAAGGGAAATTGATAGAGGTAAATGAGCAAAAACTTTTAAGTTTATTGAATATACCCGAAGAAGGGGAATGCTATTTGGTTATGAAGGAATGAGTGGAGACTCTCATACTCATCTTGAGAAGATCTAATGTGAAAGGAATTATTCATGTAAGTGCAAACCAGCTCTCTTTGGAAATGAGGGTATTGCACAACATCATTAGCCGGATTTTCCTACCCAGGACAGGCATATTCAACTGGGTTAGCGAGAGAGATATTACATTCATGAGGCGACTGATTAAGGGGGAGCCCCTCAACCTTCCATTTATTTTGATTTCATAGAAGAGAGAGGCTATACATAGGGCATGAGCCTGTTTGCCAAACAGGATGGTGTTTACTTTGTTGTTCCAGGATGCTGATATTGATCTCACTGGAGAAGACTGTCGTTTGTTGCTGCACACCGACAGGTACATTATGAAATCCCTGACTAGAATGGGATTTATTA
This sequence comes from Areca catechu, assembly GCA_021397845.1. Taxonomy (NCBI): domain Eukaryota; kingdom Viridiplantae; phylum Streptophyta; class Magnoliopsida; order Arecales; family Arecaceae; genus Areca; species Areca catechu. Next base: position 100,367,542 of record CM038041.1, read on the forward strand.
AAATTGATGGAAACTAGATCAGAAAGATTTTAGGAGTTCCTATAGTACATTCAAAGGACTCAGATGATGATGCACAGGCTGTACATGGACATGGTGAGCAGACTAAGGGACACACTGATGAGGCTAGACCATCCGAGCTAGCTTTTACTTCACCACATTCACTAGTTAGGACTCCTACTTGGTGGGGACACCAGAGGCACCAGAATAAGACAAAGGCTTTTCGACCCTCTGTGAATTGATCAATAATTTATTAGTCCATCTGTAATAAGGTGTTAGCCCATCTGAGTCTAATTTAGTTATTATTTGAGTCTTTTGAGTTGTTATTACAATTCTGTACTAGTCAGATCATGTTGAGCTAGTTCAGTCCAGTGTTAGTCAGCTCATGTCGGGCTAATTTTATTTTTTTTTAGTCATGTTCAACCATATTGAAGACTCAAGACCACATCATACAAGTGAAGACCAAGTCCAACCTGATTGAAGACATAGAAGTTGAGCCCAAGTCTAACCCAGCTTGAAGATTTGAAGACCTCAAGAGGAAAATTCAGAAAACCTTGATTCCTTGCAGATGCCCTCCAGATGCCAAAGTATATTCATAGACCAGGGCATCCATGATTCCAAAGGTCCATCTGCATCCTAGCCTAAAGAAATCAAGCCCAGGCGCCAAGTCCAAGCCCCTAAGAATCAAGATACCAAGGAATATTCCTACTACCTGGCTACCAGGCCACCCCAGCTTCCAGAGGCCCAAGCCCATGTGCCCAAGCCCCTTTGGGCTGGCCTCTTGCTGCTCCTAGAAGCCCAACACGCCCCCCTAGGCATCCTTGGAGTGTTGACCAAGTCAAGAGAATTTTTAGGGATTTTTTCTTCCTAATGTTTCCTTATTTTCTAGCTAGGGTTTGAGAGGGAAAAGGATTCCTATGTAAAGTCTAATGTACCCTTACTTGTGGCCCAAGGTTAAGGGTCTATTTAAGGGACCCTAGCCTCTTGTATGAAACTTGATTTTGATATATGAAATAAACCTTGAGTTCTTCTATTGCTTAGTGTGATTACCCTGCTGTGTGCATAAAGGGGTTTGAGAGTTCTTCATCCCGATGTTTGCAATCATCTTCTTGCCACCAACCATCCTTCCAGCACCCTCCAAAACTTTCTTCCCTTTGATGTTTTCCTTTGTTTTATTGATTTCCTCTGAGTTTTCTAACCCCTGACAGGTTGTTTTTAGGTCCTCAAGTTCCTACAAATCTAACGACTCCAGCCAAGCCTCAATCGAATCACCGAGCAGAAAGCCGGGTATCCGCGGGTCTTTGGCTCGATTTTTCAGGTCGCATCCGTCAAGGAATGAGAGATCCCTTCACTGCGATCTTCACCAAGTGCTTCAAACATTGTCAGGTACAGCCCCTCTACCTCTAGTCTTTATATATATTAGGAGAACTTGCCCTAACCGAGGCTTCTCTGCCCCGGCAATCATTCTTTAGTACTTTTCTAGGTTCTAATCTGCATGCTTGGCTTCAAAAATTCATACAAAATTCCCTACAACTAATTTTGATCTAAAATTTGGGAATTAATCACCTAACCTTACATATAAAATATATAAAAATAATTGCATGCATATTAGTCCCGCATCATTTGGTATCAGAGCTTAGATTAGGGCTTGTTTTCTGTAATTTTTTAGTCCGTATATGTTTAGTTTTCTAAATTATTTCTCCCTGAAAAAAACTCTAAAAATTCTGAAATTTATTTTTATAGATTCATCATAATTCACAATAATTTTTAGAATTTTTTCAGATTTTATTTCATCCTGTGAATTTTCTGCAAACCGATATACAGCCTACAAAATTTTGGCTCTGTATTTTTCAGCAAGATAAGTTTGGAAGTTTTAGTGTTTTGTTTAGCATTTTTTGCATATCTTTTAATTTTAGTATATTTTCTGCATATTAGGCCATAATTTGTAAGTTTTCTTCTTATTTGAGAAAATATCAAAAAAAAAATTACATATTCTCCAAAAATACCAAAAACATCTAAACCCTAATTTGCATCCTCATCTGCCTGCCATCATTGCATAATTTACTTTTAAGGGCACTCTTGCTATATCAGATGGGGGGAGGAATTGATCACCTCTCCTTAGCCCAAAACTACATCTCTTGCATTCGGTCCCAAGCCTTAACCTAAAATTAACTAGACTTAATTTGCCCTAGTAGGCTAGGGACACCAACTGGTCGGGTCCGGACTAAGTGTCAGATCAATGTGTCAAGCTAACCCATGTGTGCTTTGTGCTCAGTGTCTAGAACGGTGGATTAGGGATTCAATCCCGAATGGCTTGTGTGCTGGTTCGCCTACCTGGCCAATATCTAATTGGTGTCTAGGATTGGCAATTAGGGACCTAACACTCCCCTTACACCTGCCTGGCTGAGTACAAGGTTACTATAGGCTAGTTTGCCACCTTGATTAAGCATCTAGTTTGGACTCTAGGTCTAGTTAGCTGTAGTTGGTATGATCGAGTCTTGCATGAGCACTAGATCAGGGGTTTCCTATCATGCACCTCCTTCACAAATGTCTGAATCCATGGAAAATTTGCAAGCCCAAATAAAAGCACTCACTGAGCAACTAACCCAATCCATCGCCCAGTTAACTCAGTCTGGTACCCAAACCAACAATAGAATTGACCATCTTGCCAAAAGGTTTGACCAGTTAGAAGGCCGTGTAGGGACCATACAAAGAACCCATGGGTCACAGTCTGAGCCAGATCCTGAGTCCCCTCAACTTAGGAGGACCCCAAACCCTGATCTATACCATGAGGTCGAACCTAGGAGAGCCCCTTATGCAAACCCGTACTACAATCCTCAACCTAGGAGGACCCCAAACCCTGATCCATACCGAGAGGTTGAACCTAGGAGAGCCCCTCAGCGTGACCCATACTATAATACTGAACCTAGAAGAACCCCTTACCATGACCCTTATTATGATACTGAACCCAGAAGAACCCCTTACCATGACCCTTATTATGATACTGAACCCAGGAGAACCCAATACTCTAACCCATATAGGGAGTCCAATCCTAGGAGAACCCAATACTCTGACCCATATAGGGAGCCCAACCATAGGAGAACCCAATATTCTGACCCACATAAGGAGTCCAACCCTAGGAGAACCCAATATCCAGACCCATATAGGGATCCCAAACTTAAGAGGACCCCATACCATGATCCATCCTTAGAACCTGACCATAGAGCTGACCCAAAATCCTATGACCCCAGATCCTATAATCCCATGACCCATAGATCTGCACCCTTGTCCTATGAGCTCAGAGAACCCATAACCCCTAGGTATCAATCTTGTACTAGTCAGGTTTTCCTTAGTCAACTTGAACCCCATAAGATTAGTGCCCCTAAATATGAGCCCAGTAGTGAGCCACTACCACTTAGGCAACCTGAACCTACTAGGATTAGTATCCATAATCAGAAACCAGGACCTAGCCTATTTTACCCTAGCCGACCTTCTCCAACCATTCCTAAGATTGACAAGGATTACATTAACGCAGAAGTGTATGAAGCTGATGCAAACTTAGTGGATGAGTATGAGGGAGAAGAGGAGACACCTTTAGATGACCTAGAATTAGCTGACCCAATAGATACCCAGGTAGAAGCCAACCTAGAGGTAGTTGACCTTGACCACATCTAACCTAAAGCTATAGTGGAAGAACAAATAGAGGAAGAGAACCTAGGTACTGCTACTAGAGCCTTACCTGAGGAAACCATAGAGGAGAGCCAAATTATAGAGTATTGTCCTAAAATACAAGAACCAGAAGAATTTGTTAAGTACTTGATCTCTTTGAATCAGTACCCTCAGTATGAGCCTCCTCCTATAGTTCCCATTAAGGACCTCTTCCCTGAGATTAGTAGCCCATCCTTCCATTATGCAAACCCCATAGATATACCGTAACCTTGTAAGGTTAGCCTCATTAGTCTAGGATTAGTCCCTGACATGCCTTCTTATATCGAACTTTATCCAACTAACCTTGAACCATTTTCCCTACCCTACCAAACTACTTCTGAACCCACTTCCTGTTTTTGGCCCTTTCCTGATACCTCCAACATTTCCAGGATTATTAGATTGCATTTAACTGAGATTAGCATACTGCATGCATTCATCATGCATGTTAGGTTTGCATCTTACTTTTGTCATTCTTTTTGGAATTTGCTAGGAGTTCACTGTAAATTTTCATGTGCATGTCAAGCTAGGATCAAACCTAGGGAACCTATAATCTGTTAGGTTTAGATCCAAAGAGTTCAATAAGATTTCTTTCTATAGGAATGCATAGTCAAGTCTGTTAGGTATTAGTATGAGTTCTTTGAATCATTTGTTAGGAGTCTGCATGTGCCCAGCATGTTCACCACCTACACTAATTTTAAACAAATTGGCTAATTCCCGAAGATGGATCAAAGAATTTGATGTAGTGGATTCTATCTTGGTTAGGCTTAGGCCTAAAAGAAGCTTCATGCTCGTAGAGCCGGACCTTTTAATGTGATAGAGAAGGTTGGATCAAATGCCTAGGTGTTAGACTTGCCTTCGGATTTGGGCATTAGTTCTACCTTCAATATTACAGACATGTTTGAGTATAGGGAACCGGCAGTGATACCTAGTGAGGCCTTTGGACATATTCCTTTTCATTGTGAGTGACCCTAACGCAGAGTGTCCACTAACAAATTGGACTGAGAGACGAGAACGGATCGAGCGTATCCTGGACGATCAAGCCATCACGACCCGGGGCCGTGACTATCAACGCTTCCTGGTCCGATGGCAAGGCCAGCCAGAGTCGAACGATTCATGGATTTCTTGAGAGGACTTCCAATGCCTCAACCCAGACCTTCTCGAGAGATATGTGAGCCAGTCTGATCTTCACTCGACAAGGTCGAGTTCCTCCCACCCTAGGAGAATTGGTGGGGACTCCGGAGGCACTAGAATAAGATAGAGGCTTTTCAACCCTCTGTGAATTGATCAATAATTTTTGAGTCCATCTGTAATAAAGAGATAGCCCATCTGAGTCCATTTTAGTTGTTATTTGAGTCTTTTGAGTTGTTATTTCACTTCTGTACTAGTCAGCTAATGTTTAGCTAGCTTAGTCAAGTGTTAGTCAGCTCATGTCGAGCTAATTTTTTTTTTTTAAGTCTTGTTCAACCATTTTAAAGACTCAAGACCACATCATACAAGTGAAGACCTTGTCCAACCTGATTGAAGACATGGAAGTTGAGCCCAAGTCCAACCCAGCTTGAATATTTGAAGACCCCAGGAGGAAAATTCAGAAAACCCTGATTCCTTGCAGATGCCCTCCAGATGCCCAAATTCCATTCCAGATGTCAAAGTATATTCATAGACTTGGGAATCCAAGATTCCAGAGGCCCATCTACATCCTAGCCCAAAAAAATCAAGCCCAGGCACCAAGCCTAAGCCCCTAAGAAGCAAGATACCAAGGTATATTCGTGCTACCTGGCTACCAGGCCACCCCAGCTTCAAGAGGCCCAAGCCCATTAGCCCAAGCCCCTTTGGGCCAGTCTCTTGCTGCTCTTTGAAGCCCAACACACCCACCTAGGCATCCTTGGAGTGTTGACCAAGTCAAGAGAATTTTTAGCGATTTTTTCTACCTAATGTTTCCTTATTTTCTAATTATGGTTTGAGAGGGAAAAGGATTCCTATGTAAAGTCTAATGTTCCCTTACTTGTGGCCCAAGGTTAAGGGTCTATTTAAGGGACCCTAGCCTCTTGTATGAAACTTGATTTTGATATATGAAATAAACCTTGAGTTCTTCTATTGCTTTGTATGATTACCCTGCTGTGTGCATAAAGGGGTTTGAGAGTTCTTGATCCCGGTGTTTGCAATCATCTTCCTGCCACCAACCATCCTTCCATCCCCCTCCAAAACTTTCTTTCCTTTGCCATTTTTCTTTGTTTTATTGATTTTCTCTAAGTTTTCTAACCCCTGATAGGTCGTTTGCAAGTCCCCGAGTTCTTACGAATCTAACGACTCTAGCCAAGCTTTAATCGGACCATCAAGTAGAAAGCATGGTATCCGCAGGTCTTTGGCTCTATTTTTTAGGCCGCATCCATTGAGGAACGAGAGATACCTTCACTGCAATCTTTACCGGGTGCTTCAGACATTGTCAGGTACACCCTCTCTACCTCCAATCTTTATATTGTAGGTGAACTTGCCCTAATCGAGGCTTCTCAGCCCCGGTGATCCTTCTTTAGTACTTTTCTATGTTCTAATCTGCATGCTTGGCTTCAAAAATTCATACAAAATTCCCTACAACTAATTTTGATCTAAAATTCGAGAATTAATCACCTAACCCCACATATAAAAGATACAAAAAGAATTGCAAGCATATTAGTCCCGCATTACTACTACTGCTAGAGTTAATACTGATGATAGACTTCACAGAGTTTTAGAGAAGATTTCTTGTCTCAGGACTGACATTGACAAGATGATTAGTTCTCTACAGTCCAAGATGCAGTAGGGCTTTCATGATATTATGGCTATATTGAGACAGCTATCTACGGCTAGCCAGCATGCACCTTCTACTTCCATAACGACTAGCATGGGCACTGAGACTGGTACTGGCACTCATGTTGAGCAGGGATAGGAGACACATTGTATTGATGCATCTTATCGAGCCACACCTGCTGTTGGTGAGCCTCAGGGTAGATGGAGGCTGCTGGATCTTCTGATGTTGGAGTTACTCCTGCTACTCAGATGCTTTCATCCACCAGTACTTTGGCCCTATCTCTTGATCCACCTTCTGGCAGACCTGCACCCATCTTTATTTCATCTGAATCAAAAACCAAACCTAAACCTAAATCTAAAGTAACTAGGACTTTTACACCTACTAAGACTAGGATTAGGGATCTCCGCCATAGGTTTTCCAAGTTCAAACCTAGTCCAGGTATTCTAGAGGTCGGCTCCTCTTCTGATGATGAAGAACCTGAAAGTGATCCTAGCACTTCATTCTGATGTTCAGGTTTTATCTTTTTGAGACATGATGTTGTTGTATTTTGGTTATGTGATACTATTTTGTTGTGTCGTGGCACATTTGTAAAGTATCACATATGCTATGTATTGGCTTATTTCTCATATATATATATATATACTTCACTTGTTATGAATTAGTGAATTAATGTTATGATTTAATCTATGTTCATATCTCATATGTTATGAATATATGTTGTGAATGATTGTTCATTTCTCATATACCTTTCGTTGATGACAAAAAGGGGGAGAATGGAGACTGTATATGGGCATGAAAAACTATATATGGGCATGAAAAAGCTGTTGACTGTTGATTCATGAAAATTTCTTGGAAATCTATATTGATTCATGAAAATTGCTCAGAAATTGTTTACAAAAGCTATATGGATAATTGAATGTTATGAAATTTTGGTAAAATGAATGTTTGATTCATAGAAAGTTGATGAAAATTAAGTTTACCTCAAAAGGTTCAAAATTCATAAAGTTTTGATACGCTTTGTATAGTTAATATCCTTGATACTTAATGTATCGATACATCATGTTATGATACATATGATATTTCATGTCTCGATACACTTGATACACATAATAATTGGTATTTAGTTATGTACATTTGATACATTATGGCACATTGCATTTATACACTGATACCTAACCTATATGATGCGCATAGACTTGAAATTACTGTAATTCTAAAGTGCTTTCAGTTTTTTAATCATGCCTAGTGTTTTGTCATCATCAAAAAGGGGTAGATTGTTGACCCCTGGAATGATTTTGATGATCACAAAACATTGGAGCATGTATTGATACTAACTCTTCTCAAGTTGTTTAAGAAGTTTTGCAGAAATTGGTTACCCTTGTTTAAAATGGTTTTCAAATTTACTTAAGGGTAATTCAATTGAGTTTGTAAAATCCTTAACTTATGAATACTGTAATCATGTAAAATGGGCTTAAAATTGTAAAATTTTGATAAAGTATGTAGATTAGCTTCTAGATGATTCAATGTTGAAGTTTTTGGGAAGCTTAAAGCAAACTTTTTAAAGACTTGTAAGAGCCGACTCAAGGTGGCATGGAACGGAGAAAGATTCAAAGTTTCAAAACCAAGAGCCGACTCCCAGTTCAAGAGCTGACTCTTTCAGAAATATATTTTTTGAAGTTCTAAGAACTAGAGCCGACTTCCAAATCAAGAGCTGACTCTACGTATGTATGTTTGTCTTGACTGAAAGCTTGAAGGCAAGAGCCGACTTCTAGTCCAAGAGCCGGCTCCCACAGAAGTTTGTTTTTGGCCTGTCTGAGACATCAAGCCAACTCCTGGAGCTCGAGCCGGCTCGTGGAGCCGTTGTCTGCACTTCAACGGCTAGTTGCTGAAATTGAAATTTGAATTCCAATTTATCTCCAACAGCCATTTCATGAATCCCAAGGCCCTACAACGACCATATCTCATGGAAAACTATAAAGGAGATTATTTTTGAAGGATTATAGAATTAATTAAGAATTATTGCTGAATTTTCTTGAGAAAACAAAGAGCTTTCAAGTTATTCTTCTACCTACCTCAAAGAGCATTCAAGTTGGATTCAAAGCTTCACCAACTTTACTCTATCATTTAATCCACTCATTGAAGAAGGGAAGAAGCAGCTTTGAAGAGCATTGAAGAGAACTCAAGGCTTGCCTTCATCTTGATCTACATCGGCAACACCAAAACAAACTTGGTTTGTTGTAGTTGCTTGTTATTCATTCTTTATCTTTGTTTATTCTCTAAGAATAGCAAGGGGCTGTATCTTAGGAGAGAGAGTTAAAGGTTTTTAGGTGAACCTTGTAAAACTTAAGTTTGGGTTCTTGGTTTTCCCAGTTTAAAACCAAGTGTTTGGGTTTTCTTTGGTGATCTCGTGTAAAACCAAAGGGAGTTAGGATTTCTTTGGTGATCCCGGTAAAACCAAAGTGTATAGGTTTGGATTGTTAGCCTAGTAAAACAATCCGACTATATTCTGGTTTGGGGATATAGTGGAAATACCAAGTAGTCCTTGGGTAGTGGATGTAGGAGCCGATTGCTCCGAACCACTCTATTTCTTTGTGTTTGTGATTGTGCTTTCATTGCTTGATTGCTTTAATTTATTTGACTTCCGCTTTGCACACCTCACTTCTACACTAAAAGAATTTCAAAGTTCACATACTTGCAAAAGATTTAAATCCCAATTCACCTCCCTCTTGGGAAGCCACCTGGGCAACAGTTTGCATACCAGCTTGAGTCGACACTTCACCTCCATGTGTCGACACTTGGTGTCATGTGTCGACACGTTTAGACGACACCTTATTGAAATCTTCTAAAAAATTCTTGAACTTGTGCTGAACCAAATTTATGCTTCACTTAGATGTCCAATCAAGCAAATTTTGACTTTCCAAGTCCTCTTTGAGCAGTTCTTTTTATATAAACTTGGCTTCTTCAATCAAACAAGCTTCTTCAAATTTCTGAGCACCTTTTTCAACAAAAATACACTTCAAAAAAACCATTAGTACTCAACTTATACTTAACCATTTTGCATATCATCAAAATCAATAACGGAGTTAACAATCTCTCCCTTTTTGATGATAACAAAACTTTTAATTATAAATTGCATAAAAAGCTTTTAAAGAGTTCATCAAGGTGTATAGAATTAAATACAATAGTTGTATCAAAGTAATTTTCAATATCGACAAGATGTATCAAAATAAGAATGATATAATGATTTAAGATTATCATAGCAAGTTGTAATGATTGAGAGTATCAGAGCTTTGGGATATATATGAAACATAATAGCATATATCGTGATACTCTAAAAAAAATTCAACAATAAGTAAAGCTCCCCCTGAATTGATGATCCATAAAATAATTTGTAAATAACTTTTCAAACACTTAAAGAGGGGTTTTAAGATGAAATTCACTTTAAAAAGGATTTTCAATGAAAACAAGGTATAGCTCCCCCTTTCTTAAGGAATTTTTAAACAATTTCAATTCAAGTTTTCAAAAAAATTCTCAAATTTTGGAAATACTCTCATTTACTCCTTTCACATCATGAAATGCACTTTACATTTATACTTACTACTCACAAATATATATCACATTTATACTTTAATCTTCACATTTATACTTTAGTCTTATTACTACTTTCCCTTTTTGTTATCATTAAAAAGGTAGGAAGACAAATAGTCAATACATTCAGGATATAGCATTCAATTTAAAATGAAAATTCAGTCATTCATAAGTGAAGACAATTAAGAACTAAGAAAAGTGTAAACCATTTCATTCATTTGATGTCACAAACATGAAGTACAACATGATATCTCATTTAAAGTCAGAATTTGTACAACAAAAGACAAAACATACATAAATGCATAAAAGTAAACTATCTAAAAATAATACATAGAAAACCTAATCCTCATCCATATCATCAGCATCATCAAAAAATGATCCGATCTCAATCGGTCCTGTATTAGTAAAAGATCGAGCTCGAGGCCACATTGATCTGAGATCTCGGAGTCGGGTCCTGGTCAGCCATGGAGAGGTACGACGACCATGTTCTCTGCGTCGAGCATATGTTTGACCTCTGGCTGGAGCAGTAGAGGTAGAAGAAATGTCCTTCGCAAGAATGGAACTGATCGGGTTAACAGTCTCTACGACTGTCGAAAGTGGCGTACGATCAAAAGAGGAACTGGTGTCAAGATACTGAAACCCAGGTGTGTAAAAACCGAGCTCTTAGATGAGTGAGGATGTGTGAATGGTAGGAGTATCAACATATGGGTGTGTCAGAAATAGGCATATCAGCTGACGGTACGACAGGTGTATCAAGGATAGATGTATTAGCTGAAGAATGAACGGGTAAGTCTGTAATCGACGAAACAATGATAAGAGTGTCAATAATCGGTGTATCAATAATTGGGGTATCAACAATAGGTGAATGAACAACAACAAGAGAATCAATAACTGGTGAAAGAATAGGAATAGGAATGTGATCATCCAATCTGGAATGAGAGGATAGGACTGGAGTCTGGGCAGGTGAATTAGAAGGGTCATGAGTAGGACTCCTGGGCAAGTCTGCCGTCAACTCCATCACTGGCTCTGTGATCAAATCTAGAAAGTCGAATCCACCAGAGTCAGTCTCCTCATCGTCTCCAATATCATCGCCATCAACATCATCTCCAACAACAATATCACAATCAACATCAACAACAGGTACAGGAGTAGGAGGGCAGTATCAACAATTGGAGTACTCACTAAAGGTTTGAACAGTGCAGTCAGTATAGCTGAGATGCCATCACTCAGTCCACCATGGCTCTATCTGGTCTCAACTATGAAGTAGTCAAGATGCTGTCTCGCAATCAAAAGATCAATCTCAATGCATCTGACTCTATCTAAAAAGCTATCGGAAACACCATGAGTCTACATTTGAGCTGGTTGAGGCTGTGCTGAAGTAGTAGGATCAAACTAAGATGAAACCACTGGCTAGCTACTGTCTTAAGCTGACTCTCACTAGGTCCTGCCTCGCCAGAGAGGATGCACTCCTCCTTTACAACATCATCGTCATCAGCTCTGTCCTCAACCTGACCATATATCCTGCGAGTCCATTAGCCTCGGAACAAATGATAACCCATCTGGTGTAATGACCTGATATCATACACATCAGTATGAAGTAGCATGAGGAAGGGCTCATACTCAAAGCTGACACGTACTCTCTGAATAGAATAGTCAACCCTATCCCATAGGGCTGGAAGAGTCGCTGGCTCATCGACGCCTCCATCATTTGGTGAATCATAAGCACTGGAAAGCAGATGGGTGCGCGCTGAACTAATGAAACCATCACTAGCAACTCCGACTCAGTGATGTAATTGAAGTGTCCGGTCTTTGGTAGAAGTATCCGGGTGATAATGTGGTGCAATAATCTCATCTCTGCTGACTATCAGGATGCAGGTACGGTTGCTCCCTCAGGCAATATATCAGACTCAAAGATACACTGAAGTCCACTCGCTATGTTCATCAAGCTATCCTCCACTGAACTAGTCATCGAAATGTCCCATACTCTACTCCGTACCTTTGATGAAACTAGGATATCCTGGCCTCTTACCTGTGCCATCCATCCATTAGTCCCATGAGCGAGTGATCTATAAAACTCTCGAATAAGCTTAGGGTAAAACCTCTCATTCAGTGAGAAAAATGAAGTCAAACTAGCATGTCGAATCCACTGTTCGATCCTAAAATGCTGCTGGTCAACAAAAGTGAAGTCCACTCATCATCTCTCGACGACGATCTTCGAGCTCATCCTGTCAGAAGCTTCAAAAAGTGGTCGTGCTGGCAGATCAGGAGCTCTAGCCTCATGTCTAGCCTTCATTCTTCGTTCTTCCTCCTGATTGGACTGACGAGGGCAACGGACTACTTGCTTTTGGGATCCCATTGCTTAGAATAAGGATTTGGACAAGATTTGGGTTAAAATCCAGGGTTTCTAAGGCTCAAAATCCAAATGGTAGGCGAAATCTAGCAAAATCCAAACTACCAAGTGATCCAAAAGAAGAATTAATGGTTTTAAATCAAGAAACAAAGGGAAGGAAAAGTGAGGAGAACCTTATATTATGTGTCGGCTCGAGAGAGATGAAGAAATGGGGAGAGAAATACTTCGGAATGCCCTTATTCTTGGTCTACTGCCAATCAAGTATCGACTCATGAATGTGTCGACACATCGACTAAAAATCGAAAAATAAGAGATTGAAGCATTGATCAAAGTCAAGGATAATTCAATGAAATTCAATAAAATTAGTAAAGATTGATCATGATTATTGTCAAATAAGATTAATTTGAGTCAAAGAAAAGAAAAATTTAATCAAAAAGATTAATGATCTCGAGCTCTCTTCTAATCATACAAAACCAATCTTCCAGAAGAGGTTTAGTTAAGATATCAGCTAATTAAAATTTAGTACTAATAAATTCAAGGACAACATCATTATTTTCAATATAATCTCTTATAAAATGATGTCTAATTTTAATATGTTTACTCCTAGAATGTTGAACAGAATTTTTAGTCAAGCAGATAGCACTAGTATTTTCATATTTAATAGGTGTACTAGCTAACTTGATTTCAAAATCTTTAAGTTGTTGCTTAATCCTCAAGCTTTGAGCACAACAACTTCTTACTATAATATACTCAGCCTCAACTGTAGATAGTGCAACTGAAGTTTGTTTCTTGCTAAACCATTAGATTAAGTTAACTTCAAGAAATTGGCAAGTACCACTATAACTCTTTCTATCCAATTTACAACCAGCAAAATTAGCATCAGAATATCAAATTAATTCAGCAAGTGAATCTCTAGAATACCATAAACAAATATCAATAGTACCAGATAGATATCTAATAATGTGCTTAACAGCCATCAGATGTGATTCTTTAGGTTCAGACTGATATCTAGCACACATGTATACATTGAACATTATATCTGGTCTACTAGCAGTTAAGTACAGTAAAGAGCCAATTATGCCTCTATATAACTTTGGATCTACTGATTTACCATGTTCATCTTTATTAAGTCTACAAGAGGGGCTCATAGGCATACCTATTGCTTTGGTTGTTCTATCCCAAAATTCTTTATAATTTTTCTTGTATACTTAGCATGGTTGATAAAGATTCCATCTGTAGTTTGCTTGATCTGGAGTCCGAGAAAGAAATTGAGTTCTCCCATCATGCTCATCTCGAACTCACTCAGCATTATCTTAGAAACTCTTGACAAAAAATTTCATTAGTACCACCGAAAATGATATCATCAACATATATTTATACTACTAATAAATCATTATCTTTCCTTTTCAAAATCAATGTTTTATCAACATGGCCTTTAGAAAATTTATTTTCAATTAAAAATTTGTTGAGTCTCTCATACCAGGCTCGAGGTGCTTACTTTAATCCATAAAGTGCTTTGTGCAATTTAAAAACATGATCAGGATATGCATGATTTTCAAATCCAGGTGGTTGTTCAACAAAAACTTTTTTAGTTATATAACCATTTAGAAAAGACTCTTAACATCCATTTCAAATAGTTTAAAGTTCATAAAATAAGCAAATGCTAATAATAGTCTAATCGCTTCAAGTCTAGTAACAGGAGCAAAAGTTTCACCAAAATCAATCCCTTCCTCCTGGTTGTAGCCTTTAGCAACTAGTCTAGCTTTATTTCTAACAACAATTCTATTTTCATCTAATTTATTCCTAAATACCTATTTTATGCTAATAATAGAAATATTAGATAGTTTTTCTATTAATATCCAAATATTATTTCTATCAAACTGAATTAGTTCATCTTGCATATCATTAATCCTATTAGGGTCTTTTTCAGCTTCTTTAAAATATTTTGGCTCTACTTATGATACAAAAGCTATATAATCACATTCATTTCTAATTGAGGCTCGAGTTCTTACCCCTTTAGATGGATCACCTAGGATTAATTCCTTAGGATGTCCATCAGCATACCTCCATTCCTTAGGTAGATCTTGATGTTTTGGAGTGCCTTCTCCTTTCTCATTCTTGTCTTGATCTTCTTCATTCGGATGAGGAGGTTGATCATTCGTTGTCAACTTTTGAAGCTTGTCAGCACCTGCACATTCATTAGAAGTATCATCTTTTCTGGAGGATTTGTTAGTAGATTCTTCAAAAACAACAAGCATTGACTATTCTACAACCAAAGTTTTTTTATTGAAAACTCTGTATGCCCTGCTTGATGTGGAGTATCATAAAAAGATACCTTCACCAAACATGGCATCAAATTTTTCAAGATTATCTTTTCTATTATTTAGAATAAAATATTTGCAACCAAAAACTTGAAAATATTTTAAAGTTGGTTTTCTTTGATTCCAAAGTTCATATGGAGTTTTCTTCAAAATAGGATGGATTAAAACTCGATTTAACATATAACATGCAGATAGCTTCAGCCCAAAAATATCTCGGTAAATCATTTTTACAAAGCATAGTGCGTGCCATTTCTTCTAAAGTAAGATTTTTTCTTTCTATTATCCCATTCTACTAAGTTATCTTAGGTGCGAAAAAGTTGTATTCAATTCCTTTTTCATTACAAAAATTTTCAAAATCTTATTTTTCAAATTCAGTTCCATGATCACTGCGAATGCAAACAATTGAAACACATTTTTCATTTGAAACTTTTTGATAAAACTTTATAAAAGCAGAAAATGATTCATCTTTATGTGCTAGAAAGAAAACCCATGCAAATCTTGAAAAATCATCTACTATGACTAATCCATATCTCTTGCCTCCTTGACTTGATGTTCTAGTTGGTCCAAAGAGATCCATATGAAGTAGTTTTCGTGGCCCACTAGTAGTTACAAAATCTTTTGGTTTAAAAGAAGTTTTAACTTATTTACTAAATTGACATGCTTGGCAAATTCTATCTTTTTCATAACAAAGTTCAGGTAAATCTCTAACTAAGTTCTTTTACAAAGTTTTGAAAGTAGATACATACTAGCATACCCTAATCTTCTATGCCAAAGCCAACTAGTCTCGTCTTTAGTATAATTAATTGCAACAAGACATTCTCCATTAGGCAAAGATATATCATCTAAATCTACCAAATAAATATTACTATGCCTTTTTTCAATGAATTGTACTCCATTTATATCAGGACTAGCAATTATGCAATAATTTGATTTAAAAATGACTTGAAAGCCTTTATCACAAAACTGACTAATGCTTAAAAGGTTATGCTTCAAACCATCAACTAGAAGTACATTGCTAATACAACTAGAAGGAGTTATGTGAACCTTACCAATTCCAATGATTTTTTCTTTACCATTATCCTCAAGGTCACACTCCCTCCATTCAAAGCTTCAAGAGAAGTGAATCACTTCATATCTCCCATCATGTGCCTTGAGAAACCACTATCAAGATACCAAAGTCTTTTATTCACCTTGGTTGCAAGACACACCTGTAATAAAATCAAGCTTTACTTTTAGGTACCCAAGCCAACATGGGTCCTCTAGGCTTAGCACTTAAAATGGTTCCTTTTGAAACCCACACTTTACTAAAAGAATTAATTTTCTTTAAATTGCATTGAAAAGATTTATGACCTAACTTTTTACTTGAAAAACAAGTTATGCTGGATGATGCAAGTACAAAAAAGTTTTTGAAATACTTTTATTGTTTTTGTGGTCTAAAACCTAAACCTGCTTTATTGAAAATGGCTCTTTGACTATTCAAAAGTAGGTTCAATTTTTCTGAACATATAAGTAAATTTTTCAACAAAAGACTTTATCTTTTCAAGTTCATTTTTATACTTAACATTTTCCAATTCTAAATCTTTATTTTTTTTAAAAGATCATCATTTCAAATAGCATTCTTAGGTCTTTTCAAAACTTCATTCCTTATTGACAAGGCATTGTTTTTCTTTTCCAAAACATCCAATTTAGATTTCAAATCACTAACTTTATTTAGCAAAGAATTATTTTCAAGAAAAAAACTATTTGCATGCTTTTTCAACCTTTTATTTTCAAATAAAATTATTTTATAATCATGCATAAGTTCATCAAAAGCATTTCTAAGCTCATCAAAAGTAAAATCTATTTCATTATCGAAATTTACCTCATCTTGCTATTGATGTGCCATTAAGCAAAGATTTGTAAATTCATTCTACTTTTCTTTAGAACTGGAGTCTTCATTGTCACTCCAGGTGGCCACCATTGCTTTCTTTCTTAATTTCTTCCTTGACTTCTTAAGGAGAGGGCAATCGAACTTGTAGTGTTCTGGCTTCTTGCACTCAAAGTATGTAGGTATTTCCTTCTCCTTTTCCTTTTCCTTTTCCTTCTCTTTCTCTTTTCCTTTTTCTTTTGATTGATAATTTTTTTGTAAGGAAACTTCCTCCTCTTCATGAATCTTCTGAATTTCTTTTCAAGGAGGGCATCTTCACCTTCATCATCTTCTTCTTCTTCGGACTCATCTATTAAGGATTCTTCTTGTATGTTTGATTTGAAAGCAATCCCCTTTTTCTTTTTGTCCATGTCCATTTTTTTTGTTTCAAATTTACCTCATAAGTCATGAGCGATCCAACCAGCTTCTCTAAAGGTAGTTTGTCAACGTCCTTGGCTTTTTGGATTGCAGCCACCTTCGGATCCAATGATGTTGGAAGTGACCTGAGGATTTTATTCACAAGATCAGCATTAG
The DNA here is from genome assembly GCA_021397845.1 of Areca catechu. Lineage (NCBI taxonomy): Eukaryota > Viridiplantae > Streptophyta > Magnoliopsida > Arecales > Arecaceae > Areca > Areca catechu. Next base: position 100,384,731 of record CM038041.1, read on the forward strand.
ACATTACCTTTCCAAGACTCCTCATTCCATTTATAATATTTGTGAATCTTGTGTACATATCAGTGATAGATTCATTAGGTTCCATTCGGAACATCTCATATATGTCCACTAACAGTTCACTTTAGTGTTTTTCACTTGATTGGTACCCTTATGGGTAACTTCAAGTATGTCCCATATTTCTTTACTAGAGGTGCATGTAGATATCCTATTAAATTCACTAGGATATAATGCATAATAAAGGAGATTCATTGCCTTGGCATTGATCTCAGATTGCTTAATGTCATTTTCATCCCAATCCTCTTCAAGCTTTGGGATGAAAACACCATTAACCACTACTGAAAGAATATGAGGACCTTTATCAACAACTCTACACAAATAACAATCAATAGAATGCATATAAATTCTCATCCTAGTTTTCTAATATGTGTAATTTGATCCATTAAAAAATGGAGGTCTATTTGAGGATTGACCCTCAACTATGCTAGTGCCAATTTAGGCTGCCATAGATCATTACTCAAGGCGGTAAAGCCTATATACTGAGAACAGGGCTTTGATACCACTTGTTGCCCAGTAAGCAACCCAAAAGAGGGGATAAATTGGGTCTCTAAAAATTATTTATTTGATGCAATGCAATCCTACGCAATCCAATCCAACAATCAATTAAGTAAGGCACTATGAATTTAAGTTTGATGCTCTTAAATAAAAGTGCAGTGAAAATAAAGAACAATAAAAGAATAGCAAGTAGAGAGATCAATCAACCACAAAGATTAAGAAATATAGTGGTTCAGTGCTATCCAATGCACCTACATCCACTCCCCAAGATCCTCTTGAAAATTCACTATATTTCTAAAATAAAGTGGGTAATCTTTGAAGCTCGATGTAGAGGTGCTTTGAACTAGTTGAAGCCTCTTGAATGCTCAAGAATTGATGATCTTCAATGCTCTTGTAGGCTCTTGAATGCTTGGAGGCTTGCTTTTACTTGAGAGTGGTTGAACCTTCAATGAATATGAGTTAAATCTCTCTTTTCTTCTCTATTGAATGCTCTTATTTCATTCTCATCAATAATAAATGAATAGTTCTCCCTTTGATTTGATTTAGAGCATATAAATACCTCCACAAGGTCTCAAATCCCATTTCTAGCTATTAGACTTGAAAAACTAGCCGTTGGAGGGAAAAAGGGTCGAGTTCTGTGTTTGAAAAACTAGCAGTTACTATTTCTAGAACTCCGTGTGTCGACACTTCAGGCTGTGAGTCGATACTTTAGGTCGATACTTGAACTTCTTGAGTCGACACCCAGTTCAAAAATCTTCATTTAGATTTTTTGGAAATCTCAGATGTATCAACACTTCCTCAAGTGAGTGGACACTTTGAGTCGATACTTTGCTTCTATATGTCGACACTTCAGTAGATCTTCATTTTCAGCAAGTTCTGTGGCTTGAAAATATTAGGCGATGAGCTGATCCATGTGTCGACACTATGAGTCGACACTTCAGGTCCATGTGTTGACACTTCAGCCATGCCATTTGAAACATTCTTTACATACCGTCTTGAGTCGACACTTCACCTCCATGTGTCGACACTTGGTATCATTTGTCGATACTTTGAGTCTACACCTTTCTGAAATGTTCTAAAAAATTCTTGAACTTGTGCTGAACCAAATTTATGCTTCATTTAGATGTCCAATCAAGCAAATTTTGGCTTTCCAAGTCCTCTTTGAGCAGTTCTTTTTATGTAAACTTGGCTTCTTCAATCAAATAAGCTTCTTCAAATTTGTGAGCACCTTTTTCAACAAAAACAAACTTCAAAGAAACCATTAGTACGTAACTTATACTTAACCATTTTGCTTATCATCAAAATCAATAACAGAGTCAACAAAAATAAATAGGGTTTAAAGGCCCTTTCATCCCATTCCATGGGATCTCCTAGGGCATGTAAGGGGCAAGCTTGTGGTTATAACCCATGAAAAAGTGAAAATATTTTCATTTAAATTATTTTAATTATAAGATATAATTTTTAGTAATTTAATCTTGATTAATTTACTATTTTTGACCTGAAATAAAATTATTATGGTTTATCTTTCTTGTTTAGAACATGAAATATAATATTAATTTCAGCATATGACTATATCATATAGTTTAGATTTAAAGTATTTAATGTATATGGCATGTATGTGAATTATTTAGATATAAATTTAGTAAAATTAATCTTGATTAATTACTAAAATTAAAAGGCCTAAGATTAGATCTAGAATTATAAATTATAGATCTAGAATTGTGAATTAAAGATCTAATAACATTTCGTAAATTATGGGCTTCGGGTTAGCTTGAATTAGGTAAATTAACATGGTTAAAAATAGGGTTAGAATTTTGAATAATATGATCCTAATAGAGAATTAGATATAATCTAACGAAAAGTTGATTAGGATTAGGTCAAGATTTTTCTAGATTAAATCTATAGTGATTATTTAATCAAGTCCATATTATATCAAATGGACCTAATTATAGTCAGAAGTTAAATCCAAGTTGTTAGGCTAGTCTAATTGAATCTAATGAACCAATTGGTGTCTAAAGTTAGTTGGCATTTGATCATGATTATTAATTGGGGCTACCTTTTACATTCCTAACTTGGTTGGAATCTAAGGAAAGAGGTTAATGACGGAACCCTCCCATTTATCTTACTTATCTAATCAATATGGTTAGTTAGTTTTTGATTAGATAGCTTATTGATTTAAGTTAACCCATACTAGTAAGGATACTCATCAGTAAGGATAGTTAATGATGGAATCCTCTCATTGATCTTACTTATCTAGTCAATGTGGTCAGTTAGTTTTTGATTAGATAGCTTATTGATTCGAGTTAACCCATACTAGTAAGGATAATTAGCCTGACTGATTTTGGTGTCTTTGGACCAATTATGTCTTCATACCTCATCATAGACTTGGTGAAATCAGTAGAAGGATTGGTCCATGTCTTTTTCTCTCTTCTAAATTGTTAATCAAATATCTAAATTATTAGGTCCCTAAAATGACTATGTTATGGAGATAACCAAGTCATAACCTTCCATTAAGAGAGTGCTAATGAGTTCAATAGTTAAGGTGATCATTAAATATTCAAAGACCTAGTGCTCATCTGGCTATTATAATTATCATTCATATTATGGTGATTTAGGTGTGACTCTCTTAATGATGATTAGGTGGGCCATGGCACACTTGTTCTTGATCATTCGTTGGTTCAAAATACTAAATTCTATCATGTTATTGGTTGGATCTAACCAAGACTTTTAGTGGAGGTGCCATAAGCCTGCTAAAGAGGTGCCTAGAGCAAAATTGAATATTAGAAGTTCTTTAGAGAAATAATTTGTTGAGAACATACCTTTAGTTTCACATGGGTGGGCCGAGTGACACATCAAGCTCATGTGTAATTTATAGGATTCTAGTACCCACTAGGGAATTAATGCAATTCCTTAGATTGGAGGTAGAGGCTGCCATTTCATATAGAATAGTGGGAGGACATTTAGACTAAGATCCGAAGACTTTAGGATGCAATGATTCATGTACTAATAGGTCTTCTCTTTTTTTTAGCTAGAAATGGCCAATACATTTTCGCTCCAATCATAGTTAGACAATGAAAAGCTAACATGATCCAATTTTGATAGTTGGTATTGAGAGCTGAAAATTATCCTAGATCATGAATAGATCTTGTACCTATTGACAAATTCAGCATCTGAGGAGCCTACTCAAAATGTCCATGGTTCGGTCTGAGACACTTACTCAAAGTGTTTCAATGATCGAACCATGGTCCATTATATTTTGTGAGAATCCATGAATGAAAAACTGAATCACAAATTTGAGGATACTCAACCATAGGATATGCTTCAAGTATTACAAGAATCCTTCGGTACTCCCAACGATGTTGAAAGGTAAAAAATATCTTGTGCCATCTTCAATGCCAAGCTAACAAAAGGGGCATCGGTCATTGATTTTGTATTGTACTTGATAGAGCTGATCAATCACCTTAGCAAACTTGGGTTTTCCCTACATAAATAGCTAGAAAAGGATGCGATTCTACATTCCCTATCAACGTCCTTCCTCAACTTCCCTAGTTATTATAGAATGACTATGCCTACAATCAGCTATCATGGTCTATTGGGATTACTGCAAACTTATAAGAAGAATCATCAGCTCTACAAGGGACTGATGAATGTAATGGAAGGATCTATATTGATAGGGCATCATCCCTTTAAGAAAAAAAAAAAGAAAAATAAGAAGAAGTTGTAATGTACTTAAAAAAGCTAGTCCAAGAAAAGCAAGTCCGATCAGAGTCAAGCAAAGTCTTTCTTCTACAAGACTTCCATTCGTACAAGCCATCCATGGTCTTAAATGTAGTATTCCATTCATCCCCAGGACTAATTCTAACCTGATGATAGCCACTCTTGAGGTCTATCTTTAAAAATATGGTAGCACCGGCCATCGTGTCTAACATGTCATCAAGTCGGGGTATGGGAAACTTATACTTCACTATAATCTTATTGATGGATCTATTGTCTATACACATGCACCAAGTGCCATCATTTTTAGAAGTCAAAAGGGCTGGAATAGCACATGGGCTCAAACTTTCCTTGATAAATCCTTTCTTAAGAAGTTCCTCAACTTGCTTATGTAACTCCTTATGTTTAGTAGGATTCATCCTATAATGAGGTAAATTTGGCAAGGTAGCTCTTGGGACTAAGTCAATAGCATTTGTATGTCCCTTAATAGAGGTAAACAATCAGGGAGGTCTTTTGGAAATACATCCTTAAATTCTTTAAGGAAATCTAAAATTTCCTTAGGATGTTCTTCAAGGATTCATCACGAACATCTTTAGTAGTCAGCATCCAGACTGTTTAGCCTTCAGTGATTTCATGTTCTAACTCCTTAGCAGAAATTAGATTCATTCTATGTTCTTTCTCCTTCAAATGACTAGACCCTCTTTTAGTATTGTCTTTGGGTTGGGTCGAGTTGATCACAATTATCTTTTCATGGTGTTTAAATGAACACGAGTTTGATTGGCCAAAAAGGGTTGCATCATGGTCATATAACCATGGTCTACGTAATATGATGCTACTAACCCCCATTGGAATCACATCACACCATACCATCTCTTGGTGGGATTGAATTTGAACTGGGACCTAGCATTGTAACCTAAAAGGAATTAATGTAGCATCAATCCAGGATACCTTATATGGGCTAGGGTGTGTAACTGTGGGTAAGCCTAAGCGCTTAACAACATTAGTAGATATTGCATTCACACAACTCCCACTATCTATAATTATTTTGCACACTTTATCTCCTAGCTTAATAAATGTTTGAAGGATATTTGTCCTACACCAGCCCTCATTCTTCTTGGTTTATGCTAGAATACACCAAACTACACCTAGTAGGTCAGATGACTCTATGGGCTCTTCATCACCTTTGTACTGTTCTACCAAGTCTTCCTCAGCTTTGTAAATTTTCTTTTCAAATTCTTCTACATTCTCTATGCTCTCCTCCTCACATTCACCTATATGCAATGCTCGTACAGGACAGTCAGTTAAAAAATGACCCATTTTATGACACTTAAAATATATGGTATTTTGATTCCTATCTCTAGGGTCCATGGGTGCCTTTCCTTTATCTTCCCTATGAAATAGTTGAGAAGTAGGATTGGGTTGGCTAGGTGGAAATCGATTAGGGCTAGGCCTTGTTCCAAGGTTATTAAACATATTTGAATTAGGTCTATAGGTAACAGGTCTTCTCTGGAAGCATTCACAATCCCTAGCAACCTGGTAAGCCTGTTCTAAATCATTGACTTCCCTTAAGAATAATTCTCTCTAGTTATCTTCATGCAAGCCAGCTCTAAACCTCAACAAGGTGATCGCTTCGGACTCGACTACACTACACCACATAACAAACTCATCAAATTTGGCAATATAATCAGATATTGATTTATTTCCTTGAGTTAATTTTTGCCATTGATCTAATAATTTTTGTTCATATGAGAATGGTAGATATTTCTCCCTAAGCTTTACCTTCATTGGTCATCATGTACCAATAGGTAGGTCACCTCTCTGTCGGTTCAGTCATTCTACATTTCCTTAATATAATCTAGCTTGTCAGACAAGCCTAAGCTTGGCAAATTTGAATTTTCTCTCTTCCAACATTTCATACAATTCAAAGTACTGGTCCATATCACTCTCCCAATCAGTATAGACCTTACGATCTAAACTACCCTCAAATATGGGTGCCTCTAATTGAATGCTCCAAAGAATCCTTTCTTCCTGGTCATTCACATCAGGGGTGTAGTGCCTAGGATTTGGGTCAGAAGTAATTTTTTTATGTTAGGCTCTTGGACCTGGGTAAGCGGGTTCCCAATATTGACCTCTTAGATCTGGGGGAGTTGAGTTGGGCTCGAGGAATTTGGGGAATGGGTCTAGGCATCTCAGATCTTTGACCTTGAGGAGTGGGTCTAGGAGTTTCAGAACTTTGACCTGGGTGAATGGGTCTTGGTGTTTCAGGATCTGATCTAGTCGCATGGGATTCTTCAAGATTACCTAGCCTCGCTTCAACTTGGTCAAACCGTGTAGTAAGCTGAGTAAGTTGATTAGTTATTGTTCTCAAAAAATTTTCCATGTTAGGGTCCATGGGTGGAATGGGTTGGGTTTGAGGAGGTTGATTGGGTGTGCCTGACCTAGTTGCCATGCAATGCAATCACACAGAACTCGACTCGGACAAGGGCTTCCTAGACCTAGAGCTCAAGTAGAATGGGTCAGCTCAAATTACACCAATTTAATAATTACCCTGTCCACTGGCCAAGTAAGAGGTGGGGTCATGGGAGGCTCCCCATGATCTTGGAGGGTCCTAATTAAAAACCATGAAATTACTTAGGGTGTTTACCTCTGGATCTCTAGCCTTAGACACCAGACTCAAGTGATAATCAGATGATTGGGTGCACTAGCTTACACACAATACTTGGAACCCGACCTGTTGGTGTCCCTAGCTCACTAGAGCAATTAAGTCTAATGAATTTTAATTAAGGTTAGGACCGATGCAATGGTGGTGATTGGGGGCTAGGGAAGGGTGATGAAGTCCCTCCCTTATGTAGATATTGAATGCCCTAAAGATTAGATTTAAATGACCCACACACAAGATAAAACCCTAATATGCAAATAAGCAAAAATGAAAATTAATTAATTTTTTTTTTAAACAAGGATATATTTTGCAGATAAGTATCTAATATGCAGGAAATATTAAAATATGCAAAAAAAAAATTTTACCAAAAGAACCCTAAACTTGTTGAAAAACAAGGCAGAACTATTCTCAAGTAGTATTTCGTCAGGAAGAAAATCTACAGATTGAAATAATTTATGAGAAAATCTTGAAAAATAACTTCAATTATTGGGAATCTAGAAAAATAAAATTCAGATTTTTATGAGTTACCTATAGATAGAAACAATTTAAACAACAGACTATATGCTAAGATGGCCGAGATGCATAAATTAAAACCTAAAGATGCCTATCTCTTTATTTTCTTCTTCAAGGGTCAATTTATAGTGACACCTCTACATGCCATAGGAAATCCTATTTGAATGGGCTATGAGGGACTTACAGCCCTACTTTTTTCTATGACAGGACGGCCATGGTGAAGCACCCGATCTGAGTACTTAAAGAGAACTAAATTGGCAGAGAGATTAAACCCTATTTTAACCATGCTCTGATACCGAAAAACTGATGTGGGATAGAAAACCAAAACTAAATTACTGAAATTAATAACTAATTAACAAAGAAAAATTATTTTTTTTTTTTTATATTTTTCAAATTTTATAAAAGACTTCAAAGGAGACAAAACAGGAAACTAGTTCTAGTATTTGCCTACTAGTAAACCAGCAAGTTACTAGGAAAAATAGAACTTGGTGGTTGAGAAACCACTGTAAACTAGGGTTATCAATTCAACAATTCAGAAATTATAAGGAGGGAATAAGTTTAGATTTTACCAATGAAGATATGCTCCTCTGAATCGGATTTGACGGGACTCTCAAGATCTTCATGGTAGGGTTTCAAGAATTTGATTCCGGGCTTCAATCTTTCAAGCGATGCTAGTTTGGAGGCAAGAAAACCTGACTTCGATTCTTGATCACCTGCACACTCAATAAAGAAAGAAACACGAATTAAAAGTAGCAATGGAAAGGAAAGAATGAAATAAAAGAGGGTTTATAAATGGTAGATTTTGATTTCTTGGTGGTTGGATAAATAGGGTCTCACACACTGCGATGTTCCATAGAACAAAGGAAGGGCCTCACACCCCGCGATTCACACAGCAAAGGAAAAAAATTTGATAGAATTTTGTTGTATATTGATGAATAAATTGATGAATTACAAGGGGGGCTGGTGGGGTATTTATAGACTCCCAACCAATGATGTAAGGGACACAAATACTAGTCTTGTGCTCCCTTGGACTACAACTCTTAGAATCCTGCTCTTGGGTATCTTGGACTCTGCTTGCTGGGCTGATCCGGACTCCATTCAAAGTGGGCAAAAGTTTGAGGCTTCTTATCTCATTTGGGTGCCAACTATGAGGATGGGTGAAGTGGACTGATGAATGGCCAAGATTACTTCTTTGATTGGCCATGATTGGTGGTCTCTGGAATCTGGATATTGAAAGTTCTTGTATAACAGAGGATTCTCTAGTCTGGATAAGAAAAAAGTCAAGAGTTTTAGTGAAACTCATGAGCCCTTGAAATTTTGATTTTTCAGTAACTTGACTACTTCAAACACTTGAGTTAAAAATTCTTGAAACTTCCTCCACTTGGGCAACAAGATGAAACTCCTTGAAAGAGTGTCCAACTCCTTAGATTTGGCATGAACTTCTTGAAGTGAATGGTGACAAGGTTGAAGACTCCTTCTGCTTTACTCATCTCAAAAGGAGGGTGCCAATTTTGCTTTCTTTTGGCCGACCAAAAATAATAAATCACTTCCATGTGAGATGTCCAAACAAAGTGACATGGCATATGTAATTGTCCCAAAATGAAATGTCCAAATGGTGTTGTCCCAATGACATGTCCAAACATGACATGTGTTGATATCTAAATCCTTGAAAAATGGTGCCAAGAAGAGGTTGTGACTTGTGCTAGCACACAGGTTGTGTTGAGTCTTCAATTGGGTGCACATGGGATGTTGTCTTGGGTCCCTTCTTGTAATACAGGACTCAATGACTTAACTAATTACATAGACTCAATGAACAACTAACCACATGTTTTAACCAACTAATAACTAATTGAATCAACCATACTTAATTAGGCTTTCAAATAAAAAACCAATTAAAGTTGGTAAAAAGGGCTAATTAAATTGGACTACAAAGAACCCAATTGGGTAAATAAAGTTTGACTTAATTGGGGTTTTGACTCAACTTAGTAAAAAGGGTTTTATCCCAAAATAAACAAAACCCTAATTATAGTTGGTAAAAATGGTTTACCCTAACTAAACCAAAATAACAAAATCTAAAATAAAATATTTACATGGTAAATAGGGTTGGGTTCAGGATTTTACTCATAGGTGATCCACAGGGATGTGGGTTCAACCTGTCGATTTCTTTTAGCCCTGGTGCCCGCACCAATGAGCCTTGCATATACAAATGGGTGAATGGTTCAGTGGTAGTATTTCATGTTTTGTATGTGGTTGACATTCTCTTAATTAGGAATGACATTTTTATATTATAAGAATAAAAGTTTGGCTATCTTTCCAATTCTCCTTAAAGGATTTTGGTGAAGCATCCTACATCCTGTTGATAAAGATCCATAGAGACTGTCTAAAAGATTGCTAGGGCTAATCCAATTCATGTACATTGAAACCATGTTGAAGCAATTTAGCATGGTAAATTCTAAGAAAGTTTATCTCCTAATAGGCTATAGAATTACTCTCTCTAAGAAGGATTATCTGACAACTCCTCAAGAGAGAGAGCATATGAGTAGGATTCCATATGCATTGGCAATGGGATCTATAATGTATACTATAATATGTAAGAGACCAGATGTGGCATACTCACTAGGGATGTGAGTATATACTAATTTGATCTAAGTGAGAACCATTAGAAGGTTGTTAAAACTATCCTTAAGTATTTTAAAAATACTAAGGACCAATAGCTCATTTATAAAGATTTTGACTCGAAACTAGTTGGTTACACTTATTTGAGTTTTCAATCAGATAGGGATAAAAGCAAGAGTATGTTGGGTTAGTATTTACCTTGAATGGAGGAGCAATCTATTAGAAAAGTTTTAAGTAGAAGACTATGGTCAATTCAGTATGTGAGGAGTATATTATGGTATCTGATGCTATAAAAGAAGTTATTTGGCTATAAAAGTTCATTGCTAACTTTGAGTGGCACCATTCATTGATGGTCTGGTGGTTCCATATTATGATAGTACTAGGGCCATAACTTAATTCAAGGAACTAAAGTTGATCAATGAACCAAACACATTCTGCATCGCTATCACCTTGTCTAAGAGATCATGGGTTGAAGTATTGTTCACCTTTAGAAGATCGACTGAAAGAAGAACTTGGCCGATCAATTTACTAAAGTCCTTAGAATCAAAGAGTTCAATAAATCATAAGTAGAAGATGAGCACACAATACTATTCTGATTGGCTCTAATCCAAGTAGGAGTTGTTAGGAAATATGTCTTATAGCTATGTATCTGGATTGTAGATGATTGAGCTCATTATAATTTGTACATGAATCATTAATAAATAAAAAGTTATTTTGATAGTTCATCACATTATGTACATCTTCCTTTATAAACACTTTTGTGATGAAATCCCTAGAACAACTTCTAATCAACAAAAGAGAATTTGTCATGTAGTTCTTAAATCTATTCATGACCAAAAGATATGTTGTTACCTTAGATGACAACATTTATCAAGTGAAGGTCATTGTATGCTATATAGGATAGTTGTCTTCATAATCAAGGAGTATGGAGAAACTAGTATGGCATGCATGTGAGTGTAGAAGTACATCGAACTAAATATGATGAATACTGTAGAGTACTCTATGGTCCAAAGTTTCTATCAAAAGGATATGGATATAAATATCCTTTCGACAAAAGATCACCATGGTGACCTACAAGCAACTCATTGTCTTTAGGTGCCAGACTACCTGGATTTCTAATCTAATAATGGAAGCTTGCTAGGTATAGTCAAGTACTTGATAAGTTGTTGTGTGAGTCAAGATGGGATTAAGCACTCCAAAGTGTTAGACAAAATGATCTGTCACGTTTCAATTTAGCAAGACTTTGGCCAAGGCAATCCTTGTGAGGAGTCACAGGATTTGTTAGATTGAGATACATCTAGATGTACTATTCTGGAGTTGGTAGTTGACTTTAAAATCATCATGAGCATTAATTAAAGGGATGAATTATATGGTAACCATATGTCTAAGTTTTTGAATGTTGCTTTGCAATCATTCAACCTATTCAAACATTAGGCACCATAGCAAAATGATCGTATCAATTAGTTTAGGAATTGGTTCCTAGGCTACTAACATGGTATTCAAATCTATGAGGTCACACATATAAAATGTTTCTGACTAATCATAATGGTTCATTAATGATTAAAAATCATTTAGTGATAAAATTATAAATATAATTAACAATTAACTTTATATAAATATTATGAATTATAATTAATTAATTATAAATTAATTATTGAAGGATTAATTAGTTGGTTTAGTTTGATTGAGTAAAGAGGTTTAGGCCAAGTCTAATTGAACTTGGCTTAATTAGATTTTACCCGATTGGGTTATTTGATGACCTAATTGCTAAGGGATTTTTAATTTTAGTTTGATCTTGACTTGGGATAAATAAATTTTTAATTTGATTAGGATTTAATTAATTTAATTCATACCTAATTATATTAGGTTTAGTTAGTTAGTTTGTGAAACTAAATTTAGTTTAATCCTAACTAATTTTGACCAAGTCACAATCAAGAACCCCTTACCTATCACCCCTTGAGATGTTTCATGCATTCCAAGGATTTGCATGAAGATTTCCATGCCCAAAATATGTTTTCATTCACTCCCTTAATCCCTCTTTGATTATGATTTGTTAAGATAATTTTTGGATTAGTTTGAGTTTAAAAGAGAAATAGAGCAAATGGGATTCGAATTCCTATCCTTGTCCTTATCGAGTCTCCTATTAATCCCAATCTCCTAACCTTCTCTACACCAATTTATTATTGGATTTTATTTGATATTGTGAGACAATAAGAAGGGGTTTCATCATGAGAAATCAGTGAGAGGAGCCATAAAAAAAAATATTCAAGAAGGGGGTGTGAAAACCAAGTTGTCATGATGAGTTCTTCTTGGGTGATAGGTTTTGAAGGAAAAGAGAAAAAGAAAAAGAAAAGAGGGTTTTCATGATTTTATTTTTCTTTTTCCATCTAACCACCTCTTATTGGAGGGTTCAAGAAGATCTAAGAAAAAATTTATTTTATCCATCCATTAGGCTTCGGAGGGATCTAGTAGTCCTGGAAGGTTGATCACATCGGAGATTCATATTGATAATTCATAGAGGATGGACACCCTATGTGGCTATGAACCAACATGGAGAGCCCTTACCATATGTTATCAACAATAGCAATCATCAATCCATGATCAGGTATGAGATTTGATCTCATAGTCTTAGTAGATATGATCTACAGCATGCATTGGTTAGATCAATGCATGTTGATTTTATTTTCTATATTGCATATCATGTTTGATCCTTATAGGATTTTTTTAATTCAATCAATATGCATTATTTTTTTTTAAAATAGTTTTAAAATAGATTTACTTCTGCTATAAATTATAAAAAAATTCATGCATGAAATCTGATGCAGGATGACTTTAAGACTGCTGAAAAAGCATGAAAAATAGTAAAATAATATTTTTGTGATTTTTATGATTTTATTTGAGGGCTAGATTTCCAAAATAAAGTAAAAACTAGCTGAAAGACTAGCAGTGCAATGAATCATCGGGTCGCAGGCATACTCATGCAAACCAATGAAATATCCAGGACCCGAGAGTTGAGAAACTCCCGGTTTATGATAGTTTGTTTTCATCAAATCAGATAATCAGAGAAGAGAAGGTTTTTAACTAGTTAGAGTTTGAAATTCAGTAGCAGAAGGGTTCACTCACAACTCTAATCAGAGCCTAGAAGAAGAAGCCTTGTTTTCCTTGAATCTGATGGCAGATCTGGGCGATCTAGGCAGCAAAGAAGGCCTTCTCAAGGGAGGGGAAGTACCTCGGGGATCCTACAAGCATCAGGGTTATTCAAAACATCAATTAAAAATAAGAAAAGGAACTATGGGTTGAAAGGAATCAGGATTAAGGTTTGAAGATGGCTGTTTAAAGCTTGTTGAAGATCTCCTTGCTTGGTGGCCTAGGGCACTCCTTCTTGGACATGTGAAGACTTGGATGGCAGTGATTTAGGGTGTGGAAGGATGCTAGGGCATCAAGGAATTCATCCAAGCACAAGTACACAAACCAAAGAACCAAAACAAAACACCAACACAATGCAATAACTCAAAATTTTAGCAAGTTGTATTCATAAGAAAGAGATGCTTACAAGAGGAGAAGGGGTGGGGTATTTATAAAGTTCCCATGACCTCACTAACCATGGTTACACTTTGGTTTCTAGTTCTCTTCCAAATTGGAATACAAGTCCTTTCTTAGCTAGGTTAGAATTACAAAGTTGAAAAGGATTAGAAATCCCAACTAGGTTAGGAACAAACTTGGTCTTCTCCTTCTTCTCTTCAACTTGGACTTGGTCAAACCTCTTTGGACATGGTCAACACTTCAAGGATACCTGGGGGGGTGTGTTGGACCTCTAGGAGCAGCAAGGGGCCAACACTAAGGGGCTTTGGTGCATGGGTTTGGGCCTCTAGAAGCTGGGGTGGCCTGGTAGCCTGGTAGTAGAAATATTCCCTTGAATCTTGCTTCTTAAGGGCTTGGGCTAGGCACCTGGGCTTGATTTCTTTGGGTTAGGATGCAGGTAGACCTCTGGAATCATGGATGTCCTAGTTTAGGAATATGCTCTGGTATCTGGGGAGGAATCTGGACATCTAGAGGATATCTGGAATGATCAGGGTTTCTGGAAACATCTTGGATTCTAGGTTGTTATCCAAAATCGAATGGGCTGATGTAGTAGCCTTTGACTCCTGGATGTGGCCTGGTGGAACTCCAAAATAGGTAACCTTTTCTCTTGTATAAAAATTAGGTGCATACTGGACTTATAATTGATGTATAAGACTCAAGATTTTGACTAAGTTGAGGGTTGAGACAAATCAACTATCCTTAACTTATTACAGGACTCAATTCTAGTTGATTACAAAATTTGACACATGGCTAGGTAAACCAAATAGGGTCCAGTAATCTGTGTCTAATCCTGGTGCCCCCACCAATTCTCCCGGCATGGGAGGAACTCGACCCCATCGAGTGTGGGATAACTTGGCTCTCATAGTGCTCGAGTAGGTCTGGGTTGAGGTGCTGCAGATCCTCACGCGTGATCTATGAGTCCTCAGATTCTGACCGACCTTGCCACCACACCAAATACCTCTGATAGCCATGATTATGGGTACAAATGGCTTGATTGTCCATGATTCTTTTTCTCACTATTTGGCTAATTTGTTGGTGGACAATCTGGGGTGGGTTCTCTCTCAAAGAGAGGGATAGGCTCAAGATGCTCGCTAGGTATCACTGCTGGCTCCCTAGACTCTATAAGATCTGAGATGATGAAGGTGGAGCTAATACCTAAATCAGGTAGTATCTCACGCACATAGGCATTGGGTCCATCGATATTCATTATCTTGGATGGACCATCTTTGCGAGCAAAAAATTCTTTACAATTACAAAATCTCCTACAAAATTCTTTATCTCTCTTTCAGGAATTAGCCAAGTTGTTAGTTAGTTCATTAGTTATGTTCAGCTTTTAACTAATTTCCATATGCTTATGCAGTGCAGAGGGTAGTGCAGGTGCAGACATGTAACTTAGGTTGTGCAATTATTGGACTCAACTAATACCTAAAAGACTCAACTAGACATCCCTATCAAAGGACGTTTTATTGGACTCAAGGGACAAAACCTAATAGCTTATAGACTCTTTAGGTTTGATCCTATCATGACATGCACATGAAAATATGATATGAACTCTTAGTAGATGCCAGAGGGTCTTCCAGAAGTAGGAAACAAACATGACTGACTCGATGAATGAATGCAGTATACAAACCTCTACAAAATACAATCTAAGGGTTAGAAAATCAAGAAAAGATTCAGAAAGGGGTAGAAAATAAGAAGTGGATTCAGGGATAGTCTAATTGAGTGGAAAGTAAGAAAAGGGTTCAGGGTTAATTGGATAAACTAGGATGTAAGAAGGGGTGTCAGGGATTAATCCTAGACTAATAAGGTTGACCTTAAATGGTTGGTGTCTATCCACTAGGTCTGCCTTATGGAAGAATGGGTCACTAATTTTAGAAAAAAGATCTTTAATTGTGATTAAGGAAGTGACTTCATCTTGAGGGTTCAGGGTGAGATAAGTCAAGACCTCAATAAACACTTTTGGCTCAGGAAATTCAGGACTAGACTCCACAATTGGATCCTCTACTAAAGTGTCCTCTAATTGCTCTTCCATTGCAACTTGGATGTGATCTGGGATATCTAACTCTAGGTCGACCACTAACTGATTATGGTCAAGGTTAGCTAAATCTAAATTGGCTACTACTTGGGTATGGTCAACTAATATTGGGTGGTCTTTCACCTCGGTATCAATTGATTCAACTAGCTCTAGATTGGTTTCTACCTGGGTTTATACTAGATCAACTAACATTGGATTGGTTTCTACCTGGGTTTCTACTGGATCTACTAACATTGGGTCTTCTATAGGGTAGTCTTCTAGATCTTCAAAAAACTCATTATCTTCATACTCCTCTACCAGACTTGGGTCAGCCTCATATATTTCTTCTTCTAAGTCATCTTGGTGAACCAATGGGGTGGTAAGAGGGATTTGGCTAATGGACAATTGACTAGGGTCTGGGATAACAGGGTTGGGTAAACTAATGGTTATGGGTTCAAAGTTTATGGGTTCAAATCTAAGGGTGTCAATCCTATAGGGTTCAGGTTGATTGTGGGATAGTGGGTTAATACTAGGTTCATATCTTGGCACTATGGGTTCATGGGGTTCAGCTCTATGGGTCTTGCCTAGGGTTCCTATTTGGTTGATTCTTTGGTTCATTTGGTCAAGCTTAGTATCGGATTGGTCAAACCTATGGTTTATTTGGGCATTGGATTGGTTATTGGATAAATCGATTCGGTCAAGTCGTTCGATCATGGTTTTCATGAAAGATTCTAGACTAGGGTCCATGGTTGAGCTAGGTTGGGGTTTAGATTTTTGATATTGGTTTCCTATTCTAGTGGTCATGCACAAATCAAACAATCAAAATGAAATATGCAGCCAAGCATGCAAAAAGTGAAAGAAAAGTCTAGTGTAATCTAGGGTTTCCTAGATCTAGAGCCAGAAACTGGGTGGGTCGGCTCAACTTACAACAAACCCAATAGCTAGTCCCTCCACTGACCAGGTAGGGGGTGGGAGTGTGGGAGGCCCCCCCTGCTTTCACAGGGACCCAATTAAAAGCCACAGCACCATTTAGGTCATTTGACTCTGGACCCCCAGCTTTTAGTAATAGCTAAGAGGTTAAATGCACTAGTTGGCCCACACAGCTCGGACCTGACCTGTTGGTGTCTCCTAGCCCACTAGGGCAAACTAGGTCTAATAGATTTTAATTAGACTTGGGTTAGTATGATGATGGTGGTTTTGGGCCCAGGACAGGTGATGAAATCCTGCCCCGATCTGAGATTTTGAGTTGCCCTTAAGATTAGGTTAAAATGATGGCAATCGATGGCCCTGATGCAATCTAAAACAATCATAATATAAAATAATTTTTTTAATGATTTATGATGTGTCAAGTTAGGTTTAAGTTAACTGGGGTTATCAAACAAAGTTTTGCTTGGGATTTGGTGTGTTTGTAGTTGATTAGGTTAGGTTGAGTCAAGATGCAGAATGTAGCAGAAATCAGTGAATTAGGATTTCAGTGGTTGTAGAGTTTGACACAAATACTGATGCATAAAAAAATAAAAAAAATATTAAACAGAGGATGGAAGGTATTGATGATGCGTACTAAATTTTGTGTAGAACAAAAATCATATGATGATGCAAACATAAGGTTTTTTTGACTGCTACAAAAATTATTAGGATTCTGTAAGGGTTTCTAATATGCCAACTTTTAGAGACTTATGTTTTTAGTAAAATTAATTAAAAATTATGATAATTATTATGATGGAAAAGAGGACATGAAGTGCAAATTTCACAAAAAATAAAATCTTTATGATACCGAGATCAGATGAAACCTAGACACCTAATGCACTAGATAGAATGCAGAATTAGGGTCTGTGAATGCAAAAAAAATAAAAAAACTATCCTAAACCTGCTTTGATACCAAACTAATGCAAGACAACTCTATGACTACAAAAAATGCATTAAAAATAGTAAAATATTTTTTTTATGATTTTTATAATTTTATTTGCGTGCTAGATTCCCAAAATAAAGTAAAAACTAGCTGAAAGACTAGCAGTGCAAAGAATCATCGGGTCGCAGGCATACTCATGCAAACCAAAGAAATATCCAGGATCCAAGAGTTGAGAAACTTCCAGTTTAGGATAGTTTGTCTTCATCAAATTAGATAATCAGAGAAGGGAAGGTTTCTTACCAGTCAGAGGTTGAAATTCAGTAACAGAAGGGTTCACTCACAACTCTAATCGAAGCCTAGAAAAAGAAGCCTTGTTACCCTTGAATTTGATGGCAAATCTGGGCGGTTTGGGCAGCAAAGAAGGCCTCCTCAGGAGAGCGAAAGCACCTCAAGGACCCTACAAGCATCAGGATTTATCAAAACAGCAATTAAAAATAAGAAAAGGAACTATGGGTTGAAATGAATCAGGATTAGTGTTAGAAGATGGTTGTTTGAAGCTTGTTGAAGATCTCCTTGCTTGGCAGCCTAGGGCACTCCTTCTTGGACGTGTGAAGGCTTGGATGGCAGTGATTTAGGGCGTGGAAGGATCCTAGGGTAGCAAGGAATTTCTCCAAGCACAAGAACATAAACCAAAGAACCAAAACAAAACACCAACACAAGGCAATAACTCAAAATTTCAGCAAGTTGTATTCATAAGAAAGAGATGCTTACAAGAGGAGAAGGGGTGTGGTGGGGACACCGGAGGCACCAGAATAAGATAGAGGCTTTTCAACCCTCTGTGAATTGATCAATAATTTATGAGTCCATCTGTAATAAGGGCTTAGCCCATCGGAGTCCATTTTAGTTGTTATTTGAGTTTTTTGAGTTGTTATTTTAGTTCTGTACTAGTCAGCTCATGTTGAGCTAGTTCAGTCCAATGCTAGTCAGCACATGTTGAGCTAATTTTATTTTTTTGAGTCCTGTCCAAGTATACTGAACACTCAAGAACACATTATACAAGTGAAGACCAAGTGCAACTAGATTGAAGACATGGATGTTTAGCCCAAGTCCAACCCAGCTTGAAGATTTGAAGACCCCAGGAGAAAAATTCAGAAAACCCTGATTTCTTACAGATGCCCTCCAGATGCCCGGACTCCCTTCCAGATGCCAAAATATATTCATATACCAAGGAATCCATGATTTTAGAGGTCCATCTGCATCCTAGCCCAAAGAAATCAAGCCCAGGCGCCAAGCCCAAGCCCCTAAGAAGCAAGATACCAGGGAATATTCCTGCTACCTGGCTACCAAGCCACCCCAGCTTCCAGAGGCCCAAACCCATGCACCCGAGCCCCTTTGAGCCAGCCTCTTGCTGCTCCTAGAAGCCCAACACGCCCCCCTAGGCATCCTTGGAGTGTTGGCCAAGTCAAGAGAATTTTTAGAGATTTTTTCTACCTAATGTTTCCTTATTTTCTAGCTAGGGTTTTAGAGGGAAAAGGATTCTCTTGTAAACACTAATGTGCCCTTACTCGGAGCCCAAGGTTAAGGGTCTATTTAAAGGACCCTAGCCTCTTGTATGAAGGGACTTTTGATATGAATTAAAACCTTGAGTTCTTCTATTGAGTTGTGTGATACCCTGCTGTGTGCATAAAGGGGTTTGTGAGAGTTCTTCTTCCTGGTGTTTGCAATCATCTTCCTGCTGCCAACAAACCCTCCAGATCCCTGGACGCCCACTCCAAAAGATGCCTTCCCTTGCTATTTCTCCTTTGTTTTCTTGTTCCTTTATGAATTTTCTAACCCCTGACAGGTCGTTTGCAGGTCCCTGAGTTCCTACGAATCCAACGACTCCAGCAAATCCTAAATCGGACCACCGAGCAGAAAGCCGGGTATCTACGTGTCATTGGCTCGATTTTCCAGGCCGCATCCATCAAGGAATGAGAGACCTCTTCACTGTGATCTTCACAGACGTTGTCAGGTATACCCCTCTTCCTCCAGTAGTTTTATTGTAGGAGAACTTGCCCTAACCGAGGCTTCTCAGCCCCGGCGGTCCTTCTTTGCTACTTTTCTCGGTCCTAATCTGCATGCTAATCTTCAAAAATTCATACAAAATTTGCTACAAATAATTTTGATCTAAAATTTGGGAATTAATCACCTAACTCAACATGTAAAACATAAAAAAAGAATTGCATGCATATTAGTCCCCCATCATTTGGTATCAGAGCTTAGATTAGGGCTTTTTTTCTACAATTTTTAGTCTGTATATACTCTATTATTTTAATTATTTATCCCTGATAAAAACTCCAAAAATTATGAAATTTATTTTGATAGATTCATCATAGTTTACAGTAAGTAGAAGAATTTTAGAAAATTTTATTATGGACTGTGAATTTTCTGCAAGCAGAAATACAACCTACAAATTATTGGCTCTGTTTTTTCAGCAAGACAAGTTTGGAAGTTTTAGGGTTTTGTTTAGCATCTTTTGCATATCTTTTAATTTTAGTATATTTCCAGCATATTAGGCCATTATTTGAAAGTTTTCTTCTATTTAAGAAAATACCAAAAAAAAAAAAAAATTACCTATTCTCCAAAAATACCAAAAACATCTAAACCCTAATTTGCATCCTCATATGCTTGCCATCATTGCATAATTTACTTTAAGGGCACTCTCTTTATACCAGATAAGGGAAGGAGGTCATTACCTTTCCTTAGCCCAAAACCACCTTTTTTGCATTCGATCCCAAGCCTAACCTAAAATCGATTAGACCTAATTTGCCCTAGTGGGCTAGGGACACCAACTGGTCGGGTCCGGGCGAAGTGTTAGATCACTATGTCAAGCTAACCTGTGTGTGCCTTGTGTTTGGTGTCTAGAACGGTGGTTTAGGGATTCAATCCCGAAGGGCTTGTGTGCTGGTCTGCCTACCTGGCCAATCTTTGATTGGTATCTAGGATTGGCAATCAGGGACCTAACACTCCCCTTATACCTGCCTGGCTGAGTAAAGGGTTACTATAGGCTAGTTTGCCACCCTGATTGAGCATCTAGTTTAGACTCTAGGTCTAATCAGCTATAGTCGGTCTGATCGAGTCTTGCATGAGCACTAGATCAGGAGTTCCATATCACCCACCTCCTTCACAAATGTCTGAATCCATGGAAAATTTACAAGCCCAAATAAAAGCCCTAGCTGATCAAATGGCCCAGATGGCTACCCAGATAACTACCCAGATGACCCAGTTAACTCGGTCTGGTATTCAAACCAATGATAGAATTGACCATCTTGCCAGCAGGTTTGATCCGTTAGAAGTCTGGGTAGGGACCCCAGGAAAAACCCATGGGTCACAGTCTGAGCCAGATCCTAATTCCCTTCAACCTAGGAGGACCCCAAACCCTAATCCATACCTTGAGGTCGAACCTAGGAGAGCACCTCATCCTGACCCGTACTATAACCCTCAGCCTAGGAGGACCCCAGACCCTGACCCATACCAAGAGGTCGAACCTAGGAGAGCCCATCTTCATGACCCAATCCCTAAGGTTAGTCCTAGAAGATCCAATCAGGTTTTTATAGACCAGGAAGATAGATCCTATTTACCCTCTCCCTATAAGCCTAGTATACCCACAACCTATAGATATTATGACTCCAAATCCTATGAACCTAGAACCTATGAATCCATAACCTATGAACCTAGATCCTATGACTCTAGATCCCATGATCATAGATCCTATGCACCCATACCCTATGAGCCTAGTAGAACCAACACCCAAAATTCTGACCCATATAGGGAGTCCAACCCTAGGAGAACCCAATATTCTGACCCATATAGGGAGTCCAACCCTGGGAGAACCCAGTATTCTGACCCATATAGGGAATCCAACCCTAGGAGGACCCAATATCCTGACCCATATAGAGAGCCCAACTTTAGGAGGACCCCATACCATGATCCATCTTTAGAACCTGACCATAGAGCGGACCCAAAATCCTATGACCCCAGATCCTATAATCTCATGACCCATAGATCTGCACCCTTGTCCTATGAGTCCAGAGAACCCATAACCCCTTAGTATCAATCTAGTACTAGATAGGTTTCCCCTAGTCAACTTGAACCCCATAGGATTAGTATCCCTAAATATAAACCCAGTAGTGAGCCACTACCCCTTATACAACCTGAACCTACTAAGAGTAGTACCCATAATCAGAGACCAGAACCTAACCAATTTCCCGCTAGCCGACCTTCTCCAACCATTCATGAGATTGACAAGGCTTACATTAACGCGGAAGTGTATGAAGCTGATGCAAACTTAGTGGATGAGTATGAGGGAGAAGATGAGACACCTTTAGATGACCTAGAATTAGCTGACCCAATAGATACCCAGGTAGAAGCCAACCTAGATGTAGTTGACCTTGACCACATCCAACCTAAAGCTATAGTGGAAGAACAAATAGAGGAAGAGAACGTAGGTACTGCTATTGGAGCCTGTCCAGAGGAAACCGTAGAGGAGAGCCAAATTATAGAGTCTAGTCCTAAAATACAAGAACCAGAAGAATTTATTAAGGGCTTGATCTCTTTGAATCAGTACCCTCAGGATGAGCCTCCTCCTATAGTTCCCATTAAGGACCTCTTTCCTGAGATTAGTAACCCATCCTTCCATTAAGCAAACCCCATAGATATACCGCAACCTCGTATGGTTAGCCTCATTAGTCTATGATTAGTCCCTGACATGCCTTTTTATATCGAACTTTATCCAACTAACCTTGAACCTTTTTCCCTACCCTACCAAACTAATTCTGAACCCACTTTCTATTTTCTTCCCTTTCCTGACACCTTCAGCATTTCTAGGATTATTATATTGCATTTAACTAAGATTAGCGTACTGCATGCATTCATTACGCATGTTAGGTTTGCATTATACTTCTGGCATACCCTTTGGCATTTGCTTGGAGTCCATTGTAAATACTCTTGTGCACACCACACTAGGGTCAGACCTAGAGAGTCTATAGTCTCTTAGGTTTAGGCCCATAAAAGTCTAATAAATTTTCTTCGATAGGAATGCAAAGTCGAGTCTTTTAGGTGTTAGTTTTAGTCCTTTGCATCATCTTGTTAGGAGTCAGCATGTGCCTAGCATGTTCACCACCCGCACTAATGTTAAACAAACTGGCTAATTCCCGAAGATGGATCAAAGTATTTGATGTAGTGGATTCTATCTTGGTTAGGCTTAGGCCTAAAAGAAGCTTCATGCCCATAGAGCCGGACCTTTTAAAGTGATAGAGAAGGTTGGATCAAATGCCTAGGTGTTAGACTTGCCTTCGGATTTGGGAATTAGTTCTACCTTCAATATTACAGACCTGGTTTAGTATAGGGAACCGGCAGCGATACCTAGTAAGGCCTTTGGACCTATTCTTTTTCATTGTGAGTGACCCTAACCCAGAGTGTCCACTAACAAATTGGCTTGAGAGAGGAGAACGGATCGAGCGTATCCTAGACGATCAAGCCATCACGACCCGGGGTCGTGACTATCAATGCTTCCTGGTCTGATGGCAAGGCCAGCCAAAGTTGGACGATTTGTAGATTTCTCGAGAGGACTTGCAATGCCTCAACCCAGACCTTCTCAAGAGATATATGAGCCAGTCTGATCTTCACTCGACAGGGTCGAGTTCCTCCGATCCCGGGAGAATTGGTGGGGATACCGGAGGCACCAGAATAAGATAGAGGCTTTTCAACCCTCTGTGAATTGATCAATAATTTATGAGTCCATCTGTAATAAGGGCTTAGCCCATCCGAGTCCATTTTAGTTGTTATTTGAGTCTTTTGAGTTGTTATTTCAGTTCTGTACTAGTCAGCTCATGTTGAGCTAGTTCAGTCCAATGCTAGTCAGCTCATGTTGAGCTAATTTTATTTTTTTGAGTCCTGTCCAAGCATATTGAAGACTCAAGACCACATCATACAAGTGAAGACCAAGTGCAACTAGATTGAAGACATGGAAGTTTAGCCCAAGTCCAACCCAGCTTGAAGATTTGAAGACCCCAGGAGGAAAATTCAAAAAACCATGATTTCTTACAGATGCCCTCAAGATGCCCAGATTCCCTTCCAGATGCCAAAATATATTCATATACCAAGGAATCCATGATTTTAGAGGTCCATCTACATCCTAGCCCAAAGAAATCAAGCACAGGTGCCAAGCCCAAGCACCAAAGAAGCAAGATACCAGGGAATATTCCTACTCCCTGGCTACCAGGCCACCCCAGCTTCCAGAGGCCCAAACCCATGCACCCGAGCCCCTTTGGGCCGGCCTCTTGCTGCTCCTAGAAGCCCAACACGCCCCCCTAGGAATCCTTTGAGTGTTGGCCAAGTCAAGAGAATTTTTAGGGATTTTTTCTACCTAATGTTTCCTTATTTTCTAGCTAGGATTTGAGAGGGAAAAGGATTCTCATGTAAAGACTAATGTGCCCTTACTTGGAGCCCAAGGTTAAGGGTCTATTTAAAGGACCCTAGCCTCTTGTATGAAGGGACTTTTGATATGAATTAAAACCTTGAGTTCTTCTATTGAGTTGTGTGATACCCTGCTGTGTGCATAAAGGGGTTTGTGAGAGTTCTTCTTCCTGGTGTTTGCAATCATCTTCCTGCTGCCAACAAACCCTCCAGATCCCTGGATGCCCACTCCAAAAGAAGCCTTCCCTTGCTATTTTTTCTTTGTTTTCTTGTTCCTTTATGAATTTTCTAACCCCTGACAGGTCATTTGCAGGTCCCTGAGTTCCTACGAATCCAATGACTCCAGCCAATCCTCAATCGGACCTCCAAGCAGAAAGTCGGGTATCCGCGGGTCATTGGCTCAGTTTTCTAGGCCGCATCCATCGAGGAATGAGAGATCCCTTCGCTGCGATCTTCACAGATGTTGTCAGGTACACACCTCTACCTCCAGTAGTTTTATTATAGGAGAACTTGCCCTAACCGAGGCTTCTCAGCCCTGGCGATCCTTCTTTAGTACTTTTCTAGGTCCTAATCTGCATGCTGATCTTCAAAAATTCAAACAAAATTCCCTACAAATAATTTTGATCTAAAATTCGGGAATTAATCACCTAACTCAACATGTAAAACATACAAAAAGAATTGCATGCATATTAGTCCCCCATCAGGGTGGGGTTTTTATAGAGTTCCCATGCCCTCACTAACCATGGTTACACTTGGGTTACATGTTCTCTTCCAAATTAGAATACAAGTCCTTTCCTAGCTAGGTTAGAATTACAAAGTTTAAAAGGATTAGAAATCCCAACTAGGTTAGGAACAAACTTGGTTTTCTCCTTCTTCTCTTTAACTTGGACTTGGTCAAACCTCTTTGGATGTGGTCAACACTTCAAGGGTGCCTAGGGGGGCGTGTTGGGTTTCTTGGAGCAACAAGGGGCCAGCCCAAAGGGGCTTGGGTGCATGGGTTTGGGCCTCTGGAAGCTGGGATGGCCTGGTAGCATGGTAGCAAGAATATTCCATGGAATCTTGCTTCTTAAGGGCTTGGGCTTGATTTCTTTGGGATGGGATGTAGGTGGACCTCTAGAATCATGGATGTCCTAGTTTAGGAATGTGCTCTGGTATCTGGGGAGGAATCTGGGCATCTGGAGGACTTCTGAAAAGAATCAGGGTTTCTGGAAACATCTTGGATTCTAGGTTGTTACACAAAATCCAATGGGCTGATGTAGCAACCTCTGATTCCAGGATGTGTCCAGGTGGAACTCCAAAATAGGGTGACCTCTTTTCTTGTATAAAAATCGGGCTAATACTTGACTTATAATTGATGTACAGGACTCAAAATACTGACTAGGTTGAAGGTTGAGACAAATCAACTAACCTCAACTTATTACAGGACTCAATTCTAGTTGATTACAAAATTCGACATATGGCTAGGTAAACCAAATAGGGCCCAGTAATCTGTGTCTAATCCTGGTGCCCCCACCAAAATTGTAGTTGTTTTCTAACATAGCTTTCATCAACTTGTGGAGAAATTTCATGTTTAAGGTCGTTGCTCGCATCTAGGGATGCCTAGTGAGAAATTATGGCTTGGCTGGTAGAATTTCTAGTTGAGCTACATTGAGCCAAGAAAAATTGATAGGCTCGAGTGGCAAGTGAAAGGAAAGGTAATGATGTCTTGGCTAGGGACTGAATCACCACCACTGGATGTCATCCCTGTATTAGTCAGGCCATCGCAATCGATTCTACACTCATCACCAGGTGATCAACCACTAATGGGTGTTCCTAAAGCTAATCCAAGATAGCTTACTATGCTGCTGTATCGATTAGATAAGTAGCGATGATAGGAAATGTGTCATGTGCCGAGCATGAGCACCATGGCTGATTTCAAAACTAGGTTAAGATAATGGTCAACAATTGCATGCCAGTTCAATTGACAGTCTTGATCGCAAAGCTATCATTAATCAAGTCAACAATCTCAGTCATGGAGCTGTCATCAGTCACGCCATCAATCTTGATCGAGAGGGCATCCTCACATGGTAGAGACTCGGGAGGTGCAACAAGATGCATCTTCCTAGCAAATGTTCGATTTGGGCCCCCAGGTAGGGTACTCCAACTATAGGGATCTGGTGCTAGTTTTGCATCCAAACCTTGACCTTATCCACCTTCCTCCCTCCAACATGGATATAGCCAAATTCATCATGGAGCTTGCAGTGGGCCCAAACCCATTCCAAGACATGGGGCTCGATACCTCCCATCATGGGACATCTCCTTATGTTAAAGATTTTCTAGAGGTTTCTAGAACTGTGAAAGGTCAGCCCCCATTATGGATCGAGAGGGGAAGGATAAATCGACCAAGATGGTGTCTTGGAGTGATTTCGATAACCAACAAGCACATGGGATAAGCACTACGGATCATGATGGGAAGAAGGACTAACTCTTTTAGGCACTTTAGAAGCACATGGGATAAGCACTACGGATCATGATGGGAAGAAGGACTAACTCTTTTAGGCACTTTAGATTTTGACACTCTAAAGCTTTCAAACATTCTATAGCCTTAATGCATTTCATAGTTTTTTGGACACTTTGTAGCCTTCGGGTATTCTATCATGATGTAATGATTTTTCCCTTTCTTTGTTAATGCTTGATGTGTGATGTCCTTTCCCAAATTTGGCGCTAATTGGATGCCACTATGTTGATTACGGGTCTTCATTTCATAGGCTGATCAAACATTCAAGACTATTTGAAAAATAATCCTCCAGGCCAGGTCTTGCGCATAAAGCCAACTATGTTGAATGTTTTCAATGAATGCTGCATTAATTTTCCAAAAGAATTACTTTCCTCTTGTATTTGGTGGTGTTTAAATGCCTTTCCAACCCCTAAAAATCTATTTATAGCCATTGGAGAAGAGAAACTAGCCATTAGACACGAAATGGAAAAGTTCTACACTTCAAAAAACTAGCCGTTATTGTGCTGTCAAACCAGCAAGTGTCGACACTTCAAACCATGAGTTAACACACGAGTTGACACTTGAGTCGATACTAGGTCAAGTATGCCTTCTAAAGCTCTCTAGAATGCACTAGTGCATCAACACTTCTTCTAGTGTGTCAACACTTCATCACCATGAGTAGACACTTGACAAACTCCTGAAATCAACATATTCTACATCCTGTTTTGTCTCAAGCCTTGAGTTGACACATGAGTCGATTCTTAAGTCAACACTTGGTTATTCATGAGTCCACACATTTGTGTGCCAGCTGATACTTTTTCTATGTATCAGCTCAAGCCTCTGTGAGTTGATACCTGAGTCGATACTTGACTGACACATTGCCGAAACTTATCCAAACTAAAATTTTGAGCTTTTCAAAGTCTTTCTCATGTTCCAAAGTCCATGTAGCTAGAAAATTTATGATCTTAAGTGACTTCTTCAATTGAATGACAAGTATTTCGATCTTACAACACAAACTAACCTTGATGAGTACCTAAATTTGATAAACACACCTTTAACACATAATTAGTACTCATATATACTTAAGTATTTTGTTATTCATCAAAACCAAGACAGGAGTCAACAATCTCTCCCTTTTTGATGATGATAAAATCTTTAAGTATATAAACATGGTAAGCTTAAAACATTAGCAATAAGTATTAGAGCAATTAACTATAAGTATCGGAGTAATGTTGTAATGACTATCATAGAGCAAAGCCTCATCATTTAGCATGTAACTTGAATAAATTCAATTTATATATCTATAATGTATCAATACTTAACCTAGCATATCAGATCTAGGGTAAGAATATATCAGAGCATATGCAAATGTAAGAGTGGAATAATAATTAGAGTAAAATTAATAGCAATAATGCATAGTCAGAGCAAATACAATGATGTATTAAAATTTTACATAACCAGAGTTGATTGAACATTAGTTTAAATCAAAGCAAGATAGATAACAATCATGCATAGTCAGAGCAAATTAGTTTTTGAAAAAAATATCTAAGCACTAAATTTCAACATGTATCAAGGCAATAGAGAGTCATAAAACTATATGATATTAGATCAAGTTTGAAATTAAGTATCAAAGCTGAAATTGAGTAAGTT
Source organism: Areca catechu (assembly GCA_021397845.1). Lineage (NCBI taxonomy): Eukaryota > Viridiplantae > Streptophyta > Magnoliopsida > Arecales > Arecaceae > Areca > Areca catechu. The sequence continues at coordinate 100,412,812 of CM038041.1, forward strand.
TTTGAGTCAAAGAGAATTAGAGTCATAAAATTTATTGCTCAAAGATTTTTAAAGCAAAATGGTTTTGCGAAAAGCATGTATTAGAGCTAAAGCAAATATGAAAGAATGAGTATTAGAGCAAAATCAGGTTTGAAATGAAATGTGAGTGTTAGAGCAAACTCTTTAAAGAATAAGAGTATCAGAGAAAATAATATAAACATAGAGCTCCCCCTCAACACATGATCTGAAAAAATTTTTCTAACTTTTCAAATATGGGTCACATGTATAAGCATTTTTCAAAAATATCTTCAAAAATATTAGATATTTCTCTCTTTGATACTTTCTCTCCCTTACTTATTTTTCCCTCTATGTTTATTACGTATTACTTTCTTCTCCCCCCTTCTTTTTTCATACTTTCTTCTTCCTCTTTTTGTCATCATGAAAAAGGTGAAAAACAATACAAAGTAGATAAATAAGTAGCAAACCTCCCCTTAAGGTAGGGTTAAAGTAGAAAGAACAGTAGGAAGAGTATCAAAAGCAATACAAGTAAAGAATGAAGCATGAACACACAAGTGAAAAACACTAAAAGCACCATATATATAATTTCAAATGTTTTGAGATATAGAACAAAATATACTCCAAACAAGAGAGTATCACTGATACAAGCAAGTAATACATTGATACAAACATACATACTAAGTATGATACACTGATGCATACTAAATATACATACGAAACACATGTAAGACATAACATTCAACTAACATATATACTGACAAATCCTAGTAGGCTCAGTCCTCATCAGAGGAAGACCCCCAATCTTGAATACAATGGATCCAGTAGTCCTAGAAGGACGAGGTCGTGGTCACATGGGCCGAAGATCTACAAATCTGGTATGGACTACTCTAGGAGTGTCTCCACATCCTCGACCTCTACCTCTGGCTCGTGCTCTCCCTCTTACTCATGCTAGAGGGGAAATAGTGTTAGGAACAGGGTCAAGAATAGAGACAAGGTCAGGAACTGAGTCAGAGTCAGTAATAATATGATCAATGTTAGAAGGTGTAATGTCAAAGTCTGGTAAATCCAATAGAGTATCAGCTATTGTATGATAAAAAATGGATCCAGATAAAGTGGAAATGATATGAAATCTATGAGTATAGAAACCTAACTCCCTGGATAATGAAGAAACAGGTAAAGAAATAGAATGCACTAAGGGTGTCCTACTAGAATCAGAAAAGGTAGGGGGAACTATAATAGATGGTGTAGGTAAGTCAGAGTCTAGTAAAGTATCAGATGGATCAGGTAAAGTGATGGTAGTGTTGCTCTGAATGGCATCAATGGATGTATCAGAATGGTCAAAAGATAGAATGGGTGTGGATACAATGTGTGTGTGATGGGCGACAGATGGGGGTAGGATCGTTGGTGAGCCTAGAAGACATCTAGACTAGGGTACTTTTTTTTTGATTTTTTTTTGTAGGGTGGTGGCAAATGAAAAATGGAGATGGACGGTAGAAAAATTGGATACTCTACGGACTTGAGACTTACATTCATAGAGAGACCTCTTACCTCTAGGGCATCTCACCCACCCCACTATATGTAGCCTAGGGCATCCCACCCAACTTACTACATGCGGAGCCTAGGGCATCCCACCCAAATCGCTACCTAGGGCCATGAAAGAAAATCCTTAAGACCATAGAGGGGACTCGACAGGGAAGGGGATAACTAGGGCCTCATGCCCCTCGATGCTCGAAAGCGAAGGCATAGGGTCTCACACCCCTCGATGCCCGAAGGCGAAGGAAGACGGGCCTCTAACCCTCCCCATACAGGGCGAAGGAAAAGAAACACTCTTTTCTAAAAATTCATCTTTATTAACCAAACTATTTTTTTATAAAGGATTGAGGGTGGTATTTATAGACCTTTCCTACCCTCATTTGAATTTGAATACAAGATAGAAAGATAAGAATAGTTCAAATTCAAATACAAGATAGGATAAGATAAGGTCTATCCTTATCTTAATCCTAACCAACTAAATCCTAAATCAAATTTCAAAATAATTGATAAGGATAAATCCTAAATAGCTAATCTTTAAATTTAAATTTATTTGCTGCTCCAAAATTCATGCTGCTCCGAGAATCATGCAAGTCGATGTCCCCATCATTTTCTTGAGGTGGGCAGAACTCGACTCCATTGAGTCGGCTTCAATGGATACTTTGGTGGGACTAAATCCATTCAAAAAAAACTTTGCTCCAAAACCTGTGCATCTCTGAAAGTCATGCAATTTTGAGATCCCTATGGCTTTGAGATCCATGCAGCTTTGATAAGCATGCAAAACCTGAAGTCGACACTGGGAGAATCGACACTGCTTTCATGATCATGCGGACTTCTCTTTCTTCTTCGTGGATCATTGCAGACAAGGGAGGGAAGTCCATTGGGCTCTTCGGTGGGAGCTCTAGCGATGGAGCTGTGGATGAAACGGCTGTCGGTGACAGTGCTGGGGAGGAAGGTGGTAGTGATGCTGGGAGGTTGCAAGGGCTAGTTCTCGATGACTAACAACGAAGGAAGGGCCTCGATGACTCATCTGCAGTGCAAACGGGATCGGTGAGAAGGGGAGCTTCACCACTGCCTAACCCTCGAACAAAGAGTTGAGGAGGCCAAAAATGATAAAGAGAACGGCGGCGACAATGGTGCCAAACTTGAGCATGGAGAGGAAGAGGTCACAGGTGGATTCCTTGAGGCTAGTCTCGACCCGGTCCATTTTCTTGGCTCGGGATGAGGGCTTCCTCGAGGAGGAGGTGGGGACTCTGATGGCGCCACCAGCGGAGGAGGAGATGGACTTCATGGATTCGAGCTTCTTGGAGGCCCTACTTATCAAGGAGTGGAGGGATTTGTAGGTGGACATGCAAAAGATGAAAAGCCAGGAGATGCCCTCGCAGAGGAAGGCGATGCAGATAGAAATCCCCACCACGGGTGGAGATAGGGTTTCACGGAAGACAGAGAGGGTGGCGGCTCGGTCTAGGCAAAGGTGGATGGAGGCTACTGACGGCTGTTTAGCAGTAGTGGTGGTAGTCATAGCATCTAGGGGGCGGCGATGAGGCATCGATGAGGCAGCGCAGGTAGTTCACCGAAGAGTGGGGGACTGTGGTGAGGCGGTGGGCAATAGGGAGGTGGTAGTGGCAGTCACGGCATCAGGGAAAAGGAGGTGGTTGGGGAAGGGATATGGTAAAGGATCTGGGAAGGGACAAAGGGAAGAAATAGTATCGGGATTGGATCTGGGGAAGTCTGTCGTCGATCGGCTGCTGGACGGTGGCTGTGGGCAATGGATCACAGGGGAGGGACAATGGCGAAACTGGTGAAGGGTCTTGGGATGATTCAGGAAAAAAAATATATCTTAATTTTTCTGGGCTTTGATACCAAAAATTGATGGGGGATAGATGGGGGTAAGATCGTTGATGAGCCTAGAAGTCACCTAAATGAGTGTACTTTTTTTTTTGATTTTTTTTGTAAGGTGGTGGCAAAGGAAAAATAGAGATGGAGGGTAGGAAAATTGGATACTCTACAGACTTGGGATATACATTCATGAAGAGACCTCTTACCTCTAGGGCATCTTACCCACCCCACTACATGTAGCCTAGGGCGTCCCACCCATCTCACTACATGCAGAGCATAGGGCATCCCACCCAAATCATTACTTGGGGCCATGAAGGAAAATCCCTAAGACCATAGAGGGGACTCGACTGGGAAGGGGATAACTAGGGCCTCACGCCCCTCGATGCTTGAAAGTGATGGCATAGGGTCACACCCCTCGACGCCCGAAGGCAAAGGAAGGCGGGCCTCTCACCTTCCCCATGCAGGGTGAATGAGAAAAACACTCTTTTATAAAAACTCATCTTTATTAACAAAACTATTTATTTACAAAGGTCTGATGCTGGTATTTATAGACCTTTCCAACCCTTATTTGAATTTGAATACAAGATAAAAAGATAAAAATGGTTCAAATTCAAATACAAGATATATAAGATAAGGCCTATCCATATCTCAATCCTAACCAACCAAATCCCGAATCAAATTTCAAAACAATTTATAAGGATAAATCCTAAATAATTAATCTTCAAATTTAAATTTATTTGTTGCTTTGGAATCCATGTTACACCGGGATTCATGTAGGTCGATATTCCCATCAATGTGTCCAAAGGAACGGAGTCAAAATGGCTAGAGATGATAGGAGTACTGGGTAAGATAGGGTTTAGAGGTGTTGGACTTGATGGAACTGAAATAGCCTCAAGTTCCAGCATGTCATCAATAGTAGTAGCCTCAATCGAATCCAATGTCGTAATCAGCTCCCATCTCTAGATCGGGCTCCGCTATAAGATCAATATCAAAATGTCCTAATGGATCATCCTGATCTACTCCCTTCTCTGGATCATCTACTGGTGAAGCTGGTGGTGCTGGTGGAGAATCAGGCAATAGTGGAGGTGAAGATGGTCTACTACCTGTCAGTCTTTGCAGAACAGCCATCGTGGTAGCAAACCCCTCTGTCATCTCATGAAAACCATACCTCATCTCCATGTGGATCTAATCAACTCACTATCTCAAGGTCTGCATGTCTATCTCCAAGCGAGTAATCTTATCCACTATAACATCTACTAGAGATGGCACCTTAGTGTGTATTAAGATAGAAGGCTCAGGTAGTAACTCAGATGAATCTCGAGGTAGCTCAGATGGCCAAACCCCGTCTCCCTATGTCTCCTCCTCCTTTGCAGCAACATCCTCATCCTCATCCAAGTCTAGCACTTGTCCAGAAACTCTACACCTCTAGTGACCTCAGTGTCTCTGGTATCCCATACTATGTGAGGACCTCTCATCATATGTGTCTGTTTGTAGATGCTCTCTATACTCCTCACCGACAAGATCAACTCCATAAGCTCAAAATAGTCTGGTGAGTCCCATGCTATAAGGCAAGCAGAGTCACCTGCTAGTCACCGCCTCAGCCATCTGGTGAATCATCAACACTGGCAAGCAGACGGGTGACCTCTGAATCAATGACACCATGACTAAGAGCTCCCTCTCTGTGATAAAGATGAATCGGCCGATCTTCGGCAACATAATTTGGGCCATAATATAATGAAGGAGTCTCATCTCTATAGATAGCTATGACACAGTGGCTCCCTTACCCAAGTCGTCTCTCTTCATGATACATCTGAAGCAGCCAATCTAGTCTCCAAGTGAATCAGCTATAGTGCATCTCATGGGTATCTCCAATCCATCCATCACCACCCCTGGCCAAAGTCTCGTAGAACTATCTCATTAAGGCTAGTAGATCCTCTCTTGGAGAGTGTAGAACTAAACCAATCTGGCATCCCTCAACCAATCTCTGATCTAGAAATGCTTGATGGGGACATCAGATTAATCATAGACTTCAAGCTTTAATTTGTCCTCTAAGTCATGTGTTGGTCAATTTTTATTAAGTCCTGTAATGAAGTCCAAATTTTGTGAGTCCTATAATAAAGAGGGACAGTTGGATTCACTAAGTCGGTGGAAGTTTCTTGTTTAGTCCATTGAGTCCTGTTTGTCTGTTTAGTGAGTCCATTGTTTATTTAGACCTATTTTGAGTCTTGTCAGTTTGGCCTTTGTAAGTCCATGAAATTTTTATTCAAGAGGAGGACCATTGGACCCACACTTAAGTCACCAACCCAGCATCTGGATTTTTTCAAGCTACCCAAGCCCTCCAAGAGATGGTATCCCAGCAAACCAAGCCTTTGGCACTTCAACCCACAAGATTTCATGAAGAAGTGCAACCCCAGATCCCTATCCTTGGCACCCTAGTCCAGGGCCCATAGCAGTTGATGCCACCTAGCCCATCATGAAGTTGACGCCCCATATTTTGACCTAGACGAAGATGCCTAAGGCTATGACCCAGTCCAAGCCCAGCAAGAATTTCATACCAGCCCAAGCCCTTGGAGAAATGTCATAGCTTCCAAGTCCAAGAAGGAGTTGATGTTCAAGTTCTACAAGGATTTCAGTCTACCAATTCAATTCAAATTATGTACTCATTATTCTCCTAATCCTATTCATACTATGTACTCTTAGTTTGATAGGGAAAGGGTTGGATGAATCTATAAATATCCACCCCCTCCCCCTCTTGTAATCAATCTCTTTTCATAAATTAAAACTCTGGTGAATTTTTCTTGTGACAATTTGTGTTCTTTGGAAGTGGTGTGAGACTTGTCTTTTTTTTCTTGTGAGCAAACCCTAGCTACCAACCATCTCTCCCTCTTCCACCAAATGCTATCCATTGTCTATCCAAGAAAGAGCCCTAAGACACCCACGATTAGCCGTCCAAGGATCCAGGTGTCTTCATCTTCTACAGTCTTTAAATCAGCCCCAGCGATCCTACTACATCTTCTTTTCTTCTAATCCCCAGTTTTATATTTTTCCCATCATCCTTGACACTAATCCCTGATGTTTGTAAGATCCCTCCAATACCACACCCTCTAGATGAATTCTTCTTTGCCCCCAAACGAAGCTGATAAAAAGCTAGCAAATTCATGGGAAAGCGACCGGATCATCCAGGCACCAATCTGAGTGGAGCGATCTCTTCCACATCAACTAGAATTCATTGCCTAGTATGCCAAACCTAATTTCCATCTCTTTTTATTTGATTTCTTGAAGGTGAACATGCTCTTAATAGGCCTTCTTAGACCTAGGATCCTTTACTTATTTTTCTTCATTGATAGTTCTAGCATGTGGGTAGGAATTCTAACTGTTGCATGAAACCCTAACCTAGTCTTAGCTATTTTCGGGAACTAAACCTAAATAACATCAGAAATCATTATACCTTTAATCTATTTTTTTTTATGTTTCTCCCCTTCATGTCATCATGCATCATGTTAGAATCCCATTTCGTATCAATTATGGTATCAGAGCACAGTTTAGGGCATGTTTTTGCATCATAGTCTAGATTTATGCATGTTGTTTTATGCATAACCCCTCAAAATATAGGACTGTTTCTCGTATCAAACATTTTTATTTTTTTTATTTTCATGGTAAATATCCTATGTTTTTTTCTATGTTTTATGATATTTTTGTGGATTTTTTTCAGATGTGAAATTCAACAAAAAAATAGCAAAAATAAAACCCTAACAAAAATCTGCATCCTGTCATCTGCATTAGGGGTCTGAGTTTAGATTTGTTTCATAAACTTAGGCATTTTATTTTTCTATAAAATTTGAATCACATCATCTCTTTTATGTTTTTGGTTTTAATAATATTTTTCTCAGATTTTAGAGAACCAAAATTTACAAAAAAATTGGCATCCTAGAAATCCTAACCAGAATTCGGTGTTTTCCTGCAACCAGTTAAAACCCTAAGTTTTGCATCATAATACGATCTTAGTTTTGTATGAAATTTGGTAGGAAGCATCCTTGCACATAATTATCTATTTTTTAATTTTTTTAGAATTTATCTATATAGAAATCCAAGCTAACTTCTGTATCAAACAAATCCTAATTGTGGTTTCCGCATATCAAACTAAACCAAACCTGATCAACTACCGAACCCACTTCACCCAAGCCAATTTTTGTTTTATAACTTAACCAATTCAAATTTAATTTGTCACCTCATTAAAAAATATATGTTTTTTTAATTTTTTGATTGTTATTAGGTTGCATCAGGTTTCATTGTATGTTCATCATCTTATTCAATTAATCATAAGGGCAATTCCTATCTCAGATCAGGGCATGATTTCATCACTTGTCCTGGGCCCAAAACAACCACCCAGCATCAGAACCCAAGCCTTTATTAAAATCAATTAGCAACCTAATTTGCTCTAGTTAGCTTAGGGACACCAACAGGTCGGATCCGAGTTGTGTGGGTTAACTAGTGCATTTAATTCTTTAACTATTATTGGAAACTAGTATCTAAGGCTAGAGGTCCAGAGGCTAATGCCCTAAGTGAACTGGTGGTTACTTAATTAGGACCCTGTATCAAGCAGTGAGAGCCTCCCACCACCCCACCTCTTACCTGGCTAGAGGAAGGATTAGTTGTTGAGTTGGGTGTAAGTTGAGTTGACCCACTCAATTTTGGCTCTAGGTCTAGCAAACTCTATAATGTACTGATCCTTGCATGCTTGACTATACCATACCACTTTGAGTGACTGATTACAAGACCATTAGGTTAGGAACCAAATATAAATAGTCTAAGCCCCAACATAGCTCAGCCATGGAATCCAACTTGAGATCTTCATGAAAGCCATGACTGAATGATTTGACTAAATGAACCAACTGAAGGCCCAATCCACTGCCCAATTAACCACCAAGATTAACTAGTCCAATACCCAATCCCAAAACTAGTTTGCCCAGTTGACTGCCCAGATAGACCAATTGACCCAATACAAAAACCAAGCAACCCATAGGATTAGTAGCCTTAGATATGAGCCCAGTATTAGTCCACTTCCTCTTAGTCAACCCACCCATACCCCAATCATCAGTCAGTTTTTTCTTAGCCAATTGGTGTGGGCACCAGGATCCAACAGAGGCTCCTCAACCCTCTGTGGATCTCAGATTAGGGTTCCACTTCTATGATTCTTGTAATAAGGCTATGAGCCAAAGCAATTTCATAATTTCTAGTCATGTACCTAGTCTAAGTTTGTTTAGTCATGTACCTAAACCAATTTGGGTCAAGTTAGGTCATGAGTCCTGTATTTGCTTTTCGTTCAAGTCTGACTGGGCCTAAGCCCAATTGAAGTCAACCTGGATTTCAAGACCAAGTCAAGTCCTTGTGGGCCAACCCACCTCTTTCACTTGGAAAGATGCCAACTTATGTGCCACCTCAGCCACCTATCTGGCGCCACATCAGTTGCCACTTAGGGATCCAAGGAGGGAAACAAGGTGGCACCCTCATGCATTCCACATGCCCTCCCCTTGCCATTTTCTCTTGGGTGACCTTGGAAGGAGGAGACATCATCCCCCTCTTTCATCCCCCACATCACGCCATGATCCATTAAAATGTGGGGCGTTGAAGATCCTTGAAGAGACCTAGCCACAATGCAAGCCCTCTTCCAAGCCTTCTTCCCAAAGTATTCATGCAAGAATGGAAGGTCAAAGGACACACTCCCCTCTTCAAGCCTTCAACCTTGCAACGCCCAAATCTCCCTCCATTTGGTCGGCCAAGAATCACTCCAAAGTGGGCGTTGAAGGATCCAAGGAAGCACATCCCTTCAAGCAAGCCTTGTTCCACGTTTTCTTCCCAAAATGAGCATGCAAATGAAGGAAGTCAAGAGTCCAATCCCCCTCTCCAAGCCCTCCCACATGCCACGCCCAATCCAAATCACCTTTGGTCGGCCGAAGAGAAGAGAAGGTCAAATGTTTTTGGTGCCACCCAGGAAAGTTTGAAATTTTGTTTCTTTTGAAATTCAAATGGGCCTTGGGTGTCTATTTAAAGGACCCAATCCCTCCCTTGTAAGGCTATTGAATGATTAATGAAAAAGAGATTGAGTTTTCTATCCTCCAACCATTGTCTCCTAGACTAGGTTTGAGTGAAGTTGCCTTCGTCCCCAGGGATGTCGAGTGGTGTGAGGCCACCTGTTCGTCGCCCCAGGGCGTCGCGAGTCCTTCATCCTCCTGGACGTCGAGTGGTATGAGGCCACAATCCTTCATCCTCCAGGACGTCGCGGGGTGCGAGGCCCTTAATTATCTCCTTCTTCGACTTCAGAATCTAGCCGGACATCGGGCTCGAAGCCCCTTCTCAACCCCATCTCAGTCTCTTTGAGTACATCTCTCCTTTTTGCTAATCCCTCTTTTGTTTGCCTACAGGTCCTCCCTAGCATCTCGGACACCGAAGACAGTTGGCTTTGCCATTGCGACCTTCTGACCAAAAACCAGTGCTTCCACATGTTCGACTACTCGGGCATCCAGGTCGCATCCACCGAGTTGAGCGATCTCTGCATCGGGCACTTCAAACATGTGAGGTTTGCTCTCTCTATCTCCTAAGTAGGTATTGTGTTTCGATCTAGTCCTACCGGGATTTCGTAATCCTGGGATCCTGTTCATGTTTTCATTGTTTAGGGATTTGAACTGCTAGTGTAAGCTTCAGTTATTCATTTCTCTTATTTCTAGTTTTTGCTTGTGATAGGGAATCTAAACCCTAAGAAAAAAAAACATCTAAAACTCATCCACATTAAAACAAAAAAATTCCATTACATCATAAGCATCCATCACTTTGCATCTCTAGCCCCCTCCCCCCACCCTCTACTCCACACCATTCTTGGTATCAAAGCAAGGCTAGGACTAGTGCATTTTGTTTTCTTTCATTTTCTGCATACTGGTCAGCCTATATATGGTCTGATCATTGGATTGTTTCTTTCTATAGAGACCTCCAAATCTCATGATTTCTATTCTGTTAGATCGCCTTGAATTCAAAGTATTTTTTTCTATTTTCTCAGATTTTATTTCAGTTTGTAGAATTTCTACAAGCCGAAATACTACCTGAGAAAATATCAGGTCTAAAATTTCAGCAAGCATCTCATTCATCCATCTAGTTTATTTCTTGCATTTAGGGGCATATTTTAATTCCTGCATTTTGTTTAGCATTCACACATCTAAAAAACAAAAAAAATAATAAATTTTTAAGTCATTTCATTAGTCATTTTTGTGCTTCATTTTTACATAACTTATCTTAAGGATGTCAAATTAACATAGGGTCAGGATTTCATTACCTGTCCCTGGCCCAAAAACAACCACCCGACATATCGAACCCTAGCTATTAACTAAAATCGATTAGATGTTTAATCTGCTCTAGTGAGCTAGGGACACCCACGAAGTCGGGTCGACCCAAGTGCCGAGCCAAGCTAGATTGCTTGTTGGTTTGTGCTTGAGTAGCTGGTGTCTAGGCAAGTGGTTCAGGGACTAGAGCCCGAAGGGAAGTGAGTTGGTTCGCTTACCTGGCCAATTTCTAATTGGTATCTAGGCAAGCAAAGATGAACCTCCACTAACCTTACACTTACCTAGCCAGGTGCCAAGTTACTACTTCCAAGTTCATCTTCTTGACATTACATTTGGTGAGATCTCCCAGGTCTAGCAAACCGTAGCATCATTTTGTTACATGTGCACTAGATCAAGAACCTCTTTTTACCCACCTTTTCCAGCCTCTACCGAAACCATGGACCAACTGCGAGCTAACATTGGAGCCCTAACTCAATCCATGACTCAATCCATGACCCAGTTAGGCAACCAGTTGAACAATAGACTGGATCAAATAGAGGCCAGACTGAGACCCCTAGAGGAAGCTGCTAGGCCCCGACCTAAACCCAGTCCAGAGTCCCTTCATCCCAGGAGAAACCTGCCAAAAGACCCTTACTTTGAGGATGTCATTGGGAGAGAATCTGACCCCTTTGTTGATACCCGTCCTAGGAGACCCAATCTGGAGGACTGTGAAGAAAGGGCCCTTAGGAGCATCAAGCTTGAGGCACCCACTTTTGATGGTAGCTTAGATCCCATGGTGTATGAAGATTGGGAGTCCGCTATGGAGCAGTATTTTGACTGGTACTCTATGTCGGAAAGAACTAAGTTTAAGTTTGCCAAGCTTAGGTTGGTTCACCAAGCTAGGTTGTTCTGTAATAGTGTTGAAAATTACATAGAGGTAAAAGGTCAATTACCCATCACCGCCTGGGGGGAAATGAGAGATAAGATTAGAAGGAAATACTTACCTGCATCCTACACCCAGAAACTATTGGACCAATAGCAAACCATAAGTTAAGGGAGTAAGAGTGTGGCCGATTACATTGCCAAGTTTGATGAATTTGTTATGTGATGTAATGTTGTTGAATCACCTGAGGTAACCCTGTTTAGGTCTAGGGCTGGCCTACACCCAGAATTCAGAGAGAGCTGTACTTTAGAGCAACCAAAACCTTGGAAGAGGCTTACCAAGTTGCTAGGCTCTGTGAGCGTTTCTAGAGATCTCCCACCTACAGAAGACCTGAGCCCTTTAGGAACTAGAGCCGAATCCCTGGATCCACCCAAAGTTACAACCAGGCTTATGCGAGTCGAACAAGCATAAACCGAACTGACCCAAGTCGACCAAACCTAGCCCGACCCAGTCCTAGTCATCCCAGCCTGAACCGACCCCAATACAGTAGAGAGGAAAAGGGTAAGTGGTGCTGACACCAGAGGCACCAAAATAAGGCAGAGGCTTCTCAACCCTCTGTGGATCACTTAGTTAATATTTGAGTCCCCTGTAATAAAGCTTAGTCCAGCTACATTTGAGTCCTGTAATTAGTCCAGCTCTTGTTGAGCTAGTTCAGTTTGTTCGGTACTAGTCAGCTCATGTAAAGCTAATTTCAATTTTTGAGTCCTGTCCAATCAAATTGAAGACTCAAGACCACATCATACAAATGAAGACCAAGTTCAACCTAATTGAAGACATAAAAGTTTTGCCCAAGTCCATCCTAGCTTGAAGATTTGAAGACCCCAGGAGGAAAAATTCAGAAAACTCTGATTCCTTGCAGATGACCTCCAGATGCCCAAATTCCCTTCCAGATGCCAAAGTATATTCATAGAAAAGGGAATCCATGATTCTAGAGGTCCATCTGCATCCTAGCCCAAAGAAATCAAGCCCAAGCGCCAAGCCCAAGCCCCTAAGAAGCAAGATACCAGGGAATATTCTTACTATCTGGCTACCAGGCCACCCCAGCTTCCAAAGGCCCAAACCCATGCACCGGAGCCCCTTTGGTCCGGCCCCTTGCTGCTCTTAGAAGCCCAACACGCCCCCCTAGGAATCCTTGGACTGTTGGCCAAGTCAAAAAAAAATTTAGGGATTTTTTATACTTAACGTTTCCTTATTTTCTAGCTAGGGTTTGAGAGGGAAAATGATTCTTATGTAAAGACTTATGTGCCCTTACTTGGAGCCCAAGGTTAAGGGCCTATTTAAGGGACCCTAGCCTCTTGTATGAAACTCACTTTTTGATATGAATTAAAACCTTGAGTTCTTTTATTGAGTAGTGTGATACCCTAATGTGTGCATAAAGGGGTTTGTGAGAGTTTTTCTTCCTAGTGTTTACAATCATCTTCCTGCTGACAACAAACCCTCCAGATCCCTAGACGCCCACTCCAAAAGAAGCCTTCTCTTGCTATTTTTCCTTTGTTTTCTTGTTCCTTTGTGAGTTTTCTAACCCCTGACAGGTCGTTTGCAGGTCCCCGAGTTCCTACGAATCCAACGACTCTAGCCAAGCCTCAATCGGACCACCGAGCAGAAAGCTGGATATCCGTAGGTCATTGGCTCGATTTTTCAGGCCGCATCCATCGAGGAACGAGAGATCCCTTCACTGCGATCTTCACAGACATTGTCAGGTACACCACTCTACCTCCAGTAGTTTTATTGTAGGAGAACTTGCCCTAATCGAGGCTTCTCAGCCCCGGCGATCTTTCTTTGCTACTTTTCTAGGTCCTAATCTGCATGTTGATCTTCTAAAATTCATACAAAATTCCCTATAACTTATTTTATTCTGAGATTTTGGAATTAGTCACTCACCCCACATATAAAACATACAAAAAAAGAATTTCATGCATATTATCCCCCATCATTTGGTATCAGAGCTTAGATTAGGGCTTATTTTCTGCAATTTTTTAGTCCGTATATGCTCTATTTTTTTAATTATTTCCCCCAGATAAAAACTCCAAAAATTCTAAAATTTATTTTTCTAGATTCATAATAATTCACAATAAGTTTAAGAATTTTCTCAGATTTTATTATGGCCTGTGAATTTTATGCAAGCCAAAATATAGCCTGTAAATTTTTGGCTCTATTTTTTCTGCAAGACAAGTTTGGAAGTTTTAGGGTTTTCATTAGCATCTTTTTGCATATCTTTTAATTTTTGTTTATTTCCTGAATATTAGGGCATAAATTACATGTTTTATTATATTTAAGAAAATATCAAAAAAAAAATAATTACATAGTCTCCAAAAATACCAAAAAACATCTAAACCCTAATTGGCATCCTCATCTGCCTGCCATCATTGCATAATCTACCTTTAAGGGAACTCTTGCTATGTCAGATGGGGGGAGGATTGGATCACCTCTTCTTAGCCCAAAACAACATCCCTTGCATTCGGTCCCAAGCCTTAACCTAAAATTAACTAGACCTAATTTGCCCTAGTGGGCTAGGGACACCAACTGGTCGGGTCCGGGCTAAGTGTTAGATCACTGTGTCAAGACTAACCTGTGTGTGCCTTGTGCTTGGTGTCTAGAATGGTGGTTTAGGGATTCAATCCTGAAGGGCTTGTGTGCTGGTCCGCCTACCTGGCCAATCTCTGATTGGTGTCTAGGATTGGCAATCAGGGACCTAACACTGCCCTTACACCTGCCTGGCTGAGTACAGGGTTACTATAGGCTAGTTTGCCACCCTGATTGAGCCCTTAGTTTGGACTCTAGGTCTTGTCAGCTGTAGTCGGTCTGATCGAGTCTTGCATGAGCACTAGATCAGGAGTTTCATATCACCCACCTCCTTCACAAATGTCTGAACCCATGAAAAATTTGCAAGCCCAAATGAAAGCCCTAGCTGATCAAATGGCCCAAATGACTACCCAGATGACCCAGTTAACTCAGTCTGGTATTCAAACCAATGATAGAATTGACCATCTTGCCAATAGGTTTGATCAGTTAGAAGTCCGGGTAGGGACCCCAGGAAAAACCCATGGGTCACTGTCTGAGCTAGATCCTAATTCCCCTCAACCTAGGAGGACCCAAAACCCTAATCCATACCCTGAGGTCGAACCTAGGAAAGCCCCTCATCCTGACCCATACTATAATCCTCAGCCTAGGAGGACCCCAGACCCTGACCCATACCAAGAGGTTGAACCTAGTAGAGCCCCTCAACCTGACCCATACTATAATCCTGAGCCCAGGAGGACCCCAAACCCTGATCCATATCTTGAGGTTGAACATAGAAGAGGCTATCATCCTGACCCAATCCCTGAGGTTCGTCATAGAAGGCCTAATCAGGATTTTGTAGACCAGGAGGACCGATCCTATAGACATGTCAAGCTTGATGCTCCAACTTTTGATGGTTGTCTAGATCCTAAGGTCTATATAGATTGGGAGGGAGAGATGGATCAATATTTTGAATGGTATGATATGACAGAGGAGCGTAAATTTAGGTTTGCTAAGCTTAAGTTGGTTTGGGAAGCCAGGTTACATTGGGCTAGTGTTGAGAGAACCCTTAATCTAAGAGGGCATGATCCTATAACTACCTAGAGGGCCATGAAGGGTAAGCTTAGGACAAGATACGTTCCAACTTCATATCGTAGTGGGTTACTAGATCAATGGCAACGATTTAATCAGGGTAACAAGAGTATAGATGAGTACATTGCAAAATTTGATGAGTATTCCATGCGATGTGATTTGAGGGAGTCTGAGGATGTTGTCTTATCTAGGTTTAGGGCTGGATTAAGAGATGACATTAAGAAAGAGCTCTACATGAGAGAGGTTAGAGACCTGGACCATGCTTACCAGATTGCTAGGGATCATGAACGTTTCCATAGAGGGCCCGTTTACCGTCGACTTGAGCCCACTAGATACCCTAGTCAGTATCCGGGAGCTAGCCAGCCCCTTCAGAGTTGACCGATACCCAGCCGACCTAGTCTGAGTCGACCCAGTCCTAGTCAACCAGGCCCAAACCGACCCAGTCCTAGTCAGTCAGGTCTGAGTCGACCCCAGCCTAGTAATTCTTTGGCCCGTAAGGATGATCGAGGAAAATCTGTAGAAGCCAATAAGGGTTACACTCCCTAGAAGACCTGTTTTAGATGTAATAAGCCAGGCCACTTTATGAATCAATGTCAAGTTAGTGCTTTACATCTAGGTGAATTGTAAGAAGAAGAGCCTGAGTTTGTAGTCGAAATTGAGGGAGAAGTTTATGAGGCTTATTGATGGGGGACTAATATGCATGCAATTTTGTTTGTATGTTTTATATGTGGGGTTGAGTGATTAATTCCCGAATTTCAGATTAAAATAAGTTGTAGGGAATTTTATATGAATTTTAGAAGATCAGCATGTAGATTAGGACCTAGAAAAGTAGAAAAGAAGGATCGTCGGGGCTGAGAAGCCTCGGTTAGGGCAAGTTCTCCTACAATAAAACTACTGGAGGTTGAGGGGGTGTACCTAACAATGTCTGTGAAGATCGCAACAAAAGGGTCTCTCGTTCCTCGACATATGCGGCCTGGAAAACCGAGCCAAAGACCCGCGGATACCCGACTTTCTGCTCGGTGATCCGATTGAGGCTTGGCTGGAGTCGTTGGATTCGTAGGAACTCGGGGACCTGTAAACGACCTGTCAAGGGTTAGAAAACTCACAAAAGAACAAGAAAACAAAGAAAAAATAGCAAGGGAAGGCTTTTTTTGGAGTGGGTGTCCAGGGATCTGAGATGCTTGTTGGTAGCAGGAAGATGATTGCAGCACTGGGAAGAAAAACTCTCGCAAACCCCTTTATGCACACAGCAGGGTATCACACAACTCAATAGAAGAACTCAAGGTTTTTATTCATCAAAAATTCTCCTTCATACAAGAGGCTAGGGTCCCTTAAATAGACCCTTAACCTTGGGCTCCAAGTAAGGGCACATAAGTCTTTACATAAGAATCCTTTTCCCTCTCAAACCCTAGCTAGAAAATAAGGAAACATTAGGTAGAAAAAATCCTTAAAATTTCTCTTGACTTGGCCAACACTCCAAGGACACCTAGGGGGGCGTGTTGGGCTTCTAGGAGCAGCAAGGGGCCGGCCCAAAGGGTCCCGAGTGCATGGGTTTGGGCCTCTGGAAGCTAGGGTGGCCTAGTTGCCAAGTAGCAGGAATATTCCCTAGTATCTTGCTTCTTAGGGTCTTGGGCTTGATGCCTATGCTTGATTTATTTGGGCTAGGATGTAGATGGACCTCTAAAATCATGGATGCCTTGGTATTGAATATATTTTGGCATCTGGATGGGAATCTGGGCATCTGGAGGGCATCTGCAAGGAATCAGGGTTTCTGATTTTCCTCCTGGGGTCTTCAAATCTTCAAGCTGGGTTGGACTTGGGCTAAACTTCCATGTCTTCAATCTGGTTGGACTTGGTCTTTACTTGTATGATGTGGTCTTGAGTCTTCAGTATGCTTGGATAGTACACAAAAAAATAAAATTAGTTCAACATGAGCTGACTAGATTGGACTGAACTAGCTCAACATGAGCTGACTAGTACAGAACTGAAATAACAACTCAAAATACTCAAATAACAACTAAAATGGACTCAGATGAGCTAATCCCTTATTACAGATGGACTCATAAATTATTGATCAATTTACAGAGGGTTGAAAAGCCTCTGTCTTATTCTGGTGCCTCAGGTGTCCCCACTAATTCTCCCGGGGTGGGAGGAACTCGACCCTATCGAGTGAAGGTCAGACTGGCTCACATATCTCTCAATAAGGTTTGGGATGAGGCATTGCAAGTCCTCTCGAGAAATCCATGAATCATCCGACTCTGGCCGGCCTTGCCATCGGACCAGGAAGCGTTGATAGTCATGGCCCTAGGTCGTGATGGCTTGATCGTCCAGGATACGCTCGATCTGTTCTCCTCTCTCAGGCCAAATTTGTTTGTGGACACTCTAGGTTAGGGTCTCTCACAATGAAAAGGAATAGGTCCAAAGGCCTCACTAGGTATCGCTGCCGGTTCCCTATACTCAACCAGGTCAGTAATATTGAAGGTAGAACTAATGCCCAAATCCAAAGGCATGTCTAACACCTAGGCATTTGATCTAACCTTCTCTATCACTTTAAAAGGTCCGGCTCTGCAAGCATGAAGCTTCTTTTAGGCCTAAGCCTAACCAAGATAGAATCCACTACATCAAATTCTTTGATCCTTCTTCGGGAATTAGCCAGTTTGTTTAAAATTTGTGTAGGTGGTGAACAAGATGGGCACATGCAGACTCATAACAAATGATTCAAAGGACTTATACTAACACCTAACAGACTTGACTATGCATTCCTATAGAAAGAAATTTTATTGAACTCTTTGGATCTAAACCTAATAGATTATAGGTTCCCTAGGTTTGATCCTAGCTTGACATGCACATGAAAATTTACAGTGAACTCCTAGCAAATTCCAAAGAGTGTGCCAGAAGTAAGATGCAAACCTAACATGCGTGATGAATGCATGCAGTATGCTAATCTCAATTAAATGCAATCTAATAATCCTAGAAATGCTGGAGGTGTCAGGAAAGGGCAGAAAATAGGAAGTGGGTTCAGAATTAGTTTGGTAGGGTAGAGAAAAAAATTCATGGTTAGTTAGATAAAGTAGGCTAAAAGACGGGGTGTCAGGAACTAATCCTATACTAATGAGGTTAACCTTACGAGGTTGTGCTATATCTACAGGGTTTGCATAATGGAAGGATGGGTCACCAATTTCGGGGAAGAGGTCCTTAATGGGAACTATAGGAGGGGACTCATCTTGAATGTATTGATTCAAAGAGATCATGTCCTTAATAAATTCTTCTGGTTCTTGTATTTTTGGACTAGACTCTATAATTTGGCTCTCCTTTATGGTTTCCTTAGGTAAGGCTCTAGTAGCAGTACCTAGGTTCTCTTCCTCTATTTGTTCTTCCACTATAGCTTTAGGTTGGATGTGGTCAAGGTCAACTACCTCTAGGTTTGCTTCTACTTGGGTATCTATTGGGTCAGCTAATTCTTGGTCATCTAAAGGTGTCTCCTCTTCTCCTTCATACTCATCCACTAGGCTCGCATCAGCTTCATACACTTCTGCGTTAATGTAAGCCTTGTCAAACTCAGGAATGGTTGGAGAAGGTTGGCGAGGGGAAAATTGGCTAGGTCCTAGTTTCTGATTATGGACACTAATCCTAGTAGGTTCAAGTTGCCTAAGGGATAGTGGCTCACTACTGGACTCATATTTAGGGGTGCTAATCCTATGGGGTTCAAGTTGACTAAGGGAAACCTGACTAGTACTAGATTGATACTTAGGGGTTATGGGTTCTCTGGGCTCATAGGACAAGGGTGTAGATCTATGGGTCATGGGATTATAGCATCTGGGGTTATAGGATTTTGGGTTAGCTCTATGGTCAGGTTCTAAGGATGGATCATGGTATGGGGTCCTCCTAAGGTTGGGCTCTCTATATGGGTCAGGATATTGGGTCCTCCTATGGTTGGACTCCCTATATGGGTCAGAATACTGGGTTCTCCAAGGGTTGGACTCCCTATATGGGTCAGAATATTGGGTTCTCCAAGGGTTGGACTCCCTATATGGGTCAGAATATTGGGTGTTGGGTCTACTAGGCTCATAGGGTGTGGATGCATAGGATCTATGATCATAGGATCTAGAGTCATAGGATCTAGGTTCATAGGTTATGGATTCATAGGTTCTAGGTTCATAGGATTTGGAGTCATAAGATCTATAGGTTGTGGGTATACTAGGCTTGTAGGGAGAGGGTAAATAGGATCTATCTTCCTGATTCATAAAATCTTGATTGGGTCTTCTAGGACTAACCTTAGGGATTGGGTCATGACGATGGGCTCTCCTAGGTTCAACCTCAAGGTATGGATCAGGGTTTGGGGTCCTCCTAGGTTGAGGATTGTAGTACGGGTCAGGATAAGGGGCTCTCCTAGGTTCGACCTCATGGTATAGATTAGGGTATGGGGTCCTCCTTGGTTGAGGGCAATTAGGATCTGGCTCAGACTGTGACCCATCGGTTCTTTGTATGGTCTCTACATGGCCTTCTAACTGGTCAAACCTATTGGGCAAGATGGTCAATTCTATTATTGGTTTGGGTAGCAGACTGAGTTAACTGGGTAGTCATCTGGGTAGTTATCTGGGTAGCCATCTGGGCCATTTGATCAGCTAGGGCTTTTATTTGGGCTTGTAAGTTTTCCATGGGTTCAGACATTTGTGAAGGAGGTGGGTGATATGAAACTCCTGATCTAGTGCTCATGCAAATCTCGATCAGACCGACTATAGCAGACTAGACCTAGAGTCCAAACTAGATGCTCAATCAGGGTGGCAAACTAGCCTATAGTAACCCTGTACTCAGCCAGGCAGGTGTAAGGGGAGTGTTAGGTCCCTGATTGCCAATCCTAGACAACAATCAGAGATTGGCCAGGTAGGCAGACCAGCACACAAGCCCTTCGGGATTGAATCCCTAAACCACTATTCTAGACACTGAGCACAAGGCACACACAGGTTATCTTGACACAATGATCTGACACGTATCCCGGACCCGACCAGTTGGTGTCCCTAGCCCACTAGGGAAAATTAAGTCTAGTTAATTTTAGGTTAAGGCTTGAGACCGAATGTAAGGGATGTGGTTTTGGGCTAAGAAGAGGTGATCAAATCCTCCCCCCATCTGATATAGCAAGAGTGCCCTTAAAAGTAAATTATGCAATGATGGCAGGCAGATGAGGATGCAAATTAGGGTTTAGATGTTTCTGGTATTTTTTTGAGAATATGTAATTTTTTTTTTTGGTATTTTTTTAAATAGAATAAAAATTGCAAATCATGGCCTAATATGATGGAAATATACTAAAATTAAAAGATATGCAAAGATGCTAAACAAAACCCTAAAACTTCCAAACTTGTCTTGCTGAAAAAATAGAGTCAAAAATTTGCAGGCTGTACTTCAGCTTTCAGAAAATTCACAGTCCATAATAAAATTTTCAAAAGTTCTTAAAATCACTGTGAATTATGATGAATCCAACAAAATAAATTTCAGAAATTTTGGAGTTTTTATCAAGGAGAAATAATTAAAATAACAGAGCATATACAGACTAAAAATTACAGAAAACAAGCCCTAATCTAAGCTCTGATACCAAATGATGGGGGACTAATATGCATGCAATTTTTTTTTTATGTTTTATATGTGAGGTTGAGTGATTAATTCCCAAATTTCAGATTAAAATAAGTTGTAGGGAATTTTATATGAATTTTAGAAGATCAGCATGCAGATTAGGACCTAGAAAAGTAGAAAAGAAGTATCGCCGGGGCTGAGAAGCCTCGGTTAGGGAAAGTTCTCCTACAATAAAATTATTGGAGGTAGAGGGGGAGTACCTAACAATGTCTGTGAATATTGCAACAAAAGGGTCTCTCGTTCCTCGATGGATGCGGCCCGGAATACCGAGCCATAGACCCGCGGATACCTGGCTTTCTGCTCGGTGATCCGATTGAGGCTTGGCTGGAGTCGTTGGATTTGTAGGAACTTGGGGACCTGTAAACGACCTGTCAGGGGTTAGAAAACTCATAAAAGAACAAGAAAACAAAGGAAAAACAGCAAGGGAAGGCTTCTTTTGGAGTGGGCGTCCAGGGATCTGAGATGCTTGTTGGTAGCAGGAAGATGATTGTAGCACTCGGAAGAAAAACTCTCGCAAACCCCTTTATGCACACAGCAGGGTATCACACAAGTCAATAGAAGAACTCAAGGTTTTCATTCAACAAAAATTCTCCTTCATACAAGAGTCTAGGGTCCCTTAAATAGACCCTTAACCTTGGGCTCCAAGTAAGGGCACATAAGTCTTTACATAAGAATCCTTTTCCCTCTCAAACCCTAGCTAGAAAATAAGGAAACATTAGGTTGAAAAGATTCCTAAAATTTCTCTTGACTTGGCCAACACTCCAAGGACACCTAGGGGGGCGTGTTGGCCTTCTAGGAGCAGCAAGGGACGGGCGCAAAGGGGCCCAGGTGCATGGGTTTGTGCCTCTGGAAGCTAGGGTGGCCTGGTAGCCAAGTAGAAGGAATATTCCCTGGTATCTTGCTTCTTAGGGTCTTGGGCTTGGCGCCTGGGCTTGATTTCATTGGGCTAGGATGCAGATGGACCTCTAAAATCATGGATGCCTTGGTACATGAATATATTTTGGCATCTGGAAGGGAATCTGGGCATCTGGAGGGCATCTGCAAGGAATCAGGGTTTCTGATTTTCCTCCTGGGTTCTTCAAATCTTCAAGCTGGGTTGGACTTGGGCTAAACATCCATGTCTTCAATCTGGTTGGACTTGGTCTTTACTTGTATGATGTGGTCTTGAGTCTTCAGTATGCTTGGATAGGACTTAAAAAAATAAAATTAGCTCAACATGAGCTGACAAGTATTGGACTGAACTAGCTTAACATGAGCTGACTAGTACAGAACTGAAATAACAACTCAAAATACTCAAATAATAACTAAAATGGACTCAGATGAGCTAAGCCCTTATTACAGATGGACTCATAAATTATTGATCAATTTACAGAGGGTTGAAAAGCCTTTGTCTTATTCTGGTGCCTCAGGTGTCCCCACCACTTATGATCAATTAATAGAGGAGTACGAAGGTGAGGAGGAAGAACCTGAGTTTGAGAACCAATTAGGAGTGGTTAGGTGCATCTTAGCCCAAACCCCAGTTAAGGAAGATTGGCGTAGGACTAGCATCCTACAGACTTTTGTTAAGATAGGGGGTAAGGTTCTTAAGATCATCATAGATAGTGGGAGTTGTGTCAATGCCGTCTCTGCCAAGACAGTTAAATCTTTTGGATTGACCACATTTCCTCATCCTAGCCCGTACAAAGTTTCTTGGGTAGATTCCACCTCCATCCAAATTCAAGTTAGGTGCCATATCTTACTTAGATTGCAGACCTTTGAGGAAAAGATTTGTTGTGATGTTATCCCCATGGAAGTAAGTAGTATTATTTTAGGTCGACCTTGGCTATTTGATCATGATGCAACCCTGTATGGTCGAACCAATGTTTATACCTTCAACTATCATGGGAATAAGTTTGTTATCAATCCAGCTCCCCATAGGGACCCAGTTAATAGGGGTTCTAGTAGCCTTAAGGACAAGAAACCTGGAGTTAACCTGATTAAGGCTAGGGAGTTAGAAAAGGAGATTGTTGAGGGTAACCCTGTTTGGATCTTGACATCCAAAGAAATATTAGAGCCAACCCAAAACGAACACCCTAAAGAAATTGTTGAAGCTCTGAAAGAATTCGAGGATGTCTTCCCTGAGGATTTACCTGATCAATTGCCACCCCTTAGAGACATCCAGCATGCAATAGACTTAGTTCCATGAGCCACTTTACCAAACCTTCCTCACTGTAGACTGAATCCCAGTGAGCATCAAGAATTACAGAGACAAGTGGGAGAATTACTTAGGAAGGGTTTCATTAGGGAGAGCCTGAGTCCATGTGCAGTCCCTGCTCTATTGACCCCTAAGAAGGATGGTACCTGGAGGATGTGTGTAGATATTAGAGCTATCAACAAAATAACTGTGAAATATAGGTTTTCCATCCCCCGATTGGATGATATGTTAGACATGATGGCCAGAGCCAGAGTTTTCTCCAAGATAGACCTTAAGAGCAGCTATCATCAGGTTAGGATTAGACCTGGGGATGAGTGGAAAACTACTTTCAAGACTAAGGATGGCCTGTTTGAGTGGGTTGTAATGCCCTTTGGACTTTCCAATACACCAAGTACCTTTATGAGGATTATGACCCAGGTCCTGAGAGAGTTTACCGGAAAATTCGTTATGGTCTACTTTGATGATATTCTGATTTATAGCAGGACCAAGAAGGACCACCTTAGTCATCTAAGACTGGTATGCCAAACCCTTAGGGAGAATAGCCTCTATGCCAACTTTAAGAAGTGTGATTTCATGACACATATGGTTATCTTCCTAGGTTTTGTTGTCACCCCTAAGGGAGTTTCTGCAGATCCTGAAATGGTTAGGGCGATTGTTGAGTGACCTACACCCTCTAGTGTCTACGATGTACATAGTTTCCATGGCTTAACAACCTTTTACAGGAGATTTATTAGGGGTTTTAGCACAATCGTTGCACCTATCACCGATTGCATTAGGAAGGGTACATTTGAGTGGACCAAAGTAGCTGATAAGGCCTTCCTAGAGCTTAAGGATAAGATGACCCATGCACCCATCCTTGAATACCTGACTTTACTAAGGTGTATGAGGTCGCTTGCGACTCCTCGGGAGTAGGAATAGGTGGGGTACAAAGTCAAGAGAACCACCCTGTAGCCTTCTTCAGTGAAAAGCTGAATGAGGCTAAACTTAAGTACTCTACCTATGACAAGGAATTTTATGCGGTAGTCCAGGCCCTTAGATATTGAAGACATTATTTACTACCGCAGGAGTTTATTTTATTTTTTGACCATGAGGCACTCCTATTCCTGAACTACCAAAAGAAACTGAACCCAAGGCATGGTAAATGGATTGAGTACATTCAGGCCTACACTTTCGTCCTGAAGCACCGTGCTGGCACTGAAAATAAGGTAGCAGATGCCCTGAGCCATAGGTCTTTACTATTGGGATCAGTTAGCACACAAGTCATAGGGTTTGATAGGTTAAAGGATGAATATGAAACCTGCCCAGACTTTGGAGACATTTACCAGACCCTTAGGCTAGGACCATCCAGTACCCATAGTGAGTATACCCTTCAGGATGGTTACCTTTTCCAGAATAATCAACTCTGTATACCCAAAACTTCCGTTAGAGAATTCCTAATCTGGGAAACCCATGCTGGAGGTTTAGCTGGTCATTTTGGTAGAAATAAGACGATCTTAGCAATAGAGGACCAGTTCTTTTGGCCAGGATTGAAAAGGCACGTTGCACAGATTGTAGCCAGATGTCGAACTTGTGCTGTTGCCAAACAGCAAAAGCAAAACACTGGTCTTTACACACCTTTACTAGTGCCTGATCGCCCTTGGCAGGACCTAAGTATGGATTTCGTGCTAGGATTTCCTAAGACCCAAAAGAAACATGACTCGATCTTTGTAGTGGTTGATAGGTTCTCTAGGATGGCTCAATTCATTCCCAATTCCTAGACCTTTGACGTGTCTACGGTAGCCAAACTCTTCTTAGATCATGTGGTCAAACTCCATGGCCTACCCAAGACCATTATATCTGATAGGGATGTTAGGTTCATTAGTTATTTCTGGAAGACCTTATGGAACCTATTAGGGACCAAGCTTAAGTTTTCTACAGCCTACAACCCTCAAACAGATGGCCAAACTGAAGTAGTGAACCAAAGTTTAGGAAACCTCCTTAGATGCCTGGTAGGTGAACATGTTGGAACATGGGATTTGTTATTGCCTAGAGCAGAATTTGCCTACAACAGTTCAGTAAATAGGACAACGAGTAAGAGCCCTTTTGAGATAGTCCATGGGTACAAGCCTAATTGCCCCATTGATTTGATTCCTTTACCTATTCATGCAAGAGTCTCAGAGTCCGTAGAGTCATTTGCACAGCATATTAGAGACTTGCATAAAGACATTAACCAAAAGATAAACTTAAGCAATGAAACTTATAAAATTTTGTTAATTCTCGAAGAAGGATCAATGAATTTGATGTAGGGGA
Organism: Areca catechu; assembly: GCA_021397845.1. Taxonomy (NCBI): domain Eukaryota; kingdom Viridiplantae; phylum Streptophyta; class Magnoliopsida; order Arecales; family Arecaceae; genus Areca; species Areca catechu. The sequence continues at coordinate 100,438,133 of CM038041.1, forward strand.
TTCTGTCATGATTAGGCTTAGGCCTGAGCGGTTCCCACCTGGGACCGTTAAGAATCTTCATGCTTGTGGAGCCGGACCTTTTAAAGTATTGAAGAAGGTTGGATCAAATGCCTATATGCTAGACTTGCCTTCGGATATGGGCATTAGTTCTACCTTCAATATTATAGACCTGGTTGAGTACAGGGAACCAGCAACGATACCCAGTGAGGCTTTTGGACCTATCCCTTCTGTTGAGAGTGATACTTACCCAAAGTGTCCACCCATCAATTAGCCTGAGAGAGGAGAACGGATCGAGCGTATCCTGAACGATCAAGACATTACGACCAGGGGTCGTGGTTATCAACGCTTCCTGGTCTGATGGCAAGGCCGACCAGAGATGGACGATTCGTGGATTTCTCGAGAGGACTTACAATGCCTCAACCCATACCTTCTTGAGAGATATGTGAGCCAGTCTGATCTTCAGTAGACAGGGTCGAGTTCCTCCCACCCCGGGAGAATTGGTGCGGACACCAGAGGCACCAGAATAAGGCAGAGGCTTCTCAACCCTCTGTGGATCACTTAGTTAATATTTGAGTTCTCTATAATAAAGCTTAGTCCAGCTACATTTAAGTCCTGTAATTAGCCCAGCTCTTGTTGAGCTAGTTCAGTTCGTTCAGTACTAGTCAGCTCATGTTGAGCTAATTTCAATTTTTGAGTCCTGTCCAATCAAATTGAAGACTCAAGACAACATCATACAAGTGAAAACCAAGTTCAACCTAATTGAAGACATAAAAGTTTAGCCCAAGTCCAACCCAGCTTGAAGATTTGAAGACCCCAGGAGGAAAAATTCAGAAAACACTGATTCCTTGCAGATGCCCTCCAAATGCTCAGATTCCCTTCCAGATGCCAAAGTATATTCATAGATAAGGGCATCCATGATTCCAGAGGTCCATCTGCATCCTAGCCCAAAGAAATCAAGCCCAGGCGCCAAGCCCAAGCCCCTAAGAAGCAAGATACCAGGGAATATTCCTGCTACCTGGCTACCAGGCCACCCCAGCTTCCAGAGGCCCAAACCCATACGCTCGAGCCCCTTTGGGCCAGCCCCTTGCTGCTCTTAGAAGCCCAACACACCCCCCTAGGCATCCTTGGAGTGTTGGCCAAGTCAAGAGAATTTTTAGGAATTTTTTCTACCTAATATTTCCTTATTTTCTAGCTATGGTTTGAGAGGGAAAAGGATTCTGATGTAAAGACTTATGTGCCCTTAATTGGAGCCCAAGGTTAAGGGTCTATTTAAGGGACCCTAGCCTCTTGTATGAAACTCACTTTTTGATATGAATTAAAACCTTGAGTTCTTCTATTGAGTTGTATGATACCCTGCTGTGTGCATAAAGGGGTTTGTGAGAGTTTTTCTTCCCGGTGTTTGCAATCATCTTCCTGCTGACAACAAACCCTCCAGATCCCTGGACACCCACTCCAAAAGAAGCCTTTCCTTGCTATTTTTCCTTTGTTTTCTTATTTCTTTATGAGTTTTCTAACCTTTGACAGGTCGTTTGTAGGTCCCCGAGTTCTTACGAATCAAACGACTCTAGCCAAGCCTCAATCGGACCACCGAGCAGAAAGCCTGATATCCGCGGGTCATTGGCTCGATTTTCCAAGCCGCATCCATCGAGGAATGAGAGACCCCTTCGCTACGATCTTCACAGACATTGTCAGGTACACCCCTTTACCTCCAGTATTTTTATTGTAGGAGAACTTGCCCTAACAGAGGCTTCTTAGCCCCGGCGATCCTTCTTTACTACTTTTCTAGGTCCTAATCTGCATGCTGATCTTCTAAAATTCATACAAAATTCCCTATAACATATTTTAATCTGAAATTTGGGAATTAGTCACTCACCCCACATATAAAACATACAAAAAAAGAATTTCATGCATATTAGTCCCCCATCAGTAAGGCTATTGAAGTCCAGAGGAGACCCGATCCCCAAGGTAAATGCTTTTGGTGTCATAAACCTGGACAATTTGCTAGTCAGTGCACCGCCCCTGCCCTACTCATAGATGAACCAACTGAGACTAAACCCGAACCAATCGTTGAACCTGAGGAGGATGTCTATGATCCCGAAAATCAGTTGTTGGAAGTGTACGAGGGAGAGGAAGAAGTGTATGAATCTGAAGACCTTGTTGGAGTAGTCCGATGCATCCTAGCTCAAAACATAGTACAGGAAGACTGGTGTGGGACCAACATCCTATGGACCCTGATCAAGCTAGGAGATAAGGCTTGTAAGGTCATCATTGATAGTGGAAGCTGTGTTAATGCCCTTTCCTTGAGTATAGTCAAATCTTTAGGACTAGCCACAGTTCCCCACCCTAACCCTTACAAAGTCTCCTGGATAGATTCAACTTCAATCCCGGTAAAATCTAGGTGCCAAATCAAGATAAAATTGAGTTCCTATGAAGAATCAATTAGGTGTGACATCTTACCCATGGGTGTGGGTAGTATCATTCTAGGACGACCCTGGCTTTTTGACGATGATGCCACCCTTTATGGTCAATCCAATACCTGTGTCTTTTTCCACCAAGGAAAAAAGATCACAATCAACCCAATCCAACCTAAGGACCCCGTCAAGAAAGGATCTGGTAGCCTTAAGGAGAAGAAAGCAGAAGTCAACTTGATCACACTTAAGGAGCTAGAGAAAGAGATTTTAGAGGGAGCCCCTATTTGGATTCTAGCCATCAAGGAGAGTCAGGAACCAACCAATGTAGAACACCCCCAAGAGGTAGTAAAGACTCTAAAAGAATTTGAGAATGTTTTCCTGGAAGAATTACCTGATCAACTGCCACCCCTTAGGGACACCCAGCACGCTATAGATTTGGTCTCAGGATCAACTTTGCCCAACCTTCCCCACAATAGGATGAACCCCACTGAACATCAGGAACTTCAGAAACAAGTCGGAGAGTTGCTTAGGAAGGGTTTTCTTAGGGAGAGTTTAAGTCCCTGTGCCGTCCCTGCCCTATATACCCTTAAGAAAGATGGGACCTGGAGAATGTGTGTTGATAGCCGGGCTATCAACAAAATTACAATCAAATATATGTTTCCTATTCCCCGCCTGGATGATATGCTCGATATGATGGCCGGTGCCACTATCTTTTCCAAGATAGACCTCAAGAGTGGTTACCACCAGATTAGAATTCGACCGGGGGATGAATGGAAGACGGCATTTAAGACTAAGGATGGTCTGTTCGAGTGGGTAGTGATGCCTTTCGGGCTGTCTAATGCACCCAGTACCTTTTTGAGAGTCATGACCCAAGTCTTGCACGAGTTCACTGGAAAATTCCTTCTAGTATATTTTGATGATATCTTGATCTATAGGAAGACCAAAGAGGACCATCTTCACCACTTAAGGTTAGTCTGCCAAACCCTTAGGGAGAAGAGCCTTTACGCCAACCCTAAGAAGTGTGAATTTATGACAACTAGGGTTATCTTCTTAGGCTTTGTATTTAGCTGTAAAGGAGTTTCAGTCGACCTCGAAAAGGTTGGAGCTATAGTTGAGTGGCCTGTCCCTGCTAGCATCCTCGATGTACGTAGTTTCCATGGCATAGTGATAGGGAACTAATATGCATGCAATTTTCTTTTTATGTTTTATATGTGGGGTTGAGTGATTAATTCCTGAATTTCAGATTAAAATTAGTTGTAGGGAATTTTATATGAATTTTAGAAGATCAGCATGCAGATTAGGACCTAGAAAAGTAGAAAAGAAGGATCGCCGGGGCTGAGAAGCCTCGGTTAGGGCAAGTTCTCCTACAATAAAACTACTGGAGGTAGAGGAGGTGTACCTGACAATGTCTGTGAAGATCGCAGCAAAGGGTCTCTGGTTCCTCGATGGATGCGGCCTGAAAAATTGAGCCAAAGACCCGCGGATACCCGGCTTTCTACTTGGTGATCCGATTGAGGCTTGGCTGGAGTCGTTGGATTCGTAGGAACTCGGGGACCTGTAAATGACCTGTCAGGGGTTAGAAAACTCACAAAGGAACAAGAAAACAAAGAAAAAATAGTAAAGGAAGGCTTCTTTTGGAGTGGGCGTCCAGGGATCTAAGATGCTTGTTGGCAGCAAGAAGATGATTGCAGCATTGGGAAGAAAAACTCTCGCAAACCCCTTTATGCACACAGCAGGGTATCACACAACTCAATAGAAGAACTCAAGGTTTTCATTCATCAAAAAGTTTCTCCTACATACAAGAGGCTAGGGTCCCTTAAATAGACCCTTAACCTTGGGCTCCAAGTAAGGGCACATTAGTCTTTACATGAGAATCCTTTTCCCTCTCAAACCATAGCTAGAAAATAAGAAAACATTAGGTAGAGAAAATTCCTAAAATTTCTCTTGACTTGGCCAACACTCCAAGGACACCTAGGGGGACGAGTTGGGCTTCTAAGAGCAGCAAGGGGCCAGCCCAAAGGGGCCCGGGTGCATGGGTTTGGGCCTTTGGAAGCTGGGGTGGCCTGGTAGCCAGTTAGCAGGAATATTCCCTGGTATCTTGCTTCTTAGGGGCTTGGGCTTGGTGCCTGGGCTTGATTTCTTTGGGCTAGGATGCAGATGGACCTCTAAAATCATGGATGCCTTGGTCTATGAATATATTTTGGCATCTGGAAGGAAATCTGGGCATCTGGAAGGCATCTGCAAGGAATCATGGTTTCTGATTTTCCTCCTGGGGTCTTCAAATCTTCAAGCTAGGTTGGACTTGGGCTAAACTTCCATGTCTTCAATCTGATTGGACTTGGTCTTTACTTGTATGATGTGGTCTTGAGTCTTCAATATGGTTGAATAGGACTCAAAAAAATAAAATTAGCTCGACATGAGCTGACTAACACTGGACTGAACTAGCTCAACATGAGCTGAGTAGTATAGAACTGAAACTCAAAATCAATTAAAATAGACTCAGATAGGCTAAGCCCTTATTACAGATGGACTCATAAATTATTGATCAATTCATAGAGGGTTGAAAAGCCTCTATCTTATTCTGGTGCCTCCGGTGGCCCCACCACATAACCATATTTTATAGAAGATTCATTCAAGGATTCAGTTCAATTGTAGCATCTTTAACTGACTGCATCAGGAAGGGAGGTTTTCAATGGACTAAAGTTGTAGACAAAGCCTTCCTTGAAATTAAGGATAGAATGGTACAAGCACCTATCTTGAGATTACCAGATTTTTCTAAGGTTTTCGAGGTTGCTTGTGATGCTTCGAGAGTTGGGATTGGTGGAGTACTTAGTCAGGAAAATCACCCCGTGGCCTTCTTTAGCGAAAAACTTAATGAGGCCAAAAGTAAGTACTCGACTTACGATAAGGAGTTTTATGCAGTTGTCCAAGCCCTTAGGTATTGGAGGCACTACCTGTTACCCCATGAGTTTGTCCTGTTTTCAGACCATGAAGCCCTTCGATACCTGAACTCCCAGAAGAGATTGAACCCAAGGCATGCCAAGTGGGTCGAGTATATCCAAGCCTATACCTTTGTTCTTAAACATCGTGCTGGTACTGAGAAAAATGTAGCGATGCCCTTAGCCGTTGTGCCCTTTTGTTAAACACAGTTAGGAACGAGGTTGTAGGATTTGACTGACTTAAGGAGCAAAATGAATCTTGTCCTGACTTCAGTGAGATCTTTCAGTCTAAGCTTCAAGAACCATTTAGTGCCCATAGTGACTATACCTTACAGGATGGTTATCTTTTCAAGGGTAATAAGTTGTGCATTCCCAAGACTTCACTCTGAGATTTTTTAGTGTGGGAAACCCATGCAGGAGGCCTAGCTGGTCACTTTGGTAGGGAGAAGATCACTTTAGCTGTTGAAGACCAGTTCTTTTGGCCTAGCCATAAGAAAGATGTCGCCAATATTGTCTCTAGGTGCCGAACCTGTGCTGTGGCCAAGCAGCTGAAACAGAATACTGGCCTATACACACCCTTGCCCGTACCTAGCCACCCTTGGCAAGAACTCAGCATGGATTTTGTGGTAGGATTACCAAAGACCGCAAGGAAGCACGATTCTGTCTTTGTAGTAGTGGATAGGTTCTCCAAAATGGCTCATTTTATACCCTGCTCCCAGATCCTAGATGCTTCCAAGGTTGCCAAGCTTTTTCTGGAACATGTGATTAAGTTACATGGCCTACCCAAGACCATAGTGTCCGATAGGGATGTCCGCTTCAATAGCTATTTCTGGAAAACCCTTTCGCACCTCCTAGGCACCAAGCTCCAATTCTCCTCTGCCTACCACCCGTAAACTGATGGACAAACTGAGGTGGTCAACCACAGCCTAGGAAACCTTCTTAGATGCTTGATAGGTGAACATACGGGAAATTGAGATCTTCTTTTACCTCTAGCCGAGTTCGCCTATAACAGCTCTGTGAATAGGACCATCGGGAAGAGTCCTTTTGACGTTGTCTGTGGATACAAGACTAATCGACCTCTTGACCTGATTCCCCTACCCATTCATGCACGTGTCTCTGAGTCAGCTGATTTACTTGCACAGCATATTAGGGACATGCATAAAGAAATTAGCCAGAAAATTAATTAAGTAATAACATATATAAAAGGCTGGCTGATTCCCGAAAGCTAGCAAAAGAGTTTGAAATAGGAGATTTTGTAATGATTAGGCTCCGGCTTGAACGGTTTCCTCCGGGAACCATTAAGAAGCTTCATGCTCGTGGGATGGGTCCCTTTAAAGTGATTAGGAGAATGGGCCCTAATGCCTATGTGCTAGAATTACCTCCGGATTATGGAATTAGCTCGACATTCAATATCTCTGACTTAGTCAAGTATAAAGAAACCGCAAACATACCCAGTGAGCCATTTGGGCCTGACCTCTCTTTTGACTGTAAACCTGAACCTGAGTATCCACCTCCTAATATACCTGAGCAAGGAGAGCGGATCGAGCGTGTCTTGGATGACCGAGCTATCACTACCCGGGGCAAAAGCTATCAACGTTACTTGGTCCGATGGCAAGGCCGACCCGAATTCGATGACTCATGGATCACACGAGAGGACTTGCAACGCATCGAACCTGACATCTTGGAGAGGTACCAAAGCCAAACTAACCCTTACTCGATTTGTTCGAGTTCCTCCCACCCCGGGAGAACTGGTGTGGGCACCAGGATCTGACAGAGGCTCCTCAACACTCTGTGGATCTCAGATTAGGGTTCCACTTCTATGAGTCTCGTAATAAGGCTATGAGCCAAAGCAATTTCATAATTTCTAGTCATGTACCAAGTCTAAGTTTGTTTAGTCTTGTATCTTGACCAATTTGGGTCAAGTTAGGTCATGAGTCCTGTATTTGTTTTTGGTTCGAGTCTGAGTTTGGACTGGGCCTAAGCCCAATTGAAGTCAACCTGGCAATCAAGACCAAGTCATGTCCTTGTGAGCCAACCCACCTCTTTCACTTGGGAAGATGCCAACTCAGGTGCCACCTCAGCCACATATGTGGCACCACATCAGTTGCCACTTGGGGATCCAAGGAGGGAAACAAGGTGGCGCCTTCATGCTTTCCACATGCCCTCCCCTTGCCTTTTTCTCTTGGGTGACCTTGGAAGGAGGAGACATCATCCCCCTCTTCCCTCCCCCACATCATGCCATGATCCATCAAAATGTGGGGCGTTGAAGATCCTTGAAGAGACCTAGCCACAAAGCAAGCCCTCTTCCAAGCCTTCTTCCCAAAGTGTTCATGTAAGAATGGAAGGTTAAAGGACACACTCCCCTCTCCAAGCCTTCAACCTTGTAATTCCCAAAGCTCCCTCCATTTGGTTGGCCAAGAATCACTCCAAAGTGGGCGTTGAAGGATCCAAGGAAGCACATCCCTTCAAGCAAGCCTTGTTCCACGTTTTCTTCCCAAAATGAGCATGCAAATGAAGGAAGTCAAGAGGCCAATCCCCCTCTCCAAGCCCTCCCACATGCCACACCCAATCCAAATCACCTTTGGTCAGCCAAAGAGAGGAGAAGGTCAAATGTTTTTGGCACCACCCAAGAAAGTTTGTAATTTTGTTTCTTTTGAAATTCAAATGGGCCTTGGGTGCCTATTTAAAGGACCCAATCCCTCCCTTGTAAGGCTATTGAATGATTAATGAAAAAGAGATTGAGTTTTCTATCCTCCAACCATTGTCTCCAAGACTAGGTTTGAGTGAAGTTGCCTTCGTCCCGAGGGACATCGAGTGGTGTGAGGCCACAATCCTTCGTCCTCCGGGACGTCGCGGGGTTCGAGGCCCGAAGTTATCTCCTTCTTCGACTTCGGAATCCAGCTGGACACCGAGCTCGAAGCCCCTTCTCAACCCCATCTTAGTCTCTTTCAGTACATCTCTCCTTTTAGCTAATCCCTCTTTGTTTGCCTACAGGTCCTCCCTGGCATCTCGGGCACCGGAGATAGTCGGCTATGCCATCGTGACCTTCCGACCGAAAGCCAGTGCTTCCACGGTTTCGACTGCTCGGGCATCCAGGCCGCATTCGCTGAGCTGAGCGATCTCTACATCAGGCGCTTCAGACATACGAGGTTTGCTCTCTCTATCTCCTAAGTAGGTATTGTGTTTTGAGCTATTCCTACCGGTGTTTCTTAATCCTGGGATCCTGTTCTCGTTTTCACTGTTTAGGGATTTGAACTGCTAGTGTAAGCTTCAGTTATTCATTTCTCTTATTTCTAGTTTTTGCTTGTGATCGGGAATCAAAACCCTAAGAAAAAAAAAACATCTAAAACTCAACCACATTAAAACAAAAAAATTCGTTTGCATCATAAGCATCCATCCCTTAGCATCACTAGCCCCCCCCCCCCCTCTACTCCACACCACCAACCCTCTATTACCACCCCATTGGTTTAGCAGAATGATCTTGAAGAGAAGATATATGAAGTCGATGTAAGCCTAGTGGATGAGTATGAGGATGAAGAAGAGATACCTATAGAAGACCCTGAATTAGTTGACCCTGACCAAACCCAAATAGAAGCTAACCCAGATTTATTTGACCCTGACCAAACCCAGATTGAAGCCAACCTAGAATTAGTTGACCCTGACCAAACCCAGATATAAGCCAACCCAAAGTTAGCTAACCCTAACCACACCCAAACTGAACCTATAGTGGAAGACCAGTTAGAGGAAGAGAACCTAGATATTACTATTAGAATTATACCTGAGGAGACTTTAGAAGAAAGTCCAATTATAGAGCCTAGTCCTAAATTTCATGAACCATAAGACTTTATTATGGATTTGGCTTATCAGTACCCTTAGGATGAATCCCCTCCTGTAGTTCCCATTGAAGAATTCTTTCCTAAAATTAATGACCCATTTTTCCATACAGTATACCCTGTAGGTAAACATCAACCCCATATGGTCAAACTCATTAGTCTAGGACTAATCCCTGACACTCCTTCTTGTATCCTATTCTATCCAAACAACCCCGAACCCTTTTCTTACTTTCTACCCTACCAAGCTAACCCTGAATCTACCTCTTATTTTCTATCCTTTTTTGAAGCTTTTAATGTTTCTCTAACCACTAGATTGCATTTTGTAGAAGTTTGCCTACTGCATTCATTCATTACGGATGTCATGTTTGCATCTTACTTTTGGTGGATCCTATGGCATCTATTAAGAGTGCATGTCAAGTTCTCATCTGCATGTCACCGACTTGACCAAGGGTCAAACCCACAGTTATAGTTTAGAGTTAGTCGAGTTTGCATATCAATCAGTGTTGGTATGAGTTATTTGCCAGCATTAGGTGTTTTGTCTGCATGTCACAAGGAGTTGTTGTGTGTCATTTGCATTGCATGATTAGAGATCTGCATGAGGAATTAATCAAAAGATTAATGTAAGTAATAGTTTTATAAAAAATATGGTTAATTCCCAAAAAGAGTTTAAGAGTTTGCTAGGAGAATTTTGTAACAATTAGGCTACATACATGTAAGCTAGATCAATCAAAGTGATAAAGAGAGTTGGACCTAGTGCCTGAGTTACCTAATTAGGCATTAAGCTCAACCTTCAATATCTCATACTTAGTTGAGTATAGCGAGCCAGCAATGATACCCAATGAGTTTGAGCCTAACCCTTTCTTTGAGAGTGAACCCAATCCTGAGTGTCCACATCAATTTAGCCTGTGAGAGGAATGATTGAGCGTATCCTGGATGACAAAGCCACTAGTACTTGAATCAAAGGCTACTAGTCACTTGGTTCATTAGCAAGGTCGACTAAGATCTGAGGATTCGTGGATCACTCGAGAGGATTCGCAATGCCTCAACCTAGACCTGTCGAGCAGTACCTGGGCCATATCGACCTTCCAACTCGACAGGGTTGAGTTCCTCCCACCCTGTGAGAATTGATGGGGACATCATATCAGACATAGACTTCAAGCTTTAGTTTGTCTTCTCAGTAATGTATGGGTCAGTTTTTATTAAGTCTTGTAATGAAGTCCAAATTTTGTGCGTCCAGTAATAAAGTGAGCCAGTTGGATTCACTAAGTCAGTGAAAGTTCTTTATTTAGTCCATTAAGTCCTGTTTATCTATTTAGTGAGTCCATTATTTACTTAGGCCTATTTTGAGTCTTGTCAGTTATGCCTTTTTGAGTCCATGTAATTTTTATTTAAGAGGACCTTTGGAACCACACTTAAGTCACCAACCCAGCATCTAGATTTCTTCATGCTACCCAAGCCCTCTAAGAGATGGTGCCCCAGCATACCAGGCCTTAGGCGCCTCAAGCCCACAAGATTTTATGAAGTGCCACCCCTGATCCCTATCCTTGGACCCTTAGTCCAAGGCCCACAGCAATTGACGCCTCCCAGTACATCATGAAGTTGGCGCCCCATATTTTGACCCAGTCCAAGATGCCCAAGGCTTTGACCTAGTCCAAGCCTAGCAAGAATTTCATACAAGTCCAAGTCCATGGAGAAAAGTTAAAGCTTCCAGGTCCAAGAAGGAGTTGATGTCCATGTTCCACAAGGATTTCAATCTACCAATTCTATTCAAATTATGTACTTCTTATTCTACTCAACTTTATTCTCCTAATCCTATTTATGTAATGTTAGTTTGACAAGGAAAGGGCTGGATGAATCTATAAATACCCACCCCCTCCCTATCTTGTAATCAATCTCTTTTCATGAATTAAAACTCTGGTGAATTTTTCTTGTGACAATTTGTGTTCTTTGGAAGTGGTGTGAGACTTGTCTTTTTTTTCTTATGAGCAAACCCTAGCCCCAACCATCCCTCCCTCTTCCACCAAACCCCAGACATTGTCTATCCAAGCAAGAGCCCTAAGATGCCCACCCTCAGCCCTCCAAGGATCTAGGCATCTTCATCTTCTGTAGTCCTCAAATCGAACGTAGCGATCCTACTACTTCTTCTTCTCTTCTAGTCCCCCATTTTATATTTTTTCCATCATCCTTGACACTAATCCCTAATGTTTGCAGGATCCCTCTAGTGCCACACCCTCTAGATGAACTCTTCCTTGCCCTCAAACAAAGCAGATAAAAAGTCGGCGGATTCGTAGGAATGTGACCGAATCATCTAGGCGTCAATCTAAGCAGATCGATCTCTTCCACATTAACTAAAAATCATTGCCTGGTATGCCAAACCAAATTCCCATCTCTTTTTCTCTGATTTCATGAATGTGAACATGCTCTTAAAAGGCCTTCTTAGACCTAGGATCCTTTACTTATTTTATTTCGTTGATAGTTCTAGCATGTGGGTAGAAATTCTAACTATTGCATGAAACCCTAACATAGTTTTAGCTATTTTCGAGAACTAAACCAAAATAACATCAAAAATTATTGCTCCTTTAATCAATTTCTCTTTATGTTTCTCTCTTTCTTGTCATCATGCATCATGTTAGAATCCTGTCCTACATCAAAGCCACTGATCAACAAAGTCAAAATCCACCTTACGTCCAACTATAATGGCCTTGGAGGCCATGCGATCTACTCCTAAGACAGGTGGTGATTGAGTGGGATCATCATACTGAGCTAAAGCATCTACTGGCTGAGGAGCATCAAGCCTTGCCTTAGTGCAGCACTTTGTAGCCTGAGGAGCAGAATGGGGTCTCCTCACAACCTATTTCCAGGGCCCCTCATCTAGAGAATAAAACAATATGAAAGGAAAAGAAAAATAAGAGCTAGAGTTATGGTCAAACCATAAGAAATAGATGGATACAAGAAGGAAACAGGCTCAAGCCCAAAAATGAAGCGTTAGAACCCTAAATAAGGACTAACGGAAGCTAGGGCATAATGAGGGCAAGTGTCGGCTCAGAGGAGATGGGAAGAAAATGACTGTTGATCTTATTTAAAAAATAGTTCTTGCCGATTAAGTGTCGACACTTCAGCGAGTGTCAAGTGTCGACATTTCAGTGAGTCAACACTTCCAATTGTCGACACCCAAAGAAAGTTAGAGAAAGATAAGAAAATTCATAGAAAACTCAAGAGAGATGATTTGAATGGTCAATTGTGATTGATCACGAGTTTCAAGATCATGAGGTCAAGAATTTTTTTTAAAAAACTCCAAAGGTTATAAAGAATGATCGAGATCTAATCAAAAGGATTAATGACCCCTAATTCTCTTCTAATCAAATAGAACCTATCTTCATTGAGTGGCTTGGTCAGTATATTAGCTAGTTGCTTTTCAATTTAGACAAATTCAAGCAAAACATCATTATTTTGAACATGATCTCTAATAAAGTGATGTCTAATCTCTATATGTTTACATCTAAAATGTTGCATAGGGATTTTGGTTAAGTTGATTGTACTAGTGTTGTCACATCTAATAGATGTTTTAGTTAATTTAATACCAAAATCATTGAGTTATTTATTAATCCACAAGATTTGAGCACAACAACTTTCAATTGCAATATACTCAGCTTCAACTGTAGATAGTGCAACTGAATTTTGTTACTTACTAAACTAGAAGATTAAATTAACTCCAAGAAATTGATTGGAATTGATGTGCTTTTTTTATCTAGTTTATACCCAGTAAAATCAATATCAGAATAAGCAATCAATTCTATTATAGAGTCCTTAGAGTACCACAAACCAATGTCAATAGTGCCAAGTAGATATCAAGTATGTGTTTGATAGCCAATAAATGAGATTCTTTAGGTTCAGCTAGATACCTTATACACATATATATACTAAACATGATATCTGGCCTACTTGTAGTTAAATACAATAACGAGCTAATGATGCCTCTATAAAATTTTTGATCAATACTCTTACCAGATTCATCTTTGTCAATCTTGTATGAAGGGCTCATTGGTATACCAAGAGGTTTTTTCTTCTCCATCCCAAACTTTTTTAGTATTTTCATGATATACTTAGCTTGGTTGATGAAGATCCCTTCTTTGGTTTATTTGATTTGGAGTCCGAGGAAGTAGCTTAATTCTCCCATCATGCTCATCTCGAACTCACCCTGTATAAGCTTAGCAAACTCTTAACAAAGACCTTCATTAGTGGCATCAAATATAGTGTCATCAACATAGATTTGTACCACTATGAGGTCATCATCTATTCTCTTTATAAATAAAATAGTATCTACATGTCCCCTAGTAAAGCCATTATTAATCAGAAATTTACTTAATCTTTCATACCAAGCATGTGGGACTATTTTAAACCATAAAGAGCTTTATGCAATTTGAAAACATGGTCAGGATATGCATGATCCTTAAAACCATGAGGTTGTTCTATATATACCTCCTTTGCTATGTATCCATTTAAAAATATACTTTTAACATCCATTTGAAATAAGTTAAAATCCATGAAACATACAAATACAAGTAAAAGTCTAATTATTTCAAGTCTAGCAACATGAGAAAAAGTTTCATCAAAATCAATACCTTCCTCCTAATTATAGCCTTCAGCAACTAGTCTAGCCTTATTCCTAGTTACAATTCTATTTTTATCTAACTTATTCCTATATACCCACATAGTTCCTATTATGGAAGTATTGGATGGTCTCTCTACTATTTGGTTACCTTGGCCAGGTGCAACGAAAGACTAGATTTCAAAAATTCATTTTGAAAATCCTAAAAGACCGAAATCCTAAACCCTAGGACCCCTTGAGCATAACAATCAATAAATTAAAACTTTAGAGCTATAGATGTATATTTGGAATGCTATATTCCTTTATTTCCATGAGGCACACAAGTGTATGCCCTCCAAAGATGATCCATACAGGAACTAGCCCAAGGAACAACTCCTATGATAGTTGCTTGCTTGACTAGGACTCTTTCTGATAGCCTTTTGGACATTCTCCTTTTGGATATTCTCCTTTGAAGTGTGAACTTATAGATTTCAAGTGTTAACTCAAGTGTTAACTCAACAGAAGAAGTGTCAACTCACCTCAGAATTCTAGAGAGCTTCAATGAAAAAATTTGAACATGGTGTCGACTCATGGAACTTAAGTGTTGACCCTAAGTATCGACTCATAGCTTAAAGTGTCGATACTTGGAGTTCTGGGAATAGTAACAGCTAGTTTTTGAAATACAGAACTTGGCTCTCTTGGCTTCCAATGGCTAGTTTTTCATGTCTAATGGTCATAAACTGACTTTGAGATCTTGGGATGGTATTTAAGTGATTCAAATTGAATTGGAACATAAGAGGATCAATAATAGAAAAAGAAAAGCAAGTGCAATCACTCCCATTCATTGAAAGAAACCACCTTCAAGCAAAAAGAAGTCTCAAAGCTTTCAAATCCTTCAAGAGCATTCAAGTCCAAAATTTTTTAGTATTGATTGAGGCTTCATCAAGTTGAAGACAAGCAATTTTTCAAAGCTTCAAAAAGATATCTACTTTTATTAAGAAAGCTTTTCTTGTTGCATTATTTTAACTCTTTATTTGTTGTAAACAATTTTGGTTAGCCTATTAGAAAACCAAGGAGATTTTTGGTTAGCTTATTGAAAAACCAAAGAGGTTTTTGGTTAGCTTATTGGAAAACTAAGGAAGTTTTTGGTAAGCCTAGTTAAAAACCAAGGAGGTTACTAGTTAGCCTTTGAAAACCAAGAGGTTTATTTTGATTAGCCTTGTAAAAATTAAAAGAGATTTTGATTAGTGAGCTCGGAAAACTAATCGATTGTAATCGGTGGACATTATAGTGAATTCTCAAGTGGACCTTGGCGAATGGATGTAGGTGCATTGGAAAGCACCGAACCATTATACTTGGGTTGTGTTTGTGATTGTTTATCCCTCTCTTGCTCTTAAAGTTATTGTATTTAAATTTTTGCTGCATACTCTTTAAGAGCACTTTACTCTTGCATCTTATTGCACTTAAGTTGTTCATTGAATTGGTTCACACATTTCCATTTAATTTTTAGAAACAAAATTCACACCCCTTCTTAGGTTGCTTATTGAGTAATAGTAAGAAAATTGATGCGAGATGACTCTAAGATTACTAAAGATGCAGGAAAATTAGTAAACTAGTTTTTTTATGATTTTTATAATTTAGGTTTGTAGGCTAAATTTCCAAAATAAACAAGAACTAGCAGGATATTCAGCAATGCGAAGATTTATCGTATCACAAAATAACTCATGCAAGACAATGAAAGATAGGACCTAGGAATTGAGAAACTCCCAGTTTAGGATATCTTATCTTTAACAAATCAGATATCAATAGTAGGAAAAGATGTTACTAATCAGTGATTTGAAAAACTTCAGATGAAGAGATCACACATCACTCTGATCGGAGCATGGATGATGAAGCTTGGTTTCCATGATTAGATGGCTGATGTGGGCGATCCTTTTGGCAAGGAAAGCCTCCTATGGGGAGGTGAAACACCTCGGAGATCCTGCAAGCATCAGAGGTCAGTCAAAATAGCATGTAACAAAAAAGAAAGGAAACTAAGGTTTAGAAGGGAATGGAACTAGGGTAAGGATTGGGCAGCTTGGGGAGGAAGAAGCTCTTTGTCTTGGATGGTAGCTAGGGCTTCCTTTCCTTGGATGTGGCTGATCTCCAAGGATGCAGAAGGGTGCTAGGGCAGCAAGGATTCGACCAAGGTACTCAAGGAGAGCACTCAAAATAAAAGAACCAACATAAGAACACCAACACAAAGCAATGACTCAAAATTTCAGCAAAGTTGTATTCATAAGAAAACGTTATTACAAGAGAAAGAGGTGTGGGGTATTTATAGAGCTCCAATGCCCTCTCCTAACTAGTGTTACACTTAGGTTAGGAATAACCTTTCCTTAAGGTATTACAAGCCTTTTCCTAGTTAGATTACAAGTCCTTCTCCTAGCTAGGTTAGAATTACAAGTCTTAAAATAATTAGGAAAACAAATCCCAACTAGGATAGTAACTTTGACTAGTCTTCTCCTTCTCCCTTCATGCTTTGACTTGGTCAACATGTGAGGATTCCTACTCTTGCTTTGTTTGGCATGTGGGCATCAAAGGGGCAGTAATGTGCTGGCTCCTCATGGGCTTAGGCGACGTTGAATGGCTTGGGTGCATGGGCTCGGGCCTCCTAGAATCTTGGGCACCCCGGAGGGAATATTCATGGAATAAAATGGCATCTTAGTTCTTACGGACCTGGGCCTTGAATCTTCTTTGGGCTGGGGCATAGATGGATCTGTGGAATCTAGTAAGGCCTTGTTCTAGAAATTTTATCTGGCATCTGGAGGGAATCTGGGCATCATGCAAGAATCTTGGACCCGGGGATGGTATACAAAGTCCAATTGGCTGAAGTGGGGTCTCTGGCTCCTGGATGAGGCCGGGTGAAACTCTATAGTAGGGTATCCTCTTCTCTTGTACAAAATTGAACTCTTACTGGACTCATAACTGATATACAGGACTCAATATGCTGACTAGGATTGAGGATTGAGATAAATCAACTAACCTTAACTTATTATAGTACTTAATCTTAGTTGATCACAATATTATGATACATGAATAAGGTTCTAAAATTAAAACCCTAATCAATAAACCATATGGGATCCAGTGATGATGGGGGACTAATATGCATGCAATTCTTTTTGTATATTTTATATGTGGGGCTAGGTGATTAATTCCCAAATTTTAGATCAAAATTAGTTGTAGAGAATTTTGTATGAGTTTTTGAAGCCAAGCATGCAGATTAGAACCTAGAAAAGTACTAAAGAAGGATCGCCGGGGTTGAGAAGCCTCGGTTTGGGCAAGTTCTCCTACAATAATAAGACTGGAGGTAGAGGGGATGTACCTGACAATGTCTAAAGTGCCTGGTGAAGATCGCAGTGAAGAGATCTCTCGTTCCTCGATGGATGCAGCTTGGAAAACCGAGCCAAAGACCCGCGGATACCCGGCTTTCTGCTCGGTGGTCCGATTGAGGCTTGGCTAGAGTCGTTGGATTCGTAGGAACTCGGGGAGCCTGCAAACGACCTGTCAGGGGTTAGAATGCTCAAAGAAAATCAAGAAAACAAAGGAAAACAGCAAAGGGAAGAAAGTTTTGGAGGGGGCTGGAAGGATGGTAGGCGGCAGGAAGATGGTTGCAAACACCGGGAAAAAGAACTCTCAAACCCCTTTATGCACACAGCAGGGTAACACTCAAAGCAATAGAAGAACTCAAGGTTTATTTCATATATCAAAATCTCACTTGATACAAGAGGCTAGGGTCCTTTAAATAGACCCTTAACCTTGGGCTCCAAGTAAGGGCACATAAGTTTTTACATAAGAATCTTTTTCCCTCTCAAACCCTAGCTAAAAAATAAGGAAACATTAGGTAGAGAAATCCCTAAAAATTCGCTTGACTTAGCCAACACTCCAAGGATGCCTAGGGGAGCGTGTTGGGCTTCTAGGAGCAGTAAGAGGCCAGCCCAAAGGGGCTTGGGCGCATGAGTTTGGGCCTCTGGAAGCTGGGATGGCCTGGTAGTCAGGTAGCAGGAATATTCCCTGGTATATTGCTTCTTAGGGGCTTGGGCTTGGCACCTGGGCTTGATTTCTTTGGGATAGGATGCAGATGGACCTCTGGAATCATGGATGCCCTTATCTATTAATATACTTTGGCATCTGGAAGGGAGTCTGGGCATCTGGAGGGCATCTGCAAGAAATCAGGATTTTCTGAATTTTCCTCCTGGGGTCTTCAAATCTTCAAGCTGGGTTGGACTTGGGCTATACTTCCAAGTCTTCAATCTAGTTAGACTTGGTCTTCACTTGTATGATGTGGTCTTGAGTCTTCAATATGGTTGAATAGGACTCAATAAAATTAGCTCGACATGAGCTGACTAACACTGGACTGAACTAGCTCAACATGAGCTGACTAGTATAGAACTGAAACTCAAAAGACTAAAATAACAACTAAAATGGACTCAGATGGGCTAAGCCCTTATTACAGATGGACTCATAAATTATTGATCAATTCATAGAGGTTTAAAAAGCCTCTGTCTTATTCTGGTGCTTCTGGTATCCCCACCAATTCTCCCGGGGTGGGAGGAACTCGACCCTGTCGAGTGAAGATCAAGCTGGCTCACATATCTCTCAAGGAGGTCTAGGTTTAGGTGCTGCAAGTCCTCTCGAGAAATCCATGAATCGTTCGACTCTGGCCGGCCTTTCCATCGGACCAGGAAGCATTGATAACCATGGCCCCGGGTCATAATGGCTTGATCATCCAGGATACGCTCGATCCATTCTCCTCTCTCAGGCCAAATTTATTAGTGGACACTCTGGGTTAGGGTCACTCACAATGAAAAGGAATAGGTTCAAAAGCCTCACTAGGTATCGTTGCCAGTTCCCTGTACTTAGCCAGGTCTATAATATTGAAGGTAGAACTAATGCCCAAATCCGAAGGCATGTCTAACACCTAGGCATTTGATCCAACCATCTCTATTACTTTAAAAGGTCCTGCTCTACGAGCATGAAGCTTCTTTTAGGTTTATGCCTAACCAAGATAGAATTTACTACATCAAATTCTTTGACCCTTCTTCGGGAATTAGCCGGTTGTTTTAAGATTTGTGCGGGTGGTGAACATGCTTGGGACATGCAGACTCTTAACAAATGATGCAAAGGACTCATATTGACACATAACAGACTCGACTATGCATTCCTATCGAAGGAAATTTTATTGAACTCTTTGGATCTAAACCTAATAGATTATAGGTTCTCTAGGTTTGATCCTAGCTTGACATGCACATAAAAATTTACAGTGAACTCCTAGCAAATTCCAAAGAGTATGCCAGAAGTAAGATGCAAACCTAACATGCGTGATGAACGCATGCACTATGCTAATCTCAGCTAAATGCAATCTAATGATCCTAGAAATGTTGGAGGTATCTGGAAAGGACAGAAAATAGGAAGTGGATTCAAAATTAGTCAGGTAGGGTAGTGAAAAATGTTCAAGGTTAGTTGGATAAAGTTCGATATAAGAAGGCATGTCAGGGACTAATCATAGACTAATGAGGCTAACCTTACGAGGTTGCGGTATATCTATGGGGTTTGCATAATTGAAGGATGGGTTATTAATCTAAGGGAAGAGGTCCTTAATGGGAACTATAGGAGGAGGCTCATCCTGAGGGTACTGATTCAAAGAGATCAAGTCCTTAATAAATTCTTCTGGTTCTTGTATTTTAGGACTAGACTCTAAAATTTGGCTCTCCTCTTCAGTTTCCTCAGGTATGGCTCTAGTAGCAGTACCTAGGTTCTCTTCCTCTATTTGTTCTTCCACTATAGCTTTAGATTGGATGTGGTCAAGGTTAACTATCTCTAGGTTGGCTTCTACCTGGGTATCTATTGGGCCAACTAATTCTAGATAATCTAAAGGTGTCTCCTCTTCTCCCTTATACTCATCCACTAAGTTTGCATCAGCTTCATATACTTCCGCATTAATGTAAGCCTTGTCAATCTCAGGAATGGTTGGAGAAGGTCGGCTAGGGAAAAATTGGCTAGGTCCTGGTTTCTGATTATGGACACTAATCCTAGTAGGTTCAGGTTGCCTAAGGGGTAGTGGCTCACTACTGGGCTCATATTTAGGGATACTAATCCTATGGGGTTCAAGTTGTCTAAGGGAAACCTGACTAGTACAAGATTGATACCTAGGGGTTATGGGTTCTCTGGGCTCATAGGACAAGGGTGCAGATCTATGGGTCATGGGATTATAGGATCTGGGTTCATAGGATTTTGGGTCAGCTCTATGGTCAGGTTCTAAGGATGGATCATGGTATAGGGTCCTCCTAAGTTTGGGCTCCATATATGGGTCAGGATATTTGGTTCTCCTAGGGTTGGACTCCCTATATGGGTCAAAATATTGGGTTCTCCTAGGGTTGGGCTCCCTATATGGGTCAGAATATTGGGTGTTGGGTCTACTAGGCTCATAGGGTGTGGGTGCATAGGATCTATGATCATGGGATCTAGAGTCATAGGATCTAGGTTCATAGGTTATGGATTCATAGGTTCTAGGTTCATAGGATTTGGAGTCATAAGATCTATAGGTTGTGGGTATACTAGGCTTATAGGGAGAGGGTAAATAGGATCTATCTTCCTGGTCTATAAAATCCTGATTGGGTCTTCTAGGACTAACCTTAGGGATTGGGTCATGACGATGGGCTCTCCTAGGTTCAGCCTCAAGGTATGGATCAGGGTTTGGGGTCCTCCTAGGTTGAGGATTGTAGTACGGGTCAGGATAAGGGGCTCTTCTAGGTTCGACCTCATGGTATAGATCAGGGTTTGGGGTCCTCCTAGGTTGAGGGGAATCAGGATTTGGCTCAGACTGTGATCCATGGGTTTTTTTTGGGGTCCCTACCCGGACTTTTAACTGATCAAACCTATTGGCAAGATGGTCAATTCTATCATTGGTTTGAATACCAGACTGAGTTAACTAGGTCATCTGGGTAGCCATCTGGGCCTTTTGATCAGCTAGGGCTTTCATTTGGGCTTGCAAATTTTCCATGGGTTCAGACATTTATGAAGGATGTGGGTGATATGAAACTCCTGATCTAGTGCTCATGCAAGACTCGATCAAACCAACTATAGCTGACTAGACCTAGAGTCCAAAACTGGATGCTTAATCAGGGTGGCAAACTAGCCTATAGTAACCATGTACTCAGCCAGGCAGGTGTAAAGGGAGTGTTAGGTCCCTGATTGCCAAACCTAGACACCAATCAAAGATTGGCCAGGTAGGCAGACCAGCACACAAGCCCTTCGGGATTGAATCCCTAAACCACCATTCTAGACACCAAGCACAAGGCACACACAGGTTAGCTTGACATAGTGATCTAACACGTAGCCCGGACCTGACCAGTTGGTGTCCCTAGCCTACTAGGGCAAATTAAGTCTAGTTAATTTTTAGGTTAAGGCTTGGGACCGAATGCAAGGGATGTGGTTTTGGGCTAAGGAGAGGTTATCAACTCCTCCCCTTATCTGATATAGCAAGAGTGCCCTTAAAAGTAAATTATGCAATGATGGCATGCAGATGAGGATGCAAATTAGGGTTTAGATGTTTTTTGGTATTTTTGGAAAATATGTAATTTTTTTTTTGGTATTTTCTTAAATATAAGAGAATGTGCAAATTATGGCCTAATATGCAAGAAATATACTAAAATTAAAAGATATGCAAAAAATACTAAACAAAACCCTAAAACTTCCAAACTTGTCTTGCTGAAAAAAAAAAGAGCCAAAAATCTGTAGGCTGTATTTTGGCTTGCAAAAAATTCACAAGCCATAATAAAATCTAGAAAAACTCTTAAAATTACTGAGAATAATGATAAATACAAAAAAATAAATTTCAGAATTTTTGGAGTTTTTATTAGGAAGAAATAATTAAAATAACAGAGCATATACGGACTGAAAAATTATAGAAAATAAGCCCTAATCTAAGCTCTGATACCAAATGATGGGGGACTAATATGCATTGTATGTGTCATATGTGGGGTTAGGTGATTAATTTCTGAATTTCAGATCAAAATTAGTTGTAGGGAATTTTGTATAAATTTTTGAAGCCAAGCATGCAGATTAGAATCTAGAAAAGTACTAAAGAAGGATCGCCGGGGCTGAGAAGCCTCGGTTAGGGCAAGTTCTCCTACATTAATAAGACTGGAGGTAGAGGGGGTGTACCTGACAATGTCTGAAGTGCCCATTGAAGATTGCAGCGAAGGGATCTCTCATTCCTCGATGGATGCAGCCTGGAAAATCGAGCCAAAGACCCGCGGATACCCGACTTTCTGCTCAGTGGTCCGATTGAGGCTTGGCTGGAGTCGTTGGATTCGTAGGAACTCGGGGACCTACAAACGACCTGTCAGGGGTTAGAAAACTCAAAGGAAATCAAGAAAACAAAGGAAAACAGCAAATGGAAGAAAGTTTTGGAGGGGGCTGGAAGGATGGTTGGTGGCAGGAAGATGGTTGCAAACACCGGGAAGAAGAACTCTCAAACCACTTTATGCACACAGTAGGGTAAAACTCAAAGCAGTAGAAGAACTCAAGGTTTATTTCATATATCAAAATCTCTCTTCATACAAGAGGCTAGGGTCTTTTAAATAAACCCTTATCCTTGGGCTCCAAGTAAGGGCACATAAGTCTTTACATAAGAATCCTTTTCCCTCTCAAACCCTAGCTAAAAAATAAGGAAACATTAGGTAGAAAAATCCCTAAAAATTCTCTTGACTTGGCCAACACTCCAAGGATGCCTAGGGGAGCGTGTTGGGCTTCTAGGAGCAGCAAGAGGCCGGCCCAAAGGGGCTTGGGTGCATGGGTTTGGGCCTCTGGAAGCTGGGATGGCCTGGTAGCAAGGTAGCAGGAATATTCCCTGGTATCTTGCTTCTTAGGGGCTTGGGCTTGGTGCCTGGGCTTGATTTCTTTGGGCTAGGATGCAGATGGACCTCTGAAATTATGGATGCCCTTATCTATGAATATACTTTGGCATCTGGAAGGGAATCTGGGCATCTGGAGGGCATCTGCAAGAAATCAGGATTTTCTGAATTTTCCTCCTAGGGTCTTCAAATCTTCAAGCTGGGTTGGACTTGGGCTATACTTCCATGTCTTCAATCTAGTTGGACTTGGTCTTCACTTGTATGATGTGGTCTTGAGTCTTCAATATGGTTGAATAGGACTCAATAAAATTAGCTCGACATGAGCTGACTAACACTAGACTAAACTAGCTCAACATGAGCTGACTAGTACAGAACTGAAACTCAAAAGACTCAAATAACAACTAAAATGGACTCAAATGGGCTATTCCCTTATTATAGATGGACTCATAAATTATTGATCAATTCACAGAGGGTTAAAAAGCCTCTGTCTTATTCTGGTGCTTCGGGTGTCCCCACCAAGTGATCTTTGTCTGATCTTGGTGTCCCTACCAATTCTCTTCGTGTTGGAGGAACTCGAACCTATCGAGTGAGGGTCAATTTGGCTCAAGGAGGGTCCGGGTTGAGGTGCTGCAGATCCACACCAGTGTTCCACAAGTCCTCAGATTCTGGCCGACCTTACCAACAGACAAAATATCGCTGATAATCTTTATTTTGGGTACTGATGGCTTGATTGTCAAGGATTCTCTCAATCTCTTCCTCACCAAAAGGCCAAATTGTATGTGGTCGCTCTGGGGTGGGTTCATTGACAAAGAAAGGGAGTGGCTCAAGGGGCTCGCTGGGCATCACTGCTAGCTCCCTAGACTTTGCAAAGTCTGAGATGCTGAAGGTGGAACTAATACCTAAATCAGGTGATATCTCAGGCACATAGGTATTGGGTCCACTACTGTTCATTATTTTGGATGGGCTAGCTTCACGAGCAGAAAATTTCTTTACCATCACATATTCTTCTGCATAAAACTTTTTATCTGTCCTTTAAGAATTAGCCAAGTTGTTATTTAGTTCATTACTTATATTTGACTCTTAACTAATTTAATGTCGAATATGCTATGCAGAGGCTAGTGTAAGTGTGGACATATGATTCAGGGCTATTAATTTATTGGCTCAAAACTAACACCTAATATACTCGACTAGACATCCTTATCAAAGAAAATTTATTAGACCCTTTGGGTCTAATCTAACAGACTATAGACTCTCCAGGTTTAATCCTAGATTGGCATGCACAGGAGAATTTACAATATACTCCTGAAAAATATCGCAAAGTATACGAAAAGTAATATGCAAACTTAACATGTGTAATGAATGAATGCAACGTGCAAACCTCTACATGATCCAGGTGAATGGTTAAACAATCATAAGAAGATCGATGAAAAGGCAAAAAATACGAGGTGGATTCAGGGTTAGTCTGGTAAGGTAGAAAGTAAGAAAAGGTGTTGGAACTGATCAGATAGACTAAGAGACAAGAAGGTATTTCAGGGATGAGTCCTATACTAATGAGGTTGACATTATGAGGTTGAGGTATATCTACCGGGTTGGCATGATGCAAAAATGGGTCACTAATTTCGGGGAAGAGATCAATGGGAGTCAAAAGAGTGAATTCATCCCGAGGGTACTGATAAGAAATCAAGTCTTTAATAAATTCTTTTGGCTCAGGAAATTCAGGACTAGGCTCTATAATTTGATTCTCTTCCTCTAACTGGTCTTTTACTATTGGTTCAGCTTGGGTGTGGTTAGGTTCAACTAATGTTGGGTGATCTTCTACTTGGTTATTTACTTGGTCAACTAATTCTTGGTTGGTTTCTACCTCAGTATGGTCAGGGTCAACTAATTCTAGGTTATCTATGGGGAACTCCTCTTCTTCATCATACTCATTCACTAGGCTTTCATCAGCTTCATATATTTCCTCTTCAAGGTCATCCTGGTGAACCAATGGGGTGGTAAGAGGTGGTTGACTAAAGAAAAATGTACCAATACTAGGCTCGCAGCTAGGGATACTAATCCTTTAGGGTTCTGATAGACTGAGGGATAGTGGGTTACTACTGGGTTCATATCTAGGGACTATGGATTTCTGGGGATTATAGGGTAAGGGTTCAGCTCTATGGGCCTTGTTTAGGGTTCCTATTTGTCATCTAATGAATCAATCCTATGGATCGTTTGGTTATTAGATTGGGTTGTCTGGTTAATTTGAGTGGTCAATTGGAAAAGATGGGTTTGGGTTTGGAATTGGTCAAGCCTCTAAATCAATTGGGTATTGGTTTGGTCAAATTTGAAGTCCATTATTTCACTTAGGGCTTCTATGAGGGCTTCTAGATTGGACTGCAGGGTTAAGCTGGGTTGGGATTTATACTTCTTGTAATGGGTTCCTAGTCTAGTGGTCATACACTCAATCAAGCAATCAGAATGAGATAGTGCAGCCAAGCTTGCAAAAGAAAAAGGGTTAGTATAATCTAGGATCAGTAGTTCTAGGGTTTCTTAGACCTAGAGCCAAAACTGGGTGGGTAAGCTCAACTTACACTTAACCCAGTAGCTAATCCTTCCTCTGCCCAAGTAGAGGATGGGAGTGTGGGAGGCCCCCCCTACTTTTGCAGGGACCTAATTAAAAACCACAACACTACTTAGGTCATTTTACTCTAGACCCTCAGCCTTAGACACTATATTTCAGTAATAGCCGTAGGATTAAATATATTAGTTGGCTCACACAATTCGGACCCAACCTATTGGGTGTCACCTATCCCTCTAAAAAAAAATTAGTTCTAATTAATTTTAATTAAGGTTTAGGTGAGAATGCAAGGAGATTATTTTGGTCCCATGATAGGTTATGACCTCCTGTCCTGATCTGAGATAGACAAAGTTCCCTTAAGATTAGTTTAATGCAGATGATGGTAATCGATGGTCCAGATACAATCTAAAATAATCAAAAAAATAAAATATTTTATGTGTGTTTATTAAGGTGGAAAGTTAAGTTTAGGTTGTGTTGACCCCTTAAGTGATTTTGATGATAACAAAACATTGGAGCATGCACACATATTACTAACTACTCTTAAGTATTTTTCAAGTTTTGTAGGATGATTCTTATTGTTTATCAACTACTCCTACTTCATTCTGTTAAGTGTGTTAAGTAATATTGTATGAGTGTGATGTAAAGAAGAACTTATTATGTAAATGGGTTACTTCTATGAGTGTTGTGCTTTAAATTTAATTTGAGTTGGTTTGTATCAAAAGTTTGAGAGTGTTGGTGAGAGTGTTCTTGAGTCTATTTGTAAATTTTCTGAAGAAGTCACTCGAGCTGACCCAGCCAGACAAAGAGCCGAGTTTATCTCATGGCACACACTAAGGATTCTAGCACGCAGCAATCCAAGCCGACTCAAGTAGAATCGAGCTGACTCATCTAGAGTCCTTTCCTAATATTTTTTGGGAACAAGCCAGGTGAGTCGACCCCAACAAGAATGAGCCGACTCTGCCAGAATAAATTTTGAAGATCTGAGAAAGCGAGCTGACCCAATCTGCAACGATTCGATTCCTCCAGAGTAAAGATTTCTGATCCTAAGACGAAGTGTCGACCCAAGTAGAAGTGAGCCGACTCCTCGAGATCAATGATTTCAACGATGAAAAATCGAGCCAACCCGAATGATCATAAGCTGACTAATCCAGAGTAAGGTTTTTGCACTCTGAGATAAAAAGCCGACCCTGCTGAAGAAATGGCGACGCAACCTACCGACTCGAAGGATCCGAGCCGACTCGAGTATAATTCGAGGTACACAATGGCTAGTTCTAGACTTCTTTTTCGAATGCAAAAAGGTACTCCAACAATCAAATGTCACATCCCAATGGTCTACAATGACTAAAATTGCCTTAGGATGATGGAAGGCCATATATTTGAGGGATTTGAACTTCTTTGAAGTAAGTATTAAAGAGTTCCTCAAAGGGTGATCTTGCCTCGAAACCAACATCGCGGAAGTTCAAAGCCTGAAGATCGAACATCTTGAAGCCCTGCCTCAAGTTCCTTGAGAGTCCTATCGGATCCACACCAAAGGGATATAATCATCGTTGGTAAATTTAAATACCCATCCCTACTCTTTAATTTCTTATTCCTTGATAAGTAGAACCCTAGTTTAGGGTGATCTCTTAATCACCAAGTCATGTTCCTAATTAGTTTTAGTTGATTTACTTTGTGGGCTTTAAAACTAGTTGATTAGTTTGCTTTAATTATTATTTTGAGTCTTTAAAACTAAAAATCCAAAAAAATTAATTGCTGTTAATATAAAATAATTAGTTTAAAAAATAGTAGATTAATTTTTGCATATTATCCCGTATCACTGGCCCTCGAGCCTTTGAGGCAACGAGCCCAGCTCCTGGCCTAAGAACCTGGCATGGGTGCACAAGCCAGGCTAGTTACTGCCATTGCGGTCTAGCCTGTCGCAGTCATCAAGGTGGACATGGAGGGAGAATGGGTGGCGGAGCGACCACCGACGATGCCACCACCCATGGCAACGAACTCCCCCCACTAGATGACATGCATTCAGAGGTGGTTCCCACGGACACGACGGCACCCCCAGTACTGAGGAGGGTTGCTGTTCGGAGGGCAGCACTTGGGGTGAAATCAAACTCGGTGTTCACCCAAGATCTTATGCTTGTAGAGTGCATATGGGGTTCGTGGTCCAGTCGCATGACCACCGCGAGAGGGGAGGAGGAGCTAGTGGAGGCCCTTCTTGGAACCCTTCCCTTCCTCTTTATGATAGTCTTCTTCTTTTATGTTGCTTTAGTCTGGTTGCTATAGCTAACACCTTTGATGGTGCAAATCAAGACCGACAATCTTCTAGTATGTGACTACTGCACCCAGTGGGAAAAGAGAGATGCCCAACGAAAGTAGGAAAGGGTGTCACTAGCGGCTAAGGCCTATTAGCAAACTGACAGGGACCAGGCCTTGGAGGAGAATGATAAGGTCCTCCAAGCCAAGGTGGTTGATGCCAAAAATTGGATTAGGGTCCTCGAAGTATCCTTGGCCTGAGAAAGGGATCGGGCTTCTCACCGGGTGGAGGAGCACAAAGCCGAAGCTGCCCAAGCGGAAGAGCTAAGGAGCGACCACCAAGCATAGCTAAAGGCAATGCAGGCTCGGCTGTCAGCAGCCAAGGAGAGAGCCACTAGGGCGATGGCTCTGATGGAGGCTGCCAAGAAGGAGGCCATCGAGGTAGTGCCCATGTTTAGGGCCTTGGAGAAATTTTTTGATGAAGTTTGGGAGGCTTCCATAGATTCCTTCATCAAAGGATTTGAGGTCTGTAGATCTCTAGTGGCCGAGCTCTTCCTAGAGCTAAAACTGGATGAGGTCATGGTCCTAGGCGGCCTTGGTGGAGGCTTAGGTGGAATTATGATTACTAGTATCATGGTTGAGGTGGAGCCTGCTCCTGCTATTGAGGAAGTCCTGCCGGCGGGGGTTGCAGAAGCCCAAAGGGGTGATGGCATGCCTATCCATCATCCCAGGAAGGAGACTACAGAGGGAAAGACTCCGATTTCCTTCCCAAATATGTTCTTCCTTTCTATTTTGGGACCGCCCGGCTTATCGGGGGTCCTTTGATGATGTATCTTTTTCTTGCAATATCAATGAAATACTTTTTGCTTCACTAAGTTCTCATTTTTATGGCTACCTCGAGTGTCTTCAGTAGCTGCTTGTCCTGGGAATTCTCCAGTTAAGTCAAAAGCTTGTAGATGGCTTGAGGGGGGCCTGAGTAGCCCTGGGAGACCATCAAGTTGGGGCACTTGACTTGATGAGTCTTGAAATTGTCCTCACTAGTTCTGAGTCTGGTCGGTAGAGTCTAGGCCTTCAGGAGTGCCATGCTTTGTCTTCACCGAACTAGGGGTCTAGTTTATTGAATGCTGGGCTTCTGGAGTTTCCTTGCTTGAGGTGCCAAGCTATAAGTTATGTGGTAGATGGTGAAACTTCTAAAGTGTCCCGCTGACATCTCCGTACTCCGAGAATGGTGATAGGTATGGGGCTTCATGAGCTTCCCGGCTTGAGGTGCCGAGCTATGAGTCAGGAAATAGATGGCAAAACTTCTAGGGTGTATTGCTGACATCTCTGGACTGTGATGACTGTAGCAAGTGCAGGCTTCAGGAGTTTCTTGGCTTGAGGTGCCGAACTATGGGTCAGGTGGTAGATGGTGGAACTTCTAGGGTGTCCCGCTGACATCTCCGGATTGTGAGGATGGTAGCAGGTGCAGGGCTTTAGGAGTTTCCAGCTTGAGGTGACGAGCTGTGAGTCAGGTGATAAATGGTGAAACTTCTTGGGTGTCCTGCTGACATCTCTAGACTGTGAGAATGGTAGCAGGTGCAGGGCTTTAGGAGTTTCCTGACTTTAGTGTGGGGCACTGAGGCTCCCGGCTTGAGGTGCTGGGCTTCGTAAGTTTTTGGTCTTAAGGCACCGAACTGTGAGTCGGGTGATGGATGGCGGAACTTTTGAGGCATCCCACTAACATCTCCAGAGTATGAGCACAGCTGCAGGCACGGGGCTTCAAGAGTTTCCTGGCTTTGGTATGAGATGCTGAGGCTCCTGGCTTGGATTGCCAGGCCAGGGATCAGGCGATGGTTTTCTTGCAAAGCAAAGACAATGTTGCACTGAAAGGAATCTTTTATTGAAAAGAGTGAGCCTTACATTATTGGCGATATGTCCTTAGACTTTTGTGGAGCGGGCACCAGGATTAGACAGAGGCTCCTCATCCCTTTGTGGATCGCTGATTAGGGTTTTAATCTGTTGGGTCCAGTAATAAGGCTTCAAGCCTGAGTAAGTTACTTTTGAGTCATGTAATTGGTTTCAATTTTTTTTATTTTAGTCATGCATCTTGGCCAATTTGGTCAAGTTAGGATCAGTGGGTCCTGTAATTAGTTGAATTAGTTCCCAAGCCCAAGTCAACTTGAAGATGGGCTCAAGCTAGTTTGAAGATGGGTTCACAAGTGGGCAATTAAGTCAAGCCCAATTGAAGATGAGTAAAGCCACCTCTCCATGCCAGGTTAGGAGTGCCACATCATCAGTGACATGTGGCATGGGAGGTGCCACTTCAGCTCATGTAGCACCACATCATCAATGCCACGTGGCATGGGAGGCACAACTTCATCAAGCACCTTCGATGGCCAAGACAAGCTGAAAATTCAAATTTAAATGATATGTGGATGCCCATTAAACCTCTCCTTGATCTAAGCCAACAACATCCCTACCTCACTCCATATATCAAGCCTCTCCAAAGATCATGATCAGCCAAGGAGGAGTTCAAAATTCAAATGTAGACAACCTTCCTCTCTGCCCTCCCCGAATCAAGCATTTCCACCAAGGCCAAGGTGTCATGAAGAAAGGATTCAAATTTCAATTGGGTGCCCCCTTGATTCTTGAAGACAACATCTTCTCTTCACACCCCCAAATCAAGCCATTCCACCTAGGAGCAAACCAAGTCAAAGTCGGCCAAGGCTTCATGAAGGAGAATTCTCAAATTTCAAATGGGCGCCCCTTGATTCATGAAGACAACCCACTTTTGTCTCCTCCCCAGATCAAGTCTTGTAACCTTTCTTTCAAATTTAAATAATAACTTGGGTGCAAATAAAAAGGACCCTAGCCCTCTTGTAAAGATAGTTTTGATGAATTAAATTTTTGAGAAGTTCTTCTTTCTTTAGCCCTTGTCTTCTTAGACTAGGAACCCTGTAAGAGAGTGACTTTGTCTTTTGGGACATCGAGGGGTGAGAGGCCCTAAGTTACCTTCTTCCATCACAAGCCACCAATCTATCTTCAAGCTTGGATGCCTCATAGAAGATCCACCTAGATGCCCAACGAGTAGAGCCCTTGTCGACCTCCATCCTCAACTCTTTTTCCCCATCACTTTTTACTTTCTTATACGCTCTTCTTGCTATTTTCTAACCCCTTCACTTGGTTGGTCACAAGTCCTCCAGATGACATGGATAGATGAATCGATCTTCCTTGCCTTCAGGACCATCGAATGAAAAGTCGGCGAATCTGCAGGGTCCAAGGCTTGATCTTCCAGGCCGCATCTACGAGAAGAGCGAACTCGCCATCGGGCACATCAGAGTCTTAATGGTTTGCAACCCTAGTCTCCTAAGTAAGTATTGATCTAGAGCTAAGTCCTATTGGGGTTTCTCAATCCTGGGATCCTTTCTTTATCTTTGTTTAAGGGCTATATTTACATGCTAGAAATTTCTTGTTCTTGTAGAATCACTTATTCTATTCTCTACTTGACTTTCGAGAATCAATAAACCTATTAAAAAAACTTAAAACAATAGAAAGAAAAAAATTATTTGCATGCATCTCATCCATCTTAGCATACTAGTCCCGCATCATGTTTGGTATCAGAGCTTCATCCCACATCATTTCCGGTATCAGAGCTAGGTTAGGACTTAGTTTATTCTAAAGTACATAGATCGAGTGCTTCACCATGGTCATCCGGTCATAGAAAAAAGTAGGGCTGCAAGACCCTCACATCCCATTCAAAGGAGATTTTTTATGGCATGTAGGGGTGCTGATACGATTGACCCTTGAAGAGGAAAACAAGGAGATAGTTATTTTAATTCTAAAAAAGAAAAATTTTGCCTCATTAGATTTTGGCATCTTTAAAATTCTGCATCTTGCCTAACTCAGTACATGGTCTATTATTTTAGTTGTTTCTACCTCTAGGCATCTCTGAATTTGATGATTTTTATTTTTCTGGACTCCACATAGTAGATAGTATTTTTCAGAATTTTTTCATATTTTATTTCAATTTATAGATTTTCTACATGCCTGATTTCTATCTAAGAATAATTCTGCTCTGAATTTCTAGCAAGTTCATTTCATCATACTTTCATTTCTACATAGTCTAATTTTGCACTTTGGGTTCATATTATTTAATTTCTAGCATCTTATATTTCTACTAATATACATCAAAAACAAAAAAAAAACTTTAGTTCACTTCATGAGACATCATGTGTATGCCATCAAATGCATAATTGACTTAAGGACGTCAATATCATAAGATAAGGGAAGGAGGTCATTACCTTTCCTTGGCCCAAAAAACACCAGCTTGCATTTCAAACCTAAGCCTAAAATAAATCTAGTTGCAACCTAATAGCTTAGGGACATCAATGAATCGGGTTTAACCATTGTGTGGAAGCTAGTTTATGCAACCCTTCAATTAGTACCGGGAAGCTAGTGTCTAAGGCAAGAGGTCTAGTGTCAAATGACCTAAGTGGTGTTGTGGTTACTTTATTGTATCCTTGCAAAAGCAAGGGGGGCCTCTCACACTCCCACCTCTTACCTGGCTGGTGAAAGGGCTAGTTGTTATGTTGTGTGTAGTCTAAATTAACCCATTATGTTTAAATTCATAGGTATAGCAAATTGTAGTACCCTCCATTGTGTGTTACATGTCTAGCCTAGATTAGGAGTCCATTAGCTGATTAGTCCTTATCTAGCATAGTGTAGTCATGGGATCAAACCTTAAAGCCCACTTGTGGGCCCTCAATGAACAACTGGCCTAATTGAACCAAAAGATGCCCCAAGCATAAGCACAAGCAGAAGCCCGCAAGGCCCATGCTAAATTCAAATCCTCTAGGCCCAATTCCTTTGATCCAAGAGCCTATTATCATGATCTTGCCCTTGAGCCCAGTCCTAGAAGCCCATACCCGTACTTGGTTGAATTAGAGGAAAGACCCATTAGGAACATTTGGACAGAAGCTCCCTTATTTCGAGGTAGTCTTGATCCTCGGGTTTACATTGCCTGGGAGAAAGATATGGATGATTATTTTATGTGGAATGAAATATCTGAGGATGAAAAGGTTAGGTTTGCCCGAGTGCATCTATGGGGTCAAGATAAGTCTTATTGGCATAATGTTCAGGGAAGGATGGCGTATGAGAGACACGAACCCATTAAGCCCTGAAAAGGAATGAAGAGCAAGCTTCCTGAAAGGTATATCCCTGTGTCCTACCAACAAAATCTCCTAGACAACTTAGAGAGGTTGACCCAAGGTAATGAATCAATCAGTAATTGTATTGATAAATTCGAGCATCTAATGCACTATATATGGATCCACATGATATCCTAATCAGATTTGAAGAAGGTTTGAGGAAAGATTTCTAGAGAGAATTGTTTAGACATAATATCTATAGTTTGGAGCAAGCCTACCGAGTAGCCCAAAACTATGAGAGGTCCTTGAGGCATGCTAGATCAAGTACTTTGGACCTAAATCTGACCTCTACAACTTGAATCAAATCCCTATTGGTCCAACACCTAGTGTGAACCACACTTTTGTTGATCAACCCTCATCTGTATCACCTCTAACCCAGAAGGATGACATTGAGAAGGAATTAGGTATGGCCAACCCGGGATTAGTTGACCAGAATGAAGCCATACTGAAAGAACAATTAAAGGAGGAAGAATTAGAACCCATTATAGAAGTATATGAGGCTGACATGAGTTTGGTAGATGAATATGAAGGAGAAGACTTCGAGGAGGACAACTCTAGTACCTTACCTGAGGAAATCCTTGTAGAAAATAAGATTGTTGAGCCTAGTCGTAAAGCATCAGAACAACAGGAAATTAGTGAGGACTTGGTTCCTATAAGTCAATGCACTCAAGAAGAGCTCACTCCATTAGCCCCAACCTGAGACCTCATTTAGTTCTCTTAAAAAGAGTTCATTCCTCTAACCCCAGCTAATGACCTTTTTCTAGAATTGACTATGTCTTCCTTTCTTGAAAAACCTGCACTTGTGATGACCGAATTCTCCATTATTTAATTTGACCTTATGTCATCCATAGACCAATGTTCAAATCTTAAGGTCATACTGAGTAACCAAGGTCTATTCCATGTTTCTAATAGATGGTCCCAAGACTCCGATTCCTATTTCCTATCACACCTTAAGGCTTCCAATGTTCTCCAAACTTTCAAATCACACTATGTTGAGGTCATTCGGTTGCACCAGTTCTTCGAGTATGTTAGTTTTGTGACCTACTTTTGGAAGACCTTATGGCATTTGCTAGGGATCCTTGGTAAATTTTCATCTGCATGCCAAACTAGGGTCAAACCTAGAGAGTCTATAATCTGATATGATTAGGCCCAGAGAGTCCAATAAAATTCCTCTCAATGGGAATGCATAGTTAAGTCTGCACTTTGCATCATGTTAGAGTTCTTGATGGGGACATCGAAACCCATCCAGGTTTTGCTTTTCTTTTTTCAGATTTTTTAATTTTAGTTTAAAAATATTTATCCCAGCTATTCCACCTATTTCTGTTATCCTCACTTTATCCCAATGTTATTCCTGACTTATTCCAAGTTTATCCCTATCATCTTCTTCCTCCCAGACAACTCCCAAAACTCCATTTTTTTTCATTTTTTCTTCCTATTCATCCTGGATCATCCATGCGCGACCATTGGCGCCCCCCTGACGACCGTCCACCTCCCCCCGGCGTCAATCTCTTCGTGGGAACACCGGTGAATCCCTCGAACCGCCCATGGTCATTCACCCCATGTGGCTCCTCCCATGGCCATCCGCCCAAGCCACGCCCCTCTCCAACGCGCCACCGTTTGCCGCTGCCCGAGCCATCTCCACTAGCTCCAGCCTCCTTATGCTGTGCCCTCTTCCATGCTCAGTCGCCCCACGCTCATAGCCAGTCCGCCTCCACCATCGCCGCCGGCCACGTAGCCGCATCCCACCGAGCTGCCCACCGCCGTCCGCCCCTTGCTGTGTGACCGACGATGGCCACCTGCCCTCATTTTCACGAGTCACACCCTCCCCTCTCCCGGCGTCGTGGCCGCGCTTCTCTCTTCACTGCGGAGAAGAAGAACCAGAAAAATCTTTGTATTTGATATAGTTATCTGCTATGGATAAGTTGCTGGAATTTGGAAGGAAAGCATGGTTTATGATCAGGGTGCTCTCAGGATACGAAGAAAGAAGGGTTAGTGCCTACAGATTACAACTCCAGAAGCACATCGAGAAGGACAAGCTAGGAAGCGAGAGTTGATAAGGATTCCAGAAATAGGTTATCCTCAGGACCACGAATGCCTCCCTCTATTCCATGGCCATGAGAAGAAAAGTTTGTGCATGGATCTCAAAGCAGCCCAAAGATGGTGAAATGTGAATTCTAGAGCTGCACCAATTTCAAAGATTCATATATTTTAGAGCATGAACCAAATTTTGGTGAATCCAAATTATGCCTTATTTATTTCTTTTAAATTTGGATGTATGGACTAGTTGGAAAGTTTTTTTTTTTAATTATTTTTAGATTAGGATTAGTTTGATTTTTCTACGATATGGGGAGGATTGTGTTTAATTTTCTACCATGTTTTCATGCTACAAACGTAGTAGGTTTGGAATGTCACCCTTTATGAGCTGCATGCCTTGTATTGTTTTCTTGGGCCTCAAGTTTTGTAAGCCTGTATAAAGGCACCTCCTCTCTTGAATATAATATGATGATGAATATGAATTTTTGAAAAAAATGTTCTTAGTTCTGGCTAGATTAGGAGTGGGCATGAGGCCCATCTTTCCTTCACCTGCGGGTGTCGAGGGGTGTGAGGCCCCAGTTATCTTCTCCCTAGCTGAGTCCCCTCTATGATCTGGAGCTTCTCCTTCTTGGCCCTAGGTAGCAATTTGGGTGGGACGCCCTAGGCTCTAGATGTAGTGAGATGGGTGGGACGCCCTAGACTACATGTAGTATGGTGGGTGAGATGCCCTAGAGGTGCGATGTCTCTTTGTGAAGGTAAGTCCCAAGTCCATAGAGTATCCTTCTTTCTTGGCCCCACATATTTTTTTCACCTTTTTGACTCTAATCACAGGAGACTTCTCAGCTCTCCAATGATCCTCCTAGCCCCCCCTTGTCCCGCATCAATTTTGGTGTCAAAGCAGGAGACAATTAGGGTTGAAAAAGAAAAGTTGAAAAAAAAAAAGAGAAAAAAAAAGAAAAAAAAATGCAGCGAGCCTGACTCGACGGAGTCGAGTTTTCCCCACTCTAGGGGAATGATGGAGACACCAAAACCCATCCGGGTTTTTCTTTTCTTTTTTCATTTTTTTTTATTTTAGTTTAAAAATATTTATCCAAACTATTCCACCTATTCCTATTATCCTCACATTATCCCAATGTTATTGCTGACTTATTCCATGTTTATCCCTATCATGTTCTTCCTCCCAGACAACTCCCAGAACTCCATTTTTTTTCATTTTCTCTTCCTGTTCATCCTGGATCCTCCATGCCCAACCACCGGCGCCCCCCAGACGGCCGTGTACCTCCACCCGGCATCGATCTCCTCGTGGGAATGCCGGCGAATCCCTCGAATTGCCCATCGCCGTTCTCCCCCATGCAGCTCCTCCCATGGCCATTCGCCCATGCCATGCACCTCTCCCCAGCACCACCGTTAACTGCTGCCCGAGCTATCTCCACCAGCTCTAGCCTCCCCATGCCGCACCCTCTTCCCCACTCGACTGCCCATGCTCATAGCCGGTCCGCCTCCACCGTCGCCACCGGTCTTGCTGCCGCATCCCACCGAGCCGCCCACGGTCGTATGCCCCTTGCCGCATTGTCGGCGATGGCCACCTACCCTCATTTTCAAGAGTCACACCCTCCCCTCTCCCGTTGTCGAGGCCGCGCTTCTCTCTTCATTGCGGAGAAGAAGAATCAGAAAAATCTTTGTATTTGATATAGTTATCTGCTATGGATAAGTTGCTGGAATTTGGAAGGAAAGCATGGTTTATGGTCAGGGTGCTCTGAGGATATGAAGAAAGAAGGGTTAGAGCCTACATATTACAACTCCAAAAGTGCATCGAAAATGCACATTCTAGGATGCGAGAGTTGAGAAGGATTCTAGAAACAAGTTATCCTAAGGACCACGAACGCCTCCCTCTGTTCCACGGCCACGGGAAAAGTTTGTGCACGGATCTCAAAGCAACCCAAAGATGGTGAAGCACGGATTCTAGAGATGCACCAATTTCAAAGCTTCATAGATTTCAGAGCAGGCACTAAATTTTGCTGAGTCCATATTATTCCTAATTTATTTATTTTAAATATGGATGTATGGACCAGTTCGGAAGTTTTTTTTTTAAATTAGTTTTAGATTATGATTAGTTTTATTTTTCCACCGTATAGGGAGGATTGTGTTTAATTTTCTACCATGTTTTCAGGCTACAAACATAGTAGGTTTGGGATGTCACCTTTTATGAGCTGCATGCTTTGTATTGTTTTCTTGGGCCCCAAGTTTTGTAAGCCTATATAAAGGCACCTCATCTCTTGAATAAAATATGATGATGAATATGAATTTTTGAAAAAAGTGTTCTTGGTTCTGGCTCCATTAGGAGTGGGCATGAGGCCCATCTTTCCTTCACCTACGGGTGTCGAGGGGTATGAGGCCCCAGTTATCTTTTCTCTAGCTAAGTCCCCTCTATGATCATGGAGCTTCTCCTTCACGGCCCGAGGTAGCGATTTGCGTGGAATGCCCTAGGCTCCGCATGTAGTGAGATGGGTAGGATGCCCTAGACTATATGTAGTGGGGTGGGTGAGATGCCCAAGAGGTGCGACGTCTCTCTATTAAGATAAGTCCCAAGTCCATAGACTATCCATTTTTCTTGCCCCCACATATTTTTTCCAACTTTTTGACCCTAATCACAAGAGACTTCTCAGCTCTCCAGCGATCCTCCTAGCTAGCCCCCCTTTATCCCGCATCAGTTATGCATTAAGCACTAATTTTGAAATAATTTGGCCTATTCTTGAAAGTGAGCCAAAGAATTTGAAATAAGGGATTCTATAATGATTAAACTTAGGCCTCAATGTTTTCCACCAGGAACCATGAAGAAACTTCTTGCTTGTGGAGCTGGCCCCTTTAAGGTGACAAGGAGAGTTGGCTCTAATGCCTATGTGCTTGAGCTACCCCTGGATTATGGAATTAGCTCGACTTTCAATATCTCAAACTTAGTCGAGTATAGGGAACCAGCAAGCATATCTTGCAAGCCATTTTGGCCGACCTATCTTTTGAGAGCGAACCCAACCCAGAGTGTCCACCTCCAATTTTACCTAAGAGAGGAGAACGGATCAAGCATGTCCTGGATGATCAAGCTATCACCACCTGGGGCAAAGGCTATCAGCATTGCTTAGTCCAATGGCAAGGCCGACCAGAATCTGATGATTCGTGGCTTACCCAAGAGGACTTGCGACACCTCAACCCCGATCATCTTAATAAATACCAAAGCCAGATCAACCCTTACTCGACATGATCGAGTTCCTCTAACCTCGGGAGAATTGAAGCAAGCAGTAGGATTAGACAGAGGCTCCTCAACCCTTTGTGGATCTCTGATTAGGGTTTTAATCTATTTGGTCTTATAATAAGGCTTCAAGCCTGAGTAAGTTACTTTTGAGTCATGTAATTGGTTTCAATTTTGTTTGTTTTGGTCATGCATCTTGGCTAATTTGGTCTTGTTAGGATTAGTGGGTCCTATAATTAGCTGAATTGGTTCCCAAGCCCAAGTCAACTTGAAGATGGGCTTAAACTAGTTTGAAGATGGGTTCACAAGTGGGCAATCAAATCAAGCCCAATTGAAGATGAGTGAAGCCACCTCTCCATGACAGGTTAGGAGTGCCAACTCATGAGTGCCACATCATCAGTGCCACATGTCATGGGAGGTGCCACTTCAGCTCATGGAGTGCCACATCATCAATGACACAAGGCATGGGAGGTGCCACTTCATCAAGCACCTTGGGTGGCCAAGATAAGCTGAAAATTCAAAATCAAATGACATGTGGACACCCATTAAACCTTTCCTTGATCCAAGCCTACAACATCCCCACCTCACTCTACATATCAAGCCTCTCCAAAGATCATGATCAGCCAAGGAGGAGTTCAAAATTCAAATAGAGACAACCTTCCTCTCTTCCCTCCCCGAATCAAGCATTTCCACTAAGGCCAAGGTGTCATGAAGAAAGGATTCAAATTTCAAATGGGTGCCCCCTTGATTCTTGAAGACAACATCCTCTCTTCACTCCACCAAATCAAGCCATTCCACCTTGGAGCAAACCAAGTCAAAGTCGGCCTAGGCTTCATGAATGAGAATTTTTAAATTTCAAATGGGCGCTTATTGACTCACGAAGACAACCCACCTTTGTCTCCTCCCCAAATCAAGCCTTCTAATCTTTCTTTCAAATTTGAATGAGAACTTGGGTGCTCATAAAAAGGACCCTGGTCTTCTTGTAAAGATTGTTTTAGACTTCTTCCTCAAGATTTTCATTAAGGAAAGCAGTCTTTACATCCATCTGCCAGATTTCATAATCATGGTATGTTTCTATTGCAAGCAATATCTGAATGGACTTGAGATGACTACTGGTGAAAAGGTTTCATCATAGTCAATGTCATGTTTTTGTCTAAAACCTTTTGCCACCAGCTTGGCCTTGTAGGTTTCTACTTGACCATTTGCTCCTATCTTCTTCTTGAAGACCAATTTACACCCTATTGGGTTAATTCCTTTAGGTGGATCTACCAAGGTCTAAACCTGATTGGAATACATGGAGTCCATTTTAGATTTCATGGCATCTAGCCATTTGTCGGAGTCTTTACTCTTGATAGCTCTTGTATAGGTCACAGGATTATCATCCTATATGATACTGGCTTCATTATCATTCTCGATGACAAAGCCATATCTGAGAGGTGCAACCTGCACTCTCTCTATCCTTCGAAGAGAAGGTGTGTGTTGTGGCGGTTCCTGATCTACAAGAATCTCTGGTTGAGGAATTTTATTTGAAGACTCTTCAGCTTGTTGGTTTTGAACTTCACTTAGTTCAAGTGTTGTTTCACTACTTCTTTCTTGAATAAGTTTTTGCTCTAAGAATGTAGCGTGTCTACTAACAAATACCTTTTATTCAGTAGTATGATAAAAGAGATATCCAACACCATATTTTGGATAACCAATGAACCTGCATTTGTCAGCCTAGTACTTAACTTATGTCCAAAATTTTTTTGACATAAGCATAGCAATCCCAAATTTTCAAGTATTTAAGATTTGGTCTTTTGCCATTCCATAACTCTTATAGAGTGCCAGTCATTGACTTTGATGGTACCTTATTCAAAATATAAGCAGCAGTTTCCAAAGCATATCACTAAAAGGAAATAGGAAGATCTATGAAGCTCATAATGGATCTCATCATATCTAACAAGGCGCGATTTCTCCTTTCTGCCACACCATTTAATTGTGGTGTATAAGGAGGAGTTGATGGGCACCCAAGAGTCTAGTATATTTTATTTTGAGTCTAGTTGAGTCCATTTAGTCGAGTCCAGTTATTTTTAGTCCAATCAAGTGAGTTAGATCGAGTCTTGTAATTTTCATTCATGTCAACATCCAAGAGGAGAGTAAGCAGACCCAGAGATTCACCATGCCCTCCCGAATCAGAACTGGATTCCATGCACCTGGGCCCTTACATGCCTCCAAGCCCACAAGAGAGAACCCCAATCGAAGATTCAAGTGATGGTGCCCCAAGACCATGTCCAATAGGGAGTTCAAAGCCCAAACCCAAGAGAGCTTTCTTGGCCCTCAAGTTATTGTTTACTTGGCCCCCAAGTTTTGTAGTCTCAGTCTGTCAGGAAGTCTAGGGACCTGGGTGGATCTATAAATACCTACCCCTCTTGTATTTTTTTTGATGCCATGAATTAATAAAATTTTCTTGAGTTATGTGTGATTTACTGTGTGAGGGAATCTATGCGATCCCTTGGGTATCTATGTGATCCTTATTGTTCTATGTGAAGGGTATCTCTGTGATCCCTCAAGGTTTTTGTGAGATCCTTACGCTGTGTGCTCTGTCCTCGACATTGCTATGTGCTTTGTCCTTCTAAGGAGAATTTGTGTGAACCATATCCCTGCTACTACCTTCCTGTGCCCTAGACGCCCTCTTCTTTCTTCTTCCAAGCAAACGCTAATCCCCTGGTGACTTCACAGCTCGCCAGCAATCGAAACCCCAATATCTGTCCTACATCAACTTGGTATCAAAGCTATAGGATTAGGGTTTTTCTTCTTCCTCGCTAGATCCATCTCCTTCCTCCCGATTGTAGATCCCACCACCATCAAGCTAGATCCAGCAAGTCACCCACCACCATTCCTCCCTTCCAGCCCTCGCCTCTGCTTTTCACTTCATCCACTCCAACCTCTCTAAGAACCATCGGCAACACTATGATGTTTCAAAGCACGCTGACCACCAGATATCCATGCAGTCCTAGGGAACTGGTCGCACTGTCTCCCATATCCCCTGCATCCCTTGGCAGCACCCACCGATCGGCCAGGCTCGGCAATATAGTCGGCGGTGGCTAGATTTTTTCTCCTACCAAGATCTGGCACCGTTGGCACCTTCGCATCGAGTCCAACCCCTGATCTTTCCTTCCTGTCAACTGTAGGGTTCGGTGGCGAGGCGGAAACATAGATTTCAAAATTTTTATCTTTATGAAATCTTCACCAAACCCTTAGCCCAAGATCTCCTTAAAAGAATTAAAACATATAACATGTATATATGAGATTTAATCTCAAATTAAAGTACTAAACTGTGTTGCTAAAATCCAAACTTTAAATCTCCACCAGGTGCCCAAATGATCACCCTCCAATGGTGATCCACACAGAAAAAGATGAAGACAACAATTTCTTGTTCTTGGCTCCTCTTCTTGAATTCTTTTTCAAGAATTCAATTCTTAGACTTTTGGGCTGGAATTTTCCTTCTTGAAAATTTTCTTTTCTTCCTTCTTTCCTCTTCTTGAATTCTTTTCTTGAATTCCCTTTCTTGAATTCCTTTTCTTGAATTAAATTTGAAGAAGGAATTAAGACAAGTAAAGTCTTAATTCGAGGAAGAAAAGAAGAAGAACAGACCCTTCCTTTTCCTTTCCTTTACCGTTCATGACCTTCTTTTTATTCTTGTTTAGGGTCAGAGTTTCGATAGAGATTATCTCTGTAAGGAAAACAATACCCAACAAGGATAAAGGGAAGGAGTATTCCGAAGAGGAGGAGAGGAATATGATCTCTGTATATTTCCTTTTTTATTATCTGTCAAAAAACCCCCGAGAACCCAAACCCTTTTATAGATTT
The DNA here is from genome assembly GCA_021397845.1 of Areca catechu. Taxonomy (NCBI): domain Eukaryota; kingdom Viridiplantae; phylum Streptophyta; class Magnoliopsida; order Arecales; family Arecaceae; genus Areca; species Areca catechu. Next base: position 100,479,918 of record CM038041.1, read on the forward strand.
TAGAGGGGCATTTTCTCAAAACATCGCAACCCTCTGAAAACCCCAGGAATCACGATCCCTCATTCCTCACGCATCCCCTCAACCAAAAATCATGATTCTTCGATTTAATTTTTGTTTTTCCGACGAGGAGGACTCTCGGAAAGATTTCAGGAAGAATCACGACTTTTGGAGACGGACTTGCGACCGAAAAGCGACGGATCTTTCTCTTTAATTTTTCTGGCCATCAGATCCAGATCCAAGGACATCAAACAAGGATCCAAATCGCCCCCCCCCCCCCCCCCCCCCTTTTTCTTGATTTTTTTCCAATGGTATTTCCTTCCCACGCGCGTGAATAGAAGTCCACACGCACGTGGACTCTTCTTCATGGCATGCGCGGGTGAGGAAGGGTGTGGGCGGCTTGGAGAGAGAGGGTCAGTGCACTTGATTCACTTGGGTTTAGTCATGGGTTAGCCCAATGTCCTAAAATTTAAATTAGACCTTAATTTGGTTCAATTAGAACCTAATTAAGCCCAATTCGGAACCAAATTCGAATCTAATTCGAATAGAAATTGGGTCTGCAACACATGCTAGTGTGTTTATCCTGCAAACATGATTTAATTCCAAATTAAATCCTTCATCAATTCTCTTTTGTGTGTGACCCATTGGGTTCCACACCTAGCCAGCAGTAGGTCCGAGTGCTATTTGACTTAATTCGGTTAGATCTCAACTAAGCCGATTTAGGTCAACTCAAACTAGCTCCACTCGGTCAATTAGAATCTAATTCTAATTAACTGATTTGAATTATCATAATTCAATCATATACCTATAAGACAAGATTGACGTCTAGCAACGTATCATGTCTACCCGAAAGATGTGAAATTTTGGTGGAATTACCAAAATACCCTTCTTTTGGTGAGTTATCGGGCAATTCAGTCCTTTGATCAACTTGCATCCCGAATATGATTATGAATATGGATACTTGTCAAATCCAATTTCATATTCATCTTTAGCTCAATCTTCATAATGATGATTCATTAATGAACCATTAGAAATTAACACTAATGTTCATACTTTGATCAAAGATTTCCTGAATCCATCATTTGATCGAAATTAGCTAATTGCAATTCCCTCTTACTAGGGCTGATCAATTCCTTGTTGACCTACTCACAACCTCCATATACAATCCACCATTCCTTGTATCACCTCGTGCATGACTCAGTGTCATGATTGATTGCGAACCAAAGTATGGATTTATATATATAAGGTACCATAGTAGTCTCAGGTCAAAGGACCATATGCACTACTCCCACTATGAGAATTATCTATTGACAAACAGATAAGGTTCCATTAGATATTCTCAATCTGGATCAATTCAGTGAACTCATTCTCTAATGAACACTCACATCCTAGTATTAGTGTCAAACACAAGTGACTGTGAGATCAGTCACCCTCATCACAAAGCATATATAGGATGTGCTGGTCTTCCCGGAAACATTGATCCTCAACTCAATGTCCCATCGACCAGGAATATTTTAGATTAGGGTTTTAAGGTTTTAGGTCTCACAGGTATGATCTCATCATAACCCTAGAACCATAGCCCTAATCTATGGGGTTCATCATATAATCATAAAGACACAACGTATGATGAAAACAATGCCTTTATTATAATAATGTCAATTCATTGATTTTGGGATCGAAATACAATATTTTAATTGGCTTTCAGGGCATAATCTTTCATCAACGTTCATCCATTGCTGTGCCACCTTCAACCCCTACTCCTAGCCCATCAATGCCCGGTAGTGGATGGAACCCTGTGCCGCAGATTAGGCTTCCTGTGCCCTCGACCACTGGAAGATCCCCCATCCCTGACTCCATTGTCTCCCTTATCGGATCCAAGGAATTGCCACAGCCCAGCATCCATCCTCCCCTCCGAACCATGCCTTCAATCTTCCTAATCCCATCTGGAACCCCTGTGCCACAGATCCGCATAACATCGCCATGCTGATCTCCTCCTCCAAAGCCAATCCCCTACCGGTCGATGCCCTTCCAATTGCCACCACAGTCGTGTCACTTCCTCAGCCCTGTCTCCCGCCCAAAGTTTCCCACAGTCGAGTCGACAACCAATGCTAGATGCCACCCCTCTGCCAGACGTCGTCGCCGCTTGTGCCACCGTGTGTTCCCCCGTGCTGCTACCCGCCTCCCATCGCCGGTGCCGGTGAAGACCTATGGTTCCATTGAGATTGCTGATGAAGTCCACCCCCTGGTTTCCATCCATAGAGAAGAACTTGCACGAATGTGAATGCAACTTCCTTCCCTGTTCCCGACTTTAGTGTTACATGGTTTTTGGAGCTGCATGATTTTCAGAGCAACACAATTCTCAGAGTAGCGAGAATTTCATAGTTGCATGGATCTCAAAGTAGAGCCTTCTCTTTATTTTAAGCCTTGGTTATATTTTGGGTTTATTTGATCAAGTTTATTTTATGGATTTATCTCTTTTGATGTGCTTAGATTCGGTCCCATCAAAGCCCCCACTGAGTCTGACTCGACAGAGTCAAGTTCTCCCCACTCCAGGGGAATGATGGGGACCCGAGAGTCTAGTATATTTTATTTTCAGTGTAGTTGAGTCCATTTAGTTGAGTCCAGTTATTTTTAGTCCAATCGAGTTAGATCGAGTCCTGTAATTTTTATTCATGGCAAGATCCAAGAAGAGAGCAAGCAGACCTGGAGATTCACCAGGCCCTCCCTAATCAGAACTGGATTCCATGCACCTGGGCCCTTACATGCCTCCAAGCTAATAAGAGAGCACCCCAGTCCAAGCTTCAAGTGATGGCACCCCAAGACCAAGTCCAATAGGGAGTTCAAAACCCAAGCCCAAGAGAGTTTTCTTGGCCATTAAGTTATTGTTTACTTGGCCCACAAGTTTTGTAGTTCCAGTCTATCAAGGAGCCCAGGGACCTTGGTGGATCTATAAATATCCCACCCCTCATATATTTTTTTGATGCCATGAATTAATAAAATTTTCTTGAGTTCTATGTTATTTACTATGTGAGGGAATCTGTGTGATCCCTAGGATATCTATGTGATCCCTATTGTTCTATGTGAAGGGTATCAATGTGATCGCCCAAGATATCTATGTGATCCTTACGCCGTGTGCTTTGTCCTTGACATTACTGTGTGCTTTATCCTTCTAAAGGGAATCCGTATGAACCCGGTTCCTACTACTACCTTCCTGCGCCCTAGCTGCCCTCTTATTTCTTCTTCCAAGCAAACCCTAATCCCCTGGTGAGTTCTCAGCTCGCCAACGATCCAACCCCAATCTCTGTCCCGCATCAAAAGTCCATTCAGAGATTATGCCTTTGTCCTTAAGATAGTTTAGAAATTCACTAGACAAGTATTCTCCTCATCGATCAGAATGAAGAACTTTAATATTATGTCTAGTTTGTTTCTCAACCATGCTTTGATACTCTTTAAATTTATTAAAGGCTTCAGACTTGTGTTTCATTAGATACACATGGCCAAACCTAGATAAGTTATCGATAAACGTAATGAAATAAGAGTATCCATCTCTGGCCTGTATTGTCATAGGTCCACACATATCAGTATGCACAAGACCTATTAACTCAGTTGCCCTATCTCCAAGCCTAGAGAATAGAGACTTGGTCATTTTACCTATGAGGCAAGACTCACAAGTTCCTAATGATTGAAAATCATAAGGATCAAAGTAATTATCTTTGACTAACTTGTTTATCCTTGACTCACTTATATAACCTAATCATCAAAACCAGAGAAATGTGACATTGATATTATCCCTCTTTCTTTTCTTGCTATCAACAAGTAATATTATATCATTGAATTTCAAAGTTAGAAAACCATTGACAAAATAACCATGTCCAAATATTTTATTAGAATGAAGAATAGAGCAGCCATTGCTCTTTACACTTATTTCAAAACCTTGTTGTGATAACAAGGGTATAGAAATAATGTTTCTTATAATATTTGGTACATAGTAACATTCTTCCAACTTTAAAATATTATCTGAAGGTAATAACAGAAGATAGGTGCCCACAACTTCAGCATACATGGCTTCACCACTTGAACCATATAGATTGAAATCACCTTTCTTCAATTTTCTAATTCTGTGGGGTCCCTATGATGACTTACAGAAATAAGACCCATATGTGGTATCCAATACCCATGAATTAGAAATGGAAGCACTCAATGATAAATTTGTTTGTATCATGTACAAACCTTTAGATTCTCCTCCGGCATCTTGCATCGCACTTGCGAGATATATCTTGCAATTTTTCTTCCAATGCCCCTACTTACCAAAGTGGAAACAGGATCCATCACCAGAGGCCTTCTTGGCTTTCTTCTTCTTCTGGATGCTCCTTTCAGGGTTGAATTTTCTTTTCATACCCTTCTTCATTACCTACTTCTTTTTTCCATCAATAAGAAGAAGATGAGTCCTATCTCCCTTTGAGTGGCTCTCGGCTGTCTTAAGCATGTTAAGCAGCTCAGGTAAAGTTATATTCAGTTTGTTCATATGATAATTCAGAACAAATTATGAGTAGAAATCCGGGAGTGACTATAGGATCAAGTCCTGGTTGAGTTCACCATCCATGACAAACCCTAATTGACCTAATCAGGTGTTAAGTTAATCATTTTTAAAACTTGGGTTTGCATTGATGAACCCTCACTCATTCGTGCATAGAATAACTACTTCGATATCTCATACCGAGTAGCCCTACTTTGCTCTCCATAGAGCTCTTTTAGATTGAGCAATATGAACTACAATGAGCTCTAATATGCATACCATAAGCATGATTGTAATATCAATCCATTCACCTCACTTGTTCATGGGATATGGCCACAGTGACACACCTACATGCCATAGGAGAACCCATTGAATGGGAAGAGAGGGCCATGAAACCCTAAATAACTCCTATGACCGGACGGCCATGGTGACAAATCCAATCCGAAGCAGTTACTAGGATATAACACATTTCAAATATGTGATTTTAACTAATCATGCATAAAATCATATCATCTAATAGCATGCTCCATACATTATAATATTCATGATCATATAAGCATTCAATTCTAAAGCATGTACTAATTGCATGCATCAAGGTTACTCTGATGCCACTATTGAGTTACCTTGGCCGAGTGTAGTGGAAGACTAGGTTTCAAAAAATTCATTTTGAAAACCCTAATCGGCCGGAACCCTAAACCCTAGGACCACTTAAGCATAACAATAAATAAATTAAAACTTTAGGGCTATAGATGAAGAACTGGAATGCTATATTCCTTTATTTCTATGAGGTACACAAGTGTATACCCTCCAGAGATGATCCACACAGGAACTAGCCAAGGAAGAACTCCTATGATAGTTGCTTGCTTAACTAGGACTCTTTCTGACAGCCTTTTGGACTTTCTCCTTTGCTGGACACCCTACCCTCCTGTAGAGCACTCTGAGCACTCTTTAAATCCTCTCTTGGATCTTAGATACCCCTCCAATTTTCCTCCCTAGGCTTTTGTCTTAAAAACATGCCTTGTTTTGGAAGAAATAGCCTTGTCTTAAAAAGGACAAGCTTTGTCTTAAGGGGGAGGAAGAGAAATTAGCAGGTGGTATTTCTTCCGATGGAATAAAGTGCTTAGGCTTCAAAATACCATTCCTTTTATTAAGTGAGAAGAGGTGTGTGATATGTCTATCCATCAGCCAATAGATAAGACTTTTTCAAATAAAAAGTAGTCTTTTGGTTGATTGGATTTATCAGGATATATCTTTTCATGCGCCAAAAGGCATATCATCGTCCCTTCTCCTTTCCAGCTGAATTTCCTACTTGCCACATTGCAATTACCAGTCATTTGAAGGCCAAGAAGCATGACTCTTTATTGCAAATGTTAGAAGAAATGAAGAGGCTTAAAGTAGAAGGACACTGCGTTCTAATGTCACACCAAATGAACGGTCGCATCCCTTCATTGTGCGCATTTACTTTCCACATGTTATCAAGCCAATGCCTCATATAAATCCTGATTAAATTATTCCTAAGGGGCATGGGGATAATAATGAAGAGGGGTGCACTTGAATTTGCATTTGTGATTCATCTATAGAAGGACTCTTGGTCCTTCTGTGCTCCCTCTCTTTGGCGCATGCAAAGAGGCGCCCATGAGTCCATATCATCTTGGACTCTTATCCAAATGGAAATACATGTCCTAATTAAATCAGATAAAACCTGAAACATACTGTCCTAATTAAGACACAACCCAATTAAAGTCCCTCTTAAATTGGTTAGATTAATTAGCAAGCAACTGGACCCAATCCAATTTGGTTAGGAATTGGGCTAGCCAACATATGCTAGTATGTTAATTAGCTAGCCAATTAGGATCCCATGATCCTAATAAAAATCTAATTTACATCCTTGGCCAATTCCTTAATGTGTGTGAACCTTTGAGTTCCACATCTCGCCAGCAATAGGTCTAGGCACAAGTCGATTCAAACCGATTGAACTCGATTGACCTAATTAGTTCAAATTGAGCTAGCCTAAGTTGCCAATTCAAACTTTGTATCGAATTGACTCATGAAACAAATCCAATTGGTTCATGAAAACCTACAAGATATGATTGATATCTAGCAACATGTCATGCCTACCTAGAAGATGAGAAATTTGGTCAAAATTATTAACATACCTTTCAGTGGAAAGTTACTGTGCAATTTAATCTTTCGATCTCCCTTTATCTTGAATAAGTGATGGGTATGGATAAATATCAAACCCTAGCACATAGTCATTTCAAATCTCAATTCGATAATGAAGACTTCACTAATGATTGATTAGAAACCACTTCTAATCTCATCCTACTTTGATCAATGATTTCCTGAGTCATCGATCAAAGAGATTACATGGGATAACATTTCCTCTTACTTGGTATGATCGATTCCTTGTTGGTCTACTCATATTCTTCATACACCTTCCACCATATCCGAGAACACCTCATACATGACTCAATGTCATGAATGAGTATAAACCAAAACATGGCTTAGTGTTTATAAGAAACCATGGTGACCTCAGGTCTGAAGATCACTTGCACAACTCCCACTATGAGAACTATCTCTTGACAAGTAGTAAGACTTCTATAAGATAGTCTCAATGCGGATCAGTTCAGTGAACTCATACCCTAATGAGCACCCTTATCCTTATATTAGTGTCTCTACACAAGTGGCTGTGAGATCAATCACCCTCTCCATCGAGCATATATAGGATAAGCTAGTCTTTCCGGAAGCATAGATCCCTGAATCGATGATCCAACGACTAAGAACATTTTAAATTTGGGTTTATAGGAACTTAGGTCTCACTGTTATGATCTCTACAATAACCCTAATTCAATTGTCCTAATCTATGAGGTTCATCATAATCTTATAAAAAGCATAAGACACAGCATATGATGAATCAGAAAATGCCTTTATTGATTATTAATGTCATACATGAGCTGGAAGATTACGAAATTGCCAATCCAAAGATTGGCTTTTAGGGCATAATTCTTATATCTACCAATGTCCAAATCTTATTTCTTTCAAATTGGTTTAGTTCTTCTTGCATAGCATTCATCCAATTAAGATCATTTTTAGCTTCTTCTATACTTTTAGGTTCAACATGAAACACAAAAGCAAGATAATCACATTTATTTCTAAAAGAAGATCGAGTTTTTACACCTTTTGATGGATCACCTATGCTTAGTTTCAAAGGATGTCCATGAGCATACCTCAACTCCTTAGGCAAGTCCTTGTGCTTTGGTAAAGATCTTGAGATTTCTTCTTCATCCTCCTTGCTTTGATCTTCCTCGTTCTTTTTGGAAGGAGGATCATTCAAAGTCAGCTTCTTAAGGCTTTGAATACCTACATCATCATCTAACATATCATCTTTTCTAGAGGACTTGTTAGTAGACTCATTAAATACAACATGCATGGATTATTCCATAAAAAGTATTCTTTTATTGAATACCCTGTATGCCTTGCTAGATGTTGAGTATCCTAAGAAGATACCTTCACCTAACTTGGCATCAAATTTGCTTTATTTATCTTTGCCATTAATTAATGTGAAACACCGGCATCCAAATACATGAAAATACTTAATGGTAGGTTTTCTTTCTTTTCAAAGTTCATAGGAAGTTTTTCTTAAAATTGGTCAAATTAAAACTCGGTTTAAAATGTAACAACCAATGTTGATTGCTTCAGCCCAAAAATATCTAGAGAGGTCATTTTCACAAAGCATAGTGCATGCCATTTCTTCTAAAGATCTAATTTTATTTTCTACTACCACTTTTATTGATGTATCCTAGGTACAGAAAAATTATATTCAATATCTTTTTTATTGCAAAATTTTTCAAAATCCATATTTTCAAATTAGGTTCAATGATCACTTCGAATGCAAATAATAGACATATCTTTTTTGTTTGAAACTTTTTATAAAACTTTGTAAAAGTAGGGAAAGATTCATCTTTATGAGCTAAGAACAAAATCCAAGTAAAACGAGAGAAATCATCAAATATTACAAAACCATATATCTTGCCTCCTAGGCTTGTGGTTCTAGTTGGCCCAAAGAGATCCATATGGATTAGTTCAAGAGGCCTAGTAGTTAAAACAATTCTCCTAGATTCAAAAGAAGTTCTTATTTTTTTTCCATATTGACAAGCATCATAAATATTATCTTTTTCAAATCTAAGTTTTGGCAAATCATTGACTAAATAATTTTTGCATAATTTGAAAAGTAAATGCATGCTAACATGTCCTAATCTACAATGCTATAACCAACTAGTCTCACTGATTTTGGCATCCATTACAACTAGGCATTCACCATCTTGTATAGGAAGATTGTCAAGATCAACTAGATAGATGTTGCCATGCCTATGTCCAATGAATTTCAGCCTATCATCATTAATACTAGACACCATGCAAAGTGATGATTTAAAAATAACTTTAAAATCTCTATCACAAAATTGGCTAATGCTTAGTAATTTATGCTTTAAACCTTTTACTAGTAATACATAATCAATAAAAGTAGATGGAGAAATGTGAACTTTAACAACATTAATGATTTTATCATCTCCATTATCTCCAAAGATCACATTCCCCCCATTTAAAGCTCCAAGAGACGTGAATTGCTTCACATTTCCTGTCAGGTTCTTGAGCAACCACTATCAAGGTACCATATTCTTCTTTTCTCCTTGGTTACAAGACACACCTGTAAAAAGAGATCAAGTTGATGCTTTAGATATCCAAGACATCTTGGATCCTTTAGGGTTGCAATGAAGGTTCTTTTTGGAATCCAAATTTTTCTTGATTTGTTTATCTTTCTTAAATTACATTGATATGCCTTATGACCAAGTTTACCACAACTAAAACATGTATTACTAGATGAAGCTAGAACAAAGGAATTCTTGAAATACTTTTATTGTTTTTGAGGTTTATACCCCAAACTAGCTTTGTTGAAAACTATCTATTGACTATTCAACGATAAATTCAATTTTTCAAGACTAAATAAGAATTTTTCAATAAAAGGCTTGACTCCATTAAACTCTTCTTTAAACTTCTTGTTCTCCAACTCAAGGTCTTTATTCTTCTTCATAAGCTCATCATTTGAAACAAAAACCTTGGATCTTTTTAAAATTTCAATCTCTTTTGAGAAATCATTCTTTTCATTTTCCAAAATAGCAACCTTGACTTTTAATTCTTTATTTTCATTTCTAAGATTGTTGTTTTCAAAAGAAGAAGAATCAGCATGCTTTTTCAACTTCTTATGCTCAATTTTCAATAATTTATATTCATGCACAAGCTCATCAAAAACATCTTTAAGCTCTCCAAAAGTAAATTCAAATTCAGATTATAGCTCATTTTCATTTACCATGAGACAAAGGTTGGCAATTTCTTGCTGCTCTTCATTTGAACTAGAGTCTTCGCTTTTGCTCCAAGTAGCCATCATCACCTTCTTTTTATATTTCTTTTTGAGATTCTTGACGAGAGGACAATCGAACTTGTAATGACCGTGCTTCTTACATTCAAAGCAAATGGGTTGGTCCTTCTCCTTCTCCTTTTCTTTTTCCTTGTCCTTGCCTTTATCCTTGCTAGGCTCTCCTTTGTGTGGCTTCTTTTTGTATGAGTACTTCTTTCTCATAAATCTCCTAAATTTGTCAGCCACTAGAGCCTCCTCATCTTCATCTTTACTTTCTTTCGACTCCTCACTTGAAGGTTCCTTGGGTGTAGAGGATTTGAGGACAATTGTCTTCTTCTTTCTGTTCGCATCCACTACTTTTTACTTTAAGTTCAATTCATAGGTTAAGAGTGAACCAATGAGCTTTTCCAAGGGTAGGGTTTCAACATCCTTCACTTCTTAGATCGCCATCACCTTTGGATCCCATGAAGATGGCAAAGACCAAAGAATTTTGTTAACCAAATCAGCATTTTAGACATTGCTTTGCCAAGACTTCTCATTCCATTAACTATATTAGTAAGTCTTATGTATATATCAATGATTCATTAAGGTCCATTTTAAATATTTTGTATGTGTACACAAGCATATTTATTTTTGTGTTTTTCACTTGATGGGTATCCACATGTGTAACCTCAAATGTGTCCCATAATTCCTTCATCGATGCACCGACGAAAATCCTATTGAATTCACTAGGATCCAATGCATAATAAAGCAAGTTTATTGCTTTGGCATTAAGCTTAGATTTCTTAATGTCATTTTTATCTCAATCTTCTTCAAGCTTTGGAATGGAAATGCCATTAACCATAATTGAAGGAACATGTGGACCTCTAACAACCACTTTCCAAATATTATAGTCAATAGAATGAATGTAAATTCACATGCATATTTTCCAATATGCGTAGTTTGTGCCATTAAAAAATGATGGTCTATTTGAGGCTTGACCCATAATGACACTAATAACCATTGGGGTTGCCATAGATCTTTTACTCAAGGTGGTTAGACCTACTTAGCTGAGTACCAGGCTCGATACCACTTGTTGCGCAATTAAAGCAACCCAAGAGAGGGGGTGAATTGGGTTTCTAAAATTTTTTCAATGAATTAAAAAATAGGTGCTAGTATGTTTCCAATATGTTTATGTGCTTAATAATAATATGCAATAGAAGTAATGAATTAAATGTAGAAAGAATAATAATCAATCACAAATATAAAAATTTATAGTGGTTCGGTGTATCTTAAAATACCTACGTCCACTTCCCAAGCTCTCCTTGGAAATTTCACTATAATCCATCCTTGATTATAGCAAATTAGTTTTCCGGGCTCACTAATCAAAACCTCTTAGTTCTTACTCAAGGCTAACCAAAAACCTAGTTAGTTTTTCACTCTAGGCTCACCAACAACCTTGTTGATTTTTACACAGAGCTAACCAACAACCTCAGTACTAGTTTCAATCCAATTGAAACTAGTAACAACAAAATAACTTAAGTACAATATAAGAATACAATAAGCTTTCTCAAAAAGCAAATAAACTCGATGAAGCTTTTGAATTGGTTTTTATACAAGGATAACCAAAAATCTCAGTACTAGTTTCAATCCACTTGAAACTAGTAACAACAAAATAACTTAAGTACAATATAAGAATATAATAAGCTTTCTCAAAAAGCAAATAAACTCAATGAAGCTCTTAAATGTGGTTGAAAAGCTTTGTCTTCAAGTTGTTGAAGCCTGTTGGCTTTGGCTCCTTAATTTTGATGATTAACAAAAGGTCGAGTATATGTTTGGACTAATGTTTCATCTCAAGATAAAGTTTCAGGACTTAGGTTATTCAAAAAGAGTACCAAGAGTATAATGATGAAACCAAGCTTGCCTGGTTTGGGAAAGAGCTCTTCTACCTTGAACAAAATCAAATTTCTCATATTGGACCTTATTATTAAGAAGCAATTGACAAAAGTAACAAAGACTTAGAGAAATTCAAGCAAGGCACGCACCTCTCCAGAGTTTCAGAAAATTTCAGACCAGAGGTCGACCACTAGAGGTCGACACCTTGCCAAAGGTCGACCACCATAGGTCGACTCATGAAGAAAAGAAAAGTTCAGCAAGGCCGGCATGGCAAAATTTCAGTGGCATGCTCCAGAGGTCGACCACCAGAGGTCGACAGCTGTCCAGAGGTCGACACTAGAGGTCGACTCATCGCTTGAAAATTCAAACTGGGTAGAACTATGGTTTTCTGGATTTTTGCCTAAGATAAACTGGAGGTCGACACTTGATCCAGAGGTCGACTCATGGCATAACGGCTAGTTTTTCTGAACTTTTGATTTGATTTCTAACGGCCATAAACGACCATATTTTTGATTCTAACGGTCTTGTGGAGTTGTTTCAGCTTGAATAAGATATTTAACCTCCACCTAACTTCAAAAAAGACAAGGAGACAAAGTGAAAAGGAATAGAGTGAAAGTACAAAGCCTTCAATCAATTCCAAGCCAAAAAGAGTGAGAAAACCAAGAGATTCCTTAGCCAAAAGCTTTCCATCTTTGAGGAATCCAACTTTCAAGAGTTTGGCATTTAGTGAGGTCCAAGATTCCAAGAGAAAGGCTTGAAGAGTCTCCATCAAGAGCTACATCGAATTACTTTTTGCTCAAAAGGAGTTTGTCTTGATTTATTCATTGTATTCATATTCTTTTTGTCTTAGGCTAGTTTCAAGGAAATTTGAAACTAGTGTGAGGTTTGTTGGTGAGCCAATTGATAAAACCAACTAGGGTTGCTTGTAAGCCCGAAGCCAAAACAAGTGAGTGAGGTTTGTTGGTGAGCCAATTGATAAAACCAACTAGGGTTGCTTGTAAGCCCGAAGCCAAAACAAGTGTGTAAGGTTTTGACTTGTGAGCCTTGTAAAACAAGTTGGCTATAATCTAGAAAAGATTATAGTGGAAATTCCCAAGTGGAGCTTGGGGAGTGGATGTAGGTGCTAGGTGCACCGAACCTCTATACTTCTTGTGTGTTTGCATTGCTTTACTCTTCTTTTGCTCTTTAATTGTTGCTATCTTTCATTGCTTCCGTTGCACAATTACTTGAGCACTATCACTCTTCACTTTTGAACTTGATAGCACATATATTGCTTTAATTTTTAAAATACCCAATTCACCCCCCCTCTTGGGCACCATTTCTGGGCAACAAGTGGTATCAGAGCACCGGTACTCTCTTGTAGGTCCAACGATCTTGAGTGAAAGATCATGGCCGCCCCAATTGGAATGGGTGTAGTTGAAGGACAAGCATCAAATCGCCCTCCTTTATTTAATGGCACAAACTACACATACTGGAAAACTCGTATGCGTATTTATTTACATGCTGTAGATTATCATATATGGAGAGTAATTACTAAAGGGCTTCATCAGCCCACTCACTTGGTTAATGGCATTATCACCTCAAAATCTGAAGAAGAATGGGATGACAATGACATCAAACAAGTTGAGTTAAATGCTAAGGCGATGAATTTGCTATTCTGTGCACTTGACCCAAGTGAATTTAACAGAATATCAAATTGTATTTCCATCAAAGAAATTTGGGATACACTTGAGGTTACCCATGAGGGTACACACCAAGTGAAGACCACAAAGGTGAACATGCTCATTCATATGTATGAGATGTTCAGGATGGAACCAACTGAAAGTATCAGTGAAATGTATACTAGATTTACGAATATAGTAAATGTTTATGAGAAGTTTGGGAAAAATTATATCTAATGGTGAACTGGTTAACAAACTTCTCAGGTCTCTTCCGGCTTCATGGGATGCGAAAGTAACAGCCATAGAAGAAGCCAAGGACGTCAATACTCTACCTCTTGAGCAGCTTCTTGGATCACTGAGGACTTACAAGCTTTCACTAAAGCAGAAGACAGTGGACAATGACAAGAAAAAGAAAGCCATAGCCTTCAAGTCCACTACAAAGGAAGAGTCAAGTGATGAATCAGAAGAAGAAGCTGATGATGATGAGACAGCTCTCATTACAAGAAAATTCAAAAAATTCATGAGAAAGAAGAAAGGCTTCTAAGAAAAGGCCACAAAAAGGTGATCACAATAAAGATAAAGAGAAAGAAAAAGAAAGGGATCCACCCATCTGCTTCGAGTGCAAGAAGCGTGGACATTATAAAACGGATTGCCCTTTGCTTAAAAAGAGTCGAAGGATGTTGAGAAAGAAAGCCATGATGGCTACCTGGAGTGAGAGTGAGGACTCCAGCAATGATGAAGAGCAGCAGGTAGTCGCCAACCTGTGTTTCATGGCCAATGAATATAATGAGGTAAATTCTAAATCTAAAATTGAATTTACTTTCAATGAATTGCATGATGCTTTTGATGATTTAGTTATGGAATTTGAAAAATTAAAACTGAAAAATAAGAAATTAAAAAAGCTAAATCTTGAGCTTACCAAAAATTTAGAAAAGTTTTCAACTGAAATTAAAGATTTAACTCAAGAAAATAAGAAATTAACTGAACATGTAAAGACTTTGAAAAATAATAGAAGTCTTAAAACTAATGAGAAAATTGAAAAACAAAACAAAGAACTATTGCTTCAAAACAAGAACTACAAAGAAGAGTTAGAAAAAGTAAAACCTTTTATAGAAGAGTTTACTTTTAGTTCAGAAAAATTAATTATGCTTTTAAATAGTCAACATGCAGTGTTTAACAAAGCTGGAATTGGATTTAAGCCACAGAATCAGCAAAAACTTTACAAATACTTTTTCATACCTGCATCTTCTAATATTACCTGCTATGCATGTGGTAAGTTAGGACATAAATCATATATTTGTAATAGAAGAAAATTAAATACCTTTGGAAAGATTTGGGTTCCAAAAGGAACCAATTTAACTTACCCTAAAGGACCCAAGATGACTTGGGTACCTAAAGTTTCAACTTGATTAATTTTTGCAGGTGTGCCTTGCAACCAAAAATAAAAGAAGAATGTGGTATATAGATAGTGGTTGCTCAAGGCACATGACTGGGGATGTGAAGCAATTCTCATCACAGGCAGCTATTGATGGTGGAAACGTTACTTTTGGTGATAATGGAAAAGGCAAAATCGTCGGAATTGGTAAAATCCATATCACCCCTAATGCTTATGTAGATAATGTATTATTTGTTGATGGCTTGAAGCATAATCTTTTCAGCATTAGTTAGTTTTGTGACAAGGGTTTTAAAGTTATTTTTGAATCATCTTTGTGCATGGTATCTATTCTTGATGTCAATGGCATCAAGTTCACTGGTTATAGGCATGGAAACATTTACATGGTTGATCTTGATGATCTAGCCATGGAAAGTGGTCAATGCCTAGTGGCTAGGGAAGCCAAGGCAAGTGAAACTAGTTGGCTTTGGCATCGTAGGCTAAGGCATGCTAGTATGCAGTTGATTTCAAAATTAAGCAAAAAGAATCTTGTAAAAGAATTGCCAAAACTCGCATTTGAAAAAGATAAGATTTGTGCTGCATGTCAATTTGGAAAACAAACTAAATCTACTTTCAAACCTAAAGGAGTAGTATCTACTACTAGACCCCTTGAATTATTGCATATGGACCTCTTTGGACCAACCAGAACAACTAGTTTGGGAGGTAAAAAATATGGTCTAGTAATTGTAGATGATTACTCACGATTTACTTGGATAATGTTTTTAGCTCATAAAGATGAAACGTTTTCAGCTTTTGTTAAATTTCATAAAAGGGTTTCAAACAAAAAAGATCTCACTATTGTTTCTTTGCGTAGTGATCATGGAACTGAATTTGACAATCATGATTTTGAAGCTTTTTGTAATGAAAATGGCATTAGTCCTAATTTTTCTGTACCTAGGACACCTCAACAAAATGGGGTGGTAGAAAGAAAGAATAGGACACTTGAAGAAATGGCACGCACAATGCTTTGCGAAAATGATTTACCTAGATATTTTTGGGCAGAAGACATTAATACTTCCTGTTACATTTTAAATCGTGTTTTAATTCGACCTATTTTGAAGAAAACACCATATGAGCTTTGGAAAAATCAAAAACTGAATCTTAAGTATTTTCGTGTATTTGGCTGCCGCTGTTTCATATTAAACAATGGCAAAGACAATATCAGTAAATTTGATGCCAAGTCAGATGAGGGTATCTTCTTAGGATACTCTACTTCTAGCAAGGCATACAGGGTCTTCAACAGAAGAACTCTTCTGGTTGAAGAATCAATTCATGTAGTGTTTGATGAATCTAACGAAATATCTTCTAGAAAAGAAGATTCTATTGATGATGAAACAGGTACAAAGAAGCTTGAACAATTGACAATCAATGAAGATGAGCCCAAAGGAGATGATGATCAAGAAAATGAAGATCAAACTCAAGAGATCAATGCAACTTCACCAAAACCTTTACTTAAAGAGTGGAGGTATGCACACGGACACCCCAAAGAGCTAATAATTGGTGATCCGTCAAAGGGAGTAAGTACACGCTCTTCTATTAGAAATGTTTGTAATTATTTAGCTTTTGTATCTCAGATAGAGCCTAAGTCAATTGAAGAAGTTGAAAAAGATTGTAACTGGATTAATGCTATGCAAGATGAACTAAATCAATTTAAAATAAATAATGTTTGGACTTTAACTGAAAGACCCCTTAATGTTTCTGTAATTGGCACAAAATGGGTTTTTAGAAATAAACTTGATGAACATGGTATTGTAACTAGAAACAAAGCTAGACTTGTTGCTAAAGGCTACAACCAGGAAGAAGAAATCGACTTTGATGAAACCTTTGCTCCTGTTGCTAGGCTAGAAGCAATTAGACTTTTACTTGCTTTTGCTTGTTTTATGGATTTCAAGTTATTTCAAATGGATATTAAGAGTGCTTTTTTTAATGAATTTATTGAAGAGGAAGTTTATGTTGAACAACCTCCTGGTTTTGAAAATCATGAATTTCCTAATCATGTTTTTAAATTGCATAAAGCATTGTATGGTTTAAAGCAAGCTCCTAGAGCTTGGTATGATAGATTAAGTTCATTTTTGATGAAGAATAATTTTTCTAGAGGTAATGTCGATAATACATTATTTTGAAAAAGAAAAATAATGATCTCTTAGTAGTACAAATCTATGTAGATGATATTATTTTTGGTGCTACTAACGAATGTCTTTGTCAAAAATTTGCAAAGTTAATGCAGAGTGAGTTCGAGATGAGCATGATGGGAGAACTCAACTTCTTCCTCGGACTCCAAATTAAGCAAACCAAAGAGAGGATCTCCATCAACCAAGCCAAGTACACAAGGGAAATATTGAAAAAGTTTGGGATGGAAACTGCCAAACCAATAGGTGCCCCTATGAGCTCTTCATGTAAATTAGACAAAGATGAATGTGGTAAATCAGTAGACCAAAAATTATATAGAGGCATGATTGGTTCATTGCTATATCTAACTGCCAGTAGACCAGATATAATATTTAGTGTTTGTATGTGTGCACGTTTTCAGTCTGCTCCTAAAGAATCACATCTCTTAGCTGTAAAATGTATATTTAGATACTTATCTAGGTCAATTGAAATTGGTCTTTGGTATTCTAGAGTGTCATCATATGAATTGATTGCATATTCTGATGCTGATTTTGCTGGGTGTAAACTTGATCGTAAAAGTACTAGTGGAACTTGTCAATTCCTAGGAGTTAATTTGATTTCATGGAGCAGCAAGAAACAGAATTCGGTTGCTCTATCTACGGTGGAAGCCAAATATATAGCAGCTGGAAGCTGTTGTGCTCAGATTCTATGGATCAAATAGCAACTCGAGGACTTTGGCATCAAACTAACTAAGACACCCATAAGATGTGATAATACTAGTGCAATCAATTTAATGAAAAATCCTGTACAACATTCAAGAAGCAAACATATTGAAATAAGTCATCACTTCATAAGAGATCATGTTCAGAACTCTAATGTATTGTTAGAATTTATTTGTACTGATTATCAATTGGCTGATATATTCACAAAACCATTGAATGAAGATAGATTTTGTATGATTAGAAGAGAACTGGGAGTCATTGATCCTTTTGCTTGAAACTCTTCAATTCTCATCAAAATTCCTTAAAAATGATTTATAAATTCTCAAAAATGTTTAAAGCTTATTTCTCTAAATTTTATCAATTTTTTAAATTTTATCGAATTTTATTTTGGCTAATTTATTTTTGGAGGTCGACACTTAAGTTTTCGGAGGTCGACACTTGAGGTCGACCCCTGAGATTTTTAGAGGTCGACACTTGAGGTTGACCCCTCAGAATTTTTAGAGGTCGACACTTGAACGGAAATCATTTTTTTTAAAACCCGTCCGCAAGCCTCTTTTTCTCCATTTCTTTCCATTTCTCCTTCGTGTGGTCCCCCTCCAACTTCCCTAAAGCTCTAAACAGTGGATTTCCATCCCTCTCCTTCATCTTTTTGGGTAAATCTTCTCCTCTCCTCTTGTTCTCCTTTGAACCTAACCGTTTTTGACCGTATACATTATTTTTGGACAACCGAAAGCTTTTGCCTCTATCCACCCTCTAATATCGGTTGTTTTTCAATTGAAATCACTCATTTCTTTCCTCCGTTTCTTGCATTTCCTCCATTTACTCTCGATTTTCTCCATTTTCACAAACCCTATCTTACCATTTCACCAACCCGTGAACCTCTCTTCTCCTCTCTTTTCTTGGTTCCTTCCCTCTTAGCCTTGCATTATCCTACTTCTCCCTAATTTACCCCTCTTCCATCCATATGGGTCCAAGAAAGCACTTGGCAGTAAGAAAAAGGAGAATGGAACAAGGCCAAAGTAGCACTGAGCGACGAAGAAAGGTCAGACATGAGCGTGAGCCGACCCCAGAGCCACCTGCACTAGTGCCAGCCACCTTAGTATGGAAGATCATTGCGAGTGGGAGACGGGTGGACAAACCTTTCTGGGATCAGCATCACTTTTTTATAAGAGATGTGCTGAGAGATGCAGGTCTGGTTCACTTCTGTACGATGACTGAGAGATTCTACCCAGACCTCATCAGGGAGTTCTATGCATCCATGGCCACTGATGGCATTGGATGGTCAGCTACTGTTCGTGGGATCGAGATTCCAGTGACACCGGAGGTCATCAGTCGTGTTTGGAGGATTCCACTTTATGGCACAGCTGCCACTTCTATCAGCGACAGAGAGCATGCCTTCAGATGTATTCTAGAGCGTGAGGATGTTAGTGGCATTTCCACAGTAGCCGCTAACCAGCTTTCACTGGAGATGAGAGTGCTGCATCATATCATCGCCCGCATCTTGATTCCAAAGAGCGGGAGATTTGACTTTATTACTGAGCGTGAGCTGGTATTGATGGTGTCCCTGAGACAGCGGACTCCTATCAACCTTCCCAGGATCATGCTTCAGCAGATGGGTGAGGCAGCATCTCACAGGAGACTAGTTCAGCCATATGGCATGGGGCTGACATAGCTATTCAGGGAGCATGGAGTTTCATTTGATGGTATACCCTTCAGTCAGCTGCAGCATACTGATACATATGGAGAGAAATCCCTGCATAGGATGGGATTTCGACTGATTGGTGATCGTTGGGTGCAACGAGAGTCTAGCCAGGAGCCAGATGAGGAGGATGAGATTCGAGCAGCTGAGGCAGCGCCTTCAGAGCCTACTGATCATGGTACACCTCCTCGTCCAGAACCAAAGTCAGAGACTGCGAAGCCTGAGCCATTCACGCCACCACCCTCATCAGCTCCAGCACCTACTGCTACTGCTACACCATGGAGGACTACAGCGAGGATATCGGACTTTGAGCAGAGAGTGACTGATCACATTTCAGAGGTCCGGATAGAGATTGCTGGTGTACGACAGGAGCTACATGGTCTGCGGATCCAAACAGATATGCACATTGGAGCTCTCTCAGCTAGTGTAGATGCAGGATTTCGACAGATCCTCAGCCTACTGAGATTAGCATTACCACCAGGGACTATAGATCCGCCAGTGACTCCTCCACATTCTGATGATGATGATGATGACTCCAGTGGATACAGTGACAGTGATGGAGATCAGCCTGGAGTAGGTAGCTCTGATGTTCCACCTGCAGATCCGATTCCAGAGATTCCCCCTTCTACTGATCCTCCTTCTACTGATCTTCCCAGTACAGATCCTCGAGCTATAGATGTGCCAGTAGATACTAAGTTTACTGAGTCACTTTTTGAGACTATTACAGGGATTCTGGATGATAGAGATGAGCATACAGAGATAGATATTGATGATCCCACTGCTTATGAGCTAGTCAGCAGGCACACTCCAGCTCAGTCTACTCAGCATACTGATCCATCTACTCCTTCTGCTACTACTTCTGTCAGGACACCTGTGGAGCCTTTTCTTCGGACCTATAGATCTCGTAGGACTACCCCTAGGTCTGGTCCCTCTCTGAGGACTCGGAGTCTCACTCATAGGACTCCAAAATCCTCATCTAGGATCTCGGCTCCTATCTCTTTTGATATACCTTCTGATGAGGAGTAGCCTCATAGATTTGCTTGATGTATGATGTACTAGTTTACTTTGTATGATCTGATGTATCAGTGTTTTGTGCTTACTATGTCAGCAATTTTGTAACTGAATACATTTATATACTTATCTACATTATGATATTTTACTGTCTGATACCAGCTCTTAGCATTTATCTTTTTAAACCCTCAAGTTAGAATGTTTTTGTTATATTGAATGCACAAATTGAGGGGGAGCATGTATTTTATGCAACTAAGTACTTCATTGTAATGGAACATAATTTTCCTTAATATATCTTTTACTACAAAAAATGCACTTTTTGATTCTTGACAAAAAGGGGGAGTATAGTAATGTTTGTAAAGTATATATGGTAAAGTATGACTCTTTCATACAATAGAGTAAAGCTATTATGGTTCTTATCTTTTTGACTCATGAGAATGATTTCACAAAAAGAAAGAAGTAAATGAAAAGTAAAATCTTTTTGACTCATGAGAATGTTTTCATAAAAAGAAATAGGTAAATGAAAAGTAAAATTTTTTTGACTCATGAGAATGTTTTCACAAAAAAGTAGATGAAAAGTAAAATTTTTATGGTATACTCATGCATGTAAGGATTCTTTGAAAATTTTTATTATTGCAATATTTTGCTTTTGGACTTAATTGCATATATACTCAAGATTTTGTCATCATCAAAAAGGAGGAGATTGTTGGCTTTGGCTCCTTAATTTTGATGATTAACAAAAGGTTGAGTATATGTTTGGACTAATGTTTCATCTCAAGATAAAGTTTCAGGACTTAGGTTATTCAAAAAGAGTACCAAGAGTACAATGATGAAACCAAGCTTACCTGGTTTGGGAAAGAGCTCTTCTACCTTGAAAAAAATCAAATTTCTTATATTGGACCTTATTATTAAGAAGCAATTGATAAAAGTAACAAAGGCTTAGAGAAATTCAAGCAAGGCACGCACCTCTCCAGAGTTTCAGAAAATTTCATACCAGAGGTCGACCACCAGAGGTCGACACCTTGCCAAAGGTCGACCACCAGAGGTCGACTCATGAAGAAAAGAAATGTTCAGCAAGGCCGGCACGGCAAAATTTAAGTGGCACGCTCCAGAGGTCGACCATCAGAGGTCGACACGTGTCCAGAGGTCGACACCAGAGGTCGACTCATTGCCTGAGAATTCAAACTGGGCAGAACTATGGTTTTCTGGATTTTTGCCTAAAATAAACTGGAGGTCGACACTTGATCCAGAGGTCGACTCATGAGGTCGACTCATGGCATAACGGCTAGTTTTTCTGAACTTTTGATTTGATTTCTAACGGCCATAAATGGCCATATTTTTAATTCTAACGGTCTTGTGGAGTTGTTTCAGCTTGAATGAGGTATTTAACCTCCACCTAACTTCAAAAAAGACAAGGAGAAAAAGTGAAAAGGAATAGAGTGAAAGTACAAAGCCTTCAATCAATTCCAAGCCAAAAAGAGTGAGAAAACCAAGAGATTCCTTAGCCAAAAGCTTTCCATCTTTGAGGAATCCAACTTTCAAGAGTTTGGCATTTAGTGAGGTCCAAGATTCCAAGAGAAAGGCTTGAAGAGTCTCCATCAAGAGCTACATCAAATTACTTTTTGTTCAAAAGGAGTTTGTCTTGATTTATTCATTGTATTCATATTCTTTTTGTCTTGGGCTAGTTTCAAGGGAATTTGAAACTAGTGTGAGGTCTGTTGGTGAGCCAATTGATAAAACCAACTAAGGTTGCTTGTAAGCCCGAAGCCAAAATAAGTGAGTGAGGTTTGTTGGTGAGCTAATTGATAAAACCAACTAGGGTTGCTTGTAAGCTCGAAGCCAAAACAAGTGTGTAAGGTTTTGACTTGTGAGCCTTGTAAAACAAGTTGGCTATAATCTAGAAAAGATTATAGTAGAAATTCCCAAGTTGAGCTTGGGGAGTGGATGTAGGTGCTAGGTGCACCGAACCACTATACTTCTTGTGTGTTTGCATTGCTTTACTCTTCTTTTGCTCTTTAATTGTTGCTATCTTTCATTGCTTCCGTTGCACAATTACTTGAGCACTATCACTCTTCACTTTTGAACTTGATAGCACATATATTGCTTTAATTTTTAAAATACCCAATTCACCCCCCCTCTTGGGCACCATTTCTGGGCAACAAAGCCTCAATCAATGCTTGAAGATATGAACTTGAAAGCATTTTCTAAATTCAGTGTGCTTAAAGGCTCAAATATCTCAAAGTATTGAATGCTTGAAGGTTTTCAATGAATGCTTTCATTAGTTTTCTAAAAGAATTACTTCTCTCTTATGCTCGGTGGTGTTTAAATACCTTTTCAACTACTAAAAATCAATTTATAGCCATTGAAGAGGAGAAACTAGCCATTAGACACGAAATGGGAAAGTTCTGCACTTCAGAAAACTAGCCATTACTTTGTTGTCAGACCTGCAAGTGTCGACACTTCAGACCATGAGTAGATACATGAGTCGACACTAGGTCAAGTATATCTTTTGAAGCTCTTTGGAATGCACTGGTGCATCAATACTTCTTCTGGTGAGTCAATACTTAATTACTTTATTTCTATATTAATTTTGATGATTAACAAAATACTTATGTATATTTGAGTACTAACTATTTATTAAAGTATATTTTATAAGAAAAAAGTACTCATCAATTTAGTTTATTAATTGCTTATCAAAATAGTTGAAGAAGTCTTCTTATGGATGAATTTTAGAAAGTTTTAGCCATGTATCGACTCATAGATGTGAAGTGTCGACTCACAGTGTTGACTCATGGAAGCTTAAGCTACTACGCAAAAGATGTTTTAGATGGTATGCTCAAAGTGTCAACTCATCGAGCTCAAGTGTCGACTCAAGGATTGACTCAAGGCCTAAGAAAAAATTATACAGAACATGCTAAATTTCAGACTTCCCTCAAGTGTCGACTCAGAAAGCCAAGTGTCAACTCACGTATCGACTCACCAGAAGAAGTGTCAACTCTTTTGAGATTTCTAGAGAGCTTCAAGGAACATTTTTGAATTAAGTGTTGACTCATGGAGACCAAGTGTTGACTCAAGGTGTCGACTCATGACTTAAAGTGTCGACACTTAAAGTTCTATTGAACAATAATGGCTAGTTTTTTCAAATGCAGAACTTGTCTTTTTCGCCCCTAACTGCTAGTTCCACCTCTCTAACGGTCATAAACCACCATTTAAAGCTTGGAAGGGTTTTTAAAGTGGAATAAACTTTAGAGGGAAGCAACTAATGAGTAGTTAAGTACATTCACTCCAATATTCATTGAGAGCAACTACTTTCAAATGAAGTGAAGCCTTCAAGAATTCAAAGTATTCAAGAGCAATCATGTCTAACCACTCAAGCATCATTTAAGGCTTCAATAACTTGAAGATAAGCATCTTCAAAGAGCTTCAAAGAGATATTTACTTTTATTTGAATGCTTTCTTGTATTTCATACTTTCTACTTGAATTCTTTGTTGAGGTTTGTTGGTGAGCCTGTGTGTTAAAATCAACAGGTTTTGGTTAGCCTTGTGAAAACCAAAGAAGTTTTTATTTAGCCTTGTGAAAACCAAGGAGGTTGTTGGTAATTCTAAGTTACAAAACCAACTAGGTTTTTGGTTAGCCCATAAAACCAAAAGGGATTTTGACTTGTGTTCCTGGTGGAAATAACTTGGGTTTTGATTAGTGAGCTCGGAAAACTAATCAGCTATAATCAAGAGTGATTATAGTGAATTCTCAAGTGGACCTTGGGGAGTGATGTAGGTTCTTTGGAGTGCACCAAACCACCATAAATTATTATGTTTATATTACTTTCTCTCTCTTCATTTTACTCTTGTTTACTTTGTATTTGGATATCCTTCTTCATTGCATACTCTTGAATATCTCACAAGCACTTGCAATTCACTAGCACCTTAATGGTTTTGAATTGGCACATGCTTGCAAAAATTCTTAAAACCCAATTCACCCCTCATTCTTGGGTTGCTCACTGGGCAACAAGTGGTATCAGAGCCATATTCTCAGTTTATCAGTATAACCACCTTGAGTGAAGATCTATGATAGCCCCACTTGGTTCTAGTGTAGTTGAGGGATAAGCCTCAAATAGATCTCCTTACTTTAATGGCACCAATTATACATATTGGAAAACATCCATGAGAATCTATATGCATTCAATTGATTATAATCTATGAAAAGTTATAGATAAAGGTCTTCATATTCCCTCAGTTATTGTTAATGGCATTTCCATCCTAAAACTTGAAGAGGATTGAGATAAAAAAGATATTAAACAATCCGAGATCAATACAAAAGTAATGAATCTACTATATTGTGTATTGGATCCTAGTGAATTCAATAGGATTTCCATATGCACCTCTGCTAAAAAAATATGGGATACACTTGATGTTACTCATGAGGGTACCGATCAAGTAAAAAGTATTAAAGTTAATATGCTTGTATATACTTATGAGATGTTTCAAATTGAACCTAATGAATCTATTACGAATATGGACACTAGATTTATATACATTGTAAATGGCATAAGAAGTCTTGGTAAGACTAAGACTAATGCTGACCTTGTAAATAAAATTCTTTACTATGACTAATACTGACTTTGTAAAAAAAATTCTCAGGTCATTGCCAACATCTTGGGATCCTAAAGTGATGGCAATTCAAGAAGCCAATGATGTTGAGAAACTTCTATTGGAGCAACTTATAGGTTCACTCATGACTTATGAGTTGAACTTGAAGCAAATGGCAATAGACATGGATAAGAATAAGAAGACAAATGCTTTCAAGTCTATAACACAAGAAGAGTCTTCAAGTAAGCTATCTGAAGAAATAGAAAATGAGGATGAAGAGGCTCTCATTGCAAGAAGATTCAAAAGTTTATAAGAAGAATGAAATTTTCCTATAAGAAAAAGCCTCAACCTATAAAAGAAAAGGGAAAAGAGAAGGAGAAGGAACAGCTAATTTGTTTTGAATGCAAGAAGCTCAGATATTATATGTTTGATTGTCATCTCCTAAAGAACTCTAAGAGAAGATTTAAAAAGAAGGCAATGATGGACACTTGGAGTGATAGTGAGGACTCCAGTTCTAAGGAAGAACAAATTAAAGTCACCAATATATGTTTCATGGTTCAAGAAGATGAGGTACATTTTGATTTTTAACCTAAATTTATATTTGATGAACTTAGAGATGCATTTGATGAGCTCAAGCATGGACATATATTGCTAAAAATTGAAAACAAAATGTTGAAAAAGCATGCTAGTTCATCATCTCATGAAAACACCAATCTTACAAATAAAAATAATGATTTAAAAGCTAAGATTGATGTTTTAAAAAAATAGAAGAATGCTCTGCCAATGAAAATTGAAGTTTTAAAAAGATCCAAGGTCATTATTTCAAACAATGAACTTTTAAAGAAAAATAAAGACCTTAAGGAAGAAAATCAGAAATTCAAAAATGAGCTTGAAAAAGTTAAACCCTTTATTGAAAAATTTATATATAGTTTTGAAAAGCTAAATCTTTTATTGAACAATCAAAGAGCAGTTTTCAATAGAGCAAGTTTGAGTTTTAGACCACAAAAATAAAAAAAAATTCAAGAATTTCTTTATACCTGCATCATTTGGCATTACATGTTTTTCTTGTAAAAAATTAGGTCATAAAGCATATCAATATGATCTTAGAAAAATTAACAATTCTAGAAAGATTTGGGTTCCAAAAGAAACCACCTTTAGCACTAACCCAAAAGGACCAAAGATGGCTTGGGTACCTAAATTGAAAACTTAATTTATTTTACAGGTATGTCTTGCAACCAACGAAAAGAAAAAATTATGGTATCTCGACAATGGTTGCTCATGACACATGATAGGAGATGTGAAGCAATTCACCTCTCTTAAGGTACTGAATGGAGGGAGTGCAACTTTTGGAGATAATAATAAAAGAAAAATCATTGGTATCGGTAAAGTTTACATCTCCCCTTCTACATTTATAGATAATATTTTATTAGTTGAAGGATTGAAATATAATTTGCTTAGTATTAGTTAGTTTTGTGACAAAGGATTTAAAGTTATTTTTGAATCATCTATTTGCATGGTTGATAGTCCTAAATGTAATGGAGTGAAATTCATTAGAAATAGGCATGGTAACATCTATGTTGTTGATCTTGACAATTTATTTTTGCATGATGGTGAATGCCTATTTGCTAAGAATTCCACTATTAATGAGACTAGTTGGCTTTGACATCATAGATTAGGTCATAGAAGCATGTATCTTCTTTCAAAATTATGCAAAAAGGATTTAGTAAGAGATTTACCAAAACTTAGTTTTGAAAATGATAAAATATGTGAAGCTTGTCAATTTAGAAAACAAGCAAAAATGTCTTTCAAATCAAAAGGTTTTGTTTCAACTTCTAGTCCATTAGAGCTACTCCATATCGATCTCTTCGCACCAACTAGGACAATCAGCCTAGGAGGCAAGAGATATGAATTAGTTATAGTGGATGATTTCTCTCGATTTACATGGGTTTTATTTTTGGCTCATAAAGATGAACCGTTTTCATCTTTCTTAAAGTTTTATCGAAAAGTTTCAAACGAAAAAGGTACTTTAGTTATGTGTATTCATAGTGACCATGGTACTGAATTTGAAATCTAAGATTTTAAAAATTTTTGTAATAAAAAAGGAATTGATCATAATTTTTCTACACCTAGGATACCTCAACAAAATAGGGTGGTAGAAAGAAAAAATCATACTTTAGAAGAAATAGCATGCACAATGCTTTCAAAAAATGATCTTCGGAGATATTTTTGGACTGAAGTAGTTAATATAGTTTTTTATATTTTAAATCATGTTTTAACTTGACCTATTTTAAAGAAAATATCCTATAAACTTTGGAAAGAAAGAAAACCTACTTTGAAGTATTTTCAAGTTTTTGGTTGCCAGTGCTTTGTTTTAAATAATTGAAAAGATAATTTAGGCAAGTTTGATGCCAAGTCTGATGAATATATCTTCTTATGATACTCTACATCTAGAAAGGCATATAGAATTTTTCATAAAAGAACACTACTAGTAGAAGAATTAGTGCATGTAGTATTTGAAAAGTCTGCTAATAAATCCTCTAAAAAAGAGGATACTTCTGATGCATGTGCAGGTACTAAAGGATTGAAGAAGCTGACTTTGGATGATCCCCCTTCCCAAAAAGATAAAGAAGATCAAAACAAGATAGATGGAGAAGAAGTTACAAGATCCTCACCGAAGCACAAAGATCTACCAAAAGAGTGGAGGTATGCTCATGGACATCCTAAGAAATTGATCTTAGGTAATCCAATGAGAGGGATAAGAACTATATTATCTATTAGAAATAAATGTGACTACATTACTTTTGTTTCTCAAAATGAATCTAAATATATTGAAGAAGCTGAAAATGAACCTAATTGGATAATTACAATGCAAGAAGAATTAAATCAATTTGAAAGAAAAAAAGTTTGGATACTAATAGAAAGACCATCTAATATTTCAATTATTGGTACTAAGTGGGTATATAGAAAAATAAACTAGATGAAAATGGTGTAGTGACTAGAAATAGTGCTAGGCTGGTAGCTAAGGGTTATAATCAAGAAGAAGAAATTGATTTTGATGAAACCTTTGCTCTAGTATCTAGACTTGAAGCTATTAGATTACTTTTAGCATTTGCATGATTCATGAATTTCAGATGAATATTAAAAGTACATTTTTAAATGGTTATATAGCTGAAGAAGTGTTCGTTGAACAACCATCTAGATTTGAAAATCATGCACATCCTGATTATATTTTCAAATTGCACGAAGCTCTTTCGGTTTAAAACAAGCACCCCATGCATGGTATGAAAGACTTAGCAAATTTTTGATTGGAAATGAATTCTCTAAAGGCCATGTTGATACTACCTTATTTCTGAAAAAAAAATGATGATCTATTAGTAGTACAAATTTATGTTGATAACATTATTTTTGGTGCTACTAATGAAATACTTTGTCAAGAGTTTGCTAAGGGCATGATGGGAGAGCTAAATTTCATTCTCGGACTCCAAATCAAGCAAACAAGAGATGGGATCTTCATCAACCAAGCTAAGTATACAAGAGAAGTCTTAAAAAAGTTTAGGATGGAAACAACCAATCTAATAGATATACCTATGAGCCCTTCTTGTAAACTTGAAAAGATGAATGTGGTAAAAGTGTTGATCAAAAATTATTTAGGGGTATCATTGGTTCTTTACTATACTTGACTGCTAGTAGACCAGATATCATGTTTAGTATTTGCATGTATGCTAGATATCTGTCTACTCCTAAAAAATCTCATCTAATGGATTTTAAACACATTCTTAGATATTTATCTGGTACTATTGATATTGGTTTGTGGTATTTTAGAGATTCTTCAATTGATTTAATTGTCTATTATGATGCTAACTTTGCTGGGTGTAAATTACATAGAAAAAGCACTAGTGGAACCTGCCAATTTCTTAGAGTTAACTTAATCTTATGGTTTACCAAGAAACAAACTTCAGTTACACTAGCTACAGTTGAGGCTGAATATATTGTAGCTGGAAATTGTTGTGCTCAAATCTTATGGATTAAGCAATAACTTGAAGATTTTGGAATCAAATTAATTAAGATGCCATAGGATGTGATAATACAAGTTGAGATGGTAACATCCGCAAGAGGTTAACCTCCATCCGAGGTCAACTCTCGGTCGGGGTCATGCTCATGGTGCCGAAGGTTAACCTCCTGAATGAAGGTCCTTCCCTGCCATACAAAGGCCAGAATTCCTGCTAACAATGAAGGAGGGAAAGATCAACAAATATTCAAACCACAGCATGGAGGTCCCTATCCACCTGTAACCTCGAGAAGTTGGCGCATGCCCTGCCCCAATGCCAATTCTGCGATATGTTGCCCGCATGCTCTACACAAGGTAAGCCCCATCAGACCCAAGGCCCTGTAATGTGCCACCACGTCCACTACCATACGGCTAGAGGATGCTGACCCACGTAGCTCGAGACCTATAATTCCCCTAGAAGGAGAATGCTATGAAAGCCATAGGCCCTGCAATGCTTGGACGGTCCCTCCAGGAATGGAAACTTTTTACCTTGGCATGGGGCTTAGTGGCACAGCACCTACCCCTTTTAAGGAAAACAACACTCCCAACAGAAGGGGGGAGAGAGGGGGGCCCCAAGAGGTCCACGGATGGCCTCCTCCTCCGAAAGGATCAATCCGAGAGGGAGGGGAAGAAGGAAAAGTTACGAGCAGTGGCAAGCCCCTTCGGGGAAGACACCGCAAGAGGGCACACTAAGAAGGATACCAGGACAAAGCTAGAAAAGTGGACGAAGGTAAGTTAAAAGGTAAGTGAGTGAGAGGGGGAAAGAGGTAAGCAAGTAGCCAAAAGCTTAGTGGCCAAAGGACCGGTCGGAGGGATCCTCCCCATTCCCTGCTCTCCATTCCCTCTTTCTTTTTGATATTTGATCAATTTCATCTTGTCACCCCTTGGGGCGAGGAAGTCCCTCAAGCTATCCACCTCAGATGTTCTGATCCCTTCGATCGTCCCACTGACTTGATTATCAAAATGTCCACGCCGAAATCCTTGACCCGGGTCTTCTTTGATTTGCAGGCCTATCAGATCGAAGAGCCGACCCCCGAAGAAGAGGGAGTGCTCCTAACAGGAGGAGGCACCCGATGGAGCGGTGATGCGCCGGAGCTACAGGCCACGACATTCCAGGTGGCAACAAATTGGCCACTAGGAAGGGGGAGATAGATGATTTAAGAGCTAAGAGGATCTTGGCCAAGGCTGAGGATCTAGGCTCTCCAACCGATGGAACGACAGTAGCCACCATCCTGCGGGGCAGGTGGGGGACACGAGAGCTCCCTCTTGGGGGCCCGACCAAAGAACGATAAGAGAACGGTCTGATGATAGCAGAGAGAGGGGCTTGTGTTTATGGGTTTTTTGAACACCTACCACCTTTAATGGTACTCTCTGTTCTACAGGGAAAGCCCCTGCATCACCATCAATGGAAAGCACCACTGCCTCGCTCATAGGCCAGAGGTTGCAATGGGATGTCACCCACCGTGCGACTCACAGCAAGACAAACCAACAAGAGATGGGGCCTGATCCCGGGGGGCAGCCTGCCGATAAAGGATGGCATGCTACTGCAACCCCCATAAATGATCCCAGCAAGGGGGTCGAAGCCCACCCAGGCGGAGCTTACTACGTCGCCGATCCTGGCACCTCCTAATGCTCACAAACCTGGAACATGAGCAATTTAAAATAGCACTACCGGTGATGTAAAACTTCTTCTCGATTATCTAAGTCCCCTTTTTGCGCAACTTTGTCTTTCACCTATGTAGGGACATCTCTGTCCAACTCAAAGTCTAGTGGACTTAAGCCGGGACCCCCAGTAGGCCCGCACTCCTTGCAGTGCTCATAGTTCGAAGGTGGCGGTAAGGTAACCCATCATCTACCACTTGACTCACAGTGCGGTGCCCTTAAGCTAGGTCTCTCATTAGGCCTGCACTCATCAACCGAGCTCACGACCCAGAGGTGGCGGCAGGGCAACCTGCCATCTACTGCATGACTCACAGTTTGGCATCCTCACCAATAAGGTGGGCCCCTCTATTAGTCCCGCCCTCATCAACCATGCTCACATCCCAGAGGTGGCACCAAGATGCAGTCTATCATGAAGCTCATAGCATGGCAACTCCTCGGCAACAAGGCAGGTCCCTCCATTAGTCCCGCCCTCATCAGCCGAGCTCATAGCCCAGAGGTGGCGGCAGGGCAACCTGCCATCTACCACATGACTCATAGTTGGGCATCCTCAACAATAAGGCAGGCCCCTCCATTAGGACCACCTTTATCAGCCATGCTCACAGTCCGGAGGTAGCACCAAGATGTCGTTTACCATGAGACTCATAGCATGGCAACTCTTTATCAATGAGCCAGGCCAACTCCATCAGGCCCACACTCATTAGCCAAGCTCACAACCCGGAGGTGGTGGTAGGGCAACCCACCATCAACTATGTAACTTGTAGTTCAGCATCCTCACCAACAGGGCGGGCCCCTCCATCAGGCCCACCCTTATCAGCCATGCTCATAGCCTGGAGGTGGCACCAAGATGCTGTCTACCGTGAGACTCACATCATGGCAACTCCTCATCAGCAAGCCGAGCCCACTCCATCAAGCCCGTGCTCATCATTCGAGCTCACAGCCCCGAGGTGGCTCCAGGGCAACCCGCCATCTACCGCTTGACTCATAATTCAGTATCCTTACCAACAAGATGGGCCCCTCCATCAAGCCCACCCTCATCAGCCTTGCTCACAACCTGAAGGTAGCACCAAGACATTGACTACCGTGAGACTCACAGCATGGCAACTTCTCGTTAACAAGCTAGGCCCACTCCATTAGGCCCATGCTCATCAACCGAGCCCACAGCCCGGAGGTGGTGATAAGGTGTCATCTACCATGTGACTCATAACTTGGCTAACCTATAAGTCTGGCACCCCATAGCCTCATGTCCGTGCTTACTAGCTAAAGGTGGCAACAAGATGCCATCTACCACATGACTCACAGCATAGTGAATCGAAAAGCTCAACACCCCCAGTCTCGCTCACAACCCAGAGGTAGCAACAAGGCACCATCTACCATGTGACTCATAGCTTGGCTCACTTATAAGTCCGATGCCCCACAGCCTCATGACCATGCTCATAGCCCGAAGGTGGTACCAAGATGCCATCTACTATGTGACTCAAAACATGGCGAATCGAAAAGCACGATGCCCCCAGCATCACTCATAGCCCGGAGGCAGCAATAAGGTGCCATCTAAAGCATGAATCATAGTTTGGCTCACCTTAAATTTTGATGTCCCACAGCCTCATGGCCGCCCTCATTGCCTGGAGGTGGCACCAAGATAACGTCTACCACATGACTTAGTATGTCAAATCAAGAAGCTCGGCCCCCCAGCCTCACTTAAATCTCGAAGATGATGACAAGGTGCTGTCTACCGTGTGACTCATAGCTTGGCTCACCAATAAATTCGGCATCCCAGAGCCTCATGGCCGTGCTCATAGCCCGAAAGTGGCACCATGATGCCATCTACCACGTGACTCATAATGTGGTGAATTGAGAAGCTTGATGCCCCCAGCCCCGCTCAAAGCCCGAAGGCGGCAACAAGGTGCCATCTACCACGTGACTTACAACTTGGCTCACCTATAAGTTTGGTGGCCCACAGCCTCATGGCCATGCTCACAGCTCGAAAGTGGCACCAAGATGCCATCTACCATGTGACTCACAGCATGGTGAATCGAGAAGCTAGGTGGCCCGAGCCTTGCTTATAGCCTGGAGGTGGCAACAAGATGCCGTCTACCGCGTGACTCAATGCTTGGCTCACCTATAAGTCCGGTGCCCCATAGCCTCAGGCCGTGCTCACAGCCTGTAGGTGGCACTAAGATGCCATCTACTGCATGACTCACAGTGTGGTGAATCGAGAAGCTTGGTGCCCCCAAACTCGCTCATAGCTCGGAGGTGGCAATAAGATGCCATCTACCGCGTGACTCACAGCTTGGCTCTCCTATAAGTCTGGCACCCCACAACCTCATGGCCATGCTCACAACTCGGATGTGTCACTAAGATGCCATACCGTATGACTTACGGCATGATGAATCGAGAAGCTCGGTGCCTCCAGCCTCGCTCAAAGAATGAAGGTAGCACTAAGATGTCATCTATCGCATGACCACAGCATGGTAACTCTTCATCAGCAAGCCAGGCTCACTCCATCAGGCCCGCACTCCTCACCGTGCTCACAGTCCATAGGTGGCGACAAGGTAACCCACCATCTGCCACTTGACTCATAGTTTGGCACTCCCAAGTCAAGCCCACTCTAACAGGCTTGCACGTTTCAACCAAGCTTACAACCCTGAGGCAGTGACAATGCAACCCGCCATCTTCCACGAGGCCCGTAGCAAGGCAATCTTCAAGCTGTGTCCTTTCGACAAACCCATGCTCAGTCACCCCGCTCACAGTCTGGAGGTGCAGTTAGGAATTCCTAGAACCCCGTCATCTACCATATGACTCATAGTTTGGCACCTGTAAGCCAGGAAACTCATGAAGCCCCACAACCATTGCCTTACTCATAATCCAGAGATGTCCGCCATGAAAGTCCAGAAGTCCCACTATCTGCTACATGACTCATAGCACGGTGAATAAAGCTAGGATATTTTAGAAGCCTTGCATCTAGTTGCCTTTCTCACGACCTGGGAATGTTAGTGGGAAATCCCTGAACTCCCACCATCGATCACCTGACTCATGGCTTGGCAAACTGAGGAGACTCCCCAGAAGCAATACTAGTCGAAGAAAAGAAAACTAGCAAGCGAAGTGGTGAGAGGCCCCCAATAGCTGGGGAGGCCACACAGTAGATTCAAGCTCAATAAAAAGGGGGAAGAAAGAATAGCAGTCGTAAAGGAAGAGGTGCCATCATTGATCAAAAGTCTCTTACATCCTATGGAGGCTCCCGATAGGCCGAGAGACCTCTTGAAATCCAAAGATACAAGATGAAAGGAAGACGGGCCGAAACCACATCTCCTTTCCTTGCCTGATATGTGGGCAGGTCCCCTGAGCACAGGTTGATCGCCCACCAGAGGGCTCTGACCTTAACCTCCATGATCGGGGGAGGAGGCATTGACGGGGTAAGTCGACCCTGCACTCTACCTTCGAGGAGTGGCTGGGGACATGTCAATTCCTTCTACCCGAGCATATACGTGCCCTTCCACAGGAGTTCGTCGGATCACTAGAGTCTGACATCGGCTCCGCCGCCCCCTCTTTGGAGTTCATCGATCCTGTGATTCCAAGGGTAGCTGCTGCAGCTCTGCATCAGGATACTCCTATCAAGGTGCGAACACCAAAATTTGAAGGAGACACAATTCAATTTGGTTTGACTAATGCTTAGCCAATTTTCTTTGAATTCCATCAATTGGTCCATTATATTTAATTTTTACTAGTTGAGTCCTATAAAGTTTAAGTCCTATAACCAGTGAGCTAGCCTTGTCCAAGTGAAGGAGCATTATATTGAAGAAGACCAAGATGTGCACCCATATGCCAAGTGGTGCCCAACACACGATGACACATGAATGCCCTCATGAAGAATTTAAATTAGGGACCACATGGAGACACATGGAGCCCATGCATACAGATTTTCAGATTTGGACACTTGGTGCCCATGCATGCAGATTCTCAGATTTGGACACTTGGCATCCATGCATGCAGATTTTCAAATTTGGCACCCCATTTGGAAACCCTATATAGATTTTCAGATTTAGTGCCCCCTTTTCATGAAATTTGAAATTCAAATTTGTAACTACTTTTCTCCCTCTTTTCATGTAAAATACGAATTTCAAATGGGGCTTAGAAGGCTATAAATAGGCTACGAATCTCTTTGTATGGAGGAGGCTATTTTTTGAATGAAAGACAAATTTTTTTTTGAGCTCCCATTATTGTGAGATGCATCGTCCCCTAAGAGGGAGAGGGTGTAAGACCCAATCTACCATCTATTTCCCATAATTCATCCGTCTCCCATCTACCATACCTTGGTGTTGACAATCCCCCCCATAACCCATGGAGTTGACACCCCTATCCATGGAGTAGCCGGTCTAGTCTTCATCAAGGCTCCAAGCATTCTTCAAGTCATCACTCTCCATCCTTCCTTATTTTCTTAAGTTTTTAGCTGCATTTCTTCATCTTTGCTATTTTTTCATCTTGCTTGCAGGGTTCTCAAGAGTGTCAGTCTAAGGAAGAAGCTTATCTTGCCAAAGAACCCCTACAATGGAGTTTACTATCGGGGAAGTGTTGATTTCTTCATCCTAAGTGCCGGATCTGAAGGGGAGAGTACCTTCTTCTAGGAGTAGATTGAAACACTACCTGGTATCACCCACCCTTTACTCTTGCTCTGTCTGTTGAAGGTAGCCTTATCCCTATTCTTGAGAAATTTTTTAATCCTTCTAGGTACTTGGTTCTTTATACTTAGAAGACTAGTTATGAGCATGTCTTTACTTCTCACTTTGTAGTTTTCTTTAGATAGCTTTTTTTTATCTTTGATGAGAAAATTAAAAAAATATATAAAAATCTGATTCATTGCTGTAATCATGAAAACCTTAGTTAGGCTTTTCATCATGCATCATTTTTTTGTATCAGAGCATGTTATAGTAGGGCTAGTTTTCATGTTCATTACTATGATTTCTGCACCCAGTAATTCTGCACATGCTTGAGATTCTTGTCCATTGAAACACTATTTGATCTAATCCTTTTCGCTTGCCATTATTTTTCTATTAACTATTAGTAAGTCTATTGTTACCAGCTAAAATTTCATTTTAAAAGTACAAAAAAATATTTTTCTACAATTTATTTTTTGTCACTTTTACATCCTAAAATTTCTATAATTAGGATTTTCTTGCTTGCTAGTTCATCACTTCTCTATCACACTTTTTACATCTTTTTTTATTATCTGCTCAAACACACCACACCTGCACTTTCATTATCAGATATAAAACCAATGAATTTAAATATATATATATATATATATATATATATATATATATATATATACCATATAAAATCTCTAAAGAAATGTTGAACTTAATCAATCTTTTAAAAGCTTGTGTGTCAACTTGCTTGTGTATTCATATTCAAGTTACATAAGGGCAATTGATATCCAAGATAAGGTGATGACTTCATCACCTCTCGACCCACAAACCACCATCCACATATTGCATAGTCCCAAGCCTAATTCTAAAATCAACTAGACTTAATTTGCTTTAGTGAGCTAGGTGGCACCAACCGATCAAATTCAAGGTATTGTGGGGAAGCTGGTGCACTCAACTTATTGGTTAGATTTTGAAGTTGGTGTCTAAGGCAAGAGGTCAAGTGGCAAATGCCCTAAGTGGTTTTTGTGGTTTATAATTAGGACCCAGTGAGAGCTAGGGGAGCCTCCCATAGACCCACTACTTACCTGGCCAGTGGATTGATTTGTTGATGAACTGGCTGCAAAGTTAGTTGACTCATCCTACTTTAGATTTTTAGGTCTATTAGCCCTAGAACATTAGGAGTCTAATTGATTGAAGTCTTTGTATTGTATGACAACCAGGGCAGGGACCCAATTTAGACCACCCCACACCCCATCTAATTCACCCATGGAAACCAATCTTGAGGTCACCTTGAGGAACTTACTTGACCGATTGGATCTGATGGATGATAGGGTTGCCCAAATGAACACCTACTTTCATACTAGATTTGACCAAGTGGATGCCATGTTCAACCAACTAGAGGATAGAGTTTAATCCTTAGAAAGGAAGCATGAGACCAACACCAAACCTGATCTAGTCACACCACCACCTGCACCCTATAACCCTTGGAGAGTCCCTAGGCAAGAATCAAATCTAGGGCCTAATCCAAGAAGGCTGCACCCAGACCCAGTAGATCAGGAAGAAAGGGCCATGAGGAACATTAGACTAGAGGCACCTATGTTTGATGGAACCTTAGACCCTAAAGCCTATATTGACTGGGAGAGTGAGATGGAGCAATTTTTTGACTAGTATGATATGACCGAGGAAAGGAAATACAAGCTTGCTAAGATATGACTAGTTCGCCAGGCTAGATTATTTTGGGGAAACCTTGAAAGACAAATAGATCATAGGCAAGAAATGCCTATAACCACCTGGAGGGCTATGAAAATGAAGCTGAGAAAAAAGTACATACCTGAATCATACCAGTAGCGACTATTAGATCACCGACAAAGATTAAAACAAGGAAACCTAACTGTATCTGATTATATAGCCAAGTTTGATGAGTATGCCATGAGATGTGGAATAGATGAACCAGCATCAGTGACCTTATCTAAGTTTAGAGCAGGCCTACGAGAGGACATACAGATGGAGTTATCCTTAAGGAAGGTCCATAACCTAGAACATGCTTACCGGATAGCTAGGGATTATGAGAGGTTCCATAGGGTACCTATCTACCACCGACCTGAAGTCCCAAAGACTAGTATCCCTGCATTTAGACCAGGATCAAATCAAGTTCTTACAGCTAGACCAAACCCTCCTTCAACCAGACAAAACCCCAACACTCTCGTGATTCATAGGGAAGATAAGGGTAAGGCACCAGAGACCCCAAGAACTATAAACCCTACTCTAGTGTGCTACAGATGTCATAAGTTTGGACATTATCCTCTCCAGTGCCCTACCAGAGCCCTATATATAAGAGAGTTAGAGGAGGGAGAACTTGAACCCATAGCTAAATCAAATGAAGAATATTATGTGGCTGAGTCAAACTTGATAGAAGAGTATGAAGAAGAAGAGGAGCCTATAGACCTGTCTAAGTTTCTTGGAGTTGTTAGGTGTATCCTAATCCAAACTAAGGGGCATGAGTATTGGCGTAGGACAAACATCCTATAAACTTTCATTAGGATAGGGGAGAAGGTTTGCAAGATCATCATTGATAGTAGGAGCTGTATCAATGTCATATCCACCTATGCTATTAAAATATGAGGATTGACCACTACTCCTCACCTACACCCCTATAAGGTATCATGGGTAGACTCTACCTCAATTCCAATCAAACTTAGGTGTCAAGTCAATATCTAGATCCAATCCTATCAGAAAAAAGTTTGGTGTGATGTA
Source organism: Areca catechu (assembly GCA_021397845.1). Lineage (NCBI taxonomy): Eukaryota > Viridiplantae > Streptophyta > Magnoliopsida > Arecales > Arecaceae > Areca > Areca catechu. Next base: position 100,518,044 of record CM038041.1, read on the forward strand.
TTACCTATGGGAGTTAGTAGCATTATTGGGAGATCTTGGTTGTATGATCATGATGCCACCCTATATAGTAAGTCAAACTCCTGTTCATTTAGTTACCAAGGTGTTGACCCCTTGAGTGATTTTGATGATAACAAAATATTAGAGCATGCATTTATCTTACTAACTATATTTCAAGTGCGTTACAAGTTTTTGTAGGAATATTTTATTGCTAAATTACAACGCCTACAATCTTATTATGTGTCATGAATTGTGTTGTAAATGTGTCATGTAAAGAAGAGCCCAAAGAAAAATTAAAGAAATATTCTCAAAAATGGTTTACTTCTTAGTGTTTCCAAAATTAAATCCCTTAGAATCAATTGTTAGTTGAGTTGGGATAAATCTTGGATGTTAGAATGTTGCTGGATGTAATCTGGAATGGAAATGAACATTTTATAGAAAAACTCATCCAAGCAGACTCAAGCAAAGGGAGCCAACTTTAGTTCATGGCATGCATGAAGGATTCTGGCATGCAGAAATCTGAGCCGACTCATTGGAACCCGAGCTGACTTGTAGGAACTCGAGCTGACTCATCCAGTGCATTATTTCCTGAATTAGACAGGCGAGCCGACCCGAAGGAAGTCCGAGCCGACTCATCCATTCAGTCAGGAATCCGAGTTGACCCTTCAGAGATCCGAGTCGACTCTTCCAAAGCACAGTTTTGAAGACCTATGAATCCGAGCTAACTCTAATTAAGGCGAGCTGACACATCCAGTGTAAGGAATCAAAAACTCTATGAAACTGAGCCAACTCAAATGAAGCGAGGCGACACGACCAGAACTTCTCTAAGAATCTAGGCTGACTCGAGGTATCTGAGCCAACTTGAAGGTTGATTCCAAGCAGGTAACTGCTAGTTCCATAACTTCATTTTTGAATTTGAAAAGTACTCTAACGGTCAAATGTCACATCCTAATGGTCCATAATAACTATATCCACCTAAGAATAGTACAAGACTCTGTAAATGAGGGATTGAGATAACTTTTGAAAAAGCTAATACTTAGTTGAACATTAAATGAGCTTGTGAGCAAGAGAGCACTAAAGAGCATTCAAGTTAGTCTTCAAGTCTTTACCAACTCCAATCAGAAGCTTGAAGCATACATTGAAGAAGTTGAAGAAGCCACTGAAGAGCATTAAAGTGCAATTAAAAAGGCTTCTCTTGAGCTACATCGACAACCATCAGATAACCTTAGTTTGTCATTTTGTTACTTATTTTTTTTAATTCTTTTGTGAGTTGTTTGGTTATTGGTGAGCCTGGTTAAAAAACCAAGTAGGTTCTTGGTTAGCCTGCTCAAAACCAAGTGTAGGTTCTTGGTGATCCTGTTCAAAACCAAGTTGTGTTCTTGGTGTCCTATGTAAAACCAAGTGTTGGATTTTTGGTTAGCCCGGTTGAAAATCCAAGTTCGGTTTTGGATTGTGAGCCTGGTAAAATAATCCAACTATATTCCGGTAGTGAATATAGTAAAAATTCCAAGTGGTATCTTGGATAGTGGATGTGGGAGCAAGGGTTGTCTGAACCACTATAAATCTACTGTGTTTGCATTATGTTGTTTTTGTTTGTATTTACTTCCGCTGTTAATTATTTGAAACACAATAGCTACCACTAAAGTACATTTAAAAGAGCACATATCTATTTAATTTTATAAATTCCCAATTCATTTCCCTCTTAGGAAAGCCACCTGAGCATTACAAGGAAAGAAAATTTTTGTGCATCCCAACCCACCAAAGGATAACACAAAAACTGGGTCTAGCCTTTTAAAAGAAAAGAAACAAGAATTAAACCTAGTCACCACCAAAGAGATGGAACAAGAGATTAGTGGTGGATCAATAGTCTGTCTCTTAACCACAAAGGAATTTCCAATACCCAACTTAGAGGAACAACCTAAGTGGCAAAGGCATTAGAAGAGTTTAGGAATGTTTTTCTTGAAGACCTGCCTGACCAATTACCACCATTGAGGGACATACAGCATGCCATAAATCTAGTCCCGAGAGCCACTTTGCCAAACCTGCCCCATTATAGACTGAACCCCACTGAACACTTAAAGCTACAACGACAAGTGGGAGAATTGCTAAGAAAAGTATTCATTAGGGAGAGTTTGAGCCCATGTACGGTACCAGCCTTTCTCACCACTAAAATGATGTCACTTGTAGGGTGTGCATTGATAGTCATGCCATCAATAAATTCACTACCATGTATAGATTTCCCATACCCCGTTAGGATGATATGCTAGACATGATGTTGGGAGCCATAATATTCTATAAAATAGATCTTAATAGTGGCTACCACCAAGTTAGGATCCGACCCGGGGATGAATGAAAAACTGCCTTCAAGATAAAGGAAGGATTGTATAAATGAGTAGTCATGCCTTTTGGACTTTTAAATGCACTCAGTACATTTATGAGGATCATGACTCAAGTCCTATGAAGGTTCATTAGAAAATTTGTAGTGGTTTACTTCGATGATATCTCGACCTATTGTAGGACCCAGGAAGAACATTTAGATCATCTAAGGCAAGTGTGCTAGGTCCTTAGACAAGAAAATCTTTATGCAAACATAAAGAAGTGCGAATTTATGACCTATAAGGTTATCTTAGGATTTGTTGTAACCCCCGAGGGAGTTTCTGCCGACCCTTAAAAGATTAGATCCATAGTAGAGTGGCCTGAACCAACTAGCATCCATGAGGTTCGTAGTTTTCATGGTCTAGACACCTTCTATAGATGATTCGTCCAGGTATTTAGCATAATTGTCACTCTAATAACTAATTGCATTAGGAAGGGAACTTTCAATTGGACCAAATCTGCAAACAAAGCCTTCCAAGAAATTAAGAAGAAAATGACCCAAGCACCGATCTTAAGATTACTTGATTTTTCCAATGTTTTTGAGGTTGCGTGCGATGCCTTAGCAGTAGGTGTTGGAGGAGTACTTTGCCAAGAGAACCATCTCATAACTTTCTTTAATAAGAAACTTAATGAGGCTAAGCTGAAGTACTCAACCTATGATAAGGAGTTATACACGGTAGTACAAGCCTTGAGGTACTGGAGACACTACCTATGACCATAAGAATTTGTTCTATACTCTGACCATGAGGCCGTGCGATTTCTTAGTTCTCAGGAAAAGCTGAACCCTAGGCATGAGAAATGGGTAGAATTCATCCAGGACTACACTTGTGTCCAGAAACACCTTGCGGGAATTGAGAACAAAGTAGCTGATGCGTTGAGTCGAAGATCTATGCTTCTGAACACTGTCTGTACTGAGGTCATAGGTTTTGACAAGTTGAAAGAAAACTATGAGGATTGTCTTGACTTCAATAAGATCCACCAGTTTATTCTGCAAGGACCATCTAGTGCCTATAGTGAGTATAACTTACATGATGGTTACCTCTTTAAGGGAAATAGGTTGTGTATCCCTAGAACTTCTCTTAGAAAATTTTTGATTCGGGATACTCATGCGGGAGGATTAGCTGGTCACTTTGGTAGAAACAAGAACATCCTAGCTGTTGAAGACCAGTTCTTTTGGCCAAGTCCAAAAAAGATGTAGCTCAAATCATTGCTAGATGTAGAACCTATGCTATTTCTAAGCAATGAAAACAAAACACTGGTCTTTATACTACTTTGCCAGTACCTGACTGTCCATGGTAGGACTTGAGTATGGACTTTATACTAGGGCTAACAAAAACCATGAGGAAACATGATTCAATCTATGTTGTGGTTGACCAATTCTCTAAAATGGCTCATTTCATGCCATGCTCCCAGACTTTTGATGCTTCTATAGTGGCCAAACTTTTTTTGAACGAAGTAGATAGGTTACATGGCCTACCCAAGACTATAATGTCTGATAGGGATATCCGATTTACAAGCTACTTTTGGAAAACTCTTTGGCACATGTTGGGGACTAAGCTGAAGTTCTCCACTTCCTACCACCCTAAGATCGATGGTCAAATAGAAGTTTGTTGCCCTGAAATGGAGCACAAGAGGGGGGGTGAATTGGGTCTTTTAAAAAATAAAACAATATTGTGAAGGTCATGTGGTGTTTGTGAGTAATAAATTCAATGCACAAGATTGAATGCAGTGAAAAACAGTAAGTGAATAGCAATAACCAAAGAGTAAGAGAGAAAGAGGGCAATCACACACAAACACAAGGTTTATAGTGGTTCGGTGCAAACCTAGCACCTACATCCACTCCCTAAGCTACCCTTGGAAATTTCACTATAATCCAAACAAAATTACAGCTGACTTGTTTTTCACAAGGCTCACAATTCAAAACCTAAGTTGGTTTTATCACCTAGGCTCACCAACAAACCTGAACAATTATTTTGTCTTCGGGCTCACAAGTTAACCCTAGTTGATTTTATCCCTTTGGCTTACCAACAAACCACAATAACCTTCTTTCAAGACACCCTTGAAAGCTAGGTCAAATCACAAGATAAAAATAGATATATAATTTTAAAACTAAGACAAACTCTCTTCAAGAGTATAATGAAATCTTTGAAGCTCAAGTTGATGCTTTGTCTTGACTCCTCCTTGGAATATCCTTCAGAACATCTCTTTTGGAATGATGTAAGGATGAGCTTGTAGGCTTTTTTAGGAAATTAAATTATAAAAAGCTTTTGATGTGGAGTTCTTGAGAAAATATAGGCTTTTGGCTTTGAATGGACTTTAATACACTTTAATACTTCTAGAATGAGGTTGGTGGAGGTTAAATACACCAAGAAACTTCCAAATAATTGTTTGTGACCATTGGAGCCTCGGATCTAGTCATTTGGAGCTTGAAAAGTAAGTTCTGAAAGTCAGAAAAATAGATCCATTAGAGCTGTCAGGCGTCAAGTGTCGACACTTAGCTGTCAGGTATCGATACTTGATTTCTAGGTATCGATACTTGAACTTTCAAGTGTCGACACTTGATGCACAGGTGTCGACACTTGATACAAAAAATCCTCAAATGACAAAGTTCTGTATTTTCAAAAATCTCATGCCTTGAGTCAACACTTGGAAACCTAAGTGTCAACACTAGGTATCGATACTTGAGTTCTGGGTGTCGACACTTGGCATGCCAAGGATTTTTCTTCATGCAAAATGCTGAAGTGTCAACACTTGGCTTCCCAAGTGTCGACACTTGAGACTGAAAAGCTCAGATTCAAGTACAAATTAGCCCAAAAACATAAATATAAATTTTGAAACATAAATGGATCGTAAACAAATAACAATTAAACATGTAGATGCCCTTTTTCCATTAAGAGAATGTCTAGATTTGTGAAAAATGCTCCATGCCACGTCATGCCATGATACATAAACATTTAAGATTTTGAGGTGCTTTCTTCCTGAAAAATCATAATCTGAAATGCACATTAGTATACAATATGCACTCAATATTTTGTTATTCATCAAAATCACTCGATGGAGCCAACAATCTTCCTCTTTTTGATGATGACAAAACCTTGAGTAAGATAGCGTTATGTTTCATATTTCAACTGTTATAATTCATGAATATGAACGTAAGTCCATATAATCCATAATTTGCATAGTTAGGAGGAATCAATCTCACCCTCAAATAGATATTTCTAATCAGAACAAATAATATGTTATCAAAGCAGATCAAATTTGAGAAAATTTTACATAAATAATTTAATTACTCCCCCTTTTTGTCAATCATTAGAAAGGGGAATGACCTCCCCCTCACAATGAGTATGAAGATAAAAAAAGATAGAGTATCAGAGCCAAAAGGATTCAACAATAGTACCAGAGCTGAATAAAGTAAATGTAACCAATCAATAAATAAAAAGCACCAAACTGAAATATATAAATATATATAACTGATAAGAGGAGTTTTTAGTACAAAATTTGTTGAGTCATCAGCAAAACTGAAACATACAAAATGTATCAGAGTCATACAATAATAAGAAACATACAAAGTAACATGAAACATAAAAGACATACAACAGAAGACATAAATGATATCTGTGAGGCTAATCCTCATCAGATGGAATCTCAAGACTAAAAGGAGCACTGATCCTAGATCTAGAGGCTAAGGCCCTAGGAGGTCCCTGGGCTAATGCCCGACGACTCCTAGTATGGCCAAAAGGGCCTAAAACGGGTACAACCCTAGATGATCTGGTGGAAGGGGGGAGAGAAGATCAGCTGGTGTAACAAAGTCAGGTGTGGAATCAACTAAGTCAGTAGATGAAGAAGCAGCTGGGGTAGCGGGAGGATCGTGACTAACCACTTCAAAACCATTAGCACAGTCATCACTACCACTGCCACTATCAATAATCTCTGTAGCTTTGTCATCACTCATATATGCCTGATCATCACCATCAACTATATCAGCATGGTCACTCTGGTGATCATCACCATCATCATCATCATCATCATAAGAAGATACAACTGCAGGGGCTGCTGGAGGTATAAGGGATCTCAATAAATCCTCAATACGAGTGAAACCCTCCTTCATAGTCCTATAGATCTCAGCATGCTCCGAGGTAGTATGTGCTCGAAGAGTCTCAATTTCACTGCGCAGTTGAGCCAACTCACTCTTGATCTCCGTAAACTGCTCTATGGCGTGCTCCTCAAAGGGTAAACAAGTAGAAGATGGCAGAGGAGCCGAAGTACCAGGTGTTGAACGCTCTGCCTATGTCGGTGGAATATAAATGGGAGGAAAACTAGCTGGCATAGATGGCCCTGCGTCTGCCTCTTGAAGCTCATCCTCCTCATCTGGCTCCTGGCCAGACTCTCTGCGCACCCACCGACCTGCGACAAGTCTGTACGCTATACGGTGCAATGACCTCTCATCATAGACATCTGTATGCAATATCTCCTTGGGGATCTCCCCCTCTAGTGATACTCCATAAGCTCTAAATATCCTAGTCAGAGCCATACCGTAGGGTAAACAATGATGGCGCTGAGTAATGGCATCGTGCATATGTACTAACATCAATGATGGAAGGTTGATCTGCCTCTTCTCTGTCAGACTGGTCATCACCATCAGCTCTCTCTCAGTAATGAAGTCGAACCTCCCAATCTTTGGCAGAAGAATACAATCCGTGATGTGGTGTAACAGACGCATCTCCAAGGATAGCTGGTTCACAGTGACTATAGACACACCACGAACATCCTCTCGCTCGAGGATACTCCTGAATGCTGCCTCTCTGTCGTCTACTGTAAAAATACTGACTCCCCTATGGGGGATCTCCTAGACACTGCTCAGTAGCTCTGCATAAAGAGAAATCTGAACTCCTCTCATGGTCGTAGACCATAGAAGTCGTCGATAGTCCATAGCATCGTAGAACTCCCTCACTAAAAGAGGGTAGTACCTCTCCTACATAGTGCAGAAGGGTACTAAACCAGCATTAGTGAGCACCTGTCGTAAGAGAATGTGGTGCCGATCGAAACAATCCAAGTCGACTCTCCTCCCAGAGGCCACAATCTTCCCTGCCATCCTCTCTGCACGGGGGGAACTCGGTGTAGCAGAACTGCTAGCCTGCCCTGAATCAAATTTAGCCTTCGATCTCCTCTCTACACCCTGACTAGGTCTCTCCCTAACTGCAAGTCTCTTCCGGGGACCCATTACAACAAGCTAACCAAGAGAGTCTAAAGAAGGTAAGCTAGGGGGTGGATTCACTCGGACTAGGAGCAATGGGACTGGTTAAGTTTGAAGAGAAAATCATTTTACAAGATAGTTTTGAAACAAATTTTGAGTTATAAAATACCAAAATAATTTAGAAAAGCCATAAATAATTTGAAAGCGAGGATTTTATAAGATAGAAAATGTTTTTGGCTGGAAATTTTATAAAAGTACATTTTGTAATACCAAAATACCTTGGTTTTGGGCTTAGAATATTTGGGGTTTTAGAAAAGAGGTAAAAAAGACTCAAAAGCCTCAGGAAAAACTTTGATAAATTAATAGAAATATGTTTAAAACACTAGATTGTAAGTGAATACCCAAATTTTTTGCCCAAAACCAATCAAATAGTGGTTTTTCCCAAATTCGGATGGAATGAGCATGAAGAACGGCCAAAAACCATGCAAAATCTGAGAGAAATGCCACTAAATCGTTATTCCTTCAAACGGAGTTTTAGAAAACCCATAAAACCCATGAAAATCTGATTGAAATCCCCAAAAAAATTGAAAAAAACCAAATTTATGTCAAATGGTTTGACGGTAAGGAAAATGAAGATACAAGAAATAAAATGGAAATAAAATGAAATTAGAAGAGGGAATACCTGATACGTGAAGGGTTAAATTGGAAGAGGAGGGATTTGGATAGAAGGGGACCACTGTAGCTTGAAATCGATGGAGGAAAAGTAAAAACAAAACCCTCGGTTGGACGGTTTAAAACTGGTTTTGTTTCGCAAGTGTCGACACTTAATATTCATCAAGTGTCGACACTTAATATTCATCAAGTGTTGACACTTGGTCAGGTGTCGACACTTGATAATATCCAGGTGTCGACACTTGAGAATATCCAAGTGTCGACACTTGGCCAAGAAATTTTTAAAAAAAAAATTTACAAATTTTTGGGGCTCAAAGCAAGTGCTTTTGAGTGAAATGTCTTGGGTAAGATGAAAATTGTGAGAGTTTTAGGAGAATGGGTCAAAGACACCTAACTCTCTTCTAATCAAACAGAACCTTTCTTCACTCAATGGTTTGGTAAACACATCTGCTAACTGATCATCAGTACACACAAATTCAAGAATGACATTAGAGTTTTGTACATGATCTCTTATGAAATGATGTCTTATTTAAATGTGTTTACTTCTTACTACTCCAAGAGATCAAATTTACTCCAAGAAACTGACAGGTTCCACTAGTACTTTTATGATCAAGTTTACACCCAGCAAAGTTAGCATCAGAGTAAGAAATTAATTCAAATGAAGAATCTTTAGAGTATAACAAACCAATTTCAATTGTGCTAGATAAATATCTAAGTATGTGTTTAACAGCCAAAAGATGAGACTCTTTAGGATTAGACTAATATCTAGCACACATACAAACACTAAACATGATATCTGGCCTACTGGCAGTAAGATATAGCAATGAACCGATCATGCCATGATATAATTTTTGGTCAATAGATTTACCTGATTCATCCTTGTCAAGTCTACAAGTAGAGCTCATAGGGGTACCTAAAGGCATAGTGTTCTCCATCCCAAACTTCTTGAGTATTTCTTTTGTGTACTTTGCTTGGTTGATGAAGATCCCCTCTTTGGTTTGCTTTATTTGGAGTCCGAGGAAGTAATTTAGTTCTCCCATCATGCTCATCTCGAACTCACCCTTCATTAACTTTGCAAAATATTGACCAAGAGATTCATTAGTAGCACCAAATATTATATCATCTACATAGATTTGTACTACTAAGAGATCATCAATCTTTTTCTTTAAAAACAAAGTTTTGTCTACATTACCTCTAGCAAAATCATTTTTGAGTAAGAAAGAGCTTAAACGATCATACCAAGCTCTAGAAGCTTATTTCAAACCATACAAAGCTTTATAAAGTTTGTAAACATGATTTGAAAATTCAGAATTTCCAAAACTAGGAGGTTGTTCAACATAAACCTCCTCTTCAATCAGACCATTTAAAAAGGCACTTTTAACATCCATTTGAAATAATTTAAAATTCATAAAGCAAGCAAGAGCCAATAATAGCCTAATTGCCTCAAGTCTAGCCACAGGAGCAAAGGTTTCATCAAAATCTATCCCTTCCTCCTGATTGTATCCTTTCGCAACTAGTCTAGCCTTATTTCTTGTAACAACACCATTTTCATCAAGTTTATTTCGAAAAACCCATTTTGTACCAATAATTGAAGTATTTGAAGGCCTATCTACTAATATCCAAACATTGTTCCTTTTGAATTGGTTAAGTTCATCTTGCATAGCATTTATCCAATTACTATCACATTCAGCTTCCTCAATAGTTTTAGGTTTAATTTGAGAAACATAAGCTAAGTAATCATAGATATTTCTAAGGGATGATCGAGTACTTACACCTTTAGATGGATCACCAATAATTAGTTCTTTTGGGTGTCCATGAGCATACTTCCATTCTTTTGGTAGTGGATCAACTGTTGATGTGTTTTCATCACCTTGTGCTTGATCTCTTTCAGTGTTTTGATCATCTTTCTATTCCTTGGTAGGATCTTCATTGTTGTTTACACTTTCAGTTTTCTTGGTACCTGTTTCATCAGAAATCACATCTTCTTTTCTTGAAGATTTCTAGTCAGATTCATCAAACACCACATTTATGGATTCTTCAACAACAAGTGTTCTTCTGTAGAAGACTCTGTATGCCTTACTAGATGTGGAGTAGCCTAAAAAGACTCCTTTATCTGATTTGGCATCAAATTTGCTTAAATTATCCTTACCTTTGTTTAAGATGAAACAACGGCATCCAAAAACACGAAAATAATGAATTGATGGTTTTCTATCCTTCCAAAGCTTATAAGGTATTTTCTTTAAAATCGGTCGGATTAAAACTCGATTTAAAATATAGCATGTAGTATTTATGGCTTCCGTCCAAAAATATCTAGGTAAGTCATTTTTACAAAGCATGGTGCATGCCATTTCTTCAAGAGTTCTATTTTTTCTTTCTACCACCTCATTTTGTTGAGGTATCCTAGGTGCAGAAAAATTGTGATGAATGCCATTTTCAATACAAAATTTATCAAAATCAGCATTTTCAAATTCAGTTCCATGATCACTTCTCAAAGATACGATTAAAACAACTTTTTCATGTAATACTCGTTTATGAAATCTAATGAATTCAAAAAACATTTCATCTTTATGTGCTAAAAACATGACCCATGTAAATCGTGAGAAATTATCTATAATAACTAGATCGTACTTCTTACCTCCCAAACTAGATGTTCTAGTTGGCTCAAAGAGGTCCATGTAAAGCAACTCCAAGGGTCTAGATGTAGAGATTACTCCTTTTTGTTTGAAAGAGGATTTGGTTTGTTTTCCAAGTTGACATGCACTGCAAATCTTGCCTTTTTCAAAACTAAGTTTAGGCAAATCCTTTATCAAATTCTTTTTGCTATGTTTTGAAATCAAATACATACTTGAATGTCCTAGTCTGTGATGCCAAAGCCAACTAGTTTCATCGATCATGGCTTCCATTGCCACTAGGCATTGACCATTTTGAATAGGGAGATCATCAAGATCAACCATATAAATATTGCCATGCCTATGACCAATGAACTTGATGCCAATGTCATCTAAACTAGAAACAATGCACAAAGAAGATTTAAAAATAACTTTAAAGTCCTTGTCGCAAAACTGGCTAATACTAAGCAAGTTATGTTTCAAACCATCAACATATAAGACATTATCAATGTAAGAAGAAGGGGTTATATGGACTTTACCAATCCCAACAATTTTGCCCTTTCCATTATCACCAAAAGTTACATTGCCACCATTTTGATATTCGAGCGATGAGAACTGCTCCACATCTCCTATCATATGCCTTGAGCAACCACTATCAAGGTACCACATTCTTTTCTTGTTGGTTGCAAGGCATACCTGCAATAAAGATCAAGTGGAGACTTTAGGTACCCAAGTCATCTTGGGTCCTTTTAGGTTCGTGGCATTGGTTCCTTTTGGAACCCAAACTTTTTTAATATTATTCAATCTTCTTTTGTTGCACATATAAGATTTATACCCTTTTATACCACATGCATAACAAATAATGGATGAAGATATAGGCACAAAGAAATTTTTGAAAAGTTTTTATTTTTTATGAGTTCTAAATCCTAAAACTGCTTTATCAAAAATAACTCTTTGATTGTTCAAAAGCAGATTTAATTTTTCAGAACTATAAGTAAATTTATCCACAAAAGGTTTTAATTTTTCAATTTCCTCTTTATATCTTTTATTTTCATCCAAAATTTATTTGCTTTGTTTTGGAAGACTTTCATTTGAAACTGAAGAGCTTTTCTTTTTCAAAACTTCTTTTTCCTTTTCGAGAACTAAAATCTTATCAGTTAATTTTCTATTTTGAGAAAGAAGACATTCATTTTCATTTAAAAGCTTATCATTTGTTTTGGCTAATTCTAAATTTTGCCTTTTCAAATATTTATGTTTTGATTTTAGTTTTTGAAATTCTATAACTAATTCATCAAAAATTTCATGAAGTTCATCAAATGTAAATTCATTTTTGGTTTCAGAACATACCTCATCATGATCCGCCATTAGACAGAAGTTTGCCACCTCTCCTCAGAATTGGAGTCCTCACTATCACTCCAGGTTGCCATCATGGCTTTCTTTCTCAACTTTCTTCTGCTTTTCTTGAGCAAGGGGCAGTCTACCTTGAAATGACCGAGTTTCTTGCATTCAAAATAAGTGGGCTGCTCCTTCTCCTTGTCCTTGTCCTTTTCTTTACTTGGCTCACCTTTCAGAGGCTTCTTCTTGAAGTTGAATCTTTTCTTCCTCATAAACCTTCTGAATTTTCTCGCCATTAGAGCCGTCTCATCTTCTTCATCATCTTCTTCAGAGTCATCGCTTGATTCTTCTCTCGTAGTAGATTTGAAGGCGATTACTTTCTTTTTTTTGTCAACTTCCACATTCTTTTGCTTAAGGGAGAGCTCATAGGTCATCAGTGAGCCCAACAGTTGTTCAAGTGGAAGAGTATTGACATCCTTGGCTTCTTCAATAGCTGTTACCTTTGCATCCCAAGAAGTCGGTCGAGACCTGAGAAGTTTGTTCACAAGTTCACCATTAGAAACAATTTTTCCTAGGCTTCTCATGCCATTCACAATATTTGTGAACCTAGTATACATCTCACTAATAGACTTAGTAGGTTCCATTTTAAATATTTCATACTCATGAATAAGCATGTTAAACATGGTTGTTTTCACTTGGTGTGTACCCTCATGGGTAACCTCAAGTATATCCCAAATCTCCTTGGCGGAGAGATAATTAGATATTCTATTAAATTCACTTGGGTCAAGAGAGCAAAATAACAGATTCGTAGCCTTAACATTGAGCTCAATTTGCTTAATGTCATTCTAATCCCAATCATCTTCCATCATCGGAGTGAGAATGCCATTAACCAACATTGTAGGCTGATGAGGACCTTTTACAATTGTCCTTCACAAATTATAATCAATAGCTTGAATAAAAATGCGCATGCGTGTTTTCCAATACGTGTAATTTGTGCCATTGAAAAGTGGGGGACGATTTGAAGCTTGACCTTCAACTACACCCATTCATATTGGGGCTGCCATTATCTTTCACTCAAGATCCTTGGACCTACAAGATAGTACTGGAGCTCTGATACCACTTATTGCCTAGAAATGGAGCCCAAGAGCAGGGGGTGAATTGGATCTTTTAAAAAATAAAATAATAATGCGAAGATCTAGTGGTGTTTGTGAGTAATAAATTTAATACACAAGATTGAAAGCAGCGAAAAATAGTAAGTGAATAGCAATAACCAAAGAGCAAGAGAGAAAGAGGGCAATCACAGACAAACACAAGGTTTATAGTGGTTCGGTGCAAACCTAGCACCTACATCCACTCCCCAAGTTATCCTTGGGAATTTCACTATAATCCAAACAAGATTACAGCTGACTTGTTTTTCACAAGGCTCACAAGTCAAAACCTAAGTTGGTTTTGTCACCTAGGCTCACCAACAAACCTCAACACTTGTTTTGTCTTCGGGCTCACAAGTTAACCTTAGTTGGTTTTATCCCTTTGGCTCACCAACAAACTACAACAACCTTCTTTCAAGACACCCTTGAAAGCAAGGTCAAATCATAAGATAAAAACAGATATACAACTTTAAAACTAAGACAAACTCTCTTCAAGAGTAGAATGAAATCTTTGAAGCTCAAGTCGATGCTTTGTCTTGACTCCTCCATTGAATATCCTTCAAAATGCCTCTTTTGGAATGATGTAAGGATGAGCTTGTAGGCTTTTTCAGGGAATCAAACTATAAAAGTCTTTTGATATGGAGTTCTTGAGAGAATATAGGCTTTTAACATTGAATGGACTTCAATACACTTCAATGCCTTTAGAATGATGTTGGTGGAGGTTAAATATACCAAGAAACTTCCAAAAAATGGTTTGTGACCATTGGAGCCTCGGATCTAGCCATTTGGAGCTTGAAAAGCAAGTTCTGCAAGTCAGAAAAATAGATCCATTAGAGCTGTCAGGCATCAAGTGTCGACACTTGGCTATCAGTTGTCGACACTTGGCTGTCAGGTGTCGACACTTGATTTCGAGGTGTCGACACTTGAACTTTCAAGTGTCGACACTTGATCCACAGGTGTCGATACTTGACACAAAAATTCTTAAATGGCAAAGTTCTGTATTTTCAAAAATCTCAGTCCTTGAGTCGACACATGGAAACCTAAGTGTCGACACTTGAGTTCTGGGTGTCGACACTTGGCGTGCCAAGGACTTTTCTTCATGCCAAATGCTAAAGTGTCGACACTTGGCTTCCCAGGTGTTGACAATTGAGATTGAAAAGCTCAGATTTAAGTACAAATTAGCCCAAAAACATAAATATATATTTTGAAACTTAAATGGATCATAAACAATTAACAATTAAACATGTAGATGCCCTTTTTACATTAAGAGAATATCCAGATTTGCAAAAAATGTTCCGTGCCACGTCATGCCATGATACATAAACTTTTGAGATTTTGAGGTGCTTTCTTCCTGAAAACTCATAACTTGAAATACACATTAATATACAATATGCACTCAATATTTTGTTATTCATCAAAATTACTAGGTGGAGCCAACAAAGTTGTCAATAGAAGCCTTGGGAACTTATTGAGATGTCTTATAGGTTAACACACTACGAATTGGGATCTTCTTCTACCTTGAGCCGAGTTCGCCTTACAATAGGTCTGTCAATAGGTCTACTGGAAAGAGTCCTTTTCAAATTGTCCATGGTTACAAAACTAGGTGACCTTTAGACCTAATCCTATTACCTTTGAATGCACGAGTCTCTAAATCTGCTGAATCATATGCTCAGCATGTTAAGGAATTGCATCATGAAATCAAAAAGAAACTTAATATGAGTAATGAATCATATAAAAATATGGCTAATTCATGTAAAAGGTTTAAAAAATTTTTTAAAGGAGACTATGTGATGATCAAGCTTAGACCTGAACGGTTTCCACCCAGGACCGTGAAGAAACTGCATCCCCACGGTGCTGGTCCTTTTAAAGTATTAAAGAAAGTTGGACCTAATGCATATGTGCTTGAGTTATCCCTAGAGTTTGGAATCAATTCCACCTTCAACATTACAGATCTTGTAGAGTATAGGGCACTACCAGTATTACCTAGTGAGCCTTTCGAGCTTAAACCAATTCTAGAGAGTGAGCCCATCCCTGTGTGTCCACCAACCAACTTACCAAAGAGGGGAGAATGGATCGAGTGCATCCTGGATAATCAAATTACGATTACTCGGCATAAGGACTACCAACATTACCTGGTTTGATGGTAAGGTAGGCCAGAATCTGAGGATTCATGATTACTCACGAGGACCTAAAACGGATTGATCGAGAACTGCTTGAGCATTACTAGAGTCAAAAGATCCTTACTCGACAGGGTCGAGTTCCTCCCACCCTGGGAGAATTGGTGTGGGCACCAGGATTCGAAGGAGACTCAATTTAATTTAGTTTGACAAATGCTTAGCCAATTTTTTTTGAATCATGTCGGCTGGTCCATTACATTTTATTTTTGTTAATTAAGTCCTGTAAAGTTTGAGTCTTGTAACCAGTGATCAAGCCTTGACCAAGTAAAGGAGCATTATATTGAAGAAGACCAAGATGTGCTCCCAAATGCCAAGTGGCACCCAACACATGATGACACATGAATGCCCTCTTGAAGAATTAAAACTAGAGACCACATGGAGACACTTGGCACCCATGCATGCAGATTTTTAGATTTGGACACTTGGTGCGCATGCATGTAGATTTTTAGATTTCATGATATGGGACTAACTAGAGATGGAATGATGCAAGTGATTTTTCTTTTGTTATTTTTAGATTTTTTTTTGTGGATTTAGGATTCCCGAAGACAGACAAGAGTAGATCTAGGGTTCAATAATAATAAGAACTTCAAACTAGCAAGTAAGCCCCTAACAAGAAAAGAAGAGGACCCGAGGATTAAGAAACCTTGTAGGACAGAGCTCTTGGATCAATACCAACTTAGGAGTTAGGGTAGCAAACCTTGTAAAGTTCTGATGTATACGATGTTGAGTTCACTCGCTCTTATGGATGCAGCCTAGATGATCGAGCCTTCAACCCTGCGGAGCATCGACTTTCCATCTGAAGGTCACAAAGGCAAGGGTGACCGACTCCATGTCCGTGGAACCTGGAGGACCTGTGAGCAATCAAGAGAAGGATTAGGAATCAACAAGAAGCAGGAAGAAATAAATGGAAAAGGTTGAAGATGGTGATTGTTATACCATGACGGCTCAGCCTCAGCCAGAACAGGCCCAGTCCTGTGGTCCAACCCGGACACCCCTTTCTAGGCTCCAACTGAGAGAGGTCCGACCCACCGGAGTAGAGGTCCGAACGACCCTCTCCTGCTGGGGTCCGGCCCGTCGCTCTTCTTCAGAGGTCCGACCCACCTGAGTAGAGGTCTGAACGACCCTCTCCTGTTGGGGTCTGGCCCGTCGCTCTCCTTCAGAGATCCGACCCACCGGAGCAGAGGTCCGAACGACTCTTTCCTGCTAGGGTCCACCCATCGCTCTCCTTCAGAGGTCCGACCCACCAGAGCAGAGGTCTGAATGACCCTCTCCTGCTCGGATCCGGCCCATCACTCTCCTTCGGAGTTTTGGCCTTCAGTTCGGCTGACCGGCTTTCCCATGGTCGACATCCGATAGGCGAGCCTTAGCATCCATGGAATTCCAGAAGCACCTTTCTGTTACTGCAAGATTCTACTATCCCAATAGCCCTGCTCTACAACTTCAATGATGCCGCCATATCTGCGCGCCACATGGCCACTCACTAGATTCTCCTAAGGGCTGATCGGTCTTTCTCAGCCTCTCTCCTAACAGATTTTGGACTGTTCCGCGCCTATATAAGGTACTCAAGGGATCCCGTTTGAAGGTAGAACAACTCTTCCCTCTCCATAAGCTGTTCATCCCTTGATTCCTCCATTCTATTGCCTTCAACCTCCTGCTAACTTAGGTATCAGAGGGTCCCCCACTGGAACACCACCGGCACCCTTGCAAACTTTGTTACAGGTTCGTCCGGGAGAGGAGCGCTCCAGCACATCCAGCCATCCCCAATCCCGGATCTAGGAGTTGACGCCGTAATAGATTGGTGCTGGAGGAAGGGTGACTCCCTTCTCTAAAAAGAGGAATCCATCGCCCCTGCTATGAAATGTCTAAGGGAAGAGCTCCAAATGCCACTACCAGAAGAGGTATCTCCCCTTCCAGGTCTAAGGAACCTCCCAGGGAGGATGATACCGTCGCCACCGCCACTGCTGCCACCGAACCTACCATCACACTGGGGTTGCAGCAGTTCTAGACTTTGGTAAACCGCATCGAAATGCTTATTGCTATAGTTCAGCATTTTTAGGATGCAGCCGACAACCGTCAGCAACTACCAGCTGTTTCCTGCACCAATCCTCCCACTACTGCTGAGAGAAGCCGACGACTGGAGATCCCTCAGCATTGTTCTCATGCCATCGTGGAGCCCCGGAGGTCCTTGGGTGACCGCGATGATGGCAAAAGGGCAAGGTCTACTTCGCCTTCCTACGCCGAATCCATCCTGGTCGGCGGTTGGCTTGCTGCCGAACCTCCAAGGGACTATGCTAACAAGATCATGCGCATGGTGGAGCGCATTGCCAAAATCGCCCTTCGGTAGAAGGCCGAAGGGGGAGAGGTATAATACTCCTGTCCCCCATTCACTGATTAGATTCTAGCAGAGACGATTCCCTGCCACATCAAGATCCTACAAGTGGACCCTTTCGATGGTACCACTGACTCGATGGACCATCTAGGCACGTACAAAGCCTATATAATGGTACAAGATGCCTCCGATGCTCTCCATTGCATTGCCTTCACTGCTACCCTAAAGAAGACCGCCCAGATGTGGTTCTCTGCCATCCAGCCAGTTACGATCCACTCCTTTTCTCAACTCGAATCACTATTCCTTTCCTATTTCAGGACTTGCAGTCGGATCCCGAGGAATACTGACAGCCTCTTCCTCATGCTGCAAAAGGTGGGAGAGACCCTTCGAGATTTCATGGCCCATTTCAACTCAACGGCAATGGAAGTCCAGGATTTGAATGAGGCTATAGCAATGTCAGCCTTCAAGCGAGGGCTTTGCTCATCCTGGCAAACCTTCTCCCTAGATAAGAAACATCCGACAAGCTACAACGAACTCCTGGCCAGAGCGCAGAAGTATGCCATGGTGGAAGAATGATGGGGGACCCGAAACCCATCCGGGTTTCTCTTTTTATTTTTTTTAATTTTTTTTTTAGTTATTCCCGTTATTCTGCCTATCCCTTTTATTCCTATTTTATTCCAGGTTTATTCCCGAGTTATCCCTCTGCTATTCCTGTCTTCTTCTTCCTCAAAACCATCGCCTAGAACTCTGATTTTTCTGCTGCTGGTCCCAGATCTGCCGTGCCTGATCCCCGGCCGTCTCCGCCGGTACCCGCCGTGATGTAGAACAAATAAGATGATGCGATGCAGAAGTAAATTAAGACTATTTTTTTTTTTTTTTTTTGTGTTTTGTTAGAAGTTGGCTTGACTCAAAAACAAGGCTAACTAATATTGAAAGAAAATATGCACTGAAAGAAAGAACAATTCAAAAGAGTAGATTATCAGAGTAATAAAGAAGTAGGATCACTGGGGATTGAGAAACCTCCAGACCTAGGGTTTACTCCTCTTTCAAGAAACAGATGAAGAGAGAAGAGAAGGTTTTATACCTGACTGTGATATCTCTCTTTGCTTCAATTGAAGGACACTCTTGAGCAGATTGTAGGATCCTTGGAGGCGGGGTATCTTCGCAATGGATCCTTGGATTGTAGTCCAATGGCAAGGTTGGCCTTCTTCTCGTACTTTGGATCTGGAAAAGATGAAGAACAAGATAAGGATGTAAGAAACTCAAGGAAGAGACCTTTACCTGGGATAGCTCCAGACTACTCGAACTTTGAAGATGAGGGAAGAGTATGGAGGTGGCGGTGGAAGATGGAATGGATTTAGGGTTTGGCTGGTAGGGCGGCGGCTTGCAGATGAAAAGGACCTAGGGCTTGATATAGTGGGCGGTGGCTTGGAGAAGGAGATGGCGGCCTTGAATGAAGTGGGAATATGGTTTAGAAATTTGGGTGTTGGCAGCTAGGATGATGAAAAGAAATTAGGGTTGGCGACCAGGGATGAAAGCGGGGCGGGGTTTTGGTAACTTTGGAGATCTCTCACCTCCTCAAGGCTCCAATGGAACCCGGATTTACTCACTCACGGAGCTCAACACTCAAAGAAATGCGGAAGAAGAGAACACAAGATTGCTCAACACAAGAAAAGATTTCATTTACTCATTCTCATCAAAAGATTACATAAGGGTCTAATATAAAGACCTTGCAAGAGAAACAAAATTACACTACTTCTCAAGTGGGACTAAACAATCATCCTAAGCATGAAAAGCTTTCCCTTGATTGACGAGGCTTTTTTCCTTGGAGTGGGCGGCCTCAAATGCAAGGTGATGGCTTCATATGGCAGGTATGTGGGTCATCTCCTAGTTCTTCTCCTTAAGTCAAGGGTTTTCCTTCCATGACTTGCTCTTTCTTGGAAGAAAATACTCATCTCCTAGTATTTCTTCTCAAGACTAGGCTCCTTCCATTCATAGCCAAGTAATTTAGGCAGGTGTGGGCGCCTACCTTGAAGTCCTCTCCAAGAAAAATCCCCTACTCCTTTAGCTTGGTTACTTTTGGCAGCTTGTGGGCGCCTTCCTTGACTTCTCCTAAGAAAATTTTCTTGCTCTCTTGGGCGTGGGGACCAGGGACACTAGGATGAAATGTGGTGCCAACTGGTCCTGAGAGAGTGGCTGGGAGTGTGGCATCCACTTGCATTTGGCCTTGGAAGAAAATATGACGCCCTAGGGAATGGCGCCAACCAGGACTTGACTTGGACTTAGACTGAGTCAACATGACTAAACAAAATGAAATGCAGACTCAAAGAAATAAAATAATCTGGTTGACCAGGTCAACCCTCATTACAAACCCTAATCTTCGGGCAAGGTCATTTAGAGATCCAGATGGAATCCTGAAGTCTTCTTCTGATTCTGGTGCCCGCACTACGCCGGCCCCGCCCTTGCCGGAAACCACGTAGTCCGACTCCCCATCTGTGGAAGACGAAGGGTCGGTCGTGGGAAGACCAACCGTCACCCACGGCCTCGCCACCGCTCACCTGCCATTGCCCGGCCGCCCCGCCTGCTGCCACCTTGCCGCCCGCCGCCCCTGGCCCCCGCCCGGTCGGCCGGAGGCCTCGCCGGTTCCAAGCCACCGCCCACGGCCACGGAAGGTGAACGTGCGCCCGTGACACCTCGTGCCGCCCGTCCGTGCTGCCGTGCCACCTCGCCGTCGTCGCCCGCCCGCTGGCATGCCGCCATGTCGCCCCGCCGCCGCAAGCTGGACTGGCCGCCAGAGATCCGGCCCCCCCTGTTGCTCGGCCGTGAAGGAGTTTTCTGCATGCTTCTTAAAGCAGCTGGAAGGAGACTGTTTCGCACAAATTTTGGAGCGACATGAATTTCATATCGGAGGGGATTTCAAAATTCAAATAAACGGGATTTATTTGGTATTTTTTTAATGAATGTAATTTGAGAAATTTGGGATTTTCATTTTGAATTTAAATTCAAAATCAAGGGAGGATTTCAGGGGATTTTTTTTTTGAATTTCAAAAGGGATTTGGGCATCTATAAATACCCATACTCCTCTTGTAATAAAGTAGTTGATGAAAATGAATTTTTAGAGTGTTTTTTCACTTATGTGTGGTTTTGGGCTGAGGCCCGTTTGCCTTCATCCTTCGGGACGTCGAGGGGTGTGAGGCCCCAACTTGCCTTCGTCCTTAGGGACGTCGAGGGGTGTGAGGCCCTATGTATCCCCATTCTTTTCTCCCATCTTCATGTCTCTCCCTGTTTCCCCTCATGACCTTAAAATTCATCCTAGCATCTCCAAGTATCGAGGAGGGCGTAATGCCTTAGAGGTGAGAGGTCTCTTTGTTAGGATGAGTACCAAGGTCCATGAGTTCCAGTACCCTGTCTCCCATCCCCGTCCTTCCTTCACCACCTCCGCCAAGAAAATTGAAAATCAAAAGAGTCTAGCTGGTTTAGGACTTTCGGGGTCGTCCTATCCTAGTCCCGGGAGGCTTCTTAGCCCTCCCACGATCCTTGGTTTGCTTTAAGTTTTTTTTTCCCATTTTCGAATAACCCCAGGTTTCTTCGTGTCCGCCATCACCACATCAAATTGGTATCAGAGCTAGCTGCGGACTAGGATTTGCTTCATCCTCAAACTCATCGGAGTCGAGTTCTTCACACTGCAAGAGAATGATGGGGGACCCGAAACCCATCCGGGTTTCTCTTTTTATTTTTTTTAAAATTCTTTTTAGTTATTCCCGCTATTCTGCCTATCCCTTTTATTCCTGTTTTATTCCAAGTTTATTCCTGAGTTATCCCTCTGGTATTCCTGTCTTCTTCTTCCTTAATACCATCGCCCAGAACTCCGATTTTTCTGCTGTCGGTC
Organism: Areca catechu; assembly: GCA_021397845.1. Lineage (NCBI taxonomy): Eukaryota > Viridiplantae > Streptophyta > Magnoliopsida > Arecales > Arecaceae > Areca > Areca catechu. The sequence goes on from CM038041.1 coordinate 100,539,770, forward strand.
CCAGATCCGCCGTGCCTGATCCCCGGCAGTCTCCGTCGGAGCCCGCCCTCGCTAGAAACCCCGGCATCCGCCTACTCATCCGTGAAAGACGAAGAGTCAGCCGTGGGAAGACCAACCGTTGCCCACGGCCCTCCACCGCCACCGTCCGCCTGCCACTGCCCGGCCACCCCGCTTGCTGCCGCCCGCCGCCCCTGGCCCCTGCCCGACTGGCCGGAGGCCTCGCTGGTGCCAAGCCACCACCCACGGAGACGGAAGGTGAACGGGAGCCCGTGATGCCCCATGTCGCCTGTGCGTGCCACCATGCCGCCCCGCCGCCCGCCCGCTGGCGCGCTGCCGTGCTGCCCCGCCACCGCTCGCTGGGCCAGCCGCCGGAGATCCGGCCCCCCTATTGCTCGGTTGTGAAGGAGTTTTCTGCATGCTTCTCAAAGCAGCTAGAAGGAGACTGTTTCGCATGAATTTTGGAGCGACACGAATTTCAAAGCGGATGGGATTTCAAAATTCAAATAAACAAGATTTATTTGGTATTTTTTTAATAAATGTAATTTGGAAAATTTGGGATTTTGATTTTTAATTTAAATTCAAAATCAAGGGAGGATTTCAAAGGATTTTATTTTTGAATTTCCAAAGGGATTTGGGCATTTATAAATACCCTTACTCCTCTTGTAATAAAGTAGTTGATGAAAATGAATTTTTAGAGTGTTTTTCCACTTATGTGTGGTTTTGGACTGAGGCCCGTTTGCCTTCGTCCTTCGGGATATCGAGGGGTGTGAGGCCCCAACTTGCCTTCGTCCTTCGGGATGTCGAGGGGTGTGAGGCCCTTGGTATCCCCATTCTTTTCTCCCATCTTCATGTCTCTCGCTGTTTTCCCTCGTGACCTTAAAATTCATCCTAGCGTCTCCAAGTATCGAGGAGGGCATAATGCCTTAGAGGTGAGAGGTCACTTCGTTATGATGAGTCCCAAGGTCCATGAGATCCAGTCCACTGTCTCCCATCCCCGTCCTTCCTTCGCCACCTCTGTCAAGAAAATTGAAAATCAAAAGAGTCTGGCTATTTTAGGACTTTCGGGGTCGTCCTATCCTAGTCCCGGGAGGCTTCTTAGCCCTCCCACGATCCTTGGTTTGCTTTAAATTTTTTTTTTCCATTTTCAAATAACCCCAGGTTTCTTCGTGTCTGCCATCACCACATCAAAGAACTATCGGCCGGCCGACGTCAAGCTGAGGGAAGGCCGACCCTCAAAAAGCAGAGCAATAAGGCTCCTGAAGTCCGACCTCCGAGTGATATGCGACGGTCGACCCAATGCCGCAGTCCAAAGCCGAGGGACTTCCCCCGGAGGTTCGAGATGAAAGATTATGCCCTGAAAGCCAATTGAAATATTTTATTTTGATCCCAAAATCAATGAATTGACATTACTATAATAAAGGCATTATTTTCATCATACGTTGTGTCTTTATGATTATATGATGAACCCCATAGATTAGGGATATGGTTCTAGCATTATGATGAGATCATACCAGTGAGACCTAAAGCCTTAAAACCCAAATCTAAAATATTCCTTGTCGATGGGACATTGAGTTGGGGATCAATGTTTCCGGCAAGACCAGCACATCCTATATATGCTTTGTGATGAGGGTGACTGATCTCACAGTCACTTGTATTCGACACTAATACTAGGTTGTGTGTGTTCATTAGAGAATGAGTTCACTAAATTGATCCAGATTGAGAATATCTAATGGAACCTTATCTGTTTGTCAATAGATAATTTTCATAGTGGGAGTAGTGCATGGGTCCTTTAACCTGAGACTACCATGATACCTTATATATATGAATCCATACTTTGGTTCGCAATCAATGATGACAATGAGTCATGCACGAGGTGATACTGGGTATGGTGGATTGTATATGGAGGTTGTGAGTAGGTCAACAAGGAATTGATCAGCCCTAGTAAGAGGGAATTGCATCCAGGTAATTTTGATCAAATGATGGATACAGCAAATCTTTGATCAAAGTATGAACATTAGAGTTAATTTCTAATGGTTCATTAATGAATCATCATTATAAAGATTGAGCTAGGGATGAATATGAAATTTGATTTGACAAGTATCTATATTCATAATCATATTCGGGATGCAAGTTGATCAAAGGACTGAATTGCCCGGCAACTCACCACTGAAGGGTATTTTGGTAATTCCACCAAAATTCCACATCTTTTGGATAGACATGATACGTTGCTAGACATCAATCTTGTCTTGTAGGTATATGATTGAATTATGGTAATTCAAATCAGTTAATTAGAATTAGATTCTAATTGACCGAGTCGAGCTAGTTTGAGTTGACCTAAATCGGCTTAGTTGAGATCTAATCGAATTAAGTCAAATAGCACTCGGACCTACTGCTGGCTAGGTGTGGAACCCAATGGGTCACACACAAAAGAGAATTGATGAAGGATTTAATTTGGAATTAAATCATGTTTGCAGGATAAACACACTAGCATGTGTTGCAGACCCAATTTCTATTCGAATCAGATTCGAATTTGGTTCCGAATTGGACTTAATTGGGTTCTAATTGAACCAGATTAAGGTCTAATTTAAATTTTAGGACATTGGGCTAACCCATGGATGAACCCAAGTGAATCAAGTGCACTGAGACTCTCTCTCCAAGCTGCCCACACCCTTCCTCACCCGCACGCGCCAAGATGAAGAGTCCACGCGCGTGTGGACTTCTCTTCACGCGCGTGGGAAAAAAATTCCATCAGAGAAAAATCAAGAAAAGGGGGCGATTTGGATCCTTGTCTAACATCCTTGGATCTGGATCTGATGGCCAGAAAAATTAAGGAAAAAGATCCGTCATTTTTCGGTCGTAAGTCCATCTTCAAAAGTCGCGATTCTTCCTGAAGTTTTTTCGAGAGTCCTCCTCGTCGGAAAAATGAAAATTAAATCAGAGAATCATGATTTTTGGTTGAGGGGATGCGTGAGGAATGAGGGATCATGATTCCTGGGGTTTCAGAGGGTAGCGATGTTTTGAGAAAATGCCCCTTTGAAATCTATAAAAGGGTTTGGGTTCTCGGGGGTTTTTTTAAGATAATCAAATACAGAGATCATATTCCTCTCCTCCTCTCCGGAATACTCCTTCCCTTTATGCTTGTTGGGTATTGTTTCCCTTACAGAGATAATCTCTATCGAAACTCTGACCCTAAACAAGAATAAGAGGAAGGTCTTGAACGGTAAAGGAAAGGGAAAAGGAAGGGTCTGTTCTTCTTCTTTTCTTTCTTGAATTTAGACTTTACTTGTTTTAATTTCTTCTTCCAATTCAATTCAAGAAAAGGAATTCAAGAAAGGGAATTGAAGAAAAGAATTCAAGAAAAGGAAAGAAGGAAGAAAAGAAATTTTCAAGAAAAAAAATTTCAGCCTAAAAGTCCAAGAACTGAATTCTTAAAAAAGAATTCAAGAAGAGGAGCCAAGAACAAGAAATTGTAGTCTTCATCTTTTTCTATGTGGATCACCTTTGGAGGGTGAACATTTGGGCACCTGGTGGAGATTTAAAGTTTGGATTTTAGCAATACAGGTTAGTACTTTAATATGACTTTAAATCTTATATATACATGTTATATGTTTTAATTCTTTTAAGGAGATCTTGTGTTAAGGGTTTGGTGAAGATTTCGTAAAGATAAAAATTTTGAAATCTATGTTTCTGCCTTGCCACCGAACCCTACACGAGACTTATGCGCCTCTGACCCTACCAAGAGAAAAGATCCTTCTGGAGATTGAGAATGAGACTTTTCTGCAAAGGCATCGATTGATGAGGGGCCCTCCTTCTCAAAGAAATAAAGATAAATTCTGTCGGTTCCATAGGGACCGCGGGCATAGTACTGAAGAGTGCCTGCAGCTGAAAGATGCCATTGAAGACCTCATCCAGAGGGGATACCTGTGCAAGTACATCCGACCCCATCGGGACTGGGCTGAAGCATCAAACACCTGAAACCCTCCAAAGGAGACGGATTTCCTTAATCAAAGGCCAACCGGCGGGGATGTTGGCATGCTCCATCGATGGTCCGGAGGAAGCTACGAGGACGGGATCGATATTGCTAAGAGGTCTAGGGGCTCTAATGCAATCACATTCTTTGATGAAGATCTTCTAGAGATCATGTTTTTGAAAATGACCCTGTAGTCGTGTCGGTAGTGATTGCCAACTATGATTTAAGGAGAATACTTATAGATAATGGAAGCTCAATAGAGTATTGCTATACGATGCTGTTGTGAGAATGAATCTATCCAGGTCTATGCTGCAGGAATCCCCCGCACCGTTTATAGGCTTTGGGGGGAACTTCGTCGGAGTAGAAGGGGAGATAATTCTCCCTATGATGATCAGGACGGAGCCCTTCCAGAAAACCCTCCCAATCTACTTTGTCGTCATCCGGACAGCCTCACCTTATAATGCCATTCTGGGCGGACCGGTCCTTAACAAATTCAGAGCCATTGTATCCACTTATCATTTATTGGTCAAATTTTTGACTAGGAGTAGGGTCGGAGTGATGAGGGGAGACCGACGGATGGCCAGGCAGTGCCTGACCATTCTGAACCAACAGTTAGAAGGCCATCCCTCTCTACAGCAACTCAACCCGAGGTCTGAAGCCGATGGCCTTGGTCAGCGAGGAGAAAAGATTCTGTTTATTTCCCTGTTTGAAGGTAGAACAACTCTTCCCTCTCCATATGCTGTTCATCCCTTGATTCCTCCATTCTGTTGCCTTCAACCTCCTGCTAACTTAGGCATCGGAGAGTCCCCCGTCGGAACACCACCGGTGCCCTTGGAGACTTTGTTGCAGGTTCGTCTCGGAGAGGAGCTCTCCAGCACATCCAGCCACCCCCGGTCCCTGGTCTAGGTGTTGACGCTGCAACAATGATGATGGAGCATCTTCTTGCTAGGTGCCTAGATGGATCATCCAGATGGCTTATGAACTCGAAGATGGATGATGGATTGGCGGAAGAGATAGTAGCTTAGGGCCTCACACCCCTCGACACCCTAAGGTGCAGGCGCTCTCTCACAGAGATAGATGTTCTTAAAGAACGAAGGCAAACTAGAAGGATATCACTCAAAATTTTCTTTGTCATTCATCAAAATTCGCATCTAAAGGGAGGGGGTAAGGTCTTTTATATAGGCACCTTAAGATCCATTCAATATTTGAATGAAAAATACATAGCTTTATGAAAAGGGGTGGTTAAATTCAGATTTGGTTTCTTCTCCTTTGGCCGACCAACATCTTGATTGTGTTTGATGGCATGGCTTGACTTTGGGCTTGGAAGATGGAGGTTGTCTTGGCACCCTTGGACTCTTTATTTTCCTTCCATAGCTGGTCAAATATTTTGGGAAGAAAGCTCGATATGAGGGCTTGAAGCAAGGGACTTGTCTTTTCATATCTTTAACTCCTATTGACCTTCCATGGCCGACCAAGCATTTTGGGAAGATGGCATGATATAGGGGGCTTGAAGCAAGGGACTTATCTTCACAATCTTCAAATCCCATTAACCTTCCATGGCCGACCAAGCATTTTGGTAAGATGGCTTGATACGGGGGGCTTGAAGCAAGGGACTTGTCTTCACAATCTTCAACTCCCATTGACCTTCCATTGGCCACCCATGACTCCTTTAGCAAGATGCTTGATAGGGGGAGGGAATGGAGGAAAAGATCAAGGGATGGTGCCCACAAAAATCAGCAATCCCCCTTGCCTTGGCTGCCCACTTGTCAAGGTGATATGGTGCTACATAGGATGGATGAGGTGGCGCCCAAGGACTGAATTGGCATCCTGCATAGCTTGGCCCAATAGTAATTGGACTAAACTCAATGTCCACTTCTTCTTTGAACAGGCTTAGGTCCAACCTTCAAATAGACTCGGGCTTGGATCAATTCAACTAAATACAAGATTTATTGACCTAGCTTGACTACATTGGCCAAGGTACAAGACTAAAACAAAAGTGCAGACTCAAAGTAAAGAATTGCATAGGCTTAAAGCTTTATTACAGAACCCATCGAACTAGATCCTAGTCAAAGATCCATAGAGGGTTGAGGAGCCTCTATCTGATTCTGGTGCCTACACCATTTGGACACTTGGCACCCATGCATGCAGATTTTCAGATTTGGCACCCCATTTTGAAATCCCATGCAAATTTTCAAATTTGGTGCCCTCTTTTAATGAAATTTGAAATTCAAATATATAACTACCTTTCACCCTCTTTTCATGTAAAATCTGAATTTCAAATGGGGCTTAGAAGGCTATAAATAGGCCCCTAATCTCTTTGTAAGGAGGAGGCTATTTTTTGAATGAAAGATGAATTTTCTTTTAAGCTCCCATTATTGTGAGTTTTCATTTTCGATGTGAGATGCATCATCCTCCGAGAGGGAGAGGGTGTGAGACCCAATCTACCATCTAGTTTTCATAGTTTATCCATCTCCCATCTATGATACCTTGGTGTTGACGTTCCGCCCCCCTAACCCATGGAGTTGATGCCCCTATCCATGGAGCAGCGGTCTAGTCTTCATCAAGGCACCTAGCATTCTTCATGCCATCCCTCTCCATCCTTCCTTATTTTTTTAAGTTATTTGCTGCATTTCTTCATCTTGGCTAAGTTCTCTTATTGCTTGCAGGGTTCTCAAGAGTGCCTGCCCGAGGAAGAAGCTTATCTTGCTAAAGAACCCCAACAATGGAGTCTACTATCCAGAAAGTGTTGATTTCTTCATCCTAGGTACCGGATCCGGAGGGGAAAGTACCTTCTTTTGGGAGTAGATCGAACCGCTGCTTGGTATCACCCCTCCTTTACTCTTGCTCTATCTGTTGAAGGTAGCATTAGCCCTATTCTTGAGGGATTTTTGATGCGGGATGATCCTAAGGCTACCATGACGGCAGGAAAAATAAAAACTAAATTTTTGTTTGTATTTTTTTAGAATTTAATTTGTAGGCTAATAACCCGAAAGTAAAGTAAAGCATAGCAGGAAACTAGTAATGCCAAGAATCATTATACTTGCATAAGGACTCATGCAAAATAATAAAAGATAGGATCTCAGAGATTGAGAAATCCTCAATTTAGGATAGCATACCTTCAGGAAATTAGAAGTTAGGAGGGGGAAGGATTGTACCAGGCAGGGATTTAAAATCTGATCGATAAAGATATCGCATAGCACTCTGAATCGGTGCCTGGAAGACAACCCTTTAGACCTCGAATCAGTCAGCTATCTAGGATTAGTCTTAAAGGCAAAGAGGACCTCCTCCTTGGAGGTGAATACCATGGGATCTTACAAGCATCAAAGGATTGTTAGAAAATAAATACGAAAATAATAATATTGAACTAGGGTTTGGAAGAAAGCTGGGATATAAGGTTGATTGGAGCTGGTGTCTAGAAGGGGAAGATGAACTCTTTGCTTGGGCGGCCTAGGGCTTCCTTTTCCTTGGCGTCTTAAGGCTTGAAGGTAGCAAGCTTGGTCGGCTAGGGCTTGGAAGAGTTGGGCACTCAAGGATACTCACACCTCAACACAAGAATAAAGTAACACAAGAACACAAGAACAATCTCAAATAAAATTCACTAGAGTTTTGATATCATGAATAAGGATTACTTACATGAGGGGGAGGGGTGGGATATTTATAGATGTTCCCCAAGTCCTCTCCTAGTTAGGATAGGAATACAAAGTAGAGAGGGAAAAATATTACAAGTTTGATTAATATTGGGAGAAAACACTTTGAATGAAACTAGTTTTCCTTATTCTACTTAAATTTCCTTCCTCCTTTGAATTGTTTAAAGGCTTGGACTTGGTCAAAGGGCTTGGATGCCTACATGCATTGGGCTTGTGCATGTGGGCTTCATGGGCAGCAAGGGGCATCCTCTTTTGGGCCTTGATGCATGGGCTTTGGGCCATGAAAACTGGGGTGCCCTATTATCAGCATATTCCTGGGAATCTTGGTTCTGGGCTCATGGGCTTAACTCCTGGGCTTGGAATCTCATGGCTTGGGTGCCGGCATATTCCTGAAATCATGAGGTGCCCTGATCTGGGAATATTCTTTGGCATTTATAGGGTATCAAGGCATCTAGAAGGCATATGGAGGGCATCTGGGATATCTGGAAAGAATCTTGGATCCTGTGGTGGACAAGGTCTAATTGGCTGATGTGAAGGCCCCTAGTCCTGGATGAGGTATGGTGGAACTCCAAAAAAGAAAATCCTCTCCTCCTGTACAAAAATTGAACTGGTACTGGACAACACTGAAGTACAAGACTCAATGACTGGACTAGGGTTGAGACAAATTAACCAGCCTCAACTTATAATAGGATTCAATCTTACTTGATTACAAAATTTGACACATGGCTAAGTAAACCATATAGGGCCCAGTAATCTATGTCTGATCCTGGTGCCCCCAACAATTCTCATAGGGTGGGAGGAATTTGACCCCATCGAGTAAGGGTCAATGTGGCTCTCATATGGCTTAAGAAGGTCTAGGTTGAGGTGTTGCTGATCCTCATGGGTGATCCACGAGTCCTCAAATTCTTGCCAACCTTGCCAACGGATCAAATACCAATGATAACCTGTGTTTCAAGTACGATGGGTTGGTCATCCAAGATGTGCTCAATCCTTTCCTCACTATCAGGCCAATTTGGAAGTGGACACTCTGGAGTGGGTTCACTCTCAAGGGAAGGAATTGGTTCAAAATGCTCGCTAGGTATCGCTGCGGCTCCCGATACTCCATAATGTCTGAAATGCTGAAAGTGGAACCAATAACTAATTCGGGTGGCAACTCGATCACATAGGCATCAGATTTAGCTCTTTATATTATTTTGAATGGTTCAACTTCATTAGCATGAAAATTCTTTATGGTCCCTAGAGGGAATCGCTCTGGCCTAAACTTGATCATCACATAATCTCCTGTAGAAAACTCTTTAACTTGTTTTCGGGAATTAGCCAAGTTTTTATATAATTCATTATTTATGTTTAACTTTAGTCTAAAATCCTGATGGAAATGCTATGCAGAGGTTTGTGCAGGTGTGAATAGGTGATTCAGGGCTGTGGATTTATTGGACTCGAAACTAACACCCAATAGACTCGACTAGGTATTCCTATCGAAGGAAATTTATTGGACTCTTTGGATCTCAACCTAATAGAATTTAGGCTCTCTAGGTTTGACCCTAGTTTCATATGCACATGAAAATTTACAATGAACTTTTAGTAAATGCCAGAGGGTATGCAAGAAGTAAGATGTAAACCTAACATGTGCAATGAATGTATGCAACATGCAAACTTCTATAAAATGCAGATGAATGGTTAAAGACATATGAGAAAATTCAAAAAATGGCAGGAAATACGAGGTGGATTTTGGGTTTGTCTGGTGGAGTAGAAAGTAAGAAAATGATTCAAGGTTGATTGGGTAGAATATGATGTAAGAAGGGGTGTCGAGGATTAAATCTATACTAATGAGGTTGACCTTATGGGGTTAATATCTATCCATAGGGTCTACCTTATGGAATAATGGGTCACTAATGTCAGGGAAGAGATCGTCAACGGGAACTCTAGGAGGGGGTTCTTTCTGAGGGTATTGATAAGCCAAATCCTCAATAAAGTCTTCTAATTCATGAAATTTAGGACTGGGCCCTATGATTGGTTTCTTAAGGGTCATCTTGCATGTATGATGCATTGGATTTCAAAATTTTCCACAAAGAGAAACCCTTATTGTCTAGAAACCCTAATCCCAAGATCCCCTCATTCATATACAACTAATATATATCACTAATATGGTTCATGATAAATTCCTGGAATGTTGTTTTCCATTTCTATCCACTAGGCTCACAAGTGCAAGCCCTCCAATGGTGATCCACACAGGACTTGACCCAAGGAAGAACTCCTACTTATGTTGCTTGCTTGACTAGGACTCTTCTTAACAGCCTTCTAGACTTTGGCCTTTAGGACACCCTACCTCCTTGTAGGGTACTCTAAATGCTTTCCAAAACCACTCTTGGATTTTGGAATTCCGTCCTATAGGACACTCTAATCTTATGTCTTAAATGTTAAGACTTGTCCTAGTAAGAGTAACCTTGTCTTAAAGAGACAAGGTTTGTCTTAATGAAGAGGGAGGAAGGAAAAACACTCAAAATAAACTACGGTCAAGAACATTCTTGAAACACATAACACCACCCCTATTTATAGCTTTAAGAGGGATGTGTGATATGTCCAGCCATCAAATTATCAGATATGATTTTTCAAGATCGAAGAGAAGTTATCTGGCTTGAAAAATCATATCCAATATGTTGATTCAAGCACTGAATCTCATATCCGCATCACGTCTCATTCCTGGATGATTTCACACTTGCCACATGGCAAGTACTGTCTCTGGGAAGTCAAGTGGCACCTCTTCAATCTCCGAGCATCGAAGAATTTGAAGAGTCCTGATAGCAGAAAGATACTGCTTCAGACCATGTGCCAAATGAGGAGACGTGTCCCCTCTTCCATGCCACTTCATGCCAATTCAAAAAGATGTAACCGATCAAAAATAATCCTAAGAGGCATGGGGATATGTGCCAAGAGTGTCCCAAATGAATCAGCCAAAGTGATTCATCTGCAGAAGGACTCTTGGTCCTTTCTGCGATCTATTCGTTGGCGCACGCACATATGCACCCCAAGGAGACCATGCCGACTTGGACTCTAGTCCAAGTGGCGTTTCATGTCCAATTAAATCAGGATAAAACTTGATAAAGCTTGTCTTAATCAATACATAACCCAATTTAAGTCTCTCTTAAATTGGTTAATCAAATTAGCAAGCAACATCTAGCTAACCAATTAGGATCCCATGACCCTAATTAAATTATGAATGACTTCCTTTGTCAACTCAATAACGTGTGTGACCCTTTGGGTTCCACATCTAGCTAGCAATTGGTTTAGGTTTAGCCGATTCAAACCAATCGAACCCCATTGACCTAATTAGGTCAAATTGAGCTGACCTAAATTGCCAATTCGATCTATCCATCGAATTGACTCATGAAATCAATTCAATTGGTTCATGAATACCTACAAGAAATGATTGACGTCTAGCAACGTGTCATGCCTACCCGTAAGATGAACAATTTGGTGGAAAGTACCAAAATACCATTCAGTAAAAAGTTACCGTGCAATTCAAGCTTTCGATCTCCCATTATCCTGATTAAGTGATGGGTATGGATAAATGTCAAACCCTAGCTCTTAGTCATTTCGAATCTCTATTCGATAATAAAGACTCAGCTGATGACTGATTAGAAACCACTTCTAATCTCATCCTGCTTTGATCAAAGACTCCTAGAGTCATCAATCAATGATATCACTTGGGATAACAATTCCTCTTACCAGTAATGATCGATTCCTTGTTGGTCCACTCATATCCTTCATATACCTTCCACCATATCCAAGAACATCCCATACATGACTTAATATCATGAATGAGTATGAACCAAAACATGGCTTAGTGTGCATAAGGAACCATGGTGACCTTAAGTCTAAAGATCACATGCACAACTCCTACTTTGAGATCTATCTTTTGACAAGTAGTAAGACTTCCATAAGATAGTCCCAATGCAGATCAGTTCAGTGAACTCATACCCAAATGTGCACCTTTATCCTTGTATTAGTGTTTATACACAAGTAGATATGAGACCATCCACCCTCTTATCAGAGCATACATAGGATAATCTTGTCTTTTCCGGACTTATCGATCTCCTAACTGATGGTCCATCGACTAGGAACATTTTAGGTTAGGGTTTATAGGAACTTAGGTCTCACTGTCATGATTTCTATCATAACCCTAATTCCATTTGCCATAACTTATTGTTGGGAATTGTGTCCCAAAGCCAATCGCCTGGGTTGTAGGCGGTTGTGCTGAGTATTGTACTCTTTCTTTGAATTAATAAAATATTATTTTTTGGCAGCTCATCACATATTCTATTTCCTTGAAATGAACTCTTTTCATGTGATGAAGTCCTTAGGACTACACTGACTTCGATACAGAGAGGATGTATCGAGTGGTCCTTAAACCCTGTTCACAACCAAAGGATATATTGTACTGGATGGCAATATATCAAGTATAGGTTGTTGTAGTTCACATCATTTGGTTGTCCTCTTGACCAAATGAGTGTGGTGACACTGATATGATCTACAAGTGGGATATGTGGTATCTCATTGAACGTGACTCCATGCAGCCCTTTTCTGCCAAAGGGAAACTCATGATTGGATATGGGTATATGTGTCCCTCTGACCTGAGGTATCATGGTAGCTTGCAAGCAACTCCCTGTGCTTTGGTGCCGGACTACACGGATTTTTAATCCGGTGACGGAAGGTTTCTGGGTACAGGCAAGTACTTGTGGAGCAGTGATGAACCAAGATGGGATTGACCTGTAAAAACAGTTTGGATTGAATGTCTCACAGTATCTCATTTAGCAAATCCTCGGTCGGGGTAGCCCTAGTGAAGAGTCACTGGGCTTGCGAGGTTGAGACACGTAGTGGACTGACTCTATCTGGGTTGGCAGCCCAATCTCAGTCGTCCTGAGAATTAGAGGTCAAAGGGATGAATTATACGGTAACCATATGCGTGAGGTTCGATAGTTTGCTCCCGCATCTTCGACCAATCCGGATGCCGGGACCCATTGCTAGATGGTTTCCTGTGCTGGTACTAGAATTATTCTAGTGCTACCGTTTAGGTTCGAACCTATGAGGTCACACGCCACAGAGGATTACTCTCTGATCCGGATAGCGACTATGATTGAGAATTATCTCAGTTTTATGGTCACAGTATTTTTTTGAGCAATCTTTTCCCCATCTTGCCCTTATCTGAGTCAATTGGAAATTGTTCCGGGCTGACCAGGACTGTGCCAGGATTTTTCTGAATCAGTTTTGAACTGATTCGAAGTTTGTTTCGGCCTCTAATTGGTTGTGAACCAATTGAACCAATTTTATTTAGCTCGGACCGGTTCAATTGGATTGAACCACCGTTGGTTAATTGAACAAATGGGTTTGAACCAAATTGGTTTAAATGGTTTTGGACCTATTTTCATTGGACCAGTTTTACTCTCCTCTTGGACCGTTTAACACGGTTTTCATGTTGGAATTTTTCCAAGCATCCGAGGAAGCTAAAACGACCGAACGAAAGTCGCTGGCTGTGGCCGTCTCTTCTTCTCCTCCCACCCGTTGGTTTATTCTCCTGTTAATTACTAGTTAATTGGATCAGCAGCTGCTGCCTCTTGGCCTCCCCACCTCTCCATTTCCCTCTTCCCTTGCTGCCTTTAAAAACCTGCAGTCAGCCCTCTTTTCAGAGAGATATTTCACGATGAGAAGAGAGGTCCATTTTAGAGAGATTTTGCCTGCTTCATTTGGGTACTCATTAGCTGAGTTTTGGAGGGTGAGAGGGAGAGTCTTAGGAACCTTTTCCTTCTCCTTTTGAGTGCTCAATCTCAGGACTGTAGCAAGCCCAAATTGTTGCCGTTCACTGTGATTATGTCTCCTTCCAGCGGCTAGCACCGCGCATGGAGATCGATCGGAGGGCCCCCGGTGTGTCTCCCCTCTAAAGGGAGTACTCTTATACTCCTGGGAACAAGCCACGCGAGCCAGAATCGCTACTGCAGCTCCCAACATGAAGAACAAGTTGCTGTTTTAGTTCTGCTGCAGAAAATCTGGTAGCAGACATTGGCGAATTTCTATATTTTTTTTGGCTAAGTTTTTCATGTAGCTTTCAATTGGAGAACGAAGAGAACTTGTCCAAGTTGCCGCTGCTGAATTTTGGGAGCAAACGGAAGCCCGGAAGGCAGTGTTCCGATGCCGTTTTGAAAGCCCAAAACAGAGTTTTCAGCAGTCCAAGGAAGAAGAAGACTGGAATAAGTTTATCCCACTTATTCCAGCCTATTCCAGTTTTATCCCAGAGTTATTCCAACCAGAATAAGGTATGAAAAAATTAATTTTTCATCATGCATGAATTGAATTTTTAATTCAAATATTTTATAAATATTTTATATCATTTTACATGCCTGTTTGCAACTAGAATTTGATTAGTTTCTGGGCGGAGCAGATTTCCGCTGCGCGGATTTTAAAAATATTTTTAAAATCCAATCTGCTCCCGCAGTTGTTTGCATGCCTAGTGTAGGATCATGTCAAACCTCTAGCACATGTTTTCTTTCATTGGTATCAGAATCAGGTTGCATGTGTAATCTAATCTAGTATGCATGTTTAATAGATTAAAATTGGTTTAATCTAATATGTATCCAAATTTCTTTTTGGACCCTAGTTGAGACCTTCACCATGACCGTGTATCTTTGACACGATGCGGATCGTCTGTGTTGGCCTCTTCAGAAGCATCCTTAAAGAATATTAAAAATTAAAAATTGTTTTAATTTTGTGATACATGATTTTAGGCATGTTTAATATGAATATAAAATATGTGTAAAATATCTTGATGCATGTTTAATTTTATGTAAAATTGTTTTACATAGACACTTAATTAAAAATTATTTTAATTAAGAGTTTGGCTTATTAAAGATTTTTTTAGGTTTATGAAATCTAATCAAAATTTGCATAAGCTATTTTGGGCTAATTGGGTTAGTTGACTAGTTGGGTCCATAACTAGGTTAGACCTAAGTTTAGTTGAACCGGATTACAAAAAGATTAAACAAAAGTTGTTTAAGGCCCTTCTTTAGAACTATCTAATAGTTAGATTAGTTGATCGGTTCATCTAAAATGGATCCAATTAGTGGCTCAGTGGATGCCCGAGTCTTTAGGCTAGTCTGATCGATTCTGGTAAACCGACTGGTGTCGAAGTAGGTTTGGCATTGTGATCATGGTTGTATGAGGGTACCTCTTTCCTAGCCAACTTGGTTGGAGTCTAGGAAAGATGGTTAATGACGGATACTCACCCATGATCTCACCTACATGGCTAGTCGAGTCGACCAGAACTGATTGGAAAAGCTCAATGACTCGAGTTAACCCATGTCACCCAAGTTGATCGGTCTGATTGATCTATAGGTGCCCATGGATCAATTTGTTGATTTATATCAACCCTCCTGGAATCTAATTGATTCAGTGGGAGGATGATCCATGTACTTGTCTTTTCTTCTGTCACAACTAAAAAATCCTCTAAAATTATTAGGTTCTTAAAAAGACTAAGTCAAGGAGTTGACAGTGTCTTAGCCTCCCATTAAGTCTGTTAGAAATGTGTCCACTAGCTTGGTGTGCATCGGCAGTTCCAAAGAACGGGTGTACATCCGGCGACCGGAATTTCTATCTGATCGATGATGGTTCTGTGCAACCTCCTTAACGGGACCAGGTGGGTCGGCCAAAGTCGGGCTTGGTCTTTAGTTAGCTGGAAGCATTGGATTTGTCATTTTAATGGTTGGACATAACCAGAGACCCGTAATAGGAGGCCCCAAGGCCAATTGCGGTGTTCTTTGGGGCAAAATGAAATACTGAAAATTGTTTAGGGAAGCAATTGGTTTACGAACCTACCTTAAGGCTCGTATGGGTGAGCCGGCCAAAGTCGGGCTCATGCGAGTCCTATTGGATTTCAGTACCCACTTGAAAAAGTGTTTTCATGAATTGGAGTTAGAGGCTACCAATCTAAAAAATTAGTGGGAGAAACCTTTAGACTAAAGTCCAAGTCTTTTGGTTAAATTATTAATTCATACACTAATTTGGTCTTATTTTCTTTTCAGATGTCTTCCAATTTATCGCTTCGTTCACTTCTTGATAATGAGAAGTTAATGGGTCAAAACTTCGATAGTTAGTATCGAAGGTTGAGAATCGTTCTGGAGCATGAACGGATCCTTTATGTGAGAACGGATCAAGCACCTGAAATCCCTCCTGCTAATGCACGGAGTGCGATCAGAGATGCTTATCTGAAGTGGGTCTCTGATCGGACTACTGTCCGGTGCATTATGTTAGCGGTGATGAACGACGAGTTCAGTCGCAAATTCGAGGAGGTCCAACCAGATGAAATCCTTCAAAAGTTGAAGGAATCCTTTGGCACCCCGGATGATGTAGAACGGTACAAAGTGTCATGTGCCATCTACAACTCCAAGATGCCGAATGGTGGTTCAGTCACTGATCATGTATTATACATGATCGAGTTGATTGAAAAACTAGGCAAACTCGGATGTCCCTTGCATGAGCAGCTCAGGAAGGATGCGATCCTGAATTCTCTTCCCTCCTCATATCTTGATTTTCTCGATCATTATAGAATGAAAAAGCCTACAGTCAACTACCATGGTCTTTTGGGGTTGCTACAGACTTTCGAGAAAGACCACCAACTGAATAAGGGGGTGGTGAATTTAGTGGGAGGAAGTAGAGGTCGTCGTCCCTTTAAGAAAGGGAAGAAGAAAACAAATAAAAAAGGAAAGAAGGTGCAGAATGCTCCTGGCCCTAGTCAGACCAGGAAGTATAACACTAATCAATCTTCTGCAGAATGTTTCTACCGCAAGAAGAAGGGACACTGGAAGAGGAACTGTCCTCTTTATATTTCGTCCCTTGATTCGAACAGGCTAAGGAAGCAGAAGTCTGCTGAACAAGGTATTTATATGATAAAACCTTGTAATTACTCAATTGTTGATACTGCTAACTGGGTATTAGATACTGGTAGTCTAATTCATGTTTGTAATTTGTTACAGGGACTTCAAGTTAGCAGATGATTTTAAGATGGAGAACAGTTTCTGAGCATCGGGAATGGAAATCCTGTTCCAGTACTGGCGGTCGGAGTCCTGCATCTTGTCTTTGAGTCTTGTACTATCGAGCTAGTCAACTGTCACTATTGTCCTAGTTTCATTATGAGCATAATCTCTATAGGCCTTTTGGCCAATTGTGATTTTGAACAATCAATAAAAGAAGATTTTTGCAATGTTATTTTGAATAACTCTGTGATAATGAAAGCTAGATTAAATAATGGCATATATGTACTATCAAGGCCTGTTAGTGTAATGTACACTTCTAGCAAATGCCCAAGGTTAAATAATGTCAATGATTTGTATCTTTGGCACTGTAGGCTAGGTCATATTAACCAAAATAGGATAAACAAGATGCGAGGAGATGGACTCCTCGAGGTCAGTGATTCTGAATCACTGCCCACTTGTGAATCCTATTTACTTGGTAAAATGACCAAGTCACCTTTTACTGGAAAAGGTGAACGAGCTATAGAACTTCTAAGTCTAATACATACTGATGTATGTGGACCGATGACAGTTAGTGCCAGAGGAGGATACAAATATTTCATTACTTTTATAGACAACTTTTCAAGGTTCGGTTATGTCTTTTTAATGAGACATAAGTCTGAGTCGTTTGAAATGTTCAAACGATACCGTAATGAAGTTGAAAAGTAAACTGGAAAAAGTATTAAAACCCTTCGATCTGATAGAGGTGGTGAATACTTATCTGGTGAATTTTTGACATATCTTGAGGAGAATGGAATTCTCTCTCAGTGGACACCTCCAGGAACATCACAGTTGAATGGTGTGTCCGAATGGAGGAATTGAACATTGTTGAACATGGTTCGATCCATGATGGGTTTTGCGACTTTGCCGCTATCCTTTTGGGGATATGCGCTTCAGACATCCTGTTACTTATTAAATGATGTTCCAAGTAAGTCTATTGTCTCCACTCCATATGAGATGTGGACTGGATGTAAACCCTCAATCTCACACCTTCGGGTCTGGGGTTGTCCGGCTTATGTAAAGCATTTAGACTCAGACAAACTTGGTCCTAGGTCTGATCGGTGTTTATTTATTGGTTATCCTAAGGAAACCAAAGGGTATTTCTTCTACTTGGTGAATGAACAAAAGGTGTTCGTTGCTCTTAGAGCTATCATTTTGGAAAAGGAATTCCTTGGAGAAGGAATTTTAGCTTCTAAGATTGAACTTGATGAAGTTCAGCCAATAGAAGAACCTGCACACTCTAAAGACATCGTAGAACCGGCTGTGATTGAATCACATCCAGAATCCATTAGGAGATCCGGTCGAATACCGCGTCAGCCGGACAGATACTACGGCTTCTTGGTCCGGGATGGCGATCCCATTGAGCTCGATGAGAACAAAGAGGATCCGATCACCTATATGGATGCACTTCTGAGATCTGACTCTAAGGCATGGCTTGGAGCCATGCGATCCGAAATGGAGTCCATGGAAATCAATAATGTTTGGACATTGGTTGATCCGCCTGAAGGTATAAAATCCATCGGGTGTAATTGGATCTTCAAGAGGAAAAGGGGCGCAGATGAGAAGGTAGAGAACTATAAAGCCCATCTGGTTGTCAAGGGGTATCGTCAGCGATATGGTATCGATTACGACGAGACTTTCTCCCCTATGGCAATGCTTAAGTCCATTCGGATCATGCTTCCTTTGGCAGCATATTTTGATTACGAGATCTGGCAGATGGATGTCTGAACCACTTTCCTAAATGGGGAGGACGAAGAGGAGGTGTATATGATACAGCCTGAAGGGTTCACATCCACAGATGAATCAAAAGTATGCAAGTTGCAGATGTCCATTTATGGACTCAAGCAAGCATCTCGAAGTTGGAACCTACGGTTTGATAGGTGTATCAAATCGTATGGCTTCGTTAGGAACGGAGAAGAACCGTGCATCTATAAATGGGTTAATGGTTCTGTGATAGTATTCCTAGTACTGTATGTTGACGACATTCTCTTAATCGGGAATGATGTCATGGCATTACAAGGAATAAAGGTCTGGTTATCATCTCAGTTCTTCATGAAGGACTTGGGTGAAGCTTCTTACATACTAGGTATGAAGATCTATAGAGATAGATCTAAGAAGCTTTTGGGACTGTCCCAGTCTACGTACATTGACACCGTGCTGAAACGGTTCAGCATGGAAAATTCCAAGAAAGGCTATCTCCCGATAGGTTCTGGAATTACTCTTTCCAAGAAGGATTGTGCGACAACTACTAATGAAAGAGAGCGCATGAGTAGAGTACCTTATGCTTCTGCAGTAGACTCTATCATGTATGCTATGACTTGTACTAGACCAAACATGGCATACTCACTAGGAGTAGTGAGCAGATACCAGTCTGACCCAGGTGAGGCGCATTGGAAGGTGGTTAAGTCCATCCTTAAGTATTTAAGAAATACTAAAGATCAATGGCTGATTTATGGAGAACCTGACTTGAAACTTATGGGGTACTTTGACTCCAGTTTCCAGTCGGATAGAGATGATAGCAAGACTTTGTCAGGGTTTGTATTTACCCTGAACGGAGGAGCGATCTGCTGGAAAAGTTCCAAGCAGGCAACTGTTGCAGACTCAGTATGCGAAGTAGAATACATTGCAGCATCAGATGCAGCAAAAGAAGCTATGTGGTTGCGAAAGTTCCTTGGAGAGCTAGGGGTGACACCATCCCTAGATGATCCTGTTCTGGTGTACTGTGATAGCACTAGAGCCATTGCTCAAGCTAAGGAGCCTAAAGCTCATCACCGCACAAGCACATACTGCGGTGCTACCACCTTATACGAGAGATCGTGGAACGAGGCGACATCGATGTTCTGAAGATCGATGGAAAGGAAAATCTGGCCGACCCCTTCACTAAAGCCCTCAGAATAAAAGAGTTCGACTATTGTAAATGGGAAATGGGTATTAGAAACTCTTCTGATTGGCTTTAGTACAAGTGGGAGTTGTTGGAAATTGTGTCCCAAAGCCAATCGCCTGAGTTGTAGGCGATTGTGCTGAGTATTGTACTCTTTCTTTGAATTAATAAAATATTATTTTTTGGCAGCTCATCACATATTGTATTTCCCTGAAATGAACTCTTTTCATGTGATGAAGTCCTTAGGACTACACTGACTTCGATACAGAGAGGATGTATCGAGTGATCCTTAAACCCTGTTCACAACCAAAGGATATATTGTACTGGACGGCAATATATCAAGTATAGGTTGTTGTAGTTCACATCGTTTGGTTGTCCTCTTGACCAAATGAGTGTGGTGTCACTGATGTGATCTACAAGTGGGATATGTGGTATCTCATTGAACGTGACTCCGTGCAGCCCCTTTCTGCCAAAGGGAAACTCATGATTGGATATGGGTATATGTGTCCCTCTGACCTGAGGTCATCATGGTAGCTTGCAAGAAACTCCCTACGCTTTGGTGCCGGACTACCCGGATTTTTAATCTGATGATGGAAGGTTTCTGGGTACAGGCACGTACTTGTGGAGCAGTGATGAACCAAGATGGAATTGACCTGTCCAAACTGTTTGGATTGAATGTCTCGCAGTATCTCAATTTAGCAAATCCTTGGCCGGGGTAGCCGTAGTGAAGAGTCACTGGGCTTGCGAGGTTGAGACATGTAGTGGACTGACTCTATCTGGGTTGGCAGCCCAATCTCAGTCGTCCTAAGCATTAGAGGTCAAAGGGATGAATTATACGGTAACCATATGCCAGAGGTTCGATAGTTTGCTCCCGCATCTTTGACCTATCTGGACGCTGGGACCCATTGCTAGATGGTTTTCTATGCTGGTACTAGAATTGTTCTAGTGCTACCATTTATGTTCGAACCTATGAGGTCACACGCCACAGAGGATTACTCTCTAATCTGGATACTGACAACGATTGGGAATCATCTCGGTTTTATGGTCATAGTATTTTTTTGAGCACTCTTTTTCCCATCTTGCCCTTGTCAATGTCAACCAGAAATTGTTCCAGGTTGACCAGGACTGTGCCAGGATTTTTCTGAATCAGTTTTGAACTGATTCGGAGTTTGTTTCGGCCTCCAATTGGTTGTGAACCAATTGAACCAATTTTATTGGGCTTGGACCGGTTCAATTGGATCGAACCACCGTTGGTTAATTGAACAATTGGGTTTGAACCAAATTAGTTTAAATGGTTTTGGACCTGTTTTCATTGGACCGGTTTTACTCTCCTCTTGGACCGTTTAACACGGTTTTTATGTTGGAATTTTTCCAAGCATCCAAGGAAGCTAAAATGACCGAACGAAAGTCGCTGGCTGTGGCCGTCTCTTCTTCTCCTCCCACCCGTTGGTTTATTCTCATGTTAATTGCTAGTTAATTGGATCGGCAGCTGCTGCCTCTTGGCCTCCCCACCTCTCCATTTCCCTCTTCCCTTGCTGCCTTTAAAAACCTGCAGTCAGCCCTGTTTTCAGAGAGATTTTTCATGGTGAGAAGTGAGGTCCATTTGAGAGAGATTTTTCCTGCTTCATTTGGGTAATCATTAGCTGGGTTTTGGAGGGTGAGAGGGAGAGTCTTAGGCACCTTTTCCTTCTCCTTTTGAGTGCTCAATCTCAGGATTGCAGCAAGCCCAAATTGCTGCCATTCACTGTGACTGTCTCTCCTTCCAGCGGCTAGCACCGTGCATGGAGATCGATCGGAGAGCGCCCGGTGTGTCTCCCCTCTAGAGGGAGTACTCTTCTACTCCTGGGAACAAGCCACGTGAGCCGGGATCGCTGCTGCAGCTCCCAACATGAAGAACAAGTTGCTGTTTTAGTTCTGCTACAGAAAATCTGGCAGCAGACTTTGGCAAATTTCTATATTTTTTTTGGCTAAGTTTTTCTTATAGCTTTCAATTGGAGATCGAAGAGCACTTGTCCAAGTTGCCGCTGATGAATTTTGGAAGAAAACGGAGGCCCGGAAGGTAGTGTTCCGACACCATTTTGAAAGCCCAAAACAGAGTTTTCAGTAGTTCGAGGAAGAAGACTGGAATAAGTTTATCCCACTTATTTCAACCTATTCCAGTTTTATCCTAGAGTTATTCCAGCCGGAATAAGGTATGAAAAAATTAATTTTTTATCATGCATGAATTGAATTTTTAATTCAAATACTTTATAAATATTTTATATCATTTTACATGCTTGTTTGCAACTAGAATTAGATTAGTTTCTGGGCGGAGCAGATTTCTGCTGCACGGATTTTAAAAATGTTTTTAAAATCCAATCTGCTCCCACAGTTGTTTGCATGCCTAGTGTAGGATCATGTCAAACCACTAGCACCTGTTTTCTTTCACTTATGGGGTTCATCATAATCTTTAGATAAGACACAACAATATGATTAAACAATATGCCTTTATTAATATCATACAGGAATTGGAAGATTACAAAAATGCCCTTACATAAGATTGGCTTTTAAGGCACTTTCCTTTCAATCTCCCACTTGCACTAAAGCCAATCACCCTTGTAATTTATGCCCATAAAATCTAAGTGGCAATAAATTGCTGCTAAGGTAATGCTTTAATGAATGGGTATGCTATATTGTTCTTAGTATTAACTCATTCAATAATAACATCTTGTCTTTCAATGATTTCTCGAATGAGGTGGAAACATCATAGGATGTCCTTGGACTTATGATGAGACCTCGGTTACTTTGCTTGTGCAACAGCTCCAGTTTTATCACAGTATAGCAGCACTGGCTGTTGTATTTCAGGAACCAAGCCCAATTCCATGATGAATTTCTTCATCCAGATAGCTTCATTCATGGCTTCACTTGCAGCTATGTATTTTGCCTCAGTGACTGAGTCAACTATGGTTGGCTGCTTTATACTCTTCCAACTTACTGCACCATAATATAGGGTGAAGACATGCCCTGATATAGATTTGCTATCATCTAGATTTGATTAAAAGCTATAATTCGTATATCCTTCTAGTTTCAACTCTAATCCTCCATGAATAAAAAAAATATCTTTAGTCCTTCTAAGGTACTTTAGAATATTTTTCATAGCTTTCCAATGATCCTCACCTGGATCTGCCAAGAATCTACTTACTATGCCTAAGGCATAAGCAACATTGGCCTGGTACATAACATAGAATCCTTTCTCTTTCTTCTGATGTCTTAGGAGACATAAGGAATCATAATTGATCATATAGCCAAAGCATAAAGAATCATAGCCATCCTTTTTCTTTCTTTTGATGTCTTAGAAGACATTTTCATAAAGAGATGTATGCCATGACTCATAGGTAAGTAACTCTTTTTACTTCCATCCATATTGAATCTTTTTAATACTAAGTCAATGTACCTGGACTGGGATAAGCCAAGCATCCTCTTAGATCTATCTCTATAGATCCTTATACCTAGTATATAGGATGCTTTTCCCAAATCCTTCATGAAAAACATTGATGATAGCCAAGTTTTAACTGATTGTAACATTGCGATATCATTCCAAATGATTAGTATGTCATCAACATACAAAACCAAGAAAACAAGTGCACTCCTACTTCTCTTCTTATATACACATGGTTCATCCAAAATTTTGACAAAACCAAATTCCTTGATTATTTCATCAAAGCGGATGTTCCAACTCCTCGATTCTTGTTTTAGTCCATAAATGGACTTCTTTAGCTTGCATACTTGGTTTGGTCTCCCACTTGTGACAAAAACCCTATAGCTATGTCATATAGACTTCTTCCTGAAGATTTCCATTAAGGAAAGCAATCTTAACATTTATCTGCTAGATTTCATAATCATGGTATGCAACTATTGCAAGCAATATTCAAATGGACTTGGACATGGCTATTGGTGAAAAGGATTCATCATAGTCAATGCCATGTTTTGGTTTATAACCTTTTGCTACCAGCCTAGCCTTGTAGGTTTTTACTTGACCATCTACTCCTTTCTTCTTCTTGAACACCCATTTACACCCTATTAGGTTAATTCCTTTAGATGGATCTACCATGGTCCATACCTAATTTGAATACATGGAATCCATCTCAGACTTCATGGCACTTAGCCATTTATCGGAGTCTTTTCTCTTGACAGCTTCCAAATAGGTTACAGGATCATCATCCTAAATAATACCTGCTTCATTGTCATCCTCGATGACAAAGCCATATCTAAGAGGTGCTCCCCGCACCATCTCTGACCTTCGAAGAGGAGGTGTGTATTGTGACTATTCTTGATCTACAAGAACTTCTGGTTGAGGAATTTCACTTGAAAACTCATCAGGTTGTTGGTTCTATTCTTCACTTAATTCAAGTGTACAATTACAACTTCTTTCTTGGGTGAATTCTTGCTCCAAGAATGTAGCATGTCTACTAACAAATACCTTTTGTTCAGTAGTGTTATAAAAGAGGTATCCAACACCCTCTTTAGGATTATCAACAAACCTACATTTGTTAGCCCTAGCACTTAACTTATGTCCAAAATTATTCTTAATATAAGTATAGCAACCCCAAATCTTTAAGTACTTAATATTTGGTCTTTTGCCATTTGATGGGGGACTAACTAGCTAGATGTGGAATCAAGAAATGATGCAAGTGACTTTTAGGTTTTTGTGGATTTTAGATTTTTTTTAGTTTTCCTTGGATTCCCGAAAGCAAGTAGAGATGAACTAGGGTTCTACAATGACAAGAACTATCAAGAAGCAGGTAGTCCCAAAGCAATGATAAAGAGAGGACCCCGGGATTGAGAAACCCCGTTGGACTTAGCTCTCCAATCAAGATCTACTTAGGAGTCAGGGGCAAACCTCGAAGATCTAAAGTGCCCGATGCAGAGGTCGCTCACTTTGGCCGATGCGGCCTGGATGATCGAGCTGTCAACCCTATGGAGGCGCCGATTGGTTGTCCGAATACATCGATGGGAAAGGCAACCATCTCCGTACGCGTGTCACCTGGAGGACTTGCGAACATTCAAAGAAGACAAAGGTTAAATATTCAAATAGAAGAAAGTAAGGGAAGAATGGAATAAGGGTTGTAGAGATGGTGGGGTTCTGAAGGATTCGGAGTCAGATGTCGGAGTTGTGGAAGTGACGATAGTTTTGAGGCCTTACACCTCTCGACGCCCGCAAGCGAAGGCACTCCCTCTCGGAGATCGACGTTCCTAGTGAACGAAGGCAACTAACAAGAGTTTGGACTCAACAAGATAATTTTTTTCATTCATCAAAAGTTTAAACTTACAAAGTAAGGGTTAGGTCCTTTAAATAAGCACATTAGGACCCTTTTGAATTTCAAATGCAAGAATACACATTTTTCTTGAATCGGCGCCCAAACACTTGACCTTCTCCTCTCTTTGGCCAACCAAGAGCTGGTTGGATTGGGCGTGGCATGATGCATGGCTTGGAGGGAGGATCTTGGCACCTTGAACTTGGAAAGAAGCTTCATAGTTTTGGAAGAAAGCATGAAGAGAGGCTTGGACCAAGGCATGTGTTCTTCCTCCTTCCTTGGTTGGCATCCTTTCTTTGGTACAAGGCTTGACATGGGGAGTGTTAGGTGGAGGCACCCATGGATCTTGTCTCTCCCTTCCAAAGTGGTTCAAGCAATTTGGGAAGAAGGCTTGATTGGAGGGCTTGAAGCAAGGGATTTGAATTCCCCACTTCAACTCCCATTGACTTCCACCTTGGCCAACCACCCTTGCTTGGAAAGGAGCTTGATAGGGGGAGGGAAAAAGGGCTAGAGCCAGGTGATATGATCCTCCACTTTGGGCATCTAAGCATGACAAGTGTGCTCCCCACATGGTGCCACATAGGATGAGATGGTGGGCCCTGAGCTGACTTGGATTCTTTCCAGACTTGGTTCCAATGAGACTAAATTTTAAGACCAACTCTTGCAATGGAACCATACTTCTAATAGACTCAGACTGGACTCGATTTGTGACTCGACTCTGTACAGAACTCAATTTGACCTAATTGATCAAAGTACAGACTCAATTCAAAGCAAAAGACAATTACAAATTTGAGGCTTGAAGACTTATTACAAGACCTAAAAATTGAAACCCTAATTGGAGATCCACAGAGGGCAGAGGAGCCTATGTCGGATTCTGGAGCCAACACCAGTTCTCCCATGGTGGGAGGAACTCAACCCTATCGAGTAAGAGTGAAGTTGGCTTAGGTACTTCTCCAGAAGATCGGGATCAAGGCGCTGCAAGTCCTCCTGGTTAATTAACGAGTCATCGGACTCAGGTCAGCCTTGCCAACAGACTAAGAAACGTTGATAACCTTTGCCCTGGGTAGTGATAGCTTGGTCATCCAAGACATGCTCAATCCACACTCCTCGCTCAGGTATATTTAGAGGTGGACACTCAGGTTTGGGTTCATTCTCAAAAGAAAGGTCAGGCCCAAATGGCTCGCTAGGAATGTTCGCTGGTTAGTGATTTGTGGGCTAGGGATAGGTAATGAAATCCTGACCCTATGTCAATTTATCACCCTTAAAGTAATTTATGACAATGAATGCAAGCAAATGAACTAATGAGATGTCACTAAATTATATTTTTTTTATGGGTTTTGATGTATGACAGCAGAGTTAAGATGATGGAAATGAAATGATATTATTCTAAATGAAAGATTAAACTAGATGACAAATGAAAACACAAGAAAATGCAGATTGCTGGAATTATCAGAACTGAACTTGCTCTCAGGTAATATTTTGGCTTGTAGAAATTCTACAAACTGAAATAAAACTTGCGAAAATTCTCAAAATTACTTTGAATTACTAGTGAACTAACAAAACAAAAATCATGAATTTTAGAGATTCCTACAGATAGTACCAACTAAAATATCAGACCATGTACGGAAAGGAAAAACTGCAGAAACTAAAAGAAGATCTATTCTTTCTTGTATTCCTCTTCCATGGCCTGTCACAGTGAAACCCCTACATGCCTTAGGAGACCCCGTGGAATGGGAGGAGAGGGTCTTGAAACCCTACTTTTTCCTAAGACCGGACGTCCTGGTGAAGCACCTTTTCCAAGTACTTAAGAAGAGCTAAAGTCCTAACCTGGCTCTGATACCAGAAATGACGGGGGACTAACTAGCTAGATGCGGAATGAAGAAATGATGCAAGTGACTTTTAGGTTTTTGCAGATTTTAGGTTTTTTTTAGTTTTCTTTGGATTCCTGAAAGCAAGTAGAGATGAACTAGGGTTCTACAATGATAAGAACTGTCAAGAAGTAGGTAGGCCCAAAGCAGTGATAAAGTGAGGACCCCGGGATTGAGAAACCCCGTAGGACTTAGCTCTCCAATCAAGATCTACTTAGGAGTCGGGGCAAATCTTAAAGATCTGAAGTGCTCGATGAAGAGGTCGCTCACTTTGGTGTATGCGGCCTGGATGACCGAGCCGTCAACCTGCGGAGGCCTAAGTTGGTTGTCCGAAAATCTTGATGGCAAAGGCAACCATCTCCGTACCCATGTCACCTGGAGAACCTGCGAAAGTTCAAAGAAGACAAAGGTTAAATCTTCAAAAAGAAGAAAGCAAGGGAAGAATGGAATAGGGGTTGTAGAGATGGTGGGGTTCTGATGGATTCAGAGTCGGATGTCGGAGTTGTGGAAGTGATGATAGTTTTGAGGCCTCATACCTCTCGCCGCCCACAGGCGAAGGCGCTCCCTCTCAGAGATTGACATTCCTAGTGAACGAAGGCAACTAACATGTGTTTGGACTCAAGAAGATAACTTTTTTCATTCATCAAAAGTTCAAACTTACAAAAGAAGGGTTAGTTCCTTTAAATAGGAACCTTAGGACCCTTTTGAATTTCAAATGCAAGAATACACATTTTTCTTGAATCGGCGCCCAAACACTTGACCTTCTCCTCTCTTTGGCCAACCAAGAGCTGGTTGGATTGGGCATGGCATGATGCATGGCTTGGAGGGAGGATCTTGGTGCCTTGAACTTGGAAAGAAGCTTCATAGTTTTGGAAGAAAGCATGAAGAGAGGCTTGGACCAAGGCATGTGTTCTTCCTCCTTCCTTGGTTGGCATCCTTTCTTTGGTACAAGGCTTGACATGGGGAGTGTTAGGTGGAGGCGCCCATGGATTTTGTCTCTCCCTTCCAAAGTGGTTCAAGCAATTTGGGAAGAAGGCTTGATTGGAGGGCTTGAAGCAAGGGATTTGAATTCCCCACTTCAACTCCCATTGACTTCCACCTTGGCCAACCACCCTTGCTTGGAAAGGAGCTTGATAGGGGGAGGGAAAAAGGGCTAGAGCCAGGTGATATGATCCTCCACTTTGGGCATCCAAGCATGACAAGTGTGCTCCCCACATGGTGCCACATAGGATGAGATGGTGGGCCCTGAGCTGACTTGGATTCTTTCCAGACTTGGTTCCAATGAGACTAAATTTTAAGACCAACTCTTGCAATGGACCCATACTTCTAATAGACTCAGACTGGACTCGATTTGTGACTCGACTCTGTACAGAACTCAATTTGACCTAATTGATCAAAGTACAGACTCAATTCAAAGCAAAAGACAATTACAAATTTGAGGCTTGAAGACTTATTACAAGACCTGAAAATTGAAACCCTAATTGGAGATCCACAGAGGGCAGAGGAGCCTATGTCGGATTCTGGAGCCAACACCAGTTCTCCCGTGGTGGGAGGAACTCAACCCTTTCGAGTAAGAGTGAAGTTGGCTTAGGTACTTCTCCAGAAGATCGGGATCAAGGCGCTGCAAGTCCTCTTGGGTAATTAACGAGTCATCGGACTCAGGTCAGCCTTGCCAACAGACTAAGAAACGTTGATAACCTTTGCCCTGGGTAGTGATAGCTTGGTCATCCAGGACATGCTCAATCCACACTCCTCGCTCAGGTATATTTAGAGGTGGACACTCAGGTTTGGGTTCATTCTCAAAAGAAAGGTCAGGCCCAAATGGCTCGCTAGGAATGTTCGCTGGTTAGTGATTTGTGGGCTAGGGATAGGTAATGAAATCCTGACCCTATGTCAATTTATCACCCTTAAAGTAATTTATGAAAATGAATGCAAGCAAATGAACTAATGAGATGTCACTAAATTATATTTTTTTTATGGGTTTTGATGTATGAC
The DNA here is from genome assembly GCA_021397845.1 of Areca catechu. Taxonomy (NCBI): domain Eukaryota; kingdom Viridiplantae; phylum Streptophyta; class Magnoliopsida; order Arecales; family Arecaceae; genus Areca; species Areca catechu. Next base: position 100,568,481 of record CM038041.1, read on the forward strand.
AGCAGAGTTAAGATGATGGAAATGAAATGATATTACTCTAAATGAAAGATTAAACTAGATGACAAATGAAAACACAAGAAAATGCAGATTGCTGGAATTATCAGAACTGAACTTGCTCTCAGGTAATATTTTGGCTTGTAGAAATTCTACAAACTGAAATAAAACTTGCGAAAATTCTCAAAATTACTTTGAATTACGAGTGAACTAACAAAACAAAAATCATGAATTTTAGAGATTCCTACAGATAGTACCAACTAAAATATCAGACCATGTACGGAAAGGAAAAACTGCAGAAACTAAAAGAAGATCTATTCTTTCTTGTATTCCTCTTCCATGGCCTGTCACAGTGGAACCCCTACATGCCTTAGGAGACCCCGTGGAATGAGAGGAGAGGGTCTTGAAACCCTACTTTTTCCTAAGACTGGACGTCCTGGTGAAGCACCTTTTCCAAGTACTTAAGAAGAGCTAAAGTCCTAACCTGGCTCTGATACCAGAAATGACGGGGGACTAACTAGCTAGATGCGGAATGAAGAAATGATGCAAGTGACTTTTAGGTTTTTGCAGATTTTAGGTTTTTTTTAGTTTTCTTTGGATTCCTGAAAGCAAGTAGAGATGAACTAGGGTTCTACAATGATAAGAACTGTCAAGAAGTAGGTAGGCCCAAAGCAGTGATAAAGTGAGGACCCCGGGATTGAGAAACCCCGTAGGACTTAGCTCTCCAATCAAGATCTACTTAGGAGTCGGGGCAAATCTTAAAGATCTGAAGTGCTCGATGAAGAGGTCGCTCACTTTGGTGTATGCGGCCTGGATGACCGAGCCGTCAACCTGCGGAGGCCCAAGTTGGTTGTCCAAAAATCTTGATGGCAAAGGCAACCATCTCCGTACCCGTGTCACCTGGAGAACCTGCGAAAGTTCAAAGAAGACAAAGGTTAAATCTTCAAAAAGAAGAAAGCAAGGGAAGAATGGAATAGGGGTTGTAGAGATGGTGGGGTTCTGATGGATTCAGAGTCGGATGTCGGAGTTGTGGAAGTGATGATAGTTTTGAGGCCTCATACCTCTCGACGCCCACAGGCGAAGGCGCTCCCTCTCAGAGATTGACATTCCTAGTGAACGAAGGCAACTAACATGTGTTTGGACTCAAGAAGATAACTTTTTTCATTCATCAAAAGTTCAAACTTACAAAAGAAGGGTTAGTTCCTTTAAATAGGAACCTTAGGACCCTTTTGAATTTCAAATGCAAGAATACACATTTTTCTTGAGTCGGTGCCCAAACACTTGACCTTCTCCTCTCTTTGGCCAACCAAGAGCTGGTTGGATTGGGCATGGCATGATGCATGGCTTGGAGGGAGGATCTTGGTGCCTTGAACTTGGAAAGAAGCTTCATAGTTTTGGAAGAAAGCATGAAGAGAGGCTTGGACCAAGGCATGTGTTCTTCCTCCTTCCTTGGTTGGCATCCTTTCTTTGGTACAAGGCTTGACATGGGAAGTGTTAGGTGGAGGCGCCCATGGATTTTGTCTCTCCCTTCCAAAGTGGTTCAAGCAATTTGGGAAGAAGGCTTGATTGGAGGGCTTGAAGCAAGGGATTTGAATTCCCCACTTCAACTCCAATTGACTTCCACCTTGGCCGACCACCCTTGCTTAGAAAGGAGCTTGATAAGGAGAGGGGAAAAGGGCTAGAGCTAAGTGATATGATCCTCCACTTTGGGCGTCCAAGCATGACAAGTCTACTCCCCACATGGCGCCACATAGGATGAGAAGTTGGGCCCTGAGCTGACTTGTATTCTTTCCAGAATTGGTTCCTAGGAGACTAAGTTTTAAGACCAACTCTTGCAATGGACCCATACTTCTAATAGACTCAGACTGGACTCGATTTGTAACTCGACTCAGTACAGGACTCAATTTGACCTAATTGATCAAAGTACAGACTCAATTCAAAGCAAAAGACAATTACAAGTTTGAGGCTTGAAGCCTTATTACAAGACCCGAAAATTGAAACCCTAATTGGAGATCCACAGAGCGCTGAGGAGCCTCTGTCGGATTCTGGTGCCCACACCACAATTCCATAACTCATATAAAGTGCTAATCACTGACTTAGATAGTACCCTATTCAAAATATAGGTAGCAATCTTCAGGGCATGTCCAAAAAAGAAATAGGAAGATCTATGAAGCTCATCATGGACCTCACCATTTCTAACAAAGTGCGATTTCTCCTTTCTTCCACACCATTTAATTGGGGTGTATAAGTAGGTGGTGTGGGAACCAGACCTCTGATTAGGGTTTCAATTTTTGGGTCCTGTAATAAGGCTTCAAGCCTATGCATTATAATTTTTAGACATGAAGTTAGTCTCAATTATTTTAGTTTAGTCCTGTACATTGACCTATTGGGTCAAGTTGTGTCATGTATTGAGTCCAGTCCTGTAATGATTCCAGTCTGAGTCTGTTTGAAGATTGGGCCCAAGTTGGAGTGGTCTTCGAGTCTAGTCCAATTTGTAACGGGTCAAGCCATCTCCCAAGCCATGAAGGATGCCACTTGGCGGCACATCACCATGACAAGAAGGGAATGCTAGAATTTTTAGACACCATTCCTTGATTCTTTCCTCCCTTCTCTCCCCCTATCAAGCCTCATTCCAAAGGAGTTATGGACATCCAAGGAAAGTCAATGGGAAATGAAGGCATGATCTTGTTTCAAGCCCCATATCCAGCCATCTTCCTAAAGTTCTTGGTTGGCTATGGAAGAAAATTATTGATTCTCAAATCAAGAAGACAACTCCCTTGTTTCAAGCCCCATATCAAGCCATCTTCCTAAAGTGCTTGGTCGGCTATGGAAGATAATCATTGACCATCAAATCAAGGAGACAATTCCCATCTTTCAAGCCCCAAATCAAGCCATAAAATATTAGAAAAAGAAATTTGAATTTGGGCACCCTCTTCATGAAGCTTTGTATTTTTCGAAATTTGAAAGGATTTTAAGGTGACTATATAAAGGGCCTTACCCCTCCCTTGTAAAGTTTAATCTTTGATGAATGAAAAACCAAGTTTCTTGAGATCCAATTTCTCTTTAGTTGCCTTCGTTCACTAGGAACGTCGATCTCCGTGAGAGAGAGCCTTCACCTTCGGGCGTCGAGGGTGTGAGGCCTCAAGTTACCGTCGCTTCCACAACTCTATCCTCCAACTTCGAGTAAAGAAGAACTCCACCATCACCACAACAACTCTCTTTCCTTCTTCTATTGCTTTCTTTTGATTGAAACATAACCCTTCTTTGAATGCTCACAGGTCCTTCAGGTGACATGAGTATGGAATCAATTTCCCTTGCCATCGAGATCTTCGGACAGCTAGCTGGTGCATTCGCAGGGTTGATGGCTCGATCATTCAGGCCGCACCCGCCAGAGTGAGTGACCTCAATATCGGGATCTTCAGATCTTTGAGGTTTTCTTCCTGACTCCTAAGTAGGTATTGATCTGAGAGCTAAGTCCTACATGATTTCTCAATCCAAGGGTCCTCGTTTTATCATTGCTTAGGGACTACTTGATTGCTTGATAGTTCTTATTATTATTGAATCCATAGAATTACTCTCTCTTGTCTTCGGGAATCCTCAACCTAATATAAAACCCTAAAAATCACCTGCATCATCCTAGCATCTAGTTAGTCCCCCATCATTTCTGGTATCAGAGCATGGTTAGGACTTTAGCTTTTCTTAAGTACCTGGATTAGGTGCTTCACCAGGCCATCCGGTCTTAGGAGAAAAGTAGGGTTTCAAGTCCCACTCTTCTCATTCCATGGGGATCTCCTAAGGCATGTAGGGGTGCCATTATGATAGGCCTTTGAAGGAGAATACAAGAAGAATAAGTTTAAAAGAACAAAAAGATTTTGCATCTTAGATTTCATCTTTGAATTTCTGCAGTCTTCCTTTCAGTACATAGTCTATTTTTTAGGTGGTACTACCTGTAGGAATCTCCAAATTTCATGACTTTTGTTTTGATAGATCACATATAATTCAAAGTATGTTTGCTAATTTTCTCAGATTTTATTTCAGTTTTTAAAATTTTTACAAGCCAAAATATTACCTAAGAGCAAGTTCTGTTCTGAGAATTTCAACAATTTGTATTTTCTTATGTTTTCATTTGTCATATAGCTTAATCTTGCATTTAGAGTCATATCATTTCATTTCCATCATCTTAACTCTGTTATCATATATCAAAAAAACCCAAAAAAATATAATTAGAGACATTTCTTTATATCGTTTGTTTGCCATCATTCTCATAAGTCATCTTTAAGGGTGGCAATTTTACATAGGGTCAGGATTTCATTACCTGTCCCTAGCCCAAAAATCACTAACCTGCATCACAAACCCAAGCTCTAATTAAAATCGAGTAGACATTAATTTTTCTCTAGAGAGCTTAGGGACACCAACTGGTCAAGTCAAGACTAAGTGTCTATTCTTGGTGTCAGTCCATTCTGTGTGTGCAGCTGCTCTTGGTGTCTAGGCTTGGTGATTCAGGGCTTGTGAGTTTGGTCCGCCTACTTGGCCAATCCCAGATTGGTGTCTAAGGTTGGCATTTAGGGACCTCCACTCCCCTACACCTACCTGGCCAAGCATAGAGTTACTACAGATTGGTTTGCCACCCTGGCTTGAGCAACTTGTTGAAAATCTAGGTCTAGTAGATCATAGATGATTTTGCGTGCCTGACTCATGTCGACTAGATCAGGAGTCCCTTATCATCCCCACCACTCCCAATCAAGTGAACGTATGGAGAATGAAAGAGAAGATAAACTTAAGGTTATTCTTGAGCAATTGGCTAGGATAAACAGTAGGCTAGACAAGCTTGATGATAGAGTTGGATCCTTAGAAAAGAATAGTCCTAGACCATCTGTTGAACCTAAGTCTGAGTCACCCTTTCCCCCTAGGGATTATCCTCACCATGAACCATCCATAGAGGTTGAACCCAAGAGAATTCCCCATTTTAACCCAGCCCAAGAGATTCACCCTAGGAGACCTAATCAGGAGTTCCTGGACCAGGAAGAACTGCATGAGTCTGATGACCTGTTAGGAGTAATTAGGTGCATCCTTACCCAGGACATAGTGCAAGAAGATTGGCATAGGACTAACATCCTACAAACCTTTGCCAGACTAGGGAATAAAGTATGCAAGATCATAGTTGATAGTGGGAGCTGTGTCAATGCCATTTCTTCAAGTACTGCCAAATCCCTAGGATTGACCCCAGTTCCTCACCCTAACCCTTATAAGGTATCGTGGATTGATTCAACCTCCATACCCATAAAGTCTAGGTGCCAAGTCTTGATCAAGTAGCAATCTTATGAAGAGATGATTTGGTGTGATGTCCTTCCCATGGGCGTCAGTAGTATTATCTTAGGTCGACCTTGGCTATACGATCATGATGCCATCCTTCATGGTTGGACCAATACCTGTACCTTCAACCACCATGGGAAGAAGTTTATAATCAATCCAGTTCAGCCTAACAAACAGGTTAAAAGAGGATCAAGTAGTCTAAAGAAAAAAAAGCCAGAAGTTAACTTGATCAAGGACAATGAGTTAGAAGAAGAGAATACCGGGAAAGGACCCTTTAAAAAATTTCAGGGAGAGAAGGATGAACAATCAAAGAATTTGAATACAAAAACCCCTGAGCCCATTGAAGACTTTAAGGTTGAGCCCATTGAAAATCTAGAGAAAGAAACACCTGAGCCCATTAAAGAATTGAAAGAAAATATTTATAAACCAAGTTTAGTAGAGGAGTGTGGTGAAGATGGGCCCAAGGTTGAAATCATTGAGGAATCAAAGAAAAATGAACCTGAACCCACTACAAAATTTGAAGAGAAAATGACCGAGCCAGAATCACATCTAGCAAATGAGCATGAGGATTCACTAGTCTTTTCTGCAGGAGTTCAGGAACCAACCCTTAATGAACCAATCCAAAGAGAACATCCTCAAGAGATGGTTGAAGCTCAGAAAGAAATTGAGGATGCAGCTCCTGATGAGTTACCTGATCAGTTACCATCCCTGAGGAACACCCAGCCTGCCTTAGAACATGCACCCATCGATCAATGTCCAAATTTTAAAATCATCCTGATTAACCAAGGTCTGTCTCATGCTTCCCATAGATTGCCCCAAGATTCAGATTCCTATTGCCTACCCTTCCCTAAGCCTTCTCACATTTCTAGAGCCATGGGGTTACTTTTTGTTGAGATTACCAGAATGCAGGACTCCTTAGATACCATCCCTTTTGCCACCTACTTCTGGTATACCTTATGGCATTTGGTAGAGATTCATGGTAACTTTTCTTATGCATACCAGACTAGGGTCAAACCTAGAGAGTCAAAAGTTTGTTAGGTTTAGACCCTAGAGAGTCCAATAAAATTTCTCTCAATAGGAATGTATAGTTAAGTCTGCATTTTGCATCATGATAAAATTCTGCATTAAATATAAATTTTAAAATAATTTGGCTGATTCCCGGAAATGAGCTAAAGTGTTTGAAATTAGGGATTTTATAATGGTTAGGCTTAGGCCTGAACGGTTTCCACCGGGAACCATTAAGAAACTTCATGCTCGTGGAGCTGGCCCCTTTAGAGTGATAAGGAGAGTTGGCCATAATGCCTATGTCCTTGAGCTACCCCCGAATTATGGCATTAGCTCGACTTTCAATATCCCAAACTTAGTCGAGTACAGGTAAGCAGCAAACATACCTAGCGAGTCATTTGGGCCTAACCTTTCATTTGAGAGCGAACCTGACCCAGAGTGTCTACCTCTAATTTTACCTGAGAGAGGAGAGCGGATCGAGCATGTCCTGGATGATCAAGCTATGACCACCCAGGGCAAAGGCTATCAACTTACTTGGTCCGATTGTATGGCCACCGCAGTCCGATGATTCGTAGGATACCCGAGAGGACTTGCAGCACCTTGACCCCGACCTTTTGGAAAAATATCAAAGCCAAATCAATCCTTACTCGACAGGGTCGAGTTCCTCCCACCCCGAGAAAATTGGTGTGGGAACCAGACCACTGATTAGGGTTTCAATTTTTGGATCCTGTAATAAGGCTTCAAGCCTATGCATGTAATTTTTAGACATGAAGTTAGTCTCAATTATTTTTGTTTAGTCCTGTACATTGACCAATTGGGTCAAGTTGTGTCCTGTATTGAGTCTAGTCCTGTAATGATTCTAGTCCGAGTCTGTTTGAAGATTGGGCCCAAGCTGGAGTGGTCTTCGAGTCTAGTCCAATTTGTAATGGGTCAAGCCATCTCCAAAGCCATTATGCCACTTAGCGCCACCTCATCTATCCCATGTAGTACCACATCACCTTGACAAGAAGGGAATGCTAGAATTTTTGGGCACCATTCCTTGATTCTTTCCTCCCTTCTCTCCCCCTATCAAGCCTCTTTCCAAAGGAGCTATGGACATCCAAGGAAAGTCAATGGGCAATGAAGGCATGATCCTTGTTTCAAGCCCCATATCAAGCCATCTTCCTAAAGTTCTTGGTCGGCTATGGAAGAAAATCATTGATCCTCAAATCAAGAAGACAACTCCCTTGTTTCAAGCCCCATATCAAGCAATCTTCCTAAAGTGCTTGGTCGGCTATGGAAGAAAATCACTGACCCTCAAATCCAGGAGACAATTCCCATCTTTCAAGCCCCAAATCAAGCCACAAAATCTTGGAAGAAGAAATTTGAATTTGGGTGCCCTCTTCATGAAGCTTTATATTTTTTGAAATTTGAATGGGTTTTAAGATGACTATATAAAGGGCCTTACCCCTCCCTTGTAAAGTTTAATCTTTGATGAATGAAAAACCAAGTTTCTTGAGATCCAATTTCTCTTTAGTTACCTTCATTCACTAGGAACGTCGATCTCTGTGAGAGAGTGACTTCGCCTTTGGGCATCGAGAGGTGTGAGGCCTCAAGTTACCGTCACTTCCACAACTCCATCCTCCAACTTCGAGTCAAGAAGAACCCTTCTTTGAATGCTTGCAGGTCCTCTAGGTGACACGAGTACGGAATCGATTTCCCTTGCCATCGAGATCTTCGGTCATCCAGCCGGTGCATCCGTAGGGTTGACGGCTTGATCATCCAGGCCGCATCCACCAGAGTTAGTGACCTCAACATCGGGTGCTTTAGATCTTTGAGGTTTGCCCCCTGACTCCTAAGTAGGTATTGATCTGAGAGCTATGTCCTATGGGATTTCTCAATCCCGGGATCCTCGCTTTATCATTGCTTAGGGACTACTTGCTTGCTTGATAGTTCTTATTATTATTGAATCCCTAGAATTACTCTTTCTTATCTTCGGGAATCCTCAACCTAATTTAAAATCCTAAAAATCACCTCCATCATTCTAGCATCTAGTTAGTCCCCCATCAGTAGGGGTCCATTTAGAGATTTTGCCTTTGTCCTTGAGATGGTTTAGAAACTCACCAGACAAGTATTCACCTCCTCGATCAGAACGAAGAGTTTTAATACTATGTCTAGTTTGTTTTTCAACCATGCTTTGATATTCTTTAAACTTATCAAAGGCCTCAGATTTGTGTTTCATTAGATACACATGACCAAACCTAGACAAGTCATCAATAAAAGTGATGAAGTAAGAATATCCATCTCTTGCTTGAGTTGTCATAGATCGACACACATCAGTATGAACAAGACCTAATAACACAGTTGCCCTATCCCCATGTCTAGTGAATGGAGACTTGGACATTTTTCCTTTGAGGCAAGACTAACAAGTTCTTAATGATTGAAAATCATAAGGGTCAAAGTAATTATCTTTGACAAACTTGTTTTTTCTTGACTCACTAATATGATCTAACTGGTAATTCTAGAGAAATGTGACATTGACATTATCTTTCTTTCTCTTCTTGTTATCAAGATGATGTCGGATGACTCTAAGATCACTAAACATGCATGAAAAATAGCAAAATATTTTTTTATATTTTTTATAATTTTATTTGCAGGCTAGATTCTCAAAATAAAGTAAGAACTAGTAGAAAGACTAGCTGTGCAAAGAATCATCGGATTGCAAGCAAACTCATGCAAACTAATGAAATATCTAGGACCCGAGAGTTGAGAAACTCCCGGTCTAGGATAGTTTGTCTTCATCAAATCAGATAATCAGAGAAGGAAAGGTTTCTTACCAGTCAGAGATTAAAACTCAATAGCAGAAGGGATCACTCGCACTCTGATTGGAACTTGGAAGAAGAAGCTTTGTTTCCCTTGAATTCGATGGCGGATCTGGGGGATCCGAACAGCAAAGAAGGCCTCCTCAGGGGAGGGGAAGCACCTTGGTGATCCTACAAGCATCAAAGTTTAATCAAAGCAGTAAATAAAAATTAGAAAAGTAACTAGGTTAGAAGGGATTCAGGATTAGGGCTAAAAGCTGGCAATCGAGGAAGAAGGAGCTCTTGGGCTTGGACGATAGGAAGGACTCCTATTCTTTGGTTGTGGCTGATCTTCAGGGGCACCAAGGGATTCTAGGGCAGCAGGGTATCAATCCAGGAACACAAGAAGAGCACCTAAAGAGAGAACCAAAACTCAAACTTAAGATAATTTCACAAAATTTCAGCAAGGTTTATTCATAAGAAAAAGATGATTACAAGAGGGGGAGGGGTGGGGTATTTATAAAGTTCCCATGCCCTCACTAACCATGGTTACACTTGGATTACAAGTCCTCTTTTAAATTGGAATACAAGTCCTTTACTAGCTAGGCTAGAAAAATAAATCCCCAGTAGGTTAGGAATTGACCTAGTCTTCTCCTTTTTACTTTATGCTTTGACTATTTCACTCAAGGACCCCGCTTGAACTTGGTAAACACTTCAAGGATGCCTAGGAGGGCATCTTGGGCTTCTAGGGGCAGCAAGGGGCTGGCCCAAAAGGGCTTGGGTGCATGGGTTTGGGCCTCTGGAAGCTGGGGTGCCCTAGTAGCAAGAATATTCCATGGAATCTCGCTTATTTAGGGCTTGGGCTTGGCACTTGGACTTGATTTCTTTTGGCTAGGATATAGAGGGACCTCTAAAATCATGGATACCCTAGTTTAAGAATATGCTTTGGCATCTGGACTGAAATCTGGGCATCTGGAGGGCATCTGGAAAGAATTAGAATTTCTAGAAGCATCTTGGATCCTAGGTTATCGCACAAAATCAATTGGGCTAATGTAGTGGCCTCTAACTCCTAGATGTGGCCTAGTGGAACTGCAAAATATCATTACCTTTTCTCTTGTACAAAAATTGAGCTCATACTGGACTCATAATTGATGTACAACCCATAAATAATGACTAGGTTGAGGGTTGAGACAAATCAAATAACCTCAACTTATTACAAGACTCAATCTTAATTGATTACAAAATTTGACACATGGCTAGGTAAACCAAATAAGGCCCAGTAATCTATGTCTGATCCTGGTGCCCCCATCAATTCTCCCGCGGTGGGAGGAACTCGACCTTGTCGAGTGTGGGAAAACTTGGCTCTCATAGTGCTCGAGTAGGTCTGGGTTGAGGCACTGCAGATCCTCATGGGTGATCCACGAGTCTTCAAATTCTGGCTGTCCTTCCCATCGGACCAAGTACCTCTGATAGCCTCTATCTTGGATACAGATAGCTTGATCATCCAGGATTCTCTCAATCTTTTCCTTACTAAAAGGCAAAATTGTATGTGGACACTTTGGAGTGGGTTCACTCACAAAGAAAGGGAGTGGCTCAAAGGGCCACTGGGTATCTCTACTGGGTTCCTATACTCTAAAAGATCTGAGATGTTGAAGGTGGAACTAATGCCTAAGTCGGGTGGTAACTCAAGCACATAGGCATTGGGTCCACCGATATTCATTATCTTGGATGGGCTAGCTTCGGGAGCAGAAAATTCTTTACAACTACAAAATCCTCTACAAAATTCTTTCTCTTTCGGGAATAAGCCAAGTTGTTATTTAGTTTATTAGTTATGTTCAACTTTTGACTAATTTCTATATGCATATGTTGTGCAGAGGGTAGTGTAGGTGCAAACATGTAATTCAGGCTATGCGTTTATTGGACTCAACTAATACCTAATAGACTTGACTAGACATCCCTATCAAAGGACATTTTATTGGACTCAAAGGGACAAAACCTAAGAGGTTATAAACTCTTTAGGTTTGATCCTATAATGACATGCACATGAAAATGTGACATGAACTCTTAGTAGATGCCAGAGGGTCTTCCAGAAGTAGGAAGCAAACATGACAGACTCGATGAATGAATGTAGTGTGCAAACCTCTATGAAATGCAATCTAAGGGTTAGAAAATCATGAAAAGTTTCAGAAAAGGATAGAAAATAAGAAGTGAACTCAGGATTAGTCTAATTGAGTAAGGAATTAGAAAAGGGTTCATGGTTAATTGGATAAAATAGGATACAGGAAGGGGTATTAGGAATTAGTCCTAGACTAATGAGGTTGATCTAATGGGATTGATGTCTACCTAAAGGCTCTGCATAATGAAAGAAAGGGTCATTGATTTCAGGAAAGAGATCAAGTGGAGTTAAAGAGGTGACTTCATCCTGAGGGTACTGATTTAAAAAAATTAAGTCCTTAATAAATTCTTCTAGCTCACAAATCAAAGGACTAGGCTCTATAGTTGGGCTTTCTTTTAGTCGCTCCTCAGGTAGGGCCTTAATAACAGTATCTAGGTTCTCTCCCTCTAGCTGGTCTTCCACTACAGGTTTAGCTTGGGCATAATCAGGTTCAACTAATGTTGGGTGGTCTTCTACCTGGGTATTTACTAGATCAACTAACACTAGATTGGCTTTTACCTAGTCTAACTTATTGGCTCATTGGTCAAGCCTATGGGTTGCTTGGGTATTGGTTTGGATTACCTGGTTGGTTTGGGTGGTGAATTAGGCAAACTGGGTGTGGGATTGATTTATTTGGCCAAGCTTATGGCTCATTAGGTCAAATCTATGGTTCATTTGGTTTTGGGATTGGGTCAATTGGGTTATCTAGGTATTGGTTTGGTCAAGTTTATGGTTCAATTATTCATTCATGGTTCTTATGAGTGCTTCAAGACTGGACTCCATGGTTGAACTGGGTTGGGATTTAGACTTCTGGTATTGGGTTCCTAATCTTGTGGTCATGCAACAAATCAACAATCAAAATGATGCAACCAAGCATACAAAAGAGAGAGAAAAAGCTAGTATAATCTAGGATTTCCTAGACCTAGAGCCAAAAACTGGGTGGGTCAGCTCAACATACACCTAACCTAAGAGCTAATCCTTCCACTAGCCTGTAGGGGGTGGGAGTGTAGGAGGCCCCCCTTTCTTTAACAGGGACCCAATTAAAAACCACAGCGCCACTTAGGCCGTTTGACTCTGGACCCCTAGCCTTAGACACTTTCAATAATAGCTAAAAGGTTAAATGCACTAGTTGGCCCACACAGCTCGGACCCGACCTATTGATGTCTCCTAGCACACTAGAAAAATTAGGTCTAATTGATTTTAATTAGGCTTGGGTTAGTATGATGGTGGTTGTTTTGGGCCCAGGATAGGTGATGAAATTCTGCCCTGATCTGAGATAGGGAGTTGTCCTTAAGATTAGATTAAGAATGATGGCAATCGATGGCCCCGATGCAATCTAAAACAATCAGAAAATAAAATATTTTTTAATGACCTATAATGTGCCAAGTTAGGTTTAGGTTAACTGGGGTTATAAAACAAAGTTAGGCTTGGGATTGGGGGTTTGGAAGTTAATTAGGTTTAGGTTGAGTGATGCAGAAAGTAGCAGAAATCAATGAATTAGGGTTTCAGTTGTTAAAGAATTTGACATAGATCCTGATGTAGAAAAAAATCAAAAGAAATCTAGAACAGAGGATGGACAGTGATGATAAAACCTACCAAATTTCATGTAGAAAAAAAATCATATGATGATGCAAACCTAGGGTTTTTTTGGATTGCTATAGAAATTATCAGGATTCTATTAGGGTTTATAATATGCCAAATTTCAGAGATTTAAGGTTTTATTAAAATTAATTAAAAATTCTAATAGTTACTAGGACAGAACAGAGGACATGCAGTGCAAATTTCATGGAAAAATAAATTGTTTATGATTCCAAAATCAGATGAAACCTAGACACCTAATGCAATGGATAGAATGAAAAATTAGGGTTTGTGAATGCGATGCAAATAAAAAACTATCCTAAACCTGCTCTGATACCAAACTAATGTGAGATGATTCTAGGACTACTAAAAATGCATGGAAAATAGTAAAATATTTTTTTTTGATTTTTATAATTTTATTTGCAGGCTAGATTCCCAAAATAAAGCAAGAACTAGCCGAAAGACTAGCAGTGCAAAGAACCATTGGATCACAAGCAAACTCATTCAAACTAATAAAATATCGAGGACCTGAGAGTTGAGAAACTCCTAGTTTAGGATAGCTTGTCTTCATCAAATCAGATAATCAGAGAAGTGAAGATTTTTTACCAGTCAGAGATTAAAATTCAGTAGCAGAAGGGATCACTCGCCTGGAAGAAGAAGCCTTGTTTTCCTTGAATCTAATGGCAGATCTGGGCGGTCCGGGCAGCAAAGAAGGCCTCCTCAGGGGAGGGAAATCACTTCGGGGATCCTGCAAGCATTAAAGCTTAACCAAAACAACAAATAAAAATTAGAAAAAGAACTAGGTTTGAATGGATTCAGGATTAGGGCTAAAAGTTGACGATCGGGGAAGAAGGAGCTCTTGGGCTTGGACGGCAGCAAGGACTCCTATTCCTTGGGCATGGCTAATCTCAAGGGATGCCAAGGGATGCTAGGGTAGTAGGGTATCAATCCAGGAACACAAGGAGAGCTCTCAAAGAGAGAACCAAAACTCAAACTTAAGACAATTTCACAAAATTTCTGCAAGGTTTATTCAAAAGAAAAAGATGATTTCAAGAGGGGGATGGGTGGGGTATTTATAGAGTTTCCATGTCTTCACTAACCATGGTTACACTTGGGTTACAAGTCCTCTTCCAAATTGGAATACAAGTCATTTCCTAGCTAGGTTAGAAAAACAAATCCCCATTAGGTTAGGAATTGACCTAGTCTTCTCCTTTTTCCTTCATGCTTTAACTATTCCACTCAAGGACACCTCTTGGACTTGGTCAACACTTTAAGAATGCCTAGGAGGGCATGGTGGGCATCTAGGGGCAGCAAGGAGCAGGCCCAAAGGGGCTTGGTGGCATGGGTTTGGGCCTCTATGAGCTGGGGTAGCCTGGTAGCATAGTAGCAAGAATATTCCATGGAATCTCGCTTCTTTAGGGCTTGGGCTTGGGCTTGGCACTTGGACTTGATTTCTTTGTGCTAGGATGTAGAGGGACCTCTGGAATCATAGATGCCATGGTTTGGGAATATGCTCTGCAATCTTGACTAGAATCTGGGCATCTGGAGGGCATCTAGAAGGAATCAGGGTTTCTAGAACTATCTTAGATCCTGGGTTGTCACACAAAATCCACTGGGCTGATGTAGTGGCATCTGACTCCTATATGTGTTTTGGTGGAACTCCAAAATATGGTAACCTCCTCTCTTATATAAAAATTGAGCTCATACTGGACTCATAACTGATGTATAGGACTCAAAATAATGACTAGGTTGAGGGTTGAAACAAATCAGCAAACCTTAACTTATTACAAGACTCAGTCATAATTGATTACAGAATTTGACACATGGCTAGGTAAACCAAATAGGGCTTAGTAATCTGTGTCTGATCCTGGTGCCCTCACCACAACAAGTAATATTTCATCATTGAGTTCTAATGTCAGAAGACCATTTATAAAATAACCATGTCCAAATATTTTATTGCAATGAAGAATAGAGCAGCAGCTATTCCATACATTTATCTCAAGACCTTGTTGTAACAACAAGGGTATTGATACAATGTTTCTTACAGTATCTAGTTGATAGTAGCATTCTTCAAACTTTAAAACATTACCCGTAGTTAATAACAGAAGATAGGTGCCCACAGGTTTAGCATACATGGCTTCTCCACTAGCGCCATATAGTTTGAAATCACATTTTTTCAAATCTCTAATTCTATGGAGTCTCTATAGAAATTTACAGATATGAGACCCACATGCAGTATCCAATACCCATGAATTAGAAATGGAAGCACTCAATGATAAACTAGTTTGTATCATGTACAAACCTTTAGATGCTCTACTTGCATCTGGCTTCATACTTGCAAGATATGTCTTGCAATTCTTTTTCCAATGCCCCTGCTTGCTGCAGTGGAAACAGGCTCCATCATGAACTACCTTCTTGATTTTCTTCTTCTTCTGGATGCTCTTTTTAGGGTTGAACTTTGTTTTCAAACCCTTTCTATTTGCCTGCTTCTTCCCATCAATGAGAAGAAGATGAGCCTTATCACCTTTTAAGTGGCTCTCTGCTGTCTTTCACATATTCAACAGTTCAGGCAAAGGTATATTTAGTTTGTTCATGTAATAATTAAGAACAAATTGAGAGTAGGAATCTAGAAGTCATTGTAGGATTAAATCCTGATTGAGTTCACCATACATCACAAACCCTAATTGACCTAATCAGGTGATTAAGTAAATCATTTTCAATACATGGGTTTGTACAGATAAACCCTCACCCATCCATGCATGGAACAACTGCTTCGATATCTCATATCGTGTAGCCTTACTTTGCTCTCCATATAGCTCCTTTAAGTTGAGCAATATAGACTGAGGTTCCATACCTTCATGTTGCCTCTTGAGCTCGTTGCTCATCGAGGCTAACATGATTCACCTGACAGTTGTACTATCATTTTTCACATTTTGTGTGTGGCAATTTCCTCCTCTGTTGCATCTTCTCCAATCGGCTAGGGTCCAGAGAATCCAGAATATAAGAAAGTTTTTCCTGAGTAAGAACTATTCTCGGGTTCCTTAACCAGTCCATATAATTGGGACCGGTTAACTTGTTGGAATCTAAAATGCCCCGTAGTGATAAATTTGAAGCCATTATAAAAATCCTACATTTAATTAAGAACAATATCAGTAGACCACTCAAGATTACATCATAACTAGATACGGACTTTATATCTAATTATGTCTCCCAATATTTTATTTAAATACCATAACCCTCAATCTATGATAAGCGAGAAACCTTACTGGTTTCTTTAGTGGGATTAAGATCCCAATTCCTCATAAGTGCCTTGTGTTACACAACAAACACTCATGAGTTCAAAGGTAGGACTTCCTTTCCAATTGCAACTCATGCAATTCTCAACAAATAAACTGTCTCTAAGATGCTTATAGTCTTGTGTTACACAATAAACTATAATGTCTTAGTTTAGTCAGACCCTTCATTTCTATATAGCCATGATAGAATAATGTTGCCCTTGTGTTACATGACAAAGCAACAATTTCCAACCATGCCATAAAGCACTAAGTGCACCAAGACAAATTTTATATCAAACCCTAGAGTAGGCCTTGTGTTACACAACAAACCTACTATAGTTTTGATATGAATTTGGCTTAGCATGAAGGAAGGCCAATTATAGTATAATCAATTAATTAGCATTCCCAAGTTAAGGTTTAGATATGACCAAATTGGCCAGGTAAGTAAAAGGGGTGAGCTTGTCCCCCTGTTGCTTTCTTTAGACACCAATTGATTTGGCCAGGTCAGACAACATAACCAATTAAAATCCTCTTTCCCTTTACCTTCCCAGAACCACTTGGCTAGATACCAACTGGCTGATCAAACACTAATCAGTTTTGCATCATGATTGAGTTTATACTATGACTAAATATGTTTTTATGGGGGATTTGATGTTCTCATACACATCCTAAATAATCATGTCATTATTGTTCATAACAACAAGTATAAACAAAAGCATATCAATCCAGCATATTTATCTTAATATAAAATCATAGCATGATTTTACAATTCTCCATTCACCTCACTTATTCATGGGATATGGCCACAGTGGCACCCCAACATGCCATAGGAGACCCCATTGAATGGGAAGAGAGGGCCTTTAAACCCTACTTTGCCCCTATGACCGGGCGGCCATGGTGACTAACCAAATCCAAAGCAATTACTAGGATAAGACATGTTATTAAGATGCATTTGATTAGCAATATGCATAATATCATATTGAAACAATAACATACTCTTTTCATGATAAAATTTACTATCATACATAGATTAGGGTTTAAGAATAAGAGCCCCAAATCCAATGGAAAACATCATACTATGTTTATTTTTCCATAACCATACAACATTCCACTAAACCTAAGTAATGGCATGCATAAAAAAAAAAATATGATCAAACTAGCTATCTAATAACCATTTGATCATACAAATGATAATTAATTGAATGAATTGAGGGTTGCTCTGATACCACTGATGGGTTTCTTAAGGGTCATCATGCATGTATGATGCATTGGATTTCAAAATTTTGCATAAAGAAAAATCCTTATTGGGTAGAAATCCTAATCCCAAGATCACCTCATTCATATATAACTAATATATATCACAAATATGGTTCATGATAAATACCTGGAATGCTGTTTTCCACTTCTTTCTACTAGGCTCACAAGTGCAAGCCCTCCAAAAGTGATCCACACAGGACTTGACCAAAGGAACAACTCCTATTTTAGTTGCTTGCTTGACTAGGACTCTTCTTGACAGCCTTCTAGACTTTGGCCTTTGTAGGGCACCCTACCTTTTTGTAGGGTACTCTGAATGCTTTCCAAAACTACTCTTGGATTTGGGATTGCCCTCCTATAGGACACTCTAGGCTTATGTCTTAAATGCTAAGACTTGTCCTAGTACGAATAACCTTGTCTTAAAGAGACAAGGTTTGTCTTAAGGAGGAGCGAGGAAGGAAAAACACTCAAAATAAACTACGATCAAGAACTCTCTTGAAACTCATAACATCACCCCTATTTGTAGCTTTAAGAGGGGTGTATGATATGTCCAGCCATCAACTTATCAAATATGATTTATCAAGACCAAAGAGAAGTTATCTGGCTTGAAAAATCATATCCAATATATTGATTCAAGCACCAAAGCTCATATCCGCATCTCTTCTCATTCCCAAACGATTTCTCACTTGCCACATGGCAAGTACCGGTATTTGGGAAGCCAAGAGGTGCCTCTTCAATCTCCAAGCATCAGAGAATTTGAAGAGTCCTGATCGTAGAAGAATATTGCTACAAACCGTGCACCAAATGAAGAAATGCATCCCCTCATGCACGCGCTCTCTTCCATGCCACTTCATGCCACTTCATAAAGATTTAATCGATAAAAAATAATCCTAAGAGGCATGGGGATATGTTCCAAGAGAGTTCCAGATGAATCAACCAAAGTGATTCATCTGCAGAAGGACTCTTTGTCCTTTATGTGATCTATTCCTTGGCGCGCACACATATGCGCCCCAAGGAGTCCATGCCGACTTGGACTTTAGTCCAAGTGGCATTTCATGTCCAATTAAATCAGGATAAAACCTGATAAAGGTTGTCTTAATCAAGACATAATGCAATTTAAGTCTCTCTTAAATTGGTTAATCAAATTAGCAAGAAACTCGACCTAAATCGACTTAGGTTAGGAATTAGGTTAGCCTACACATGCTAGTGTGCAATCTAGCTAAATAATTAGGATCCCATGACCCTAATTAAATTATGAATGACTTCTTTGGTCAACTCCCTAATGTGTATGACCCTTTGGGTTCCACATCTAGCTAATAGTAGGTTTTGATTTAGCTGATTCGAACCAATCGAACCTGATTGACCTTATTAGGTCAAATTGAGCTGATCTAAATTACCAATTCGATCTATCCATCGAATTGACTCATGAAACCAATCCAATTGGTTCATGAATACTTACAAGACATGTTTGACATCTCGTAATGTATCATGCATACCATAAAGATGAGAAATTTGATAGAAAGTACCAAAATATCCTTTAGTAGAAAGTTACCGTGCAATTCAATCTTTTGATCTCCCATTATCCCGATTATGTGATGCGTATGGATAAATGTCAAACCCTAGCACTTAGTCATTTTGAATGTCTATTCGATAATGAAGACTTAGCTGATGACTGATCAGAAACCACTTCTAATCTCATCTTTCCTTGATCAGAGACTCCTTGAGTCATAAATCGAAGAGATCACTTGGGATAACAATTCATATTACCAGGAATGATCGATTCCTTGTTGGTCCACTCATATCCTTCATACACCTTCCACCATATCTGAGAACATCCCATACATGACTTAATGTCATGAATGAGTATGAACTAGAACATGGCTTATTGTACACAAAGAACCATGGTGACCTCAGGTCTAAAGATCACATGCACAACTCCTACTTAGAGATCTATCTTTTGACAAGTAGTAAGACTTCCATAAGATAGTCCCGGTGTGTAGATCAACTCAGTAATCTCATTCCCTAATGAGCACCCTTATCCTTGTATTAGTGTCTCTACACAAGTAGCTGTGAGACCAACCACCCTCTTATCAAAGCATACATAAAATTAGCTAGTCTTTTCTGGACTTATCGATCCCCTAACCGATGGTCCATTGACTAGGAATATTTTAGGTTAGGGTTTTTAGAAACTTAGGTCTCACTATCATGATTTCCATCATAACCCTAATTTCATTTGCCATAACCTATGGCGTTCATCATAATCTTTAGATAAGACACAACAATATGATGAAACAATATGCCTTTATTAATATCATACACTATTTGGAAGATTACAAAAATGCCCTTATATAAGATTGGCTTTTAGGGCACTTTCCTTTCACTCTATAGTTGGGTTCTCTTATAATGGCTCCTCTAGTAAATTCTAACCGTGATATCCAGATTCACTTCCTCTAATTAGTCTTCCACTATAGCTTGGGTGTGATCTGGGTCATCTAATTCTAGGGTTGTTGCCCAGGTGGCTTTTCTCAATAGGGGTTTAATTGGGAATTACAAAATTTCTTGCAAATATGTGCACAAGTAATTCCTTTTAGTGGTTGAGTGTTGTGTTAATCAAAAAATAAGTGCAAAAGCTAAAAAGTAAGTAAAGCACAATACAAACAAAACAAGTTTAGGTGGTTCAGAGCAACCCAGCTCCTACATCTAGTACCCAAGTTCACCACTCGAGATTTCCACTATATGCCCCAAACTGGAATACAGTCGGATTGTTTTCTAGGCTCACAATCCCAACCTCTACACTTTGGTTTTGAACGGGATCACCATAGAAACCCAACACTAGATTTTCACAGGCTCACCTAGAACCTCTACACTTTGGTTTTAAGTAAGCTCACCAAAGAAACCTATTTGGTTTTTATAACCGGGCTCACCAATAATCCAAGTATTCTAAGAGTAGAATGAAAAGCAACAAAATTAGCAAACTCAGTTGTCTCGTGGTTGCCAATGCAGCTCTAGTGAAGCTTAATTGAATGCTCTTCAATGCACTTCAATGGCTTCCTTGCTTTGTTCAAAAGTTGCTTCAAGCTTCTGATAAGAGTTGGTGAAGGCTTGAAGACTAACTTCAAAGCTCAAGGGCTCTCTCTTCTTACTTCAATAAATGTTCAATAAATGTTCAACAACTCATTAGTCTCTCTAAGGATGTTCTCATACCTCATTTATAGAGACTTCAACTACCTTCCCATGATTTTGAATGTTGTAGACCATTGGGAAGTGACAGGTTACCGTTGGAGCACTTTTCGGATTCAAAAATAGAAGTCTAGAACTAGCCATTGGAAGAGTCCCTGTCATTCCAGTCGGCTCGGTCATCTTCCAGTCAGCTCGGATCAGGTTTGGGTTGGCTGGGTTGAATACCAGTCAGCTAGGTTCCACAGTCGAGAAAATAGATCACTCTGGACGAGTCAGCTATGCTGAAATCCAGTCGGCTCGGATCCTTGAGGTTCTCAGACCATTTTCAACCATGTTCTGGACGAGTCGGCTGGGACATGGTGCTAGTCGGCTGGGTCTGCATGCCAGAGATTTTCATTCTTGTGCTAGTGCCAGAGTCAGCTGGTTCCTCCATTCAGCCGGCTCGAGATTGGTTCTTTAGCCAGACCAATTTCAATTCTCCAGAACTTACATGCCAAGCTTTGAAGACTTCATTAAGATCTTACAACAATATCAAGAGAAATTGAAGCTTGAAAACTAGTAGAAGCAACCCTTTTATCTTTGATTCAAATAAAAAATTTTTGTTGGGTTCTTCTTTACAAGATTCTAATTACTTACAACTCAACACAAAAAAATAAAGGTTGTAGGATTCAAAAAATATGTCAAAGTAGTCATCCGACAAAAACTTGTCAACCATTTGAAGTGTTGTTAAATAACCAAATATATGCTCCAATGTTTTGTTATCATCAAAATCACTTCAGGGGTCAACAAGAGTGGCTTCTACCTGGGTATCTATTGATTCAACTAACTCTAAGTCTTCTATGGGGAACTCCTCTTCTTCTTCTTCATACTCGTTCACTAGGCTTACATCAGCTTCATATATCTTTTCTACAAGGTCATTCTGGTGAACCAATGGGGTGGTAAGAGGGGTTTGGATAAGAAAAAATTGACTAATGACTGGGGTAACAGTAGTGGGTTGACTATGGGGAAGTGGACTTGTTGACCCCATAAGTGATTTTGATGATAACCAAATATTGGTGCATGCATTTGTTTTACTAACAACTCTTCAAGTGGTTTACAAGTTTTTGTAGGATGAATTATTTGTTCGAATCTCAACTCCTGCATTTTCATTTCTTATTTTGAGTTGTGTTGTAATTGAATATTATAAAGAAGTATCCAAAGAAAAAATTAAGAAAGATCATAAAATTGGGTTACTTCTAAATGTGTTTCAAGCTTTTAGTTTCTTAGAAACTTGTTGGAATCAAGACATCTTGAAGCTTGAATACTTGCAAGATGAAATCTAGAGAAAGACTAAGAAAATCACTGAAACAATAATCCGAGCCAACTCGAAGAGAAGATAGCCGACTCTGGCACATGGCACACATAAGGATTTCTGGCACGTAGATATCTGAGCCAACTCTAAGGGACCTGAGCCTACTAATCCAGAGTACTGTTTCTTTAATCAAATAGGCAAGGCGACCCAAAGGAAGTCCAAGCTAACTCTATCACATGGTCAAATATCCAAGCTGACTCCTTAAAAGATCGAGCCGACTCCTCTAGTGTCCAAAAAATATGTTATGAGAAGAACAGCCATTTGAGTCGACTAGAATGGAAGTTAGCCGACTCGTCTAGACTAACATTTTGAAGGCTTGAGGATCCGAGTCAACCTGAATCATGGCGAGCCAACTCTTATAAAGTGAAGAATCAAGACACTATGTAAGCGAGCCGACTAGATTGAAGAATGTCAACTCAAGCAAAACTCCTCTGAGGATCCAAGCTGACTTGAGTGTTTCGAGTCAACTAGAAGGTTGATTTCAGACTTGAACAACTAGTTTTAGAACTCAGAATTTGAATCCAAAAAGTGCTCCAATGGTCAAATGTCACATCCCAATGGTCTATAATGACTTAAACTGCCTTGGAATGATGAAAGGCCATATATTTGAGGGATTTTGAACTTCTTTGAAGTAAGAGTTAGAAAGTTTTTCAAAGAGTTAATGCTTTATTGAATATCAAACCTACCAACAAGGAGAATAGCACTAAGAGCATTCTAGATAGCCTTCAAGTCTTCACGAACTTTCATCTGAAGCTTGAAGAACTTAGTAAAGAAGAAAAAGAAGCCATTAAAGTGCATTGAAGTGCATTCAAGTGGGTTTCTCCTGTGCTGAATCGGCAACCACTCAACAAAAATTTGTGTCATTTTGTTGCTTTTCTTTTCAATTCATTCTTAAATTGTTGGGTTATTGGTGAGCCCGGTTGAAAAATAAAATAGGTTCTTGGTGAGCCTGTATTAAAATCCAAGTGTTGGGCTCTTGGTGATCCTGGTAAAACCAAGTCAGGTTTCTTTGGTGATCTTGGTAAAATCAAAGTGTAGAGATTTGGATTGTGAGCCTGTAAAAATAATCCAACTATATTCCAGTGGGGCATATAGTGGAAATCCCAAGTAATAATCTTGGGTAGTGGACGTAGGAGTTGGGTTGCTCAAAACTGAAGGATAACTGCGCTGGTATTGCAGCTGCCTACACTAAGCAAGCAATAGTAGGGAGCAGGTATGTATTTTAGATCTATTTTAAAATAACAGCGGAAACTACCTACTCCGTACAGGATCTAACATATTCTGGATGCATGTATAGGCAAAACGGGGCATGAACAAGGGCATGTAATATTTATAAACAATTTTATAAAACTAGATCAAGGCATGCATGAATATAAAATACCAGAAACTTTACCTTATTCCTGCATGGAATAACCTTGGTATAATGCTGGAATAGCTGGGATAACAGGAATAACTTTTTCCTATTATCTTCTTCTAGCAGCCTCTTGAACGTGGATTTCTCCTCTTCTCTCCAACAACAGCAACCCAAAACGAAAATGGCAATCTTTTGGGGTCTCTTATTCTGCAACAACAGCAAGAAGACTTCTCTTCCTTCAATGGAGAGCAATTAGATCAAACTTCCAACGAGGTTTGTAAACTCCTTCACCCAGAAATTCTGGATTGCAATTTTTGCAACAAAACAGAAAACAGAGCAACAAAATGATAGCAACAAGGAGGTTGATCCGGCTCCCAAGTGCTCAAACGAACACTCTCTAGAGGGGGGACATGCCTGGGGCTCCTCTGATCCGTCTCTCGCACGATGCTAGTCACCGGAAACCATGGAACGGTGGGAGGGAGGAAGGAAGAAATAGAACTCCAAGTTCTGATTTTTGTTTTCACCAAAACAGAGCTTCTTTCTTCCACCAATTGAGCACAACGAACAACAGGGAATTAAGATGAGTTTCTCTCCCAATTACTCAACCAAACCCAACCCTCAAAACACCGGTGGAATGAATGAATAAAACTCTCCAAGGGAAGAACCAGATCTCACATTTTTCAGCCCCTCACATGGTGAAACAAAAATACACATGATGACTGTATATCTCGGCTGAAACAGGGGCGCTGAAAGTTGTTTATATAGGCCACAGGGAGGAGGAAAGAGCTGGGAAACGAAGAGGCTGTGGTTAAATCAATTAACCAAGCCATAAAACAGGGATTAAACCAGTAATAAACAAGAGGGAGGGAGGAGAAGATGAGACGCTGTCGTTTGGCCTCCAACGAATGGAATTCCTTCAAGCAAATCATCGTGTAAACGGTCACATGGGAGAGAAAAAAAAAAAATCACCGGTTCAAAAGTAACCGGTCCAAAGAATTTAGGTTCAATCACATTAAAAGCCCTTGGTTCAATCTAATTGAACTAGTTCAAGCCCAATTAAATTGGGTTCAATTGGTTCACAACCAATTGGAGGCCGAAACGAGCTCCGAATCAGTTCAAAACTGATTTAGAAAAATCCTGGCGTAGTCCTGGTCAGCCCGGAACAATTTCCGGTTGATGCAGACAAGGACAAGACGAGGAAAAGAGTACTCAAAAATACCGTGACCATAAAACTGAGACGATTCCCAATCGTAATCGGTATCCGGATCAGAGAGTTATCCTCTGTGGCGTGTGACCTCATAGGTTCGAAACTAAACGGTAGTACTGGAACAATTCCAGTACCAGCACAGGAAACCATCTAGCAATGGGTCCCAGCGTCCGGATAGGTCGAAGATGCAGGAGCAAACTATCGAACCTCTGGCATATGGTTACCGTATAATTCATCCCTTTGACCTCTAATGCTCAGGATCACTGTGATTGGGCTGCCAACCAAGACAGAGTCAGTCCACTACGTGTCTCAACCTCGCAAGCCCAGTGACTCTTCACTAGGGCTACCCCGGCCGAGGATTTTCTAAATTGAGATACTGCGAGAAATTCAATCCAAACTATTTGGACAGGTCAATTCCATCTTGGTCCATCACTGCTCTACAAGTACTTGCCTGTACCCAGAAACCTTCCATCATTGGATTAAAAATCCGGGTAGTCCGGCACCAAAACACAGGGAGTTGCTTGCAAGCTACTGTGATGACCTCAGGTCGGAGGGACACATATACCCATATACAATCGTGAGTTTCCCTTTGGCAAAAAGGGGCTGCACGGAGTCATGTTCAATGAGATATCATATATCCCACTTGTAGATCACATCAATGTCACCACACTCATTTGGTTAAGAGGACAACCAAACGATGTGAACTACAATAACCTATACTTGATATATTGCCGTCCAGTACAATATATCCTTTGGTTGTGAACAAGGTTTAAGGACTACTCAATACATCATCTCTGTATCGAAGTCAGTGTAGTCCTAAGGACTTCATCACATGGAAAGAGTTCATTTCAGGAAAATACAATATATGATGAGCTGCCAAAAAATAATATTTTATTAATTCAAAGAAAAAGTACAAAACTCAGCACAACCGCCTACAACCCAGGCAATTGGCTTTGGGACACAATTCCTAACAACTCCCACTTATACTAAAGCCAATCAGAAGAGTATCTAATACCCATTTCTCATTTACAATAGTCGAACTCTTTTATTCCGAGGGCTTTAGTGAAGGGGTCAGCCAGATTTTCTTTTCCATCGATCTTCAGAAGATTGATGTCGCCTCGTTCTACGATCTCCCATACGATGTGGTAGCGCCGCAGTATGTGCTTGGTGCGGTGATGAACTTTGGGCTCCTTAGCTTGAGCAATGGCTCCAGTGCTGTCACAGTACACCGGAATAGGACCATCTTGGGAAGGTGCCACCCCCAGCTCTCCAAGGAACTTACGCAACCACACAGCTTCCTTTGCTGCATCTGATGCTGCAATGTATTCTGCTTCGCATACCGAGTCAGCAACAGTTACCTGCTTGGAACTTTTCTAGTAGATCGCTCCTCCATTCAGGGTAAATACAAACCCTGACACACTCTTGCTATCATCTCTATCTGACTGGAAACTGGAGTCAGAGTACCCCACAAGTTTCAAGTCAGGTTCTTCATAAATTAGCCATTGATTTTTAGTATTTCTTAAATACTTAAGGATGGACTTAACCACCTTCCAATGCACCTCACCTGAGTCAGACTGGTATCTGCTCACTACTCCTAGTGAGTATGCCACGTCTGGTCTAGTACAAGTCATAGCATACATGATAGAGCCTACTGCAAGAGCATAAGGTACTCTACTCATGTGCTCTCTTTCCTCAGGAGTTGTCACACAATCCTTCTTGGAAAGTGTAATTCCAGAACCTATCGGGAGATAGCCTTTCTTGGAATTTTCCATGCTGAACCGTTTCAGCATGGTGTCAATGTACATAGACTGGGACAGTCCCAAAAGCTTCTTAGATCTATCTTTATAGATCTTCATACCTAGTATGTAAGAAGCTTCACCCAAGTCCTTCATGGAGAACTTAGATGATAACCAGACCTTTATTTCTTGTAATGCTGTGACATCATTCCCGATTAAGAGAATGTCATCAACATATAGTACTAGGAATACAATCGCAGAACCATTAACCCATTTATAGATGCACGGTTCTTCTCCGTTCCTAACGAAGCCATACGATTTGATACACCTATCAAACCGTAAGTTCCAACTTCGAGATGCTTGCTTGAGTCCATAGATGGACCTTTGCAACTTGCATACTTTTTATTCATCTGTGGATGTGAACCCTTCAGGCTGTATCATATACACCTCCTCTTCCAGCTCCCCATTTAGGAAAGCGGTTCGGACATCCATCTGCCAGATCTCGTAATTAAAATATGCTGCCAAAGCAAGCATGATCCGAATGGACTTGAGCATTGCCACAGGGGAGAAAATCTTGTCATAATCGATACCATATCGCTGATGATACCCCTTGGCAACCAGACGGGCTTTATAGGTCTCTACCTTCCCATCTACGCCCCTTTTCCTCTTGAAGATCCATTTATACCCGATGGGTTTTATTCCTTCAAGCGGTTCAACCAATGTCCAAACATTGTTGATTTCCATGGACTCCATTTTGGATCGCATGGCTCCAAGCCATGCTTCAGAGTCAGATCTCTGAAGTGCATCCATATAGGTGATCGGATCCTCATTGTTCTCATCGAGCTCAATGGGATCACCGTCCCGGACCATGAAACCGTAGTATCTGTCTGGCTGACGCGGTATTCTACCAGATCTCCTAATGGGTTCTGGGTGTGATTCAATCACAGCCAGTTCTACGATGTCCATAGAGTGTGCAGGTTCTTCTATTGGCTGAACTTCATCAAGTTCAATCATAGAGGCTATAGTTCCTTCTCTAAGGAACTCCTTTTCCAAAAAGATAGCGCTAAGAGCAATGAACACTTTTTGTTCATTCTCCAAGTAGAAGAAATACTGTTTGGTTTCCTTAGGATAACCAATGAATAAACATCGATCAGACCTAGGACCAAGTTTGTCTAAGTCTAAACATTTTACGTAAGCCGGACAACCTCAGACCCGAAGGTGTGAGATTGAGGGTTTACGTCCATTCCACATCTCATACGGAGTGGAGACAACAGACTTACTTGGAACATTATTTAATAAATAACAGGCTGTCTGAAGCGCATATCCCCAAAAGGATAGCGGCAGAGTTGGAAAGCCCATCATATATCGAACCATGTCCAACAAGGTTCGATTCCTCCTTTCGGACACACCATTCAACTGCGGTGTTCCTGGAGGAGTCCACTGAGAAAGAATTCCATTCTCCTCAAGATTTGTCAAAAATGCACCAGATAAGTATTCACCACCTTAATCAGATCGAAGGGTTTTAATACTTTTTCCAGTTTGCTTTTCAACTTCATTACGGTATCGTTTGAACATTTCAAACGACTCATACTTATGTCTCATTAAAAAGACATAACCGAACCTTGAAAAGTCGTTTGTAAAAGTAATGAAATATTTGTATCCTTTTCTAGCACTAACTATCATCGGTCCACATACATCAGTATGTATTAGGCTTATAAGTTCTGTAGCTCGTTCACCTTTTCTAGAAAAAGGTGACTTGGTCATTTTACCAACTAAACAGGATTCACAAGTGGGCAGTGATTCAGAATCACTGACCTCGAGGAGTCCATCTCCTCGCATCTTGTTTATCCTATTTTGGTTAATATGACCTAGCCTACAGTGCCAAAGATACAAATCGTTGACATTATCTAATCTTGGGCGGTTGTTAGAAGTGTACATTACACTAACAGGCCTTGATAGTACATATATACCATTATTTAATCTAGCTTTCAATATCACAGAGTTATTTTAAATAACATTGCAATAATCTCCCTTTATTGATAGTTCAAAATCACAATTGGCCAAAAGGCCTACAGAGATTATGCACATAATGAAACTAGGACAATAGTGACAGTCGACTTGTTCGACAGTACAAGACTCAAAGACATAACGCAAAACTCTGACCGCCAGTACTGGAACACGATTTCCATTCCCGACTCTCAGAAACTGTTCTCCATCTTCAAATCTTCTGCTAACTTGAAGTCCCTGTAACGAATTACAAACGTGAATTGGACTACCAGTATCCAATATCCAGTTAGCAGTATCAACAATTGAGTAATTACAAGGTTTTATCATATAAATACCATGTTTAGCAGACTTCTGCTTTCTCGGCCTGTTCGGATCAAGGGACGCAATATAA
The DNA here is from genome assembly GCA_021397845.1 of Areca catechu. Taxonomy (NCBI): domain Eukaryota; kingdom Viridiplantae; phylum Streptophyta; class Magnoliopsida; order Arecales; family Arecaceae; genus Areca; species Areca catechu. Next base: position 100,597,061 of record CM038041.1, read on the forward strand.
ACAGGACAGTTCCTCTTCCAGTGTCCCTTCTTCTTATAGTAGAAGCACTCTGCAAAAGGCTGATCAACCTTATACTTCCTGGTCTGACTCGGGCCAGGAGCATTATGTACCTTCTTTCCCTTATTATTCATTTTCTTCTTCCCTTTCTTAAAGGAACGATGACCTCTACTTCCTCACACAAAATTCACCACCCCCTTATTCAGTTGGTGGTCTTTCTCGGAAGTCTACAGCAACCCCAAAAGACCATGGTAGTTAACTGCAGGCTTGTTCATTCTATAATGATCGAGAAAATCAAGATAGGAGGAGGGAAGAGAATTCAAAATCACATCCTTGCCGAGCTGCTCGTGCAAGGGGCATCCGAGTTTTCCCAGTTTTTCAATCAGCTCGATCATATATAATACATGATCAGTGACTGAACCACCATTCGGCATCTTGGAGTTGTAGATGGCACAAGACACTTTGTACCGTTCTACATCATCCGGGGTGCCGAAGGATTCCTTCAACTTTTGAAGGATTTCATCAGGTTGGGCCTCCTCGAATTTGCGACTGAACTCATCATTCATCGCCGCTAACATAATGCACCAGACAGTAGTCCGATCATAGACTAACTTCAGATAAGCGTCTCTGACCGCACTCCATGCATTAGCGGGAGGGATTTCAGGTGCCGGATCCGTTATCACATATAGGATCCGTTCATGCTCTAGAACAATTCTTAATCTTCGATACCAACTATTAAAGTTGTGACCCTTTAACTTCTCGTTATCAAGAAGTGACCGGAGCGATAAATTGGAAGACATCTGAAAAGAAAATAAGACCAAATTAGTGTATGAATTAAAAATTTAACCAAAAGACTTGGACTTTAGTCTAAAGGTTTCTCCCACTAATTTTTTAGATTGGTAGCCTCTAACTCCAATCCGTGAAAACACTTTTTCAAGTGGGTACTGAAATCCAATAGGCCTCGCATGAGCCCGACTTTGGCCGGCTCATCCATACGAGCCTAAAGGTAGGTTCGTAAACCATTTGCTTCCCTAAATAATTTTAAGTATTTCATTTTGCCCCAGAGAACACCCCAATCAGCCTTGGGGCCTCCTATTGTGGGTCTCTGGTTAGGTCCAACCATTAAAATGACAAATCCAATGCTTCCAGCTAACTAAGACCAAGCCCGACTTTGGCCGACCCACCTGGTCCCGTTAAGGAGGTTGCACTGAACCATCATCGATCAGATAGAAATTCCAGTCGCCGGAGTACACCCGTTCTTTGGAATTATCGATGCACACCAAGCTAGTGGACACATTTCTAACCGACTTAATGGGAGGCAAAGACACCGTCAACTCCTTATCTTAGTCTTTTTAAGAACCTAATAATTTTAGAGGATTTTATATTTGTGACAGAAGAAAAGACAAGGACATGGATAAACCTCCCACTGAATCAATCAGATTCCAGGAGGGTTGATATAAATCAACAAATTGATCCATGGGCACCTATAGATCAGTCAGACCGATCAACCTGGGTGACATGGGTTAACTCGAGTCATTGAGCTTTTCTAATCAGTTCTGGTCGACTCGACTAGCCAGGTAGGTGAGATCATGAGTGAGTATCCACCATTAACCATCTTTCCTAGACACCAACCAAGTTGGCCAGAAAAGAGGTAGCCTCATACAACCATGATCACAATGCCAAACCTACCTCGACACCAGTCGGTTTACCAGACTCGATCAGACTAGCCTAAAGACTCGGGCGTCCACTAAGCCACTAATTGGATCCATTTTAGATGAACGGATCAACTAATCTAACTATTAGATAGTTCTAAAGAAGGGCCTTAAACAACATTTGTTTAATCTTCTTGTAATCTGGTTCAACTAAACTTAGGTCTAACCCAGTTATGGACCCAACTGGTCAGCTAACCCAATTAACCTAATTGGCTTATTCAAATGACATTAGATTTCATAAACCCTAAAAAACTTGTCATTTAATTAATCATACAATTCAAAATTGTTTGAATATAAGCCAATCATTTTAATTAAAACAATTTTAATTAAAAACATGTAAAACTCCTTTTACATATCCACTGATGCATCATATCAAGATTATTCTTTTATAAACATTACATTGCCCAAAAGAAAAAATATCAGACATGCCAAACATGTATTTGAATTAAAACAATTTTAATTCCAAGATTTCCTTAAAGGATCCTTCTGAAGAGGCCAACACAGACGATCTGCATCGTGTCAAAGACACATGGTCATGGTGAAGGTCTCAACTAGGTTCCTAAAAGTACTCTCAAATCATACCTTATAATTTACAATACAAAAGATTAAACATTTTAATCAACTATACATGCAATCAAGAAATGCTACAACTGAACCTGGCTCTGATACCACTGAAGGATAACTGCGTGAGTATTGCAGCTGCCTACACTAAGCATGCAAAAGCAGGGAGCAGGTATGTATTTTAGAACTATTTTAAAATAACAGCGGAAACTACCTACTCCGTACAGGATCTAACATATTCCGGATGCATTTATAGGCAAAATGAGGCATTAACAAGGGCATGTAATATTTATAAACAATTTTATAAAACCAGATCAACGCATGCATGAATATAAAAAACCAGAAACTTTACCTTATTCCTGCCTAGAATAACCTTGGTATAATGCTAGAATAGCTGGGATAACAGGAATAACTTTATTTCGATTGTCTTCTTCCAGCAGCCTCTTGAACGTGGATTTCTCCTCTTCTCTCCAACAGCAGCAACCCAAAACGAAAATGGCAATCTTTTGGGGTCTCTTATTCTGCAACAACAGCAAGGAGACTTCTCTTCCTTCAATGGAGAGCAATTGGATCAAACTTCCAACAAGTTTTGTAAACTCCTTCACCCAGAAATTCTGGACTGCAACTTCTGCAACAAAACAGAAAACAGAGCAACAAAATGATTGCAGCAAGGAGGTTGATCCAGCTCCCAAGTGCTCAAACGAACACTCTCTAGAGGGGGGACATGCCTGGGGCTCCTCTGATCCGTCTCTCGCACGATGCTAGTCGCCGGAAACCATGAAACGGTGGGAGGGAGGAAGGAAGAAACAGAACTCCAAGTTCTGATTTTTGTTTTCACCAAAATAGAGCTTCTTTCTTCCACCAATTGAGCACAACGAACAACAGGGAATTCAGATTAGTTTCTCTCCCAATTACTCAACCAAACCCAGCCCTTAAAACCCCGGTGGAATGAATGAATAAAACTCTCCAAGGGAAGAACTAGATCTCACATTTTTCAGCCCCTCACACAGTGAAACAAAAATACACACGATGACTGTATATCTCGGCTGAAACAGGGGTACTGCAAGTTGTTTATATAGGCCATAGGGAGGAGGAAAGAGCTGGGAAATGAAGAGGCTATGGTTAAATCCATTAACCAAGCCATAAAACAGGGATTAAACCAGCAATAAACAAGAGGGAGGGAGGAGAAGAAGAGACGCTGTCGTTTGGCCTCCAACGAATGGAATTCCTTCCAGCAAATGACCGTGAAAACGGTCACATGGGAGAGAAAAAAAAAATCACCGGTTCAAAAGAAACTAGTCCAAAGAATTTAGGTTCAATCCCATTAAAACCCCTTGGTTCAATCTAATTGAACCGGTTCAAGCACAAATAAATTGGGTTCAATTGGTTCACAAACAATTGGAGGCCGAAACGTGCTCTAAATCAGTTCAAAACTGATTCAAAAAAATCCTGGCGCAGTCCTGGTCAGCCCAGAATAATTTCTGGTTGACGCAGACATGGGCAAGATGGAGAAAAGAGTGCTCAAAAATACCGTGACCATAAAATCGAGATGATTCCCAATCATAATCGGTATCCAGATCAAAGAGTTATCCTCTGTGGCATGTGACCTCATAGGTTCGAACCTAAACGGTAGCACTGGAACAATTTCAGTACCAGCACAGGAAACCATCTAGCAATGGGTCCCGGTGTCTGGATAGGTCGAAGAAGCAGGAGCAAACTATCGAACCTCTGGCATATGGTTACCATATAATTCATCCCTTTGACCTCTAATGCTCAGGATGACTGTGATTGGGCTGCCAACCCAGATAGAGTCAGTCCACTACGTGTCTCAACCTCGCAAGCCTAGTGACACTTCACTAGGGCTACCCCGGCTGAGGATTTGCTAAATTGAGATACTGCGAGACATTCAATCCAAACTGTTTGGACAGGTCAATTCCATCTTGGTCCATCACTGCTCCACAAGTACTTGCCTGTACCCAGAAATCTTCCATCACCGGATTAAAAATCCGGGTAGTCCGGCACCAAAACACAGGGAGTTCTTGCAAGCTACCGTGATGACCTCAGGTCGGAGGGACACATATACCCATATCCAATCGTGAGTTTCCCTTTGGAAGAAAGGGACTGCACGGAGTCACGTTTAATGAGATATCACATATCCCAATTGTAGATCACATCAATGTCACCACACTCATTTGGTCAAGAGGACAACCAAACGATGTGAACTACAACAACCTATACTTGATATATTGCCATCTAGTATAATATATCCTTTGGTTGTGAACAAGGTTTAAGGACTACTCGATACATCCTCTCTGTATCGAAGTCAGTGTAGTCCTAAGGACTTCATCACATGGAAAGAGTTCATTTCAGGAAAATACAATATGTGATGAGCTGCCAAAAAATAATATTTTATTAATTCAAAGAAAAAGTATAAAACTCAGTACAACCGCCTACAACCCAGGCGATTGGCTTTGGGACACAATTCCCAACAAGAACCACTATAATTATTGTGTGTTTATGTTATGCTTTGCTAATTTAATTTAGCTTCTGCATTTAATTATTTTGTCACAACACTTAATACCTTAAAAGGGATTTCAAAAAGCACATAATAGCTTATATTTTTTAATTCCCAATTCACCCCCCTCATGGAAAAGCAACCTGGGCAATAACTGGTATCAAAGCAATGTCTCTGAATACATTTAAAATAAAGATTGATGGCTCATCCCATGAGTACTTCTTTGACCGAAGGCAAATCAACTAATATACCTCCACTATTCACTGGCACTAATTATTTTTACTAGAAAGCTAGAATGAAAATCTATATAAAAGCTATCAATTTTCAATTATAGAAGGTCATTCTAAAAGGGCCATAAATTTCCATGATTAAAACTTATGGTGTGGATGTCCCTAAGCCTGAAGAGGACTGGGATGAACACGGCATGAAGATGAGGAAATTAAATGCCAAAGCAACGAATCTATTATATTGTGCTTTGGATGCCAACGAGTTTAATCAAATTTTCACTTGCTCTTCAGCAAAGGAAATTTTGGAAAAACTCGAAGTGACCCACGAAGGAACTTCACAAGTGAAGACTTCGAAAATAAATTTTCTTGTATACAGTTATGAATTATTTAAAATAGAATCTACTGAAACTATATCTGCCATGTTTACTAGATTTATAGATATTATTAATGGCTTAAAAAGTCTTAGCAGGGTTTACTCAAATGCTAACTTAGTATAGAAAATCTTAAGATCACTTCCGAATAAATGGGACTCCAAAGTGATTGCCATCCAAGAAGCGAAGGATCTAAACACCCTTTCTTTAGATGAATTAATGGGTTCTCTCATCACTCATGAATTGGCCATGCAACATCAAACTGATGATGATCAAAAGAAGAAGAAGGCAGTTGCCTTTAAAGCTGCATTAGACTAAAAGAAAGATGAGGAATTGGAAGATGACTCCACCTCCTCCGAAGATGATCTAGAAGATGAAGATATCACAATGGTCGTGAGGAGATTTAAAAGGTTTATAAGATAGAAGAAAAGAAGATTCAATAGAAAATTCCATAAACGAGGAGAATATTCCAAGGACAAGCACAAGGATAAAGAAAAGAAAAAAGAACAAGTGCCCACATGCTACGAATGTATGAAACCTAGCACATTCGTCCAGATTGTCCACTACTAATGAAATTCTTCAAGAAAAGTGAAAAAGGCGATGGTTGCCACATGGAGCGATAGCGAGAAATCCACCTCAACTGAAGAAGAAGAGACCACAAAAATAGCTAATTTATGTATAATGGGTCTCGAGGATGATGTAACATCCCCCAATGCTCAAATTGAATTTATATTTGATGAGTTAAATTCTGCTTTTCATGATTTATTATCTAAATTTAGGAAAGCTGGAGTAAAGATTTGATCCTTAAAGAATATCAATGATTCTTTACTAAAAGAAAAAGAAAAGATTTCAGAAAAGAATAACTTATTGCAAAGAGATTTACATGTCTTTTCTGAAAAGTACAAAGCTTTGAAAATTGAAAATAAAGTATATCTAGATATTAACAAAGCTTTGACAAATGAAAATATAAATTTGAAAAAGGAGGTTGAAAAATTCAAGCCACTTGTTGAAAAACTTACATTATCATCTAACAATCTTGAGTTGATTCTAAAAGAACAAAAGATTTCTGGTAATAAAGCTGGAATCAGTTTTAATTCTTCAATTTCAAATAGTATTTTAGCAACCGCTTTTGTGAAATCAAAAGCTTATATTCCAAATTTTACATCTCAAAAGGCTTTTGCAATAAATGGTTCCTTTTCTACTTCTAAAACTACTTTGTATGTTCCTAAGAACTCAAATAGAAAATCTGTTATTTCTGCATCTCATGCATCAACATTTAGAGCTTCAAAATCTACATCTTGTCAGAATTCTAGAATAAAATGTTTTGCTTGCAAAGGATTAGGACATAAAGCTTTTGAATACAATATTATTAGAAATGTCCAAAGTAAAACAAGAAAGATTTGGGTTCCCAAAAGAACCACCTCCGCTAACCTGCAAGGATCCAAGTTAGCTTGGGTACCTAAAAGAACTTCTTGATTGTCTTGCAGGAATGTCTTGTAGCCCAAAAATTGAAGAAAAGATGGTATCATGATAGTGGCTGTTCAAGGCATATGACGGGTGACAAGGATCAATTCATCACCCTGGAAATGAAAGAAAGAGATATGGTTACTTTTGGAGATAATGGCAAGGGAAAATAATCGAAATCAGTAAGATCAAGATAACCCCCTGTATTTTTATTGAAAATGTATTGTTAGTACATAAATTAATGCATAATTTGTTGAGTATCAGTCAATTATGTGATAAAGGCTTCAAGGTTATCTTTGAATCATCTATGTATATTGTAACAAACTCTTTTGATTCTAGTAGTAAGTTCATTAGACATAGACTTGAAAATATTTATGTGGTTGATCTTAATGATCTTGCCATGTCAAGTAGTTCCAGTCTAGGTGCAATGAATACTAAGACCAAGGAGTCTTGTTTACTTTGGCATAGACGATTAGGTCCTGCTAGCATCCATACTATTGCCAAGTTAATATCCAAAAACCTAGTTAGATGCATGCCTAAGTTTAAAGTAGACTTTGATCATGTTTGTGATGCATGCCAAACGGGTAAAAAAACTAAGGGGAGCTATAACCCCAAAAATATGATTTCAACTACTAGACCTCTAGAGCTACTTCACATGGACTTATTTGGATCAACTAGGACCACAAGCCTAGGAGGTATGAAATATGCCTTTATGATTGTAGATGATTTCTCTAGATTTACTTGGATTTTGTTTATTGCTAACAAAGATGAAACCTTTAAAGTATTTCAAAAATTTCACAAAAAGGTTTCAAATCAGAAAAATCTTTTAATAATTTCAATTAGGAGTGATCACGACACTGAATTTGAAAATCAATTTTTTGTTGATTATTGCATAGAAAATGGTATTAATCATAACTTCTCCGCTCCTAGGACACCATAACAAAATGGTGTTGTAGAGAGGAAAAATAGGACTTTGGAAGAGATGGCCCGAACAATATTATGTGAAGGCAATCTTTCAAGGTGCTTTCGGGCAGAAGCAGTGAACACTGCTTGTTACATTTTAAACCATATTTTGATCCATCTTATTTTGAAGAAAACCCCCTATGAGCTTTGGAATGAAAAGAAACCCAATATTATTATTGCCCAGAAATGGAGCCCAAGAAGGGGGGTGAATTAGGTATTTCAAAAATTAAAATAATTATGTACATGCCACATAGTGTTTGTGGATAATGTACTTATGTATATACAACAGAAAAATAATTAATAGAGTGTAGGAAATAAAGTGCAAGTAATTAAAGAGAGACAATCACACGAAAACATCAAGTTTTATAGTGGTTAGGTGCTCTTTATGCACCTACGTCCACTCCCCAAGCTCTCCTTGAAAATTTTTACTATAATATTTTCAAAGATTATAGAGGACTTGTTTTCCAAGGCTCACAAGTAAAAACCTAAGTTGGTTTTGTCACCTAGGCTTACCAACAAACCTTACAACTTGTTTTGTCTTCTGGCTCACAAGTCAATCCTAGTTGGTTTTGTTTCTTTGGCTTACCAACAACCACAACAACCTACTTTCAAGAAACCCTTGAAAGCTATGTCAAAGATGGTAATAAATTCAAAATACAAGAATTTAAACACAAGCAAACTCTCTTCTTAGAGTGGATGATGAATCTTTGAAGCTCTTGAATGATTGCTTGATGTGACTTGACTAGGAATCTTCTCAATAACACTTTTGGAAAGATGAAATGAAAGGAATGTAGGCTTTTTTAGTAGAATTCTCCATTTTAGCTTTTGGAAGTGGAGTTCTTGAAGAATGCCTTTTAGTCTTGGACATTTTCTTGCTTTTATCTCTTCTCTTGCTTCATGAATGAGTTTGGAAAAGCTTAAATATATGAAAAACATCCAAAAAACCATTTTAGACCATTAGGGATCAAGAACTAGCCATTACGAGCTAGAAGACATAAATTTAGGCTATCAGAAAATAGATCCGTTGAGGCTGTCAAAACCCGAGTGTCGATACTTGGCTGTCAGGTATCGACACTTGGCAGTCAGGTGTCAACACTTGGCTTCCAGGTGTCGATACTTGAACTTTCAAGTGTCGACACTTGATTATCAGCTGTTGACACTTTACACAAAAATTCTCCAGAGGCAAGTTCTGTATTTTTAAAAAGTTTCAGGCCTTGAGTCGATACTTGGAAACTTAAGTATCAACACTTGAGTTTCAGGTGTCGACACTTGAGTTCTGAGTGTCGACACTTGGCATGCCATGGAAAATTTTTGCATGCCAAATGTTGAAGTGTCAACACATGGTTCTGCAATTTTCAAAATCAAGTGCCAAACAAGCTAAAAACATAAAGATATTCAATGAAAATTAAATGCAACATATATAAACAATAATTGAACTTATTTGTATCCTTTTTGACAAAGAAGACTTCTCAAATCAAGAAAAATGTTTTATGCCAAAGTGTGCCATGATACTTTAACTTTAAGAATTTGATGTGCTTGATTCCTGAAAACTCATAACTACAATTGATCATCAGTACAAAATATGTATTCAATATTTTGTTATTCATCAAAATCATGGAGCATAGCCAACAATCTCTCTCTTTTTGATGATGACAAAATGTTGAGTAAATAAGCATTTAAATTCAAATTTGACATTGTATCCCATAAGTATGAACTTGAAATTTCTACAATGCAATTCAATGTAGGAGATGTGCTAAATAGATATTGAAATAAACATTCTCTCCCCTTAAGGGAGTTATGTTAAGAGACAATCCATAAATTAAAGAAAATGCTTGGAACTACTCCCCCTTTTTGTCAACATACAACATAAAGGGGAGTAAACTTTCCCAGAATCAATGCATTAAGTCATGATAAAGTTGGTATAAGAGTTGAAAAGAGATTAGATTTTTAGGAAATCCAATAAATATCAGAGCAAATGCATAGACAAATACAAAGTTCATTACACACAAAATTGATACAAGAATCATCATAAACTGAAACACACATATATATAATCAATGTTTTTAGTTACAAAAAGAGCTATTAGAGATGCAGCAAATCTGAAACTTGATACAAGATACATAAAACAAACAAGTATAGTGATATGAGCATGTAAGCTAATACAACAACTAAATATAAAAGTAACAAGAAACTAGAAAAACATCTATGAGGCTACTCCTCATCAGATGGAAGCTCAAAGCTAATGGGGGCACTGATCCTGGACCTAGGTATAACGGCCTTAGGTGGCTCTAGAACCCTACGACTCCTAGTCCATGTAGAAGGTCCATGTGCGGGTATAACCCTAGATGATCTGGTCGATGGGGGTGGAAGTAGCTCAATTGGAGTCACAAAATCAGGAGTGGAGATGATCTCATTAACTGGATGAAGGACCTCAGGAGTAGCTGGTGTCTGAGTATCTCTGCTGACCATCGGATATCGCATAGCTTGGTCTACACTGCCATCCATACTGCCATCACCAGAAATATCTGTGCCATAATTTACATCATCGCCATCATCACCACCATCAGCACCATCACCACCCTAGGAATCATCACGACCATCATCAATAGAGGGTGGAGGAGGTGGAGGATCAGCTGGACCAGATGTCCCTGATGATAATAGAGCTCTGAGCATCTCCTCAATGCGGGTCAAACCGGCCTCCATAGACCTATGAATATCAGCATGCTCCTCTATAGTATCGGCTCGAAGGCTCTTTATCTCAATCCTAAGCTGTGTGGTTTGGACTCCTAGTCAGACTATCTCACTCCTCAGCTCTATGAACTGCGGGGGAGCATGCTCCTCAAATGATGTACCAGTAGAAGATGGAGGAGGAGTAGAAGGGGTAGCTGCAGGAGTCACCGGCTCATGTTTTGATGCTGGTCCAACTCGAGGAGGTGTAACAACTAGCCTTGATGGCCCAGCCTCAGCTTCTCTCAACTCATCCTCCTCATCTAGCTCCTGATCAAACTCTCTATGAACCCAACATCCAGAGACCAATCTGTATCCCATCTTGTACAGGGATCACTCTTCATAGACATCCATATTTAAGATCTCCTTGGAGGCCTCCCCCTCTATAGGTATGCCGTAAGCTCAAAAGATACATGTCAATCCCTTACTGTATGAAAGACAATGTCTCCTTTGCATGGCTATGTCTCTCATCTGAAGTAGCATGAATGCTGGGTGATCAATCGCAGTCCCCTGAGACAAGCAGACCATAAGCATCAGCTCCCGCTCCATAATGAAATCGAATATGCCAATCTTCGGGAGCAGGATACGAGCGATGATGTGGTGAAGAAGCCTCATCTCAACAGATAACTGGTTCGCGGTGACCACTATCACTCCACGAATGTCATCTCTCTCAAGTACACAATGAAAGGCTTCCTCATGATCCTCAGCACTATATGCCACAATGCCTCTGTATGGAATCTCCCACAATCTGCTCAAGACAGACTCGTCCACTGGATTCCTAACACCTCTGACTGTCGCATGCCACACGAGTCTATTGCAATCTAAGCTACCATAAAACTCACGGATCAAATGGGGATAGTACCTCTCTGTCATCGAACAGAAGGCAACTAAACCCACATCCTGAAGAATCTGTCTGATGTGATAGTGCTATCTATCAAATAAATCGAGATCCACCCATTTGCCAGCTACCACTACCTTCCCTGCCATCCTCTCTACAGGAGGTGACTCGAGGGCTGCTGAACTACTAGTCTGACCACTATCACGCCTAGCCTTGGATCTTCTCTCTACTGAACTCTGACCAAACTTTCTTTTAACAGCCAATCTCTTCCTAGGTCCCATATCTACTAGCCGAAGGAAGAAAGGAAGGAAGAAAGGGGTAAACTTAAGGAATAGGGATCGGTCTAAGGAAGACATAGGGAAAAACAAATCAAAAATAGTGGATCGGCCAAGAATGTCATTGAAAGAAAGGAAAGTCAAGGCTAGGATTTAATTTAAATCGATAATAACTTGAAGAAAAATAATTAGGGTTTGATTTAAAAGGGAAAAGAAATTAAATAGGTTGGTTTAGGTTTGGGATTAACCATAAAAGCATGAAATCGAAAGTTAAAAGTTGGAGAAAAATAGTTAAAAATAGCGAAATTGGACAATGCCAAGTGAAATTAAATTTTTATTCGGTAGAAAATTAGTTTAAACAAGGGGAAAACATCAAATGGTTGATTTTGGCCCAAAAAACATCAATCCAACATTGAAATCGTGTGGAACAAAGGGCAAAATGAGGTATAAAAATAAAATCAAAACACATAATCCATCCAAATGAGAGAAATCCAAGAAATCCAAACTCAAATCCAAGAAAATTAGGGATTTTCGATGGGAAAATGAGCAAATCATGAAAAAATGCAAGAAAATGGTGAAAAAACGATGGGAAAACCTATGAACATGGATTCACAGTGGAAAGTAAGGGGTTTTACCTGAAAAATGAGGGTCAAGGGAGGATGATCACTGTTCCTAGCTCCATGGACAGTAGGGGGACCACTATAGCTCGATTGGAGGGAATGAAATCAAATAAAAAATGATTCGATGAAGTCCTACAATCCCTAAAATTTTTGCGAGTGTTGACACTTCAATTTTCTCAAGTGTCGACACTTGGTCAGGTGTCGACACTTTGCAAAATCGAAGTGTCGACACGTGGCCAAGAAATTTTCAAGAAAAATCAAAAAAAAATTCAAAAAATCAAGGGACATTTTGAAGAGTTTTGGGACTCAAGGAAAGTGATTTTGAGAAAAAAATAAAATGGGTAGAGTGGAAATTGAGAGAGTTCTAAGAGAATGGGTCATCGATTCCTAACACTCTTCTAATCATACAAAATCTCTCTTCACTCATGGGTTTGGTAAACACATCAGCTAGTTGATCATCAGTACACATAAATTCATGCATCACATTAGAGTTTTGTACATGATCTCTTATGAAATGATGTCTTATTTTAATGTGTTTACTTTTTGAATGTTGCACAAGATTCTTAGTTAGGTTGATTGCACTAGTATTGTCACATCTTATGGGTGTCTTAATTAGTTTAATGCCAAAATCTCCGAGTTATTGTTTGATCCATAGGATTTGAGCACAACAGCTTCCAACTGCTATATATTCGGCTTCCACCATAGATAGAGCAACCGAATTCTGTTTCTTGCTACTCCATGAGATCAAATTAACTCCAAGAATCTGACAGGTTTCATTAGTACTTTTGCGATCAAGTTTACACCCAGCAAAGTCAGCATCAAAATAAGCAATTAATTCAAATGAAGAATCTCTAGAGTACCAAAGACCAATATTAATTATGCCAGAGAGATATCTAAGTATGCATTTAACAGCCAAAAGATGAGACTCTTTAGGGGAAGACTAATATCTTGCACACATAGAAACACTGAACATAATATCTGGCCTACTAGCGGTAAGATACAACAATGAACCTATCATTCCTCTAGAAGCTTTTGGTCAACAAATTTACTTGATTCATCTTTGTCAAGCTTACAAGAGAAGCTCATTGGTGTACCTAAAGGCTTGGTGTTCTCTATCCCAAACTTCTTTAGTATTTCTTTTATGTACTTAGCTTGGTTGATGAAGATCCTTTCTTTGGTTTGCTTTATCTGGAGTCCGAGGAAGAAGTTAAGCACTCCCATCATGCTCATCTTGAACTCACCGTGCATTAACTTTGCAAACTCTTAATAAAGAGATTTGTTAGTGGCACCGAATACGATATCATCAACATAAACTTGTACTACTACGAGATCATCATTCTTCTTTTTAAAAAATAAAGTAGTATCTACATTACCTCTAGTAAAATTTTTTTTGAGAAAGAAAGAACTTAAACGATCATACCAAGCTCTTGGAGCTTGTTTCAAACCATACAAAGCTTTATGAAGTTTAAAAACATGGTTTGAAAATTCATGATTTTCAAAACCGGGTGGTTGTTCAACAAAAACTTCTTCGATAAAACCATTGAAAAAGGCACTTTTGACATCCATTTGAAATAATTTAAGATCCATAAAATAAACAAAAGACAACAATAGCCTAATTGACTCAAGTCTAGCAACAGGAGCAAAGGTTTCATCAAAATCAATCCCTTCCTCCTGATTTTATCCTTTGGTAACTAGTCTAGCTTTATTTCTAGTAACAATTCTATTTTCATCAAGTTTGTTTCTAAAAACCCATTTTATGCTAATAATTGAAACATTTGAAGGTCTGTCTACTAAAGTCCAAACATTATTTCTTTTAAATTGATTAAGTTCATCTTGCATAGCATTAATCTAGTTACAATCATTTTCAGCTTCTTCAATAGTTTTAGGTTCTATTTGAGATACAAATGCTAAATAATTACAAACATTTCTAAGAGATGATCGAGTACTTACTCCTTTAGATGGATCATCAATGATAAGTTCTTTGGGATGTCAATGAGCATACCTCCATTTTTTTGGTAGAGGATCATGTAATGATGCATTTTCATTTTCTTGATCTTGTTCTCTTTAATTGTTTTGATCATCTTCTTGCTCCTTGATAGATTCTTCATTGTTGTTCACCTTTTCAGTTCTTTTGGTACCTGTTTCATCACAAAGCATATCTTCTTTTCTACAAGATTTCTGGTTAGATTCATCAAATACATGTATGGATTCTTCAACAACTAGAGTTCTTTTGTTGAAGACCCTGTATGCCTTGCTAGATGTAGAGTAGTCTAGAAAGACACCCTTATTTGACTTGGCATCAAATTTGCTTAAATTATCTTTACCATTGTTTAAGATGAAACAATGGCATCCCAAAACTCGAAAATATTTGATTGAAGGTTTTCTACCCTTCCAAAGCTAATAAGGGGTTTTCTTTAAAATCGATGGGATTAAAACACGGTTCAAAATATAGCATGCATTGTTTATGGCTTCAACCAAAAAATATCTAGGTAGGTCATTTTCACAAAGCATGGTATGTGCCATTTCTTTAAGAGTTCTATTTTTTTTTTCTACCATACTATTTTGTTGAGGTGTCCTAGATGTAGAAAAACTGAGATGAATGCCATTTTCACTACAAAACTTATCAAATTTAGAATTTTCAAATTCGGTTCTATGGTCACTTCTTAAAGATGCAATAGAAACTCCTTTTTAATTTGAAATTCTTTTATGAAATCTAATGAATGCAGAAAATATTTTATCTTTGTGTGCTAAAAAAATGACCCATGTAAAATGCGAAAAATCATCTACAATGACTAGATTGTACTTCTTACCTCCCAAACTAGATGTTCTAGTTGGCCTAAAGATGACTATATGAAGCAATTCTAGGGGTCTAGATATAGAGACTACTCCTTTTGGCTTAAAAGATGATTTGGGTTATTTTCCAAGTTGGCAAGTAGTACAAATCTTGTCTTTTTCAAAACTAAGTTTTGGCAAATCTTTTATCAAATTCTTTTTGCTAAGCTTTGAACTCAAAAGCATACTAGCATGTCCTAGTCTACGTTGCTAAAGCCAACTAGTTTCATTGATCTTGGCTTCCATTGCCACTAGAAATTGACCATTTTGAACAGGAAGATCATCAAGATCAACCATATAAATATTTCCATGCCTATGACCAATGAACTTGATGCCATTGTCATCTAAACTAGAAACAATGCACATAGAAGATTTGAAAATAACTTTAAAATCCTTGTCACAAAATTGACTAATGCTAAGTAAATTGTGTTTTAAACCATCAACATACAAAACATTATCAATGTAAGTAGAAAGGATGATATGGACTTTACCAAATCTGATAATCTTATCCTTTCCATTATCATCAAATGTTACATTACCACCATTCTGATATTCAAGTGATGAGAACTGCTCCATATCTTTAGTCATGTGCTTGAGCAACCGTTGTCGAGGTACCACATTCTTCTTTTATTGGTTTCAAGGCACACCTACAATAAAAATTAAGTGAAGACTTTAGGTACCCAAGTCATCTTGGGTCCTTTCAGGTTAGTGGTAATGGTTCCTTTTGGAACCCAAACTCTCTTAACATTGCTAATTTTTCTTTTATTGAATAAGTAAAATTTATGTCCTATAATACCACAAGTATAGTAAGTAATAGATGATGATGCAGGCATAAAGAAATTCTTGAAAAATTTTTATTTCTTTTGAGTTTTAAAACCTAAATCGGCCTTATGAAAAACAGTCCTTTAACTATTTAAAAGCATGTTCAATTTTTTAGAACTATATGTAAATTTTTTAATAAATGGTTTTAACTTTTCAAGTTCTTTTTTGAACTTTTTGTTTTCTTACAAAATCTCGTTGTTCTTTTTTGTAAACCTTTCAGTTGAAACAAAAGAATTTTTCTTTTTCAAATCTTATTTTTCTTTTTCAAGAAGACAAACTTTATCATTCAATTTTTTGTTTTCTTGAAGCAAGCAGTTATTTTCAATCAAATACTTGTCATTTGTTTTTGCCAAAACCAGATTTTGCCTTTTCAATTCTTTATGCTTTGATTTCAGTTTTTGAAATTCAATAACTAATTCATCAAAAATCTCATGCAATTCATCAAAAGTAAATTCATTTTTAGTTTCGAAAAATACCTCATCATTATTGGCCATCAAATAGAAGTTTGCAACTTCTTGTTGTTCTTTCTCAGAACTGGAGTCCTCGCTGTCACTCCAGGTTACCATCATGGCCTTCTTTCTTAATCTTTTTCTACTCTTTTTGAGTAGGGGCAGTCCATCTTGAAGTGGCCTCATTTCTTGCAATCAAAGCATGTGGGATGCTCCTTCTCTTTCTCCTTCTCCTTCTCTTTGCTAGGCTCTCCTTTCAGAGATTTTTTCTTGAAGTTATACTTCTTCTTTCTCATGAACCTCCTGAAATTTCTAGCCATAAGAGTCATCTCGTCTTCTTCTTCTGAATCTTCAATTGATTCATCTTTGTTGGTAGACTTGAAAGCGATCACTTTCTTCTTCTTGTGAACATCCACATTCTTTTGCTTTAAGAGAGCACAAATGTCATCAATGAGCCCAACAATTGCTCGAGAGGAAGAGTGTTGACATCCTTGGCTTCTTTTATAGCAGTCACCTTTGCATCCCATCAAGTCGGAAGCGACCTGAGAAGTTTGTTTACAAGCTCATCATTAGATATAATCTTTCTTAGGCTTCTCATGCCATTCACAATATTTTTGAACCCAGTATACATCTCACTTATAGATTCAGTAGGTTCCATTTTGACCATTTCATATATGTGAATGAGCATGTTAACTTTAGTTATTTTCACGTGGTGTGTACACTCATGGATAACCTCAAGTGTGTCACATATTTTCTTAGAGGAGAGATAGTTAGAGATTCTATTGAATTCACTCAGATCCAAGGAGCAAAATAATAGATTCCGTGCTAGGATGACAGAGGGAACATCCGTTCAGGATCATGTTCTGAAGGTAATTGACTTAATCACCAGGTTGGGTCAATTAGGTTTTATCATGGATGGGGAGTTAAATCAGAATTTAATCCTGCAATCACTCCCGGAGTCATTTTCTCAGTTTGTCTTGAATTATCACATGAACAAACTGAACACTTCTTTGCCTGAGCTGTTAAATATGTTAAAAATAGTAGAGAGCCATGTTAAGAAAGAAAAGGCTCCACTTCTTCTTGTTGATAAAACCAATAAAAAGAAATTAGGCAAAAAGGGTTTTAATAGGAGGCTAAACCCTAAGGGTAGCATCAATAAGAATAAGAAAGGAAAGAAGGCCTCAAAACAGTCAACCTGTTTCTTTTGTGGCAAAGCGGGACATTGGAAAAGAAATTGCAAGGCTTACCTTGCAACTGTGAAGCCTGGTGCGTCAGATGCACCAAAAGGTATGTATGAGATACATGCTATATTGACATTAAATTCATCTATATCAAATACTTGGGTATTGGATACCGCTTGTGGTTACCATATATACAAATCTTTGCAGGACCTCTACAAGCTTAAAGTATTGAAGGAAGGTGACTTCAATCTCTATGGTGCTAGTGGTGATATCATCCAAGCAGAAGCTGCAGGGACCTATATTTTGAAGTTGTCTTCAATGAAGATCTTGGAGTTAGAAAATTGTTACTATATGCCCAAAATTATTAGGAACATTATATCTATTCCTTTGTTATTAAAACAAGGATATGTAATGGATGTAACGAGCACTAGTTGCTCGATAATGTTATCTAATAAAATTATTTGTTCTGGCATATTTAGCAATGGGCTCTTAACTCTTTCTTCCAATGATGGTGTTTTTGATGTCAATAATAAAAAAAAAAGAAAAGACTTTAATGATACTTTACTTTAGCATCATCGACTTGGTCATGTTAATGAGTCTAGGATAAGCAAGTTATACAAGGAAAAATTCCTTGATCCTTATGAGTATGAATCATTAGGAACTTGCGAATCATGTCTCATGGGTAAGATGACCAAGACTCCATTTACTGGACATGGAGAAAGGTCAACTGAGTTATTAGGACTTATACATACTGATGTATGTGGTCCAATGACAACTCAGGCCAGAGGAGGATACTCATATTTTATCACTTTTACAGATGATTTATCTAGGTTCGGATGTGTGTATCTTATGAAACATAAATCTGAAGCCTTTGATAAATTTAAGGAGTATCAAAGTATGGTCGAAAAACAAACCGGGAAAAGTATTAAAGTTCTTCGTTCTGATCGAGGAGGAGAATACTTATCCACAGAGTTTTTAGACTATCTTAAAGTTAATGGAATTCTTTCTGAATGGACCCCTCCTTATACACCACAGCTAAATGGTATAGCTGAAAGGAGGAATCGTACATTATTAGATATGGTATGATCCATGATGTGCTTCACAAATTTATCCATTTCCTTCTGGGGTCATGCCCTAGAAACTACTGTTTACATTCTAAACAAGGTACCTTCTAAATTCGTTGTTAGTACTCCATATGAAATTTGGAGTGGAAAGAAACCGTATCTTAAATATTTTAAGGTATGGGGATGTCTAGCTTATGTTAAAAGAAATTTTGGACATAAGTTGGAACCTAGAGCGGATAAATGTCTATATGTAGGATATCCTAGAGAGGGTAGAGGATATCTGTTCTACCATCCTACTGAACAAAAGATTTTTGTCAGTAGGCATGCCACTTTTCTAGAAAAAGAGTTCATTTTAGAAAAGGGCAATGGTAGAACTGTTGAACTTGGAGAAGTACAAGAACATAGATAGACAGTTCTCAACCATTAGAACATATAGTTATGACAGAATCAGAACACAAAACTCCTCCCTGTAGGTCTGATAGAGTGCCACGAGCACCTGAGAAGTATGGGTTTATTATTGAAAATAATGAAGCCCAAGTCATTCAAAATGATGAACCTCTGACCTATACGGAAGCTATCTTGAGTACTGATTCAGATAGATGGCAAGAAGCCATGGAATCCGAGATAGACTCTATGTATGTAAACCAAGTGTGGTCTTTGGTCGATGCACCAGAGGGTGTTAATCCTATTGGGTGCAAATGGGTCTATAAGAAAAAGATTGGGGCTGATGGCCAAGTTGAAACCTATAAAGCCAGATTAGTGGCAAAAGGTTTTAGACAAAAACAGGGAATTGATTATGATGAAACATTCTCACCTGTTGCCATGCTCAAATCAATTCGGATTTTACTTGCTATAGCAGCGAACCACGATTATGAGATCTGGCAAATGGACGTGCAGACTGCATTCCTCAATGGTTTCCTTGAGAAATAAGTCTACATGTCACAGCCAGAAGGTTTTATTTCAAAGAATAAACCTAATCAAGTATGCAAGCTAAAGAAATCCATTTATGGATTAAAGCAAGCTTCCAGGAGTTGGAACATCCACTTTGATGAAACTATTAAAAGGTTTGGTTTTATCAAAAATGTGGATGAAACTTGTGTTTATAAGAAGACTAGTGGGAGTGCCATAGTTTTCTTGGTTCTGTTTGTAGATGACATACTCCTCATTGGGAATGATGTCCCAATGCTACAATCAGTCAAGGTTTGGCTATCAAACTAGTTTTCCATGAAAGATTTGGGAGAAGCATCCTATATACTATGTATTAAGATCTTTAGAGATAGATCTAAGAGGATACTAGGTTTATCCCAATCTCGGTACATTGACTCAGTGCTGAAAATATTCAGTATGGATGGAAGTAAAATAGGTTATCTTCCTATGAGTCAAGGCATACATCTATCTAAAAGGATGTCTCCTAAGACACCTGAAGAAAGAAATAAAATGAATTCTTTATCTTATGCTTCGGCAATAGGGTCCATAATGTATGCCATGTAATGTACCAGGCCTGATGTGGCATATGCTTTAGGCATTGTCAGTAGGTTTCAGGCTGATCCAGCAGAGGATCATTGGAAAGCAGTTAAAAATATTCTTAAGTACCTGAGAAGGACTAAGGATATTTTTCTGGTTTATGGTGGTTCTGATCTTAAACTAGAAGCTTATTCTGATTCTAGTTTTCAATCAGACCCTGATGATAGCAAATCTATTTCGGGATATGTTTCTATCCTAAACGGTAGAGCAGTGAGTTGGAAGAGTACCAAACAGCAGACTGTAGCTGACTCAACCACAGA
This sequence comes from Areca catechu, assembly GCA_021397845.1. Classification (NCBI taxonomy): domain Eukaryota; kingdom Viridiplantae; phylum Streptophyta; class Magnoliopsida; order Arecales; family Arecaceae; genus Areca; species Areca catechu. The sequence goes on from CM038041.1 coordinate 100,617,463, forward strand.
GGCAGAATACATAGCTGTCAGTGAAGCCACCAAGGAAGCATTCTGGATGAAGAAGTTCATCATAGAGTTGGGTGTTGTTCCTGAGATTGAAAACCCAGTGCCACTTTACTGTGACAACACTGGGGCTGTTGCTCAAGCTAAGGAACCAAAAGCTCATCATAAGTCCAAGCACATTCTGAGATGCTTCCATCTCGTCCGAGAAATAGTAGAAAGACAAGATGTCTACATAAATAGAGTTGATACAAAGAACAATGTAGCAGACCCATTCACTAAGGCTCTACCACAGCGAGAGTTTGATCGCCACCTCGAGTGTATGGGATTAAGATTTAAAGGCGATTGGCTTTAGGGCAAGTGGGAGATTGAAAGGGATATGCCCTACAAGCCAATCTATGTTGTATCTCCTAAACCATTATAATTGACAATATTCTAATAAAGGCATTATTTTTCATCATACGATGTGTTTATATTATTTGATGAACCCCATAGATTAGGGCTATGATTTTAAGGTTATGATGAGATCATACCAGTGAGACCTAAAGTCTTAAAATCTTAACCTAAAATATTCTTAGTCAAAGGAACCCTGAGTAGGGGATCAGGGTTTTCCGGTAAGACTAGAACATCCCATGTATACTGGAAAGGGTGACTGCTCTCACAGTCACTTGTGCATGACACTAATACTGGGATGTGGGTGCTCATTGGAGAATGAGTTCACTGATATGATCCAACTTGAGAACATCTAATGGAGTCTTAGCTACATGTCAATAGAAGGTTCTCATAGTGGGAGTGGTACAAGTAATCCTTTGACCTGAGACTGCCATATGTACCTTATGTACATGAACCCATGCTTTGGTTCAATCCTAATCATGACACTGAGTCATGCACAGGATTGATACTGGGAATGGTGAATTGGATATGAAGGTAATGAGTAGGTCAACAAGGAATCGATCACTCTTAGTAAGAGGAGATAGCATCCAGCTAGTTAAACAATCGGATGATGATTTAGGGAATCTTTGATCAAAGTATAGGTATTAGAGATGGTTTCTAATATCAAGATAATTGAATCATCAATATAAGATTGAGCTAGAAATAAATATAATATTTGATTTGACATATATCCATTTCCATAGTTATATTTTGGATGTAGGCTGATCAAAAGATTTAATTATACGGTAACTCTCTAATGAAGGGTAGTTTTGGTATTTCACCAGAATTTCCATATCTTCCGGGTAGACATGACACGTTGCTAGATGTCAATCTTGTCTTGTGGGTTGATCAAATTTAAAGATCACTTATTAGGAAGAGACCTAATTGATCAAGTCGGGCAAGCCCGATTTGACCTAAATCGATTAGAAAGAGTTCTAATCAAATAAGGTTAACTTGTATTCGATCCCACTGCTGGCTAGATATGGAACCCAATGGGTCACACACTTAAGAGAATTGATCAAGGGTTTAATTTTGTAATTAAATCATTTTGCATGATGACAATCTAGTAGGTGTTGCAAATCCTAGCTTCTATTCGAATTAGATTCGAATTAGGGTTCCGGATTGGTTCAATTTGGATTCTAATTGGATCTAATTAGACCTTAATTATAAAAATACAGATTATGGCTAACCCTATTGGCTAACCATGCACCTAGGCTAGCCCCCCACCCACTCCTTATTTTTTTTCATGCCAAAATACCAAGAGTCCATGTGCTAATGGACTCTTGGCCCGCCATTTGGAAGAGTCCATGGCGCATGGACTCTTGGCACGCCCCACTTAATTCTTCGATGAATTAAGATGGGGCGGCCTCCTTTCTTAGAGTTAGCTTTTCACTTGTCCCCCCTTGGATGGGAATCCAATGGCTGATGGGTTTTTAAGAAAGAAGGAAAATGCTGACTCTTCCTGGTTGCGCGAAATAACGTCTCTTCGGAGACCGAAACATCGCGATTCCTTTCTTCTGGAATTTTACGACTTTTCTTTTAGGAAAAGTCATGAGTTTTAATCTGGAAGGGCGTGAGAAGGAGGGAAGGGGGCGTGAGAAATATGGAAGACCGTGAGAAATATTTTACCGAGAGTTGTGTTCTTTTGAAAAGGCACCTTTTTGTAATCTATTTAAGGAACAGAGACTTCGGGTGATTGACTAATGTACGACAGAGGTTTTATTTTTTCTTTTCTTTCCAAGAGACTGATTCCTCCTTAGCTTGTTTAGGACACAGGGAGTTTCCTTTTTACAGAGTTCTCTTCTCTGTTGAAACTCAAGTCTAAAACAAGAGATAGGAAGAATCTCTCGATCGGTAAAAGAAAGGAATTACTACTCTGTTTCTATTTCCTTTTACTTTAAGACATTAGTGTCTTAAATCCTCCTCCTCCTTCAAGACAAGAGTTTTATTCTTAGGACAAGGTCTTAAGAAAGGGAGAGGAAGAAGAAAGAAAGGAAGTAAGGAGTCCCTACCGTGGAGTTTTAAAGCCATAGTCCTCTTGAGTTCTTGGATAAGAATTCAAGTGAAGGAATTTTGAAGAAGCTAGCATCTTGATCAATCTTCTTGTGGATCACCATTGGAGGGTGGACATTTGGACGCCTGGTGAATTCAAAAGGGGCATTCAACATCAAGTTTTGATTCTACATCAAAATTGAATTTAGCCTTAACAGGTTGGTGCCCTAATTCTAACAATGTATGTTTGCATGTTTAATATATATTTTAATCCTGAATAAGGAGATCCTGGCTAAGGGTTTATGGTGTAAATTTTATCATTTTGAAATTATTTTTTCACAATGGTGCACCAGATTCGCAACAGTGGTATCAGAGCCACCCTTATTACAGTTAAAACATATGAAAATTATTTATATGTGTTTTTGTTGTAGTGTCGCATGTTAGGGTTTTAAACCCTTAAATGCTGATACACTTAGCATATTTATGGGATGCATGTATGATAATTTATGTTATATATGTGTGTCACTAATTAGGGTTTTTCACTCAAACCCTAATTATTATAGAGATATGTTTAGTTTTGAAGTCATCATACTGAAATAAGGTTGCCCTGGCATAATGGTGGATCCATTATGTGGTAAATGGTTGTCCTAGTATGATGACACACTTAGCACATATTTCTTTTGATTATGATATGTTCTATAAGAATGTGCTTGCAATTTTATAAAACCCTCCTCTTAAAAATTATATTAAGTCATAGTATATTTAACTAATAAGCATCACTAGTCATGATGAACAATTGATCATTCGGTGTCTAGAAAGGTGGTTCTGGGAAGGTAAAGAGAATTGTGGTTTTTAATTGGTTCCGTTGACTGACCTGGCCAATTTTTATTGGTGTCTAGGAAAGCAACGGGGGGACTCCCACATCTCTTCCGCTTGCCTGGCCGATTTGATTATATTTAAATCTTGACTAAAATGCTTAGTGTTAAAAACATTATATATTGGCCTTCCTTCATGCTTGATCATTATTGTGTTGTGAACCACATTAGGTTTGTTGTGTTATCTACAAGACCTAATATGGTGATTGACATAATACTAGTCTAGTGCATAGATATGCTTATAGTATATTCAGTATAATGCTTTGTTGTGTTTTCTGCAAGGGCATTATATTTGAGTACTAACTGTATTGAAATGAAAGGGTCTTGACTTAACTAGAACATTATGATTTGTTGTGTTTTCTGCAAGACTAATAATGTTCTAGAGGCCAAGTTACTTCTTGAAAATTATATGAGATATAATTGGAAGAGTTTCCTACCTTTGAGCTTGTAAAAGATTTGTTGTGTTATCTGCAAGATCTTTTATATGTTATTAGGATCTCAATCTCACTAAGAAAAATCGATCAGGATTCTTATCGATTATCATAGTGAGGGCTATAATTTTTTGATAAAATAGTGGGAGACATAATTAAATTGAAGACCTAATTTAATTATGTAAGTCATTTCATGGTTGTTTTCTTATATATTGTTCTTTATTAAATGTAGATAAATGGCATCTTCATTATCACTGCGAAGTATCTTAGATACCAACAAACTGACTGGTCCAAACTATGTGGACTGGTTGAGAAATTTAAAGATTGTATTGAGTTCAGAAAAATTTTCTTATATTCTTGATACCCCTAGTCTTAATCCACTAGGGGATGATGCCACATAGGAAGATATGGCCACATACAAAATGTGGAAGAGAGACTCCCTCACTGTCAAGTGTATCATACTGGCCTCTATGACCAATGAGTTACAGAGACAGCATGAAAGCATGGATACCCAATCCATAATGCTCAATTTAAAAGAGCTTTATGGAGAACAAAGCAGAACTGCTACATACGAAATATCTAAGCAGTTATTCCGTGCTATGATGACAGAGGGAACATCCGGTCAGGATCATGTTCTGAAGGTAATTGACTTAATCACCAGGTTGGGTCAATTAGGTTTTATCATGGATTCGGAGTTAAATCAGGATTTAATCCTGCAATCACTCCCGGAGTCATTTTCTCAGTTTGTCTTGAATTATCACATGAACAAACTGAATACTTCTTTGCCTGAGCTGTTAAATATGTTAAAAACAGCAGAGAGCCACGTTAAGAAAGAAAAGGCTCCACTTCTTCTTGTTGATAAAAACAATAAGAAGAAATCAGACAAAAAGGGTTTTAATAGGAGGCTAAACCCTAAGGGTGGCATCAATAAGAATAAGAAAGGAAAGAAGGCCTCAAAACAGTCAACCTGTTTCTTTTGTGGCAAAGCGGGACATTGGAAAAGAAATTGCAAGGCTTACCTTGCAACTGTGAAGCCTGGTGCGTCAGATGCACCAAAAGGTATGTATGAGATACATGCTATATTGACATTAAATTCGTCTATATCAAATACTTGGGTATTGGATACCGCTTGTGGTTACCATATATGCAAATCTTTGCAGGACCTCCACAAGCTTAAAGTATTGAAGGAAGGTGACTTCAATCTCTATGGTGCTAGTGGTGATATCATCCAAGCAGAAGCTGTAGGGACCTATATTTTGAAGTTGTCTTCAGGGAAGATCTTGGAGTTAGAAAATTATTACTATATGCCTAAAATTATTGGGAACATTATATCTATTCCTTTGTTATTAAAACAAGGATATTTAATGGATGTAACAAGCACTGGTTGCTCGATAATGTTATCTAATAAAATTATTTGTTCTGGTATATTTAGCAATGGGCTCTTAACTCTTTCTTCCAATGATGGTGTTTTTCATGTCAATAATAAAAAAAAAAGAAAAGACTTTAATGATACTTTACTTTGGCATCATCGACTTGGTCATGTTAATGAGTCTAGGATAAGCAAGTTATACAAGGAAAAATTCCTTGATCCTTATGAGTATGAATCATTAGGAACTTGCGAATCATGTCTCATGGGTAAGATGACCAAGACTCCATTTACTGGACATGGAGAAAGGTCAACTGAGTTATTAGGACTTATACATATTGATGTATGTGGTCCAATGATAACTTAGGCCAGAGGAGGATACTCATATTTTATCACTTTTACAGATAATTTATCTAGGTTCGGATGTGTGTATCTTATGAAACATAAATCTGAAGCCTTTGATAAATTTAAGGAGTATCAAAGTATGGTCGAAAAACAAACCGGGAAAAGTATTAAAGTTCTTCGTTCTGATCGAGGAGGAGAATACTTATCCATAGAGTTTTTAGACTATCTTAAAGTTAATGGAATTCTTTCTGAATGGACCCCTCCTTATACACCACAGCTAAATGGTATAGCTGAAAGGAGGAATCATACCTTATTAGATATGGTACGATCCATGATGTGCTTCACAAATTTAACCATTTCCTTCTGGGTCATGCCCTAGAAACTACTGTTTACATTCTGAACAAGGTACCTTCTAAATCCGTTGTTAGTACTCCATATGAAATTTGGAGTGGAAAGAAACCGTATCTTAAATATTTTAAGGTATGGGGATGTCTAGCTTATGTTAAAAAAATTTTAGACATAAGTTGGAACCTAGAGTGGATAAATGTCTATTTGTAGGATATCCTATAGAGGGTAGAGGATATCTGTTCTACCACCCTTCTGAACAAAAGATTTTTGTCAGCAGGTATGCCACTTTTCTAGAAAAGGAGTTCATTTTAGAAAAGGGAAATGGTAGAACTGTTGAACTTGGAGAAGTACAAGAAACATAGATAGACAGTTCTCAACCATTAGAACATATAGTTAGGACAGAACCAGAACACAAAACTCCTCCCCGTAGGTCTGATAGAGTGCCACGGGCACCTGAGAGGTATGGGTTTATTTTTGAAAATAATGAAGCCCAAGTCATTCAAAATGATGAACCTCTGACCTATACGGAAGCTATCTTGAGTACTGATTCAGATAGATGACATGTAGCCATGGAATCCGAGATAGACTCTATGTATGTAAACCAAGTATGGTCTTTGGTCGATGCACCAGAGGGTGTTAATCCTATTGGGTGCAAATGGGTCTATAAGAAAAAAATTGGGGCTGATGGTCAAGTTGAAACCTATAAAGCCAGATTAGTTGCAAAAGGTTTTAGACAAGAACAGGGAATTGATTATGATGAAACATTCTCATCTGTTGCCATGCTTAAATCAATTCGGATTTTATTTGCTATAGCAGCGTACCACGATTATGAGATCTGGCAAATGGATGTGAAGACTGCATTCCTCAATGGTTTCCTTGAGGAAGAAGTCTACATGTCATAGCCAGAAGGTTTTATTTCAAAGAATAAACCTAATCAAGTATGCAAGCTAAAGAAATCCATTTATTGATTAAAGCAAGCTTCCAGGAGTTGGAACATCCACTTTGATGAAACTATTAAAAGGTTTGGTTTTATCAAAAATGTGGATGAACCTTGTGTTTATAAGAAGACTAGTGGGAGTGCCATAGTCTTCTTGGTTCTGTATGTAGATGGCATACTCCTCATTGGGAATGATGTCCCAATGCTACAATCAGTCAAGGTTTGGCTATCAAACCAGTTTTCCATGAAAGATTTGGGAGAAGCATCCTATATACTAGGTATTAAGATCTTTAGAGATAGATCTAAGAGGATGCTAGGTTTATCCCAATCTAGGTACATTGACTTAGTGCTGAAAATATTCAGCATGGATGGAAGTAAAAGAGGTTATCTTCCTATGAGTCAAGGCATACATCTTTCTAGAAGGATGTCTCCTAAGACACCTGAAGAAAGAAATAAAATGAATTCTATACCTTATGCTTCGGCAATAGGGTCCATAATGTATGCCATGTTATGTAACAGGCCTGCTGTGGCATATGCTTTAGGCATTATCAGTAGGTTTCAGGCTGATCCAGGAGAGGATCATTGGAAAGCAGTTAAAAATATTCTTAAATACCTGAGAAGGACTAAGGATATTTTTCTTGTTTATGGTGGTTCTGATCTTAAACTAGAAGGTTATTCTGATTCTAGTTTTCAATCAGACCCTGATGATAACAAATCCATTTCGGGATATGTTTTTACCCTAAATGGTAGAGCAGTGAGTTGGAAGAGTACCAAATAGCAGATTGTAGCTGACTCAACCACAGAGGCAGAATACATAGCTGTCAGTGAAGCCGCCAAGGAAGCAGTCTAGATGAAGAAGTTCATCACAGAGTTGGGTGTTGTTCCTGAGATTGAAAACACAGTGCCACTTTACTGTGACAACACTGGGGCTGTTGCTCAAGCTAAGGAACCAAGAGCTCATCATAAGTCCAAGCACATTCTGAGACACTTCCATCTCGTCCGAGAAATAGTAGAAAGACAAGATGTCTACATAAATAGAGTTGATATAAAGAACAATGTAGCAGACCCATTCACTAAGGCTCTACCACAGCGAGAGTTTGATCGCCACCTCGAGTGTATGGGATTAAGATTTAAAGGCGATTGGCTTTTGTGCAATTGGGAGATTGAAAGGGATATGCCTTACAAGCCAATCTATGTTGTATCTCCCAAACCATTGTAATTGACAATATTCTAATAAAGGCATTATTTTTCATCATACGCTGTGTTTATATATATGATGAACCCCATAGATTAGGGCTATGATTTTAGGGTTATGATGAGACAATACCAGTGAGACCTAAAGTCTTAAAACCTTAACCTAAAATATTCCTAGTCAAAGGAACCCTGAGTAGGGGATCAGGGTTTTCCGGTAAGACTAGCATATCCCATGTATACTGGAAAGGGTGACTGCTCTCACAGTCACTTGTGTATGACACTAATACTGGGATATGGGTGCTCATTGGAGAATGAGTTCATTGATATGATCCAACTTGAGAACATCTAATGGAGTCTTAGCTACATGTCAATAGAAGGTTCTCATAGTGGGAGTGGTACAAGTAATCCTTTGACCTGAGACTGCCATAAGTACCTTATGTACATGAACCCATGCTTTGGTTCAATCCTAATCATGACACTGAGTCATGCACAAGATTGATACTGGGAATGGTGAATTGGATATGAAGGTAATGAGTAGGTCAACAAGGAATCGATCGCTCTTAGTAAGAGGAGATAGCATCCAGCTAGTTAAACAATTGGATGATGATTCAGGGAATCTTTGATCAAAGTATAGATATTAGAGATGTTTTCTAATATCAAGATAATTGAATCATCAATATAAGATTGAGCTAGAAATAAATATAATATTGGATTTGACATATATCCATATCCATAGTTATATTTTGGATGCAGGCTGATCGAAAGATTTAATTGTACGGTAACTTTCTACTGAACGGTAGTTTTGGCATTTCACCAGAATTTCCATATCTTCCGGGTAGACATGACACATTGCTAGACATCAATCTTGTCTTGTGGGTAGATCAAATTTAAAGATCACTTATTAGGAAGAGACCTAATTGATCAAGTCGGTTAAGCCCGATTTGACCTAAATCGATTAGAAAGAGTTCTTATCAAATTAGGTCAACTTGTATTCGAACCCATTGCTGGCTAGATATGGAACCCAATGGGTCACACACTTAAGAGAATTGATCAAGGGTTTAATTTTGTAATTAAATCATTTTGCATGATGACACTCTAGCAGGTGTTGCAAATCCTAGCTTCTATTCGAATTAGATTCGAATTAGGGTTTCGGATTGGTTCAATTTGGGTTCTTATTGGATCTAATTAGACCCTAATTATGAAAATACAGATTATCGCTAACCCTATTGGCTAACCATGCACCTAGGCTAGCCCCCCACCCGCTTCTTATTTTTTTTCATGCCAAAATACCAAGAGTCCATGCGCTAATGGACTCTTGGTGCGCCATTTGGAAGAGTCCATGGCGCATGGACTCTTGGCGCGCCCCATATAATTCTCCGATGAATTAAGATGGGGCGGCCTCCTTTCTTAGAGTTAGCGCTTCACTTGTCCCCCCTTGGATGAGAATCCAACGGCTGATGGGTTTTTAATAAAGAAGGAAAATGCTGACTTTTCCTGGTTGCGCGAAATAACATCTCTTCGAAGACCGAAACATCGCGATTCCTTTCTTCTTGAATTTCATGACTTTTCTTTTAGGAAAAGCCATGAGTTTTAATCTGGAAGGGTGTGAGAAGGAGGGAAGGGGGCGTGAGAAATATGAAAGACAGTGAGAAATATTTTTACGTAGAGTTGTGTTCTTTTGAAAAGGCACCTTTTTGTAATCTATTTAAGGAACAGAGACTTCGGGTGATTGACTAATGTACGACAGAGATTTTATTTTTTCTTTTCTTTCCAGGAGACTGATTCCTCCTTAGCTTGTTTAGGACACAGAGAGTTTCCCTTTTATAGAGTTCTCTTCTCTGTTGAAACTCAAGTCTAAAATAAGAGATAGGAAGAATCTCTCGATCGGTAAAAGAAAGGAATTACTACTCTGTTTCTATTTCCTTTTACATTAAGACATTAGTGTCTTAAATCCTCCTCCTCCTTCAAGGCAAGAGTTTTATTCTTAGGACAAGGTCTTAAGAAAGGGAGAGGAAGAAGAAAGAAAGGAAGTAAGGAGTCCCTACCGTGGAGTTTTAAAGCCATAGTCCTCTTGAGTTCTAGGATAAGAATTCAAGTGAAGGAATTTTGAAGAAGCTGGCATCTTGATCAATCTTCTTGTGGATCACCATTGGAGGGTGGACATTTGGATGCCTGGTGAATTCAAAAGGTGCATTCAACATCAAGTTTTGATTCTATATCAAAATTGGATTTAGCGTTAACAGGTTGGTGCCCTAATTCTAACAATGTATGTTTGCATGTTTAATATATGTTTTAATCCTGAATAAGGAGATCCTGGCTAAGGGTTTATGGTGTAAATTTCATCATTTTGAAATTATTTTTTTACAATGGTGCACCGGATTCTCAACAATAAGTGATTTTGATGATAACCAAACATTGGTGCTTGCATTTGTTTTACTAACAACTCTTCAAGTGGTTTACAAGTTTTTGTAGGATGAATTATTTGTTCAAATCTCAACTCCTACATTTTCATTTCTTGTTTTGAGTTATGTTGTAATTGAATATTGTAAAGAAGAACCCAAAGAAAAAATTAAAAAAGATCATAAATTTGGGTTACTTCTAAATGTGTTTCAAGCTTTTACTTTCTTAGAAACTTGTTAGAATTGAAGACATCTTGAAGCTTGAAGACTTGTCAGATGAAATCTGGAGAAAGTTTGAGAAAATCACTGATACATTCATCCGAGCTGACTCGAAGAGAAGAGAGCCGACTCTGGCACATGGCACACATATGGATTTCTGGCATGCAGAGATCCGAGCCGACTCTATGGGACCCGAGCCGACTTGTCTAGAATGTTGTTTCTTGAATCAAATAAGCGAGCCGACCCAAAGGAAGTCTGAGCCGACTCTATCACATGGTTAGATATCCGAGCCGACTCTTCAAAAGATTGAGCTGACTCCTCCAGAGTCCAGAAAATATGTTCTAAGGAGAACAGCCATTCGAGTCGACTAGAATGGAAGTTAGCCGACTTGTCCAGATTAACATTTTGAAGGCATGAGGATCCGTGTCGACTCGAATCAAGATGAGCCAACTCTTATAGAGTGAAGAATGAAGACACTGTCCAAGTGAGTTGACTGGATTGAAGAAAGTCGACTCTACTAGAACTCCTCTGAGGATCCGAGCCGACTCGAGTGATCTGAGTCAACTCGATGGTCAATTTCAGACTTGTAACGACTTGATCCAAAACTCAGAATTTGAATCCAAAAAGTGCTCCAACGGTCAATTGTCACATCACAATGGTCTACAATAACTTAAACTACCTTGGAATGATGGAAAGCCATATATTTGAGGGATTTTGAACTTCATTGAAGTAAGAGTTAGAAAGTTTTTTGAAGAGTTAATGCTTTGTTGAATATCAAACCTACCAACAAGGAGAAGAGCACTAAGAGCATTCATGATAGCCTTCAAGTCATCATCAACTCTTTTCCAAAGATTGAAGCACTTAGTAAAGAAGCAAAAGAAGCTATTAAAGTGTATTGAAGTGCATTCAAGTGGTCTTCTCTCGAGCTGCATTGGAAACTACTCGACAAAAATTTGTTTGTCATTATGTTGCTTTTCTTTTCAATTCATTCTTGAATTGTTGGGTTATTGGTGAGCCCGGTTGAAAAACCAAATAGATTCTTGGAGAACCTGTGTTAAAAACCAAGTGTTAGGTCTTGGTGATCCTTGTAAAACCAAGTTGGGTTTCTTTGGTGATCCTGATAAAACCAAAGTGTAGTGATTTGGATTGTGAGCCTATGAAAACAATCTGACTGTATTCTGGTGGGGGATATAGTGGAAATCCCAAGTGGTAATCTTGGATAGTGAATGTAGGAACAAGATTGCTCCGAACCACTATAATTATTGTGTGTTTGTGTTGTACTTCTCTGATTTAATTTAGCTTATGCATTTAATTATTTTGTCACAACACTTAACACCTTAAAAGTGATTTCAAAAAGCACATGATAGCTTAAATTTTTTAATTCCCAATTCACCCCCCTCTTGGGAAAGCCACCTGGGCAACAGGACTAATATTGGGCTCATATCTAGGGGTACTAAACCTATGGTCTGCTTAATGATTGGATTGGGTCAACTGTTCAAACCTTTGGTTCATTTGGTTTATCTAGGTGGTTAATTGGGTAAGCCAGGTTTGGGATTGAGTATTGGATTGGTCAAGCTTGAGATTCATTTTGGTAAACTGGTTTTGGGTTTGGTCCTGTTTGAGGTTCATATGGTTCATCTTTTCACTCATGGCCCTTATGAGCATTTCAAGACTGGGCTCCATGGTTAAACTAGGTTGTGGTTTGGGCTTTTGGTATTGGGTTCCTAGTCTAGTGGTATGCACTCAACAAGTAGGGTGGTATGATGCAGTCAGGCATGCAAGGGTTAGTACAAGCTAGGGTTTCCTAGACATAGAGCCAAAACTGAGTGGGTCGACTCAACTTACACCCAACTCAACAACTAATCCTTCTGAAGGGGCACGGGATAGGGATAGGATCGTCGGCGAGCTAAGAAGTCGCCGAAGATTAGGGTATCCTATTTTTTTTCTATTTTCTGATTTCTTTATGGTGGTGACGAAGGAAAAAAATAGGGATGGAGGATAACGAGGATGGACTACCATGAACCCTGAAATCCACTCTCACAGAGAGACTTCACACCTCTAGGGCATTATACCTACCACCCACCTCACTACATGCAGTCTAGGGTATCTCACCTACAACCCATCTCACTACACGCGGAGCCCAGGGTATTTCACCTGCCACCCAGGTCACTCCTGGAGCCATGAGGGGGATTTCAAAGAACGTGGAGGAAAACAAAGATGGGGGGATAACTAGGGCATCACGCCCCTATGATGTCCCGAAGGACAAAGACAACATCAACACCCGCAGGTGAAGACATAATGGGCCATAGCCCTGAACAACAACTGCCAAACCAACTGACAAACCAAATCCCAAAAATTCAATTTCATCTCTCTTTTTACAATAGGAATGAGGGGTTATTTATAAGCTCCATAACCCTCATTTGAATTTGAATACAAGATAGGGATAACTCAAATTTAAATACAAGATAGGATAAGATAAGCCTATCCATATCTCAATCCTAACCAACAAAATCCTAATTTAAATTTTAAATAAAAGATAAATCCTAAATTTATTTTTCAAATTTATTTGCTGCTCCGAAATTTATGCTACTTCGAGATTCATGCAGGCTGATGTCCCCATCATTCCCCTGAGGTGGGGAAAAACTCGACTCCGTCGAGTCAGGCTAGCTTAGGCTCAAGATGCACATGACTTGTAGAATGATTTTTTTTTTTTTTCTGAATTTTTTTTGTCTTTTTTTCACTGATTTTCTTTTTTTTTTTCCTTTTTTTCTCATGGCTGGTGTTTTTTTTTTTTCCTACGCTTGAAGTCGGCTGCCAATGCCGGTTATGCCTTCACGATCGTGCGAGGCCTCTCCCGATGCTTTAACGGTCATGCGAGAATGAGGGAAGGTCCCGGACGTGGAGATCCGGCGGGCTTCGTCGGTGACGGAGCTGAGGACGAGGACGATGGCCCGGGGAATGGTGGCGCGGCCTCTCCAATGGGCGGCAGGCGTCATGGCAGCAGGGAATCGGGCGGGTGTCCGTGAGGCATCGCGGGCGGAGATGGGGAGCCGAGCGGGTTTTGGCGGCTCTCCAGCGTCGGGCGAATCTGCGACATGGGCGTGCGGCGGCGAGCGTGCGGCGATGGTCTTCCGGCCTGAGACTTCGCGAGCTGCACGGGGGTGCCGGCTCGAGGGCGTTGCTGGAGGCACAGGTGTACCGGCTCGGGGGCAACGCGAGCCTTGCTTCCGGCGGCTGGTGATGGTGGAAGGGGCCCACACGGTAGATGGCATCTCAGGCGACGGGAGGGGCTTCACGGAGGGGTTCGGCTGCAGCGACAATGGTGATGCATGGGGGCCTGATTCCGATGATTGACAGCAGACAAGGGAGGAGCCTGGTGGATCCGGTGTCTTGCTGGTGGAGACGGGAGCGGAGGAGTCCTTCGGTGGGATCGATTGTGACGAAAACAGGGGATCGAAAAAGGGTTTGCTGGCAATGGTGTGCTTGGGAGAATTATTCACAGGATGTTTTGAATGATAAAGATTAAGAGGAAGAAGTAGGAGAGGTAGAGAAGGAAGAGGGAAAGAAGAATCTGAGAAGAGATGGAGAGGGGGATCACGGGATGGAGGTGGAGGGGAGGCTTGATCGGAGGGGTTCGGGCGTGAACTTCTGGATCGGCTGCAGGCGACGGAGACGTTCTTCACGAGCGATGGTAGCAGGGGGTGTCAACACAGAAAAGAGTTAGGAAGAAGAAACGTACCCTAATCCGTCTGGGCTCTGATACCAAGTTGAAGGGGCACGGGATAGGGATAGGATCGTCGGCGAGCTAAGAAGTTGCCGAAGATTAGGGTATCCTATTTTTTTTCTATTTTCTGATTTCTTTATGGTGGTGATGAAGGAAAAAAATAGGGATGGAGGATAACGAGGATGGACTACCACGAACCCTGAAACCCACTCTCACAGAGAGACTTCACACCTCTAGGGCATTATACCTACCACCCACCTCACTACATGCAGTCTAGGGTATCTCACCTACAACCCATCTCACTACACGCGGAGCCCAGGGTATTTCACCTGCCACCCAGGTCACTCCTGGAGCCATGAGGGGGATTTCAAAGAACGTGGAGGAAAACGAAGATGGGGGGATAACTAGGGCATCACGCCCCTATGATGTCCCGAAGGACAAAGACAACATCAACACCCGCAGGTGAAGACATAATGGGCCATAGCCCTGAACAACAACTGCCAAACCAACTAACAAACCAAATCCCAAAAATTCAATTTCATCTCTCTTTTTACAATAGGAATGAGGGGTTATTTATAAGCTCCATAACCCTCATTTGAATTTGAATACAGGATAGGGATAACTCAAATTTAAATACAAGATAGGATAAGATAAGCCTATCCATATCTCAATCCTAACCAACAAAATCCTAATTTAAATTTTAAATAAAAGATAAATCCTAAATTTATTTTTCAAATTTATTTGCTGCTCCGAAATTTGTGCTACTTCGAGATTCGTGCAGGCTGATGTCCCCATCATTCTCAAAGACTTCGAAGGACCCTGCAATGAAGATCAAAGTTAAGGAAGAAGGATAGGAACATATAGAAGGGATGGAAGAATTGATGAACTAAAAATAGAAATTTGAGTAGATCTGGCCGACTCCAATGCCTTCACTTGAGCTTGGAAGATGCTTTGCTAGGGAAAAAGAATGGCTTTGGCGTGGAGGAAGAGGATGGAAAACTTTCACATAAGAAAAAAAATACAAGACAACTTCTACTTCCAAAATTTCAACTTCAATTTTCATTCATTCCCAAAATCCATCCAAGCGCCTCCAAGTATCGAGGAGGGTATAATGCCCTAGAGGTGAGAGGTCTCTTCGTTAGGGTGAGTCCCAAAGTCCATGAGATCCATATCCCCATCCTACATCCCCACTATTCCTTCGCCACCCCTAGAGAAAAAAATATTAAAAAAAAAGAGTACCCTAATTTAGGTGACTTCTAGGCTCACCAACGATCCTACCCATCTCCGTCCCCCATCACCTTCCTTTGGCAAGGTTGGGGGTGGGAGGGTGGGAGGCCCCCCTACTTTTGTAGGGATCCAATTAAAAACTACAACACCACTTATGTCATTTGACTCTGGACCCCCAGCCTTAGACACCAGATTCCAGTAATAGTTGGTGAATTGAATGCACTAGTTGGTCCACACAATTCGGACCCGACCTGTTGGTGTCACCTAGCCCACTAAGGCAAATTAAGTCAAATTAATTTTAATTAAGGCTTGGGTGAGAATGCAAGGAGGTTGTTTTGGGCCCAGGACAGGTTATCCCCTCTTGCCCCAATCTGAGATAGTGAAAGTGCCCTTAAGATTAGTTTAATGCAGATGATGACATTCGATGGTCCTGATGCAATCTACTAACAATCAGAAAAATAAAATATTTTTTTTCTTTTTATGAGGTGGCAAATTAGGTTCAAGTTTATTAAGTTAGCAAACAAAATTAGATCTTGGATAAGGTAGGGTTTGGAAGTTGATTATGTTTGGTTTGGACAAGTATGCAGAACAAAAATTTAGGGTTTGGTTCACTACAGAATTTGACATAGATTTTGATGCATAAAAAACTCATAAAAAACTAACAACATAGGAATAACAATGTTGATTATCCCTATCAGATTTCATGCAAAACTAAAATCATATGATAATGCAAATCTTATAGTTTTTGGACTGATACATGATTTTAGTTAGGATTTCTAAGATGACAAATTTTAGGACTTTATATTTTTTACAAAATTAATTAAAAATTATGATAATTATCAAGACTAAGAAGAGAACATGTTATGCAAATCTCAATGAAAAATAAGACTCCTAAAATGATGAACAAGATCGAATCTCTGACACCTACTGCAATTGACAGGATGCAATAAAAAATAGAAATGCATAATTTTAGGTTTTCGGTGAAGATGCAAGCTATCCTAAACTAGCTCTGATATCGAATTGATGTAGAATGATCCTAAGGCTACCATGACAGTAGGAAAAATAGAAACTGATTTTTTTTTTGTATTTTTTTAAAATTTAATTTGTAGGCTAATAACCCGAAAATCAGGTAAAGCATAGCAGGAAACTAGTAATGCCAAAAATCTTTATACCCATATAAGGAGGACTCATGAAAAATAATAAAAGATAGGATCCTGGAGATTGAGAAACCCCCAGTTTAGGATAGCATACCTTTAGCAAATCAAAAGTTAGGAGGGGGAAGGATTGTACCAGGCAGGGATTTGAAGATCCAATCGATGAAGAGATCACAAAGAACTCTGAATCGGTGCCTAGAAGACAAGCCTTTAGACCTCGAATCAGTCAGCTATCTGGGATCTGTCCTGGAGGAAAAAAGGGCCTCCTCCTTGGAGGAGAATACCACGGGGATCCTATAAGCACCAAAGGGTTGTTAGAAAACAAATACGAAAATAATAATATTGAACTAGGGTTTGGAAGAAAGTTAGGACATAGGGTTGATTAGAGCTGGCGACTAGAAGGGAAAGATGAACTCTATGCTTGGGTGGCCTAGGGCTTCCTTTTCCTTGGTGTCTTAGGGCTTGAAGGCAGCAAGCTTGGTCGGCTAGGTCTTGGAAGACTAGTGCACTCAAGGACACTCACACCTCAACATAAGAATAAAGTAACACAAGAACACAAGAACAATCTCAAATAAAATTCACCAAGTTTTGATATCATGAATAAAGATTACCTACAAGAGGGGGAGGGGTGGGGTATTTATAGATGTTCCCTAAGTCCACTCCTAGTTAGGACAAGAATACAAAGTAGAGAGGGAAAGGAATTACAAGTTCGATTAAGATTGGGAGAATACACTTTGAATGAAACTAGTTCTCCGTATTCTACTTGGATTTCCTTCCTTCTTTGAATTGGTCAAAAGCTTGGACTTGGTCAAAGGGCTTGGACACCTACATGCATTGGTCTTGGGCATGTGGGCTTCATGGGCAGCAAGGGGCATCCGCGTTTTGGCCTTGATGCATAGGCTTTGGGCCCTGAAAATTGGGGTGCCCTGGTATCAGCATATTCCTTGGAATCTTGGTTCTGGGGCTCATGGGCTTGACTCCTGGGTTTGGAATCACTTGGCTTGGGTGCTAAATATTCCTGGAATCATGAGGTGCCCTGATCTGAGAATAATCTCTGGATCTAAAGGGTATCAAGGCATCTGGAAGGCATCCGAAAGGCATCTGGAAGGCATCTGGAGGCCATCTACGGCATCTGTAAGCAATCTTGGACCCTAGGGTGGCAAACAATGTCCAATTGGCTGGTGTGAAGACCTCTGGCTCCTGGATAAGGCATGGTGGAACTCCAAAATAGGGAATCCTTTCCTTTTATAAAAAAATTGAACTGGTACTGGACTAACATTGAAGTACAGGACTCAATGACTGGACTAGGGTTGAGACAAATCAACTAGCCTCAACTTATTTCAGGACTCAATCTTACTTGATTACAAAATTTGACACATGGCTAAGTAAACCAGATAGGGCCCAATAATCTGTGTCTGAACTGGTGCCCCCACCAATTGTTTAATCCTTCTAGGTCCTTGGTTCTTTACACTTAGAAGACTAGTTATGAGCATGGCTTTACTTCTCTCTTTATAGTTTTCTTTAGATAGCTTATTTTCATCTTTTATGGAAAGATTAAAAAAAATATATAAAAATTTGATTCATTATTGTAATCATCAAAATCTTAGTAAGGCCCTTCATCCTACATCATGTCAACACCAAAACAGTCATGGACCTTTTCACAGTGACCATGACCGGGGCCACCACCTCCTCTTGTAAGATCCCAAGTCTTATGAATCAGGTGGTGGCTCCAAATGCCCCGTGTCATTGAAGCAGCCTCTTTCTCTGCCCCAGTTGCATGATCGGAGGCTCTCCCACTTCACATCCTTAGGGGATGCTTCGACCTCGATGGATTTCTTCTCTGAACCAGATGCCCTTGCCTTGATGCTGGCTGGTCGCTCTTGGAGAGCATTTATTTGGCCCTTCGGGTCTCAGGCTGAAATCCTGAAATCTACTAAGAGCCCTCTCTCAGCACTGGCCAAAGGCGAGGGATCGAAGAAAGAGAACATGGAGGCTAATGCTAGAAAGAGAAGGGGGCTGAAGGAGGAAGGAAGCTTTGCAAAACCATATCCACCTGTGCCTGAAGGCCGTTTAAAAGCTACATAGCCAACCGAAGGCCACCATGTGTCGGCACCAGGTGCCCCCTGATGCTTTAGTTCACAGAATGGACACCTGGATCCAGCCAGGGTATTGATGATCCCTCTATTGGAAAACTGAGCACAGCACCCCATTAATGCAAAGGCACAATCTTCGGGGCATGGCCAATCGAAGCAATGATAGCAGAGAAGGCACGTCCCTCCATGTTAGCATAATCGTTACTCTTATCGCCCCGAGCAATGCTTCATTCCCCAGGCTCGGGAGTGGGGGGCATCTGATGTGGCAACATCCTCTGATGTGGAGCCTACACAGCCACCAGCCAGCAGCTGCACGGCTGGGGACTGCCACCTGAACGTGGCCCCCGGGTGGAAGGTTGAAGCAATCCCTCCTGCCGCTGTCAGCTCCCAATCACGATCATGCTCATGCTATCGAAGCAAGCACTCCTATCGAGGTCAGCTCCCAATCGGGGTCAAGCTCGTAAAGTGAGCCCTCCTACCAAGGTTAGCTCCCAACCTGGGTTGAGCTAATGGGGAGAGCCCTCCATCTCAAGTCAGCTCCCGATCGGGGTTGTGCTCATGCTGCTGAGGTAAGCCCCCGGTCTGAGGTCAGCACCCACCCATGGTCGAGCTTGTAAAGTGAGCCCTCCTGCCGAGGTCAACTCCCATTCGTGGTCAAGCTCATGGGGCAAGCCCTCCGTCTGAGGTCAACTCCCAATCAAGGTCGTGCTCATGATACCAAAGGCGAACCTCTCGAGTGGACGTCTTTCCCTACCATACAAAGGCCAGAATTTTCGTCAACGGTGAAGGAGGAAAAGATCAACAGGAATTCAAACTACAACATGGAGGTCCCTATCCACCTGTAAGTTCCGGAAGGTGGTGCTTGCCCTGCCACCAATGCCAACTCTGTGACACATCGCCCGCATGCTCAGCACAAGGTAAGCCCCGTCATACCCAAGGCCTTGTAATGTGTTGCCACATCCACTACCGTATGGTCAGAAGATGCTGACCCACACGGCGTGAGACTCAGAATCCTGATAGAAGGAGAATCCTGTCAAAGCCATGGGCCCTGCAATGCTCAGATGGTCCCTCCAGGAATGGAAACTTCCCACCATGGCATGGGGCTCAGTGGCACAGTGCCAACCCCTCTTAAGGAAAACAACACCCCTAATAGAAGGGAAGGGGGGGAGAGATGGCGCTCCAAGAAGCCCATGGATGGCCTCCTCCTCTTGAAGGATCAGTCCGAGAGGGGGGAAAGAAGGAGAAGCTGCAAGCAGTGGCAAGCCCCTTCGTGGAAGACACCACGAGAGGGCACACTAAGAAAGACACCAAGACATAGCTAGATAAGAGGAGGAAGGTAAGTAAGATGGTAAGTGAGCGGGAAGGGAAGAGAGATAAGCAAGCAGCCAAAAGCTCAGCGGCCAAGGGACTAGCTAGATGGATCCTCCTCATTTCTCGCTCTCCATTTCCTCTTTCTTTTTGCTATTTGATCATTATCATCTTGTCAACCCCTAGGATGAGGGAGTCCCCCAAGCTCTTTGCCTCAGAGGATATGTTTCCCTCGAACGTCCCACTAACTTGATCATTGAAGTGTCCTCGCTAGAATCCTCGGACCAAGTCTTCTCTATTTTTTAGGTCGATTAGACCGAAGAGCCTACCCCCGAAGAGGAGGGAGCACTCTCGATAGGAGCAGGCACCTGACGTAGAGATGACATGCTAGAGCTACAGGCCATGATGATCTAGGCAGCAACACAAGTGTTATAAATTTAACTAAAAATCCTGCTCATCAATCTATAAGTAAGCACATTGAGATTAGGAACTATTTCATTAGAGATCATGTTGAAAATAATGATATTATGCCTGAATTTATGTACATTGAAATGTAATTGGCTGATATATTGACCAAACATCTTTAAAAAGATAGGTTCTGTATGATTAGAAAGAAATTAGGAGTGTTTAATCCTTTTGATTGAATTTCAAATCTCTTTTCAATCTTTCTAAATTCTCCTTGAAATTATCTAATTAGATATTCTTCAAAATCATGATTAATCACTCAAAATACCTTGAAATCAATTTTCCTAATTTTTTTAGATTTTTTCTTATTTTTTTTAGATTTTTGCCAAAGTGTCGCACCTCCAAGATTCGACACTTGACCCACAGTCATGAGTCAATACTTGGTCGGTGGGCTTCCAAGATTAAATAGGAAAATTGTTCCTTTTCCTCATTTTTTCTTAAAACCTCTGAGCCGAATCAACCTAAAATAGTATCCCTGCACTCTATTTCACTCTAATCTAAGTTTTAACTACTCGGTTCTTTGTTTGGAGCAAGTTCTTCCCTCGTTTCACTATTCCTTACCATTTCCTTATGGTTTTCACCATGAAAAACACTTGATTTCTCCCCATATTTTCTTCTTTATCTTGTTTCTCTATAAATGGGTCCTCAAAAACAAGTAGTCAGGAAGCCTCGACCTTCAGTTCAGGAGGCCGAACGATGGATGAAGGCTAGGCATGAGAATTCAGTGGTAGTAGAGCTTGAGTTCTAGCCAAATGTTCCTGTTAGACAGCCAGACCTAATAGCTAATAAGATGGCCTCTAAGGCCATAGTTGGAGGATGGCAAGTTGATTTTGTCTTCCTAGACTAGCAGCATTTCTGGATTGGATAGTTGTTGAGGGATGCTGAGTTGTCACAATTCTGCACATTGTCTGTGAGGTTCTACCTTGGCTTGATCAGGGAGTTTTATGGTACTTTAGCCAAAGGTGCTGATGGGTGGATAGTAGTAGTTTAAGGTATTGAGGTTCCGCTTATTGTCAAGATATTAAGTAGGGTATGGCAGATACCTATGAGAGGATCAGTAGCAGACTCACTAGTGGATCGCATGAGTGAACTCTGGTGTATCATCAAGTCAGATGATCTTCTAGAGGGAGCCACTATAGTTTCCTCCAGACTCTTGCTTGAGATGAGGCTGTTGCATCATATTATCACTGAGCGAGAGCTGATGGTTATGGTATCCTTGATTCAGCACACTCCAGTATGCCTCCCAATTTTGATGGTTCATCAGATGACCGAGGTAGTGACTAGAAGGAGGTTATTTTTGCCCTATGGTATGGGTCTAACGATCTTATTCAGGGCATACGAAGTCATTGTAGACGGAGAGCCATATAGACCATTACTACATACATATGTCTATGAGGAGAGATCGTTCCATAGGATGGGCATTCATCTGGTCAGAGGTTAGTGTAACTGACGAGTATCAGGTTAGACCATTGATGCAGTTGAGGAGGTAGCAGAGAAGGATTGGATTTTCACTGGAGAGGCTGGGCCATCCAAGACACAGAGAGACATCCCAGAGACACTGCCCAAGCCTGCAGCTCAACATGAGCTAGCTGCTCCAGCACAGACTAAGATACTTAGTACTGGAGGTAGCATGGACAAGAGGGTCACTTGTATAGATATAGAGATTATGATTATTCGATAGCAAGTTGATCAGATCCATATGGAGATGAGGGCAAATCACTAGTGCTTTAGATAGAGTGTTACTGCTATTCTGGCTAAGCTAGAGAGGTTGACTTCTACGAGAGCTCTAGCACTTTCATCTCCTTCATCACCAGATTCGCCTCTAGCACCTCTAGCACCATCTGCCCCTGGACCAGATATAGAGATGGTCAGGCCGACTCTTTCACTGAGTTCAATGTTAGAGATTTTATTATGGAGCCCGAGCTAGATGCTGCAGTAGACGATGCCTCGAAGACACCTATTCTAGATACTTCCAGTCCATCATTCTAGACAATAGTCCTCTCCAGTTCCTCACCTACCATTCCTGACCCATCTGTTACTCATGCTCTTACACCTGTTCTTGATACAAACTTTCCTACTCCGATTCCTAGCTTTCCAAATAGGTCTCCATCTACTCCTTCGACTTCTACCTTGATCCAAGAGCTAGGTCTTTCTGTACTTGATTTTCATGCTCTTAATTCAGGATCTATTTTTGATGACACTCCCCTGATCCTTGTCATAGCTATTGTCCCTATAACTACTACTCTTGCTTCTAATATTCCCTCCTCTTTAGCACCAGCTAGAGGAATGACATATACTAGACATATAGGCTGAGGCCATGGAACTACACTGAGACCTACCTAGACAAGACTATCTGATCTTCGACTGATGTGGCCGAGACCCAGATCTTCTAGGGTTATAGGTCCCATCATTCTTGAGATCGGGTCCTCCTTTGATGAAGAGAATACTCCTTCAGATTGATCTATATTGATGCGGAACTAAAACAAATGCATAATTATTTTTGTAATTTTTAAAGATTAAGTGATGTATTTAATTCCTAAAGAACATAACAAGAACCTATGTAGAGAATTCTATGCAAGTAAGAAACTACAGCATGCAAAGTAGAACCTAAAAAAAGTAATAAGAAAGAGGACCACCGAGGCTTAGAAGTCTCGGTTGGGCTAGTTCCCCTTCAAGAATGCTACTGGCAAGCAGAAGGGGCATACCTGACAATGGTTGTTGCGCCTGATGAAGATTGTAGATGAAGGGATCGCTCTAACTCCCGGATGCGGCCTAGATGATCAAGCTGGTGACCCGTGGATTCTCGACTTTTAACCCTGTGATCCGATTGCTACCCGGCTAGAGTCTTTGGATTCGGAGAACCTGAGGGACCTACAAACAACTTATCAAGGGTTAGGAAACTAAGCAAGGATGAAAAAATAAAGTTAAAATAGCAAGGAAAAGAAGAGTTTGAGGTTGAGCAGCCAGGGCTTGGAGAGGTGGATGGCCGCTGGAGACTAGGTGCAGGACACAAGGAAGGAGGGGCTCACATAAAATCACCTTAGCACACAGCAGATAGGACACAGCAGTTGGAAAGCTCAAGTATATTCTTTCAAAAATGTGTCTTCATACAAGAGAATACAATCTTTTAAATAGACTCACAAACTTGGCCCCAAAGCAAGGATACAATAGTCTTTTCCTAGGAATTTAAATCCCACCCAAATCCTAGCTAGAACACATGGTAGGTCTAGGATTTTATTTCCCTCAAATTGCTCTCTCCTCTCTTGCCTTGGTCAGCCAAGGGAGGTGACCCTAAGTGACCGACCAAGGGGTGGTAACCATAGGATTGATGGTGCCCAAGCTCCTCTCCTGGGCCTTGGATGGCCCATTTTGCTTCAGGCTGCGGTCCGGGGCTTTAGGGCTTTCGATGTTGCTCTAGGGCTTTCAATCTCTTCTATTATGCCTTCCATGGTCTTTATAACTTCAAGTTTGGTTGATCTTTACTTGCACTGGCTTGGTCTTCACTTATATTGAGTCTTCACTAGACTTGGACTAATATGTACAGGACTCAGAAAGAAAACGAGCTCAACATGAGCTAATTGGTACAGGACTTAAATAATGAAAATGACAACTCAATTAGGCTAAGCCCTTATTATAAATAGGCTTAAACACTACAAAGAAATCCATAGAGGTTTGAGAAGCCTCTGTCTTATTCTGGTGCCTCTGGTGTCCGCACCAATTTTTCGGGGTAGGAGGAACTCTATCAAGTAAAGATCACACTGGCTCACATATCTCTCGAAAAGGTCTAGGTTGAGGCACTGCAAGTCCTCTTGAGAAATCTACAAATCTTCCGACTCTGGCCGGCCTTGCCATCAGACCAGGTGAGTTGATAGCCATAACCCCGGGTCATGATGGCTTGATCATACAGGATATGCTCGATCCATTCTCCTCTCTCTGGCCAAATAATTGGTGGACACTCTGGGCTAGGGTCACTCACAATGGAAGGAGTAGACCCAAAGGCCTCACTAGGTATCGTTGTCGGTTTCCTATACTCAACCAAGTCTGCGATATTGAAGGTAGAACTAATGCCCAAATCTAGAGGCAAATCAACACATAGGCATTTGGTCCAACCTTCTCTATCACTTTAAAAGGTCCGACTCTACGAGCATGCAGCTTCTTAACAGTCCTAGGTTGGAGCCGATCAGGCCTAAGCCTAATCATGATAGAATCCACTATATTAAATTTCTTGGCCCTTTTCCGGGAATTAGCTAGTTTGTTTCAAAATTAGTGCAGGTGGTGAACATGTTGGGCACATGCAGACTCCTAACAGGTGATGCAAAGGACTCATACCAACACCTAATAGACTCGACTATGCATTCCAATCGAAAGAGGTTTATTAGGTCTTAACTACAACTTGGGCATGAGGCATGAGTCATGGTTGATGGATGACATGCAGAAGAAAATTTGCTGAGAACTCCTAATAGATGCCAAAGAGTCTTCCAAAAGAAGGTAGCAAATGGGATGGGCTCTATAGATTCTTGCAACCTAGTAACCTCAACAAAATGTGAGCCAATGGTTCTAGAAATATGAGACGACTCAGGAAAATGTAGGAAATAGGAAGGGGATTCAGAGACTAGTTCTAGGCTAAAATGATAGACCTTAATATATGAGCATTGAGTTATGTCTCTAGGCAAGAAAAGGTCCATGCTATGGAAGGATGGGTTGACAAAATCTGGGAAGAGATCCTTAATGGGAACTATGGGAGGGGGCTTATCCTGGGGGTACTGATTCAAAAAGATCAGGTCCTTAATAAAATATTCCAGTTCTTGTATTTTAGGACTAGACTCTATAATTTGGCTCTCCTCCATGGTTTCCACAAGTAAGGTTCTAGCAGCAGTATCTAGGTTCTCCTCCTCTAATTGTTCTTCCACTATAGGTTCTTCTACTAGCTTAACTCATTGGTGGCCTCTTTAGATTTCTCAGTGGGCTCAGGAGTTTCTTTCTCTAAATTTTCAAGGGGTTCATCCTCTTTAAAGTCTTCTCCTTCATATTCGTCTACTAAACTAGGATCAGCCTCATACACTTCTACCTCAGGCTCATTAATGGGTTCTGGGGTCTTTTCCTAGCAAACTAATGGGATAGGAGTAGTAGGCTAGTCTAAAAGAAGTCGGCTAGGTTTGGACTTAGGTTCAAAGGAATTAACCTTGTTGAGCTTAGATTGACTGATCATGAGTTCCCTCTGATATAACTCAAATTTCCTAGCCAAGTGATAGGCTTCCTCTAGATTCTGAATTTTCCAATGAAATAGCTCCCACTAGATATCCCTATGCAGGCCATCTTGAAATCTAGCCATGATCTTAGACTCAAGTTTGACTGTGTTACATCATTTACTAAACTCATTAAATTGGTCAATGTACTCAGACACTGTAATGTTCCATTGTTTCAATTTGTACCATTGGTCTAAAAGTTCATACTCATAAGATCTACCTAGGTACTTCTCTCTCAATTTACTACTCATGGCTTTCCAGGTATGAATTTCATCTCCTCTTTGATAACATCCATCCTCAATGTCTTCCCAGTATCACCTAACATGTTGGATTAGCTTATATGTGGCCAATCTAACTTTTCCTAACTCTGTCATCTGAGTGTACTCAAAATATTGATCCATTCTTTCTTCCCAATCAATATACACCTCAGAATCTATGATAGGGGATGAAAATAAAATGATGGATGGAGAGTTTAAGCAAGCTAACTAGCAAGCAAACTTGAGCAATTAATTACCAAACAAATGGGCTAAATTAATCCAAGAAAAGAATTGTCATAAGGAGACTAGTTGATCTAATTTTTAAGTCTCGCAATGTAGATCTAGCTCAAAATAAGGATTAGGATCTTCATGGAAAAGAAACCATCACTACTAGGGCAAGTTAACCTTCAAATGATCAGATCTAATAAAGCCTAGAAAGAGTTTTCCTACCAACAATGATGGCTAATTATTTGGTGGAAGAAGGAGCTCTCAACACTCAAGGATTGAGACCTAGAAGTCAAGATTGGCACTGTCTACTTTAAGACTCTCCTTGGCCTTGATCCATGGCTTGGAGACCTTCATCCTTAACCTAGGAACCTGAGAGAACCTACAAAGATATTTGGGATTAGACATGGAAGAAGAATTGGAGTTCAAATGGAAACAAAGAAAAAAAGGAAGAAGAAGAAAGTGGTCAGTGGCTTGGGACTTGGAGCTTGATCATAGATCCATCAATGGGCATCCCATCCTTTACTCCTTGCAAAAGCACTCTTCACTATCAAACTCAAACTTAAAGAACTCTAATTCTCTCCTTAGATAAGGATCTACATACTCAAACTAGCTAGAAAACTTTCACTCCAAACAAGAACTCAAGAAAACTATAACACAAGGAATCAATCCTTTCATTAATTCAAATCATAGTATAAAATGAATACAATGAGAGCCTAAGGGCCTTATTTATAGGCTCTAATGCTAGGAATTTCATCCAAGGGTGGAGAGGAGGGGATAAGGATGGCTTAATTGGCTCCAACAATTTTTAGGTAAGTTGTTTTAACTAAAAACAAATTATTGGTAGAAAGTTACAACCACTTTGACATGTGGCATCTAAAAGATCCAAATGTGGCTTCCAAATGCTGATGTGGAGGCTTAGGTGTCATAATTTGTGGCATCCCATAAGTCAAATATTGTTGGGATAGTGGAAGGAATCTTTATGTTCCCCATAAAACTCTTGATGTAGTGTAATTCTTTCTCCCCCAAGGTTGTTTGATGAGTTGTTCCCCCATATGCTTCAAATCTTGGAATGAATTGGGCTTGGGCTTGGTCTTGAAGAGGCTTGAATAGTTGGTCTTGGACTTAAAGAGGACGCCCTCCATCATGCTTTGGGCTTGAGCCGAATGGGCTTCTTCCATGTGTTGGCTTATGAGCCAAATCATGCTTCAAGAAAATTTGGCTTATAAACATGCTTCAAGAAAATTAATGGGCTTCTTCCATGTATTGGTTTATGAGCCAAATCATGCTTTAAGAAAATTTGGCTTATGAACATGTTTCAAAAAAATTTGTAACTTACTTTGAAAACTTTATTGACTATAACTTCAAAAACAAAGTGAGTTAATCAAAGTATATATTCTTTTATGGATGTCCCCATCAATCTAGGCTTCCATCAAAAGTGGGTGCATAGGATTAGGTGTGTCTAACAATTCTTTCCTCTGGGTCCACCAAGTATGGGTATGGGCTTCTAGGGTTAGACTTAGGGGCAAGATCATGATGATAAGCTCGTGGATCAAAGGTATTGGAACTAGGGGATCTAAATTCAGCATGGGTCCTACGGGCTCCTTCATAGGTCAAAGAATGCTCACCTATTCAATCAGGCCTATGGGGTTCAAGAGAGTCAAGTCTAATATGGGCCTTAGGGGGTCTAAGGGATATGGTTGATGGGCTAATGGGTTCCTAATCTAGTGGACATGCAAGACACAAGACAATGGACTTCTTACTTAGTGCATATGCAAGACACAAGACAAATCGACTAGGGCTACCTAGAACTAGAGCCCAATCAGAATGGGTTAACTCAACTTACACACAACTCAAATCATAGCCAAGTAAGAGATGGAATGGTAGGAGGCCTCTTGCTCTCGCAGGGATCCAATTAAGGAACCATCGATCCGCATAGGTCATTTGACACTGTACCTCTAGCCTAGACACCAGCATCTAGTAATAGGAAATCAATTGGGTGCACTAGTGATCTTACAATGGTTGAACCCCACTTGTTGATGTCCCTAGCCCTCTAGGGCAAATTAAGTATACTCGATTTTAATTAGGGTTGGATTCAGATGCAAGGGTGGTTGTTTCTAGGTTATGAAAAGGTAATGACCTCCTTCCCTTATCTTGGATATTGTTTCCTTTAAATTAATTATGCAATGATGGTAGGCAGATGAAAATGCAAATTAGGGTTTTAAGTGTTTTTGGTGTTTTATGAGAATATGTAAATTTTTCTTTTGTTTTGGTATTTTTCTAAAATAGAAAGATAATTTATATATAATGACCTAATATGCAAGAAACATGCCAAAATTATAATATATGCAAAAGTTATACTAAAAGAACCCTAAACTTGCTGAAATTGACTTTGTTGCCAAAAATAGGGCAGAACTATTCTTAGGCAGTATTTTGGCTAGCAAAAAATCCACAGACTGAAATAATTCATAAGAAAATTCTAAAAGTTAATCTCAATTATATGGAATTCATAAAAATAAGTTTCAAATTTTTCTGAGTTCTATAATTTTAGAAACAATTTAAAAAATAGGCTATATATTGAAAAAGATGAAATGCAAAAAAATCCTAATGAACTCTTTGTTTTCTTCTTCAGGGGTCAAATCACAGGGCACCCCAACATGTCATAAGAGATCCCATAGATTGGAAAGAGAAGGTCTTGCAGACCTACTTGTCTCCTATGACCTGACGGCCACGGTGAAGCACCCGATCCGAATATGCAAAGAGAATTGAGCCCAAACAGCCTCTGATGCCAAATGATGTGGAACTAAAATGCATGCATAATTATTTTTATAATTTTTAAAGATTAAGTGATGTATTTAATTCCCAAAGAATAGACCAAGAATCTATGTAGAGAATTCTGTGCAAGTAAGAAACTACAGCATGCAAAGTAAAACCTAAAAAAAGTAATAAGAAAAAGGACCGTCGAGGTTGAGAAGTCTTGGTTAGGCTAGTTACCCTTCAAGAATGCTACTAGAAAGCAGAGGGGGTGTACCTGATAATGGTTGATGCACTTGATGAGGATTGTAGACAAAGGGATCGCTTTCGTTCAAGGATGCAACATGAATGATCAAGCCGGTGACCCATGGATTCTCGACTTACAACCCTGTGATCCAATCACTCCCGGCTGGAGTCGTTGGATTCGTAGAAGCCGAGGGACTTGTAAACAGCCTATTAAGGGTTAGAAAACTAACAAGGATTGAAAAACAAACTTAAAATAGCAAGGGGAAGAAGAGTTTGAGGTTAGGCGGCCAAGGCTTGGAGTGGTGGTTGGTGGCTAGAGACGGGCGCAGGACACAAGGAAGGAAGGGCTCACACAGAATCCCCTTAGCACATAGCAATTGGAAAACTTAAGTATATTCATTCAAAAAGGTGCCTTCAAATAAAAGAATAGAGTTTCTTAAATAAATTTACAAATTTGGCCCCCAAGTAAGGATACAATAGACTTTTTCTAGGAATTTGAATCCCACCCAAACCCTAGCTAGAATACATGGTTGGTCTAGGATTTGATATACCTCAAATTGCTCTCTCCTCTCTTGCCTTGGTCAGCCAAGGGAAGTGACCCTAAGTGGTCGACCAAGGGGTGGTGACCATAGGGTGGATGGTGCCCTAGCTCTTCTCCTGGGCCTTGGCTGCCCCATTTTGCTTCAGGCTGCGTTCCAGAGCTCCTGATGTAGAATAAAGAACAAAGAAGCGTATACGGAAGTAAAATTAAGATTAATTCTTTTTTTTTTTTATATATTTCAGAAATTGGCTTCGGCTCAAAGTAAAGTTAAACTAAGTTGATGGAAACTAGGTAAGGATTGAAAGCACAATTTAGAAGAAGCTAAGTTATCAGAGTAGTTCAGAAGTAACGGATCGCTGGGGGTTGAGAAACTCCTAGACCTAGGATTTCGCTCTGAACTTTCAACAGGACAGAAATAGAGAGGAGAGATGGGTTACCAACCAGACAGTGATCTTCACAGAATTTGGGTGGAAGAACTCTCTCGGGCAGATTGTTGGATCCTCGGATTCGGCTATCTTCGCAATGGATCCTCCAATACTGGTCTCGTGGCTGGGTTGGCTTCTCCTGAACTCAAGATCTGGGAAGAAGAAAAACAAGTGATGGATTCAGAGACTCAGGGAAGGATTTACCAGTTCGAAGAACTTGAAGGCTGATGTCGCTGAGATCCGGATTCTCTTGAAGGCTGATTCGACTCCCTCTAAAAAGAGCTATGGATCTGAAGTATCCGGACTGGAGCTGGATGCTGGTGGTCGGCCTGGACTTGGAGAGAGAGAGGCCGTGGGAGATGGAATAGGCTAGGGTTTGGTGGATTTAAGTGGATGGTGGGAGGATAGGGTTTTGGAGTAGAAGTGGCTAACCTAGGGTTTGGGTTTTGGAGATCTCACACCTCCTCAAGGTTCCTGGGGAACCCGGATTTACTCCCTCACAGAGCTCAACACCTGGATGCAAGTGCGGAAGAGAGAAAACACAAAGTTTTGCTCACAAAAAAATTTGGTTTCATTCATCTGATTCTTGTAAACTTACAAGAGGGGTTTAATTTATAAGGCATTACAAGGGAGGAGGGTTTCACATCTTCCCATGTGGGACTAAAGGAGGGGATCTCCAAATTAGGGCAAATCCCTTACATATGGTCGGCCAAAATACCAAAAAAATAGGATTTGGGTTATAAATGGCAGGTAGATGGCGCCACCTTGCTTGGATTTTCAAGAAAAAATTTGTTCCTTCCCTGGATCAACTCTTTTGGACTCCTCCTTTTCTTCCTCCCTAAGTCAAGGTCCTTCCCATCTTTGTTTTGATTGTTTTTGGCAGGTAGTGGGTGCCCCCTTGAAGTTCTCTTCCAAGAGAATTTCTTCCCTTCTTTGTTTTGGAATTCTTGGGAAAGTCTTCGCCGCCCCCTTGATTGGTGGTCTCTTGGTGGACTTCTCCTTATCTGGCGCATGAGAGAAGGAGGTTGCCATCTGTGGAGTGGGGACCAAAAGCTGCTGGATGTGGATAAGGTGCCCCCTGGACTGGGAGTGTGGCGCCCACTTGCTTGGTCCTGGGAGAAAATGTGGCACCTTGGAGAAGACCTAGACCACTACTAGGACTTGTATTGAGTCAACATGACTCAACAAAATTTAAATTGCAGGGAAATACAGACTCAAACTAAAATTGAGTTGACCAAGTCAACCCTTATTACAAAACCAGAAAACCCTAATTCTTCGGGCAATGTCAATCAGAGATCCAGATGGAGCCCTGAAGTCTTCTTCTGAGTCTCGTGCCCGCACCAATTCTCCCAGGGTGGGAGGAACTCGACCCTGTCGAGTATGGATCAAGTTGGCTCTGGTATCTCTCCAAGAGGTCTGGGTCAAATTCTTGTAATTCTTCTCGGGAGATCCAAGAGTCATCAGAATCTGGCCTTCCTTGCCAGCGGACCAGGTATCTTTGGTATCCTCGATTACGAGTAGAGATAACCTGATCATCCAGGATCTTTTCAATCTGCTCTTTCCTCACAGGCCAGTTTGTTGGTGGACACACAGGGTTGGGTTCACTCTCAAGAGCAGGATTAGGTTCAAAAGCCTCACTGGGAATCACAGCTGGCTCTCTATACTCTACTAGGTCTGTAATGTTGAAAGTGGAGCTAATGCCTAGTTTTGGAGGCAACTCGAGCACATAGGCATTGGATCCTACTCTCTTCACCACTCTAAATGGTCCAGCTCCTCTAGCATGTAACTTTCTAACGGTTCCAGGAGGAAACCATTCAGGCCTTAACCTAATCATTACATAGTCTCCCTCAACAAAAGTTTTGACTCGCCTTTGAGAATCAGCCAACTTCTTATAAGTTTCATTACTTAAATTTATTTTGGCATGAATTTCTTTATGCAAGTCTTTTACATGCTATGCAAGTGCATCAAGAGACTTATGTGTGTGTACTAATAGTGAAATCAGATCAAGTGGTTTGTGAGGCTTGTATCCATGAACAATTTCAAAGGGACTCTAGCCTATAGACCTATTGATCGAAACATTATATGCAAATTTAGCCCTGGGTAAATACAAATCCCAACTCCTGGTATTCTCACTTAACCAAAATCTGAGACAATGTCCTAAACTCGACTGACGATGCATTCCTAAAGAATGGACTTTATTCAAAGGAACCCTAGGTCTAAACCTAACAAACTACGGCTCTCTAGGTTTGACCTTGGGTCGGAGGATGGCATGCAGAGCATGAAAACTTATCATGGGTGCCTAGTAGGTGCCATAAGGTCTTCCAGAAGTAGGTGGCAAACCTAATAGGTTCTGACACGTGGTTCACTCTAAAGACTTCGTCAAAGTATACTTGGATGGTGTAAGAAGCATTGGAAGTCCTAGAGAAATGGAGGAAATAGGAGGTGGAGTCTTGAATTACCTGCTGACTAAAGGTGGTGACTTGAAGGTTTGAATGGTGATCTATGAGTGTCAACTGATCATCCTTACGAAAGAAAAAGTTTGCTACACCCAGGAATGGATCAAGAGATGGTTCGGGAAGTAGCCTAGGACATGTGATTGTGACAGTTAAAGTTTGTTCTCTAAGCAAATAATGATTTATTTTCTCAAGAACTGGATTGAAGAATGATTCATGGAAGGGCCTATGGATGATGACCTCAAGACTTGAAACTTGACATATGGGTGTAGAAAGGTATACTCTATAGAAGGGTAGGTCAGTCATGCGAAGGGAGGTGTCTGGGGTCATAAGGAGGACATCTACAGGACTGGGCGAATCAATCTGCTCAAGACAAGGATGTTCAACTGAGATTACGGGAGAGACCTTAGTGGCTGGGCATGGGACAAAGTCCAATTGTAAGAGGCTTGATTCAGTCACCCTAAGGAGAGGATCTACCATATGGTGGGCAAACTTAAACAGTTCAGTGCAAAGATCTTCAATTGGTACCTGGGGAATGACTGTCATTAGAGGGTACGAACTAATAGCTCGGGCTAACACTATGAGTTCTTCATGGGGGTATTTGACTAAAGGAACCTGGTTCTCACAAATCTCTTGAATTTCTGAACTAGGTCCTACCAGTTTGTTATTTTCCAAGGTCTCCTCAGGTAAGGAACCAATAGTATCAATGTCACATTCTTCAAGTTCTTTCCCCTCATATTCATCAACTAGACTCAAGCCAGCATCATATACTTCCTCGATGCCATCTTCAATGGGTTTTGGGTCAGTGGTAATCAGGTCAACTGATTCTAGGCTTGTCATATCTAACCTTTCTTCCTCATTGGTAGGCTTGGGTTCTCCCTCATTAATGTCATCCTTAGGATTCTTACCACTTAGCTGTGCACAAGCCAGTCCTATGCATGGGCACTGACTAGATTTATGGCCTCTTTCTCCACAAAACAAACATTCTTGAGATATAGGAACCTGGGTCACACTGGGTTTCAAGCTAGTAGAGACCTTACTTGGGCATGGGTGTGGATCTAAATGGTTTGATCTAGAAGACTTGGGTTGTTGAGTGACTGGTCTAGAATATTGTAAGGACCTCTCATAGACACGATCCACATTATAGATATCATGGTTAGGCTTCCTAAGGTTATGCTCGGGATCACGGTATAAGGTCCTCCTAGGCTCCTGGTATGGATGAGGATGGGGCCTATTAAATTTTGGATCAGGGATCCAATTTTGATGTCTACGTTTCTCAAGGACTTGGACTTGATCCCTAAGCTGGGTAAAATTCTCATGGACTTGTTCTTTACACTGGGTAACAGTAGCAGTCAAATCCTGGCTTAACTTGTTCATGCTCTCAGTAAGAGCTCTAACCATGGCCTCTAAATCAGGTTGGGTTTGACCAGGTTGGTAGGGCACTCCATTCCGGGTAGACATGATGCAAGCAAACACACAAAATGAGACTCAACTGAACGACTACGGGCTAACTAGACCTAGAGCCCAAACTAGATGCCCAATCAGAGTGGCAAGCTAGCCTGTAGTAACTCAGGACTCAACCAGGTAGGTGTAAGGGGAGTGTTAGGTCCCTGAATGCCAATCCTAGACACCAATCAGAGATTGGCCAGGTAGGCGGACCAGCACACAAGCCCTTCGAAATGGAATCCCTGAACCACCGTTCTAGACACTGAGTATAAAGCACACACAGAGTAACCAGACAAACTGACTCAACACTAGCCTTGACCCAACTTGTTGATGTCCCCAGCCCACTAGGGCAAATTAGGTCTAATCAATTTTTAGATTAAAGGCTTAGGTTCGAATGAGTGGGTGGTGGTTTTGGGCTAAGGAGAGGTTATCAACTCCTCCCCTTATCTTAGATGCTCAAATGCCCTTAAGATGAATTAAGAGATGAACACTCAAAAATAATTGGATTGCAGAACACAAAAATAGAGTTGCAGTAATTTAATTCTCAGAAATCCCACAGAAACCAATAAATCACAAGAAAATTTTGAAAAATATTTTCAATTATAGTGGTTCCAAAAAAACAAAATTACTGAATTTGGAGTTACCTGAAGTGAGAAACAATTCCTGCAACAGGGCAATTATGGGCTAAAAACAGAGCACTTCCCCGTTTACAATTTCTGCTACGAAGTTGTAACCCAACGGATCCCCTACATGCCCTAGGAACACCCCATGGAATGGGAAGAGGAGGTTTGCACCTCACTTTGTTCCTAGGACCAGACGTCCTGGGGAGTCTACTTCGAGCAGACAAAGTAAAAAGAGAGAGACTCAAACAAGCAATCAAACAGAAACCTTAGACAGGGCTCTGATACCAAAAATGATGCAACATGAAAGCTCTGATACCAAAAATGATGCAGAATAAAGAACAAAGAAGCGTATGCGGAAGTAAAATTAAGATTAATT
This sequence comes from Areca catechu, assembly GCA_021397845.1. Taxonomy (NCBI): domain Eukaryota; kingdom Viridiplantae; phylum Streptophyta; class Magnoliopsida; order Arecales; family Arecaceae; genus Areca; species Areca catechu. The sequence goes on from CM038041.1 coordinate 100,652,555, forward strand.
CTTTTTTTTTTTTATATTTCAGAAATTGGCTTCGGCTCAAAGTAAAGTTAAACTAAGTTGATGGAAACTAGGTAAGGATTGAAAGCACAATTTAGAAGAAGCTAAGTTATCATAGTAGTTCAGAAGTAACGGATCGCTGGGGGTTGAGAAACTCCCAGACCTATGGTTTCGCTCTGAACTTTCAACAGGACAGAAATAGAGAGGAGAGATGGGTTACCAACCAGACAGTGATCTTCACAGAATTTGGGTGGAAAAACTCTCTCGGGCAGATTGTTGGATCCTCGGATTTGGCTATCTTCGCAATGGATCCTCCAATACTGGTCTCGTGGCTGGGTCGGCTTCTCCTGAACTCAAGATCTGGGAAGAAGAAAAACAAGTGATGGATTCAGAGACTCAGGGAAGGATTTACCAGTTCGAAGAACTTGAAGGCTGATGTCGCTGAGATCCGGATTCTCTTGAAGGCTGATTCGACACCCTCTGAAAAGAGCTATGGATCTGAAGTATCCGGACTGGAGCTGGATGCTGGTGGTCGGCCTGGACTTGGAGAGACAGAGGCCGTGGGAGGTGGAATAGGCTAGGGTTTGGTAGATTGAAGTGGATGGTGGGAGGATAGGGTTTTGGAGTAGAAGTGGCTAACCTAGGGTTTGGGTTTTGGAGATCTCACACCTCCTCAAGGTTCCTGGGGAACCCGGATTTACTCCCTCACTGAGCTCAACACCTGGATGCAAGTGCGGAAGAGAGAAAACACAAAGTTTTGCACACAAAAAAATTTGGTTTCATTCATCTGATTCTTGTAAACTTACAAGAGGGGTTTAATTTATAAGGCATTACAAGGGAGGAGGGTTTCACATCTTCCCATGTGGGACTAAAGGAGGGGATCTCCAAATTAGGGCAAATCCCTTACATATGGTCGGCCAAAATACCAAAAAAATAGGATTTGGGTTATAAATGGCAGGTAGATGGCGCCACCTTGCTTGGATTTTCAAGAGAAATTTTCTTCCTTCCCTGGATCAACTCTTTTGGACTCCTCCTTTTCTTCCTCCCTAAGTCAAGGTCCTTCCCATCTTTGTTTTGATTGTTTTTGGCAGGTAGTGGGCGCCCCCTTGAAGTTCTCTTCCAAGAGAATTTCTTCCCTTCTTTGTTTTGGAATTCTTGGGAAAGTCTTGGCCGCCCCCTTGATTGGTGGTCTCTTGGTGGACTTCTCCTTATCTAGCGCATGAGAGAAGGAGGTTGCCATCTGTGGAGTGGGGACCAAAAGCTGCTAGATGTGGATATGGCGCCCCCTAGACTGGGAGTGTGGCGCCCACTTGCTTGGTCCTGGGAGAAAATGTGGCACCTTGGAGAAGACCTAGACCACTACAAGGACTTGTATTGAGTCAACATGACTCAACAAAATTTAAATTGCAGGGAAATACAGACTCAAACTAAAATTGAGTTGACCAAGTCAACCCTTATTACAAAACCAGAAAACCCTAATTCTTTGGGCAATGTCAATCAGAGATCCAGATGGAGCCCTGAAGTCTTCTTCTGAGTCTGGTGCCCGCACCAATTCTCCCAGGGTGGGAGGAACTCGACCCTGTTGAGTATGGATCAAGTTGGCTCTGGTATCTCTCCAAGAAGTCTGGGTCCAATTCTTGTAATTCTTCTCGGGAGATCCAAGAGTCATCAGAATCTGGCCTTCCTTGCCAGCGGACCAGGTATCTTTGGTATCCTCGATTACGAGTAGAGATAACCTGATCATCCAGGATCTTTTCAATCTACTCTTTCCTCACAGGCCAGTTTGTTGGTGGACACACAGGGTTGGGTTCACTCTCAAGAGCAGGATTAGGTTCAAAAGCCTCACTGGGAATCACAGCTGGCTCTCTATACTCTACTAGGTCTGTAATGTTGAAAGTGGAGCTAATGCCTAGTTCTGGAGGCAACTCGAGCACATAGGCATTGGATCCTACTCTCTCCACCACTCTAAATGGTCCAGCTCCTCTAGCATGTAACTTTCTAACGGTTCCAGGAGGAAACCATTCAGGCCTTAACCTAATCATTACATAGTCTCCCTCAACAAAAGTTTTGACTCGCCTTTGAGAATCAGCCAACTTCTTATAAGTTTCATTACTTAAATTTATTTTGGCATGAATTTCTTTATGCAAGTCTTTTACATGCTATGCAAGTGCATCAAGAGACTTGTGTGTGTGGACTAATAGTGAAATCAGATCAAGTGGTGTGTGAGGCTTGTATCCATGAACAATTTCAAAGGGACTCTAGCCTATAGACCTATTGATCGAAACATTATATGCAAATTTAGCCCTGGGTAAATACAAATCCCAACTCCTGGTATTCTCACTTAACCAAAATCTGAGACAATGTCCTAAACTCGACTGACGATGCATTCCTAAAGAATGGACTTTATTCAAAGGAACCCTAGGTCTAAACCTAACAAACTACGGCTCTCTAGGTTTGACCTTGGGTCGGAGGATGGCATGCAGAGCATGAAAACTTATCATCGGTGCCTAGTAGGTGCCATAAGGTCTTCCAGAAGTAGGTGGCAAACCTAATAGGTTCTAACACGTGGTTCACTCTTAAGACTTCGACAAAGTATACTTGGATGGTGTAAGAAGCACTGGAAGTCCTAGAAAAATGGAGGAAATATGAGGTGGAGTCTTGAATTCCCTGCTGACTAAAGGTGGTGACATGAAGGTTTGAATGGTGATCTATGAGTGTCAACTGATCATCCTTACGAAAGGAAAAGTTTGCTACTCCCAGGAATGGATCAAGAGATGGTTCGGGAAGTAGCCTAGGACATGTGATTGTGACAGTTAAAGTTTGTTCTCTAAGCAAATAATGATCCATTTTCTCAAGAACTGGACTGAAGAATGATTCATGGAAGGGCCTATGGATGATGACCTCAAGACTTGAAACATAACATATGGGTGCAGAAAGGTATACTCTATAGAAGGGTAGGTCAGTCATGCGAAGGGAGGTGTCTGGGGTCATAAGGAGGACATCTACAGGACTGGGCGAATCAATCCGTTCAAGACAAGGATGTTCAACTGAGATTACGGGAGAGACCTTAGTGGCTGGGCATGGGACAAGGTCCAATTGTAAGAGGCTTGATTCAGTCACCCTAAGGAGAGGATCTACCATAGGGTGGGCAAACTTAAACAGTTTAGTGCAAAGATCTTCAATTGGTACCTGGGAAATGACTGTCATTAGAGGGTACGAACTAATAGCTCGGGCTAACACTATGAGTTCTTCCTGGGGGTATTTGACTAAAGGAACCTGGTTCTCACAAATCTCTTGAATTTCTGAACTAGGTCCTACCAGTTTGTTGTTTTCCAAGGTCTCCTCAGGTAAGGAACCAATAGTATCAATGTCACATTCTTCAAGTTCTTTCCCCTCATATTCATCAACTAGACTCAAGCCAGCATCATATACTTCCTCGATGCCATCTTCAATGGGTTTCGGGTCAGTGATAATCGGGTCAACTGATTCTAGGCTTGTCATATCTAACCTTTCTTCCTCATTGGTAGGCTTGGGTTCTCCCTCATTAATGTCATCCTTAGGATTCTTACCACTTAGCTGTGCACAAGCCAGTCCTATGCATGGGCACTGACTAGATTTATGGCCTCTTTCTCCACAAAACAAACATTCTTGAGATATAGGAACCTGGGTCACACTGGGTTTCAAGCTAGTAGAGACCTTACTTGGGCATGGGTGTGGATCTAAATGGTTTGATCTAGAAGACTTGGGTTGTTGAGTGATTGGTCTAGAATATTGTAAGGACCTCTCATAGACACGATCCACACTATATATATCATGGTTAGGCTTCCTAAGGTTATACTCGGGATCACGGTATAAGGTCCTCCTAGGCTCCTGGTATGGATGAGGATGGGGCCTATTAAATTTTGGATCAGGGATCCAATTTTGACGTCTACGTTTCTCAAGGACTTGGACTTGATCCCTAAGCTGGGTAAAATTCTCATGGACTTGTTCTTTACACTGGGTAACAGTAGTAGTCAAATCCTGGCTTAACTTGTTCATGCTCTCACTAAGAGCTCTAACCATGGCCTCTAAATCAGGTTGGGTTTGACCAGGTTGGTAGGGCACTCCATTCCGGGTAGACATGATGCAAGCAAACACACAAAATGAGACTCAACTGAACGACTACGGGCTAACTAGACCTAGAGCCCAAACTAGATGCCCAATCAGAGTGGCAAGCTAGCCTGTAGTAACCCAGGACTCAGCCAGGTAGGTGTAAGGGGAGTGTTAGGTCCCTGAATGCCAATCCTAGACACCAATCAGAGATTGGCCAGGTAGGCGGACCAGCACACAAGCCCTTCGGGATGGAATCCCTGAACCACCGTTCTAGACACTGAGTATAAAGCACACACAGAGTAACCAGACAAACTGACTCAACACTAGCCTTGACCCAACTTGTTGATGTCCTTAGCCCACTAGGGCAAATTAGGTCTAATCAATTTTTAGATTAAAGGCTTAGGTTCAAATGAGTGGGTGGTGGTTTTGGGCTAAGGAGAGGTTATCAACTCCTCCCCTTATCTTAGATGCTCAAATGCCCTTAAGATGAATTAAGAGATGAACGCTCAAAAATAATTAGATTGCAGAACACAAAAATAGAGTTTCAGTAATTTAATTCTCAGAAATCCCACGGAAACCAATAAATCACAGGAAAATTTTGAGAAATAGTTTCAATTATATTGGTTCCAGAAAAACAAAAATTACTGAATTTGGAGTTACTTGAAGTGAGAAACAATTCTTGTAACAGGGCAATTACGGGCTGAAAATAGAGCACTTCCCCGTTTACAATTTCTGCTACGAAGTTGTAACCCAACGGATCCCCTACACGCCCTAGGAACACCCCGTGGAATGGGAAGAGGAGGTTTTCACCTCGCTTTGTTCCTAGGACCGGACGTCCTGGGGAGTCTACTTCGAACAGACAAAGTAAAAAGAGAGAGACTCAAACAAGCAATCAAACAGAAACCCTAGACAGGGCTCTGATACCAAAAATGATGCAACACGAAAGCTCTGATACCAAAAATGATGCAGAATAAAGAACAAAGAAGCGTATGCAGAAGTAAAATTAAGATTAATTCTTTTTTTTTTATATATATTTCAGAAATTGGCTTCGGCTCAAAGTAAAGTTAAACTAAGTTGATGGAAACTAGGTAAGGATTGAAAGCACAATTTAGAAGAAGCTAAGTTATCAGAGTAGTTCAGAAGTAACGGATCGCTGGGGGTTGAGAAACTTCCAGACCTAGGGTTTCGCTCTGAACTTTCAATAGGACAGAAATAGAGAGGAGAGATGGGTTACCAACCAGACAGTGATCTTCACAGAATTTGGGTGGAAGAACTCTCTCGGGCAGATTGTTGGATCCTCGGATTCGGCTATCTTCGAAATGGATCCTTCAATACTGGTCTCGTGGCTGGGTCGACTTCTCCTGAACTCAAGATCTGGGAAGAAGAAAAACAAGTGATGGATTCAGAGACTCAGGGAAGGATTTACCAGTTCGAAGAACTTGAAGGCTGATGTCACTGAGATCCGGATTCTCTTGAAGGATGATTCGACTCCCTCTTAAAAGAGTTATGGATCTGAAGTATCCGGACTGGAGCTGGATGCTAGTGGTCGGCCTGGACTTGGAGAGAGAGAGGCCGTGGGAGGTGGAATAGGCTAGGGTTTGGTGGATTGAAGTGGATGGTGGGAGGATAGGGTTTTGGAGTAGAAGTGGCTAACCTAGGGTTTGGGTTTTGGAGATCTCACACCTCCTCAAGGTTCCTGGGGAACCCGGATTTACTCCCTCACGGAGCTCAACACCTGGATGCAAGTGCGGAAGAGAGAAAACACAAAGTTTTGCTCACAAAAAAATTTGGTTTCATTCATCTGATTCTTGTAAACTTACAAGTGGGGTTTAATTTATAAGGCATTACAAGGGAGGAGGGTTTCACATCTTCCCATGTGGGACTAAAGGAGGGGATCTCCAAATTAGGGCAAATCCCTTACATATGGTTAGCCAAAATACCAAAAAAATAGGATTTGGGTTATAAATGGCAGGTAGATGGCGCCACCTTGCTTGGATTTTCAAGAAAAATTTTCTTCCTTCCCTGGATCAACTCTTTTGGACTCCTCCTTTTCTTCCTCCCTAAGTCAAGGTCCTTCCCATCTTTGTTTTGATTGTTTTTGGCAGGTAGTGGGCACCCCCTTGAAGTTCTCTTCCAAGAGAATTTCTTCCCTTCTTTGTTTTGGAATTCTTGGGAAAGTCTTCGCCGCCCCCTTGATTGGTGGTCTCTTGGTGGACTTCTCCTTATCTGGCGCATGAGAGAAGGAGGTTGCCATCTGTGGAGTGGGGACCAAAAGCTGCTGGATGTGGATATGGCGCCCCCTGGACTGGGAGTGTGGCGCCCACTTGCTTGGTCCTGGGAGAAAATGTGGCACCTTGGAGAAGACCTAGACCACTACTAGGACTTGTATTGAGTCAACATGACTCAACAAAATTTAAATTGCAGGAAAATACAGACTCAAACTAAAATTGAGTTGACCAAGTCAACCCTTTTTACAAAACCAGAAAACCCTAATTCTTCGGGCAATGTCAATCAGAGATCCAGATGGAGCCCTGAAGTCTTCTTCTGAGTCTGGTGCCCGCACCAGCTCCATGGCTTTCGATGTGGCTATAAGGCTTTCAATCTCTTCTACTAGGCCTTCCATGGTCTTCATAACTTCAAACTAGGTTGATCTTTACTTGCACTGGATTGGTCTTCACATGTACCAAGTCTTCACTAGACTTGGACTAATATGTACAATACTTAAAAAGAAAATAAGCTAAACATGAGCTGACTGGTACAGGACTCAAATAATGAAAATGACAACTCAATTAGGCTAAGCTCTTATTACAAATGGACTTAAACACTACTAAGTAATCCACAGAGAGTTTAGAAGCCTCAATCTTATTCTAGTGCCTCTAGTGTCCGCACCATATAAAGAATGTGCTCATTTTGCTTACCTTTTTTAATGATGACAAAATGGGAGAGAATAATTAAATGATTTAATGAAAAGTGCAAAATTGTTAATACTGAGTATCAATGAGATTTAATGAATCTTTTATAAATTTTATTAAAGCAATGAGATAGAGGGAGCGAGAAAGAAATTTACTAAAGAACATTACTAAAGCTATAACCTTTTGTAAATGTTCTTAAAAATCTTTTTGAAAATTAGTTTTTTGGATCATATATTGAGGAGGAGTTTTTGAGTTTTTGATTCTATTATCCTTGATATATACTTACATTTCCTTGCTTTGATACTTTTAATTCTATGCTTTAATATTTATTGATTTCATACTCTGATACTCTTTATAATCTATCAATTTTAGTCTGATACTATCTACTCTTCTGGCACATGTTTAACTTTCTTCATATATATATACAGCTCTGATACATTATTAGTAAGTCTCGATTCTTGACAATTAATACATTTTTAGACTCTGATACATATCATGCTTAGCTCTGATACATTTTGCCAAAAGCTCTATTCTTATTGAAAATCTTTTTAGCTTTCCATTTGTAAATACTTAAAGGTTTTGTCATCATCAAAAAGGAAATGATTGTTGATTCCTGTATTGATTTTGATGATTAACACAATACTTAAGTATATTTGAGTACTAACTATTTGTTAAAGTATGTTTTATCATAAAAAGGTACTCATCAAGTTAGTTGATTGATTGCTTATCAAAATAGTTGAAGAAGTCTCCTTATGGATGAATTTGTAAAGTTAAATGGACTTAAGTATATAAGAATGACTTGAAAGGACTCAAGTTTGAAGGTTGAAGAAGATTTAGCAGAGTTTTAATTAAATTTTAGAAAGTTTCAGTTAAGTGTCGACTCATGGATGTGAAGTGTCGACTCACAAAAGCTTGAGCTGATACATAGAAGATATTTTAGATGGCATGCTTGAATTATCGACTCAGGAGCTTAAGTGTCAACTCATGTGTCGACTGAAGGATCGACTCAAGGCTTGAGACAAAAATTTTACAGAACATGCTGAATTTCAAACTTCCCTTAAGTATCGACTCAGGGAAGCCAAGTGTCAACTCAAGTGTTGACTCACCATAAAAAGTGTCGATTCACCTGAGATTTTCAAAGAGCTTCAAGGAACATTTTTGAACTAAGTGTTGACTCATGGAGGCCAAGTATCAACTCAAGGTATCGACTCATGACTTAAAGTGTCAACACTTGAAGTTATGCTGAATAGTAATGGCTAGTTTTTTCAAATGTAGAATTGTCCTTTTCACCCCCAATGGCTAGTTCCACCTCTCCAATGGTCATAAACTATCATTTAAAGCTTGGAAGGGTATTTAAAGTGGATTAAACTCAAGAAGGAAGCAACTAATAAGTAGTTAAGTGCATTCACTCCAATATTCATTGAGACCAACTACTTTTAAGTGACGTGAAGCCTTCAAGCATTCAAAGCATTCAAGAGTAATTAAGTCCAACCACTCAAGCATCATTTAAGGCTTTAACAACTTGAAGACAAGCATCTTCAAAGAGCTTCAATGAGATATTTGCTTTTATTTGAAAACTTTCTTATATTTCATGCTTTCTACTTGAATTCTTTATTGAGGTTTGTTGGTGAGCCTGTGTGCTAAAACCAACAAAGGTTTTTGGTTAGCCTTGTGAAAACCAAAGAGGTTTTTTATTAGCCTTATAAAAACCAACGAAGTTGTTGGTGAGCCTAAGTTACAAAACCAACTAGGTTTTTGGTTAGCCGATAAAACCAAAAGGGATTTTAACTTATGTCCCTGGTGAAAACAAGTTGGATTTTGATTAGTGAGCCCAAAAAACTAATCTGCTATAATCAAGAGTGATTATAGTGAATTTCTAAGTGGACCTTGAGGAGTGGATGTAGGTATTTTGGAGTACATCGAACCACTATATATTATTATGTTTGTGTTGCTTGCTCTCTCTTCATTTTACCCTTGTTTACTTTGTATTTTCTTATCGTTTTCCACTGCATACTCTTGAATATCTCACAAGCACTTCCAATTCATTAGCACCTGAATCATTTTGAACTGGCACACACTTGCAAAAGTTTTTAAAATCCAATTCACCCTCCGCTCTTAGGTTGCTTACTAGGCAACAATTACCATGAGTCGACACTTGACCAAACTCCTGAAATCAGCATGTTTTGTATCCTATTTGATCTCAGGCCTTGAGACGACACATGAGTTGATACTTGAGTCAACACTTGGTTGTTCATGAGTCGACGCTTCTGCATGCCAATTGAAGTTTTTCTGCATATCAACTCAAGCCTCTATGAGTCGACACTTGATTGACACGGTGCTAAAACTTATCCAAACTAAAATTTTAAGCTCTTCAAAGTCTTTCTTAGGTTTCAAAGCCAATGTAACTTGAGAATATATGATCTTAAGTGACTTCTTCAATTGAATGACAGGCATTTCAATCTTATAACACAAACTGACCTTGATGAGTACCTAAATCTGATAAACACACCTTTAACACACTTTTAGGACCCATATATACTTAAGTATTTTTTTATTCATCAAAATCAAGATAGGAGTCAATACTACAGCTATAGCCAGTCAGTGGACTTAATACGAGTAGGAGGGATTAGGCTACATACCGCATCATCCAAACCTTCCTCAAGGGGTTCCTTTACTTCATTAGAGAGGCATACTGGAAGCCCCTACTTCAGGTTGTAGGTGGCAACACTTGCCTGAGTGGGTGTAGGAGTTCGCTTCCCTACTTCCTGGTTGGCTTCTTCCACTCACCAATGAACTTCCTCCTCCCGGTGACTCCTCTTCTCTCTTCTTTAGGTCATTTTCTCTTCGTCACAATACCCCAACTAAAAGGGAGCAACATCTGCTTCCTCAGACACCCTTGCTTCGATGGCACAACACCTACCGATAATCCCATCTAATGCACTTGACCATTTATGGTACATAAAGGGCTTCCTCCAGGCTTTATAGAAAAGCTTAGCAGTTTTGGAGTCCTTTAGTTCTTCGATGAGCAACTCCATCATTTAGCCTATATCTATGGACTCTATAGTGATGTATTATTAGTTATCTTGAATTTTTGTTATTTTAGCTTAGTTTGGTTTAGCTCTAACCCCCAAAATTGAGTCCCTATAAAAATCCCTGAACCCAAAATTGAGTCTGTAAGAAAACTCCAATTTTAATTGGGTCAAAAATTTGGTTATAATGGTCCAGTGTTAGTTAGCCCTTTTTACCAATTAGGGTTTGTATATAAACCCTAATTATCAGGTTGTGTCAAAACCTATTTTGGGCCAAACCCTATTTACCAATTTTGTTTAGTTGGTTATGCATTTTGATCAATTTGATTAAGTTGGGCTTTAACTAATTAGTTGGTTGAGTCTTGTAATTGTTAGTTGAGTCCTGTAATACAAGAGGGGACCCAAATCAAGACACCATATGCTCTCAAGTAAGGACACATGTGATCCTATGTGACAACCCAACACACCATGTGGTAGCTCAAGAAAAGTCAAGCTTTGGAGCCATGTGCTAACTACCTCTTGGCGCCCCACCTTCACATGCGCCAATTCTTGGACGCCCATGCCACATCATCAACCTATGTCACATGCCATATGCTACATCACCTACCACCTCATTGGGACAACATTACATGCCATGTCATTTTTCTCGGTTGGCAAGTTTTAAGTCAGAAAAATGGTTGTCTTTAATTTTTATCAAAACATTAAGATATCCAAACATCCAGACATCCGAACATTTAGACAACATGCAAGCTTATCCAAGGAGGGTGCCTCATTTAAATTCCAAGTTGCCGATGGTTTTAAGAGAAGTAAAGCAGGACTACATCTAATTTAGCGCCTCATTTATTTTCTCTTTCTCTCCCATATGAAGGAGCACCACATTTCAAGGAGCACCTGTCCTTGTCACCTATCTTGAAGAAGTTTGAATTCAAGGGGACACCAATCATGAAAGGGAATTCAAATGTCAAAGAAGATCTTATCTATAATATCAACCTTATCTTAGAGGTCAAATGCACAAGGATTGATGCCATATTTATTCTCATCCTCATTTGGTCACCCATTTAAAATCTATCCAATTTAATGCCACTTTTAAGAGGAGTAAGAAAGAAGGACTCCTCATTTCTCATCTCAAGTTGTCACCCACTCTCAAATTTAAATTCAAAGGACCAAAATTAAGATGGAAGGAAGAGTTAGCGCACATCCATTCTCATTTCTCTTGTTGCCCATTTCATAAGAGATCCCATTCCTTCTTATCGCCCAACCTAGAAGGAGTCTTATCCAGTGTTGCCGCCCAAGTCAGATGAAGTCAAGGGAAGATCAAAGACAAGAGTCCAAGACACCAGAAGCAAGGATTCAAGGAGTTATTGCCCAAAGAAAACCAATGCTAGTCTTTGTAACCTTTACACTTCTGGTTGATGGTCTATAAATACCTCATTAACCCCCTCTTGTATTATTCATTCTAGATATATAAAATAAAGCTGACATTCTATCAAAATTTCCTTTGCTGTGTGCATTGTGGGGTGTGAGGCCCTTCCTTTGTTCTTTAAAACATCACGGGGTATGAGACCCTACATATCCAACAATCAGAAAACCCTACCCGCTATTCTAACTTCTTCTTCCCTTTTCCTCTACCTTTGAATTTTTTTTTCTACTCCATCTTATTGAGTGTTTGACTGATTGTAGGTGATCGAGGTTGGACGTGATGATAATTCTTGCCCTGGAATCAGTTGGACCAAAGATCGGAGCCTGAGGATCAAAATCTTGAAGCCCTACCGCAAGATCCTTGACAGTCTAATCAAATCTACAATCAGAGAATTACATTCACTGTTGGTGTTGGGATATCCCGGTTCAACTGTAAACCAAACTCTGGCTCGACTAGTTGAAGCCCGTTTCTCTGAACTACGGACTTCGGACCAAGCAAAGGATAGGCCAACTACAGACAACCCAAGGATTCATACCGGACCACAACATCCGGAGGCCAGTCCTTAGGGTAACGTCTTCGGCCCCGGCCGAAGACCGAACTATCCATCAACTTTCGAAGGCATATACTTCAATCCTTGCCATAGACACGATCTCCGACCTTGAAGAAATACCAAGTCTTTAGCTCATGCGAAGGAAAATCCGAAGCTTGGACCACAATCTATTCCAGAAAGGCAACTGTAACCAACGATTATAATGGACACTCATCATGCCATGATCATGGCGCGCAATTCTTGCTACTACACCTCCGATTTGGCTGAAACCGCTCCATGACAATCCATGATCACCAATCATGGGACAGATTGGCTCCCCATGATCACCAGAAAAAGAGTGGGATGCAGGCCGGAGGCCTTCTTTAAATAAAGGTAAGAACGATTGCTGGGGATGTACGTGAACATTCTCGCTCATATACGCTTACAATCTCCAAGAGCCTTTTTCTCTTCCACTCTCCATATCTTTTCCATTTTGTGGCTAGAATCTGCCACTGATTTAGGCATCGGAGTGTCCTCCATCGGAACAACTCTGGCAAGGGACCTATTTTATAGGTGAACCAGGGAGCGGTCCTGTGACACAGCGACTCCGACCGGCTAATCCAAGGACTCCATGCCAACAAATTGGCATGCTAGGAAGGGGGGCATTAACATTTTTTAAGTTCCCTCCCAGACAAGGGGAAGAAAAAAGTTTTTGATGGCAAGAGGAAAAGCCCCAATCGCTTCTACAAGCTGGAGTCGAGCTCCATCTCAGGGGGGTGCACCCACGGAGGAGAACGATGCTCCACCTCCCACAGTTGTTATGGGAGCATAGCAGTTTGAAGCTCTTATGAACCAGGTCGCCAACCTAATGGCCATGGTTCAAGAATTTCAAGACAGAGACTTTCCGGTGGGAAACCCACCAGCTATTTTTAGACATAGCTCTCGATCCCGAAGAAGGAGAGCTCTACAAGAGGATTCCACGCATCCCTCCCCCCATTCTCGGCCCTCTCCTGAAGGCCGAACTTCGAGATTGTCCAAGTCCGCCGATTCCCCATACAAAGGGAAGAGGCCTAAGCAAACTCCCTCACCCTCCTCTAGAAACTCCACTTCTGTGGAGAGAGCGCAGAAGCAGACTCCCGATTAAGACGGGAGGTTCAGAGCCATCGAATCAGAGATGGCAAAGGTGCGAGAGCATAGGATGCGGGATCTTAAGTATCCCGATGACCTAATTGTGGGTGACCTACACCCACCCTACACCGACCGCATCATGGCCGAGGTCATCCCTCGGCACTTCAGGGTTCCCCAGATGGAGCCCTACGATGGCACCACCGACCCCCTTGATCATTTGGACAGCTTCAAGACCCATATGATGATTCAAGGAGCTTCAGATGTAATGTACTGCTTGGCGTTCCCAGCTACCTTAAAGAAGTCTGCTCGGATGTGATACTCGAGCCTGCACCCAAGTACCATCGATTTCTTTTTCGAGTTAGAAAAACTGTTTGTCTTGCATTTCAAGACCTGCAGCAAGACTCCTCGGAATACGGAAACACTGTTCCTTCTTCACCAGAACGAAGGAGAAAGCCTGTGAGATTATATCTCCAGGTTTAATGCAGCCATGCTTAAGATCCCAGATCTTAATGAACACGTGGCCATGTCAGCACTGAAGAAGGGGCTTCGTACCTCCAGGCTTACTTTCGCCCTGGATAAGAAGTTCCCTAAAAGCTACGTTGAGCTCCTATCAAAGGCTCAGAAATATGCCGATGCTGAAGAGCAGGTGGTGAATCGATGATTAATTGAAGAAAAACCCCTTTCAAAGAAGAAGAATAATAGGGGACAAGGTCACCAAACCTCTAATAATAATGGTGGTAGATATGCAGACCATCGAAGAAGTCCTCCCAAGCATAGAGCATTGGGAGGAAGATTCGACTCCTACACCCCCCTTAACCTCCCTCGAGAGAAGATCCTCATGGAGATAGAAAAAGAAAATTATCTCCAACGGCCCCATCCCACGAAAGCCTCCTCTTCTGTCAGGAACAGGAACAAATACTGTCGATTCCACCGGGACCACCCATAATACAGAACAATGCATCCAGCTGAAGGATGTAATTGAGGATCACAACAAGAGAGGGTACCTGGGGCGATATATCGATCACCAAGGCCCCTGGTCAGAAGCAACTATTCCCTAGCCACCTCCTGAAGAGGCTGAATTGCCAAATCAAAGGCCCACCAATAGAGGTGTAGGGATGATACACCGACCCACCAACTGGAGAAGGGATGAGGACGATGCTCCAAAGCAACTCAAAGACAACAATGCCATCCTCTTCTCCAACGATGACCTTGCGGGAGTTCAGCTCCCACATGATGATCCTCTTGTAATTTTGGCCGTAGTGGCCAATTATGATGTACAGCGGATCCTTGTAGATAATGGAAGTTCGACAGATGTCTTGATATATGATGCATTCTCTAAAATATTTTTGCCTAGACATCAACTGCAAAGGTCCCCTATACCGCTCTCTGGTTTTGGGGGGAACCAAGTTTACGCCGAAGGTAAAATAGTGCTACCCGTAACCCTCGACATCGAACCTCGATAAAAGACACTACCGATCAACTTCACGGTAGTCCAGTTCCACTCAGCATACAATATTATCCTTGGGCGGCCTGCCTTGAACAAGTTCCGGACCGTGATCTCCTCTCACTACCTCTTTGTACGCTTTCCCACCAGGAACGGTGTTGGAGAAGTTAGAGGAAACTAAAGGATGGCACGGTAGTGTCTGATGATTGAAGACAAGCATTTCAAGGATTCGCCTACTCTGGATCAACTGGATCCGAGGGATGAAACTCCAAATCTTGGTGAGCCCATGGAGAGGACCATCCCGTTACCTTTGGAAGAGGAAGATCCCTTCAGAGTTATGCAGATCAGGAGCGCACTTGACAAGGAGACCAGAACAAAGTTGATCCATTTCCTTAGGGACAACGCCGATGTCTTCGCCTGGTCGGCTTCGGACATGCCCAGGATTCCTGCCGAAAAAAAGAGGAGCTTCACCCCCGAAAGATAGCAAGTTGTAAACGAAGAGGTTGGCAAGCTCCTCAAGGCAGGGTTCATCAGAGAGGCTTGCTATCCCGAGTGGTTGGCCAATGTAGTGATGGTGAAGAAAGCTAGTGGCAAGTGGAGGATTTGCATCGACTGTACAGACCTCAACAAAGCTTGCCCAAAATATAGCTTCCCTCTCCGAAAGATTGATCAACTGGTCGACGCTACCAACGGCCACCAATTGCCGAGCTTCATGGACACCTTCTCCGACTACAATCAAATTAGAATGGATCCATAAGATGAGGAGAAGACGGCATTCATCACTGATAAGGGCCTCTACTGCTACAAGATGATGCCATTTGGCCTCAAGAACACCGGAGTGACATTTTAGTGGCTGATCAACAAGGTGTTCGAAAAGCAACTGGGCAGAAATATGGAGGCCTATGTTAACGACATGATCGTCAAGAGCCTCCACCGGAGAGATCACATCCATGACTTGGAGGAATCATTCATCACTCTCCGGCACTACCACATGAAGCTAAACCCGGCAAAGTGTGCCTTTGGAGTCACTTCGGGCAAATTCTTTTGCTTCCTTGTCACCAAACGAGAGATTGAGGTGAACCCTGAGAAGATTCAAGCTTTGAAAGATATGAGACATACCTCCTGTAAGAAGGAAGTCTAGCAGTTGATAGGGAGGATTGCCTTCCTAAGCAGATTTATCTCTCGGTCAGCCTAGAAATGTCTTCCGTTCTTCAAGGTGTTCTGGCAATCAAAGGGCTTCGAATGGTTCAAAGACTGTCATACTGCCTTTGAGGAACTAAAGAAGTATCTGGAGACCCCGCCATTGCTCTCCAAGCCAAGAGAAGGTGAGGTCCTCTATCTATACCTCTTTGCTTTAGATGAAGCAGTGAGTTCGGTTCTTGTCTGAAAATAGGAAGGCGGGTCTCACAAGCCCATCTACTATATCTGCAAGGTCCTGTATGACGCAGAAACATGATATGCAAGGATGCAGAAGCTGATCTACTCTTTAATGATTGGGACAAAGCGACTACGACCATACTTTCAGGCCCATGCCATCGTGGTGCTAACTGATCAACCTCTCAAGGATGTTCTCCAATCTCCGAACACATCTGGAAGGATAGCCAAGTGGGCTGTGAAGCTAAGTGAATTTGACATCAGCTTCCAATCCCGAGCGGCTATGAAGGCCCAGGTGCTCTCCGATTTTTTGGCTAAGTGCACCTGGAAGTCCGAAGACGAAGCCTCCTTGGTAGAAGAAGAAGTCCCGAAGGAGACAAAGTCCGTTTGGGTACTTCATGTGGATGGAGCTTTCAATGCTACTGGGTGTGGGGCTGGACTTATGTTGGCCGAACCTAACGGCCATACCATAGAGTACGCACTCTGTTTCTCCTTCCATGCCTCTAATAATCAGGCCAAATATGAAGCCCTACTTGCCGGACTTCGGATCGCCAAGGATCTGGGAGTCCGGCAACTTCGAGCCTTCTTAGATTCCCAACTGGTTGTGAATCAAGTCAACGGAGAATATGCAGCTAAAGATCCAACCATGGTGCAATACTTGGAGAAAGTATGGGCTTTATCTTCCCAACTTGAACATTTTGAGATCATCCATGTTCCATGATCAGAGAACTCCCGGGCATATACACTATCTTGACTGGCAACTATAGCCCCAGAGTACCTCGAACACACCGTTGTTGAACATCTTGAGACTCCTAGCATGGCCGAAGAGGCTACAGAGGTGCGCCAGATCAATACTAAGCCAAGTTGGATGGATCCCATCATCATATTTCTGAATGAGGGATAACTACCAGAAGATAAGGCATAGGCCAAGAAGATCCGCTGGATGGCATCTCAGTACGTCAACTTAGACGGAGCCCTCTACAAGAGATCGTTCTCCCATCCACTGCTAAAATGCTTGGGACCCATTGATGCAGATTATGCTTTGAGGGAGGTCCACGAGGGCATATGTAGTGATCATTTAGGAGGTAGATCTCTGGCATACAAGATCATTCGATAAGGGTATTATTGGCCCTCCATCCAGAAGGACTCAGCGGATTTCGTGCGGAAGTGCGACCAATGCCAGAGGTATACCAATGTACAGAGACAACCTGAGAGCCACTTGACTCAGCTGGCAGCCCCATGGCCTTTTGCCTAGTGGGTGATGGACATTCTTGGCCCATTCCCACCAGCATCAGGGCAAAGGAAGTTTCTCCTAGTGGCCATTGACTATTTCATGAAGTGGGTAGAAGCCGAACCATTGGCCCAGATCACGGAAGGCAAGGTGAAAAATCTTGTAAGAAAATCCATCATATTCAGGTTCAGCATCCCACATGTCATCATTATAGACAATGAGAGACAGTTCAATAATCCGAAGTTCAAGGACTTCTGTGCTCGGTACCATATCCAGCATCGGCTAACATCTTTTGCTCATCCATAATCCAACGGAGAAGCCGAAGTCACCAACAGGACCATCCTCCTTGGTCTGAGACAAGGTTGAACACGGCAAAAGGGATTTAGGCTGAAGAACTAACCTCCATTCTTTGGGTGTATCGAACTACCCCGAGAACGACCACCGGCGAATCTCCATTCAACCTGGCCTACGGTATCGAAGCCGTACTACCCATCGATGTCTCCCTACGGTCCTTGAGAATTGACAACTATGAAGAGCCTGAGAATTCTGATCATAGAAGGATTGATCTGGATTTGCTATCAAGCACCAGACTATAGGCCCAGATAAGAATGGTGGCATACTAGCAAAAGGTCGCCAAGTATTACAACTCAAGGGTGAAGGAGAAAACTTTCCGTACGCGGGACATGGTATTGCGAAGAGCAGAAGTGTCCAGGCCAACGGAACAGGGTAAACACTCTCCCAACTAGGAAGGTCCATATCAAGTTGAAGAAGTCATTCGACCAGGGACATATCAACTCAAGACCCTGGAGGGGAAGACCCTATCCCGGCCATGGATTGTACAAAATCTTCGCAAATACTATCAATGAAAAAGTTTCAAAAACTCCTGTGTGATGCAGAACGGAAGCTCTGATACCAAAAATGATGCAGAATAAAGAACAAAGAAGCGTATGCGGAAGTAAATTTAGGATTAATTTCTTTTTTTTTTTTTTTATTTCAGAAATTGGCTTTGACTCAAAGTAAAGCTAAACTAAGTTGAAGGAAACTAGGTAAGGATTGAAAGCACAATTTAGAAGAAACTAAATTATCATAGTAGTTCAGATGTAACGGATCGCTGGGGGTTAAGAAACTCCCAGACCTAGGGTTTCGCTCTGAATTTTCAACAGAACAGAAATAGAGAGGAGAGATGGTTTACCAACCAGACAGTGATCTTCTCAGAATTAGGGTGGAAGAACTCTCTCGAGCAGATTGTTGGATCCTCGGATTCGGCTATCTTCGTAATGGATCCTCCAATACTAGTCTTGTGATTTGGTCGGCTTCTCCTGGACTCAAGATCTGGGAAGAAGAAAAACAAGTGAGGGATTCAGAGACTCAGGGAAGGATTTACCAGTTCGAAGAACTTGAAGGTAGATGTCGCTGAGATCCGGATTCTCTTGAAGGCTGATTCAACTCCCACGAGAAAGAGCTTTGGATCTGAAGTATCCGGACTGTAGCTGGATGCTGGTGGTCAGCCTGGACTTGGAGAGAGTGGCCGTGAGAGGTGGGATAGACTAGGGCTTGGTGGAAAGAGAGGGGTGATGGGCAGCTAGGGTTTGGGAGTGGAGTGGCTAACCTAGGGTTTGGGTTTTGGAGATCTCACACCTCCTCAAGGTTCCTGGGGAACCCGGATTTACTCCCTCATGGAGCTCAACACCTGGATGCAAGTGCGGAAGAGAGAAAACACAAAGTTTGCTCATAAAAAAAATTGGTTTCATTCATCTGATTTTTTTCAAACTTACATGGGGGTTTAATTTATAGGCCATTACAAGAGAGTAGGGTTTTACATCATCCCATGTGGGACTAAAGGAGGGGATCTTCAAATTAGGATATCAATCCCTACT
Organism: Areca catechu; assembly: GCA_021397845.1. Lineage (NCBI taxonomy): Eukaryota > Viridiplantae > Streptophyta > Magnoliopsida > Arecales > Arecaceae > Areca > Areca catechu. The sequence continues at coordinate 100,671,588 of CM038041.1, forward strand.
CATATGGCTGGCCAATTAATTCCAAAGTTGATTGAAGCTTCAAAAAGGAAAGTGGGTGGCGCCTCCTTGTCTTGCCCTCCAAGAAAATATTTTTTTCCTTCTATGCTTGGCCTTATCTGGAAGTGTTTGGGTGCCTCTTAACCTTGCCCTCCAAGAGAAAATTTGTTGCCTTTTATATCTGGCTTTTGTTGGAATGATTAGGGCGCCTCCTAACCTTGCTTTTCAAGAGAAATCTCCTTCCTTCCATGGCTCAACCCTTTTTGGATACCTCCTTTTCTTTCTCCCCAAGTTATGGCTCCTTCTAACTTTGTTTTGAGTTTTTCTGGCAGGTAATGGGCGCCTCCTTGAATTCCTCTCCAAGAGAATTTCTTTCCTTTTATAGTTTGGTTCTTTTGGGAAGTCTTGGGCCGCCCCCTTGATTTGTGGACCCCTGATGGATTTCTCCTCAATTGGTGCATGAAAGAGGGGAGCTGCTATCTGTGGTGTGGGGACCAAAGCCTGCTGGATGGAGATGTGGCACCCCCTGGACTCAGGCGTATGGCTGGGAGTGTGGCTGGGAGTGTGGCGCCCACTTGCTTGGCCTTGGGAGAAAATGTAACACCCCAGGTTGAAACCCTAGTCCACTACTGAGTCAACATGACTCAATAAAATAAAATGCAGGTAATATAGACTCAAGCTAAAGTCGAGTTGATCCAGTCAATCCTTATTACAAGCCAAAAAAAACCCTAATTCTTTGGGCAAGGTTAATCAGAGATCCAGATGGAGCTCTGAATTCTTCTTCTGAGTCTGGTGCCCGCACCAATTCTCCTAGGGTGGGAGGAACTCGACCCTGTCGAGTATGGATCAACTTGGCTCTGGTATCTCTCCAAGAGGTCTGGGTCCAACTCTTGTAATTCTTCTCGGGAGATCCAAGAGTCATCAGAATCTGGCCTTCCTAGCCAGCGGACCAGGTATCTTTGGTATCCTCGATTACGAGTAGAGAAAAACTGATCAACCAGGATCTTTTCAATCTACTCTTTCCTCACAGGCCAGTTTGTTGGTGGACACACAGGGTTGGGTTCACTCTCAAGAGCAGGATTAGGTTCAAAAGCCTCACTGGGAATTACAGCTGGATCCCTATACTCTACTAGGTCTGTAATGTTGAAAGTGGAGCTAATGCCTAGTTCTCGAGGTAACTCGAGCACATAGGCATTGGATCCTACTCTCTTTACCACTCTAAATGGCCCAGCTCCCCTAGCATGTAACTTTCTAATGATTCCAGGAGGAAACCGTTCAGGCCTTAACCTAATCATTACATAGTCTCCTTCGTCAAAAGTTTTGACTCGCCTTTGAGAATCAGCCAATTTCTTATAAGTTTCATTACTTAAATTTATTTTGGCATCAATTTCTTTATGCAAGTCCTTTACATGCTATGCAAGTGCATCAAGAGACTTGTGTGTTTGGACTAATAGTGAAATCAGATCAAGTGGTGTGTGAGGCTTGTATCCTTGAACAATTTCAAAGGGGCTCTAGCATATAGACCTATTGATCGAAACATTATATGCAAATTTAGCCCTGGGTAAATACAAATCCCAATTCCTGGTATTCTCACTCAATCAAAATCTGAGACAATGTCCTAAACTCGACTGACGATGCATTCCTAAAGAATGGACTTTATTCAAAGGAACCCTAGGTCTAAACCTAACAAACTACGGCTCTCTAGGTTTGACCTTGGGTCGGAGGATGGCATGCAGAGCATGAAAACTTATCATGGGTGCCTAGTAGGTGCCATAAGGTCTTCCAGAAGTAGGTGGCAAACCTAATAGATTCTGACACATGATTCACTCTAAAGACTTTGACAAAGTATACTTGGATGGTGTAAGAAGCATTGGAAGTCCTAGAGAAAGGGAGGAAATATGAGGTGGAGTCTCGAATTACCTGCTGGCTAAAGGTGGTGACCTGAAGGTTTGAATGGTGATCTATGAATGTCAACTGGTCATCCTTACGAAAGGAAAAGTTTGCTACTCCCAGGAATGGATCAAGAGATGGTTCGGGGAGTAGCCTAGGACATGTGATTGCAATAGTTAAGGTTTGTTCTCTAAGTAAATAATGATCCACTTTCTCAAGAAATGGATTAGAGAATGATTCATGGAAGGGCCTATGGATGATGACCTCAAGACTTGAAATTTGACCTATGGGTGAGGAAAGGTATACTCTATAGAAGGGTAGGTCAGTCATGCGAAGGAAGGGGTCTGGGGTCATAAGGAGGACTTCTACAGGACTGGGTGAATCAATCCGCTCAAGAAAAGGATGTCCAACTGAGATTACGGGAGAGACCTTAGTGGCTGAGCATAGGACAAGGTCCAATTGTAAGAGGCTTGATTCAGTCATCCTAAGGAGAGGATCTACCATAGGGTGGGCAAACTTAAACAGTTCAGTACAAAGATCTTCAATTGGTACTTGGGAAATGACTGTCATTAGAGGGTATGAACTAATAGCTCGGGCTAACACTATGAGTTCTTCCTGGGGGTATTTGACTAAAGGAACCTGGTTCTCACAAATCTCTTGAATTTCTAAACTAGGTCCTACCAGTTGGTTGCTTTCCAAGGTCTCCTCAGGTAAGGAACCAATAGTATCAATGTCACATTCTTCAAGTTCTTCGCCCTCATATTCATCAACTAGACTCAAGCCAGCATCATATACTTCCTCGATGCCATCTTCAATGGGTTTCGAGTCAGTGGTAATCGGGTCAACTGATTCTAGGCTTGTCATACCTAACCGTTCTTCCTCATTGGTAGGCTTGGGTTCTCCCTCATTAATGTCATCCTTATGATTCTTACCACTTAGCTATGCACAAGCCAGTCCTATGCATGGGCACTGACTAGATTTATGGCCTCTTTCTCCACAAAACAAACATTCTTGAGATATAGGAACCTGGGTCACACTAGGTTTCAAGCTAGTAGAGACTTTACTTGGGCATGGGTGTGGATCTAAATGGTTTGATCTAGAAGACTTGGGTTGTTGAGTGACTGGTCTAGAATATTTTAAGGACCTCTCATAGACATGATCCACACTATAGATATCATGGTTAGGCTTCCTAAGGTTATGCTCGGGATCACGGTATAAGGTCCTCCTAGGTTCCTGGCATGGGTGAGGTTGGGGCCAATTAAATTTTGGATCAGAGGTCCAATTTTGATGTCTACGTTTCTCAAGTACTTGGACTCGATCCCTAAACTGGGAAAAACCCTCATTCATGTCCTGACTCAATTTGGTCATACTTTCGGTAAGATTTCTAACCATGGCCTCTAAATCTGGTTGGGTTTGACTAGGTTGGTAGGGTACTCCATTCCGGGTAGACATGATGATGCAAGCAAGCACACAGAATGAGACTCAACTGAAACGACTACGGGCTAACTAGGCCTAGAGCCCAAACTAGATGCCCAATCAGAGTGGCAAGCTAGCCTATAGTAACTCAGGACTCAACCAGGCAGGTGTAAGGGGAGTGTTAGGTCCCTAAATGCCAATCCTAGACACCAATCAGAGATTGGCCAGGTAGGCGGACCAGCACACAAGCCCTTCGGGATAGAATCCCTGAACCACCATTCTAGACTCTGAGTACAAAGCACACACAGAGTAACTAGACAAACTGACTCAACACTAGCCTTGACCCGACTTGTTGATGTCCCTAGCCCACTAGGGCAAATTAAGTCTAATAAATTTTAAAATTAGGCTTAGGATCGAATGAGTGGGTGGTGGTTTTGGGCTAAGGAGAGGTTATCAACTCCTCCCCTTATCTTAGATGCTCAAATGCCCTTAAGATGAATTAAGAGATGATCACTCAAAAATAATTGAATTGCAGAAACACAAAAATAGAGTTACAGTAATTTAATCCTAAAAAATCCCACAGAAACCACTAAATCACGGGAAAATTATGCAAAATATTTTCAATTATACTGGTTTTAGAAAAACAAAAATCACTGAATTTGGAGTTAACTGCAATGAGAAATAATTCCTTCAACAGGACAATTATGGGCTGAAAATAGAGTACTTCCCCGTTTACAATTCCTGCTACGAAGTTATAACCCAACGGATCCCCTACACGCCCTAGGAACACCCCGTGGAATGGGAAGAGGAGGTTTGCACCTCGCTTCATTCCTAGGATCGGACATCCTGGGGAGTCTACTTCGAGCAGACAAAGTGAAAAGAGAGAGACTCAAATAAGCAATCAAAACAGAAACCCTAGACAGAGCTCTGATACCAAAAATGATGCAGAACGGAAGCTCTGATACCAAAAATGATGTAGAACAAAGAACAAAGAAGCTTATGTAGAAGTAAATTTAGGATTAATTTTTTTTTTTTTTTTTTATATTTCAAAAATTGGCTTTGACTCAAAGTAAAGCTAAACTAAATTGAAGGAAACTAGGTAAGGATTGAAAGCACAATTTAGAAGAAACTAAATTATCATAGTAGTTCAGATGTAACGGATCGCTGGGGGTTAAGAAACTCCCAGACCTAGGGTTTCGCTCTGAATTTTCAACAGAACAGAAATAGAGAGGAGAGATGGTTTACCAACCAGACAGTGATCTTCTCAGAATTTGGGTGGAAGAACTCTCTCGAGCAGATTGTTGGATCCTCGGATTCGGCTATCTTCGTAATGGATCCTCCAATACTAGTCTTGTGGTTTGGTCAGCTTCTCTTGGACTCAAGATCTGGGAAGAAGAAAAACAAGTGAGGGATTCAGAGACTCAGGAAAGGATTTACCAGTTTGAAGAACTTGAAGGTTCATGTCGCTGAGATCCGGATTCTCTTGAAAGCTGATTCAACTCCAATGAGAAAGAGCTTTGGATCTGAAGTATCCGGACTGTAGCTGGATGCTGGTGGTCGGCCTGGACTTGGAGAGAGTGGCCGTGAGAGGTGGGATAGACTAGGGCTTGGTGGAAAGAGAGGGGTGATGGGCGGCTAGGGTTTGGGAGTGGGGTGGCTAACCTAGGGTTTGGGTTTTGGAGATCTCACACCTCCTCAAGGTTCCTGGGGAACCCGGATTTACTCCCTCATGGAGCTCAACACCTAGATGCAAGTGCGGAAGAGAGAAAACACAAAGTTTGCTCACAAAAAAAATTGGTTTCATTCATCTGATTTTTTTCAAACTTACATGGGGGTTTAATTTATAGGCCATTACAAGAGAGTAGGGTTTTACATCATCCCATGTGGGACTAAAGGAGGGGATCTTCAAATTAGGATATCAATCCCTACTCATATGGCTGGCCAATTAATTCCAAAGTTGATTGAAGCTTCAAAAAGGAAAGTGGGTGGCGCCTCCTTGTCTTGCCCTCCAAGAAAATATTTTTTTCCTTCTATGCTTGGCCTTATCTGGAAGTGTTTGGGTGCCTCTTAACCTTGCCCTCCAAGAGAAAATTTGTTGCCTTTTATATCTGGCTTTAGTTGGAATGATTAGGGCACCTCCTAACCTTGCTTTTCAAGAGAAATCTCCTTCCTTCCATGGCTCAACCCTTTTTGGATACCTCCTTTTCTTTCTTCCCAAGTTATGGCTCCTTCTAACTTTGTTTTGAGTTTTTCTGGCAGGTAATGGGCGCCTCCTTGAATTCCTCTCCAAGAGAATTTCTTCCCTTTTATAGTTTGGTTCTTTTGGGAAGTCTTGGGCCGCCCCCTTGATTTGTGGACCCCTGATGGATTTCTCCTCAATTGGCGCATGAAAGAGGGGAGCTGCTATCTGTGGTGTGGGGACCAAAGCCTGCTGGATGGAGATGTGGCACCCCATGGACTCAAGCGTATGGCTGGGAGTGTGGCTGGGAGTGTGGCGCCCACTTGCTTGGCCTTGGGAGAAAATGTAACACCCCAGGTTGAAACCCTAGTCCACTACTGAGTCAACATGACTCAATAAAATAAAATGCAGGTAATATAGACTCAAGCTAAAGTTGAGTTGATCCAGTCAACCCTTATTACAAGCCAAAAAAAACCCTAATTCTTCGGGCAAGGTTAATCAGAGATCCAGATGGAGCTCTGAAGTCTTCTTCTGAGTCTGGTGCCCGCACCACTGTGCAAAGCTTCTCAATCCTACTCAACTCAAAATGGCTAGTTTCATCGATTGAACAACAATAGCCTGAATGACCCGATCTAAAAAATCGGTCAACTGCATAAAGGAGAGTCTGATTCACTCACCTTATCGGTATGCCCGACGAGCGCAATGGATGGTCTAAACTGGCCACCAAAAAGATCAAATATGCAGGGATGGTTGTCTTAACCTACCCTATGGTAAATCTGAATATGCTCCGAGGCAGGCCTGAACAGCCTACCTTAATGATTGTAGAAAGTGCACAGGGACGGTGTATACACTTTACCCTACGGAAAATCCGAACACGTGCCTAAAACGATCATTGTCGACCTTTCTGTCAACAACAAACTTTCTCAGAACAGTCCAATTGACCTCACTTCTTCCCTGTAGATCGAAAGTAGTCTATAAAGTCTAAATTACAGACAAATCATGATGCAACACATCGCAAAGAGTACGCGGGAATAGGTAACAGAAAAGATTTTTCTTTCCTTTCAAGTTTTTACACAAAAAAAAAAGGAGTAGCAGCAGCAGAATCTGGGAAATTTTCAATAACTCCCCAACGTGTTTTTCCCGTACCGTCAGGGATAGGCCTGATGGGACAATGAAGGGCACCCGAGGTTCCCGTCCGAACTCGAGTCTGACCCCTCATCGGAGTCAGAATCAAATTCGTGGCCGGGGAAGGGAACGGAGGGTTTGATATTGTCGAAGCCCTTCAAGTTATAAAACTTGGAGGCTTTCCTCCGGCACTCCCAAAACCCCTGGTGGAAGGAGTCTATGGCCACCTCGATGAGCTCATCCTTGAAGGTGGCAAAAGCTTTGAAGTTTGTGACGGCATACGCCGCCTCCCTCCTTGCCTCCTCCATCACCGTGACTTGATCCCAGGCTTCCCTCAGCCGATCCTCCAGTAGGCGGACCTTCTCCTCGAGACGGTCCATGAGAGGCTCCTCTTCTTCGTCTCCCAGCCCAGGTGACTCCAGACTTCACTTCCTTTTTTGGTCGATAGCCCTCCTCTTCGCTACATGATGGAGCTCAGAAGTGCTGAACCTCATCGTTAATGGAGGGAAGAAGCCTACAGAAATGATGGCCTTTGATAGCGGAGGGCAGGGTCCTATTTATAGAAACCCTGCACCCACGACCGACTATGGGGAGGCATGCCCCACATCCTTCCTAGCCGCATTAGAAAGTGACACGTGTTTGGGTGATGCTTCGAGAACTAGAAATGTCGCTCGGAGACACCTTCAGGACAACAACCGCCATCGCTTCGAATTCGGAGAAATCCTCATCATGCGACGGCATCATTAATGGCTCCTTTTTGAATAAAGGAGACCCGATGGCTCACAAGGCGTAAGAAATCATGACTGTACAAATATCGACGTGCCACATGGACAACAATAATCATGATTAGATCTCCCAGATCACTGATTGGCGGAGAAACAACTCTTGTCCGCCTTAATAGACAAACCTAACATCCGAAGGAATGTGACGGTCTTCAGCAACGGAGTTTTGGTCCATTCTGGAATTCATCCTCACCAATTGAACGGACTTCGGCTAAGGAAACCCCGTAGGTGAACTCTCCTTCGACTTGCCATGCTTCAGCTCCACCAGTAGCAGAGTGGCAGAATGGCGGCACTTCCGCTCCCTAAGGCGGGCTCCCCATTGTACGCATTAGGGAAACAACCGCCCGTGGAGCTTCGACTGGATGGGGTCTTGACGGAGCCCCTTCCACAGTTATTAAGTCTCCCACTGCGGTCCACCGGGAAGACAAAGTGCTTTGGTCCCCTTCGGGACCATCTTTTCGAGCTTTCTTCCGCACCGCGACCTAGTAGGAGGGGCTTGTGCCACCCTCTTTTTCGAAGTATGCCGGAGCCAACTCTAGCCAGGCCTCATCCTGCCACCTGCAAGCAAAGGATTTCACTTCAATTGATTGGACGACAATAAATCCAAGAAGGGGGAGCAGAAATTCCTATTGCTATACCTAATGAGGGGAATCTGCTAATTCCCGCACGGTGGAGATTTCTCTCCTCCAACAATTCCCCAATGAGAGCAACTTCAGAGTTGACCAAGAGGTCATAGTCTGACTAGTCAGCCGCCAAGACCTTCTTCCCGTCATTGGCGGTCAGGCGAGGCTTCTTCTATACCATATCGAAGCCCCATGAATTAAGAGACAACACAAATACAAAAACGGGTTTCCACCCATGGATGGCACTGGGCATATCCTTGATAACCCTATGGCCTGATCTGGGACCAATCACCCACCATCCGTTACTGTGAAAATCCCTCTTGACGATGAAATGGATCGTGAACAAATTGGTCCTAGGCACTATGTTCGTGATGCTGCACATAATCAGGAACCCACAGATGTTCTTGATGCTGTTCGGGGTCAACTGCGCTGGCACCACATGGTACAAGCAGAAGATCTTGACGAATAAAGGGTGTAGGGGAAATCGAAGACCATCTTTCAGATGATCTTCGTATATGGCTATACACCCGGGGGGAGGTTCGTTCACCAGCTCCTTGGATGCGGGGAGGACGAAGAAAAACTCCTCAGGGATGCTGTAGCATTCCCAAAGAAGGGTCACCTTACCCTGAGAAATTGAGCTAGGAACCGACTCTGGGCCTACTATATCTCCGGCCCCCGAGGGCCTAACCTATTTTCCCTAACTCTCTATAGTCTCTTCCATGACAAAGGAATGAAGCAAGGGAACATAAAGAAGATTCTACATGAATAATAGACTGGTAGTCCATAATAGTTTGGATGGAGGATGAGACGAGATTGAAGAAGCTTCCTTGCCCAGACCTTCACTCTTCCCCAAAAGAAAAGTAAGGATCTCTTAAGCCTTGCCGGGGTTGAATTGACTCAAGGTTACCGTGGGAGATAACCTACATGCAACTGACTGCCAGGATAAGGTATACCCTTCATTCAACGGACGGAGGATGGCCGCCACAACCATCCAAATCCCAACCAAAAGATTGCCTCAACAACCGTGCAACGGGAAAAGAAAGGATGGCCCCAAGGCTACCTACTTTTTCCCAATCCGGGAGTGACACCTATCCACCATCTGATTCTCAGATCGTGGTGGATAGTCCAATCAAGGATCCCGTAATCATGTACTGCACCGTCTCTCAGGAGGAAAATGATAAAACCTTAATACTCTCACTTCTCAAGGCAAATCTCCTCTTTGAAAACTGAGAGTAGGGGGGCAACTTTTGGGATATCCCGGTTCAACTGTAAACCAAACTCCGGTTCGACTGGTCGAAGCCCATTTCTCTGGACTATGGACTTTGGACCAAGCAAAGGACAGGCCAACTGCAGGCAACCCAAGGCTTCATACCAGACCACAACATCTGGAGTCCAGTCCTTCGAGTAACGTCTTCAGCCCCGGTCGAAGACCGAACTATCCATCGACTACCGAAGGCATGTACTTCAGTCCCCACCATAGACACGATCTCTAGCCTCGAGGAAATACCATCTTCTCAAGATATGCTTTAGTCTTCTGCTGGCTAAAGCTTGCTTAGCTAATGAGTTTTCCGCATCTCATATAGAGTTTACTCTCTCTACCATAATAAGGTAGTAATGAATAATTCAATCATTGCTCAATGTATTTTGATTCTGGTAAGATCTTGGTTCCTTATGATGGGGGACTAATATGCATGCAATTCTTTTTATATATTTTACATGTTGAGCTAGGTGATTAATTCCCGAATTTTTGATCAAAATTATTTGTAGGAAATTTTGTATGAATTTTTGAAGATCAGCATGCAGATTAGGACCTAGAAAAGTAGCAAAGAAGGACCGCCGGGGCTGAGAAACCTCGGTTAGGGCAAGTTCTCCTATAATAAAACTACTAGAGGTAGAGGGGTGTACCTGACAATGTCTGTGAAGATCGCAGCAAAGGGGTCTAACGTTCCTCGATAGATGCGGCCTGGAAAACCGAGCCAATGACCCGCGGGTACCCGGCTTTCTGCTCGGTGGTCCGATTGAGGCTTGGCTGGAGTCGTTGGATTCGTAGGAACTCAGGGACCTGCAAACGACCTGTCAGGGGTTAGAAAACTCATAAAAGAACAAGAAAACAAAGGAAAAATAGCAAGAGAAGGCTTCTTTTGGAGTGGGCATCCAGGGATCTGAGAGGCTTGTTGGCAGAAGGAAGATGATTGCAGCACTTGGAAGAAAAACTCTCACAAACCCCTTTATGCACACAGCAGGGTATCACACAACTCAATAGAAGAACTCAAGGTTTTAATTCATATCAAAAATTAGGTTTCATACAAGAGGCTAGGGTCCCTTAAATAGACCCTTAACCTTGGGCTCCAAGTAAGGGCACATAAGTCTTTACATAAGAATCCTTTTCCCTCTCAAACCCTAGCTAGAAAATAAGGAAATATAAGGTAGAAAAATCCCTAAAAATTTTCTTGATTGGCCAACACTCCAAGGATGCCTAGGGGGCGTGTTGGGCTTCTAGGAGCAGCAAAAGGCTAGCCCAAAGGGGCTCGGGTGCATGGGTTTGGGCCTTTGGAAGCTGGGGTGGCCTGGTAGCCAGGTAGCAGGAATATTCCCTGGTATCTTGCTTTTTAGGGGCTTGGGCTTGGCACCTGGGCTTGATTTCTTTGGGCTAGGATGCAGATGGACCTCTAAAATCATGGATGCCTTGGTATATTAACATATTTTGGCATCTGGAAGGGAATCTGGGCATTTGGAGGGCATCTGCAAGAAATCATGGTTTTCTGAATTTTCCTCCTGAGTCTTCAAATCTTCAAGCTGGGTTGGACTTGGGCTATACTTCTATGTCTTCAATCTAGTTGGACTTGGTCTTCACTTGTATGATATAGTCTTGAGTCTTCAGTATGCTTGGACAGGACTCAAAAAAATAAAATTAGCTCAACATGAGCTGACTAGCATTGGACTGAACTAGCTCAACATAAGCTGACTAGTACAGAACTGAAATAACAACTCAAAAGACTCAAACAATAACTAAAAAAGGACTCAGATGGGCTAAGCCCTTATTATAGATGGACTCATAAATTATTGATCAATTCATAGAGGGTTGAAAAGCCTCTGTCTTATTCTGGTGCCTCTGGTGTCCCCACCAATTCTCCCGGGGTGGGAGGAACTCGACCCTGTCGAGTGAAGATCAAGCTGGCTCACATATCTCTCGAGGAGGTCTGGGTTGAGGTGATTCAAGTCCTCTCGAGAAATCCAGGAATCGTCCGACTCCGGCCAGCCTTGCCATCGGACCAAGAAGCGTTGATAGTCACGGCCCTGGGTCGTGATGGCTTGATCGTCTAGGATACGCTCGATCTGTTCTCCTCTCTCAGGCCAATTTATTAGTGGACACTCTGGGTTACGATCACTCATAATGAAAAGAAATAGGTCCAAAGGTCTCACTAGGTATCGTTGCCGGTTTTCTATACTCAACCAGGTCTGTAATATTGAAGGTAGAACTAATGCCCATATTCGAAGGCAAGTCTAACACATAGGCATTTGATCCAATCCTTCTCTATCACTTTAAAAGGTCCGGCTTTGCAAGCATGAAGCTTCTTTTAAGCCTAAGCCTAACCAAGATAGAATCCACTACATCAAATTCTTTGATCCATCTTCGGGAATTAGCCAGTTTGTTTAAAATTAGTGTAGGTGGTGAACATGCTGGGCACATGCAAACTCCTAACAAATGATTCAAAGGACTCATACTAACACCTAATAGAATCGACTTTGCATTCCTATCGAAGGAAATTTATTAGACTTTTATGGGCCTAAACCTAAGAGACTATAGACTCTCAAGGTCTGACCCTAATGTGGTGTGCACAAGAGTATTTACAATGGACTCCAAGCAAATGCCAAAGGGTATGCCAGAAGTATAATGCAAACCTAACATGCGTAATGAATGCATGCAGTACGCTAATTTCAACTAAATGCAATCTAATGATCCTAGAAATGTTGGAGACGTCTGGAAAGGGCAGAAAATAAGAAGTGGGTTCAGAATTAGTTTGGTAGGGTAGAGAAAAAGGTTCATGGTTAGTTGGATAAAGTAGGATAAAAGACAGGGTGTCAGGAACTAATCCTATACTAATGAGGTTAACCTTACGAGGTTGAGCTATATCTACAAGGTTTGCATAATGGAAGGATGGGTCGCTAATTTCGGGGAAGAGGTCCTTAATGGGAACTATAAAAGGGGACTCATCTTTAAGGTATTGATTCAAAGAGATCAGGTCCTTAATAAATTCTTCTGGTTCTTGTATTTTTGGACTAGACTCTATAATTTGGCTCTCCTCTATGGTTTCCTCAAGTAAGGCTTTAGCAGCAGTACCTAGGTTCTCTTCCTCTATTTGTTCTTCCATTATAGCTTTAGGTTGGATGTGGTCAAGGTCAACTAGCTCTGGGTTGGTTTCTACCTGGGTATCTATTGCGTCAGCTAATTCTAGGTCTACTAAAGGTGTCTCCTCTTCTCCTTCATACTCATCCACTAGGCTCACATCAGCTTCATACACTTCTGTGTTAATGTAAGCCTTGTCAATCTCAGGAATGGTTGGAGAAGGTCAGCTAGGGGAAAATTGGCTAGGTCCTGGTTTCTGATTATGGACACTAATCCTAGTAGGTTTAGGTTGCCTAAGGGGTAGTGGCTCACTACTGGGCTCATATTTTGGGGTACTAATCCTACGGGGTTTAAGTTGACTAAGGAAAACTTGACTAGTACTAGATTGATACCTAGGGGTTATGGGTTCTCTAGGCTCATAGGACAAGGGTGCAGATCTATGGGTCATGGGATTAGAGGATCTGGGGTCATAGGATTTTGGGTCAGCTCCATGGTCAGGTTCTAAGGATGGATCATGGTATGGGGTCCTCCTAAGGTTAGGCTCCCTATATGGGTCAGGATATTAGGTTCTCCTAGGGTTGGACTCCCTATATGGGTCAGAATATTGGGTTCTCCTAGGGTTGGGCTCTCTATATGGGTCAGCGTATTGGGTTCTCCTAGGATTGGACTCCCTATATGGGTCAGAGTATTGGGTTCTCCTAGGATTGGACTCTTTATATGGGTCAGAGTATTGGGTTTTCTTGGGTTCAGTATCATAATAAGGGTCATGGTAAGGGGTTCTTCTAGGTTCAGTATCATAATAAGGATCATGGTAAGGGGTTCTTCTAGGTTCAGTATTATTGTATGGGTCAGGCTGAGGGGCTCTCCTAGGTTCAACCTCTCGGTATGGATCAGGGTTTGGGGTCCTCCTAGGTTGAGGATTGTAGTACGGGTCAGGATGAGGGGACTCAGGATCTAGATCAGACTGTGACCCATGGGTTCTTTCTATGGTCCCTACAAGGCCTTCTAACTAGCCAAACCTATCGGCCAGATGGTCAATTCTATTGTTGGTTTGGGTACCAGACTGAGTTAACTGGGTAGTCAACTGGGCCATGGATTGGGTTAGATGCTCAGTGAGTGCTTTTATTTGGGCTTGCAAATTTTTCATGGGTTCAGACATTTGTGAAGGAGGTGGGTGATATTAAACCCCTGATCTAGTGCTCATGCAAGACTCGATTAGACCAACTACAGCTGACTAGACCTAGAGTCCAAACTAGATGCTCAATCAGGGTGGCAAACTAGCCTATAGTAACCCTGTACTCAGCCAGGCAGGTGTAAGGGGAGTGTTAGGTCCCTGATTGCCAATCCTAGACACCAATCAGAGATTGGCCAGGTAGACAGACCAGCACACAAGCCCTTCAGGATTGAATCCCTAAACCACCGTTCTAGATACTGAGCACAAAGCACACACGGGTTAGCTTGACACAATGATTTGACACATAGTTCTGACCCGACCAATTGGTATCCCTAGCCCACTAGGGCAAATTAAGTCTAGTTAATTTTAGGTTAAGGCTTGGGACCGAATGCAAGGGATATGGTTTTGGGCTAAGGAGAGGTGATCAAATCCTCCCCCCATCTGATATAGCAAGAGTGCCTTTAAAAGTAAATTATGCAATGATGGCAGGCAGATGAGGATGCAAATTAAGGTTTAGATGTTTTTGGTATTTTTGGAGAATATATAATTCTTTTTTGGGTATTTTTTTAAATAGAAGAAAACTTGCAAATCATGGCCTAATATGCTGGAAATATACTAAAATTAAAAGATATGCAAAAGATGCTAAACAAAACTCTAAAACTTCCAAACTTGTCTTGCTGAAAAAACAGAGCCAAACATTTGTAGGCTGTATTTCGGCTTGCAGAAAATTCATAGGATATAATAAAATATAAAGAAATTCTTAGAATTACTGTGAATTATGATGAATCCATAAAAGCAAATTTCATAATTTTTGGAATTTTTATCTTGGAGAAATAATTAAAATACCAGAGCATATACAGACTAAAAACTTGTAGAAAATAAGCCCTAATCTGAGCTCTGATACCAAATGATGGGGGACTAATATGTATGATATTATTTTTGTATGTTTAACATGTTTTGTTAGGTGATTAATTCCCAAATTTCAGATCAAAATTATTTGTAGGGAATTTTGTATGAATTTTCGAAGATCAGTATGCAGTTTAGGACCTAGAAAAGTAGCAAAGAAGGACCGCCAAGGCTAAGAAGCCTCGGTTAGGGCAAGTTCTCCTACAATAAAACTACTGGAGGTAGAGGGGTGTACCTGACAATGTCTATGAAGATCGCAGTGAAGCGATCTCTCATTCCTCGATGGATGCGGCCTGGAAAACCAAGCTAATGACTCGCGGGTACCCGGCTTTCTGCTCGATGGTCCGATTGAGGCTTGGCTGGAGTCGTTGGATTCGTAGGAACTCAGGGACCTGCAAACGACTTGTCAGGGGTTAGAAAACTCACAAAGGAAATAGAAAACAAAGGGAAAAAAGCAAGGGAAGGCTTCTTTTGGAGTGGGCATCCAGGGATCTGAGAGGCTTGTTGGCAGCAGGAAGATGATTGCAGCACTTGGAAGAAAAACTCTCACAAACCCCTTTATGCACACAGCAGGGTATCACACAACTCAATTGAAGAACTCAAGGTTTTAATTCATATCAAAAATTAGGTTTCATACAAGAGGCTAGGGTCCCTTAAATAGACCCTTAACCTTGGGCTCCAAGTAAGGGCACATAAGTCTTTACATAAGAATCCTTTTCCCTCTCAAACCCTAGCTAGAAAATAAAGAAATATTAAGTAGAAAAATCCCTAAAAATTTTCTTGACTTGGCCAACACTCCAAGGATGCCTAGGGGGCATGTTGGTCTTCTACGTGCAGTAAAAGGCTGGCCCAAAGGGGCTCGGGTGCATGGGTTTGGGCCTTTGGATGCTGGGGTGGCCTTGTAGCCAGGTAGCAGGAATATTCCCTGGTATCTTGCTTCTTAGGGGCTTGGGCTTGGCACCTAGGCTTGATTTCTTTGGGCTAGGATGCAGATGGACCTCTAAAATCATGGATGCCTTGGTATATTAACATATTTTGGCATCTGGAAGGGAATCTGGGCATCTTGAGGGCATCTGCAAGAAATCAGGTTTTTCTGAATTTTTCTCCTAGGGTCTTCAAATCTTCAAGCTGGGTTGGACTTGGGCTATACTCCCATGTCTTCAATCTAGTTGGACTTGGTCTTCACTTGTATGATATAGTCTTGAGTCTTCAGTATGCTTGGACAGGATTCAAAAAAACAAAATTAGCTCAACATGAGCTGACAAGCATTGGACTGAACTAGCTCAACATAAGCTGACTAGTACAGAACTGAAATAACAACTCAAAAGACTCAAACAACAACTAAAAAAGGACTCAGATGGGCTAAGCCCTTATTACAGATGGACTCATAAATTATTGATCAATTCATAGAGGGTTGAAAAGCCTCTATCTTATTCTGGTGCCTCCGATGTCCCCACCATCTTAGCTAGAGCTATGGCACCATTATTATTATAGTAAAGTGTTATAGCATCTAATGACATCACACTCAATTATACAATAATTATTAACTAGAATACATCCTTGTACCCTTAGAAGCATCGATGTAGTTAGCTTTCTTGGTCAAACCTACAATGATCAATTTTTAAAAACTCTTCCAAACTACCATTGTACAAGAATACATCTTGATGTAGACCTTCTAACTTCGTCATCAAACATGAAGTCTTGATGTATGTATCCTTATTCCCTCAATTCTCCCACTCTAAAGACCCAGAATATATCTTTAATACTTCTCAAGTATTTAAGAATGTTTTTCACAGAATCAACCAACACATGCTCATGACACTTATAGCAAAATCTAGCATGGTTCATATGAGACTCCTTATGGCCAAAGTTCAAAAAGATTTTTGTTGATGCACAAAAAATCTCTTCAAATGTGTTGGAGCATATCCTATTGGAGAGATTAATTCCATGCTCAAGGAATAAAGTCTCCTTTTAGATTTTCTATGCTGAACTTCTTCAACACATCTTTAAAACATGTACTCTATGATAGGCATAGCATCCTCCTAGATCTGCCTCTATAGATCTACATTTCCAAATGTAGGATGCTTTTCCAAGGTCTTTCATTGAGAATTCAATGAGCAATAAGAACTTAATCTAAGTCAGCATGGGAATCATATTCCCAATAGGAGAAGATTACTCATGTACAATACAAGAACTTCATAATACTCCCACTAACCTTTTATAAATACATGGTTCCTCTTTTCATTCTTAACAAAATCAAAAACTTGATCATGCCATTGAAATTATATCTATTGTAGTTTGCAGACCTTGTGATCTCCATCACTATCCTTTTGTTATACCTCATCATAGTAAATCACAATAGCAATTAGTATGAATTTTAGCATGATCACAGGTGAAAAGGTTTCCTGAGAGTCATTGCCTTGGTGTTGACTATAACCTTTAACCTAAGCCTTGCCTTATAGATCTCTGTCTAATTTTCTTTTATTGATCCATTTGTATCCAAAGACACTATACCTTTCTGGTGGATCTATTAAGGTACATACTTAGTTGAAGTGCATGGAGTTTAACTTCATGGCACTCAACCATTTCTATGAATCAATGTATGATATCACCTCGTTGTAGCTTTTTGGATCATCTCTATGTTTCCTATCTCCCATAAGAAAAGTTTCTTCTATATCCACTATAAACATACCATGTACGTTTTAGGAGAATGGAAGATCTTAATAGACTTACAAGGTGGAGGAGGAACTACATATATTGGCTCTGCTCAAATGGATTCTAAAGGTTTTATGGCCTATTGATCTTCAAAGACTCTCTCTTCAAGCTTTATTATCCTCCCACTACTTTATACAGGATAAACTACTTAACCATGAATATAGATATTGGGTCACAACAACTTGTGCTCCATTAGGAGGCAGTATCCTAACCACTCTTTAGGATACATTAACAAGTAATCAGTAGCTTAATCTCTAACTTGTCTGCTTGTAGTTATTTGACATAGGCTAAACATCCTATAATCTTGAAATGATCAAGACTCAGCTTCTTACCATTATATATCACATATTAGTGTGATAAGAATATATTTAGTGTGAACCCTATTAAATAGATAAGCTGAGTTATGTACATATATCCTCAAAGATAAATTAGTAATTCTCATAATGGATTTAACCATATCCAATAAGGTTTTATTACTCTACTCAGATGCCCCATTAAGCTTGAGATGTAAGAAGAGTCCATTATGAGACTGCCAAACAACTTGAGATGATTCTAGAATTTTCTTATAAGGTTTTCACCTTCTTGATCTAATCAAATACCTTAAGAAGTTTTCTCATTTTATATTTATATTTATTATCTAAGTTTCTTAAACTTTTTAAAAGCTTCAGATACACCAATAAAGATAACCATCTAGATCTACATATCGGATGTGCTTTATACATCAATATGTACCAAGGCAAGTATATCAGTGGTCCTCACCTTTTAGCATTAAAAAATAGTTTGGTCAACATTCTTCAAGATAGGATTCACAAATTAGAAATGATTCGGTAGTCAATTAGTTAAAAAGTCCATGGTTGCCCATGGTTTTCAATTTGTTTGTTCTTTCTTTTTCACATAACCAAACTTGAGGTTCTACCTATATACTTCAAGTTAATATCATCTCACAAGATCTCTTAAATCCCTTGACACTTATTAACTACTCAATAGATGCATCTATATATAAGTGATAGAGACTAACAATTACAAAATCACATATAACTAATTTATTTCTAAAAAAATGGACTAGTGATTTTTATAAAATTTTTATGCTAAACAAAAATCAAATTTCTGCTCTCAGTAGGTAACAGTCTCTTCTAACCAAATGGTAATCACAGGGGGTAGGTGCTAACATTTACAACTATTGCTCTATTATCAATCCATAAGGTACCTCAACCTGCTTGTTTCCTATAGACTCTACATAGAGTCCATAACTCAATTGGAAGTAGAAAAAACTATAAGGTAATTTTAATTTTGAGTAGTTGACTTACCTTTCAACGGTGTGTCCTTATTCTTCAAGGATTCCAAGCATATGAGATAGTTGCTATGGCCATCAACTATGAAGTGGTAATACTTTTCCATTGTTAATGGCCCTTTCTATGGAACATCCCTTATAATGCTTGCTTTAGATGTTTTGCTTCTTCATAGGCCTCTTCTTCCAACTAGACTTTTTTCTTGGAAGAAGAAGTTTGCTCCACATTGAAAAGTGTATCCCTGAATCTTTCAAGATCCCTATAATAGTCACCAATATATTGATCTTATTGTCTTAATCTTATTCAAATGATAGTTTACAATAAACTATCTATATAAATTAGATAAAGATAACTAGATCAAATCTATATGCAATCCTTTATAGATCATCATGCCTAAGCTTCTAAAGCTTCTAATCCTTAATCATTATCAAATAATGATTATGGATAGATTGCACTTAGGTCAACCACTTGATGGCTTAGTAATATAGGGTGGTCCTTGTCTATTACAGTACTGAACTTTTTCAATCAATCATCAAGTTAAGCCAGTCATTATAATAGATTTTGGTTAATCGATTGGTTTAAGAATTAAGAGGATTGGAAGTTGACTTTTTTTCTATATACAATAAAGATTCTAGTTAGATGTTTATATTTAATATTAAATTTATTTTAGAAAAACTTTAACAATCAAATTAGAATCTTATTTTTTTCATAGATCTCTCGTACTCCTCTATGAAGATGTAAAAATCCCTACATGACTTGGGTTTCGAGTGAGTATTACAGTTCCACCAATATGCATGTACCTCACCTGATAGATATTGGTGACATGCTATATCGATGAGTGGACAACTCATGTCCAATACTTCTCAAGCATGTTGTAGGAATTGGTCTCTAAGTCATGAAACCTCACCCTGTCTAGTTATTAGCCCGGTCCTTAGTTAAGGAAGATCTACCATTCAATACATTGGTAAAGTCATCATTGGGTTCCTCACCATGTATGGTTATTGGGCCTAACCCCATCATTATCCAGCAAAATATCATGCTAATAGAGTGCTTATGCCCCTTAATATAACTAAATCACTATATCCAATTAACAATAATCAATACCAGAAAAATGCTTGCATTTTTACAAGAGTGGAAGACCTATGACTTAATATGCATGAGAAGGTTTGGATTTAGATCTCAATTTAATTAGTCAACACAATCTCATGTCAACTAACTTGGTTCAAGATAGAACAATCTCATGTCTAACTAACCTAGATAGCATAGGTAAACTCAAATCACTAAGTAGCTTAATCGAACATAGATTGACCATAGATTGACCACATTAACCAGGTAAGTGGAGATTTGTTACCCAGGTGGCTACCCAAGAGGGGGGTGAATTGAGAATTTAAAAAATTTAAAGCAAGATAATGTGCAATTAAAAAAATCCCTTAAAAGGTGTTAGGTGCTATGGCACAATAATAAATTGCAGAAGCTAAGTAGAGTCAAATAAGCACAACACAAACACACAAGATTTATAGTAGTTCGGAGCAACCCAGCTCCTACGTCCACTATCCAAGATACCACTTGGGATTTCTACTATATTTACACCCAAATACAGTAGGATTGTTTTACAGGATCACAATCCAAAACCTTTACACTTTGGTTTAAACAAAATCACCAAAGAAAACCCAATACGTTTTTGTTTTAAACAGGCTCACCAAAGAAAGCCAACTTAATTTTTACAGGATCACCAAGAACCTAACTTAGTTTTACCAGGATCACCAAGAACTCAACACTTGATTTTTATCAAAGCTCATTAAGAACCTATTTGGTTTTTCAACCGAGCTCACCAATAATCTAAACAATTCAAAACTGAATTGAAATAAATACAAGATAAATAACAAACTCAATTTATCGGATAGTTGCCGGTGCATCTTGATAGAAGTCCACTTGAATGCACTTGAATGAGCTTTAATTGCTTTAGTCACTTCTTTCCAAATTGCTTCAAGCTTCTGATCAGAGTTGGTGAAGACTTGATGGTTGACCTGAATTCTCTTATGCTCTCTTCTTGTTGTTCGGTAGGATATTCAATGAAGCTCTCTTTTCTTTGAAGAAATCTCTAAATCATTGCTTCAAGGAAGTTCAAATCCTTCAAATATAAGGTCTTTCATCACTTCAAGTCAATTCTAGCCGTTGTAGACTATTGAGAAGTAGTTTGTGACCATTGGAGCACTTTTTGGCATTCAAAAATAAATTCTGGAACTAGCCATTGGATACCTGAAAGCGATGTTCAAGTCATCTCATATTCCTTCGAGTCGGCTCGGATCTTTTGAATCGATAGGTCAAGTTGCCAAATTCTCAATGTAGTCGGCTCTTTGTTTCAGGATGCAAAACTTCACTCTGGATGAGTCGGCTCTTGATAGCTCGGGTCAACTCGAACTTGTATCTTTGAAAAACTTAAACTCAAGGAGTCGCTCTTTTATCTTTTGTCGGCTCTTCTTCTTAGGTTCTGAAATCATCATTGTAGAAGAGTAGGCTGATCGCAGTTCGGGTTGGCTCACTTTCTCAGGTCATCAACATTAGGTCTGGCAGAGTCGGCTCTTTCTAGTTTGGGTCGGCATGCTTGGCTATTCTTAGAAATCTTCAAAAATTGGACTCTAGACGAGTCGGCTCCAACACATTCCAGTCGACTCGAATTCATTGGAGCTGGCTTGATTGCCTTCGAGTCGGCTCGGATTGCTACGTACCAAAATCCTTGCTGCGTGCCATGAGATGGAGTCAGCTCTTCAGCATACTAGGTCAGCTCGAGTAATTTTTTGAGGATTTTTACAATTCAACTCAAAGAAAAACTCTCACCAACACTCTTATATTTTTTAAACATACTAACTCAAAATAATTCTAAGTAACATACACACAGAAGTAACCCTTTTTATATGATATTTTCTTAGCTTTTTCATTGGGTTCTTCTTTGCAAAAACAACTTACAACACAACTCAAACAAGAAACAAAGGTGTAGGAGTTGAGGTTTGAACAATTAACTTATCCTACAAAAACTTGTAAAATACTTGAAGAGTTGTTAGAAATAAATATAAATGCTTCAATATTTGGTTATCATCAAAATCACTTAAGGGGTCAACAATTTCTCCCTTTTTGATGAGGACAAAACACTGGCTTGAAAAATTCTTTACACTTTACATGTATATAAGTATTTGAAGGTAAATATCCACATGTATTTGAGCTAACTAAATTTGTAAATAAATGGCAGAGCTCAAGAGATGATATCATTGTATATCATCGATGTATTAAACTTTTCATGCTTTATAATACTATAATTCACACAAAACATGGAGTATCAGAGTTTTGAAAAAAAATATTGATAGAATTAAGATCAATTTGTAGAGCAATAGCAATCAGAGCATTATGATTAAATAGCAATCAGAGCAAAACCATTCAAGAGAATCTTCCCCTTTCTCTAGGTTTTAAAGTAATAAAGCATTAGGTTCTTCTGAAAACTATCACTTTTGTGCTCCCCTTTTTTCATTCTTTTTAAGTACTTTAAAAATAATTGGTAGGAAGCACAACATAAATATAAGAATTTTCATGATAGTTCAATCATTAATATTGATATTATTCTCTCATTCTCCAATTTTGATTGAACTATTCTCTCATTCTCCCATTTTTCATTTCTCTCCCTTTTTGTCAATCAATCAAAAAGGTGATTTCAAATAAAGGTCAGATTTTGAAATAGATTGAGAAAGTATTTAATATTTATTTGAGATAATTTCACTTTCTCAAATTAAAA
This sequence comes from Areca catechu, assembly GCA_021397845.1. NCBI lineage: Eukaryota > Viridiplantae > Streptophyta > Magnoliopsida > Arecales > Arecaceae > Areca > Areca catechu. The sequence continues at coordinate 100,693,816 of CM038041.1, forward strand.
ATTTTAATTAAAAATTCATCATAGTTGTACAACAAAGACTAACCGTCAAATCATTGTACATGACAACAAAGAAAACTACTAAAATGTCTTTCATTTCATTGATAAAGTTGCCTTACAAAGTAGAAAGGAAAGTACATTCATATTGTAAAAGATAAAAAGTAGAATATTAACAAAGTCTGGTGGGGACACCAAAGGCACCAGAATAAGAAAGAGGCTTTTCAACCCTCTATCGATTGATCAATAATTTATGAGTCCATCTGTAATAAGGGCTTAGCCCATCTGAGTCCATTTTAGTTGTTATTTGAGTCTTTTGAGTTGTTATTTCAGTTCTGTACTAGTCAGCTCATGTTGAGCTAGTTCAATCCAGTGTTAGTCAGCTCATGTCTAGCTAATTTTATTTTTTTGAATCCTGTTCAACCATATTGAAAACTCAAGACCACATCATACAAGTGAAGACCAAGTCCAACCAGATTGAAGACATGGAAGTATAGCCCAAGTCCAACCCAGCTTGAAGATTTGAAGACCCTAGGAGGAAAATTCAGAAAACACTGATTCCTTGGAGATGCCCTCCAGATGCCCAGTTCCCTTCCAGGTGCCAGAATATATTCATAGACCAGGGAATCCATGATTCCAGAGGTCCACCTGCATCCTAGCCCAAAGAAATCAAGCCCAGGCACCAAGCCCAAGCCCATAAGAAGCAAGATACCAAGGAATATTCCTGCTACCTGGCTACCAGGCCACCAAAGCTTCCAGAGGCCCAAGCCCATGCACCCAAGCCCCTTTGGGTAGGCCTCTTGCTTCTCTTAGAAGCCCAACATGCCCCCCTAGGCATCCTTGGAGTGTTGATCAAGTCAATAGAATTTTTAGGTTTTTTTCTACCTAATATTTCCTTATATTCTAGCTAGGGTATGAGTAGGAGAAGGATTCTTATATAAAGTCTAATGTATCATTACTTGGAGCCCAAGACTAAGGATCTATTTAAAATACCCTAGTCTCTTGTATGAGGATTGATTTTTGATATGAAATAAATCTTGAGTTCTTATATTATTTTGTGTGATTACCCTGCTGTGTGCATAAAGGGGTTTGAGAGTTCTTCTTCCCGGTGTTTGCAACCATCTTCCTGCCGCCAAACATCCTTTCAGCCCCCTCCAAAACTTTCTTTCCTTTGCTATTTTTCTTTGTTTTCTTGATTTTCTCTGAGTTTCCTAACCCCTGACAAGTCATTTGCTGGTCCCCGAGTTCCTACGAATCCAACGACTCCAGCCAAGCCTCAATAGGACTACCGAGCAGAAAGCCTGGTATCCGCAGGTCTTTGGCTCGATCTTTCAGGCCGCATCCATCGAAGAACGAGAGATCCCTTCACTGTGATCTTCACCGGATGCTTTAGACATTGTCAGGTACACCCCCTCTACCTCCAGTAGTTATATTGTAGGAGAACTTGCCCTAACCGAGGCTTCTCAGCCCCGGTGATCCTTCTTTAGTGCTTTTCTAGGTTCTAATCTGCATGCTTGGCTTCAAAAATTCATACAAAATTCCCTATAATTAATTTTGATCTAAAATTCAGGAATTAATCACCTAACCCCGCATATAAAACATACAAAAGGAATTGCATACATATTAGTCCTGCATCATCTGGTATCAGAGCATAGATTAGGGCTTATTTTCTGTAATTTTTCAATCTCTAAATGCTCTATTTTTTTAATTATTCCTCCCTGCTCAAACTCCAAAATTTTTGAAATTTGCATTGCTAGATTCATCATAATTCAAAGTAATTTCTGAAATTTGTGGAGATTTTATTTCGGTCTGTGCAGTTTCTACAAGCTGAAATACATCCTGCAAATTTTTGGCTCTATTTTTTCAGCAAGACAAGTTTGGAAGTTTTAGGGTTTTGATTCACATTTTTTTGCATATCTTTTATTTTTAGTATGTTTCTAGCATATTAGGTCATTTTCTACAAATCATATCTCTTCAAAGGAAAAAAATAAAAAATAAAAAAAAAATCACATATATAAAAGCTACCAAAATATCTAATCCTAATTTGCATCATTTGCCTGCCATCATTACATAATCTACTTTTAAGGGCACTCTTGCTATGTCGGATGGGGGGAGGATTTGATCACCTCTCCTTAGCCCAAAACCACACCTCCCTTGCATTCGGTCCCAAGCCTAAACTAAAATCGATTAGACTTAATTTGCCCTAGTGGGCTAGGGACACCAACTGTTGAGTCCGGGCTAAGTGTCAGATCATTGTGTCAAGCTAACCTGTGTGTGCTTTGTGCTCGGTGTCTAGAACGGTGGTTTAGGAATTCAATCCCGAAGGGCTTGTGTGCTGGTCCGCCTACCTAGCCAATCTCTGATTGGTGTCTAGGATTGGAAATCATGGACCTAACACTCACCTTACACCTGCCTGGCTGAGTACAGGGTTACTATAAGCTAGTTTGCTACTCTGATTGAGCCCTTAGTTTTTGACTCTAGGTCTAGTCTATTGTAGTCGGTTTGATCAAGCTTGCATGAGCACTAGATTAGGAGCCCATTAGGACATCAGCCCATGTCCAATCTAGATTAGGAGCTCGTTAGTTCATATCCAGCCCAGTCTAGTCATGGAGTCTAGGGTTCAGGCCCAAATTAAAGCCTTTACTGAGCAGCTAGCCCAATCCATGGTCCAAATGAACCATAGGTTTGATCTTCTAGATAACCGACTAGAAATCCTAGAGAAAACCCGTAGGACCTAGTCTAGATCCAAACCTGAGCCACCTTTACCCTATGTACCCAAAACCTATGAACATAGATCCTGTCCATCCACTCCCTATAAACCTAGTATACCCACAGCCTATAGATCTTATGACTCTAGAACCTATGAGCCCATATCCCATGAGCCTAGTAAACCCAACACCCAATATTCTGACCCATATAGGGAGTCCAACCTTAGGAGAACCCAATATCCTGACCCATATAGGGATCCCAACCTTAGGAGGACCCCATACCATGATCCATCCTTAGAACCTAACCATAGAGCTGACCCAAAATCCTATGACCCCAGATCCTATAATCCCATGACCCATAGATTTGCACCCTTGTCCTATTAGCCCAAAGAACCCTTAACCCCTAAGTATTAGCCTAGTACTAGTCAAGTTTCCCCTAGTCAACTTGAACCCCATAGGATTTGTACCCCTAAATATGAGCCCAATAGTGAGCCACTACCCCTTAGGCAACCTGAACCTACTAGGATTAGTGTCCATAATCAGAAACCAGGACCTAGCCAATTTTCCCCTAGCCGACCTTCGCCAACCATTCCTGAGATTGACAAGGCTTACATTAACGTGGAAGTGTATGAAGCTGATGCGAGCCTAGTGGATGAATATGAAGGAGAAGAGGAGACACCTTTAGTAGACCTAGAATTAATTGACCCAGTAGATACCTAGGTAGAAACCAACCAAAAGCTAGTTGACCTTGACTACATCGAACCTAAAGCTATAGTGGAAGAACAATGATGCGGAACTAATATGCATGCAATTCTTTTTGTATGTTTTACATGTTGAGTTAGGTGATTAATTCCCAAATTTCAGATCAAAATTATTTGTAAGGAATTTTGTATGAGTTTTTGATGATCAGCATGCAGATTAGGACCTAGAAAAGTAGCAAAGAAGGACCGCCGGGGCTGAGAAGCCTCGGTTAGGGCAAGTTCTCCTACAATAAAACTACTGGAGGTAGAGGGGTGTGCCTGACAACATCTGTGAAGATCACAACGAAGGGGTCTCTTGTTCCTCGACGGATGCGGTCGGGAAAACCGAGCCAATGACCCGCGGATACCCGGCTTTCTGCTTAGTGATCCGATTGAGGCTTGGCTGGAGTCGTTGGATTCGTAAGAACTCAGGGACCTGCAAACGACCTGTCAGGGGTTAGAAAATTAACAATGGAACAAGATAACAAATGAAAAACAGCAAGGGAAGGATTCTTTTGGAGTGGGCGTCCAGGGATCTGGAGGGTTTGTTGGCAGCAGGAAGATGATTACAAACACCGGGAAGAAGAACTCTCACAAACCCCTTTATGCACACAGCAGGGTATCACACAACTCAATAGAAGAACTCAAGGTTTTAATTCATATCAAAAGTTTCCCTTCATACAAGAGGCTAGGGTCCCTTAAATAGACCCTTAACCTTGGGCTCCAAGTAAGGGCACATTAGTCTTTACATGAAAATCCTTTTCCCTCTCAAACCCTAGCTAGAAAATAAGGAAACATTAGGTAGAAAAAATTCCTAAAATTTCTCTTGACTTGGCCAACACTCCAAGGACACCTAGGGGGGCGTGTTGGGCTTCTAAGAGCAGCAAGGGGCTGGCCCAAAGGGGCCCGGGTGCATGGGTTTGGGCCTCTGGAAGCTGGGGTGGCCTGGTAGACAGGTAGCAGGAATATTCCCCGGTATCTTGCTTCTTAGGGGCTTGGGCTTGGCGCCTGGGCTTGATTTCTTTGGGCAAGGATGTAGATGGACCTCAAGAATCATGGATGCCCTTATCTATGAATATACTTTGGCATCTGGAAGGAAATCTGGGCATCTGGAGGGCATCTGCAAGGAATCAGGGTTTTCTGAGTTTTTTCTCCTAGGGTCTTCAAATCTTCAAGCTGGGTTGGACTTGGGCTAAACTTTTATGTCTTCAATTAGGTTGAACTTGGTCTTCACTTGTATGATGTGGTCTTTAGTCTTCAATTTGATTGGACAGGACTCAAAAATTGAAATTAGCTCAACATGAACTGACTAGTACTGAACGAACTAAACTAGCTCAACAAGAGCTGGACTAATTACAGGACTCAAATGTAGCTGGACTAAGCTTTATTACAGGGGATGCAAATATTAACTAAGTGATCCACAGAGGGTTGAGATGCCTCTGCCTTATTCTGGTGCCTCTGGTTTCCCCACCAAACAATTAGAGGAAGAGAACTCTGATACTAGGATTTTACCTGAGGAAATACTAGAAAAGGATATAATTGTAGAGCCTATTCGTAAATTCCATGAACAAGAAGACTTTATTGAAGATTTGGCTTACTTAACCCATTGCCCTCAGGATGAATCCCTTCCTACCATTCCGATTGAAGATCTCTTCACAGAAATTGTTGACCCATCCTTCCATAGCATAGAACTTTTCTTGCCCATAGATATATCGCAACCCCGTAAGGTTAGCCTCATTAGTCTAGGATTAATCCATGACATGCCTTCTTTTATCCTACTGTATCCAACTAACCCGAAACCTTTTTCTCTACCTTACCAAACTAATTCTGAACCCACTTTCTATTTTCTACCCTTTCCAGACATCTCCAGCATTTCTATGATCATTAGATTGCATTTAGTTGGGATTAGCATACTGCATGCATTCATTACGCATGTTAGGTTTGCATTATACTTCTGGCATACCCTTTGGCATTTGCTTGGAGTCCATTGTAAATACTCTTGTGCTCACCACACTAGGGTCAGACCTAGAGAGTCTATAGTCTCTTAGGTTTAGGCCCATAAAAGTATAATAAATTTCTTTTGATAGGAATGTAAAGTCGAGTCTATTAGGTGTTAGTTTGAGTTCTTTGCATCATCTTGTTAGGAGTCTGCATGTGCCTAGCATATTCACCACCTACACCAATCTTAAAATAACTGGCTAATTCTCGAAGATGGACCAAAGAATTTGATGTAGTGGATTCTATCTTGGTTAGGCATAGGCCTAAAAGAAGCTTCATGCTCGTAGAGCCGGACCTTTTAAAGTGATAGAGAAGGTTGGATCAAATGTCTAGGTGTTAGACTTGCCTTTGGATTTGCGCATTAGTTATACCTTCAATATTATAGACCTGGTTGAGTACAGGGAACTGGCAACGATACCTAGTGAGGCTTTTGGACCTATCCCCTCCTGTTGTGAGTAACCCTAACCTAGAGTGTCCACTAACAAATTTGGCCTGGGAGAGGAGAGCGGATCGAGTGTATCCTGGACAATCAAGCCATCACGACCTAGAGCCATGGCTATCGATGCTTCCTGGTTTGATGGTAAGGCCAGCCAGAGTCGGACGATTTATGGATTTCTAAAGAGGACTTGCAATGCCATAACCCACACCTCCTTGAGAAATATGTGAGCCGGCTTGATCTTCACTCGACAGGGTCGAGTTCCTCCCACCTCGGAAGAATTGGTGGGGACACCAAAGGCACCAGAATAAGATAGAGGCTTTTCAACCCTCTATCGATTGATCAATAATTTATGAGTCCATCTGTATTAAGGGCTTAGCCCATCTGAGTCCATTTTAGTTGTTATGTGAGTCTTTTGAGTTGTTATTTCAGTTCTGTTCTAGTTAACTCATGTTGAGCTAGTTCAGTCCAGTGTTAGTAAGCTCATGTCGAGCTAACTTTATTTTTTTGAGTCTTGTTCAACCATATTGAAGACTCAAGATCACATCATACAAGTAAAGACCAAGTCTAACTAGATTGAAGACATGGAAGTATAGCCCAAGTCCAACCCAGCTTGAAGATTTGAAGACCCCAGGAGGAAAATTCAGAAAACCCTGTTTCCTTGCAGATGCCCTCCAGATGCCCAGATTCCCTTCCAGATGCCAGAATATATTCATAGACCAGGGCATCCATTATTCCAGAGGTCCACCTGCATCCTAGTCCAAAGAAATCAAGCCCAGGCGCCAAGCCCAAGCCCCTAAGAAGCAAAATACCAAGGAATATTCCTGCTACCTGGCTACCTGGCCACCCTAGCTTCCAAAGGCCCAAGCCCATGCACCCAAGCCCCTTTGGGATGCCCTCTTGCTACTCTTAGAAGCCCAACACACCCCTCTAGGTTTTCTTGGAGTGTTGACCAAGTCAAGAGAATTTTTAGGGATTTTTCTACCTAATGTTTCCTTATTTTCTAGCTAGGGTTTGAGTAGGAGTGGGATTCTTATGTAAAGACTAATGTATCCTTACTTGGAGCCCAAGACTAAGAGTCTATTTAAAGGACCCTAGTCTCTTGTATGAAGATTGATTTTTGATATGAAATAAACCTTGAGTTCTTATATTATTTTGTGTGATTACCCTGCTGTGTGCATAAAGGGGTTTGAGAGTTCTTCTTCCTGGTGTTTACAACCATCTTCCTGCCGCCAACCATCCTTCCAGCCCCCTCCAAAACTTTCTTCCCTTCGCTATTTTCCTTTGTTTTCTTGATTTCCTCTTAGTTTTCTAACCCCTGACAGGTTGTTTGCAGGTCCCCAAGTTCCTACGAATCCAACGACTCCAGCCAAGCCTCAATCAGACCACCGAGCAGAAAGCCGGGTATCCGCGGGTCATTGGCTCGGTTTTCCAAGCCACATTCGTTGAAGAATGAGAGATCCCTTCACTGCGATCTTCACCGGGCACTTCAGACGTTGTCAGGTACACCACCTCTACCTCTAGTAATTATATTATAGGAGAACTTGCCCTAACCGAGGCTTCTCAACCTCGGCGATCCTTCTTTAGTACTTTTCTAGGTTCTAATCTGTATGCTTGGCTTCAAAAATTCATACAAAATTCCCTACAATTAATTTTGATCTGAAATTCAGGAATTAATCACCTAACCCCATATATAAAATATACAAAAAGAATTGCATGCATATTAGTCCCGCATCAAAGTCAGAAGTACAACCAAAATACTAACCAAATAATCTAATCTTTTTCTTCTCCACTAGAAGAACAGGAACCTACCTTTATAACCTTATCAGATGTCATAGTTTTTAGGGGTTTAAACCTTAAATCTCTGAACCTATTTCTAACAGGGGCTTTAAAAGTCTTAGTCATAGTCTTTTTTTTGTTTCAACGGGTTTGGGTTTGATTGAGGATGGATCAGATGAAGGCATAGGAGCAGGTGTCTCAAGTGACTCGTTGAAGATCTGTACAGGATCATCTTTAGTAGTGATTATTTCCTTTTGTTATTGTAGTAAGATGCTTCTGATTTCTTCTTTAAAATCTTCAATTTCCTTTTCAGTTTTTTCTTGGTGAAGATTCTATTCAGATCTCATTTCTTGCAAGCTGGCATTTACTGTTTTTCTCATTTCATCAATTGCAGAATTCATGTGATCGGTCACTAAATTTTAGATTATTTCCATCTTTTAAAATATTAGCTTCTTAAGGTCAGATAGAGTAATCATTGTATCTTTAGTTTTTTCTTCAACAGCAGTAGCTTCAACATCATCTAAAGAACTAGCAGCAAACTGACTGGACACTTTCTTAATCCATATTCCTTCTTGTAGTTTGTAGCCCATTCTTTTTAGTGAATTGAAGGAATAAGTGTCAAAGTGATGTAGAGGCTTGCCTATCTCATTGGCTAAGTCAACTCCAGCTTCTTCAAACAGTAGAGTAAAAACCATACTTTAGGTATGGCAGGCTTTAATTTTCTTGGCAGCTTCAATCATTTGAATCATCATTATATAAGGTAGGTTGAGAGGCTTTTCTTCTATTAGATGTCCCATAAAAGTCATGTCTTTTTTGCTGACCCAGTCAAAGTGACCGGTCCTGGGAAGAAATATTTTGCTGACCATATTGTGAAGAAGCCTCATTTCTTTTGACATTAAATTGGCCTGAACATGATGAATAGAGCTCACGTCTTCCTTTTCCAAAATAAGTTTTAGAACATGTTCTTTGTTCGGTAAGATAAGCTCAGTGGTGCCATCCATTGGTATTTGAAGCAAACAGCCTATCTTCTCTTCATCCACAATTACTTTCTTTCCCTTAACAGTTGATTCCAAATGATATTCTTTAATAACTATGTTTTCATAGAAAATCCGTACTAGTGAGGGGTAGGTTAAGATGTCCAAAGAACAAAAGTGCTTCCAACCCTGGCTTTCTATCAATCTTCTGATCTTCATTTGCATTTCTTCTAAAAAGGTAAAATCAATTCTTCTTCCATAAGTTATAGGCTGATTGGCCATTGATACAATCTGTCTGGGAGGAGGAGTTTCTTCTTCCTGTTGCTCAGTGGTAGACCTTTTCCTCTTTTCTCCTTTTTCTCTTGCATCATCACTGCGTGCACTTGATTCACCTACTTGAATAATCTTCCTTGCAGATCTTCGTGGAGCCATTGCAGTGAGATTTGAAAAATCAAGGATCTAGGGAATGGTTTTTTTGTTTTTGATAAAGTTTTCGAGTGGAGAGAGTGTGCTTTAAGTGAAAATAGAAAAAGTTAAGTTCAAGAAAGGATTACACAAAACTATTTAACCAGCAAATTTCTGACTTTCGAGTCAGCTCGCCCAACCCTAGAAACATCCAAGTCGGCTCGGCCAAACTGAACTAAGAAAACTTAGACATTCGAGCCGGCTCAACCAGAGCGAAATTGCCTGAGTCGACTCGAACAGAAACTTTCCACAAAAAATGAAATGATTCAGAAATTGATTTTGATTGAATGAAATTTCAAGGAAAGTTATTCAAAAATCATGGATAATTATAAGAGGTTTTCTAGATAATTCATCCTTAATCTCAAAAGAAATTAGGTTAAAGAAATCTAGAAAGGATTACAAAGCCCTAATTCTCCTCTAAGCAATTCAAATCTATCCTGATTTAGTGGTATAGTAAAAATGTCAGCTAATTATTTTTCAGTTGGAATAAATTTTAATTCAATGTCACCATTCAAAACATGGTCTCTAATAAAATGGTGTCTAATCTCTATGTGCTTGGTCCTAGAATGCTGAATAGGATTCTTGGTTAAATTTATAGCACTTGTGTTATTATATTTGATAAAAATTTTGCATTGTGTAATACCAAAGTCTTCTAGTTGTTGTTTAATCCATAATGCTTGTGCACAACAACTCCCTGCAGCAACATACTTTGCCTCAGCAGTAGATAGTACTACCGAGTTCTGTTTTTTGCAGTGCCATGAGATTAAATTCAACCCTAGAAATTGATATATGCCGCTAGTGCTTTTTCTATCTACTTTACAACCAGCATAATCAACATTAGAAAGTCTAATTAAATTTAAAGATGATTCATTTGAAAACCAAAGACCTATACTACTTGTACCTTTCAAATATCTTAGTATTCTTTTAATAGCAAGCATATGTATTTTTTTAGGATTGCATTGAAATCTAGCACATACACATATACTATACAAGATGTCTGGTCTACTTGCAATTAAATATAATAAGGATCCGATCATACCTCTATATAGCTTTTGGTCAACATTGGATTCATTATCATCTTTGTCCAATTTGCAGGATGGGCTGATGGGTGTGTTCATTTGTTTGTTCATCTCCAAACCAAACTACTTGATTAATTCTTTGGTGTGTTTGGCTTGGTTATTGAAGATTTCTTCCTTTGTTTACTTTACTTGAAGTACAAGGAAGTAATTGAGTTCACCCATTAGGCTCATTTCAAATTCTCCCTGCATTAGCTTAGCAAATTCTTCACAAAAACTTTCATTAGTTGCACCAAATATAATATCGTCAACATAAATTTATACAACTAATATATAATTATTTTTCCTTTTAATAAAAGTATTTTATTAACATTTTCTCTTGAAAAATCATTTTCAATTAAGAAGGTGCAAAGTCTATCATACCAGGCTCTAGGGGCTTGTTTCAAATCATATAAAGCTTTATTGAGTTCAAACACATGGTTTGGAAAAGCATGATTTTCAAAACATGGTGGTTGTTCTATAAAAAATTTTTCGGAGATAAAACTGTTCAAAAATATATTTTTTACATCCATTTAAAAAAGATTAAAATTCATGTAGCAAGCAAATGCAAGATTTAATCTAATGTCTTCTAATCTTGCTACGGGTGTATATGTTTCATCAAAATCAATACCTTCTTCTTGACTATATCCCTTAGCCACTAGTCTAGCTTTGTTTCTAATGACATTTCCTTATTCATCTAGTTTGTTCCAATAGACATATTTGGTCCCTATGATTGGGTGGTCTTCAGGTCTATCAACTAATGTCCAACCCATATTTCCTTTAAGCTAGTTCAATTCATCATGCATAGTCATCATCCAATTAGGGTTATTTTCAGCTTCTTCTAAAGGTGAGGCTCTATTTATGATATAAAAGCTAGGTAATCAAGTGCAATTCTATGTGCAGACCTAGTTCTAATACCTTATGAAAGATCACCAATAATTAATTCTTTAAGATGGAAAGTAGCGTACCTCTATTCGGTTGGTAGATTGATATGATCATTATTTACCGTTTCTTCTCTTCTTCAATTGGTCTTTCTTGTATGCTCATATCTTCCAACTCCTTTTGTATTGTGCCTACATTATTATCTATACACCCTTCTTTCTTAGAAGGTGAAGGGTTAGTTTCATCAAAAATAATATGCATAGATTCTTCAATAGTGAGAGTCCTTTTATTAAAAACCCTATAAGCTTTGCTATGTAATGAATAACCAAGGAAAATTGCATCATCAGATTTAGTATCAAATTCTCCTAGATTATCATTACCACTGTTAAGCACAAAGCATTTACAACCAAATACATGAAAATAATTGATATTGGGTTTCTTTTTATTCCAAAACTCATATTGGGTTTTCTTCAAAATAGGATGGATCAAAATGTAGTTTAAAATATAACAAGCAGTATTCATGGCTTCTACCCAAAAGTACCTTGGAAGATTACCTTCACATAACATTGATTGGGCCATTTCTTCAAAAGTCCTATTTTTTCTCTCTACAACACCATTTTGTTGTGGTGTTCTAGGAGTGGAGAAGTTATGATCAATGTCATTTTCAATACAATAATCATCGAAAAATGATTTTTAAATTAAGTGTCGTGATCACTCCTAATTGAAATTATTAAGAGATTTTTCTGATTTGAAACCTTTTTATAAAATTTTTGAAATACTTTGAAGGTTTCATCTTTGTGAGCAAAAAATAAAACCCATGTAAATCTAGAAAAATCATCTACAATCACAAGGGCATATTTCATACCTCCTAGGCTTGTGATCCTAGTTGGTCCAAATAAGTCAATGTGAAGTAGTTATAGAGGTCTAGTAGTTGAAATCATATTTTTGGATTTAAATCTCCTCCTAGTTTGTTTACCCATTTGGCATGCATCACAAACATGATCAAAATCAACTTTAAACTTAGGCATGCCTCTAATCAAATTTTTGGAAATTAACTTGGCAATAGTATGCATGCTAGCATGACCTAATTGTCTATGCCATAATAAAAAAGACTCCTTTGTCTTAGCATTCATTGCAACTAAACTAGAACTACTTGACATGGCAAGATCATTTAGATCTACCACATAAATATATCCTAGTCTATGTCCAATGAATTTACTACTAGATTCAAGAGAGTTTGTTACTATACACATAGAGGATTCAAAGATAACCTTGAAGCCCTTATCACAAATTTGACTAATACTCAATAAATTGTTCTTTATTTATCTACTAGCAATACATTTTCAATGAAAGTACAGGGTGTTATTTTGATCTTACCAATTTTGAATATTTTCTCCTTGCCATTGTTTCCAAAGGTAACCATACCTCCTTTCATTTATAGGGTGATGAATTGTTCTTTGTCACCTGTCATATGCCTTGAATAGCCACTATCAAGATACCATCTTTTCTTCAATTTCTGGGCTGCAAGACATTCCTGCAAGAAAATCAAGGAGTTCTTTTAGGTACCCAAGCTAACTTAGGTCCTTGCAGGTTAGCAGAGGTGGTTCCTTTGGGAACCCAAATCTTTCTTGATTTAATATGGACATTTCTAATGATGTTGCAATTAAAAGCTTTATGTCCTATCTCTTTGCAAGCAAAATATCTGATTCTAAAATTTTGAAAAGATTCATGCTTTGAAATTATAGATGCATGAGATGTGGAAAGAGCAGGTTTTGTAATTGAATTTTTAGGAACATACAAAGTAGCTTTTGAAATTGAAATAGAACCTTTTGTTACAATATCTTTTTGAGAAGTAAGCTTGGGAACAAAATCTTTTTGTTTCACAAATATAGTTGCTAAAATATAATTTGAATTTGAAGTATTAAAACCTATTCTAGCTTTATTACCAGAAATTCTTTGTTCTTTAAGAATCAACTCAAGCTTGTTAGAAGATAAGGTTAATTTTTCAACAAGTGGCTCGAGTTTTTCAACCTCCTTTTTTAGCTCATTATTTTCTTTCAAAAAAACATTATTTTTGTCATGAAATTCAGTATTTTCGATCTTCAAAACATTATATTTATCAGAAAACATATGAAGTTCTTTTTGTAATAAAGTATTATTTTCTGAACTTTCCTCTTTTTCTTTGAGTAAAGAATCATTGATATTCTTTAATGATTTAATCTTTACTCTTACCTTTTTAAATTCAGATAAGAGATCATGAAATGCAGAATTTAACTCATCAAATATAAATTCAATTTGAGTATTGGGGGAAGTTACCTCATCCTCGAGAATCATTAGATATAAGTTAACTATTTTCGTGGTCTCTTCCTCTTCAGTTGAAGTGGAGTCTTCACTATCGCTTCATGTGACAACCATCGCTTTCTTTTTCTTCTTTTTGAAGAATTTCTTTAGTAGTCGACAGTTCTAATGGATATGCCCCGATTTCATACATTCATAGTAGGTGGGGAATTTTTCCTTTTCTTTATGTTTGTCCTTGTCCTTTTCTTTCGAGTGTTCTCCTCGTTTATGGAATTTTTTGTTAAATCTTTCTTTCTTCTTTCCCATAAACTTTCTGAATCTCCTCATGACCATTGCAATGTCTTCATCTTCAAGATTGTCTTCGGAGGAGGTAGAGTCATCTTCCATTTCTTCATCATCCTTTGATTCCAATGCAGCCTTGAATGCAATTGTTTTCTTCTTTTTTCGATCATCATCCGTTCTATGCTACATGGCTAGTTCATATGTGATGAGAGAGCCCATTGGTTCATCCATGGATAGAGTGTTTAAATCTTTAGCTTCCTGGATGGCAATAACTTTACGGTTCCATTTGTCAAGAAGTGATCTCAATATCTTTTGCACCAAATCAACATTTGAGTAAACCCTGCCAAGACTTTTCAAACCGTTAATAATAGCTGTAAATCTAGTGTACATGGTAGAGATATTTTCATTAGGCTCCATTTTAAACAGTTCATAATTGTGCACTAAATGATTAATCTTTGAAGTTTTCACTTGAGAAGTTCCTTCATGGGTCACCTCAAGATTATCCCAAATTTTCTTTTCTGAAGAACAAATAGAAATTCGATTGAACTTATTTGAATCCAAAGCATAGTACAGCAAGTTCATGGCTTTGGCATTCAATTCCCCTAATTTCATGTCATGTTCATCCCATTCCTCTTCAGGCTTAAGGACATCCACGCCATCAATTTTAATCATGGAAACATGTGGCCTTTTAAGATTGACCTTCCATAATTGAAAATCAATAGCTTGAATATAGATATTTATTCTTGCTTTCCAATAACAATAATTTGTACCTGTGAAGAGTGGAGGTCTATTAGTTGACTGGCCTTCGACCAAAGATGTACTCATGGGATGAGCCATCAATCTTTACTCTAATATAATCAGAGACACTGCTCTGATACCAGTTATTGCCCAGGTGGCTAACCAAGAGGGGGGTGAATTAGGAATTTAAAATATTTAAAGCAAGATAAAGTGCAATTAAAAAAATCCCTAAAAAGGTGTTAGGTGATGTGGTAAGATAATAAATTGCAGAAGCTAAATAGAGTCAAATAAGCATAATACAAACAGACAAAATTTAGAGTGGTTCGGAGCAACCCAGCTCCTACGTCCACTACACAAGATACCACTTAGGATTTCTACTATATTCACACCCAAATATAGTAGGATTGTTTTATAAGATCACAATCCAAAACCTATACACTTTGGTTTTAACAGGATCACCAAAGGAAACCCAACACCCTTTTATTTTAAACAGGATCACCAAGGAAACCCAACTTGGTTTCCACAGGATCAGCAAGAACCTAACTTAGTTTTACTAGGATCACCAAGAACCTAACTTGGTTTTACTAGGAACACCAAGAATCCAACACTTGGTTTTTATCAAGGCTCATGAAGAACCTACTTGGATTTTCAACCGAGCTCACCAATAACCTAAACAATTCAAAATTGAATTGAAATAAATGCAACAAAAATGATAAACTCAATTTATTGGATAGTTGCCGGTGCAGCTTGATAGAAGTCCACTTGAATGCACTTGAATGAGCTTTAATTGGTTTAGTGGCTTATTCTCAAATTGCTTCAAGCTTCTGATCAGAGTTGGTGAAGACTTGAAGGTTGACTTGAATGCTCTTGTACTCACTTCTTGTTGGTAGGTAAGATATTCAATGAAGCTCTTTATTCTTTAAAAAACTCTCTAAATAATTGCTTCAAGGAAGTTCAAATCCTTCAAATATAAGGTCTTCCATCACTTCAAAGAAATTCTTGCTGTTGTAGACCATTGGAAAGTGATTTGTGACTGTTGGAGTACTTTTTGGCATTCAAAAATAAATTTTGGAACTGGCCATTGGATACCTGAAAGTGATGTTTGAGTCGGCTCAGATTCCTTTGAGTCGGCTTGGATCCTTTGAGTTGATAGGTTGAGTCTCCAAATCCTCAATGCAGTCGGCTCTTTATCTCAGGGTGCAAAACTTCACTCTGGATGAGTCAGCTCTTGATAGCTTGGGTCAACTCGAACTTATATCTTTGAGAAAATTAAACTCGATAAGTCATCTCTTTTGATCTTTGGTCAGCTCTTCTTCTCAGGTTTTGAAATCATCACTCTAGAAGAGTCAACTCGTTGCAGTTCGGGTCGGCTTGCTTTCTCAGGTCTTCAAAATTAGGTCTGGTAAAGTAGGCTCTTTCTAGTTTGTGTTGGCTCGCTTGGCTGTTCTCATAAATCTTCAAAAACTAGACTCTGGAGGAGTTGGCTCGGATAAATTCCAGTCGACTCAGATTCATTTGAGTCGGCTCGATTGCCTTCGAGTCAGCTTGGATTGCTATTACCAGAATCCTTACTACGTACCATGAGATGAAGTTGGCTCTTCAACATGCTGGGTCAGCTCGAGTAATTTCTTCAAGATTTTTACAATTCAACTCAAAGAAAAACTTTCACCAACACTCTTACATTTTTTAAACATACCAACTCAAAGTAATTCTAAGGCACACACACTTAGAAGTAACCCTTTTTATATGTTTTTTCTTAGCTTTTTCATTGGATTCTTTTTTACAAAAATAACTTACAATACAACTCAAACAAGAAACAAAGGTGTAGGAGTTGAGGTCTGAACAATTAACTCATCCTACCAAAACTTGTAAAATACTTGAAGAGTTGTTAGAAATAAATGTACATGCTCCAATGTTTGGTTATCATCAAAATCACTTAAGGGGTCAACAATCTCTCCCTTTTTGATGATGATAAAACACTGGGCATGAAAAATTCTTTACGCTTTACATGTATAAAAATATTTGAAGGTAAATATCCACATGTATTAGAGCTAACTAAATTTGTAAATAAATGTCAAAGCTCAAGAGATGATATCATTGTATATCATCAATGTATTAAACTTTTCATGCTTTATAATACTATAATTCACACAAAACATGGAGTATCAGAGTTTTGAAAAAAATATTGACAAAATTAAGATCAATTTGTAGTGCAATAGCAATCAGAGCATTAAGATTAAATAGCAATCAAAGAAAAACCATTCAAGAGAATCTCCCCCTTTCTCTAGGTTTTAAAGTAATTAAGCATTAGGTTCTTTTGAACACTATCACTTTTGTGCTCCCCCTTTTTCATTCTTTTTAAGCACTTTAAGAATAATTGGTAGGAAGCTCAACATAAATATCATAATTTTCATGATAGTTCAATCATTAATATTGATATTATTATCTCATTCTCCCATTTTGATTGAACTATTCTCTCATTCTCCTATTTTTCATTTCTCTCCCTTTTTGTCAATCAATCAAAAAGGTGATTTCAAATAAAGGTCAGATTTTAAAATAGATTGAGAAAGTAGTTAATATTTGTTTGAGATAATTTCACTTTCTCAAATTAAAAATTCTAATTAAAAATTCATCATGGTTGTACAACAATGACTAACCATCAAATCATTGTACATGACAACAAAGGAAACTGCTAAAAGATCTTTCATTTCATTGATAAATTTGCCATACAAAGTAGAAAGTAAAGTGCATTCATATTGTAAAAGATAAAAAGTAGAACATTAACAAAGTAAGAAGTACAACCAAAAGACTAACCAAATAATCTAATCTTCTTCTCCACTAGAAGAAGAGGAGCCTACCTTTATAAACTTATCAGAGGTCTTAGTTTTCTGGGGTTTAAACCTTAAATCCCTGAACCTAGTTCTAGTAGGGGCTCTAAATGTCTTAGTCTTAGTCTTCTTTTTGGTTTCAATGGGTTTGAGTTTGATTGAGGATGGATCAGATGAAGAAATAGGAGCAGGAATCTCGAGTGACTTTGAAGATCTGTTCAGGAGCATCTTTAGTAGTGATTGTTTCCTTTTATGATTGCAGCAAGATGCTTCTGATTTGTTCTTTAAAATCGTTCATTTCCTTTTCAATTTTCTCTTGGTGAAGCTTCTGTTCATATCTCATTTCCTGCAAGCTGGCATTTATCGTATTTCTCATTTGATCAATTGCAGAATTCATGTGATCTGCCACTGAATTTGAGATTGTTTCCATCTTTTGAAATATTAGCTTCCTAAGGTCAGATGGAGTAATAATTGTATCTTTAGTTCTTTCTTCAACAGCAGTAGCTTCATCATCGTCTGATGAACTAGCAGCAAACTGACTGGACACTTTCTTAATCCATATTCCTTCTTGTAGTTTGTAGCCATTCTTTTCAGTGAATTGAAGGAATAAGTGTCAAAGTGATGTAGAGGCTTGCCTATTCATTGGTTAAGTCAACTCCAGCTTCTTCAAATAGTAGAGTAAAAACCATACCATAGGGTAGGCAGGCTTTAATTTTCCTGGCTGCTTCAGTCATTTGAATCATCATTATATAAGGTAGGTTGAGAGGCTTTTCTTCTATCAAATGTCCCATAAAAGTCATGTCTTTTTTGCTAACCCAATCAAAGCGACCAGTCCTGGGAAGAAATATTCTGCTGACCATATTGTGAAGAAGCCTCATTTCTTTTGACAGTAAATTGGCCTGAACATGTTGAACAGAGCTAATGTCTTTTTTTTCCAAAATGAGTTTTAGAACATATTCTTTGTCCGGTAGGATAAGCTCAGTGGCACCATCCGTTGGTATTTGAAGCAAACTGCCCAATTTCTCTTCATCCATAATTACTTTCTTTCCCTTAATAGTAGATTCCAAATGATATTCTTTAATAACTATGTTTTCATAGAAAATCCGTACCAGTGAGGGGTAGGTTAAGATGTCCAAAGAACAAAAGTTCTTCCAACCCTAGCTTTCTATCAATCTTCCGATCTTCATTTGCATTTCTTCTAAAAAGTAAAATCGATTCTTCTTCCACAAGTTATAGGCCAATTGGCCATTGATACAATCTATCCAGGAGGAGGAGTTTCTTCAACCTGTTGCTCAGTGGTAGACCTCTTCCTCTTTTCGCCTTTTTCTCTTGCATCTTCATTGCGTGTGCTTGATTCACCTACTTAAAAAATCTTCCTTATAGATCTTCGTGGAGCCATTGCAGTGGGATTTGAGAAATCAAGGATCTAGGGAATGGTTTTTTTTTTTTTTGGTAAAGTTTTCGAGTGGAGAGAGTGTGCTTGAAGTGAAAATAGAAAGAGCTAGGTTCAAGAAAGGATTACATGGAACTATTTAACTTTTGACTTTCAAGTCAGCTCGCCCAACCCTAGAAACATCCGAGTCGGCTAGGCCAGAGCGAACTCAGAAAACTCAAAAATTCGAGCCGGCTCGACCAGAGCAAAATTGCTTGAGTCGACCCGAATGGAAACTTTCCATAAAAAATGAAATGATTCAGAAATTGATTTTGATCGAATGAAATTTCAAGGAAAGTTGTTAAAAAATCATGGATAATTATAGGAGGTTTTTTAGATAATTCATCCTTAATCTCAAAGAAAATTAGGTTAAAAAAATCTAAAAAGGATTACAAAGCCCTAATTCTCTTCTAAGCAACTCAAATCTATCCTGATTTAGTGGCTTAGTAAAAATGCCAGCTAATTATTTTTTAGTTGAAATAAATTCTAATTCAATATCATCATTCAAAACATGGTCTTTAATAAAATGGTATCTAATCTCTATGTGGTTAGTTCTAGAATGCTGAATAGGATTTTTGGTTAAATTTATAGCACTTGTATTATCACATTTGATAGGAATTTTGCATTGTGTAACACCAAAGTCTTCTAGTTATTATTTAATCCATAACACTTGTACACAACAGCTCCTTGTAGCAACATACTCTGCCTCAGCAGTTGATAGTACTACCAAGTTTTGTTTCTTGCAGTGCCATGAGATTAAATTCAATCCTAGAAGTTGACATGTGCTGCTAGTGCTTTTTCTATCTACTTTACAACCAGCATAATCAGCATCAGAAAATCTAATTAAATTTAAAGATGATTCTTTTGAAAACCAAAGACCTAGACTACTTGTACCTTTCAAATATCTTAGTATTCTTTTAATAGCAAGCATATGTGTTTCTTTAGGATTGCAATGAAATCTAGCACATACACATGCACTATACAAGATGTCTGGTCTACTTGTAGATAAATATAATAAGGATCCAATCACACCTCTATATAGCTTTTGGTCAACATTGGATCCAGTCTCATCTTTGTCCGATTTACAGGATGGGCCCATGGGTGTGTTCATTTATTTGCTCGTCTCCATACCAAACTTCTTGATTATTTCTTTGATGTATTTGGCTTGGTTGATGAAGATTCCTTCCTTTGTTTGCTTTACTTGATGTCTGAGGAAGTAATTGAGTTCACCCATTAGGCTCATTTCAAATTCTCCCTGCATTAGCTTAGTAAATTCTTTACAAAAACTTTCATTAGTTGTACCAAATATAATATCGTCAACAAAAATTTGTATAACTAATATATCATTATTTTTCTTTTTAATGAAAAGAGTTTTATTAATATTTTCTCTTGAAAAATTATTTTCAATGAACAAGGTGCTAAGTCTATCATACCAGGCTCTAGGGCCTTGTTTCAAACCATATAAAGCTTTATTATGTTTAAACACATGGTTTGGAAAAGCATGATTTTCAAAACCCGGTGGTTGTTCTACAAAAACTTGTTCGAAGATAAAACCATTCAAAAATGTACTTCTTATGTCCATTTGAAAAAGTTTAAAATTCATGTAGCAAGCAAATGCAATATGTAATCTAATGGCTTCTAATCTTGCTACGGGAGCATATGTTTCATCAAAATCAATACCTTCTTCTTGACTATATCCCTTAGCCACTAGTCTAGCTTTAATTCTAATGACATTTCCTTGTTTATCTAGTTTGTTCCTATAGACCCATTTGGTTCCTATGATTGGGTGATCTTCAGGTCTATCAACTAATGTCCAAACCTTATTTCTTTCAAATTGGTTCAATTCATCATGCATAGCCATCATCCAGTAAGGGTCACTTTTAGCTTCTACTAAAGGTGAAGCTCTATTTATGATATAAAAGCTAGGTAATCATGTGCAATTCTATGTGCAGACCTAGTTCTAATACCTTGTGAAGGATCACCAAAAATTAATTCTTTAGGATGGCAAGTAGCGTACCTCCATTCGGTTGATAGATCGGTATGATCCTTACTTACCATTTCTTCTCCTTCTTCAATTAGTCTTTCTTATATGCTCATGTCTTCCAACTCCTTCTATATTGTACCTGCATCATTATCTATACACTCTTCTTTCTTAGAAGGTGAAGGGTTAGTTTCATCAAAAATAACATGCATAGACTCTTCAACAGTAAGAGTCCTTTTATTAAAAACCCTATATGCTTTGCTATGTAATGAATAACCAAGGAAAATTGCATCATCAAAATTAGCATCAAATTTTCCTAGATTATCTTTACAATTGTTAAGCACAAAGCATTTACAACCAAATACATGAAAATAATTGATATTGGATTTCTTTTCATTACAAAGCTCATAGGGGATTTTCTTCAAAATAGGACGGATCAAAACACAGTTTAAAATATAACAAGTAGTGTTCACTACTTCTATCCAAAAGTACCTTGAAAGATTACCTTCACATAACATTGTTCGGGTCATTTCTTCCAAAGTCCTATTTTTCCTCTCTACAACACCATTTTGTTATGGTGTTCTAGGAGCGAAGAAGTTGTGATCAATGCCGTTTTCAATACAATAATCGTTGAAAAACTGATTTTCAAATTCAGTGCCATGATCACACCTAATTGAAATTATTGAAAGATTTTTCTGAATTGAAACCTTTTTTTAAAATTTTTAAAATACTTTGAAGGTTTCATCTTTGTGAGTAATAAATAAAATCCATGTAAATCTAGAAAAATTATCTATAATCATAAGGGCATATTTCATACCTCCTAGGCTTGTGGTCCTAGTTGGTCCAAATAAGTCTATGTGAAGTAGTTCTAGAGGTCTAGTAGCTGAAATCATATTTTTGGATTTAAATCTGCCCCTAGTTTGTTTATCCATTTGGCATGCATCACAAACATGATCAAAATCAACTTTAAACGTAGGCATGCCTCTAACCAGATTTTTGGAAATTAACTTGGTAATAGTATGCATGCTAGCATGACCTAATCGTCTATGCATAATAAACAAGACTCCTTGGTCTTAGCATTCATTGCAACTAAACTAGAACTACTTGACATGGCAAGATCATTTAGATCTACCACATAAATATTTCCTAGTCTACATCCAATGAATTTACTACCTGATTCAAGAGAGTATGTTACCATACACATAGAGGATTCAAAGATAACCTTGAAGCCCTTATCACAAATTTGACTAATATTCAATAAATTGGGCTTCAATTTATTAACTAGCAATACATTTTCGATGAAAGTACAGGGGGTTATTTGGATCTTACCAATTCCGATTATTTTTTCTTGCCAATGTTTCCAAAGGTAACCATACCTCCTTCTTTCATTTTCAGGATGATGAATTGTTCTTTGTCACCCATCATATGCCTTGAACAGCCACTGTCAAGATACCATCTTTTCTTCAATTTCTGGGCTGCAAGACATTCCTGCAAGAAAATCAAGGAGTTCTTTTAGGTACCCAAGCTAACTTAGGTCCTTGCAGGTTAGCAGAGGTGGTTCCTTTATGAACCCAAATCTTTCTTGATTTAATATAGACATTTCTAATGATGTTGCAATTAAGAGCTTTATGTCCTATCTCTTTGCAAACAAAACATCTGATTATAGAATTTTGAAAAGATTTATGCTTTGAAATTTTAGATGCATGAGATGCAAAAATAGCAGGTTATGTAATTGAATTTTTTGGAATATACAAAGTAGCTTTTAAAATTAAAGTATAACCTTTTGTTATAATACCTTTTTGAGAAGTAAGCTTGGAAACAAAATCTTTTTGTTTCACAAATGTAGTTGCTGAAATATAATTTGAATTTAAAGTATTAAAACCTATTCCAGCTTTATTACCAGAAATTCTTTGTTCTTTAAGAATCAACTCAAGCTTGTTAGAAGATAAGGTTAATTTTTCAACAAGTGGCTTGAGTTTTTCAACCTCCTTTTTTAGCTCATTATTTTCTTTCAACAAAACATTATTTTTGTCATCAAATTCGATATTTTCAATCTTCAAAACATTATATTTATCAGAAAAGATATGAAGTTCTTTTTGTAATAAAGTATTCTTTTATGAAATTTTCTCTTTTTCTTTGAGTAAAGAATCATCGATATGCTTTAATGATCTAATCTTTACTCCTGCCTTTTTAAATTCAAATAAGAGATCATGAAATGCAAAATTTAACTCATCAAACATAAATTCAATTTGAGTATTGGGAGAAGTTACCTCATCCTCGAGACCCATTAGACATAAGTTAGCTATTTTTGTGGTCTCTTCCTTTTCAATTGAAGTAGAGTGTTCCCTGTCTCTCCACGTGGCAGCCATCACTTTTTTTTTCTTCTTTTAGAAGAATTTCTTTAGTAGTAGATAGTCCGAACAAATGTGCCCCGGTTTCTTACATTCATAGCAGGTGGGGACTTGTTTCTTTTCTTTATCTTTGTCCTTGTCCTTTTCTTTCGAGTGTTCTCCTCGTTTATGAAATTTTCTGTTAAATCGTCCTTTCTTATTTTTCATAAACTTTTTGAATATCCTCATGACCATTGCAATATCATCATCTTCAAGATCATCTCTAGAGGAGGTAGAGTTATCTTCCTTTTCTTCATCATCCTTTGATTCCAATGCAGCCTTGAATGCAATTGTTTTCATCTTTTTTTAATCATCATCCATTCTATGCTGCATGGCTAGTTCATGTGTGATGAAAGAGCCCATTAGTTCATCCATGGACAGAGCGTTCAAATCTTTAGCATCTTGGATGGCAGTAACTTTAGGGTCCCATTTGTCAGGAAGTGATCTCAATATCTTTTGCACCAAATCAGCATATGAGTAAACCTTGCCAAGACTTTTCAAACCGTTAATAATATCTGTAAATCTAGTATTCATGGCAAAGATATTTTCATTAGGCTCCATTTTAAACAGTTTATAATTATGCACTAAAAAATTAATCTTTGATGTTTTCACTTGAAAAGTTCCTTCATAGGTCACCTCAAGTTTATCCCAAATTTCCTTTGCTAAAGAGCAAATGGAAATTCAATTGAACTCATTTGAATCCAAAGCACAGTACAGCAAGTTCATGGCTTTGGCATTCAATTATCCTAATTTCATGTCATGTTCATCCCATTCCTCTTCAAGCTTAGGAACATCCACGCCATCAATTTTAATCACGAGAACATATGGCCTTTTAAGAATGACCTTCCATAATTAAAAATCAATTGCTTGAATATAGATTTTTATTCTTGCTTTCCAATAAGAATAATCTGTGCCTGTGAAGAGTGGAGGTCTATTAGTTGACTGGCCTTCGTCCAAAGATGTACTCATAGGATGAGCCATCAATCTTTACTCTAATATAATCAGAAACACTGCTCTGATACCAGTTGTTGCCCAGGTGGCTACCCAAGAGGGGGGTGAATTAAGAATTTAAAAAGTTTAAAGCAAGATAATGTGTAATTAAAAAAATCCCTTAAAAGGTGTTAGGTGTTGTGGCAAGATATTAAATTGCAAAAGCTAAATAGAGTCAAATAAGAACAACACAAACATACAAAATTTATAGTGGTTCAGAGCAACCCAGCTCCTACGTCCACTACCCAAGATATCACTTGGGATTTCTATTATATTCACACCCGAATATAGTAGGACTGATTTACAGGATCATTATCCAAAACCTCTACACTTTGGTTTTAAAGGGATCACTAAAGAAAACCCAACACCCTTTGGTTTTGAACAGCCTCACCAAAGAAACCCAAATTGGTTTTCACAGGATCACCAAGAACCTAACTTGGTTTTACCATGATCACCAAGAACCTAACTTGGTTTTACCAGGATCACCAAGAACCCAATACTGTGTTTTTATCAAGGCTCACCAAGAACCTATTTGGTTTTTCAACCGGGCTCATCAAAAACCCAAACAATTCAAAATTGAATTGAAATAAATTCAATAAAAATGACAAACTCAATTTATCGGATAGTTGCCGGTGCAGCTTGATAGAAGTCCACTTGAATGCACTTAAATGAGCTTTAATTGCTTTAGTGGCTTTTTCCCAAATTGCTTCAAGCTTTTGATCAGAGTTGGTGAAGACTTGAAGGTTGACTTGAATGCTCTTGTGCTCTCTTCTTGTTGGTAGGTAGGATATTCGATAAAGCTCTCTTTTCTTTGAAGAACTCTCCAAATTATTGCTTCAAGGAAGTTCAAATCCTTCAAATATAAGGTATTCCATCACTTCAAGGCAATTCTAGCCATTGTAGACCATTGGGAAGTGGTTTGTGGCTGTTGGAGCACTTTTTGGCATTCAAAAACAAATTATGGATCTAGCCATTGGATACCTGAAAGCGATGTTCGAGTCGGCTCAGATTCCTTCGAGTCAGCTTGGATCCATCGAGTCAATAGGTCAAGTTGCCAAATCCTCGATGCAGTCGGCTCTTTATCTCAAGGTGCAAAACTTCATTCTGGATGAGTCAGCTCTTGATAGCTCGGGTTGGCTCAAACTTGTATCTTTGAAAAACTTAAAGTTGAGGAGTCTTCTCTTTTGATCTTTGGTCAACTCTTCTTCTCAGATTCTGAAATCATCATTTTAGAAGAGTTGGCTCGTTGCAATTTGGGTCAGCTCGCTTTCTCAGGTCTTCAAAATTAGATCTGGTATAGTCGGCTCTTTCTGGTTCGGGTCGGCTCGCCTGGCTGTTCTCAGAAATCTTCAAAAACTGGACTCTGGAGGAGTCGGCTCGGACAAATTCCAGTCGACCCGAATTCATTGGAATTGGCTCGATTGCCTTCGAGTCAGCTCGATTGCCTTCGAGTCAGCTCGGATTGCTACGTACCAGAGTCCATGCTACGTGCCATGAGATGGAGTCGGCTTTTCAACATGCTTGGTCGGCTCGAGTAATTTCTTCTGGATTTTTAAAATTTAACTCAAAGAAAAACTCTCACCAACAATCTTACATTTTTTAAACATACCAACTCAAAATAATTCTAAGGTGCATACACACAGAAGTAACCTTTTTTATATGATTTTTTCTTAGCTTTTTCATTGGGTTCTTCTTTACAAAAACAACTTACAACACAACTCAAACAAGAAACAAAGGTATAGGAGTTGAGGTTTGAACAATTAACTCATCCTACAAACACTTGTAAAACACTTGAAGAGTTGTTAGAAATAAATGTACATGCTCCAATGTTCGGTTATCATCAAAATCACTTAAGGGGTCTACAAGATTGATGAGAGTGTCCTCGTTTCTTTGCTTTGATACGATTACTAGCCAAGAAAGAGAATAGTCCTAATTAAAAACCCCTTTCAACCACTTGTCTTAGACACCAATTGGTTTATCAATTTCAAATTGGTTAGCTTTAGCAATTTAAGATCGACCATAAAATCATAATCAGGTCCATTTGGTGTAATCAAATATATGGACATTATCAACTACAACTATTGTGTTTGATATAGAGCAATCTTGACCTAATCTTAATTAACTCTTGATAAAATTTGATCAATCACTTACTTAGGTTTTGTTCATTATGCATTGATTATAAACTCAAGGTCTAACCTAGTCAAAAAGACCCAATTCAAGTTAACCCATTACCATTAATTCATGTTTAAATATAAATTACATATCTTAAAACTAATTTTTTAGATCAAAATTCAATAATTAAACATGAATAATCAGATCTAAATTATTTTCATACATCTCATATATGATAATAAAATTAAAATCTAAATGTAGAACATCATATATTACTAAAAGTTTAGATCTTGAAACTAATTTGTAGATCTAAAAATATTGTATTAAAATAGTAATTAATTAGATAACGAAATCCTTTTAGATCTAATCTAATCATATATCTCATGCATGATTAAAAAATTTAGTTCTAGACATAATGATTAAAATAGTTTTAAAAATACCTTTTCAAAATCAATCAACATATACTAGGATAATCTTTGCAGTATAACAGATAAACCTTATACCAAGACAACCTTATATTTGTATATGTGATCCTTTAATCAACTTATTTCAAATCTGAATCATCTAAAATTAGATCTGATCTTAATTTCATGCATGTTAAACCATAGCTCTGATACCACCGTTGGATTAAGGTGATTTTTGCATGCAAATTTTTTGTTGGTCTAGTTGTCCTCCCGACAGTGGCCTTTGCAAGCTCTTCATTTCTTGTGTGTATAAAGCCGATTTGAATATATAATACACATGGTGTCTTGCTTCTAAAAACAACTACAACTGCTTGCGAAACTCATTCTACATGGGTTTAGCCAAAGCCAATTAAAACTATTTTAATCTCTAAGCATGCAATATCTAATCTTTATAATCACCTAGGATTTATATTAACCTGTTGAAAACAAGAATGTATAGATATAAAATCAAAAATAAATCAAACAATAGTGATCGAATCACCTACCTGTTGAACTACTCCATCTTCTTTACTAGATCGGATCCATGGATGTCTCAGGTTCTATGTAGCTGCACAAGTGCATGACCTCTACAGTATCTACATAGAGATGACCCAATCAACAACTTTAAAGCTCACATGGTGCTAGCATCTTGTAGGCCTTGCTCCTTGGACATGAATCTAATCTTCTTGTTGAAAAACTAGAAGATGAAGATTCAAGGGACTTGCACAAACTTTTTTGCACTAGGGCAAAGGAGAAAAGAAGTAAGAAAGCTTTTCTTTCACCTTTGCTCTTCTCTCTTAGATCTCTCTCTAGGTGTGTGGATGGAGGATATGAAGAAAGAGGTGATATGAAGGACGAGGAGTGCATGGCTAAGAAGAAGTATGGCACTAATGTTTCCTTCTCATGAGGAATTATTTTTGCTAATGTTTCTCATGCCAAATAGAACCTCATACCCCACAAGAGTCCACCTCAAGATAAGATCTTATCTTATCTAATATGAATCCGATTCAAAGGAGGGGCGGTAAGAAATTGGCATGAGAAAGGATTTGCATGAGATCTCTCCTACCACCAACTTAATTCCTTCTTCTTAATTTTTTCAACCAAAAATAAAACTCCATGCCCAAGAAGAATTAATTTAATCCTAAATCAGATATGAACCCAATTCTAATTAGATTAAAATGTTAAATAAGATAGAAACTTATCTAATTAAGAAAGAGAATCCTAGTAAAAAGGGGAGGTGCCATCTTATGCCTCTCTTCTTTTCTCATGCACAACAAAAGAGGGGCACTACTTTAACACCCCCTCATCTCATTTTTGGTGATAAAAAAAGAAAGAGGTGAGAGAGTCCCAGTCCAACTAGGTCTTTAACATTCAATCCTAATTGGATTTCAATTTAGGTTTATTTTGAATATCATTCGAACCAAATTCAAACCCTATCAATCTTAATCTAATTAGGATCGAATCAAAGTCCTACTTGGATCATAAAATCTAATTAGCCTTAAATTAGATCAAGTCTAAATAAATTAAATCTAACTTAATTTAATTAGGACTTGACCCATAATTTATTTAAGACTAATTCATGTATACTTGTAATTAATTCCCTGGCTAACAATTAGCAGTTACTAAATATGTTATCCTTACATAATTAGTAGTTTCTAAATATGTAACCCTCACATATTTAGTAGTTTTCAAATATGTAACCCTTATATATTGATCCAACCATATGATCAATTAAGCTCCTTTTGTGTATGACCCCATGGTTCTGTTCTATCTAATAGTGAGTCATTACCATAATCTCTATCACAACATCACTGAAACTCTTTCTAATGGGCCAGAATGATTATAAGTCATTCTACCAAGGATTATTGATCCAAAATAATCTAAGTGAGTTCCTACAATCTACCAATGATGTCTAGCAGTATGTAGTAGTCTCCTAGCAAAGCAGGAAAATCAAAATCCCTAGCTGTAGTTACTATGTGATTGAGTTCTTATATCAAGAGTCCCGATAAATTGCCACTTATATAAACTTATTAAATCCTAAGCATCTATCATATATATGACTTAATCAGCTTGAGTCCAAATCATGAATCTTATGGAAACTCTTATCCATCTATTATAATTTCACAGACATAATCTTAAGGATATAGCTTCTTAAATGCATGAACTACTCCTTACCTATTAAGGTTAATAGATCATAATAGGTATGCACCTTACTCTTACAATAAACCTACTGTAGCCAACATATACTACGAAGATCTAAATAGTTAAGAGATCAAGTTTATATGCAGTCAAAGTATAATTGCCCCACTATGAATAGCCGAGATAATGCAAATCAAAGAACTACTCACATAACTATAATATCGAGAAAGTCACTAGTAAGTGGTAGATATCCAAGTAACTTCTTATATAGTAATGCTTAGTACTATTCTTCTTTAGCAACTACTTGCACTATTGCTTCAGTGTCCCCACACTATAAACTCAAGACTTGTCTATCCAAAACAAAAGCGATCCATGCACTGATCTAACCGAATCAATTACTGTTTCTATGATGATCCTATAATCGAGAGCAATTTAGGAGTTAATCTATAGTGACACATGTCTCAAATTCTTAACTTTTGAGAATATATGTTATTATCCATTAACTCCTTGGATGATACATAGATATATATACAATATGTATGGATCATAAAAGTCTAATTTAGAATATTAAATACAAAAAGTTATATCCAAGAAAAAAATATGTGTCTACCAAATTGTTTCTTAGTCATACATCTAACTCCATCTCACTTGAGTCCTCATCAAGGATTTTATCTCTTACCCATCAATCTAAATTTTGAATGAGATTCAAATCTTGATTAAGGATGGGATTGATTTCGGTATGGCATTGGGTTTTAAGAAGAGAGGAAATAAGGTTATGCACATCAAGATTTTTCCACACCATAAATTTTCTAGCACCTCCTATTCTTCCTTGTGCCCTTCTTTCTCCATGCCATGTATTCCACACACCACAAAGAGAGAGATCTAAAGGGAAAAAAAGGTGTTTTCTTCTTCTTTTGGCTTCGTACATCCCTTATATCTTGATCCAGCATGAAGGACTTTGCATGAGTTATATTGATCTTCTTTTTCTTATTCAAGAAGAAGGTTAGATCCAAGTTCAAGGAGAAAGATCTAAAAGTTGCTAGTACCTCGATGGTTTTAGAGCTCCTAATCAGTATCATCTCTGTATGGATACCTGTAGAGGCCAGACACATGTGCAGCTACAATAAGGATCCAGGGCATCTTCAAATTTGATCTTGAAACAAAATTAGTGCAATAGGTAGGTGATCTAATCACTGAATAAATTTATTTTCTGAAATTAGACATGATATAGTTTTTTTTCAACATATGAAGTTTGTCCTTTTAAGTGATTCATGATTTTAGAAATCAAAAACTATTTTAATCTACTTTTATTATGTGTTTTGTGAAAATGAAAATTCTGCATGTTTAAAAAAAATTAAACAGAACACTGGACCCCCCCCATGCCTAAGTCAGTTTCCTAGAGGGTTATAGTTTTTAGATGGGTAGAAGTTGTGATGGATCATGGTGTATGGATAGGGTAGAGTTGGACAAAGTGATGGAAGTGGTAGATGGATGTGGCAGCGTATAAGCAAAGTTTGAAAGAGTACAAGTGAAGCTTAAGGGAAGCAGGCGAGGTTTGAGAGGGAGATGGTGAAGCTTCAGGAAGAGTTGGTAAAGCTTGCAAGTGTGCAGGCATGCTTGGTGCATTCCCTCCTGGTGATGCAAAATGGAAAGAAGAGATGTTGCGATGCGGAAGTAAATTAAGATTAATTCTTTTTTTTTTTATATATATTTTTCAGAAGTCGGCTTGACTCAAAGGAAAGTTAAACTAAATTGAAAGAAACTATGTAATAATTGAAAGCACAATTTAAAGGAACTAGATTATCAGAGTAGTTCAGAAGTAAAGGATCACTGGGGGTTGAGAAACTCCCAGACCTAGGGTTTCGCTCTGAACTTTCAACAGGACAGAAGTAAAGAGAAGAGAAGGGTTACAGACCAGGCAGTGATCTTCACAGAGTTTAGTGGAAGGACTCTCTTGAGCAGATTGTTGGATCCCCGGATTCAGATATCTTCGCAATGGATCCTCCAATACTAGTCCTTTGGCAGAGTTGGCTTCTCCTGAACTCAAGATCTGGGAAAGAAGAAGAACAATTTATGGAACCAGATACTCAAGGAAGGATTTACCAGATAGAAGAACTTAAAAGTTGATGTTGTTGAAGTCCTGATTCTCCTGGATGCTGATCTGGCTTCCTCTGGGATTTGCTCCATATTCGAAGCAGCCGAACTGGACCTGGATGCTGGTGGTCGGCCACTACTTGAAGAGAGGGGCCATGAGAGATGGAGTAGGCTAGGGTTTGGTGGATTGAAGAGGATGATGGGCGGCTAGGGTTTGGAAGTAAAGTGGCTAACCTATGGTTTTGGGATTAGAGATCTCACACCTCCCCAAGGTTCCTGGGGAACCCGGATTTACTCCCTCACGGAGCTCAACACCTGGATGCAAGTGTGGAAGAGAGAAACACAAAGTTTGCTCACACATAAATTGGATTCATTCATCAGATATTTTTCAAAACTTACAAGAGGGGTTTATTTTATAGGACTTTACAAGAGGTCAGGGTTTTACATCTTCCCATGTGGGACTAATAGGATGGATCTTCAAATTAGGTTTGTAGAATCAATTCCTTCCCATATGGCCGGCCAAGAGGTTCCATAAATGTTGATTGAAAGCTCCAAATGGTAAGTAGGTGGCGCCTCCTAGCCTTGCTTTTCAAGAAAAAATTTTCTTCCTTCCATGGCTCAACTCTTTTGGACACCTCCTTTTCTTTCTCCCCAAGTCATGGCTCTTCCCAACTTTGCTTTGGGCTTTTTAGGCATGGATTGGGCTCCCCCTTGAAGTGCTACCCAAGAAATGCCTCTTTCCTCCTTTAGCTTGGCCTTTTAAGGTACATATGGGGCGCCTCCTTGATTTTGGCTTCAAGAAAAATTCTTGCTCCCTTGGGTGTGGGGACCAAGACACTGGGATGGAGATGTGGTGCCTCCTAGACTCTGGCATGTGGCTGGGAGTGTGACACCCACTTGTTTGAGCTTGGGAGAAAATGTGGCACCCTGGAGAAGACCTAGACCACAACTAGGACTTGAACTGAGTCAACATGACTCAACAAAATTTAAATTGCAGGGAAATACAGACTCAACCAAAATTGAGTTGACCAAGTCAACCCTTATTACAAAACCAGAAAACCCTAATTCTTCGGGCAAGGTCAATCAGAGATCCAGATGGAGCCCTGAAGTCTTCTTCTGAGTCTGGTGCCCGCACCACCTGGGCTTCTCTTGGCTTCATCTCCTTACTTTGCCTCACTTTGTCTCTCGTTAGCCTGGTTTCCTCTTAGCTTCAACTTAGGACTTTAGAGGCATAGAATTCATGCATGTAAAACTTTGGGAAAGACTTACCCGAAGGGTTTAAAAGGAACAATTTTTATAGGTGGGTATATAAAGTACCTGTCACCTAAGGAATGTGTTACGCAATGCAAGGAATGGTGAGTAGCATGTCTTCGTAGCAGGAATGCTTCTATAGAGTGCATGCCCCTATAGGACTGGCCAGAATGGCTGGGAATAGCTTGGAGCACATCTTCATTGTAAGCACGACTTTGCTAAGCATACATCCTAGTAATGGTAGATGTTAGAGAGGCATGGTACTGGATTACTGATTCCTTCATGGAAGATAGAGTATGCATTTCTTTCAGCATGACTTTTGAGGATCCTATGGGGAGATCTAGAGAGTCTTCTCTCTATGACGAGTTGGTAGATGATGTGGTAAGCCATGCTAGACTCCATGTAAATCTACCCATTTCTAGGCAAATCAAATAATATGATAAGATGCCTTGCATACTTATGAAGAGTGTTTTTTATGAGTTTGTGGTGGTCGCCATGACCCTCGATTCACGATCTCAAGTCAGGGATGTAATACTAACATATAGCATTAATCAAAAAGACTTATATTAAAAAGAATGACATGACCATATTGCCAAAAATGAGCAAGTTGAGAGGCCATATTAAGTCTAAAAAAAGTATTAACCTAAAACCAACTATTTTACAAAGAAGGTAGAACTAATTGGGGCCAAAGAGTCCCAAGTCCACAATTCATGAATGCTAGAACCTCAATAGTATAGGTAGGAAAATAATAGTAGCTTTTATCTAATATTAGTTAACAACTATGATGAAATTAGGTTAATGGTGAAACTAACTAAAATGTGTATAATTAAAAGCATTCTCATGTAGTTTGGGGTTTGAGTATGTGAAGTGTAGAAAGAAGGATTGCACAAAAAAAAGTTCCTTTTACCAAAAAAACAAATTCTTTTTTTTTTCATATTTGCTCCTCTATCTTTATTCTATCAATAATCTTCACATATAGTTTAAGCAGCATTCCTACAATTATAAATCCTTAAAGTTTTGGAGCACTCAAAACCCCACATCAACTCCTCTTGATTCAAGTAAATAGTCGGTGGTGAAAGAATAGTGCCCTAAAAGCCAATTTTTGTATGGGCATTTTTATAATCTTCCAACTCATGTATGATATTTTTTGATTATGAAAGGCATTTTGATTCATTATATTGCTGCATCATATAAAGATTATGATGAACCACATACGTTAGGATAATGGAATTTGGGTTATGATGGAGATCATAAGAATGAAACCTAAATGATGGGGAACTAATATGCATGCAATTTTTTTTTGTATGTTTTATATGTGCAGTTGAGTGATTAATTCTCGAATTTCAGATTAAAATAAGTTGTAGGAAATTTTATATGAATTTTAGAAGATCAGCATGCAGATTAGGACCTAGAAAAGTAGAAAAGAAGGATCGCCGGGGCTGAGAAGCCTCGGTTAGGTCTCCTAGAATAAAAATACTGGAGGTAGAGGGGGTGTACCTGACAACGTCTGTGAAGATCGTAGCAAAGGGTCTCTTGTTTCTCGATGGATGTGGCCTGGAAAACCGAGCCAAAGACCCGCGGATACCCGGCTTTCTACTCGATGATCCGATTGAGGCTTGGCTAGAGTCGTTGGATTCGTAGGAACTCCGGGACCTGTAAACGACCTGTCAGGGGTTAGAAAACTCATAAAGGAACAAGAAAACAAAGAAAAAATAGCAAGGGAAGGCTTCTTTTGGAGTGGGCATCCAGGGATCTGAGATGCTTATTGGCAGCAGGAAGATTATTGCAGCACTGGGAAGAAAAACTCTCGCAAACCCCTTTATGCACACAGCAGGGTATCATACAACTCAATAGAAGAACTCAAGGTTTTCATTCATCAAAAATTCTCCCCTCATATCAGAGGCTAGGGTCCCTTAAATAGACCCTTAACCTTGGGCTCCAATTAATGGCACATTAGTCTTTACATGAGAATCCTTTTCCCTCTCAAACCCTAGCTAGAAAATAAGGAAACATTAGGTAGAAAAAATTTCTAAAATTTTTCTTGACTTGGCCAACACTCTAAGGACACCTAGGGGGGCGTGTTGGGCTTCTAAGAGCAGTAAGGGGCCAGCCCAAAGGGGCCCAGGTGCATGGGTTTGGGCCTCTAGAAGCTAAGGTGGCCTGGTAGCCAGGTAGCAGGAATATTCCCTGGTATCTTGCTTCTTTGGGGCTTGGGCTTGGCTCCTGGGCTTGATTTCTTTCGGCTAGAATGCAGATGGACCTCTAAAATCATGGATGCCTTGGTTTATGAATATATTTTGGCATCTGAAAGGAAATCTGGGCATCTGGAGGGCATCTGCAAGGAATCAGGGTTCCTGATTTTCCTCCTGGGGTCTTCAAATCTTCAAGCTGGGTTGGACTTGGGCTAAACTTCCATGTCTTCAATCTGGTTGGACTTGGTCTTTACTTGTATGATGTGGTCTTGAGTCTTCAGTATGCTTGGATAGGACTCAAAAAAATAAAATTAGCTCAACATGAGCTGACCAGCATTGGACTGAACTAGCTCAACATGAGCTGACTAGTACAGAACTGAAATAACAACTCAAAATACTCAAATAACAACTAAAATGGACTTAGATGAGCTAAGCCCTTATTACAGATGGACTCATAAATTATTGATCAATTTACAGAGGGTTGAAAAGCCTCTGTCTTATTCTGGTGCCTCAGGTGTCCCCACCACTAAATTCCTATAAATCCTAATCTAAAATGTTCCTAGTCGTTAGATCAACGATTTGGGGATCAATGTTTTCGGTAAGACTAGCACATCCTATGTATGCTCAAAAGGAGGGTGGTTGGTCTCATAGCCAGTTATGTATGGACCCTAATACAAGGATGTGGGTGCTCATTAGGGTATGAGTTCATTGAGCTGATCCACCTTGAGAACATCCTATGGAGGTCTTACTACTTGTCAAAAGATGGTTCTCATAATGGGAGTTGTGCATGTGATCCTTAAACCTGAGACTACCATAATATCTTGTACACATGAACCCATATTTTGGTGTATACTCATTCATGGCAATTAAGTCATGTACGGGGTGCTTCTAGATATGGTAGATTGTGTATGAAGGAAATGAGTAGGTCAATAAGGAATCGATCACTCCTATTAAGAGGACTTATCCCATGAAATCTCTTCGATTGTTGACTCAGGAAGTCTTTGATCAAAGCAGGATGAGATTAGATAGGGTTTCTATTTTTTCATAGGTCAAGTCTTCATTATCAAATTGAGATTCAAAAGGATTGAGTGCTAGGGTTTGACATTTATCAATGCCCATCACATAATCGGGATAAAGGAAGATAGAAGGATTGAATTACATGGTAACTTTCCACTGAAGGGTATTTTAGTAATTTTAATCAAATTCTATTTTTTTGCATAGGCATGACATGTTGCTAGATGTCTATCATGTTTTATAGTTTTTCATGAATCAAATTGATTGGATTCATGAGTCAATTCAGAAGCTGGTTCGAATTGGCAACTTAGGTCAGCTCAATTTGACCTAATTAGGTAATCGGGATGATTGAATTGAATTGGCTTGGATCTAAACCTATTGCTAGCTAGATGTGGAGTCCAAAGGGTCACACACATTACAGAATTGTTCAAGGTAGTCAATTAAATTTTAATTAGGGTCATGGGACCCTAATTGGCTAGCTAATTGACATACTAGCATATGTTGGCTAGCCCAACTACTAACCCAATTAGATTGGGTCTAGTTGCTTGTTATTTGGACTAACTAATTTAAGAGGGACTTAAATTGGGTTTAGTCCTAAGAGGGATAGCCTAATTCAAATTTTATCTAGATTTTTATTGGACTTATCTTGGATTTATGAAAGAGTCCATCTTGCCATGAACTCTTGTGCGCCAATTTGGTTTCATGCCTATATTGGTATGCATAAAAGGACAAAGAGTCCTTCTACTAGTTAGACACAAGTCCTAGATAAGTGCTAAGGCCCTCATCCTAATATCCATGGCTTTTTGAAGAGTTTTTGATCGGTCAAAAGATGGAAATTCGTGGAAGGAAGTTAGCGCAACATGAAAGGTCATGACCCTTCATGGATTGGCACTAAAACACATTGCAGAGTCCTTCTGTTTGAGGCCCTCAGATATCCGACGTAGCCCTTCATACTTCCATGACTTTTGGAACTTTAAATGACCGGTAATTGACATGTGGCAAGAGAATAAAATGCTAATAAAATTGAAGAGACATTTATATGTCTCCTAGTTTATGAAAGGGTGTTATTATTATATGTCTTATCATTAATAAGACTCCTTATTGAAGGGTCTTATCAGATGGCTGAGAATGGGACGTATCAGGTGCTCCATTCCTCTTTATAAAAGGCATCAGTGATTTGATACCAAAGCACTTCATTACCCATCTTAATACTCCAACCTGCTATTTTCTCTTCTTCCCCTCTTAAGACAAGGTTTGTCTTTTTAAGACAAAGCTTGTTCTTTAGAGACAAGGCTAGTCTTTTAAGACAAGAGCCTATGAAGAAAAATAGAGGGGATATTCAACATCCAAAAGGGGATATAGAGAGGTATCTGAGTGCCATACATGACAGTAGGGAGTCCAACAACGGAGAAAGTCTAAAAGGCTACCAAAAGAGTCCCAATCAAACAAGTAACTATTTTAGGAGTGCTTCCTTGGTCTGGCTCCTGGTGATCACCTTTAGAGGGCATGCACTTGTGTGCCTTATGGAAATAAAGGATTATAGCACTCCATGTATTCTTTTATAATTTTAAAGTATTGATTTATTGATTGTCATGATCAAGTGGTCCTAGGGTTTAGGGTTCTAGCTAGTTAGGGTTTCAAAAAATAAAAATTTTGAAAGCCGATCTTTTATTGCACCCTACCCAAGAAACTGAATAGTGATATCATAGCCACATTGATGGATGCAATTAGCAGTCACTTTAGAGTTGATTGCTTGCTATGATATGAATTGATGCATGATTAGTTCAAATTACAGATATGTGATATGTTATATCCTAATAACTATTTTGGATTGGGTTAGTCACCATGGCCATCCAGTCATAAGAGCCAAGTAGGGTTTAAAGGCCTTCTCTTCCCATTCAATGGGGTCTCCTATGGCATTTAAGGGTGCCGCTATGACCATATCCCATGAACAAGTGAGGTGAACGGATCATTGTTTGAATCATGTTTATGTTATGCATATTAGGGTTAATATGCATATTTTGTTCAAATGAATATCATGATAACATGATGAATTAGGATATGTATGAGTCCATCAAAGCCCTCATAAAATCATATTTAGTTATAGTATAAGTTAATCATGATGCAAATCTGATTAGGATATGATCAGCTAATTTGTATCTAGGCAAGTGGTTCTGAAAAGGTAAAGGGAATGAGATTTTTAATTATTCCATTGACTAACCTGGCCAATTTAATTGGTGTCTAAGAAAAGCAATGGGGGGACCCCCTCATCTCTTCCACTTATCTAGCCAATTTGATCACATATAAATTCTAAGTCGGTAATGTTGATTGTTTAAGCACACCACAAAATTGCCTTTCTTCATGCTAAGCCAAATCCATGTCAAAAACTTTAATAGATTTGTTGTATAACACAATGTCTACTTTAGGGTTTGATATGATATTTGTCTTGCTACATGTTATGCATTATAGTCTGACTGATGATATTGCTTTGTTGTGTAACACAAGGAAAACATTACTCAATCATGGCTATATGGAAATGAAGGGTCTGACTAAACTAAGACATTATGGTTTGTTATGTAACACAGGGCTATAAGTATCTTAGTGGCAAGTATTATGTCGAGAATTACAAGGGATGCAATTGGAAAGGGGTTTAGCTACCCTTGAACTCATGGGTGTTTGTTGTGTAACACTAGGCATTCATGAGGAATTGGGATCTCAACCCCACTAAGGATGCCCTGGGAGGGTTTCTCGCTTACTATAGTTGAGGGTTATGGTATTTGATAGAAAATAGTGGGAGACACAATTAGATACAAAAAGTTATTGTCTAATTATGAATATTATCATGAGTGGTCTGCTTATAGTTGTTCTTTATTTAATGTAGATTTTTACATTATGGCTTCTACTCTTTCATTATGGGGCATCTTGGATGCCAATAAGTTGACTGGTTCAAATTTTGTGGATTTGTTAAAGAACCTGAGAATTATATTAGCTCAGGAAAATATTGCCTATATCCTCGATTCTCCTGACCCACTTCTAGTAGGAGAGGATGCTACTGAGGAGGAAAGGGCCACATATAAAATGTGGTAGAATGACAGCATGACTATCAAGTGCTTCATGTTGGCCTCAATGAGTAATGAGTTATAGAGACAACATGAGGAAATGGAACCTTAATCCAATTGCTCAATCTTAAGGAGATATATGGAGAGCATAGTCCGACTGCACGATATGAAATATTGAAGTTGTTGTTTCGAGCATGCATATGTGAGGGCTCCTCTATCCAGGCACATGTTCTCAAGATGATTGACCTAATCACTTGATTAGGTCAACTAGGATTTGTGATGGATAGTGAGCTTAATCGGGACTTGATCCTATAGTCACTCCCAAATTCTTTCTTGCTGTTTGTCATGAAATACCACATGAACTAACTGAACTTATCATTGCTTGAGCTGTAGAATATGCTCAAGACAATAGAGGACCATTTTAAATTTGACAAGGCTTAACTTCTTCTGGTTGATGGAACGAAGAAGCAGGCAATGAGGCAGGGTTCAAAAAGGAAGAATAACCCTAAGAGTAGCTTCCAGAAGAGGAAGAAGGCAAGGAAGCCCTCTATTGATGGGACCTACTATCATTGTGGGAAGCAAGTGTTGAGTCACAGGTGGTGCATCCAAGGTTTGGGTGGGGGGCCAGGGTTTGGGTCTTGGTTCAGTTAGTCATTGTCATACATGATGTATCAAGGACAAGGAGTGATTCCGGGACAAGTCCTAGGTGATAGGCTGAGTTTTGTCAGTCTATAAATAAGAGCCGACTCATTGTCTGAGAGTCGACTCATTGGTTAGCACAGCATGGAATAGTTGTGAAGTGTTTCTGTGAGAGTCAGCTAACTCAGGGTGGAGTTGGCTCATGTGTGCAGATAGAAACATGATGTTCTGGATGAGCCGACTCATAGTCTGAGAGTCGACTCGTCTAGTGGACTATTTTCAACTACTAGTCGACTTGCAAGAGGAGAGCCGACTCAGATGTCGAGATTCTAGAATCTCACAGTGCTAGCCTGGGGTGTTTTTTGGGGGACTAGGTCTTATGTGACCTAGGTATATATATGTATGTTTTGTCTTGTATTACCAGGTGTGTCGTGGCTGAATACAATATAGTGGAATCCCCTTTTTCTTCCAAAAATCTTCTTCTACCTTTCTTCTCTATCAATCCAAAGAATCCATTGACCTTTGTAAAACTTGTATCCTACCGCATCCATCTTAGATCGCTAACAGAGGGTTATCCACGCACTTGGATCGCTTTCACTGCTCATTCCACCCCCTATTCATTTGGTATTAAAGCAAGGTTTCATGGAGGAAGGAAGGTCTCTATATCTAAAGGAGTGGAAGGATAGGATTGGAAGGAAAGCTCACTACTGGTATTTGTTCCCCCACTTCATTTGTTTTTTTTTTTGGTATGATTTTACTTGATTATAGAAATGGCATCAAGTAGTTTCAAGGTGGATTTTTAGAAGTATGATGGCAAAGGGAACTTTACCCTATGGTGGCAAAGGGTAAAAGATTTGCTAGTTCAATAGAGGATCTACAAGGTCTTGGTTAAAGAGAGACCGGAAAAGATCAATGTTAAGTATTGGGAAGTGTTAGAAGAAATTACGTTCAGCACTATCAAGATGTGTTTGGTGGATCAAGTTTTGCCTGAGGTATGTACAGAGACTATGGCAAAGGATCTTTGGTTGAGACTGGAAAACACATACACGGGAAAGAACATGATAAACAAGCTGTGGTTGAAGAAGCTGCTGTATAGTCTAAGGATGACTTTAGGAGGAGATCTTGTTACTTACATTCAGATGTTCAGCCAAGTATGTTTTAAAGTTATGAGTCTGGATGTGAAGATTGATGAGAAGGATCGGGCATTGTTGCTGTTACGTTCACTCCCAAGATTGTATAATGGTCTTATAACAACCTTGGCGTATGGGAAGGAAACCCTAAACTATGAAGAGGTTATTGGAGTGCTCAGGTCAAATGAGTAACGAGAGAGGATCTACAAAGGAAATCCTAACTCAAAGGTACTTGCTGTGAATGAAAGGAAAAGAAGACCCAAGGAAAGAGTTAGGGGAAATCAAAGGGCATGTCACAGTCTTGAAGTAGTCAGAAAAGTTGGAAATGCCATAAGTGTCATTAGCTTAGGCATTTCAGGATAAATTGTCCTCTTTAAAAGATAGAGAAGGGGAAGCCAACACTAGTGGTGCAAATACATATGAAGGTAATGGAGAAGATGTACTGGTGGATTCAGATTGATCTGTTGATTGGGATAACACTTGGATGTTGGATTTGGCATGCTCTTATCACTATACCTCACATCGGGAGTGGTTTCATACCTATGACAAGTCAAATAAAGGTAGTGTAAGCCTTGGTGATGATCACCCTTGTCTGGTAGCTGGAGCTGGCACTATTAGGGTGAGGATATATGATGGAGTGACGAAGACTATCAAATATCAAACATGCACTGGAACTGAAGAAGAATTTGGTTTCTTTGGGCTACCTAGAGAAGCAGGGTTATGCTTTTAGATGTCAGTCTGATAGTGGATGTTTGAGAATTGCCAAGGGATCTTTGGTGGTGATGAGAAGAAGAAGACTGAGCAATAACCTATACAAGATGGAAGGCTCAGTTGGTGGGGGAACCAAGATCAGACACAGATTACTGGGCCCTATTTGGTTTACCTAGCCATGTGTCAATTTTTGTAATCAACAAGAATTAAGTCCTGTAATAAGTTGAGGTTAGTTGATTTGTCTCAACCCTCAACCTAGTCATTATTTAGAGTCCTGTATATCAGTTATGAGTCCAATATCAGCTCAATTTTTGTACAAGAGAAGAGGTTACCATATTTTGGATTTCCACCAGGCCACATCTAGGAGTCAGAGGCCACTACATCAGCTCATTGGATTTTGTGTGACAACCCAGGATCCAAGATGCTTCCGGAAACCCAGATTCCTTCCAAATGCCCTCCAGATGCCCAGATTCCCTTCCAGATGCCAGAGTATATTCTCATAACAGGGCACCCATGATTCCAGAGGTCCACCTGCATCCAAACCCAAAGAAATCAAGCCCAGGTGCCAAGCCCAAGCCCTTAAGAAGCAAGATTCCAGGGAATATTCCTGCTACCAGGCTAACAGGCCACCCCAACTTCTAGAGGCCCAAACCAATGCATCCAAGCCCCTTTGGGCCGGTCCCTTGCTGCTCCTAGAGGACCAACACGCCCCTCTAGGCATCCTTGAAGTGTTGACCAAGTCCAAGAGGTGTTCTTGAGTGGAATAGTCAAAGCATGAAGGAAAAAGGAGAAGACTAGGTCAATTCCTTACCTAATGGGGACTTGTTTTTTAACCTAGCTAGGAAAGGACTTGTATTCCAATTGGGAAGAGGACATGTAACCCAAGTGTAACCATGGTTAGTGAGGGCATGGGAACTCTATAAATATCATACCCCTCCTTCTCTTGTAAGCATCTCTTTCTTATGAATACAATTTGCTGAAATTTGAGTTATTGCCTTGAGTTGGTGTTTTGTTTTGGTTCTTTGGTTTGTGTTCTTATGCTTGGATGAATTCCTTGCTACCATAGCATCCTTCCCCACCCTAATTCACCGCCCTCCAATTCTTCACACGTCCAAAAAAGAGTGCCCTAGGCTGCCAACCAAGGAGATCTTCAACAAGCTTCAACAGCCATCTTCTAACCCTAATCCTGATTTCTTTCAACCCATAGTTCCTTTTCTTATTTTTTAATTACTGTTTTGATTAACCCTGATGCTTGTAGGATCTCCAAGTTGCTTCCCCTCCCCTGAGGAGGCCTTCTATGCTACCCGAACCGCCTAGATCAGCCATCAGATTCAAGGGAAACAAGGCTTCTTCTTCTAGGCTTCGATCTGAGTTGTGAGTGATCTCTTCTGCAATTGAATTTCAATCTCTAACTGGTAAGAATCCTTCCCTTCTCTTATTATCTGATTTAATGAATAAAGCTATCCTAAACCAGGAGTTTCTCAACTCTCAGGTCCTGGATATTTCACTGGTTTGCATGAGTATGCCTGCGACCCGATGATTCTTTGCACTGCTAGTCTTTCCTCTAGTTCTTACTTCATTTTGGGAATCTAGCCTGCAAATAAAATTAAAAGAATCAAAAAAAAATTATTTTACTATTTTATATACATTTTTAGTAGTCTTAGAGTCATTCCGCATGAGTTTGGTATCAGAGCAGGTTTAGGATAGTTTTTATCTACATTGCAACCACAAATCCTAATTTCAGCATTCTGTCCACTGCATTAGGTATTAGTTTTGCATCTATTTTCGACCATCTAAAAATTTTATTTTTCTATAAAATTTGCATGAATTGTTCTTTTTTGAGTCTTCTATTTTATAAAAAATCTTAATTAATCTTACAGAAAACTAAATTATAAAAAATTTGGCATATTAGAAACTCTAATAGAATTCTGATAATTTCTGCAGTAGTCTAAAATACCCTAGGTTTGCATTATCATATGATTTTTTTTTTGGATGAATTTTAGAAGGAATCTTCAACACTGTCCATTCTCTATTTTAGATTCTTTTTGAATTTTTTCTATATTGGGATCTGTGTCAAACTCTGCAACAATAGAAACCCTAATTCACTGATTTCTGCTACATTCTGCATACTTAACTCAACCTAACCTAATCAACTTCCAAACCCCCCAATCCCAAGCCAAACCTTATTTGCTAACCCTAGTAAACTTAAACTTAACTTGACATCTCATAAATTAATTAAAAATTAATTTATTTTCTGATTGTTTTAGATTGAATCAGAACCATTGATTGTTCATCATCTGTTAATCTAATCTTAAGGGCAATCTTTATAACATCAGGGCAGGAGGTCATAACCTGTCCTGGGCCCAAAATAACCATCCAGCATTTCCACCCAAGCCTTAATTAAAATTTATTAGACCTAATTTGCCCTAGTGGGCTAGGAGACATCAACAGATCGAGTTCAAGCTGTGTAGGCCAACTAGTGCATTTAACATCTTAGCTATTACTGAAAGTTGGTGTCTAAGGCTGGGGGTCCAGAGTCAAATGATCTAAGTGGTGTTATGGTTTTTAATTGGGTCCCTGCGAAAGCAGGGGGGCTCCCACACTCCCACCCCCTACCTGGCCAGTGGAAGGACTAGCTATTGGGTTAGGTATAAGTTGAGCTGACCTACCCAGTTTCTGGCTCTAGGTCTTGGAAACCCTAGATTATACTAGCCTTTTCTCTCTTTTTGCATGCTTGGTTGCATCATTTCATTTTGATTGTTTGATTTGTTACATGACCACTAGATTAGGAACCCAATATCAAAAGTCCAAACCTCAACCTAGCCCAACCATGAATCCCACTTTGGAGGCCATCCTAGCACAGCTTACCCAAATGAACCAAGCCAATAACCAAACCCAAGCCCAGCTTGCCTAGTTAACTACCCAAATGAACCAAGCCAATGTCCAATCTCAAAATCAGCTTACCCAAATAGACCATAGGTTTGACCAATCCAATACTAAGCTTGACCGAATGAACTATAGGTTCAACCAAGTAGGAACCCTAGGCAAG
Organism: Areca catechu; assembly: GCA_021397845.1. Taxonomy (NCBI): domain Eukaryota; kingdom Viridiplantae; phylum Streptophyta; class Magnoliopsida; order Arecales; family Arecaceae; genus Areca; species Areca catechu. Next base: position 100,737,619 of record CM038041.1, read on the forward strand.
ACCCATAGAGCTGAAGCCCAGGAATACATAGTCCCTAGATATGAACCCAGTAGTAACCCGCTATCCCTCAGTCAACCTGAATCCTATAGGATTGATACCCCTAGATTTGAACCCATAACCTTTAAACCCATAGCCTATAAACCCATAACCCTTAGTTTTCCCACCCCTGTTACCCTAGACATTAGTCAATTTTCCTTGAGCCAAACCTCTCCTACTACCCCATTGGTTCACCAAGATGACCTAGAAGAAGAAATATATGAGGCTGACCCATGCTTAGTAGAGGAGTATGAAGATGATGAGCCTATTGTAGATCTAGAGGAAGAAACACCTATAAAAGACCTAGAAGTAGTTGACTATAACCAAACCGCAATAGAAACCAACCCAGAATTAGTTGAGTCTGAAACCCAACCCAGTTCAACCATGGAGTCCAATCTAGAAACCCTCAAGGCCCTAATTGAATAATGGGCCTAGAAAATTACCCAATTCCAAACCCAGTTTACTCAATCCACCACCCAAGAATCAGTTGACCTTGACCAAACCTAGGTAGAAGCCAATCCAATGTTAGTTGATCCAGTAGAAACCCAGGTAGAAGCCAATCCATTGTTAGTTGATCCAGTAGATACCCAGGTTGAAGTCACCCTAGAGTTAGCTGACTTTAGCCACATCCAACCTGTAATGGAAGAACCTTTAATGGAAGAAGACCAAGAGGAATCCAGTCCCACTATTAGAGCTTTACTTGAGGAGCCACTAGAAGAGAGCCCAATTAGAGAGCCCCGTCCTTTGATTTATGAACCAGAAGAGTTTATTAAGGACTTAATCTCTTTAGATCAATGCCCTCAAGATGAAGTCACCTCTTTGACTCCACTTGATCTCTTTCCTGAAATCAACAAGCCTTTCTTCCATTATGTAGACCCTTTAAATAGACATCAAACCCATAAGGTAAACCTCATCAGTCTAGGATTAATTCCTGATACCCCTTCTTACATCTTAGTCTATCCAATTAACCCCGAAACCTTTTCTTACTTTCCATCCAATCGGATTAACCCCGAATCCACCTCTTATTTTTTGCCATTTCTTGAGTTTTCTTATATTTCTTTAACCATTCCCCTGCATCATGTAGAGGTTTGCATGTTGCATTCATTTATTTCCCATGTTAGGTTTGCATATTACTTTTGATATACTTTGTGGCATTTGATAGGAGTACATAATAAATTTTCATGTGCATGTCATGATAGGATCAAACCTAAAGAGTCTATAATCTGTTAGGTTTTGTCCCTTAGAGTCCGATAAAACATCCTTTTATAGGGATGTTTAGTCGAGTATATTAGGTTTTAGTTTTGAGTCCAATAAATTCATAGCCCAAATTACATGTCTACACCTACACCACCCACTGCACAGCATATGCATATGGAAATTAGTCAAAAGCTGAACATAACTAATGAACTAAATAACAACTTGGCTAATTCCCAAAAGAGAGATAAAGAATTTTGCAGGGGATTTTGGTAGTTGTAAAGAATTTTCTACTCGTGAAGCTGGCTCATCCTGAAAGGGATATGCCTTACAAGCCAATCTATGTTGTATCTCCCAAGCCATTGTAAATAAAAATTTTCTAAATAAAGGCATTATTTTTCATCATACACTGTGTTTATATTATATGATGAACCCCATAGATTAGGGCTATGATTTTAGGGTTATGATGAGATCATACCAGTGAGACCTAAAATCTTAAAACCTTAATCTAAAGTATTCCTAGTCAAAGGAACCCTGAGTAGGGGATCAGGGATTTCCGGTAAGACTAGCACATCCCATGTATACTGGAAATGGTGACTACTCTCATAGTCACTTGTGTATGACACTAATACTGGAATGTGGGTGCTCATTGGAGAATGAGTTCACTGATATGATCCAACTTGAGAACATCTAATGGAGTCTTAGATACATGTCAATAGAAGGTTCTCATAGTGGGAGTGGTACAAGTAATCTGTTGACCTGAGACTGCCATAAGTATCTTATATACATGAACCCATTCTTTGGTTCAATCCTAATCATGACACTGAGTCATGCACAGGATTGATACTGGGAATGGTGAATTGGATATGAAGGTAATGAGTAGGTCAACAAGGAATCGATCACTCTTAGTAAGAGGATATTGCATCCAGCCAGTTAACAATCAGATGATGACTCAGGGAATCTTTGATCAAAGTAAAGATATTAGAGATGGTTTCTAATATCAAGATAATTGAATCATCAATATAAGATTGAGCTAGAAATAAATATAATATTGGATTTGACATATATCCATATCCATAGTTATATTTTGGGTGCAGGCTGATCGAAAGATTTAATTGTATGGTAACTCTCTACTGAAGGATAATTTTGGTATTTCACCAAAATTTTCATTTATTCTGGGTAGACATGACACGTTGCTAGACGTCAATCTTGTCTTGTGGGTTGATCAAATTCAAAGATCATTTGTTAGGAAGAGTCCTAATTGATCAAATCGGGTAAGCTCGATTTTACCTAAATCGATTAGAAAGATTTCTAATCAAATTAGGTCAACTTGTATTCGAACCCACTACTGGCTAGATGTGAAATCAAATGGGTCACACACTTAAGAGGATTGATCAAGAGTTTAATTTGGAATTAAATCATCTTTCCAAGATAACACTCTAGCAGGTGTTGCAAACCCTAGCTTCTATTCGAATCAGATTCGAATTAGGGTTCCGGATTGGTTCAAATTGGGTTCTAATTGGACCTAATTAGACCATAATTATGAAAATAGGATTATGGCTAACCCTATTGGCTAGCCATGTAACTTGGCTAGCCTCCCCACCCGCCCCCCTTGCAATTTCAGGACAAATGCCAAGAGTCCATGCGCATATAGACTCTTGGCGCGCCATTTGGAAGAGTCCATGGCGCATGGACTCTTGGCGCGCCCCACTTAAATCTTCGATGTTTTTATTTGGGGCGGCCTCCTTTCTTAGTGATTAGCACACCATCTGTCCCCCCTTGGATGGGAATCTAATGGCTGATGGGATTTTAAGAATGAAGGAATGCGCTAACTCTTTCCGGGCGTGCGAAATAACATCTCTTAGGAGATGAAAAGTCACGACTTCCTTCCTTTTAAAACACCGCAGTTTTTCCTTTAAGAAAATCCATGGGATTTAATCTGGAAGGCTGTGAGATGGGAGGATAGGGCGTGAGAAATAGGGAAGGGGCGTGAGACAAAGTGGAATGGGGTTTACAGAGAGTTATGTTCTTTTGAAAAGACATCTCTCTGTAATCTATTTAAACAACAGAGGTCTCGGGTGTTTTAACTAATGAACAACAGAGTCTTTTATTTTTCTTTTCTTTCCAGGAAACTGATTCCTCCTTAGCTTGTTTAGGACACAGAGAGTTTCCCTCTTACAGAGTTCTCTTCTCTATTGAAACTCAAGTCCAAAACAAGAGATAGGAAGAATCTCTTGATCGGTAAAAGAAAAGAACTCTTACTCTGTTTCTATTTCCTTTTACTTTAAGACATTAGTGTCTTAAATCCTCCTCCTCCTTCAAGACAAGAGTTTTATTCTTAGGACAAGGTCTTAAGAAAGGGAGAGGAAGAATAAAGAAAGGAAGTAAGGAGCCCCTACCCTGCAGTTTTAAAGCCATAGTCCTCTTGAGTTATAGGATAAGAATTCAAGTGAAGGAATTTTGAAGAAGCTTGCATCTTGATCAATCATCTTGTGGATCACCATTGGAGGGTGGACATTTTGACGCCTGGTGAAATCAAAAGAAGCATTCAACACCAAGTATTGATTCTACATCAAAAATTGGACTTAGCGTTAAAAGGTTGGTGCCCTAATTCTAACAATGTTAGTTTGTATGTTTTAATTCTGAATAAGGAGATCTTGGCTAAGGGATTATGGTGCAAATTTTATCATTTTTGAAATTACACTTCCACTGCGGTGCACCGGAATCCCAACAGTGGTATCATAGCCACCCTTATTACAGTTAAAATATATGAAAAACTTTTATGTGGTTTTGATGTAGTGTTACATGTTAGGGTTTTAAACCCTTGAATGCTGATAACACTTAGCATATTTTTGTTGCAAATATGTTTTGGTGTATGCCACTAGTTAGGGTTTTTTCACTCAAACCCTAATTATTATAGAGATATGATTAGTTTTGAAGTCATCATACAGAAATAAGGTTGCCCTGGCATAATGGTGGATCCATTATGTGGTAAATGGTTATCCTAGTATGATGACACACTTAGCACATATTTATTTTTATCTTAGTGATATGGTTGTGATATGTTCTACAAGAATGTGCTGGAAATTTTATAAAGCCCTCTTCTTAAAATTATATTAAGTCATAGTATATTTAACTAATAAGCATCACTAGTCATGATGAACAATTGATCATTCGGTGTCTAGAAAGGTGGTTCTAGGAAGGTAAAGAGAATCATGGTTTTTAATTGGTTTCGTTGACTGACCTGGCCAATTTTTATTGGTGTCTAGGAAAGCAATGGGGGGACTCCCACATCTCTTCCACTTGCCTGGCCGATTTGATTATATTTAAATCTTGACTTAAATGCTTAGTGTTAAAAAATGCTATATATTGGCCTTCTTTCATGCTGGATCATTATTGTGTTATGAACCACATTAGGTTTGTTATGCTATCTGCAAGACCTAATATGGTGATTGACATAATATTAGTCTAGTTCATAGATATGCTTACAGTATATTCAGTATAATGCCTTGTTGTGTTATCTGCAAGGGCATTATATTTGAATACTGACTGTATAGAAATGAAAGGGTCTTGACTTAACTAGAACATTATGGTTTGTTGTGTTTTCTGCAAGACTTATAATGTTCTAGAGGCCAAGTTATTTTTGAGAATTATATGAGATATAATTGGAATAGTTTCCTACCTTTGAGCTTATAAAAGATTTGTTGTGTTATCTGCAAGATCTTTTATAAGTTATTAGGATCTCAATCTCACTAAGAAAAATCGATCAGGGTTCTTCTCGATTATCATAGTGAGGGCTGTGATTTTTGATAAAATAGTGGGAGACATAATTAAATTGAAGACCTATTTTTAATTATGTAAGTCATTTCATGGTTGTTTGCTTATGTATTGTTCTTTATTAAATGTAGATAAATGGCATCTTCATTATCACTGCGAAGTATCTTAGATACCAACAAATTGACTGGTCCAAACTATGTGGACTGGTTGAGAAACTTAAAGATTGTACTGAGTTCAGAAAAACTTTCTTATATTCTTGATACCCCTAGTCTTAATCCACTAGGGGATGATGCCACACAGGAAGATATGGCCACATACAAAATGTGGCAGAATGACTCCCTCACTATCAAGTGTATCATACTGGCCTCTATGACCAATGAGTTACAGAGGCAGCATGAAAGCATGGATACTCAATCCATAATGCTCAATTTAAAAGAGCTTTATGGAGAACAAAGCAGAACTGCTAGATATGAAATATCTAAGCAGTTATTCCGTGCTAGGATGACAGAGGGTACATCTGTTCAGGATCATGTCCTGAAGGTAATTGACTTAATCACCAGATTGGGTCAATTATGATGCAGAACGAAAGCTCTGTTACCAAAAATGATGCAGAACAAAAAGGATGATGCGATGCGGAAGCAAATTATGATTAATGTATTTTTTTTTTTATATTTTCAGAAGTCGGCTTTGACTCAAAGGAAAGATAAACTAATGTTGAAAGAAACTAGGAAATGACAGAAAGCATAATTAAAAGGAGTGGATTATCAGAGTAACTCAGAAGTAGGATCGCTGGGGATTGAAAAATCCCCAGATCTAGGGTTTACTCCTCTTTCAAGAAACAGACGAAGAGAGAAGAGAAGGTTTTATACCTGACTGTGATATCTCTCGTTGCTTCAATTGAAGGACACTCTCGAGCAGATTATAGGATCCTTGGAGATGGGGTATCTTCGCAATGGATCCTCGGATTGTAGTCCTATGGCAAGGTTGGCCTTCTTCTCGAACTCAGGATCTGGAAGAAGAAGAACAAAAGAAGAACCAGAAACTTAAAGAAAGACACTGACCTGAGGACTTAATGAAGATTGTTGGATGTAGAAGTTTCGGAGATCTTGATATTGATCTGACTCTTCTTTGAACTTGCTCTGTAGTTGAAACAGTTGATCTGAACCTGGATGCTGGTGGTCGGCCTCTATGTGGAAGAGAGGGGCCGTGGGATGTAGATGGAAAATTAGGGTTTGGTGGTGGTGGAGTAGAGATGGGTGGACTAAGCTAGGGTTTTGGGGTTGGAGATCTCACACCTCCTCAAGGTTCCTAGGAAACCCGGATTTACTCCCTCACGGAGCTCAACACTTGAATACAAGTGCAGAAGAGAGAAACACAAAGTTGCTCACAAAGAAAATTTGGTTTCATTCATCTGATTCCTTTAAACTTACAAGAGGGGTTTAATTTATAGGGATTTACAAGGGAGTAGGGTTTTACATCTTCCCATGTGGGACTAAAGGAGGGGATCTACAAATCAGGATAATCCATACACATATGGTCGGCCAAGGTACCAAAAAAATTTGATTTGGGTTATAAAAGGCAGGTAGATGGCGCCTCCTTGCTTGGGTCTTCAAGAGAGGATTTCTTTCCTTCCATGGATCAACTCTTTTGGACTCCTCCTTTTCTTCCTCCCTAAGTCAAGGCCCTTCCCATCTTTGTTTTGGACATTTTTGGCAGGTAGTGGGGGTGTCTCCTAGTATCTCTCCATGAATCAAGGATTTTTCCTTCATGGTTTTGCTCTTTTGGACACCTCCTAGTCTTGCTCCACAAGTTTAGGCTTCTTCCTTTCATGGCTTTGGCACTTTAGGAAACTTTTGGGTGCCTCCTTGATTTTCTCCCCAAGACATGCTCTCTTCCCTTTTATAACTTGTGTTTTTATGGAACATTGTGGGGCACCTCCTTGATCCTCTCTTCAAAAAAATTCTTGCCATCCTGGCTTGGGTTTATCTGGAAAGAAGTTTGCTCCTCCTTGGATTGAGATATCTTGATGGATTTCTCCCCGAAGTGGCGCATGAAAGAAGGGACCTGCTTTCTTGTGGTGTGGGGACCAAGGCACACTGGATGGAGATGTGGCGCCTCCTAGACTCTAGCGTGTGGTTGGGAGTGTGGCGCCAACTTGCTTGGTCCTGGGAGAAAATGTGGCACCTTGGAGAAGACCTAGACCACTACTAGGACTTGTATTGAGTCAACATGACTCAACAAAATTTAAATTATAGGGAAATACAGACTCAAACTAAAATTGAGTTGACCAAGTCAACCCTTATTACAAAACCAGAAAATCCTAATTCTTCGGGCAATGTCACTCAGAGATCCAGATGGAGCCCTGAAGTCTTCTTCTGAGTCTGGTGCCCGCACCAAATTAGGGTTTATTATGGATGGGGAGCTGAATCAAGATTTAATCCTGCAATCACTCCCGGAGTCATTTTCTCAGTTTGTCTTGAATTATCACATGAACAAACTGAACACTTCCTTGCCTGAGCTGTTAAATATGTTAAAAACAGCAGAGAGCCATGTTAAGAAAGAAAAGGCTCCACTTCTTCTTGTTGATAAGGCCAATAAGAAGAAATCAGGCAAAAAGGATTTTAGTAGGAGGCTAAACCCTAAGGGTGGCATCAATAAGAACAAGAAAGGAAAGAAGGCCTCAAAATAGTCAACCTGTTTCTTTTGCGGCAAAGCGGGACATTGGAAAAGGAATTGCAAGGTGATGCAGAACAAAGAACAAAGAAGCGTATGCGGAAGTAAATTTAAGATTAATTCTTTTTTTTTTTTTATTTCAGAAATTGGCTTTGACTCAAAGTAAAGCTAAACTAAGTTGAAGGAAACTAGGTAAGGATTGAAAGCACAATTTAGATGAAACTAAATTATCAGAGTAGTTCAGAAGTAACGGATCGCTGGGGGTTGAGAAACTCCCAGACCTAGGATTTCGCTCTGAACTTTCAATAGAACAGAAATAGAGAGGAGAGATGGTTTACTAACCAGACAGTGATCTTCTCAGGATTTTGGTGGAAGAACTCTCTCGAACAGATTGTTGGATCCTCGGATTTGGCTATCTTCGCAATGGATCAACCAATACTGGTCTGTGGTTTGGTCGGCTTCTCCTGGACTCAAGATCTGGGAAGAAGAGGAACAAGTGATGGAATTCAGATACTCAAGAAAAGATTTACCAGGTTGACGAACTTGAAAGCTGAAGTTGCTGAAATCAGGATTCTCCTGGAGGCTGATCTGACTCCCTCTTAGAATTGATGTAGACCTGAAGTATCTGGACTGGAGCTGGATGCTGGTGGTCGGCCTGGACTTGGAGAGGGTGGCCGTGAGAAGTGAGATAGGCTAGGGCTTGGTGGAAAGAGAAGGGTGATGGCGGCTAGGGTTTGGGAGTGGAGTGGCTAACCTAGGGTTTGGGTTTTGGAGATCTCACACCTCCTCAAGGTTCCTGGGGAACCAGGATTTACTCCCTCACGGAGCTCAACACCTGGATGCAAGTGCGGAAGAGAGAAAACACAAAGTTTTGCTCATAAAAAAATTTGGTTTCATTCATCTGATCTTTAAAACTTACAAGAGGGGTTTAATTTATAAGGCTTTACAAGGGAGGAGGGTTTCACATCTTCCCATGTGGGACTAAAGGAGGGGATCTACAAATTAGGGCAAATCATTCACATATGGTCGGCCAAGGTACCAAAAAAATTGGATTTGGGTTATAAAAGGCAGGTAGATGGCGCCTCCTTGCTTAGATCTTCAAGAAAATTTTTTTTCCTTCCCTGGATCAACTCTTTTGGACTCCTCCTTTTCTTCCTCCCTAAGTCAAGGTCCTTCCCATCTTTGTTTTGGATGTTTTTGGCAGTTAGTGGGCACCCCCTTGAAGTTCTCTTCCAAGAGAATTTCTTCCCCTCTTTGCTTTGGATTTCTTGGGAAAGTCTTGGTCGCCCCCTTGATTTATGGTCTCTTGGTGGACTTCTCTTTATCTGGCGCATGAAAGAAGGAAGTTGCCATCTGTGGAGTGGGGACCAAAGGCTGCTGGATGTAGATATGGCGCCCCTTGGACTGGGAGTGTGGCTGGGAGTGTGGTGTCCACTTGCTTGGTCTTGGGAGAAAATGTAACATCCCAGGTTGAAACCCTAGTCCACTACTGAGTCAACATGACTCAACAAAATAAAATGCAGGTAATGTAGACTCAAGCTAAATTGAGTTGATCTAGTCAACACTTATTACAAACCAAAAACCCTAATTCTTCGGGCAAGGTTAATCAGAGATCCAGATGGAGCTCTGAAGTCTTCTTCTGAGTCTGGTGCCCGCACCACAAGGCTTACCTTGCAACTATGAAGCCTGGCGCGGCAGATGCACCAAAAGGTATGTATGAGATACATACTATATTGACATTAAATTCGTCTATATCAAATACTTGGGTATTGGATACCGCTTGTGGTTACCATATATGCAAATCTTTGCAGGACCTCCACAAGCTTAAAGTATTGAAGGAAGGTGACTTCAATCTCTACGGTGCTGGTGGTGATATCATCCAAGCAGAAGCTGTAGGGACCTATATTCTGAAGTTGCCTTCAGGGAAGATCTTGGAGTTAGAAAATTGTTACTATATGCCAAAGATTATTAGGAACATTATATCTATTCCTTTGTTATTAAAACAAGGATATGTAATGGATGTAACGAGCACTGGTTGCTCGATAATGTTATCTAATAAAATTATTTGTTCTGGCATATTTAGCAATGGGCTCTTAACTCTTTCTTCCAATGATAGTGTTTTTCATGTCAATAATAAAAGGAAAAAAAAAGACTTTAATGATACTTTACTTTGGCATCATCGACTTGGTCATGTTAATGAGTCTAGGATGAGCAAGTTATACAAGGAAAAATTCCTTGATCCTTATGAGTATGAATCATTAGGAACTTGCGAATCATGTCTCATGGGTAAGATGACCAAGACTCCATTCACTGGACATGGAGAATGGTCAACTAAGTTATTAGGACTTATACATACTGATGTATGTGGTCCAATGACAACTCAGGCCAGAGGAGGATACTCATATTTTATCACTTTTACAGATGATTTATCTAGGTTTGGATATGTGTATCTTATGAAACATAAATCTGAAGCCTTTGATAAATTTAAGGAGTATCAAAGTATGGTCGAAAAACAAACCGGGAAAAGTATTAAAGTTCTTCGTTCTGATCGAGGAGGAAAATACTTATCCACGGTGTTTTTAGACTATCTTAAAGTTAATGGAATTCTTTCTGAATGGACCCCTCCTTATACACCACAACTAAATGGTATAGCTGAAAGGAGGAATCATACCTTATTAGATATGGTACGATCCATGATGTGCTTCACAAATTTACCTATTTCCTTCTGGGGTCATGCCCTAGAAACTGCTGTTTACATTCTGAACAAGGTACCTTCTAAATCCATTGTTAGTACTCCATATGAAATTTGGAGTGGAAAGGAACCATATCTTAAATATTGCAAGGTATGGGGATGTCCAGCTTATGTTAAAAGAAATTTTGGACATAAGTTGGAACCTAGAGTGGATAAATGTCTATTTGTAGGATATCCTAGAGAAGGTAGAGGATATCTATTCTACCATCCTACTGAACAAAAGATTTTTGTCAGCAAGCATGCCACTTTTCTAGAAAAAAAGTTCATTTTAGAAAAGGGCAATGGTAGAACTATTGAACTTGGAGAAGTACAAGAAACACAGATAGACAATTCTCAACCATTAGAACATATAGTTAGGACAGAACCAGAACACAAAACTCCTCCCCGTAGGTCTGATAGAGTGCCACGGGCACCTGAGAGGTATGGGTTTATTATTGAAAATAATGAAGCCCAAGTCATTCAAAATGATGAACCTCTGACCTATACGGAAGCTATCTTGAGTACTGATTCAGATAGATGGCAAGAAGCCATGGAATCCGAAATAGACTCTATGTATGTAAACCAAGTATGGTCTTTGGTTGATGCACCAGAGGGTATTAATCCTATTGGATGCAAATGGGTCTATAAGAAAAAGATTGGGACTGATGGCCAAGTTGAAACCTATAAAGTTAGATTAGTGGCTAAAGGTTTTAGACAAAAACAGGGAATTGATTATGATGAAACATTCTCACCTGTTGCCATGCTCAAATCAATACGGATTTTACATGCTATAGCAGCATATCATGATTATGAGATCTGGCAGATGGATGTGAAGACTACATTCCTCAATGGCTTCCTTGAGGAAGAAGTCTACATGTCACAGCCAGAAGGTTTTATTTCAAAAAATAAACCTAATCAAGTATGCAAGCTAAAGAAATCCATTTATGGATTAAAGCAAGCTTCAAGGAGTTGGAACATCCGCTTTGATGAAACTATTAAAAGGTTTGGTTTTATCAAAAATGTGGATGAACCCTGTGTTTATAAGAAGACTAGTGGGAGTGCCATAATCTTCTTGGTTCTGTATGCAGATGACATAATCCTCATTGGGAATGATATCCCAATGTTGCAATCAGTCAAGGTTTGGCTATCAAACCAGTTTTCCATGAAAGATTTGGGAGAAGCATCCTATATACTAGGTATTAAGATCTATAGAGATAGATCTAAGAGGATGCTAGGTTTATCCCAATCTAGGTACATTGACTTAGTGCTGAAAAGATTCAGCATGGATGGAAGTAAAAGAGGTTATCTTCTTATGAGTCAAGGCATACATCTTTCTAAAAGGATGTCTCCTAAGACACCTGAAGAAAGAAATAGAATGAATTCTATACCCTATGCTTCGGCAATAGGGTCCATAATGTATGCCATGTTATGTACTAGGCCTGATGTAGCATATGCTTTAGGCATTGTCAAAAGGTTTCAGGCTGATCCAGGAGAGGATCATTGGAAAGCAGTTAAAAATATTCTTAAGTACCTAAGAAGGACTAAGGATATTTTTCTGGTTTATGGTGGTTCTGATCTTAAACTAGAAGCTTATTCTGATTCTAGTTTTCAATCAGACCCTGATGATAGCAAATCCATTTCGGGATATGTTTTTACCCTAAATGGTGGAGTAGTGAGTTGGAAGAGTACCAAGCAGCAGACTGTAGCTGACTCAACCACAGAAGCAGAATACATAGTTGTTAGTGAAGCCGCCAAGGAAGCAGTCTGGATGAAGAAGTTCATCACAGAGTTGGGTGTTGTTCCTGAAATTGAAAACCTAGTGCCACTTTACTGTGACAACACTGGGGCTGTTGCTCAAGCTAAGGAACCAAGAGCTCATCATAAGTCCAAGCACATTCTGAGACGCTTCCATCTCATCCGAGAAATAGTAGAGAGACAAGATGTCTACATAAATAGAGTTGATACAAAGAACAATGTAGCAGACCCGTTCACTAAGGCTCTACCACAGCGAGATTTTGATTGCCACCTCGAGTGTATGGGATTAAGATTTAAAGGCGATTGGCTTTAGTGCAAGTGGGAGATTGAAAGGGATATGCCCTACAAGCCAATCTATGTTGTATCTCCCAAGCCATTGTAATTGAAAATTTTCTAAATAAAGGCATTATTTTTTATCATACGCTGTGTTTATATTATATGATGAACCCCATAGATTAGGGCTATGATTTACTGGTATGATGAGATCATACCAGTGAGACCTAAAATCTTAAAACCTTAATCTAAAGGATTCCTAGTCAAAGGAACCCTGAGTAGGGGATCAGGGTTTTCCGGTAAGACTAGCACATCCCATGTATACTAGAAAGGGTGACTGCTCTCACAGTCACTTGTGTATGACACTAATACGGGAATGTGGGTGCTCATTGGAGAATGAGTTCACTGATATGATCCAACTTGAGAACATCTAATGGAGTCTTAGCTACATGTCAATAGAAGGTTCTCATAGTGGGAGTGGTACAAGTAATCTTTTGACCTGAGACTGCCATAAGTACCTTATGTACATGAACCCATTCTTTGGTTCAATCCTAATCATGACACTGAGTCATGCACAGGATTGATACTGGGAATGGTGAATTGGATATGATGGTAATGAGTAGGTCAACAAGGAATCGATCACTCTCAAAAAAGAGGAGATTGCATCCAGCTATTTAACAATCAGATGATGATTCAAGGAATCTTTGATCAAAGTAAAGATATTAGAGATGGTTTCTAATATCAAGATAATAGAATCATCGATATAAGATTGAGCTAGAAATAAATATAATATTGGATTTGACATATATCCATATCCATAGTTATATTTTTGGGTGTAGGCTGATCGAAAGATTTAATTGTACGGTAACTCTGTACTGAAGGGTAATTTTGGTATTTCACCGAAATTTCCATATCTTCCGGGTAGACATGACACATTGCTAGACGTCAATCTTGTCTTGTGGGTTGATCAAATTCAAAGATCATTTATTAGGAAGAGTCCTAATTGATCAAATCGGGTAAGCCCGGTTTTACCTAAATCGATTAGAAAGAGTTCTAATCAAATTAGGTCAACATGTATTCGAACCCACTGCTGGCTAGATGTAGAACCCAATGGGTCACACACTTAAGAGGATTGATCAAGAGTTTAATTTGGAATTAAATCATCTTTGCAGGATAACACTCTAGCAGGTGTTGCAAGCCCTAGCTTCTATTTGAATCGGATTCGAATTAGGGTTCCGGATTGGTTCAAATTGGGTTCTAATTGGACCTAATTAGACACTAATTGTGAAAATAGGATTATGGCTAACCCTATTGGCTAGCCATGTAACTTGGCTAGCCTCCCCACCTACCCCCCTTGCAATTTCATGCCAAATGCCAAGAGTCCATGCGCATATGGACTCTTGGCGTGCCATTTGGAAGAGTCCATGGTGCATGGACTCTTGGCGCGCCCCACTTAAATCTCCAATGTTTTTATTTGGGGCGGCCTCCTTTCTTAGTGATTAGTACACCATCTGTCCCCCCTTGGATGGGAATCCAATGGTTGATGGGATTTTAAGAAAGAAGGAATGCGCTAACTCTTCTCGGGCGCGCGAAATAACATCTCTTCGGAGATGAAAAGTCGTGACTTCCTTCCTTTTAAAACATCGCAATTTTTCCTTTAAGAAAAGCCATGGGATTTAATCTGGAAGGCCGTGAGATGGGAGGATAGGGCGTGAGAAATAGGGAAGGGGAGTGAGACAAAGTGGAATGGGGTTTACAGAGAGTTGTGTTCTTTTGAGAAGACATCTCTCTGTAATCTATTTAAACAACAGAGGTCTCGGGTGTTTTGACTAATGAACAACAGAGTCTTTTATTTTCCTTTTCTTTCCAGGAAATTGATTCCTCCTTTGCTTGTTTAGGACATAGAGAGTTTCCCTCTTACAGAGTTCTCTTCTCTATTGAAACTCAAGTCCAAAACAAGAGATAGGAAGAATCTCTTGATCAGTAAAAGAAAAGAACTCTTACTCTGTTTCTATTTCCTTTTACTTTAAGACATTAGTGTCTTAAATCCTCCTCCTCCTTCAAGACAAGAGTTTTATTCTTAGGACAAGGTCTTAAGAAAGGGAGAGGAAGAAGAAAGAAAGGAAGTAAGGAGCCCCTACCCTGCAGTCTTAAAGCCATAGTCCTCTTGAGTTCTAGGATAAGAATTCAAGTGAAGGAATTTTGAAGAAGCTTGTATCTTGATCAATCATCTTGTGGATCACCATTGGAGGGTGGACATTTGGACGCCTGGTGAAATCAAAAGAAGCATTCAACACCAAGTTCTGATTCTACATCAAAAATTGGACTTAGCATTAAAAGGTTGGTGCCCTAATTCTAACAATGTTAGTTTGTATGTTTTAATTCTGAATAAGGAGATCTTGGCTAAGGGAATATGGTGCAAATTTCATCATTTTTGAAATTACACTTCCGCTGCGGTGCACCAGAATCCCAACACATCCAAGATAATGAATATCTATGGACCCAATGCCTATGTGCGTGAGATACTACCTGATTTATGTATTTGCTCCACCTTCATCATCTCAGATCTTATAGAGTCTAGGGAGCAGCAGCGATACCTAGTGAGCACCTTGAGCCTATCCCTCCCTTTGAGAGAGAACCCACCCCAGAGTGACCACATATAATTGGCCAAATAGTGAGGAAAAGATCGAGAGAATCCTAGACGATCAAGCCATATGTACCCGAAATCATGGCTATCAGAGGTATTTGGTCCGGTGGCAAGGTCAGCCAAAATCTAAAGACTCGTGGATCACCCATGAGGATCTGCAGCACCTCAACCCATACCTACTCGAGCACTATGAGAGCCAAGTTATCCCACACTCGACGGGGTCGAGTTCCTCCCACCTCGGGAGAATTAGTGGGGCCACCAGGATCAGACACAGATTACTGAGCCCTATTTGGTTAACCTAGCAATGTATCAAATTTTGTAATCAACTAGAATTGAGTGCTATAATAAGTTGAGGTTGGTTGATTTGTCTCAACCCTCAACCTAGTCATTATTTGGAGTCCTGTATATCAGTTATGAGTCCAATATGAGCCCAGTTTTTATACAAGAGAGGAGATTACCATATTTTGGAGTTTCACCAGGCTACATACAGGAGTCAGAGGCCACTACATCAGCCCATTGGATTTTGTGTGACAACCCAGGATCCAAGATGCTTCCGAAAAACCTGATTCCTTCCAGATGCCCAGATTCTAGAGCATATTCTCAGAACAAGGCACCCATGATTCCAGAGGTCCACTTGCATCCAAGCCCAAAGAAATCAAGCCCAGGTGCCAAGCCCAAGCCCTTAAGAAGCAAGATTCCAGGAAATATTCCTGCTACCAGGCTAACAGGCCACCCCAGCTTCCAGAGGCCCAAACCCATGCACCCAAGCCCCTTTGGGCCGGCCCCTTACTGCTCCTAGAGGCCCAACACGGCTCCCTAGGCATCCTTGAAATGTTGATCATGTCCAAGAGGTGTCCTAGAGTGGAATAGTCAAAGCAAGAAGGAAAAAGGAGAAGACAAGGTCAATTCCTAACCTAATGGGGATTTATTTTTCTAACCTAGCTAGGGAAGGACTTGTATTCCAATTGGAAAGGGGACTTGTAACCCAAGTGTAACCATGGTTAGTGAGGGAATGGAAACTCTATAAAAACCCCACCTCTCCCCCTCTTGTAAGCATCTCTTTCTTATGAATACAATTTACTAAAATTTGAGTTATTGCCTTGTGTTGGTGTTTTGTCTTGGTTCTTTGGTTTGTGTTCTTGTGCTTAGACGAATTCCTTGCTGCCCTAGCATCCTTCCCCATCCTAATTCACTACCCTCCAAGCCTTCACACATCCAAAAAGGAGTGCCCTAGGCTGCCAACCGAGGAAATCTTCAACAAGCTTCAACAGCCATCTTCTAACCCTAATCCTGATTTCTTTCAACCAATAGTTCATTTTCTTATTTTTTAATTATTGTTTTGATTAACCCTGATACTTTTAGGATCCCCAAGGTGCTTCCCATCCCCTGAGGAGGCCTTCTTTGCTGCCCGAACCTCCCAGATCAGCCATCAGATTCAAGGGAAACAAGGCTTCTTCTTTCAGGCTCTGATCAGAGTTGTGAGTGATCACTTCTGTAATTGAATTTCAATCTCTAACTGGTAAGAATCCTTCCCTTCTCTTATTATCTAAATTAATGAAGAAAAGCTATCCTAAACTGGGAGTTTCTCAACTCTCGGGTCCTGGATATTTCATTGGTTTGCATGAGTATGCCTGTGACCCGATGATTTTTTGCACTGCTAGTTTTTCCTCTAGTTCTTACTTTATTTTGGGAATCTAGCCTGCAAATAAAATTAAAAAAATCATAAAAAAATTATTTTACTATTTTACATGCATGTTTAGTAGTCTTAGAGTCATCCTGCATCATTAGTAGTGAATGATAGTGCAGAAATGCTTGCAGCAGCACAGGAGGAGCATTTAGCATATAAATTATGGCACTATTGGATGGATCACCTGAGTGACTGAGGGCTCACAAATTTAAGTAGAAGTAAAAAAAATTCCATTTCTAAAGAAGGATGGAGATGACCTGTGTAAGCCATGTATTTTTGGTAAATGGCATAAGCTAAAGTTTGTATTTAGTACCAAACCAAGTGATGGAGTGTTGGATTTAGTGCACTCTGATGTATGGGGACCATCTCCTGTATCAGCTAGAGGTGGGGCAAGATATTTTATCACCTTCATTGATGACTAATCAAGGAAGGTGTGGATTTATCTGAAGGGAGAAAAATCATATGTGTTTTCCCGGTTCAAAGCCTGGAGAGCTGAGGTAGAAAAGTAGACAGGAAGACATGTGAAGTGCCTTCGATCTGACAATGGAGGGGAGTACTCTAGTAAGGAGTTCAAGAGTTACTATAAGGAAAATGTGATCAGACATCATTACACAGTAAGGATGACAACTCAGCAAAATGGTGTTGTGGAGAGGATGAACTAAATACTATTGGAGAAGGCTAGGAATATGAGGCTGTAGACATCACTCCCGGTAACTTTTTGGGGTGATGCTATAACTCTTTCTTATTTTCTTGTTAACAGGTCCCTTCACTTCAAGCTAAATGGAGGCATTCCAGAGGAAGCTTGGAATGGGAAGAAGGTGGAGCTTGGCCACCTGAAAGTGTTTGGTTGCTCGGCCTATGCACATGTTGAGGCAATTGAAAGAAGCAAGCTGGACCATAAGTCAAAAAGGATGATCTTCATTGGGTATCCATGAGGAATCATGGGTTACCTACTATGAGATTCTCAGTCTTAGAGGATAGTGATCAATAGGGATGTCATATTTGATGAGA
Organism: Areca catechu; assembly: GCA_021397845.1. Classification (NCBI taxonomy): domain Eukaryota; kingdom Viridiplantae; phylum Streptophyta; class Magnoliopsida; order Arecales; family Arecaceae; genus Areca; species Areca catechu. The sequence goes on from CM038041.1 coordinate 100,755,403, forward strand.
GGAGCATCTTAGAGAGACCAAGGAGTAAGGATGGAAGTGCAACTACAAAGGTGAACAGTAGTGATTGCCCTTCACAGGTGGAGGATAGGCCGTCTACTTCTACTCGCAAGGGTATTTCAGTTAAGGTGGAGTTAGGCAAGAAAGAGTCTATGGTGGTGAACGATCAACAATGAAAGTCAACTATTTAGAGGGAGGTAGAGGAAGAGCCACACACAGTAGACTTGCAGGACAGTGCTAGGGGAGTGGCACTACATAAGCCTCAGTGCACGATCTGGAAGCCTACGCAATATGGCATGGAAGAGACTATCTCTTATACTCTCATCTTTGTTAATGGAGATCTAGAAACATTCAAGGAGGCCATGGAAAGTCTTGATAAAAAATCATGGATGCAAGGCATGATAGAAGAGATGGAATCTCTTAGGAAGAATAAGACATGGCAGCTAGTGGATCTACCTGAAGATGCTCGGGCAATTGGCTTAAGATGGGTTTTCATAAAGAAGATAATACCTTCAGAGCAAGGTGGAGTAAGATACAATGCAAGGCTGGTATCAAAAGGATACTCACAAAGGGAAGGAGTTGACTACAAGGAAGTGTTCTCTCCTATGGTACACCATACGTCAATTCAGGTGTTACTGTCATTGGTGGTGGAACATGATATAGAATAGAAGCAGATGGATGTGAAAATAACCTTCCACATGGAAGCCTAGAGGAGAAGATCTACATGAAGCATTCATAGAGATTGGACAGGAGGACAAGGTATGTCTACTCCAGAGATCATTGTATGGTCTGAAGCAGTTACCTCGTCAGTGGTATCACAAATTTGATACATTTATTTTAAGTCTTGGTTTCTCAGTTGTGAACATGACTGTTGTGTGTATGTGAAAGATGTGGATAATGACAATGCTCTATATCTACTTCTGTATATGGATGACATGTTGATAGCTAGCAAAAGTATGAGGGCTATGAAAGGGTTGAAGAGAGCATTATCTGAAGAATTTGAGATGAAGGATTTGGGTCCTGTATAGAAAACCGTTGGAATGGAGATTTACAGGAATAGAATGAAGGGAATACTCCATTTATCATAGGGTGGTTATATCAAGAAGATACTTGAGAGGTTTGGGATGAGAAGGCCAAACCAGTAAAGACACCATTACCTGGGCACTTCTCTCTCTAAGATTCAAAGCCCCTAGGTAAATGAGGAGAGAGAGTACATGGAGAGAGTTCCATATGCAAATGCAGTGGGTAGTGTTATGTATGCTATGGTGTGTTGCAGGTTAGATATAGCTATGCTATAAGCTAGGTGAGCAGGTACATGTGTAACCTTGGGAAGGAATACTAGAAGGCATTGAAGTGGATCCTGATGTATCTACAAGAAACTCAAAAGTATGGATTGGTATTTGGTAGGTAGCTTGAAGGACAAGAAAGGAACTCCAGGGAGTTATATGGAGGTTCGTGTTGCGAGACGATCCAAGAACTGATGAAAACTAGAAAACTATTTTTTTTATATTTTTTTAGAATTTAATTCAATGGCTAAAGACCCAAAAATAAGTAAAAAATCAGTAGGAAGACTAGTAATGCAATAAACTATCATACCCGCAAAATAACTCATGCAGCATAATAATGCCAGGACCTGAGAATTGAGAAACTCTTAGTTTATGATAGCTTACCTTTCATCAGATCAGAACTCAGGAGGGGAAGGCTTCTACCAGGCAGCGATTGCAGTTCCTTTGAAGAAGAGATCCCTCAACACTCTGGATGGTGCCTGGAAGAACAAGCCTTTGGTTCTCGAATCTGAAGGCAATCTTGACCCAGTCTAAAGGCAAAGAAAGCCTCCTTTGGAAAGGGGAAAAACCTTGAGGACCTTATAATATGTCAAGGTTAGGCACGAATAGGTAAGCAAAGAAAAAAATTAAGAAGATGGAAGCAAGAAGGAGGGGATTAGGGCAGATGTTGTAGGCGGCCTAGAGAAGTTGGTATCCAGTTATCTAGGGTGGCTCTTGGAGCACTTCTCAAGGCTATGACTACTACTTGGAGGCTTGGGAAGATGCTTAGGTGTGGGGAACTCCAAGGAATAGGCGACGGCCAAGGAAAGAACAAGAACCAAAAACAAAAGAAAAACAAAACCCAAGAACACCAGACTTGCAAAACAATTTAGCAAAGTTTATTCCATAGGGTGGCTCCTGGAGCACTTCTCAAGGCTGTGACTATTGCTTGGAGGCTTGGAAAGATGCTTAGGTGTGGGGAACTCCAAGGAATTGGCGATGGCCAAGGAAAGAACAAGAACCAAAAATAAAAGAAAAACAAAACCCAAGAACACCAGACTTGCAAAACAATTTAGCAAAGTTTATTCCATAAGAGTTGATTGATTACAAGAGGAGAAAGGGTGGGGTATTTATAGAGTTCCCATGCCCTATCCTTATTAGGATTGTAGCTCTCTCCTTGTTAGGATAGGTTTATAAGCTTTGAGTGGGAGAAGGACTACAATATTAACCTAGAACTAGGATTACAAAGTTGAATGAAATAAAAACTTGATTTCCTCCTTCCACTTGGACTCTTCCTCCTAGCTTGGACCAAGTCAACCATTAAAAACTTCTTTCCTTGGTGTGTGGGCTTCATGGGCAGCAAGAATGGGTAGCCAAGAGGCTAGAGCACATGGGCTTTGGGCCCCCTAGAAGCCTGGGATGTGTGGGCTAGCATATTCCTGGAATCTTGGTTCTAGGCTGGAATATACCTGAAATCTTGGTTCTTATGAGCTTAGGCCTGGTGCCTGGGCTGATTTCTTTTGGGCCGGGGCATAGATGGGCCTTAGGAATTATGGGTGCCCTAGTCTGGGAATATGTTCTGGCATCTGGAAAAGAATCTGGATATCTGAAGAGCATCTGGAAGGTATCTTGGATCCTGGGGTGTCCAACAAGGTCCAATAAGTTGTTGTAGTGGCTTCTATCTCTTGGATGCGGCCGGATAGGACTCCAAAATAAGATATCCTCCTCTCTTTTTCATGATCTGGACTAATACTGGACTCATACTAGAATACAGGACTCAATACTGGACTAGGCTTGAGACATAATCAACTAGTCTAAACTTATTACAGGACTCAATCTTACTTACAAAATTGTCACACATGACTAAGGTTCTAAAACCCTAATCAGTAAATTATATGGGATCCAGTGATCTATGTCTGATCCTCGTGTCCCCACTAGTTTGGGTCCTTTTGAAGGATATGTGGATGCAAGTTATGCTGGTGATATTGATACAAAAAGGTCTACTGCAGGTTATATCTTCTGCATGCATGGTGGACCGGCTTCTTAGAGATCTACAATTCAACCTATCATAGCTCTATCTACAACAAAAATTGAGTATATAGGTATTACAGAGGCTACAAAGGAAGCACAACGTCTTAGAAGGCTAGTTGCTGAAATGGGGGTGAAACAGTGTATGGTGGTCCTGCACAGTGATAACCAGAGTGCCATACATTTGAGTCAGAACCCAATCTATCATATGCGCACAAAGCATATAGATGTGAGGTACCATAGATTTAGAAATCTAGTGCAGAAAGGAGAAGTTGCACTGGTGAAGGTCCATATAAAGGAGAACTAGTCTAATGCACTTACAGAAGCTCTACCGAGAGAAAGCTTTCGCTTATGTACGTGGTTGATGGGTCTGTGGAATCTGATGTAGTTGATTGAAACCTTGGAGCACTAAGGGAGAGATTGTTGAGTCTCAGGTGGTGGATCCAAGGTCGGGGGGGGGGGGGGGGGGGGTCATGGTTTGGGTCTTGGTTCAGTTAGTCATGGTCATACATGATGTATCTAGGGCTAGGGGTGAATCCGGGACAAGTCCTTGGTGATAGGCTATGTTTTGTCAGTCTGTATATAAGAGCCGACTCCTTGTTTGAGAGTCGACTCGTTGGTTGGCATAGCATGGAACAGTTATGAAGTTTTTCTGTAAGAGTCGACTCACTCAGGGTGGAGTTGGATCGTGTGTGCAGATGGAAACATGATGTTCTGGATGAGCCGACTCACAGTCTGAGAGTCGACTCATCCAGTGGACTATTTTCAGCTACGAGTCGACTCGCAAGAGGCGAGCCGACTCGCAAGAGGCGAGCCGACTCGCAAGAGGCGAGCCGACTCGCAAGAGGCGAGCCGACTCGCAAGAGGCGAGCCGACTCGGATGTCAAGATTTTAGAATTTCATGGTGCTAGCCTTGGGGGTTTTTTGTGGGACTAGCTCTTATGGGACCTAGGTATATATATGTATGTTTTGTCTTGTATTACCAAGTGTGTGGCGGTTGAATATAAAATAGTGGAATCCCCTTTTTCTCCCAAAAATCTTCTTCTTCTTCTTCCTCTCTTCTCTATCAATCCAAAGAATCCATTGACCTTCACAAAACCTGTATCCTACCGCAGCCATCTCAAATCGCTGGTAGAGGGTTGTCCATGCACTTGGATCACTTTCGCTGCTTGTTCCACCCCCTCTTCAACAAGCGCTCTAGAAGAAGAATTGCAAGTTGTATCTTACAAGTTTGAAGCAGGATGCTTGTAGAGCATCTAAAGTTTTGTACATAATACAAAAAAACCTCTCATTGAGTTCTTCAGTTTCTGATTCATGGATACTTGACACCGCATGTGGGTCTCATATTTGCAAGTCATTGTAAGGGTTACAGAGACCTAGAAACTTGAAGAGGGGTGACTTCGACCTATTTCGTGCAAGTGGTGAACCCATTTATGCTGAAGCTGTTTGTACCTATTTGATGCTTTTGCCACTAGGCAATATTCTTGAATTAAAAGATTGTTATTATGTACCTAACATTATTAAAAATATTATTTCTGTACCTTTGTTGTTAAAACAAGGTTATGAAATAAATTTAATGAGCCATTGGTGCTCGATTTTCTTTGATAATAAATTCTTTGGTTGTGGTCATTTGCAAATGGTCTTTTGATTATATCACTCAATAATGAGGTTATGCTTGTTGAAAACAAGAAGAGAAAGAGAGATGATGTAAATGTCACTTATCTCTGGCATTGCCGTTTGGGTCATATTGGTGAGTCTTGGATAAAAAAGTTGTACAAAGAAAACTTCTTTCATCCGTTTGATCTTGAATCATTAGGAACTTGTTAGTCCTATCTTATGGAGAAGATGACCAAGTCTCCATTCACTAGACATGGAGAAAGGGCAACTGAGTTGTTAGGTCTAGTACACACAAATTTGTGTGGTCCTATGACAACCTAGGCTAGAGGAGGATATTCTTATTTCGCTAGTTTTATTGATGATTTATCAAGGTTTGGATATGTGTATCTTATGAAATACAAGTACGAAGCCTTTGATAAGTTCATAGGGTATAAAAATGAGGTTAAGAAAAAAACTAGGCATAGTATTAAAATCCTTTGATCTGATCAAGAAGGAGAATACTTTTCTAGTGAATTTCTTGATCATGTAAAAGACAAAGGCATTCTCTCTGAGTGGACCCTCCATATATGCCATAGTTAAATGGTGTAGCAGAAAGGAGAAATCGTACCTTGTTTGATATGGTACGGTCCATGATGTGCTTTATAGATCTTTCAGTATCCTTCTGGGATTATGCCCTAGAGACTGCTATCTACATACTGAATAGGGTGACATCAAAGGCAATTAAAAGCACTTCATATAAATTATGGAATGGAAAAAGTCCAAATCTTAAGTATTTTAAGATTTGGGGTTGCCCTGCTTATGTGAGGAATGTTTTTGAACATAAGTTAAGTGCTAGAGCTAACAAGTGCAGGTTTGTAGGGTATCCTAAAGAAGGTATTAGTTACCTTTTATACCACCCTACTGAGCAAAAGGTTTTTGTCGGTAGGCATGCCATATTCTTGGAAAAGGAGTTTATCCAAGAAGGGGGCAATGGGAGGATATTTGAACTTGAAGAAGTTCAACCTACATTCAATACAATTCCTCAACCAGATGTTCTTAAGGTTCAGGAACAACAACAACACACACCTCCCCTCTGAAGGTAAGAAAAAGTGCAAAATGCACCTCTTAGATATGGTTTTTTAATTAGAAATGATAATGAAGCCAATATTATACAAGCTAATGATCCTGTGACTTATATAGAAGTTGTTATTAGTAGAGACTCTAACAAATGTTTGAAAGCCATTAAATCTGAGATGGAATCCATGTCCTCTAATCAGGTTTGGATATTAGTTGATCCACTTGAGGGAGTAAACCCAATCGGGTGTAAATTGGTCTTCAAGAAGAAGATTGGGGCACATGGTCATGTAGAGACCTATAAGGCCAGGCTAGTGGCAAAAGGTTTCAAACAAATACATGGTATTCACAATGATGAAACTTTTTTACAAGTAGCCATGTTCAAGTCCATTCGGATATTACTTGCTATAGCTGCATACTATGATTATGAGATCTGGTAGATGGAGTAAATATTGCTTTCCTTAATGGATATCATGAGAAAGAAGTCTATATGTCACAACTAGAGGGGTTTGTCCCACGGATAGACCAAACCAAGTATGCAAGCTTAAAAAATCCATTTATAGATTAAAGCAAGCATCAAGGAGTTGGAACATCTGCTTTGATGAAACAATCAAGGAGTTTGGTTTCATCAAGAATGTGGATGAACCATGTGTGTACAAGAAGACAAGTGGGAGTGCACTTATTTTCTTAGTTTTGTATGTTGATGACATACTCATCATTGAGAATGATATCCCAATGTTGCAATCAGTCAAGTCTTGGCTATCAAAATAGTTTTTCATGAAGGATTCGGGAGAGGCATCCTATATACTACGTATAAAGATCTATAGAGATAGATATAAAAGGATGCTGGGCTTATCCCAATCTAAGTACATTAACTTAGTATTGAAGAGATTTAACATGGAGGGAAGTAAGAAAGGTTACTTGCCCATGAGTCAAAGCATACATTTCTCCAAGAAGATGTCTCCTAAGATACCAGGAAAGAAAGAAAGAATGAGTATGATTCCTTATGCTTTGGTTGTAGGATCAATTATGTATGCCATGTTATGTACCAAGCCTGATATTGCTTATGCTTTGGGCATAGTAAGCAGGTTCTAGGCTGATCCAGGGGAGTATCATGGGAAAGCCATGAAAAACATTCTTAAATACTTGAGAAGGACTAAAGATGTTTTTCTTATATATGGTGGATAAGAGTTGAAACTAAAAGGGTATACAATTTTAGTTTTTAATCAGATCCGGATGATAGCAAATCCATATCAGGGTATGTCTTCACCCTATATGGTGATGTAGTGAGTTGGAAGAGTATTAAGAAGCCAACTATAGCTGACTCAGTCACTAAGGTAGAATACATAGCTACGAGTGAAGCTGCAAATGAAGTGGTCTGGATGAAAAAATTCATCATGGAATTGAACATGGTTCCTATAGTCGTAGGAACCGAGGTCTCACCAAAGGTCCAAGCACATCCTAAAATGCTTCCACCTCATTCTAAGATAAGATGTTGTCATCGAATGAGTTGATACAAAGAACAACATAGCAGACCCATTCACTAAAGCACTAGCGCAGCAGCAGTTTGATCGCCACTTAGATTGTATGGGTATAAGATATAAAAGCGATTGGCTTTAGTGAAAGTGGGAGATTGAAAGAATAGTACCTTAAAAGCCAATCTTTGTATGGGTATTTCTATAATCTTCCAACTCATGTATGATATTTTTTGATAAATGAAAGGCATTTTGATTCACCATATTGCTGCATCTTATTACGATGATGATGAACCCCATAGGTTAGGGCAATGGAATTAGGGTTATGATGGAGATCATAATAGTGAGACCTTAGTTCCTATAAATCCTAATCTAAAGTATTCCAAGTCGTTGGATCATCAATTCGAGGATCGATGTTTCCGGTAAGACTAGTGCATCCTATGTATGCTCAAAAGGAGGGTGGTTGGTCTCACAACCACTTGTATAAGGTCACTAATACAAGGATATGGGTACTCATTAGGATATGAGTTCACTGAACTGATCCACCTTGAGAACATCCTATGGAGGTCTTACTACTTGTCAAAAGATGGTTCTCCTAGTGGGAGTTGTGCATATGATCCATAGACTTGAGATTACCATAGTATCTTGTGTACATGAACCCATGTTTTGGTGCATACTCATTCATGGCAATTAAGTCATGTATGGCGTTCTTCTGGATATGGTGGATTGTGTTTGAAGGTAATGAGTAGGTCAACAAGGAATCAATCACTCCTAGTAAGAGGACTTATCCAATGAAATCTCTTCGATTATTGACTCAGGAAGTCTTTGATCAAAGCAGGATGAGATTAGATAGGATTTCTAATCTTTCATAGGTCGAGTCTTCATTATCAAATTAAGATTCAAAAGGAATGAGTGCTAGGGTTTTACATTTATCAATGCCTATCACTTAATCAGGATAAAGGGAGATCGAAGGATAGAATTGCATGGTAACTTTTCACTGAAGGGTATTTTGATAATTTCGATCAAATTTCATTTCTTTTTAGTAGGCATGACACATTGCTATACATCAATCATGTCTTGTAGTTTTTCATGAATCAAATTGATTGGATTCATGAGTCAATTCGGAAGCTGGTTTGAATTGGCATCTAAGGTCAGCTCAATTTGACCTAATTACGTCAATTAGGTTCGATTAAATCAAATTGGTTTGGACCTAGACCTATTGCTGACTAGATATGGAGCTCAAAGGGTCACACAAATTAGAGAATTGGCCAAGGATGTCAATTGAATTTTTGTTAGGGTCATGGGACCCTAATTAGCTAGCTAATTGACATACTAGCATATGTTGGCTAGCCCAACTCCTAACCCAATTAGATTGGTCTAGTTGCTTGTTATTTAGACTAACCAATTTAAGAGAGACATAAATTGGGTTGAGTCATAAGTGGGGCAGCCTAATTCATATTATATCTGGATTTTTATTGGACTTATCTTGGATTTATGAAAGAGTCCATGTTGGCATGAACTCTTGTGCGCCAATTTGGTTTCATGCCAATATTTGTTTGCGCAGAAGGACAAAGATTCCTTCTGCCAGTCAGACACATGTCCTAGATAAGTGCTAAGGCCCTCATCCTAATCTCCACAACTTTTTGAAGAGTTTTTGATCAGTCAAAAGATGGAAATTCATGAAAGGAAGTTAGCGTAACATGAAAGGTCATGACCCTTCATGGATTGGCGCTAAAACACATTATAGAGTCCTATTTGAAGGCTCTCAGATATCCGACGCATCCCTTCATACTTCCATGACATTTGGCACTTTAAATGACCGGTAATTGACATGTGGTATGAGAATAAAATGTTAGAAAAACCAAAGAGACATTTATATGTCTCTTGGTTTATGAAAGTGTGTTATTATGATATGTCTTATTATTAATAAGACTCATTCTAATTGAAGGGTCTTATCAGATGGCTGAGAAAGGGACATATCAGGTTCCCCATTCCTCTCACTAAAAGGCATCGGTGAAGTGATGCCAAAGCACTTCATTTCCCATCCGAATACTCCAGCTTGCTATTTTCTTCATCCTCCCCCCTTAAGACAAGGTTTGTCTTTTTAAGACAAAGCTTGTTCCTTAGAGATATTACCGATTTATCGATGTGGCCTGTAGCTTATGAGCTGGCACCAGACCTTGGACTCGTTCACCTCGAGATCTCCTTCATCTCCGGTCCTACAAAACAAGGTCAGAGACCCGGGCCAGGGGTTCCAGTGGGGGCACTCCGATGGTCAAGTTAGCGAATGGCAAGAGGAACAGGTCCACTAAGATGGGTCTCTGATGGATTCCCATGCTTAGAGGAGGTTTTGATGAAAGAAGTGTGGAAAAGAGAGGGGATGACGCCCAGCTTCCTACACTGGACCTGTCGGACTTGCATCTGGGAACTTTAGAGAGCCCTAGAATCGTTATCCCTCGGTGTCCTTTTTTTTCTCCATGGCTTACCTCTCCATCCCCGTTATACCACCAGACCACCTTCAGCTTTTGTTTCCTCCCCAGGAGACCCTCGGAGATCTCCGGCTCCTCTCCCCCTTCCTCCCCTCTTCTTCAAGTCGGAGAGTTAAGCAGCGAGCTCGCCTCATCCGCCATGCTATCACGAAAGGGTGAACCTGGCAGGATCTCATGCCAAGCACGGGAGCCCTCATCTCGGGGCATTGACTATGGATTTCTTGGGTTCCAGGCCCCTGACCGCAAGGATTCAATACCTCGATGCGGGGCCCTCCTTAACTTATGTAAACGAGGTTCCGCACACCATTGCGGGCCATACTGGGTACCCTGTACAGGGCGCATCGCACGCCGACTCTAGCAGTGCCTCGTGGCCCGTGCCTCGAACCCATGAGGCTTTGTAGAGTAGGGCTGACTTCGGTCAAGATGGATCCATCAGGGGGTGCCACTTGGTGGCAGAGCAGAGGCTGCCAGCTTTGGCCGAGGTCGACCCCTCCCTGGTGGACACCTAGTGAAGTGGTAGAGGAAGGCTCGACTTCGGTCGACGTGGACCCTTCTTAGGGTGCCACCAGGCGAAGGAGTAGGAGCACCTGGCTCAACCTCGACTATGATGGACCCATCTTGCGGTGCCACCTGGCAAGGGAGCAGAGGCTGCCAACTTCGGCCGAGGTGGATCCCTCCTAGGCGGACACCTGGCGAAGTGGCAGAGGGGGGCTCGACTTCGGTCGAGGTGAACCCATCTTGGGGTGCCACCTAGCAAAGGAGCAGGAGCGCCTGGCTTGACCTCGGCTAAGGTGGACTTGTCTTAGGGTGCCACCTGACAAGGGAGCAGAGGCTGCCAGCTTTGGTCAAGTAGGACCCCTCCTAGGAGGACACCTGGCAAAGTGGCAGAGGAGGGCTCGACTTCGACCGAGATGGACCCTTCTTGGGGAGCCACCTGGTGAAGGAGCAGGAGTGCCTGGCTCAACCTCGGATGAGGTGGGCCCATCTTGGGATGCCACCTGGCGAGGGAGCAGAGGCTACCAGCTTCGGTCGAGGTGGACCGCTCCTGGACGGACACTAGGTGAAGTGGCAGATGAGGGCTCGACTTCGGTCAAGGTGGACCCATCTTGGGGTGCCACCTTGTGAAGGAGCAGGAGCTCCTGGCTCGACCTTGGCTGAGGTGGACCCATCTTGGCATGCCACCTGGCATGGGAGCAGAGGTTGCCAGCTTTGGTCGAGGTGGACACCTCTTGGACGGACACCTGGCAAAGTGGCAGAGGAGGGCTAGACTTCGACCGAGGTGGACTCATCTTGGGGTACCACCTGGCGAAGGAGCAGGATTGCCTGGCTTGGCCTCGATGGAGGTGGACCCATTTTTGGGTGCCACCTGGCGAGGGAGCAGAGGCTACTAGCTTCGGCTGAGGTAGACCCCTCATGGACAGACACTTGGCGAAGTGGCAAAGGAAGGCTCGACTTCGGTCGAGGTGGACCCATCTTGGATTACCACTTGACGAAGGAGCAGGAGCACCTGGCTCAACCTCGACAGTGGTGGACCCATCTTGGGGTCCCACATTATGAAGGAGCGGAGGCTGGCAGCTTCCCCCAAGATGGACCCCTCCTGGGCGGACACCTGGCGAAGTGGTAGAGGAGGGCTCGACTTTGACCGAGGTGGACCCATCTTGGGGCTGGCGAAGGAGCAAGAGGCTGCCAGCTTTGGTCGAGGTGGACCCCTCGTGGGCGGACACCTAGAAAAGTGGCAATGGAAGGCTTCACTTATATCGATGTTGACCCTTCTTGGGGTGCCACCGGGCGAAGGAGCAGGAGCGCCTTGCTCGATTGCGGCTGAGGTGGACCCATCATGGGGTGCCACCTGGCGAGTGAGCAGAGGCTGCCAACTTCGATCGAGGTGGACCCCTCCTGGGCAGACACCTAGAGAAGTGGTAGAGGAGGGCTCGACTTTGACCAAGGTGGACCAGTCTTGGGGTGCCACCTGCCGAAGGAGCAGGAGCGCCTGGCTCGACCTCTACTGAGGTGGACCCGTCTTAGGGCGCCACCTTGCGAGGGAGCAGAGGCTGCCAGCTTCGGTCGAGGTGGACCCCTCCTGGGCGGACACCTGGCGAAGTGGCAGTGGAGAGCTCGACTTCGGCTGAGGTAGACCTCTCTTGGGGTGCCACCTGGCGAAGGAGCAGGAGCGCCTGGCTTGACCTCGGCTGAGGTGGACCCATCTTAGGGAACCACCTGGCGAGGGAGCAGAGGCTGCCAGCTTCAGCCGAGGTAGACCCCTCCTGGGCGGACACCTAGCGAAGTGGCAGAGGAGGGCACTTCTTCGGCAGAGGTGGAACCATCTTGGGGTGCTACCTTACGAAGGAGCAGGAGCACCTGGCTCGACCTCGGCTGAGGTGGGCCCGTCTTGTGGCGCCACCTGGCGAGGGAGTAGAGGCTGCTAGCTTCGACCGAGGTGGACCACTCCTGAGCGGACACCTGGCGATGTGGAAAAGGAGGGCTCGACTTCGACCGAGGTGGACCCATCTTGGGGTACCACCTTGCAAAGGAGCAGGACCACCTGGCTCGACCTCCGTGGAGGTGGACCAATCTTGGGGTGCCACCTGGCAACGGAGTAGAGGTTGCCAGCATTGGTCGAGGTGGACCCCTCCCACGCGGACACCTAGCGAAGTGGTAGAGGAGGGCTCGACTTCGACAAAGGTGGACTTGTCATGGGGTACCACCTAGCAAAGGAGCAGGAGTGCCTGGCTCGACCTCGGCTAAGATGGACTTGTCTTGGGGTGCCATGTGGTGAGGGAGCAAAGGCTACCAGCTTTGGCCGAGGTGGACCCCTCCTGGGCAGACACATGTCGAAGTGGCAGAGGAGGACCCGACTTTGGCCAAGATGGACCCATCTTGGGGTACCTCCTGGCGAAAAAGCAGGAGCGCCTGGATAGACCTTGATGGAGATGGACCCATCTTAGGGGGCCACCTGGCGAAGGAGCAGAGGCTGCCAGCTTCGGCCTAGGTGGTTCCCTTCTGGGCGGACACCTGGTGAAGTGGTAGAGGAGGGCTCGACTTCGATTGAGGTGGACCCATCTTGGGGTGCCACCTAGCGAAGGAGCAGGAGTGCCTGGCTCAACCTTAGCAAAGGTGGACCCATCTTGGGGTGCCACCTGGCGAGGGAGCTGAGGCTGCCAGCTTTGATCGAGGTGGACCCCTCCTGGGAGGACACCTGGCGAAGTGGTAGAGGAGGGCTCGACTTTGGTCAAGGTGGACCCATCTTGGGGTGCCACCTGGCGAAGGAGCAGGAGCGCATGGCTCGACCTTAGCTGAGGTGGACCCATCTTGGGATGCCACCTAGCGAGGGAGCAGAGGCTGCTAGCTTCAACCGAGGTGGAGCCCTCCTTGGCGGACACCTTGCAAAGTGGCAGAGGAAAGCTTGACTTTGGCCGAGGTGGACCCTTCTTGGGGTGCCACCTGGCAAAGGAGCAGGAACGCCTAGCTTGACCTTGGCGGAGGTGGACCCATCTTGGGGTGCCACCTAGCGAGGGAGCAGAGGCTGCCAGCTTCAACCGAGATGGACCCCTCCTGGGCGGACTCCTGGCGAAGTGTTAGAGGATGTCTCCACTTCAACCGAGGTGGACCCGTCTTGGCGTGCCACCTGGCGAAGGAGCAGGAGCACCTCGCCCCAAGTAAAATTTTGAAAGAAAAATCTATGTGGCACTGACGAAGTCCAACTGTATCTGACATGCACTCCACGTCAGCGATGTTGCCATATCAGTTGGCCCCCCATCCCCAAGTTCCATCGAAGCATCACGGTTTGGGACATGGGGAGTTAATACAGAGAAGACGTGGAAAGGGAGGAAATCCCGTGCCATAATTGCCATGATCGCTGCCGCCATGTCCATCATGCCCGAGGCCCTGTGAGAGGCCGCCACATTCGTGCATTTGATGGGCCAAAATATGCCGTTTCGAACCCAAGGCATTTTCTATCAGACTGATGCATCGATATCGGGCATGTCTCCACATGGCGGTCATCTGATGGCCCAGGCCAAAAAGTGGCGTACGGTCGCTGTTGATTGAGTTTGAAAAGGAGGGGGACTTTTCAAAAATGAGGTCTCTTGGCTTTCTCACACATCACCGGTAGTTGCAGCGTTCTTTCTTCATCTCCAGGGGTTGCCACTCCTCCGATACAAAACATCCTGGTGAGTGCCTGCGACACCTTTCTTTCCTCTTCTTCCTTCTGATTTCGTGTCACCCCGAACCCATCTCATTCTCATTTCTTCCTTCCTGATGGCCCGTCGCCATCACGTTTCTTCCAATCCGGGTGAGGCCGATCCTTCCCGATCGAGGACTCCATCGCCTTCCTCCTTAGAGGGAGAAGAGATCCCGATTGAGGTCCTGAGGCAACTACAGCCAGGGACTGTGACCATAGGCATCCCTAAGGGTCCTAGGTCTCCCCCCATTGTTTTCCATGTCCCATCTCTACCCTTCCTCCTCTGGCAGCAAAGGACTCCTCTTCTGGTCCCTCTGGTTATGTTTCGACGATGACCGGAGATGATCTCTTCTAGATCTGGGACATGTATGGGGTCTTTGATTCAATCCAGCTTTCGCTCCCAGGTCCGAGGGACCGAGTAACCTCGAGCGGCCCAGGGAGGGTCGCTTTCTATGATGACTTCCTTGTTGGGGGTCTTCGTTTTCCCCTTCACCCTTTCTTTCTCTCCTTTCTCAGTCACTTCCGCCTGGTCCAGGCCTAGTTGGCTCCCAATGCCATCCGGGTCATCTTCGCCTTCGTTGTCTTTTATCACTTTCATGGGTTTGTTGCCCGCTTCTTACTGTTTAGGGCCCTCTTCACCCTGAAGTGCTACTCTACCGATGATGGCTGGTGGTATCTTTCTTCTCGGCCTAGGTGCCTTAGGTTCAACCTCCCCACATTGATCAAGAGGTGGAAGAATCTCTTCTTCTTTGCCTCGGTCCAGGATGTTGACTGGGCCTGGAGTGAGCCAGACCGGTCCCTGAACTGGAACTCCCAGGTTGAGATGGCAGACCAAGAGGTTTATACACAGATGCTAGGTGACGTGGTCCCAGCTCTTGATGTCCTGCTCTCGGAGCAGAATTTGTTCAAGGCAGGAATCAATCCGATCCAGGCATTGGGTGAGACCTCAGGTTTTCTTCTTTCACCTTTACTTTCTGCTTCTTTCTTCAAGAACTGGCCTGACCATTTTCTTTCTCCAGGGATGAAGTTCTCCGTTGTGAGCTTGATGGAGGGCGTCCGAAAGAGGGGCGCTGCTGAAGCTGCCCAGGAGGCTCCACCAAAGAAGGCTCGCACCGAGGCAAGCCAGGCATCCAAGCCGACCCCAGCTCCTTCTGGCCACTTAGCCACGGGCCCTGCCCCCAGACTACCCCAGTCTCGTGCACCCGACGTGCCCGCCATCGAGCTCGACAGGGCTAAGGGTGAGGGAAGGCCGGAACCTCCCCGTGCAGCGCTTGCTGCACTACTGTGCCGGTCATCCCCGCGGCGGCTACCACGGTGGTGGCAACCCCACCGATGGCCACACCGCCCAGCGGAGGGGCAGCTGCTCAACCTACTGCCGATGCTTACCCTCCACCTTCGGGACTCAATACCAGCTCCTCCGTCATCCACGATCAAGTGCTTGTACGCCCCAGGACCGTCGCCTGAGGGGCGGCCGGGACTACGTCGATGCACTGCTCGGGATCCTCCTGTTGCTTTTCATTGTAACCTCCGAGCTCCTTCCTTTTAATGTTCCAGTTTGGTCTTTTTAACACCTCATCTTCTTTTTGACATAGATCAGAACTGACATGCTACTGCTGAGGAACTTCCTCTCCAGCTCAACGAAGAAGGATGTCGACAAGGAGAGGAGGCTCGGCAAGCTCACGGCCGACGTGAAAAACCTTATGGAAAAAGGGATCGAGCTGCGAGCAAGCAACCAGGCCCTCCGAGAGGACCTAGGTCACGCCGAAGGGTGCATAAAGGAACTCGAGACCCCTCTATCTGAAGAGAGGATCTCGAGCCAACACCGTGTTGAGGACGATGCGATGGAGGTATCGCACCTCAGGGCTCAGTCCCGGTTACTGGAGCACCTGGTCGAAGAGGTCCTCAAGGAGCTTAGCATGGCCAAGGAGAAGAACTCCTATATCAACGGGCTGCTGGAGGCCTCTCGAAAGGAGGCACAGGAGGCCGTGCTGAGATTTCGAGCATCTGAGGAGTTCAAGGGGGAGCTGCACAAGGTGGTGGTCGACTCCTTCTTGAAGGGCTTCCAGATGTGCCGAGAGAAGGTAGGCTCCTTCTTCCCCGAGCTCGATCTCAGCGGGGTCATCCTGGGTGGCCGGAGGGAGGAGCCCGATGAGGGAGCTCCAGCTGCAGAGGGTGCAAATGCGGTGGCCCCCGAGCGGCCTTCTGACGATGCTGCCGATGGCGAAGGTGCCCCACAGCCGAAGGAGGATGCAGCTGCGGCGAAGTAGCCTTGGAGCTTCTTTTTTATTTTGTTTGTTGCATAGGTTTCTTTTTTTGTTTCTTTGGGTCTCCCGGTCAATCGGGGCCCTCTTTTTGTAAGAAATCCCTTAATTGAAATGAAGATCCTTTTTAATCATTCTGCTTTGTCTCCCACTTTTTCCTTTCTCTTTTTCTTTTCGTGTTTGCAATCTGAATTGCCGATTCGAGACCAGGCCCCGGAGACCTCCTGGTTTCTGGTAGGGGCCCCCTAAGTCTTGTAGTTTACACACCAAACAAGCAAGAGACTTAGGTTTTCTTCTATTTTCTTTTTTTTTTTTTTTGAGCATCTTACGGACTGAACCCCGGGGCCAACCAGTGGAACTGACTCCCGTGGGGCATTCCGGGCTGAACTCCAGGATCTCGTGGGAGAACTGGGTTCCGCTCCACCTTCTAGACTGAGGTCCGGGACATCACTTTGGAATTAGATTCCGTTCAAACTTCCAGACTGAATCCCGAGGTCGCAGGCGGGAATTGAGCCTTGCACGACCTTCCGAGCTGGACTCCGGGATTAGTCGGATCGGGACTTAAGTTTCTGGAACTTCCTCCATAATGAACTCCGGGGTTGCATGCTAGAGTTTAATTCCGTGCGGCACTCCGGACTCAACTCCGGGATGTTTGTGGAAGGGGACTTCGTGCCTTTGAGGCATTCCATGTCCGTGGGAACCAGGATCCGCCGAGCTCCTCTAGGTAATATGCTCCATGGGGGAGTTCCTCGACTACCCTATAAGGGCCTTCCCAATTTGGGGAGAGCTTGCCGCACTCCCGTGACTGGGAAGCCTCCGGTGCAGCACTAAATCTCCCGGGCGGAAGGACTTCGGCCACACCCTGGAGTTATAGTATCTGGCCACTCGTTGTCGGTAGGCCGCCATCCAAACTCGGGCCCTGTCCCTTGTTTCTTCAAGGTGATCCAGGTTCAGTAGTAGCTGCGCTGGGTTCTTAGCCTTGTTGTACTACTCTACATGCAAGGTTGGCAGGCTGAGCTTTACTGGAATAACTGCTTCCGCACCGAAGATGAGGTTGAAGGGGATCTCATCAGTGGCCGTCCTTTGGGTGGTATGGTATGCCCATAGGATGCTTGAAAGCTCCTCCGCCCACCTTCCCTTGGCCTGGTCCAGTCTTTTTCGAAGACATTGTAGGATAGTTCTGTTCGTCACCTCAGCCTCTCCATTGGTTTGAGGATGCACCGCCGAGGTGAAGCGATGATGAATCCCGAGGTCATTGCAAAACTCCTCAAACTCTTGATAGTCGAACTGGCGTCCATTATCGGTGATGATGGTGTGGGGCAAGCTGAAGCGATAGATGATCGACTTCCAAAGGAACTTGGCGATATTTACCTCTGTGATCCGGGCTAACGGCTTGGCCTCGACCCACTTCATGAAGTAGTCGATAGCCACAATCAAGAACCTCCGCTGCTAGGATGCAAGGGGAAAGGTCCGAGGACATCCATGCCCCAATAAGCAAACGGCTAGGGGGCGGAGAGCTGGGAGAGTGGAGCGGCCGACTGGCACTGTACAACAGCGTGTCACTGGCATCGATCACACCTTTTCACAAAGTTTGTCGCGTCTTCTCTCATCGTCTCCCATAAGTAGCCATGGTGGAAGGCCTTATATGCCAGTGTCCTGCCCTCCACATGGTTCGAATAGATGCCCTCATGGATCTTTTGGAGCACGAGTGCGGCTTCGTTGGGTTTCAAACACTTGAGGAGCAGGTAGGAGCAGGACCTCTGGTATAGTAGCCCATCCATTAACACGAACCGTGCGGCCTTCCTCTTGATGAGGCCAGCCGCCGCTCAATCATCCGGCAAGGTGCCGTTGGTGATGTACTCGACGTACTTGTCCATCCAGCAGGGCTCCAGGTTGACCTACTGGACCTCCATGGGTGTCTCATGGCTCGGGGCTTGAAGGTGCTCCATGTAGGCACGGCCCAGTGATGAGTCCTGCAGGGTTGCTAGGCGGGAGAGGGCATCCGTGATGGGGTACCCGAAACCCAAATATTCTTTAGTTATTCCCGCTATTCTGCCTATCCCTTTTATTCCTATTTCATTCCAGGTTTATTCCCGAGTTATCCCTCTGCTATTCCTGTCTTCTTCTTCCTCAAAACCATCGTCCAGAACTCCGATTTTTTCACTGCCGATCCCAGATCGACCATGCCCGATCCCCGGCCGTCTCCGCCGGCCCGCTCGCCGTTGCTCGCCGGCCCCGCCCTCGCCGGAAACCCCGGTGTCCGACTCCCTGTCCGCGGAAGACAAAGGGTCGGCCGTTGGAAGACCAACCGTCCCCCACGGCCCTCCACAGCCTGCCACCGCCCGCCGCCCCTGGCCCCCGCCCGGCCAGCCGGAGGCCACGCTGGTGCCAAGCCACAGCCCACGGCCACAGAAGGTGAACGGGCGCCTGTGACGCCTCGTGCCGCCCGTCCATGTCGCCCGTCCGTGCCACCGTGCCGCCCCGCCGCCGCCGCCCACCCGCTGGCGCGCCGCCGTGCCACCCAGCCACCACCGGCCGCCCGAGATCCGACCCCCCTGTTGCTCGGTCATGAAGGAGTTTCCTGCACACTTCTCAAAGCAGCTGGAAGGTGACTGTTTCGCATGAATTTTGGAGCGACATGAATTTCAAAGCAGAGGGGATTTCAAAATTCAAATAAACGAGATTTATTTGGTAATTTTTTTAATGAATTTAATTTGGAAAATTTGGGATTTTGATTTTGAATTTAAATTCAAAATCAAGGGAGGATTTCAGGAGATTTTATTTTTGAATTTTAAAAGGGATTTGGGCATCTATAAATACCCATACTCCACTTGTAATAAAGTAGTTGATGAAAATGAATTTTTAGAGTGTTTTTCCACTTGTGTGTGGTTTTGGGCTGAGGCCCGTTTGCCTTCGTCCTTCAGGACGTCAAGGGGTGTGAGGCCCCAACTTGCCTTCGTCCTAAAAGGATTATGCCCTATAAGCCAATATTTGTATCTCCCAGACCATTGTAAATTGACAAGTTAATAAAGGCAATATTTTTTCATCATTCGCTGTGTCATTATATGATGAACCCCATAGGTTAGGGCTATGGTCCTAGGGCTATGATGAGATCATACCAGTGAGATGTAAGGCCTTAAAACCCTAATCTAGAATATTCCTAGTCATAGGAACCCTGAGTTGGGGATCAGGATTTCCGGTAAGACTGGCACATCCTATGTATGCTGAAAAGGGTGACTGCTCTCACAGTCACTTGTGTACGACACTAATACAAGGATGTGGGTGCTCATTAGTGAATGAGTTCACTGAATAGATCCAGTTTGAGAACATCTAATGGAGCCTTAGCTGCATGTCAATAGATGTTTCTCATAGTGGGAGTTGTACAAGTAGTCCTATGACCTGAGACTGCCATAATACCTTATGTACATGAACCCATGCTTTGGTTCAATCTCATTCATGACACTGGGTCATGCACAAGGTTGATGCTGGGTGTGGTGAATTGTATATGAAGGAAATGAGTAGGTCAACAAGGAATTGATCACTCCTAGTAGGAGGAGATTGCATCCAGCCAAATTAGGTCAGATGATGATTCAGGAAATCTTTGATCAAAGTACAGATATTAGAAATGATTTCTAATATCGAATTAATTGAATCATTAGTGTATGACTGAGCTGGGAATGAGTATAAACTGGATTTGACATGATTCCATATCCATAGTTATATTCGGGATGCAAGATGATTGAAGGATCGAATTGTACGGGAACTTTCCACTGAAGGGTAGTTTTGAAATTTCACCAGAATTTCCATATCTTTCGGGTAGACATGACACATTGCTAGACGTCAATCTTGTCTTGTTGGTTGATCAAATTAAATGGTTTAATTGGATCACTAATTAGGAGGAGTCCTAATTGACTGACTCGAGTTAGCTCGATTTGACCTAAATCGATTAGAATGAGTTCTGATCAAATTAGGTCAACTTGCACTCGGACCCACTGCTGGCTAAGTATGGAACCCAATGGGTAACACACTTAGGACAGATAATCAAGGTTTTAATTTAGAATTAAATCTCGTTTGCAGATGAACACACTAGCATGTGTTGCAAACCATGGCTTCTACTTGAATCAGATTCGAGTTAGGGTTCCGATTTGGTCTTTTTTAGATCCAAATTCATTCCGGTTTGAATTTAATTGAAGATTCAAGACATTGGGCTAATAGTAGGCTAGCAATTGGGCTAACCTAAGAGGCTAAACCCCTTTCTCACATCGCCTAAGCCCTTTCCCCTCTTTTCCCACGCGCGCGCGCAAGGAGAAGAGTCCACGTGCACGTGGACTCTCTCCAAGCGGCGTTTCTGCATGAGAAAAGAAAGGAAGTCGGCGTTTTTGGCTGAAGAGGCGTGGAAGAGAGTCCCCCTAGGTGTGGACTCTTAAAAAAAAAAATGGAATTACCGTGAAAAAGAAAAAAAAACACCGAAGGGGCGCGACTCTTCTTTCTGCGCGCGCCCTTCTATGTTTTTCGCGATTCTTCCTTGCATCTTCCCATCCCAAAGGCCGTGAGATTAATCCCAAGGGCTGTGAGATAAAGGGAAAGGATGTGAGAAGGGAGAGAGGGACGTGAGAGGATGATTATAGATGAGAAGGCGCCTCTCTGTCGCCTATTTAAGGAGAAGACTTCACCGTAAAAATTATTCTAGATTTTCTATGGCGAAGCCTTGCTACTTTTTCCTTCTCCCTCTCCAGAAGATTGTTTCCCCCTCCTCTCTTTCCTCTTTGATTCCTTTACAGAGCCTAGGCTCTGTCGAATCTTAGAACAGAAGGAGAGTCAGAGAGAAACTCTCCGACGGTAAAGGAAGAAGGCGCCTCTCCTTTCTTTCTTACATTAAGACAATCTTGTCTTAATTTTCTTCTCCCTCCAAGACAAGCCTTGTCCCATTTTAGGACAAGGGCTTATTCTTAAGACAAGAGTGTCTTAAGGGGCCAAAGTTTCTAGAAAACGAGGAGAAGGGTAAGAGAGAAGGTTTAGTCCCAGTTTGGCTAGAGGAGTCCTAGCCAATAGCCCATATATCAAGTTCTTAGGGTAGGACTTGATTGGAAGGAACCCAATTAAGGAGTCAGTGTCTTGATCATCTGCCCGTGTGGATCACCATCGGAGGGCGGACAAGTGGACGCCTGGTGTGTTCAAGAGGCTACTCAATTTGGAGTTCATTTCTGCATCAGACTGGTAATAGCGATCTGAGGTTAGTATTTAAACAATGTTTAAATTTGGACATGCATGTAGTCACAGTTTTAATTGCTAATAAGGAGATTTTGGGATTAGGGTTCAGACCTGATTTCATAAATTATTGAAATCCACGCTTCCGCACTGGTCACCGAACCCAATAGTGGTATCAGAGCATCCTTATTAGGATTAAAACTTATGCAATTCAATTCATGTTTTATTGAATGATGTAGTATCATGATAAAGTCTTTATTGATGCACAATGCATGTCTTTGATTGAACATGAGTTTGATGATTGCCACCAGTTAGGGTTTTCCACTCAAATCCTAATTGTCTTAGAGATATGATTAGCCCTTGAGCCATCATACTGAAATAAGGTTGCCCTGGCATAATGGTGTATCCATTATGTGGTAAATGGTTGTCCTAGTATGATGGCACACATTTCACATATTTGCTTAGTTTAAAGCATGTATTAATATATGTGATAGCTTTTAATTGAATGTGCTAGCATTGCATAAATCCCTCTTAAAATTATATTAAGTAGTAGCATAGTTAACCGATAAGCATTATTAGTCATGATGGATAATTAGTCATTTCGGTGTCTAGAAAGGTGGTTCTGGGAATGTAAAGGGAATCGTGGTTTTTAATTGGTTCCGTTGTCTGACCTGGCCAATTTTTAAATTGGTGTCTAGGAAAGCAACGGGGGGACCCCCACATCTCTTCCACTAGCCTGGTCGATCTGATTGATTTAATTCTTGACTAACATGCTTGGTGTTAAAATACTATTATTGGCCTTCCTTCATGATAGGTCATTATTGTGTTACGATCTATACTAGGTTTGTTGTGTACACACAAGACCTAATATGGTGACTAATACAATTTTTGGCCTAATACAATTATTTGTTTATGGCATGATTTAATGTAATATTTTGTTGTGTACACACAAGGGTATTACTATTAAAGTCATGACTATATGGCTATGAAGGGTCTTACTTAACTGAAATATTATAGTTTGTTGTGTATACACAAGGCTATTAATATTTTAGAGGCCGGGATAAGTTGAGAATAGTACGGGTTACAATTGGAGAGAGATTTCCTACCTATGAACTTATATAAGATTTGTTGTGTACACACAAGGTCTTTTATAAGGGATTGGGATCTCAACCCCACTAAGAAAAACTAATTAGGGTTTTCTCGATCATCGTATAGAGGGTTATGATGCTCGATAAAATAGTGGGAGACATAATTAAATTAAAGTCCTAATTTAATTATGTATTGTCATTTCATGGTTGTTTGCTTATGTATTGTTCTTTGTTTAAATGTAGATAAATGGCCTCTTCACTCTCACTCCGTAGTATTTTAGATGCCAACAAATTGACTGGGCCTAATTATGTTGATTGGCTGAGAAATTTAAAAATAGTACTCAGTCAAGAAAGAATTTCCTATATTCTTGATACCCCAATTTTGGAACCACCAAGGGAAGATGCCTCGCAAGAGGAGAAGACCACATATAATATGTGGAAAAATGACTCACTTACTGTCAAGTGTGTTATGCTTGCCTCTATGACTAATGAGTTGCAGAGGCAGCATGATAGCATGGATACTAACTCCATACTGCTCAATTTAAAAGAGCTTTATGGAGAACACAGTAGAACTGCTAGATATGAAATATCTAAGCAGTTGTTCCGTGCAAGGATGATAGAAGGTACATCAGTACAAGACCATGTATTAAAGATAATTGATCTAATCACTCGATTAGGTCAATTAGGTTTTGTAATGGATGGGGAGTTGAATCAAGACTTGATCTTGCAATCACTCCCAGAGTCATTTTCATAGTTTGTTCTTAATTACCGTATGAACAAACTTAATTCTTCCTTGCCTGAGCTGTTGAATATGTTGAAGACAGCAGAGAGCCATGTAAAGAAAAATAAGGCTCCAGTTCTTCTTGTGGATAAGAAGAAGACAGGCAAAAAGGGTTCCAGTAAGAGGATGAATCCCAAAGGGGGCATTAAGAAGAAGAAAGGAAAGAAGGCCTCCGGACAGATGACCTGCTTTCATTGTGGCAAGCCGGGTCATTGGAAAAGGAACTGCAAGGTTTACCTTGCAAGTGTGAAGCCTGGTGCATCAGAGGCACCAAAAGGTATGAAAGAAGTTCATACTATTTTGTCATTGGATTCTTCCATTTCAAATACTTGGGTGTTGGATACCGCCTGTGGTCATAACATCTGCAAATCATTGCAGGGACTTCAGGGGCTTAAAGTATTGAAGGAAGGTAACTTTGAGTTCTACGGTGCTGGAGGGGACCCCATCCAAGCAGAAGCTGTAGGGACTTATGTTTTGAAGTTACCTTCAGGAAAGATCTTGGAGCTAAGGAATTGTTACTATATGCCAAAAATCATTAGAAATATCATATCTGTACCCTTGTTACTTAAACAAGGATATACTATGAATGTAATGAGCAGTGGCTGCTCAATTTCTTTATCTAATGAAATTATATGTTATGGCATATTCTGTAATGGTCTATTAACTCTTTCCACTAATGACAATATTTTTCATGTTTCTAACAAACGGAAAAGAGATGATGTAAACAATACCTTACTTTGGCATTGTCGACTTGGACATATTAGTGAGACTAGGATTAACAAGTTATACAAAGAAAATTTCTTTGATCCTTATGACTATGAGTCATTAGGAACTTGTGAATCATGTCTCAAGGGTAAGATGACCAAGACTCTATTTAGTGGACATGGAGAAAGGACAAAAGAGTTATTGGGACTCATACACACAGATATATGTGGGCCTATGACAACTCAAGCCTATGGTGGATACTCATACTTCATCACATTTACTGATGATTTTTCAAGGTATGGATTTGTGTATCTAATGAAACATAAGTCCGATGCTTTTGAAAAATTTTTAGAGTATCAAAGTATGGTAGAGAAATAGACAGGAAAAAGTATAAAGATCCTCCGATTAGATAGAGGAGGTGAGTACTTATCCACTGAGTTTCTTGATCACCTTAAAGATAAGGGGATCATCTCTGAATGGACTCCTCCTTACACACCACAATTAAATGGTGTTGCTGAAAGGAGGAATCGTACTTTATTGGATATGGTACGGTCCATGATGTGCTTCACGGAGTTACCTTTTTCTTTCTGGGGATATGCTTTGGAAACAGCAACTTATATCTTGAATAGAGTACCATCTAAAACTGTCTCTAGCACTCCATATGAATTATGGAGAGGTAAGAAGCCCAATCTTAAGTATATTAAGATATGGGGATGTCCAGCCTATGTAAAAAGAAATTTTGGACATAAACTAGATGCTAGAGCAGACAAATATCTATTTATCGGATATCCTAGAGATAGTATAGGATATCTGTTCTACCACCCTACTGAGCAAAAGGTTTTGGTCAGTAGGCATGCCACTTTTATGGAAAAAGAATTCATCATACAAAAGGGCACTGGTAGAAATATCGAATTTAATGAAATTCAACAAATAGACACATCTCAGTCAAGTAACAACATAGTTAATATAGAACCTGAACACACTCCTATCCGTAGGTCTGATAGGGTGCGACAGGCACCTGAGAGGTATGGGTTCATAATTGAAAATAATGATGCCCAAATCATTCAAAATGATGAGCCTCTAACCTATACGGAAGCAGTCATGAGTAGAGACTCAGACAGATGGCTAGAAGCCATAAGATCCGAGATGGACTCCATGTATGTCAACCAAGTATGGTCTTTGGTTGATGCACCAGAGGGTATTAACCCCATTGGGTGTAAATGGGTCTATAAAAGGAAGATTGGGGCAGATGGCCAAGTTGAAACTTATAAAGCCAGATTGGTGGCTAAGGGTTTCAGAAAAAAACAGGGAATAGATTATGATGAAACATTTTCCCCTGTTGCCATGCTCAAATCTATTCGGATTATGCTTGCCATAGCAGCATATCATGATTATGAGATCTGGCAAATGGATGTAAAAACTGCATTCCTCAATGGTTTCCTTGAGGAAGAGGTTTATATGTCACAGCCAGAAGGTTTTGTCTTGGAGACTAAACCTAATCAGGTATGTAGGCTAAAGAAATCCATTTATGGATTAAAGCAAGCATCCAGGAGCTGGAACATCCGATTTGATAAAACAGTCAAAGAATTTGATTTTTTCAAAAATGAGGATGAACCTTGTGTGTACAAGAAGACTAGTGGGAGTGCCATAGTTTTCTTAGTTCTATATGTTGATGATATACTTCTTATTGGGAATGATATCCCAATGTTACAATCAGTCAAAGTGTGGTTATCAAAACAGTTTTCCATGAAAGACTTGGGAGAAGCATCCTATATACTAGGTATAAAGATCTATAGAGAAAGATCAAGAAGGATGCTAGGTTTATCCCAGTCTAGGTACATTGACCAGGTGCTAAAGAGATTTAGCATGGAGGAAAGTAAAAGAGGTTACTTACCTGTTGGTCATGGCATACGTCTTTCTAAGAGGATGTCTCCTAAGACACCTGAAGAAAGAAATAGAATGAGTTCTATACCTTATGCTTCGGCTATAGGGTCGATTATGTATGCTATGTTATGTACCAGGCCTGATGTGGCATATGCCTTGGGTGTAGCCAGTAGATTTCAGGCTGATCCAGGAGAGGATCACTGGAAGGCTGTGAAAAATATTCTTAAGTACCTGAGAAGGACTAAGGATATTTTTCTCATATATGGAGGGTCTGATCTTAAACTAGAAGCTTATTCAGACTCTAGTTTTCAATCAGACCCAGATGATAGTAAATCCATTTCAGGGTATGTCTTTACCTTGAATGGTGGAGCAGTAAGTTGGAAGAGCACTAAACAGCAGACTATAGCTGACTCAACTACCGAGGCAGAGTACATAGCTGTTAGTGAAGCCGCCAAGGAAGCTGTCTGGATGAAGAAATTCATCACAGAGTTGGGAGTAGTTCCTGAGATTGAGAGCCCGGTGCCACTCTATTGTGATAACACTGGAGCAGTTGCTCAAGCTAAGGAACCGAGAGCCCATCACAAGTCCAAGCACATTCTGAGACGCTTCCATCTTGTCCGAGAGATAATCGAGAGACAAGAAGTCTGCATCAATAGAGTGGATACAAAGAACAACATAGCAGACCCGTTCACTAAGGCTCTACCACAGCGGGAGTTTGATCGCCATCTCGATTGTATGGGGTTAAAGAATAAGAGCGATTGGCTTTAGTGCAAGTGGGAGATTGAAAGGATTATGCCCTATAAGCCAATATTTGTATCTCCCAGACCATTGTAAATTGACAAGTTAATAAAGGCAATATTTTTTCATCATTCGCTGTGTCATTATATGATGAACCCCATAGGTTAGGGCTATGGTCCTAGGGCTATGATGAGATCATACCAGTGAGATCTAAGGCCTTAAAACCCTAATCTAGAATATTCCTAGTCATAGGAACCCTGAGTTGGGGATCAGGATTTCCAGTAAGACTGGCACATCCTATGTATGCTGAAAAGGGTGACTGCTCTCACAGTCACTTGTGTAGGACACTAATATAAGGATGTGGGTGCTCATTAGCGAATGAGTTCACTGAATAGATCCAGTTTGAGAACATCTAATGGAGCCTTAGCTGCATGTCAATAGATGTTTCTCATAGTGGGAGTTGTACAAGTAGTCCTATGACCTGAGACTGCCATAATACCTTATGTACATGAACCCATGCTTTGGTTCAATCTCATTCATGACACTGGGTCATGCACAAGGTTGATGCTGGGTGTGGTGAATTGTATATGAAGGAAATGAGTAGGTCAACAAGGAATTGATCACTCCTAGTAGGAGGAGATTGCATCCAGCCAAATTAGGTCAGATGATGATTCAGGAAATCTTTGATCAAAGTACAGATATTAAAAATGATTTCTAATATCGAATTAATTGAATTATTAGTGTATGACTGAGCTGGGAATGAGTATAAACTGGATTTGACATGATTCCATATCCATAGTTATATTCGGGATGCAAGATGATTGAAGGATCGAATTGTACGGGAACTTTCCACTGAAGGGTAGTTTTGGAATTTCACCAGAATTTCCATATCTTTCGGGTAGACATGACACGTTGCTAGACGTCAATCTTGTCTTGTGGGTTGATCAAATTAAATGGTTTAATTGGATCACTAATTAGGAGGAGTCCTAATTGACTGACTCGAGTTAGCTCGATTTGACCTAAATCGATTAGAATGAGTTCTGATCAAATTAGGTCAACTTGCACTCGGACCCATTGCTGGCTAAGTATGGAACCCAATGGGTCACACACTTAGGACAGATAATCAAGGTTTTAATTTGGAATTAAATCTCGTTTGCAGATGAACACACTAGCATGTGTTGCAAACCATGGCTTCTACTTGAATCGGATTCGAGTTAGGGTTCCGATTTGGTCTTTTTTAGATCCAAATTCATTCCGGTTTGAATCTAATTGAAGATTCAAGACATTGGGCTAATAGTAGGCTAGCAATTGGGCTAACCTAAGAGGCTAAACCCCTTTCCCACATCGCCTAAGCCCTTTCCCCTCTTTTCCCACGTGCGCGCGCAAGGAGAAGAGTCCACGCGCGCGTGGACTCTCTCCAAGCTGCGTTTCTGCGTGAGAAAAGAAAGGAAGTTGGCATTTTTGGCTGAAGAGGCATGGAAGAGAGTCCACCTAGGCGTGGACTCTTCAAAAAAAAATGGAATTACCGTGAAAAAGAAAAAAAACACCGAAGGGGCGCGACTCTTCTTTCTGCGTGCGCCCTTCTGTGTTTTTCGCGATTCTTCCTTGCGTCTTCCTATCCCAAAGGCCGTGAGATTAATCCCAAGGGCCGTGAGATAAAGGGAAAGGATGTGAGAAGGGAGAGAGGGACGTGAGAGGATGATTACAGATGAGAAGGTGCCTCTCTGTCGCCTATTTAAGGAGAAGACTTCACCATAAAAATTATTCTAGATTTTCTACGGCGAAGCCTTGCTTCTTTTTCCTTCTCCCTCTCCAGAAGATTGTTTCCCCCTCCTCTCTTTCCTCTTTGATTCCTTTACAGAGCCTAGGCTCTGTCGAATCTCAGAACAGAAGGAGAGTTAGAGAGAAACTCTCCGACGGTAAAGGAAGAAGGCGCCTCTCCTTTCTTTCTTACATTAAGACAATCTTGTCTTAATTTTCTTCTCCCTCCAAGACAAGCCTTGTCCCATTTTAGGACAAGGGCTTATTCTTAAGACAAGAGTGTCTTAAGGGGCCAAAGTTGCTAGACGATGAGGAGAAGGGTAAGAGAGAAGGTTTAGTCCCGGTTTGGCTAGAGGAGTCCTAGCCAATAGCCCATATATCAAGTTCTTAGGGTAGAACTTGATTGGAAGGAACCCAATTAAGGAGTCAGTGTCTTGATCATCTTCCCGTGTGGATCACCATCGGAGGGCGGACAAGTGGACGCCTGGTGTGTTCAAGAGGCTACTCAATTTGGAGTTCATTTCTGCATCAGACTGGTAATAGCGATCTGAGGTTAGTATTTAAACAATGTTTAAATTTGGACATGCATGTAGTCACAGTTTTAATTGCTAATAAAGAGATTTTGGGATTAGGGTTCGGACCTGATTTCATAAATTATTGAAATCCACGCTTCCGCACTGGTCCCCGAACCCAATACGTCCTTCGGGACGTCGAGGGGTGTGAGGCCCCAGGTATCCCCATTCTATTCTCCCATCTTCATGTCTATCCCTATTTCCCCTCGTGACCTTGAGATTCATCCTAGCACCTCCAAGTATCGAAGTGGCGGTAATGCCTTAGAGGTGAGTGGTCTCTTCGTTAGGATGAATCCCAAAGTCCATGAGTTCTAGTCCCCTGTCTCCCATTCCCGTCCTTCCTTCGTCACCTCCTCCAAGAGAACTGAAAATCAAAAGAGTCTGGCTGTTTTAGGACTTTCGGGATCATCCTATCCTAGTCCCGGGAGGCTTCTTAGCCCTCCCACATCCTTGGTTTGCTTTAGGTTTTTTTTTTTTTTTCCATTTCCGAATAACCCCAGGTTTCTTCATGTCCGCCATCACCACATCAAATTGGTATCCGAGCTAACAGCAGACTAGGATTTATTTCATCCTCAAACTCGTCGGAGTCGAGTTCTTCACACTGCAAGAGAATGATGGGGGACCCGAAACCCATCCGGGTTTCTCTTTTTATTTTTTTTTTAATTTTTTTAGTTATTCCCGCTATTCTACCTATCCCTTTTATTCCTATTTTATTCTAGGTTTATTCCCGAGTAATCCCTCTGCTATTCCTGTCTTCTTCTTCCTCAAAACCATCGCCCAGAACTCCGATTTTTCCATTGCCAGTCCCAAATCCACCGTGATCCCCGGCCATCTCCGCCGGCCCGCCCGCCGGTGCCCACCGGCCCGCCCGCCGGTGCCCGCCGGCCCAGCCCTTACCGAAAACCCCAGCGTCTGCCTCCCCATCCGCGGAAGATGAAGGGTCGGCCGTGGAAAGACCAACCGTCGCCCACGGCCCTCCACCGCTGCCGCCCGCCTGCCGCCGCCCGGCTGCTCGCCTGCCGTCGCTCGTCGCCCCTGGCCCACGCCCGGCCGGCTGGAGGCATCGCCGGTGCCATGCCACCGCCCATGGCCACGGTAGGTGAACGGGCACCCGTGACGCCCCGTGCCGCCCGTCCGTGCCGCCGTGCCGCCCCGCTGCCGCCGCCCGCCCGCTGGCGCACCGCCGTGCCGCCCCGCAACCGCCCGCTGGGCCGGCCACCGGAGATCCGGCCCCCTTGTTGCTCGACCGTGAAGGAATTTACTGCATGCTTCTCAAAGCAACTGGAAGGAGACTGTTTTGCACGAATTTTGGAGCGACATGAATTTCAAAGCAGAGGGGATTTCAAAATTCAAATAAACGAGATTTATTTGGTAATTTTTTTAATGAATGTAGTTTGGAAAATTTGGGATTTTGATTTTGAATTTAAATTCAAAATCAAGGGAGGATTTCAGGAGATTTTATTATTGAATTTCAAAAGGGATTTGGGCATCTATAAATACCCATACTCTTGTAATAAAGTAGTTGATGAAAATGAATTTTTAGAGTGTTTTTCCACTTGTGTGTGGTTTTGGGCTGAGGCCCGTTTGCCTTCGTCCTTCGGGACGTCGAGGGGTGTGAGGCCCAAACTTGCCTTCGTCCTTTGGGACGTCGAGGGGTGTGAGGCCCCAGGTATCCCCATTCTTTTCTCCCATCTTCATGTCTATCTCTATTTCCCCTCGCCTCGTGACCTTGAGATTCATCCTAGCGCCTCCAAGTATCGAGGAGGGCGTAATTCCAAAGAGGTGAGAGGTCTCTTCGTTAGGATGAATCCCAAAGTCCATGAGTTCTAGTCCCTTGTCTCCCATCCCCGTCCTTCCTTCATCACCTCCTCCAAGAAAACTGAAAATCAAAAGAGTCTGGCTATTTTAGGACTTTTGGGATCGTCCTATCCTAGTCCCGGGAGGATTTTTAGCCCTCCCACGATCCTAGGTTTGCTTTAGGTTTTTTTTTTTTTCCCTATTTTCGAATAACCCTAGGTTTCTTCGTGTCCACCATCACCACATCAATCTGCACGAGCATTTTCCCCGTGCGAGATATGGGTGATGCTGAAGCATCTGAAACCTGCCGCACTCACTCGCACGAGCTCCAAGTACTTCGCCATTTGGGGGTCCCGCGCCTCGTACTCTTTTAAGACCTGCCCGACCACCAGCTGCGAGTCGGTGAAGACCCTGAGGCAAGCCACACCCAGCTCGTGGGAGACTCTCAACCCCATGAGGAGTGCTTCGTACTCTGCCTGGTTATTGGTGGCAGCGAATTGGAAGCGGAGCACACATTCGACGACAACTCCTTCATTGTTGGCGAGGATGAGTCTGGCTCCACTCCTACCGGAGTTCGAGGCTCCATCCACATGAAGGATCCAGATGTCCTCCTCTGGTCCAGGCTCTGGTTGTCGTTCCTGGTGGCTCTCTTCTGGCCCCTTGCCTAGGTCTGCGCACTCAACCAAAAAATCAGCGAGTACCTATGCCTTCATGGCCAACCTTAGCCGGTTGGCGATGTCAAACTCGCTGAGCTTGAGCACCCACTTCGCGAGGCATCTAGACATGTCAGGTCGGCTGAGTACTACTTTCAATGGTTGATCCATTAGGATCATGATGGGGTGTGCTTGGATGTAAGGCCTGAGGTGCTGGGTGAACATGATTAGTGCAAAAATCAATTTCTCTAACCTAGAATACCTGAGCTTTTCATCATGGAGAAGTTTGCTGGTGTAATACACCGACCTCTAGATTCCTTTGTCATCTGTCCAGATCAGGATCGAGCTGAGACCTCTAAAGTGACCGCTAGGTACAAAAGGAGCTCCTCTCCTTCCTCCGGCCGGGAGAGCAATGGCGGAGACACCAACATCTTCTTCAGTTCTTCAAATACCTCCTGGCACTCCTTCATCCAAGCGAAGTCGTGCATCTTCCTCAACACCTTGAAGAAGTGTTGGCAGCGGTCAGCGAACCTTTAGATAAACTGGCTCAGGGCAGCTATCCGATCGGTGAGTCGCTGCACTTGCTTCTTGGAGGTGGGCTACTCCATGTCTAGGATCGCATGAACCTTCTCCGGGTTGGCTTCTATCCCTCTTTGGGTCACCATGAAGCTCAGGAACTTCCTCGCCAATATGCTGAAAGTGCACTTCACCAGGTTCAACTTCATTTGGTGAAGACGAAGGTTATTGAAGGTCTCCATCAGGTCACCAACGTGGTCCAAGGTTAGCCTGCTCATCACCAGCATGTCGTCCACGTACAGCTGCATGTTGCAGCCAATTTGGTCCCTAAAGACCTTGTTGTCCAAACGTTGGTATGTGGCACCTGCGTTCTTGAGGCTGAACGGCATCATCTTATAGCATTAGGTCCCACGGTCCATGATGAAGGCGGTGTGCACGGTCCATGATGAAGGCGGTGCACTCCTCATCCTCCGGGTGCATTCGGATCTGGCTGTACCCGGAGAAGGCATCCATGAAAGAGAGGAGGCGATGTCCCGAGGTAGTGTCCATGACTGGTCGATCTTAGGAATTGGAAAACTGTCCTTCGGGCAAGCTCGGTTGAGGTTGGTGTAGTCCATACAGATCCTCTACTTGCCTTTATTCTTCTTCACCATTACTACGTTCGCCAACCAACTAGGATACCGTACTTCTCATACAAAGCCGGCGGCGAGAAGCTTTTCCACTTCTTCATTGATTGCCTTCTATCTCTCTACGGCAAAACTTCTCTTCTTCTAGGGGACCGGGTGGCACCTCGGATCAATCTTCAGTTGGTGGGTGATAACTTTCGATGGAATACCTGGCATATCCGCAGCAGACCAGGCGAACACATCCGCATTTTCTTAGAAGAAGTCTAGCAAGCGAGCTCGTTCGTCCTCTGGGAGCTGGGCTCCCACCTGCATTGTCTTCTGAGGGTCCGAGCGGAGGGGGTACATCAATAAGCGCTCTGCATGGCCTCCCTTGGGGTCTTGCACCCTCTGGTCGAGGTCATCGATGTCAGAGCCGAGCTCAGCACTCCAGGCCCCTAGGATAGCTTATAAGCAATGCGGGATAGGCTGGGTCATCCCCCTCATCACTCCCATCCCAAAGGAGGTAGGGAACTACACCAGCAACCTTTTGGTGGAGATGACCATGTCTAGTTAGTTGAGACCTGGACATCCCAGGATAGCATTATAAGGTGATGGGAGTTGAACGACGGTGAAGGTCATCATGACCATGCTCTGCCGAGGTAGGGATCTGACGGTAACTGGGAGAGTAATCACCCCTTCGACCCCTATGGAATCTCCGGTGAAGCCCACGAGAGGGTGTGCACTAGCTTTAGCCGATCATGAGACAAATTCATTTGGGAGAATGCATCATAAAAAAGTACATCTATAGAGCTCCCACTATCAACCATAATGCAATGTACAGATGCTTAGCGATGGTCATCTTGATCACCACTACATCATTATTTACATTTTCATTTTCATTCCCCTTTTCAAAGGGGAGTACATTCTCCTGGTCTCTGGCCTCCAGAGCTCTCTCCGATGCGCGCCCTATCCCCTAAGAGATCATGCCCACAGGTTTCTCTGTAGGGCGGTTGTTAACTGCAGAGACGGGGGGAAGGGCCATGAGTGGCTGGTCCTTCGCCAGGGCCTCGCTCCTCATGAACTTCCTGAGATAGCCCATCTTGATCAGTTCCTCGATCTCCAACTTCTGATTATGGTACTCCTCCGTGTCGTGGCCGTGGTCGCGATGAAACTGGCAGTACTTAGTCATATCGTGACTGTTTCTTGGGTTCTGTGGAGGAGGTCGGTGGAGGTAACGTTCACCCTCAATCTGCATGAGGATCTTTGTTCTTGGAGCAAGAAGAGGGGTGAAGGTTCACTCTGGAGCAGAATCTTTCTTCGGCTTCAGACCCGGACGGAAGTCTGCAGGTGGTCTAGGCCTCCGGGTCCTAGGGACATCCTTCGAGGCAGGGTTTTTTGAAGACTTCCCATCCAGCTCTCGCCTGGTACAGTCAGCCTCCTCAGCATGGATGTACTTGTGGACGTGGAGGAGGAGCTCGGAATACGTCTTGGGGGGCTTTTTGTCTAGGGAATACATCAGGCAGGAGGTTTTGAGCCCTCGCTTCAATGCCAGCATGGCGACGGGCTCGTCCAGGTTATAAATCTCCAGGGCTTCAGTCTTGAAGCGGGTGACGTAGTCCCGCAGTTGCTCCTAGTCCTATTGGCAGATAGACAAGAGGCTATCCACCTTTCTTGGCACCTTGCGGTAAGCATCGAAGTGTGCCACAAACTTTCCTTCTAACTGATGGAAGGAGCTGATAGACTCTGGCTCGAGAAGGGTGAATCGGACTCGAGCAGCCTTCTGAAGGATGGCCAGGAAGGCAACGCATAGGAGAGCATCCATCGCCCCCTGGACTCTCATGAGAGCCTTGAAGCTCTCCAGGTGGTCCAAGGGGTCGGTGGTCCCATCGTAGGGATCCACCTGAGTTATGCGGAATCGATTCGGGATCGATTTCTCTTGGATTTTCCGGGAGAAGGGTGGTTGGGCGTGGTAGCCCACTAGCTTGCTTGTGGAGCCCTGCATGTTGGTGAAGCAATGGGAGAACTTCACCAATTTGCGCTCATGCTCCTCCAGATGCCTTTCGACCAGGTGTCTGATGGCCTCATCAATGGAACCTTCCATCGAGGCCACTAGAGAAGGAGGTGCCGATCGATTACGATGGGGGGCCTTGCTCCGGTGGTGCCTGCTGCGCCGGACTGCTTCAGGATCGTCGGTCGGGGATCGACTCTCGTGATCCGTTGAACTAGTGTGGTTTCTTTTTGCGGGAGTCTGATGGCTCCCGCGAGGGTTGGTTACTGCCCGTGGATGGGATGGCCTGCCTTGAATAGAGCACAGGCTTCCACGAGGGACCGTGGCTCAGGCCATGGGGGTTCCTGGCTAGGGAGCACTGCTGATGCTGTAGCTGCCGCATGGCTGTAGTCAGCGTTTGCATCTACTGGACGATGGCTGCAAAAGGACCGTCCATCGAGGATAGCTGAGGAGGAGGAGGAAGAGCAGGAGGTTCCCTCTCTAGGCTATGCGGGCCCAAAGGAGAGTGGGCCTCTTCCGCTCGACTAGTGGAGGCTTCGCATCCACGTGTCACCATCATGGTCGGACTATTCTCTTACTTATGAGGGGTTGTTGTTCTGCGCCCCTACCTGGCATGCCAATATGTTGCCGATCTTATCGCTGTGGCCTGTAGCTTATGAGCTGGTGCTGGACCTTGGACTCCTTCATCTAGGGATCTCCAAGTCTCCGGTTCTGTAAAACAAGGTCAGAGACCCGGGCTAGGGGTTCCGACAGGGGCACTCCGACAGTCAATTTAGCGAACGGCAAGATAGAACAGGTCCACTAAGATGGGTCTCCGATGGATTCCCGTGCTTAGAGGAGGTTTTGTTGAAAGAAATGTGGGAAAGAGATGGATTGATGCCCAGTTTCCTATGCTGGAACCGCCAGACTTGCGTCTAGGAACTTCTGAGAGCCCTAGAATCATTATCCCTCGGTTTCTTTTTTTCTCTCTATGGCTTACCTCTCCGTCTGTCCCCTTTATACCATCGGGCCGCCTTCAGCTTTTGTTTCCTCCCCCGAGACCCTCAGAGATCCCCGGCTCCTCTCCCCCTTCCTATCCTCTTCTTCGAGTTGGAGAGTTAAGCGATGAGCTCGCCTCATCCACCGTGCTATCACGAAAGGGGAAACCTAGCAGGATCTCGTGCCAAGCATGAGAGCCCTCATCTCGGGGCGTTGATTGTGGATTTTTTAGGTTCCAGGCCGCTAATCGCAAGGATTCAATACCTCGATCATGGGGCCCTCCTTAACTGATGTAAACAAGATTTTGCACACCGTTGCGGGCCGTACTAGGTACCCTGTACGGCGCACACCACACACCGACTCAAGTAGTGACCTCGTGGCTAGTGCCTTTGACCCCCGAAGGCTTTGCATAGAAGGGCTGACTTCGATCGAGGTGGACCCATCAGGGGGTCCCACCTGGTGGTGGTGGAGAGGCTGCTAGCTTCGACCGAGGTGGACCCCTCCTGGGCGGACACCTGGCGAAGTGGCAGAGGAAGGCTCGACTTCGACCAAGGTGGACCCATGTTGGGGTGTCACCTGGCAAAGGAGCAGGAGTTCCTGGCTCGACCTCGACTGAGGTGGACCCGTCTTGGGGTGCCACCTGGCGAGGGAGCAGAGGCTGCCAGCTTCAATCGAGGTGGACCGCTCCTGGGCGGACACCTAGCGAAGTAGTAGAGGAGGGCTCGACTTCGACCGAGTGGACCCGTCTTGGGGTGCCACCTAGCGAAGGAGCAGGAGCGCCTGGCTCAACCTCGACTGAGGTGGACCCATCTTGGGGTGCCACCTGGTGAGGGAGCAGATGCTGCCAGCTTTGGCCGAGGTGGACCCCTCCTAGGCAGACACCTAGCAAAGTGGTAGAGGAGGGCTCAACTTCAGTCGAGGTGGACCTGTCTTGGGGTGCCACCTTGTGAAGGTGCTCGAGCGCATGTCTCGACCTTGGCTGAGGTGGACCCGTCTTAGGGTGCCACCTAGCGAGTGAGCAGAGGCTACCAGCTTCGACCAAGGTGGATCCTTCGTGGGCGAACTCCTGGAGAAGTGGCAGAGGAGGGCTCGACTTCGACTGAGGTGGACACATCCTGGGGTGCCACTTGGCGAAGGAGCAGAGGTGGACCCCTCCTGGATGGACACCTGGTGAAGTGGCAGAGGAGGGCTCGACTTCAGTCGAGGTGGACCCATCTTGGGGTACCACCTGGCAAAGGAGCAGGAGAGCCTGGCTCAGCCTCGACAGAGGTGGACCCATCTTGGGGTGCCACCTAGCGAGGGAGCAGAGGCTGCCAGCATCGACTGAGGTGGACCCCTCCTTGGCAGACACCTGGCGAAGTGGTAGAGGAGTGCTCGACTTCGACCGAGGTGGACCCGTCTTTCGGTACCACCTAGCAAAGGAGCAGGAGTGCCTGGCTCGACCTCGACTGAGGTGGACCTGTCTTGGGGTGCCACCTAGCGAGGAAGCAGAGGCTGCCAGCTTCGACCGAGGTGGACCTCTCCTGGGTGGACACCTGGCGAAGTAGCAGAGTAGGGCTCGACTTCGATCGAGGTGGACCCATCTTGGGGTACCACCTGGAGAAAAAGTAGGAGCGCATGGCTCGACCTTGAAGGAGGTGGACCCATCTTGGGGTGCCACATGTCGTGGGAGCTGAGGCTGCTAGCTTTGGCTGAGGTGGACCCCTCCTAGGCGGACACCTGGCGAAGTGGCAGAGGAGGGCTCGACTTCGGCTAAGGTGGACTCATCCTGCGGTGCCACCTGGCGAAGGAGCAGGAGCGCCTGGTTCAAACTCGATAGAGGTGGACCCATCTTGGGGTGCTACCTAGCGAGGGAGCAGAGGCTGCCAGCTTCAACCGAGGTGGACCCCTCCTGGGCTGACACTTGGTGAAGTGGCAAAGGAGGGCTAAACTTCAGCCGAGGTGGATCCATCTTGGGGTGCCACTTGGCAAAGGAGCAGGAGGTTGCCAGCTTCGACCGAGGTGGACCCCTCCTGGGCAGACACCTGGGGAAGTGGCAGAGGAAGGCTCGACTTCAGTAGAGGTGGACCATTCTTGGGGTGCCACCTGGCGAAGGAGCAGGAGCGCCTAGCTTAACCTCGATTGAGGTGGACCTGTCTTGGGGCGCCACCTGGCGAGAGAGCAAAGGCTGCCAGCTTCGATCGAGATGGACCCATCCTGGGCGGAAACCTTGCAAAGTGGCAGAGGAGGGCTCAACATCGACCGAGGTGGACCCGTCTTGGGGTGCCACCTGGCGAAGGAGGAGGAGCGCCTGGATTGACCTCGGCTGTGGTGGACCCATCTTTGGGCGCCACCTGGCGAGGGACCAGAGGCTACCAGCTTCGACCGAGGTGGACCCCTCCTAGGTGAACACCTGGCGAAGTGGCAGAGGAGGGCTCGACTTCGACCGAGGTGGACCTGTCTTGGGGTGACACGTGGCGAAGAAGCAGGAGCGCTTGGCTCGACCTCGACTGAGGTGGACCCGTTTTGGGGCACCACCGAGTGAGGGAGCAAAGGCTACCAGCTTCGACCGAGGTGGACCCCTCTTTGGCGGACACCTGGCAAAGTGGCAGAGGAGTGCTCGACTTCGGCCGAGGTGGACCAGTCTTGGGGTACCACCTGGCGAAGGAGCAAGAGCGCCTTGCTCAACCTCAACGGAGTTGGACCCATCTTGGGGTGCCACCTAGTGAGGGAGCAGAGGCTGCCAGCTTCGGTCGAGGTGGACCCGTCCTGGGCGGACACCTGGCGAAGTGGCAGAGGAGGGCTCGACTTCGGTCAAGGTGGACCTGTCTTGGGATACCACCTGGCGAAGGAGCAGGAGCGCCTGGCTCAACTTCAACTGAGGTGGACCTATCTTGGGGCACCACCTGGCGAGGGAGCTGAGGCTACTAGCTTCGATCGAGGAGGACCCCTCCTGGGTGGACACCTGGCAAAGTGGTAGAGGAGGGCTCGACATCGACCGAGGTAGACCCATCTTGGGGTACCACCTGGCAAAAAAGTAGGAGTGCCTGGCTCGACCTTAGCGGAGGTGGATCCATCTTGGGGTGCCACCTGGCAAGGGAGCCGAGGTTGCCAGCTTCAGCCATGATGGACCCCTCCTGGGTGGACACATGGCGAAGTGTTAGAGAAGGGCTCGACTTCGGCTGTGGTGGACCCGTCTTGGGGTGCCACCTGGCGAAGGAGCAGTGGTGCGGGCACCAGAATCAGAAGAAGACTTAAGGGTTCCAT
Source organism: Areca catechu (assembly GCA_021397845.1). NCBI lineage: Eukaryota > Viridiplantae > Streptophyta > Magnoliopsida > Arecales > Arecaceae > Areca > Areca catechu. Next base: position 100,794,308 of record CM038041.1, read on the forward strand.
CTGGATCTCTGATTGACCTTGCCCGAGAAAATTAGGGTTTGTAATAAGGATTGACCTGATCAACCCAATTTTGAGTCTGTAATTTTGTCATTTCAATTTTTGTTGAGTCATGTTGACTCAGTCCAAGTCCAGGTCCAGGTTGGCTTCATTCCCTTTGCCATAGGGTGCCACATTTTTTCTTCCATGATCCAGCTATAAGTGGGTGCCACACTCCCTACCACATCTCCATCCAGTGTCTTTGGTCCCCACACCATAAGAAGTAAATTCCTCTTTTTCTTGCACCACTTGAGGGAGAAATCCATCAAGATACCTCAATCCAAGGAGGAGCCAACTTCTTTCCAGATAAACCCAAGCCAGGATGGCAAGAATTTTTCTTGAAGAGACGATCAAGGAGGTGCCCCACAATGTTCCATAAAAATCCAAGTTATAAAAGGGAAGAGAGCATGTCTTGGGGAGAAAATCAAGGAGGCACCCAAAGTTTCCTAAAGTGCCAAAGCCATGAAAAGAAAAAGCCTAAACTTGTGGAGCAAGACTAGGAGGTGTCCAAAAGAGCCAAACCATGAAGGAAAAAATCCTTGATTCATGGAGAGATACTAGGAGACACCTCCATAACTTGCCATTTGGAGCTGATTTTCAAGTTTTCTTGGAGTTTTTGGGCCACTCACTAATGAAAGGAGTCTTGGTTGGCCAAGGGAAGAGAATTTGATGCCTAAAGTGTAGATTAGTCCTATTAGTCCCACATGGGAACTTGTATGGTTTTGATTTTTCTTATAGGTCTATATATTAGACCCCTTTTGTAACTTGAACTTATCTTATGAAATCTTATGAATGAAATCTCTTGTTTTTGAGTAAAGTCTTGTTCTTCCGCACTTATTCTAAGTGTTGAGCTCCGTGAGGGAGTAAATTCGGGTTCCCTAGGAACCTTGAGGAGGTGTGAGATCTCCAACCCCAAAACCCTAGCTTAGTCCACCCATCTCTACTCCACCACCACCAAACCCTAGCCTCTAAACCATCTCCAAGGTTCTTCTTCCAAAGGGTGGCCGACTACCAGGACCCCAGTCCAGCCATCTTCAAGTCAGCTACCACTGCTTCAGAGTCCATCCAGTAGATCCAGGAGAAGAAGTCCCAAATCTGCAGCCTAGGAGTTCCAGATCAGCTGAAGACCTTCAGATCCCATCCTTTCTTCTACTCTGGTAACTCTCTTCCCTGAGTCTCTTGTTCCTAACCTTGTTCTTCTTCTCTCCAGGATCCAGGGTTCAAGAAGAGGCCAACTTTGCCAAGGACCATTATCGGAGGATCCATTGCGAAGATACCTTGACTCCCGGTATCCAATAATCTGCTCGAGAGAGTCTTTTTCCACCAAATGGAGAGATATCACTGCTAGGTAACAAGAACCTTCCCTTCTCACTTTGTCTGTTTCGTTGAAACTTAGAGCAAACCCTAGATCTGGGGGTTTCTCAATCCCCAGCGATCCTACTTCTGAGTTACTCTGATAATCCACTCCTTTTAATTGTGCTTTCTGTCATTTCTTAGTTTCTTTCAATATTAGTTTATCTTTCCTTTGAGTCAAAGCCGACTTCTAAAAATATATAAAAAAAAAATTACATTAATTTTAATTTGCTTTCGCATTCCACATATCCGTTCTGCATCATTTTTGGTATCAGAGTTTTCGTTCTGCATAAAGCAGGAGCGCCTGGCTCGACCTCGATGGAGGTGGACCTATCTTGGGGTGCCACCTGGTGAGGGAGTAGAGGCTGCCAGCTTCGGTCGAGGTGGACCCCTCTTTGGCGTACACTTGGCGAAGTGGCAAAGGAGGGCTCAACTTTGACCGAGGTGGACCCATCTTGGGGTGCCACCTGGCGAAGGAGCTGGAGCGCCTCGCTCGACCTCGGCTAAGGTTGAGCCATCTTTGGGTGCCACTTGGCGAGGGAGCAGAGGCTGCCAACTTCGACTGAGGTGGACCCCTCCTGGGCAGACACCTGGAAAAGTGGTAGAGGAAGACTCGACTTCGGCCGAGGTGGATTCTTCTTGGGGTGCCACCTTGCAAAGGAGCTGGAATGCCTAGCTCGACCTCAGCGGAGGTGGACACATCTTGGGGTGCCACTTGGCGAGGGAGCAGAGGCTGCCATCTTCGGTCGAGGTGGACCCCTCCTCGGCGGACACCTCCTGGTCGAACACCTGGCGAAGTGGCAGTGGAGGGCTCAACTTTGGTCGAGTTGGACCCATCTTGGGGTGCCACCTGGCGAAGGAGCAGGAGCGCCTCGCCCCGAGAAAAATTTTGAAAGAAAAATCCACGTGGCACCGACGATGTCCAACTAAATCTGATATGCACTCCACGTCAGCGATGTTGCCATATCAAGAGATAAGGCTAGTATTTTAAGACAAAAGCCTATGGAGAAAAATAGAGGGGATATTCGAGATTCGAGAGGGGATATAGAGAGGTGTCTGAGTGCCCTACAGATCGGTTAGGAGTCCAGCAAGGAAGAAAGTCCGAAAGGCTGCCAAAAGAGTCCCAGTCATGCAAGGTACTGTTATAGGAGTGCTTCCTTGGTCTGGTTCCTATGTAGATCACCTTTGGAGGGCATGCACTTATGTGCCTTATAAAAGTAAAGGATTACAGTTCTCCAGGTATTCTTCTATAATCCTAAAGTATTGATTTATTGATTGTCATGATCAAGTGGTCCTAGGATTTAGGGTTCCGGCCAGTTAGGGTTTCAAAAAATAAAAATTTTGAAACTCGATCTTGCACTATGCCTGGCCCAAGGAACCCAACAGGTGGTATGCTGCATAATTCCCTAACTAGCCATTAGCTTGCAATCCCATTTCAACTAGAACATAGTGTAACAAGGAATACCTCTACATTGATGCGGAACGAACTCTAAATTGGTGCAGGACAATATGCTAGGGTTTAACATAAAGAAATTTTAGATTTAAAGAGCAATGATTTTCAGATTTTATTGGATTTAGCTCTTTAAAAATAGTCAAAAGAAGGTTAGGGTTTTTATATAACAACAAGAGTTTTACCTGTTAGGAAATGCATCCTAAAGCCAATCGTCTAGGCTGTAGATGGTTGTGCAACTCATGTGTATATATATTAATTATTGAATTGAATAAAAAGTTTATTCTGGTTGTTCATCACATGTCATCTACCTAATTGAACTCTTGTATGATGATGTCCTTTGAGCTACCTTGTATGTGATATAGAGAGGATGCATTGTATAGTTCATAAACTGGTTCACGACCAAAGGATACACTGATGGGGACATCCATAATAAAAATATATACTTTGATTAACTCACTTCGTTTTTGCTGCTATAGTCAATAAAGTTTTTGAAGCAAGTTATAATTTTTCTTGAAACATATTCATAATCCAAATTTTCTTGAAGCATGATTTGACTTATAAGCGAACACATGGAAGAAGCCCATTAATTTTCTTAAAGCATGTTCATAAGCCAAATTTTCTTAAAGCATGATTTGGCTGATAAGCCAACACATGGAAGAAGCCCATTTAGCTCAAGCCAAAAGCATAATGGAGGGCATCCTCTTCAAGTCCAAGACCAACCATTCAAGCCTCTTCAAGACCAAGCCCAAGCCTAACTCATGCCAAGATTTAAAGCATATAAGAGAACAACTCATCAAACAACCTTGGGGGAGAAGGAATTACACTACATCAAGAGTTTTATGGGAAACATAAAGAGTCCTTCCACTACCCCAACAATATTTGACATGTGGGATGCCACAACTTATGACACCTAAGCCTCCACATCAGCATTTGGAAGCCACATTAGGATCTTCTAGATGCCACATGTCAAAGTGGTTGTAACTTTCTACCAATAATTTGTTTTTAGCTATAACCACTTACCTAAAAATTATTGGAGCAAACTAAGACATCCTTGTCCCCTCCTCTCCACCCTTAGACCAAATTCCTAGCATTGCAGCCTATAAATAAGGCCCCTAGGCTCTCATTGTATTCATTCTATGCTATAATTTGAATTAATGAAAGGATTGTTTCCTTGTGTTCTAGTTTTCTTGAGTTATTATTTGAAGTAAAAGTTTTATAGCTAGTTTGAGTTTGTAGATCCTTATCCAAGGAGAGAATGAGAGCTTTTTAAGTTTGAGTTTGAGAGTGAAGAGTGCTTTTGCAAAGAGTATAAGATTGGATGCCCATTGATGGATCTATGATCAAGCTCAAAGTCCCAAGCCGCAGGCCACTTTCTTCTTCTTCCTTTTTTCTTTGTTTCCATTCCAACTCCAATTCTTCTTCCATGTCTAATCCCAAATTTCTTTGCATGTTCTCTCAGGTTCCTAGGTCAAAGATGAATGTCTCCACACCATGGATCAAGGCCAAGGTGTGTCTCAAAGTGGAGAGTGCCAATATTGACTTCTAGGCCTCAATCCTGGAGTGATGAGAGCTCCTTCTACCACCAAATAATTAGCCATCATTATTGGTAGGAAAACTCTTTCTAAGCTTCATTAAATCTGATCATTTGAAGGTTAAATTTCCCTAGTAGTGATGGTTTCCTTGCCATGAAGATCCTAATGCTTATTTTGAACTAGATCTACATTGCGGGTCTTAAAAATTAGATCAACTAGTCTCCTTATAAAAATTCTTTTCTTGGATTAATTTAGCCCATTTACTTGATAATTAATTGCTCAAGTTTGCTTTCTGGTTATCTTGCTAAAACTCTCCATTCATCATTTTATTTTCATTCCCCATCAATTTTTTGGTATCAGAGCTTTAGGTTCTACTAGGTCAAGTTGCTGAAATTTTGTTCCCTTTGTGTTGCTTGCCATCAAGTCCGAAATTCAAAGCCAAAAAAACTCAAGATTTAAATTTTAAAATTTGAGATCTAAAATTTGAATCCCAAGATCTAAAAATTATAATTTATATTCTAATTTTTTTGATATTTTTAAATTTAAATTTTGAATTTTGAATCTAGTCAATTGGAGGTTTGCTTATTGCTGAAATTTTTGTACTAGCACCAACATGAGTTTTCCATGAATTTTAGTAGTTTTTCTCAAAAGAAAAAAAGTCCAAAAAAACTCTTTTTCTGCACTTTAGGATGTTAGTATCTGAGATCTAAAATTTTTTAAAAAATATTTTCTTCGAATTCTTAGTTTAATTATCGTCACTCTAAGCTGTTGCCTTAACTAGTTCACAGCTTGTTACAATTCTAGTTTCCCTCCATTTAGTTGTTCCATTAAATTTTACATAAAATTCAAAAAAAATTTCCCTATGAATTGTAGATTTGGATCTGAGATCTCCACTTATTAAAATTCGAATTTTGTAATTTGTTTGAATTTAATTTTGAATTATGGATGTTAGATGTTTAAGGGTTTGTTGGCTTGAAGCTTCTTGTAACCACTTCTACAACAAGCTTTCAAATTTGAATTTTCTATCCAAAATTCAAGAATTAAAACTCAGATTTCAAAATCTAAAGCCTTAACTCTAAGATCTAATAATTCAAATTTAAATTTTATTTTTTAAAAAAATTTAAAATTTTAATTTTGAATTTTTAAAATAGCTAGTTAGAAGTTGTTAGTGGCTGAAGTTTTTCTTACAACAACTTGAGCTTCCAAAAATGAATTTTCAAACTAAATTTCAAAATTTAAATTTTAAAGTTTGAGTTTTGAAATCAAGATTTTTAGATCTACAATTTTCAATTTAAATTTTGAATTTTTGAAACATTGAAATTCGGATTTGACTCATATTTTTGTGCTAGTCTACATATCTTGTTAGCAAGTTGATTGTTTGTGCATCCATTTCTAAATCCAATTAAGGGCATTCAATTATAGCATAAGGGAAGGAGGTCATTACCTTTCCTTGGCCCAAAACAATCATCCACATTTGTATTGACCTAAGCTATAATTGAGATCGAGTAGGAACCTAAAACTAGGGAAACCCATAAGTTGAGTTCAAATGCAAGATAAGACAAAGTATTATTTAAGTTTGTACTTACTCCTTGAAATTTGTGTCTAAGGCTATAGGTCCAATGGAAAATGCCTTAAGCGGACTTGTGGTTTTTAATTAGGACCTTGCAAAAGTGAGGGGAGCCTCCCGTAAGCACAACTCTTACCTGGCCAGTGGAAAGGGTAATTGCACCCTTAAGTAGTACCTAGTCAATTCCTGTATTTTGAACGTCTAGGTCTAGGAGCCCTAGAATCTAGGTTTGTACTACTTGTTTTGAAGCTCCATACCAATAGTCCCACACTCAGTCTATTTTACCCATAGATCCTAATCTTGAATTCTTTATGAGAACCCTGACTAAAAAGTTTGATATCATAAATGGACCATTAGGGCAAATGAGAAAGGAATTAGGTCAAGTGAAGGACCATGTTGGGACACTTGAAGAGACCCTAATGACCCCCACCAAACCTGAGTCACTTAGGTCAATTCCTCGAGGTCCAAGAGTCCATCATCATGAATTCACTCCTGAATACAACCCAAGACAACTTCACCATGACATCATAGAAGAAGCCCATAGGATCCATGCTAAGCCTGAATCACCTAGTCCACCTCCCCTTGGTTCAAGAGCCCAATGTCATAATCTCACCCTTGAGTATAGTCTTAGATACCCCTGTCAAAACTTTGTAGATCAGGAGGAGAGAGTCTTTAAGAGCAATCGACCCTATGCACCCACTTTCGATGAAAATTTAGATCCTGAAGTGTATGTCGATTGGGAAGAGAAAATGAATCAATACTTTGAATTTGATGAAAAGTCAAAAGTAAGAAAGTGTTAATTTGCCAAATCAAAGTTAGTTCGACACGCTAAAGCATATTGGGGAGAAGTTGAATAAAAAAGTTATTATAGTGGGGATAAAATAAATACTTGGAGAGAAATGAAGAGTAAACTGAGGGAAAAGTACCTAGGTAAATATTATGAGCAAAAACTAGTAGGCCAATGGTACAAATTGAGACAAGATGATACAACTGTATCTGATTATATTGCCAAATTCAATGAGTATATCAAGAGATGTAGTACAATGAAGCAATGATCATATCTAGATTTCGAGCTGGTCTACGTAAGGACATCTAGTGAGAATTAATTTAATAGAAAATTCACTATCTAGAAGATGCTTATCAAATTGCTAGGGAATTTGATACATATCAGAAGGAACTCTTGATCAATCAATCTAAGTTCAATAGGGATTATACATCTGGACATAGGCCAAATTCTAACCAAATTCCTTCAAGCAAGCCAACACCTATCATCCCAGTAATTAGTAAGGAAGAAATCATTGAACCCATTGAAAAGCCTAAAGTGGAAATATATAAAGCTGAACCAATTCTAATTGATGAATATGAAGAAGAAGAGGTTGAACCCACTGAGAATTTAAAGGAAAGATCTCCTGAACCAATTAAAGAATTAAAAGATGAAATAGAATCAAAATCTTGTCCAAATGAAGGGCTAGAAAGATAAAATCCTAAACCCGTTGAAGAACTTAAGGAAAAAGTTTTTGAAGCTAGGTCTAACCTTATGGATGAATACAAAATAATTACCCAGCCTAAGGAAATCAACAATGGGGATTATCAAAATGAAATTCAAGGACAAAACCATGAAGATCAATTTGAGGATAACATAGAAGATCCGGAATTAATTGATGTTGAAGGTTTAGATCTAGAGATCGATGAAGGATCGCATATTGGGGTATTGATCATCAAAGAACAAAACCCTACGGATCAGCCCCAATGATGAGGGACGGACTCGATGTATCCTGGATTATTTTGAAAAGGGGAACACCTAAATAAACTAAGACCGTGGGAGGGCTAAGAAGCCTCCCGAGACTAGGGCAAACTGAAATGAAAATCATAAAATAGTTGATCTCTTTTGTTTTCAATTTTCTTGGTGGAGGAACAATGGGATGGAGGGTAGAAAAAATGGACACTCTAGGACTGGGGACTTACCTTCACGGAGAGACGTCGCACCTCTAGGGCATCCCACCCACCCAACTACATATAGCCTAGGGCATCCCACCCATCTCACTATATACGGAGTCTAGGGCATCTCACCTAAATCGTTACCTGGGGCCGTAAAGGAAAAACCCTAAGACCTATAGGGGGACACGACGGGAAAGGGGATAACTAGGGCCTCACACCCCTCGATGCTTGCATGGAGCGAAGGCAAGACGGGGTCTCACACCCCTCGATGTCCGAAGGCGAAGGAAAGATGGGCCTCGGCCCAAAACCAGGACTAGTGGCTAAACCAAAAATTCTTATCAATCACTTATTACAAGAGGGGAGAGGGGGCCTTTATATAAACAAACAAAAACCCTCAATAACTTAGCCTATAAGCAAACCTAAAATGGAAAATAAGTTACATCAAAATTTGTGCTGCATCAAAATAGGTGCTGATCTACTCTGAGAAGCATGTTGGCTTGATGAAGTGCTCTTAAAAGCATGCTGCTTTGAAAACTGGACAGCTCCAAGAATCGTGCAGAACTATCTCACAGCCATTCACAGCAAGGAGGGAACGATCTCCGCCAAGCATCGACGGATGACCGGCGACCGGGAAGCGGGCGGTGGAGGTGAGCGGCGGACGGTAGGCGGCGGGCTGTAGGTGGAGCGGCGGCACATGGGTGGCACGGCATGCACAGTGCATGTTGTTTTGTCTTCCCATGGTCATGGGGCCCTGGGCACCAGCGAGGACCTTCGATGGGATGACAGGATGGCGGGATGGCAGGACGGCGGCAGGCAGTGGATGGAAGGCTCCCGCATCCGTTCGTCTTCCCACGGGCATCTCTTCATCTTCCCCATGGTCGTGAGCGATGGATGGCCGATTTTCTGGCAAGAGCGGGGCCGACGAGCACTGGTGGGTGGGCCGGTAGGGGCGGCCGGGGGTTGGGTAGCCCGGATATGCGGGGGTCAGGGTGGTGGGCTAGGGTTTGGGAGTTTTAAAAATTCACGGGAGAAAGATGGAGGAAGATGGAACAAGGCAAGGATAAAGCGAGGATAAGTTGGGGATAAAACTGGAATAATGGGGATAGATGGAATAGCAGGAATAGGAAAAATAAACAATATGAGAAAAATAAGAAAAAAATGAAAAAATATTTGGACCTGCTTTGGATCCCCATCATTCTCCTTGACCGTGAAGAACTCGACTCTGTCGAGTTCGAAAATGGAGCACAACCTAATCCACAACTCGCTTTGATACCAAAATTAATAACGGACGAACTCGATGTACCATGGATTATTTGGAAAAGCGGAGCACCTAAACAAACTAGGACCGTGGAAAAGCTAAGAAGCCTCCCGGGACTAGGGCGAACTGAAACTAAAATCCTAAAACAGCTGATCTCTTTTGTTTTCAATTTTCTTGGTGAAGGAACAATGGGATAGAGGGTAGGAAAAATGGACACTATAGGACTGGGGACTTACCTTCATGGAGAGACGTCACACCCATAGGGCATCCCACCCACCCCACTACATGTAGTCTAGGGTGTCCCACCCATCTCACTACATGCGTAGCCTAGGGCGTCCCACCCAAATCGCTACATGGGTTCGTAAAGGAAAAACCCTAAGACCTAGAGGGGGACTCGACAGAAAAAGAGATAACTAAGGCCTCACACCCCTCGACGCTCGCATGGAGCGAAGGCAAGATGGGGTTTCACACCCCTCGATGCCCGAAGGTGACGTAAAGATGGGCCTCAGCCCAAAACCAGGACCAGTGGCTAAACCAAAAATTCTTATCAATCACTTATTACAAGAGGGGAGGGGGGGCCTTTATATAGGCAAACAAAACCCCTCAATTACTTAGCCTACAAGCAAACCTAAAATGGAAAATAAGTTACATCAAAATCCATACTGCATCAAAATGGGTGCTGATCTACTCTGAGAAGCGTGTTGGCTTGATGAAGTACTTTGAAAAGCATGCTGCTTTGAAAACTGGATTGCTCCAAAAATTGTGCAGAACTATCTCATGGCTGTGCATAGCAGGGAGGGAATGATCTCCATCGAGCACCGGCGGACGGCCGGCAGCCTGGAAGCGGGTGATGGATGGGGCCGGTGGATGGCGAGCGGTGGACGGTGGGCGCCGGGCTACAGGTGAAGTGGTGACACATGGGTGGCACGGCATGCAAGGGCATGATGTTTTGTCTTTCCACGATCATGGGGCCCCGGGCACCGGTGAGGACCTCCGGCAGGATGGCGAACGATGGGACGGTGGGATGGTGGCAGGTGGTGGACGGTGGGATGGCAGGACGGAGGGACGGTGACAGGTGGCAGACGGACGGCTCCCGCATCCATTCATCTTCCCATGGGCATCTCTTCATCTTCCCCACGGTCGTGAGTGATAGATGACCAGTTTTTCGGCAAGAGCGGGGCCATTGAGCACCGACAAGTGGGCTGGCGAGGGTGGCCGGGGGTTAGGCAATCCAGATCTCGGGGGGCCGGGGTGGTGGGCTATTTTGGGAGTTTTAAAAATTCATGAGAGAAAGATGGATGAAGATGGAATAAGGCAAAGATAAAGCGGGGATAAGTTGGGGATAAAACTGGAATATTGGGGATAGGTGGAATAGCAGGAATAGGAAAAATAAAAAATGTGAAAAAAATAAGAAAAAAATGAAAAAATATCTGGACCTTCTTTGGATCATCACCCAAGAAGCTATATAGCCTTTGAAAATCCTGCAAATTATTTTTCCTAACAATTTTTCTATCCCTGATTCCCCATTTCTGAACATCCACCATCTCGATCCACCATTACATTTCATTCACTCTTCTATCCCATTCGGCTTGGACATCTACCATATCATTGATCTAGTCCCAATGATATTCAACAGTTACTTTGTTAAGACTTTTTGGCATATGTTGGGAGACAAATTAAGATTTACTGCCACCTACCTGAAGTTTTGTGCCAGAGTCTTCAAAGTCATTTAGAAAATATTGGAAATTAGGAACCTTATTTCCTAGCCCAACAATAAAGTTTAGTTCATAGATAATAAAGTCCATTTGAGCTTGTTTTGTTTTTACTTGTCTTTTACCATTTAGTATCATTTGCATTTGTCTCTTGTCATTTAGTGTCCCATGCATAATTATCCATGATTACGAGAGTCATATGCATAGCGTGATTAGTAAAACAAATTTTGAGCAATAAAATTAACAAGCATATGGCTAAATTTTGTAAAAAAAAAAAAAGCCAAAGAATTTCAGGATGGAGACTATATATTGATTAGGCTCAGAACGATTATATGCCCATGCTATAGGTCCTTTTCAAAATAGTAAGGAAAATTGGACCCAATATGTGCTAGATATGCCATCCGACTTTGGTATCAGTTCCACTTTCAATATTTTAGATCCAGTAAAGTATAAAGAACCAACAATGATATCTTGTGAGCTATTCAGGCCTGATTTCACCTTTGAGAGTGAACCAACCCTTGAGTGTCCACCAGCCATATTACCAAAGTGGCAATATATGATTGAGCGAATCTTAGATGACAAGATTATCACTACTCAAAACAAAGACTATTAGCACAGCTTGGTTCACTCGCAAGGACATCCTGATTTTGAAGACTCATGGATCACTTGAGAGGACTTACAAAAAAATCGATCCTGACCTCCTAAAGTACTATCAAAGCAAGATGAATTCCTACTCAACGGAGTCGAGCTCTTTCCACCCCGGGAGAACTGATGGGGACATCCATAATTGTTGCACAGTAAGCAACCCAAGAGGGAGGGTGAATTGGGTCTCTAAAAGTATTTACTTGATGCAATGCAATGCTATGCAATCCAATCCAACAATCAATTAAGGTACAAAGAAATCAAATGTAATGCTCTTAACTAAAAGTGCAGTGAAAATAAAAAGCAATAAGTGAAAAGCAAGTAGAGAGATCAATCAACTACAAAGACCAAGAAATATAATGGTTCGGTGCTATCTAATGCACCTACATCCACTCCCCAAGATCCCCTTGAGAATTTACTATAATCACATCGATTACAGTTGATTAGTTTTGCAGGCTCACTAATAAAAAACCCAACTTATTTTCACAAGGCCAACAAGTCAAAACCTCACTTAGTTTTATGGTTTAACCAAGAACCTAAATGGTTTTACGGGCTAACCACCAACCTCCCTTGATTTTCTGGGCTAACCAAGAACCTAATTGATTTTCAAAGACTCACCAATAACCTCCCTTAGTTTTATAATAGGCTAACCAAGAACCCTTACAACAAATAAGTTTTTGAAGTAATCAAATAATGAAAGCTTTCTAAAATAAAGCGGGTATCTCTTTGAAGCTCGATGTAGAGGTGCTTTGAACTTGTTGAAGCCTCTTGAATGCTCAAAAATAGACGATCCTCAATGCTCTTGAAGGCTCTTGAATGCTTGGAGGCTTGCTTTTGCTTGAGAGTGGTTGAATCTTTGATGAATAGGAGTTAAAGCTCTATTTTCTTCTCTCTTGAATGCTTCTATTTCATTCTCATCAATTAATTCTTCTTTTGATTTGATTTAGAGCATTAAAATACCTTCCCAAGGCCTCAAATCAGGTTTCTAGCTGTTAAACATGAAAAACTAGCCATTGGAGGGCAAAAGGGTTGAGTTCTGCGTTTGAAAATCTAGCCGTTACTATTTCCAGAACTTCATGTGTCGACATTTCAAGCTGTGAGTCGACACTTTAGGTTGACACTTGATCTTCTTAAGTCGATACCTAGTTTAAAAATCTTCAATCTGGTTTTCTGAAAATCTCAGATGTATCGATACTTCCACAGGTGAGTCAACACTTTGAGTCGACACTTCTTTTCCATGTGTCTACACTTCTGCAGTTCTTCATTTTCAGTAAGTTCTGTGGCTTGAAAATCTTAGGCGATGAGCTGATCCATGTGTCGACACTTTGAGTCGATACTTCTGGTCCATGTGTTGACACTTCAGCCATGCCATCTGAAACATTCTTTGCATACCGGCTTGAGTCGACACTTTACCTCCATGTGTCGACACTTGGTGTCATGTGTCAACACTTTGAGTCAACACCTCACTGAAATCTTTTCAAAAATTCTTGAACTTATGCGGAACCAAATTTATGCCTCACTTAGATATCCGATCAAGTAAATTTTGACTTTTCAAGTCCTCTTTGAGCAGTTTTTTTCATGTAAACTTGGCTTCTTCAAATAAATAAACATCTACAAATTTGTGAGCACCTTTTTCAATGAAAACACACTTCAAGGAAACCATTAGTACTCAACTTATACTTAACCATTTTATTTATCATCAAAATCAATAACGGAGTCAACAATCTCTTCCTTTTTGATGATGACAAAATCTTTAAGTATAAATTGCATAAAAAGCTTTTAAAAGAGGTTCATCAAAGTGCATAGAGCTAAAAGCAATTGTTGTATCAAAGTAATTTTTAATATCGACAAGATGCATCAGAATAAGAATGATATACTGATTTAAGATTATCAGAGCAAGTTGTAATGATTGAGAGTATCAGAGCTTTGGGATATATATGAGACATAAATATATGTAACGTGATACTCTATAAGAAAATTTAGCAATAAGTAAAGCTCCCCCTGAGGTGATGATCCATAAAAGAATTTATAAATATCTTTTCAAACACTTAAAGAGGGGTTTTAAGATGAAATTCACTTTAAAAAGGATTTTCAATGAAAACAAAGTATAGCTCCCCCTTTCTTAAAAATTTGTAAACAATTTCAGTTCAAGTTATCAAAATAATTTTCAAATTTTCCAAATACTCTACTCTTATTTACCCCTTGCACATCACAAATACACTTTACATTTATACTTTAATCTTTATTACTCCCCCTTTTTGTTATCATTAAAAAGGTAGGAAGGCAATAGAATTAAGATATTGACTTGAAGTGCAATGTAAAATCTTCATTCATTCATAAAGACAATTCATAAAGATAATAAAATACCAAGGAAATTTAAGTCATTTAATCATTTAAAGTCACAAACATGAAGTACAACATGATATTTCATTTCAAGTCAGAATTTGTACAATAAAAGACAAAACATACATAGATGCATAAAAGTAAATTATCTAAAAAATACATAGATATCCTAATCCTCATCCTCATCAGCATCATCAGAAGACGATCCGATCTTAATCGGTCCTGCATCAATAAAAGATCAAGCTCAAGGCCATATCGATCTGAGATCTCAGAGTCGGGTCCTGGTCAATCGTGGAGAGATATGATGACCACGTCCTCTGCATCGTGCATACATCGGACCTCTGGCTAGAGCAGTAGAGGTGGAAGCAATGTCTTCTACAGGAACAGAACTGATCGTGTCGACAGTCTCTGCAACTGCCGGAAGTGGCGTACGATCAAAGGAAGGACCAGAGTCAAGATTCTGAAAGTCAGGTGTATAAAAACCAAGCTCTCGGATAAGTGAGAATGTGTGAATGGTAGGAGTATCAACAATGAGTGTGTCAAAAATAGGTGTATCAGCTGACGATACGATAGGTGTATCAAAGATAGATGTATCAGCTGAAGAATGAATGGGTAAGTCTGTAATCAGCGAATCAATGATTGGAGTGTCAATCATGGGTGTATCGACAATGGGTGAAGCAATAACTGGTGAATGAACAACAGGAGAATCAACGATAGTTTAAAAAATAGGAATCGAAACATGATCATCCGATCTGGAATGAGAGGATAGGACTGGAGTCTGGGTAGGTGAACTAGAAGAGTCATGAGAAGGACTTTGGGCAAGTCTATTGTCACCTCCGCCACAAGCTCTGAAGTCATTTCTGGGAAGTCGAATCTATCAGAGTCTGTCTCCTCATCATATCCATCAACATCATCACCATCATCATCTCCATCAACAATAGGTACTGGAGCATGTGGAGCAGTATCAACAATTGGAGTATTCACTGAAGGTCTAGACAGTGCGGTCAGTATAGCTGAGATGCCATCACTCGGTTCACTATGGCTCTCTCTGGTCTCAGCTATGAAGCAATCAAGATGTTGTCTCATGATCAGAATGTCAATCTCAATGCATCTGACTCTGTCAAATAAGCTATCAGAAACACCATGAGTCTCCATCTGAGCTGGCTGAGGCTATGCTGAAGTAGTTGGATCAGACTGGGATGCAACCTCTGGCTTTGCTGCTGTCTCAGGCTGACTCTTGCTAGGTCCTACCTCGCCGGAGATGATACGCTCCTCCTTTACAGCATCATCATCATCAGCTCTGTCCTCGTCCTGATCAGATATCCTACATCTCGACTACCCTCAGAACATATGATAACCCATCCAGTGTAATGACATGATGTCATACACATCAGTATGAAGTAGCATGCGGAAGGGCTCGTCCTCAAAGCTGATGCCGTACTCTCTGAACAGAACAGTCAACCCATCCCATAGGGCAGGCAGAGTAGCTGGCTTGTCGACGCCTCCATCATCACGTAAATCATAAGCACTGGAAGGCAGACGGGCGTGTACTAAACTAATGAGACCATCACTAGCAACTCCCGCTCATTGATGTAATCGAAGCATCCAGTCTTCAATAAAAGTATCCGGGCGATAATATGGTGCAACAATCTCATCTTTGTTGATAGTCAGGATGTAGGTACGATGGCTCCCTCAGGCAATATATCAGACTCAAAGATACACTAGAGACCACTCACTCTATTCATCAGGCTGTCCACCACTGAACCTATCATCGGAATGTCCCATACTCTTTTCAGTACCTTTGATGAAATTGGGATATCCTAGCCTCTCACCTGTGCCATCCATCCATCAGATCCATGTGCGAGTGATCCATATAACTCTCGAATAAGCTTGAGGTAAAATCTCTCGCTCAGTGAGCAAAAAGAAGTCAAACCAGCATGTCGAATCCACTATTTAATCCTAAAATGCTGTTGGTCAACAAAGTTGAAGTCTACTGGTCGTCCCCTGATGACGGTCTTCGAACTCATCCTACTAGAAGCTACAAAAAGTGGTCGTGCAGGCGGATCAGGAGCTCTAGCCTCGTGTCTAGCAATTGTTCTTTGTTCTTCTTCCTGATTTGACTGACGAGGTCAACGGACTACTTGCTTTCGAGGTCCCATTGCTTAGAATAAGAATTTGGGCAAGATTTGGGTGAAAATCTAGGGTTTCTAAGGCTTAAAATGCAAAAGGAAGCCGAAATATAGCAAAATCCGAACAAGAAAGTATCCAAAACAAAGAATCAATGGGTTTAAATCAAAAAATAGAGGGAAGGAGGAGTGAGGAATACCTTAGGTCAAGTGTCAGCTCGAGAGAGATGAAGAAATGAAGGAAAAAACATTTTGGAATGCCCTTATTCTTGGTCTGCTGCCGTTCATGTGTCGACTCACGAATGTGTTGACGCATCAACTTAAAAACTGAAAAATAAGAGATTGAAGTGTTGATCAAAATCAAGCATAATTCAATAAAATTAAACAAAAATTAGCAAAGATTGAGCATGATTGATGTCAAATATGATTGATTTGAGTCAAAGATAGGAAATATTTAATCAAAAGGATTAATGATCCCGATCTCTCTTCTAATCATACAAAATCGATCTTCCAGAAGAGGTTTAGTTAAGATATTATCTAATTGAAATTTAGTACTAATAAATTCAAGTACAACATCATTATTTTCTTCATGATCTCTAATAAAATGATGTCTAATTTTAATATGTATAGTCCTAGAATGTTGAACAAGATTTTTAGTCAAGCAGATAGCACTGGTATTATCACATTTAATAGGTGTACTAGCCAACTTGATTCCAAAATCTTCAAGTTGTTGCTTAATCCATAAGATTTGAGTACAATAACTTTCTGCTGCAATATACTCAGCCTCAAATATGGATAGTGCAACTGAAGTTTGTTTCTTATTAAACCATGAGATTAAGTTAACTCCAAGAAATTGGCAAGTACCACTAGTACTTTTTCTATCCAATTTATAATCAGCAAAATCAGCATTAGAATATCCAATTAATTCAGCACATGAATCTCTAGAATACAATAAACCAATATCAATAGTACCAGATAGATATATAATAATGTGCTTAACAGCCATCAAATATGATTCTTTAGGTTCAGACTGATATCTAGCACACATGCATACACTGAATACTATATCTGGTCTACTAGCAGTTAAGTATAGTAAAGAGCTAATCATACCTCTATATAATTTTTGATCTACAGATTTACCATATTCATCTTTATCAAGTCTACAAGAGAGGCTCATAGGCATACCTATCAATTTAGTATTCACCATCCCAAACTTCTTTATAATCTCTTTTATTTGCTTGATCTGGAGTACAAGAAAGAAATTGAGTTCTCCCATCATGCTCATCTCGAACTCACCCTGCATTAGCTTAGCAAACTCTTAACAAAGAAGTTTATTAGTAGCACCGAAAATGATATCATCAACATATATTTGTACAACTAATAAATCACTATCTTTATTTTTCAAAAACAAGGTTTCATCAACATGGCCTCTAGAAAATTCATTTTCAATTAAAAATTTGCTGAGTCTCTCATACCAGGCTCGAGGTGCTTGTTTTAATCCATAAAGTGCTTTGTATAATTTAAAAATATGATCAGGATGTGCATGATTTTCAAATCCATGTGGTTGTTCAACAAAAACTTTTTCTATTATAAATCCATTTAGAAAAGCACTCTTAACATCCATTTGAAACAGTTTAAAGTTCTTAAAATAAGCAAATGCTAACAACAATCTAATTACTTCAAGTCTAGCAACAGGAGCAAAAGTTTCCTTAAAATCAATCCCTTCCTCCTGGTTGTAGCCTTTAGTAACTAGTCTAGCTTTATTCCTATCAGCAATTCCATTTTCATCTAATTTATTCCTAAATTCCTATTTAGTGCCAATAATAGAAACATTAGATGGCCTTTCTTTTAATGTCCAAACATTATTTTTATCAAACTAAATTAGTTCATCTTGCATGGCATTAATCCAGTTAGGGTCTTTTTCAGCTTCTTCAAAATATTTAGGCTCAATTTAAGATACCAAAGCTATATAGTCACATTCATTTTTAATTGAGGCTCGAGTTCTTATCCCTTTAGGTGGATCATCTATGATTAATTCCTTAGGATGTCCATGAGCATACATCCACTCCTTAGGTAGATCTTGGTACTTTGGAGTGTCATCACCTTTTTCATTCTTGTCTTGATCTTTTTCACTTGGTTGGGGTTGATCATTCAGTAACAACTTTTGAAGCTTGTCAGCACCTGCACATTAATCAGATGTATCATCATTTTTGGAGGATTTGTTAGTAGATTCTTCAAAAATAACATGTATTGACTCTTCTATAACCAAAGTTTTTTTATTGAGAACTCTGTATGCCCTGCTTGATGTGGATTATTCTAAAAAGATACCTTTATCAAACTTGGCATTAAATTTTCCAAGATTATATTTTCCATTATTTAAAATAAAATATTTACAACCAAAAACTTCAAAATACTTTAAAACTGGTTTTCTTTGATTCCAAAGTTTATATAGAGTTTTCTTTAAAATATGGCAGATTAAAATTTGATTTAAAATATAACATGCAGTATTAATAGCTTCAGTCCAAAAATATCTCGGTAAATCATTTTCACAAAGCATAGTGCATGCCATTTCTTCTAAAGTATGATTTTTTTCTTTCTACTACCTCATTCTGCTGAGGTGTCCTAGGTGCAGAAAAATTATGTTCTATTCCTTTTTCATTACAAAAGTTTTCAAATCTTGATTTTCAATTTCAGTTCCATGGTCACTGCGAATGCAAACAACTGAAACACCTTTTTCATTTGAGACTTTTCAATAAAACTTTATAAAAGCATTAAATTATTCATCTTTATGTGCTAGAAAGAAAATCCATGTAAATCTCAAAAAATCATCCACTATGACTAATCCATATCTCTTGCCTCCTAGACTTGATGCTCTAGTTGGTCCAAAGAGATCCCTATGAAGTAGTTCTAGTGGCCTACTAGTTGTTACAAAACCTTTAGGTTTGAAAGAGGTTTTAACTTGTTTACCAAATTGACATGCTTGGAAAACTCTATCTTTTTCAAAACAAAGTTCAGGTAAATTTCTAACTAAATTCTTTTTGCAGAGTTTTGAAAATATATACATACTAGCATGCCCTAATCTTCTATGCCAAAGCCAACTAGTCTCATCTTTAGTATACTTCATTGCAACAAGGTATTCTCCATTAGGCAAAGATAGATTATCTAAATCTACCAAATAAACATTTCTATATCTTTTTCCAATGAATTATACTCCATTTATATCCGGACTAGCAATCATACAATAAGATGATTTTAAAATGACTTGAAAACCTTTATCATAAAACTGACTAATGCTTAAAAGATTATACTTTAAACCATCAACTAGAAGTACATCACTAATACAACTAGAAGGAGTTATATGAACCTTACCAATACCAATAATTTTTCCTTTACTATTATCCCCGAAGGTTACACTCCCTCTATTCATAGCTTCAAGAGAATTGAATTGCTTCACATCTCCCATAATGTGCCTTGAGCAACCACTATCAAAATACCAAAGTCTTTTGTTCTCCTTGGTTGCAAGACACCCCTGTAATAAAATCAAGCTTTGTTTTTAGGTATCTAAGCTAACTTGGATCTTTTAGGGTTAGTACTTAAAATGGTTCCTTTTGGAACCCACACTTTACCAAAAATATTATTTTTTCTTAAATTGCATTGAAAAGATTTATGACCTAACTTTTTACATGAAAAATAAGTTATGCTAGAAGATGTTGGAATAAAAAGTTTTTGAAATACTTTTGTTGTTTTTGTCGTCTAAAAACTAAACCTGCTTTATTGAAAATGGCTCTTTGACTATTCAAAAGTAGGTTTAACTTTTCTAAACTATAGATAATTTTTTTAACAAAAGGCTTTATCTTTTCAAGTTCATTTTTGTGCTTAGCATTTTTCAATTCTAAATCTTTATTTTTCTTTAAAAGATCATCATTTGAAATAACATTCTTGGGTGTTTTCAAAACTTCATTCTCCATTGACGAAGCATTATTTTTCTTTTCTAAAATATCTAATTTAGATTTCAAATCATTAACTTCATTCAACAAAGATTTGTTTTCAAGAAAGAAACTATTTGCATGCTTTTTCAACTTTTTATTTTCACATAAAATCAGTTTATAATCATGCATGAGTTCATCAAAAGTATTTCTAAACTCATCAAAAGTAAAATCTATTTCAGTGTCGGAATTTACCTCATCTGGCTCTTGATGTGCCATTAAATAGAGATTTGCAACTTCTATCTGCTCTTCATCGGAACTGGAGTCTTCAGTATCACTCCAGGTGGCCATCATTGCTTTCTTTCTTAATTTCTTCCTTGACTTCTTAAGAAGAGGGCAATCGAACTTGTAGTGACCCGGCTTCCTGCACTCGAAGCATGTAAGTATTTCCTTCTCCTTTTCTTTTTCTTTTTCTTTCTCTTTCTCTTTTTCTTTTTCTTTTGATTAAAACTTCTTTTTGTAAGGAAACTTCCTTCTCTTTATGAATCTTCTGAATTTTCTTGCAATTAGGGCTTCTTTACCTTCATCTTCCCCTTCTTCTTCGGATTCATCTATTAAAAATTCTTCTTATATGTTTGATTTGAAAGCTATCCCCTTTTTTTTATCCATGTCCATTGACTTTTGTTTCAAATTCAGCTCATAAGTCATGAGCGATCCAACCAACTATTCTAGAGGTAGTTTGTCAACATCCTTGGCTTCTTGAATTATGGTCACCTTTGGATCCCATGATGTTGGAAGTGATCTGAGAATTTTATTCACAAGATCAGCGTTAGACATTACCTTTCCAAGACTTCTTATTCCATTTACAATATTTGTAAATCTTGTGTACATGTCAGTGATTGACTCATTAGGTTCCATTCGGAACATTTCATAAGTATGCACTAACATGTTCACCTTTGTATTCTTTACATGATCGGTTTCCTCATGGGTAACTTCAAGTGTGTCCCATATTTCTTTGGTCGAAGTGCATGTAGATATCCTATTTAATTCACTAGGATCTAATGCATAATAAAAAAGATTCATTGCCTTAGCATTGATCTCAGATTGCTTAGTATCATTTTCATCCCAATCCTCTTCGAGTTTTGGGATAGAAACACCATTAACCAAGACCAAAGGAATATGCGGACCTTTATCTACAACTCTCCACAAATTATAATCAATAAAATGCATATGAATTCTCATCCAAGTTTCCAATATGTATAATTTGATCCATTAAAAAATTGAGATCTATTTGAGGCTTGACCCTCAACTACGTTAGTACCAATAGAGGCTGCCATAGATCTATACTCAAGGCAGTAAAGCCTATAAACTGAGAACAGAGCTCTGATACCACTTGTTACCCAGTAAGCAACCTAAGAGGGTGGTGAATTGGGTCTCTAAAAATATATGTATGATGCAATGCAATGCTATGCAATCCAATCCAACAATCAATTAAGGTACAAAGAAATCAAATGTAACGCTTTTAAATAAAAGTGTAGTGGCATAAAGAGCAATAAGTGAAAAGCAAGTAGAGAGATCAATCAACCACAAAGACCAAGAAATATAGTGGTTCGGTACTATCCAATGTACCTACATCCACTCCCCAAGATCTTCTTAGGAATTCACTATAATCATACCGATTATAGTTGATTAGTTTTGCGGGCTCACTAATCAAAATCTAAACTTGTTTTCATAAGACCAACAAGTCAAAACCTCACTTGGTTTTACGGGCTAACCAAGAACCTAAATGGTTTTACGGGCTAACCACCAACCTTTCTTGGTTTTCGGGGCTAACTAAGAACCTAATTGGTTTTCAAAGACTCATCAATAACCTTCCTTGGTTTTATAATAGAATAACTAAGAACCCTTACAACAAATAAGTTTTTGAAGTAATGAAACAATGAAAGTTTTCTAAAAAAAAGTGGGTATCTCTTTGAAGCTTGATGTAAAGGTGCTTTGAACTTGTTGAAGCCTACTGAATGCTCAAGAATGGATGATCTTCAATGCTCTTAAAGGCTCTTGAATACTTGGAGGCTTACTTTTGCTTGAGAGTAGTTGAATCTTCAATGAATAGGAGTTAAAGCTTTCTTTTCTTCTCTCTTGAATGCTTCTATTTCATTTTCATCAATTAATTCTTCTTTTAATTTAATTTGGAGCATATAAATGCCTTTCCAAGGCCTTAAATCAGGTTTCTAGCTGATAGACTTGAACAACTAGCCATTAGAGGGCAAAAGGGTTGAGTTCTGTATTTGAAAAACTAGCCGTTACTGTTCCCAGAACTCCATGTGTCGACATTTCAGGCTGTGAGTCGATACTTTAGGTCGATACTTGATCTTCTTGAGTCGATACCCAGTTCAAAAATCTTCAATCTGGTTCTCTGGAAATCTTATATGTCTCGACACTTCCTCATGTGCGTCGACACTTTGAGTCGACATAGGAATAAGTTTGTTATCAATCCAGCTCCCCTTAGAGACCCAGTTAAGAGGGGTTCTAGTAGCCTTTAGGACAAGAAACCTGGAGTTAACCTGATTAAGGCTAGGGAGTTAGAAAAGGAGATTGCTGAGGGTAACCCTGTTTGGATCTTGACCTCCAAGGAAATACTTGAGCCGACCCAAAAGGAACACCTTAAAGAAATTGTTGAAGCTCTGAAAGAATTTGAGGATGTCTTTCTTAAAGATTTACCTGATCAACTAACACCCCTTAGAGACATCCAGCATGCAATAGACTTAGTTCCAGGAGCCACTTTACCAAACCTTCCTCACTATAGACTGAATCCCAGTGAGCATCAAGAATTACAGAAACAAGTGATAGAATTGCTTAGGAAGGGTTTCATTAGGAAGAGCCTGTGTCCATGTGCAGTGCCTGCTCTACTGACCCCTAAGAAGGATGGTACCTGGAGGATGTGTGTAGATATTAAAGCTATCAACAAGATAACTATGAAGTATAGGTTTCCCATCCCTCGATTGGATGATATGTTAGACATGATGGCTGGAGCCAGAGTTTTCTCCAAGATTGACCTTAAGAGCGACTATCATCAGGTTAGGATTATACTTGGGGATGAGTGGAAAACTACTTTCAAGACTAAGGATGGCCTATTTGAGTGGGTTGTAATGCCTTTCGGACTCTCCAATGCACCAAGTACTTTTATGAGGATTATGACCCAGGTATTGAAAGAGTTTACCAAAAAATTCGTTGTGGTCTACTTTGATGATATTTTGATTTATAGCAGGACTAAGAAGGACCACCTTAGTCATCTAAGACTAGTATGCCAGACCCTTAGGGAGAATAGCCTCTATGCCAACTTTAAGAAGTGTGATTTTATGACACAGGGTTATCTTCCTAGGTTTTGTTGTCACCCGTGAGGGAGTTTCTGCAGATCCTGAAAAGGTTAAGGCAATTGTTGAGTGGCCTACACCCTCTAGTATCCACGATGTATGTAGTTTCCATGGCCTAGCAACCTTTTATAGGAGATTTATTAGGGGTTTTAGTACAGTCGTCGCACCTATCATTGATTGCATTAGGAAGGGTATATTTGAGGGGACCAAAGCAGCTGATAAGGCCTTCATAGAGCTTAAAGATAAGATGACCCATGCACCCATCCTTAGATTACCTGACTTCACTAAGGTGTTTGAGGTCGCTTGCGATGCCTCAGGAGTAGGAATAGGTGGGGTACTAAGTCAAGAGAATCATCCTGTAGCCTTCTTCAGTGAAAAACTGAATGAGACTAAACTTAAGTACTCTACCTATGATAAGGAATTTTATGCGATAATCCATGCCCTTAGATATTGGAGACATTACTTACTACTGCAGGAGTTTGTCTTATTTTCTAACAATGAGGCACTCTGATTCCTGAACTCCCAAAAGAAACTGAACCCACGGTATAGTAAATGGATTGAGTACATTCAGGCTTATACTTTTATCCTAAAGTACCATGTCGACACTGAAAATAAGGTAGCAGATGCCCTGAGCCATAGGTCTCTACTGTTAGGATTAGTTAGCACCCAAGTTATAGGGTTTGATAGGTTAAAGGATGAATATGAAACATGCCTAGACTTTGGAGACATTTACCAGACTCTCAGGCTAGGACTATCCAGTACCCATAGTGAGTATACCATTTAGGATGGCTACCTTTTCTAGAATAATCGACTCTGTATACCCAAAACATCCTTTAGAGAATTCCTAATTTGGGAGATCCATGCTGGAGGTTTAGCTGGTCACTTTGGTAGAAATAAGACAATCTTAGCAATAGAGGATCAGTTCTTTTGGCCAGGATTGAAAAGGCACGTTGCACAGATTGTAGCCAGATGTAGAACTTGTGCTGTTGAAAAATAGCAAAAGCAAAACACTGGTCTTTACACACCTTTACCTATGCTTGATCGCCCTTGGTAGGACCTAAGTATGGACTTCGTGATAGGATTACCTAAGACCCATAAGAGACATGATTCTATCTTTGTAGTGGTCGATAGGTTCTCTAAGATGGCTCACTTCATCTCCTATTCCCAGACCATTGACGCGTCTAGAGTAGCCAAGCTTTTCTTAGATCATGTGGTTAAACTTTATGGCCTACCCAAGACCATCATATCTGATAGGGATGTTAGGTTCACCAGTTATTTCTGGAAGACCTTATGGCACCTGTTAGGGACCAAGCTTAAGTTTTCTACAACCTACCACCCTCAAACAGATGGCCAAACTGAAGTGGTGAACCATAGTTTAGGAAACCTCCTAAGATGCCAGGTAGGTGAACATGTTGGAACTTGGGATCTATTATTGCCTAGAGCAGAGTTTGCCTACAAAGTTCAGTAAATAGGATAATGGGTAAGAGTCTTTTTGAGATAGTCCATGGGTACAAGCCTAATCACCCCGTTGATCTGATTCCTTTACCTATTCATGCACGAGTCTCAGAGTCTGCAGAGTCATTTGCACAGCATATTAGAGACTTCTACAAGGACATTAGCCAAAAGATAAACATAAGCAATGAAACTTATAAAAAATTGGTTAATTTTCAAAGAAAGATCAAGGAATTTGATGTAGGGGATTCTGTCTTGATTAGGCTTAGGCCTGAGCGGTTCCCACCTGGGACCGTTAAGAAGCTTCATGCTCATGGAGCCGATCCTTTTAAAGTGTTAAAAAAGGTTGGATCAAATGCCTATATGTTAGACTTGCCTTCGGATATGGGCAATAGTTCTACCTTCAATATTATAGACCTGGTTGAGTACAGGGAATCGGCAACGATACCTAGTGAGGCTTTTGGACCTATCCCTTCTGCTGAGAGTGATCCTTACCCAGAGTGTCCACCAATTAATTGGCCTGAGAGAGGAGAACGGATCGAGCATATCCTGGATGATCAAGCCATTACGACCCGAGGTCGTGGTTATCAACGCTTCCTGGTATGATGGCAAGGCCGGCCAGAGTCGGACAATTCGTGGATTTCTCAAGAGGACTTGCAATGCCTCAACCCAGACCTTCTTAAGAGATATGTGAGCCAATCTGATCTTCACTCGACAAGATCAAGCTCCTCCCCTCTAGGAGAATTGGTGCGGACACCAGAGGCACCAGAATAAGGCAGAGGCTTCTCAACCCTCTGTGGATCACTTAATGACATTTGAGTTCACTGTAATAAAGCTTTGTCCAACTGAGTTGAGTCATGTATTATTCAGCTCATGTTGAGCTAGTTCAGTCCTGTATTAGTCAGCTCATGTCGAGCTAATTTTATTTATTGAGTCCTGTCTAAGCAAATTGAAGACTCAAGACCACATCATACAAGTAAAGACCAAATCCAACCAAATTGAAGACATGGAAGTTGAGCCCAAGTCCAACATAGCTTGAAGACTTGAAGATCTAAGGAGGAGAAAATAACAAAACATATGCAAACCTGAAGCCCTGAACCAGCCAGAAGGAAATTGGGCCAGCCCAGGCCCAGGAAGGAGTTAGGGCACCATTTCTTATGGTGACCCTCCTCTTGGTCGGCCACTTATGTTCACTCCTTTGGCTAACCGAGACAAGGAGAGGGAGAGCAAGGATTAAGGGATTTTCTACCTATGTTGCCATATATTCCTAGTTAGGGTTTGAAAGGGAGAAGGAATCCTATGTAAAGTCTAAAGTACCCTTACTTGGGGCGCAAGATTAAGGGTCTATTTAAGGGACCCTAGTCTCTTGTATGAAGCTTGATTTTGATATATGAATTAAACTTGAGTTCTTTTATATTGCTTTGTGTTGCCCTACTGTGTGAGGGGTTTGTGAGTTCTTCTTCTTGGTGTTTGCAACTACATCCTGCCGCCAGCCAATCCTCCAGAGCCTTGGCCGCCCACTCCAAAATTCCCTTCCTCTTTGCTATTTTCCTTTATTTTCTTGATCTCCTCTGAGTTTTCTAACCCCTGATAGGTCATTTGCAGGTTCCCTAGTTTCTACGAATCCAACGACTCCAGCCAAGCCTCAATCGGATCAAAGAGCAGAAAGCTGGGTATCCGTTGGTCTTTGGCTCGATTTTCCAGGCCACATCCATCAAGGAATGAGAGATCCCTTTGCTGCGATCTTCATCAGGCGCTTCAGGCCTTGTCAGGTACACCCCCTCTGCCACCAGTAATAATATTATAGGAGAACTTGCCCTAACCGAGGCTTCTCAGCCCCGACGATCCTTCTTATTATTTTTCTAGGTTCTAATCTGCATACTTGACTTCAAAAATTCATACATAATTCCCTACAACTTATTTTGATCTGAAATTGGGGATTTAATCACTCAACTCAACATATAAAACACACAAAAATAATTGCATGCATATTAGTCCCGCATCATTGGACCTAACCAGGACCTTCAATAAGAGGCCCAAAGGCTGATTGTGAGGACCCGTAAGGCAAAATGAATACTGGGAGTTGCTTGGAGAAGCAATTGGTATTGTACCTACCTTTAGATGCATGTGGATTGTCGACCAAAGTCAGGCTCATGTGTAGTCTATTGGATCCTAGTACCCACTAATCGATAAAGGTTATTTTTCAGATTGGAGTATAGAGGCTACCTGTCTGAATAAAATAGTGGGAGAAACCTTTAGACTAAAATCCATGTCTTCAGGATGTTTAAAATAATTCATATACTGATACGTCTTGTTCTCTTTTTTCAAATAATGTCGGCTACTTTATCGCTCCGGTCATTATTGGATAATGACAAACTTTCTAGACCCAACTTCGATAGCTGATATCAAAAACTCAGGATTGTCTGGAGCACGAGCATATCCTCTATGTGATATTGGATCCGGCACCTGAAATTCTAGCCCCCAATGCTTATGGAACTATTAGGGACACTTACCAGAAGTGGATCTCTGACCGCACCACAGTGCATTGCATTATGTTGGCTATGATGAATGACAAGTTCAGTCACAAATTTGAGGGGGCCCAATCAAAAAAGATTCCTCAAAGGTTGAAGGAGTCTTTTGGCACTCCAGATGATACGGAGAGATACCAGATCTATTTTGCCATCTACAACACACGTATGCATGATGAAGCTTCGATGACTGATCATGTAATCTACATGATCGAGTTATTTGAGCATTTGGGCAAACTCGAATGTCCTTTGCACGAACAGCTTTGCAAGGATGTGATACTGAATTCTCTGCCCCCTTCCTACCAGATCTTTCTTGATAATTTTAGAATGAATAGGCCTACAGTAAACTATCATGAGATGTCAGGGTTACTACAAACTTATGAGAGAGATCATATCCTCAATAAGGGGTTGGTGAATCTGGTAGGAGGTTCTACAGTGGGGCGTCATCCCTTTGGGAAAGGAAAAAAGAAGAAAAATAAAAAGGTGCAAAGTGCTGGGCCTAGTCAGACTAGGAGGGTGAAGGCTGACAAGAGTAAGGCAGAGTGCTTCTTCAACAAGAAGTCAGGTCACTGGAAGCATAACTGTTTTGCTTACCTTGCTACTCTATACCCGAATAGGCCAAGGAAGGGAAAGCAGCAAGCTGTTGCTGGTCAAGGTATTAATATGATAAATCCATGTAACTTTTCTATTGGTGATACTACTAGCTAGGTATTAGAAACCAGAAGTTCTTATCACATTTTCAATTCTTTGCAGGGACCAGTGGGGACACAAGGATCAGAAACAAATCACTGGATCCCATATGGTTTGCTGATTAGGTTTTTTTTAGAACCTTAGTCATGTGTCATAATTTTGTAAGCAAGTAAAATTGACTCATGTAATAAGTTGAGACTAGTTGATTTGTCTTAACCTAGTCTAGTCTATCTGAGTCCTATATTTAAGTATGAGTCTATTGACAGTCCAATTTTTGTACAAGAGGAGAGGATACCCTATTTTGGAGTTTCACCAGGTCTCATCTAGGAGCCAGAGGTCTTCACATCAACCAATTGGACTTTGTATGCCATCCCAGGGTCCAAGATTTCTGTAAGATGCCCAGATGCCCTCTAGATGATTTCTAGATGCCCAGATTTCTTTCAGATGCCAGAGTATATTCCCAGACCAGGTCACATCATGAATCTAGAGGTCCATCTGCACCCCAACCCAAGAGAAATCAGCCCAACCTCCAGGCCCAAGCCCTTAAGAACCAAGATTCCAGGTATATTGCAGCACACAACCAAGATACCTGAAATATTCCTGCTCCAGGCATCCCAGGCCACCAGGGCCCAAAGCCCATGCACCCAACCCATCCTTGGCCGCCCCTTGCTGACCCCCCATGAAGCCCAACATGTTCTTGAGGTTGACTTGGTCCATGCTAAGAAGAAGAACTCAAGTGGAAGGAGGAAATCAAGTTCTTATTCTAGTCAACCTTGTAATCCTAGTTCTATGTTTATTTTGTAGTCTTTTTCCAACTTAAATTGTGTAAACCTATTCTAACCAGGAGAAGACTTGTAATCCCTTTAGGAGAGGTTATGGGACTCTATAAATACCCCACCACTCTTCCTCTTGCAATCAATAAACTCTTATGAAATAAACTCTGCTGAATTGTTTTCAAGACTGTGTTCTTGTGTTTGTGTTTTGGTTCTTTGGTTTGTTTGGTTTGTTCTCTTATGTTGGCTGACCCCTATCTTTGCAATCCCTCCACACCCCAGCAGCAAATTAGATCTCCAAGCATCATCCATGCCCAAGAAAAGCAGCCTTGAAGATGCCCAGATCAAGAGTTCTTTCTACTTCCTTGCTGCCAGCCCTTCTTGCCTTAATCCCATTTTTTCTTCTTCATATGATTATTCCCTATTTGTTTTATTTTTTCATGCCTAACCTTGACATTTTGCAGATCTCCGAGGTGTTTCCCCCTTCCTAGAGGAGGCTTTCTTTGCCTTCAAACCAGGTCCAGATTGCTTTCAGATTCGGGAAACAAAGGCTTATTCTTCCAAGCGCCATTCAGAGTGTTGAGGGATCTCTTCTTCAAAAAAACTACAATCGCTTCCTAGTAAAAGCCTTCCCCCTCCTGAGTTCTGATCTAATGATAGTTACGCTATCCTAAACCAGGAGTTTATCAATTCCCGTGTCCTATCCTTTATTATTCTGCAAGTGTCTTCCTGCGGGTATGATAGTTTCTAGCATTACTAGTCATCATGCTAATTCTTTACTTAATTTTTGGGACTTTAGCCATCGAATTAATGTCTAAAAAAATTATAAAAAAATTATTTTACTATTTTACATCAGTCTTAGGTTCATCTTACATTAGTTTAGTATTAGAGAAGGTTTAGGATCGCATTCATCTGTATTAGGATCATAAACCCTAATTTTTGCATCATGCTAGCTGCATTGGGTGTCTATTTTTCATCTGATTTCGACAACCTTGGAGTTTTATTTTTCTATGAAAAATGCATGAAGTGTTCTATGTCTGGTCCTATATTTTATAATATTTTTTAATTAATTTTATAGAAAACCTAATTTTTAAAAATTTGGCATATTAGAAACCCTAACTGAAAATCTAAGATTTCTGTATTAGTCCAAAATCCCTAGAATTCACATCATCATATGATTTTAGTTTTGCATCAAATTTTGTAGAGGTTATCTCACCATCCATCCTCTGTCCTAGAATTTTTTTTATTTTTTTCTACGTCCATAACTATGTCAAAACCTGCATCTTCTGAAACCCTAATTTCTTGAATTATGCTATTCTACACTTAACCAAACCTAACCAACTCCCACACACCACAATCCCAAGCCTAATTTGTTTGCTAACCTAATCAACTCAAACCTAACTTTCCACATCATAAAACACACATTAAATATTTTATTTTCTGATTATTTTAGATTGTATCAGGACCACCGATTGCCATCATCTATATTAAACTAATTTTAAGGGCACTTTCTTTATCTCATATCAAGGCAGGAGGTCATAACCAGTCCTAGGCCCAAAATATTTTCCTTGCATTCTAATCCAAATCTTAATTAAAATTAATTAGACTTAATTTGCCCTAGAGGGCTAGGTGACATCAACAGGTCGGGTCTGAATTGTATGGGCCAACTAGTGCATTCAATTCATCAACTATTATTGAAATCTGGTGTCTAAGGCTGAGGGTCCAGAGTCAAAAGACCTAATTGGTGTTGTGGTTTTTAATTAGGTCCCTATGAAAGTAGGGGGGCCTCCCACACTCCCACCCTCTACCTAGCCAGAGGAAGGATTAGTTGTTGAGTTGGGTGTAAGTTGAGCTGACCCACTCAGTTTTGGCTCTAGGTCTAGGAAATCCTAGATTGTACTAACCTTTTGCATGCTTGACTACATCATGACACCTTGTTTGATTGTTTGCATGACCATTAGATTAAAAACCCAATACCAATAGCCTCAACCCAAACTAACCCAACCTAGTGTAACCATGGAGCCCAACCCTAGGAGAGCCACTAGGTACATTATGTTACAAGTAGATAAATTTGGTGGTGATGCTAAGTTTGACGATTATCTTAGGTGGGAAAGAGATATGGATATGTATTTTGAAGATCATAATGATTTCTATTCTGAAAGAAGCCAATTCAATTTTGCTAAACCTAAGTTAGTCCGCCAGGCTAAGATATACTGGAATGAAGTTAAGAGTATGGCTACACTAGAAGGAAAACCCAAAACTACTTGGACAACCATGAAAAGCAACTTAGGGAAAAGTTCCTACCTAAATCCTATGACCCTAGATCCTATGACCCTGACCCTATGAGTCCAGATCCTATGATGCTAGATCCCATGACTGTAGATCCTACGACTCTAGAACCTATGAGCCCAAGGAACCCTTAACCCAGAGATTTGAACCCAAGAGATCCACAACCTATAGATCTAAGCATACATCCTATGAGCCTAATAGGATTAGTACTCCTAGCTATCAGCCTAGTGCCAGTCAAGTTTCCCTCAGTCAACCTGAATCCTATAGGATTAATACCCCTAGATTTGAGCCTAATCTTAGTCAATTTTCCCTTAGCCAACCCCCTCTTACCACCCCATTGGTTCACTAGATGACCTAGAAGAAGAGATACCTATAGGTGACCTAGAGTAAGAAGCCAACCCCAAATTAGTTGACCCAGTAGAAACCCAGATAGAAACCAACCCAAAATTAGTTGAGTCGGAAGACTAGTGCAACCAACCCAATTCAACCATGGAGTCCAATCTAGAAACCCTCTTTAAGGCCATGATTGAATAATTGACCAAAATGAACCTCAAGCTTGACCAATCCATTACCCAAAACCAAGCCCAACTTGATCAGATAATCACCCAATCCCAAAGTTAGTTTACCCAATCAACCACCCAAACCAACAAAATGACCCAAACCAATAACCAAGGAACCAATAGGTTGGACCAGGTAGAAGCCAATCCAGTGTTAGTTGATCTAGTAGATACCCAGGTAGAAGTCAACCCAGATTTAGATGGCCCAGATCATACCCAAGCAATAATGGAAGAGCAGTTAGAGGAAGGGAACCTAGATCGTATTACTAGAGCACCACCTGACAAAACTTTAGAAGAGTACCCAATTATAGAGCCTTGTCCTGAATTTCATGAGCCGAAAGAGTTTATTAAGGACTTTATCTCTTTAAATCAGTACCCTCAAGATGAAGTTACTCCATTGCCTCCAATTGATCATTTTCCTAAAATTAATGACCCATTCTTCCATAATGCAGACCCTATAGGACTACCTCAAATCCATAAGATCAATCTCATTAGTCGACTCATCCCTAAAGCTCCTTCTAGTATTCTACTCTTTTTGATTAACCCTGAACCATCTTCTTATTTCTCATCCTGCCAGACTAACCCTGAACCCACCTTTTATTTTCTACCCTTTTCTAAAATTTCTCCTAATTTTCTTACTATTAGATTACATTTTATAGAAGTTTGCATGTTGCATTCATTCATTGAGTTTATCATGTTTGCATCTTACTTTTGGAGTGATGCGGACACTAGAGGCACCAGAATAAAGTAGAGGCTTCACAACCCTCTGTGGATTACTTAGTAGCATTTGAGTCCATTTGTAATAAAGGCTTAGCCTATTTGAGTTGTCTTTTATTATTTGAGTCCTATACCAGTCAGCTCATGTTGAGCTAGTCTTCTTCCTGAGTCCTGTACATGTCAGTCCAAGTACAAGTGAAGACATGCCAACCCAAGAACAAGTGAAGACCAAGCTAGTACAAGTAAAGATCAACCCAGCTTGAAGTTATGAAGATCATGGAAAGCTTAGTAGAAGAAATTAGAAGCCCTGGAGTCAAGTCGGAAGCACTGGAGCCCTAGATCGCAGCCTGAAGCAAAATGGCCTAGCCACGGTCCAAGAGGGGAACCAAGGGGTGCCAAGCCTTATGCTCACCACCCCTTGGTCGGCAACTAGGGTCATCTCCCTCAGCCGACCAAGGGAAGAGAGAGGAGGAGAAATTTGAGGAATTTTTCAACCTAGACCTACCATGTATTCTAGCTAGGGTTTGGGTGGGATTCAAATTCCTAGGTAATGACTATTGTAACCTTACTTGGGGGCCAAGTTTAACAGTCTATTTAAGAGACTCTAATCCCTTGTATCAAGGCACTTTATTCATGAAATATAACTGAGTTCTTCCAATTGTTGTGTGCTACCTACTATGTGCCAAGGGGATTCTTTGTGAGCCCCTCCATCTTCCTGGTGTCCTACACCCAGTCTCTAGCCGCCATCCATCTCTCCAAGCCCTGGCCGCCCACCCTGAAACCATTCTTCTCCTTGCTATTTTTCAATTAATCCTCCATCCTTGCTTTATTTTCTAACCCCTGTAAGGCTATTTGCAGGTCCCTCAGCTTCTACAAATCCAACGACTCCAGTCGGACAGCAATCAGATCACCGGGTTGAAAGTCGAGAATTCGTGGGTCTCCAGCTTGATTTTCCATGATGCATCTGGGAGCGAGAGCGATCCCTTCGCCTACGATCTACACCGGGTGCATCAACCATTGTCAGGTACACCCCCTCTGCCTACTAGTCACTTTATTAGAGATGAACTAGCCCAACCGAGACTTCTCAGCCTTGGCGATCCACTTTTTTTATTGCTTTTAGGTCATATTTTGCATGCTTTAGCTTCTTATCTTGCATAGATTTTCCTACATAGGTTCTTAGTTTGTTCTTTGGGAATTAGATTCACAACTTAGATTCACAACTTAACCTAAAAAATACAAAAATATATTTGCATGCAATTTTAGTTCCATATCATTTAATATGAGAGCTTGTTTTGGGCTCAATTCTCTTTGGATATTCAGATTAGGTGCTTCACCATGGCCATCCGGTCATAGGAGACTAGTAGGGCTACAAGACCCTCTCTTCCCGATCTACGGGATCTCCTATGGCAGTAAGGGTGCTGATGTGAATTGACCCTTGAAGAAGAATACAAAGAGTTCCATTAGGATTTTTGCATTCTCAGCCTTCTCAGTACATCCCCTATTGTTTCAATTGTTTCTACTTGCATAGAACTCAGAAAAATCTAAAATTTATTTTTCTGGATTTAGTATAATTAAAATTAATTTTTAAAATATTCCAGGAATTATTTCATTCTATGTATTTTCTTCTAGTTGATGAACTGTCTGAAAACAGTTTTTCTCTATTTTGGCAGCAAAGTTAATTTTGGAAAGTTTAGGATTCCTTTAGTATAATTTTTGCATATCATTAATTTTAGTATGTGCCCTGCATATTAGATCAAAGTATGCAAGTTATCTTTCCATTTTAGAAAATACCAAAACAAAAAAAAAATACATATATTCATAAAACTCCAAAAATAGCCAAACCCTAATTTGCATTTTCACCTGCCTGCCATCATTGCATAAAATACTTTAAGGGCACTTTCTATATGTTAGATAAGGAGAGGAGTTGATAACCTCTCCTTAGCCCAAAACCACATCACTTTCAATCGGTCCCAAACCTAATCTGAAATTAACTAGGCTTAATTTGCCATAGTGGGATAAGGATACTAATCGGTCAGGTTCAATCATTGTGGGATGACTAATACAACCAATTCAACTCCTATTACTAGATTTTAGTATCTAGGCTAGAGGTACAGTGTCAAACGACCTAAGCAGATTGGTGGTTCCTTAATTGGGTCCCTACGAGAGCAGGGGGCCTCCCACCATCCCACCTCTTACCTGGCCAGTTCAAGGACTAGGATTTGAGTTGTGTGTAAGTTGAGTCAACCCATTCTGATTGGGCTCCAGATCTAGGCAGCTGTAGTCGAGTCAGCATTGAGTCTCTCATGAGCACTAGATCAGGAGCATCATATCACCCACCATCTCCACCTTTGGCTGAATCCATGGACAATCTTGAAGCCCAGATTAAAGCCCTTACTGAATAGCTAACCCAATCCCTTCCCCAGGTGACTACCTAGATGACTCAGTTGACCCAGTCCAATACCCAAACCCACAATAGACTTGACCACTTAGTCAATAGGTTTTATCAGGTAGAAGATCGTATAGTGACCTTAAAGAGAACCCATGGGTCACAGTCTGAACCAGATCCTGAGTCACCTCCCCATCCTAGGAGAACCCCTCGCCATGATTTTTACTATGAGGCTCACCATAAGAGGACCCCAAACCCTGATCCCTACTTTGAGGTTCAACCTAGGAGAGCCCATCGTCATGACCCAATCCTAGAGGTTTGTCCAAGGAGATCCAATCAGGACTTCATAGACTAGGAGGATAGAGCCTACAAGAACATAAGGTTAGAAGTCCCCACTTTTGATTGTTGTCATGATCTTAAGGTTTATATAGATTGGGAGGGAGAGGTTGACCAGTACTTTGAGTGGTACAATATGTCTGAGGAGTGTATGTTTAGGTTTGCCAAGCTTAAGTTGGTCTGCAAGGCCAGGTTATATTGGACGAGTGTTGATAGAACACTTAGACTAGGAGGTCATGATCCCATAGTCACCTGAAGGGCCATGAAAGCTAAGCTTAGAGGGAAATACGTTCCTACCTCATATCGTTATGGTTTATTTGATCAGTGGTAGCGATTGAATCACGGTAGTAAGAGTATAGATGAGTACATCGTGAAATTTAATGAATATTCCATACGATGTGACTTAAATGAGGCTGAGGATGTTGTCCTGTCTAGGTTTAGGGCTGGCTTGAGAGATGTTATTAAGAGGGAGCTCTACATGAGAGAGGATAGGGACCTGGACCATGCCTACCAGATTGCTAGAGATTATGATAATTTCTAGAGAGGGCCCATCTACCATAAACCCGAGCCCACTAGATACCCTAGTCAGTACCCAGGAGCTAGCTAGTGCCACCAGAGTCGACCCAGCCCTAACCGACCTAATCCGAGTCGACCCAATCTGAGTCACCCTGACCCGAGTTGACCTTAGCCTAGTACTCTGTTGACCCATAAAGATGATAGAGGTAAATATGTAGAGGTCCACAGGAGTCCCAATCCACAGAAGACCTATTTCAAATGTCAGAAACCAGGCAACTTTGCTAGCCAGTGCCTAGTTAGTGCCCTACACTTAGGTAAGCTAGAGGATGAAGAGCCTAAACTCATAGCTGAACCTGAGGGAGAAATTTATGAGGCTGATGACCAGTTGTTGGATGAGTATGAAGGTGAGGAGGAGGAACTTGAGTTTGAGAACCTACTACGAGTGGTTAGGTGCATCTTGACCTAAACCCAAGCTTAGATTGGCATAGGACTAACATCCTACAAACCTTTGTTAAGGTAGGGGGTAAGGTGCTCAAGATCATCATAGATAGTGGAAGTTGTGTCAATGCCGTCTCTGCTTGTATAGTCAAATCTTTAGAGTTGACCACAGTTCCCCATCCTAGCCCTTACAAGGTTTCTTGGGTAGATTCCACCTCCATCCAAATCAAGTCTAGGTGCCAAATCTTAAACAAACTGCAAACCTATAAAGAAAAGATTTGGTGTGATGTCATTCCCATGGAAGTAAGTAGTATCATTTTAGGTCGACCTTGGCTTTTTGATCATGATGCAACACTATTTGGTTGAACCAATGTATGTGCTTTTACCCACCATGAGAATAAGTTTGTTATCCATCTAACTCCACCTAGAGACCCAGTCAAGAGAGGTTCTAGTAGTCTTAAGGACAAGAAACCAGGAGTTAATCTGATTAAGGCTAAGGAGTTAGAGAAAAAAATTACTAAAGGTAGCCATATTTGGATCTCGACCACCAAAGAAATTCATGAGCCAACCCAAAAGGAACACCCTTCAAAAATTATTGAGACTCTCAAAGAATTTGAGGATGTCTTCCTTGATAATTTACCTAATCAATTACCACCACTTAGAGACATCCAAATGCCATAGATCTAGTTCCATAAGCCACTTTAGCAAACCTTCCTCATAATATAATGAACCCTAGTGAGTATCAAGAATTACAGAAACAAGTGCGAGAGTTATTTAGGAAAGGTTTTATTAGGGAGAGCTTGAGTCCATGTGCAGTCCCTGCTTTACTGATCCCTTAGAAAGATGGTACCTGGAGGATGTCTGTAGACAGTAAAGCCATCAACAAGATAACTATGAAATATAGGATTTCCATCCCCTGATTGGACAACATGCTAGATATGATGGCCAGTGTTAAAGTTTTCTCAAAGATAGACCTTAAGAGCAGTTATCATCAAGTTAGGATTAGACCTGGGGATGAGTGGAAGATCGCATTTAAGACTAAGGATGGCCTGTTTGAGTGGGTTGTGATGCTTTTCGGACTTTCCAATGCACCAAGTACATTCTTGAGGATTATGACCCAAGTCTTGAAAGAATATACTAAAAAATTCATTATGGTCTATTTTGATGACATATTGATTTATAGCAGGACTAAAAAGGACCACCTTAGTCACCTTAGACTAGTATGCCAGACCCTTAGGAAGAATAGCCTCTATGCCAACTTTAAGAAATGTGAGTTTATGACATATAGGGTTATCTTCCTAGGTTTTGTTGTCACCCCTAAGGGAGTTTCTACAGATCTTGAAAAGGTTAGGGCAATTGTTGAGTGGCCTGTACCCACTAGTGTCCATGATGTGCATAGTTTCCATAGCCTAGCAACCTTTTACATGAGATTTATTAGGGGATTTAGTACTGTCGTCGCACCTATAACTGATTGCATTAGGAAGGGTACATTTGAGTGGACCAAGGTAGCTGATAAGGTATTCCCAGAACTTAAGGATAAGATGATCCATGCACCCATTCTTAGATTACCTGACTTTTCTAAGGTGTTTGAGATCGCTTGCGACACCTCGAGAGTAGGAATAGGTGGGGTATTGAGTCAAGAAAATCATCCTATAGCCTTCTTTAGTGAGAAGCTGAATGAGGCTAAACTTAAATACTCTACCTATGATAAAGAATTTTATGCAGTAGTCCATGCCTTTAGATATTAGGGACATTACTTATTACCACAGGAGTTTGTCTTATTTTCTGATCATGAGGCACTCCAGTTTTAAAACTCCCAAAAGAAACTCAACCCACTGCACGGTAAATGGATCGTGTACATTCAGGCATACACCTTTATCCTGAAACACCGTGCTGGAACAAATAATAAGGTAGCAGATGCCCTTAGCCGTAGGTCTTTGCTTTTAGTCTTAGTCAGCCTCAAGTCATAGGATTTGATAGGCTAAAGGAAGAGTATGAAGCCTGCCTAGACTTTGGTGACATTTATTAGGCCCTTAGGCTAGGACCATCTAGTATCCATAGTGAGTATACCATTTAGGATGGCTACCTTTTCCAGAATAATAGACTCTATATCCCTAGAATTTCTCTTAGAGAATTCCTGATTTGGGAGACCCATACTGGAGGTTTAGTTGGTTACTTTGGTAGAAATAAGACAATTTTAGCAATAGAAGACTAGTTTTATTAGCCAAGTTTGAAAAGGCATGTTGCTCAGATTTTAGCCATTCAGGAAGGCTACCTTTTCTAGAATAATAGACTCTATATCCCTAGAACTTCTCTTAGAGAATTCCTAATTTGGGAGACCCATGCTGGAGGTTTAGCTGGTCACATTGGTAGGAATAAGACCATTTTAGCAATAGAAGACTAGTTTTATTAGCCAGGTTTGAAAAGGCATGTTGATTAAATTGTAGCCAGGTATAAAACTTGTGCTGTTGCAAAATAGTAGAAGCAAAACATTGGTCTCTACACACCTTTACCAGTGCCTGATCACCCTTGGCAGGATCTTAGTATGGACTTCGTGTTAGGATTACCTAAGACCCAGAAGAGACAATTCTATCATTGTAGTGGACGATAGGTTCTTTAAGATGGCTCACTTCATCCCATGTTCCCAGACCTTTGATGCATCTAGAGTAGCCAAGCTTTTCTTAGATAATGTGGTTAGACTCTACGGTCTACTTAAGACCATCATATTAGATAGAGATGTTAGGTTCACCAGTTATTTATGGAAAACTCTCTGGCATCTGTTAGGGACCAAGCTTATTTTTCTACAACCTACCACCCCCAAACAGATGGTCAAATCAAAGTGGTGAACCATACCCTAGGAAACCTCCTTAGATGCCTGGTAGGTGAACACATTAGAAATTGGGATCTTTTGTTACCTAGAACAGAGTTCGCCTACAATAGCTCAGTGAATAGGACAATGGGCAAGAGTCCTTTTGAGATAGTTCATGGGTACAAGGCTAATCATCCCATTGATCTGATTTCTTTACCTATTCATGCACGAGTCTCAAAGTCTGCAAAATCATTCACACAGCATATTAAAGACTCGTATAAGGACATTAGCCAAAAGATTGACCTAAGCAATGAAACATATAAGAAACTGGCTAATTCCCGAAGAAGGGCCAAGGAATTTGATGTAGGAGATTCTATCATGATTAGGCTTAGGCCTGAGCGGTTCCCACCCGAGACCATTAAAAAGCTTCATGCTCATAGAGCCGGACCTTTTAAAGTGATAGAAAGGGTTGGACCAAATATTTATGTATTAGATTTGCCTCCAGATTTGGGCATCAGTTCTACCTACAATATCGCAGACCTGATTTAGTATAGGGAACTGACAGCGATACCCAATGAGGCATTTGGACCTATCCCTTACATTATGAGTGACCCTAGCCCAGAGTGTCCACCAATAAATTGGCCTGAGAGAGGAGAACGGATCGAGCATATCTTAGATGATCAAGCCATCATGCCCGGGACCGCGGCTATCAATGCTACCTGGTCCGATGGCAAGGCCAACTAGACTTAGACGATTCATGGATTTCTCGAGAGGACTTACAGTGCCTCAACCCAAACATTCTCAAGAGATATGTGAGCCAGTGTGATCATCACTTGATAGGGTCGAGTTCCTCCCATCCCGAGAGAATTGGTGCAGACACCAGAGGCGCCAGAATAAGACAGAGGCTTCTTAACCCTCCATGGATTACTTAGTAGCATTTGAGTCCATTTTTAATAAAGGCTTAGCCTATTTGAGTTGTCTTTTATTATTTGAGTCCTGTACCAATCAGCTCATGTTGAGCTAATCTTCTTCTTGAGTCCTGTACATGTTATTCCAAGTACAAGTAAAGACATGTCAACCCAAGTACAAGTGAAGAGAAAGCCAGTACAAGTAAAGATCAACCCAACCTGAAGTTATGAAGATCATGGAAGGCTTAGTAGAAGGAATCAGAAGCCCTGTAGTCAAGTCGGAAGCCTTGGAGCCCTGGATCGCAGCCTGAAGCAAAATGGGCCAGCCAAGGCACAGGAGTGGAACCAAGGGATGCCAAGCCTTATGCTCACCACCCCTTGCTTGGCCACTAGGGTTACCTCGCTCGGTCGACCAAGGCAAGAGAGAGGAGGAGAAATTTGAGGGATTTTTCAACTTAGACCTACCATGTATTCTAGCTAGGGTTTGGGTGGGATTCAAATTCCTAGAAAATGACTATTGTAACTTTACTTGGGGGCCAAGTTTAAAAGCCTATTTAAGGGACTCTACTCTCTTGTATCAAGGCAATTTATTCATGAAATATAACTGAGTTCTTCCAATTGTTGTGTGCTTCCTGCTGTGTGCTAAGGGGATTCTGTGTGAGCTCCTCCTTCTTCGTAATGTCCTGTGCCCAGTTTCCAGCTGCCATCCATCTCTTCAAGCCCTGGCCACCCACCCTCAAACCATCCTTCTCCTTACTATTTTTTAATTAATCATCCATCCTTGCTTTATTTTCTAACCTCTGATACGCTGTTTGCAGGTCCCTCTGCTTCTACGAATCCAATGACTGCAACCTGGCAGCAATTGGATCACCAGGTTGAATGCCCAGAATCCGCGGGTCCCTGGCTTGATTTTCTAGGCCGCATCCGAGAGTGAGAGTGATCCCTTCGCCTATGATTTGTACCGGGCACATCAACCATTATCAGGTACACCCCCTCTACCTGCCAGTCGCTTTATTGGAGATGAACTAGCCCAACCAAGACTTCTCAGCCTCTGCGATCCACTTTTTCTATTATTTTTAGGTCCTATTTTGCATGCTTTTGCTTTTTATCTTGCATAGATTTCCCTACTTAGGTTCTTGGTCTGTCCTTTGGGAATTAGATTCATAACTTAATGGTGCGCGCACCAGACTCAGAAGAAGACTTCAGAGCTCCAT
This sequence comes from Areca catechu, assembly GCA_021397845.1. Classification (NCBI taxonomy): domain Eukaryota; kingdom Viridiplantae; phylum Streptophyta; class Magnoliopsida; order Arecales; family Arecaceae; genus Areca; species Areca catechu. The sequence goes on from CM038041.1 coordinate 100,835,181, forward strand.
CTGGATCTCTGATTGACCTTGCCCGAAGAATTAGGATTTTCTGGTTTGTAATAAGGGTTGACTTGATCAACTCAATTTTAACTTGAGTCTGTATTCCCTGCAGTTTATTTTGTTGAGTCATGTTGACTCAGTAGTGGTCTAGGACATCAACCTAGGGTGTCACATTTTCTCCCAAGGCCAAGCAAGTGGGTGCCACACTCCCAGCCACACTCCCAGCCACACGCCTGAGTCCACGGGGCGCCACATCTCCATCCAGTATGCTCTGGTCCCCACACCACAGATAGCAGGTCCCTTCTCTCATGCGCCATTTGAGGAGAAAGCAACCAGGGATCCACAATTCAAGGGGGCGGCCCAAAACCTTCCATAAGAGCCAAGCTATAAAAAGGAAGAAATTGTTCTTGGAGAGAACTTCAAGGAGGTGCCCATTCCATGCCAAAAATACCCAAAACAAAGATGGGAAGGACCATGACTTAGGGAGAAAGAAAAGGAGGAGTCCAAAAGAGATGATCCATGGAAGGAAAGAAATCCTCTCTTGAAGAACAAGGTTAGGAGGCACCATCTACCTTCCTTTTAAAACCCCAATCAAATTTTTTTGGAACCTTTGGCCGGCCATATGTGTATGGATTGATCCTACAATCATAATTTGAAGATCCCCTCCTTTAGTCCCACATGGGAAGATGTAAAACCCTACTCTCTTGTAAAGTCCTATAAATTAAACCCTTCTTGTAAACTTTAAAAGTAAAATGATGAATGAAATCAATTTCTTTGTGAGCAACTTTGTGTTTCTCTCTTCCGCACTTGTGTTCAGGTGTTGAGCTCTGTGAGGGAGTAAATCCGGGTTCCCTAGGAACCTTGAGGAGGTGTGAGATCTCCAACCCCAAAACCCTACCAAAACCCTAGGTTAGCCACTTCAATTACAAACCCTAGCCACCCATCATCTTCTTCATTCCACCAATCATCCAAACCCTAATCTACCTCATCATCTCACGGCCCCTCTCTTCCAAGTAGAGGCCGACCACCAGCATCCAGGTCCAGATCGGCTACTTCGAATACAGAGCAAATCCCAGAGGAAATCATATCAGCATCCAGGAGAATCAGGATTTCAGCAACATCAATTTTTCAAGTTCTTCTTATCTGGTAAATCCTTTCTTTGAGTATCTGGTTCCTTAACTTGTTCTTCTTCTTTCCCAGATCCTGAGTTCAGTAGAAGCCAACTCTGCCAAAGGACCAGTATTGGAGGATCCATTGCAAAGATATCCGAATCCGAGGATCCAACAATCTACTCGAGAGAGTCCTTCCACCAATCTCTGTGAAGATCACTACCTGGTACATAACCCTTCCCTTCTCTTTATTTCTATCCTGTTGAAAGTTCAGAGCGAAACCCTAGGTCTGGGAGTTTCTCAACCCCCAGCGATCCTTTACTTCTAAACTACTCTGATAATCTAGTTTCTTTGAATTGTGCTTTCAATTATTATATAGTTTCTTTCAATTTAGTTTAACTTTCCTTTGAGTCAAAGCCGACTTCTGAAAATATATAAAAAAAAAAGAATTAGTCTTAATTTACTTCCGCATCGTATCATCTTTTTGGTTCTGCATCAATTTTGATATCAGAGCACAGTCTAGGGTTTATATTTTGCTTGCTTGTTTTAAGTCTATCTCCTTTTACTTTGTCTGCTCGAAGTAGACTCCCTAGGATGTCCGGTCCTAGGAACGAAGCGAGGTGCAAACCTCCTCTTCCCATTCCACGGGGTGTTCCTAGGGCGTGTAGGGGATCCGTTGGGTTACAACTTCGTAGCAGGAATTGTAAACGGGGGAAGCACCCTGTTTTCAGTCCATAACTATCCTATTGGAGGAATTGTTTCTTAGTGCAGGTAACTCCGAATTATGTGATTTTTATTTTTTTAGAACCAGTATAATTGAGGCTATTTTACATAATTTTCCTATGATTTATTCATTTTCGTAAAATTTCTGAGAGTTAAATTACTGCAACTCTATTTTTGTATTCTGCAATTCAATTATCTTGAGTGAACATCTCCTAACTCATCCTAAGGGCATTTGAGCATCTAAGATAAGGGGAGGAGTTGATAACCTCTCCTTAGCCCACAACCACCACCCCCTCATTCGATCCTAAGCCTAACTTTAAAATTTATTAGACTTAATTTGCCCTAGTGGGCTAGGGACATCAACAAGTCGGGTCAAGGCTAGTGTTGAGTCAGTTTGTCTAGTTACTCTTTGTGTGCTTTGTACTCAGTGTCTAGAACGGTGGTTCTGGGACTACGTCCCGAAGGGCTTGTGTGCTGGTCCGCCTACCTGGCCAATCACTGATTGGTGTCTAGGATTGGCATCTAGGGACCTAACACTCCCCTTACACCTGCCTGACTGAGTCTTGAGTTACTACAGGCTAGCTTGCCACTCTGATTGGGCATCTAGTTTGGGCTCTAGTCTAGTTAACCCGTAGTCGATTCAGTTGAGTCTCATTTTGTGTGCTTGCTTGCATCGTCATGTCCACCAGGAATGGAGTACCCTACCAAACAGAAACCCTACTCTCCTTTGTTCTGCATCACTTAATCTAAAAAATACAAAAATATATTTGCATGCAATTTGAGTTCCAGATCAAGGAGAACCCTATGGCACCCAGTAGGAGTACATAGTAAATTCTCATGTGCATGCCATGCTAGGGTCAAACCTAAAGAGTTTATACTGTGTTAGGTTAGACCCAAAGAGTCTAATAAATTTTCTTTGATAGGAAGTCTAGTCGAGTCTATTAGGTATTAGTCTTGAGCCTAATAAATTTACAACCTTGATTCATCTATCCACATATGCACTGACCTCTGCACAGCATTTGCATCAGGATATTAGTCAAAAGTTAAACAAAAATAATGAACTAAATAACAACTTGGCTAATTCTCGAAAGAGAGATAAATAATTTTTTGCAGAGGATTATGTGATTGTAAAGGAATTTTCTGCTCGCAAAGCTAGCCCATTTAGACTAATGAAGAGTAGTAGACCAAATGCCCATGTCCGTGAGATGCTACCTGATTTAGGTATTAGCCCAACCTTCAACCTTTTAGACCTTATGGACCACTGGGAGTGATGCGGGATGATCCTAAGATTGCAAAAAAATAGTAAACTACTTTTTTTGTATTTTTTTAGAATTTAATTTATAAGCTATATTCTTGAAATTAAGTAAAGACTAGCAAGAAAACTAGGAATGCAAAGAATCATTATGCAAGTGTGCTCATGAAAAATAATAAAAGTAATAGGACCCAATAATTGATAAATTTCTGGCTTAGGATAGTTATCTTCAATCAAAATAGATTTTAAGAGAAGGGAATGTTTCTTACCAGTCAGAGATTGAAAACTTTGCAGTAGAAGGGATCACTCACTCTGATTGGAGCCTAGAAGAAGAAGCCTCAGTTTTCTTGAATCTGATGACTGATCTGGGTGGTCCTGAAGGCAAAGAAAGCCTCCTCTGAGGAAATGAAGCACCTCGAGGATCTAGCAAGCATCATGGTCAATCAAAATAGCAATTAAAAAAGGAAAATAACTAGGGTTTTAAAGAAATCGGGATTAGGGTCAAGAGCTAGCGACCGGGGAAGGAGCTATTTGTCATGGATGGTAGCTAGGGCTCCCTTTCCTTAAGCATGGCTGATCTCCAAGGATGCAGAAGAGAGCTAGGGCATCAGGGGTTCGGCCAGGCTACATAAGGAGAGCACTCAAAATAAGAACCAACACACCAACACAAAGTAATAACTCAAGAATTTCAATAATATTTTATTCATAAGAGAAAAGTTGATAAAAGAGGGGGAGGGATAGGGTATTTATAGAGTTCCATTGCTCTTACTAATTAGGGTTACACTTAGGTTAACAAGCCTTTTTCTAGTTAGATTACAAGTCCTCCTAGCTAGGTTAGAATTATAAATCATAAAACAAGTAGGAATATAAATCCTAACTAGGTTAGATTAGTCTTCTCCTTCTCACTTAAGGACACCTTGGACTTAGTCAACACTTCAAGGATGCCTAAGCTTGGCATGTTGGGCTTCAAGGCAGCATGTGGGTCAGCCCAAAGGGGAAATGGTGCATGAGCTTGGGCCTCCTGGAAGCTGGGGTGGCTTGGTAGGAATATTCCATGGAATCAAAGTGAAATCTTGCTTCTTAATGGACCTGGGCTTGGTGCCTGGGCTTGATCTCCTTGGACTGGGCATAGATGGACCTCTGAAATCATGGATGCCATGGTTTAGGAATATGCTCTGGCATCTGGGCTGGAATCTGGGCATCTGGAAGGAATCAGGGTTTCTGGAAGCACCTTGGATCTTGGGTTTTCACAAAATTCAATAGGCTGATGTAATGGCCTCTAGATTCTAGATGTAGCCTGATAGAACTCCAAAATAGGATAACCTCTTCTCGGACTCATAACTGATGTACAGGACTCAATATACTGACTAGATTGAGGGTTGAGACAAATCAACTAACTTCAACTTACTACAGGACTCAATTTTAATTGATTACAAAACTTTCAAAACTTTGATACATGACTAATTAAACCATATGGGATCCAGTGATTTGTGTCTAATCCTGGTGTCATCACCAATTCTTTCAAGGCGGAAGGAACTCGACCCCGTCGAGTAAGGGTCAATTTGGTTCAAGGAGGGTCTGGGTTGAGGCGTTGCAGATCCACACCAGCATTTCATAAATCCTTAGATTCTGGCCGACCTTGCCACCGGACCAAATATCATTGACAGTCTTTATTCTGGGTACTGTGGTGGGGACATGCAAGATGAGGATACAACTATGCAACCATAAAGGAGATTAGCAAAGATTAACTTAGCAATTTCTTATTTGCATATGATTAATTCAGCATATAGTATCAAAGGAGGTCTAATGAAGAGAACTCGAACGATCAAACGTAAACCTAATTAATAAGACTATCAAAATAACAAAGAAATAGGAATAAGATTCGAACCACACAAGTTAAGCTAGGCAAATTTAATATTTCAGACCTAATCGATACTAGAACATACCTAGCATTAATCTTTCAAGTAGATCAAGTTCACTCATGAAGAGACCTCCCAAATGACAAGACCATACTACAAATTGAGGGCCCTTCTTGTTTTCTGGATTATGGCAAGTAATTCCTTCCTCTTGAGTTCGGAATCCCGGAGAACCCTAGAACAAAGAAACCTCGAGATTAGGAACTTGGTAAAATACGTTAGTCATGAAATGGAGAAACTAAAGAAGAGTCGAGGAAGCATTGTTGAAGAATAATCTTGGCGCCATGGTAGATCACTTGAAATGGATTAGGCCGGCCTCCTTGTGATGGTCTTCTTGATCAACCTCGAATATTGAAGAGCTAGCTTGAGATTGGAGAAGAAGGAGAGTGTCTTAGGCGTTGGAGATGGAGGAGGAGAAAGTAGGGTTGGCGTGGGATAGGGAGAGGAATTTAGAACTACCACTTAGGCACATAGAACTCACATAGAAGAAAATTTTTATTTTTTCTTTTCCATCCTCCAGGTGCCATCTTTCTTAGGGGTCAGCAGAGCAGGGACTGCACATGGACTTAAGCTTTCCTTAATAAACCCCTTCCAAAGAAGTTCACCCACTTGCCTTTGCAGTTCCTGGTGTTCAGTTGGGTTCATCCTATAGTGAGGCAAATTAGGTAAAGTCGCTCCAGGGATTAAATCTATTGCGTGTTGTATGTCTCTTAAAGGTGGGAGATTATCGAGGAGATCTTCTGGAAACACATCCTCAAATTCTTTCAATAATTGGACCACCTCTAGAGGGTGTTCTACAGGCCTGTGGTCCTTAATTTTCTTAGCAGCTACTACCCAAATAGGTGCTCCCTCCATGATATCTTGCTCTAATTCTTTTGCACCTATTAAATTTAATCCAGTCTTCTTATCTTTCAAGCTGCTAGCTCCTCTCTTGACATTATCCTTAGGCTGGGTTGGATGAATGACAATTTTCTTGCCATTGAAATTGAAAGCACAGGAGTTTGATCGACCAAAGATGGTCACATCATGATCAAACAGCCATGGCCTGCCTAAGATGATGCTACTTACCCCCATAGGAAGCACATCACACCAGATTTTTCCCTAATAGGATTGAAGCTGGACTTGAACCTGACATCTTGACTTGATTGGTATAGAAGTGGAATCGATCCAGGACACCTTATATGGATTGGGATGTGGTACAATGGGTAATCCTAGACTTTTGGCTGCGTTAGTGGAAATGGCGTTGACACAGCTTCCACTATCGATGACGATCTTACAGACCTTTTCTCCTATCCTAACAAATGTGTGTATGATGCTAGTTCTACGCCAGTCTTCTTGCTCCTTGGTCTGTGTCATGATACGTCTCACAACTCCTAGCAAATCTGATGAGTCTATGTTCTCTTCATCTCCTTCATACCCATCAGCCAAGCAATCCCCTGCTTCATAAACCTCCTCTTCATCATTCTCCAGGGGTTCTGATTCACCTTCTTCTGCCTCCCCTATATGTAAAGCTCTAGAGGGACATTGGCTCACGAAATGACCTGGTTTACGACACTTATAGCAGACTCGCTCCCTCTCACCTCGAACTTCAGGGCTCTTTCCTTTGTCTTCTCTAGGAATTGGGGGAATGGCAGGGTTGTGCCTAGGGGTTGGATTCGAGCTGGATCTTGGTCTATTGGTTGTACCAGAGACTGAACTAGGCCTGCTAACAGGAGGGTTAAACCTAATAGGTTCAGGTCGTCTAAATGTAGCTCTCCTTTGAAACCTCTCATAGTCCGTGGCAACTTGGTATGCCTGATCTAAATCATGGACTTCCCTTAAAAACAGTTCCCCTTTTATATCATCATTCAACCCTGATCTAAACCTTGATAAAGTGGCTGCTTCAGACTCGACTACGTTGCATCGCATCACAAACTCATCAAATTTAGCAACGTATTCAGAAACAGTCTTGTTACCCTGTGTCAATCGTTGCCACTGATCTAATAACCTTTGCTGATAAGACATAGGCAGATATTTCTCTCTAAGTTTCCTCTTCATATCTCTCCATGTTGCTATAGGTAAATCTCCCCTTTGCCTTGATATGCATTCCACGTTTCTCCAATATAACCGAGCCTGACGAACTAGTCTGATTTTGGCAAACTTGAATCTTCTATCTTCAGACATATCATACCAGTCAAAATATTGGTCCATGTCAGCCTCCCAGTCTATGTACACCATAGGATCTAGGCTTCCCACAAAGGTTGGTGCATCTAGACGTATATTCCTTAAGGCCCGATCATCCTGATCAAAAGTATCATGGCGAGGTCTTCTAGGATTTGGCTCCGGAGTGTGATCAGTATAATCCTGATGTGGCCTTCTATGAATTGGATCAGGTGTATGTTCCTGTCGTTGGGCTCTAGGGCGAACTGAAGGTAATCTGGGTGATGGTGGTTCAGTTGGGGTCAACCTAGATTCCTCTAGGGTTCCTATCCTTTCCTCGAACTGGTCAAACCTAGCATCCAAACGGTCCATCTTCTCGATCATAGATCTTATAAGGCTTTCCATACTAGTATCCATGGATGAACTAGGTTGGGCTTGTGAAGGGTGGAAAGGTGTGCCTGACCTAGTTGTCATGCAAACAATTAGACTCAGACCTGAACTACGAGTTTTCTAAACCGGTTAGTCGAAATAAACTGAGTTGACTAGATACAATCAAATCAACAGCTACTCTCTTCCACTGGCCAGTCAGGAGGTGGGTCTGTGGGAGGTTCCCCCAGCTTTCACTAGGTCCTAATTAAAAACCACAAGAACCGCTTTGGCTTGAGCCACTTAACCTCTATCCTTGACACCAGCTTTCAATAATAGATGAAGAAATGGGTTGCACAAGCTTTCCCAATTGAATTGAACTGGACCTAGAGTTCCAGGCTAGTTGCCTATTCAAGGTGGCAAGCTAGATTGTAGTAACTCTATACTTGGCCAGGTTTTAGAACAAGGGGAGTGTGAGATCCTGTCTCTGGCCTACCTAGGCCCGGTGGAATTGGCCCGATAGACGGATCAGCACCCAAGCCCTTAGTCCCAATTCTAGACACCAAGTAATAGGGCACACACAAGACTAGTTGACACAATGAGTTGACAATAACCCGGGCTCGACCAAATTGATGTCCCTAACCCACTAGGGCAATTAATGTCTAATCAATTTTAGTTAGGGATTGGATCGATATGCAATTTGGTGATTTTTGGGCTAGGGACAGGTGATGAAATCCTGACCCTATATCAATTTCATGCCCTTAATTTGATTTGCCATGAGATGCATGCAAATTTCAAATTTCAGGTGCAGAAGTAGTGTGTTGCAGTTTAAAAGTGGTGTTGATAAGTGCAGAAAAAAATGTCAGAAAAATTTAAAAAAATCAAAGTAAACTCCTAACTTCTAGATGACATACCAGATGAAACAAAAATTCAAAATAAAATCTGTACTATTCTAGGCAGATTCTGAAATGAAGATAATGAAAAGGAACAGAACAGAACAGAAACCTTAATAACACTGATGGACTGCAAAAATTTTCATTTTTTTTGTAATTTTTTTCTCAGATTAAAATTTAAAACGGTGATAAAAAAACTTAAAATGGAACAGGAAAAAAAATATTCTAATGAGGAATGTGATACTTGCCTTTGGAGTTGCAGGCGGATTACAGTCAGCCTACAGAAAATACAGCAAGCAGAAAAAAATAGAACGTGCCCAATGCAAAATTCACAAATGAAATCTAAGAAGTCCTTTGGCTTTCTTTTTCATGGGTCAATCACAATGGCACCCCGACATGCCTTAGGAGATCCCCGTGGAATGGGAAGAGAGGGTGTTTAAACCCTACTTTCTCCTAAGACCGGACGACCTGGTAATGCCCCCGATCCAAGTACTTCAAGGACTTAATGCTATGCAATCAGGAACTTATTCTACCATGCTCTGATACCAAGAATGGTGGGGACATGCAAGATGAGGATGCAACTATGCAACCCTAAAGGAGATTAGCAAAGATTAACTTAGCAATTTCTTATTTGCATATGATTAATTCAGCATATAGTATCAAAGGAGGTCTAATGAAGAGAACTCGAACGATCAAACGTAAACCTAATTAATAAGACTATCAAAATAACAAAGAAATAGGAATAAGATTCGAACCACACAAGTTAAGCTAGGCAAATTTAATATTTCAGACCTAATCGATACTAGAACATACCTAGCATTAATCTTTCAAGTAGATCAAGTTCACTCATGAAGAGACCTCCCAAATGACAAGACCATACTACAAATTGAGGGCCCTTCTTGTTTTCTGGATTATGGCAAGTAATTCCTTCCTCTTGAGTTCGGAATCCCGGAGAACCCTACAACAAAGAAACCTCGAGATTAGGAACTTGGTAAAATATGTTAGTCATGAAATGGAGAAACTAAAGAAGAGTCGAGGAAGCATTGTTGAAGAATAATCTTGGCACCATGGTAGATCACTTGAAATGGATTAGGCCGGCCTCCTTGTGATGGTCTTCTTGATCAACCTCGAATATTGAAGAGCTAGCTTGAGATTGGAGAAGAAGGAGAGTGTCTTAGGCGTTGGAGATGGAGGAGGAGAAAGTAGGGTTGGCGTGGGATAGGGAGAGGAATTTAGAACTACCACTTAGGCACATAGAACTCACATAGAAGAAAATTTTTATTTTTTCTTTTCCATCCTCCAGGTGCCATCTTTCTTAGGGGTCAGCAGAGCAGGGACTGCACATGGACTTAAGCTTTCCTTAATAAACCCCTTCCTAAGAAGTTCACCCACTTGCCTTTGTAGTTCCTGGTGTTCAGTTGGGTTCATCCTATAGTGAGGTAAATTAGGTAAAGTCGCTCCAGGGATTAAATCTATTGCGTGTTGTATGTCTCTTAAAGGTGGGAGATTATCGGGGAGATCTTCTGGAAACACATCCTCAAATTCTTTCTATAATTGGACCACCTCTAGAGGGTGTTCTACAGGCCTGTGGTCCTTAATTTCCTTAGCAGCTACTACCCAAATAGGTGCTCCCTCCATGATATCTTGCTCTAATTCTTTTGCACCTATTAAATTTAATCCTGTCTTCTTATCTTTCAAGCTGCTAGCTCCTCTCTTGACATTATCCTTAGCTGGGTTGGATGAATGACAATTTTCTTGCCATTGAAATTGAAAGCACAGGAGTTTGATCGACCAAAGATGGTCACATCATGATCAAACAGCCATGGCCTGCCTAAGATGATGCTACTTACCCCCATAGGAAGCACATCACACCAGATTTTTCCTTGATAGGATTGAAGCTGGACTTGAACCTGACATCTTGACTTGATTGGTATAGAAGTGGAATCGATCCAGGACACCTTATATGGATTGGGATGTGGTACAATGGGTAATCCTAGACTTTTGGCTACGTTAGTGGAAATGGCGTTGACACAGCATCCACTATCGATGACGATCTTACAGACCTTTTCTCCTATCCTAACAAATGTGTGTAGGATGCTAGTTCTACACCAGTCTTCTTGCTCCTTGGTCTGTGTCATGATACGTCTCACAACTCCTAGCAAATCTGATGAGTCTATGTTCTCTTCATCTCCTTCATACTCATCAGCCAAGTAATCATGGTATCAGACAACAGCTACTCTCTTCCACTGGCCAGTCAGGAGGTGGGTCTGTGGGTGGTTCCCCCAGCTTTCACTGGGTCCTAATTAAAAACCACAAGAACCGCTTTGGCTTGAGCCACTTAACCTCTATCCTTGACACCAGCTTTTAATAATAGATGAAGAAATGGGTTGCACAAGCTTTCCCAATTGAATTGAACTGGACCTAGAGTTCCAAGCTAGTTGCCTAATCAAGGTGGCAAGCTAGATTGTAGTAACTCTATACTTGGCCAGGTTTTAAAACAAGGGGAGTGTGAGATCCTGTCTCTGGCCTACCTAGGCCCGGTGGAATTGGCCCGATAGACGGATCAGTACCCAAGCCCTTAGTCCCAATTCTAGACACCAAGTAATAGGGCACACACAAGACTAGTTGACACAATGAGTTGACAATAACCCGGGCTCGACCAAATTGATGTCCCTAACCCACTAGGGCAATTAATGTCTAATCAATTTTAGTTAGGGATTGGATCGATATGTAATTTGGTGATTTTTGGGCTAGGGACAGGTGATGAAATCCTGACCCTATGTCAATTTCATGCCCTTAATTTGATTTGTCATGAGATGCATGCAAATTTCAAATTTCAGGTGCAGAAGTAGTGTGTTGCAGTTTAAAAGTGGTGTTGATAAGTGCAGAAAAAAATGTCAAAAAAATTTAAAAAAATCAAAGAAAACTCCTAACTTCTAGATGACAAACCAGATGAAACAAAAATTAAAAATAAAATCTGTACTATTCTAGGCAGATTCTGAAATGAAGATAATGAAAAAGAACAGAACAGAACAGAAACCTTAATAACACTGATGGACTGCAGGAATTTTCATTTTTTTTGTAATTTTTTTATCAGATTGAAATTTAAAACGGTGATAAAGAACTTAAAATGGAACAGGAAAAAAAATATTCTAATAAGGAATGTGATACTTGCCTTTGGAGTTGCAGGCGGATTACAATCAGCCTACAGAAAATACAGCAAGCAGAAAAAAATAGAACGTGCCCAATGCAAAATTCACAAATGAAATCTAAGAAGTCCTTTGGCTTTCTTTTTCATGGGTCAATCACAATGGCACCCCGACACGCCTTAGGAGATCCCCGTGGAATGGGAAGAGAGGGTGTTTAAACCCTACTTTCTCCTAAGACCGGACGGCCTGGTAACTCCCCCGATCCAAGTACTTCAAGGACTTAATGCTATGCAATCAGGAACTTATTCTACCATGCTCTGATACCACTTGATGCGGGACAGGGATTGGACTGGATCACTGGCAAGCATGAAAGTCACCAGAGATTAGGATTTGCTAAGAAGGAGGAAAGAAGAGGGTGCAGGGATACGAAAAATACTGGGGTTCACATAGATTCCCCAAGAAGAACAAGCACAAAGCAAAGGGGCTCACACAGATGCCCTAGAAGAACAAGCACATAGCAAAGGGGCTCCATAGATGCCCTGGGCTCACACAGATGCCCAAAATCAGAGATCACACAGAAACCCTGGGAAGATAGAGAAGGGATCATACAGATACCCTAGGATCACACAGATCCTTCACACAGAACAATAGAAATTTTATTCATCCATCCTCCTCATTACAAAAGGCTGAGTGTGGTATTTATAGATTTTCCAACCCTCATTTGAATTTGAATACAAGATAAAAAGATAAGAACGAATCAAATTCAAATATAAGATAGGATAAGATAAGCCTATCCATATATCAATCCTAACCAACCAAATCCTAATTCAAATTTTAAACAAAAGATAAATCCTAAATAAATTTATTCCAAAAATTGCTTCAAGATCTACGCCACTCCAAGAATTATGCTTGCTCCAAGATCCATGCTTGAGATGTCCCCATCATTCTCCTACGGTGGGGAAAAAAACTCGACTCTGTCGAGTTTCGGTCAGGCTCCAGCTTCAGCTTGACTTCAGCTCCGGGAACTCCAAACTTTTAGCTTGACATAACCATGATTTTTTTTTTTTTAATCAACTTTGCTTTGAAAATGGTGCAGCTTTGAGATTGGTGTGCTTTGAAATCTGTGCTTTGAAAATGGGCTGCAGGCAGTTCTTGGAGAGCTTGGCATAGACGAAGTAGAAAACAGGGGTGAGTGCTGGAAGGGAGGAATGGTGGTGGGTGACTGGCTGGGGGGAGGGTGGTCTGACGTCGATGTTTGGGAAGGATCCATGGACAAGATTTGAAACAGGGAAGAAAGAGAACAGTGGGTCGGTGATGAAACAGAAAAATCCTAATCCTTTAGCTCTGATACCACTTGATGCGGGACAGGGATTGGACTGGATCGCTGGCGAGCATGAAAGTCACCAGAGATTAGGATTTGCAAAGAAGGAGGAAAGAAGAGGGTGAAGGGATACGAAAAATATTGGGGTTCACATAGATTCCCCAAGAAGAACAAGCACATAGCAAAGGGGCTCATACAGATACCCTAGAAGAACAAGCACATAGCAAAGGGGCTCCATAGATGCCCTGGGCTCACACAGATGCCCAAAATCAGGGATCACACAGAAACCCTGGGAAGATAGAGAAGGGATCATACAGATACCCTAGGATCACACAGATCCTTCACACAGAACAATAGAAATTTTATTCATCCATCCTCCTCATTACAAAAGGCTGTGGGTGGTATTTATAGATTTTCCAACCCTCATTTGAATTTGAATACAAGATAAAAAGATAAGAACGAATCAAATTCAAATATAAGATAGGATAAGATAAGCCTATCCATATATCAATCCTAACCAACCAAATCCTAATTCAAATTTTAAACAAAAGATAAATCCTAAATAAATTTATTCCAAAAATTGCTTCAAGATCTATGCCACTCCAAGAATTATGCTTGCTCCAAGATCCGTGCTTGAGATGTCCCCATCATACTGGTAGCTTGATCATCCAGAGTTCTCTCAATCTTTTCCTCACCAATAGGCCAAATTGAATGTGGTCGCTTTGGGGTGGGTTCACTCATAAAGAAAGGGAGTGGCTCAAGGGCCTCTCTTGGTATCACTGCTGGCCCCCTAGACTTCATAAGATCTGAGATAATGAAGGTGGAGATAATACCTTAATTAGGTGATATCTCAGGCACATAGGCATTTGGTCCATTACTCTTTATTATTTTGGATGGGCTAGCTTCGTGAGCAGAAAATTCTTTTGCAATCATAAAATCCTCTATAGAAAATTTTTTATCTCTCTTTTCAAAACTAGCCAAGTTGTTATTTAGTTCGTTAGTTATGTTTAACTCTTGACTAATTTCATGATGCATATGCTATGCAGAGGTAAGTGTAGGTGCAGACATGTAATTCAAGCTATGAATTTATTAGACTTAACTAATACCTATTAGACTTGACTAAACTTTCCTATCGAAGAAAATTTTATTGGACTTTCTATGGTCTAACCTAATACACTATAGATTCTCTAGGTTTGACCCTAGCATGGCATGCACATGAAAATTTACTATGTATGCCTACTAAATTCCAAAGGGTATGCAAGAAGTAAGATGCAAACCTAACATGCACAATATATGAATGCAGTATGCTTAATTCTATAAAATGCAAATGAATGGTTAAAGAAAAATAAGAAAATTCATGAAAAGGCAGAAAATATGAGGTAGATTCAGGGTTTGTCTGATTGAAAAATGGTTCGGGATTGATCGGATAGAATGGAATGCAAGAAGGTGTGTTAGGAATTAGTCCTAGACTAATGAGGTTTACCTTATGGGGTTGATGGATATCTACAGGGTTAATCGTATGGAAAAATGGATCACTAATCTCAGGGAAGAGATCGTCAATGGGAACTACAGGATGGGATTCTTCCTAAGGGTACTGATAAGCCAAAATCTTAATAAACTCTTCTGGCTCATGAAGTCAGGACTAGATTCTACAATTGGGTCTTCTTCTATAGTCTCCTCAGGTAAAGTTGCAGTCACAAGGTTATGGGTTTCTTCCTCTAATGATTCATCCACTATAGATTCAGCTTGGGTGTGGTCAGGTTCAACTAATGTTGGGTGGTCTTCTATGTGGGTATCTATTGATTCAACTAACTCTAAGTCTTTAATGGAAAATTCCTCTTCTCCCTCCTCATACTCGTCCACTAAGCAAGGGTCAGCCTCATATATCTCCTCTTCAATGTCTTCTTGGTGGATCAATGGGGTGGTAAGAGAGGTTTGGCTAATAGAAAATTGACTATTAACTAGGGTAGCAGGGATGGGTTGACTAGAGGGTTCCTGACTAATACTAGGATTCTGACTATGGAAAAGTGGACTAACACCGGGTTCATATCTAGAGGTAGTAACGTTATTGGGTTCGGGCTGACTAAAAATTATGGGTTCATAGGTTATGGATTCGGAGGTGATGGGTGTATAAGTTATGGGCTTATAGGTTATAGGATCAGTTCCATGAGTTGTTTGAGTAGTCGATTGGGTCATCTAGTTGATTTGAGCGATCAATTGGGCAAGATGGGTTTGGGTTTGTGTATTTGATTAGTTCATTTGGTTTAGCTGATCTTCGAATTGGTCAAACCTACGGTTCATTTAGGCAAACTGGTTCATGATGGCCTCAAAATTGGAATCTATGGCTGAGTCGGTTTGAGGTTTAGACTTATGATATTGGGTTCCCAATCTAGTGGTCATACAATCAAGCAATTAGTCAAAATGAGATGGTGCAACCAAGCATGCAAGATGGGTTAGCTTAATCTAGGGTTTCCTAGACCTAGAGCCAAAACTAGGTGGGTCAGCTTAATTTACACCTAACCCAGTAGCTAATCCTTCCTCTGGCCAGGTAGAAGGTGGGAGTGTGGGAGGCCCCCCTACTTTCGCAGGGACCCAATTAAAAACCACAACATCGCTTAGGTCGTTTGACTCTTGACCCTCAGTCTTAGACACCAGATTTCAGAAATAGCCAAATAATTAAATGCACTAGTTGGCCCACACAATTTGGACCCGACCTGTCGGTGTCACCTAGCCCACTAAGGCAAATTAAGTCTTGTTGCAGTTCTACCTCCTGGACAGGGCTTGGTGGATGCGCTGGAGATCCCCTCTACCGATCAACCTGCAAGAAGTCCCTAGGCGCCGAAGGGGCTCTTGCCGGGGACACTCCAATGCTTAAGTTAGAGGAGGGTTGGCGCAATAGAATGGAAAGAACTCGGGAAGAGAAATCATAATAGGGAAGAAGAACGTTAACCTTTTACGGAGCTCCCCGGGTGCCTTTTATAGGCATGGAGCACTACCAAATTCTGTTTGGGAACAGGCTGGGAAAGCCCGAATATGCCCCCATGAGAATAGGCATGGCGGCGAGGTCCTGGCTAGCGGCGTGGCAGGGGCATCAGAGTACTGGCCGGGCAACAAGAATCATGGCCATGCACTGGAGTCCGTTACAACAGAATGTTAGGACTTGTTGGGGAGAAAAGGCTCCTGGAAACTTCGAGCGACCCCCTCAGCAGCGGTTCAGCCTGGCCTCCTGGAAGCCGACCGTGGCACTCAGCCGGACCTCCAAAAGCCAACTATGGCAGTCAGCAAGGCCTCCCAGAAGCCGACCGTGGCAGTCAGAGAGGCCAACGCACGGACGGTGAGGCACCTGCCAGCTCTTGAAGCCCCCGGATCAGCTTTTGAAGCCCCCGAATCAGCCCTTTGGGAAATGGGGTCACAGGGTCCTCTCCTAGAATCTGGGAGTAGGAACCCGCGTGGGGATCAGCCGACCGGATGCACGGGGCCAATCCGACCCAGGACTAGATGAATGGGTGCGTCGCACCATGCGGCAGCATCTAGTCAGTCGACGCTGCCCTCCCGGTTGGTCCCGCACTGCTGATCCGGCGCGCACATGGATCACCATCCGTGCAAGTTGATGCTTCAAATCCTGCAATACATGCGGTTGCAGCTCCAAACGGGATAGCTAGGATGTTTCCGAGGCGGGCAATAACTCCTCCCTCCTTCTCCCTCTTCCCTCGGGGCCTATAAAAGGAGGAGGAGGTGGAGCAAGGAGACTTTTCCTGCTACGCCTGCACCTTGCGAGATAGAGTCCTCTTCATCCCTCTTCTACGAAATCTGGCATCTAGGAGTCCATCCCTAGGTTAGTCCCAGTTATCCTCCTTCCTTCTTCTAGCTTCCAATGGCGTCTAGCAGTAGGGTTTCATCCCATAGGCCTAGGGATTCGGGGCCGAGCGAAATACCCTCAACCATGACCCGGGAGCAGGTCGAAAACCTCAAGGCAGTGTACAGCATCCCATCCACCCTACACCTCACACTTCCGGGCCGATAGGGGAGAGCAAATAACCCACTAGGTCCAAGGACCCTCCCAAACAAATAACCCACTAGGTCCAAGGACCCTCCCAATGTAGGAGTCCCACCTTAAGGCCGATCTCAGGTTTCCTCTGCACCCCCTGTTCCAAGAGGTCTTTAACTTCTATAGGGTAACCCCAGCGCAGCTAACCCCGAACAGCATTCGGGTGATATGCTACTTCATAGTACTATGCCATAGGGCCAGGTCCGACCCCAGTCTATCCCTCTTCGATAACTTCTTCTACATGAAGAGGGACTTTAGGAGCCGGGAGTGGGTCCTGTTTGTCCCCCGCCAGGCCTAAAAGATCCTAAAGTGCCTCCCGTCGGTCGTCCATGGGTGGAAGGCTAGGTTCTTCTTCATCGGCAGCCTCGAACCTTGGGGGTTCGAGCCATTATGGAGAGAGCCGCGGGCGATAGTCCACGAGGGGAGGTTGGTATCGGCGGCTGACCTGGGCACATTCAATGTGATTAGTAGAGTCAGCCCAGTGGTGGCATTTGAGCTGTTAGGGGAAGGGACCCTTAATCGGGCAGGGATCAGCTCCCAAGGATTCTTAGGCAAGGGCCGACCCCTCCCCTTCTTATAATTCCCTTAGCTCCTTTTCTTTCTCTCCTACTAATTTTGAGCATTTGGTGACAGGAGGAAGGATGCAGCGTGTTGACAAATCCAAGGTCATCCGACGGGCGGTGCGGAAGCGGGCCACCCCAGAATCAGTTCCCCCACCAGCCACCGAGTGAAAAAAGAAGAGGCGGGACAAGGAGCGACCCGTCCCCGTCGTGGAGGTCGACTCTGAGGGGGACGGCATCCCCCTCACCAAGCGCATGGCGATGAGGGCAATGAGAGTGTCGGCTCCATCAGGAGGGCCGATCATCTGACCGGAGCAGGGATAGCCGGTGGCATCCGGCATAGCTATAGTGCCAACCCCTACGCCTGTCAGCACTGAAGAGGTGGCCCCTTCAACCGATAAGGTCAAGGGGCCGGCCATGGAGGAGGCAGCCGGTAGCGAACCTGAGTAGTCGGACGAGGAGATCTGCTAGGAGGGGTTCCAACATTGGCATGCACTCGACCACCCCAGGAGGGCGCGAAGCCTGCTAAGGGGCGCAATGACCGATGCTGACTATTAGGTGTCGATCTAGAGAAACCTGATCGACGTGACTGTGGAGACTTACCAGGACTTCATGAGGGTAAGGACATCACCTTGTTTCTCTACTTCTTTACTAACTTGGTTGGATGTTTGCAGCTTTTCCACGGCATCTCCCTCATGGACGACGGCATCTGCCGTGTAGTGCGTGTCGCCAAGACCTCCACGAAGAGGGTCCAAGAGCTGGAGGTAGCCCAGGAGGCCACAGTGGCATCCCTGAAGTCCTCCGAGAAGAACCTGGCGGCAGCCCAAGCAGAGACAGAGTCGGTGAAGGCGGTTCTGATGGAGGTTGAGGGTCGGCTGGCCGACAGTGAGGCTAGGTTGAAGAAAAGGATGGCGAAAGCTGACTCCCTCGCCCGCTGGTTGGGCGAGGAAGAGAACCAATCGGTGGAGGCCGACCAGAGGGCCCTGGCCGAGCGGGCGGTGGTGGCATAATTGGAGGTCCAACTCAAGGAGTCCAAGGAATTGGTAGTGAAGCAAGTCGAGGAAGCCGTAGTGGCATACAAAGCCTCCAGCGGCTTTACTGAAGATGTGGAGGAGGCGGCGACCGATTACTATAAGGAGGGCTATGACGATGCCCTGAAGAAGGTGGGTCTGCTCTTCCTGGGACTGGACTTGTCGGGCACCGAGCTGTGCGACGCGTCCGTAGGAGAGGGGGCCGAAGCGGAGCCCCCAATGGAAGGTGAAGCAGGGGCAGCTAGGGTCGAAGCTCCAGCGCCAGCCCACACGGAAGTGGTGGCCCTTCTGGAGGATCCTCTAGCTGCTGCAGTTCTGATTGACCCTTCAGTTATAGCTGATGGGGCCGAGGTTGTGGCCCCTGATGCATCACCCGTGGGTCAGACCTAAGGGGTTTGTAAAGGTCCGACCCACCTTTTGTAAACACTTTCTTTTGAAATGAATGAAGAAAACCTTCTAATCACTTACTTTCATTGTGTGCATAGGCATAAACAAATACTGCTTCTTTATGAAATTCTTCTAAGTACCCCCGGTCGGCTCTACGGTACCTCAGGGTTATGAGCTCCATCGAGGCGGCCGATGAGCGTGGAACAAGTATTTTTCTTTCCAAAATTTCTCTAAGTATCCCCAGTCGATCTGCGTGGGCCAGAAGCCTGTAGGGTGGTCCAGAATGATAACTTAAATTAGGCCGAATACTTAGACACTTGCTTAGGGTCCCCGTTTGTGAGGCGGCTCCCATTGTGGCCCATCCTTCCTGCGGTTCGTAATGGGTGGTCTCGGGATGATCGCTGACCGTGGTCGGACTTTTGGAGTGGCCTACCCTAGAGCCTCTATCGACCGGGGTTGGACTTTCGAAGTGGGCTACCCTAGAGCCTCTGCCGACTGGGGTCGGGCTTTCAGAGTGGGCTGCCCTAGAGCCTCTGCCGATCGGGGTCGGACTTTCAGAGTGGGCTGCCCTAGAGCCTCTACCGATTGGTGTCGGACATTCGGAGTGGGCTGCCTTAGAGCCTCTACCGACCGGGGTTGAACTTTCAGAGTGGGCTGCCCTAAAGCCTCTGCCAACTGGGGTCGGACTTTCGAAGTGGGCTGCCCTAGAGCCTCTGTCGACCGGGGTCAGACTTTCAGAGTGGGCTGCCCTAGAGCCTCTACCGATCGGGTTCGGACTTTTGGAGTGGGCTGCCCTAGAGCATCTACTGACCGGGGTCAGACTTTCGAAGTGGGCTGCCATAGAGCCTCTACCGATCGGGGTTAGAATTTCGGAGTGGGCTGCTCTAGAGCCTCTACCGACCGGGGTTGGACTTTCGGAGTGGGCTGGAAGAAGCTGAAGAAGTTTGTAGACTTTATTGATAGTGGTGCGGGCACCAGACTCAGAAGAAGACTTCAAAGCTCCATCTGGATCTCTGATTGACATTGCCCGAGAAATTAGGGTTTGTAATAAAGGTTGACCTGGTCAACCAGTTTATTTATTTTTATTTATTTCTTGAGTCACCATTTAAATTTTGTTGAGTCATGTTGACTCGGTGCAAGTCCCGATGTGGTTTCAATTTGGTCCAAAATGGTGCCACATTTGTCTTCCAATCAAATCAAGGTTCAAGCAAGTGGAGGCCACACTCCAAGCCACATGCCCAGCCACACTCCGAGCACAGGCCAGAGTCCAGGAGGCGCCACAGAGGCATCCCAGTATCATGGTCCCCACACCCAAAGAAGAAAAAATCAAATTGGAAGCTAATTTAAAGGAGGCGCCCATACCTGCCTATTTTACCTAAGCAAAGAAGGAAGAAAACTTCTCTTGGAGAAGAAATCAAAGAAGGACATCCAATTGAAGTTCAAATCAAAATCAAAGAGCTTAACTTGGAGTGGAAGAAAAGAAGAAATGCCATAAGAAGAGGAGGACTCCAAATCCAAATCCAACTCCAAAGGAGGCGCCATAAAAATTCCAAAAAAAAATTCCTTTATGGCCGTCCCAATTTTTTTTGAAGTCTTGGTCGACCAAGAGAGGGGGTTTTCTACCTAATCTAGAGGTTGGAAGAGTTTAGTCCCACATGGAAATTTGTACAAGCTAGAAGAAAATTTTAGGTCTATATAATAGACCTCTCTTTGTAACTTTGAAAATCAATGAAGAAAATTATTTTTTTGCTACTCTCTTGTGTTGAGTGACCTAGGTTTCTCTTCTTCCGCACTATTCTAAGTGTTGAGCTCCGTGAGGGGGTAATCCGGGTTCCATTGGAGCCTTGAGGAGGTGAGAGATCTCCATCTTTATCCAAAACCCTAGGTTAGCCACTTGAAATCCCAAAACCCTAGCCACCCTTCATTATTTTCAATCCATCAAACCCTAGATCCATCCATCTCCCATGGCCTATCTCTCTCTACAAGTCCAGGCCATCCACCTTCATCCAGATCCAGTCCGGCTACTTCAGATCCAGAGCAAGTTCCAAGGAAAATCACATCAGCTTCCAGGAGAATCCAGTTTTCAGCAATTTCAATCTTCAAGTTCATCAACCTGGTAAATTCTTCCCTTGACTCTCTGATTCCATCAATTATTTTTCTTCTCTTCCAGATCTTGAGTTCAGGAGAAGCCAACCCACCAAAGGACCAGTACTGGAGGATCCATTGCGAAGAAATCTGAATCCGAGGATCCAACAATCTGCTCGGGAGAGTTCTTCCACCAAAATCTGTGAAGATCATTGTCTGGTTAGGTAAACCATCTCTTCTCTTTATTTCTGTTCTGCTGAAAGTTCGGAGCGAAATCCTAGGTCTGGGAGTTTCTCAACCCCTAGCGATCCGTTGCTTCTGAACTACTCTGATAATTTAGTTTCCTTAAAATTGTGCTTTCAATTATCATATTAGTATCTTTCAATGTTAGGTTAACTTTTCTTTGATTTGAAGCCAACTTCTACAAACATATAAAAATAACAAAAAAATTAGTTAATCTTAATTTACTTCCGCATCGCATTCCTTTATTTGTTCTGCATCATTTTTGGTATCAGAGCCCAGTCTAGGGTTTCTGATTTGCTTGCTTGCTTGTTTTGATTGTTTTCTCTTTTTATTTTGTCTGCTCGAAGTAGACTCCCCAGGACGTCCGGTCCTAGGAACTAAGCGAGGCGCAGCCTCCTCCTCCCATTCCACGGGGTGTTCCTAGGGCGTGTAGGGGATCTATTGGGTTATAACTTCATAGCAGGGATTATAAACGGGGAAGACAATCTAGTTGCAGCCCGTAATTGCCCTGTTGTCTAAATTATTTCTCCTTGCATAAAACTCCGAATTGTATAATTTTTGCTTCGTTGAAACCAGTATAATTGAACCTATTTTCCATAATTTTTATGTGATTTATTGGTTTTGGTAAAAATTCTGAGCATTAAAATACAATAACTCTATTTTTTGTGTTCTGCAATTCAATTCTTTTTGGAGTGATCATCTCATAATTTACTTAAGGGCAACTGAGCATCTAAGATAAGGGAAGGAGTTGATTACCTCTCCTTAGCCCAAAATCACTATCCAATCATTCGAACCTAGACCTAATTTAAAATCAGTTAGACCTAATTTTCCCTAGTGGGCTAGGGACACCAATTGGTCGGGTCTAGGCTAGTGTTGAGTCAGTTTGCCGAGTTATTCTGTGTGTGCTTAGCACTCAGTGTCTAGAACGGTGGTTCAGGGATCCATTCCCGAAGGGCTTGTGTGCTGGTCCGCCTACCTGGCCAATCACTGATTGGTGTCTAGGATTGGCAATCAGGGACCTAACACTCCCCTTACACCTGCCTGGCTGAGTCCTGAGTTACTACAGGCTAGCTTGCTACTCTGATTGGGCATCTAGTTTGGACTCTAGGTCTAGTGATCCAGTAGTCGATTTAGTCTAATCTCATTTTGTGTGCTTGCTTGAATCATCATGTCTACTAGAAACGGAGTGCCATATCAACCTGGTTAAACCCAACCTGATTTAGAGGCCATGATCAGAACTCTTACTGAAAGTATGGCTAAAATGAATCAGGATATGACAAACACTGTGGCCCAGTTTAGCGCACAAATTCATGAGGATCTTACCCAACTTAGGGATCGAGTCCAAGTACTTGAAGAACCTAGACATCGGAATTGGACTCCTGACCCCGATTTTAATGTGCCTCAACCTCACCCACATCAGGAGCCTAGAAGGCCTTTATATAGAGATCCTGAACCTAATCATAGGAGGCCTGACCCAGAGCCTGAAGATAGAGATGATAGGTTCATCAGGAACATCAAATTAGATGCACCCACTTTTGATGGTAGTCTGAACCCTAAGGTGTATTCTGATTGGGAGGGTGAGATGGACCAATACTTTGAGTGGTATGCTATGTCTGAGGAGAGGAAATACAAGTTTGCCAAGATGAAATTAGTGCATCAAGCTAGGTTATACTGGGGGAACATTGAGCTAACCACTAGGAGACGGAATGTTGAGCCCATAACCACTTGGCAGGGTATGAAAGAAAAACTGAGAGATAAATACCTACCCATTTCATACCAGCAAAACCTGTTAGACCAATGGCAAAACCTGAAACAAGGAAACCGATCTGTCTCAGACTACATAGCTACTTTTGATGAATACCTAATGAGATGTGATGTGAGTGAAGCCCACGAAGTCACTTTGTCTAGATTTAGGGCTGGACTGAGGGAAGATATCAAGAGAGAACTATTTCTGAGAGAGGTTACTGATCTAGACCAAGCCTACCAGATTGCACTGAACACTGAGAAATTTCAGAGAGGACCTATACCTTCTAGGGTTAATGCCCCAATCCCAAGGAATGGACCTAGCCAAGTTATTCCTAGTAAACCTTTTCAGGGTACTTCTACCCCTAGGCCCATGGACAAAGGTAAGGCACCTAACACCCAGAGAACCCCTAGTTCAAATATCACCTGTTTTAAGTGTCAGAAACCAGGTCACATTTCCAGTCAGTGTACTGCCATAGCCTGTTTCAAGTGTCATAAGGTAGGTCATGTTGCTAGCTAGTGCCCTCGGAGATCCCTTTACATAGAAGAGGGAGAGAATGATAATTCCGAGCCCAGTGAGGAATTTGAAGAAGAAGTTTATGAGGCCGGAATGAATTTGGTTGAGGAGTATGAAGGAGAGGAGGAACCCAATGAATCTGACCAATTAGGAGTTGTAAGATGCATCCTATCCCAGAATCTAGTTCAAGAGGATTGGCGTAGGACTAACATCCTACAGACTTTTCTTAAATTAGGGGATAAGGTATGTAAGATCATCATAGATAGTGGGAGCTGTGTAAATGCCATCTCTACTAGCACTGTCAAGATGTTAGGCTTAATCCCAGTTCCCCATCCCAACCCCAATAAGGTTTCTTGGGTAGATTCTACCTCCATACCCATCCAGTCTAGATGTCAAGTCCAAATCCAAATGCAATCTTATCATGAAAAGATTTGGTGCGATGTCTTACCCATGGGGGTGAGCAGTATAATTCTCGGAAGACCTTGGTTGTATGATCATGATGCCACCCTCTTAGGAAAATCCAATACCTGTGTCTTTAGTTTCAATGGGAAGAAGATTACGATCCATTCAGTTCCCCCTAAGGACAAGGTAACTAAAGGAGCCGATAAGGTTAAGGAGATGAAAACTGGAGTGAACCTAATCAGTGCTAAGGATCTAGAACAAGAAATTCATAGTGGTTCACCCATCTGGATGTTGAATGCTAAGGAACTTAGAACTTCGGAACCCTCAGAGCCTCCTCAAGAAGTTAAACCTGTGTTAAAAGAATTTGAGGATGTCTTTCCCGAGGATTTGCCAGACCACCTTCCACCTCTTAGGGATATCCAGCATGCCATAGATCTAATCCCAGGAGCGACTTTGCCCAACTTGCCCCATTACAGGATGAATCCATCTGAGCATGAAGAACTGCAAAAGCAGGTTGGAGAATTATTGAGGAAGGGGTTTATTAGAGAAAGTCTTAGCCCTTGTGCAGTCCCAGCCTTACTGACCCCAAAGAAAGATGGCACGTGGAGGATGTGTGTTGACAGTCGTGCCATCAATAAAATTACAATCAAATATAGGTTTCCCATCCCTAGATTAGATGACATGCTTGATATGATGGCTGGTGCAATGGTTTTTTCTAAGATTGATCTCAAAAGCGGCTATCATCAGGTTAGGATTAGACCCGGAGATGAATGGAAAACTACTTTCAAAACTAAGGATGGTCTTTATGAATGGGTTGTTATGCCTTTTGGGTTATCCAATGCCCCTAGTACCTTCATGAGAATTATGACCCAGGTACTTAGAGCTTTCATAGGAAAATTTATGGTGGTCTATTTTGATGACATCCTGATCTATAGTAAGACCCCAGCAGATCACCTAGGCCACCTTAGAGCAGTCTGCCAAGTTTTGAGGAATGAGAGACTCTACGGTAATCTTAAGAAGTGTGAATTCATGACTAGTAGAGTTATCTTTCTTGGTTTTGTAGTAACCCCTGACGGCGTGGCAGCCGATCCTGAGAAGATTAGGTCCATAGTAGACTGGCCAGAGCCAACCAATCTGCATGAAGTTAGAAGTTTCCATGGCTTGGCTACCTTCTATAGGCGATTCATCAAGGGGTTTAGTACTTTAGCTGCTCCTATCACTGATTGTATTAGGAAGGGAGAATTTCATTGGACTAAGTCAGCCCATAAAGCCTTCCTAGATCTTAAGGAGAAAATGACCCAGGAACCCATTCTGAGATTACTCGATTTTTCTAAAGTATTTGAGGTTGCCTGTGATGCTTCAGGTGTAGGAATAGGTGGAGTCCTAAGCCAAGAGAATCATCCCATAGCATTCTTTAGTGAAAAACTTAATGATGCTAAGCTTAGGTATTCTACCTATGATAAGGAATTTTATGCGGTGGTACAAGCTTTGCGTTACTGGAGACATTATTTGCTACCGCAGGAATTTGTACTATTTTCGGACCATGAGGCTCTTAGATTTCTGAACTCCCAAAAGAAGCTTAACCCTAGGCATGCTAAGTGGGTAGAATATATCCAGTTCTATACTTTTGTCCTGAAACATAAGGCTGGAGTTGAGAATAAGGTAGCTGATGCCCTTAGTCGCCGATCCCTGTTATTAACTTCTGTTAGAACTGAGGTCATAGGGTTTGAGCAAATCAAAGAGGAATATGAGTCTTGTCCGGATTTCACAACTGTGTATCAGGATCTAGTTCAAGGACCATCTAGTAATCACCAGGATTATACCCTTGTAGATGGTTTTTTGTTCTTCAAAAATAGGCTTTGCATCCCTAGAACTTCTCTTAGGGAATTTTTGATTTGGGAAATCCATGCTGGAGGTTTAGCCGGCCATTTTGGAAAAGACAAGACCATTCTAGCTATTGAAGACCACTTTTTCTGGCCTAGCTTGAAAAGGGATGTAGCTAATATTGTAGCTAGATGTCGAACCTGCGCTGTTGCCAAACAGCGAAAACAAAACACTGGCCTTTATACCCCACTCCCTGTCCCAGATCGTCCTTGGCAAGATGTGAGTATGGATTTTTTGTTAGGTTTACCTAAGACCCAGAGGAGACATGATTCTATCTGTGTCATAGTCGACCGATTCTCTAAAATGGCCCACTTCTTGCCTTGTTCCCAAACCTTTGATGCATCTAAGGTAGCCACACTTTTCTTCAATGAGATAGTTAGACTCCATGGCCTACCTAAGACAATCGTTTCAGATAGGGATGTCCGGTTCACCAGTTACTTTTGGAAGACCCTTTCGCATAAGTTAGGGACAAAACTTAAGTTTTCAACTGCCTATCATCCCCAAACTGATGGCCAAACTGAAGTAGTGAACCGTAGCCTAGGAAATCTGCTGAGATGTCTTGTTGGTGAAAACACCAGAAATTGGGATTTATACCTACCAAGGGCAGAATTTGCGTACAATGACTCGGTCAATAGGTCTACGGGTAAGAGTCCATTTGAAATTGTACATGGGTACAAACCTCACACACCTCTTGACCTAGTCCCTTTACCTGTCCACACTCGAGTCTCCGAATCTGCTGAGAATTTTGCACAGCATGTAAAAGACTTGCATAAAGAAATTCATGCCAAAATAAATTTAAGTAATGAAACTTATAAGAAGTTGGCTGATACTCAAAGGCGAGTCAAATCTTTTGTTGAGGGAGACTATGTGATGATTAGGTTAAGGCCTGAACGGTTTCCTCCTGGAACCGTTAGAAAGTTACATGCTAGGGGAGCTGGACCATTTAGAGTGGTAAAGAGAGTAGGATCCAATGCCTATGTGCTCGAGTTGCCTCCAGAACTAGGCATTAGCTCTACTTTCAACATTACAGACTTAGTAGAGTACAGGGAGCCAGCTGTGATTCCTAGTGAGCCTTTTGAGCCTAACCCAATCATTCAGAGTGATCCCGACCCTGTGTGTCCACCAACAAACTGGCCTGTGAGGAAAGAGCAGATTGAAAAGATCCTGGATGATCAGGTTATCTCTACTCGTAATCGAGGATACCAAAGGTACCTGGTCCGCTGGCAAGGAAGGCCAGATTCTAATGACTCTTGGATCTCCCGAGAAGAATTACAAGAATTGGACCCAGACCTCTTGGAGAGATACCAGAGCCAACTTGAGCCTTACTCGACAGGGTCGAGTTCCTCCCACCCCGGGAGAATTGGTGCGGGCACCAGACTCAGAAGAAGACTTCAGAGCTCCATTTGGATCTCTGATTGACATTGCCCGAGAAATTAGGGTTTGTAATAAAGGTTGACCTGGTCAACCAGTTTATTTATTTTTATTTATTTCTTGAGTCACCATTTAAATTTTGTTGAGTCATGTTGACTCGGTGCAAGTCCCGATGTGGTTTCAATTTGGTCCAAAATGGTGCCACATTTGTCTTCCAATCAAATCAAGGTTCAAGCAAGTGGAGGCTACACTCCAAGCCACACGCCCAGCCACACTCCGAGCACATGCCAGAGTCCAGGAGGTGCCATGGAGGCATCCCAGTGTCATGGTCCCCACACCCAAAGAAGAAAAAATCAAATTGGAAGCTAATTTAAAGGAGGCACCCATACCTGCCTATTTTACCTAAGCAAAGAAGGAAGAAAACTTCTCTTGGAGAAGAAATCAAAGAAGGACATCCAATTGAAGTTCAAATCAAAATCAAAGAGCTTAACTTGGAGTGGAAGAAAAGAAGAAATGCCATAAGAAAAGGAGGACTCCAAATCCAAATCCAACTCCAAAGGAGGCGCCATAAAAATTCCAAAAAAAATTCCTTTATGGCCGTCCCAATTTTTTTTGAAGTCTTGGTCGACCAAGAGAGGGGGTTTTCTACCTTATCTAGAGGTTAGAAGAGTTTAGTCCCACATGGGAATTTGTACAAGCTAGAAGAAAATTTTAGGTCTATATAATAGACCTCTCTTTGTAACTTTGAAAATCAATGAACAAAATTATTTTTTTGCTACTCTCTTGTGTTGAGTGACCTAGGTTTCTCTTCTTCCGCACTATTCTAAGTGTTGAGCTCCATGAGGGGGTAATCCGGGTTCCATTGGAGCCTTGAGGAGGTGAGAGATCTCCATCTTTATCCAAAACCCTAGGTTAGCCACTTGAAATCCCAAAACCCTAGCCACCCTTCATTATTTTCAATCCATCAAACCCTAGATCCATCCATCTCCCATGGCCTCTCTCTCTCTACAAGTCCAGGCCATCCACCTTCATCCAGATCCAGTCCGGCTACTTCAGATCCAGAGCAAGTTCCAAGGAAAATCACATTAGCTTCCAGGAGAATCCAGTTTTCAGCAATTTCAATCTTCAAGTTCATCAACCTGGTAAATTCTTCCCTTGACTCTCTGATTCCATCAATTGTTTTTCTTCTCTTCCAGATCTTGAGTTCAGGAGAAGCCAACCCGCCAAAGGACCAGTACTGGAGGATCCATTGCGAAGAAATCTGAATTCGAGGATCCAACAATCTGCTCGGGAGAGTTCTTCCACCAAAATCTGTGAAGATCATTGTCTGGTTAGGTAAACCATCTCTTCTCTTTATTTTTGTTCTGCTGAAAGTTCAGAGCGAAACCCTAGGTCTGGGAGTTTCTCAACCCCCAGCGATCCGTTGCTTCTGAACTACTCTGATAATTTAGTTTCCTTAAAATTGTGCTTTCAATTATCATATTAGTATCTTTCAATGTTAGGTTAACTTTTCTTTGATTTGAAGCCAACTTCTACAAACATATAAAAACAACAAAAAAATTAGTTAATCTTAATTTACTTTCGCATCGCATTCCTTTATTTGTTCTGCATCAGATAGTACTTAAGAAGATTGTATACATTCCATGGGCGCACTATTCGCCGCCCGTCCAAGTGTACGAGCCGGTAGGTTCCAGCCTAAATTACTTCAGTAACCTGATAGGGGCCTTCCCAATTAGGGGAAAGCTTCCACTGTTCGGTTGGCCTCGAGACCTCCACCTTCCACAGGACCAGATCTCCCACTTGGAAGATGAACGCCTTAACCCGTGAGTTGTAATATCTGGCCATCTTTTGATGGTAGGTCGCCATCTTCATACTTGCCCGGAGTCGGGTCTCGTCTAGCAGATATAGGTCAGCCCTTCATTGCTCCGAGTTGGCTGGCTCGGCGAATTGGTCAATCCGCAGGGATTGTAGAGAGACCTCCACGGGGATGACCGCCTCACTCCTATAGGTTAGATTGAATGGGGTTTCCCCCATTGCCAACCGGGCGGTCGTCTGATATGCCCAAAGCACCGAATGAAGCTCCTCCGCCTAGAACCCCCTGGCTTCATTCAGCCGGGTCTTCAACCCATGCAGGATCGTTCTATTGGTGACCTCAGCCTCTC
Source organism: Areca catechu (assembly GCA_021397845.1). Classification (NCBI taxonomy): domain Eukaryota; kingdom Viridiplantae; phylum Streptophyta; class Magnoliopsida; order Arecales; family Arecaceae; genus Areca; species Areca catechu. Next base: position 100,864,473 of record CM038041.1, read on the forward strand.
CATTGGACTAAGGGTGAGCGACCGATGTGAGCCGATGGGCGATGTGATATCGTTGACAGATGTTCCAAAACTGAGAGTTGTCGAACTGCCTTCCGTTATCGGTGATGACTGCCTTCAGGATCCCAAACCAAAAGATAATGTAGTTCCGGACAAAGTTTTCCACTTTGGCCTCGGTTATCTGAACCAAGGGCTCTGCCTCCACCCACTTAGTGAAGTAATCAATGGCCATCAGGAGGAACTTTCGCTAACCGGAGGCTGGGGTAAAATGTCCCAGGATATCCATCCCCTATTGTGCAAATGGCCAAGGTGCTGTAAGTGAGGTCAGCTGGCTGGCTGGCCTCCTTTCGACGCCGAAAAACCTCTGGCATGCATCGCACTTCCGTACGAAGTCCAAGGCATCCTTCTGAATTATAGGCCAGTAATACCCCTGGCGGATGATTTTGCCAGCCATGGACCTTCCTCCAAGATGATCGCCACAGATGCCCTCGTTTACCTCCCGGAGCGTGTAATCCGCATCGGCCGACCCCAAACATTTCAGTAATGGTTAGGAAAATGAATGCTTGTAGAGGGCCCCATCACGGATGACGTATTTAGCTGCAGTTGAGCGGACACGCCTGGCCTCCGTTGGGTCATCCGGAAGGGCCACTTGCACCAGGATTGCATGGATCGGGTCCATCCACGAGGCCTATTGCTCTACCTGGTGGATCTCCGTCAGCTCCTTGACAATGCTCGGGTGTTGCAAATGTTCCACGAAGGTCCGGTAGGAGGTACCGGCCACGGCAGTGGCCAGCCATGATAAAGCATCTACCCGGGAGTTTTGTTGTCGAGGTATATGAAGGATCTCAAAAAATTTAAGTCATGATACCAGGTCCCGTACCTTGTCCAAGTACTTGACTAAGGAAGGGTCCCTTGCTTCGAACTCTCCCTTCACCAGATTGACCACCAGTTGAGAGTCGGAGAAGGCGCGGACCCTATTGATGCCCAATTCATTCGCTATCTTCAACCCCACAAGTAGAGCTTTATACTCCGCCTGATTGTTCGACACCTGGAATGCAAAATGCAGAGCATACTCCAGACATTGCCCATCAGGGTTGGCTAGGATTAAGCCTGCACCGCACCCCAAGAGGTTGGAAGCTCCATCTACGTGCAGGGTCCAAGTGGGCTCGGCTTCTCCCGCTGGGTCAGCCTCTCCCGCGGGCTCAGCTACGGGCATCTCGACCGTTGTCGGGGTCGGCTCCGCCCCCCAGGTGCATTCCGTAATGAAATCAACTATTACCTGGGCTTTTAAGGATGACCGTGACTGGAAGGAGATGTCAAACTCGCAAGCCTGACGGCCCATTTGGCGAGCCTTCCAGAGATATCGGGGCTTCGGAGGATTGTCCTAAGGGGTTGGTCCATCAGCACGATGATGGGATGCGCCTGGAAGTATAGTCGGAGGTGCTTTGTCGCTACAACCAAATAGTAAACCAGCTTTTGCACCTTAGGATACCTAACCTTGGCATCATGGAGGACCTTGCTAATGTAGTAGACGGGTTTCTGCTGGTCGCCTTCCCCCACCCGCACAAGGACAGCGCTAACAGCCTCGCTAGAGGCTGACAAGTACAAATATAGCACTTCCCCTTCCGTTGGTTTGGCCAAGAGTGGGGGATTTCCCAAGTAGTCTTTCAAGGCTTCAAAGGCTGACCGGCATTCATCGGTCCATTGGAAGCGATCCGACCGGCACAAGGTCTTGAAGAACGGGAGGGATCTCTCGGCCGACCGAGAGATGAAGTGGCTAAGAGAGGCGATGCGACCCGTATGCTCTTGCACTTGCTTTTTAGTGGTCGAATGAGTCATGTCAATGATGGCCTTGATTTTTTCATGGTTGACAACGATGCCTCTTTGAGTAACCAAGAAGCCGAGAAACTTCCCGGAGATCACCCCGAAAATGCACTTGGCGGGGTTCAGCTTCATTCTGTGGCACCTCAATGCATTAAAGGACTCCTACAGGTCCCTGATATGGTCGGGCTTTTGGAGGCTTTTGACAATCATATCATCGACGTACGCCTTCATGTTCCTCCCAAGCTGATCATTAAAGACTCGGTTGATTAGCCTTTGGAAGGTGGCATGGTGTGGACACCAGAAATCGAAAGAAATTTCACTCCAACAAGGTTAGCCTTATCCCAATTTGGATCGAAGATAATTAGGTTACCTTGTATTCTTTAGTTCAAAAATGTTTTATTTTCAAGAGCCATTTCCATTTCAAGAGTCCTGTAAATGTTTTATTTTCAAGAGCCATTTCTTTTTCAAGAGTCCTGTAATTAATCAAGAGTGTTTATTGAGTCCTGTAATTACTTTTAAAAAAAAAAAATTTTTCATTTCCTGTAAGTCCGTTTCAAGTTTTAAAGTTTAGGTCAGTCAAGTCAGTTCAGTTGAGTTAAGTCTTAAAGCAATGAAAACCAGCAACAAGACTCAAATTCTGGATCCCAGAATTTGACCACATGAAGAAGAGAAGACACATCAACCAAGCAAGAGAAAAGGACCATCAACTAGGACCACTTGGCACCACATGTCATTCCTTATCCAAGTAAAAGACCATCTCATCATGCCACGTCATCAGGTGCCACCTCACTAGCCACCTCATCACTCTTTGGTGCCAACAAGGAAGATTCAAATTCAAGGAGGTTGGCCACACCCCTCCAAGTCCTCCACCAAATCCTCCAACCCCCCCCATCCCTCCAAACTCTCCACCAAATCCTCCAACCCCCCTTGTAATCCTCCACAATTTGGGAAGTTTTTAAATTTCAAAAGCTAGCTTTGTGAGGCTATTAAAGGCCTTGGACGCCCATTGTAAAGGGGATTTGATTTTTGGAGATTAATGAAAGTAGAAGTTGAATTGAAGTTTTATGTTTTGAGTGATTGTCTCTAAGCCCCTCTTCCACACCAAACTATTCTCTCTTCCAAGCATCCAATTCCCAAGTCAAGAAGAAGGCTTTGGAGTCGGCCAAGCCATCTCAAATCTCTTTCTTTGCTCACAAATTTTCCATCCCTTCCATATGCATGCCTTTCTTCTTCCTTAACTCTTATTCTTTATGTGCAGGGTCCTTCGAGGTTTTCGAGTTGAAAGCAGGGTCTTCCTTGACAAGGAACCAACAAGCTGAAGCCCAAGTCAAGGGTTATGATCTCTGTTATCCAGGTTCTTCAGTTATGAGCGTTGGTAGTTTCAAGGTATGAATTAAAAAAAGGTTGGAAAGCTCATCACGGTAAGTCCACAATCATTAGCCCCTATTATCTAGATCTTCTTCCTTCTTAGTTTAGGATTGTGTCTAATCAAGTAAAAGTTCCATTTCTTGTAATCCTTAAGTCTTATTATGATGAGTACAATGCTAGTGTAATTAGGTTTCATTGCTCTACAAACCATAATCTAAATATTAATCATATGCTTGCCGCATCATGGCACCTGCATTCTTTAGGCCAAAAGGCATCAACTTATAGCATTACAGGCCCTTGTCTCCTCATCTTCGGAATGCATCCTGATCTGGTTATACTCGGAGAAAGCATCCATGAAGCTCAAGAGTTGGTGGCCGATTGTTGCATCCACCAGTTGGTCAATTTTCGGTAAGGGAAAGCTGTCTTTGGGGCACGCCTTGTTGAGGTCTGTGTAATCCATGCAGATCCTCCACTTTTCATTGGCCTTCTTCACCATGATGACATTGGCCAGCCACTCTGGATAGTGAGACTCCCTGATGAAGCTAGCATCGAAGAGCTTCTTCACTTCCTCCTTGATGGCCCTCTGTCTTTCGGCAGCAATGCTTCTCTTCCTTTGTAGGATGGGCCTATAAGTAGGATCTACCCTGAGCTGATGGGTGATGATGTCCACCGGGATGCCTGGCATGTCAGACGCTGACCAGGTGAAGATGTCTACATTGCTCCTCAAGAAGCGGACCAGCTCTCGCTTTGTACTTTCATCCAGGGCACTCCCTATCCGGAGGACTCTCGTGGGATCATCCTCCCTAAGGGGTACAAATATGATCTTCTCGATGGGCTGACCATGGCTATCGGCTTCGTCCTTAGGGTCAAGCTGCTCGAGCATGGGGCGCTCGTCCAGCTACTTGTCGTGAATAGCTAGGCATTGCTGGGCTACTATACGGTCGCCCCTCAGCTCCCCAACTCCGTCATAGGTCGGAAACTTAGCCAGCAGGTGGTAAGTAGATACAATAATTCGAAACTTATTGAGGGCCGGCCGTCCCAAAATTACGTTGTATGCTGAGGTTGTACGGACGACCACGAAGTTGACGGAATAGGTTCGCGGGTAAGGTTCCATCCCGAGGGTCATGAATAAGGCAATCTCTCCTTCAACCCCGATGGAATTTCCTCCGAAGCTAGTGAACGGTGCCACAGACTCTCGCAGTCTAGACCTGGACAAGTTCATCCAGATGAAAGCATCGTACAGTAAAACCTCCGCGCAACTTCCATTATCGATAAGGATGCGTTTTACATCATAATTGGTGATGATGGCCGACACAACCATAGGGTCATTGCCCGAGAGAAAAGGCTCCGAGAGGTCCATATCAAAAAAACTAATTACATTGGATCCTCTGGGCCTTTTTACAATGTCCTGGTCATCTTTCCGCCCCCAATCGGATCTTCGGTGCAGCATGCCAACGCCTCCATCCGTTGGGCGTTGATTGGGGAGCACAGATTACCCCGGGGGGTCTCTAACAGTTGAAGTCACGACCCAATCCCGCTCTGGTCGGACGTACTTGTTCATGTACCCCCTCTGGATGAGGTCCTCGATGGTGTCTTTCAGCTGGAGGCACTCTTCCGTGTCGTGCCCATGGTCCCTATGGAATCGACTGTACTTGTTTTTGTTTCTGGAGGCAGGAGGACCTCTCATCGGTCGAGGTCTTTGGAAAAAGGCCTCATTCTCAATCTCCATCAGGATCTTCTCCCGCGACAAGGAGAGGGGTGCATAGTTGTTGAACCACTTGAGGTAGTCCCTCGGCTTGGGACTCTGGCACTGGGTGGATTGGCCGTCATCACCGGCAGGTCGAACTGCGGGGGCCTTATCACCCCGCTTCTTCGGGGCCGACCTCCCCTCAGCCTGGCACCGACTGCTGATTGTTCTTCCGTCAGGGCGTACTTGTGTGCCTTGGCCAGCAGGTCAGTGTAGCTTGCAGGGAGCTTCTTGTCCAGGGAAAATGTGACCCTGGTCAAGCGGAGCCCCCTCTTAAAGGCCGACATGGCCACCGCTTCATTTAAGTTAGGGATCTCCATAGCGGTCAAGTTGAAGTGGGCCATGTAGTCCCGGAGGGTCTCTCCCTCCATTTGTTGGATGAGAAAGAGGCAGCGGTGTTCTTCGAAGTCTGGCTGCAGGTCCTGAAATGAGAGAGAAAAAGGGCTTCGAGATGGGAAAAAGAATGAATTGTACCTGGGCAGATGGCGGAGAACCACATCCATGCGGCCTTCTTCAGGGTCGCTGGGAAGGCGATGCAGTGGAGGGCGTCGGATGCGCCCTGTACCATCATATGTGCCTTGTAGGTGCCCAAGTGATCCAAGTGATCGGTGGTACCATCATAGGGGTTCACCTGCAGGATCTTGAAATGTCGGGGGATAGATTCCCCCATAATCTCCACGGAGAAAGGCGGGCGGGTGTCGTGCGCCAACCTTCCCTTAGCATTCTGCCGCTCAACGATCTCGGTGATGCGCTCCTCCATGCGCATGATTTTGCTACCATAGTCGTGCGGGTCTGCCGCAAGGCGTCGGCCGCCGAGAGAGGTAGAGTCAGCGAAAGAGGAGGAAGCTGACCTTGCCCTCTTTCCTTCAGTGCTTGCCCTCAAGGACCCCTGGAGTTCTGTAGCTACGAGGGACGGGGGCGGAGGCTCCTCCGGCCACTAGCTGACACCGGTGATCGGCTGATGGTTGGCGCAGGAAGCCACCGGCGGTTGCTGCTGATGGTCTGCCATTTCCTGGAAGCATTGGACCGTTGAGGAAAGCATCTTAATACGGTTTACCAACGTCTGGAATTGCTGCAGCCCCAGGGTGATGGTGGGCTCGACGGTGGCGGCGACATTGCTTTCCGCACAGGGTGCATTGGGCCCCTGGTGATGGGGGACCTGAAACCCATCCAGCTTTTCTTTTTCTTTTTTTAGATTTTTTTTATTTTTTAGTTTAAAAATACTTATCCTAATTATTCCTCTTATCCCCATTATCCTTACCTTATCCCGATGTTATTCCCAACTTACTCCAGATCAATTCCTATCTTCTTCATCCTCCAAGAAATCACAAAGAGTTCATTTTTCTGATTTTTTTGCACCACCGGTCCACGATCCACCGTGCACGACCCGTGGCCACCCCCGCCGGACAGCCATCGACGCTCGCTGGCCCCCGCCCTCGCCGGAGAAGCCGCCACCACCGCCCATGAACGTGGGAAGATGAACGGATGCGGGAGGCATCCGTCCGCCCACCTACGGCCGTGTTGCCCTGCGTCACCGCCAGCCTACTTCCCGTCGTCGTTCCCGCCACTCGCCGGACCCTGCACGGCTCTGGTGGGGTCCACCGCCGCCCACGCCCATGGGAAGATGAACGGATGCGGGAGGCGTCCGTCCGCCCCGTTCGTCCGTGTGATGCCACCACCGTGCCGCCCCGCCACCCCCGCCCGCCTGCCGGTGCGCCGCCGTGCTCGGCCGAGAGAAGCTTTGGCATGCTTCTCAAAGCACCCCAAGGAAAGGCTGTTCTGCATGATTTTTGGAGCTGCATGATTTTCAAAGCAGCACGTTCTTCAGGGCTACACGATTTCCAGAGCAGAAAGAGATTTCAAAATTCAAATAACAGAAATTTATTTGGTATTTTTTCATGATTGTAATGTGGGTTTAAAATTGAAATTTGGGATTTGGGTTTCGAATTTGAATTCAAATCATTTTGAATTTGAATTCAAATCTAGGGAGTATTTCATGGAATTTTATTTTTGAATTTCAAAAGAGATATGGGCATCTATAAATACCCATACTCCTCTTGTAATAAACTAGTTTATTAAAATGAATTTTTGAGAGTGTTTTTTCACTTGTGTGTAGTTATAGGCTGAGGCCCGTTTGCCTTCGTCCTTCGGGACGTCGAGGGGTGTGAGGCCCCAACTTGCCTTCGTCCTTTAGGACGTCGAGGGGTGTGAGGCCCCTGGTATCCCCATTCTTTTCTCCGATCTTCATGTCTCTCCCTGTTTCCCCTCGTGACCTTGAGATTCATCCTAGCGCCTCCAAGTATTGAAGATGGCGTAATGCCTTAGAGGTGAGAGGTCTCTTCGTTAGGATAAGTCCTAAGATCCATGAGTTCCAGTCCCCTGTCTCCCATCCCCGTCATTCCTTCGCCACCTCCGCCAAGAAAACTGAAAATCAAAAGAGTCTGGCTATTTTAGGACTTTCGGGATCGTCCTATCTTAGTCCTGGGAGGCTTCAAAGCCCTCCCACGATCCTTGGTTTACTTTAGGTTTTTTTTTTTCCATTTCCGAATAACCCCATGTTTTATCGTGTCCGCCATCACCACATCAAATTGGTATCAGAGCTAGCAGCGGACTAGGATTTGCTTCGTCCTCAAACTCGTCGGAGTCGAGTTCTTCGTGCTGTAGGAGAATGATGGGGGACCCGAAACCCATCGAGATTTTCTTTTCCTTTTTTTAGATTTTTTTATTTTTTAGTTTAAAAATACATATCCCAACTATTCCTCTTATCCCCATTATCCTTACCTTATCCCAATGTTATTCCCAACTTATTCCAGATCTATTCCTATCTTCTTCAACCTCCGAGAAATCATAGAGAGTTCATTTTTCAATTTTTCTTAGCACCACCAGTCACCGATCCGTCGTGCCTGACCCCCGGTCGCCCCCGTCGGATTGCCACCGATGCTTGCTGGCCCCCACCCTCACCGGAGAAGCCGCAACTGCTGCCCATGCCCGTGGGAACATGAACAAACGTGGGAGGCATCCGTCTGCCCACCTGCGGCCATGCCACCCTGCACCAGGGCCGGCTTGCTGCCCGTCACTGTTCCCGCCACCCGCCGGCCCCCGCCCGACCGCCGGTGGGGTCCGCCACCACCCACGCCCGTGGGAAGATGAACGGACGTGGGAGGCATCCGTCCGCCCCGTGCATCCGTGTGATGCCGCCGCCGTGCTGCCGTGCCGCCCCGCCACCGCCGCCCGCCTGCCGGCGCGCCACCGTGCCGCCCCACCGTCGCCCGCTGGGTCGGCCATCGGAGATCCCCCCCCGTGCTCGGTCGAGAAAAGCTTTGGCATGCTTCTCAAAGCACCCGAAGGAAAGGTTGTTCTACACGATTTTTGGAGCTGCACGATTTTTAGAGCAGCACGATCTTCATGGCCACATGATTTCTAGAGCAGATGGAGATTTCAAAATTCAAATAACAGAAATTTATTTGGTATTTTTTCATGATTGTTATGTGGGTTTAAAATGGAAATTTGGGATTTGGATTTTAAATTTGAATTCAAATCTAGGGAGGATTTCAGGGAATTTTATTTTTGAATTTCAAAAGAGATATGGGCATCTATAAATACCTATACTCCTCTTGTAATAAGCTAATTGATGAAAATTATTTTTTGAGAGTGTTTTCCCACTTGTGTGTGGTTATGGGCTGAGGCATGTTTGCCTTCATCCTTCGGGACGTCGAGGGGTGTGAGGCCCCAACTTCCCTTCGTCCTTCGGGACATCGAGGGGTGTGAGGCCTCAGGTATCCCCATTCTTTTCTCCTATCTTCAAGTCTCTCCCTATTTCCCCTCGTGACCTTGAGATTCATCCTAGCGCCTCCAAGTATCGAGGAGGGCGAAATGCCATAGAGGTGAGAGGTCTCTTCGTTAGGATGAGTCCCAAGGTCCATGAGTTCCAGTCCCCTGTCTCCCATCCCCATCATTCCTTCGCCACCTCCGCCAAGAAAACTGAAAATCAAAAGAGTCTGGCTATTTTAGGACTTTCGGGGTTATCCTATCCTAGTCCCAGGAGGCTTCTTTGCCCTTCCACGATTCTTAGTTTGTTTTAGGTTTTTTTTTCCCATTTCTGAATAACCCCAGGTTTCTTCGTGTCCGCCATCACCACATCACCTGGTGGGAGCGTCCTCCCCTCGCGAAAACACTCCGGGTTCTTCCTCTTGCCATGGTTGGGTCTTTCCCATCGATCTTTCCTTTTAGAGCAAGGAGCACAACGAAGGTTCAAGCCGCCCCTTCCTCTAGCGCCAATCTATTGCGATTCTACCTCCTGGATCGGGCTCGGTGGATGCGCTGGAGAGCTCCTCTACCGATCAACCTGCAAGAAGTCCCTAGGCACCGGAGGGGCTCCGATAGGGGACACTCCGATGCTTAAGTTAGAGGAGGGTTGGCACAACAGAATGGATAGAACTCGGGAAGAGAAATCACAATAGGGAAGAAGAATGTTACCCTTTTACGGAGGTCCCCGGGTGCCTTTTATAGGCATGGAGCACTACAAAATTCTGTTGGGAAACAGGCTGGGAAAGCCCGAAGATGCCCCCAGGAGAATAGGCATGGCGGCGAGGTCGTGGCTGGCGGCGTGGTAGGGGCGTCAGAGTAGTGGCCAGGCAACAAAAATCGTGTCCATGCATTGGAGTCCGTTACAACAGAATGTCAAAACTTGTCTGGGAGAAAAGGCTCCTGGAAACTTCGAGCGACTCGCTCAGCAGCGAGTCAGCTTGGCCTCCCAGAATCCGATCGTGGCATTCAGTCAGACCTCCAAAAGCTGACTGTGACAATCAGCACGGCCTCCCGAAAGCTGACCATGGTAGTCGAAGAGGCCAACGCACAGACGGTGAGGAGCCCGCCAGCTCTTGAAGCCCTCGAATCAGCTCTTGAAGCCCCTGGATCAGCTCTTTGGGAAAGGGGGTCACGGGGTCCTCTCCTAGAACTAGGGAGTAGGACCCTGCATGGGGATCAGCCGACTGGACGACCGGGGCCGGTCCGACCCGGGACTAGCCGAATAGGCGCAACAAGTCTAATTAATTTTAATTAAGCTTGGATCATAATGTTGGTGGTTGTTTTGGGCCTAGGGCAGGTGGTGAAATCCTGCCTTGATGTTATATTGCAATTGCCCTTAAGATTAGGTTAATCAGATGATGCACATTCAATAAGTCCTAATGCAAACTAAAACAATCAAAAAAATAAAATATTTTTGTACGTTTTATAATGTGGAAAGTTAGGTTTAAGTTGATTAGGTCAGCAATCAAATTAGGCCAGGGATTGGGGTGTGTGGAAGTTGATTAGGTTAGGCTGAGTCAAGTGCAGAAATATCAAAATTTGGATTTCAGAAGATGCAGATTTTGACACAGATTTCGATGCAGAAAAAAACTAAAAAATTTTTAGGACAAAGTGTGGATGGTGATGAACTCTACCAAATCTGATGTAGAACAAAAATCAAATGATGATTCAAATCCTAGGATTTTCATCTATTACAGGAATTTTAGGATTTTGTCAAGTTTTCTAATATACCAAATTTTATGGATATAAGTTTTTATAAAATTAATTAAAAATTTTGATAAAATAGAGGACTAGAAAGAGAACAATTCATGCAAAATTCATAGAAAAATAAAATTCCTAGATGGTAGAAATCAGATGAACAGATACTTGATGTAGTGGATAGGATGCAGAAAATTCAGAAATTAGGGTTTTTGAATTTAATGCAAATGAAAACTATCCTAAACCTACTTTGATACCAAACTGATGTAGGATGACTCTATGATTGTAGTAAAATAGTAAACTAATTTTTTTGTATTTTTCTAGAATTTAATTTGTAGGCTATATTCTGGAAATTAAGTAAAGACGAGCAATGAAACTAGCAATGCAAAGAATCATCATGCAAGTGTACTCATGCAAAATAATAAAAGTAACAGGACCCGAGAATTAAGAAATTTCTGGCTTAGGATAGTTATCTTCAATCAAAATAGATATCAATAGAAGGGAATGTTTCTTACCAGTCAGAGATTGAAAACTTTGCAGTAGAAGGGATCACTCACACTCTGATTGGAGCCTAAAGTCCCTTGAAACTGATGAATGATCTGGGTGGTCCTGAAGGCAAAAAAGGCCTCCTCTAGGGAAGTGAAACACCTCAGGGATCTTGTAAACGTTAGGGTCAATCAAAATAGTAATTAATAAAAGAAAGGAACTATGGTTTTGAAGGAATCAAGATTAGGGTCAAAAGCTGGCAACCGGGGAAGAAGGAGCTCTTAGTCTTGGACGGCAGCTAGGGCTCCCTTTCCTTGGGAATGGCTGATCTCCAAGGATGCAAAAGAGAGCTAGGGCAGCAGGGGTTCGGCCAGGGTACAGAAGGAGAGAACTCAAAATAAGAACCAACACACCAACACAAAGCAATAACTCAAAATTTCAATAATATTGTATTCATAAGAGAAAATTTGATACAAGAGGGGGAGGGATGGGGTATTTATAGAGTTCCCATGCCCTCACTAACTAGGGTTACACTTAGGTTAACAAGCCTTTTTCTAGTTAGATTACAAGTCCTTCTCCTAATTAGGTTAGAATTACAAATTATAAAATAAGTAGGAACATTTATCCTAACCAGGTTAGACTAGTCTTCTCCTTCTCACTTAAGGACACCTTGGACTTGGTCAACACTTCAAGGATGCCTAAGCTTGCCATGTTGGGCTTCAAGGCAGCAAGTGGGTCGTTCCAAAGGGTAAATGGTGCATTGGCTTGGGCCTCCTGGAAGCTGGGGTGGCTTGGTAGAAATATTCCATGAAATCAAAATGGAATCCTGCTTCTTTATGGACCTGGGCTTGGTGCCTGGGCTTGATCTCCTTGGGCTGGGCATAGATGGACCTGTGGAATCATGGATGCCCTGGTTTAGAAATATGCTCTGGCATCTAGACTACATTCTAGGCATCTAAAGGGCATCTAGAAGGAATCAGGATTTCTGAAAGCACCTTGGATCCTGGGTTGTCACACAAAATTTAATAGGCTGATGTAGTTGCCTCTGACTCCTGGATGTGGCCTGATGGAATACCAAAATAGGGTAACCTCCTCTCTTGTACAAAAGTTGGGCTCATTCTGGACTCATAACTGATGTACAAGACTCAATATACTGACTAGGTTAAGGGTTGAGACAAATCAACTAACCTCAACTTATTACAGGATTATATCTTAATTGATTACAAAGCTTTCAAAACTTTGACACAACTAATTAAACCATATGGGATCCAGTGATCTGTGTCTGATCCTGGTTTCTCCATCAGGGAGCCAGCAGTGATACATAGCGAGCACCTTGAGCCAATTCCTTCCTTTGTGAGTGAACCCACCCTAGAATGTCCACAAACAATTTGGCCAATAAGTAAGGAAAAGAGTAAGCAAATCCTGGATGATCAAGCCATCAGTACCCGAGATGAAGGTTATCAAAGGTATTTGATCAAATAGCAAGGTCAGCCAGAATTTGAGAATTTGTGGAGCACTTCTGAGGATTTGCCATGCCTCAACCCAAACCCTCCTTGAGCAGCCAAATTGACCCTTACTCGACGGGGTCGAGTTCCTCTTACCCCAGGAGAATTGATGGGGATACCAGAATCAGACATAGATCACTGGATCCCATATGGTTTGCTAATTAGGTTTTCTTTTAGAACCTTAGTCATGTTCACAATTTTATAAGCAAGTAAGATTGAGTCCTGTAATAAGTTGAGACTAGTTGATTTGTCTCAACCTAGTCCAATCTATTAAATCATGTATTTAGGTATGAGTCCAGTGACAGTCCAGTTTTTGTACAAGAGGAGAGGATACCATATTTTGGAGTTCCACCAGGCCTCATCTAGGAGCTAGAGGTCTTAACATCAGCCACCTCTAGATTTCCTCCAAATGCCAGAGTATATTCCCAAACCAGGTCATATTATGAATCTAGAGGTCCATCTATGCCCCAGCCGAAGAGAAATCAACCCAGGCGCCAGGCCCAAGCCCTTAAGAACCAAGATTCTAGATATATTCCAGTCTAGAACCAAGATACATGGAATATTCCTACTCCTGGCATCCAAGGCCTCCAGGGACCAAAGTCCATGCGCCCAACCCATCCTTGGCCGCCCCTTGCTACCCCCATGAAGCCTAACACGTCCTTGAGGTTGACTTGGTCCAAGCTAAGAAGAAGAATTCAAGTGGAAGGAGGAAATCAAGTTCTTATTCTAGTCAACCTTGTAATCCTAGTTCTAGATTTATTTTATAGTCTTTCTCCCACTTAAATAGTGTAAACCTATTCTAACTAGGAGAATACTTATAATCCCTTAAGGAGAGGGCATGGGACTCTATAAATACCCCACCCCTCTTCTTCTTGTAATCAATCAACTCTTATAAATTAAACTATGCTAAATTATTTTCAAGACTATGTTCTTGAGTTTGTGTTTTGGTTTTTTGGTTTGTTTGGTTTGTTCTCTTGTGCAGGTCAACCCCTATTGGTGCGGGCACCGGAATCAGAAGAAGACTTCAGGGTTCCATCTGGATCTCTGATTGACCTTGCCCGAGAAAATTAGGGTTTGTAATAAGGATTGACCTGATCAACCCAATTTTGAGTCTATAATTTTGTTATTTCAATTTTTGTTGAGTCATGTTGACTCAGTCCAAGTCCAGGTCTAGGTTGGCGCCATTCCCTTTGCCATAGGGTGCCACATTTTTTCCTCCATGGTCTAGCTACAAGTGGGTGCCACACTCCCTGCCACATCTCCATCTAGTGTCTTTGGTCCCCACACCATAAGAAGTAAGTTCCCCTTTTTCTTGCACCACTTGGGAGAGAAATCCATCAAGATACCTCAATCCAAGAAGGAGCCAACTTCTTTCCATATAAACCCAAGCCAAGATGGCAAGAATTTTTCTTGAAGAGATGATCAAGGAGGTGCCCCACAATGTTCCATAAAAATCCAAGTTATAAAAGGGAAGAGAGCATGTCTTGGGAAGAAAATCAAGGAGGCACCCAAAAGTTTCCTAAAGTGCCAAAGCCATGAAAAGAAGAAGCCTAAACTTGTGGTGCAAGACTAGGAGGTGTCCAAAAGAGCAAAACCATGAAGGGAAAATCCTTGACTCATGGAGAGATACTAGGAGATACCCCCATAACCTGCCATTTAGAGCTGATTTTCAAGTTTTTTTGGAGTTTTTGGGCCGCTCACTCATGGAATGAGTCTTGGTTGGCCAAGGGAAGAGAATTTGATGCCTAAAGTGTAGATTAGTCCTATTAGTCCCACATGGGAACTTGTATGGTTTTGATTTTTCTTAAAGGTCTATATATTAGACCCCTTTTGTAACTTGAACTTATCTTATGAAATCTTATGAATGAAATCCCTTGTTTTTGAGCAAAGTCTTGTTCTTCCACTCTTATTCTGAGTGTTGAGCTCCATGAGGGAGTAAATCCGGGTTCCCTAGGAACCTTGAGGAGGTGTGAGATCTCCAACCCCAAAACCCTAGCTTAGTCCACCCATCTCTACTCCACCACCACCAAACCCTAGCCTCTACACCATCTCCAAGGTTCTTCTTCCAAAGGGTGGCCGACCACCAGGACCCCAGTCCAGCCATCTTCAAGTCAGCTACCACTGCTTCAGAGTCCATCCAGCAGATCCAGGAGAAGAAGTCCTAAATCCGCAGCCTAGGAGTTCCAGATCAGCTGAAGAACTTCAGATCCCATCATTTCTTCTACTCTGGTAACTCTCTTCCCTGAGTCTCTTATTCCTAACCTTGTTCTTCTTCTCTCCAGGATCCAGGGTTCAAGAAGAGGCCAAATTTGCCAAGGACCATTATCAGAGGATCCATTGCGAAGATACCTTGACTCCCGGGATCCAATAATCTGCTCGAGAGAGTCTTTTTCCACCAAATGGAGAGATATCACTGCTAGGTAACAAGAACCTTCCCTTCTCACTTTGACTATTTCATTGAAACTCAGAGCAAACCCTAGATCTAGGGGTTTCTCAATCCCCAGCGATCCTACTTCTGAGTTACTCTGATAATGCACTCCTTTTAATTGTGCTTTCTATCATTTCTTAGTTTCTTTCAATATTAGTTTATCTTTCCTTTGAGTCAAAGCCGACTTCTGAAAATATATAGAAAAAAAAATACATTAATTTTAATTTGCTTCCGCATTCCACATTTTCATTCTGCATCATTTTTGGTATCAGAGTTTTCGTTCTGCATCATTTTGGTATTAGAGCTTTCTAATGGGGACACCGGAGGCACCAGAATAAGATAGAGGCTTTTCAATCCTTTGTGAATTGATCAATAATTTATGAGTCCATCTATAATAAGGGCTTAGCTCATCTGAGTCTATTTTAGTTGTTATTTGAGTATTTTGAGTTGTTATTTCAGTTCTGTACTTGTCAGCTCATGTTGAGCTAGTTCAGTCCAATGCTAGTCAGCTCATGTTGAGCTAATTTTATTTTTTTGAGTCATGTCCAAGCATACTGAAGACTCAAGACTATATCATACAAGTGAAGACCAAGTCCAACTAGATTGAAGACATGGAAGTATAGCCCAAGTCCAACCTAGCTTGAAGATTTGAAGACCCCAGGAGGAAAATTCAGAAAACCCTGATTTCTTGTAGATGCCCTCCAGATGCCCAGATTCCCTTCCAGATGCCAAAGTATATTCATAGATAAGGGCATCCATGATTCCAAAGGTCCATCTGCATCCTAGCCCAAAGAAATCAAGTCCAGGTGCCAAGCCCAAGCCCCTAAGAAGCAAGATACTAGGGAATATTCCTGCTACCTGGCTACCAGGCCACCCCAGCTTCCAGAGGCCCAAACCCATGCACCCGAGCCCCTTTGGGCCGGCCTTTTGCTGCTTCTAGAAGCCCAACACGCCCCCCTAGGCATCCTTGGAGTCTTGACCAAGTCAAGAAAATTTTTAGGGATTTTTCTACCTAATATTTCCTTATTTTCTAGCTAGGGTTTGAGAGGGAAAAGGATTCTTATGTAAAGACTTATGTACCCTTACTTGGAGCCCAAGGTTAAGGGTCTATTTAAGGGACCCTAGCCTCTTGTATGAGGAGAATTTTTTATGAATGAAAACCTTGAGTTCTTCTATTGAATGGTGTGATACCCTGCTGTGTGCATAAAGGGGTTTGTGAGAGTTCTTCTTCCCGGTGTTTGTAATCATCTTCTTGCTGCCAACAAACCCTCCAGATCCCTGGATGCCCACTCCAAAAGAAGCCTTCCCTTGCTGTTTTTACTTTGTTTTATTGTTCCTTTGTGAGCTTTCTAACCCCTGACAGGTCGTTTGCAGGTCCCTGAGTTCCTACGAATCCAACGACTCTAGCCATGCCTCAATCGGATCACCGAGCAGAAAGCCGGGTATCCGCGGGTCTTTGGCTCGGTTTTCCAGGCCGCATCCATCGAGGAACGAGAGACCCCTTCACTGCGATCTTCACAGACATTGTCAGGTACACCCCTCTACCTCCAGTAGTTTTATTGTAGGAGAACTTGCCCTAACCGAGGCTTCTCAGCCTCGGCGGTCCTTCTTTGCTACTTTTCTAGGTCCTAATCTGCATGCTGATCTTCAAAAATTCATACAAAATTCCCTACAAATAATTTTGATCTAAAATTTGGGAATTAATCACCTAACGCAACATGTAAAACATACAAATAAAATTGCATGCATATTAGTTCCCCATCATTTGGTATCAGAGCTTAGATTAGGGCTTATTTTCTGCAATTATTTAGTCCATATATACTCTGTTATTTTTATTATTTCTCCCTGTTAAAAACTCCAAAAATTATGAATTTCTTGGATTTATCGTAATTCATAATAATTTTTTAAATTTTTCCAGATTTTATTATGACCTGTGAATTTTCTTCAAGACGAAATAGGGCCTGACGATTTTTGGCTCTGTTTTTTTTTAGCAAGACAAGTTTGGAAGTTTTAGGGTTTTGTTTAGGAGTTTTTGCATATTTCTTAATTTTAGTATATTTCCAGTATATTAGGCCATGATTTGCAAGTTTTCTTCTATTTAAAAAATACCAAAAAAATATATATATATTTTCCAAAAATACCAAAAAAAAATATCTAAACCCTAATTTGCATCCTCATCTGCCTGTCATCATTGCATAATTTACTTTTAAGGGCTCTTTTGCTATATCAGATGGGGGGAGGATTTGATCACCTCTCCTTAGCCCAAAACCACATCCCTTGCATTCAGTCCCAAGCCTTAACCTAAAATTAATTAGACTTAATTTGCCCTAGTAGGCTAGGGACACCAACTGGTTGGGTCCGGGCTAGTGTTAGATCACTGTGTCAAGTTAACCTGTGTGCGCCTTGTGCTCAGTGTCTAGAACGATGGTTTAGGGATTCAATCCCGAAGGGCTTGTGTGCTGGTCCGCCTACCTGGCCAATCTCTGATTGGTGTCTAGGATTGGCAATCAGGGACCTAACACTCCCCTTACACTTGCCTGGCTGAGTACAGGGTTACTATAGGCTAGTTTGCCACACTGATTAAGCATCTAGTTTGGACTTTAGGTCTAGTCAGCTATAGTCAATCTGATCGAGTCTTGCATGAGTACTAGATCAGGAGTTTCATATCACCCACCTCCTTCATAAATGTCTGAACCCATGGAAAATTTACAAGCCCAAATAAAAGCCCTAGCTGATCAAATGGCCCAGATAACTACCCAGATGACCCAGTTAACTCAGTTTCGTATTCAAACCAATGATAGAATTGACCATCTTGCCAATAGGTTTGATCAGTTAAAAGTCCGGGTAGGGACCCCAAGAAAAACCCATGGGTCACAGTCTGAGCCAGATCCTGATTCCCCTCAACCTAGGAGGACCCCAAACCCTGATCTATACCATGAGGTCGAACCTAGGAGAGCCCCTTATCCTGACCTGTACTACAATCCTCAACCTAGGAGGACCCCAAACCCTGATCCATACCTTGAGGCTGAACCTAGGAGAGCCCATTGTCATGACCCAATCCCTAAGGTTAGTCCTAGAAGACCCAATCAGGATTTTATAAACTAGGAAGATAGATCCTATTTACCCTCTCCCTACAAGCCTAGAATACCTACAACCTATAGATCTTATGACTCCAAATCCTATGAACCTAGAACCTATGAATCCATAACCTATGAACCTAGATCCTATGACTCTAGATCCCATGATCATAGATCCTATGCACCCACATCCTATGAGCCTAGAGAACCCATAACCCCTAAGTATCAGCCTAGTACTAGTCATGCTTCCCCTAGTCAACTTGAACCCCATAGGATTAGTATCCCTAAATATGAACCCAATAGTGAGCCACTACCTCTTATACAACCTGAACCTACTAGGAGTAGTACCCATAATCAGAGACCAGAACCTAACCAATTTCATGCTAGCCGACCTTCTTCAACCATTCCTGAGATTCACAAGGCTTACATTAACACGGAAGTGTATGAAGCTGATGTGAGCCTAGTGGATGAGTATGAGGGAGAAGAGGAGACACCTTTAGTAGACCTAGAATTAGCTGACCCAGTAGATACCCAGGTAGAAACCAACCCAGAGCTAGTTGACCTTGACCATATCCAACCTAAAGCTATAATGGAAGAACAAATAGAGGAAGAGAACCTAGGTACTGCTACTAGAGCCTTACCTGAGGAAACCATAGAGGAGAGCAAAATTATAGAGTCTAGTCCTGAAATACAAGAACCAGAAGAATTTATTAAGGACCTGATCTCTTTGAATCAGTACCCTCAGGATGAGTCTCCTCCTATAGTTCCCATTAAGGACCTCTTTCCTGAGATTAATAACCCATCCTTCCATTATACAAACCCCGTAGATATATCGCAACCCCATAAGGTTAACCTCATTAGTCTAGGATTAGTCCCTGACATGCCTTCTTTGATTCTACTTTATCCAACTAACCTAGAACCTTTTTCTCCACCCTACCAGAGTAATTCTGAACCCACTTCCTATTTTCTACCCTTTCCTGAGTTTTCTCATGTGTCTAGAACTATTAGGTTACATTTTGTTGAGGTTACTAGGTTGCAAGGATCCATAGAGCCCATCCCATTTGCTACCTACTTTTGGCAGACCCTCTGGCACTTATTAGGAGTTACTAACAAATTTTCTTCTGCATGTCATCCATCAACCACGACTCATGCCTTCATGCCCAAGTGGTAGTTAAGACCTAATAAACCTCTTCAGTCGAGTCTGTTAGGTGTAGGTTTGAGTCCTTTGCATCATCTTGTTAGGAGTCTGCATGTGCCTAGCATGTTCACCACCCGCACTAATGTTAAAACAACTGGCTAATTCCCGAAGATGGATCAAGAAATTTGATGTAGTGGATTTTATCTTGGTTAGGCTTAGGCCTAAAAGAAGCTTCATGCTTGCAGAGCCGGACCTTTTAAATTGATAGAGAAGGTTGGATCAAATGCCTAGGTGTTAGACTTGCCTTCGGATTTGGACATTAGTTCTACCTTCAATATTACAGACCTGGTTGAGTATGGGGAACCGGCAGCGCTACCTAGTGAGGCCTTTGGACCTATTCCTTTTCATTGTAAGTGACCCTAACCTAGAGTGTCCACAAACAAATTTGGCCTGAGAGAGGAGAACGGATCGAGCGTATCCTGGATGATCAAGCCATCATGACCTAGGGCCATGACTATCAACGCTTCCTGGTCCGATGGCAAGGCCGGCCAGAGTCGGACGATTCATGGATTTTTTGAGAGGACTTGCAACGCCTCAACCCAGACCTTCTCGAGAGATATGTGAGCCAGTCTGACCATCACTCGACAGGGTCGAGTTCCTCCCACCCCGGGAGAATTGGTGGGGACACTGGAGGCACCAGAATAAGATAGAGGCTTTTCAATCCTCTGTGAATTGATCAATAATTTATGAGTCCATCTGTAATAAGAGCTTAGCTCATCTGATTCTATTTTAGTTGTTATTTGAGTATTTTGAGTTGTTATTTCAGTTCTGTACTTGTCAGCTCATGTTGAGCTAATTTTATTTTTTTGAGTCCTGTCCAAGCATACTGAAGACTCAAGACTATATCATACAAGTGAAGACCAAGTCCAACTAGATTGAAGACATGGAAGTATGGCCCAAGTCCAACCTAGCTTGAAGATTTGAAGACCCCAGGAGGAAAATTCAGAAAACCCTGATTTCTTGCAGATGCCCTCCAGATGCCCAGATTCCCTTCCAGATGCCAAAGTATATTCATAGATAAGTGCATCCATGATTCCAAAGGTCCATCTACATCCTATCCCAAAGAAATCAAGCCCAGGTGCCAAGCCCAAGCCCCTAAGAAGCAAGATACTAGGGAATATTCCTGCTACCTGGCTACCAGGCCACCCCAGCTTCCAGAGGCCCAAACCCATGCACCCGAGCCCCTTTGGGCCGGCCTTTTGCTGCTCCTAGAAGCCCAACACGCCCCCCTAGGCGTCCTTGGAGTCTTGACCAAGTCAAGAAAACTTTTAGGGATTTTTCTACCTAATATTTCCTTATTTTCTAGCTAGGGTTTGAGAGGGAAAATGATTCTTATGTAAAGACTTATGTACCCTTACTTGGAGCCCAAGGTTAAGGGTCTATTTAAGGGACCCTAGCCTCTTGTATGAGGAAAATTTTGATGAATGAAAACCTTGAGTTCTTCTATTGAGTGGTGTGATACCCTGCTGTGTGCATAAAGGGGTTTGTGAGAGTTCTTCTTCCCGGTGTTTGTAATCATCTTCCTGCTGCCAACAAACCCTCCAGATCCCTGGACGCCCACTCCAAAAGAAGCCTTCCCCATCTGTTTTTACTTTGTTTTATTGTTCCTTTGTGAGCTTTCTAACCCCTGACAGGTCATTTGCAGGTCCCTGAGTTCCTACGAATCCAACGACTCCAGCCAAGCCTCAATCGGATCACCGAGCAGAAAGCCAGGTATCCGCGGGTCTTTGGCTCAGTTTTCCAGGCTGCATCCATCGAGGAACGAGAGACCCCTTCGCTGCGATCTTCACAGACATTGTCAGGTACACCCCTCTACCTCCAGTTGTTTTATTGTAGAAGAACTTGCCCTAACCGAGGCTTCTCAGCCCCGGCGGTCCTTCTTTGATACTTTTCTAGGTCCTAATCTGCATGCTGATCTTCAAAAATTCATACAAAATTCCCTACAAACAATTTTGATCTGAAATTTGGGAATTAATCACCAGACGTAACATGTAAAACATACAAAAAAAATTGCATGCATATTAGTTCCCCATCACTTTTGTTCTGCATCATTTTTGTATCAGAGCCCTATCTAGGGTTCTTGCTTGTTTGATTATTTTTTTGTTCCTTTTTACTTTTGCTGGCTGGAGTAGACTCCCCTGGCCGTCCGGTCCTAGGAACAAGCGAGATGCAAGCCTCCTCATCCCATTCCATGGGGGTTCCTAGGGCGTGTAGGGGTGCTGCTGGGTTATAACTTCTAGGCAGGGGTTGTAAACGGGACACACGTTCTGTTTTCTGCCAGTAACTACTCTGTTATTTGAATTGTTTCTCCCTGCAAAAAATTCTAAATTAAGTAATTCTTGTTTTGATGGAACCAGTATAATTGAATGTAATTTACATAAATTTTTTATGATTTATTAAATTCTGTAGATTTTCTGAGATCAATTTTACTGCTGTTCTATTTTTCTATTTTCTGCAAGCTGTTTTTTATTTAAGTATGCATAAATTGAATCTATCTTAAGGGCACTGAAGTTGCAACATAAGGGGAGGATTGAGACCCTCTCCTTAGTTCAAAACCACCTCCCGTGCATTCAAACCTAAGCCTTTAATCTTAAAATTAATTAGACCTAATTTGCCCTAGTAGGCTAGGGACACCAACTGGTCGGGTCTAGGCTAGTGTTGAATCAGTTTGTCTAGTTACTTTGTGTGTGCTTTGTACTTAGTGTCTAGAACGGTGGTTTAGGGATTCTATCCTGAAAGGCTTGTGTGCTGGTCCGCCTACCTGGCCAATCACTGATTGGTGTCTAGGATTGGCAATTAGGGACCTAACACTCCCCATACACCTGCCTGGCTGAGTCCCGAGTTACTACAGGCTAGCTTGCCACTCTGATTAGGCATCTAGTTTGGGCTCTAGGTCTAGTTAACCCATATTCATTTCAGTCAAGTCTCATTTGGTGTGCTTGCTTGCATCATCATGTCCACCCGGAACGGAGTACCCTTCCAACCTGGTCAAACCCAACCTGATTTAGAGGCCATGATTAGAACTCTTACCGAAAGTATGACCAAATTGAGTCAGGATATGAATGAGGTTTTGCCCAGTTTAGAGACTGAGCCCAGGGACTTGAGAAACGTAGACATCAAAATTGGACCCCTGATCCAAAATTTAATAGGCCCCAACCTCACCCATGGCAGGAGCCTAAGAGGACCTTATACCGTGATCTCGAGCATAACCCTAGGAGCCTATACCCATACTTGGTTGACTCAGAGAAGGGACCCGTTAGGAACACCGAACCTTATGCACCCACTTTTGATGGAAGACAAGAGACATATATTAAGTGGGAAGAACAAATGGATCGGTATTTTGAGTGCACTAACATATCGGAATTAGGACAAGTTAGGTTGGCCAAAACCAAGTTCACCAAACATGCTAGGTCGCATTGGTATGCTATTGAGCGTGAGTGTTATCAAAGAAAAGAGAAAATATATACTTGGAGAGATATGAGAAGTAAGTTAAGAGATAGGTACCTAGGTAGATCCTATGAGAAAAGACTTTTAGACCAATGGTACCAATTGCGATAAGGTAATAGGCCTGTGTCTAAATATATCGAGGACTTCCGGTGGTATGACATGAAATGCAATACCATTGAGACCGAAGCTCAGATCATATCGAGGTTTAGGGTTGGGTTACATCCAGACATTTATAGGAAGCTATGCCTTGAAAAGACCAATAAGTTAGACCGAGCCTACCAAGAAGCCCAAGACTATGAGTGGTCTTTAAGATATAACCAATCAAGTACTTTGGACTTAAAGCCAACCTCTACCAACTTGAGTCAAGTTCCGATTGATCCGACACCCGTAGTGAACCAGACTTTTGTTTGTCAATTCCCACTTGTGTCACCTCTTGACCAAAAGGATAACACTGAGAAGGAGTTAGGCATGGCCATCCCAAAATTAGTTGACCTGACCAGAGCCGTACTTAAAGAGGAATCAAAGGAGAATAGATTAGAACCTTTCAGTGAGATTGAGGAAGAAATATATGAGCCTGACATAAGTTTGATAGATGAATATGAAGAAGAAGAATTTGAGGATATCTCTCCCGATAATTCAATTAACCAACTCCTACCTGATGGGGTTATTGAGGGAACCCCTGCCACTCAAGGAATTTAGGAGCTAACCCTAAGAGAAGACCCTTTTGAGGAAGTTCAGGAAGAGAAAATTGCACCCAATGAGATTTTAAGTGAGAATACCCCTGAACTCATTGAGGAATCCAAAGAAGACACCCCTGAGTCAAATCTGGTAGAGAAGTGTGAAGAAGGAAGGGGTTCACAAGAATTGCCCATTGAGAAGGTCCAAGAACAAGAAAAAGACAGTAGCTTAGAAGACGTTCTAGATAAACATTCCAAAGACCTTCCTGATAACCTTCCACCTTCTAGGAGCACCCAGCCTACCCTAGAACTTGCACTTGTAGACCCTCCTAGAGCAAATCATGAGGTTTGGATGAGTGCACCTATAGAACAATGTCCTCATTTTAAGGTCATCCTGAATAACCAAGGTATGTTTCTTGTTTCCTATAAGCCACCTCAAAACTCTGATTCTTATTTCCTACCCTTCCCTGAATCTTCTCATGTTTCTAGAGCTATGGGATTACACTTTACTGAGATTTCTAGGTTGCAAGACTCCTTAGAACCTATTAGGTTTGCCACCTACTTCTGGAAGACCTTATGGCACCTACTAGGCACCCATGATAAGTTCTCATGCTCTGCATGCCATCCTCCGACCCAAGGTCAAACCTAGAGAGCCTTAGTTTGTTAGGTTTAGACCTAGGGTTCCTTTGAATAAAGTCCATTCTTTAGGAATGCGTCGTCAGTCGAGTTTAGGACATTGACTTAGATTTTGGTTTGATTGAGAGCACCAGAAATTGGGATTTGTATTTTGTCCAGGGCAGAAATTGCATTTAATGACTCGATCAATAGCTTTATAGGTAAAAGCCCTTTTGAGATTGTTCATGGGTACAAGCCTCACACACCACTTGACCTAGTTCCTTTGCCAGTCCACACACGAGTCTCCGAGTCTGCTGAAGACTTTGCATAGCATGTAAAGAACTTGCATAAAGAAATTCATGCCAAAATAACTTTAAGTAATGAAACTTATAAGAAGTTGGCTGATTCTCAAAGGCGAGTCAAAACTTTTGTTGAGAGAGACTATGTAATGATTAGGTTAAGGCTTGAGCGGTTTCCTCCTGGAACAGTTAGAAAGCTACATGCTAGAGGAGCTGGACCATTTAGAGTGATGAAGAGAGTGGGACCCAATGCCTATGTGCTTGAGTTGCCTCCAGAGCTAGGCATTAGCTCCACTTTCAACATTACAGACCTAATAGAGTACAGGAGCTAGCTGTGATTCCCAGTGAGCCTTTTGAACCTAATCCTATTATTGAGAGTGATCCCGACCCTGTGTGTCCACCAACAAACTGGCCTGTGAGGAAAGAGCAGATTGAAAAGATCCTGGATGATCAAGTTATCTCTACTCGTAATCAAGGATACCAAAGATACCTGGTCCGCTGGCAAGGAAGGCCAGATTCTAATGACTCTTGGATCTCCCGAGAAGAATTACAAGAATTGGACCAAGACCTCTCGGAGAGATACCAGAGCCAGCTTGATCCATACTCGACAGGGTCGAGTTCCTCCCACCCCGGGAGAATTGGTGCGGGCACCAGAATCAGAAGAAGACTTCAGGATTCCATCTGGATCTCTGATTGACCTTGCCAGAGAAAATTAGGGTTTGTAATAAGGATTGACCTGATCAACCCAATTATAAGTTTGTAATTTTGTCATTTCAATTTTTGTTGAGTCATGTTGACTCAGTCCAAGTCCAGGTCCAGGTTGACGCCATTCCCTTTGCCATAGGGTGCCACATTTCTTCTTCGATGGTCCAGCTACAAGTGGGTGCCACACTCCCTGCCACATCTCCATCCAGTGTCTTTGGTCCCCACACCATAAGAAGTAAGTTCCCCTTTTTCTTGCACCACTTGGGAGAGAAATCCATCAAGATACCTCAATCTAAGGAAGAGCCAACTTCTTTCCAGATAAACCCAAGCCAGGATGGCAAGAATTTTTCTTGAAGAGAGGATCAAATAGGTGCCCCACAATGTTCCATAAAAATCCAAGTTATAAAAGGGAAGAGAGCATGTCTTGGGGAGAAAATCAAGGAGGCACCCAAAAGTTTCCTAAAGTGCCAAAGCCATGAAAAGAAGAAGCCTAAACTTGTGGAGCAAGACTAGGAGGTGTCCAAAAGAGCTAAACCATGAAGGGAAAATCGTTGATTCATGGAGAGATACTAGGAGACACCCCCATAACCTGCCATTTGAAGCTGATTTTCAAGTTTTCTTGGAGCTTTTGGGCCGCTCACTCATGGAAGGAGTCTTGGTTGGCCAAGGGAAGAGAATTTGATGCCTAAAGTGTAGATTAGTCCTATTAGTCCCACATGGGAACTTGTATGGTTTTGATTTTTCTTATAGGTCTATATATTAGACCCCTTTTGTAACTTGAACTTATCTTATGAAATCTTATGAATGAAATCCCTTGTTTTTGAGCAAAGTCTTGTTCTTCCGCACTTATTCTGAGTGTTGAGCTCCATGAGGGAGTAAATCCAGGTTCCCTAGGAACCTTGAGGAGGTGTGAGATCTCCAACCCCAAAACCCTAGCTTAGTCCACCCATCTCTACTCCACCACCACCAAACCCTAGCCTCTACACCATCTCCAAGGTTCTTCTTCCAAAGGGTGGCCGACCACCAGGACCCCAGTCCAGCCATCTTCAAGTCAGCTACCACTGCTTCAGAGTCCATCCAGCAGATCCAGGAGAAGAAGTCCTAAATCCACAGCCTAGGAGTTCCAGATCAGCTGAAGACCTTCAGATCCCATCCTTTCTTCGACTCTGGTAACCCTCTTCCCTGAGTCTCTTGTTCCTAACCTTGTTCTTCTTCTCTCCAGGATCCAGGGTTCAAGAAGAGGCCAACTTTGCCAAGGACCATTATCAGAGGATCCATTACAAAGATACCTTGACTCCCGGGATCCAATAATCTGCTCGAGAGAGTCTTTTTCCACCAAATGGAGAGATATCACTACTAGGTAACAAGAACCTTCCCTTCTCACTTTGTCTGTTTCATTGAAACTCAGAGCAAACCCTAGATCTGGGGGTTTCTCAATCCCTAGCGATCCTACTTATGAGTTACTTTGATAATCCACTCCTTTTAATTGTGCTTTCTGTCTTTTCTTAGTTTCTTTCAACATTAGTTTATCTTTCCTTTGAGTTAAAGCCGACTTCTAAAAATATATAAAAAAAAATACATTAATTTTAATTTGCTTCCGCATTCCTCATTTTTGTTCTGCATCATTTTTGGTATCAGAGTTTTCGTTCTGCATCATTTTGGTATTAAAGCTTTTGTTCTGCATCACCTATCCCTGCAATCTCTCCATGCCCCAGTAGCTAATTGGATCTCCAAGCATTAGCCACGTCCAAGAAAAGTTGCCTTGAAGTTGCCCAGATCAAGAGCTCTTTCTGCTTCTTTTCTACCAGCCCTTCTTGCCCTAATCCCTTTCTTTTTACTTCATCTTATTATTCTATCTTTGTTTCTTTATTTCGTGCCTAACCTTGATGTTTTGCAGATCCCTGAGGTGTTTCCCCCTCCCCAAAGGAGGCTTTCTTTGCCTTCAGACTAGGTCCAGATCGCCTTCAGATTTGGAAAACAAAGACTTTCCAGACGCCATCTAGAGTGTTATGGGATCTCTTCTTCAAAGGAACTACAATCATAGCCTGGTAAAAGCCTTCCCACTCCTAAGTTCTAATATGATAACAGGTACACTATCCTAAACCCAGAGTTTCTTAATTCTCGGGGCCTGACCTTTATTATTCTGCATGTGTCTTCCTGCAGGTATGATAGTTTCTAGCATTACTAGTCACAATGCTAATTTTTTACTTATTTTTGGGTCTTTAGCCACTGAATTAATGTCTAAAAAAATTATAAAAAGAATAGTTTACTATTTTGCATTAGTCTTAGGTTCATCCCATATCAAGACTCCTCTAGGGACACCTCGGTTAAACGGTGTGTCTGAAAGAAAGAATCGAACTCTGTTGGACATGGTTCGATCCAGATGGGCTTAGCAAGTCTGCCTAAATCTTTTTGGGGATATGCTATTGAGTCAGCATCCTACCTTCTGAATAAGGTTCTAAGTAAATCCATTGATAAAATACCATATGAGATATGGACTAGGTGCAAGCCAACTCTCTCTCACCTTCAGGTTTGGGGGTGTCTGGCTTATGTTAGATATTTAGAGATAGATAAACTAGGACCTAAGTCTGATATGTATCTTTTTGTTGGGTATCTTAAAGAATCCAAAGGATATTATTTCTATCTACTTGAGGAACAAAAGTTGTTCATCAGTCTTAGAGCAACCATTTTAAAAATGGAGTACCTTGGTGAAGGCACTCAAGCTACTGAGGTTAAACTTGGGGAAGTTCAATAGATAGAAGAACCTTCTCACTCTAAGGCCACTATAGAACCATATTTGATTAGATTATATCCAGAGCCCATAGTGCAACCAATAAGGAGATCTAGTAGAGTACCACGTCAATCGGACAGATACTATGGTTTTTTGGTCTAGGATGGTGATCTTGTTGAACTCAATTGGAAGATCGAGGATTCGATCACCTATATGGATGCAATTTCAAGATCCGATTCTGAGTCATGGCTAAGAGCCATAAAATCTGAAATGGAATCCATGAAAATCAATAATGTATGGACATTGGTTGATCCACTTGAAAGGATAAAACCCATTGGATGTAAGTGGATCTTCAAGAAGAAGCAAGGCATAGATGGGCAGGTGGAGACCTAGAAAGCCCATTTGGTTGCCAAAGGGTATCGTCAATGTTATGGTATTGACTATGATGAGATGTTTTCCGCTGTGGCAATGCTCAAGTTCATTCGGATTATGCTTGCTTTAGCAGCATATTTAGATTATGAAATCTGGTAAATGGTTGTCCAAACAACTTTCTTAAATGGTGTGTTGGAAGAGGTGTATATGATGCAACCTGAAGGGTTCACATCCACAGATGAGTCTAAAGTGTGCAAGCAGTAAAGTTTCATTTATGGTCTGAAGCAGGCTTCTTGGAGTTGGAACATGCACTTTGATAAGTGTATCAAGATGTATGGCTTCGTTAAGAACAGAAAGGAGCCTTGTATATATAAATGGGCAAATGGTTCTATTGTTGTATTTCTTGTTTTGTATGTGGATGACATTGTCTTAATTGGAAATGACATTCCAGCATTACATGGAATAAAGGTCTATCTTTCATCTCAATTCTCTATGAAAGACTTGGGTGAAGCCTCATTCAT
Organism: Areca catechu; assembly: GCA_021397845.1. Classification (NCBI taxonomy): domain Eukaryota; kingdom Viridiplantae; phylum Streptophyta; class Magnoliopsida; order Arecales; family Arecaceae; genus Areca; species Areca catechu. The sequence goes on from CM038041.1 coordinate 100,892,975, forward strand.
ACTGGATATGAAGATTTATAGAGATAGATCTAAGAGACTTCTAGGACTGTCCCAATTTACATACATAGACACTGTGCTAAAGCAATTCATCATGAAGAATTCCAAAAGAGGCTATCTTCCGATAGGTCATGGAATTACTCTTTCCAAGAAGGATTGTGTAACAACTCCTGAGGAAAGAGAGCGCATGAGTAGGATTCCATATACTTCAGGAGTGGGTTCTATTATGTGTGCTATGCTATGTACTAGACCAGACGTGGCATACTCACTAGGGGTAGTGAGTAGATACCAATCTGACCCAGGTGAAGCTTATTGGAAAGTTGTTAAGAACATCCTTAAGTATTTGAGAAATATCAAGGACCAATGGCTTATTTATGGAGATTCTGACTTAAGGTTTGTCGGGTATACTAACTCTAGTTTTCAGTCAGATAGAGATGATAGTAAGAGTGTGTCTGGTTTTGTGTTTATCCTTAATGGTGGAGCAGTCTATTGGAAAAGTTCCAAGCAGCATATAATGGTTGATTTTGTTTGCGAGGCAGAATATATTATAGCATCAAATGTAGCAAAGGAGGCTGTGTGGCTGCGGAAGTTCCTAGACGAGCTGGGAGTGGCACCCTCCTTGGATGGTCCTATTCTAGTGTATTGTGACAACACTAGAGTCATAGCTCAAGCCAAAAAGCCAAAATCACACCAGTGGAGCAAGCATAATCTGCATCGTTATCAACTTTTCTAGGAGATTATTGAATGAGGTGACATCAAGCTTCTGAAGATCGATGGTAAGGAGAACTTGGCCAACCCCTTCACTCAAGCTATTGGAATACAAGAGTTCAACGATTGCAAATGAAAGATAGGAATTAGATTCTATTCCGATTGGCTTTAGTCCAGGTAGGAGTTGTTGGGAAATGTATCCCAAAGCCAATCAATTAGATTGTAGATGGTTGTGCAACTCATGTATATGTATATAAATTATTGAATTGAATAAAAAGTTTATTCTAGTTGTTCATCATATGTCATCTTCCTAATTGAACTCTTGTGTGATGATGTCCTTTGAGCAATTTTGTATGCGATGTAGAGAGAATGCATCGTGTAGTTCATAAACTGGTTCGCGATCAAAGGATGTGCTATTTCAGGATGATGATGTATCGAGAGTAGGTCATTGATGTCATATCTATTGGTTGTCCTCATAACCAAGTAGCATGGAGATGCTAGTATGATATCAGGTATTGTGTTCGACACTTCACTAAGTGTGACCCTCAAGCGAGATTCTCTTTCTACCAAAGAAAAGTTTTGCATTAGAATGCGGACATGAATTATTCCTTTGACTTGAGATCACTATGGTAGCTTGCAAGCAACTCATAATGCTAAGGTACCGGACTATCTAGATTTTTAATCTGGTGAAGGAAGGTTGCTAGGTACAGTCAAGTACTTATGTAGCGGTAGTATGTTCGAGATAGGATTAATCTCTCCAAATGGTTTGGATTGAATGGTTAATATGCTTCAATTGAGAAAGACCTTGACCAGAGAATTCCTTGTAAGTAGTTACATGGATTCTTTGTTTGAGACATATTGAGATGGACTGATTAGGGTTGGGAAATTTAATCCTAAGCCACCCAGAGTATTAGAAGATTAAAGGAATAAGTTTAATTATATTCTATATTTTATATGTTCTTGTTGCTCTGCAACCATCAACCTATCCGAATGCCGAGTGTCATTGCTAGATGGTAACTTTGGCCGGTACTGAAAATGTTCCTATGCTACCAGTTGAGTGTTTAAACCAACGGGGTCACACACCGTGGGGTTTCTTTTTTATTTGTTGGCATGGAAATGATTGGGAATCGTTATGGACTCATTTTGACAAGAAATTGTTAGAGCTACATTTGAGCCGACTCATTTGATGAGTCGACTTAAGCAAATTCACTCGACGACTTAAGCAAATTCACTCGAGTCGACTCAGCTAACAGACTCTACTAAAAATTGAAACTACTTCATTAATGCTTGCAACTATTGTGGGATTTAATGATGAGCATTTCAGAGTTTCAATGGCTGCTGTTGCGAAATTCCAAGGGTTTGTAACACCCTGAATTCCAAGGGACTCAAACTCTTTTTATTATCTCTCATTAAATCAATTTTTTGTATTGATCATTTTAGTTCATGTGAGTTTGTTCTATTCTAAGTTTTGCTAAAAGAATAAAAAAGGAGATCAAGAGACTCTGCCACTTTCTCATGGTTAGAGTTCACACTTGATCTCTGACAGATTATTAGAGAGGGGATTTGAGTTTTGGGAGGAATTCTTGAGCGCATACCTTCTGTTGAAGGTTTGTGTCAAAGAGTTGGGAAGGGTTCTCAGGAGTCCTATTCTATCTATGCTTTAGTAGCAGTTCTTCAAAGAGTTGAAGAAGCAGTCCATGGTTCTTCAAGGAGTTGAAGAAGGAGTCCGTGCTGTCGACACTATTTTTGGAGAGGCTAGTACCTCGGTGGAAAGAGGAAAGATCCCGTGCCCCAGTGTGAGCCACCTGTAGAGGTAGTACATGTGTGCTACTCGTAGAGCTTACTCTTCTTCATTACAAGTGGAGCATGTGCCTTCCAAGTGATCATCATCTCGAAGGTATGGACCTACATTATATATGTGTGACATATTATTCCTGCTACATCATTGTGTGATTCCATGAATAGTTCTTTGTTTTATACTATAGATGCATGATTTCATACATACATTACTCTAGATGCATCAAGATCCAAGTAAGGTGCCTGTGTTAATTAGATTAACATATCATGGATAAAAGTATTTTTATCTCCTTCTGTTGTGCCATGTGGTTTAGAAAAAGTTTTTAAATTGCATGCATCAGGGCCCACCTCATCCACTGCTCCTAACCTTACACTACTCGCATACTAGAAATTATCAAAGAGATAAAGAAAAAAGGATCCTAGGGTTAAGAAACCACTAATATGGCATGCTTGGGTTTCAATAACTAAGAAAAAGTGAGAAGAGATTGGTCTAATACCTAGCAATGATTTCCTTGTAGTAGTAGAAGGGATCACACCTCTTGAATCGGTGCTTGGAGGACAAAGTAGCTTTCCCGCAGATCCGCTAGCTTTTTATCAGATAGTTTCGGGGGCAAGGAAACCTCTTCCAAGGATCGTTTCTACTAAGAGATCCTACAAACATCAAGGGTTAGGGATGAAGAAGATATAAAAAATAAGAATCTATAAGTGGAAGAGAAGAGAAGTTTGGAAGATGGCTGGCGGCACGGGTGGTGGGATGGATGCCTAATTCTTGAAGGGGCGGCCTAGAGTTGTGTTGGATGCCTGGGGCTTGGGATGATTGATGGTGGTGGCCTAGACTTGAAGATGAAGGATGGCTAGGGCTTAGATGAAGAGTGGGCATCCTTGGGTTGTTGGATGGAGGATGAAAGAGGGGCGGCCTTGTGTGGAAGAAGGTTGGGGCGGCCAAGGGGATGATGGGATGGTGATGGGGCGGCTAGGGTTTGGTTGGGTTGCACCTCACGTGCCCTCCTTGCAGAGTGATAAGTTTGGGCCTCACACCCTCTCCCTCACGGAGCGATAATGCATAAAAATGCATGGAAAAAAAACTCAATTTTGTCATTCACTCATAACATCATTACAAGAGGGAGGAGGGGTGGCGTATTTATAGACTCACTCAGGGCCCTTTCCCTGTCAAAGTAGGATTACAAGTTTGAGTGGGACAGGGACTACAAATTGGAGTGGGATTAGGAGACTGAAGTCCTTGTAGGACTTGGACATCAACTCCCTATTGGACTTGGAAAGCTTACTCCTTTTGGGATTGGGCTACTTGACTCCATGTTGGGCTGGGATGACATCCTCTTGGACTTGGTCAAAGCCTTGGGCACCAACTCCTGGTGGACCTGGGTTGGGTGCCACCTTGATGCAGGACAATTCTAGGACTGATGCAAAACAGAAAACTAATTTTTTTAGATTTTTTTAAGAATTAAATTCAATGGCTAACGACCCGTAAATAAGTAAAGAATCAGAAGGAAGACTAGTAATGCAAGAAACCATCATAATCGTAAAATAACTCATGCAGAACAATAAAGATAGGACTCGAGAATTGGAAAACTCCTAGCTTAGGATAGCGTACCTATCACCAGATCAGAATTCAGGAGGGGGAAGGCTTTTACCAGGTAGCGATTGTAGTTCTTTTGAAGTAGAGATCCCTCAACACTTTGGATGGTGCCTGGAAGAACAAGGCTTTGGTTCCCGAATCTGAAGGCAATTTGGACCTGGTCTGAAGGCAAAGAAAGCCTCCTCTTGGGAGGGGAACACCTCGGGGACCCTACAATATGTCAAGGTTAGGCATGAACAGGTAAGCAAAGAAAAAAATAAGAAGATGGAAACAAGGAGGAGGGGATTAGGGTAGATGTTGTAGGCGGCCTAAAGAAGATGGGATCCAGTTATCTAGGGTAGCTCCTGGAGTGCTTCTCAAGGTTGTGGCTACTTCTTGGAGGCTTGGGAAGATGCATAGGCATGGGGAACTCCAAAGAATAAGGGACAGCCAAGGAAAGAACAAGAACAAAAAATCAAAGACAAACGAAACCCAAGAACACCAGACTTGCAAAATAATTCAGCTGAGTTTATTTCATAAGAGTGGATTGATTACAAGAAGAGGAGGGGTGGGGTATTTATAGAGTTCCCATGCCCTCTCCCTTTTAGGACTTTAGCTTTCTCCTAGTTAGGATAGGTTTGCAAGCTTTGAGTGGGAGAAGCACTACAATATTAACCTAGAACTAGGAGTACATAGTTGAATTAAAGAAAAACTTGTTTTCCTACTTCCACTTGGATTCTTCCTCCTTCTTTGGACCAAGTCAACCTCAAGGACACCTCTCCTTGGTGTGTTGGCTTCATGGGCAGCAAGAGTGGGCAGCCAAGAGGCTAGGGTGCATGGGCTTTTGGCCTCTTGGAAAACTAGGATGCCTGGGCTAGCATATACCTGGAATCTTGGTTCCGGGCAAGAATATACCTGGAATCTTGGTTCTTAAGAGCTTGGGCCTTGCACATGGGCTAATTTCTTTTGTGTTGGGGTGCAGATGGACCTCTGGAATCATGGGTGCCCTAATCTAGGAATATGCTCTAGCATTTAGAGAAGAATCTATGCATCTGAAAGGTATCATGGATCTTGGGGTGTCCAACAAGATCAAATAAGCTGTTGTAGTGGCCTTTGACTCCTGGATGAGGCTTGGTGGGACTCCAAAATAGGGTATCCTCCTCTCTTGTACATGAACTAGACTAATACTAAAATACAAGACTCAATACTGGACTAGGGTTGAGACACAATCAACTAGTCTCAACTTATTACAAGACTCAATCTTACTTGCTTACAAAATTGTGACACATGACTAAGGTTCTAAAACTCTAATCAATAAATCATATGAGATCCAGTGATCTGTGTCTGATCCTGGTGTCCCCACCAATTCTCTTGGGGTGGGAGGAACTTGACCCCATCGAGTAAGGGTCAATTTTGCTCTCATTCTGCTCAAAGAGGATCTGGGTTGAGGTGCTGCAGATTCTCACCAGTTCTCCACAAGTCCTCAGATTCTGGCTGACTTGCCACCAGACCAAATACCTCTGATAGCCTTTATTCTGGGTACTGATGGCTTGATCATCCAGGATTCGCTTACTCCTTTTCTCATTATTTGGCCAAATTGTATGTGGACACTCTGGGATGGGTTCACTCTCAAAGGAATGGAGAGGCTCAAAGGGCTCGCTAGGTATCACTACCATCTCCCTATGCTCCATAAGGTCTAAAATGAAAAATGTGGGACTAATACCTAAATCGGGTGGAATCTCAAACGCATAGGCATTTGGTCCAACTCTTTTCATTATTCTGAATGGGCCAGCTTTACGAGCATGAAATCTCTTTATCAACACATATTCCCCTGTGAAAAATTCTTTAACATGTTTTTGGGAATTAGCCTAGTTATTATATAGTTCATTACTTATGTTCAGTGTTTGACTAATTTCCTTATGCATATGCTGTGCAGAGGCTAGTGTAGGTGTGGATAGATGAATTAGAATTGTGGCTTTGTTGGACTCAAGACTAACACCTAATAGACTCGACTAGACATCCCTATCAAAGAAAAGTTATTGGACTCTATGGGTCAAGACCTAATGATAGGGGACGATAATGAAATGATGCATCCCTAATGGAATTAGTAATGACTAAATGAGAAATGAAGTAAATAGATACAGCTATTCAAAGTAAAGAAGTAGAATTTCTATGATAGGAATCTAAATATTAAACTTGACTAGAAATAAAACCATTCAAAGTAAATAAGAGGAGGACCTTTGTGGTTAAGAAACCACTCAGATTAGGGCTAAGTTAATCTTAGTATTTCAGATTTAAAAGTTTATCTAGAGAGGGGTACCCGGTAATCAATATTTTAAAATTTGGAACTAGAAACACTCAAAGAGGAAGTTCCTGGATGACAAGGAGATTCTTCTAGGTTGCAAAGCTTCTTGTATCTGGCTCTTGACATGGTAGACCTTCTTCTTTGAAACCTGGTTGCCTGGGAATCCTGCAACGAAGAGATGTAGAGGGGATTAGAGGATAGATTGAAATGGAAAATGGAGGGGAAGAATCTTTTAAATGAGATGGAAAGCTTGGAGTAGTCTTGGCAAGGATCTTCTATGGCATCTTTGGATTGATAACTCCTTGTCGGATTGTATGAAGAACTCCTTGGCGGATTGTATAAAGAGCTCCTTGGCGAATTGAAGTCATTGGAGGTGGAGGGGGTTAAGACTAAGCATATACTAAAGTAAGGATCCTTTGGTTGGCCGTATGGATTTTAAGATGGTAGGGATGAAGCTAAGATGGTTGTATGGAGATGGAAGGGAAGATCACTCTAGGCCTCACGCCCACCTTCTCACAAGGGATCAAGCTAATAAGCAAGGAAAATTTCAAGAAAAGTTTTTTTTCTTCATTGATACATCATGATGATTATAATAAGGTTTGGAGCCCCTTTTTTAAAGACCACCAAGCCATTTGAAGTTCAATTTCAAATTTCAAACAACAACAAAATAAAGGGACAAAATAGTGGGTGTCTCATGAAGAGGGGCGGCATTTATGGAGATTTTATGGGCCATTTCAAATTCATTCTTCTCTTAGGCAACATTCCTTGGTGAGGTGTCTTGGTGATGTGGCAAGGAGGAATGATGAAGTGGCTTCCAAGTTGGTGATCCCATGGTCCATGCACCCATTAGCCTTTTTGACTTGGTTGTGATGAAACCATATTGGACATGGCTGAAATCTTCTTGACTTAATTACAATGAAGAACCCAATTGAGACAAATACATGACTCAATTACCAAAATCAAATAAATACAAGACTAATAGACCCAATTAAAACTTATTACAGGACTCGAACTCTCAATCTTCCAACCATAGAGAATCTTGCCTAATTTGTATCAGTTGAAGACTCTTCCTGAACCTGGTGCCTGCACCACTTAACACTCTATAGACTCCCTAGGTTTAATCCTAGCATGGCATGTACATGAGAATTTATTATGGACTCCTAGCAAATTCCATAAGGTATGCCAGAAGTAATATGCAAACCGAACATGTGCAATGAATGTATGCATGAGGCTTACCTCTATAAAATGCATGTGAATGATTAAAAAAATATAAGAAAATTCAAGAAAAGGCAAAAAATACAAGGTGGATTCGGGGTTAGTCTGGTAGGGTAGAAAGTAAGAAGGAGGTTCTGGGTTGATCGGGTCTAATAGGAGATAAGAAGGGGTTTCAGGGATGAGGCCCACATTAATGAGGTTGACCTTATGGGATTGAGGCATATCTAAAGGGTCTGTATAATGGAAGAAATGATCATTGATTTCAGGGAAGAGATCAAGTGAAGTCAAAGAGGTGACTTCATTCTAAGGGTACTAATTTAAAAAGATCAAGTCCTTAAAAAACTCTTCTGGCTTATGAAATTTAGTACTAGGCTCTATAATTAGGCTTTCTTCTAAAGTCTCCTCAGGAAGAGTTGCAGTCACAGGGTCATGGGTTTCTTCCTCTAATGATTCTTCTACTACGAGTTCGGTATGGTTAGGGTCAGCTAACTCTTGATTGGCTTCTACCTGGTCCAACCTATTGGTTAATTGGTCAAGCTTATTGGTTGCTTGGTTGTTGGTTTGGTTCATTTGGTTAGTTTGGGTGGTTGATTGGGTAAACTGACTTTGGGATTGGGTGATCATTTGGTCAAGCTGGGCTTGGTTTTGGGTGTTCATCTAGGTCAATTGTTCATTCATGGCCTTAAGGGGGGATTCTAGATTGGACTCCATAGTTGAACTGGGTTGGTTGCACAAGACTTCCGACTCAACTAATTCTGGGTTGGTTTCTATCTGGGTTTGGTCATAGTCAACTAATTTTGGGTCTTCTATAGGTGTATCTTTCTCTAAATCTTCAATAGACTCATTATCTTCATACTCCTCTACCAAACTTGGATCAGCCTCATATATCTCTTCTTTCTAGGTCATCCTAGTGAACCAATGAGGTAGTAGGAGGGGTTTGGCTAAAGGAAAATTGGCTAATAACTGGGGTAGCAGAGATGGGTTGACTAAGGGGTTCCTGATTAATACTAGGGTTCTGACTATGGGTGCTGATCCTAGTGGGTTTAGGTTAACTAAGGGAAAGTAGACTAACATTGGGTTCATATCTAAGGGTACTAATCCTATTGGACTCAGGCTGACTAAGGGTTATGGGTTCATAGGTTATGGGCTTAGTCCTATGGGTTGACTCAAATTCTTAAGCTATGTGATAGGCATCATCTAGGTCTCGAATTTGCCATCTAAATAGTTCCCATTGGATAATTCTACGTAGGCCAGCTTTAAACCTAGATATGATTTTACTCAGGTTCAACTATGTAACATGACCAATAAAAGTCATCAAATTGGTCAATGTATTCAGACACAGTTTTGTTATCCTGTCTCAAATCCCACCACTGTACTAAAAGTTTGCAATCCTGGAATTTGGAGTAAGTGCATCTGGGTAAATAGGGACTGGAAGGGTAATAGGGTCTGGGTTCTTGGTATGGGTCATGGTATGAGATTCTCATAGGGTTGGGCTCTAAGTATGGGTCATAGTATTGGGTTCCTATCCTAGTGGTCATGCAAACATTCAATCAATCAAAGTAGAATGATGCAACCAAGAATGCAAGGGTTAGTACAATCTAGAGCTTGCTAGACCTAGAGTCAAAACTGAATGGGTTAACTCAACTTACACTTAACCCAGTAGCTAATCCTTCCACTAGCCAAGTAGGGGGTGGGAGTGTGGGAGGCTCCTCCTGCTTAATGCAGAGACCCAATTAAGTAACCACAACACCACTTAAGTCATTTAACTCTGGACTCCCAACCTTAGACACCAGCTTCTAGAAATAGCTAAAAAATTAAATGCACTAGTTAGCCCACATAGCTCGGACCCGACCTGTTTGGTGTCACCTAGCCCACTAGGGCAAATTAGGTCTAATTAAATTTAATTAGGCTTGTGTTGGCTTTAGCCCTTGATTTTGATGACTAATAAAATGTTGAGTACATATTTTATACTAATATTTCTATTGTAGTTATGAGTTTTAGGATACAGGCATCTCAAATTCTCAAGATAAAAGTATCATGGCACTCATTTGAAGCTAAGCAATTTTTAAGTTTTAGGAAGTTTTCTCATCTGAAAAAGGTCTCAAAATTGATTAATCATGGTTTACATAAGATGATTTGAAGTTTGATTGAAGATCTTTGTGATTTTGGGATGTTGGCACATGTTTTTGGCAAACTGCAGAACCAAGTGTCGACTCATGACTCCCCAAGTATTGACACTTCAGAAACTGGCATGCAAAAATTCTCCTTTGGCATGCCAAGTGTCGACACCTAGAATTCAAGTGTCGACACTTGAAACACAAGTGTCGACACTTGAAACACAAGTGTCGATACCTAAAATTCAAGTATCAACTCAAAGCCTGAGATTTTTGAAAATACAGAACTATACCATTTGGAATATTTTTGTGTCAACTGTTGACACTTGAGCTTCAAGTGGCGACATAGGAAACTCAAGTGTCGCACTTGCAAGACCAAGTATCGATGCCTATGAACCAAGTGTCGATACCTGGAAGTCAAGTATCGACTCACGAGTTCTGACAACTTCAACGGCTCTATTTTTTGAGAGGTAGATTTCATCTTTTCAAGCCCCCAATGGATAGTTTTGATCCTCCAACGATCTCAAACCATTTTTTGGAAGGTTTTGAAGTATTTAAGCTTTACCAAACTCATTCATAAGGCAAGAGAACAAAATTGAACTCTATTGAAAACACAAAGTCAAATATTCTTTCAAGAACATCACTTCCATAAGCCAAAAAAGGAGAGAATTCAAAAAACTTACAAGCCTATCATTTCAGCTTTTCTAAAGTTTCTTTGAGAAGATTCCAAGGAGAGACAAGACAAGCATCTTCAAGAGCCTCAAAGCTTCCACATTCTACTCTATAAGTGGTTATGCCTTTTGATCAATTTCATCAAGTTAGGATTTAATTAATTAGTTGGTTGAGTCTTGTTATTATTAGTTGAGTCCTATAATATAAGAGGGGACCCAAGTCAAAACCCGTGTGACTCTATGTGCTAGCTCAAGTCATGCCATGTGACTCCATGTGCTAGCCCAAGTCACATGCCATATGACAACCACTTATTGGCACCACCTTTTCAAGATTTTAGACATCACTTCCCACATCATTTGGAACAACATCACATGACATGTTTGGACATAACTTGCCACCTCATTGGGACAACATAACATGCCATGTCACTTACCTTGGTCGACCACATGAGAAAGAAATAAGCGCCATTTATTTTTAAGATGAGTAAATAAGAAGGAGTCCAAGCCATATTAGCGCTCCTTCCCCTCCTTATTTTGTCACCAAATCCCAAGGAAAAGTCAACCAAGAGTCCATCTCAAAGGGAGATTCCGCTTAGCTTCTCATCACCCATCTCCATGTAATTCTATCTCAAGGGGACACCAATCAAGGAAAGGACCAAGGAAATTTTTTACTTCAGAGTTCAAGCTACTCAAGTTCTAAACTTAAGAATCTAGCAAAAACTCTTGAGTTTTTCTCTATCCAAATTGGAGAGTCCACTTTCATACAAGAGCCCAAATCATCTAGACTCCAGAGACCACCAATCATGGCCAATCAATGAACCAATCTTGGCCACTCATCATCACACATCACCTATCCTCATCTTGCTGCCCAAATTGGATGAAAATCTCTTATTATCGCCCACTTTGAAGGAAGCTCCAGATCAGCCCAAAGATAGGAGTCCAAGATGCCGAAGAGGGGATTCCAAGGAGCTGTTGCTTAAGGGAAACAAATGCTAGTCTTTATAACCCTTACACTTCTGGTTGATGGTCTATAAATATCCCATCAACCCCCCTTGTATTATTCATTCCACATATATGAAATAAAGCCGACATTCTGTCAGTTCTTTTGCTGTGTGCATCATGGGGTGTGAGGCCCTTTTTATTTGTTCTTTTGAATATCGCGGGGTGAGAGGCCCTACATATCCAACTATCATAAAACCTTAGCCACCATCTTCCATCTCTTCTCTTCCTCTTTTTCCATCTTCTTCCTTTTCTTTCTTCAACCATCTAATTCAAATTTCTTTTGAGTGATTGCAGGTGATCTAGGATTTGAAGTCAGGGTGTTCTTGCCTTGAAACCAACATCGCAGAAGTTCAAAGCTCGAAGATTGATCTTCTTGAAGTCCTGCAGCAAGTTCCTTGAGAGTCCTGTCGGATCCATATCAGAGGGATACAATCATCATTGGTAAAATTAAAACCCCTTCTCTAATTCTTTAATTTTTCATTCCTTGATAAGTAAAACCCTAGTTTATGGTGGTTTCTTAGCCATCAAATCTTGTTTTCCTAGTTTACTTGTTAGATCTACTTTTACGAGTTATAACTAGTTGACTAGTTTGCTTAAATTATTTAATTTGAGTCTTTAAATTTGAAAATCCTAAAAAAAATTAATCTTTATTAATCATTATTAATTAGTTTAAAATTGGTTATTTAATTTTGCATATTATCCTGCATCACATAGACCAGCTTAGACTTGCATGGAATTGCTTACCTTGGAGGTCCCTTCTTACCTCTATTTATAGGCATCATTCTTAACTGAAAGTAGTTAAGAATTTTTTATTTTTGTTAGGAAAATTAGTCAATGTAACTTCCCTTCAATTAATTATAGTTGCTGTTGAAGTTTAGTTACCTTGGCCTTACTGAAGCTATGGCTATCATTTATATGATTGGTTGGTTATAACAACCAAGTCCATTCTTGACGACTCTAGGTTGAAGTAGATTGGCCACTCTTTCTGGAGTAAGCCGACTGGGGATCAGTCATTTATTTTAGAGCCATTTGCTTAAGAGCACATATTGTGGACCAGCCATTCACTTCAAAGCCACTCTCTTTAAAGCACATATAGTAGATCGGCCATTTACTTTAGAATAGGCTGAAAGCTGATCTTAAGTGGTGCATCATCGCTGGCTAAAATATAGTGTTGATCCATTCTCCTATCGGGTTTTGGAAGTATTGTCATGTCAATCCATCTAGTCGACCAGTATGGATGGGATCAATTGAATCTTCGAACCGGCAATTATCTCATTGAGCCGGTTTATCACAATAGTTACCCTCCACTCCCAATTTCAAGGAAGTTTATTACTCTAAAAGATGGGAGTATCAATTTTTTATCATTTTTTGATCAGCGAAAAGATAGCTAATGATGGCAAATCCTTGGTCTGGCTGGTCATGATAACCGCTTTCTATTTTGAGCATCATGTCCTGGACAGGTGTCAAACTCCTTTTGGCTCTGAGAGAGTCAGCATGGGTTTAAGAGTTATGCCAACTTTTTTCATTATGGCACTTTGGCTAACTTCCGTTTCGAGTCGGATCATGGGACATGGCACCATCTCATCCACCTGATATCATATGGGGACTTCATCTTGGTCATCAATCGCATTCTCGTGGATCATGACTAACAGTCTGGATTTTCTCCCGTTGAGTCGGTGGGTGTCTCTTAGTTGTTCGTACCCATGATCAGTTCCACTCATACATGGCACGATCAAAGATGCTTCACATCTTTCGAGGGAAACATTTAAACCATCATCATTGTCTATATAGAGGGTGCTTGCCCTATAAGACAAACTTTTCTACATTCATTGAAACATTCCTTTTCTTCTAATCGCTCCAAACCTCCCTCTTCTTCTCAAGCCTTCCTCCTTTTCCACAGGTAGTGACTTCTTCCTTTTCTCCATTTTTATCAAGGTTAGTCCCCACCACCGACGGGATCCAGGCTAGTAGGAGGGAGGTGGTTCCTCTGGTGTTGCAAGCTCTTCTAGGAAGAGTAATATTCAGATCAAACCGGAATCCATTATGAGCTCCTTGTCTTTTTCCAAACTAGCTTCTCTTAGGGACCACTACCTTATTTTGGGAATTCTCTCATTAATGATTCCTCAACCTAACAAAAGGGTAGATCGTCCTCCATCTAATGCCATCTCAGTGTACAAAGACCACCTAAAGGCCAGTCTTCAGTTTCCCTTACATCCCTTCTTCATTAAAACTTTTAATCTGTACCATGTGTTTCCAGCATAGCTGACTTCGAATAGCATTCGGAGTATCTGTGGCTTCTTAGTTCTTTGTCACATTCTAAGTATAGAGCCTCGGACTTCTTTATTTACATTCTTCTTCATGCTGAAGAAGGATTTCAATGGCCAAGTGATGGGGACCTTGCTAGCACAGTTCTCGGAGCAGCACCAATCTCAGAGTAACATGGATTCCTATGTAAATAAATTTAAAGATTAGATGTTTAGAATTTATCTTTATTTTGAAATTTGTTAGTTGGATAGGATTGAGATATCTAGTTGTTAGGATTGGGATAGACTTCATCTTATCTTGTATTTGAATTTGAACCCCTATCTTTCAATCCTGTATTCAAATTTAAATGAGGGTTAGGAAAGGTCTATAAATACCACCCTCAGTCCTTTGTAAAAAATTGGTTAATGAAGATGAGCTTTTAGAAAAGAGTGATTCTTTTTGTTCGCCCCGCTGGAGAGGGTCAGAGGCCGATCTTGCCTTCGCCTTCGGGCATCGAGGGGTGTGAGACCCTATGCCTTCGCTTTCAAGCATCGAGAGGCGTGAGGTCCTAGTTATCCCCTTTTCCATCGAGTCCCCTCTATGGTCTTAGAGATTTTCCTTCATGGTCCTAGGTAGCGATTTGGGTGGGATGCCCTAGGCTCTGCATTTAGTGAGATGGGTGAGATGCCCTAGGCTACATGTAGTGGGGTGGGTGAGATGCCTTAAAGGTGAGAGGTCTCTTTGTGAATGTAAGTCCCAAGTCCATAAAGTGTCCAATTTTTCTACCCTCCATCTCCATTGTTCCTTCGCCATCCCCTAAAAAAATAAAATAAAAAAATAGTAGTACCCTAATCTTTAGTGACTTCTTAGCTCAACGACGATCACCCTGATCCCATCCACCATCACCAAGGGTGGTGGGTCATCGACCCTTGTCCTGGTCAACCGCCATCCACGGATGGAAACCATATTTCTTCTTCATATACTCTCCTTATGCTTAGGGTTTTAACACAGAGTGGAGAGAACCCCGATTGGATGCCAATGCTGGCAAGAAGATTTTGAGGGTCAACCAAGTAGACTTCGATATGTTGTCTAGGTCTGAAGTTCCTTTAGCCGAAGAACTATTGAGTGAGCATAACTTGCATCTTGCTCGGATTAGCGAGTCCCCATCTTTAGGTATACTTGATAGTTAGTCTTCATTCCATTTCACTTTGTCTCTTGTATAACTTTATCAGCTAACCACAATGTTCTCTTGTATTTTATAGGTGAGTAGATGAAGCCAAACTTTGGCAAACTTTGCTAGGTAGCAAGTAAGAGGCATGTACCGGTCCCTTTTGAGGGGTCAGAGGGTCGAAAAAAGGCTCGAGTCGAAGAGGCCATAAGATGTACACCCTTGAGGATGGCATCGGACGGCGACGACGTGCTCTCAATGGAGCTCCACTTTAGGGGCACCACCTCGACTCAAACTCCAGAGCGGCCTACATTAGTTCAGCTTTCCCTTAAAGACAAAGGCAAGGCTCCTCAGAGTGAAGAGGAGTCAGCGAAAGACATGTAGGATTCGGGAACCAGTGCGGAAGTGTGGATTTCAAAATTTTATGAAATCAGGTCCGAACCCTAATCCCAAAATCTCCTTATTAGCAATTAAAACTGTAACTACATGCATGTCCAAATTTAAACATGGTTTAGATACAAACATCAGATCGCTATTTCCAGTCTGATGTAGAAATAAACTCCAAATTGAGTAACCTTTTGAACACACCAGGCATCCACTTGTCCGCCCTCCGATGGTGATCCACACGGGCAGATGATCAAGACACTGACTCCTTAATTGGGTTCCTTCCAATCAAGCTCTACCCTAAGAACTTGATATATGGGCTATTGGCTAGGACTCCTCTAGCCAAACTGGGACTAAACCTTCTCTCTTACCCTTCTCCTCGTCTTCTAGCAACTTTGGCCCCTTAAGACACTCTTGTCTTAAGAATAAGCTCTTGTCCTAAAATGGGACAAGGCTTGTCTTGGAGGGAGAGGAAAATTAAGACAAGATTGTCTTAATGTAAGAAAGAAAGGAGAGGCGCCTTCTTCCTTTACCGTCGGAGAGTTTCTCTCTGACTCTCCTTCTGTTCTGAGATTCGACAGAGCCTAGGCTCTGTAAAGGAATCAAAGAGGAAAGAGAGGAGGGGGAAACAGTCTTCTGGAGAGGGAGAAGAAAAAGAAGCAAGGCTTCACCGTAGAAAATCTGGAATGATTTTCACGATGAAGTCTTCTCTTTAAATAGGCGACAGAGAGGCACCTTCTCACCTGTTAATCATCCTCTCACGTCCCTCTCTCCCTTCTCACGTCCTTTCCCTTTATCTCACGGCCCTTGGGTTTAATCTCACGGCCTGTGGGATGGGAAGACGCGAAGAAGGATCGCGAAAAACACAAAAGGGCGCGCGCAGAAAGAAGAGTCACGCCCCTTCGATGTTTTTCCTTTTCTTTTCACGGTAATTCTATTTTTGAAGAGTCCACGCCTAGGTGGACTCTGATCCACGCCTCATCAGCCAAAAGACGCCGACTTCCTTTCTTTTCTCACGCAGAAACGCCGCTTGGAGAGAGTCCACGCGCGCGTGGACTCTTCTCCTTGCGTGCGCGCATGGGAAAAGAAGGGAAAGGGCTTAGGCGATGTGGGAAAGGGGTTTAGCCTCTTAGGTTAGCCCAATTGCTAGCCTATTATTAGCCCAAAGTCTTGAATCTTCAATTAGATTCAAACCGGAAGGAATTTGGATCTAAAAAAGACCAAATCGGAACCCTAACTCAAATCCGATTCAAGTAGAAGCCATGGTTTGCAACACATGCTAGTGTGTTCATCTGCAAACGAGATTTAATTCCAAATTAAAACCTTGATTATCTGTCCTAAGTGTGTGACCCATTGGGTTCCATACTTAGCCAGCAGTGGATCCGAGTGCAAGTTGACCTAATTTGATCAGAACTCATTCTAATCGATTTAGGTCAAATCGAGCTAACTCGAGTCAGTCAATTAGGACTCCTCCTAATTAGTGATCCAATTAAATCCTTTAATTTGATCAACCCACAAGACAAGATTGACGTCTAGCAACGTGTCATGTCTACCCAGAAGATATGGAAATTCTGGTGTAATTCCAAAACTACCCTTCAGTGGAAAGTTTCCGTACAATTCGATCCTTCAATCATCTTGCATCCCGAATATAACTATGGATATGGAATCATGTCAAATCCAGTTTATACTCATTCCCAGCTCAGTCATACACTAATGATTCAATTAATTCGATATTAGAAATCATTTCTAATATCTGTACTTTGATCAAAGATTTCCTGAATCATCATCTGACCTAATTTGGCTGGATGCAATCTCCTCCTACTAGGAGTGATCAATTCCTTGTTGACCTACTCATTTCCTTCATATACAATTCACCACACCCAGCATCAACCTTGTGCATGACCCAGTGTCATGAATGAGATTGAACCAAAGCATGGGTTCATGTACATAAGGTTTTATGGCAGTCTCAGGTCATAGGACTACTTGTACAACTCCCACTATGAGAAACATCTATTGACATGCAGCTAAGGCTCCATTAGATGTTATCAAACTGGATCTCTTCAGTGAACTCATTCGCTAATGAGCACCCACATCCTTGTATTAGTGTCTCACACAAGTGACTGTGAGAGCAGTCACCCTTTTCAGCATACATAGGATGTGCCAGTCTAACCGGAAACCCTGATCCCCAACTCAGGGTTCCTATGACTAGGAATATTCTAGATTAGGGTTTTAAGGCCTTAGATCTCACTGGTATGATCTCATCATAGCCCTACAACCATAGCCCTAATCTATGGGGTTCATCATATAATGACACAGCGAATGATGAAAAAATTATTGCCTTTATTAACTTGTCAATTTACAATGGTCTGGGAGATACAAATATTGGCTTATAGGACATAATCCTTTCAATCTCCCACTTGCACTAAAGCCAATCGCTCTTATTCTTTAACCCCATACTGTCGAGGTGGCGATCAAACTCCCGCTGTGGTAGAGCCTTAGTGAATGGGTCTGCTATGTTGTTCTTTGTATCTACTCTATTGATGCAGACTTCTTGTCTCTCGATTATCTCTCGGACAAGATGGAAGCATCTCAGAATGTGCTTGGACTTGTGATGGGCTCTCGGTTCCTTAGCTTGAGCAACTGCTCCAGTGTTATCACAATAGAGTGGCACCGGGTTCTCAATCTCAGGAACTACTCCCAACTCTGTGATGAATTTCTTCATCCAGACAGCTTCCTTGGCGGCTTCACTGACAGCTATGTACTCTACCTCGGTAGTTGAGTCAGCTACAGTCTGCTGTTTAGTGCTCTTCCAACTTACTGCTCCACCATTCAAGGTAAAGACATACCCTGAAATGGATTTACTATCATCTGGGTCTGATTGAAAACTAGAGTCTGAATAGGCTTCTAGTTTAAGATCAGACCCTCCGTATATGAGAAAAATATCCTTAGTCCTTCTTAGGTACTTAAGAATATTTTTCACAGCCTTCCAGTGATCCTCTCCTGGATCAGCCTGAAATCTACTGGCTACACCCAAGGCATATGCCACATCAGGCCTGGTACATAACATAGCATACATAATCGACCCTATAGCCGAAGCATAAGGTATAGAACTCATTCTATTTCTTTCTTCAGGTGTCTTAGGAGACATCCTCTTAGAAAGACGTATGCCATGACCAATAGGTAAGTAACCTCTTTTACTTTCCTCCATGCTAAATCTCTTTAGCACCTGGTCAATTACCTAGACTGGGATAAGCCTAGCATCCTTCTTGATCTTTCCCTATAGATCTTTATACCCAGTATATAGGATTCTTCTCCCAAGTCTTTCATGGAAAACTATTTTGATAACCACACTTTGACTGATTGTAACATTGGGATATCATTCCCAATAAGAAGTATATCATCGACATATAGAACTAAGAAAACTATGGCACTCCCACTAGTCTTCTTGTACACACAAGGTTCATCCTCATTTTTGAAAAAATCAAATTCTTTGACTGTTTTATCAAATCGGATGTTCCAACTCCTTGATGCTTGCTTTAATCCATAAATGGATTTCTTTAGCCTACATACCTGATTAGGTTTAGTCTCCAAGACAAAACCTTCTGGCTGTGACATATAAACCTCTTCCTCAAGGAAACCATTGAGGAATGCAGTTTTTACATCCATTTGCCAGATCTCATAATCATGATATGCTGCTATAGCAAGCATAATCCGAATAGATTTGAGCATGGCAACAGGGGAAAATGTTTCATCATAATCTATTCCCTGTTTTTGTCTGAAACCCTTAGCCACCAATCTGGCTTTATAAGTTTCAACTTGGCCATCTGCCCCATTCTTCCTTTTATAGACCCATTTACACCCAATAGGGTTAATACCCTCTGGTGCATCAATCAAAGACCATACTTGGTTGACATACATGGAGTCCATCTCGGATCTCATGGCTTCCAGCCATCTGTCTGAGTCTCTACTCATGACTGCTTCCGTATAGGTTAGAGGCTCATCATTTTGAATGATTTGGGCTTCATTATTTTCAATTATGAACCCATACCTCTTATGTGCTTGTCGCACCCTATCAGACCTACGGATAGGAGTGTGTTCAGGTTCTATATTAACTATGTTGTTACTTGACTGAGATGTGTCTATTTGTTGAATTTCATTAAGTTCGATATTTCTACCAGTGCCCTTTTGTAGGATGAATTCTTTTTCCATAAAAGTGGCATGCCTACTGACCAAAACCTTTTGCTCAGTAGGGTGGTAGAACAGATATCCTATACTATCTCTAGGATATCCGATAAATAGACATTTGTCTGCTCTAGCATGTAGTTTATGTCCAAAATTTCTTTTTACATAGGCTGGACATCCCCATATCTTAATATACTTAAGATTGGGCTTCTTACCTCTCCATAATTCATATGGAGTGCTAGAGACAGTTTTAGATGGTACTCTATTCAAGATATAAGTTGCTGTTTCCAAAGCATGTCCCCAGAAAGAAAAAGGTAACTCCGTGAAGCACATCATGGACCGTACCATATCCAATAAAGTACGATTCCTCCTTTCAGCAACACCATTTAATTGTGGTGTGTAAGGAGGAGTCCATTCAGAGATGATCCCCTTATCTTTAAGGTGATCAAGAAACTCAGTGGATAAGTACTCACCTCCTCTATCTGATCGGAGGATCTTTATACTTTTTCCTGTCTGTTTCTCTACCATACTTTGATACTCTAAAAATTTTTCAAAAGCATCGGACTTATGTTTCATTAGATACACAAATCCATACCTTGAAAAATCATCAGTAAATGTGATGAAGTATGAGTATCCACCATAGGCTTGAGTTGTCATAGGCCCACATACATCTGTGTGTATGAGTCCTAATAACTCTTTTGTCCTTTCTCCATGTCCACTAAATGGAGTCTTGGTCATTTTACCCATGAGACATGATTCACAAGTTCCTAATGACTCATAGTCATAAGGATCAAAGAAATTTTCTTTGTGTAACTTGTTAATCCTAGTCTCACTAATATGTCCAAGTCGACAATGCCAAAGTAAGGTATTGTTAACATCATCTCTTTTCCGTTTGTTAGAAACATGAAAAATATAGTCATTAGTGGAAAGAGTTAATAGACCATTGCAGAATATGCCATAACATATAATTTCATTAGATAAAGAAATTGAGCAGCCACTGCTCATTACATTCATAGTATATCCTTGTTTAAGTAACAAGGGTACAGATATGATATTTCTAATGATTTTTGGCATATAGTAACAATTCCTTAGCTCCAAGATCTTCCCTGAAGGTAACTTCAAAGCATAAGTCCCTACAGCTTCTGCTTGGATGGGGTCCCCTCCAGCATCGTAGAGCTCAAAGTTACCTTCCTTCAATACTTTAAGCCCCTGAAGTCCCTGCAATGATTTGCAGATGTTATGACCACAGGCAGTATCCAACACCCAAGTATTTGAAATGGAAGAATCCAATGACAAAATAGTATGAACTTCTTTCATACCTTTTGGTGCCTCTGATGCACCAGGCTTCACACTTGCAAGGTAAACCTTGCAGTTCTTTTTCCAATGACCCGGCTTGCCACAATGAAAGCAGGTCATCTGTCCGGAGGCCTTCTTTCTTTTCTTCTTCTTAATGCCCCCTTTGGGATTCATCCTCTTACTGGAACCCTTTTTGCCTGTCTTCTTCTTATCCACAAGAAGAACTGGAGCCTTATTTTTCTTTACATGGCTCTCTGCTGTCTTCAACATATTCAACAGCTCAGGCAAGGATGAATTAAGTTTGTTCATATGGTAATTAAGAACAAACTGTGAAAATGACTCTGGGAGTGATTGCAAGATCAAGTCTTGATTCAACTCCCCATCCATTACAAAACCTAATTGACCTAATCGAGTGATTAGATCAATTATCTTTAATACATGGTCTTGTACTGATGTACCTTCTGTCATTCTTGCACAGAACAACTGCTTAGATATTTCATATCTAGCAGTTCTACTGTGTTCTCCATAAAGCTCTTTTAAATTGAGCAGTATGGAGTTAGTATCCATGCTATCATACTGCCTCTGCAACTCGTTAGTCATAGAGGCAAGCATAACACATTTGACAGTAAGTGAGTCATTTTGCCACATATTATATGTGGTCTTCTCCTCTTGCGAGGCATCTTCCCTTGGTGGTTCCAAAATTGGGGTATCAAGAATATAGGAAATTCTTTCTTGACTGAGTACTATTTTCAAATTTCTCAGCCAATCAACATAATTAGGCCCAGTCAATTTGTTGGCATCTAAAATACTACGGAGTGAGAGTGAAGAGGCCATTTATCTACATTTAAACAAAGAACAATATATAAGCAAACAACCATGAAATGACAATATATAATTAAATTAGGACTTTAATTCAATTATGTCTCCCACTATTTTATCGAGCATCATAACCCTCTATACGATGATCGAGAAAACCCTAATTAGTTTTCTTAGTGGGGTTGAGATCCCAATCCCTTATAAAAGACCTTGTGTGTACACAACAAATCTTATATAAGTTCATAGGTAGGAAAACTCTCTCCAATTGTAACCCGTACAATTCTCAACTTATCCCGGCCTCTAAAATATTAATAGCCTTATGTGTACACAACAAACTATAATATTTCAGTAAAGTAAGACCCTTCATAGCCATACAGTCATGACTTTAATAGTAATACCCTTGTGTGTACACAACAAAATATTACATTAAATCATGCCATAAACAAATAATTGTATTAGGCCAAAAATTATGTTAGTCACCATATTAGGTCTTGTGTGTACACAACAAACCTAGTATAGATCGTAACATAATAATGACCTATCATGAAGGAAGGCCAATAATAGTATTTTAACACCAAGCATGTTAGTCAAGAATTAAATCAATCAGATCGGCCAGGCTAGTGGAAGAGATGTGGGGGTCCCCCCGTTGCTTTCCTAGACACCAATTTAAAATTGGCCAGGTCAGTCAACGGAACCAATTAAAAACCACGATTCCCTTTACCTTCCCAGAACCACCTTTCTAGACACCGAAATGACTAATTATCCATCATGACTAATAATGCTTATCGGTTAACTATACTATCACTTAATATAATTTTTAAGAGGGATTTATGCAATACCAGCACATTCAATTAAAAGCTGTCACATATATTAATACATGCTTTAAACTAAGAAAATATGTGAAATGTGTGCCATCATACTAGGACAACCATTTACCACATAATGGATACACCATTATGCCAGGGCAACCTTATTTCAGTATGATGGCTCCAGGGCTAATCATATCTCTAAGACAATTAGGGTTTCAGTGAAAAACCTTAACTGGTGGCAATCATCAAACTCATGTTCAATCAAAGACATGCATTGTGCATCAATATAAAAACTTTAACATGATACTACATCATGAATTGAACTGCATAAGTTTTAATCCTAATAAAGAGGCTCTGATACCACTGTAGGATTCGGGAACCAGTGCGGAAGTGTGGATTTCAAAATTTTATGAAATCAGGTCCGAACCCTAATCCCAAAATCTCCTTATTAGCAATTAAAACTGTAACTACATGCATGTCCAAATTTAAACATGGTTTAGATACTAACCTCAGATCGCTATTTCCAGTCTGATGTAGAAATAAACTCCAAATTGAGTAACCTTTTGAACACACCAGGCGTCCACTTGTCCGCCCTTCGATGGTGATCCACACGGGCAGATGATCAAGACACTGACTCCTTAATTGGGTTCCTTCCAATCAAGCTCTACCCTAAGAACTTGATATATGGGCTATTGGCTAGGACTCCTCTAGCCAAACTGGGACTAAACCTTCTCTCTTACCCTTCTCCTCGTCTTCTAGCAACTTTGGCCCCTTAAGACACTCTTGTCTTAAGAATAAGCCCTTGTCCTAAAATGGGACAAGGCTTGTCTTGGAGGGAGAGGAAAATTAAGACAAGATTGTCTTAATGTAAGAAAGAAAGGAGAGGCGCCTTCTTCCTTTATCGTCGGAGAGTTTCTCTCTGACTCTCCTTCTGTTCTGAGATTCGACAGAGCCTAGGCTCTGTAAAGGAGTCAAAGAGGAAAGAGAGGAGGGGGAAACAGTCTTCTGGAGAGGGAGAAGAAAAAGAAGCAAGGCTTCGCCGTAGAAAATCTGGAATGATTTTCACGGGGAAGTCTTCTCCTTAAATAGGCGATAGAGAGGCGCCTTCTCACCTGTTAATCATCCTCTCACGTCCCTCTCTCCCTTCTCACGTCCTTTCCCTTTATCTCACGGCCCTTGGGTTTAATCTCATGGCCTGTGGGATGGGAAGATGCGAAGAAGGATCGCGAAAAACACAGAAGGGCGCGCGCAGAAAGAAGAGTCGCGCCCCTTCGGTGTTTTTCCTTTTCTTTTCACGATAATTCTATTTTTGAAGAGTCCACGCCTAGGTGGACTCTGATCCATGCCTCATCAGCCAAAATATGCCGACTTCCTTTCTTTTCTCACGCAGAAACGCCGCTTGGAGAGAGTCCACGCACGCGTGGACTCTTCTCCTTGCGCGCGCGCGTGGGAAAAGAAGGGAAAGGGCTTAGGCGATGTGGGAAAGGGGTTTAGCCTCTTAGGTTAGCCAAATTGCTAGCCTATTATTATCCAAAAGTCTTGAATCTTCAATTAGATTCAAACCGGAAGGAATTTGGATCTAAAAAAGACCAAATCGGAACCCTAACTCAAATCCAATTCAAGTAGAAGCCATGGTTTGCAACACATGCTAGTGTGTTCATCTGCAAACGAGATTTAATTCCAAATTAAAACCTTGATTATCTATCCTAAGTGTGTGACCCATTGGGTTCCATACTTAGCCAGCAGTGGGTCCGAGTGCAAGTTGACCTAATTTGATCAGAACTCATTCTAATCGATTTAGGTCAAATCGAGCTAACTCGAGTCAGTCAATTAGGACTCCTCCTAATTAGTGATCCAATTAAATCATTTAATTTGATCAACCCACAAGACAAGATTGACATCTAGCAACGTGTCATGTCTACCCGGAAGATATGGAAATTCTGGTGTAATTCCAAAACTACCCTTCAGTGGAAAGTTCCCGTACAATTCGATCCTTCAATCATCTTGCATCCCGAATATAACTATGGATATGGAATCATGTCAAATCTAGTTTATACTCATTCCCAGCTCAGTCATACACTAATGATTCAATTAATTCGATATTAGAAATCATTTCTAA
The DNA here is from genome assembly GCA_021397845.1 of Areca catechu. Taxonomy (NCBI): domain Eukaryota; kingdom Viridiplantae; phylum Streptophyta; class Magnoliopsida; order Arecales; family Arecaceae; genus Areca; species Areca catechu. The sequence continues at coordinate 100,917,378 of CM038041.1, forward strand.
TACTTGTACTTTGATCAAAGATTTCCTGAATCATCATCTGACCTAATTTGGCTGGATGCAATCTCCTCCTACTAGGAGTGATCAATTCCTTATTGACCTACTCATTTCCTTCATATACAATTCACCACACCCAGCATCAACCTTGTGCATGACCCAGTGTCATGAATGAGATTGAACCAAAGCATGGGTTCATGTACATAAGGTTTTATGGCAGTCTCAGGTCATAGGACTACTTGTACAACTCCCACTATGAGAAACATCTATTGACATGCAGCTAAGGCTCCATTAGATGTTATCAAACTGGATCTCTTCAGTGAACTCATTCGCTAATGAGCATCCACATCCTTGTATTAGTGTCTCACACAAGTGACTGTGAGAGCAGTCACCCTTTTCAGCATACATAGGATGTGCCAGTCTAACCGGAAACCCTGATCCCCAACTCAGGGTTCCTATGACTAGGAATATTCTAGATTAGGGTTTTAAGGCCTTAGATCTCACTGGTATGATCTCATCATAGCCCTACAACCATATCCCTAATCTATGGGGTTCATCATATAATGACACAGTGAATGATGAAAAAATTATTGCCTTTATTAACTTGTCAATTTACAATTGTCTGGGAGATACAAATATTGGCTTATAGGGCATAATCCTTTCAAGACATTCCCTCTGAGAGGGAACACAAGGTAGACTTCGTAATCTTCTCCGATGGAAGTAGTTTCGAGAACCCCAAACTAGCGAAGCAACTACTGAAGGCTATGCTCCTCCCAAAAGAATGGAAGATAACAAAGAATCACTGACTGAAACAAGTAGCTGACTTAGTTTATTCAAACATCCTAAAGGTAAGTATCATTCTTCGCATTAATTCCTTTGAGATTGTGGTTATCATGACTAAATGATGCGGGATGACTCTAATAGAAATATTAGGGTTCTCTTCCTCTAACTTCTCTTCCATTACGTGGTCAGCTATCTTTATGTTGGCTACTGTCTGGGTATGGCTAGCGTTAGCTAAATCTAGGTCTACTCCTACTTGGGTATGGTCAGGTTCAACTAATATTGGGTGGTCTTCTACCTAGGTTTGGTCATAATCAACTAATCCTAGGTCTTCTATAGGGTACTCTTCTAGATCTTCAATAGACTCATTATCTTCATACTCCTCTATTAGACTTGGGTCAGCCTCATATATTTCCTCTTCAAGGTCATTTGGGTGAACCAATAAGGTGGTAAGAGGGGGTAGACTAAGAGATATCTGACTAATACTAGGTTCAAATCTAGGGATATTAATCCTATATGGTTCAGGTCGACTGAGGGATAGTGGGTTACTACTGGGTTCATAAGTTATGGGTTCAGTCCTATGGGTCTTGTCTAGGGTTCCTAACCGATCTCCTATTTGGTCAAAACTAGTGGTTAACTGGTTGATCCTAGTGGTTGCCTGGTCAAATCGTTGGTCTACTTGGTTAAATCTATGGTTCATTTGGTTCTGGGATTGGATCAATTGGGTTAACTGATCTTTGGCTTGGTCATGCTTAGTATTAATTTGGATATTGGCTTGGTTCATTTGGGTAGTTAACTAGGCAAGTGTTGGGTTCGGTGACCAGTGCGGAAGTGTGGATTTCAAAAACTTTATGAAATCAGGTCCGAACCCTAATCCCAAAATCTCCTTATTAGAAATAAAAACTTATGACTACATGCATGTCCAAATTTAAACATAGTTTAGATACTAACCTCAGATCGCTATATCCAATCTGATGTAGAAATAAACTCCAAATGGAGTAACCTTTTGAACACACCAGGCGTCCACTTGTCCGCCCTCCGATGGTGATCCACACGGGCAGATGATCAAGACAGTGACTCCTCAATTTGGTTCCTTCCAATCAAGTTCTACCCCAAGAACTTGATATATGGGCTATTGGCTAGGACACCTCTAGCCAAACAGGGACTAAAACTTTCTCTCTTACCCTTCTCCTAGTTTTTGGCAATTCTGGCCCCTTAAGACACTCTTGTCTTAAGAATAAGCCCTTGTCTTAAAATGAGACAAGGCTTGTCTTGGAGGGAGAAGAAAATTAAGACAAAGTTGTCTTAATGTAAGAAAGAAGAAAAGTGGCGCCTTCTTCCTTTACCGTCGGAGAGTTTCTCTCTCTGACTCTCCTTCTGTTCTGAGATTCGACAGAGCCTAGGCTCTGTAAAGGAATCAAAGAAGAAAGAGAGGAGGGGGAAACAGTCTTCTGGAGAGGGAGAAGGAAAGAGAAGCAAGGCTTCGCCGTAGAAAAATCTGGAATCTATTTTTACGGTGAAGCCTTCTTCTTAAATAGGCGACAGAGAGGCGCCTTCTCCTTCTGAAAAATCCTCTCACGTCCCTCTCTCCCTTCTCACGTCTTCTCTCTTAAATCTCACGGCCCTTGGGATTAATCTCACGGCCTTTGAGATGGGAAGACGCGAAGAAAGATCGTGAAAAACACAGAAGGGCGCGCGCAGAAAGAAGAGTCGCGCCCCTTCGGTGTTTTTCTCTTCTTTTCCACGGTATTTTTCTTTCTTTTTGGAGAGTCCACGCCTAGGTGGACTCTCTTCCACGCCTTTTCAAAAAAAAATCACCGGTGTTTTATTCTTTCTTTTCACGCAAAGACGCGTCTTGGAAGAGTCCACGCGCGTGTGGACTCTTCTCCTTGCGCGCGCGCGTGGGAAGAGAGGGGGAGGGGTTTTAGGCGACGTGGGAAAGGGGTTTAGCCTCTTAGGTTAGCCCAATTTCTAGCCTATTGTTAGCCCAACATTTTAAATCTTCAATTAGATTCAAATCGGAATGAATTTGGATCTAAAAAAGACCAAATCGGAACCCTAACTCGAATCCGATTCAAGTAGAAGTCATGGTTTGCAACACATGCTAGTGTGTTCATCTGCAAACGAGATTTAATTCCAAATTAAATCCTTGATTATCTGTCCTAAGTGTGTGACCCATTGGGTTCCATACTTAGCCAGCAGTGGGTCCGAGTGCAAGTTGACCTAATCTGATTAGAACTCATTCTAATCGATTTAGGTCAAATCGAGCTAACTCGAGTCAGTCAATTAGGACTCCTCCTAATTAGTGATCCAATTAAACCATTTAATTTGATCAACCCACAAGACAAGATTGACGTCTAGCAACGTGTCATGTCTACCCGGAAGATATGGAAATTTTGGTATAATTCCAAAACTACCCTTCAGTGGAAAGTTCCCGTACAATTCGATCCTTCAATCATCTTGCATCCCGAATATAACTATGGATATGGAATCATGTCAAATCCAGTTTATACTCATTCCCAGCTCAGTCATACACTAATGATTCAATTAATTCGATATTAGAAATCATTTCTAATATCTGTACTTTGATCAAAGATTTCCTGAATCATCATCTGACCTAATTTGGCTGGATGCAATCTCCTCCTACTAGGAGTGATCAATTCCTTGTTGACCTACTCATTACCTTCATATACAATTCACCATACCCAGCATCAACCTCGTGCATGACCCAGTGTCATGATTGAGATTGAACCAAAGCATGGGTTCATGTACATAAGGTATTATGGCAGTCTCAGGTCATAGGACTACTTGTACAACTCCCACTATGTGAAACATCTATTGACATGCAGCTAAGGCTCCATTAGATGTTCTCAAACTGGATCTATTCAGTGGACTCATTCACTAATGAGCACCCACATCCTTGTATTAGTGTCCTACACAAATGACTGTGAGAGTAGTCACCCTTTTCAGCATACATAGGATGTGCCAGTCTTACCGGAAACCCTGATCCCCAACTCAGGGTTCCTATGACTAGGAATATTCTAGATTAGGGTTTTAAGGCCTTAGATCTCACTAGTATGATCTCATCATAGCCCTACAACCATAGCCCTAATCTATGGGGTTCATCATATAATGACACAGCGAATGATAAAAAAATTATTGCCTTTATTAATTTGTCAATTTACAATGGTCTGGGAGATACAGATATTGGCTTATAGGGCATAATCCTTTCAATCTCCCACTTGCACTAAAGCCAATCGCTCTTATTCTTTAACCCCATACAATCGAGGTGGCGATCAAACTCCCGCTGTGTTAGAGCCTTAGTGAACGGGTCTGCTATGTTGTTCTTTGTATCTACTCTATTGATGCAGACTTCTTGTCTTTCGATTATCTCTCGGACAAGATGGAAGCGTCTCAGAATGTGCTTGGACTTGTGATGGGCTCTCGGTTCCTTAGCTTGAGCAACTGCTCCAGTGTTATCACAATAGAGTGGCACCGGGTTCTCAATCTCAGGAACTACTCCCAACTCTGTGATGAATTTCTTCATCCAGACAGCTTCCTTGGTGGCTTCACTGACAGCTATGTACTCTGCCTCGGTAGTTGAGTCAGCTACAGTCTGCTGTTTAGTGCTCTTCCAACTTACTGCTCCACCATTCAAGGTAAAGACATACCCTGAAATGGATTTACTATCATCTGGGTCTGATTGAAAACTAGAGTCTGAATAGGCTTCTAGTTTAAGATCAGATCCTCCGTATATAAGAAAAATATCCTTAGTCCTTCTCAGGTACTTAAGAATATTTTTCACAGCCTTCCAGTGATCCTCTCCTGGATCAGCCTGAAATCTACTGGCTACACCCAAGGCATATGCCACATCAGGCCTAGTACATAACATAGCATACATAATCGACCCTATAGCCGAAGCATAAGGTATAGAACTCATTCTATTTCTTTCTTCAGGTGTCTTAGGAGACATCCTCTTAGAAAGACGTATGCCATGACCAATAGGTAAGTAACCTCTTTTACTTTCCTCCATGCTAAATCTCTTTAGCACCTGGTCAATGTACCTAGACTGGGACAAGCCAAGCATCCTTCTTGATCTATCTCTATAGATCTTTATACCCAGTATATAGGATGCTTCTCCCAAGTCTTTCATGGAAAACTGTTTCGATAACCACACTTTGACTGATTGTAACATTGGGATATCATTCCCAATAATAAGTATATCATCAACATATAAAACTAAGAAAACTATGGCACTCCCACTAGTCTTCTTGTACACACAAGGTTCATCCTCATTTTTGAAAAAATCAAATTCTTTGACTGTTTTATCAAATTGGATGTTCCAACTCCTGGATGCTTGCTTTAATCCATAAATGGATTTCTTTAGCCTACATACCTGATTAGGTTTAGTCTCCAAGACAAAACCTTCTGGTTGTGACATATAAACCTCTTCCTCAAGGAAACCATTGAGGAATGCAGTTTTTACATCCATTTGCTAGATCTCATAATCATGATATGCTGCTATAGCAAGCATAATCCGAATGGATTTGAGCATGGCAACAGGGGAAAATGTTTCATCATAATCTATTCCCTGTTTTTGTCTGAAACCCTTAGCCACCAATCTGGCTTTATAAGTTTCAACTTGGCCATCTGCCCCAATCTTCCTTTTATAGACCCATTTACACCCAATAGGGTTAATACCCTCTGGTGCATCAACCAAAGACCATACTTGGTTGACATACATGGAGTCCATCTCGGATCTCATGGCTTCCAGCCATTTGTCTGAGTCTCTACTCATGACTGCTTCCGTATAGGTTAGAGGCTCATCATTTTGAATGATTTGGGCTTCATTATTTTCAATTATGAACCCATACCTCTCAGGTGCCTGTCGCACCCTATCAGACCTACGGATAGGAGTGTGTTCAGGTTTTATATTAACTATGTTGTTACTTGACTGAGAAGTGTCTATTTGTTGAATCTCATTAAGTTCGATATTTCTACCAGTGCCCTTTTGTAGGATAAATTCCTTTTCCATAAAAGTGGCATGCCTACTGACCAAAACCTTTTGTTCAGTAGGGTGGTAGAACACATATCCTATACTATCTCTAGAATATCCGATAAATAGACATTTGTCTGCTCTAGCATCTAGTTTATGTCCAAAATTCCTTTTTACATAGGCTGGACATCCCCATATCTTAATATACTTAAGATTGGGCTTCTTACTTCTCCATAATTCATATGGAGTGCTAGAGACAGTTTTAGATGGTACTCTATTCAAGATATGAGTTGCTGTTTCCAAAGCATATCCCCAGAAAGAAAAAGGTAACTCCGTGAAGCACATCATGGACCGTACCATATCCAATAAAGTACGATTCCTCCTTTCAGCAACACCATTTAATTGTGGTGTGTAAGGAGGAGTCCATTCAGAGATGATCCCCTTATCTTTAAGGTGATCAAGAAACTCAGTGGATATGTATTCACCTCCTCTATCTGATCGGAGGATCTTTATACTTTTTCCTGTTTGTTTCTCTACCATACTTTGATACTCTAAGAATTTTTCAAAAGCATCGGACTTATGTTTCATTAGATACACAAATCCATACCTTGAAAAATCATCAGTAAATGTGATGAAGTATGAGTATCCACCATAGGCTTGAGTTGTCATAGGCCCACATACATCTGTGTGTATGAGTCCTAATAACTCTTTTGTCCTTTCTCCATGTCCACTAAATGGAGTCTTGGTCATCTTACCCATGAGACATGATTCACAAGTTCCTAATGACTCATAGTCATAAGGATCAAAGAAATTTTCTTTGTACAACTTGTTAATCCTAGTCTCACTAATATGTCCAAGTCGACAATGCCAAAGTAAGGTATTGTTAACATCATCTCTTTTCCGTTTGTTAGAAACATGAAAAACATTGTCATTAGTGGAAAGAGTTAAGAGACCATTGCAGAATATGCCATAACATATAATTTCATTAGATAAAGAAATTGAGCAGCCACTGCTCATTACATTCATAGTATATCCTTGTTTAAGTAACAAGGGTACAGATATGATATTTCTAATAATTTTTGGCATATAGTAACAATTCCTTAGCTCCAAGATCTTCCCTGAAGGTAACTTCAAAACATAAGTCCCTACAGCTTCTGCTTGGATGGGGTCCCCTCCAGCACCGTAGAGCTCAAAGTTACCTTCCTTCAATACTTTAAGCCCCTGAAGTCCCTGCAATGATTTGCAGATGTTATGACCACAGGCGATATCCAACACCCAAGTATTTGAAATGGAAGAATCCAATGACAAAATAGTATGAACTTCTTTCATACCTTTTGGTGCCTCTGATGCACCAGGCTTCAAACTTGCAAGGTAAACCTTGCAGTTTCTTTTCCAATGACCCGGCTTGCCACAATGAAAGCAGGTCATCTGTCCGGAGGCCTTCTTTCCTTTCTTCTTCTTAATGCCCCCTTTGGGATTCATCCTCTTATTGGAACCCCTTTTGCCTGTCTTCTTCTTATCCACAAGAAGAACTGGAGCCTTATTTTTCTTTACATGGCTCTCTGCTGTTTTCAACATATTCAACAGCTCAGGCAAGGAAGAATTAAGTTTGTTCATATGGTAATTAAGAACAAACTGTGAAAATGACTCTGGGAGTGATTGCAAGATCAAGTCTTGATTCAACTCCCCATCCATTACAAAACCTAATTGACCTAATCGAGTGATTAGATCAATTATCTTTAATACATGGTCTTGTACTGATGTACCTTCTGTCATCCTTGCACGGAACAACTGCTTAGATATTTCGTATCTAGCAGTTCTACTGTGTTCTCCATAAAGCTCTTTTAAATTTAGCAGTATGGAGTTAGTATCCATGCTATCATGCTGCCTCTGTAACTCGTTAGTCATAGAGGCAAGCATAACACATTTGACAGTAAGTGAGTCATTTTGCCACATATTATATGTGGTCTTTTCCTCTTGCGAGGCATCTTCCCTTGGTGGTTCCAAAATCGGGGTATCAAGAATATAGGAAATTCTTTCTTGACTGAGTACTATTTTCAAATTTCTCAGCCAATCAACATAATTCGGCCCAGTCAATTTGTTGGCATCTAAAATACTACGGAGTGAGAGTGAAGAGGCCATTTATCTACATTTAAACAAAGAATGAAAACATAAGCAAACAACCATGAAATGACAACACATAATTAAATTAGGACTTTAATTTAATTATGTCTCCCACTATTTTATCGAGCATCATAACCCTCCATACGATGATCGAGAAAATCTTAATTGATCTTTCTTAGTGGGGTTGAGATCCCAATCCCTCATAAAAGACCTTGTGTGTACACAACAAATCTTATATAAGTTCATAGGTAGGAAAACTCTTTCCAATTGTAACCTGTACAATTCTCAACTTATCTCGGCCTCTAAAATATTAATAGCCTTGTGTATACACAACAAACTATAATATTTTAGTTAAGTAAGACCCTTCATAGCCATATAGTCATGACTTTAATAGTAATACCCTTGTGTGTTCACAACAAAATATTACTTTAAATCATGCCATAAACAAATAATTGTATTAGGCCAAAAATTGTGTTAGACACCATATTAGGTCTTGTGTGTACACAACAAACCTAGTATAGATCATAACACAATGATGACCTATCATGAAGGAAGGCCAATAATAGTATTTTAACACCAAGCATGTTAGTCAAGAATTAAATCAATCAGATCGGCCAGGCTAGTGGAAGAGATGTGGGGGTCCCCCCGTTGCTTTCCTAGACACCAATTTAAAATTGGCCAGGTCAGTCAACGGAACCAATTAAAAACCACGATTCCCTTTACCTTCCCAGAACCACCTTTCTAGACACCGAAATGACTAATTATCCATTATGACTAATAATGCTTATCGGTTAATTATACTACCACTTAATATAATTTTAAGAGGGGTTCATGCAATGCCAGCACATTCAATTAAAAGCTATCACACATATTAATACATGCTTTAAACTAAGAAAATATGTGAAATGTGTGCCATCATACTAGGACAACCATTTACCACATAATGGATACACCATTATGCCAGGGCAACCTTATTTCAGTATGATGGCTCCAGGGCTAATCATATCTCTAAGACAATTAGGGTTTCAGTGGAAAACCCTAACTGGTGGCAATCATCAAACTCATGTTCAATCAAAGACATGCACTGTGCATCAATATAAAAACTCTAACATGATACTACATCATGAATTGAACTTCATAAGTTTTAATCCTAATAAGGACGCTCTGATACCACTGTTGGGTTCGGTGACCAGTGCGGAAGTGTGGATTTCAAAAACTTTATGAAATCAGGTCCGAACCCTAATCCCAAAATCTCCTTATTAGAAATTAAAACTTATGACTACATGCATGTCCAAATTTAAACATAGTTTAGATACTAACCTCAGATCGCTATATCCAATCTGATGTAGAAATAAACTCCAAATGGAGTAACCTTTTGAACACACCAGGCGTCCACTTGTCCGCCCTCCGATGGTGATCCACACGGGCAGATGATCAAGACAGTGACTCCTCAATTTGGTTCCTTCCAATCAAGTTCTACCCCAAGAACTTGATATATGGGCTATTGGCTAGGACACCTCTAGCCAAACAGGGACTAAAACTTTCTCTCTTACCCTTCTCCTAGTTTTTGGCAATTCTGGCCCCTTAAGACACTCTTGTCTTAAGAATAAGCCCTTGTCTTAAAATGAGACAAGGCTTGTCTTGGAGGGAGAAGAAAATTAAGACAAAGTTGTCTTAATGTAAGAAAGAAGAAAAGAGGCGCCTTCTTCCTTTACCGTCGGAGAGTTTCTCTCTCTGACTCTCCTTCTGTTCTGAGATTCGACAGAGCCTAGGCTCTGTAAAGGAATCAAAGAAGAAAGAGAGGAGGGGGAAACAGTCTTCTGGAGAGGGAGAAGGAAAGAGAAGCAAGGCTTCGCCGTAGAAAAATCTGGAATCTATTTTTACGGTGAAGCCTTCTTCTTAAATAGGCGACAGAGAGGCGCCTTCTCCTTCTGAAAAATCCTCTCACATCCCTCTCTCCCTTCTCACGTCTTCTCTCTTAAATCTCACGGCCCTTGGGATTAATCTCACGGCCTTTGAGATGGGAAGACGCGAAGAAAGATCGTGAAAAACACAGAAGGGCGCGCGCAGAAAGAAGAGTCGCGCCCCTTCGGTGTTTTTCTCTTCTTTTCCATGGTATTTTTCTTTCTTTTTGGAGAGTCCACGCCTAGGTGGACTCTCTTCCACGCCTTTTCAAAAAAAAATCACCGGTGTTTTATTCTTTCTTTTCACGCAAAGACGCGTCTTGGAAGAGTCCACGCGCGTGTGGACTCTTCTCCTTGCGCGCGCGCGTGGGAAGAGAGGGGGAGGGGTTTTAGGCGACGTGGGAAAGGGGTTTAGCCTCTTAGGTTAGCCCAATTGCTAGCCTATTGTTAGCCCAACGTTTTAAATCTTCAATTAGATTCAAATCGGAATGAATTTGGATCTAAAAAAGACCAAATCGGAACCCTAACTCGAATCCGATTCAAGTAGAAGTCATGGTTTGCAACACATGCTAGTGTGTTCATCTGCAAACGAGATTTAATTCCAAATTAAATCCTTGATTATCTATCCTAAGTGTGTGACCCATTGGGTTCCATACTTAGCCAGCAGTGGTTCCGAGTGCAAGTTGACCTAATCTGATTAGAACTCATTCTAATCGATTTAGGTCAAATCGAGCTAACTCGAGTCAGTCAATTAGGACTCCTCCTAATTAGTGATCCAATTAAACCATTTAATTTGATCAACCCACAAGACAAGATTGACGTCTAGCAACGTGTCATGTCTACCCGGAAGATATGGAAATTTTGGTGTAATTCCAAAACTACCCTTCAGTGGAAAGTTCCCGTACAATTCGATCCTTCAATCATCTTGCATCCCGAATATAACTATGGATATGGAATCATGTCAAATCCAGTTTATACTCATTCCCAGCTCAGTCATACACTAATGATTCAATTAATTCGATATTAGAAATCATTTCTAATATCTGTACTTTGATCAAAGATTTCCTGAATCATCATCTGACCTAATTTGGCTGGATGCAATCTCCTCCTACTAGGAGTGATCAATTCCTTGTTGACCTACTCATTACCTTCATATACAATTCACCATACCCAGCATCAACCTCGTGCATGACCCAGTGTCATGATTGAGATTGAACCAAAGCATGGGTTCATGTACATAAGGTATTATGGCAGTCTCAGGTCATAGGACTACTTGTACAGCAAGCTGGTTCATGATGGCCTCAAAATTGGGATCCATGGCTGAGTCAGTTTGGGATTTAGACTTATGGTATTGGGTTCCTAATCTAGTGGTCATACACTCAAACAATTAGTCAGAATGAGATGGTGCTGCCAAGCATGCAAAATGGGTTAGCTTAATCTAGGGTTTCCTAGACCTAGAGCCAAAACTGGGTGGGTCAGCTTAACTTACACTTAACCTAGTAGCTAATCTTTTCTCTAGCCAGGTAGAGGGTGGGAGTGTGGGAGGCCCCCCTGCTTTCGCAGGGACCCAATTAAAAACCATAGTACCACTTAGGTCGTTTGACTCTGGACCCTCAGCCTTAGACACCAGATTTCAGTAATAGCCACAGGATTAAATGCACTAGTTGGCCCACACAATTCGGACCTAACATGTTGCTATCACCTAGCCCTCTAGGGCAAATTAAGTCTAATCAATTTTATTAAAGCTTTGGTGGAAATGCTGAACGGTTGTTTTGGGCCCAGGACAGGTTATGACCTCCTGCCCTAATGTTATATTGATTGCCCCTAAGATTAGATTAAAAGATGATGAACATTCAATGGCCCTGATGCAATCTAATAAAATCAGAAAAATAAAAATATTTTATGTATACTTTTTGGAATGACAAATTAGGTTTAGGTTGATTAGGTTAGCAATCAAATTGGGCTTGGGATTGGGGAGTGTGGAAGTTGATTAGGTTTAGTCAAGTAAGTACAGAAATTTCAGAAAATTAGGATTTTGGATGATGCAGATTTTGACATAGATATCGATGCATAAAAAAATCAAAAAACTTCTAGGATAGAGAATGGATGGTTGTGATGATACCTACAAAATTTGGTGCAAAACAAAAATCAATTGGTAATACCAAATCCTAGGGTTTTTAGACTACTACAGAAATCTCAGGATTTTGTTAGGATTTCTAATATACTAAATTTTAATGATTTTGGTTTTCTGTAAAATTAATTAAAAATTTTGATAAATCAAAGAATAAGAAAGAGAACAATTCATGCAAATTTCAAGAAAAAATAAAATTACTAGGTGGTCAAAATCAGATGAAGAACAGACACCTAATATAGTGGATAGGATACAGAAAATTTAGAAATTAGGGTTTTGTTAATCTAACCCAAATGAAAACTATCCTAAATCCGCTCAGATACCAAACTGATGTAGAACAACTCTAAGATTTCTAAAGATGCAGGAAAAATAGTAAACTAATTTTTTTTTTAATTTTTATAATTTTATTTATAGGCTAGATTTCCAAATAAAAGTAAGAACTGGCAGAAAGACTAGCAATGCAAAGAATCATTGTATCGTAGGCAAACTTATGAAAAATAATAAATTTTCAAGACCCGAGAATTAAGAAACTCCCAGATTAGGATAGCTTATATTGCCAGGTGGCTACCCATGAGCATGGTGAATTGGGAATTTAAAAATTTAAAGCAAGAAATGTGCTATTCAAAATCCAATGCAAGTGGTAGGTGCTGTGATAGAGTTATAAAATGCAAAAGCTAAACAGAGTAGAGAAAGCATAACACAAACACACCAAATTTATAGTGGTTCGGAGTAACCCATCTCTTACATCTACTACGCAAGATACCACTTGGAATTTTCACTATATTCACACCCGAATACAGTATGATTATTTTACAGGATCACAATCCAAAACCTCTACACTTTGGTTTTACGGGATCACCAAAGAAAACCCAACACCCTTTGATTTTAAATAGGCTCACCAGAGAAACCCAACTTGGTTTTCACAGGATCACCAAGAATCTATTTGGATTTTCAATTGGGCTCACCAATAACCCAACAATTCAAAGATTGAATTGAAAATAAATGCAACAATAAATGACAAACTCAATTTGTCGGATAGTTACCAGTGCAGCTCATTGGAAGTCCACTTGAATGCACTTGAATAAGCTTTAATGACTTCGGTGGCTTGTTCTAAAGATGCTTCAAGCTTTATATCAGAGTTGTTGAAGGCTTGAATGCAAACTTGAATGCTCTTTTTCTTGTGGTTGGTTGGATATTCAATGAAGCTCTCTTTTCTTTAAGAACTTTTTTATTTTCTTTTCATTCAAGGAAGTCCAAATCCTTCGAATTTAAAGTCTTCCATCATTCCAAGATAGTTCTAGCCATTGTAGACCGTTGGGGAATGATTTTTGACCGTTGGAGCACTTTTGAGTATTCAAAAACAAATTCTGGAACTAGCCGTTAAATACCTGAAAGCGACATTTGAGTCGGCTCGGATTCTTTTGAGTCGGCTCGGATCCTTCGAGTCGATAGGTCGAGTTGCCATTTCTTCAATGCAATCGGCTCTTTGTCTTAGGGTGCAGAATGTCACTCTGGATGAGTCGGCTCTTTACAGCTCGAGTCAGCTCAAACTTGAATCTTGAAAAACTTGAACTCGAGGAGTCGGCTCCTTTCAGCTTGGGTCGGCTCTTCTTCTCAGGTTCGAAAAATCTTACTATGGAAGAGTCAGCTCGATGCAATTCGGGTTGGCTCGCTTTCTCAAGCTTTCAAAATTAGGTATGGCATAGTTGGCTCTTTCTAGGTCGGGTCGGCTTGCCTGGCTATTCTTAAAAACCTTTAGGAAATGGACTTTGGAGGAGTTGGCTCGGAATGATTCCAACCGACTCGGATTCACTAGAGTCGGCTCGCTTTCCATCGAGTCAGCTCGGATTGCTGCATTCCAGAATCCTTGCTGCATGCCTGTAAGCAGAGTCAGCTCTTCTTTTCTCGGGTCGGCTCGAGTGTCTTCTTCAGGATTTTTGTAATTTGAATTTAAATAAAACTCTCACCAACTCTTTTATAATTTCACACAAACCAACTCAAAACAAAATCTAAGGCACACACACTTAAAGAAGTAACCCTTTCTACTTGATTTTTCTTAGCATTTTTGAGTGGGTTCTTCTTTACAATAACACTTACAACACAACTCAAACAAGAAAGTAGAAATGTAGGAGTTGAAGTTTGAACATGCTATACATCCTACAAAAACTTGTCAAACACTTAAAGAGTTGTCAGTAATAAATATACATGCTCCAATATTTGGTTATCATCAAAATCACTTATAAGGTCAATAGCTTATCTTAATCAAATCAAAAATTAAAAGAAGGTAAGGATGTTACCAATCAGTAATTTGAAGAACTTCCGATGATGAGATCATATAGCACTCTGATTGGAGTCTGGATGATGAAGCTCGGTTCCCTAAATTAGATGGCTGATTTGGGCGGTCCTGGAGGCAAGGAAAGCCTCCTCTGGGGAGGTTAAACACCTCGATGATCCTACAAAATGCCAAGTGTCAATCAAAATAGCAAGTAAGAAAAAAAAGGAAACTAGGTTTAGAAGGAATCAGGTTAGGGCTTAGAAGCGGGCAGCTTGAAGCTTGATGAAGATCTCCTTGCTTGGCGGCCTAGGGAACTCCTTATTGGATGTGTGAAGGCTTGGATGGTAGTGAGTTAGGGCATGGAAGGATGTTAGGGTAGCAAAGAATTCGGCCAAGAACAATAGTAACCAAAGAAAAAAATAAAAACAAAGTAACACACAAGCTCGCAAGCTCAAATAAATTCACCAGGGTTTTGATATCATGAATAAAAATTGATTAGAAGAGGGGGAGGGGTGGGGTATTATAGAGTTCCCATGCCCTCTAACTAGGGTTACACACTTGGATTACAAATCCTCTCCAAACTACGTTAGAATTACAAGTCCTAAACAAACTAGAAAGAACTCCTATCTAGGTTAGGATTTGACCTAGTCTTCTCCTTCTCCCTTCATGCTTTGACTATTCCACTCAAGGAAACCTCTTGAACTTGGTCAAAACTTCAAGGATGCCAAGGAGGGTGTGTTGGATTTCTAGGGGCAGCAAGTGGCCAGCACAAAGGGGCTTGGGTGCATGGGCTTGGGCCTCTGGAAGCTGGGGTGGCCTGGTAGCTTGGTAGTAGGAATATTCCATGAAATCTTGCTTTTTTAAGGCTTGGGATTGGTGCCTAGGCTTGATTTCTTTGGGCTAGGATGCATGTGGACCTCTAGAATCATGGATGCCCTGGTTTAGGAATATGCTCTGGCATCTAGGGAGGAATCTGGGCATATAGAGGAATCTGGAAAGAATCAGGGTTTCTGGATGCATCTTGGATCCTGGGTTGTCACACAAAATCAAATAGGCTGATGTAGTGGCCTCTGACTCCTGGATGTGGCCTGGTGGAACTCCAAAATAGGGTAACCTTCTCTCCTGTACAAAAATTAGGCTCATACTGAACTTATAACTGACGTACATGACTTAATATACTGACTAGGTTGAGGGTTGAGAGAAATAAACTAATCTCAAATTATTACAGCACTCAATCTTAATTAATTACAAAATTTTCAAAATTTTGATACATGACTAATTAAACCATAAGGGATCCATGGATCTGTGTCTGATCTTGGTGTCCCCACCACTAAATCTTTCCTTTCATTGCTTGGTGCAGTAGATTCATGATGTAACCCTGATAAAGGAAGGCATATTAGGATTTAGCAACCTTAGTAAAGGCCATCGTGAAGAGTTCTAATCGATGAAAGCCGAGAAGGAAGTGGTCGAAGAGTTAAGAGTATCCAAGGAAGAAAAGTTGAATAAGAGCGTCACCGACGTTCAGGCTCTGAAGGCCAAACTGAAGAAGGCCCAATTGAAGATATCTGAATAGGAGGCAAAGCTCAGAAAGAAGAAGAAGAAGATTCATTCCTTGGAGTATTTGGCCAAGGAAAGCCAGAGGAAGGTTGAAGATGTAGCCAAGGAAGCAAAGTGAAAGGGATATGCCCTACAAGCCAATCAATATTGTATCTCCTAAATCAATGTAATTGACAATATTCTAATAAAGGTATTATTTTTCGTCATACGCTGTGTTTTATTATGATGAACCCCATAGATTAGGGCTATGATTTTAGGGTTATGATGAGATCATACCAGTGAGACCTAAAGTCTTAAAACCTTAATCTAAAATATTCCTATTCAAAAGAACCCTGAGTAGGGGATCAGGGATTTTCCAATAAGACTAGCACATCCCATGTATACTGGAAAGGATGACTGCTCTCACAGTCACTTGTGTATGACACTAATACTAGGATGTGGGTGCTCATTAGTGAATGATTTCACTGATATGATCCAACCTAAGAACATCTAATGGAGTCTTAGCTACATGTCAATAGAAGGTTCTCATAGTAGGAGTGGTACAAGTAATCCTTTGACCTGAGACTGCCATAAGTACCTTATGTACATGAACCCATCCTTTGGTTCAATCCTAATCATGACATTGAGTCATGCACATGATTGATACTGGGAATGGTGAATTATATATGAAGGTAATGAGTAGGTCAACAAGGAATCGATCACTCTTAGTAAGAAGAGATTGCATCCAGCTAGTTATCAATCGGATGATGATTCAGGGAATCTTTGATCAAAGTAAAGATATTAGAGATGGTTTCTAATATCAAGATAATTGAATCATCAATATAAGATTGAGCTAGAAATAAATATAAGATTGGATTTGACATATATCCATATCCATAATTATATTTTGGGTGCAGGCTGATCGAAAGATTTAATTGTATGGTAACTTTCTACTGAATGGTAGTTTTGGTATTTCACCAGAATTTCCATATCTTCCAAGTAGACATGACACGTTGCTAGACGTCAATCTTGTCTTGTGGGTTGATCAAATTTAAAGATCACTTATTAGGAAGAGTCATAATTGATCAAGTCGGGTAAGCTCGTTTTGACCTAAATCGATTAGAAAGAGTTCTAATCAAGTTAGGTCAACTTGTACTCAGACCTACTGCTGGCTGGATATGTAACCCAATGGGTCACACACTTAAGAGGATTGATCATGAGTTTAATTTGTAATTAAATCATCTTTGTAGGATAACACTCTAGTAGGTGTTGCAAACCCTAGCTTCTATTCGAATTGGATTTGAATTAGGGTTCCAAATTGGATCAATTTAGGTTCTAATTGGACCTAATTAGACCCTAATTAAATATATAGGACTTTGGGCTAACCCATGGCTAAGACTACATCTTAATTAACACCCAAGCCCATCCATATAGGCTGCCCAAATTATTTGTGCACGTGGATAAGAGGAAAGACTCCACGCCGCATGGACTCTTCATGCGCGCGTGAAGTCTTCTTATTTCACCGCAATTTTTGCATTTTGGCCGGTTATTCTCTATTAGCGCATCTCCTAATGACCATTAGATGGTCATCTAACGGTTTGAGGGATTTTGAGAAAGATAAAAGGTGCTAACTCTTCCCGGTTGCGTGATATAACATCTCTTCGGAGACTGAAACATCACGACTTCCTTATTCTTAAAACATTACGAATTTTCTTTTAGGAAGAGCCATGAGTTTGAATCTGAAGGGCCATGAGAAGGAAGGAGAGGGCATAAGAAATGTGGAAAGCCATGAGAAATAGTTTACGGAGAGTTATGTTCTTTTGAAAAGACATCTTTTTGTAGTCTATTTAAGGAACAGAGGCTTCGGGTGTTTTTTGTGATGTACGACAGAAGTTTTTTTTTTTTTTTTTTTTTCTTTCCTTTCCATGAGACTGATTCCTCCTTAGCTAATTTAGGATACAAGAGTTTCCCTTTTACAGAGTTCTCTTCTCTGTTGAAACTCAAGTCTAAAACAAGAGATAGGAAGAATCTCTCGAACGGTAAAAGAAAAGAAGATATACTCTATTTTTATTTCCTTTTACATTAAGACATTAGTGTCTTAAATCCTCTTCCTCCTTCAAGACAAGAGTGTATTCTTAGGACAAGGTCTTAAGAAAGGGAGAGGAAGAAGAAAGAAAGGAAGTAAGAAGTCCCTGCCGTGGAGTTTTTCTTCCATAGTCCTCTTGAGTTCTAGGAGAAGAATTCAAGTGAAGGAACTTTTGAAGAAGCAAGCATCTTGATCAATTTTCTTGTGGATCACCATTGGAGGGTGGACATTTGGACATCTGGTGAATTCAAAAGGGTCATTCAACATCAAGTTTTGATTCTACATTAAAATTGGATTTAGTGATAACAAGTTGGTGCCCTAATTCTAATAGTGTATGTTTGCATGTTTATCATATATTTTAATCCTGAATAAGGAGATCCTGGCTAAGGGTTTTGGTGTAAATTTCATCATTTTGAAATTATGTTTTCACTTTGGTGCATTGGAAACCTTTCAGTGGTATTAGAGCCACCCTTATTACAGTTAAAACATATGGAAATTATTTATATGTGTTTTTGTTGTAGTGTCGCATGTTAGGGTTTTAAACCCTTGAATGCTGATACACTTAGCACATTTATGGGATGCATGTATGTTTGATAATTTATGTTTGATGTGTGTCACTAATTAGGGTTTTTCACTCAAACCCTAATTATTATAGAGATTTGTTTAGTTTTGAAGTCATCATACTGAAATAAGGTTGCCCTGGCATGATAGTGGATCCATTATGTGGTAAATAGTTGTCCTAGTATGATGACACACTTAGCACATATTTTCTTATTTATAAGAATGATATGTTGTGATAAATTTTATAAGGATGTGCTGGAAATTTATAAATCCCTCCTCTTAAAAATGATATTAAGTCTTAGTATATTTAACTGATAAGAATCACCAGTCATGATGAACAATTGATCATTTCGGTGTCTAGAAAGGTGGTTCTGGGAAGGTAAAGAGAATTATGGTTTTTAATTGGTTCTGTTGACTGACCTGGCCAATTTTTATTGGTGTCTAGGAAAGCAACGGGGGGACTCCCATATCTCTTCCACTTGCCTGGCCAATTTGATTAAATTTAAATCTTGACTAAAATGCTTAGTATTAAAAATACTATATATATTGGCCTTCCTTCATGCTTGATCGTTATTGTGTTATGAACCACATTAGGTTTGTTGTGTTATCTGCAAGACCTAATATGGTGATTGACATAATACTATTCTAGTGCATACAGATGCTTACAGTATATTCAGTATAATGCTTTGTTGTGTTATATGCAAGGGCAATATATTTAAGTATTGACTGTAAAGAAATGAAAGGGTCTTGACTTAACTAGAACATTATGGTTTGTTGTGTCTTCTGCAAGACTAATAATATTCTAGAGGCCAAGTTACTTCTTGAGAATTATATGAGATATAATTGGAAGAGTTTCCTACCTTTAAGCTTATAAAAGATTTGTTGTGTTTTCTGCAAGATCTTTTATAAGTTATTAGGATCTCAATCTCACTAAGAAAAACCTATCAGTTTTTTTTTTTTTTCGATTATCATAGTGAGGGCTATGATTTTTGATAAAATAGTAGGAGACATAATTAAATTAAAGACCTTATTTAATTATGTATGTCATTTCATGATTGTTTGCTTATGTATTATTCTTTATTAAATATAGATAAATGGCATCTTCATTATCACTACGAAGTATCTTAGATTCCAACAAACTGACTGGTCCAAACTATGTGGACTGGTTGAGAAATTTAAAGATTGTGCTGAGTTCAGAAAAAACTTTCTTATATTCTTGATACCCCTAGTCTTAATCCACTATGGGACGATGCCATACAGGAAGATATGGCCACATACAAAATGTGGCAGAATGACTCCCTCACTGTCAAGTGTATCATACTAGCCTCTATGACCAATGAGTTACAGAGACAGCATGAAAGCATAGATACTCAATCCATAATTCTCAATTTAAAAGAGCTTTATGGAGAACATAGCAGAACTGCTAGATATGAAATATCTAAGCAGTTATTCCGTGCTAGGATGATAGAGGGAACATCCGTTCAAGATCATGTTCTGAAAGTAATTGACTTGATCACCAAATTGGGTCAATTAGGTTTTATTATGGATGGGGAGTTGAATCAGGATTTAATCCTGCAATCACTCCCAGAGTCATTCTCTCAGTTTGTCTTGAATTATCACATGAACAAACTAAACACTTCCTTGATTGAGCTGTTAAATATGTTAAAAACAGCGAAGAGCCACATAAAGAAAGAAAAGGCTCCACTTTTTCTTATTGATAAGACCAATAAGAAGAAATCAGGCAAAAAGGGTTTTAATAGGAAGCTAAAACCAAAGAGTGGCATCAATAAGAATAAGAAATGAAAGAAGGCCTCCAAACAGTCGACCTGTTTCTTTTGCGGCAAAGCGGGACATTGAAAAAGGAATTGCAAGGCTTACCTTGCAACTGTGAAGCCTGGTGCATCAGATGCGCCAAAAGGTATGTATAAGATACATGCTATATTGACATTAAATTCATCTGTTTCAAATACTTGGGTATTGGATACTTCTTGTGGTTACCATATATGCAAATCTTTGCAGGACCTCCACAAGCTTAAAGTATTGAAGGAAGGTAACTTCAATCTCTACGGTGCTAGTGGTGATATCATCCAAGCAGAAGCTGTAGGGACCTATATTCTGAAGTTGCCTTCAGGGAAGATCTTGGAGTTAGAAAATTGTTATTATATGCCTAAGATTATTAGGAACATTATATCTATTCCCTTGTAATTAAAACAAGGATATGTAATGGATGTAACGAGCACTGGTTGCTCGATAATGTTATCTAATGAATTTTTTTGTTCTGACATATTTAGCAATGGGCTCTTAACTCTTTCTTCCAATGATAGTGTTTTTCATGTCAAAAATAAAAGAAAAAGAGAAAACTTTAATAATACTTTACTTTGGCATCATCGACTTGGTCATGTTAATGAGTCTTGGATAAGCAAGTTATACAAGGAGAAATTCCTTGATCCTTATGAATATAAATCATTAGGGACTTGCGAATCATGTCTCATGGGTAAGATGACCAAGACTCCATTTACTGGACATGGAGAAAGGTCAACTGAGTTATTAGGACTTATACATACTGATGTATGTGGTCCAATGACGACTCAGGCCAGAGGTGGATACCCATATTTTACCACTTTTACAGATGATTTATCTAGGTTTGGATATGTGTATCTTATGAAACATAAATCTGAAGCCTTTGACAAATTTAAGGAGTATCAATGTATGGTCAAAAAATAAACCGGGAAAAGTATTAAAGTTCTGCGGTCTGATCGGGGAGGAGAATACTTATCCACGGAGATTTTAGACTATCTTAAAGTTAATCGAATTCTTTTTGAATGGACCCCTCCTTATACACCACAGCTAAATGGTGTAGCTGAAAGGAGGAATCGTACCTTATTAGATATGGTACGATCCATGATGTGCTTCACAAAATTACCCATTTCCTTCTGGGGTCATGCCCTAGAAACTGCTGTTTACATTTTGAACAAAGTACCTTCTAAATCCGTTTTTAGTACTCCATATGAGATTTGGAGTGGAAAGAAACCATATCTTAAATATTTTAAGATATGGGGATGTCCAGCTTATGTTAAAAGAAATTTTGGACATAATTTGAAAGCTAGAGCGGATAAATGTCTATTTATAGGATATCCTAGAGAGGGTAGAGGATATCTGTTTTACCATCCTACTGAACAAAAGATTTTGGTCAGCAGGCATGCCATTTTTCTAGAAAAAGAGTTCATTTTAGAAAAAGGCAATGGTAGAACTGTTGAACTTGGAGAAGTACAAGAAACACAGATAGACAATTCTCAACCATTAGAATATATAGCTAGGTCAGAACCAGAACACAAATCTCCTCCCCGTAGGTCTGATAGAGTGCCACGGGCACCTGAGAGGTATGGGTTTATTATTAAAAATAATGAAGCCCAAGTCATTCAAAATGATGAACCTCTGATCTATACGGAAGCTATCTTGAGTAGTGACTCAGATAGATGGCAAGAAGTCATGGAATCCGAGATAGACTCTATGTATGTCAACCAACTATGGTCTTTGGTCAATGCACCAGAGGGTGTTAATCCTATTGGGTGCAAATGGGTCTATAAGAAAAAGATTGGGGCTGATGGCCAAGTTGAAACCTATAAAGCCAGATTAGTGGCAAAAGGTTTTAGACAAAAACAGGGAATTGATTATGATGAAACATTCTCACCTATAGCCATGCTCAAATCAATTCAGATTTTACTTGCTATAGTAGCATACCACGATTATGAGATCTGGCAAATGGATGTGAAGACTGCTTTCCTCAATGGTTTCCTTGAGGAAGAAGTCTACATGTCATAACCAGAAGGTTTTATTTCAAAGAATAAACTTAATCAAGTATGCAAGCTAAAGAAATCCATTTATGGATTGAAACAAGCTTCAAGGAGTTGGAACATCCATTTTGATGAAACTATTAAAATGTTTGGTTTTATCAAAAATGTGGATGAACCCTGTGTTTATAAGAAGACTAGTGGGAGTACCATAGTCTTCTTGGTTCTGTATGTAGATGATATACTCCTCATTGGGAATGATATCCCAATGTTACAATCAGTCAAGGTTTGGCTATCAAACCAGTTTTCCATGAAAGATTTGGGAGAAGCATCCTATATACTAGGTATTAAGATCTATAGAGATAGGTCTAAGAGGATGCTAGGTTTATCATAATCAAGGTACATTGACTTAGTGCTAAAAAGATTCAGCATGGATGGAAGTAAAAGAGGTTATCTTCCTATGAGTCAAGGCATACATCTTTCCAAAAGAATATCTCCTAAGACACCTGAAGAAAGAAATAGAATGAATTCTATACCTTATGCTTCGGCAATAGGGTCCATAATGTATGCCATGTTATGTACCAGGCCTGATGTGGCATATGCTTTAGGCATTGTCAGTAGGTTTTAGGCTGATCTAGGAGAGGATCATTGGAAAGCAGTTAAAAATATTCTTAAGTACCTGAGAAGGACTAAGGATATTTTTCTGGTTTATGGTGGTTCTAATCTTAAACTAGAAGCATATTCTTATTCTAGTTTTCAATCAGACATTGATGATAGCAAATCCATTTCGGGATATGTTTGTACCCTGAATGGTGGAGTAGTAAGTTGGAAGAGTACTAAGCAGCAGACTGTAGCTGACTCAACCACAGAGGCAGAATACATAGCTATCGGTGAAGCCGCCAAGTAAGCAGTTTGGATGAAGAAGTTCATCACAAAGTTGGGTGTTATTCCTGAGATTGAAAACCCAGTGCCACTTTACTGTGACAACACTGGAGCTGATGCTCAAGCTAAGGAACCAAGAGCTCATCATAAGTCCAAGCACATTCTGAGACGCTTCCATCTCGTCTGAGAAATAGTCGAAAGACAAGATGTCTACATAAATAGAGTTGATACAAAGAACAACATAGCAGACCCATTAACTAAGGCTCTACCACAGCGAGATTTTGATCGCCACCTCGAGGGTATGGGGTTAAGATTTAAAGGCGATTGGCTTTGGTGCAAGTGGGAGATTCAAAGGGATATGCCCTACAAGCCAATCAATATTGTATATCCCAAATCAATGTAATTGATAATATTCTAATAAAGGCATTATTTTTCGTCATACGCTGTGTTTCATTATGATGAACCCCATAGATTAGGGATATGATTTTAGGGTTATGATGAGATCATACCAGTGAGACCAAAAGTCTTAAAACCTTAATCTAAAATATTCCTAGTCAAAGGAACCCTGAGTAGGGGATCAGGGTTTTTCCGGTAAGACTAGCACATCCCATGTATATTGGAAAGGGTGACTGCTCTCACAGTCACTTGTGTATGACACTAATACTAGGATGTGGGTGCTCATTAGTGAATGAGTTCACTGATATGATCCAACTTGAGAACATCTAATGGAGTCTTAGCTACATGTCAATAGAAGGTTCTCATAGTGGGAGTGGTACAAGTAATGCTTTGACCTGAGACTTCCATAAGTACCTTATGTACATGAACCCATCCTTTGGTTCAATCCTAATCATGACATTGAGTCATGCACAGGATTGATATTGGGAATGGTGAATTGTATATGATGGTAATGAGTAGGTCAACAAGGAATCGATCACTCTTAGTAAGAAGAGATTGCATCCAGCTAGTTATCAATCGGATGATGATTCAGGGAATCTTTGATCAAAGTAAAGATATTAGAGATGGTTTCTAATATCAAGATAATTGAATCATCAATATAAGATTGAGCTAGAAATAAATATAATATTGGATTTGACATATATCCATATCCATAATTATATTTTGGGTGCAGGCTGATCGAAAGATTTAATTGTACGATAACTTTCTACTAAACGGTAGTTTTGGTATTTCACCAGAATTTTCATATCTTCTGGGTAGACATGACACGTTGCTAGACGTCAATCTTGTCTTGTGGGTTGATCAAATTTAAAGATCACTTATTAGGAAGAGTCCTAATTGATCAAGTCGGGTAAGCTCGTTTTGACCTAAATCGATTAGAAAGAGTTCTAATCAAGTTAGATCAACTTGTACTTAGACCTACTGCCGGCTGGATATGGAACCCAATGGGTCACACACTTAAGAGGATTGATCAAGAGTTTAATTTGTAATTAAATCATCTTTGCAGGATAACACTCTAGCAGGTGTTGCAAACCCTAGCTTCTATTCGAATTGGATTTGAATTAGGGTTCCGAATTGGATCAATTTGGGTTCTAATTGGACCTAATTAGACCCTAATTAAATATACAGGACTTTGGGCTAACCCATGGCTAAGACTACATCTTAATTAACACCCAAGCCCATCCATATAGGCCGCCCAAATTATTTGTGCGCGTGGATAAGAGGAAAGACTCCACGCGCGCATGGACTCTTCATGCGTGCGTGAAGTCTTCTTATTTCACCACAATTTTGGCATTTTGGCCGATTATTCTCTATTAGCGCATCTCCTAATGACCATTAGATGGTCATCTAACGGTTTGGGGGATTTTGAGAAAGATAAAAGGTGCTAACTCTTCCCAGTTGCGCGATATAACATCTCTTCGGAGACCGAAACATCGCGACTTCCTTCTTCTTAAAACGTTACGACTTTTCTTTTAGGAAGAGCCATGAGTTTGAATCTGAAGGGCCATGAGAAGGAAGGAGAGGGTGTGAGAAATGTGGAAAGCCATGAGAAATAGTTTACGAAGAGTTGTGTTCTTTTGAAAAGACATCTTTTTGTAGTCTATTTAAGGAACAGAGGCTTCGTGTGTTTTTTGTGATGTACGACAGAAATTTTTTTTTTTTTTTTTTTCTTTCCTTTCCAGGAGACTGATTCCTCCTTAGCTTGTTTAGGACACAAGAGTTTCCCTTTTACAGAGTTCTCTTCTCTGTTGAACTCAAGTCTAAAACAAGAGATAGGAAGAATCTCTCGAACGGTAAAAGAACAGAAGATATACTCTGTTTTTATTTCCTTTTACATTAAGACATTAGTGTCTTAAATCCTCCTCCTTCAAGACAAGAGTGTATTCTTAGGACAAGGTCTTAAGAAAGGGAGAGGAAGAAGAAAGAAAAGAAGTAAGAAGTCCCTGCCATGGAGTTTTTCAGCCATAGTCCTCTTGAGTTCTAGGAGAAGAATTCAAGTGAAGGAACTTTTGAAGAAGCAAGCATCTTGATCAATTTTCTTGTGGATCACCATTGGAGGGTGGACATTTGGATGCCTGGTGAATTCAAAAGGGTCATTCAACATCAAGTTTTGATTCTACATCAAAATTGGATTTACCGATAACAGGTTGGTGCCCTTATTCTAATAGTATAGGTTTGCATGTTTCTCATATGTTTTAATCCTGAATAAGGAGATCCTGGCTAAGGGTTTTGGTGTAAATTTTATCATTTTGAAATTATCTTTTCACTGTGGTGCACTGGAAACCTTTCACAGAGTCTGCGAGGGAGCAAGCTACCCGGGCTATTAAAGACTATAAGATGTCTTCAAGTTTCAATGATGAAATAACTAAGTCCGAGGTAATCAGTTACCACGTGGGCTTCAATGATGGAATCAAGGTGGTTCTCGGACTTCATCTAGATTTAGACCTCTGGAGCATTTAGCTATACAAGGTCGAAGAAGAATTTGCACCTCAGGTCAAAGTCGAAGAAGTTCTGGGACAACTAGAAGAGGCCCCATCCATAGCTGATCTAGAAGCCCCAAGTTAGTTAGAAGATGTTCCTTTCATGACTGACCTGGATGTCATCCTGATAATGGACTGACTTTTTGTACTTTTCTTCTTCTTCTAGTAGTAGAACTGAAATGTAAATGTACTAAACTTTTGGAACGAATAAAGATTATGTTTCCATTCTAACTTGTGTCACTATATAGCTTTCTCCAAAAATCTTTCTAAGTGTAAAGTAATCAGTTATCCATCAATTCTCATTTCGAGGAAAAATTTTTCTTAAGTATGAGGTCGTCGGACTTTTTCTAGTACAAGATTGATATGATAAATAAATGGCTTCGGAGCATTTCCATAGGGTAGCTTCAGGTTTCGTACTGACTCTAATTGACCTCATCCTTGTCATGGACTGAAGAGTTTGATTTTACTGATATAGTAGGTGAGTTAGGTCCATCCCCTCGTTCATCAGATATGCCGACAAAGTAGGCCAGTTAGGCTCCCTCTTATGCTTTCGGCTATGTGTAGGTAAGGAAGGCTGGTTGGCCCATCTCTATGCATTGTTGGTCATACAAATAGGGTAGGCTGATTAGAACCGTCCTTATGCTTTTTGTTGATGATAAGGTAAGCTGGTTAGGCCCACCTTTGTACTCGTTGGACATACTGATAAGGTAGGCTAATTAGGCCCATCCATGTGCTTTTTGTTGATGATAAGGTAGGCTAGTCAGGCACACCTTTGCACTCATCAGACATACTAAAAGGGTAGGCTAATTAGGCCCACCCTTGTGCTTTTTATTGATGATAAGGTAGGCTGGTCAGGCCCACCTTTAATTGGATATTTTGTTTAAGATATCCAAAGAATGCTTTTTATTGATAGTACTTCTAAAGTTTTTCTACATTCCAAGGTTGAGGTAGCAGGGAACCATCCAGAGTTTTGAGCTGATAAGCTCCAGGGTGTACAACCTCTCTGATTCGGTAAGGTCCCTTCCAATTAGGAGAGAGTTTACCTTGTTCCATTGACCTGGATACTTCAGACCTTCGTAAGACGAAGTCTTCAGGTTGGAAGGTGCATGCCTTCATCCTGAAGTTGTAGTATCTGGTAATCTTTTATCGGTATGTAGCCATCTTCATCTGAGCCTGGAGTTTGGTGCCTTGGAGTAAATCTAGGTTTGCTCTATGGTGCTCCAAGTTCTGTGGCTCTATGAAGTGGTCAATCCTTAGAGATTGTAAAGTGACCTCCACTTAAAGGACTGCTTCCGTGCCATAAGCCAAGTTAAATGGGGATTCTCCGGTAGCCATCTTAGGAGTCATCTAGTATACCCAAAGGGCTAAGTTTAGTTCTTTGGCCCAGAGCCCCTTGGCATCATTTGGCCTAGTCTTCAGGCCATGGAGGATCATCCTAATAGTTACTTCGACTTCTCCATTGGATTGAGGGTGGCCGATGGAGGTTAGCTTGTGAAGAATATGATATTGAGCATAGAAGTCTTTGAACTTAGGATTGTCAAATTGCCTTCCATTGTTGGTGATGATGGTATGAGAAATTTTGAACTGAAAGATAATAGAATTTCTAACAAAGATTTCAACCTTCCCTTCGGTTATATGAGCTAGGGGTTCAGCTTTGACCCACTTAGTGAAATAGTTGATGGCTACTATGAGGAACTTCCATCATCCAGAAGTAGGGGGGAATGAGCCGAGGATATCCATTCCCCATTGGGTGAAAGGCCACAGGGATATTAATTGAGTCAGCTAACTTGCAGGGCATCTCTAGATGTTAGAGTATCTTTGACATTGGTCACATCTTCAAACGTAGTTAGCTATGACTTTCTGGATTGTCGGCCAATAATAACCCTAGTGGATTACTTTAAATGCTAGAGATCTATCTCTTAGATGGTCCCCATATATGCCCTCATGCACTTCCTTCAAAGTGTAGTCGACATCCAACAGCCCTAAACATTTTAGTAGGGATAGTGTGAAGGACCTTTTGTATAATTTTTCATCCAGGATAACATACTGGGAGGCCATCCATTGGATTTGTTTGGCATCAGCCTTGTCTTTAGGTAGTTCACCATCACTTAGGAACTTAAAATATGGTCCATCCAATAAGGCTCATGCTTGATTTGGTGCACCTCCAAAGTCTTCTTTAATATGCTAGGATCTTCCAGGTACTGACTAAGGAAATCTGAAACAGTGGTTGTGAGTCAAGAAAGGGCATCGACCCGAGAATTTTTGGTCCAAGGCATATGAGCTATTTCAAAGAATTCCAATTGGGCCATTAGATCTCGTGCCCTTTCCAAGTATTTGATCAGGGCAGAGTCTTGAGCTTCAAATTTGCCTTTCACTTGGTTCACCACTAATTGAGAATCTGAGAAGACTTTGATCTTTCGAATCCCTAGTTCTTTAGTGATTCTAAGCCTTGCCAAGAGGACTTCATATTCTGCTTGGTTATTTGAGGTTTGAAAGAAAAAGTGAAGGGCGTATTCCATGGTCTGCCTGTCAAGATCAGCTAAGATAAGTCCAACTCCACACCTGATAGAGTTAGATGCTCTATCCACATTGATTATCCATGTGGACTCCAAATTTTCTTCGGTTGTTTCTTTATTGTCGATCTCCCACCTACTGCTTCCTGGTTCCATGCACATTCAACAAGGAAGTCAGCTAGTACTTATGCCTTCATTGCAGACCTAGGTTGGAATACGATGTCAAATTTGCTTAACTTGATAGCCCATTTGGCTATCCTTTCCGAAGTGTCTGGACATCAAAGGATGGCTTTCAGGGGTTGGTCCGTCAAGACCACAATGGCATGGGATTGGAAGTAGGGTCGCAAGCATTTTGCCGCAATCACCAATGAATATATGAGTTTCCACACTATAGCATATCTCATCTTGGCTTCGTGCAACACCTTGCTAGTATAGTAGATCGGCTTCTAAGTTGTCTGCTCCTTTTCTGACAAGTACTGAGCAGACTGCTTCATCCAAAGTGGAAAGATATAAGTAGAAAGTTTCACCTTCTTGAGGTTTTGTGAGTAGATGGCGACTTTCCAAATACCTCCTTAGTTCTTCAAAGGCAAGTCGACAATCTTTCGACCACTCTAAACTTTTTGATTGGTGGACTGCAAGAAGGGGAAACATCTTTCGATCGATCGAGAAATGAATCGGCTTAAAGAGGCAATTCTTCTAATCAGTTGTTGCACTTCTTTCTTGCTGGAAGGTGTCTCATACTTCGGATAACTTGGGCATTTTCTAGATTGGCCTCTGTCCCTCATTTGGTGATGAAAAATCCTAGGAATTTTTTCAATGTCACTCCAAAAGTATACTTAGTTGGGTTTAGTTTCATCCGATGACATTGCAGGGCATCAAAAGATTCTTCTAGATTTTTGATGCGATCAGCTTTTTGAAGGCTCTTTATGATCATATCATCATCATACGCCTCCATGTTCCTCCCAAGTTAGTTTTCAAACACCTTGTTGATCAACCATTGGAAGGTTTGGTGGGGGCACCAGGATCAGACATAGATTACTGGACCTTATCTGGTTTACTTAGCCATGTGTCCAATTTTGTAATCAAGTAAGATTGAGTCCTGTAATAAGTTGAGGCTAGTTGGTTTATCTCAACACTAGTCCAGTCATTGAGTTTTGTACTTGAGTATCAGTCTAGTATCAGTTCAATTTTTGTACAAGAGAAGATGATACCCTATTTTGGAGTTCGACCAGGCCTCATCCAGGAGCTAGAGGCCATCACATCATCTTTTTGGACCTTGTTTGCCACCCCAGGGTCCAAGATTCCTTCTAGATACCCAAATGCCCTCCAAATGCCTTCCAAATGCCATGATACCCTCCAGATGCAATAGTATATTCCCAGTCTAGGGCGTCCCATGATTTTAGAGATATACTAGCACCCTAGGCCAAGAAATTTCAAGCCCAGGAGTCAAGCCCATGCACCCTAGAACCAAGATGCCAGGAATATACCAGGTCCATGCGCCCCAGCCCTTGGAGGCCAACCAAGGCCCATCTAACATTTGTCCAAGACAAGAGGATGCCCATTTTTTGCTGCCCCATGAGTCCAAGCCGAATTCAAGTGGATCCAAAGTGGTTTGAACAGTCCAAGGAGGGAGGGAGAAGACTAGGTCAACATGGAATATGCTTTCCTAACCAATTAAGGAGTTCTATTCCTAAGTTATTTGGAAATTGTAATTGGATTCAAAGGTTATAGCCTTTTCCTACTCAAATTATGTAATCCTATCTTAATCAGGAGAGCGCATGGGAACTCTATAAATACCCCACCCCTCTTCCTCTTGTAAGCATTCAACTCTGATGCAATAAAACTCTGGTGACTTGTTTTCTGGTATTGGTATTCTTGTGTTTTGTGATTGTTCTTGTATGCCCTAGCCGACCCCTGTTTCCTTGCAACCCTTCTACACCTCTAGCATCAGCCTTCTTCCTTGAGAAGAAGCCAAGCTGTCCCCTGATAGCATGCTTCCTTCTTCTCCAGGCAACCAGCATCCTAAACCCTAGTTTCTGTCTTATTTACATCTTGTTTTTTTTCGATTACCTGTTTCTTGCTTAACCTCTGATACTTGCAGGATCCTCAAGGTGTTTCCCCACCCTAGGGAGGCTTTCTTTGCCTTTAGGACTGATCCAGATTTCCTTCTAATTCAGGGAACCAAAGGCCTGTCTTCCAGGCACATGCAGAGTGCTGAAAGAACTCTTCATCAAGTGGATCTTCAATCTTTGCCTAGTACAACATTCCCCCTCCTGATTTTTGACTGGTTGAAGGTATACTATCCTAAACCGGGGGATTCTCAATTCCTGGGATCCTATCTTTTATTATTTTCATGTATCTTTTTGTGGGTATGATAGTTTCTTTCATTACATGTTTTCCTGCAATTCGTTACTTGCTTTCGGGTTACTAGCCTACAAACTTAAATCCATAAAATTATAAAAAAAATTAGATTTTTTATCTTTCCTTCATTTACATTAGTCCTAGAATCCTCCTGCATTTGTTTTGTATTAGTGCTAGTTTAGGATAGTTGCATCTTCATCAAAACACAAAAAAAGAATTGCATCTCTGATTTTTTGCATCTATCATTTGCAGTAGGTGTCTGATCTTTGGTCTAGTTCATCATCTTAGAGATTTTATTTCTCTATGAAATTTTCTCTCTGTGTCCTTTATTTTTTCTTATTAATTTTCATAATTTTTAATTAATTTTACAAAAATTATAATGTTCTAAAATTTAGCATCTTAGAAATCCTAACTAAAATTCTGAGATTTCTGCACCAGTCCAAAAAACCAAAAAGTTCCATCATCATCTAATTTTTATTTTACATCAAATTTTGTATAAATTATAACCACCATCCATCCTCTGTTTTGTGATTTTTTTAGATTTTTTATGTATAGAAAACTATATCAAATTCTGCATCAACCCGAACCCTAATTTTGTGATTTTGTGATTTCTACACACTTGACTAAACCTAACCTAACCAACTTCCAAACCCCTCAAACCCAAGGCCAATTTTGTTTGCTAACCTAATCAACTTAAACCTAACTTGCCATCTCATAAAATACCCAGAAATATTTTTATTTTTTAAATTGTTATTAGTTTGCATTACGGTTATTGAATGTGCATCATCTAGTTAAACTAATCTTAAGGGCAATTTACTATCTCAGATCAGGGCAGGATTTCATCACCTGTCCTGGGCCCAAAACAACCACCATCACCCTAACCAAGCCTTAATTGATATTAATTAGACTTAATTTGTCCTAGTGGGCTAAGTGACACTAACAGGTCAGGTCCAAATTGTGTGGGCCAAATAGTGCATTCAATTCTCCAACTATTACTAAAATATGGTGTCTAAGGGTGGGGGTCCAGAGTCAAACGACGTAAGTGGTGTTATGGTTTTTAATTGAGTCCCTACAAAAGCAAGGGGGCCTCCCTCACTCCCACCCCCTACCTAGCTAGAGGAAAAATTAGTTGTTGAGTTGGGTGTAAGTTGAGTCGACCCACTAAATTTTGGATTTAGGTCTAGCAAACCCTACAACTACTAATCCTTGCATGCTTGGCTGCACCATATCACATTGATTAATTGATTGATTTCATGACCACTAGGACAGGAGTCCAGTACAGTCAATCTAAGCCCAACCCTAGTTCAACTACGGATTTCAATTTTGAGTCCATCATGAAAGCCATGACTGATCAGCTTGCCCAGTTGAACCACACCAATACCCAAACTCGAAATTAGTTAACCCAAATGAACACCCAATTCCAAAATCAGTTTGCTCAATTAACCACCTAGATTAACCAAATGACCTAATCAAATACCCAAGCAATCCATAGGATTGATCAGCTAACCAATAGATTAGATATAGTAGAGAACCGATTAGGGACCATTAAAAGAACCTAGGAGTCTAATCCTGAACCTAATCCTGATTCACCCCTTTCCACTTCTCATAACCCAAGGAGAGCCCAAACCCATGACCCCTTTGTAGAACTCAAACCTAGGAGAGCCCAAAACCATGATCCATTTGTAGAACCCAATCCTAGGAGAGTCTAGAATCATGAACCATTTGTAGAGCCCAACCCTAGGAGAGCCCAGAACCATGATCCATTTATAGAGCCTAATCCTAGGAGAGCCCAACACCAGGAACCATATCAGGATCCAAACCATAGGAGACCCAATTCTGATGACAGAGACCATGATGATAGAATCTTTTAGAGCATCAAAGTAGAACCACCCCTCTTTGATGGAACCCTAGATCCCAAGGTCTACATAGATTGGGAAGGAGGCATGGAGAGATACTTCCAATGGTACGCTCTGAGTGAAGAGAGGAAGTGTCAGTTTGGGAGCAAGTAGAGTGCCTCAGTAGGCAAAGGAACCATCCACCTATTGTCACCTGGGAAGCCATGAAACTAAATCTTAGGTAAAAGTATGTTCCTCCCTACTACCACAGTGCCTTCTAGACCAGTGGAGAAGACTTAGATTGGGAACCAAGACCATTAGAGAATTCATAACCCAGTTTGATGAGTGTGCCCTTAGGTATGGCCTAGATGAACCTGAGTTAGTTACCCTATCTAGGTTTAGAGTTGGCCATAGAGAGGATATCCAAAGGGAGCTGTACCTTAGGGGGGTTGAACATGTAGACCAAGCCTTCCAGGTAGCCGAAAACTTTTAGAGGTTCCAAAAGGTACGTGTAGTTAGAAGACCTGAACCCTTTAAGGCCAACACTCCTAGCTTTAGGCCCAACCAGAACCAAACTTACCCAAACCGACCCAGCTTTAACCAAGCCCATCCTAACCCAAACCCAAGTCGGCCAAACCCAAACCTAAGTCGATCCAATCCCAACCTAACTCATCCCAACCCTAATCCACCTCATCCTAATTCAAGTTCGAGTCAGGCTAGCTTTAGTAACTCAGCCTCTTTTAGAAATGATAAGGGTAAGGCACCAACTTTTCAGAAGAACCCAAGTCCCGGCCCCAATGCCTGCTTTAGTTGCAACAAGGTAGGTCACTTTGCTAGCCAGTGTCCCACCAGATCCTTGCACATAAAGGAGCTTGAGGAAAAAGAACCTGAACCCAATGAGACTAAGGAAGAAGAGGTTTATGAAACTAAGGCAGACTTAATAGAGGAGTATGAAAGAGATGAGGAGGATTTTGATCAGTCTGACCTCGTAGGGGTAGTTAGGTGCATCCTATCCCAAACCAAAACCCAGGAAGATTGGCATAGGACTAACATCCTACAAACTTTTGTGAAGATTGGGGATAAGGTTTGCAAGATAATTGTAGATAGTGGGAGCTATGTGAATGCCATCTCACACAAGGCTATCAAAACCCTGGGTTTAAACCCAGTTCCCCATCCTAAACCCTATAAGGTATCCTGGATAGACTCCACATCCATACCCATTTAGTCCAGATGCCAAGTCTAGATCCAGCTTCAGTCATACCAATATAGTGTGTGGTGTGATGTTGTGCCAATGGGGCTAAGCAGTATAATCTTAGGATGGCCATGGCTTTATGATCATGATGCCACCCTTTATGGCCAGTCTAATGCTTGTATGTTTACTTTTCATGGGAAAAAGATCACCATAAACCCCACCCCACCTCAGGAAATAATGAAGAAAGGATCTAGCTCACTTAAGGAGAAGAAGTCTGGAGTTAATCTTATCACTGCAAAAGAGCTAGAAAAAGATATATCTGAGGGAACTACTGTTTGGATGTTAGCTACGAAAGAAGTATCTGATCAATCTAATAATGAGTACTCTTAGGAGGTCAAGGGAATCTTAAGTAAATTCAATGATATATTTCCTGATGATTTATCTAATCAATTACCACCATTAAGTGACGTCCAACATGGTATAGATCTAGTCCTAGGAGCTACCCTACCTAACCTGCCCCACTATAGAATGAACCCAACTACACACTTAGAGCTTCAAAGATAGGTAGGTGAACTCCTTAGAAAAGGGTTTATTAGGAAGAGCTTAAGTCTTTGTGCTGACCAGCCCTATTAACCCCTAAGAAAGATGGCACGTGGAGGATGTGTGTTGACACCCATGCCATTAATAAAATTACTATAAAATATAGGTTTCCCATCCCCCGCTTGGAGACATGTTATATATGATGGCCGGTGCCATGATTTTCTCAAAGTTAGACCTTAAGAGTTGCTATCATCATGTGAGAATCAGATTTGGGGATGAATGGAAAATAGCTTTTAAAACCAAAGATGGTCTATTTGAGTGGGTGGTAATGCCTCTTGGGTTATCCAATGCCCCTAGAACTTTCATGAGAATTATGACCCAAGTCCTTAAGATGTTCATAGGTAAGTTTGTGGTATTATATTTTGATAACATCTTGATTTATAGTAAAACTAAGGAAGATCATCTAGAATATCTGAAACAAGTTTGCTTGACCCTTAGGAAAGAGAAGCTTTATGCTAATTTGAAGAAGTGTGATTTCATGACCCAAAGAGTTATCTTCCTAGGCTTTATGGTGACCCCTGAAGAAGTAGCAGCTGATCCTGAAAAGGTCAAATCCATAGTAGAGTGGCTAGTACCCACTAGTGTCCATGAAGTTAGAAGTTTCAATGGTCTAGCCACTTTCTACAGGAGGTTTATTAGGGGACTTAGCACCATAGTAGCACCAATTACTGATTGTATTGGGAAGGGTAATTTTGAATGGACTAAAGTTGTAGATAGAGCCTTCTTAGAGATCAAGACTAAGATGGCACAAGCACCTATTTTGAGTTTACCTGATTTCACCAAAGTCTTTGAGGTAGCTTGTGATGCTTCCGGAGTAGGCATAGGAGGAGTTCTGTGCCAAGAAAATCACATAGTAACCTTCTTCAGTAAGAAACTTAATGAGACTAAACTTAAGTACTCAACCTTTGACAACGAGTTTCATGTGGTAGTACAAGCCCTTAGATACTGAAGACATTATTTACTACCTCAGGAGTTTGTCCTTTACTCTGATTATGAGGCACTCCAATTTCTGAACTCCCAGAAAAAAATAAACCCTAGGCATGCTAAGTGGATAGAATTCATACAAGCCTATACCTTTGTACTGAAACACCAAGCTAGAACTGAAAACAAGGTAGCAGATTGATGGGGACCTCACCAGCATGGATCCCAGAGCAAGCACGAATCTTAGAGCCACGCGAATCTTGGAGCATATCCAGAATAAATGTAGGATTTATCTTTTATTTGAAATTTGAATTAGGATTTGGTTGGTTAGGATTGAGATATGGATAGGCTTATCTTATCCTATCTTGTGTTTGAATTTGAATTATCCCTATCTTTTTATCCTGTATTCAAATTCAAATGATGGTTGACAGGATTATAAATACCACCCTTAGTCCTTTGTAAAAAAAGAAATTTTTGGAGAAAAAAATTTGAGTTTTTAGAAGAGTAATTCTTCTTGCCTTCGCCTTCAGGCATGGGCATGAGGCCCTAGTTATCCCCCTTCCCAACCCATTTTCTTTAAACCCTCATGACCTTTGATATTCAACCTAGCACCTCCAAGTATCGAGGAGGGTGTAATGCCTTAGAGGTGAGAGGTCTCTTCTTTAGGGTGAGTCCCAAAGTCCATGAGATTCAAATCCCTGTCTTCCATCCCCACTATTCCTTCGCCATCCCTAAAAAAAATTCAAAAAAAAAAATGGTACCCTAATCTAGGTGACTTCTAGGCTCACCAACGGTCTACCCATCTATCCCCCATCAATTTTGGTATAAGAGCCCAGAAAAATTAGGATACCCCAGATTTCCCTTCTTTCCCATCAGTCCCGATGAGTCCCCCACTTCCCGCCGCTGATCCCCACATCTCTGATTTCGTTTCTATCCAGCCATCGTGACTCCCAAATTAACCACAATGCCGATCACATCACCTAGTTTCTTCTTTTGCCACTGACCAAAGTCTGACCCTCCCTACCAAACGCCACTCCAGAGAGAACTAGGACTCGTAATTTCAACGTTTTCAAGTGGTTCCCACTTCGTTCTCTGCCACCGCCCACCTCCCAATCTCCCTTCAATATCACGTCTCCCTGTAAGTTTTCACCGGCCAAAAGACTTCAAATCCCTCGCGAGCTCCACAGCGACTCTTAATTCTTTCACAGATAATCAGTCAATTCTTCACTTGACCTCTTTCTTCTGAGAAATCCCAGACAATGTCCCCATCTTCTGGCCAGCGCTTCTTGTCTGTCCCGCTCCTAGCACGTCGCCACCGATGACAGCACCACCACCGTCATTGTCCTTGCCTGATCGCTACTCCGGCACTCCTCTCTTCTCTCCATCGGAATCCAACCAACTGCTCCCCCTCTGCCCACTCCACCATTGCCGACCTCCTCTCTTGGATCAGCAGATCTCTCCATCTTGGCCATCGGCTTCCTCGACCTCCCTCTCCCAAACCTCACCTCGGCTCTTCCACCATCGCAAGATGTAAGCATTCCTTGTCCCCATCCCGCCTCAGCTTCCCTTCGTCGGATTCCAGGGTCGGCGATTCCTCGCTTCCACCCACCCCCCTCTTCTTTGCCTTCCGTGCCGATGTTGTGCCACCGAACCGCCAGTCACCGCTACAAACCGGAACCACCCCAGCCCTAGGATCCAAGCCGAGCTCACAATCATCCCCTCCGCCCCATGCAAGCCGTCTCCTTCCTCTACGACTGAAGCTCCTCAGACTGGAGAGCCTCCATAGCCACCTGAACCATCGTCACCTCATCAGCCCTGTTTCTCCTTTAGGCGATCAAGCTCGCTATGTCTGCAACTGTTCCTCCCACTAATCACAAACATGGGCAATGTCCTGAAGTGTCTCAACTATCCTATCCTTGGAGGCATGCTGGCCAGTCCAAAACATTGATGTATGTCTAGACGTACGAGGCTTCCCATGTTCTTCATGTTATTTGGAAGACTATGCATGTTGTAACAATCTCTGAGGCTTAATGACCGCAGATTTAAAAGGGAGCTCAGGGATTCGGGCAATGTTTGGATCCAGAA
Source organism: Areca catechu (assembly GCA_021397845.1). Taxonomy (NCBI): domain Eukaryota; kingdom Viridiplantae; phylum Streptophyta; class Magnoliopsida; order Arecales; family Arecaceae; genus Areca; species Areca catechu. Next base: position 100,954,881 of record CM038041.1, read on the forward strand.
AAAATGAGAGGTCCAAGTCTTGCAAATTCCTAGCATAACCAATGGAGTTGGCTAGGGAAAGAAAGTTTAAGCAATAATTGAGACTCAAACATGATAGATTCTAGAGGTCACCAATAGTTTCAGGCAGTATCAAGTTCGTCCACCAGGATTGCCTTTGTCTAGTTGCTCAACCACAGCAACACTCACCACTGCGAGCCCCTACGTCACACCTATCCTCAAATGCAACGAGCTCAATGCCTCCAGCAATGCCCACGACGGTTCCCCCAACATAACCCATCCCGATGAGTACAGCCTCTTCTTCGCCAACTACAACCCCTAGTCCCGGGTCTCCATGGTCGTCCACACCGAGATGTACACTTTTCTTCCTGACATAATCGATGATTACCTCTTGGTCGGCCAGTCCCCAGTCCCCTCCCTGCTACCATCGAATAGATCCACCATCGTGCCATCGCTAATCGTTGGGACAAGGCCGTGCCACCATGTCCCTGGCTACCGCCTCCAATTCAGCTCCGTCACCGGAGGAGAGCCCGCCGGATCTACCCTCCAAGAACCGAAAACCCTGTTCGAGCATTTTGCATGCCCGTCAAAGCAAAGGAGCCTCGGACACGAATGTGAAAGAATGATTCTTCTGCATGCTTCTCAGGGGAAAGCTGGCTTGTTGTCGACTTCAAGTCCAGCATGGTTCTCAGGGTTGCATGGATCTCAAAGCCATAGAATCTCGGAACTGCTTGACTTTCAGAGATGCCTCATGGCTAGCTGGATTTGAGCCTAACTCGACAGAGTTGAGTTTTCCCCACCCCAGGGGAATGATGGGGACCTCACCAGCACAGATCCCGAAGTAGCACGAATCTTGATGCTGCACGAATCTCGGAGCATATCCAGAATAAATTTAGGATTTATCTTTTATTTAAAATTTGAATTTGGATTTGGTTGGTTAGGATTGAGATATGGATAAGTTTATCTTATCCTATCTTGTGTTTGAATTTGAATCATCTCTATCTTTTTATCCTGTATTCAATTCAAATGAGGGTTGGACATGTCTATAAATACCACCCTCAGTCCTTTGTAAAAAAAAAAGTTTTTGGAGAAAAAAAATTGAGTTTTTAGAAGAGTGATTCTTCTTGCCTTCACCTTCGAGCATGGGCATGAGGCCCTAGTTATCCCCCTTCCCAACCCATTTTCTTTAACCCCTCATGACCTTTGAGATTCAACCTAGCACCTCCAAGTATCGAGAAGGGTGTAATGCCTTAGAGGTGAGAGGTCTCTTCGTTAGGGTGAGTCCCAAAGTCCATGAGATTCAAATTCCTGTCTTCCATCCCCACTATTCCTTTGCCATCCCTAAAAAAAAATTAAAAAAAAAATGGTACCCTAATCTAGGTGACTTCTAGGCTCACCAATGGTCCACCCATCTGTCCCCCATCATAGATGCCCTTAACAGATGAGCCTTACTATTAAATACTTTTAGCACTGAAGTCATTGGATTTGAAAGGTTAAAAGAAGAATATGAAACCTGTCCAGACTTTAGTGAGGTTTTCCAAGCCCTTGCCTAAGGACCATCTAGTACCCATAGCAAATACACCCTTCAAGATGGTTATTTGTTCAAGAATAATAGACTGTGTATTCCTAGGACATCCCTTAGAGAATTCTTAGTCTAGGAAACCCATGCAGGAGGCCTTGCTGGTCACTTTGGTAGAAACCAGACTATTTTAGCTATAGAGGACCAATTCTTTTGGCCTAGTTTGAAGAAGGATGTTGCCAACATTGTGTCCCAGTGTTGAACTTGTGCTGTTGCAAAGCAATAGAAGAAAAACACTAGATTATATACCCCTTTGCTAGTACCAGATCGTCCATGCCAGGATCTAAACATGGACTTTATGTTAGGCCTACCTAAGACCCTAAGGAAACATGATTCCATATGTGTAGTGTTCGATAGGTTTTCTAAAATGGCCCATTTAATACTTTGCTCTCAAACTTTTGATGCATTCAAAGTAGCCCGACTTTTTCTTAATCATCTGGTAAGGTTACATGGCCTTCCTAAAACCATAGTGTTAGATAGGGATGTTTATTTTACCCGTTACTTTCGGAAGATCCTTTTGTTGGGGGATGAAATGAAATGATGGATGGAGAGTTTAAGCAACCTAACCAGTAAGCAAACTTGAGCAATTAATTATCAAATAAATAAGCTAAATTAATCCAATAAATGAATTTTCATAAGAAGACTAGTTGATTTAAGTTACGATGGCAAGGAAACCATCACTACTAGGACAAGTTAACCTTCAAATGATCAGATATAATGAAGCTTAGGAGAAGTTTTCCTATCAACAATGATGGCTAAGTATTTGATAGAAGAAGAAGCTCTCAACACTCATGGATTTGAGGACTAGAAGGCAAGATTAATACTCCCTACTTTGAGACTTACGTTGGCCTTGATCCTTGGCATGGAGAACTTCATCCTTGACTTGGAGACCTGAGAGAACCTGCAAAAAAAATTAGGATTAGACATGGAAGAAGAATTAAAGTTGGAATAGAAACAAAAAAACAAACAAGGAAGAAGAAGAAAGTGGCCGGCGGCTTAGGACTTAGAGCTTGATCATAGATCCATCAATAGGCATCCCATCCTTTACTCCTTGCAATGGCACTCTTCACTCTCAAACTCAAACTTATAAAAGTCTCATTCTCTCCTTGGATAAGGATTACATACTCAAACTAGCTAGAAAACTTTTACTCCAAACAAGAACTCAAGATAACTAGAACACAAGGAAACAATCCTTTCATTATTTAAAATCATAGCATTGAATGAATACAATGAGAGCCTAGGGGCCCTATTTATAGGCACCAATACTAGGAATTTCATCCAAGGGTGGAGAGGAGGGGATCAGGATGGCCTAGTTGGCTCCAACAATTTTTAGATAAGTGGTTTTAACTAAAAATAAATTATTGATAGAAAGTACAACCACTTTGACATGTAGCATCTAGAAGATCCTAATATGGCATCCAAATGTTGATGTGGAGGCTTAGGTGTCATAAGTTGTGGCATCCCACATGTCAAATATTGTTGGGGTAATGGAAGGACTCCTAATGTTCCCCATAAAACTCTTGATGTAGTATAATTCTTTCTCCCCCAAGGTTGTTTGATGAGTTGTTCCCCCTGAAAGGGATATGCCCTACAAACCAATCTCTGTTGTATCTCCCAAACCATTGTAATTGATAATTTTCTAAATAAAGGCATTATTTTTCATCATACGCTGTGTTTATTATATGATGAACCCCATAGATTAGGGCTATGATTTTAGGGTTATGATGAGATCATACCAGTGAGACCTAAAATCTTAAAACCTTAATCTAAAGTATTCCTAGTCAAAGGAACCCTGAGTAGGGGATCAGGGTTTTCCGATAAGACTAGCACACCCCGGGTATACTGGAAAGGGTGACTGCTCTCACAGTCACTTGTGTATGACACTAATACTGGGATGTGGGTGCTCATTGGAGAATGAGTTCACTGATATGATCCAACTTGAGAACATCTAATGGAGTCTTAGCTACATGTCAATAGAAGGTTCTCATAGTGGGAGTGGTACAAGTAATCTTTTGACCTGAGACTGCCATAAGTACCTTATGTACATGAACCCATCCTTTGGTTCAATCCTAATCATGACACTGAGACATGCACAGGATTGATACTGGGAATGGTGAATTGAATATGAAGGTAATGAGTAGGTCAACAAGGAATCGATCACTCTTAGTAAGAGGAGATTGCATCCAGCTAGTCAACAATCGCATGATGATTCAGGGAATCTTTGATCAAAGTGAAGATATTAGAGATGGTTTCTAATATCAAGATAATTGAATCATCATTATAAGATTGAGCTAGAAACAAATATAATATTGGATTTGACATATATCCATATCCATAGTTATATTTTGGGTGCAGGCTGATCGAAAGATTTAATTGTACGGTAACTCTCTACTAAAGGGTAATTTTGGTATTTCACCAGAATTTCCATATCTTCCGGGTAGACATGACACGTTGCTAGACGTCAATCTTGTCTTGTGGGTTGATCAAGTTCAAAGATCACATGTTAGGAAGAATCCTAATTGATCGATTCGGGTAAGCCCGGTTTGACCTAAATCGATTAGAAAGAGTTCTAATCAAATTAGGTCAACTTGTATTCAAACCCACTGCTGGCTAGATGTGGAACCCAATGGGTCACACACTTAAGAGGATTGATCAAGAATTTAATTTAGAATTAAATCGTCTTTGCAAGATAACACTCTAGCAGGTGTTGCAAGCCCTAGCTTCTATTCGGATCGGATTCGAATTAGGGTTCCGGATTGGTTCAAATTGGGTTCTAATTGGACCTAATTAGACCCTAATTAAGAAAAACGGGAATGTGGCTAACCCTATTGGCTAGCCATGTAGCTTGGCTAGCCTCCCCACCCGCCCCTTTTATTTTTCACGCCAAACACCAAGAGTCCATGCGCATATGGACTCTTGGCGCACCTTAAGGAAGAGTCCATGGCGCATGGACTCTTGGCGCGCCCCAAATAAAATTCTCCGATGTTTTTATTTGGGCGGCCTCTTTCTTAAGTGATTAGCACACCTTCTCTCCCCCCTTGGATGAGAATCCAACGGCTGATGGGATTTTGAGAAAGAAAGAAAGCGCTAACTCCTCCCGGGCGCGCAAAGTAACATCTCTTCGGAGATGAAAAGTCGCGACTTCCTTCTTTTTAAAACACCGCGGTTTTTCCTTTAAGAAGAGCCGTGGGATTTAATCTGGAAGGCCATGAGATGGGAGGATGGGGCGTGAGAAATTGGAAAGGGCGTGAGAAAGAAATTACGGAGAGGTGTGTAGGCGCCTATCTGATTTCTATTTAAAGGGTCGGGAAAAATCAGAACATAATGTAATCTTTTTCTTTCTTCCTCTCCTGAAGACTCTTTTATTTTTCTTGCTCTTGCATTGTTTCCTCTACAGAGTAAACCTCTATCGAAACTCTGCTACTGAACAAGATAAAAGTAAAAGTCTCCGACGGTAAAGAAAAGAAAGAAGTTCTAATTTCTTCCTTTCTTTCATACATTAAGACATCATTGTCTTAATTTCTCCTCCAACTTAAGACAAGCCTATGTCCTCTTAGGAAAAGGTCTTTTTCTTCAAGACAAGGGTATCTAAAGGGCCAAGGTCTTGGTGGAAGGAGGAGAAGGAGTCAAGGAAAGGAAAGCAAGCCTTTGTGTGGAGGAATTCAAGCCATAGTCCAAGCAATTGAGTTCTAGGAAGAAGAACTCAATAGAAGGAACCTTTGAAAAGAAGATAGAGTTGTCTTGATCACTGCTCTGTGTGGATCACCATCGGAGGGCGGACACTTGGACGCCTGGTGAATTCAATCAGCCCCTTCAACATCAACTTTGTTGGAATTAGCGATAGCAGGTTGGTACTCTAATTCTAACAATCTATGTTTGAATGTTAGTATATATGTTTTAATTAGTAAAAAGGAGATCTTGGCTAAGGGATTTCGGTGCAAATTTCATCATTTTGAAATTACACTTCCGCTGCGGTGCACCTGAAACCCCAACAGTGGTATCAGAGCCATCCTTATTACAGTTAAAACATATGATATGCATTTTTGTTGTAGTATCGAAATTAGGGTTTTAAACCCTTGAATGCTGATACACTTAGCATAATTTAAGGAATGCATATATGATAATTAATGTTTTGATGTATGCCACTAATTAGGGTTTTTCACTCAAACCCTAATTATTATAGAGATATGATTAGTTTTGAAGTCATCATACTGAAATAAGGTTGCCCTGGCATAATGGTGGATCCATTATGTGGTAAATGGTTGTCCTAGTATGATGACACACTTAGCACATATATGTTTATCAGAGTGATATCATTATGATATGTTTTTATGTAAGAATGTGCTGGCAATTTTATAAAGCCCTCTTCTTAAAATCATATTAAGTCATAGCATATTTAACTAATAAGCATCACTAGTCATGATGAACAATTGATCATTCGGTGTCTAGAAAGGTGGTTCTGGGAAGGTAAAGAGAATCGTGGTTTTTAATTGGTTCCGTTGACTGACCTGGCCAATTTTTATTGGTGTCTAGGAAAGCAACGGGGGGACTCCCACATCTCTTCCACTTGCCTGGCCGATTTGATTATATTTAAATCTTGACTTATATGCTTAGTGTTAAAAAATGCTATATGTTGGCCTTCCTTCATGCTGGATCATTACTGTGTTATGAACCACATTAGGTTTGTTGTGTTGTCTGCAAGACCTAATAGGGTGATTGACATAATATTGGTCTAGTGCAAAATATGCTTACAGTATATTCAGTATAATGCCTTGTTGTGTTATCTACAAGGGCATTATATTTGAATATTGACTGTATAGAAATGAAAGGGTCTTGACTTAACTAGAACATTATGGTTTGTTGTGTTTTCTGCAAGACTTATAATGTTCTAGAGGCCAAGTTATTTTTGAGAATTATATGAGATATAATTGGAAGAGTTTCCTACCTTAGAACTTATAAAAGATTTGTTGTGTTGTCTGCAAGATCTTTTATAAATTATAAGGATCTCGATCTCACTAAGAAAACCGATCAGGGTTCTTCTCGATTATCATAGTGAGGGCTATGATTTTTGATAAAATAGTGGGAGACATAATTAAATTGAAGACCTAATTTAATTATGTAAGTCATTTCATGGTTGTTTGCTTATGTATTGTTCTTAATTAAATGTAGATAAATGGCATCTTCATTATCACTGAGAAGCATCTTAGATACCAACAAATTGACTGGTCCAAACTATGTGGACTGGTTGAGAAACTTAAAGATTGTACTGAGTTCAGAAAAACTTTCTTATATTCTTGATACCCCTAATCTTAATCCACTAGGGGATGATGCCACACAGGAAGATATGGCCACATACAAAATGTGGCAGAATGACTCCCTCACTGTCAAGTGTATCATACTGGCCTCTATGACCAATGAGTTACAGAGGCAGCATGAAAGCATGGATACTCAATCCATAATGCTCAATTTAAAGGAGCTTTATGGAGAACAAAGCAGAACTGCTAGATACGAAATATCTAAGCAGTTATTCCGTGCTAGGATGACAGAGGGTACATCCGTTCAGGATCATGTCCTGAAGGTAATTGACTTAATCACCAGATTAGGTCAATTAGGGTTTATTATGGATGGGGAGCTGAATCAGGATTTAATCCTGCAATCACTCCCAGAGTCATTTTCTCAGTTTGTCTTGAATTATCACATGAACAAACTGAACACTTCCTTGCCTGAGCTGTTAAATATGTTAAAAACAGCAGAGAGCCATGTTAAGAAAGAAAAGGCTCCACTTCTTCTTGTTGATAAGACCAATAAGAAGAAATCAGGCAAAAAGGGTTTTAGCAGGAGACTAAACCCTAAGGGTGGCATCAATAAGAACAAGAAAGGAAAGAAGGTCTCAAAACAGTCAACCTGTTTCTTTTGCGGCAAAGCGGGACATTGGAAAAGGAATTGCAAGGCTTACCTTGCAACTGTGAAGCCTGGTGCGGCAGACGCACCAAAAGGTATGTATGAGATACATACTATATTGACATTAAATTCGTCTATATCAAATACTTGGGTATTGGATACCGCTTGTGGTTACCATATATGCAAATCTTTGCAGGACCTCCACAAGCTTAAAGTATTGAAGGAAGGCGACTTCAATCTCTACGGTGCTGGTGGTGATATCATCCAAGCAGAAGCTGTAGGGACCTATATTCTGAAGTTGCCTTCAGGGAAGATCTTGGAGCTAGAGAATTGTTACTATATGCCAAAGATTATTAGGAACATTATATCTATTCCTTTGTTATTAAAACAAGGATATGTAATGGATGTAACGAGCACTGGTTGCTCAATAATGTTATCTAATAAAATTATTTGTTCTGGCATATTTAGCAATGGGCTCTTAACTCTTTCTTCCAATGATAGTATTTTTCATGTCAATACTAAAAGGAAAAGAAAAGACTTTAATGATACTTTACTTTGGCATCATAGACTTGGTCATGTTAATGAGTCTAGGATTAGCAAGTTATACAAGGAAAAATTCCTTGATCCTTATGAGTATGAATCATTAGGAACTTGCGAATCATGTCTCATGGGTAAGATGACAAAAACTCCATTCACTGGACATGGGGAAAGGTCAACTGAGTTGTTAGGACTTATACATACTGATGTATGTGGCCCAATGACAACTCAGGCCAGAGGAGGATACTCATATTTTATCACTTTTATAGATGATTTATCTAGGTTCGGATATGTGTATCTTATGAAACACAAATCTGAAGCCTTTGATAAATTTAAGGAGTATCAAAGTATGGTCGAAAAACAAACCGGGAAAAGTATTAAAGTTCTTCGTTCTGATCAAGGAGGAGAATACTTATCCACGGAGTTTTTAGACTATCTTAAAGTTAATGGAATCCTTTCTGAATGGACCCCTCCTTATACACCACAGCTAAATGGTATAGCTGAAAGGAGGAATCGTACCTTATTAGATATGGTACGATCCATGATGTGCTTCACAAATTTGCTCATTTCTTTCTGGGGTCATGCCCTAGAAACTGCTGTTTATATTCTGAACAAGGTACCTTCTAAATCCGTTGTTAGTACTCCATATGAAATTTGGAGTGGAAAGAAACCATATCTTAAATATTTTAAGGTATGGGGATGTCCAGCTTATGTTAAAAGAAATTTTGGACATAAGTTGGAACCTAGAGCGGATAAATGTCTATTTGTAGGATATCCTAAAGAAGGTAGAGGATATCTATTCTACCATCCTACTGAACAAAAGATTTTTGTTAGCAGGCATGCCACTTTTCTAGAAAAAGAGTTCATTTTGGAAAAGGGCAATGGTAGAACAATTGAACTTGGAGAAGTGCAAGAAATACAGATAGACAATTCTCAACCATTAGAACATATAGTTAGGACAGAACCAGAACACAAAACTCCTCCTCGTAGGTCTGACAGAGTGCCACGGGCACCTGAGAGGTATGGGTTTATTATTGAAAATAATGAAGCTCAAGTCATTCAAAATGATGAACCTCTGACCTATACGGAAGCTATCTTGAGTACTGACTCAGATAAATGGCAAGAAGCCATGGAATCCGAAGTAGACTCTATGTATGTAAACCAAGTATGGTCTTTGGTTGATGCACCAGAGGGTGTTAATCCTATTGGGTGTAAATGGGTCTATAAGGAAAAGATTGGGGCTGATGGCCAAGTTGAAACCTATAAAGCCAGATTAGTGGCTAAAGGTTTTAGACAAAAACAGGGAATTGATTATGATGAAACTTTTTCACCTGTTGCCATGCTAAAATCAATTCGGATTTTACTTGCTATAGCAGCATACCACGATTATGAGATATGGCAGATGGATGTGAAAACTGCATTCCTCAATGGTTTCCTTGAGGAAGAAGTCTACATGTCACAGCCAGAAGGTTTTATTTCAAAGAATAAACCTAATCAAGTATGCAAGCTGAAGAAATCCATTTATGGATTAAAGCAAGCTTCCAGGAGTTGGAACATCCGCTTTGATGAAACTATTAAAAGATTTGGTTTTATCAAAAATGTGGATGAACCCTGTGTTTATAAGAAGACTAGTGGGAGTGCCATAGTCTTCTTGGTTCTGTATGTAGATGACATACTCCTCATTGGGAATGATATCCCAATGTTGCAATCAGTCAAGGTTTGGCTATCAAACCAGTTTTCCATGAAAGATTTGGGAGAAGCATCCTATATACAAGGTATTAAGATCTATAGAGATAGATCTAAGAGGATGCTAGGTTTATCCCAATCTAGGTACATTGACTTAGTGCTGAAAAGATTCAGCATGGAAGGAAGTAAAAGAGGTTATCTTCCTATGAGTCAAGGCATACATCTTTCTAAAAGGATGTCTCCTAAGACACCTGAAGAAAGAGATAGAATGAATTCTATACCCTATGCTTCGGCAATAGGATCCATAATGTATGCCATGTTATGTACCAGGCCTGATGTGGCATATGCTTTAGGCATTGTCAGTAGGTTTCAGGCTGATCCAGGAGAGGATCATTGGAAAGCAGTTAAAAATATTCTTAAGTACCTAAGAAGGACTAAGGATATTTTTTTGGTTTATGGTGGTTCTGATCTTAAACTAGAAGCTTATTCTGATTCTAGTTTTCAATCAGACCCTGATGATAGCAAATCCATTTCGGGATATGTTTTTACCCTAAATGGTGGAGCAGTGAGTTGGAAGAGTACCAAGCAGCAGACTGTAGCTGACTCAACCACAGAGGCAGAATACATAGCTGTTAGTGAAGCCGCCAAGGAAGCAGTCTGGATGAAGAAGTTCATCACAGAGTTGGGTGTTGTTCCTCAAATTGAAAACCCAGTGCCACTTTACTGTGACAACACTGGGGCCGTTGCTCAAGCTAAGGAACCAAGAGCTCATCATAAGTCCAAGCACATTCTGAGACGCTTCCATCTTGTCCGAGAAATAGTAGAGAGACAAGATGTCTACATAGATAGAGTTGATACAAAGAACAATGTAGCAGTCCCGTTCACTAAGGCTCTACCACAGCGAGATTTTGATCGCCACCTAGAATGTATGGGATTAAGATTCAAAGGCGATTGGCTTTAGTGCAAGTGGGAGATTGAAAGGGATATGCCCTACAAACCAATCTCTGTTGTATCTCCCAAACCATTGTAATTGATAATTTTCTAAATAAAGGCATTATTTTTCATCATACGCTGTGTTTATTATATGATGAACCCCATAGATTAGGGCTATGATTTTAGGGTTATGATGAGATCATACCAGTGAGACCTAAAATCTTAAAACCTTAATCTAAAGTATTCCTAGTCAAAGGAACCCTGAGTAGGGGATCAGGGTTTTCCGATAAGACTAGCACACCCCGGGTATACTGGAAAGGGTGACTGCTCTCACAGTCACTTGTGTATGACACTAATACTGGGATGTGGGTGCTCATTGGAGAATGAGTTCACTGATATGATCCAACTTGAGAACATCTAATGGAGTCTTAGCTACATGTCAATAGAAGGTTCTCATAGTGGGAGTGGTACAAGTAATCTTTTGACCTGAGACTGCCATAAGTACCTTATGTACATGAACCCATCCTTTGGTTCAATCCTAATCATGACACTGAGACATGCACAGGATTGATACTGGGAATGGTGAATTGAATATGAAGGTAATGAGTAGGTCAACAAGGAATCGATCACTCTTAGTAAGAGGAGATTGCATCCAGCTAGTCAACAATCGCATGATGATTCAGGGAATCTTTGATCAAAGTGAAGATATTAGAGATGGTTTCTAATATCAAGATAATCGAATCATCATTATAAGATTGAGCTAGAAACAAATATAATATTGGATTTGACATATATCCATATCCATAGTTATATTTTGGGTGCAGGCTGATCGAAAGATTTAATTGTACGGTAACTCTCTACTAAAGGGTAATTTTGGTATTTCACCAGAATTTCCATATCTTCCGGGTAGACATGACACGTTGCTAGACGTCAATCTTGTCTTGTGGGTTGATCAAGTTCAAAGATCACATGTTAGGAAGAATCCTAATTGATCGATTCGGGTAAGCCCGGTTTGACCTAAATCGATTAGAAAGAGTTCTAATCAAATTAGGTCAACTTGTATTCGAACCCACTGCTGGCTAGATGTGGAACCCAATGGGTCACACACTTAAGAGGATTGATCAAGAATTTAATTTAGAATTAAATCGTCTTTGCAAGATAACACTCTAGCAGGTGTTGCAAGCCCTAGCTTCTATTCGGATCGGATTCGAATTAGGGTTCCGGATTGGTTCAAATTGGGTTCTAATTGGACCTAATTAGACCCTAATTAAGAAAAACGGGAATGTGGCTAACCCTATTGGCTAGCCATGTAGCTTGGCTAGCCTCCCCACCCGCCCCTTTTATTTTTCACGCCAAACACCAAGAGTCCATGCGCATATGGACTCTTGGCGCACCTTAAGGAAGAGTCCATGGCGCATGGACTCTTGGCGTGCCCCAAATAAAATTCTCCGATGTTTTTATTTGGGCGGCCTCCTTCTTAAGTGATTAGCGCACCTTCTCTCCCCCCTTGGATGAGAATCCAACGGCTGATGGGATTTTGAGAAAGAAAGAAAGCGCTAACTCCTCCCGGGCGCGCGAAGTAACATCTCTTCGGAGATGAAAAGTCGCGACTTCCTTCTTTTTAAAACACCACGGTTTTTCCTTTAAGAAGAGCCGTGGGATTTAATCTGGAAGGCCATGAGATGGGAGGATGGGGCGTGAGAAATTGGAAAGGGCGTGAGAAAGAAATTACGGAGAGGTGTGTAGGCGCCTATCTGATTTCTATTTAAAGGGTCGGGAAAAATCAGAACATAATGTAATCTTTTTCTTTCTTCCTCTCCTGAAGACTCTTTTATTTTTTCTTGCTCTTGCATTGTTTCCTCTACAGAGTAAATCTCTGTCGAAACTCTGCTACTGAACAAGATAAAAGTAAAAGTCTCCGACGGTAAAGAAAAGAAAGAAGTTCTGATTTCTTCCTTTCTTTCATACATTAAGACATCATTGTCTTAATTTCTCCTCCAACTTAAGACAAGCCTATGTCCTCTTAGGACAAGGTCTTTTTCTTCAAGACAAGGGTATCTAAAGGGCCAAGGTCCTGGTGGAAGGAGGAGAAGGAGTCAAGGAAAGGAAAGCAAGCCTTTGTGTGGAGGAATTCAAGCCATAGTCCAAGCAATTGAGTTCTAGGAAGAAGAACTCAATAGAAGGAACCTTTGAAAAGAAGATAGAGTTGTCTTGATCACTGCTCTGTGTGGATCACCATCGGAGGGCGGACACTTGGACGCCTGGTGAATTCAATCAGCCCCTTCAACATCAACTTTGTTGGAATTAGCGATAGCAGGTTGGTACTCTAATTCTAACAATCTATGTTTGAATGTTAGTATATATGTTTTAATTAGTAAAAAGGAGATCTTGGCTAAGGGATTTCGGTGCAAATTTCATCATTTTGAAATTACACTTCCGCTGCGGTGCACCTGAAACCCCAACACCCCCATGTGCTTCAAATCTTGGCATGAATTGGGCTTGGTCTTGATCTTGAAGAGGCTTGAATGGATGGTCTTGGACTTGAAGAGGACGCCCTCCATTATGCTTTGGGCTTGAGCCGAATGGGCTTCTTCCAAGTGTTGGCTTATGAGCCAAATCATGCTTCAAGAAAATTTGGCTTATGAACATGCTTTAAGAAAACTAATGGACTTCTTCCATGTGTTGGCTTATGAGCCAAATCATGCTTCAAGAAAATTTGGCTTATTAACATGTTTCAAAAAAATCTGTAACATGCTTTGAAAACTTTGTTGACTATAGCTACAAAAATAAAGTGAGTTAATCAAAGTATATATTTTTATTATGGATGTCCCCATCAGTTCTCCTAGGGTGACAAGAGCTTGACTCCATCGAGCAGGAATTCATCTAGCTTTGCTAATACTCTAGGAAGTCAGGATCGATTTTTTGTAAGTCCTCTCGAGTGATCCATGAGTCTTCATAATCAAGATGTCCTTGCTAGTGAACCAAGTAGTACTGATAGTCTTTATTTCGAGTAGTGATAATCTTGTCATCTAAGATTCGCTCAATCCTATCTTGCCGCTTTGGTAATATGGTTGGTGGATACTCAAGGATTAGTTCACTCTCAAAGGTGAAATCAGGCCTGAATAGCTCACTAGGAATCATTGTTGGTTCCTTATACTCTACTAGATCTGAAATGTTGAAAGTGGAACTGATACCAAAGTCGGATGGTATATCTAGCACATATTAGATCCAATTTTCCTTACTATTTTGAAAAGGACCTACACCATGGGCATATAATCATTTTGAGCTTAATCAAGACATAGTCTCCTTCCCAAAATTCTTTGACTTTTTTTTATAAAATTTAGCCATATGTTTGTTAATTTCATTGCTCAAAATTTGTTTTACTAATTACGCTATGCATATGACTCTCGTAATCATGGATACTTATGCATGGGACACCAAATGACAAGAGACAAACGCAAATGATACTAAATGGTTAAAGACAAACTAAAACAAAACAAGCTTAAATGGACTTTATTATCTATGGACTAAACTTTATTGTTGGGCTAGGAAACAAGGTTCCAAATTTCTAATACTCCCTAAATGGCTTTGAAGACTCTAGCACAAAATATTAGGTAGGTGGCAATGAATCTTAATTTGGCTCCCAACATATGCCAAAGAGTCTTAATAAAGTAACTATTGAATATCACAAAGACCAAATCAATGGTATGGTAGATGTCCCAGCCGGATGGGATAAAAGAGTGAATGAAACGTAATGGTGGATCGAGATGGTGGATGTTTAGAAATGGGGAATCAGTAATAGAAAAATTGTTAGGAAAAATATTTTGCAGGGTTTTCAAAGGCTCTACAGCTTCTTTGGACTGATCTGTAGGGTTTTGTTCTTTGATGGTCAATACCCCAATATGTGATCCTTTATCGATCTCTAGATCTAAACCTTCAACATCAATAAATTCTGGATCTTCTATGTCATCCTCAGATTGATCTTCATTATTTTGTCCTTGGATTTCATTTTGATCATCCACATTGTTGATTTTTTTAGGCTGGGTAATTATTTTATATTCGTCCATAAGGTTAGACCTAGCTTCATAAACTTCTTCCTTAAGTTCTTCAACGGGTTTAAGATTTTCTCTTTCTAGCCCTTCATTTGGACAAGATTTTAATTCGATTTCATCTTTTAATTCTTTAATTGGTTCACGAGATCTTTCTTATAAATTCTCAGTGGGTTCAACCTCTTCTTCTTCATATTCATCAATTAGACTTGGTTCAGCTTTATATATTTCCACTTTACGCTCTTCAATGGGTTCAATGATTTCTTCCTTACTAATTACTGGGATGATAGGAGTTGGATTGCTTGAAGGAATTTGGTTAGAATTTGGCCTATGTCCAGATGTATAATTCCTATTGGACTTAGGTTGATTGATCAAAAGTTCCTTCTGATATGTATCAAATTCCCTAGCAATTTGATAAACATCTTCTAGATAGTGATTTTCCCATTGAAATAATTTTCACTGGATGTCCTTACATAGACCAGCTCGAAATCTAGATATGATCATTGCTTTATATTTGACTATACTACATCTCCCGATATACTCATTGAATTTGGCAATATAATCAGATACAGTTGTATCATCTTGTCTCAATTTGTACCATTGGTCTAAAAGTTTTTGCTCATAATATTTATCCAGGTACTTTTCCCTCAGTTTACTCTTCATTTCTCTCCAAGTATTTATTTTATCCCCACTGTAATAACTTTTTCACTCAACTTCTCCCCAATATGCTTTATCATGTCGGACTAACTTTGATTTGGCAAATTGACACTCTCTTACTTCCGACATTTCATCAAATTCAAAGTATTTATCCATTTTCTCTTTCCAATCGACATACACTTCAGGATCTAAATTTCCATCGAAAGTTGGTGCATAAGGTCGATTGCTCCTAAAGACTCTCTCCTCCTGATCTACAAAGTCTTGGCAGGGGTATCTAAGACTATACTCAAGGGTGAGATCATAATATTAGGCTCTTGGACCAAGGGGAGGTGGACTAGGTGATGTAGGCTCAGCATGGATCCTATGAGCTTCTTCTATTAACTCATGGTGAAGTCATCTTTGGTTGTATTCAAGAGTGATTTCATGATGATGGACTCTTAGACCTCGAGGAATTGACCTAAATGACTCAGGTTCGGTGCGGGTCATTGGTGTCTCTTCAAGTATCCCAACATGGTCCTTCACTTGACCTAATTCCTTTCTCATTTGCCCTAATTGCTCATTTATGGTATCAAACATTTTAGTCAGGGTTCTCATAAAGAATTCAAGATTAGGATCTATGGGTAAAATAAACTAAGTGTGGGACTATTGGTATGGATCTTCAAAATAAGTAGTACAAACCTAGATTCTAGGGCTCCTAGACCTAGAAGTTCAAAATACAGGAATTGACTAGGTACTACTTAAGGATGCAATTACTCTTTTCACTGGCCAGTTAAGAGGTGGGGTTGCGGGAGGCTCCCCTCACTTTCGCGAGGTCCTAATTAAAAACTGTAAGTCTGCTTAAGGCATTTTCCTTTGGACCTCTAGCCTTAGACACCAATTTCAAGGAGTAAGTACAAACTTAAATAATACTTTGTCTTATCTTGCACTTGAACCCGACTTGTGGGTGTCCCTAGTTTTAGATTCCTACTCGATTTCAATTATGGCTTAGGTCAATACAAATATGGGTGATTGTTTTAGGACAAGAAAGGTAATGACCTCCTTCCCTTATGTTATGATTGAATGTCCTTAATTGGATTTAGAAATAGATGCACAAACAATCAACTTGCTAACAAGATATGTAGACTAGCACAAATGTATGAGTCAAACCCAAATTTCAAAGTTTCAAAAACTCAAAATTTAAATTGAAAATTGTAGATCTATAAATCCTGATTTCAAAACTCAAATTTTAAATTTTAAATTTTGAAATTTAGTTTGAAAATTTATTTTTGGAAGCACAAGTTGTTATAAGAAAAATTTTAGCCACTAACAACTTCTAACTAGCTAGTTTTAAAAATTTGAAATTAAAATTTTAAAATTTCAAAAAAAAAATGAAATTTAAATTTGAATTGTTATATCTCAGAGTTAAGGCTTCATATTTTGAAATTTGAGTTTTAATTCTCGAATTTTTGTTAGGAAATTCAAATTTGAATGCTTGTTGTAGAAGTGGTTACAAGAAGCTCCTAGCCAACAAACCCTTAACCATCTAACATCCAAAATTTGAAATTAAATTCAAACAAATTTCAAAATTCAAATTTTAATGAGTGGATATCTCAGATCCAAATCTAAAATTCAGAGTTAATTTTTATTGAATTTTTCTAAAATTTAATGGAACAACTAAATAAGGGGAGAGTAGAATTAAAACAAGCGGTGAACTAGTTAAGGTAGCAGCTTAAAGTTATAAACATTAAACTAAGAATTCGAAGAAAATATTTTTTTTAAATTTTAGATACCAGATTCTAACATCCTAAAGTGCAGAAAAAAGATTTTTTTGGATTTTTTTTCTTTTTATAAAAAATACTAAAATTCATGGAAAACTTGGGTTGGTGCTAGTATAGAAATTTCAGCAATTAGCAAACCTCTAATTGACTAGATTCAAAATTCAAAATTTAAATTTTAAAATATTAAAAAATTAAAATTTAAATTGGTACTTTTAGATATTGGAGTTAAGATTCTAGATCTCAAATTTTTTTGGCTTTGAATTTTGGACTTGAAGGCAAGCAACACATAAAGGGAACAAAACTTCAGCAACTTGACCTAGTAGAACCTTAAGCTCTGATACCAAAAAATTGATGGAGGAATAAATGAAATGATGGATGGAGAGTTTAAGCAAGCTAACCAATAAGCAAACTTGAAAAATTAATTATCAAATAAATGGGCTAAATAAATCCAAGAAATAAATTTTTATAAGGAGACTAGTTGATCTAAGTTACGATACCTGCAATATAGATCAAGTTCAAAATAAAGATTAGGATCTTCATGGCAAGGAAACCATCACTACTAAAGTAAGTTAACCTTCAAATGATCAGATCTAATGAAGTTTAGGAAGAGTTTTTCTACCAAAAATGTTGGCTATGTATTTGATGGAAGAAGAAGCTCTCAACACTCATGGATTTGAGGACTAGAAGGCAAGATTAACACTCCATACTTTGAGACTTACCTTGGCCTTGATCCATGGTGTGGAGACCTTCATCCTTTTTTGGAGACCTGAGAGAACCTGCAAAAAAAATTGGGATTAGACATGGAAGAAAAATTGGAGTTGGAATGGAAATAAAGAAAAAAAAGGAAGAAGAAGAAAGTGGCCAGCGGCTTGGGTCTTGGAGCTTGATCATAGATCGATCAATGGGCATCCCATCCTTTGCTCCATGCAATGTCCCTCCTCACTCTCAAACTCAAACTTAGAAAACTCTCATTCTCTCCTTGGATAAGGATCTACATATTAAAACAAGAACTCAAGAAAATTATAACACAAGAAAACAATCCTTTCATTAATTCAAATCATAGCATTGAATGAATACAATGAGAGCCTAGGGGCTCTATTTATAGGCTTCAATACTAGGGATTTCATCCAAGGGTGGAGAAGAGGGGATAAGGATGGCTTAGTTGGCTCCAACAATTTTTAGGTAAGAGGTTTTAACTAAAAACAAATTATTGGTAGAAAGTTACAACAACTTTGACATGTGGCATCTAGAAGATCCTAATGTGGCTTCCAAATGCTGATGTGGAGGCTTCAGTGTCATAAGTTGTAGCATCCCACATGTTAAATATTATTGGGGTAGTGGAAGGACTCTTTATGTTCCCCATAAAACTCTTGATGTAGTGTAATTCCTTCTCTCCCAAGGTTGTTGGATGAGTTGTTCCCCCATGTGCTTCAAATCTTGGCATGAATTGGGATTGGGCTTGGTCTTGAAGAGGCTTGAATGGTTGGTCTTGGACTTGAAGAGGATGCCCTCTATCATGCTTTGGGCTTGAGCCGAATGGGCTTCTTCCATGTGTTGGCTTATGAGACAAATCATGCTTCAAGAAAATTTGGCTTATGAACATGCTTTAATAAAATTAATGGGCTTCTTCCATATGTTGGCTTATGAGCCAAATCATGCTTCAAGAAAATTTGGCTTATGAACATGTTTCAAGAAAATTTGTAACTTGCTTCGAAAACTTTATTGACTATAGCTGCAAAAACAAAATGAGCTAATCAAAGTATATATTCTTATTATGGATGTCACCATCACCTTTGGCACTTATTAGAAACTAAACTCAAATTTTTCACAGCCTACCACTTACAGACCGAATGCCAAACCGAGGTAGTGAACTATAGTTTAGGAAATTTGCTTAGATGCATCGTAGGTGAACACACTGGAAATTGGGACCTTCTTTTACCCCGAGCTGAATTTGCTTATAACACTTCTGTCAACAGGTCCATAGGGAATTGTCCATTTGAGGTTGTGCATGGTTACAAACCCAATAAACCTCATGATTTGATCCCCTTACGCTCACATGCATGAGTTTTCAAGTCAGCTGAGTCTTTTGCACAGCATGTTTGGGACTTGCATAAAGAGATTAGCCAAAAGATCAACCTAAGTAAGGAACTTTATAAGAACTTGGCTAATGCCTGAAAAAGAGCTAAAGAGTTTTCTGCAGGGGATTTTGTAATGATCAGGCTTAGACCTAAGCGGTTTCCTTTAGGGACCATCAAAAAATTGCATGCTCACAGAGCTGGACTATTCAGAATAATAAAGAGAGTTGGACCCAATGCCTATGTGCTTGAGTTGCCACCTGATCTAGGTATTAGTTCCACCTTCAATATTTCAGACCTTGTGGAGTACCGGGAGCTAGCAGTGATACCTAGAGAGCCATTTGGACCTATCCCCTCCCTTGAGAGTGAACCCACCCCAAAGTGTCCACCAACAAATTAATCTATAAGTGAGAAAGGATTGAGCGAATCCTGGACGATCAAGCCATCAGTACTCGAAACAAAGGTTATCAAAGGTATTTGGTCAGATGGCAAGGTCGGCTAGAATCTGAGGACTTGTGGATTACCCAGAGGATCTGAAGCGCCTCAACCCAGACCTTCTTGAGCAATATAAGAGCCATGTTGACCCTTACACTACAAGGTGGCATTCCACCTGCCCCGAGAGAATTTGTGGGGGCACTAGGATCAGACACAGATTACTGGGCCCTATCTGGCTTACTTAGCCATGCGTCCAATTTTGTAATCAAGTAAGATTGAGTCTTGTAATAAGTTAAGGCTAGTTGGTTTGTCTCAAACCTGGTCCAGTCATTGAGTCCTGTACTTGAGTATCAGTCAAGTATCAGTTCAATTTTTGTACAAGAAAAGATGATACCCAGTTTTGGAGTTCCATCAGGCCTCATCCAGGATCCAAAGGCCTTCACATCAGCTTATTAGGCCTTATTTGCCATCCTAGGGTCCAAGATTCCTTCTAGCCCATATGCCCTCCAAATACGTTTCAGATGCCTTGATACCCTCCAGATGCTAGAGTATATTCTCAGACTAGGGCGCCCCATGATTCCAAGGATATACTAGCACCCTAGGCCAAGAAATTCCAATCCCAGGAGTCAAGCCCATGCACCCCAGAACCCTTGGAGGCCAACCAGGGCCCATCTAAAATTTGTCCAAGCTCAAGAGGATGTCCATTTACTGCTACCCCATGAGTTCAAGCTGAATTCAAGTGGATCCAAAGTGGTTTGACCGATCCAAGGAGGGAGGGAGAAGACTAGGTCAACATGGAATATGCTTTCCTAACCTATTAAGAAGTTCTATTCCTAAGTTCTTTGAGAATTGTAATTGGATTCAAAGTTTATTGCCTTTTCCTACTAAAATTATGTAATCTTATCCTAATTAGGAGAGGGCATGGGAACTCTATAAATACCACACCCCTCTTCCTCTTGTAAGCATTCAACTCTTATACAATAAAACTTTGGTAAATTATTTTCTGGTATTGGTATTCTTGTGTTCTGTGATTGTTCTTGTGTGCCCTAGTCGACCCCTGTTCCCTTGCAACCCTTCCACGCCTCAAGCATCAGCCTTCATCCTTATGAAAAAGCCAAGCCATCCCCAAATAGCAAGCTTCCTTCTTCTCCTGGCCACTAGTATCCTAAACCCTAGTTTCTTTCTTCTTCTTTACATCTCGTTATCTTTTCTTTGATTACCTATTTCTTGCTTAACATCTGACACTTGCATGATCCCCGAGTTGTTTCCCCTCCCTAGAGGAGGCTTTCTTTGCCTCCAGCACCGATCCAGATTGTTTTCTGATTCAGGGAACCAAAGGCTTATTTTCTAGGCGCCATCTAGAGTGCTGAAAAACTCTTCATCAAGTGAATCTTCAATCTCTTCCTGGTACAAACCTTTTCCCTCCTGATTTCTGACTGGTTGAAGGTATGCTATCCTAAATCGGGGGTTTTTCAATTCCCAGGATCTTATCTTTTATTATTCTGCATGTCTCTTTTTGTAGGTATGATAGTTTCTTTCATTACATGTTTGCCTGCAATTCTTTACTTGCTTTCGGATTATTAGCCTGCAAACTTAAATCCATAAAATTACAAAAAAACTAGATTTTCTATTTTTCCTTCATCTGCATCAGTCCTAGGATCATCCCGCATCAAGGTTGCTCTGGCATTTTTTAGTCCAAATGGCATCACCTTGTAATAGTAGAGTCCTTTCTCTGTTATGAATACCATCTTCTCGTCGTTGTCAGGGTTCATCCATATTCTATTATATCTAGAGAAGGCATCCATGAAACTCAACAGCTAGTGACCGGTAGTGGCATCAACCAGCTAATCTATTTTTGATAAAGGAAGGCTATCTTTTGGGCAAGCCTTGTTGAGATCAATATAGCCAATGTAGATTCTCCATTTGCCATTAGTTTTCTTCATGATTACAACATTGGCCAGCCAGTCGAGGTAATGAACTTCTTTGATGAATCCAGCATTGAGAAGTTTATTCACCTCTTCATTGATCACCTTTTATCTTTCTAGAGTGAACTTCCTTTTCTTCTACCAAACGAGCTTGTGATCAGGGGTGACTTCAAATCAGTGGGTGATGACTTTGGTTAGGACTCCAGGCATGTCAGAAGCTAACCAAGTGAAGACATCGATGTTACTCCATAGGAAGTTGTTCAGCCTTGTCTTCATTTCTTCATCGAGTAGACTTCCGATCTGTATAACTTTCGTTGGGTCATCTTCAGCTAGTGGTATGGAGATTGTCTTTTTCATAGATTCTCCATAATCCTCCATCTGATCTCTCAGATCTAATTATTCAAAAGTCATGTAGTCAGTCGACTGTCAGTCTTGTATCATTAAACATTATCGCATGACTTTTTGATCTCCTTTCATTTCTCCGATGCCATTCCTAGTGGGGAATCGCACTAGGAGATGGTAGGTCAATACTGTGGCACGAAACTTGTTCAAATTGGATTGTTCCAAGATAGCATTGTATGCTGATGGCATTTGTACAACCACAAAGTTAATTAGGAGTGTTTTTTAAAATGGTTCTGTGTCGAGGGTTACTGGCAATAATGTTTCTCCTTCCATATTAACTTGATTGCCTCCAAAACCTATTAGGGGTATGGGAGACTTTTGCAACCTACTTTTAGGTAAGTTCATTATGAGGAAACCATCATAGAGCAAGACCTCTATGGAACTTTTATTATCTACCAGAATCCTTCTTACATCATAATTAGCTATAACAGTCAAAACTAGAACAGGATCATCATGAAAAGTCTGGATTCCTTGCAGGTTGACGTCTAAAAAATAGATGTTGTTGCTTCTATATCTTTTATGGGCACCTTCTTCAGGTCCATTTCTCCAGTCAATCTGATGATGCAGCATGCCTACCCTTCCATCAGTTGGCCTTTGGTTAAGTAGTTTTGTTTCTTCAGCAATTCTCTTGGAGGTGGTGCCTTTGATCCGTGGTTCCTGGTTGTTAACATACTTTTCTTGGTATCCTCATCTGATCAGATTCTCTAATGCATCCTTGAGTTGAATGCATTCTTCAGTGTTATAACCTTGGTCATGGTGGAACCGGCAGTATTTGTTTTTGTTCTTTGACGTAGGAGGTGCTTTCATGGGATGAAGTCTATATAGGTAGCTCTCCTTATCTATCTCCATTAGGATTTTCTCTCATGCGAGAGAGAAAGGAGTATATGAGTCAAATTTGCCAAACAGTTGCTTGGGTTTGGGGTTGCATCATTGGGTCGGCATACAGTCATTGCTTGAGGTCCGGGCATCGGCACCTTGCCACTCTTTTTCTTGGAAATTGACCTTCTTTCAGTTAAACGCTAACTGGCCACTTGCTCTTCAGCCATCATGTACTTTTGAGCTCCTACCAAAGGTTTAGCATAGCTCGTGGGAAATTTCTTGTCTAGAGAAAAAGGGAATCTAGACGATCGAGACCTTTCTTCATTATGGACATAGCCACATATTCATTGAGATCAGGGATCTCAAGGGTGGAAAAATTGAATCTGGCAATATAGTCCTTTAGGCTTTCTCCTTCCTTCTACTGCCAGAGGAAGAGGCTGTCTGAATTGCATGGCATCCTTCGACAGGACTTGAAATATGATACAAACATTTTCTCTAGTTCACTAAAGGAATGAATAGTACCTAGACGGATGCTTGAATACCACATTCGAGCTACTTTTTTTAGAGTGATTGGGATGGCGAGACAGTGGAGGGCATCGGAAGCTCTCTGTATCATCATGTGTTCTTCGAAGCTTTCCAAGTGGTCTAAAGGATTAGTAGTTCTATCATATGATTCCAATTGGGGAATCTTGAAATGGCGAGGAATGACTTCCTCCATTATTCTTCGAGAGAAAGGAGGCTGTGAGTCATATGCTATGATTTTGTCATTTCTTCACTAGTCATTGAGTCTTGTAATTTGTAATTCTAGTGCCTTGAATTTTTTCTCTTAGTGTACATTTCTTTTCGCCTGGTGTCTCCTAGAGTGTAATTTTTGGAAGAATCTGAGGAAGACCTTCTAACCCTCTTCTTGCTGGGTCAGCTTTCCGTATGTCTATGGAATCAAGAACTATGGGGTTTGAAAGATTGCCAATCCCAAGAGGAATGTCAAGTGAATTCTTGCTGTTGATCTTCTTTCCTCTTGGATCGATGGTTGTCTGAAGGCTACTAGTGGGTGTTGCCCCTGGAGGGTGGTTTCTTGAGAATTCTGCACCATGGTCGTCAGTACGTCCATTCGATTCATAAGGGCTTCCAATTGTTGTTGTCCTACAACTAGTGCGGGAGGTGCCATGTCATTTTCTATTAGGGGGTCGTTCCTTTGGGAAGTAGGGCATCCCCTGCTCGACGAGACATTTTGGGCTCTCCAATTCACCATCTTATATTTCTTGAGGGACTCCTTTCTAAAAGGGAACCTTGTAGCCGGCCCCCTTCCTCGCATGCCAATCTGTTGATGCTGATCCTTGCAGACCAGAAGGAGTGCTTCGGTTGCCAATTCATCTCCTTGGGCTCCTACAAAATAAATTCCTGATCAAAATTTCTCTGGTGGGGGACACTCCTATGCTTAAGCCAGTAGAGTTCAAGCCATAGAATGGAAAGCTTTTAGAAAGAAAGAGAGATGGAAAAGAGATGAGTTAATGGGGCATAATGTAAGCTAGTCATAGACCAGCTCAAACATGCATGGAATGGCGTACCTTTGAGGTCCCCTCTTACCACTATTTATGGGCATCATGCTTAACTGAAAGTAGTTAAGACTTTTTGATTTCTATTAGGGAAGTTAGTCAATGTAACCTCCCTTCAGCTAATTGTAGTTGCTATTGGAGGTTAGTTACCTTGGCCTTACTGAAGATGTGGTTGTCAGTTATATGATTGGTTGGTTATAACTACCAAGTCCATTCTTGATAGCTTTAGGTTGAAGTAGATTGGCCACTCTTTCCAGAGTAAGCCAACTAGGGATTAATCATTTACTTCAGAGCCATTTGCTTCAGAGCACGTATTATGGATTGGCAATTCACTTTGGAGCCACTCTATTCAAAGCACATTTAGTGGATCGGCCATTCACTTAAGAATAGGCTGAAAGTTGATTCTAAAGTTATGCATCGTCGCTGGGTGAAATATAGTGTCGATCCATTCTCCCATTGGGTTTTGGAAGTATCGTCCTGTCAATCCATCTGGTCAACCGGTCTGGATGGGATTAATTAAATCTTCAGTCTAGCAATTACCTCCTTGAGCTGGTTTATCACAATAACAACTACTCCTAAAATTAAGCTCTTCACCTTCCTTTTGTCCTTAATTGATCATTAGGAAAAATCTTATCACAATCAAATACATAAACAATGAGTCTCGTGGCCCATTAGAATACTTGATCAAGTCACAAACACAAAAAATCAATGCACATTCAAAACTAATTCGAATAACATTTTGAAACATCTTGAATAAATAATAAATAATATGAAAATAGAACTAATATAAACACTAACATGAGGGCTCATGTTTGATGTATCTTTGTTCTAATATGGATACAATTCTCTAGGTGTATTTCTTATTGAAATAACCCTCCCTCTTGTAACAATTCACAATAAAATTGATTTATCTAGAACATCATTCTTGATGTATGGGTTTGACCTCAAATTTATTGAGCCAAAATTAGAGTGGGTAGTCATACCTTCATGTCAATGGATCAATTGCATGCTATGCATGTGAGAATAAATCCAAATATGATTTTCCAAGAGATAAACTTGTAGAATTGGCCATATAGTATTAAACATACTACCATGCCATTGCAAAGTCAACTATTCTAATAATTAGGAGAAAATGTCCACACCAAATTGATATTTGATATTGTCGATGATGGCAAGCATGAGTGCGATGCTCAACCTCATCCTTAGTTGTCAAGAATTTTTAATGCCTATAATGATCCAATTCTTTCTATGGAGAATGCTCCATCTACATGATCATTCTTCCAAATATCAATTCTTGCTTAAACTCTTATGAGACATGACCCAATACTATTTATGACTATGTGCATAGATGAAATATCCACGATATCTCATCAATTCCAATGTTAATGTTACAAATGACTTATAGGGCATACCATACTTCTAACAGTTTGGACTTTTCTTTCTAGAGTCTTGTGATGGAGCTTTTGGCTTCAAAGGAATAAAAGGATCTTTCAATTTTCAGTTACACCAACTTTTGAGATGATAGACATAAAGAATTCTTGGGCTTGAATAAAAGACTATTGTTGACGTGGAACCTTCGTCGACCGGGCGGAGCCGCTGGATTGTCGATTCGCTCCCCTAAATAAAGACAAAATAGGTCCCTGACCGGATTTATCCGATGGGGGACACTCCGATGCCTAAATTATAGATAAGTTCCAGCCATAGAATGGAGAGTTTTCTTAGGAGGAAGAAAGATGGTAAAAGTATTCTCTTTTCCGGGCTTGCGTAGTGAACCTTGACTATCCCCTTTTACCAGTATTTATAGTTACCATGCCAATGTGTAGCTAGGATTACCCACCTATGGTTAAGATGGGGTTGATTAACTTTACCCCGCGTATAACCATAAGTGGTTGCCAATTGATTCTAGCCAGTCTGGAATCGTTGGTGTTGGAGTTAGTGGCTACATGGCCACCCTGATGTGGTTGCGGTTGGAGGTAGTGACCAAACGATCGATCGTAACCACCGTATCCATGTTCAAAGATTTGAGATCAACCGAGATTCACTTTTGGGCCTTTTCTTTGGGAGGGATCAGCATTGAATTGATAAAATATCTTCGATTTATCCTCTCTAGGACAAGCCGAAGATACCTCTGTCATTTGTGGCCGAGTCTTTCCCTTCGAAATAGATTATGGAGCGAAGCTTGCATCATTTTTGGACCAGTCTTCTTTGGATCGCCTTCTTCAGCCGGTGTGTAGGGGACTAGTCAATGGTTGGTTGTGGTAGAACTCTTCGGGACTAACATCTTTGGCCAAGGCCAATGACTAACCATATGATGTGACCAAGGCTGGGTCATTGCTTTATCTACCCATGTAGTTTCCTACAGGTGCTCTAGTTTAGATGTCTGATTCAGAAAGAACTTGGTGAGCGGTTGAACCGGTAATTGTTCTATGCTAAACCAACATATCACAACAGTTACCCACTACTCTCAATTTTTGAAGTAATGATTTGCCTTGAAGAGTGAGAGAATTAATGGACTGTCATATTCTACCAGAAAAAGCATAACCAATGATGGTGAATCTTTGGTCTGGTTGCTCGCCATAACTAACATCTGATTCGAAGATCAAGTTTAGGGTAGCTGTCACTTACCTATTGGAACATGAAAAGGAAAGAGTTAGTCGATGGGTCACTTTTTTAATTTTCTATTATGGCAATTCAGCCGATCCTTTAATTGGGATCTGGGTAGAGGAGTGGCCTCATCCCGTCCCTTGGAGAAGGTATGGGCTTCATCTCCATCGTTGGGTGAAGTCACGTGGATCATGGCTCTTGGTTCTTCCCGCATCGAATCAGCTTGTCGTCGCTTGGAGTTTCACACTTGTCCCCGGCATCTACATACATGTTGCATTCAGAGGAAGGGTGCCTCTTCTTTCGAGGAGGAGATTTAAAATGCTTCTTGTCCTGTTATAAAGGGAGAGGGAAGACTAGTCGAAGAAGCTTCTCTGCTCCTATTTGCCTTTGCATTCTGCTTAGATTTTCTTGCTTCTAGTCTCCAATTTCTTCCGTAATTAGGGTTTCCCTGCTCTTTCCTCCTTTTTTTTCCAGCATAGTTAGGTCTCTAGGACTTCGTGCCACCAATGAGGGGGAGAGGCTTGGCTTTCAGGTTGTGTTAAGGATGCTACTACCGAAATTAGACCAAAGCTGGTTCCCAGTTCTATTTCTCTTAGGAAAATAGCCCACCTTCGGGAATGCTATCGCATTCCCGAAGGTTTTCTTCTAGTGCTCCCTAAACCTAAAGAGTGGGTAAATAGGCCTCTCACCGGGTGCATCTCCATATACGAAGACCATTTGAAAGCCGGTCTTCATTTCCCACTTCTTCCTTTTCTCATTAGGATCTTTAGCATGTATCAGATTGTTCCTGTGTAGTTGACTCTGAATAGTATTCAGAATATCTATGGATTTCTGGTTCGATGCCATATAGCTAATGTAAGGCCTAGGACTAGTTTTTTCACTTCCCTCTTTATGTTAAAAAAGGATTTCCATGGCTATGGATGGTGGGTCATCGACCCTTGTCCTGGCTATAAAATAATGAAGGACATGCCTGGCGCCATCCATAGGTAGAAGCCCAACTTTGTTTTTATCTCCTCTACTCAGCCATGGGGTTTCGATAGTGAGTGGAGAGAGCCTCGTTTGGATGCTAATACTAGCAAGAAGGTTCTGGAAGCCGACTAACCTGACTATACCTTGTTGTTTGGTTTGGAGGTCATTTCCATTCGAGAGCTTTTAGAAGAGAGGAACCTTGACATTGCTGGGATCAGCGAGTCCTCTACATTAGGTACAGATGATAGAGGACTTTGGCTCCTATTTTATGGCTCTTTTGTCTAGCTAATACTGAAATCTACTTTTATCTTTAGGAGGCAGGATAAGGCCTGATCTGAGCTTGCTTGGATCTGAGGTCTGAGAAAAGGCCCGAGAGGAGGGAATCAATAGAAGTGCTAGGTCTTCCAGGGGGACGTCTGGGGGGGATGAAGTCTCGCTAATGGAGCTTTCGACAGAGATCCAACTAGCTGAGCCTTTGTCGAAGGCTAGATCTCTGATCCAAATCATGGAGAGTCCAACTTCGGTAGCTAATGCACCATCGCCTTGCCCCTCTACAATGGACAAGGGCAAGGCACCACAAATTGAAGAGGGATTTATGGGGGATACTCTTCTAGACAGGGATTACGAGGTAGACCTCTTAAGATTTTTTGACGTGAGAGGTCTCGTACTCCCTGATGTAGCTTGGTGGATATTGAAGGGTATTTTGCTGCCTCGTGATTGGGCAGTCACTCAAAGTCGGCACCTTGCCAAAGTATCCGATTTTGCTTTTTCCTCTTTACTGTAGGTAAGAAAGCTGTAGCTTTTTTTGTCCCCAGTTGGCTATTTGTATCATAATTAGTCTTATGTTTTAATCCATTAATACAGCTAGTCCATGATGTCACCTTTTTAAAGGAGGGTCTGGAGGGCATCGACAACTTCCTCCATAGCTTAAAGGAGGAACTCCAGATGGCCAAGGCTGAAAAGGAGGTGGCCGAGGAATTAAAGATATCCATGGATGAGAGGCTCACCCACAAAGATGTCAAAGTCCAGGATTTGAAAGGCGAGCTGTAGAAGGCTCAACTGAAGATCTCCAAATAGGAGGTGAAGTTGAGGAAGAGGAAAAAGCAAGTTCATTTCTTGGAGCATTTTGCCAAGGAAAACTAGAAGATGGCTGAAGATATGGCCAAGATGACTGATGAGGCAGTCAAGAGAGTCGAAGAAGTGACTTTGAAGGCTGAAGTAGTAGCGAAGGAGTCCAAAGCCTTACGAGAATGGGCTGCCAAGGCGGTCGAAGACTTCAAAAAGTCTTTGCAATTCAAGGAGGAGGTGACTGAAGCAAGTTTGTTCAGTTACAAATATGGCTTCAATGATGGACTCAAAGGGGTCAGTAAAGTTTTCCCTAACCTCGACCTCTCTGGCATCCCAGTCTACAAGATTGAAGAAAAGGAAGAGGAAGGCTTTATGGCCCATGCTGAGACTGAAGAAGTGCCAGGTCAGACTGAGGAAGTCCCGGTTATGGCAGAAGAGTTAGCCATGGCGAGTCTGGTAGCCTTAGTCCAATTTGAAGAGGTCCAAGCTTAGGCCTTGGTTCTAGTCCAGATTGAGGAGATTCTTTTTTCCACTGACCTAGAGGCTTCTACAACTGCCTGATAGAGTCAAGTAGGCTTTGTGCCTTGTACCTCTTGCTTTTTCTTTTATAAGAGGGATGATATGTAATTAAAAATCTCTTCAATATTAATGAAGACAGACTTTCTTTCCTAAATGATGTTAAGTGTGAACTCTTCGATGTAGCAGATAGTAGAAGAGTCTGTACGATCACTTGGATCTGATTTGCCACTAGGATAGGCAAATTAAGCCATCTTCGAGGCGTCTATCAATAATAGAGTGGGTTGTTCGGACCCACTTCGGCATGTCTGCAGGTTTACCATAGGGAAGGATGCTTAGATCATCCCTGTGCCTTTAATTATTGTTAAGGTAGGCTAATTAGGCCCACCTCGGTGCATTTTTAAATTTACCATATGATAGGTTGTGCAAACCATCCATGCACCTTCAGTTGATGTTAAGGTAAACTGATTAAGCCCACCTCGATGCATCTTCGAATTTACCATAGGGTAGGTTGTGCAAACCATTCATGTGCCTTCAGTTGATGTTAAGGCAGGCTGATTAGGCCCACCTCTGTGCATCTTCTGCTTTACCATTGGGTAGGTCATGTAAACCATCCCTGTGCCTTTAATTGATGTTAAGGCAGGCTAATTAGGCCCACCTCGGTGTATCTTTAGATTTACCATAGGGTAGGTTGCGTAAACCATCCCTGCACCTTCAGTTAATCATAAGGTGGCCTGGTTGGGCTTTTGTTTGCACTCGTCGGATATACAGATAAGGAGAGTGGATCATATCCACCTTTGTGCTTTTCTGTCGATCTCATCGAGTGGGTTACCGATACCATCCTTATGTCATTGAATGATGATAAGACAGGCTAACCAAATCTATTTTCAAATGGACTTTCATTGAAGTCTTCCCTGATGGGAACTTTCATTGATGGTATTTGCAAAGATTTTGTACATTCCAAGGCTGAGGTAGCACAACACCATCCAAAGTCTCGAGCCAATACATCCTTGGATGTATGACTTCTTTGATTCGGTAGGAGCCTTTCCAATTAGGAAAAAGTTTGCCTTATTCTATCAGCCTAGATACTTCGGATCTTCACAGCACTAAGTCTTCAGGATGAAAGATTCGCTCCATTACCTTGAAATTGTAATATTTAGTGACCTTCTATTGATATGCCGCCATCTTCATTTAAGCCTGAAGTCTAGTGCCTTGTAGTAGATCCAAGTCTACCTTTCGGCACTCTGAATTTTCAGGTTTCTTATACTTGTCGATCCTTAAAGACTGTAGCATAACTTCTATAGGGAGAACTACTTCAGTGCCATACACCAAATTAAATGGAGACTCATCGGTAGCCGTTGTAGGAGTTGTTTAATATGCCTAAAGAACAGAATTTAACATTTCGGCCCAAAGTTCCTTGGCATTATTTAGTCAGGTTTTCAGGCCATGGAGGATAGTTTGATTCGTTACTTCGGCTCTCCTCCAGTTGGTTTGTCGATGCAGCATTCCCATCCTTCCATCAGTGGGTCTTTGATTTGGTAATTCAGCTTCTTTAGGGGCCCTCTAGGGGGCCGTGGCCTCAGGCCAAGATATGGGGTGACTGACATCATCCCAAATAACCCCTCTTGATGAGATCTTCAATGGCATCCTTGATTTGGATGCAGTCAACGGTGTTGTGGCGATGGTCTTGATTGAATCTGCAATATTTGTTTTTGTTCCTCGCGGAAGAGGATGCTTTCATGGGACGCGACCATTGGAGAGAGCTTTCTTTTTTTATCTCCATTAGAATTCTCTCCCTGGTGAGATTGAGGGGGGTGTAGGAGTCGAATCTCTCATCCGGTGCTCTGGGCTTGGGACTTCATCGTCGGGTAGAGTTGCTGTTGTTGTTGTTGTTATTGGGTGCAGGGGGATCCAGCCCCTTGTTATTCTTCTTCTTCGAAATAGATTTCCCTTCAACCAGCATCGATTTGCCGCTTGCTCTTCAACATCGATATATTTATGAGCCCTTGATAGGAGCTTAGCATAGCTTGTTTGGAATCTTTTATCCAGGGAGAAGTTGAGCCTGGATGACTGAAGCCCCTTCTTGAGAGCGGACATGGCTACGTACTCGTTGAGATCAAGTATCTTGAGAGTAGCTGAATTAAATCTGGAGATGAAATCTCGAAGGCTCTCTCCCTTGTTTTGGTGGAGGAATAGAGTGTCCATGTTCCAGGACATCTTCTAGCAAGTCCTGAAATACAAGATAAACAATATTTCCAACTTAGAAAAAGAATTGATGGTACCTAGGTGTATGCTCGAATACTATATTTGAGCCACCTTCCTCAAAATAGCAGGAAAGGTGAGGCAATGTAGTGTGTCAGAGGCCCCTTGAATCATTATGTGGGCTTTGAAGCTGCCCAGATGATCAAGAGGGTCAGTAGTCCCATCATAAGGCTCCATTTGAGGGACCTTAAAATGCCGATGGACTATTTCGACCAATATGCGAGGAGTGAATGGGGGATGCGAATTGTAAGCCATGAAGTCACCGTCCTTCTTCTAATAATTAAGCCTCGCAACCTATGATTCAAGGGCCCTGAGCTTTTCATTGTAGTCAAGGCTGGCTTCTTTCGGTACATCCCTTTCGGGAGTAAAGTCTTTGAAAGAGAGGGAGAGAGATCATCTAGATCTCTTCTCCCTTTGCAGGGCATCGGTTAGCTTCGGGTGCCAAGAGCTTCAGCCTTCAAGAGAAAGCCGATCATGGGAGAAATGTTGGGTAGACCCATGATGCTGATCTCCCCTCCCCCGGGATCGATGATTGTGTCTGGAGGAGGCTGGCGAGTGCCCCACCTAGATAGCTGCATCATGAAAATTCTGAACCATGGTTGTCAAAGCGTCAACCTGGTTCAGAAGAGCCTCAAACTGCTGTTGTCCCACCACAAGTATGAGAGGTGGAAGATTGTTCTCCAGAAGGGGGTCGTTCCTCTGAGAGGGAGGACGGTCCCTGCCCGTCGAAGCATTTTAAATTTTTCCTTTCACCATCAGGGCTTCTTCTCACTCTCCTTTCTCAAGCAAGGGAGCTACCAGTAGATGGTTAGTCCGAGCTATTGCGAACTATCACCTCTAGCCTCTCCCTACTTGGTGCACCAATCTATTGACGTGGAACCTTCATCAACAGGGTGGAGCTACTAGATTGTCGGTTCGCTCCACTGGATACTTTCAAAATAAGTCCCTGACCAAATTTTCTCCAGTGGGGGACACTCCGATGCCTAAGTTAGAGATAGGTTCCAGTCATAGAATGGAGAGTTTTCAGAGGAGGAAAGTTGGTGAAAGTATTCTCTTTTCCAAGCTTGCATAGCATATCTTGAGTGTCCCCTCTTACCAGTATTTATAGTTGCCGTGCCAGTGTATAGTTAGGCTTACCCACCTATGGTTAAGATGGGGTTAATTAACTTTGCCCCACGTATATCCATAAGTGGTTGCCAATTGATTATGGCTAGTCTGGAATCGTTGGTGTTGGAGTTAGTGGCTATGTGGCCACCCCGATGTAGTTGTGATTGGAGATAATGGTCACGTGGTCGATCATAACCACTGTACTCATGTTTGAAGATTTGAGATCAAGTGAAGATTCGCTTTCAGGCCTCTTCTTCAAGAGGGACCAACATTGAATTTGTGAAATGTCTTTGGTTTGTCCTCTCTAGGACTAGCCGAAGACACCTCTATCATTTGCGACAAAGTCTTTCCCTTCGAAATGGATTGTGGAGTGAACTAGCATCATCTTCGGACCAGTCTTCTTCAGTCGGTGTGCAAGAGACTGGTCAATGGTTGGTCGTGGTAGAACTCTTTGGAACTAACATCTTTGGCCAAGGCCGAAGACTGACCCTACGATGTGACGAAGGTAGGGTTGTCGCTTTGTCTACCCACGTAGTTTTCTACGGGTGCTCCGATTTAGATGTCTAATTCAGAAGGAACATGGCGAGCGGTTGAAATGGTAATTGGCCTGTGCTGAATCAACATATCACAACAACTATGATTCTTGCAAATCATTAGGTGATAATGCTTTTTTTAAAATATTATGTATGACATAGCTATTTTTCCTTTCAATTTAATTTCAAAGCAAAATAAATAATGGTGTGGAACTATTTTTTGATAAAAAAGGTCATGATCATAAAAGAACAATGCCATGGAATTCCATGGCAAATTCAACTATCTTCTTCAAGTTATCAGCATATTTATTTATTATAATTTTTGAGTAGTGGTTAAGAGAGATTGTCTTAAGAGAATGCATACTGCTGAAAGAAAAATGTTAGAAAATGCTTCATATATTGCATAAAATACTATATGTAGATGCACAACTTTTATATGGGTATATTAATCTTAAAATGAAAAATTAAAGTAGCAAAAAAAAGTCCATCATAGATGGAGAAATGTATAACAAACAACAATTTTGATATATAGATTTATGTTAACAATTGCTATATAATTATTTTATGTAGACTCCATCAACATAGAAGAAAGCAAAATATTGGCCTCCTCAATAGTCAAATAAAGAAAACTTACTCTAAAAAATTGTGAACACCATTTAGTCGCTGTAATTTCTCCATCACTTCTCCCATAGGATTTACAAGAACAAGCAAAAACCAAATAATTATCACCAAAATTCTTTACATATTGCATAAAAATATTATATGTAGATGCACAACTTTTATATGGGTATATTAATCTTAAAATGAAAAGTTAAGGTAGCAAAACAAGTCCTTCATAGATGAAGAAATGTATCCCAAACAACAATTTTGATATATAGATTTATGTTAACAATTTCTATATAATTAATTCATGCAGACTCTTTCAACAAAGAAGAAAGTGAAATAATGGCCTCCCCGATAGTCAAATAAAGAGAATTGACCCCAAAGAAATTGTGAACACCATTTGCTCGCTGCAATTTCTCCATCACTTCTCCCATAGGATTTACAAGGACAAGCTGTAACCAAATAATTATCACCATTTAATATATCATACAATTAACAAGAAATAAAAAAAATTCTATCACTATAAAATACCTTAAATCCATGTTTCTCCAATGACTTCTTTAGGTCAACTAAGAATGAAAGCCCACTTGTGTCTATTGTTGGTACAACTGAAATCATTTATAAAGTGAAACAATCATCATCTTCCTTGAGATCAACAACTTTGCTATAAGAAAATCAAAAGATTGAGTTATGTACAGGCAATTATTAAGAGGATATTAATGATCTTTTTTTAAATGAAATAAGATAATTTTTATGATGGTAAATCATAATAGAATCTATATTGTGTAAATCTAAATTTATTTTTGATAGGTGCTATTTAAGTTTACCGATGTTTGATGAGTTCTCAATCTTTAATATTAGTGACAAACATCAAAAGTATATTATAAAGGTAAATGAGGTTTTTTTCTTTTTAAGAAATAGGTAGAGAAATCCCCATAACTAAAAATATATAAATTTGGACTAGTACTCTAGTACAAAATATAGTTATTTATTTGTTAATGCTATCTGATAGTTATTAAGATAGAATCTTTTATAATAGCAAAATATTTGGTCCAATTTCTCACTTAAAAATTATTCATAGAATCATACATTAAATCTTAAATAGTTAAGAGTTTCCAAAAGTAAAATTATCTAAAGTCTTACTTGAGATAACAATTTTGATATAGGAAAATCAGAAAGCTTTAATTTTTATGCATATTATTTTGAGAGAATAATTTTTATTTAATATCATAATTGAATAATTTCAAAAAAATTTATTTTATTAGTCTTCTTGTGATTAAATTAAATGATATGAGAAGAAAATTTGAATGATGATTGAATAATATAATGAATGTGAATGAGAGTTTTTTTATGAAGTTAGGAAAAGGGGGAGAATTGCTATCACATCTTTCAAAAAAGAGAAAGAGCTGCTTTTGGAGACATATAGCTAATAATCATGTATTGAATAATCTATTATAATGAATTTGGGAACATCCTAAATTCTCATTTTACAAATGATAATTTCAAAGGGGGAATCTTAAAAAAGGGGTACAGCCTAAGAGCCTCACTTTTGGAATGATTTCATCTATTCATTTATGATAACTGTGAAAGAATTATGCCCTGAAAGCCAATCATAGTTATTGTATCAGTAGTATTTTTATATTCTCCCAACTCAAGATTGATATTAATAAAGGCAATTTTTGATTCATCATATCCTGTATCTTATGTTTTAATTATAAGATTATGATGAATCCTATAGGTTAGGGCAATGGAATTAGGATTATGATGTAGATCATAATGGTGAGACCTAAGTTCCTATAAACCCTAATCTAAAATGTTCCTTGTTATTGGATCAACAGTTCAGGGATCGATGAATCCGGAAAGACTAACATATTTTTTGTATGCTCGATGGAGAGGGTGGTTGGTCTCACAGTGACTTGTATAGAGATACTAATACAAAGATATGGGTGCTCAATAGGCTATGAGTTCACTGAACTGATCCAACAAGAGAACATCAAATAAAAATCTTATTTGTCAAAAGAATGTTCTCTTAGTGAGAGTTGTGCTTGTGATCCTTAGACCTAAGACTACCATGGTATCTTGTGCACATGAACCCATGTTTTAGTGCATAATAATTCATGGCAATTAAGTTATGTATAGGGTGCTTTTGGATATGGTGGATTATGTATGAAGGTAGTAAGTAGGTCAACAAGAAATTGATCACTCCTAGTATGGGAAGAAGATATCCCATGTGATCTCTTCAAATGATGACTCAAGGAGTCTTTAATCAAAGCATGATGACATTATATAGGGTTTCTAATCCTTCTTCGATTGAATCCTCATTATTAAATAAAGATTCAAAAGAATTAAGTACTAGGGTTTGACATTTATCCATGATCATCAATTAATCGAGATAAAGGAAGATCGAATAATTGAATTACACGGTAACTTTCTAATAAAGCATATTTTCATAATTTTTATTAAATTCTTTATCTTCTGGGTAGGCATGATATATTGCTAGATGTCAATCATGTCTTGTAGGTTTTTATGAATCAATTTTATTAGACTCTTGTGTTAATTCAGAAGCTGGTTCGAATTGGTAACTTAGGTAAGCTCAATTTGACCTAATTAGGTCAATCAGGTTCGATAGGATCGAATTAGCTTGGACCTAGACCTACTGCTGGCTAGATGCAGAATCCAAAGAGGTCGCACACATTAGAGGATTAAGAAGTCAATTATATTTTTATTAGGATCATGGGATCCTAATTGGCTAGCTAATTGACATGCTAGCATATATTGTCTAGCCCAACTCCTAACCCAATTGGATTGGGTTAGCTTGCTTACTATTTTGGCTAACCAATTTAAGTGAGACTTAAATTGGGTTATGTCCTAATTAGGATAGCATTTGTCTAATTTTATCTGAATTTATTTGGACCTTATCTTGGATTTATGGAAGAGCCATACTAGCATTGGACTCTTGGTGCCAAGATAAATGTGCACCACGATACATATGCAAAGAAGGACCATGAGTCCTTCTGCTAATCAATCACAATTTCCAGATAAACTCTAAATTTTTTTCCCTTTATCTCCATTCCTATATAAATGGGCTTTGACCGATCAAAAGTGGATGAATTTGGCATGAATAAGAGGTGCACATATTGAAGGGTCACGTCCCTTCAATATGGCACAAATTCAAGGAGCTTGAGTCCTTCTGTTTGAAGGCTCTTAATTTCTTTGATATGCCTTTTGGGATTCCATGCCCCTAGCTTATTTATGACTGGTAATATGCCATATGGCATATGGATAAAATTGCTGCAAAATCAAAGAGACATTTAATGTCTCTTGGCGCATGAAATAATTTTTCATGATAAGTCTATTCATCCAAAAGACTCCTACTTGAAGGATCTTACCAAGGAGCTTAGAAAGAGGCTTATTAGGCACCTCAGCCCTCTCTATAAATAGGCTTCAATAATTTGATGTCAGGCATTGAATTCTATTCCAAAGAAATCTACTTTCTAATTTCTTTTCCATCTTAAGACAAGGCTTGTCCTTCTAAGAGAAGACTAGTCCTTTTAGGACAAGGCCTATCTATTTAAGACAAGGCCCAAGAAAAAAAATTAGGTGGGGTATTTGGATTCTGAGAGATGGTTCAGAAAGATATCTGAGTGCCCTACAGGAGGGTAGGGGTTCCAGTGAAAGGCTATCGGAAGAGTCCTAGTCAAATAAGCAAGCTTGGTTGGTGTGCTTTCTTGATCTGGTTTCTATGTGGATCTCCTCTGGAGGGTATACACTGTGTGCCTTATAGAAATAATGAGTATAACACTCCAAGTATTCCTCTATAATCCTAAAATTATGATTTATTAATTGTTATGATCAAATTATCCTAAGATTTAGGGCTCCAGCTAATTAGGATTTCAAAAATAAAAAATTTTTAAACCTAGTTTTCCACTACATCAAGCATGGATCCCAATAGTGGTATCAGAGCCACCTTGATGCATGCAATTAATAATCTCTTTTATGTTGATTGCTTACTTTGCTATGAATCGATGCATGATTAGTTCATATTATATATGAGATATGTTATATCTTAGTAACTATTTTGGATTAGATTAGTCACCATGGCCGTCCTGTCATAGGAGCTAATTAGGGTTTAAAGTCCCTCTCTTCCCATTCAATGGGGTCTCCTATGGCATGTAGGGGTGCTGCTGTGGCCTTATCCCATAAATAAGTGAGGTGAATGGATTGCTATTATAATCATGCTCATATTATGCATATTAGGGTTAATATGCTTGTTTGCTGGAATGAGTGTCATGTTGACATGATTAATTAGGATGTGTTTGAGACCATCAATGCCCTTATAAAAATTATAATTAGTCATAGTGTAAGTTAATCATGATGTAAACTGATTAGGATTTGATCAGCTAATTGGTGTCTAGGTAAGTGGTTCTGAGAAGGTAAAAGGAATGAGATTTTTAATTAGTTTCGTTGTTTGACCTGGCCAATTTAATTAGTATTTAAGAAAAGCAACAAAGGGACCCCCTCATCTCTTCCACTTACCTAGCCCATTTAGTTACATCTAAACCTTAAACTTGAAATGCTAATTGATTAAGCACACTACAAATTGCCTTCCTTCGTGCTAAGCCAAATTTGTATCAAAACTATGGTAGGTTTGTTAAGCAAACTCAAGGCTTACCACTAAGGTTTGATATAAGTTTGACTTGGTGCATTTTGTGCTTTATAGTATTCTTGATAATACTACTTTGTTGAGCAAACTCAAGGGTGACATTATTCAATCATGACTATATAAAATGAAGGGTTCGACTAAACTAAAACAACATGGTTTGTTGCGCAAACATAAGGCTGCAAGTGTCCTAGAGGTAAGTGTTATGTTGAGAATTGCAAGGGATGCAACTGGAAAGGAATTTCCTATCCTTGAACTTATAAGTGTTTATTATGAAAGTGCATGGCTTTTATAAGAAATTGGAATCTCAATCCCACTAAAAAAACTAGATATTGGTTTCTTGTCTACCATAGTTGAGGGTTATGGTATTCGAAGAAAATAGTGGGAGACATAATTAGATTTCAAGTCCTTATCTAATTATGTTTATCATCTTGAGTGGTCTTCTTATGTATTATTCTTGTTTGTTCATTGATTTAAATTATGGCTTCTACTTTTTCACTGTGGGGCATCCTGGATACCAATAAACTAACCGAACCAAACTTTGTAGACTAGTTGAGGAACCTAAGAATAGTACTTGCTCAAGAAAAAGTATCCTACACCTCGATTCTCCAAACCCACATCTGGTTGGAGAAGATGCTACAAAGAAGGAAAAGGCCACTTATAGAATGTAGTAGAATGATAGCTTGATTATCAAGTGCATCATATTAGCCTCTATGAGTAATGAATTGTAGAGGCAACATGAAGATCCAGAATCTTAGTCCATACTGCTTAATCTCAAAGAGCTGTATAGAGAGCATAGTAGGCCTACTAGATATGAAATATCAAAGCAGTTATTTCAGGCATGTATGAGTAAGGGCTCACCCGTACAGGTCCATGTTCTCAAGATGATTGACTTAATCACTCGATTAGGTCAATTAGGCTTTGTCATGGATGAGGAGCTTAATCAGAATTTGATCCTACAATCATTCCAAGATTCCTTCTCTCAGTTTGTCATAAACTACCACATGAAGAAATTGAGCCTTTTATTACCAGAGTTACTTAACATGCTTAAGATAGTGAGAGCTATTTCAAAGAAGATAAGGCTCATCTTCTTCTTCTAATTGATTGAAAGAGGAAAGGGGTAATGAAGAATGGTTCAAAAAGTAAGTTGAACCTAAAGAAGAGCATCAATAAGAGGAAAAATGCAAGGAGGCCTTCAAATGATGGATCCTGTTTTTTCTATGGCAAGAAGGGATATTCGAAGAACTGCAAGACATACCTTGCAGGTCTGAAGTAAGATGCTAGTGGAGAATCAAGAGGTTTGTTTATGATACAAACAAACTTATCATTGAGTTCTTCAACTTTTGATTCATGGGTATTAGATACTGCATATGGATCTCATATCTGTAAGTCATTGTAGGGGTTATTGAGACCTAAAAGTTTGAAGACAGGTGACTTCAAGCTTTTTTGCACGAGTGGAGAGGCCATTCATGTTGAAGTTGTAGGAACATACATGTTATTGTTGCCTTTGGGCAAGATATTAAAATTAAAAGACTGTTATTACATTCCAAGTATTGTTGAAATATTATTTCTGTACCTTTGTTATTAAAACAAGGTTATGAAATAAAAGTTGAGAGATATGGGTGTTCCATTTTTTATTCTAATGACTTCTTTGGAATGGGTAAATTTATGAATGGTCTTTTAATTCTATCGCTCAATGATGAAGTGTTGCTTGTAGAAAATAAAAAGAGAAAAAGTGATGATACAATGAAACATTCTTTTGGTATTGCTGATTAGGTTATGTAAGTGAGTCAAGGATTAACAAGTTATACAAAGATGATTTATTTGGCCCTTATGATTATAAATCATTAAGAACTACTGAATCTTGTCTCATAAGAAAAATGATCAAGTCTCCATTCACTGGACATAGAGAAAGAGCAACTAAGTTGTTAGGGTTAATACATTCAGATGTATATGGACCTATGTCAACCAGGCTAAAGGAGGATACTCTTATTTCATCACATTCACTGATGATTTATCCAGGTTCAGATATGTGTATCTTATGAAACATAAATATGAAGCCTTTGATAAATTTAAAGAGTATCAAAGTATGGTTGAGAAACAAACTATAAAATATATTAAAGACCTTCAGTCTGATCGAGGAGGAGAATACTTATCTAGTGAATTTCTTAATCATCTTAAAAAAAATGGTATTCTCTCTGAATGGGCCCCTGCATATACACCATAATTAAATGGTATAGCAGAAAGGATGAATCATATCTTATTTGATATGGTAAGGTCCATGATGTGCTGATCTTCCATTATCCTTTTGGGGATTTGCCCTAGAAACTGAACTGCTGCATATGTATTAAATAAGGTACCATTAAAATCAATACCTTGCACTCCATATGAATTATGGATGGTAAGAAACCAAGTCTTAAATATCTTAAGATTTGGGGTTGTCTAGCTTATATTAAAAAAGAATTTGGACATAAGCAAGTGCTAGGGCTAATAAATGTAGGTTTACTGGTTCTTCTTAAGAGGGTATTGGATACCTACTCTATCATCCTATTGAACAAAAATTTTTTGTTAGTAGGCATGCTGTATTCTTGGAAAAATAATTTAACCAAGAAGATGTAGAGAATTCGATTCCAAACCCAACTAGATTTCACGAACCAAATCTTCTAGACATCCTTGTTCCCGATCAAGAACAAACACCCTGATCAACAAAGCAATTACGGAAGCGTATCACTAGGTTGTGGATGACCATCTGCCAGTAATCTCCATTGAAGATCATGGTAGGATTCAGGTCTATGAAGATCAAGAATAACAAGAACGGGAGAAGAGAAAAGAAGAAGAAGAACAGAGGAGTTTTCATGGGAGAAAGGGATTTTTACTTCCAAGAAGTACGTTACACCTCACACACATCCTCTTACGAGAATACAATATATATATCCCTCGGTCACACGTGCCCGAGATCCCAAAAAACTCCCCTAGCTGGCACCATTCAAAATAGTTCACCCATCATCCGAGCCGACTCATCCAGAACAAATTTCCTGACTGTTCATATGAGCTGACTCTAATATATCTGAGCTGACTCGAATCCATCCGAGCCGACTCTAATACATCCGAGCCGACTCTTCCAGACAACAGATATCCTGTCTGTGCATCCGAGTCGACCTGAATCCATCCGAGCCGACTCGAATCCATCCGAACCGACCCATCCAGTCCACAATCACCTGTTCTGAGATGTGCCAACTAACAGAATCGACTCTTACAACAAAAGAGCTA
The DNA here is from genome assembly GCA_021397845.1 of Areca catechu. Lineage (NCBI taxonomy): Eukaryota > Viridiplantae > Streptophyta > Magnoliopsida > Arecales > Arecaceae > Areca > Areca catechu. The sequence goes on from CM038041.1 coordinate 100,996,781, forward strand.
ACCCAACGACCCAGACTGACCAAAACTGAGCCTAAACACCTAGGACTCATATCGGACTCAATCGTAGCCCTAAACTCATCATGGAAAACCATGATAGACCAGATCAACTTATGTACATTGACCCGACTAGCCATGAATGCACCACCTGAGACTCAACAATCTCCACCTTGGTGCTTCAAGGCTACATATGCCGGACTCCTCAACCCATTAACCACATACAAGAGTAGAAGCTATCCCTTGGTAGAGCATTCGTAAGTGCATCCGCCTGGTTCTCCGTTGTATGAACCTTCACCAGCGCCACTTCTCCTTCCTCTACCAACTCTCTGACTCTATGGTACCTCACATCTATATGCTTGGTCCTAGCATGATAGACTGGATTCTGTGTCAAGTGTATGGCACTCTGGCTATCACTATGCAGGACCACCATACACTATTTCACCCCCATTTCAGACACTAGCCTTCTTAGCCATAATGCTTCTTTTGCAGCTTCAGTATTCCCTATATACTCAGCTTCTATTGTAGACAAAGCAGTAATAGGTTGAAGGGTTGATCTCCAAGAAACCGGTCCACCATATATGTAGAAGAGATAACCTGTTGTAGACCTCCTTGTATCAAGATCATCTACATAACTTGCATCAACAAACCCTTCCAAAGGACCTGAATCCTCACATGATTCTATGGAGTTCCATTCATGTCCTTCAAGCTGCCCACCAAATACCTGTCCATGTCTTTGAGTCCCTTGCAGATATCTCAAAATCCACTTCAATGGCTTCCAGTGTTCCTTCCCAAGATTAGCCATGTACCTGCTTACCTCGCTTACAGCATATGCTATGTCTGGCCTGTAACAAACCATAGCATACATCAAACTGCCCACTGTATTGGCATATCGAACTCTTTCCGTGTACTCTCTCTCCTCCTCTATTTGGGGGCACTATTTTTTCGAGAGAGAAAAATGCCCTGGTAATGGTGTTTTCACAGGTTTGGCCTTATCCATCCCAAACCTCTCGAATACCTTTTTAATGTACCCATATTGTGACAAATGGAGTATTCCTTTACACCTATCTCTGCAAATCTCCATTCCAAGGATTTTATGAGCTAATCCCAAGTCCTTCATCTCAAATTCCTGAGATAATGCTCTCTTCAGCCCTTTCACAGTTGTCATACTTCTCCCGCTATCAACATATCATCTACATACAGAAGTAAATACAAAGCATCCTTAGTATCCACATCCTTCACATAGACATAATGACCATGTTCACATCTAAGAAATCCAAGGCTCAAGATAATTGTATAAAATCTGTGATACCACTGACGAGGTAATTGTTTCAATCCATATAATGACCTATGAAGTAGACATACCTTGTTCTCCTGTCCAATCTCAATGAAGCCATTAGGTTGCTTCATATAGATTTTTTCTTCTAGTCTTTCATGTAGAAAGGCTGTCTTCACATCCATCTGCTCCAATTCCAAATTATGTTTTGCCACCAAAGACAACAACACCCGAATTGAAGTATCGCATACTACAGGAAAAAACACTTCTGTATAGTCTACTTCTTCCCTTTGTGAGTATCCCTTTGCTACCAACCTTGCCTTGTATCGTACTCCACCTTGCTCTGAAGGTAATGATTTCTTAGTGAACACCCATTTGGAGCCAATAGCATGAGCATCTCTAGATAGATCCACCAACTGCTATGTCTGATTCCTCCTGAGAGATTCCATCTCTTCCATCATGCCTTGCATCCATGACTCTTTATCAGGACTTTCCATGGCCTCTACAAGACTTTTTGGATCTCCATTCATAAATATAAGAGCATATGAAATTGCTTCATCCATGCCATATCTAACTGGCTTCCTGGTTGTGCATTGAGGCTTATGCAATGCTACTCTTCTTGCATTGTCCTACAAGTCTACTATCTGTGGCTCCTCTAGCACTTCCCTTTGAACAACTAATTCTTCTTGCCTCTCCTTCACTCCTGAAGAATCTTTCCTGTCCAACTCCATCTCAACTAAAACTCCATTTCCAGCTGATGTTGAAGACTTATCCTCCACCTATGACGGGCTCTCATTACTGTTCATCTTATTGACTTCATTTCCTGTTGCAGTCCCCGGTTTCACCAAGATGCTCCTTTCATCAAAAATGACATCTCTATTGATCACAGCCTTTTAAGAATTTGAATCTCACAGTAGGTAACCTTTGACTCCTTGTGGGTACCCTATAAAGATCATCTTCTTTGACTTAGGATCCAGCTTGCTTCTTTCAGTTGCCTCCATATGAACATAAGCCAGGCAACCAAAACTTTCAGGTTGCCAAGCTTCACCTTCTTCCAACTCCAAGCTTCTTTTGGAAGTCCACCATCCAACTTGAAGTGAGGGGACCAGTTTATGAGAAAACATGCCTGAGTAATAGCATCACCCCAAAAAGTTTTTGGCAGTGATGACTGCAGCCTCATACTTTTTGCCCTCTCCAATAGTGTCCGGTTTAACCTTTCCACGACACCATTCTAATGTAGGGTCATTCTTAATGTGTAATGGCGTTTGATACCATTTTCTTTACAGTAACTTCTAAACTCTGTACTAGAGTACTCCCCACCATTATCAGTTCGAAGGCACTTTACATGTCTTCCTGTCTCCTTCTCTACCTCAACTCTCCAAGCTTTAAACCGGGCAAATACATCTGATTTTTCCCTTATCAGATACACCCACAGTTTCTTAGAGAAGTCATCAATAAAGGTAACAAAATACCTTGCTTCACCTCTGGATAAAACAGGTGCTGGTCCCCATACATCCGAGTGCACCAAATCCAGCACTCCTTCACTTGGCTTGGTACAAACAGCAAATTTCACTCTATGATGTTTACCAAAGATACATGGCTCACACAGGTCACTTCCATCCTTTTTCAAAGCTGGGATGTTCTCTCTTCTGCTTAACTCCGTGAGCCCTCGGTCACTCATATGACCCATTCGATAGTGCCATAGTTAATATTTCAACTGTTCCTCCTGTGCCGCTGCAAGCACTTCAGCACTATCACTTATCACTGAGCCTTCCATCCTATATAGATTGTTGCTCAGTCTTCTTCCTCTCATTACTACCAAAGCTTCCTTGGTAATTCTCAAACATCCACTACCAGATTGGCAACTAAAAGCATATCCCTGCTCTTCCAAGTAGCCCAAAGAAATCAAATTCTTTTTCAATTCTGGTACATGTTTGGCATTAGATAGAGTCCTTATCACTCCATCATACATCCTTACCCTAATAGTGCCTACTCCAGCTACCATACAAGGGTGATCATCATCAAGACTTACACTACCTCCATCTGACCTGTCATAGGTGTAAAACCAATTCTGATGTGAGGTATAGTGGTATGAGCATGTAGAATCCAGAGTCTAGGTATTCTCCCAATCCACTGATCCATCTGATACAACCAGTACTCCTTCTCCATTGCTTTCCAAAGCATTTGCACCACTAGTGTTGGCACTTTCTTTTTCTGTCTTCCAAAGAGGACAATTCTTCCTGATATGCCCAAGCTGACGACACTTGTAGCATTTCACATTCTTATGGTTTTGAGATTAGATCTGCCCTTGGACTTTTTCCTAGCTCTTTCCTTAGATCTTCCTCGCCTCTTATTTACAGCAAGAACCTCTGAGTTAGGATTGCCATTGCAGATCTTTTCCCTTTGCTCATTGGATTTGAGCACACCAACAACCTCTTCATAGTTTAGGATTTCCTTCCCATAAACTAAAGTTGTTATGAGACCATCATATGATCCAGGGAGTGAACACAGCAGCAACAATGCCCAATCTTCTTCATCAATCTTTACATCCAGACTTATCACCTCAGAACAAACCTGATTAAATCTCTAAATGTGCGCAACAGAAGAAGGTAATGGGAGAATAATTGAATTGAGTAAAGTTCAAGATAAACAAACTCAAGTTCATCAACTAGAAGTACCTATTGATCAGGTACAACTACAGCACACACCTCCTCTCCGTAGGTGAAAGAGAGTGGGGAAAGCACCTCTAAGATATGGTTTTATGATTGGAAACAATAATGAAACTAGCATCATTGAAGATGATGACCCACTGACCTATATTGAAGTTGTCATGAGTAAGGACTCTAACAAATGGCTTAGTTTCATGAAATCTAAAATGGACTCCACGTATGACAACCAGTTAGACCTTGGTTGACCCACCTAAGAGAATAGTTCCAATATGATGCAAATGGATCTTCAAGCAAAAGATTGGAGCAGATGGGTAAATAGAAACCTACAAGGCTAGGTTGGTGGCAAAAGGTTTCAAGCAAAAATATGGTGTCGACTATGATAAAAATTTTTCATCAATTTCCATGCTCAAGTTCATTTGGATTATACTTGCCATTGCTATGTACTATGATTATGAGATCTGGCAAATGGATGTTAAGACTGCATTTCTTAATGGGAATCTTGAGGAAGAAGTCTATATATCATAGCTAAAAAGTTTTGTCTCAAGTGGGAGACCAAACCAAGTATATAAGTTTAGGAGGTGGAACATTCATTTCGATGAAACTATTAAGGAATTTGGTTTCACCAAGAATATGGATGAGCCATGTGTCTATAAGAAGACAAGTGGGAGTGCCATTATCTTTTTGATCTTGTATGTTGATGACATACTTATCATTGAAAATGATATTCCAATGATGCAGTTAGTTAAAACACGGCTATCAAAATAGTTTTCCATGAAGGATTTAAGAGAAGAATCCTATATTCTACGAATAAAGATCTATAGAGATAGATCTCAAAGGATACTAGGATTATCCCAATCCAGGTACATAGACTTAATATTGAAGAGATTCAATATGGAGGGAAGTAAGAAGGGTTACTTGCTAATGATTTAGGGTATACACCTATCTAAAAGGATGTTCCCTTAGACTCTAGAAGAAAGAGAAAGGATGAATAAGATCCCTTATGCATTGATGTTGGGATCAATAATGTATGTAATGCTATGTACCAGGCCTGATGTTGCTTATGCTTTAGGCATAATAAGCAGGTTCCAGGCTAATCCAGGGGAGGATCATTGGAAAGCTATGAAATACATTCTTAAGTACCTGAGAATAACTAAAGATATTTTTTTAATATATGGTGGATCAGAGTTGAAGCTAGAAGGCTATACAGATTCTAGTTTCCAATTTGATCCAGATGATAGTAAATCCATATCAAGGTTTATTTTTACACTGAATGGAGGAGTAGTGAGTTGGAAGAGTACCAAGTAGCCAACTGTAGCTGACTTAATTACTGAGGTAGAATATATAGTTGCTAGTGAAGCCACTAAAAAAGTAGTCTGGATGAAGAAGTTCATCACTGAATTGGGCATGGTTCCTATAATACAGCAACCAGTACCATTGTATTGTGAAAACAGTGGAGTGGTTGCACAAGTGAAGGAACCGAGATCTCACCATAAGTTCAAGCACATCTTGAGATGCTTCCACCTTGTTCGAGAAATCATTAAAAGAAATGATGTGGTAGTAGAACGAGTTGATACAAAAAACAACATAGCAGACCCATTCAATAATGCACATCCACTACAGTAGTTAGATCGCCATCTAGATTGTATGGGTATTAAATACAAGGATGATTAACTTTAGTGCAAGTAGAAGACTAATAAAATTATGCCCTGAAAGCCAATCATAGTTATTGTATCAGTGGCATTTTTGTATTCTCCCAACTCAAGATTGATATTAATAAAGGCAATTTTTGATTCATCATATGTTGTGTCCTATGTTTTAATTATGAGATTATGATGAATCCTATAGGTTAGGGCAATGAAATTAGGGTTATGATGTAAATCATAACAATGAAACCTAAGTTCCTAGAAACCATAATCTAAAATGTTCCTAGTCGTTGAATCATCGATTTGGGGATCGATAAATTTGAAAAGACCAGCACATCTTATGTATGCTCGATGGAGAGAGTGTTTGGTCTCACAGCCACTTGTGTAGAGATACTAATATAAGTATATGGGTGCTCATTAGGTTATGAGTTCACTGAACTGATCTGATAAGAGAACATCAAATTGAAGTCTTACTTATCAAAAGAATTTCTCTTAGTGGGAGTTGTGCATGTGATCCCTTAGACGTGAGACTACCATAATATCTTGTGCACATGAACCCATATTTTAGTGCATACTCATTCATAGCAATTAAGTCATGTATGGGTGCTTCTGGATATGGTGGATTGTGTATGAAGATAATGAGTAGGTCAACAAGGAATCGATCATTCCTAGTAAGGGGAGAAGTTATCCCATGTGATTTCTTTGAATGATGACTCAAGAAGCCTTTGATCAAAGCATGATAAGATTAGATAGGGTTTCTAATCATTCATCGATTGAGTCTTTATCATCAAATTAAGATTTGAAAGGATTAAGTGCTAGGATTTGACATTTATCCATGCCCATCACTTAATCAAGATAAAGAAAAATTGAAGGATTGAATTGCATGGTAACTTTCCATTAAAGGATATTTTGGAAATTTTTACTAAGTTTCTTATCTTTTGGGTAGGTAGATATGTTTTTAGATGTCAATCATGTCTCATAGGTTTTCATGAATCAAATTCATTAGACTCATGAGTCAATTTGGAAGCTGGTTTGAATTGGCAACTTAGGTTAGCTCCATTTGACCTAATTAGATCAATCGAGTTTGATTGGATAGAACTGGCTTGGACCTAGACCTATTGCTAGCTAGATAATGAACCCAACGAGTCACACACATTAGAAAATTGTCCAAGAAAGTCGATTGTTCTTTTATTAGGGTCATGGGATCCTAATTGGCTAGCTAATTGATATACTAGCATATGTTGGCTAGCTCAACTCCTAACCCAATTGGATTGGGTCAGCTTGCTTGCTATTTGGGCTAACCAATTTAGGTGGGACTTAAATTAGATTATGTCCTAATTAGGACAACATTTGTATGATTTTATCTGGATATATTTGGGCCTTATCTTTGACTTATGGAAGAGTCCTACTAGCATTGGACTCTTGGCGCTAAGATAAATATGCGCCATGATATGTTTGTACAGAAGGACCAAGAGTCCTTCTGCTAATCAATCACAATTTCTAAATAAACTCTAACATTTTCTCCCTTGTCTCAATGCCCAAATAAGTGGGCTTTGACTAGTCAAAAGTGGATGAATTTGGCATGAATAAGAGGTGCACATATTGAAGGGTCGCATCCCTTCAATATGGCATGAATTCAAGAAGCCAGAGTCCTTCTGTTTGAAGGCTTTTAATTTCTTCGATATACCACTTGGGATTCAACATCCCCTAGCTTATTTCTGATTGGTAATATGCCACTTGTTATATGGAGAAAATTACCGGAAAATCAAAGGGACATTTATATGTCTCTTGGTGCATGAAAAGATTTTTCATGATAAGTCTATTCACCCAAAAGACTCCTTCTGCTTGAAGGGTCTTATCAAGGGGCACAGACAAAGACTTATCAAATTCCTCATCCCTCTCAATAAATAGGCATTAGCAATCTGATGCCAAGCATTCAATTTTGTTTGGAAGAAATCTACTTTCTATTTTCTCTTTCACCTGAAGATAAGGTTTGTACTTTTAAGACAAGACTCGTCCATTTAAGACAAGGCCTATCTATTTAAGACAAGGCCCTAGGAAGAAAATTAAAAGAGGTATTCAGAATCTAAGAGAGGGTTCAGAGAAGTATTTGAGTGCCCTACAAGAGGGTAAGTGTTCCAGCAAAGGGAGATAATCTAAAAGGCTGCCGGAATAGTCCTTGTCAAATATGCAAGCTTGGTAGGAGTGCTTTTTTGGTCTGGTTCCTATGTGGATCATCTCTGGAGGGCATACACTTGTGTTCCTTATGAAAATAAAAAGTATAGCACTCCAGGTATTCCTCTATAATCCTAAAATTATGATTTATTAATTGTTATAATTAAGTTGTCCTAGGATTTAGGGTTTCAACCGATTAAGATTTAAAAAATAAAAAATTTTTAAACCTAGCCTTCCACTACATCCAGCACAGATCCCAACAAACTGCCTAGCTCTTGTTGTATCTTGCCTTCATGTGCCACCAACAATTATCATATCTAAGTCTAGACCTTGGTTAATATACTTGAGGGAGTATACCCAATAGGGTGTAAGTGGATCTTCAAGAAGAAGATAGGAGCAGAATGCCAAGTAGAAACCTACAAGGCTAGGCTAATAGAAAAAGATTTCAAACAAAAGCATAGAATTGACTATAATGAAACTTTTTGGCTGGTAGCTATGCTCAAGTTTGTTTGAATTTTGCTTGCTATAGCTGTATATTATGATTATAAAATTTGGTAAATGGATGTAAAAACTACCTTCCTCAATGGATATCCTGATGAAGAAGTATATATGATGTAGCTAGAAGGTTTTATCTTAAGTGAGAGGCTGAACCAAGAATGCAAGCTTAAGAAATACAGTTATGGATTGAAATAAGCATTGAGGAGTTGGAATATCCATTTTTATGAAATAATCAAGGAGTTTGGTTTCATAAAAAATATGGATGAACCATGTACATATAAAAAGACAAGTGAAAGTGCCATTATCTTCTTTATTATGTATGTTGATGAATTTCTAATCATTGGGAATGATATCTCAATGTTACAATCAGTCAAAACATGACTATCTAAAAAGTTTTTCATGAATGACTTGGAAAAAGCATCCTATATATTAGGTATTAAGATCTATAGAGGTAGATCAAAGAGGATGCTTGGCTTATTCCAATCTAAGTACATTGACTTAGTATTGAAAAGATTTAACATAGAGGAAAGTAAAAGATGCTACATGCCTACAAGTCAAGGCATACATCTCTCCAAGAAGATATCACCTAAGATACCTAAAGAAAGACAAAGGATGAGTAAAGTTTCTTATGTTTAGGTTGTAGGATCAATCATATATACTATATTATGTACCAGACCTGATGTTGCTTTTACTTTAGGCATAGCAAGTAGGTTTCTAGCCAATCCAGGGGAGGATCATTGAAAATCTATGAAAAAAATTTTTAAGTATCTAAAAAGGTTAAAGATATTTTTCTAATATATAGAGGATCATATTTAAAACTAGAAGGCTATACTAACTCTAGTTTTCAATCAGATCATGATGATAATAAATCTATATCAGGGTATGTATTTGTTAGGAAATATGTCTTATAGCTAATCATCTGGGTTACAAATGGTTAAGCTCTTTATAATTTGTACATTAATCGTTATTGAAATAAAACTTATTTTTGACAGTCCATCTCTTTTTGCATCTTCCTTTGGATTTTTTTGAGATAAAGTTCTTAGAACTACTTCAGTTCGATAAAGGACTTATCGAGTAGTTCTTAAATATGTTCGTGACCAAATGATACGTTGTTACCTAGGATGACAACATTTATCAAGCATAGATTATTATATGCCATATGAATCGGTTTTCCTCATAACCAAGGAGTGTGGAGATACTGGTATGGCATGTAGGTGAGTGTATGTATATATTGTACTAAATATGACCAACTCTGTTAAGTACTTTGCTATCAAGAGTATCTCATAGAAGCATATGGCTATAAGTATTCCTCCAACCTGACATCATCTTGGTGATTTGCAAGCAACTCATTACACTTAGTTACCAGACTACCTAAGTTTTTAATGCAGTGATGCAAGGTTACTAGGTGCAGCCAAGTAGTTATTAAGTCAGTAGTGAGTCAAGATAGAATTGACCACTCCAAGATGTTGGAGACAATGCTGTACTACGTTTCAAATTAGCAAGACCTTGGCCAGGATAATCCATGTGAAGAGTCATAGAATTTAGCAAGTTGAGACATATTTGGATGCATTATTTGGAGTTTGTAATTGACTCTAAAATAATTCTGAGTATAAGGATCAAAAGGATGAATTATATGGAAATCATATGCCTGGGTTCTTAAATATTGCTTCACGAATATTCTAGCTATCAGGATCTCAGGCCCCATTGCTAGATAATTGTATCGATTAGTTTAGAAATTAGTTTTTAGACTACCAGCTTAGTATTTGAATCTATGGGGTCACACACAATAGAAGTTTCTGACTGATCATGATGGCTGGCTAATGATTAAGAATCATTTAATGACAAAATTATAAATATGATGAATAATTAAACCTACACAAATATTATAAATTAATAATTAATTAATTTTAATTAATTATAAAAGGATTAGTTAATAATTAGATTGCTAATTGACTTAGTTTGATTGAGTGAAGAGGCTTAGGTCAAGTCTAATTGAATTTGGTTCAATTAGAATTTACCCAAATAGGTTAGTTGATGACTTAATCGCTAAGGATTTCTAATACGGTTGATTCAAGCTTGGGTCCAGTTAGTTTCAGATTTAATTAGAATTTAATTAATTCTAATTGGGACCTAATTGGATTGAATCTAAGTTGGTTAAATTAGGTATAACCAAATTAGTTTTGGTTCATAACTTAGTTTTGGTCAAAGCTTGGTCAAACCCTTATCTAGCCCAACTAGGTTTCTTATTGGATTTCTCCATGCCAATTATTTGAATAAATTTATGAAAAATACATGCCAAATATGTTTTCACACACTCTATGCTTTCTTATTTGATTTGGATTAATTTAAAATGAGTTTTAAATTTAAATGAGAGGAGTTTGATTGGGAATCAAACTCTTTGCCTTATCCTAACTCTACTTGGTCTTAAACTCTCATAAACTTATCTATTTTTTCCATCCTTTTTTAAAAATTATCAATGAAAAAAATTAGTTTTTTTATCCTCCCTCATTTTCATTTTGATTATAATTGGTTTGAATTTAATTTAGATAGATTTGAATTTAATTGGATGAGTCCTATTGGGCATAGAATGCCTAGTCCTATTCAAACAGAATCACCTTATCCTAATCTAATTTTTTCTCTAATCAATGATATTTTACTTCATATTTTCATCATATATACATCATTAAGAGAGCAATTACCATGAAAAATCTGAAGTCAAATTACATGAAAATAAGTGGAAAAGGGGGCATGAATTATGGATGTGCATGAGAGACCTTCTTAGGTGCTAGGGTTGAAGGAAGAAGAAAAAGAAAAAAAATAGTAGAAAGGGATTTTTTATTTTTCATTTTCTTCCTCTTAGATCTTGACCTCTTCATCCTCTTCTTTTGTTTCTTAGAAGGCACAAAAAATTCCAAGAAATAATATATTTTAGCTATTCAGTGGCCTTCGCATGGATCTAGCAGTCCAGGAAGTTAATTATGTCAGAGCTTCATATGGATGATTCGTAGAGGCCGGACACCCTATGCAGCTGTGAAGTGATGTAGAGAGCCCTTACCATGTGCTATTAACAGTGGTGATCATCGACCCATGATAAGGTATGAAATTTGATTTCATATCATTTGTAGATTAGATCTATTGCATACTTCGGGTAGATCGCTGCATACTAATTTTATTTTCAACATCATATCATATTACGATCCTACTTAGGATTTACTAAAATTATTATAAATTTATATTTTCTGTTTAAAATAATTTTAAAACTGATGTTCCTCCACTATGAAATATTAAAAAAAACCCATGCATGAAATCCTAAGCATTTTCTCCAACAATGGTATCAGAGCAGTTTTTTTATAACATGATATGTAGATGTAGAATTTTACATGACAGATGTAATCTTAAACCAAGTAACTACTTTGGATGAGGTTAATCACTATAGCCATCTGGTGATAGGAGAAAAGTAGGATTTAAAAACCCTCTTCCTATTTCATGTAGTCTTCTATGGCATGTAGGGGTGCCACTTGTGGTTATATCCCATGAACAAGTGAGATGAAAGGAAAATCATTGAAATTATTTTAATAAATAGATCTATTTTTTAGTGATTTAATCTTCATTAATTTTTTATTTGTAAACTTAAAATAATGTATTAAGATTTATTTTTATGTTTAAAATATGAAATATAAAATTAATTTCAGCTTAAGACTATATCGTATAGTTGAGATCTAAAAAGTGTTTAATGTATATGTGACGCATATAAATTATTTAGATCTAAAATTTAGCAAACTTAATTTTGATTAATTGCTAGAATTAAGAGGTCTAAGATTAGATTTGGAATTATGAATTAAAGATCTAATCATGTTTGATAAAACATTGGTTTTGGGTTAGCTTGAATTAGGTCAAATAACCTAGTCCTAGGGTTAGAATTTAGAATAATATAGACCTAATAGAATGATGGGGATCCAGGGTTGGTCCGGATTCATTTTCTAATTTTTCTTATTTTCTCATATTTTTTTATTTTTTGGCTATTCCTGCTATTCCACCTATTCCAACTATTCCAACTTTATCCCAAATTTATCCCAACCTTATTCCTGCCTTATTCCATCTCCTTCCCGTGATTTTTAAAAAACTTTCCAAACCCTAGCCGCCACCCCTAGATCTGGGCCGCCCGACCCTCGACCGCCGTCGCTGACCCATCGCCGGTGCTCGCCATCCCCGCCCTCACCGAAAAATCCAGCCGCCCGCCGTCCAAGACTGTGGGAAGACGAACGGACATAGAGGCGTCCGCCCGTCGCCTGCCCACGGCCACTACTGCTCCACCCGCCTGCCATCCGCCGGCTCATGCCCGACTGCTGGGGGGCCCTAGCCAGTGCCTAGGACCCCACGGCCATGGGGAAGCCCAACGGACGCGTCCGTCCATGTGACGCCGCCGCCCGCTGCTTGATGCCACCACCGCCACCCGCCTATCGTCTTCCCGCCGTCTTGCTGTCCACTGACCAAGGCCCGACCACCAGAGGTCCTCGCCGGTGCCCGGGGCCCCCATGCCCGTGGGAGACCAAACGGCACACCCTGGGCGTGCCGTGCCATATCTGTGCTGCCACTTCGCCTGCAGCCGTACGCCGCTCGTCGTCCGTCGGCCTCGTCCGCTGCCCACTTCCCGGTCATCGCCCGTCCACCGGTTGCCACCGGAGATGATTTCCTTCCCCCTATGCACGGCCACAAGTAAAGTCTGCATGGATTTTAGAGCATCCCAGTATTTAGAGCAGTACGCTTTTCAAAGCAGATTGTCAAGCCAACATGCTTCTGAGAGCAGGTCAGCACCAATATTGATGTAGCATGGATTTTGATGTAATTTATTTTTCCTTTTTTGTGTTTCTTGTAGGCTAAGTAAGTGAGGGTTTTGGTTTTTCTATATAATGGCCCCCTCTCCCTCTTGTAAAGTTGAAGTTTGATATGAAATTTTTGGATTTTCCATTGGTTCTGATTCTAGGCTGAGGCACGTCTTTCCTTCACCTACGGTTGTCGAGAGGTGTGAGACCCCACTTCCTTCGCTCCATGCGAGCGTCAAGGGGCGCGAGGCCCTAGTTATCCCCTTTTCCATCGAGTCCCCCTCTAGGTCTTAGGGATTTTTCTTTACGGCCCCAGTAGCGATTTGGGTGGGATGCCCTAGGCTCCGCGTGTAGTAAGATGGGTGGGATGCCCTAGACTACATGTAGTGGGGTGGGTGAGATGCCCTAGAGATGCGACGTCTCTCCGTGAAGGTGAGTCCCTAGTCTTAGAGTGTCCATGTTTCCTATCCTCCATCCCATTGTTCCTCCACCAAGAAAATTGAAAACCAAATGAGTTCTGCTGTTTTAAGGTTTAATGTTAGTTCGCCATAGTCCCGGGAGGCTTCTTAGCCCTTCCATGGTCCTAGTTTGTTTAGGTGGGTTTCCCTTTTTCAAATAAATCAGGTTACGTCTCATCCGTCCCTCATCAGATTTGGATTTAATCTAACCAAAAGTTGATTAGGATTAGATCAAGTTTTTCTTTAGATCAAATCTATAATTAAAGTTTGTTCAAGTCCATAATATAACAAATAGACCTGATTATGGCTCGGTGGTCAGACCAAAGTCTTTAAACTAGTCTAATCAAATCTAATAAACTAAATAGTATCTGAGATAAGTATAGCATTTTGATCATGCTTATTAATTGGGACTACCTTTTACATTACCAACTTGTTTGGTATCTAAGAAAAAAGGTTAATGGCGAAACCCTTTCATTAAGGATATTACTAGTTGACATCCACAAGGATGCCATTGAATTTATGCAATGTTACGACCGCTGCCAACGGCATGCCAATATCTAGCATTGACCATCGGCACCACTTACTCCTATAGTTTCTTATGGTTGTTTTCTCAATAGAGAATAGAATCCTTAGTCTATTCCCTCCAGCCTCTAAGAAGAGAAAGTCTCTCATCATCACTATCAACTACTTCACCAAATGGGTGGAGGTGGAAATGCTAGCATGCATTATTGAGAGAGAAGCTCACAACTTTGTTTGGAAGTCCATTATCTATCATTTGGCTTGCCTTAAATGATCATCACCAATAATGGCTAGTAGTTTGGCAGTGCATCCATTGAATACTTCTATGAGGATTTGTAGATTATCCATCAATTTACCACCATTAAACATCCATAGACTGTTGGGTTACCAAGGCTTGGCACAGCAGAAGACTAGGTTTCAAAAATTTCATATTCGAAACCCTAACTGGCCGGAACCCTAAACCCTAGGACTACTTGAGCATAACAACTAATAAATCAAATCTTTTAGGTTATCAAAGAATACCTAGAATGCATTATTCCTTAATTTCTACAAGACACATAAGTGCATGCCCTCCAGAGATGATCCATACAGGAATTGCACCAAGGAAGCACTCCTACAAAAGCTGCTTGTTTGCCTGGTACTCTTTCGGCAGCCTTTTGGACTTTCTTCCTTTGTTAGGTCCCCTACCCTCCTGTAGGGCTCTCAGAGAACACTCTAAATCCACTCTCAGATCCCTAATTCCACTTCTATTTTTCTCCCAAGGCTTTTGTCTTAATTAGACTAGCCTTGTCTAGAAAGAATATGTTGTCTTAGAGAGACAAACCTTGTCTTAAGGAAGAGGGAGAGAAAATAGCAGTAATATTCTGATGGGAGACTTTTGTGCCTTGACATCATATTACCGATGCCAATATATAGAGATGGGGTACCTGATATGTCAATCATTTAGCCATTTGATAAGACCCTTCAAAACGAATGAGTCTTATTAGGATAAAAGGACATATCAAGATAAGACTTTTCATATGCCAAGAAATAAATCTGTCTCATCGATTTCTAGCATTATTCTTGCTTCTACCACATGGCTTTGATCGGTTATGGGAAGGCCAAAAGGTGTGGTTTTAGATGTGAAGTGTCGAAGAAAAATAGGGCCCTTCAAACAGAAGGACTCCTGGTCTCAAATTAGCACCAAAATGAACGTCATTTTTGCACCAACACATTCCACATAGAATTTTTTTGTTTGATCGATCACTTCCCTTCCAAAAGGGTGTGGAGATGAGGATGAAGTCCTCTAAACTTTATCTAACCTTTGTGACTGACTATCAGAAGGACTCTTGGTCCTTCTGTGCATACTTTTCTTGGCGCACACCATAAATTGGTGCCAAGAGTCCATGCCATGTAAGACTCTTAATTTTGACCAAGATAAATGCCAAATAAATATAAATAAATACTGAATTAAGCTGCCCCACTTAGGACACAACTTAATTTAAATACCTTTTAAATTGGTTAGCCTAATTAGCAAACAACCTGACCTAATTCAATTGGCTAAGGAGTTGGGCTAGCCAACATATGCTAGTATGTCAATTAGCTAGCCAATTAGGATCCTATGATCCTAATAAATATACAATTGACTTCCTTGGCCAATACCCTAATGTGTGTGACCCTTTGTATTCTATATATAGTCAATAATAGGTCTAGGTCCAAGCCAATTCGATCTAATCGAAACTGATTGACCTAATTAGGTCAAATTGAGCTGACCTAAATTGCTAATTCGAAACAACTTCCAAAATGACACATAAATCTAATCAAATTGATCCATGAAAATCTACAAGACAAGATTGATGTATAGCAACATGTCATGCCTTCCCGGAAGATAAAGAGTTTGACAAAAATTATCAAATTATCCTTCAGTGAAAAGTTACCATGCAATTCAATCCTTTAATCTCTCTTTATCCCGATTAAGTGATGGGCATGGATAAATGTCAAACCTTAGTACTTAATCTTTTCAAGTTTCAATTCGATAATGAAGACTCAATCATGAAAGATTAGAAATCCTATCTAATCTCATCTTGCTTTGATCAAAGGCTTCCTAAGTCATCATTCAAAGAGATCACATGAGATAACTTCTCCCCTTACGAGGAGTGATTGATTCCTTGTTGACCTACTCATTACCTTCATATATAATCTACCAGATCTAGAAGCATCCCATACATGACTTAATTGCCACTAATGAGTATGCACTAAAATATGGGTTCATGTGCACAAGATACTATGGTAGTCTTAGGTCTAAGGATCACATGCACAACTCCCACTAAAAGAAATTTTTTTAACAGGTAAGTAAGACTTCCATTTGATGTTCTCTTATCAGATCCGTTCGGTGAACTCATAGCCTAATGAGCACCCACATCCTTGTATTAGTGTCTCTACACAAGTGGCTATGAGACTAAACACCCTCTCCATCGAGCATACAAAAGATGTGCTTGTCTTTCTGAATTCATCGATCCCCGAATCGATGGTCCAACGACTAGGAACATTTTAGATTAGGATTTCAAGAAACCTAGATCTCACCATTATGATCTCCATCATAATCCTAATTTTATTGTCCTAACCTATGGGGTTCATCATAATCTTATAATTAAAATATAAGACACAGCAAATAATGAATCAAAAATTTTCATTATTAATATCAATCTTGAGTTGGGAGAATGCAAAAATGCCACTAATACAATAACTGTGATTATCTTTTAGGGCATAATTTTTTAATTTTTCACTTGCACTAAAGACAATCACCCTTGTATTTAATACCCATACAATTTAGATGGTGATCTAACTGCTGTAAAGGAAGAGCCTTAGTGAATGGGTTTGCTTTGTTGTTCGTTGTATCAACTCGTTCTACTATCACATCATTTATTTCAATGATTTCTCAAACGAGGTGGAAGCATCTCGGGATGTGCTTGGACTTATGGTGAGACCATGATTCCTTCACTTGTGCAACAGCTCCATAGTTATCATAATATAATGGTACTGGTTGCTCCATTACAAGAACCACACCCAATTTCATTATGAACTTCTTCATCCAGACTGCTTCCTTAGCGGCTTCATAGCAGCTATATATTCTACCTTAGTGACTGATTTAGCTATAGTTGGCTAGTTGGTACTCTTCCAACTCACTGCTCCTTCATTCAAAGTAAAAATATACCCTGATATGGATTTACTGTCATCTAGATTAGATTGGAAACTAGAATCTGTATACCTTTCTAGTTTCAACTTTGATCCATAATATATCAGGAAAATATCTTTAGTCCTTCTTAGGTACTTAAGAATGTTTTTCATAGCTTTCGAATGATCCTCCCGTGGATCAGCCAGGAACCTGCTTAATATGCCTATGGCATAAGCAATATCAGGCTTGGTATATAGCATTGCATACATTACTGATTCTACTGCCAAAGCATAAGGGATCTTTTTCATCCTATCACTTTCTTCCAGAGTCTTAGGTGACATCCTTCTAGATTGGTGTATCCCTTGACTCAAGGGCAAGTAACCCTTCTTACTTCCCTCCATATTGAATCTCTTAAACATTAAGTCTATGTACCTGGATTGGGATAATCGTAGCATCCTTTTAGATCTATCTCTATAGATCTATATTCCTAGAATATAAGATGCTTCTCCCAAATCCTTCATGGAAAACAGTTTTGACAGCCATGTTTTAACTGATTGCATCATTGGAACATCATTTCCAATGATAAGTATGTCATCGACATACATGACCAAAAAGATAACAGCACTCCCACTTGTCTTCTTATACACACATGGCTTATCTGTATTCTTGATGAAATCAAATTCCTTAATAGTTTCATCAAAATGAATGTTCTACCTCCTTGATGCTTGCTTCAATCCATAGATGGATTTCCTAAGCTTACATACTTGGTTTGGTCTCCCACTTGAGACAAAACCCTCTGGCTGTGACATATAGACTTCTTCCTCAAGACTTTCATTAAGGAATGTAGTCTTAACATTCATCTGTCAGATCTCATAATCATGGTTTGCAGTAATGGCAAGTATAATCCTAATGAACTTGAGCATGGTAATTAGCGAGAAGGTTTAATCATAGTCTATACCATGCTTTTGTTTGAAACCTTTTGCCATTAACCTAGCCTTGTAGGTTTCATTCTGCCCATCTACTCCAATCTTCCTTTTGAAGATCCATTTGCACCCTATTAGGATAATTCCCTTAGGTGGGTCAACCAAGGTCCAAACCTGGTTGTCTTACATGGAGTCTATTTCAAATTTCATGGCACTTAACCATTTGTTAAAGTCCTTACTCATGACAGCTTCCGTATTGGTCAGTGGATCATCTCCTTCAATGATACTGGTTTTATTATTGTTTGCAATCATAAAACCATATCTTAGAGGTGCTTTCCACACTCTCTCTAACCTTTGGAGAGGGGGTGTGTGTTATGGTTATACCTGATCGATTGATACTTCTGAATGAGAAACTTGAATTTGTTCATTTTGAACTTCACTCAATTCAATTATTCTCTCATTACCTTCTTCTTGGATAAATTCTTTTTCCAAGAATATGGCATGCCTACTAACAAAATCTTTTTGTTCAGTAGGATGATAGAATAGGTATCTAATACCCTCTTGAGAATAACCGAAAAACCTATATTTCTTAGCCCTAGCACTTAGCTTATGTCTAAATTCCTTTTTAGCTATTTAATACATATGCAGCAGTTTTTAGGGCATATTCCTAGAAGGATATTTGAAGATCTGTGAAGCACATCATGGACCTTATCATGTCAAACAATGTATGATTCCTCCTTTCTGCTATACCATTTAATTATGGTGTATATGGAGGGGTCCATTTAGAGAGAATATCATTTGACTTAAGATGACTAAGAAATTCACTAGATAAGTATTCTCCTCCTCGATTAGACCGAAGGACTTTAATACATTTTCTAGTTTGTTTCTCAACCATACTTTGATACTCTTTAAATTTATCAAAGGTTTTGGATTTATGTTTCATGAAATACATATATCCAAACCAAGATAAATCATCAATGAAAGTGATGAAATAAGAGTATCCTCCTTTTGCATGAGTAAACATAGGTCCATATACATCTGAGTGTATTAAACCTAGCAATTTAGTTACCCTTTCTTCATGTCCAGCGAATGGAGATTTGGTCATTTTTCCTATAAGGCAAGATTCACAAGTTCCTAATGATTTATAATCATAAGGACCAAAGAAATCATCTTTGTATACCTTGTTAATCCTTAACTCACTAATATGACCTAATCGGCAATGCTAAAGAAATGTTTCATTGGTATCATCTCTCTTCCTCTTTTTGTTTTCTACAAGCAATACTTCATCATTGAGCAATAGAATTAAAAAACCATTCACAAATTTTTCCATTCCAAAGAAGTCATTAGAACTAAAAATGGAACAATCATTTTTCTCAACTTTTATTTCATAACCTTGTCTTAATAACAGAGGTACAAAAATAATATTTAATAACTTCTAGAATGAAATAATAATCTTTCAATTCTATTATCTTGCCCGAAGGCAATAATAACATGTAAGTTCCAACTGCTTCAGCATGAATGGCTTCTCTACTCATGCCATAATGGTTGAAGTCACCCTTCTTCAACCTTCTAATCTTGTGGAGTCCCTGTAAAGACTTACATATATGAGACCCATATGCGATATCCAATACTCATGAATTAGAAGTTGAAGGGCTCAATGATAAGTTTGTTTGTATTATAAACAAACCTTTTGATGCTCCACTGGCATACTGCTTCTAACCTACTAGATACCTCTTGTAGTTTTTCTTCTAATGTCCCTTCTTATCATATAAGAAACAGGATCCATCATTTGAAGGCCTCTTTGCCTTCTTCCTCTTATTAATGCTATTCTGAGGGTCAGCTATTACTTTGTACCCTTCTTCAGTACCCCTTTCTTCTTCCCATCAACTAGAAGAAGATGATTAGCCTTATCTCCTTTGAAGTGGCTCTCAGCTATCTTAAGCATGTTAAGCAGCTCTGGTAATGAAAGATTTAATTTGTTCATGTGGTAGTCATGACAAATGAGAGAAGGAATATAGGAGTGATTGCAGGATCAAATCCTGATTAAGCTCCCTGTCCATGACAAAGCCTAATTGACCTAATTGGGTGATTAAATTAATCATCTTAAGAACATGGACCTGTACAAGTGAGCCATCACTCATTCATGCCCAGAATAACTGCTTACATATTTCATATCTAGTAGTTCTATTTTGCTCGCCATACAGCTCACTAAGATTGAGCAATATGGACTGAGGTTCTATGTCTTCATGTTGCCTCTGTAGCTCGTTGCTCATCGAGGCTAACATGATGCACTTGATAGTCAAGCTATCATTCTGCCACTTCTATAAGTGGCCTTTTCTTCCTCTGTAGCATCATCTTCGATCGGATCTGAATCCATAGAATCGAAGATGTAGGAAACCTTTTCCTGAGCAACTAATATTCTCAGGTTCCTCAACCAGTCCACATAATTTGTTCTGATCAGTTTATTGGCATCAAAAATGCCCCGCAGTGAAAGAGATGAAGTCATTTAATTTTAAATCTACGAACAAACAAGAACAATTTATAAGCATACCACTCAAGATGATAACCAAAATTAAATAAGGACTTGAATCTAATTGTGTCTCCTACTATTTTCTTCGAATACCATAACCCTCAACTATGGTAGATGAGAAACCAATATCCAATTTTTATAGTAAGGCTGAGATCCCAATTTCTTATAAATGCCTTGTGTTTGCACAACAAATACTTATAAGTTCAAGGGTAGGACATTCCTTTTTAATTGCATCCCTTGCAATTATCAATATAAAACTTGCCTCTAAGATATTTATAGCCTTGTGTTTGCATAACGAACTATAATGTCTAAATTTAGTCGAACCCTTCATTTTATATAGTCATGATTGAATAATGTTATCCTTGAGTTTGCTCAACAAAGTAACATTATCAATCATACTATAAAGCATAAAATGCACCATGTCAAACTTTATATTAAACCCTAATAGTAAACCATGAGCTTGCTCAACAAACCTACTATAGTTTTGATACAAATTTGTCATAGCATGAAGTCAATTTGTAGTGTGCTTAATCAATTAGTATTTCCAATTTAAGGTTTACATGTGACCAAATAGGCTAGGTAAGTGGAAGAGATGAGGGGGTCCCCCCATTGTTTTCCTTAGACACCAATTATATTGGCTAGGTCAGACAATGGAACCAATTAAAAGATCTCATTCCCTTTACCTTTTCAGAACCACTTTGCCTAGACACCAATTGGCTGATCAAACCCAAACCAGATTTGCATCATGATTAACTTATACTATGACTAAATATATTTTTTTATGAGGGCTTTGATAGTCTCAAACACATCCTAATTAATCATGTCAACATGACATTCATTCTAACAATTAAGCATATTAACCTTAATATGTATAACATAAGCATGATTATAATATCAATCCATTCACCTCACTTGTTCATGATATATGGCCACAGTGGCATCCCTACATGCCATAAGAGACCCCATTGAATGGGAAAAGAGGGCCTTAAAGCCCTCATTGGCTCCTATTACCAAATGGCCATAGTGATTAACCCAATTCGAAGTAGTTACTAGGATATAATATATCACATATATAATTTAAACTAATCATGCATTGATTCATAGCATAGTAAGCCATCAACACTAAAGAAATTACTAATTGCATGCATCAAGGTGGCTTTGATACCACTGTTGAATTATCAAGGCCGGGCACAGTGGAAGACTAGTTTTCAAAAATTTCTTATTCAAAATCCTGACCGGCCAGAACCCTAAACCCTAGGGCCACTTGAGCAAAATTACTAATAAATCAAATCATTTAGGTTATCGAGGAATACCTGGAATGCAATATTCCTTAATTTTTATGAGGGACACAAGTGCATGCCCTTCATAACCGATCCACATAGGAATCGAACCAAGGAAGCTCTCCTATAAAAGCTACTTGTTCGCCTGGTACTCTTCCGGCATTCTTTCAAACTTTCTTCCTTTATTGGATCGCTTATCCTCCTGTAGGGCTCTCAGGGAGTCCTCTGAATCCACTCTCAGTTCCCTAATTCTACTACTATTTCTCTCCCTAGGCTTTTGTCTTAATTAGACTAGCCTTATCAAGAAAGAACAAGTTTTATCTTAAAGAGACAAACCTAAACTTAAGGAAGAGAGAGAGAAAATAGCAGGTAGTATTCTGATGGGAGACTCTTGTGCCTTGGCATTAGATTACCAACACCAATATATAGAGAAGGATGGGGTGCCAGATATGTCTATCCTTTAGCCATTTGATAAGACCCTTCAAATAGGAGTCCAATTAGGATAAAAGGACATATCTAGATAAAACATTTCATGCACCAAGAGACAAATCTTTTTCTCTTCGATTTCCAGCATTATTCCTCCTTTTGCCACATGGCTTTGATTGGTTATGGGAAGGCCAAAAGGTGTTATTTCAGATGTGAATTGTTAGAGAAAAATAGGAGCCTTCAAATAGGACTCTTGGTCTCAAATTAGCGCTAAAATGAAGAGATGCAACTCTTCATTTTTGTAGCAACGCCTTCCACACCGAATTCTTATTGTTTGATCAGTCAATGCCCTTCCAAAAGGGAATGGAGAAAAGGATGAAGTCCTTTGGACTTTATCTGGCCTTTGTGACTGACTGGCAGAAGGACTCTCGGTCCTTCTGCACATACTTTTCTTGGCGCACACCATAAATTGGTGCCAAGAGTCCATACCATGTAGGACTCTTCCTTTTGACCAAGATAAATGCCAAATAAATCTAGATAAAATTAGAATTAGGCTACCCCACATAGGACTCAACCCAATTTAAATGCCACTTAAATTGGTTAGCCTAATTAGCAAATAAGTTGACCTAATTCAATTGGGTTAGGAGTTAGGCTAGCCAACATTTGCTAGTATGTCAATTAGCTAGCTAATTAGGATCCCATGACCGTAATAAATATACAATTAACTTTTTTGGCCAATTTCCTAATGTGTGTGACCCTTTGGGTTCTACATCTAGCCAGCAGTAGGTCTAGGTCCAAGCCAATTCAATCCAATCAAATTCGATTGACCTAATTTGGTCAAATTGGCTGACCTATGTTGCCAATTCGAACCAACTTCCGAATTGGCTCATGAATCCAATCGAACAAATCCATGAAAACCTATAAGACATGATTGATGTCTAGCAATGTATCATGCCTACCCGAAAAATGAAAAAATTGGTAGAAATTATCAAAATATCTTTTAGTGAAAAGTTAATGTGCAATTTAATCCTTCAATCTCTCTTTATCCTGATTAAGTGATGGGCAAGGATAAATATCTAATCCTAGCACTTAATCCTTTTGAATCTCAGTTCAATAATGAAGGCTTAACCAATGAAAGATTAGAAATCCTATCTAATCTCATCATGCTTTGATCAAAGACTTCGTGAGTTATCATTCGAAGAGATCATATAGGATAACTTCTCTTCTTACTAGGAGTGATCGATTCTTTGTTGACCTACTCATTATCTTCATACACAATCCACTATATCTAGAAGCACCCTGTACATGACTTAATTATCATAAATAAGTATGCACCAAAATATGGGTTCATGCACACAAGGTTCTATGGTTGTCTCAGGTCTAAGGACCAAATGCACAACTCCCACTAAGAGAACATCTTTCGACAAGTAAGTAAGACTTCCATTTAATGTTCTCTTGTCAGATCAGTTCAGTAGATTCATAACCTAATGAGTATCCACATCCTTGTATTAGTGTCTTTATGCAAGTGGCTATGAGACCAACCACCCTCTCCATCGAGCATACATAGGATATGCTAGTCTTTCCGGATCCATCGATCCCCGAACCGATGATCCATCGACTAAGAATATTTTAGATTAGGGTTTATAAGAACTTAGGTCTCAATATTATGATCTCCGTCATAACCCTAATTCCATTGCCCTAACCTATGGGATTCATCATAATCTTATAATTAAAATACAAGACACAGCAAATGATGAATCAAAAATTGCCTTTATTAATATCAATTTTGAGTTGGGAGAATACAAAAATGCCACTAATGCAATAACTGTGATTGTCTTTTAGGGCATAATTCTTTCATAGACAAATAAAGAGGCAGAGGTTACCAATCAAACTATCCTACGGGGCTTGAAAACTTGACTAGACATGGGACTCTGGGTAAATGAACTCTACAATGTCCTTTGGGCTTACGAATGACCCACCAGCTTCCCATTATGAAGACTCCATTCAACCTAGCTTTTGGAATCAAAGTAGTCATCCCCTTAGAGCTAGGATTGCCTTTATACATGCTTAAAGCCTTTGATGAATGTCATAATTTGGAGGACCTCAAGGCAAACCTTGACCTACTCAAAAAATCTAGAGAGAATGCCCAAATCCAAATGGCAATGCACAATGATAAAATCCTAAACCATAGGACCACTTGATCATGACAACTAATACATCTAAACTTTAGAGTTATAGAGGAATACCTGGAATGCTATATTCCTTAATTTTCACGAGGAACACAAGTGCATGGCCTCTAGAGGTGACACACATAGAAATCAGATCAAGAAAGCACTCCTACGAAGGTTGCTTGTTTGACTGGTACTCTTTCAGCAGCCTTTCAAACTTTCTTCCTTTGCTGGAACCCCTACCCTCCTATAGGGCTCTTAGAGAACACTTTAAATCCTCTCTCAGATCCTAAATATCCCTTCTATTTTTCTTCTAGACTTTTGCTTTAATTAGACCAGCCATGTCTTGAAAGAACAAGCTATCTTAAAGAGACAAACCTTGTCTTAAGGAGGAGGGAGAGAAATAGCAGGTAGTATATTCTGATAGGAAACTTTTCATGCCTTGGCATCAGATTACCAATGCCAATTTATAGAGAAGGATATGGTGCCTGATATGTCTGTCCTTCAGCCATTTTATAAGACCCTTCTACCAGGAGTTTTACTAGGATGTAACGACATATCATGATAATGCTTTTCATGTGCCAAGAGATAGATCATTGTCTCGTCAGTTTCCAGCCTTTTCCTCCATCTCCATATAGCTTTGACCAGTAATGGGAAGGCTAAAAGGTGTGATTTTAGAAATGAAATGTTAAAGAAATACAGGAGCCTTCAAACAGAAGGCCTGCTGGTCTTAGATTAGTGCCAAAATGAAGAGACGCAACTCTTCATTTTGCACCAACTCCTTCCATGCCAAATTCCCATTATTTGATTGGTTAATCTCCTTTCAAAAGGGTGTGGAGATAAGGAAGAAGTCCTTTAGACTTTATCTGGCCTTTGTGACTAACTGGCAGGACTCTTGGTCCTTCTGTGCACACTTTTTCTTGGCACACACTGTAAGTTCGCACCAAGAGTCCATGCCATATAGGACTCTTCATTAATCCAAGATAAGTCCCAAATAAATCCAGATAAATACTAAATTAGGCTGCTTAACTTTGGACTCAACCCAATTTAAACTCCACTTAAATTGGTTAGCTCAAATAACAAACAAGCTGACGCAATCCAATTGGATTAGAAGTTGGGCTAGCTAATATATGCTAGTATGTCAATTAGCTAGCCAATTTGGATCCCATGATCTTAATAAAAATATAATTGACTTTCTTGGCCAATTTCCTAATAAGCAGTAGGTCTAGGTCCAAGCCAATTAATTCCAATCAAACCCGATTAACCTAATTTGATAAAATTGAGTTAACCTAAGTTGCCAATTCAAACAAACTTCTAAATTAACACATGAATCAATTTGAATTGATTCATGAAAACCTACAAGACATGATTGACATCTAGCAACATGTCATGCCTACCTAGAAGATGAGGAATTTGGTGGAAATTATCAAAATACCCTTCAATGAAAAGTTATCATGCAATTCAATCTTTCAATTTTCCTTTATCCCAATTAAGTGATGGGCAAGGATACATGTCAAATCCTAATACTTAATTCTTTCAAATCTCAATTTGAAAAATGAAGACTCAATTGATGAAAGATTAGAAACCCTATCTAATCTCATCATGCTTTGATCAAAGACTTCCTGAGTCATCATTCGAAGAGATCATACAAGATAACTTCTCACCTTACTAGGAGTGATTGATTTCTTATTGACCTGCTCATTACCTTCATATATAATCCACCATATCTAAAAACACCCCATGCATGACTTAATTGCCAAGAATGAGTATGCACCAAAACATGAGTTCACGTGCACTAGATGCTATGATAGTCTCAGGTCTAAAGATCACATGCATATCTCCCACTAAGAGAATATCCTTTTGATAAGAAACTAAGACTTCCATTTAATGTTCTCTTATCAAATTAGCTCAGTGGACTCATAACCTAATGAGCACCTACATCCTTGTATTAGTGTCTCTATACAAGTGGCTATGAGACCAACCACCCTCTCCATTGAGCATATATAAGATGTGCTAGTCTTACCGAATTCATCGATCCCCGAATGGATTATCTCCAAATGGATTATCCAATAACTAGGAACATTTTAGATTAGGATTTGTAGGAACTTAGGTCTCACCATTATGATCTCCATCATAACCCTAATTTCATTGCCCTAACCTATGGGGTTCATCATAATCTTGATAAGATGTAGCAGTATGATGAATCAAATAACTTTTATTAATAAATAATATCATATATGAGTTGGAAGATCATAGAAATGCCCATACAAAGATTGGCTTTTGGGGCACCATTCTTTCAATCTTCCACTTGCACTAAAACCAATCGTCTTTGTATTTTACACCCATACAATCTATGTGGCGCTCAAACTACTGCTATGGTAATGCTTTAGTGAATGGGTATGCTATATTGTTTTGTATATCTACTTGTTCGATGATAATATCTTGTTTTTGAACGAGATGGAAGCATCTTAGGATGTGCTTGGTCTTATGAGGGGACCTTGGTTCCTTAGCTTGCGCAACAACTCCAGTATTATCATAATAAAGTGGCACCGGTTGTTGTATAGCAAAAACCATGCCCAATTCCTTGATGAATTTCTTCATCCACATAGCTTTCTTTACAGCTTCACTTGTAGCTATGTACTCTATTTCAGTGACTGAGTCAGCTACAGTTTGCTACTTTGTACTCTTCTAACTCACTACACCACCATATAGGGTGAAAACATATCCTGATATGGATTTGCTATCATCTAGATCTGATTGAAGACTAGAATTTGTTACCCTTCTAGTTTCAACTTTGATCTACCATATATTAAAAAAACAACTTTAGTCCTTCTCAGGTGCTTAAGAATATTTTTCACAGCTTTTTATTGATCCTCCCCTGGATTAGCCTGGAACCACTTACTATGCCCAAGGCATAAGCGACATCAGGCCCAGTACATAACATGGCATACATAATTGATCCTATAACCGAAGCATAAGGGATCAAACTCATTCTCCCTCTCTCTTTTGGTGTCTTAGGAGACATCTTCTTGGAGAGGTATATGCCTTGACTCATGGGCAAGTAACCTTTCTTACTTCCCAATGTTGAATCTCTTCAACACTAAGTCAATATACCTAGATTGGGATAAGTTAAGCATCCTCTTAGATCTATCTTTATAGATCTTTATACCTAGTATATAGGATGCCTCTCCCTAATCCTTCATGAAAAATTGCTTTGATAGCCAAGACTTGACCGATTGTAACATAGGGATATCATTCCCAATGATAAGTATGTCATCGATACACAAAACCAAGAAAACAATGTCACTCCCACATGTCTTCTTATACACACATGGTTCATCTACATTCTTAATGAAACCAAACTCTTTGATTGTTTCATCAAAGTGAATGTTCCAACTCCTCGATGCTTGCTTCAATCCATAAATAGATTTCTTAAGCCTACATACTTGGTTTGGTCTCTCCTTGAGACAAACCCTTCTGGTTATGACATATAGACATCTTCCTCAATATATCCATTAAGAATAGCAGTCTTTACATCCATCTGCTAGATTTCATAGTCATAGTATGCAGCTATGGCAAGCAATATCCAAATAGACTTGAGCATGGCTATTGGTGAAAAAGTTTAATCATAGTCAATACTATGTCTTTGTCTAAAGCTTTTTGCCACCAGCCTAGCCTTGTAGGTCTCTATTTGACCTTCTGCTCCAATCTTCTTCTTGAATATCCATTTACATCCAATTGGGTTTACTCCCTTAGGTGGATCTACTAATATCTAAACCTGATTATAGTACATGGAGTCCATCTCAGTTTTCAAGGCTTCCAGCCATTTATCAGACTCTCCACTCATGATAGCTTCCATATAGGTCACAGGATCATCATCCTGTATGATACTAGCTTCATCATCATTTCCAATAATAAAACCATATATGAGAGGTGCACTAGTCACTCTCTCTGACCTACGGAGAGGAGGTGTGTGTTGTAGTTGTTCCTGAACCTTAGGAACATCTGGTTGAGGAATTGCTTCGGGTATAGGTTGAAATTCTTCAAGTTCAAATATCCTCTTACTGTCCTTTTCTTAGATAAACTTCTTTTCCAAGAATGTGGCATGCCTACTAACAAAAACTTTTTGCTCAGTAAGGTGGTAGAAAAGGTAACCCATACCTTCTTTAGGATATCCTACAAACCTGCACTTGTCAGTCCTAGCATATAGCTTATGTCCAAAAACATTCCTGACATAAGCAGGGCAACATGTCATGCCTATCTGAAAGATAAGAAATTTGGTTAAAATTACCAAAATACCCTTTAGTGGAAAGTTACCGTTCAATTCAATCCTTTGATCTCTCTTTATCCTGATTAAGTGATTGGCATGGATAAATGTCAAACCCTAGCATTTAATTTTTTTGAATCTCAATTCAATAACAAAGACTCAATCGATGGAAGATTAGAAACCATGTCTAATCTCATCATGCTTTGATTAAAGACTTTCTGAGTCATCATTCGAAGAGATCACATGGGATAACTTCTCTCCTTACTAAGAGTGATCAATTCCTTGTTCCTACTCATTACCTTCATACATAATCCAGCATATCTAGAAATATCCCGTACATGACTTAATTTTCATGAATGAGTATGCACCAAAATATGGATTGATGTGCATAAGATACTATGGTAGTTTTAGGTCTAAGGATCACTTGCATAACACCCACTAAGAGAACATTCTTTTGACAAGTAAGTAAGACTTCTATTTGATGTTCTCTTGTTGGATCAATTCAATGGACTCATAACCTAATGAGCACCCACATCATTGTATTAGTGTCTCTACATAAGTGGCTGTGAGACCAACCACCCTCTCCATCGAGCATATATAAGATGTGCTAGTCTTACTGAATTCATCGATCCCTAAATCGATTATCCAATGACTAGGAAAATTTTAGATTAGGGTTTATAAGAACTTAGGTCTCACCATTATGATCTCCATCATAACCCTAATTCCATTGTCCTAACCTATGGGGTTCATCATAATCTTAATAAGATGCAATAGTATGATGAATCAAATACCTTTTATTAATAAATAATTATATCATGTATGAGTTGGAAGATCATAGAATGCCCACACAAAGATTGGCTTTTAGGATACCATTCTTTCAGCTTGCCACTTCAACTCCAAGATCAAGGAGAAGCAATTTCACCCAGGAGACTTGGTGCACAGGAAGGCCATAATCAGCAAGTCGATTGATAAGAAAAGCTCTTGCCCAATTGGAAGGGACCATACCAAGTCATTAAGGCTATGTGCATCATCACTTATCATCTAGAATAATTGGACAAGACACCCTTCCTGTTCATCTAGAATTCTGATAATCTCTGACCTTATTATCAATAAGATGTACCTCTTCAATTCATGTGTTGACTTAATTGATGATGAAGGCTTCCTCTCCTCTATGCAAATTGGCCACTAAACATTCAACTAATGGAAATAGAAGCATACCTGGAAAATCCCTGAGTGAGCTTCATGGCCCTAGGTAGTGTTACCACACCCTTATTTAAGCCTTGGATGAGCTCTATATCCCAAGCAAGGCAATATGACCTTCAAGCCCTGGTTAAGCAATTATACTCCTAGAATGGGTTTCTGCATCCATAATCTTTGGTTAAGTGATAAGACTACTAAGCATAATTTCTGGGTGAGCTAGCATCATAGGCAAGACAATATGACCCTCATCTAAGTCTTGGGTGAGCTCCATATCCCAGGTGAGGTAATATAGCCTTCAAGCCTTGGTCAAGCAATCAGTCACCAAAGTCAGGCTTCTACACCCATAATCTCTAGTTAAGCAATCAGACTCCTAGGCATGTCATCCTCACCACATCTAATCCTTGGTTAAGCAATCAGTCTCCTAGGTTAGGCTTCCACACCTATAATCCCTATTTAAGTGATCAAACTCCTAAGCACGGCATCTTCACCACTTTCAAGCCCTAGTTAAGTGATCAAACCCCAGGTCATGCTTCTATACTCGTAATCCCTAGTTAAGTAATCAGACTCCCAAGCAAAAATTGGATGGGGTATACACTTTTGGAAGAGGTAGTTCAATCTCTTTAGTGTTACATCAACTATGAGTTAAAGAAAAACTATGTTTTACATTGGAAAATCCTCCTTCCCCACATGAGGTGCTTTTTGGAATAAAACATGAGGGTCATAACATTTCATTTGGTCCATCTCTAGAAATAAGACTTGCATGCACATGGTAAGGGAAAATGACCCTTGCTTAATCCTGGGCTAGCCCTGACTGCGCCACTCTTTATTCTAAAGTCCTAGATGAATCTTATTCCTTAAGCAAGGTTGGTGAGCCGTCTATTCTAAAGCCATAGGTAGAACCCTCTATTCCAAAGACTTAAGTGAACCTTGTTTCTTAGGTAGGGTCTTCGTACCCTCTATTCTAAAGCCTTGGATGAGCTTCACACCTTAGGCAAGGTTGGCAAAGCCTCTATTCCAAAGCCCTAGGTGGGTCTCATGCCACAAGCAAGGTTAGTGAACCCTCTATCCAAAGTCCTAAGCAGCCTTGCTCCCAAGGTAAGGTCTTCATACCCTATATTCTAAAGCCCTGGCTGGGCCTTGTACCCTAAGCAGGGTTAGCAAACCCTTTATTCTATAATCATAGGAAAACATTATTTCCTAGGAAAGGATGGTGAACCCTTTATTCTAAAGCCCTGGATGAGCTTCACACCCCAAGAAAGGTTGGCAAACCCTCTATTCTAAAGTCCTG
Source organism: Areca catechu (assembly GCA_021397845.1). NCBI lineage: Eukaryota > Viridiplantae > Streptophyta > Magnoliopsida > Arecales > Arecaceae > Areca > Areca catechu. Next base: position 101,028,072 of record CM038041.1, read on the forward strand.
GATGAGCTTTGTGCCCCAAGCAAAGTTGACATACCATCTATTCTAAAGTCCTGGATATACTCTGCACCCAAGGCAGAGTTGGTGAACCATTTATTCTAAAGCCTGGGCAAAACTTATTCCATAGGCAGGAGTAATAAAGCCTTTATTCTAAAGTCCTAGATGAGCTCTATGCCCTAGATAGGGTTGGTGAATCCTTTATTCTAAATCCCTAGACAAGCTTCACACCCTAGGCAGGGTTAGTGAACCCTCTATTCCAAAGTCTTGGCAAACCTTATTCCTTAGGAAAGGTTGGTGAACCTTCTTTTTTAAAGCCCTAAACGAGCCTCACACCCCAACAAGGGTTGGGGAACCCTCTATTCTAAAGTCCTAGGCAAACATTATTCCTTAGGCTAGGGTGGCGAACCCTCTATTTCAAAGTCCTAAACAAGCTTTGTGCCCTATGCAGGGTTAGCATACCTTCTATTCTAAAATCCTAGACTGGACCTATACTTAGATAGGATCATTGCACCCTTTATTCTAAATCGTCTAAAGGCCGCAAGCCCATATTTGGTCACCAAACCCTTCCCTTAAGCCCTGGTTGAGTGGTGAGGATCTCAGGCAAAGCTACTTATCGATGGCAAGCCTAAGAGCATCAAGGCAAGATCAATATCCCCCAAAGATTTAGCAAGTAGAAACCCTTAAACAATGAGTTGAAGCTTGACATGAAGACTCAAAGAATAGAACAAAGTATTCAAAACACAGTGAACAACACACAATCATAGGAAGATATAAAAAGAATGAAGATTTTATTAATAAATTCCAAGTTACACATGTTTGCTACTTCACAGCTTGATTACATTGATCCAAGAATGTTTAAAAAGATGCAGATGGAGGATGAAGCCAAGCTATGGCACCAAAGGGTCAAAAATGGGCATCCAAAAGCCTTTGAGTTCTACACCAGCAAAAGAAGGATCGTAACCAAGTCAAAGCCTCCCAGAGCACCAAAGTTCCTTTTATGCTTTGCAAGCAAGACATGTCCTCTGAGCATGAAAAGCCTCCTGGGCCCCTTGAAATGCATGAAGATGGCACCAGGGAGGATGAGGTCAACCAAGAAAGAGAGGAGGTGCATCATGAACTTGAAGCCCGTCCAGTGTAAAGCACAAGCATAAACCCCCTTTATATGGGGTTAATTCAACAACTCATACCATCACTAACCATGAGACAAAGAGGGGGCCTAGGATAGCATCAAGAGTGCCAAGGGGCCATCCCCTACAAGTCCTAGAGGTGGTGTCTCTGGCTATCACATAAGGAAAGGTTCTCGAAGCTATGCCTGCTACCGGCCTGACCACCCATTCTTGTAAAGGTAGGACATGGCAAAGGAGGCACTCGTTGATAAGGTAGGGTAGTGCAACCCTCCTCCAACTCCATCTTTTAGCTAGCGATAGTCACAATATAGTGACTAGAGTACCCGTCATTTCCAATACCTCCCATGCCAAGGTGAGCACCCATCAACATACCCTTCAAGTAATCAAAAGAGCCATCTTGAAGAGAACCCTTCCATCAAGGAAGGGAACCCGATAGCAACTACACTAGAAGAAGTCAGTTGCAGTCTTGACATCCTTTTTTGCATTCAAACTACAGAGGGACTTATCGAAGATCTACTTCTCTAGCCCTCTATTTATAGAGGGGTTGGGGGAGAGGCCACCGCACCAACATCCAACCAATGCATGATAAGTGTCCTTGTCCCATTGACCAAATCCCTACAGTCACCAAGGATCAGAAGGCAAAGTGTCAAGCACTCCATCCAAAGTTCACATCCACTTGAGGGGTAGCATAACTACAAACCTAGTGCTTTCACCGAAGTGGTTCCATAAAGGCACCCGTTACTCAAGAGCCATGCCCATTCAAGCTTCCTCCTGGGGATCGGGTCTACATCAAGCAACATGCCATACCACGTTGCACCCTACGATTGGGGGGCAAGTTAAACCTACATGCACTCCTGTGGAAGGTGATTAGATGTTAATGACCCACAGGCATCCCAAAATTGATGCAAAGGTACCTTCCTTGTGACAACGCACCAAGTATCTTTAGAATTATAGAAAAGCATAAGTAGAAAAGAAAAGAAATGGATTCTTTATTGCCCTGAAAAAATACATAACTAGAGCTGAGTCCTTCTATAAGCCTCACTCTCCTAGGCCTCATAATCCTCACCCTCGCTTCTTTAGAGGCATTTATAGGAATGAGAGGTTCGATCACTGGTCCAATATCGGGGTTGTGGCCATAAAGTATTACCTCACGCTTGCAAAGCCCCGGTCAAAGATGATGGGACATCAATAAGAAAAAAATATTTTTCAACTAATTCTCTTGATATCTTTTTCAGCTAAAATAGTGTATTTAAGATTAATGAGAACCTTGGAATTAAGCCCACCAAACCCTTGAAGACAAAGACCAATTCATAAGCCGACTCATGAAAGAAGGCCGCCAGTCCCTTGAGTCGACTCAATCCAGATCAAGACCAACTTCAAGCATGCCCAAGTCAAAGCCCAAGCAAGTCAAGATACCACCTTTTGAAGCCCATGATGCTACCTCCTAGAAGCCCATTTTATTCCTTACATGGGACACATTTTGGGAGACATGAGAAACAACACATCAAGCATTTTGAGGGAAAGCATGGGACCACTCCTCAATCACCCAACAACCCCCAACCAACTTGCCAAGTGGGATGCCACATCACATGACACCTAGGGCTCCAAATCAGCAATTAGAAGCCATGTCAAAGCCACCTAGGTGCCACATAGCAAGTTGTTACAACCTCTTACCTAGAAGTTGTTTCTTGTTCCAACTATGTAACCAAAGGAGTTGGATTTAACTAGAAATGGTTAGCTAACCTAACTCCACCTCCCCTCCTCACTTTGGACGACCCCTAAGGCTATAAATAGGATCCAAGGCTCCCCTTGTAAGGCATTCCATGTATGAAATATTTTGAGAATTAATGAAGGTTTTCTTCTTGTTGAGTTCTATCTTGAGTTCTTCATGTATGGAGTGATTTAGTTCTTCTAGTTGGAGTGATTTAGTCCATTAAGTTGGAGTTTTTAAATCCATGTTTGAGAAGAGAGTGAGAGGTCCTTTGAGTGCTTGAATGGTGGAGTACTCCTTACTTGATCCAAGATCCAAGCATCATTCCTTGAAGGCGCCGGTTTCTACTTCCTTGTTTTCCCTTTCTTCTTCTTCTTATTTCCATTCCAATTTTGAATTCACCTTCCACGCCTAATCTTTGATTTGATGTAGGTTTTCTCTGATTTTTCAAGTCCAAGATGAAGGTCTCCAAGCCAAGGATCATGGCCAAGGTGAGTCCTAAAGGTAGGGAGTGCTAGTCTTATGGTTTAGACCTCAATCCTTGAGTGATGAGAGCTCCTTCTTCCACCAAATAATTAGCCATCATTGTTGGTAGGAAAACTCTTCCTAAGCTTTATTAAATCTAATCATTTGAAGGTTAGCTTGCCTTAGTAGTGATGGTTTCATTGCCATGAAGATCCTGATCTCTATCTTGAACTAGATCTATATTTCGGGTATTATAATTTAGATCAACTAGTCTCCTTATAAAGATTCTTTTCTTGGATTAATTTAGACCATTTATTTGATAATTAATTGTTCAAGTTTGCTTGCTGGTTAGCTTGTTAAAACCCTCCATTCATCATTTTATTTTCGTCCCCCATAATTTTTTTGGTATCAGAGCTTAAGGTTCTTCTAGGTCAAGTGTTTGTTTGCTGAAATTTCTATTCTAGTATTCACCCGAATCTTTCAAAAATTTTATTAATTTTTTTACATTGCAAAAAAATCTACAAAAATACTTTTACAGTACCTTAGTGTGATAGGATTCTAAATATAAAATTCAAAAAAATATTTTCTATTGATTTCTAGATTTACAAATATGAGTTCTTAGATCATTTCTGAAGTTCTGTTTGAAATTCTATTTCTGCCTTCCATTTCATTTAATTTTTAAAAAAATAAAAAAAATATTTTTTTAAATTTTTAATTTTTAGATCTGAGATTCAGACTTCGATTTTTGTTATTTTCCACCAGAATTTTGAGTTTTAGAAGGATCTAGAGTTAGGAATTCGAATTTGAATTCAGGTTGTTAAGAGTTAGCTAAACTGCTGGAACCTTCTAGCAAGTGTTTTCAAACTACCTTCTCAACAAAAATTCGAGTTAATCTGAAGTTAAAACTTTAAAATCCAAGAATTATTATCTGAGAGTTAACTAAATCAGTTTTATTTTGAATTTTTGAGTTTTTAAAATGATTAGATTTTGAATTTTTAAAACTAGCTAGTTGAAAGTTATTCCCTGCTGAAATTTTTTTTACAACTAGCTTTCAAAACGAATTTCTTAACCAAATTCCAGAAATTAAATTTCAAAATTTAGAATCTGGAATCTTCACTAAGGGATCTAACAATTCAAATTTAGGGCTGAAACTATCTTGCAACAACTCTAACTTCTAGAATGAATTTTTAATCCTAATTTGAGATTTAAATTTTAAAACTTGATTTCTAAAATCTGGACTTCAAAATCTAAATTTTTCAATTTAATTTTTTGAATTTTGATTTTTTAAAAATTTGGGTTTGAATCACATGTTTGTGCTAATACTAGTTATCTAGTTGGTGAATTGTTGTGCATCCATTCCTAAATCTAATTAAGGACATTCAATCATAATATAAGGGAAGGTAGTCATTACCTTTCCTTCGCCCAAAACAATCACCCACATTTTCATTGACCTAAACCATAATTGAAATCAAGTAGGAACCTAAAGCTAGGGACACCCACAAGTCGGGAGTACAAGGTAAGACAAAGTATTATTTGAGTTTGTACTTATTCCTTGAAATTGGTGTCTATGGCAAGAGGTCAAATGGCAAATGCCTTAAGCAGACTTGTGGTTTTTTAATTAGGACCTCGCGAAAGTGAGGGGAGCTTCCCGCAACACCACCTCTTACCTAGCCAGTGGACAGGGTAATTACATACTTAAGTAGTACCTAGTTAAGTCTTGTATTTTGAACTTTTAGGTCTAGGAGCCCTAGAAGTTAGGTTTGTACTGTTTGTTTTGAAGCTCCATACCAATAGTCCCACACTCAGTCTATTTTTTTATCCATGGACCCTAATATTGAATTCTTTTTGAAAACCCTGACTAAAAAGTTTAATACCATAAATGGGCAATTAGGGCAAATAAGAAAGGAATTAGGTCAAACGAAGGACCATGTTAGGACACTTGAAGAGACCCCAATGACCCCCACCGAACCTGAGTCACTTAGGTTAATTCCTCGAGGTCCAAGAGTCCATCATCATAAATTCACTACTGAATATAATTCAAGACGACTTCACCATGACTTCATAGAAGAAGCCCATAGGATCCATGATGAGCCTGAATTACCTAGTCCACCTCCCCTTGGTCCAAGAGCCTAATGTCATGATCTCACCCTTGAGTATAACCTTGGATACCCTTACCATGACTTTGTAGATCAGGAGGAGAGAGTCTTTAGGAATAATCGACCATATGCACCCAATTTTGATGGAAACCCTGAGGTATATGTAGATTGGGAAGATAAAATGGATCAATACTTTGAATTTGATGAAGTGTCGGAAGTAACAAAGTGTCAATTTGCCAAATCAAAGTTAATCCAACATGCTAAAGCATATTAGGGAGAAGTTGAGTGAAAAAGTTATTATAGTGGGGATAAAATAAGTACTTGGAAAGAAATGAAGAGTAAATTGAGGGAAAAGTACCTAGATAAATATTATGAGCAAAAACTTTTAGACCAATGATACAAATTGAGACAAGATGATATAACTGAATCTGATTATATTGTCAAATTTAATAAGTATAATGGAGATGAAGAAGAGACTAAACCCATGAAAAAATTAGAGAAAAAATCTCCTGAACCTATTGAAGAATTTAAGGATGAAATAGAATCAAAGTCTTATCCAAATGAAGGGCTAGAAAGAGAAAATCCTAAACCCGTTGAAGAACCTAAGGAAGAAGTTTATGAAGCTAGGTCTAACCTTACGAACGAATATGATCAAAAATAATTACTTGAAGATAAAATAATTACCCAGTCTAAAGAAATTAACAACGGGAATGAACAAAATGAAGTCCAAGAACAAAGCCATGAAGAATAATTTGAGAAGATAATAGAAGTCCGGAATTAATTGATGCTGAAGGTTTAGATCTAGAGATCAATAAAGGATCACATATTGGGATATTGACCATCAAAGAACAAAACCCTACGAATCTGTCCCAAGAAGCTGTAGAGCCTTTGAAAATACTGCAAAATATTTTCCCTAACAATTTTTCTATCCCTGATTCCCCATTTCTGAACATCCACCGTTCCGATCTACCATTATATTTCATTCACTCTTCTATCCCATCCGGTTGGGACATCCACCATTCCTAATGATCAGGTCCCAATAATATTCAACAGTTACTTTTGGAAGACATTATGGCATTTATTAGGCACCAAATTAAGATTCACTACCACCTACCTAAAGTTGTGTGCCAGAGTTTTCAAAGCCATTTAGAAAAATATTGAAAATTAGAAACTTTTGTTTCCTAGCAATAAAGTTTAGTTCATAGATAATAATGTCCATTAGAGCTTGTTTTGTTTTGGTGTCATTTATGTTTTATCATTTGATGTCATTTGACCTTCCCATGCATAAGTGTCCATGACTGCGAGAGTCATATACATAGCATGATTAGTAAGAAAATTTGAGCAATAAAATTAACAAGCATATGATCAACTCACATAAAAGAGCCAAAGAATTTAAGGAAGGAGACTATGTCATGGTAAGGCCAAACCTGAATGATTATATGCCCATGGTGTAGGTCATTTTCAAAATAGTAAGAAAAATTTGGAACTAATATGTGCTAGATTGACCATCCGACTTTGGTATCAGTTCCACTTTCAACAATTCAGATCTAGGAGGGTAAAGGAACCAACAATGATACCTAGTGAGCCTTTCGAGCCTGATTTTATCTTTGAGAGTGATTCAACCCATGAGTGTCCACCAGCCAAGTTACCAAAGCAGCAAGATAGGATTGAGCGAATTTTAGACAATAAGATTATCACTACCCAAAATAGGGACTATCAATGCTACTTGGTTCATTAGCAAGGATGCCCTGATTCTGAAGACTCATGGATTACTTGAGAAGACCTACAAAGAATCGACTAGACCTACTAGAGTATTACCAAAGTTAGACTGATTCCAACATGACGGAGTCGAGCTCTTTTCCATCCCAGGAGAACTGATGGGATATCAACAAGAAAAAAATATTTTTCAACTAATTCTCTTGATATTTTTTTTCAACTAAAATAGTGTACTTAAGATTAATGAAAACCTTGGAATGAAGCCCAATAAGCCCTTGAAGACAAAGACCAATTCATGAGCCGACTCATGAAAGAAGGCCGCCAGTCCCTTGAGTTGACTCAATCCATATCAAGAACAACTTCAAGCATGCCCAAGTCAAAGCCCAAGCAAGTCAAGATACCACCTTTTGAAGTCTATGATGCCACCTCTTAGAAGCCCATTTTATTCTTCACATGGGACACATTTTGGGAGACATGAGAAATAACACATCAAGCATTTTGAGGGGAAGCATGGGACCACTCCTCACTCACCCAACAACCCCCCAACCAACTTGCCAAGTGGGATGCTAGATCACATGACACCTAGGGATCCACATCAGCAATTAGAAGCCATGTCAAAGCCACCTAGGTGCCACATACCAAGTTGTTACAACCTCTTACCTAGAAGTTGTTTCTTGTTGGAACTATATAACCAAAGGAGTTGGATTTAACTAGAAATGATTAGCTAACCTAACTCAACCTCCTCTCCACACTTTGGATGACCCCTAAGGCTATAAATAGGGTCCAAGGCTCCCCTTGCAAGGCATTCCATGTATGAAATATTTTGAGAATTAATGAAGGTTTTTTTCTTGTTGGGTTCTATCTTGAGTTCTTCTTGTATGGAGTGATTTAGATCTTCTAGTTGGAGTGATTTAGTCCTTTAAGTTAGAGTGTTTAAATTAATGTTTGAGAAGGGAGTGAGAGGTCCTCTGAGTGCTTGAAAGGTGGAGTGCTCCTTGATTGATCCAAGATCCAAGCATCATTCCTTGAAGGCACCGGTTCTACTTCCTTGTTTTCCTTTTCTTCTTCTTCTTGTTTCCATTCCAATTTTGAATTCTCCTTCCAAGCCTAATCTCTGATTTGATGCAGGTTTTCTCTGATTTTTCAAGTCCAAGTTGAAGGTCTCCAAGCCAAGGATCATGGCCAAGATGAGTCCTAAAGGTAGGGAGTGCTAGTCTTATGGTTTAGATCTCAATCCTTGAGTGATGAGAGCTCCTTCTTTCACCAAATAATTAGCCATCATTGTTGGTAGAAAAACTCTTCTTAAGCTTCATTAGATTTGATCATTTAAAGGTTAACTTGTCCTAGTAGTGATGGTTTCCTTGCCATGAAGATCCTAATCTCTATCTTGAGCTAGATCTACATTTCAGGTATTGTAATTTAGATCAACTAGTCTTCTTTATGAAGATTCTTTTCTTAGATTAATTTAGACCATTTATTTGATAATTAATTACTCAAGTTTGCTTGCTAGTTAGCTTACTAAAACCCTCCATTCATCATTTTACCTTCATCCCCCATCAAAAGATGTCAACAATCTTATATGAGGAGATTGCCTGGGGAGTTAAACCTCGATAACACATCGCCAGACTTGCAGCATGAGATCTTGGTTGCCTTTCTGATCCAATGCCTAAGCAATCACTTTCATGCAAAGACTCGAACAACTCTACTTGTGCTCCAGTCAAGCATTATCCAACCTTGCTTCTTTCCAGAAGAATGAAGGTCTAAAGAAAGTCCATGATGTATGGGAAAGCAGGGATCACTGGTGAGCGTAGAAGTCACCAGGAGATTAGGGCTTGCTTGGAAAAAGAAAAAAGAGGAAGCAAGGCGGCTAGGGCTTGCACTCAAGAATAGGGAACACGGGCCTCACACCCACTCCAATCTGGAGAAAAAAATATAGACAAAATAACTTTCAATTTGTATTCATGAAAAAAAAGATGTTTTATACAAGAGGAGAGGGGTGGGTATTTATAGATTCATCCCAGGAAACATGACTTGGGGGCTAAGAAACCCTGACGTGTGAGCCAAGAAACCTTGGTGGACTTGGTCAACAGTGGGCCTTTGTCTTGGACTAGAGCTCTCTCTTGTGGGCTTGGAAGCATGAAAGGGCCCAGGTGCATGAAGGCCAGCTCTGGTTGGGGGGGCTTGGTGAATCTCCAAGCTGCAAACTCTACTCTTGTACAAAATTAGACTAATTCAAACTTACAGGACTCAACTGAAATCATGAGGTTAAGACAGCTCAACTTATTACAGGACTCAAAACTTGAAACAAAAGACTCACAGGACTAAAGGGACAATAATAGACTCTTGGGTCCCCATCATTTTTCTTAGGTGGGGAGAACTCGACTTCATCGAGTCAGGCTCAGTAGGGGTTTGATGAAACTAAAACTAATCAAATCAAAGCAAAAGATGCTAGGTTCAAATTTTTTTTTTCACCTTCTTTTCTTTTTTTAATCATCTCTACTCTAAAAGCCGTGCAACTTTGGAAGCCATGTAGTGCTAAAATCCATGCTACTATGGAAATTGTGCAACTTTGAGGAGCGTGCAGGTTGAAGTCGGCAACATGGGCCAGGAGCGCTTTCACGTTCATGAGATGGACTCTTCTTCTCCATGGTCCAAAGGGGAATGGAGCAGGGGGGTCTTCCAGCTAGATCTCACCTTCAATGGCATCGAAGAGCAGGCAGCAATGCGAGGAGGCTTCACCGGTGGGCTTCGTCGACAACGGCACTAAGAATGACGGTGGCTGCTTCTTCATGGACCGTTGCAAGATGGAGCAAGAGAGGAAGTCCAGTGGGGCATAGGATTGATCCGAAGTGGAGGAACAGCATGCGTGACACCGGATCGGGTAGAGATGGAGACTTGATGGTGGATCCCCGGTCGTCGGCTGCTGCAATGGAGGAGATCCGATAGGTGGCATGGTGTTGATCCAGTGGGAGATGATGGATCAGACATGCCAGAGGAGACGGGTGGCACGGTTCCACGGTCCTTCAGCACAGGCATAGGCATGCCGGGGCAATGGGCGTGCCGAGGTATCGATCCATCTTCTTAGGTATCAAGCGGCAGGCAGTGCTGGTGATAGTCTGGCGATAGTCTTGTGACAGCAATGATGAAAGGGATCCGATGATGAAGGTGCAGTCTAAGGCCATAGGGAGGCGCTGGCTTGGCATTGGGTTTGTCATGATCGGGATTTCACTGTGGTTGAAATGGCACCAGCAATGATAGCGGATGGAGGGGAGAGGCCGTCGCTCTCTCGACTTAGCCGATGGATGACTCCAGATGGGAGGAAAGGGCAGAGCCAAGGAGATGGTGGATTTGGCAGTGGAACGGTGATGTCTTAGACAACAATGAAAAAGGGGGGGTTTGTGGTGGCGATGATGATGAGGGAGTCGGCTCGGTGGTGGTTCAGTGGAAAGAAAAAAGAACAGGGAAGGGAAAAGAAAAGCGATGAGGAAGAAGAAATAGCGGGAAGAAAAAATTATTGGCGAGGAAAATTTGGGATGATTCAGAAAGAAGACGATACCCTAATCCTCTGGCTCTGATACCAAGTTGATGCAGGATAGGAAAGCGGGGATCGCTGGTGAGCATAGATATCACCAGGGGATTAGGGCTTACTTAGAAGAAGAAAGAAGAGGGAGTAGGGCGGCTATGGCTTGCACTCAACAACAAGGAACACGGGCCTCACACCAACTCCAATTTGGAGAAAAAAAACTTAGACAAAATAACTTTCAATTTGTATTCATGAAAGAAAAGATGTTTCATATAAGAGGGGAGGGGTGGGTATTTATAGATTCACCCCAAGGTACATGACTTGAGGGCTAAGAAACCTTGACTTGTGGGCCAAGAAACACTGGTGGACCTGGTTAATAGTGGGCCTTTGTCTTGGACTGGAGCTCTCTCTTGTTGGCTTGGTGGCATGAAAGGGCCCAAGTGCATGAAGGCCAGCTCTGGTTGGGGAGGCCTGGTGAATCTCTTGGCTACGAACTCTCCTCTTGTATAAAACTGGAATAACTCAAACTTACAGGACTTAACTGGACTCATGAGGATGAGATAGCTTAACTTATTACAAGACTCAAAACTTGAAACAAAATACTCACAGGACTAAAGGAATACTAATAGACTCTTGGGTCCCCATCAGTCCATCTCCTACAACAAGTCTACACGGTCCCGATCAAACCATATGTCTTCTATGAGCCTCTACCATTCTAACCTACCTCACTTGTGGCAAGGTGAATTGCTTCACCTTCCTTAATGTTAGCTTCATCGGTGGTGCTAGATAGCATGCTTCACTTGTGAGGCATTCCTTCTCCACTAGCCTCACCAATGGTATCAAATAATGCACCCCAATCACAAGAGCTTTTTCTACCAGTCTCCTTATTGCTGTTGACTAGCATGGGGCAGGGGTAGGTGTAGGGTTATGACTGTGCAACAAAAGACTGGTTTAAACTTTGAAACCCTAGTCAATCGAAATCCTAGACCCAGGATCCTTTGATTATATCAACTAACAAGGAAAAATATTAGGATATAGAAGAATACCTATAATGCTAATATTTTTTATTCAACTAGGCACACAAGTATATGCTCTACAGAGGTGATCCACATAGGAATTGGATCAAGAAAGCACTCTACTTCTTGCTTGCTTGATTTGAAACTCCTCTTGAATGCCTCTCTTCCTTTGTTAGCCTTCCTCTCTTGCTAGGACCTTTACCCTCCTAAAGAGCATTTCAAGAACTTTGCAAAACTTCTCTTACTATCGTATTATCCTTTCTAATTCTCTTCTTAAGCCCTTGTCTTAAAATGGTGGACTTGTCTTAAAATAATTGAATTATCCTAACAAGGGAAGGAAGAGAGTTGTCGGGACAAATTTGGATGCCTTTGCTTTAATCACTGAAGCCTTTAAATAGTTAAAGAGGGGGTACCAAAAACATCCTTTCCTCAACCCTTAATCTAATATTTAACATATCAGATAAGACCTTTCAAGTAGAAGGAGTCTCTAGGCAAAAAGGTGCTATATGAAACCGTAAATATACAGTGTTTCACAACATATTTGCACCAAGAGTTGCATACGCAACTCTTCCAAAAAATCAGCATTTTTCCAATCTATTGACTCTGGTCTTGATTTTAATGAATGACAAATACTTAAGTTTATATAAGTACTAATATGTTTTAAAAGTGTTTATCATATTCAGATACTCATTAATGTTGAAAGATTGTAAAGATTGAAGAAGCCATGAAATTTCAAGTTGTATAGGCTTTATAACATAAGGAAGATATAGAAGAGCTCACAATTTTAATTTGGACAAGTTTCAGTACTAGTCAGGTGAAGTGTCGACTCATGGAATTCAAGAATCGACTCAAGGTGTTGACTCATAGAAGTTTGGGCTGATACGTAGATAAAATTTTAATTGGCATGCTCAAGTGTCGACTCATGATCAGCCAAATGTTGACTCAAGACCTGAGACCAAACAGAAGAGAGAATGAGTAGATTTCAGGAGTTTGGTCAAGTGTTGACTCATGGACTGAAGTATTGACTCCAGGTGTCGACTCACTAGATAAAGTAACGACACCCCGGTGCATTTCAGAGAGCTTCACAAAATATTTTTGACCTAGTGTCGACTCAAGGTGTCGACTCATGAGCTGAAGTATCGACACTTGGTATAATGCTAGTTTATTTTTAAGTGCAGAACTTCTCCAACTTGTTTCTAACAACTATTTTCTCTTCTCCAATAGCTATAAATAGATTTTTATGGGTTAGAAGGCTATTTAAACATCACCAAACTCAAAGGAAAGTAATTCTTTGAATGGATTAAAAAGTTCTTTGAATATCATATTGAAAATCTTTAAGAATTCATATTATTGAGTGAGTTGAGCCTTCAAGCTTTCAAGTTTGAAGAAGAGCTTCAAGTCCACATCTTCAAGCATCAAGAGAGGCTTCAACAACTTGAAGACAAGTTCTTCATCAACATTCAAGAGTTTCATTGATAGATTTGCTTTTCTTTAGAAAGCTTTATATGTGTTCTCTTACTTGTGGTTAACTTGTTTTATTAAGGTTGTTGGTGAGCCTTTATGAAAAACCAACTTGAGGTTATTGGTTAGCCATTGTATAAAAATCAACAAGGTTGTTGGTGAGCCCGTAAAACTAACTAGGTTGTTGGTCAGCCCGCAAAACCAACAAGATTTTTGGTTAGCCCATAAAACCAAAGGGGTTTTGACTTGTGTTCCTGGTGAAAACAAGTTAGGTTTTGCTTAGTGAGCCCGGAAAACAATCGGCTATAATCAAGTATGATTATAGTGAATTCCTAAGAGAAACTTAGAGAGTGGATGTAGGTGCTTGGAGTACACCGAGTCACTATACATCTTTGTGTTTGTGATTGCTTTTTACTTTACTTGTATTTACTTTATTGTTTCCACTACTTATCATCATTGAGCATACAAACACTTTAGCAAAACACAAGCACTTGATTTGAATTGGCACATGCCTTATTTAAAGTTTTTGAAACCTAATTCACCCTCCTTCTTGGGTAGCCTCGCTGGACAACAATTGGTATTAGAGCAAAGTACTCAGTGCTTAACTTGGTATCAGTACATGATACTTAGTGAAGAGGTCCAACGATCTTGAGTAAAAGATCATGGCAACCCAAGATGGTGCTTGTTTTATCGTAGGGCAAGCTTCAAATAGACCACCATTTTCAAATAGCATAAATTACATATATTAGAAAATATACAAGCACATTTTCATTCAATCTATTGATTATTATCTTTGGAAAATGATTGTTAAAGGTCCTCATATTCTTTTTATCTTGGTTAATGGCATTTCCATTCCAAAACTCGAAGAGGATTGGGATGAAAATGATATTAAGCAATCTGGTGGTTACACCAGGAGCACCAGAATAAGACAAAGGCTTCTAAACCCTCTATGGATTACTTAATCACATTTGAATCCATTTATAATAAAGGATTAGTCTATCTGAGTTGTTTTTTTTTTACTTGAGTCCTGTACTAGTCAGCTCATGTTGAGCTAATCATCTTTCAAAGTTCAATACATGTCAATCCAAGTACAAGTGAAGACATGCCAGCCTAAGTACAAGTGAAGACCAACCAATCAAAGTGAAGTCCAACCCAACTATAAGCTTTGAAGACCATAGAAGGCCTAGGAGAAGAAAATCAGAAGCCTAGAAGACAATTTTGAAACCTTAAAGCCCTGGACCGCAGCCTGAAGCAAATTAGGCCAATCAGGGCCCAGGAGGAGAAACAAGGGGCACCAAGCTTATGCTCACCACCCCTTGGTCGGCCACTAGGGTCACCTCCCTTGGCCAACCAAGGCAAGTGAGAGAGGGAGGGAATTTAGGAATTTTTTCTACCTAGCCTACCATGTTTTCTAGTTAGAGTTTGATTTGGATTAAAAGTCCTATGTAAAGTATCTTTTAACCTTACTTGGGGGTCAAGTCTAAGAGTCTATTTAAAGGGCTCTAATCTCTTGTATCAAGATAATTTTTATCATGAAATAATATTGAATTTCTCTAATTGTTGTATGCTACCTGCTGTGTGCTTAAAGGGATTCTGTGTGAGCCCTTCTTCTTCCCGGTGTCCTGCGCCTGCCTCCAACCCCCAACTGCCACTCCAAGCCCTAGCTGCCCTCTTCAAATCCCATCTTCCCTTTGCTGGTTTCTTAATTAACTCTCCACCTATGCTTTATTTTCTAACCCTAGAATGACTGTTTGTAGGTCCCTCGACTCCGATGAATCCAACGACTCCAATAGGGCTGCAATCAGACCACCGAGCAGAAAGCTAGGAATTTGTGGGTCTCCGGCTTGATTTTTCAGGTGCATCCAGGAGTGAGAGCAACCTCTTCATATACGATCTACACCAGGCACTAACCATTGCCAGGTACATCCCCTCTGCTGCTAGTAGCCCTATTGTAGGTGAACTAGCCCAACCGAGACTTCTTAGCCTCGGCGGTCCCTTTTTCTATTGCTTATTAGGTCCTATTATGCATGCTTTTAGCTTCTTATTTCATATAGAACTTTTTACATCATTCCTTAGTTTGATCTTCGGGATTAAAACTTATAACTCAATATTTAAAATTACAAAAAATAATTGCATGCATATAAAGTTCCGCATCATTTGGTATTAGAGCTTGTTTAAACTCAGTTCTCTTGGGATATTCGGATCGGGTGCTTCACCATGGTTGTCCGGTCATACGAGACTAGTAGGGCTGCAAAACCCTCTTTCTCAATCGACGGGATCTCCTATGGTGATAGGGGTGCCGCTGTGAATTGACCCCTGAAGAACATAAAGAGTTCCTTAGGATTTTTTTAATTTTCGGCCTTTTAGTATATACCCTATTTTTTTAATTGTTTCTGCCCGGATAAAATTCAAAAGATTTTGAATTTATTTTTCTAGATTCCCCATGATTCAAGTTAATTTTAAAAACTTTCTAAGGAATTATTTGTGTATGTAGATTTTTTCCCAACTGAAAAACTACCTGAGAATAGTTCTGCTCTATTTTGGCAGCAAAGCCGATTTTGGAAAGTTCATGGTTTTTTATAGTATAATCTTTGCATATATTTAATTTTATCATATTTCCTGCATATTAGGTCATAATCTGCAATTATCTTTATATTTAAGAAAAATCCCAAAACAAAAAAAAAAATGCGTATACTTAAAAACTCCAAAAACACCTAAACCCTAATCTGCATTTTTATCTGCCTGCCATCATTGCGTAAAATACCTTAAGGGTACTTTCTATATGTTAGATAAGGGGAGGAGTTGATAACCTCTCCTTAGCCTAAAACCACATCCCTTGCATTTGGTCCCAAGCCAAATTTAAAATTAACTAGACTTAATTTGCCCTAGTGGGCTAGGGACACCCATCGGTCGAGTTCAGTCATTGTGGGATGACTAGTGCACCCAATTTATTTCCTATTATTGGATACTGGTGTCTAGGTAAGAGGTACAGAGTCAACGACCTAAGCAGATCAGTAGTTCCTTAATTAGGTCCTTGAAAGAGTAGGGGGGCCTCCCACCATCCCACCTCTTACCTGGCTAGATTGAAGGATTAGGATTTGAGTTATGTATAAGTTAAGTCAACACATTCTGATTGAGCTCTAGGTCTAGGCAGGTGTAGTCGAGTCAGTGTTGAGTCTTGCATGAGCACTAGATCATAAGCATCATATCATCCACCATCTCCACCTTTGGTTGAACCCATGGATAACCTTGAAGCCAAGATTAATGCACTCATTGAGCAGCTAGCCCAATCCATTGCCCAGATGACTACCCAGATGACTCAACTGACCAAGTCCAATAACCAAACCCACAATAGACTTGATCACTTAGCCCATAGGTTTGAACATATAGACAACTAACTAGGAATCCTAGAGAAAACCCGTAGGACCCAGACTAGATCAAAACCTGAGCCATCTTTACCCACACTATCCAAATTATATGAACCTAGAACCTATGTATCCAAAACCTATGAACATAGATCCTACGCACCCACTCCCTATAATCCTAATAGACCCATAACCTATAGATCCAATACCATAGGCTATCGATTAGAACCCCATATGGATAGTACTCCTAGATATGGGCCCAATAGTAAGCCAATACCCCTTAGGCAACGTGAACCTACTAGGATTAGTGCCCATAATCAGAAACCATAATCTAGCCAATTTTTCCTTAGTCAAACTTTCCCTACCACCCCTGTGATTCACAAGGCTTACATTAAAGTAGAAGTGTATGAAGCTGATGTGAACCTAGTGGATGAGTATGAGGGAGAAGAGGAGACACCTCTAGAAGACCTAGAATTAGTTGACCCCGTAGGTACCCAGGTAGAAGCCATTCTAGAGTTAGCTAACCCTAACCACACCCAGATTGAATCTGCAGTAGAGGACCAATAAAAGGAAGAGAACTCTGATACTAGAAATTTACCTGAGAAAATACTAGAAAAGAGTCCAATTGTAGAGCATAGTCGTAAATGCCATGAACTAGAAGACTTTATTGATGATTTGGCTTACTTAACCCATTGCCCTCAGGATGAATCCCTTTCTGCCATTCCTATTGAAGATCTCTTCCTAGAAATTATTGACCCATCCTTCCATAGCATGAACTAGAAGACTTTATTGATGATTTGACTTACTTAACCCATTGCCCTCAGGATGAATCCCTTTCTGCCATTCCTATTGAAGATCTCTTCCTAGAAATTATTGACCCATCCTTCCATAGCACGAACCTTTTCTTGCCCGTAGATATAACTCGATATTCATACATTAAGGTCAGTCTCTTTAGCCCAGAACTAGTCCCTGAATCCTCTTCCTATTTCTTACCCTTCCCTGAGTCTTCTCATGTGTCTAGAACTATTAGGTTATATTTTGTTGAGGTTACCAGGTTGCAAGAATCCATAGATTCCATCCCATTTGGTACTTACTTTTGGCAAACCCTCTGGCATCTATTAGGAGTTATTGGCAAATTTTCTTCTGCATGTCATCCATCAACCATGACTCATGCACAATATCCAAGTTGTTATTAAGACCTAATAAACCTCTTTTGATAGGAATGCAACGTCTACACTTTGTTAGGTGCTAGTTTGAGTCCTTTACATCACCTGTTAGGAGTCTGTATGTGCCCAGCATGTTCACCACCTGCACTAATTTTGAAAGAAACTGGCTAATTCTCGAAGAAGGGCCAAGGAATTTGTTGTAGTGGATTTTGTCTTGGTTAGGCATAGGACTAAGAAGAAGCTTCATGCTAACGGAGTCATACCTTTTAAAGTGATAGAGAGGGTTAGATCAAATGCCCGTGTTAGATTTATTTTCGGATTTGGGTATTAGTTTTACCTTCAATATCGCAGACCTAGTTGAGTATAGGGAACCAGGAGTGCTACCCAGTGAGGCCTTCAGACCTATTCTTTTCATTGAGAGTGACCCTAACCCAGAGTGTCCACTAATAAATTAGCCTGAGAGAGGAGAATGGATCGAGCATATCCTAGATGATCAAGCCATCATGACCCGGGACCGTGGCTGGCAACGCTACCTGGGCCGATGGCATGGTCGGCCAGAGTCAGGCGATTCAAGGATTTCTCGAGAGGACATGCAGCACCTCAACCCAGACCTTCTTGAGAGATATGTGAGCTAGCCTGATCTTCACTCGACAGGGTCGAGTTCCTCCCACCCGAGAGAATCTGTCGGGACACTAGGGGCACCAGAATAAGATAGAGGCTTCTAAACCCTTTGTGGATTACTTAGTCACATTTGAGTCCATTTGTAATAAAGGCTTAGTCCATCTGAGTTGTTTTTTTTATTACTTGAGTCTTGTACTAGTCAGCTCATGTTGAGCTAGTCATCTTTCAGTGTTCAATACATGTCAGTCCAAGTACAAGTGAAGACATGCCAGCCCAAGTACAAGTGAAGACCAACCAGTAAAAGTGAAGTCCAACCCAACTAGAAGCTTTGAAGACCATGGAAGGCCTAGGAGAAGAAAATCAGAAGCCTGCAAGACAATTTCGAAACCTTGAAGCCCTAGACCGCAACCTAAAGCATATTGGGCCAATCAGGGCCCAGGAGGAGAACCAAGGGGTGCCAAGCTTATGCTCACCACCCCTTGGTCGGCCACTAGGGTCACCTCCCTTGGCCAACCAAGGAAAGTGAGAGAGGGAGGGAATTTTGGGATTTTTTCTACCTAAACTACCATGTTTTCTAGCTATAGTTTGATTTGGATTAAAAGTCCTATGTAAATTCCCTTTTAACCTTACTTGGGGGCCAAGTCTAAGAGTCTATTTAAAGGGCTCTAATCTCTTGTATCAAGACAATTTTTATCATGAAATAAAATTGAATTCCTCCAATTGCTGTGTGCTACTTGCTGTTTGCTTAAACTGATTCTGTGTGAGCCCTTCTTCTTCCCAGTGTCCTGCGCCTGCCTCCAACCTCCAACTGCCACTCCAAGCCCTAGATGCCCTCCTCAAATACCATCTTTTTTTTTCTAGTTTTTCAATTAACTCTCCACCTATGATTTATTTTATAATCCTAGAATGGTTGTTTGCAGGTCCCTCGACTATGATGAATCCAACGACTCCAACCGGGCTGCAATCGGACCATCGAGCATAAAGCCGGGAATCCGCGATTCTCCGACTTGATTTTCTAGGCCGCATCCGGGAGTGAGAGGGACCTCTTCGCATGCGATCTATACCAGGCACTTCAACCATTTCCAGGTACACCCCCTCTACCGCCAGTAGCCCTATTGTACATGAACTAGCCTAACCGAGACTTCTTGGCCTCGGCGGTCCCTTTTTCCATTGCTTATTAGGTCCTGTTATGCATGATTTTAGCTTCTTATTTTCATATAGAACTCTTTACATCATTCCTTATTCTGATCTTCGAGATTAAAACTTATAACTCAATATTTAAAAACATAAAAAAATAATTGCATGCATATATAGTTCCGCATCATTTGGTATCAGAGCCTGTTTGGGCTCAATTCTCTTTAGATATTCGGATCGGGTGCTTCACCATGGCCGTCCAGTCATTGGAGACTAGTGGGGCTGCAAAACCCTCTTTCCCAATCGACAGGATCTCTTATGGCAGTAGTGGTGCCGCTGTGAATTGACCCGTGAAGAATAACACAAAGAGTTCCTTAGAGTTTTTTTAATTTTTGGCCTTTCAGTATATACCCTGTTATTTAAATTTTTTCTGCCTGCATAGAACTCAGAAAATTCAAAAGTTTTGTTTGTTGGATTCTTCATAATTCATATTAATTTGCAAAGTTTTCTAAGGAATTATTTGAGTATGTGAGTTTTCTCCCAGCTGAAACACTGCCTGATAACAGTTCTGCTCTATTTTGGCAACAAAGCCGATTTCGGAAAGTTCAAATTTTTTGTAGTATAATCTTTGCATATCTTTAATTTTATCATATTTCCTACATATTAGGTCATAATCTGCAACTATCTTTCTATTTAACAAAAATCCCAAAAAAAAAAAAAAAAAACTTACATATACTCAAAAACTCCAAAAACACCTAAACCTTAATCTGCATTTTCATCTTTCTGCCATCATTTCATAAAATACCATAAGGGCATTTTCTATATGTCAAAAAAAGGGAGGAGTTGATAACCTTTCATTAGCCTAATACCACATCCCTTGCATTCGGTCCCAAGCCTAATTTAAAATTAACTAGGATTAATTTGCCCTAGTGGGCTAGGGAAACCCATCAATCGGGTTTAGTCATTGTGGGATGACTAGTTCACCCAACTCATTTCCTATTACTGGATACTGGTGTCTAGGAAAGAGGTACAGAGTTAAACGACCAAAGCAGATCGATGGTTCCTAAATTGGATCCTTGCGAGAGCAAGGAGGCCTCCCACCATCCCACCTCTTACCTGGCTAGATTGAAGGATTAGGATTTGAGTTGTGTGTAAGTTGAGTCAACCCATTCTGATTGGGCTCTAGGTCTAGGCAACAGTAGTTGAGTCAGTGTTGAGTCTTGCATGAGCACTATATTAGGAGCATCATATCATCCATCATCTCCACCTTTGATTGAACCCATGGATAACCTTGAAGCCAAGATTAATGCACTCACTGAGCAGCTAGCCCAATCAATGGCCCAGATGACTGCCCAGATGACTTAGCTGACCCAGTCCAATACCTGAACCCATAATAGACTTGATCACTTAGCCCATAAGTTTGAACATATAGACAACCGATTAGGAATCCTAGAGAAAACTCGTAGGACCTAGACTAGATCCAAACCTGAGCCACCTTTACCCACACTATCCAAATTATGTGAATTTAGAACCTATGTATCCAAAACTTATGAACATAGATCCTACGCACCAACTCCCTATAAGCCTAATAGACCCATGACCTATAGATCCGAACCCATAGGCCATCGATCGGAATCCCATAAGGTTAGTACTCCTAGATATGAGCCCAGTAGTAAGCCACTACCCCTTAGGCAACCTGAACATACTAGGATTAGTGCCCATAATCAGAAACCATGACCTAGCCAATTTTTCCTTAGCCAACATTCCCCTACCACCCCTATAATTCACAAGGCTTACACTAAAGCGGAAGTGTATGAAGCTGATGTGAACCTAGTGGATGAGTATGAGGGAGAAGAGGAGACACCTCTAGAAGACCTAGAATTAGTTGACCCCGTAGGTACCCAGGTAGAAGCCAATCTAGAGTTAGCTAACCCTGACCACACCCAGATTGAATCTACAGTAGAGGAACAACTAAATGAAGAGAACTCTGATACTAGAAATTTACCTGAGGAAATACTAGAAAGGAGCCAAATTATAGAGCTTTGTCCTAAATGCCATGAACTAGAAGACTTTATTGAGGATTTGGCTTATTTAACCCATTCCCTCAGGATGAATCACTTCCTGTCATTCCTATTGAAGATCTCTTCATAGAAATTGTTGACCCATCCTTCCATAACATGGACCTTTTCTTGCCCATAGATATAACTCCATATTCATACATTAAGGTCAGTCTCTTTAGCCCAAAACCTATCCCTAAATCCTCTTCCTATTTCCAACCCTTTCCTGAGTCTTCTCATGTGTCTAGAACTATTAGGTTACATTTTGTTGATGTTACCAGGTTGCAAGAATCCATAGAGCCCATCCCATTCGGTACCTACTTGTGGCAAACCCTTTGGCATCTATTAGGAGTTACTTACAAATTTTCTTCTGCATGTCATCCATCAACCACGACTCATGCACAATATCCAAGTTGTAGTTAAGACCTAATAAACCTCTTTTGATAGGAATGCATAGTTTACACTTTGTTAGGTGTTAGTTTCAGTCCTTTGCATCACCTGTTAGGAGTCTGCATGTGCCCAGCATGTTCACCATCTGTACTAATTTTGAAAGAAACTAGCTAATTCCCAAAAAAGGGCCAAGAAATTTGTTGTAGTGGATTCTGTCTTAGTTAGGCTTAGGCCTAAGAAGAAGCTTAATGCTCACGGAGCCGGTCCATTTAAAGTGATAAAGAGGGTTGGACCAAATGCTTGTGTTAGATTTGTTTCCAGATTTGGGCATTAGTTCTACCTTCAATATCATAGACCTGGTTGAGTATAGGGAACTAGCAACGATATCTAGTGAGGCCTTCGGACCAATTCCTTCCATTAAGAGTGACCATAACCTAGAGTGTCCACTAATAAATTGGCTTGAGAGAGGAGAACGAATCAAGCATATCCTGGGTGATCAAGCCATCACGACCCAGGGCCGAGCTATCAACGCTACCCCCAGGGTCGGGCTGTCAATGCTACCTGGTTCGATGGCAAGGCTGGCCATATTTAGATGATTCATGGATTTCTCGAGAGGACTAGCAGCATCTCAACCCAAACATTCTCGAGAGATATGTGAGCCAGCCTGATCATCACTCGACGGGGTCGAGTTCCTTCCACCCTAAGAGAATTGGTGGGGACACTAGGGGCACCAGAATAAGACAAAGCCTTCTAAACCTTTTGTGGATTACTTAGTCATATTTGAGTCCATTTATAATAAAGGCTTAGTCCATCTGAGTTATTTTTTTTATCACTTGAGTCCTGTACTAGTCAGCTCATGTTGAGCTAGTCATCTTTCGAAGTTCAGTACATGTCAGTCCAAGTACAAGTGAACACATGCCAGCCCAAGTACAAGTGAAGACCAACCAGTCAAAGTGAAGTCCAACATAACTAGAAGCATTGAAGACCATGGAAGGCCTAGGAGAAGAAAATCAGAAGCCTGGAAGACAATTTCGAAACCTTGAAGCCCTTAACCATAGTCTGAAGCAGATTGGTCCAATCAGGGCCCAAGAGGAGAACCAAGGGGCGCCAAGCTTATGCTCACCACCCCTTGGTCGGCCACTAAGGGCACCTCCCTTGGCCGACCAAGGCAAGTGAGAGAGGGAGGGAATTTAGGAATTTTTTCTACCTAGCCTACCATGTTTTCTAGCTAGAGTTTGATTTGGATTAAAAGTCCTATGTAAAGTCTCTTTTAACCTTACTTGGGGGCCAAGTCCAAGAGTCTATTTAAAGGGCTCTAATCTCTTGTATCAAGGTAGTTTTTATCATGAAATAATATTGAATTTTTCTAATTGCTGTATGCTACCTGCTGTGTGCTTAAAGGGATTTTGTGTGAGCCCTTCTTCTTCCCGGTGTCCTGCGCCTGCCTCCAACCTCCAACTGCCACTCCAATCCCTAGCTGCTCTCTTCAAATTCCATCTTCTCTTTGCTGGTTTTTCAATTAACTCTCTACTTGTGCTTTATTTTCTAACTCTAGAATGGCTATTTGCAGGTCCCTCAACTCCGATGAATCCAACAACTCCAGCCGGGCTGCAATCGGACCACCGAGCAGAAAGTCAGGAATCTGTGGGTCTCTGGCTTGATTTTCTAAGCCGCATCTAGGAGTGAGAGTTTCCTCTTCACATATAATCTGCACTAGGTGCTTCAACCGTTGCCAGGTACACCCCCTCTACTACCAGTAGCCCTATTACAGGTGAACTAGCCCAACCGAGACTTCTCAGCCTCGGTGGTCTCTTTTTCTATTGCTTATTAGTTCCTGTTATGCATGCTTTTAGCTTCTTATTTACATATAGAACTCTTTACATCATTCCTTAGTCTGATCATCAGGATTAAAACTTATAACTCAATATTTAAAAACACAAAAAAATAATTGCATGCATATATAGTTCTGCATCGCAAGCTGAGCTTAATGCAAAGTAATGAATTTGCTTTATTATGAATTGGACCCTAATAAATTCAATAAGATTTTCACATACAAAACGATGAAGGAAATATGGGATACACTTGAAGTTACTCATGAGAATACTCTTCAAGTAAAAAATATAAAAATTTATATGCTTGTACATATATATGAAATATTTAAAATGCAGCATTATAAATCTGTAACTGATATGTATACTAGATTTACTAACATTATTAATGAAATAAGAAGTCTTGGCAAAGTTATGACTAATTCTAATTTAGTTAATAAAATTCTCAGGTCTTTGCCAAGTTCTTGGGATCCAAAGGTGATAGCCATTCAAGAAGCAAAAGATGTTGACACCATACCTTTGGAGGAGTTTATCGGTTCACTCATGACTTATGAGTTGAACTTATGGCAAAAGGAAGTGGATGCTGAAAAAAGAAGAAGATGATAGCCCTCAAGTCCACTACACCATATGAGTCTTCAAGTGAGCAGTTGAAAGATAGTGAAATGAAGATGAGATCAATTTTTTGGCTCATAAATCTTGAAGATTCATGAAAAAAGGGCCAAAAAGAAATACACAAAGAAGGCAATGATGGTAACTTGGAGTGAGAGTGAGGACTCAAGCTCTGAAGAGGATCAAGCACAAAAATTAGGCAATCTTATCTAATAGCAAATGAGGTACAATCCAATTCTGAACTTGAATTTATGTTTGAAGAGCTTAGAGATGCATTTGAAGATCTTGTACATGAATATAAATTATTAAAAATAGAGCACAAAAAATTAAAAAAGTATGCTAATTTTTTTTCTTTTGAAAACAACAATTTTGAAAATGAAAACAAAGAGTTAAAAGCCAAGGTTGTTGTTTTAGAAAATGAAAAGAATGATCTTTCTAAAGAAAAAGAAATTTTGGAAAAAGAAAATGTTGATTTGAAGGATGAATATAATAAGTTATCAAATGAGAAAAATGCTTTGATTGAAGAAATAAAAGGTTTTAAAAAGCTTAAATTGAGTTTTGAAAAAGAAAAACTTTCCAATGAATGCATGACCTTATCTCAAGAAAATGAGGAGCTAAAAAATGAACTTGATAAGATCAAACCATTTGTTGAAAAGTTTACCTTGAGTTCTAAAAATTAAGTTTACTTCTAAACAACCAAAAAGCTATTTTTGATAAAGCTAGACTTGGTTGCAAACAAGAAAAGAAGCAAAAATTATTGAAAAATTTCTTTGTTCTAGCATCATCAAATATTACTTGTTTTAATTGTGATAAATCAAGTCATAAGCTTATATTTGTAACAAATCAAGAAAAGTTTGGGTTCCAAAGATCCAAGAAAATTTGGGTACCAAAAATATTCACTTGATATGTTTTGCAAGAATGTCTTGCTGTCCAACAAGAAGAAAGGAAGATGGTACTTGAATAATAGCTATACAAGACACATGAAGAGTGGACTAGCTACATTCTTTGGACATAATGGTAAAGGAAGGACTATCTCTATTGGTAAAATCTAATTATCCCCTTCCATATTTATTAAATATTAGTTGAAATAAAATCTTATTGAGTATTTGTTTCAAAGTTACATCTAAGTATTCTCTATGTGTTATTAGTAGCTTGGAAAATTGTTTTAACTGATTAATTAGAATCAAATCAAGACTTATAGCCAACGAATGTGATAATGGAAAAGAGCTTGATTTTGATGAATCTTATGTTTACATAATTTGACTTGTATCTATAAGGCTTTCATTTGATTTTGGTTAATATATTTCTAGTAAATGCAATGATTTCTATACTCTTTTCTTTACATTTATGCCAAAATTATATAGTTTTCAAATTATTTTTAATAGATGTTAAAAGTGTTTTGAAAATCATGCATATCTTGATAAGGTTTTCACATTGCATAAAAAAACTTGGTATTTAAAATAGGCCCCACATGCTTAGCATGAAAAACAAAAAAATTCTCTGATTGATAATCCCATATATTCAAGGAGAATAACATTCAGGAGGAGCAAAGATTTATTTTAAAAAGGGAAAAAATATTTTGTTCTTGAAAATACTTTGGTATCAGATTACTTCATGCATTTGTATGTCATATTTTTGGTATCAATATATATTTGTTATCAGTATATTTCAGTTTATCAGATTCATGCTTTATTAATTTTGATACTCTTCTTGCTACTCTTTCCACCTTATCCCCACTTTGTATTGCCTTCCACCTTTTTCATGATGACAAAAAGGGGGAGAGATATATGATAAATATGAAAAAAGGGGAGAGATATGATAGAGATATGATAAATATGAGAGTAATAGAAGAAAGTACAAAAAGGGGAGAAGAAAGTAAAAAGTTATAAACTTAAAGGAAAGAATTAGTAAGGGGAAAAAAGTTTAAAAATTTTGAACAAATTTTGAAAAATATTTTTAGATCATATTTTGAGGGGGAGCTCTATCTTGACCTTATTGCAAATCTTTTAAGTTTATCATGTTTATATACTTAAAGGTTTTTTCATAATCAAAAAGAAGAGATTGTTGACTCTGGTCTTGATTTTGATGAATGACAAAACACTTAAGTATATATAAGTACTAATGTGTGTTTAAAGTGTTTATCAAATTCAGGTACTCATTAATGTTGAAAGATTGAAATGATTGAAGAAGCCATGAAATTTCATGCTATATGGGCTTTGGAACATGAGGAAGATCTTGAAGAGCTCACATTTTAATTTGGACAAGTTTCAGCACTGGTCAGGTAAAGTGTCGACTCATGAAATTCAAGTATTGACTCAAGATGTCAACTCACAGAGGTTTGGACTAATATGTAGAATGAATTTTAATTGGCATGCTCAAGTATCAACTCATGGTCAACCAAGTATTGACTCAAGGCCTAAGACCAAACAGAATATAGAACGAGCAGATTTCAGGAGTTTGGTCAAGTATCGATTCAGGGACTGATGTGTCGACTCAAGGTGTCGACTCACCAGATAAAGTGTCAACACACCAGTACATTTCAAAGAGCTTTAGAAATATTTTTGACCTAGTGTCGACTCATGGAACTAAAGTGTCGACTCATGGAGCTGAAGTGTCTACACTTAATATAACAGCTAGTTTTTTTTGAAGTATAGAACTTTCCCAACTTGTTTCTAATGGCTATTTTCTCCTCTCTAGTGGCTATAAATGGATATTTAAGAGTTGGAAGACTATTTAAACATCACTAAACTCAAAGGAAAGTAATTCTTTGAATGGATTAAAAAGTTCTTTGATGATCAAATTGAAAATCATCAAGG
This sequence comes from Areca catechu, assembly GCA_021397845.1. NCBI lineage: Eukaryota > Viridiplantae > Streptophyta > Magnoliopsida > Arecales > Arecaceae > Areca > Areca catechu. Next base: position 101,055,171 of record CM038041.1, read on the forward strand.
ATTCATATTATTGAGTGAGTTGAGCTTCAAGCTTTCAAGTTTCAAGAAAAGCTTCAAGTCTATATCTTCAAGCATCAAAAAGGTTTTACCAACTTGAAGACAAGTTCTTCATCAACATTCAAGAGCTTCATTGATAGATTTGCTTTATTTAGAAAGCTTTATTTGTGTTCTCTTACTTGTGCTTAACTTGTTTTGTTAAGGTTGTTAGTGAGCATTTGTGAAAAACCAACTTGAGGTTGTTGGTTAGCCTTTATATAAAAACTAACAAGGTTGTTGGTGAGCCCATAAAACCAACTAGGTTGTTGGTGAGCCCGTAAAACCAACTAGGTTGTTGGTCAGCCCACAAAACCAACAAGATTTTTGGTTAGCCCATAAAACCAAAGGGATTTTGATTTGTGTTCCCGGTAAAAACAGGTTGGGTTTTGATTAGTGAGCCCAAAAAACTAATCGGCTGTAATCAAATATGATTATAGTGAATTCCCAAGAGAAACTTGGGGAGTGAATGTAGGTGCTTAGAGTGCATCAAACTACTATACATCTTTATGTTTGTGATTGCTTTTTACTATACTTGCATTTACTTTATTATTTATACTACATATCATCATTGAGCATACAAACACTTTAGCAAATGACAAACTTTTGATTTGAATCGGCACATACCTTGTTTAAAGTTTTTAAAACCCAATTAACCCCCCTCTTGGGTAGCCTTACTGGGCAACACAATCCTTCCACAAGACTTAGACTTGGTCAAAGCACCTAATAAGCATATAATTAAGAGAGGCTTATCAAGAAAAAGGTGATTAATAATCAGAAGGACTCTTGTCCATTCTATGCGCCATATAAATCAAGCATCACAACTTTTCAAGCACCTACCTGGAATTTATGCCTAAAAGTTATCCATTTGACTGGTCAAAACCAATTCAAATGGGCAAGAAGGAGAGAGGATAGGGGCTAAACTTTATCAACAAAAAAGTGATTTAATTATAGAAGGACCCTTGGTCCTTTTACTTTCCTTGAATTATGCGCACGCCAACATGGTGCCAAGTGTCCCAAGCCCTTGGGACTCTTGGTTCTAGGCATGGATAAGGGCTATAAAATCAAGATAAATATCAACTCGACTGCCCCACTTAAGGCTCAACCTAATTTAAGTTCTACTCAAATTAGTTAGCTCAAATAGCAAGCATTTAAATCCATATCAATTAGATTAGGAATTAGGCTAGCCAACATATGCTGGTATATTAATTGGCTAGCCAATCAAGATCCTATCATTTAATAAAAATATAATTGACTTCTTTATCGAATTTCTTAACATGTGTGTCCCTTTGGAATCCACATCTAGCTAGTAGTAGTCTAGGTTCATGTCAATTTTAGTTTGATTGAAAATCAACTAATCAAATTAGGCCAAATCAAGCTAACCCTAGTTGCTAATTTGAACCATATTTCAAATTAACTCATAAATTCAATCAATTTAATTCATGAAAACCTACAAGACATGATTGACATCTAGAAACATATCATGCCCATCTAAAAGATGATAAATTTTATAAAAGTTATCAAAATATCCTTCAATGATAAGTTACCATGCAATTCAATCATTCGATATTCCTTTATCCTGAATAAGTAATAGGCATGGAAAATTATCAAATCCTAATACTTTATTCATTCGAATCTCAAATCACTAATAAAGACTCAACCAATAAAAGATTAGAAACCATTTCTAATATCATCCTACTTTGATCAAAGACTTCTTGAGTTATCATTTGATGAGATTACATAGGATAAATACTCCTCTTACTATGAGTGATCGATTCCTTGTTGACCTACTCATAATCTTCATACACAATTCACCATATCCATGAACACCCCTTACATGACTAAGTCATGAATGAGTATGAATCAAAATATAGATTCATGTATACAAATTTCATGATGATCTCAGGTCTAAAGATGACTTCACAACTTCCACTAAGAGAATTATCTTTCGACAAGTAAGACTTCCATAAGATGTTCTCATGGGGGATCAATTCAAAGAACTTATACTCTAATGAGCACCCACATCCTTGTATTAGTATCCCTATACAAATGATCATGAGACCAACCACTCTCTCCATCAAGCATATATAGAATGTGCCAGTCTTTTTGGAAACATCAATTCCCAACTCGATGATCCTTCAACTAATAATATTCTATATTAAGGTTTATGAGATCTTAGGTCTCACTATTATGAACTTCATCATAATCCTAAATCCATTATCCTAATCTATGGGGTTCATAAAAATCTTAAAACAAAAAGGTATAAGATAGCATATGATGAATCAAAATGCCTTTTATGAATATAATATCATACATGAGTCAGGAGAATTTATAGAAATGCCCCTATTACATAAAAAATATGATTGACTTTCAAGGCACTATTCTTTCAGCAGGGACACAAGCCACAAATTTCATCACCAGTAACCATCTAAATCCCCTTATCAACGGAGCTTCGCACTTAGCGAACTTCCATTTGGGTTCCTCAACCGAAGGTGACCCTCAAGGCACCCAGGACACCTTTGGATTACATCTCCTCAGCATTGCCATCTCCTAGTAAGCAACCTCTAGCTCTTCCTATAGTTCATTTATCTATGTATACAGGCCTTCGAGCACTCATGTGAGAGTTTGGCAAGCCTCTTTTACCATGCTACATTCCATTTTTTCCAAAAACACTCCATGCAAGTGACCCTCTCTGCAAGCATCGTCTCGTGGTTAGCAATGGAATGATCCAATGCCTAGGCATAGAATCCTACCTGTGATATCAAAAATGTCAGTAACTAGTGAAGGTTGTGACCATGACCCTTAATAGATATGCCACTTACCTCAATGGTATAATGATACATGCATGCCAGTGCTTCTTCCATCAACATGTGTCACAGCACTCCAAGGTTGGTAAGAGGGGTGGCACCCGACAGCAACTCTCTAGCCTTCATGCTATCCATTAGACCCAAGCTGCCCTCCTCGATCTCCTAATGGAGAGCCAAGACTCGAGTGGGGGCATCGACAATGCAGTAATCGAAGGACCAATGGACTCAATAGCTACTAGCACCTCCTTTATGAATGCCAGATCCCATAACAATGCTTGCAGCAACTCTACTGCTATCAAAGACTTCACCTCTTCAATCACCATGATTAGAGAAGTCTTCATGACCACACTTGCCTTACCAAGCTGATGTAGGAACATCAGGAGTAGACCAAGATTTCAAGGTTCCAATCTCTGAATCATGTGTTGGTCAATTTTGTTGAGTCCTGTAATGAAGTTTAAATTTTGAGTCATGTAATAAAGTGAGTTAATTAGTTCACTAAATCCAATGAGTGCTATTTAGTCTATCAATTGAGTCCATTTCTTTTATTCGGCCAACTTTGAGTCTTGTCAGTTAGGCCCTTTGAGTCCTGTATTTCTTTCAAGTCATATTCAAGAGGAGAGCTAGTGGACCACCACTCAAGTCACCCAACCAAGCATCTAGACTCCATTCATGCCGCCTAGACCCAGAAGCCCTTAGCGCCCCAGCTCATGAGGAAGTGGCACCCCAGGCTTAAGCCTATTCATACTGGCGTCCATGCTTTGACCCAGTCCAAGGTGCCCCATATTTTGACCCAATCCAAGATGCCCAAGGCTTGACCCAGTCCAAGTGGTTGTCAACCTAGCCTAGCAAAGAGTCAACCGGTCCAAGCCCAGCAAGAATTTCATACTAGCCTAAGCCCATGGAGAAAAGTCAAAGCTTCCAAGTCCAATAAGGAGTCAGCTAGCACAATTCTACAAGGAGATTAGTTTTTTAATTTTATTCACTTTTGTACTCCCACTTTGATACAAACCTATACTCCAACTTTGACAAGGAAAGGGCCCTGGGTAACTCTATAAATACCCACCTCCTCTTCTCTTGTAATCAATCTCTTTTTTCATGAATATAATCTAAAGTTACTCTATCAAATTCTGTGGTGTGAGATTTGTTTTATTTTTCTTGTGAGCAAACCCTAGCCACCAACCTTCCTTCCCTCATCCATCAAACTTGACCCATCCCACATTCCAGCTAAAGCCTAAGGATGCCCACCTTCATCCAAGCCAAGCATCCCCTTCTTCAACTGGCCGCCAGCCACCTGAAGCTTCCCTCCACCCTCCACTCTTCTTTCTTCTATTTACTTATTTTTCTCATATTCTATGACCCTAACCCTTGACATGTGCAGGATCCCTCCAGTGAAACTATCCTTGGATAAAGTATTTTATGCCCTCGAACGAAGCTAATAAAAAGCTGGTGGATCCGCGAGAAAGTGATCTGAACATCCAGGCACCGATCTAAGCGATGTAATCTCATCTATGGCATCAAGATAACATTGCCCCGAAAGTTCAGTCCAATTCTTGAGCTTTGTCTGATTTCTTGAAGTTGAACATGCTCCTAATAAGCCTTCTTAGTTCTAGGATCCTCTTTTTCTTTCTCTTTGATTGATCTGACATGTGGGTAGGATGCTAACTGATACGGAATAACTCTAACCTAATCTAGACTAGTTTCGGGAATCAAACCATAAAAAAATCTAAAAATATTTGTTTCCTTTAATCTGATTATCTTCATGTTCATCCCTTGCATATCATTCTGCATCATGTTAGAATCCCGTCCCTCATCAATTTTTGTATCAGAGAAGGATTAGGGCATGTTCTTGCATCATAGGTAGAATTTCTACATGCTATTTTCTGCATAACTAGTCAAAATATAGGACTATTTTCCCCATAAAACATTGTTATTTTTATTTGATTTTCATGGTAGTTATCCTCTGTTTAGTCCTCTGTTTTCTTGTTATTTTTGTGGATTTTTTCAGATCCAAAAGTAAACAAGAAAGAATGGCAAAAACAAAATCCTAGCAAAAAAATCTGAATGCTATTTCTGCACTAGGGGTCCAAAAATAGGTCTAGTTTTTCATCTTAGGCATACTATTTTTTCATGAGTTTTGTACTGGTTATTCTCTGAGTCATCCTCTATTTTACTGTTATTTTTTTCAGATTTTATAATATATAAAAAAGTAAAAAATTAGCAAAACAAAAACCCTAACTACAAATCTATTTTTTTACATCCAATTAGAAACCCTTGGTATTGCATTATCATACTATGTTTTCTATGCATGAAATTTGGTAGGAATCATGTTTACACATAACCTCTATTCTGAAAATTTTTTAGAATTTTCTTGCTCTGAAATCCATGCTAAGCTCTGCATCAAATCCAGAACGAAAAAAAATTTCAATTTCTGCTAATTCTGCATACCTAACTTGACTAAACCTAATCAACTACAAAATCCCACCCTACCAAACCCAAGCCAACTTGATTGATCACTTAACCTACTTAAATTTAAGTTAGCCACATCATAAAAAAATAAAAAATTTATTTTATTCTTTATTTTCTGATTTTAGATTGCATAAAGGTTTATGTGTGTGCATCATACCTAAACCAATCTTAAGGGCAATTTTGCTCTGTCAGATTAGGGCAGGATTTCATCACCTGTCCTGGGCCCAAAACAACCACCTGCATATCGACCCAAGCCTAACTAAAATCAACTAGGAACCTAATTACTTTAGGGACACCCAATGGTCGGGTTCGAATCTAGTGGAAAAACTAGTGCATTCAACCCTCCACTTATTACTGGAAACTGGTGTCTAAGGCTAGAAGTCCAGAGGCAAACACCCTAAGTGGACTAGTGATTTTTAATTAGGACCTTGTGACAAGTACGGGGAGCCTCCTACCACCCCACCTCTTACTTAGCCAATGGAAGGATTAAGTGCAGAGTTGGCTGTAAGTTGAGTTTACCCACTCTACTTTGACTCTAGGTCTAGCAAACCATAGTTGATTTATGTCTAACCCCATTAGTTTCACCCTAACTCAGTCTGACCATGTAGTTGATGTGTGTGCTTGTTTGCATAGCCATTATATTAGGAGTCTAACCCAATACTAGTAGTCTCACCTTAAACCCAGTTTGGCCATGGAATCCACCCTTGAGGCTTTAATGAAGACCATAACTGAATGGTTTGACCAAATGGACCATAAGTTTGATGAATGACCCGTACTTTTGACCAAGTGGAAGATCATTTAGGAACCCTAGAAAGAACTAGGAAGGCCCATACTAAATCCAAACTTAAGTCATCTTTTACCACACCTCCCAACCCTAGAAAAGCCCCATATCCTGACCCACACTTGGAGCCCAATCCTAGGAGAGCCCAACACCCTAAACAGTACTTGGAGCCCAGCCCTAGGAGAGCCCCACATCCTAAACCAATCTAGAATCGTAGTGCAAGGAAACCCAATTATGATTTCATAAACCAGGATGAAAGAGCCACTAGGTACATTAAGCAAGAAGCACCTGCATTTAGTGGTAACCTTTTTCTTGAGAATTATCTTGATTGGAAAAAAGATATGGATCAATATTTTGAAAGGGATCTAATGTCTGAAGAAAGGAAGTATAAGTTTGCCAAACTCAAGTTAGTTTGCCAGGCTAGAATCTATTGAGATAAGGTTGAAAGAATGACCAGAAGAAATGCCCCCATAACTACTTGGAGAGCCATGAAAAGCAAACTTAGAAAAAAGTACCTACCCAGATCCTATGAACCTAGCTCCTATGCACCCAAATCTAATGAATCTACATCCTATGAACCCAGACCTTATGAACCTTAATCCTATGAGCCCATATCCTGTGAGCCGAGCAGACCCATAACCCATAGCACTAAACCCAAGTCCTATGAGCCCAAAAGGTCGACAACCTATAGATCTGAGCCCCATCCTATGAGCCCAATAGGATTAGTACCCCTAGCTATCAGCCTAGTACCAGTCAAGTTCTCCTCAGTTGACCCAAATCCAATAGGAATAGTACCCTTAGATATGAGTCCAGTACTAGGCCAGCTCCCCTTAGACAACCCGAATCTGATAGGATTAGTACCTCTAGGTATAGCTCAATTTTTCTTAGTCGACCTGAATCCCATAGGAATAGTACCCCTAGATGTGAGCCTAGTATTAGTCAGTTTTTCCTTTGCCAACCCCCTTCTACCACCCTATTGGTTCACAAGGCTGACATTGAAGAGGAGATATATGAAGCTGATGTGAGCTTAATGGATGAGTATGAGGAAGAAGAAGAGAAGATACCTGTAGATGACCTAGAACTAGTTGACCCTGACCATACTCAAACTGAAGCTAACCTAGAATTAGTTAACCCTGACCATACCCAGACTAAGGCCAACCTAAAGTTAGTTGATCCTGACCACACCCAGACTGAAGCTGTAGTGGAAGAACAGTTAGAAGAAGAGAACCCAGATTCTGCTACTAAAGCACCACCTAAGGAAAGTTTAGAAGAGAACCTAATTGTAGAGCTTAGTCCTAAATTTCATGAGCCAGAAGAGTTTATTGAGGACTTGGCTTCTTTAACCCAGTACCCTCAGGATGAAGTCACTTATTTGATCTTAATTGAAGATCTCTTCTCTAAAATTAGTGACCCATTCTTCCATAAGGCAGACCCTGTTGATATACCTCAACCCTGTAAGATTAACCGCATTAGTCTAGGACTAATCCCTAAAACCCCTTCTTGTATCCTATTCTACCCGATCAACCCCGAACCCTTTTTTCTACCCTACCATGCTAATCCTGAATCCACTTCTTATTTTCTATCCTTTCCTAAAGCTTCTTTTATTTTTCTAACTATTAGATTGTATTTTATAAAAGTTAGCATGTTGCATACATTCATTGTGCATGTTAGGTTTGCATCGTATTTTTGGTATACTCTATTGCATTTAGTAGAAGTGCATGCACCATTCTCATTTGCATGTCACCCACCTGACCAAGGGACAAACCCATAATTGTAGCTTAGGGTTTTGTTGAGTCTGCATATCATTAAGTGTTGGCAAGAGTCATTTGCCTGCATTAGGTGTTATGAGTTTTGCACTGCATGATTAGAGATTTGCATAAGGAATTAATCATAAGACTAATGTAAGCTATGATTTTTATAAAAACATGGTTAATTCTTGAAAAGAGTCCAAGAGTTTGCTAGGAAAATTTTGTGATGATTAGGCTACATACTCGTAAGCTGGATCCATCAAGGTGATAAAGAACGTTGGACCTAGTGCCTAAGTTATCACTTAATTAGGCATTAAGCTTAACCTTCAACATCTTAGACTTAGTGAGTATAGGGAGCCAGCAATGATACCCAGTGAGCCTATGGAGCCTGACCCTTTCTTTAAGAGCAAACCAAACCTTGAGTGTCCACCATCAATTAGCCTGTGAGAGGAACAAGATTTAGCATATCTTGGACGACCAAGCCACCAGTACTCGGATCCAAGGCTTCCATGTCACTTGATTTGTTGGCAAGGTCGACCGAGATATAAGGATTCGTGGATCACTCGAGAGGATCCGCGAAGCCTCAACCCAGACCCGTCAGAGTAGTACCAGAGCTAGATCAACCTTTACTTGACAAATTTGAGTTCCTCCCACCCCGGGAGAATTGTAAGAAATTAGGAGCAAACCAGGATTTCAAGGTTCAAATCTCTGAATCATGTGTTGGTCAATTTTGTTGAGTCCTGTAATGAAGACTAATTTTTGAGTCATATAATAAAGTGAGTCAATTGGATCACGAAGTCTATTGAGTCTAGTTTAGTATATATTTTGAGTCCATTTATTTTATTCGGCCTGCTTTGAGTCTTGTTAGTTAGGCCTTTTGAATCCTATATTTGCTTTCAAGTCATGTTCAAGAGGAGAGCTAGTGGACCACCACTCAAGTCACCCAGCCAAGCATCTGGACTCCATTCATGATGCCCAGACCTAGAAGACCTTGGCACCCCAGCTCATGAGGAAGTGGCACCCCAGGCCCAAGCCCATTCATATTGGCACCCATGCTTTGACCCAATCCAAGGTGCCCCATGTTTTGACCCAGTCCAAGATGCCCAAGGCTTGACCCAGTCCAAGTGGTTGTCATCCCAGCCCAGTAAGGAGTCAACCAGTCCAAGCCCAGCAAGAATATCATACCAAACCAAGCCCATGGAGAAAGGTCAAAGCTTCCAAGTCCAACAAAGAGTCAGCTAGCACAATTCTACAAGGAGATCAGTTTTTTAATTTTATTCACTTTCATACTTCCACTTTGATACAAACCTATACTCCAACTTTGACAAGGAAAGGGCCCTAGGTAACTCTATAAATACCCACCCCCTCTGCTCTTATAATCAATCTCTTTTTTCATGAATACAATCTAAAGTTACTCTGTCAAATTGTGTGGTGTGAGACTTGTTTTATTTTTCTTGTGAGCAAACCCTAACCACCAACCTTCCTTCCCTCATCCATCAAACCCTATCCATCCGACATTCCAGTTGAAGCCCTAGGATGCCCACCTTCATCTAAGCCAGGCATCCAATTCTTCAACTGGCCACCAGCCACTTGAAGCTTCCCTCCACCCTCCACACTTCTTTCTTCTATTTACTTATTTTTCTCATATTCTGTGACCCTAACCCCTGACATGTGCAGGATCCCTCCGATAAAACCATCCTCGGATGAAGTCTTCTTTTCCCTTGAACGAAGCTGATAAAAAGTTTGCAAATCCATGGGAAAGTGACTGAAACATTTAGGTGCCGATCTAAGCAGAGCGAGCTCATCTACGGCATCAAGACAACATTGCCTGGTAAGTTCAGTCCAATTCTTAACTCTTTTTGTCTGATTTCTTGAAGTTGAACATGCTCCTAATAGGCCTTCTTAGTCCTAGGATCCTCATTTTCTTTTCTCTTTGATTGATCTAGCATGTGGGTAGGATGCTAACTGATACAGGATAACCCTAACCTAATCTAGACAAGTTTCGAGAATCAAACCATAAAAAAAACCTAAAAATATTTGTCTACTTTAATCTGTTATCTTCTTATTCATCCTTGCATATCATCCTGCATCATGTTAGAATCTCGTCCCTCATCACAAGCCAGTCCAAAGCATTGGCTAGGGTATTGACACACCCCATTTATGTCTTCCCCACTTCCAGAATAGACTTTATTTTTTAGGGGACTTTAATAGAGCCTTGTAGGGGCAAGGGCACCTCCTCAACAAGTTGGTCTTTAGCCCTTGCCTTCTCCTCAAGACACTACCCTCTTCAATAGGTTGGTCATCGACCCTCACCTCCATCTCAGCATCTACCCCTACTTCAATGAGCTAGTTGCCTATCCCCGTTCAACCTCAGGGCTCACCTCAGTTATTCTGAAGAGGGATGCCATAATTATAGCAACAATGGTGGGGCTTGCAAGGGTGGCTGGTAGCATCATTTTTTTTATTACCTAACTCCAACCTTCTCAGTGACAACCTTGTGGCCATTACTTCTCGTCCTCATTTTTGATGGTTAGAATTTTGACAACCCAACATGCATCTTCTTTCCAAAGAACTTCATTTTCTACTCTAATAATAAATAAAATGAGGAGACCTATGTTAGAAGCTTCAAAAAGAAAACACACAAGATGCATATAAAGGCAAAAATCTCTTTATTTTGTTTAAAAATGAAAGTCAAAGGATGGGTGATGTTGCTTCACTGCCCTCATCTACATTGGAGCCACTAGAATCACTGCAAGATGATGACCTCTCCAAAGACAACACGATGAGGTCGAGGTCTAGGTAGTGCTTCACTACCTTCGTCTTGCACCTCTAGGTGCCTTGGGCATAAACAACTTGGCAGGACTTTGGCAACTCTCAACGGAAGTCCTCTTGCTTTCTAAAGGACTCTATGACCTTAGTAGCAGCTTACCAAGGCCGAGCACTCAAAAAGGAAGGCCCTCTCCTTAGCTTACTTCCTTAGGTTGGTCTTCTCTTCCTCCACCTCAGTGAGTGAGACTCGCTACTTGTTCACCTCACTCTCCACCTTAGTGTGCAAGACTCTCAACCTGGTCACCTCACTCTTCATCTTGATCAGCAATCCCTTCAGCATCACTACCTCGCCTTCAATCTTTGCTAGTTCATCCTTCAACAAAGCAGCCTTATCTCACTATCGGCCATGTCCTTTTCTAGCTCAGTGAATTCGATCTGGAGATATTCAACCCACATCGACTCCACTGCCAGCCCAATTACAATCATCTCCACAGAGTTCATCTTGGCAGTCAGCTACTCAAAGAGGACATTCAACCATTTTATAGCATCATCCCTTTTGCCTTCTAATGCCAAGGTAAGTCTATGAGTCTATTGGCAATCATTCTCTAGCCTCGCCAAATGCTGAAGTAATCCCCATGCCACAAGTTACTTTGCAGAAGCACCACTTGTCAAACTCCAAATAAAACCCTTCAAGAATAGGAAAGTCCAAGCTCAGTAATCTTACCACCACTAGGACATAGACAAACACTAAACACTATCCAAAATAGCTTCCTAAAGAAGTTCCTCCTTGTAGTCGAGAGGTACATACTCTTCGAATAGCGAGTGGCAGGTCTCCACTTGAGAACTCTAATATTAGATGAAGCTAGCTACCTTGACTTCATAACCTTTGGGTAGAACCTCTTGGTTGCCTTGCCCTTCCTCGTAGGTGACCTAGTGACGTCCTTGGCATTCCCATTATGGTCATCACTAGCATTTGTTGACACCTAGAATGATTTTGATGGTAATAAAATATTGGAGCATGAATACGATACTAACTATTTTCAAGTGTTTAAGAAGTTTCTGTAGGATGTTTCAAATGAACGATCATTCTTCCTACAATTCTAAAATTATTGTAATGAATCAAGTTTTTCATAGAAAATGATCATGTACTAAAGAGCCCAATAAAATTTAATGTATATTCTTGTGAAAAAAGGGATAATTTTATGTAATTTTATAGTTTTAATGTCTTAGATTAAGTTTAAAAGAAGTTTGCAAGTGTTGGGAAGTAGTTAGAAGAAGTTTGAATAAGATTGGAAGTCTTCTGGATAAAGATCACTTGAGCCAACTCAAAAGCATAGAGCCAACTCATTGTTCTAGCATGGTACAAGCTTTTCTGATACTCTGCCAATTGAGCTGACTCGATGAAGTTAGAGCTGACTCGTCCAAGGTACCAAAATTATAGTTTTGAGAAATCGGACAATCGAGCCAACTCGATAAGCAACCGAGCCAACTCTTCCAGAGTGAGTGAATTTTAGTTCTGAGAAAACTAGCCAAGCAAGCCGACCTGATTGAGAAGAGCTGACTCGACCAGAGTTCAGTTTATGCATGTCTGAGAATCCCAGCCAACTCGATCAAACTGAGCCAACTCGAATTTCAGTTTCTGAAGTATAACGACTAGTTCCAGAATTAATTTTTTGAATCCAAATGTGCTCCAATGGCTAGTTCTCATTTTCCAAGGCACTCCAATGGCTTTTTTCACCTAGGAACAGTTAGGGAAGCTATAAATGATGGATTTGAATGAGTTTTGAAAAACTTTTAAGAGAGAGCATTGAATATTCAAAGGAGCATTCAAGCTAGAGGACAAGACTTCACCAAACTCCTATCAATTTCTTAAGTCATTATCGAAGAAGTTTGAAAGCCTTGAAGAGCATTAAAGGAGCAATCAAAAAGGCTTCTCAAAGAGTTGTAACTATAACCATCCGATAAAGTTTGGTTTGTTTTTAGTGTTGCTTTCTTTTGTAACTCTATTCTTGAGTTGTTCCAAGTATAGCGGGGGCTGTAACTTGTGATTTATTTAAGGTTTTTGGTGAGCCATTAAAACCAAGTTTGGGTTGTTAGTGAGCCTGGAAAAACTAACATTGTATTTGGTTTTTGGTGATCCTGGTATAAAACCAAGTTTGTGTTTTAGTTTGTGAGCCCGGTGAAAAACAAACTAGCTATATTCTTATAAGAATATAGTGAAAATCCCAAGTTGTATCTTTGATAGTGGATGTAGGAGATAGGTTACTTCGAGCCAGTATAAAATTTGTGGTGTTTGTGCTTGCTTTTGATTATGTTCTTTGACTTGCTTCTGCATTTAATATTCACCACACTTCACTCACCCCTTAAAGATTTTTAAAAGGCACATATTTAGGAAAAGATTTTCAAACCCAATTCATCCCCCCTCTTGGGTTGGCCAACTGGGCAACAACTGGTATCAGAGCAATGTCTCTGTAACTTTTCTACTTAGAGAAAAGATCTATGGCAAACCTTATAAGTACCTTTTTGGCCAAAGGCCAATCTACAAATAGACCTACACTTTTCACAGGTACAAATTATACCTACTGGAAAGCTTGATTGAATATTTATATTCAAGTAGTAGATTTTCAGTAATAAAAAGTTATCTTAAAAGGACCTCACACACCCAATAAAAAGGTTTAAGGCATAAACGTCCCAAAACCTGAAGAGGAATGAGATGAACATGACATGAAGATAGGTGAACTAAATGCCGAAGCAATGAATCTTTTGTATAATGCTTTGGATGCTAATGAGTTTAACCGGATTTCTACTTGCATTTCAGCAAAAGAAATTTGGGATAAACTTGAAGTTACCCATAAAGGAACCTCTAAAGTTAAACCTTCAAAAATTAATATTCTTGTTCATAACTATAAATTATTTGAAATGGAACCCAATGAAATAATATCTATCATGTTCTCAAGATTTACAAATATTATTAATGGATTAAAGAGTCTTGGCAGGATATACTCAAATGTAGACCTTATATAAAAAATTCTAAGATCACTACCGAATAAATGGGATCCGAAGGTCACTACTATTCAAGAGTCTAAGGACCTGAACACACTGCCATTGGATGAGCTTCTTGGATCATTGATCACACATGAACTTACAATGCAATACCGCAGTGAGGACGATATCAAAAAGAAGAAATCAATAGCCTTCAAAGCTGTAGCTGAATTAAAGAAGAAAGAAGAACAAATTGAAGAAAAAGGCCTCTCCTCTGATGAAGAACTTGAAGATGATGATATTACTCTAGTCATGAGGAGATTCAAAAGATTTATGGGCAAGAAAAAATCAAGGTATTGGAAGAAAAATCTTAGAAAGGGAGAACTTAGCTAAGAAAAGGAGAAGGATAAAGAAAGAGATAAGGAGCAACAACCGATATGCTATGAGTACAAAAAGCCAAGATACTATCAATCTGAGTGCCCCTCAATAAAGAAAGGATACAAAAAGAAGAAGAAGAAAGTGATAGTTGCTATGTGGAGCGATAGAGACGAATCCACATCGAATGAAGAGGAAGAGACATCCAAAATAGCTAACATATGTTTAATGGGTCTCAAAGACGAGATAATATCCCATGAACCCAACGATGAATTTACATATGAAGAGTTAAATACTGCATTTTGTGGGCTTTTGTGCTTTTGTCGAAGTACAAAAAGGCTGGTTTAAAAATTAAGACTTTGAAAAATAATTATGATACTTTGATGAAAGAAAAGAGTGAAGTTTTAGAAAAGAACAAAATTTTGCAAAAAGAATTGAATAGCATTTTTGAAAAATGCAATGTTTTGTAAGCTAAAAAGAATGAATGTCTTGAAAAGAATAGAAGCTTGCAAAATGAAATGAATCAACTCAAGCCCTTTGTTGATAAATTAACTTTGAGTTTAAACAAGTTTGAGCTTATTTTGAAAAATCAAAGAGAAACAAATAATAGAGCTGGAATTGGATATAATCCATTGAATCCAAATAAGATTTCAGCTTCAAAATCTTTTGTATCGAAGTTTTTAGCTCCAAAACCTTTTATATCAAGAGTTTCAGCTACAAAGTTTTATTCTTCAAAGTTTTCAGCACCTGTTTCATATCAAAAATCAAAAATAGTTTGCTTTAATTGTAATGGGGTTGGACACAAATCTTTTGAATGCAATTTGAAAATGAAAAATAGAAGTTAAAGTGAAAAAGATTTGGGTTCCTAAAGGAACCACTACCACTAACCTTCAAGGACCCAAGAAAGCTTGGGTACCTAAAAGCATTACTTGAATAATTTGCAAGAATGTCTTACAGCCCAGAATTCAAAGAAAAGATGGTGTATGTATGGCAGCTATTCAAGATATATGATGGGTGACAATGAACAATTCATCACACTGAAAATGAAAGATAGAGGATTAGTCACCTTTGGTGACAATGGTAAGGAGAAGATCATTGGCATTGGTAAGATCAGAATCATCCCTACCATTTTTATTGAAAATGTATTGCTAGTAGACAAGTTGAAGCATAATTTATTAAGTATAAGTCAATTATGTGACAAAGACTTCAAGGTTGTCTTTAAATCTTCAATGTGTATAGTAACTAAGTTTATTAGTCATAGACTTGGAAACATTTATGTGATAGACTTAAATGATCTAGCCATGTCAAGTAGTACTAGTCTAGTGGCAATGAATGCTAAACCAAGGAATTTAGCTTACTATGGCATAGAAAACTAGGTCATGCTAGCATGCATACTTTAGCTAAATTAATTTTTAACGATCTAGTTAGAGATTTACCTAAATTTAAAGTTGATTTTGAATATATTTGTGATACATGCCAATTTGGTAAACAAACTAGGAAGTTTTAAATCAAAAAATATGATTTCAATTTCTAGACCTTTAGAGCTACTGCACATGGACTTATTTGGACCAACTAGGACCATAAGCCTAGAATGTATGAAATATGTACTTATGATAGTAGATGATTTTTCAAGATCTATATCAGTTTTGTTTATTGCACATAAAGATGAATCTGTCAAAGTATTTAATAAATTTTACAATAAAGTTTCAAATCAAAAAATCTTTCAGTTGTCTCAATTAGA
Organism: Areca catechu; assembly: GCA_021397845.1. Classification (NCBI taxonomy): domain Eukaryota; kingdom Viridiplantae; phylum Streptophyta; class Magnoliopsida; order Arecales; family Arecaceae; genus Areca; species Areca catechu. Next base: position 101,070,873 of record CM038041.1, read on the forward strand.
AGTGATCAAGGTATTGAATTTGAAAACCAATATTTTGAAGAGTATTGCACTGAGCACAGCATTGATCATAACTTCTCCGCTCTTAGAACACCATAACAAAATGGTGTTATAGAGAGAAAAAATAGGACATTGAAAGAAATGGCCTAAACTATGTTATGTGAAGGCAATCTTCCAAAGTATTTTTGAACAAAAGCTATGAACACTACATATTATATTTTGAATCATGTTTTGATGAGATATATTTTAAAGAAAACCCCCTATAAACTTTGGAATGATAGAAAACCTAATATTCATTATTTTCATACTTTTGGTTGCAAGTTTTTTATACTGAATAATGGAAAGGATAACCTTGGAAAATTTGATGATAAATCTGATGAAGCAATATTTCTTAGTTATTTTACTTCTAGCAAAGCATATATTCAATAAGAGAACATTGATTGTTGAAGAATCTATCCATGTTATATGTAATGAAACTAACCCCTCAGCTTCTAAAAAAGAGTAGTGTATTAATAATGATGCAGGTACAATTGACAAAGCTATGAAGAACATGAGCTTGAAAGGCAAACAAGTTGAAGAAGGATATGAAATGGTAAGCAAAGATCATGCTGATCTACCCAAAAAATGAAAGTATGTAACATCACATCCTAAATATTTAATTATAGATGATCCTTTACAAGGAGTTGGGACTAAGTCATCACTTAGAGATGCATATGATTACCTAGCATTTGTTTCACAAGTATAACCAAATAGTATAAAAGATGCAAAAAATGACCCCAATTGGATGATGGCCATGCATGAAGAACTTAATCAATTTGAAAAAAATAATGTTTGGACCTTAGTAGCTAGACCTTCTAATCATCTTGTTATAGGAATTAAATTGGTTTATAGGAATAAATTAGATGAAAAAGGCAATGTAATTAGAAATAAAGCTAATCTAGTTGCCAAAGGATATAATCAAGAAGAAGGAATAGATTTTGATAAAACCTATGAACCTATAGCAAGTTGAGAAGCTATTAAATTATTACTTGCATTTACTTGTTACATGAATTTCAAATTATTTCAAATGGATGTAAAAAGTATATTTTTAAATGGTTCCATTTCTGAAAAAGTTTTTGTAGAACAACCACCAGGATTTGAAAACCATGCTTTTCCTAATCATGTTTTCAAACTTAATAAGGCTTTGTGTGGTTTAAAACAAGCACCTAGAGCATGGTATGATAGATTAAGTAAATTCTTACTTGAAAATAATTTTATTAGAGACAATGTAGACACCACTCTATTCATTAAAAGAAAAGAAAATGATATGTTAGTTATACAAATTTATGTAGATGATATAATTTTTGGTGCAACTAATGAAAATTTGTGTAGAGAGTTTGCTGAGCTTATGCAGTGCGAATTTGAAATAAGCTTGGTGGGTGAGTTGACCTACTTTCTTAGACTCCAAATTAAGTAAATAAATGAAAGAATATTTATCATCCAAGCTAAGTACATCAAGGAGATCATTAAAAAGTTTGGTATGGAGTCAGTCAAAGAAATTGGCACACCCATGAGCCCTACCTGGATACTTGACAAAGATGAAGATGGAAACAACGTTGATCGAAAGCTTTATCGAGGTATGATTGGATCACTGTTGTATTTAATAGCTAGTAGACCTGATATCTTGTTTAGTGTTTGTATATGTGCTAGATTTCAATCTAATCCAAAAGAAGAACATATACTTGCTCTTCAAAGAATCAAAAGATATCTAAAAGGAACAAGTAATCTTGGTCTATGGTATTCTAAATAATCTTCTTTGAATTTAATTGGTTTTCTTGACGCTGATTATGGTGGATGTAAAATTGATAGAAAAAGCACTAGTGGTACTTGTCAATTTCTAGGGTTGAACTTAATCGCTTGGCACTATAAGAAATAAAATTCTATAGCACTATCTACTGCTGAGGCAGAGTATGTGGCTAGAGGGAGTTATTGTGCTCAAGTGCTTTAGATTAAGCAACAACTAGAAGACTATGGTGTTATTTAAACTAAAATTCCTATCAAATGTTATAACACAAGTGCTATCAATCTAACAAAGAATCCAATTCAGCATTCTAGAATCAAATATATAGAAATTAGACATCATTTCATTAAGGATCATGTACAAAATGGTAATATTGAACTTGAATTTGTTCCAATAAAAAATCAATTAGCTAACATCTTTACTAAGCCACTTAATGAAGATAGATTTCAGTTGATTAGAGGAGAATTAGGCCTGCATGACCCTTTTTAGAATTTTTGACCTAATTTCTTTAAAATTAAGGAAGAATTATCTAGAAAACCTCAATCACCAATCTAAGGTAGACAACCATCTTATCTAGTATATATCTAGGGTTAGAAACCTTTTAGTGAACTTTTGGACCCTTTTCCTTGATTCTTTCTTGAGCCAACTTGAGTAGACAAGTCTCTGGCCGGGCTGACTCGGATGTCAGGGTAATGCTTTTTATAAAACCCTATAGGCCCCAAACTAAGGCACCTTTCTTTCATGTTGAACGCTAGCCGAAGTTTAGAAATTTCATTTCCAAACCCTTGGGACCGCACCCTCTCTTTCTCTCTCCACTAGATCCTCAAACCATGGCTCCAAAGAAAGCATCTGGTCGACATGGAAAGCGAATGGCCCCAAGTTCAAGCATAGTGGAAAGAAAAATAAAGGCTCGTCACGAGGAGCCGACTCTTCGTGAAACTCAAAATGAACCTCAATATCAGTCCCCTGCACCTCAAAGACAGATCATTCAGATACAAAATCAACCAGTAAAATAAATCGACTGTATTCTTATAAGAATATAGCGAAAATCCAAAGTGGTATCTTGGGTAGTGGACGTAGGAGCTGGGTTGCTCTGAACCACTATAAAATTTGTGATGTTTGTGCTTGCTTTTGATTATGTTATTTGACTTGCTTTCGTATTTAATATTCAACACACTTCACTCACCACTTAAAGATTTTCAAAAGGTACATATTTGGAAAAAAGTTTTCAAACCCAATTCACCCCCCCCCCCCCACCTCTTGGGTTGGCTAACTAGGCAATAGCTTTGCTTGAGGTCTTATGGATCCTGCTCGTGGCCTAATCGTTGGTAATAATTATGCCACAACCGGCTTCCACAATCATAGCATCTTGGCCGGCAACCTATACATCTTTGTCGAGGAACTCCAATATCTCTAAGGTTACCACGATGGCCTCACCAACCTTCTTGTAACCTCACCAACTATCCTCATAACCTTGTTAGTGAGCCATGCTACCTCACTACCACCACCTATTACCTCACGGATTAAAGTGTCCATGGCTCTGATGGAAGCCTTGCCAGTTTTGAGGGTAGGGAGATCCTTCAAATATAGTTGCCATTTCTTAGCCTATGGAGCCTTCTCTAGCTTGACTAGTACCCTCTTCCCTTTTTGATGCTCCATAGGTGAAGCAAGACTCTAGATCACTTTCTGAAGTGGCAAGCTTGCCCGAAGACAAATCATCATTCTTTCCTCCTCCAAAAACTAGGTCAACGCAGGTAAATCTGAGAAAAGCACTTACCAGCAGTGGGTGAGTCCCTGCAACACAGTGCTGCTAGGAGCTCCTCTCACAAAAGATCCTCTAAGGGTGGGACCATAGTCACCTCCACCCTCTTCACCGTCTCTTTCTTTAGAAGTTGAAGCTTTGGGTAGTCCTATGCCTTTCTTCTATCTGAACACCCCCATATAGTTAGGAATGGCCATGCCACCAAGGAAGCCATAAAGAAGAATTGCCCCTTCCACTAGAACACCTTGTCTAGACTCTTAAAGAACTAGTACGCCTATCATGGTGAAGCATACCACTAGCCTTGCAAACTAGATTTCAACTAAAAGAAAGCCTTGAAGACCCTAGCATGGGCCATCTCCCTGCATTGCACTAAATGAAAGAAGAACCCCATAGTCAGCCACCACATGTTGGGGAGCAGAGTAGTTGGGTGGGACACACCTTGTACCATCGAAGTAGCTTGGCGATGACAACAAGAAGTGGAAGTCATAGCCCAACCTTCAATGCCTCCTCATACAACACCAATCAATTCACCGACCTCATGGTCGCCCTTTTAGAGAGGCCTAGCAACTCAAGTTTGATTGATGCCAAAATATCAAACTCTTCACAAAACCTTACTAGGTCCAATTCACCTAGAATGAACTGGATAGTTAGCGAGTGTCCTCAACTATCTTCAATTCCATCTCAAGATTCCTAAAAGATACCAGAGAAATAAAGAAGAAAAAAAGGAAGAAGGAAGAAGAAAAAAGAAGGAAACCTACCACTCCAATTGCAACAGTCCTTTTAGTAGTAGCAGGCTCCCTTCATAATAAAACCTCCAGGCTCTCCCTCTTTTCATAGTAGATAGTAGATACGAGAGGGCAAGCACTCCACTCCATTCCTATTTATGGTCTCCTACCAAGGATGGTGGCCCAAAGCCACAACATCAAGCAATAGTTCACTAGCAGACACATGCCTGCCTCTCAGTGGGTGCATTGCATCGCTCGAATAGCCAGCTGCTTCTAGCTCAAACCACCATCATGCCTCCTCGATTACTCTAAATTGTTGTTCATGCCTCTTAAATATGGCTAGTGTGCACAATTCGGTCAAACACAACACTCTAAATCTCATCCAAAGTCATGTGCAGCCCACACCACCAGCATCTAGCACCTCTCCTAGTATGCAGCAAAGCATCTTTGACTCTTCGCTCGCTAAGTATGAAGGTGAACTTTCCAAACTCTAGATTATAGGTTCATCATCGAGCCCCATGGTCTTCAATCTCTACTTTCTATGCTCAAGGCAAAGGAGATGCCTCACCCTATGAAGTGAGGGGAAACTAATACAGCTAGAAATAGACATGCCTATGTAGACTCTCGCATTGCTCTCCATGCACCTACTAGCTCAGCACCAGAAGTAGACTCCTTAGGTCTGACTATGTGGTCTTTAGAAGTCATGCTAGAAAGCCAGGTGCACCCTTCTTCCATAAGGGGAAAGGTAACTCAACACCATGACTCTATAACACCACCCACTCTTATAGATGCAGGTGCACTATAGAAGCATGCCTGCTATGAGGGTGAGCTCCATGTCAACCTTAGCTACTCCAAGCTATTCCTCTATGGACATGCACTCTACAAAGATATTCTAGCCACCACTCCCTACACTACAAAACATCCCTTAAGTATCAGGTGCTTCACATACCCCATTCCCCAGACTCTCCAAGTAGGTCCTTCTAGAAGGCTAAGCTTCTCCATAGATTTTTCCACTTCTAGAATAAGCCTTTCAAGAGTCTCAATCGTTCTCTCAATGAGATCTAAAATCTTAGCTTGAGGGCTTGAGTTGAGGGCAGGGCCACATGCAAACCTCATTTGCCTTGGCCAAGCCTTGCTTGCCTTGCCCAAGCCTTGCCTAAACTCTCCTATACTTTGCCCACAGTTTGCTACCTCCATTTGCCACTTCTTTCGCTTCACCTACTTCCATTCTATCTAGACACCACTCCACCACCATGCTATCTACCGAGAAAGCTACAAACTCCACTCTTCTAATTGCTTTTATGGAAGACTGACATGGGTATCAGAGGGTCCACCATCGGGGAATGCTCCATCTTGGCCAAACTTTTATATCTTTATTATTTTTGTAGATTCTAGAATGCCCACATATCCCAAAGGGAAATCCAAAGCCATCCGGCATAGCAGCCACATCTAGCCACATTAGTAGGTCTTCGATGGAACTACAATATATATAACTTTTATAAAAATTTTGACTATAGGTGAAACTTGATTCAACCCAATCTAACTTGGCCCAAGCCCTCTTATCTAGTTGACTCAACCCAATCCAACACAGGTATTAGAAGGGTATGCATATGAAATATTTAATTAATTATAGGATGGATATGGACATTAGTGGACCTAACCCATTCTCAATATCATCCCTAACTCATTTAGTAATCCCCTATAAAATATGGAATGAGTTTGAGATTTAAATTTCAAATCTTTTTGGATTAGAGACTTGCCCCTCAGAGACCAGCTACAAAAACTTATATATATGTATATATGTATTTGGAAGTTAATTATATATATAATAATTTTTTATAATAAATTTATTAAAAATGAATATGTAAAAATATATATAATGTTTTTTTATAAAAATATATAAATAATAAAAGGGTACAAGGATTTGAATCTAAAATTTTTATATAGCCATCTTAACCAATAAATTATAATTTTCTATACTTAAATAATTTGCTAATATATTTATTTAAACTCTCTTATATAAATACCCAACACAAAGCCCTAGCCATACTCTAACCTTTCATATTTTTCTACTCCAAGCCTGGTGTTGTCATCTAATCACCTGCACTAAGCTCCGATGATGAAGTGGAGGTGGTCTAGTCTTCTCTAAGAAGTCGGGGAAGCTTTCACTAGTTGCTCTGCTATGATGACCTACAAAAAGGTCCCTATGCATGATTATCGATGGGGATACTCCAATGCTCAAGTTAGTAAATTGGAAATGAGAGGCTCAGTGGTTGAAGCAGATAGCCAGTGGTGGTCTAGTGAGCATATGAGAGGTGGCATGAAGGAATGTATGGAACATACTTGGCCAGAGGTCCCTCTTACCTATTTGTATGGTTATGTGGCATACTAAAATGCTATTATAAAGGTATCAATCTTTGACAAGGGTAACAAAATTGGCTGAGGTAGCAAGATCTTATCTTATAGGATCTTCATCATTGGCATCATTCCATTATGGTGCCAAGATGTGTTGTGTCCACCACGACTCATGCTGGAATAGCTATGATCGAATAGGCTAATGGCTACTCAAGCTTTGTGGATCCCAAGTAGGAGGGCTTAGCCGTGAGCCAAGGTGGGCTAAGTCATCAGTTTGACTAGCTAGTCAACATTGAGTAGGGAGTCGGTAGGCATATGCTACGATGCCATGCTAACCAGACTCGGCAGATCACTGCTACTCAACACCAAAGTGGCTAGTCAATCAGGAAGGGGCTAGCTAGTCAGTGGCCCTCATTGCTTATCCTTAGTGAATAGCTAGTTGGTTCTAATGTCCTTGCCCTAGTTGGTGGCTTAGTGGCTTGGTCACTCTAAGCTGGGCATCATAGTCCATCACAACTGGTGGCACAAACGGAGGTCCAGGAAGTCATCGAGGCTATGTCACCAGTTGCCACATCATATGCCCTCTACTCTCGAGTTTAGAAAGTTCCATGCCTTTATCATTTTTGAGTGAAGGAAGTACCCAATTCAATAGTCTTGAGGACTGGATTGATTTGGGTACAACTAGATGCTTGTCGACTTGCGCGGTGGAATGTTCCCAACTATCTTGGCATTCCAAACATGGGAGAGAGAAGGTCATCAATATGGTGTGCCAAAAAATTACATTTAATCTTCAACATGGCAGGTGGCTCTCATGCCTTCCCTTAGCCTATGAGAAGGGGCCATGTGTCTCGAGGGTGACAATTTGAAATGATTCATTCACAACCCTTGGTGCAAAGCATTAAGTGGATAGGAAAGGTTCAAGGCAATGTGACACTTCCAACTAGGTGCATGCCACTTGTCCAAATCCTTGGGCTTGTGCTAAATGGGGTTTGAATTAGGACCATAGGATGCTGGTTTAAAGAGGGTCTCTTGGCATTGTTTTAAGGGTTGCTCCTTAATGATCCGTAGAGAAGAGATAAAGAGAAAGAGCTCTAAACCCAGTCTGCCCCCAAGAGTTTCTTCCCTTAGCAGGTTGGTCCTCCTTCTTCCTTGCTTCTTGTCCTCTGCCTTCATTTTCCCTAGGTCTTCCTAAGTGGGGCCAGACTTGATGGCCCTTGCCTTCATCTAAGCTTTCTCCTTTGTCTAATTCTCTATTTTCTTCTCTCTTGCTTCATCAACATAAGTTCACCTAAGGATGAGAGACACTCAGTGAGCCAAGTTTATGGGCTCTAAGGCTTTGAGAAGCCTTTCCTATACAGGGCCTCTCCCTTGAATCATGAGTTGGTCAAATCCCTGTTTAGGGTGGTGCAACAGACTAGTCAACTAATCGGTTTGAGTGTCCCAGCACCTACCCTCATGGGTCTAGCAAGCATGGCTTTGACCATGACTTGGGAGGTCATCCTTTGCTTTCAGGGGATGTATGGGATACCAAGCCACATTTGGGTTTCCACTCCCAACTTGGGAGATAGGGTTACCTTTGGTCTGGAAGGTGATATAGCCTTGTATGAAGGGTTTTCTCATGTGGGGCTTTGATTACCTTTCCATCCCTTCTTTCATAATTTTTTGGACTGCTACTGCCTTGTCCTAGCCCAATTAACTTGAAATGCTATTCAGACCATCTATTCCTTCAATGTCCTCTACCACTTCCATGGGCTAGTTGCTAGGTTGTCCTTGTTTTGGGTGATTTATACCATGAAATGGCACCCCACAAAGAGGGGTGGTGGTTCATCACCCCTCAGTAGAGTAGGACTATGCCCTTCAACTTGCCTTCATCTATTAAGGGATGGAAAAGCTGATTCTTCTTTGTCTTCTACAAAGAGGTGAACTAGGTTTGCAGTGACCAAGATCATTCCCCAAATAGAAATTCTATAGAGGATCCTACAGACTTGGAGATTTATGACTAGCTCCTTAGCACAAAGATCCCTCGGGAGCAAGACTTGTTATCAAAGTAGAACCTATTCAACACTAGAGTGAGTCTAGTGCAAGCTTTAGGTGAGTGTTGCAATGTTTTTTCCCTGTTGTCTATCTAGAACTTACCCGATTTTTTTACTTTGTTCTTGTAGATATGAAGTTTTTAATAGACAAGCTAAAAAGGTATTGGCCAGAAAAGGACTACGGCTAAAGAAGATAAGGACGACGATGGCAAACAAGCCCCATATAGGCTCACCCATGGAAGCTAGGGGAAATCCGGGCCCCTGCGGGTAGGTTACCGGTGGGGCGGAGAGCTGGGGCTGAATGAGGGGGCCGGACGGGATGCTATGGCTGGCCGCGTGGTGTGGGGATCGGCCATGCTGGAGGGTGCATCGGTCGCTGTCGGAGGCTTTGGAGGTGCTGGTCGTGGGAGTCATGGCCGCAGGGGATCCGATGGGAGGGGCGGATGGGACATTACGGCCGGCCGCGCGGCCAAGGCTGGGGTCGGCAAGGGCGGTGACGGCAGCCTAGGCCTTGGCACGGGACTTGTCGGGGAAGGGGAAGGTCACGAGATGGAGGTGGAAGAAGGATTCGGGATGCTGTGGCTGTGCTGGAGATGAGCTTCACGGGCGATAGAGAGGAGATCTGGTGCTCGGGTGCAGACCAAGGTTTGAGAAGCCTTGCACACGAAGATTTGGATAGGAGAAAGCCCTAATCTGCTGAGCTTTGATACCAAGTTGATGCGGGATAGAGTAGGGGAGGATCGCTGGCGAGCGTAGAATTCACCAGGAGATTAGGGCTTGCACTTAAGAACCAGGAACCCGGGCGTCACACCCACTCCAATCTGAAGAAAACTCAAAACTCAACAAAATAACTTTTTAAGTTGTATTCATGAAAAGAAGATGTTTAATACAAGAGGGGAGGGGTGGTATTTATAGATTCACCCCAGGGTACATTACTTGAGGGCTAAGAAACCCTGACTTATGGGCTAAGAAATCCTGGTGGACCTAATCAACAGTGGGCCTGTCTTAGACTGAAGCTCTCTCTTGCGGGCTTGGCAGCATGAAAGGGCCCAGGTGCATGAAGGCCGGCTCTAGTTGGAGGGATCTGGTGAATCTTCTGGCTGCTGATGACTCTTCTCTTGACTTGAACAACTTAACTGGACTCTTAACTGAACTAAAATGACTAGACCTGACTAAGTGGACTCAACTGACTCAGTTGTCCCACTTTATTACTGGACTCAAGTAGCTCACTTTGACTCAAGTGACACAGGACTAATGGATTAAAATAAAATAAAATAAAATAGGTTTTCGGGTCCCCATCACCCCCATCTATCCCACATCAAATTGGTATTAGAGTATGGTTGCATGAGTAGCATCATAATGGTAAAATGTATGTCTCTCTTTAAGTACTTAGATTGGGTGCTTCACCAAGGCTATCTCGTCATAGGAGAGAAGTAGGATTGCAAGACCCTCTCTTCCCATTCAATGGGGTCTCCTATAGCATGTAGGGGTGCCATTATGATTTGACCCGTGAAGAAGAAAACAAAAGGAAAACTCATTTAGGACATAGTTTCCGCATCCCGTAATTCTAGTATATAGTTTAATAATTTAATTGTTTCTGTATGTAGAAAATTAAAAAAATTATGATTCTTATCATGCTAGATTCATCACATTTGATACTAGTTTTCAAAAATTTTTCCTAATTTATTTCGATCTGCAATTTTTTGCATATCAGTTTTTCTGCCTGAGAATAGTTCTATGTTAAGATGTCTGCATGTTTTGTTTGGGCTAAAACTAAATTACATCCAAACCCCCAAACCCAAGCCTGTTTTGCTTGATCACTTAACCAGCTAAAACTCAAGTCTGACACATCATAAAATACAAAAAAAAAATGATTTTAGATTTCATTAGGATTTCATATGCATAATCTACTCTAAGGGCATCAATATCATAAGATAAGGGAAGGAGGTCATTACCTTTTCTTGGTCCAAAAACAACCAACCATATTTTGCATCGGACCCAAACCTTTTAATAAAATTGAGTAGCAATCTAATTAGAATTAGGGACACCAACAAGTCAAGCTCAATTAGTGTGTTGAGATTAGTGTAAATCATTTCTTCATCTACTCCTAGAAAGTGGTGTCTCAATTGTTTTAAAATTTGATTTAGGATTAGTTTGGATAGGATTGAGTTATCTAGTATGGATAGACCTTATCTTGTATTTAACTTTGAACCATCCTTATCTTTTTATTTTGTATTCAAATTCAAATGAAGGTTAGGAAAGGTCTATAAATACCACCCTCAGTCCTTTGTAAAAAAATGGTTTAGTAAATAAAAATGACTTTTTAAAAAAGAGTGATTCTTTTCGTTCGTCCCGCATGGGGAGGGTGAGAGACCCACTTTTCTGCCTTTGCTTTCGAGCATTGAGGGGTGTGAGGCCCTAGTTTGCCTTTATTCTTCGGAACATCGAGGGGTGTGAGGCCCTAGTTATCCAAATCCAACCATCCATTTCTTTCTTCTTCATTGTTCCTTCACCACCTCCCTACAAAAAAAAATAAAAAAAAATAGTGATATCCTTATCTAGGTGACTTCTAGGCTCACCAACGATCCTACCCCCCATCTGTCCCACATCAAGTATGAGCGGTGGCGAGGTTGGGGGCATCAGACACATCATTGGAGCATTGAAGAGGGATGCATCGGTCGAGGCTAGAGCAACAAGGATCAGTGGGGCCAGGGTCTAAATGGTGAAGTCCTGCTGGATGACAGTGATTAATGCAAGGAGGCGGGGAAGGGGGGAGGTCATTAGTGGTGGGAGGGAGAGGAGGTGATGGTGGGCGAGGAAGGAGAGACGGAGAAAGCAGAAGAAGTACAGAGTGGGAGAGGGGGAGGAGATCTCATGGTGAGGACTTGGAGGGGGGGAACGGGAGGTACAGCCTAATAATTGTGGAAAAAAAATAATGATCTTTAGAGGTTATTATTTTTTCTTATACAAGATTTTCCATTTCCTATTATTTTTTTTGTCCTATAACTAAACTATCCAAACAATGTTTTAAAAAATGAAATGTAGTTTCTATCCATAGGATTGCCAAATTCTATAGGATTTGAGCCAATCCTATCCTTTCCAAGCATGCCTTAAATAAGACTCTAAAACTTTTTTCTAAAAAGTATTTAAATAAAAGTCTTGAAAGCATAATAGAATCTAGCTAGGATCCTTAATCTTTTACTTGCCATCATATGCTCTAGGTGGAACTTTCTGATGAATTAGAGATTAAAGGGAATGAAAGCTAGGAATAACTATTTTTGCTTTCTCATCATACACTTTTGAAGGAGATTTGAGGTTCAAGATTTGTTTCTAGTATTTGACTCTCATACACAATGAGAATCCCAGTGAGAATCCCAGTGTAACTGTGCTTGGAGGAGGGATCTATTTGATGGCAAATGCATGACCATGGGCATGTGCATGAGAGTGTAGGGTTTTGCGTGGTGCTCCCAAGCTTTGGAGAGACTTGGGAGACCATGGTAGGGATGCTGGAGGCGATCCCTAGGACTTGGGGACGTATCCCAAGCTGTCCTTGAGATATTCCAAGGATTTCTAGGGTTTTTCCCTAGGACCCCTTTGAGTCATGTTGGGTCACGGGGTTTGACCCAAGGATTAGAGTTTTCATATGAGCTCATTGGGAGGAGTTTTTTGAGAGATTGTAATATAACCTAATTGGATTATGGGATTTGGTCCAAGTTAGTTAATTGGTTAGAAGGTTAGCCAGTTGGTTGGTTAGTTTGTTGGTTGTAACCAATTAGGAAGCACAACCATGTGCATGTGTCCTAATCCATTTTGGACCAAAAAGACAAGTCCTAACCGTCCATGTGATTGTAACCACCTAGAATTAGTTGAGCCCATGTGATTGAGTTCTAACTAATCAAGAGGTGGTTAAGCCCAACTCAAGGAGTCAACCAGCCAAATCCAAGAAGGCTTCATCGCCCCCCATGTGCTATAAATATGAAGAGGGCATGCATGCATGAAGGCGTCCAAGAAGGGAGGCCGACCCCTTTGGTGTCCAGTCCGGATCCAAGAAGCCTTGCGTGGACAAGGCCTTGGACTGTGGGGGCTTGGCTCACGGTTCCAAGGAGGGAATTGCGTGAAGACCTCTCACGGTCAAGAGAAGACCGTGAGGAGCGTAAGGCTTGGACGCCCTCTTGGGGCATGGAGATCGTGGGAGACTCCTGGATTATAAGGAGGCCACGGTGGAGGACTTATTGGAGGCCATGTGGAGGGAGTCCGCGTGGGGGACATGGCTGTGAGAGGATCCTATGTGAGGGAGTCCACAGGAAGAGCCCTTTCTGGTGAGAGGAGGCATAGCCATGGTGATGGGCTTGCATAGAGGTGCACGTAAGGGAGACATCGTATGGAGGGCTTGGTACCGTGGGGTGTTTCACGGGACTTTGGAGAAGGGACATCTGCGTCGAGGTATTATCTACAGGTGGGAGATGCACATTGAGGTATTGTCCGTGTGGGGCTGTATGTTGGTTCTTGAGGCGTAAGGCCTACAAGAGAGAAGATGTACGGAACGGCGAGAAGTTTCTTGGTTTTTAGAAGAGATGCCGGGGGTTACATCTTGTCTTGTAACAGATTAATGAAAAGCAAACTCTCTTTTTCTCCAACATCTCTGATCTATATCTCCATTGTTGCATAATGTTAAATCCGAGAAAGAGGTTGTTGGACTGTTCGCTTTCAGATTGCTACCACTGCATATAGGCACTGGCCTCGGATCAGTGCCTAGGAATTTCCAACAGAGAGAACGGATGAATTGTTTAGTTGTCTTTCCCTCCACTTTCACTACTACATGAAGCACCTCCAACCTCTTTGTTGTTCTAATGTGTCTGACTTGATTACTGACTAACTTGTGCACTATAACAACCTATCATGTTGTGATATGGGACTTTTCCACCATAACAGAAAAACTTGCTAATTATACCATATTACTAAATTGATGATCCAGGTCTAGTAGAAAGTTCTGTATAATGTATCTGCTTAAGTGGTTACCAAAATGATGTTTCAAGATTTTAATGTATTAGAATATGAATTAAAATTAGAAAGTAAAAGTACTTTGAAGGAAAGAAACATACCAGACAAGTCCAATATAACAAATCGTAGACCAGCTTGATTATGATCTACATCCTTTTCTTCTTCGATACATCTTGTTATCCTACCAACATAAGAATTGAAGGTTTCTCTTAGGTCGTCGTGTTTCAGTCCAACTAAAAGAATTAAAATCAACTGGTTCGTGCAAAATAGCTGATTAACAAGTCATTTGGAGTAAACCTTTCATTGAGGTAGGTGGTATTTATGAAGTTAATGGGAGCTTCCACAGCTAGGATGAGGAACCCAGGAACTCTTGTGGCGTCAATGTAGTGATGAAGATTTCGATAGATGTCAGTCCCTGTAATGTTCCCTAGTATTACCATATTAGGCCTGGTGGTCTGAAGAAGAATCCTACATATCGATATCCCAACCTACATGCATTAAACCAACAAAAATATCAGTCATCATAGAGCAGTTACAATGCACCAAATGAAACAAGCACAACAAACACGGTCATTACAGCAATGGCAAGCCCATCTTGTACAGAAATGAAGAGGACACCTAGGAATGCACATAAGCAAACAATGAAATCAATCTTATCCATCTTCCATAGGTGGCACGCCGCAGGGACATCAATTAGTCCGACAACAGCCACAATTATGATGGCACTAAGCACAACATTGGGCGTATACACAAATAGCGGCATTAAGAAGAGGAGGGTCAACATCACCGTCACAGACATCACAATGTTGGATACTGCAGTCTTGCATCCTGCTTCATGGTTCACGGCTGAACGGGAAAAAGCTCCTACAATTCACACATTTGGCGTGAATTGGCAATGAGAATAGGCAATGAGATGCATCATTGCATGAGTTTTCCTTTACTGCATTGTTCTCGAGGTTACCTGTAGTAACATAGCATGAAGTGCAGGAACCCACAATGTTCATTAACCCTATGGCCATCATCTCCTTATTCCCATCTACTCTGTAGTCCTTGAGTGAAGCAAAAGTTCTTCCAACTGCAACTCCCTCCTAAACAAACACAGAGAGTAAATTTATTTAATTCTTTTAGAGAGAAACAATTCTATGACTATAGTGGTGTGCGAACATGCATGTTCTTGATACATCTCACATATTTAAAAAATGACAAGCCTTCATTTTGTGGGCAAGATTATGCTGTCTTTCCTATTGTAAAAAACATTATGATGCCGGTTCCAGTTCCATCTTCAACGTCTTTATGATATAGGTAGTGCCATGAAAATCATATTGTTATGATATCCCGTTTTTTATTTCAACAATATTAATTATTGGACTGCTTTCTGGACTAATTTTAATTTTTATTTTGATTTATTGATCAAATCAGTTGGCAAAGGGTCTTCGGCTTCGTATTATTATTTTGGTCCAAAAACCATGCTTAATATCTATGGCCTTATTTCCGTTCCGGAAGATATTATTAACTACGGGTCTTCGGCTTTGTACACCCATCTTGATCCGAAGACTATACCTAATATCTATGGTTTCGTATCTATGATCCAGGAGATAAATTTGTTTACTGTCTTCGGCTTCGTACATCCACCTTAATCCGAAAACTTAGCCTAGCACCCTTATCTATGGCTCTAAGCCAGGTTTACTCCATTGTCCTCGGCTTCGTACAATTACCTTGATCCAAAGACCTGACCTCCCTGGCCGAATATCTTCGGCTTTATTTCCTCAGTATGATCCGGAGACTGTAAGTATTTATTTTTGTTACTTCCAAAAGAATCCGGAGTATGAAGCTAACATTCCTTTCAAGAGCGCTACTAAAGAGAATGTAAAGCTCACTTCGGATCCATGCTTAAAGAAAGAAGATTCTGGAGTATGTGGGTTTCTTGGACAAATAGTTAAAATCTGTTTGGGTTGTTGCAACCACCCACATGGTCCGAAACCTCATATTGAACAAACCCCAAGTATAACGGCTTTCCCGACAGCCACTACTTACCGTTATGAAGTAGTTGCGTTCGTCAACCTCCATAACCGTAAGTAGTTACGTTGGAGCCTACAAATACTGATAAGAGGGGACATTCAGGGGATCCTTCTGTTCTCTTTCTCCTGGTATTTGTGAATTTCTCTTTTCCTCCTTGCTTTCAAACTCTCCATTCTACTGTTGCCTGGGCTCTTTCTGACTTAGGCATCGAATGTTCCCCGCCGGAAAATCTCTGATCAGGAATTTCTTTTGCAGGTACCGATCGACGGCGATCCGGCAAAAAAACCATTCCATCGGATCAACAAAGAATCAGTATCAATATATATATATATATATATATATATATATATATATAATATGTGCATTAGAAAGTTTGAGAACCGCTAAACTGTTTTCGATATGAGATGGTTGTCTGAAGCAGAAGTCAGTACAGACAACTTCCTCAGTGCTTAGGAGGAAAAAAACAGAGTAGCTCTTTTATTTTCTTTGAATTACAATGAGCCTAAATACTATAAGCAAAACATTGGAATGGATCCCTTCAACCAACCTGTGGAAAGATATAATGCTTGTTTCAAAGATAGAATCAAATGTGATCAAACTCTTACATAACTACTCATATGGCTTATTGGAAAGTCGATTAAAAAAAAGCACAATAAACGAGAAGTTCAATATGTGAAGAGACTTACGGTGAGGGAGATAATCCCAGTAACAAGCCCAATTTTCATTATAGTGCCTAAATAGGTGCTGTCGAAAAGTAATTTGTCCCAAGAAGGACGATTGAGTCCAGATTTCAGTTGTCCAATCTGCATAGCCATCCAAAGAAGATTGTACATACGGAGAGAGAGAGAGAGCAAGGTTACAGAGAAAAAATAAGAGAGTTTATGAAGTCAATCTATTGAGAATACTAACAATACTGATGCCGTGATTCTGAGCTTTGAAAAGGAAGATAAGAAGAGTAGAAAGGACAACAGATGTCAGTGGAGCTCCAGCTGATACCCAGAAAAGCTTTGGTCTTCTCATGCTCTGTATCAGATCATATGTCACAAAAAAAATTTCTCAACAATAGCTAAATATAGTACATACTTTCAAGAAAGAAACGCAATTTTTACTTGCACCTTAGCTTTTCATTTTATACCGTTTCAGAAATATTTGTCTAGTATACTCTACAATCTTGTGTATATTGCGGTTAACTTCTAAGTAGTAGAATTAAAATAGTAAACAGCATGCACAAATAAATTGCTTTGCTCTTTGGCCTAATATGAAGGGAAGAAAATGGAGAACGCAAAGAGATTAGGCTGACATGCAAGGATAAGTAGTTCAGATTATCTGCCATTGGCATCTCATTTATTATTTTGTTTGATATTCATAGTACTTAATGTTCCACATTCAATGTTCCACATTCAAAGAATGCGCAAACCAGGAACCATGACCAGACTCTCTCAGGGAGATGCTAACTTGCTGCTAAGGTATCTATGCTGGTAGAGGTTCTCCTTTTCACTATATATTTCCGGGATCTTAATGCAACACCTTCTAATACATTATTCAAGACAGCATCATGCTCATGTTTGTCATCAGTTATACCTAATCAGCTTTTCTCTAAACCGGATTGGAGCCAATAGTCCTTCGGCCGGAACGGACCAAAGATCCGACCGACCCGCTTGAGGCCAACCGACCCGCTTGAGGCCGACCGACCCGCTTGAGATCCGACCGACCCACTAGAGGTCTTGCCGACCTACTAGAGGTCCGACTGACCCGTTTGAGATTTGACTGGCCTGCTTCAACCAGGCCCAGACTAATCAGAAGGCTCTAGAAGTCCTTTCCAGCTGGTACCAGAATTCTGTTACAACAGATCCCACGACGCAGCCACGTCCCGGTGCCACCTGGCCACCATCCTGATTCTCCTAGAGGCAGATCGGATATTTCCAGCCTAGCCTCTAACAGATTCTGGTAGTGTTCCATGCCTATATAAGGTAAATGGGGGACTCCGAGCAGTAAGGGCACTTTTCCTTCTCCACGAGCAATCTCCTTTAGATTTCTCCATTCTGTTGCTCTAAGCCTCCCACTAACTTATCCATCGGAGTGTCCCCCGCCGGAACATCACCGGCCCATGGAACTTCTTTGCAGGAACCGGGAGAGGCGCGCTCCAGTCAGGTCGAGAGAACCCGGTTCGGGAGATTCAGCAGCAACAGATTGGCGTTAGAGGAAAGGTGATCGAACCTTCATTCTCGTTTCCCTTCTCTAAAGGGAGGAATCCGCTGCTAAGACAATGGCGAAGGGAAGAGCTCAGAACACCTTCAATAGGGAAGGCTACTCTCAGTTAAGATCGGGAGAACCTCCTAGGGAGAATGACACTATCAAGCCTACCATCACTCTAGGACAGCAACAGTTCCAGACCCTTTTGAACCGCATTGATACTCTGGCCACTGCGGTTTAGAACCTCCAAGATACGGCCAATGACAGATAGCAGCCGCTCACGGCTTCCCAAACTGGCCATCAACCTGCTGCCAAGGGAAGTCGACAACAAGGAGTCCCTCAACTCCGCTCGCACGCAACCCCAGAGCCCCTGAGGTCACAAAGGGATCATGCTGACAAAAAGAGAGTGAGGTCCACCTCACACTCCTCCACGGACTCGGTCCCTGATGACGATCAGTGCCGCGGCGAGGAACCAAGGGACTACACCAGCAAGCTCCAGTGCATGGAGGAGTAGATTGCTGAGTTGATCGACAAGTATAAGGGAGAAGGGGTGCAGGCGTACGACTCTCGCCCACCTTTCTCCGCTAAAATCATGGGGGAAGCTATCTCCCGTCACTTCAAGATACCTCAGGTGGATGCCTACGATGGCACCACCGATCCACTGGATCATTTGGGCACTAACAAGGCCCACATGATGGTACAGGATGTTTCTGATGCCCTCCACTACATCGCCTTCCCTGCGACACTCAGGAAGGCAGCTCGGATGTGGTTCTCCGCCATCAGACAAGGTGCAATCCATTCCTTCTCCCAACTGGAAAAACTCTTTTTGTCCCATTTTAGGACCTGCAGCCAGACGCCGAGGAACACAGACTGCCTCTTCTTCGTGCAGCAAGAGGAAGGAGAAACCCTCCGAGATTACATGGCCCGATTTAATTCGGCGGCCATGGAGGTCCCGGACCTCAACGAATATGTAGCTATGTTGGCCTTCAAAAAGGGGCTGTGAACATCCAGACTCACCTTCTCGCTGGACAAAAAGTTTTTGGCAAGCTACTCCGAACTACTAGCCCGGGCGCAAAAATATGCCCTGGCAAAAGAATAAGCGGCAAGCTGACGCTAGGCTGAAGGGAGGTCAGCTACCAAGAAGAGGAGCGATAAGGCTCCCGAAGTCCGACCTTCCAGCGATGGCACTAACTCGGCTCGACACCGCAACCATAAGATGAAGGACTTCCCCAGAAGGTTTGAGACTTACACACCCTACTCCCTCCCGAGGGAGAAAATTCTTATGGAGATAGAGAAGGAGACATTCCTGCAAAGGCCTCGCCTAATGAGGAGCCCCTCCACATCAAGGAGCAGGGACAAGTACTGCCGGTTCCATCGTGTCCATGGGCACAGCACAGAAGACTACCTTCAGTTGAAGGACGCGATCGAAGATCTGATTAGGCGGGGGTATCTACACAAGTACATCCAGCCGCGGAGGAATCGAGCTAAAACTTCCACTGCCACAGACCCCTTGGACGAAATAGAGCTACCCAACTAGTGGCCCACCGACAGAAATGTTGGCATGCTCCACCGTCGGTCCGGTTGGAGGTATGAAGAAGGTCAGGACATCTCGAAGAGGCCTCGAAGTTCTAATGGAATTAGCTTCTCCGACAAAGACCTCTTAGAGGCCCAGATCTCTGGGAATGATCCTGTTGTTCTATCGATAGTAATTGCTAATTATGATGTAAGGAGGATCCTCATTGATAATGGAAGCTCCACTGAAGTTTTACTGTATGATACTTTCATCAGAATGAAACTGCCTAGAACCAGGTTGCAAAATCCCAAATGCCATTGACAGGGTTCGGGGAGAACTCTGTCGGTGTAGAAGGAGAAATATGATAATCGGGTCAGAGCCTTATTAAAAGACCCTCCCCATCAATTTTGTGGTCATACGCACAACATCGGCTTATAATGCCATATTGGGACGATCGGTTCTTAACAAATTCCAAGCCATTGTGTCTACCTACCACTTGCTAGCAAAACTTCTGACTCAGAATGGGGTCAGGGTGATGAGGGGGGTTCGTAGGATGGCCAGGCAGTGTTTAACCATTCAAAACAGGCAATCAGAAGGCCGTTCCATCTTGGAACAGCTTGTTCCCAGGGTCGAAGCCGACTACTATAGACAACTGGTTGAGAAGATCCTATTCGTACCCCTCCGGGAGGATGATCCCACTAGGGTCCTGCAGATTGGAAGCACACTCAGTGAAGAAGCCAAGTTGGAGTTGGTCAGTTTTTTATTGGAAAATATCGATGTCTTCGGCTGGTCAGCATCAGACATGCCAAGCATCCTGTCGGAGGTCACAACCCACCAGCTCAAGATGGACCCAGCTTACAAACATATCCGATAGAAGAAAAGGACTTTCGCCTCCGAGAGACAGAGAGCAATTGATAAGGAGGTTAAAAGCTCCTTGAAGCTAGCTTCATCAGAAAAGCCCACTATCCCGATTGGCCGGCAAACATCATGATGGTGAAGAAGGCCAACGGGAAGTGGAGGATATGTATGGATTACACTGACCTCAATAAGGCATGCCCGAAGGATAGCTTCCCCCTACCAAAGATCGATCAATTGGTGGACGCCACTATCGGACATCAGCTCCGAGCTTCTTGGATGCCTTCTCCAGATACAACCAAATCAGCATGCACCCAGAGGATGAGGAGAAGACAACCTTTATCACAGATAATGAGCTGTACTGCTATAAAATGATGCCCTTCGACCTGAAGAATATCGGAGCCACCATTTAAAGGCTGATCAACAAGGTCTTTAAAGAGCAGCTGGGAAAGAACATGGAGGCATGCGTTGACAATATGATGGTCAAGAGCCTCCGAGTGGCCCACCACATCAAAGATCTAAAAGAATCTTTTGGCACCCTGAGGTGCCACCGCATGAAGTTGAACCCAACCAAATGCACCTTTGGGGTGACCTCCAAAAAATTCCTTGGCTTTCTAGTTACACAGCAAAGAATTGAGTTCAACCCTGATAAAATTAAAGCCATCGTCGACATGGGGCATCCAACCAGCAATAAGCAAGTGCAGGAACTCACAGGCCAGATAGCCTCTCTTAGTGGCTTTATTTCTAGATCGGCTGAAAAGTGTCTCCCTTTCTTTAAAACTCTACGGTAGTTGGATCGCTTCCAGTGGACCGACGAGTGTCGGTCATTCTTCGAAGCACTGAAGGCGTATCTGAAGACTCCTCCCTTACTTGCTAAGCCCATAGAGGGAGAACCCCTGTACCTGTATCTGTCAGTGTTGGATGAGGCAGTGAGCTCCATCCTCATCTAGATAAGAGAGAACATCAGCAAAGGCATGTATACTATATCGGTAAAGTACTCCATGACGTTGAAACAAGGCATCCCAAGATGCAAAAGCTTGTTTACTCCCTAATCATGGCAGCCAAGTGACTACGGCCTTACTTTCAAGCACATCCAATTATTGTTCGACTGATCAACCTCTTAAGATGATCCTCAGAAGTCTTGATACTTCGGGACCACTTGCCAAGTAGGCTGTCAAGCTTGGCAAATTTGACATATCCTTTCATCCTCGATTGGCCATAAAAGCTTAAGTAATCGCCGACTTCATAGCAGAATGTACCTGGAGACAAGAAACACCTTCGCAAATAGCCAACACACCTGAGGACGACATTATTGAAGAATCAGAACCTGCTTGGACACTCCATGTGGATGAGGCCTCTAACCTTGCTGGTTGCAGAGCAGGCTTAATCCTGGCCGACCATGATAGACAGAGCCTGGAATATGCACTGCATTTCACATTCTAGGTATCAAACAACCAGGCAGAATATGAAGCCCTCCTTGCAGGACTGGGGATAGTCGATGAGCTGGGCATCGATCGGATCAGGGCCTTCTCCTATTCCCAACTGGTGGTGAACCAGGTGAAGGGAGAATTTGAGGTAAGATATCCAACCCTGGTCAAATACTTGAGCAAGGTACAAAGCCTTGTGACTCGACTTAAATCTTTCAAGATTTTTCATATACCTCGAATGCAAAATTCTCAGGTGGATGCCTTGTCACGATTGGCCACTTCCATCACCAACTCCTCTGACCGAACCTTCATGGAGTACCTGCAATGCCCAAGCATTGTTGAAGAGATAGCTGGAATCCGTCAAGTGGAGAGAGAAGCCTCTTGGACGGACCCCATCCTTGCATTCCTCATCGAAGGAACCCTACCGGAAGCCAAGATCGAAGCCAAGCGTGTGCGCTGGATGGCCTCAAACTCTTACTTGATTATCAATCATTACTTGAGCTTGCTGGTCAGGGTTTTGGGTGTTAGGTTGAGCTCCTCCATGGATGTACTTCTCGAGATAGTCACACCAAATAAAATCTTCTATCTCATTCTTTAATTTAAAGTATTCTTTGATGTCATAGCTATGGTCTCGGTGGAATCGGCAATACTTACTCTTATCACAGGAGGCCATTGAGGGCTTCATAGATGAGGCCTTAGCAAATACTTCTCTCCTATTTTCACAAGAATTTTAGTTCTAGGAGGTAAGAGAGGAGTGTAGTTACCAAATTTATCGACTAAGCTCTTCAACTTGGGACTCTGATAGCAGGAAGTGTTCAACTTCTTAGGTTGACTCCCACTCAATCTCCCTTTAGCTTGCTTCTTCTTCAGCCTTTTGATGGCTTCTCACCAATTGAGTGCACCTTCTTCTACACTAATATACTTTTGGGAGCTAGTGAGCAGCTTTGAATAAGACTTGGGATAAGTCTTATATAGTAAGTAGGTGAAGCAAGAGGCATGCAATCCTCTCTTCATCACTAGCAGGCTCTAGCCTTGTTAAGGTGGTATATCTGAAAGGATTATGCCCTATAAGCCAATATTTGTATCTCCCAGACCATTGTTAATTGACAAGTTAATAAAGGCAATAATTTTTTCATCATTCGCTGTGTCATTATATGATGAACCCCATAGATTAGGGCTATGGTTGTAGGGCTATGATGAGATCATACCAGTGAGATCTAAGGCCTTAAAATCCTAATCTAGAATATTCCTAGTCATAGGAACCCTGAGTTGGGGATCAGGGTTTCCGGTTAGACTGGCACATCCTATGTATGCTGAAAAGGGTGACTGCTCTCACAGTCACTTGTGTGAGACACTAATACAAGGATGTGGGTGCTCATTAGCGAATGAGTTCACTGAAGAGATCCAGTTTGAGAACATCTAATGGAGCCTTAGCTGCATGTCAATAGATGTTTCTCATAGTGGGAGTTGTACAAGTAGTCCTATGACCTGAGACTGCCATAAAACCTTATGTACATGAACCCATGCTTTGGTTCAATCTCATTCATGACACTGGGTCATGCACAAGGTTGATGCTGGGTGTGGTGAATTGTATATGAAGGAAATGAGTAGGTCAACAAGGAATTGATCACTCCTAGTAGGAGGAGATTGCATCCAGCCAAATTAGGTCAGATGATGATTCAGGAAATCTTTGATCAAAGTACAGATATTAGAAATGATTTCTAATTTCGAATTAATTGAATCATTAGTATATGACTGAGCTGGGAATGAGTATAAACTGGATTTGACATGATTCCATATCCATAGTTATATTCGGGATGCAAGATGATTGAAGGATCGAATTGTACGGGAACTTTCCACTGAAGGGTAGTTTTGGAATTTCACCAGAATTTCCATATCTTCCGGGTAGACATGATACATTGCTAGACGTCAATCTTGTCTTGTGGGTTGATCAAATTAAATGTTTTAATTGGATCACCAATTAGGAGGAGTCTTAATTGACTAACCCGAGTTAGCTCGATTTGACCTAAATCGATTAGAATGAGTTCTGATCAAATTAGGTCAACTTGCACTCGGACCCACTGCTGGCTAGGTATGGAACCCAATGGGTCACACACTTAGGACAGATAATCAAGGATTTAATTTAGAATTAAATCTCGTTTGCAGATGAACACACTAGCATGTGTTGCAAACCATGGCTTCTACTTGAATCGGATTCGAGTTAGGATTCCGATTTGGTCTTTTTTAGATCCAAATTCATTCCGGTTTGAATCTAATTGAAGATTCAAGACATTGGGCTATTAGTAGGCTAGCAATTGGGCTAACCTAAGAGGCTAAACCCCTTTCCCACATCGCCTAAGCCCTTTCCCCTTTTTTCCCACGCGCGCGTGCAAGAAGAAGAGTCCACGCGCGCGTGGACTCTCTCCAAGCGGCGTTTCTGCGTGAGAAAAGAGAGGAAGTCGGCATCTTTTGGCTGAGAAGGCATGGAAGAGAGTCCACCTAGGCGTGGACTCTTCAAAATTGGAATTACCGTGAAAGAAAGAAAGAAAATACCGAAGGGGCGCGACTCCTCTCTTCTGCACGCGCCCTTCTGTGTTTTCTCGTGACTCTTCCTTGCGTCTTCCCATCCCAAAGGCCGTGAGATTAATCCCAAGGGCCGTGAGATAAAGGGAAAGGACGTGAGAAGGGAGAGAGGGACGTGAGAGGATGATTACAGGAAGAAGACGCCTCTCTGTCGCCTATTTAAGGAGAAGACTTCACCGTAAAAAATTATTCCAGATTTTCTACGACGAAGCCTTGCTTTTTTTTCTTCTCCCTCTCCAGAAGACTGTTTCCCCCTCCTCTCTTTCCTCTTTGATTCCTTTACAGAGCCTAGGCTCTGTCGAATCTCAGAACAGAAGGAGAGTCAGAGAGAAACTCTCCAACGGTAAAGGAAGAAGGCACCTCTCCTTTCTTTCTTACATTAAGACAATCTTGTCTTAATTTTCTTCTCCCTCCAAGACAAGCCTTGTCCCATTTTAGGACAAGGGCTTATTCTTAAGACAAGAGTGTCTTAAGGGGCCAAAGTTGCTAGAAGACGAGGAGAAGGGTAAGAGAGAAGGTTTAGTCCCAGTTTGGCTAGAGGAGTCCTAGCCAATAGCCCATATATCATGTTCTTAGGGTAGAGCTTGATTGGAAGGAACCCAATTAAGGAGTCAGTGTCTTGATCATCTGCCCATGTGGATCACCATCGGAGGGCGGACAAGTGGACGCTTGGTGTGTTCAAGAGGCTACTCAATTTGGAGTTCATTTCTTCATCAGACTGGTAATAGCGATCTGAGGTTAGTATTTAAACAATGTTTAAATTTGGACATGCATGTAGTCATAGTTTTAATTGCTAATAAGGAGATTTTGGGATTAGGGTTCGGACCTGATTTCATAAAATTTTGAAATCCACGCTTCCGCACTGGTTCCCGAATCCAACAGTGGTATCAGAGCCTCCTTATTAGGATTAAAACTTATGCAGTTCAATTCATGTTTTATTGAATGATGTAGTATCATGATAAAGTCTTTATTGATGCACAATGCATGTCTTTGATTGAACATGAGTTTGATGATTGCCACCAGTTAGGGTTTTCCACTGAAATCCTAATTGTCTTAGAGATATGATTAGCCCTGGAGCCATCATACTGAAATAAGGTTGCCCTGGCATAATGGTGTATCCATTATGTGGTAAATGGTTGTCCTAGTATGATGGCACACATTTCACATATTTGCTTAGTTTAAAGCATGTATTAATATATGTGATAGCTTTTAATTGAATGTGCTGGCATTGCATAAATCCCTCTTAAAATTATATTAAGTGGTAGTATAGTTAACCGATAAGCATTATTAGTCATGATGGATAATTAGTCATTTCGGTGTCTAGAAAGGTGGTTCTGGGAAGGTAAAGGGAATTGTGGTTTTTAATTGGTTCCGTTGTCTGACCTGGCCAATTTTAAATTGGTGTCTAGGAAAGCAACGGGGGGACCCCCACATCTCTTCCACTAGCCTGGCCGATCTGATTGACTTAATTCTTGACTAACATGCTTGGTGTTAAAATACTATTATTGGCCTTCCTTCATGATAGGTCATTATTGTGTTACGATCTATACTAGGTTTGTTGTGTACACATAAGACCTAATATGGTGACTAACACAATTTTTGGCCTAATACAATTATTTGTTTATGGCATGATTTAATGTAATATTTTGTTGTGTACACACAAGGGTATTACTATTAAAGTCATGACTGTATGGCTATGAAGGGTCTTACTTAACTGAAATATTATAGTTTGTTGTGTACACACAAGGCTATTAATATTTTAGAGGCCGGGATAAGTTGAGAATTGTACGGGTTACAATTGGAGAGAGTTTTCCTACCTATGAACTTATATAAGATTTGTTGTGTACACACAAGGTCTTTTATAAGGGATTGGGATCTCAACCCCACTAAGAAAACTAATTAGGGTTTTCTCGATCATCGTATAGAGGGTTATGATGCTCGATAAAATAGTGGGAGACATAATTGAATTAAAGTCCTAATTTAATTATATATTGTCATTTCATGGTTGTTTGCTTATGTATTGTTCTTTGTTTAAATGTAGATAAATGGCCTCTTCACTCTCACTCCGTAGTATTTTAGATGCCAACAAATTGACTGGGCCTAATTATGTTGATTGGCTGAGAAATTTGAAAATAGTACTCAGTCAAGAAAGAATTTCCTATATTCTTGATACCCCAATTTTGGAACCACCAAGGGAAGATGCCTCGCAAGAGGAGAAGACCACATATAATATGTGGCAAAATGACTCACTTACTGTCAAATGTGTTATGCTTGCCTCTATGACTAACGAGTTGCAGAGGCAGCATGATAGCATGGATACTAACTCCATACTGCTCAATTTAAAAGAGCTTTATGGAGAACACAGTAGAACTGCTAGATATGAAATATCTAAGCAGTTGTTCCGTGCAAGGATGATAGAAGGTATATCATTACAAGACCATGTATTAAAGATAATTGATCTAATCACTCGATTAGGTCAATTAGGTTTTGTAATGGATGGGGAGTTGAATCAAGACTTGATCTTGCAATCACTCCCAGAGTCATTTTCACAGTTTGTTCTTAATTACCATATGAACAAACTTAATTCTTCCTTGCCTGAGCTGTTGAATATGTTGAAGACAGCAGAGAGCCATGTAAAGAAAAATAAGGCTCCAGTTCTTCTTGTGGATAAGAAGACAGGCAAAAAGGGTTCCAGTAAGAGGATGAATCCCAAAGGGGGCATTAAGAAGAAGAAAGGAAAGAAGGCCTCCGGACAGATGACCTGCTTTCATTGTGGCAAGCCGGGTCATTGGAAAAGGAACTGCAAGGTTTACCTTGCAAGTGTGAAGCCTGGTGCATCAGAGGCACCAAAAGGTATGAAAGAAGTTCATACTATTTTGTCATTGGATTCTTCCATTTCAAATACTTGGGTGTTGGATACCGCCTGTGGTCATAACATCTGCAAATCATTGCAGGGACTTCAGGGGCTTAAAGTATTGAAGGAAGGTAACTTTGAGCTCTACGGTGCAGGAGGGGACCCCATCCAAGCAGAAGCTGTAGGGACTTATGTTTTGAAGTTACCTTCAGGGAAGATCTTGGAGCTAAGGAATTGTTACTATATGCCAAAAATCATTAGAAATATCATATCTGTACCCTTGTTACTTAAACAAGGATATACTATGAATGTAATGAGCCGTGGCTACTCAATTTCTTTATCTAATGAAATTATATGTTATGGCATATTCTGCAATGGTCTATTAACTCTTTCCACTAATGACAATATTTTTCATGTTTCTAACAAATGGAAAAGAGATGATGTTAACAATACCTTACTTTGGCATTGTCGACTTGGACATATTAGTGAGACTAGGATTAACAAGTTATACAAAGAAAATTTCTTTGATCCTTATGACTATGAGTCATTAGGAACTTGTGAATCATGTCTCATGGGTAAGATGACCAAGACTCCATTTAGTGGACATGGAGAAAGGACAAAAGAGTTATTAGGACTCATACACACAGATGTATGTGGGCCTATGACAACTCAAGCCTATGGTGGATACTCATACTTCTTCACATTTACTGATGATTTTTCAAGGTATGGATTTGTGTATCTAATGAAACATAAGTCCGATGCTTTTGAAAAATTTTTAGAGTATCAAAGTATGATAGAGAAACAGACAGGAAAAAGTATAAAGATCCTCCAATCAGATAGAGGAGGTGAGTACTTATCCACTGAGTTTCTTGATCATCTTAAAGATAAGGGGATCATCTCTGAATGGACTGCTCCTTACACACCACAATTAAATGGTGTTGCTGAAAGGAGGAATCGTACTTTATTGGATATGGTACGGTCCATGATGTGCTTCACGGAGTTACCTTTTTCTTTCTGGGGATATGCTTTGGAAACAGCAACTTATATCTTGAATAGAGTACTATCTAAAACTGTCTCTAGCACACCATATGAATTATGGAGAGGTAAGAAGCCCAATCTTAAGTATATTAAGATATGGGGATGTCCAGCCTATGTAAAAAGAAATTTTGGACATAAACTAGATGCTAGAGCAGACAAATGTCTATTTATCGGATATCCTAGAGATAGTATAGGATATCTGTTCTACCACCCTACTGAGCAAAAGGTTTTGGTCAGTAGGCATGCCACTTTTATGGAAAAGGAATTCATCCTACAAAAGGGCACTGGTAGAAATATCGAACTTAATGAAATTCAACAAATAGACACATCTCAGTCAAGTAACAACATAGTTAATATAGAACCTGAACACACTCCTATCCGTAGGTCTGATAGGGTGCGACAAGCACCTGAGAGGTATGGGTTCATAATTGAAAATAATGAAGCCCAAATCATTCAAAATGATGAGCCTCTAACCTATACGGAAGCAGTCATGAGTAGAGACTCAGACAGATGGCTGGAAGCCATGAGATCCGAGATGGACTCCATGTATGTCAACCAAGTATGGTCTTTGGTTGATGCACCAGAGGGTATTAACCCTATTGGGTGTAAATGGGTCTATAAAAGGAAGAATGGGGCAGATGGCCAAGTTGAAACTTATAAAGCCAGATTGGTGGCTAAGGGTTTCAGACAAAAACAGGGAATAGATTATGATGAAACATTTTTCCCTGTTGCCATGCTCAAATCTATTCGGATTATGCTTGCTATAGCAGCATATCATGATTATGATATCTGGCAAATGGATGTAAAAACTGCATTCCTCAATGGTTTCCTTGAGGAAGAGGTTTATATGTCACAGCCAGAAGGTTTTGTCTTGGAGACTAAACCTAATCAGGTATGTAGGCTAAAGAAATCCATTTATGGATTAAAGCAAGCATCAAGGAGTTGGAACATCCGATTTGATAAAATAGTCAAAGAATTTGATTTTTTCAAAAATGAGGATGAACCTTGTGTGTACAAGAAGACTAGTGTGAGTGCCATAGTTTTCTTAGTTCTATATGTTGATGATATACTTCTTATTGGGAATGATATCCCAATGTTACAATCAGTCAAAGTGTGGTTATCGAAACAGTTTTCCATGAAAGACTTGGGAGAAGCATCCTATATACTGGGTATAAAGATCTATAGGGAAAGATCAAGGAGGATGCTAGGCTTATCCCAGTCTAGGTACATTGACCAGGTGCTAAAGAGATTTAGCATGGAGGAAAGTAAAAGAGGTTACTTACCTATTGGTCATGGCATACGTCTTTCTAAGAGGATGTCTCCTAAGATACCTGAAGAAAGAAATAGAATGAGTTCTATACCTTATGCTTCGGCTATAGGGTCGATTATGTATGCTATGTTATGTACCAGGCCTGATGTGGCATATGCCTTGGGTGTAGCCAGTAGATTTCAGGCTGATCCAGGAGAGGATCACTGGAAGGCTATGAAAAATATTCTTAAGTACCTGAGAAGGACTAAGGATATTTTTCTCATATACGGAGGGTCTGATCTTAAACTAGAAGCCTATTCAGACTCTAGTTTTCAATCAGACCCAGATGATAGTAAATCTATTTCAGGGTATGTCTTTACCTTGAATGGTGGAGCAGTAAGTTGGAAGAGCACTAAACAGCAGACTGTAGCTGACTCAACTACCGAGGCAGAGTACATAGCTATCAGTGAAGCCGCCAAGGAAGCTGTCTAGATGAAGAAATTCATCACAGAGTTGGGAGTAGTTCCTGAGATTGAGAACCCAGTGCCACTCTATTGTGATAATACTGGAGCAGTTGCTCAAGCTAAGGAACCGAGAGCCCATCACAAGTCCAAGCACATTCTGAGACGCTTCCATCTTGTCCGAGAGATAATCGAGAGACAAGAAGTCTGCATCAGTAGAGTGGATACAAAGAACAACATAGCAGACCCGTTCACTAAGGCTCTACCACAGCGGGAGTTTGATCACCACCTCGACAGTATGGGGTTAAAGAATAAGAGCGATTGGCTTTAGTGCAAGTGGGAGATTGAAAGGATTATGCCCTATAAGCCAATATTTGTATCTCCCAGACCATTGTAAATTGACAAGTTAATAAAGGCAATAATTTTTTCATCATTCGCTGTGTCATTATATGATGAACCCCATAGATTAGGGCTATGGTTGTAGGGCTATGATGAGATCATACCAGTGAGATCTAAGGCTTTAAAACCCTAATCTAGAATATTCCTAGTCATAGGAACCCTGAGTTGGGGATCAGGGTTTCCGGTTAGACTGGCACATCCTATGTATGCTGAAAAGGGTGACTGCTCTCACAGTCACTTGTGTGAGACACTAATATAAGGATGTGGGTGCTCATTAGCGAATGAGTTCACTGAAGAGATCCAGTTTGAGAACATCTAATGGAGCCTTAGCTGCATGTCAATAGATGTTTCTCATAGTGGGAGTTGTACAAGTAGTCCTATGACCTGAGACTGCCATAAAACCTTATGTACATGAACCCATGCTTTGGTTCAATCTCATTCATGACACTGGGTCATGCACAAGGTTGATGCTGGGTGTGGTGAATTGTATATGAAGGAAATGAGTAGGTCAACAAGGAATTGATCACTCCTAGTAGGAGGAGATTGCATCCAGCCAAATTAGGTCAGATGATGATTCAGGAAATCTTTGATCAAAGTACAGATATTAGAAATGATTTCTAATATCGAATTAATTGAATCATTAGTATATGACTGAGCTGGGAATGAGTATAAACTGGATTTGACATGATTCCATATCCATAGTTATATTCGGGATGCAAGATGATTGAAGGATCGAATTGTACGGAAACTTTCCACTGAAGGGTAGTTTTGGAATTTCACCAGAATTTCCATATCTTCCGGGTAGACATGATACGTTGCTAGACGTCAATCTTGTCTTGTGGGTTGATCAAATTAAATGTTTTAATTGGATCACCAATTAGGAGGAGTCTTAATTGACTAACTCGAGTTAGCTCGATTTGACCTAAATCGATTAGAATGAGTTCTGATCAAATTAGGTCAACTTGCACTCGGACCCACTGCTGGCTAGGTATGGAACCCAATGGGTCACACACTTAGGACAGATAATCAAGGATTTAATTTAGAATTAAATCTCGTTTGCAGATGAACACACTAGCATGTGTTGCAAACCATGGCTTCTACTTGAATCGGATTCGAGTTAGGGTTCTGATTTGGTCTTTTTTAGATCCAAATTCATTCCGGTTTGAATCTAATTGAAGATTCAAGACATTGGGTTATTAGTAGGCTAGCAATTGGGCTAACCTAAGAGACTAAACCCCTTTCCCACATCGCCTAAGCCCTTTCCCCTTTTTTCCCACGCGCGCGCGCAAGGAGAAGAGTCCACGCGCGCGTGGACTCTCTCCAAGCAGCGTTTCTGCGTGAGAAAAGAGAGGAAGTCGGCGTCTTTTGGCTGAGAAGGCGTGGAAGAGAGTCCACCTAGGCGTGGACTCTTCAAAATTGGAATTACCGTGAAAGAAAGAAAGAAAATACCGAAGGGGCGCGACTCCTCTCTTCTGCGCGCGCCCTTCTGTGTTTTCTCGCGACTCTTCCTTGCATCTTCCCATCCCAAAGGCCGTGAGATTAATCCCAAGGGCCGTGAGATAAAGGGAAAGGATGTGAGAAGGGAGAGAGGGATGTGAGAGGATGATTACAGGAAGAAGACGCCTCTCTGTCGCCTATTTAAGGAGAAGACTTCACCGTAAAAAATTATTCCAGATTTTCTATGGCGAAGCCTTGCTTCTTTTTCTTCTCCCTCTCCAGAAGACTGTTTCTCCCTCCTCTCTTTCCTCTTTGATTCCTTTACAGAGCCTAGGCTCTGTCGAATCTCAGAACAGAAGGAGAGTCAGAGAGAAACTCTCCGACGGTAAAGGAAGAAGGCGCCTCTCCTTTCTTTCTTACATTAAGACAATCTTGTCTTAATTTTCTTCTCCCTCCAAGACAAGCCTTGTCCCATTTTAGGACAAGGGCTTATTCTTAAGACAAGAGTGTCTTAAGGGGCCAAAGTTGCTAGAAGACGAGGAGAAGGGTAAGAGAGAAGGTTTAGTCCCAGTTTGGCTAGAGGAGTCCTAGCCAATAGCCCATATATCAAGTTCTTAGGGTAGAGCTTGATTGGAAGGAACCCAATTAAGGAGTCAGTGTCTTGATCATCTGCCCGTGTGGATCACCATCGGAGGGCGGACAAGTGGACGCCTGGTGTGTTCAAGAGGCTACTCAATTTGGAGTTCATTTCTGCATCAGACTGGTAATAGCGATCTGAGGTTAGTATTTAAACAATGTTTAAATTTGGACATGCATGTAGTCATAGTTTTAATTGCTAATAAGGAGATTTTGGGATTAGGGTTCGGACCTGATTTCATAAAATTTTGAAATCCACGCTTCCGCACTGGTTCCCGAATCCAACAATATCTCTAGCTTGGACGCTTTGAAATGGGCCACATACTCCTTTAGTGACTCTTCCTCCTGCTTGCAGGTCAAGAAGAGGCTATTGGCATCTTGTGGCATACCTTGGCTAGCATTGAAGTATGTCATAAATTGCTTCTCTAATTGCTTGAATGAGTGAATACTCCTTGGCTCAAGTTTGGAATACAATGCTTGGGCCACTTTTCTAAGAGTGGCTAGAAAGGTTAAGTAGAGTAAGGCATGGTGGTGCCTCATGAGAGCCTTATAAATCTCCAAGTGGTCTAGCAAATTGGTGGTGCCATCGTAGGGATCCAGCTTGGATATCTTGAACCAATTAGGAATCAATTCTTCCATGATCAGTCAGGAGAGAGGGGGATAGGTATTGAACTCCATTAGGTCCCTACTTCCCCCATGGAGATCGACAAGTCAGTGGTTGATCTCGTGCAACTTGCGATCATAGTTGTTAAGCTGTTGGTTGGCTATCTATCGAGCAACTCTATCAGTGGATCCCTCTTGGGAAGATTCGAACAAGGAACAAGGGTGTTTCTCTTGCCATCGCTCTCTTCCTCATCACTACTCCTCATGATAGGGACTCACACATCATGATGAAAGAGACCATGATTGACAAAAAAATCCATTGGTAAGAAGATCTCCCATGAGGAGATCATTAACTGGAGCGAGTGGCAATAGTGGGAACAATTAGGATCTTCAGCTATTGCTGCTTCTCTATGGGCTATTGCTACTACTGTAACTCCTACACCACCATGGCTCATTCTTGGACTTGCTATACCAAAGTGGCAAGCAAGCTCTGCTGGTCTGTCAATGGTGCAAGTGGTGGTACAACGGGCTCCATCGCCTAGTTAGGAAACTCTTCATGGCATGGAGAATGCTCGATGTGACTAGTGGAGGTGTCTTGAGATCGAGACTTTGCCATGCTTTCTAGACTCTTAAATCACTACCCCTCTACCTAGTGCACCAATTTGTTATAGCCAAATTCCCACTCCTAGAAGTCTGGTGGTGCTTGAAGGTCTCTCTACCTTCTTTGATGGGATAAGGACCTACTCTTTGGCATCTCCAAGCAAAAACCTATAAGGATAGTCCTACTTGATTGGTGGTTACCAGTAGGGGATCCTTCAACACTCAAGCTAGTGGAGGAGAATGGGCTATAATAGTGGAGCTGAGAGCAATGGCGAGAGGCTAAATAAGCATTTACAGGGGTATAAAGATATACCTTGTCAGGAGTACCCTCTTACCTATTTAAAGAGTTACTCAAGGTAATTAAATTTTGTTAGGAGCTAGCCTCCTCTAACATAGATAACAAATTTCTAGTAGGATGTTGGGATCCTATCCCTTGAGATCTTTTTTGTTGGGATCATTCTAATTGGATGGCGGCTCTTGTTGGAAACCTATCTACCATGATCTTTGTAGGCTAACTATGATTAGTCGATGCTTGCCACTTATTCAGGCATCATGGACTCCGAGCATGAGAGCATCTCACACGATATTGATGGAGAAAGTCTAGATATTGTATCTTGGCTATTGGTGCTGAAATCCATCGAACATTGGAGAATGCTAGATCAGGTGGTGCAAGAAGACTCTAGGATGCTAAACCTACATAAAAGCTCTGGTAGGAAGGCATTTTGATAGGGCTCCTTCGACACTCAAGTCAGTATTCTAGCATACAATAATATGAGAAATATAAGATAGAGATTTTGCATACCTTGGAACTCCCAAAGGTCACTTTTTATAGGTAGAGGATGAGGGCATTTTTGGAATGTCAAAAATCTTAGTGGTTTCAAAGAGAAGTGATAGGGCTTACTGTGTAACTTGTTAGGGGATTTTCATTTGTAAAGAATGTCTATACCATTTTAATTGGAACCTTATTCTTTGTACTAAATCGGTCATATTTTTTAATGGCAATGCTAATTACTGCATGGGCCCAGGCACCCTACTTTAATTATAAAGACATGGTGGCAATTAGCAATTGTGATGCATGATGTAGCCTTTTGGCTACAAAATCGAGGGCATGAAAGTGGGTGTCATTCATGTTGGCCTTCAAGAGGTCCAAGTCAAAATATCACCCTAGGATCCACCTTCCACAATACTCAAAGTCCATGGGTCATTTCGAGCACTTTTATTTGGAGCAGAGGAATAGTCAACTAGAAGACATAATCAGATTGTTCTAGTTGAAGGTGAGATACAACGATAACCTTCAAGATATCTGATGAGGAGGCATTGGTTGCTCTTAGGCTTGGTCAGGTGGGGGTGATTGTTAGCCCTTCTTGGCCAAGACTTGTTGGTCGGGATGCCATTTTTTCTAATGAAAGGATGGATGGGGAAAAGAGCCACCCATGCATTGTGCATGTGGTCAAGCGAGTCTAGGAATACTAGAACTAAGAGGGAACCACTAGCCAACTAAGGGTCAAATCTGGTGAATAGTCAATGGGTACAAGCTGATCACCTTCAGAGAGCTAGCTAATGGGGAAGCACTAGTCACCAATGAGGGTACTCGGTAGTTGGCACTCAGCTAGACCCGATCAACTAGGAAAGGCACTAACTTTTCTGATTAGGGGTCGGTTGAGTGGTGGAACCGATAAAGAATAGACCATGTTGACTTATTCAATAACATTAGGACTAAGAGGAAGTCCTCTATGGATCAAGGTCTAAGCCTAATGAATGCTTAGAGGACACATAGCAGGGCTATCAGACTAGGCTTGCTAGCTTGGAGGTTCTGTATCATTGATTAGGCATGTTGACTTAGACTGTCTAACTAGGTATGTCAAATTAACTAATTGTGTTGGGGTCCAGAGGGAGTCCTCTACTGATCAGGGCCCTAATTCGATGAATGGTCGGAGGATGTGTAGTCAAGCATTCAGTTAGGCTTATTGATCTAGGCCTTTTATCTTTTGGTCCATGCAGGATTTCTCTCAATAGATATCTCTTACTCTCTAGTCCAAGCTTTGGTCAGGATATGAGAGTATGCATTCAAAAGATACTAGTGATATGAAGGGTCTTGGTGGGGACACCAAAGGCACCAGAATAAGATAGAGGCTTTTCAACCCTCTATGAATTGATCAATAATTTATGAGTCCATCTGTAATAAGGGCTTAGCCTATCTGAGTCCATTTTAGTTGTTATTTGAGTATTTTGAGTTTCAGTTCTGTACTAGTCAGCTCATGTTGAGCTAGTTCAGTCTAGTGTTAGTCAGCTCATGTCGAGCTAATTTTATTTTTTGAGTCCTATTCAACCATATTGAAGACACAAGACCACATCATACAAGTAAATACCAAGTCCAACCAGATTGAAGACATGGAAGTATAGTCCAAATCCAACCCAGCTTGAAGATTTGAAGACCCCAGGAGGAAAATTCAGAAAACCCTAATTCCTTGTAGATGCCCTCCAGATGCCCAGATTCCCTTCCAGATGCCAAAATATATTCATATACCAAGGAATCCATGATTTTAGAAGTTCATCTGCATCCTAGCCCAAAGAAATCAAGCCCAGGCGCCAAGCCCAAGCCCCTAAGAAGCAAGATACCAGGGAATATTCCTGCTACCTGGCTACCAGGTCACCCCAGCTTCCAGAGGCCCAAACCCATGCGCCCAAGCCCCTTTGGGCCGGCCCCTTGCTGCTCTTAGAAGCCCAACACGCCCCCCTAGGCATCCTTGGAGTGTTGGCCAAGTCAAGAGAATTTTTAGGGATTTTTCTACCTAATGTTTCCTTATTTTCTAGCTAGGGTTTGAGAGGGAAAAGGATTCTTATGTAAAGACTTATGTGCCCTTACATGGAGCCCAAGGTTAAGGGTCTATTTAAAGGACCCTAGCCTCTTGTATGAAGGGACTTTTTGATATGAATTAAAACCTTGAGTTCTTCTATTGAGTTGTGTGATATCCTGCTGTGTGCATAAAGGGGTTTGTGAGAGTTCTTCTTCCTGGTGTTTGCGATCATCTTCCTGCTGCCAACAAACCCTCCAGATCCCTGGATGCCCACTCCAAAAGAAGCCTTCCCTTGCTATTTTTCCTTTGTTTTCTTATTCCTTTGTGAATTTTCTAACCCCTGACAGGTCGTTTGCAGGTCCCCGAGTTCCTACGAATCCAACGACTCCAGCCAAGCCTTAATCGGACCACCGAGCAGAAAGCCGGGTACCCACGGGTCATTGGCTTGGTTTTCCAGGCCGCATCCATCGAGGAACGAGAGACCCCTTCGCTGCGATCTTCATAGACATTGTCAGGTACACCCCTCTACCTCCAGTAGTTTTATTGTAGGAGAACTTGCCCTAACCGAGGCTTCTCAACCCGGCTGTCCTTCTTTGCTACTTTTCTAGATCCTAATCTGCATGCTGATCTTCAAAAATTCATACAAAATTCCCTAAAAATAATTTTGATCTAAAATTTGGGAATTAATCACCTAACTCTACATGTAAAACATAAAAAAATAATTGCATGCATATTAGTCCCCCATCATTTGGTATCAGAGCTTAGATTAGGGCTTTTTTTCTAAAATCTTCAGTCCGTATATGCTCCATTATTTTAATTATTTCTCCCTGATAAAAATTCCAAAAATTCTGAAATTTATTTTTCTAGATTCATCATAATTCACAATAATTTTAAAAATTTTTGAAGATTTTATTATGTCCTGTGAAGTTTCTGGAAGCCGAAATACAGCCTGCAAATTCTCGGCTCTATTTTTTCATCAAGACAAGTTTGGAAGTTTTAGGGTTTTGTTTAGCATCTTTTGCATATCTTTTAATTTTAGTATATTTCCAGCATATTAGGCCATGATTTTTAAGTTTTCTTCTATTTAAAAAAAAAACAAAAAAAAAATTTACATATTCTCCAAAAATATCGAAAACATCTAAACCCTAATTTGCATCCTCATCTGCCTGCCATCATTGCATAATTTACTTTTAAGGGCACTCTTGTTATATCAGATGGGGGGAGGATTTGATCACCTCTCCTTAGCCCAAAACCACATCCCTTGCATTCGGTCCCAAGCCTTAACCTAAAATTAACTATACTTAATTTGCCCTAGTGGGCTAGGGACACCAACTGGTCGGGTCCGGGCTACGTGTTAGATCACTGTGTCAAGCAAACCTGTGTGTGCCTTGTGCTTGGTGTCTAGAACGGTGGTTTAGGGATTCAATCCCAAAGGGCTTGTGTGCTGGTCCGCCTACCTGGCCAATCTCTGATTGGTGTCTAGGATTGGCAATCAAGGACCTAACACTCCCCTTACACCTGCCTGGCTGAGTACAGGGTTACTATAGGCTAGTTTGCCACCCTGATTGAGCCCTTAGTTTGGACTCTAGGTCTAGTCAGCTGTAGTAGGTCTGATCGAGTCTTGCATGAGCACTAGATCAAGAGTTTTATATCACCCACCTCCTTCACAAATGTCTGAACCCTTGGAAAATTTGCAAGCCCTAGCTGATCAAATGGCTCAGATGGCTACCCAGATGACTACCCAGATGACCCAGTTAACTCAGTCTGGTATTCAAACCAATGATAGAATTGACCATCTTGCTAATAGGTTTGATCAGTTAGAAGTCCAGGTACGGACCCCAGGAAAAACCCATGGGTCACAGTTTGAGCCAGATCCTAATTCCCCTCAACCTAGGAGGACCACAAACCCTAATCCATACCCTGAGGTCGAACCTAGGAGAGCCCCTCATCCTGACCCATACTATAACCCTCAGCCTAGGAGGACCCTAGACCCTGACCCTTACCAAGAGGTCGAACCTAGGAGAGCCCCTTATCCTGACCCGTACTACAATCCTCAACCTAGGAGGACCCCAAACCCTGATCCATACCGAGAGGTTGAACCTAGGAGAGCCCCTCAACCTGACCCATACTATAATACTAAACCTAGAAGAACCCCTTACCATGACCCTTATTATGATACTGAACCCAGGAAAACCCAATACTCTGACCCATATAGGGAGTCCAATCCTAGGAGAACCCAATACTCTGACCCATATAGGGAGTCCAATCCTAGGAGAACCCAATACTCTGACCCATATAGGGAGTCCAATCCTAGGAAAACCCAATACTCTGACCCATATAGAGAGCCCAACCCTAGGAGAACCCAATATTCTGACCCATATAGGGAGTCCAACCCTAGGAGAACCCAATATCCTGACCCATATAGGGAGCCCAACCTTAGGAGGACCCCATACCATGATCCATCCTTAGAACCTGACCATAGAGCTGACCCAAAATTCTGACCCCAGATCCTATAATCCCATGACCCATAAATATGCACCCTTGTCCTATGAGTCCAGAGAACCCATAACCCCTAAGTATCAATCTAGTACTAGACAGGTTTCTCGTAACCAACTTGAATCCCATAGGATTAGTGCCCCTAAATATGAACCCAATAGTGAGCCACTATCCCTCAGTCAACCTGAACCACTAGGATTAGTGTCCATAATCAGAAACCAGGGCCTAGCCAATTTTTCCCTAGTCGACCTTCTCCAACCATTCCTAAGATTGACAAGGCTTACATAAATGTGGAAGTGTATGAAGCTGATGCAAACTTAGTGGATAAGTATGAGGGAGAAGAGGAGACACCTTTAGATGACCTAGAATTAGCTGACCCAATAGATACCGAGGTAGAAGCCAACCTAGAGGTAGTTGGCCTTGACCACATCCAACCTAAAGCTATAGTGGAAGAACAAATAGAGGAAGAGAACGTAGGTACTGCTACTAGAGCCTTACCAGAGGAAACCATAGAGGAGAGCCAAATTATAGAGTCTAGTCCTAAAATACAAGAACCTGAAGAATTTATTAAGGACCTGATATCTTTGAATCAGTACCCTCAGGATGAGTCTCCTCCTATAGTTCCCATTAAGGACCTCTTCCCTGAGATTTATAACCCATCCTTCCATTATACAAACCCCGTAGATATATCGCAACCCCATAAGGTTAACCTCATTAGTCTAGGATTAGTCCCTGACATGCCTCCTTTGATTCTACTTTATCCAACTAACCCGAAACCTTTTTCTCCACCCTACCAGAGTAATTTTGAACCCACTTCCTATTTTCTACCCTTTCCTGAGTTTTCTCATGTGTCTAGAACTATTAGGTTACATTTTGTTGAGGTTACTAGGTTGCAAGGATCCATAGAGCCCATCCCATTTGCTACCTACTTTTGGCAGACCCTCTGGCACTTATTAGGAGTTACTAGCAAATTTTCTTCTGCATGTCATCCATCAACCACGACTCATGCCCCCATGCCCAAGTGGTAGTTAAGACCTAATAAACCTCTTTAATCGAGTCTGTTAGGTGTAGGTTTGAGTCCATTGCTTCATCTTGTTAGGAGTCTGCATGTGCCTAGCATGTTCACCACCCGCACTAATGTTAAAACAACTGGCTAATTCCCGAAGATGGATCAAAGAATTTGATGTAGTGGATTTTATCTTGGTTAGGCTTAGGCCTAAAAGAAGCTTCATGCTCGTAGAGCCGGACCTTTTAAAGTGATAGAGAAGGATGGATCAAATGCCTAGGTGTTAGACTTGCCTTTGGAATTGGGCATTAGTTCTACCTTCAATATTACTGACCTGGTTGAGTATAGGGAACCAGCAGCGATACCTAGTGAGGCCTTTGGACCTATTCCTTTTCATTGTGAGTGACCATAACCTAGAGTGTCCACAAACAAATTTGGCCTGAGAGAGGAGAACAGATCGAGCGTATCCTGGATGATGAAGCCATCACGACCCAGGGCCATGACTATCAACGCTTCCTGGTTCGATGGAAAGGCTGGCCAGAGTCGGACGATTCATGGATTTCTCGAGAGGACTTGCAACGCCTCAACCCAGACCTTCTCGAGAGATATGTGAGCCAGTCTGACCTTCACTCGACAGGGTCGAGTTCCTCCCACCCCGGGAGAGTTGGTGGGGACACCAAAGGCACTAGAATAAGATAGAGGCTTTTCAACCCTCTATGAATTGATCAATAATTTATAAGTCCATTTGTAATAAGGGCATAGCCTATCTGAGTCTATTTTAGTTATTATTTGAGTATTTTGAGTTTCAGTTCTGTACTAGTCAGCTCATGTTGAGCTAGTTCAGTCCAGTGTTAGTCAGCTCATGTCGAGCTAATTTTATTTTTTGAGTCCTATTCAACCATATTGAAGACTCAAGACCACATCATACAAGTGAATACCAAGTCCAACCAGATTGAAGACATGGAAGTATAGTCCAAGTCCAACTCAGCTTGAAAATTTGAAGACCCCAGGAGGAAAATTCAGAAAACCCTAATTCCTTGCAGATGCCCTCCAGATGCCCAGATTCCCTTCCAGATGCCAAAATATATTCATATACCAAGGCATCCATGATTTTAGAGATCCATCTGCATCCTAGCCCAAAGAAATCAAGCCCAGGCGCCAAGCCCAAGCCCCTAAGAAGCAAGATACCAGGGAATATTCCTGCTACCTGGCTACCAGGCCACCCTAACTTCCAGAGGCCCAAACCCATGCGCCCAAGCCCATTTGGGCTGGCCCCTTGATGCTCTTAGAAGCCCAACATGCCCCCCTAGGCATCCTTGGAGTGTTGGCCAAGTCAAGAGAATTTTTAGGGATTTTTCTACCTAATGTTTCCTTATTTTCTAGCTAGGGTTTGAGAGGGAAAAGGATTCTTACGTAAAGACTTATGTGCCCTTACTTGGAGCCCAAGGTTAAGAATCTATTTAAAGGACCCTAGCCTCTTGTATGAAGGGACTTTTTGATATGAGTTAAAACCTTGAGTTCTTCTATTGAGTTGTGTGATACCCTGCTGTGTGCATAAAGGGATTTGTGAGAGTTCTTCTTTCCGGTGTTTGCAATCATCTTCCTGCTGCCAACAAACCCTCCAGATCCCTGGATGCCCACTCCAAAAGAAGCCTTCCCTTGCTATTTTTCCTTTGTTTTCTTATTCCTTTGTGAATTTTCTAACCCCTGATAGGTCGTTTGCAGGTCCCCGAGTTCCTACGAATCCAACAACTCTAGCCAAGCCTCAATTGGACCACCGAGCAGAAAGCTGGGTATCCGCGGGTTATTGGCTCGATTTTCCAGGCCACATCCATCGAGGAACGAGAGACCCCTTCACTGCGATCTTCACAGACATTGTCAGGTACACCCCTCTACCTCCAGTAGTTTTATTGTAGGAGTACTTGCCCTAATCGAGGCTTCTCATCCCCGGCGGTCCTTCTTTGCTACTTTTCTAGGTCCTAATCTGCATGCTGATCTTCAAAAATTCATACAAAATTCCCTACAAATAATTTTGATCTAAAATTCGGGAATTAATCACCTAACTCCACATGTAAAACATACAAAAAGAATTGCATGCATATTAGTCCCCTATCAGGTCTTCTTGACTGAAGGGTTGTGTCTAGCTTTAGAGTGGGCAAAAGTAATCATGGGCTTTGATTTGCAAATTTGGTGAACACATTGGTTGCCACATTATATTTAATCCTGTAACTAATGGTTGTGGGGAACCAATAGGGGGCTCCAACATGGTGCACATCCATTGATCTAGGATGATTCAAAGTTTTGAAATATTCTTTCCTCTTGCTATAAAAGGCAATTTCTTCTATTGCTTTGGTTTTTTACTTGCACTCTTGTTTTCTAAAGCATCTTCCTGCTACCCCTTGCTTCGGCTATTGGTGTCCCATTCTTTCTTCTTCCTCTACTATGCTCTCCCTGCCAAAGGTCTTTACAAGAGGTCCTCCACTATCTTTGACCATTTCTACCCTCCATCTATCCTTAGGTGGGTCTCCTTATTCTTCCTTTTATCATTCCATTCTCTTTCTTCTTATCAATGTCAGTTTCTAGGAGTTCCACAAGCGAGAACCAGCTATCAGAGAGGGGTTCTTGGAGAGTGGGGTCGAAGGGTGCCAAGATTTCGATGAAGGGATGCGCTAGACTAGAGTCCTCAGGGCCCATGCATACCAATCCATGCTAGGCCCGGATGATTTGGCTGAGATTCGGGTCTTGTACAAAACCCTAGGGGAGTATGATTTGGAACTTTCCCAATCCAATGCTCGAGTAAATAACCCTTCTCCAGGCTAATTCAAGGTGTACTAGGAGGTGTCAGGGCGAGACTTAGGTTTCCCTTCCCTCCTTTTCTTCTTGATCTCCTTAGGTTTTACCAGATTTCTTTGCATAGCCTCTTCCTGAATTTGCTTAGACTTGTCTTAGGGTTTTTGTTTATTTGGTTCTTGGCCAAGGTTCAGCCTTCCCTTTCTTTGTTCCATTCTTTTTATACCATCAAGAGGCATCTTTATATCAATGACTGGTGGTATTTCTTTACTTAGAGGGGAGTCTCCCCTTTGATTAAAGATGCCCATTCCACTATTCATAGGTGGAAGGGGTGATTATTTGTTTCTTATTCATCTATTAATAGTTGGGACTTACCGATCTGGGGTCATCCAAAAGCTTTCACTCTCAAGATCTAAAAATTAAATGCCAAGGAAAAATGGCATTTTAAAATCCTTCGAGATTACAAGGTTCCCCCTATGGGGCAACTTTTTATCAAAGGATGCTCTCTCAAGTGCTAGCTTAGCTAGGCCAATTCCAACAGTGAGCTTAGGATTTTCTTGTTTTCTTTCCTCTATCATCACTTTCTTTTTTGCTTCTAACCAAATATTGTTGGATTGCAGACATGAGGCCTGAAGATTTGGCCAAGTTGAAGAAGACCTTTTCTTATAAGAGGAAGGCTCGAGCTACTATCACTGCATCGAAGAAGGTGAAGTTCATGGATGCCAGTCCATGGGAGGCCCTAGTCGAGTGAGCTTCTGAGGTCATGGTCAAGGCCATCTTGACCACTACTGCTCCACCATTTCTATTATCTCTGGCCCCAATGTCGACTACCCAACTATTGTCTTCTAGTCTTTCCAATGGAGCACCTCTAGGGAACTCATCTGGTTCTGAGTCTCCCCTAGATGATATCTTAGAGGACACAACCTTCCAATATGGAGGGTTGTCAGGGAGCTCATCAAGAGGACCTTGCTCCTTGTAGAGTTGGTGAAAATTAAGGGGTTGAGCTTCCATAATCTAAGGAAGCACTCGGTGATCGCTATGCATCAGGTGCTTTCTCAGTCAATTCCTTTTTTTTTTTCTTTTTCTTTACTCTATAATGTCTGGTTTTGGTACAATTGATGAATTTTGTGATCATTTGATCAATCGGTTGATCGCTAGAGCGAAGGCAATCAACTAGCAAAAATAGTTTAAAGATGCCACCATGGATGCTCGTAAAAGGGCTAATATGATGGAGGCTAAATTTGAGTGCTTGAAGGAGGTGCATGCTAAGGTGGAGGCCAACCTAGCCTCTAAGAAGAAAAAGAGGAAGGCAGAGATGGTGAAGGCCAAGGAGCTGACCAAGATGGAGAAAAGGGCCATGAAGACTTTTAGTGCCTCGATAGATTTCATGACAAAGAAGGCTCGGGTGGTGGCAGTCTTTTAAATATTGGAAGGATTCTATGATTACCGCTATAAATTCAATAAGGAGGCCTTCGACAAAGGCTTCAAGTTAAGCTGGAGTGATTACCACCTCCAAATTGCAACCCAACATCGAGAACTGGACCTCTCCTTCTTGGATGAGTAGGAGGAGCTGAAGAGGAGCCCTCCCCTTAGCATGAAGAGGTCGCCATGGTTATTTCCATGTCTGAACATCCACCTATTGAAGTCATGGTCACAC
Organism: Areca catechu; assembly: GCA_021397845.1. Taxonomy (NCBI): domain Eukaryota; kingdom Viridiplantae; phylum Streptophyta; class Magnoliopsida; order Arecales; family Arecaceae; genus Areca; species Areca catechu. Next base: position 101,115,140 of record CM038041.1, read on the forward strand.
CCTCCGAGGCTGCTCCCAGCATTGATGATCCCTAGGAGAAGGTCAGGGATTAAAATATCTATACTTTTATTTTATTTTATTTTTATAAACTTTTTTGAATGAGATGAAATAAAATAATTTTTTCAATCTTCTGAACATGTCATTTTTTATCTAGTTGCATGGTTATGTTCAAAATGTTGAGCCTTCATTGGACAAACTAAAACCTTTCAAGCCCCTTCCAAGGGCCATAAAATTAGGGCCCACATTGATAACATGAAGAAAAAGGCTAAAGTGGTGAACAAGAAGGCTACTGAGCAAAAAAGGAAACTGTCAAAGGTGTAAGGGATGCTTGAAAAAGTGAATAAAGAGATTGAACACCCCCAATCAATAATCAGGTTGAGGGATAAGGCATATATTGCTAAGAAGACCAAATTCACTAAGGAGTCAGAGAGGCTATCTAAGGTGGCCAAATGAGCCACTTGGGATGAGGTTGCTAAAGTGGTTCAAATCCATAGGGAGCTTGATTCTGCTCAAGGGGAGATCTCTGCCCTAGAATCATTGCTCATGTCTAGAGAGGTGAGATGGGGATTAGCTAATCGGATAGTTCAACTTCAAAATGAGTTGCACAGAGCTTGGGAGAAGATCTCAGTCTTGAGCGATCGTTGAAAAACAAAGATGTGGAAGCTAGCAATGAGGCTAAATCAAAAGAAATCATCATGGTCACCCCTCAGCTAAGCATGTAGCTTCAAGTGAACATGCACTAAGCAATGAGAACTCGAAGGGCATGAGAGACGTCAAGGGGAGGAGATCACTTCTAAAAGATGGTATGTGACACATTTGACATCGACCATTCTGTCAGCTACTCAACCTATAGGAGCATGGTCCTAATCCTTTATCTGAACATTGAACTCTCTCATCTACCACCTTTTAGGAGAAACTTTGATGAGTTTCTTATAGAAGTTTGTGAGGTGGGCTTATACTGGTTTCTAGAGTTCGGCATTCCTTATCATGTTGACTCCGTTATTGATTTTGATGATTAAAAAAATACTTAAGTATATTTGAGTACTAACAATTCTTTGAAGTTTTTTTAATAAAAAAAGGTACTCATTAAATTAGCTAAATTGAATAGCTTGTCAAATGATTGAAGAAGCCCCTTCTATGGATGAAACACCAATCATTAATGGACTTAAGTATTTAAGATTTGCTTGAAAGGAATTAAAGAGTCAAGTTCAAAAAGGTTTCAGTAGAGTTTCAATCTTTTTTGAAAAAATTTCAGTAAGTGTCGACTCAGAGTATTGACTTATAGTTCAAGTATCGACTCATAGTAGTGCAAGTATCGAATCAAGCCGGTATGCAGAAAAGAGTTTCAGATGGCATGCTTGAAGTGTCGACTCATGCTTCATAAGTGTCGACCCTAATTGTGACTCAAGGATTGACTCAAAGCCTGAGACAAATTTTTTACAAAATATGTTGAAATTCAAGACTCATCTCAAGTGTCGACTCACAAGATGAAGTGTCGACTCACAAGATGAAGTGTCGACACATCTAAGAATTCCAGAGAGCTTCAATGCAGAATTTTGAACTAGGTGTCGACTCATGGGATTTAAGTGTCGACCCTAAGTGTCGACATATAGCCTGAAGTGTCGACACTTGAAGTTCGAGGAACAGTAATGACTAGTTTTCTTAAATATAGAACTTATCCCTTTCACCCCCAATGGCTAGTTTCATATCTCTAATGGTCATAAACCATCATTTAGGCCTTGGGATGGTATTTTAGTAAATTAAATTCAAATGTAACACAAGAGAATAAGAAAAGGAAGTGAAAAAGAAAGAAAAAGAAGAGTATTCACTCATACATTCATTGAGAGCAACTACTTCCAAGTAAAAAAAGTCTTCAAGCATTCAAAGCAATCAAAAGCATTTAAGTCCAACCACTTTTGATCATTGATTGAGGCTTCATCAAATTGAAGACAAGCATCTTCATCAATCTTCAAAGAGATAACAGCTTTTTATTAGAAATCTTTTCTTGTATTCTTTACTTCAATTCATATTTTGTTGTATCAAGATTTTTGGTTAGCCTAATTAAAAACCAAGAAAGTTTTTGGTTAGCCTAGTTGAAAACTAAAAAAGTTTTTGGTTAGCCTAGTTGAAAACCAAGGAGATTTTTGGTTAGCCTTTGAAATCCAAGATTTTTTTTTTTGGTGAGCCTAGTGAAAACCAAAAGGGGTTTTAATTAGTGAGCCCAAAAAACTAATAGCTATAATCGTGAGTGATTATAGTGAATTCTCGAGTGGTCCTTGGAAAGTGGACGTAGGTGCTTTTGAGAGGACCGAACCACTATATTTGCCGTGTTTGTGATTGATTATTTCTTTCTATTTGATCTTACCTTCATTGTAATTTAAATTTGTGCTACATACTTTTTAAGAGCACACAACACTTACATCTCACTAGCACTTGAATTGGTTATTGAATTGGCACACATACTTGCAAATAATTTTTAGAAATCTAATTCATCCCCCCTCTTGGATTGCTTATTGGGCAACAAGTGGTATCAGAGCCACATTCTCAGTATATAGGTCTAACCACCTTGAGTAAGGATCTATGGCAGCCCCCTTGGTAGTAATGTAGTTGAGGGACAAGCCTCAAATAGACCACCTTTTTTTAACAGCACTAACTACACATATTGGAAGACAAGAATGAGAATTTACATGCACTCTATAGACTATAATTTATGAAAAGTAGTGGATAAAGGTCCTTATATTCCTTCGATTATGGTTAATGGTGTTCCCATCCCAAAGCTTGAATGATGTAGGACGAAAGCCCTGATACCAAAATTGATGCAGAACAAAGAACAAAGAAGCGTATGCGGAAGTAAATTTAAGATTAATTCTTTTTTTTTTTTTTATATTTCAGAAATTGGCTTCGACTCAAAGTAAAGCTAAACTAAGTTGATGGAAACTAGGTAAGGATTGAAAGCACAATTTAGAAGAAGCTAAGTTATCAGAGTAGTTCAGAAGTAACGGATCGCTGGGGGTTGAGAAACTCCCAGATCTAGGGTTTCGCTCTGAACTTTCAACAGGACAGAAATAAAGAGAAGAGATGGTTTACCAACCAGACAGTGATCTTCATAGAATTTGGGTGGAAGAACTCTCTCGAGCAGATTGTTGGATCCTCGGATTCGGCTATCTTCGCAATGGATCCTCCAATACTGGTCTTGTGGTTTGGTCGGCTTCTCCTGGACTCAAGATCTGGGAAGAAGAAAAACAAGTGAGGGATTCAGAGACTCAGGGAAGAATTTACAAGTTCGAAGAACTTGAAGGCTGATGTCACTGAGATCCGGATTCTCTTGAAAGCTGATTCGACTCCCACTGGAAAGAGCTTTTGATATGAAGTACCCGGACTGTAGCTGGATGCTGGTGGTTGGCCTTGACTTGAAGAGGGTGGCCATGAGAAGTGGGATAGGCTAGGGCTTGGTGGAAAGAAAAGAATGATGGGCGGCTAGGGTTTGGGAGTGGAGTGGCTAACCTAGGGTTTGGGTTTTTTGGAGATCTCACAACCCAAAACCCTAGCTTAGTCCACCCATCTCTACTCCACCACCACCAAACCCTAATTTTCCATCTACATTCCACGGCCCCTCTCTTCCACATAGAGGCCGGCCGCCAGCATCCAGGTTCAGATCAACTGTTTCAACTACAGAGCAAGTTCAAAGAAGAGTCAGATCAGTATCAAGATCTCCGGAACTCTACATCCAACAATCTTCATTAAGTCCTCAGGTCAGTGTCTTTCTTTGAGTTTCTGGTTCTTTTTTTTTTTGTTCTTCTTCTTCCAGATCCTGAGTTCGAGAAGAAGGCCAACCTTGCCATAGGACTACAATCCGAGGATCCATTGCGAAGATACCTCGTCTCCAAGGATCCTACAATCTGTTCGAGAGTGTCCTTCAATTGAAGCAACGAGAGATATCACAGTCAGGTATAAAACCTTCTCTTCTCTCTTCGTCTGTTTCTTGAAAGAGGAGTAAACCCTAGGTCTGGGGGTTTCTCAATCCCCAGCGATCCTACTTCTGAGTTACTCTGATAATCCACTCCTTTTTATTATGCTTTCTATCATTTCTTAGTTTCTTTCAGCATTAGTTTATCTTTCCTTTAAGTCAAAGCCGACTTCTGAAAATAAATAAATAAAAAAAAATACATTAATTTTAATTTGCTTCCGCATCCCACATATCTGTTCTGCATCAATTTTGGTATCAGAGCTTCCGTTCTGCATCAATTTTGGTATCAGAGCTTTCGTCCTACATCATTTTTGGTATCAGAGCCCTGTCTAGGGTTTCTGACTTGCTTGCATGTTTTGAGTGTCTCTCTTTTTTACTTTGTCTGCTCGAAGTAGACTCCCCAGGATGTCCGGTCCTAGGAACTAAGTGAGGTGCAAGCCTCCTCTTCCTATTCCACGGGGTATTCCTAGGGCGTGTAGGGGATCCGCTGGGTTACAACTTCGTAGCAGGAATTGTAAACGGGGGAAGCATTCTGTTTTCAGTCTGTAACTACCCTGTTGTAGGAATTTTTTCTCATTGTAGTTAACTCCAAATTATATGATTTTTGTTTTGCTGGAACCGGTGTAATTGAAAATATTCTACATAATTTTATTGTAATTTATTGGATTCTGTGAGATTTATGAGAGTTAAATTACAGCAATTCTGTTTCTGTATTTCTGCAATTCAATTTTTTGAGTGATCATCTCCTAATTCATCTTAAGGGCAGTTGAGCATCTAAGATAAGGGGAGGAGTTGATAACCTCTCCTTAGCCCAAAACCACCACCCATTCATTCTATCCTAAGCCTAATTTTAAAATTTATTAGACTTAATTTGCCCTAGAGGGCTAGGGACACCAACAAGTCAATTCTAGGCTAATGTTGAGTCAGTTTGTCTAGTTACTCTGTGTGTGCTTTGTACTCAGTGTCTAGAATGGTGGTTCAGGGATTCTATCCCGAAGGGCTTGTGTGCTGGTCCGCCTACCTGGCCAATCTCTGATTGGTGTCTAGGATTGGCAATTAGGGACCTAACACTCCCCTTACACCTGCCTGGCTGAGTCCCGAGTTACTACAGGCTAGCTTGCCACTCTAATTGGGCATCTAGTTTGGGCTCTAGGTCAAGTTAGCCCGTAGTCGTTTCAGTCGAGTCTCATTTGGTGTGCTTGCTTGCATCATCATGTCCACCCGGAACGAAGTACCCTACCAACCTGGTCAAACCCAACCTGATTTAGAGGCCATGATTAGAACTCTTACCAAAAGTATGACCAAATTGAGTCAGGATATGAATGAGGGTTTTGCCCAGTTTAGAGACGGAGCCCAGGGACTTGAGAAACGTAGACATCAAAATTGGACTCCTGATCCAAAATTTAATAGGCCCCAACCTCACCCATGCCAGGAGCCTAGGAGGACCTTATACCATGATCCCGAGCATAACCCTAGGAGCCTATATCCATACTTGGTTGACTCAGAAAAGGGACCTGTTAGGAACACCGAACCTTATGCACCCACTTTTGATGGAAGACAAGAGACATATATTAAGTGGGAAGAACAAATGGATCGATATTTTGAGTGCACTAACATATCGGAATTAGGATAAGTTAGGTTGGCCAAAACCAAGTTCACCAAACATGCTAGGTCGCATTGGTATACTATTGAGCATGAGTGTTATCAAAGAAAAGAGGAAATATATACTTGGAGAGATATGAAAAGTAAGTTGAGAGATAGGTACCTAGGTAGATCCTATGAGAAAAGACTTTTAGACCAATGGTACCAATTGCGACAAGGTAATAGGCTTGTGTCTAAATATATCGAGGACTTCCAGTGGTATGACATGAAATGCAATACCATTGAGAACGAAGCTCAGATCACATCGAGGTTTAGGGTTGGGTTACACCCAGACATTTATAGGAAGCTATGCCTTGAAAAGACCAATAAGTTAGACCGAGCCTACCAAGAAGCCTAAGACTATGAGTGGTCTTTAAGATATAACCAATTAAGTACTTTGGACTTAAAGCCAACCTCTACCAACTTGAGTCAAGTTTCGATTGATCCGACACCCGTAGTGAACCAGACTCTTGTTTGTCAATTCCCACTTGTGTCACCTCTTGACCAGAAGGATAACACTGAGAAGGAGTTAGGCATGGTCATCCCAAAATTAGTTGACCCGACCAGAGCCGTACTTAAAGAGGAATCAAAGGAGAATAGATTAGAACCTTTCAGTGAGATTGAGGAAGAAATATATGAGCCTGACATAAGTTTGATAGATGAATATGAAGAAGAAGAATTTGAGGATATCTCTCCCGATAATTCAATTAACCAACTCCTACCTAATGGGGTTATTGAGGGGACCCCTGCCACTCAAGGAATTCAGGAGCTAACCCTAAGAGAAGACCCTTTTGAGGAAGTTCAGGAAGAAGAAATTATACCCAATGAAAGTTTAAGTGAGAATACCCCTAAACTCATTGAGGAATCCAAAGAAGACACCCCTGAGTCAAATATGGTAGAGAAGTGTGAAGAAGGAAGGGGTTCACAAGAATTGCCCATTGAGAAGGTCCAAGAACAAGAAAAAGACAGTAGCTTAGAGGACTTTTTAGATAAGCATTCCAAAGACCTTCCTGATAACCTTCCACCTTCTAGGAGCACCCAGCCTACCCTAGAACTTGCACTTGTAGACCCTCCTAGAGCAAATCATGAGGTTTGGATGAGTGCACCTATAGAACAATGTCCTCATTTTAAGGTCATCCTGAATAACCAAGGTTTGTTTCTTGTTTCTGATAAGCCACCTCAAAACTCTGATTCTTATTTCCTACCCTTCCCTGAATCTTCTCATGTTTCTAAAGCTATGGGATTACACTTTACTGAGATCTCTAGGTTGCAAGACTCCTTAGAACCTATTAGGTTTGCCACCTACTTCTGGAAGACCTTATGGCACCTACTAGGAATCCATAATAAGTTTTCATGCTCTGCATGCCATCCTCCAACCCAAGGTCAAACCTAGAGAGCCGTAGTTTGTTAGGTTTAGACCTAGGGTTCCTTTGGAATAAAGTCCATTCTTTAGGAATGCGTCGTCAGTCTAGTTTAGTTTTTCTTGACCCTTTACTAGGCTTTGACTCAGATTTTGGTTTGATTGAGAGCACCAGGAATTGGGATTTGTATTTTGTCCAGGACGAAATTTGCATATAATGTTTCGATCAATAGGTCTATAGGCTAGAGTCCCTTTGAAATTGTTCATGGATACAAGCCTCACACACCACTTGATCTGATTTCACTATTAGTCCACACACACAAGTCTCTTGATGCACTTGCATAGCATGTAAAGGACTTGCATAAAGAAATTCATGCCAAAATAAATTTAAGTAATGAAACTTATAAGAAGTTGGCTGATTCTCAAAGGCGAGTCAAAACTTTTGTTGAGAGAGACTATGTAATGATTTGGTTAAGGCCTGAGCGATTTTCTCCTGGAACCGTTAGAATGTTACATGCTAGAGGAGCTGGACCATTTAGAGTAGTGAAGAGAGTAGGGTCCAATGCCTATGTGCTCGAGTTGCCTTCAGAACTAGGCATTAGCTCCACTTTCAACATTACAGACCTATTAGAGTATAGAGAGCCAGCTATGATTCCCAGTGAGCCTTTTTGAGCCTAATCCTGCTCTTAAGAGTGAACCCAACCCTGTGTGTCCACCAACAAACTGGCCTGTGAGGAAAGAGCATTTTGAAAAGATCCTGGATGATCAGGTTATCTCTACTCGTAATCGAGGATACCAAAGATACCTGGTCCGCTGGCAAGGAAGGCCAGATTCTGATAACTCTTGGATCTCCCGAGAAAAATTACAAGAATTGGACCCAGACCTCTTGGAGAGATACCAGAGCCAGCTTTATCCATACTCGACAGGGTCGAGTTCCTCCCACCCCGGGAGAATTGGTGCGGGCACCAGACTCAGAAGAAGACTTCAGGGCTCCATCTGGATCTCTGATTGACATCGCCCAAAGAATTAGGATTTTCTGGTTTTGTAATAAGGGTTGACTTGGTCAACTCAATTTTAGTTTGAGTCTGTATTTCCCTGCAATTTAAATTTTGTTGAGTCATGTTGACTCAATACAAGTCCTAGTAGTGGTCTAGGTCTTCTCCAAGGTGCCACATTTTCTCCCAGGACCAAGCAAGTGGGCGCCACACTCCCAGCCACACGCCAGAGTCTAGGAGGCGCCACATCTCCATCCAGTGTGCCTTGGTCCCCACACCACAAGAAAGCAGGTCCCTTCTTTCATGCGCCACTTGGGGGAGAAATCCATCAAGATACCTCAATCCAAGGAGGAGCCAACTTCTTTCCAGATAAACCCAAGCCAGGATGGCAAGAATTTTTCTTGAAGAGAGGATCAAGGAGGTGCCCCACAATGTTCCATAAAAACCCAAGTTATAAAAGGGAAGAGAGCATGTCTTGGGGAGAAAATCAAGGAGGCACCCAAAAGTTTCCTAAAGTGCCAAAGCCATGAAAGGAAGAAGCCTAAACTTGTGGAGCAAGACTAGGAGGTGTCCAAAAGAGCCAAACCATGAAGGAAAAATCCTTGATTCATGGAGAGATACTAGGAGACACCCCCATAACCTGCCATTTGGAGCTGATTTTCAAGTTTTCTTGGAGTTTTTGGGCTGCCCACTCATGGAAGGAGTCTTGGAAAGAGAATTTGATGCCTAAAATGTGGGTTAGTCCTATTAGTCCCACATGGGAAGTGTATGAAATTTTATTTCTTTGTTATGTCTATATATTCAACTCTATGTAACTCTTGAAAAAATGATGAATGAAATCAATTTCTTTGTGAGCAACTTTATGTTTCTCTCTTCTGCACTTGTATTCAAGTGTTGAGCTCCGTGAGGGAGTAAATCCGGGTTTCCTAGGAACCTTGAGGAGGTGTGAGATCTCCAACCCCAAAACCCTAGCTTAGTCCACCCATCTCTACTCCACCACCACCAAACCCTAATTTTCCATCTACATCCCACGGCCCCTCTCTTCCACATAGAGGCCGGCCACCAGCATCCAGGTTCAGATCAACTGTTTCAACTACAGAGCAAGTTCAAAGAAGAGTCAGATCAGTATCAAGATCTCCGAAACTTCTACATCCAACAATCTTCATTAAGTCCTCAGGTCAGTGTCTTTCTTTGAGTTTCTGGTTCTTTTTTTTTTTTGTTCTTCTTCTTCCAGATCCTGAGTTCGAGAAGAAGGCCAACCTTGCCATAGGACTACAATCCGAGGATCCATTGCGAAGATACCTCGTCTCCAAGGATCCTACAATCTGTTCGAGAGTGTCCTTCAATTGAAGCAACGAGAGATATCACAGTCAGGTATAAAACCTTCTCTTCTCTCTTCGTCTGTTTCTTGAAAGAGGAGTAAACCCTAGGTCTGGGGGTTTCTCAATCCCCAGTGATCCTACTTCTGAGTTACTCTGATAATCCACTCCTTTTAATTGTGCTTTCTGTCATTTCTTAGTTTCTTTCAGCATTAGTTTATCTTTCCTTTAAGTCAAAGCCGACTTCTGAAAATAAATAAATAAAAAAAAATACATTAATTTTAATTTGCTTCCGCATCCCACATATCTGTTCTGCATCAATTTTGGTATCAGAGCTTCCGTTCTGCATCATTAAAGAGGATTGGGATGAAAATGATATTAAACAATCCAAGATCTATGTGAAAGCAATGAATCTCCTTTACTGTGCATTGGATCCTAGTGAGTTCAATTGGATTTCCACATGCACCTTAGCTAAAAAAATATGGGACACACTTAAGGTCACTCATGAGAGTATCGATTAAGTGAAAAATATAAAAGTTAACATGCTAATACATATTTTGTGATGTTTTGCATGGAACCAAATGAATCAATCACTAACATATACACTAGGTTCACAAATATTGTTAATGGCATGAGAAGCCTTGGTAAAACTATGTCTAATGCCGATCTTGTGAATAAAATGCTTAGATCTCTTCTAACATCTTAGGATCCCAAAGTGATAGTTATTCAAGAAGCCAAAGATGTTAAGAAACTTCCATTGGAGCAGCTAGTAGGTTCACTTATGACTTATGAGTTGAACTTGAAATAAAAATAAATGGATATGGATAAGAAGAAGAAAGGTATTGCTTTCAAGTCCACAACATAAGAAGAATCTTCAAATGAGGAATCAGAAGAAGAACAAGAGAATGAGGGTGATGAAGCACTATTAGTAAGAAAATTTAGAAAATTCATGAGGAAAAAGAAATTCCTTTACAAGAAAAAGTTCCAACTAAGTAAGGAAAAGGGAAAAGAAAAGGACAAGAAGAAAGAGGTAGTAATATGCTTCGAATGCACGAAGCCTGGACATTACAAGTATGACTGCCCTCTCCTAAAGAAATCAAAAAAAAGCTTAGAAAGAAAGCAATGATGGAAACTTGGAGTGACAATGAGGACTCCAGCTCAGAAGAAGATCAAACCGAAGTCGCCAATCTTTGCTTCATGGCACAACATGAAGAAAGGATACATTTTGATCTTGAGTTGATTATACTTTTGATGAATTAAGAACTACATTTGATGAGTTAATGCATGATTATAAGTTGATAATATCTAAAATTAGAAAGTTAAAAAAGTATGCAAACTCTTTCTCACATGAAAATATTTATCTTTTGGATGAAGTTAATGATTTGAAAAATAAGATTGATGTTTTAGAAAAATGAAAGAAAGTTTTATCAATGAAAAATGAAGTTTTGAAAAGACCTAAAGTAAATATTTCAAATAATGAGCTTTTGAAAAAAAGTAAAGATCTTGAAGTAGAAAACCAGAAATATAAAGATGAGCTTGATAAGGTAAAACCCTTTGTTGAAAAATTTACCTATAGTTCTGAAAAGTTGAATCTTCTTTTGAACAATCAAAGAGCTATTTTTAACAAGACCGAATTAGGTTATAGACCTCAGAAATAGCAAAAGTACTTCAAAAATCTCTTTATACCTACATTATCAAGCATCACATGTTTTTCTTGCAAAAGGTTAGGTCATAAAGCTTTCTAATGTAATTTGATAAAAATTAATAATTCTAGAAAGATTTGGATTCCAAAAGGAACCACTCTTAGTACTAATCCTAAAGGTCCCAAGTTGGCTTGGGTACCTAAAATCAAAACTTAATTTATTTTGCAGGTGTATCCTGCAAACAAGGAAAAGAAAAGATTGTGATATCTTGATAGTGGTTGCTCAAGACACATGACAGGAGATGTGAAGTAATTCACCTCGCTTAAGGCACTAAATGGAGGGAGTGTAACCTTTGGTGTTAATGGTAAAAGAAAGATTATTAGTATTAATAAGGTTCACTTATCCCCTTCTACTTGGATTGATAATGTTCTTTTAGTTGAAGGTTTGAGACATAATCTGCTTAATATTGGCCAATTTTGTGATAAAAATTTTCAAGTTATTTTTGAATCATCTCTTTGCATAATTTCTAGTCCTGATAATAATGAAGTAAAATTCATTGAAAAAGGCATGGTAATATCTATCTAGTTGATTTGGATAATCTATCTTTGCCTAATGGTGAATACCTAGTTGTAATGAATTCCACTATTAATGAGACTAGTTGGCTGTGGCATCGTAAATTAGGTCATGCAAGGATGTATTTACTATCAAAATTATTCAAAAAGAACTTAGTAAGAGATTTGCCAAAACTTAGTTTTGAGAAAAATAAAATTTGTAAAGCATGTCAATTTGGAAAATAAGTAAAAGTATCTTTCAAACTAAATGTTTTATTTCAACTTCTAGTCCATTAGAACTACTCTATATGGATCTCTTTGGACCAACTAGGATATCTAGCCTAGGAGACAAGAGATATGGATTAGTTATAGTGGATGATTTCTCATGATTTGCATGAGTTCTGTTTCTAGCTCATAAAGATGAATCATTTTCAGCTTTTATAAAGTTTTATCAAAAAGCTTTTAATAAAAAAGGTACTTCAATTGTTTGTATTCATAGTGACCATGGTTTTGAATTTGAAATCAAGATTTTGAAAACTTTTGTAATGAAAAAGGAATAGAACATAATTTTTTCATACCTAGGACATCTCAACAGAATGGGATAGTAGAAAAGAAAAATCGTACTTTAGAATAAATGGCATGCATAATGCTTTATAAAAATGATTTGCCAAGATATTTTTGAATTGAAGTAGTAAATACTGCATGCTATATTTTAAACTATATTTTAATTCAATCGATTTTAAAGAAAACTCTATATAAGCTCTAGAAACAAAGAAAACCTACTTTAAAATATTTTCGAGTTTTTGGTTGTCGATGCTTTATTATGAATAATGATAAAGATAATTTAAGAAAATTTGATGCCAAGTCTGATGAAGGTATCTTCTTAAGATACTCTACATCAAACAGGACATACAGAGTCTTTAATAAGAGAACTTTAGTAGTAGAGGAATCTGTACATGTTGTATTTGAAGAATCTGCTAATAAATCCTCTAGATTAGAGGATACTTTTGATGCATGTGCAGGTGCTGAAGAACTAAAGAAACTAACTTTGGATAATCAACCCTTTCATGAGAATGAAAAATATCAAGATAAGAATGAAAGAGAAGAAGTCATACAACCCATACCAAAGCATCCGGATCTACCCAAAGAATGGAGGTATGCTCATAGACATCCTAAGGAGTTAATCCTAGGTGATCCATTAAAAGGGATAAGAACAATATCTTCAATTAGAAATAAATGTGTCTATATTGCTTTTGTTTCTTAAATTGAACCAAAATGTATTGAAGAAGTTGAAAAAGACCCTAATTGGATTAATGCAATGCAAGAAGAATTAAATTAGTTTGAAAGAAACAAAGTTTGGACACTAATAAAAAGACCATCTAATATTTCAATTATTATCACAAAATGGGTATATAGGAATAAACTAGATAAAAATGATATAGTTACTAGAAACAAGGCTAGACTGGTAGCTAAAGGTTATAATCAAGAAGAAGGCATTGATTTTGATGAAACCTTTGCACCTATAGCTAGACTTGAAGCCATTAGATTACTTTTAGCATTTGCTTATTTTATGAATTTCAAATTATTTCAAATGGATGTTAAAAGTACTTTTCTAAATGGTTTTATCGGTGAAGAAGTGTTTGTTGGACAACCACCTAGATTTGAAAATCATGGATATCCTGATCATATTTTTAAACTACACAAGGCACTCTATGGTTCAAAACAAACACCCCGAGCATGGTATGAAAGGCTCATCAAGTTCTTAATTAAAAATGATTTCTCTAAAGGCCATGTTGACACTACATTATTTCTAAAAAAAACTTGATGATCTATTAGTAGTACAAATTTATGTTGATGACATTATATTCGGTGCCACTAATGAAATTCTTTGTCAAGAGTTTGCCAAGCTTTTATAGGGTGAGTTTGAGATGAGTATGATGGGTGAACTCAACTTTTTTCTTGGACTCCAAATCAAGCAAATCAAAGAAGGGATCTTCATCAATCAAGCTAAGTATACAAGAGAAATCTTAAAGAAGTTTGGAATGGAGACTACTAGACCAATAGGTACACCTATGAGCTCCTCTTGTAAACTTGATAAAGATGAGCACGATAAAGCTGTTAATCAGAAATTATATAAAGGTATCATAGGCTCTTTATTATATTTGACCAGATATCATATTTAGTATTTGTATGTATGCTAGATATCAGTCTGCTCCTAAAGATCTCATTTATTAGATGTTAAATGCATAGTTAGATATCTATTTAGTTCAATTGATATTGGTTTACAGTATTCTAGAGATTCATCTATTGATTTATTTGGTTATTCAGATGCTGACTTTATTAGGTGTAAACTAGATAGAAAAAGCACAAGTAGAACTTACCAATTTCTTGGAGTTAACTTAATCTCTTGGTTTAGCAAGAAACAAACTTTAGTTACACTATCCATAGCTGAGGCTAAGTGTATTACAGCAGAAAATTGTTGTACTCAAATCTTGTGGATTAGGCAACTACTTGAAGATTTTGGAATTCAACTAACTAAGACATCCATAAGATATGATAACACTAGTGCTATAAATTTAATTAAAAATTCTGTTCAGCACTCTAAAAGTAAACACATTGAATTAGGCATCATTTTATTAGAAATCATATTGAAAATGATGATATTATGCTTGAATTTGTATGTGAAATGCAACTAGTTGACATATTGACCAAACCTCTCCAAGAGGATCGGTTATGTATGACTAGAAGAGAATTAGGGGTCATCAACCCTTTTGATTGAAATTTCCATCTCTTCATAATCTTTAACTCTTGATTGATCAAAATTGCTTGTAAATCATGTTTAATCTCTCTAAATTCCTTGAAATCCTATTCTATTTTGATCAATGGTCCTTTTTTCATTTTTTTCCCAGTTTTAAGTCAAAGTGCCAACACTTGAAAGTGTCGACACCTAGAAGTGTCGACACTTGAACCTATGTCATGAGTCGACACTTGAACGGCGATAGACCGAGTTAAAATAAGGAAAATGAAGTGTTTTCTTTGAATTTTTCATTATAATTCAAGGCAACTCATCCCCAAATAGTGCTCCATGATCTCCTTCCCTCCAATTTCAATTCCAATTGCTTGATTCTTCATTTGGGATAGGTTCATTTTAGTTTTCTACTATTCTTCATCATGTTTCACTATTTTTTCATCGTAGAAACCCTAGTTTTCTCCCCTTCCTTGCTTTCTTCCTTTGTTTCCTTGAAATGGAACCTAGAAAACAAGTTGTTCGGCATCCTAGACCATTCATCCAGGAGGAAGAGAGAAGAATGAAGGCTAGGCATGAGAATAAAGCAGTAGATGAGCTTGATGTTCCTGCCAGATCCCTTGTTTCTGCAGCAAATAGGATGGGCTCGAAGACTATCATTGCTAGTCATCAAGTGGACTTTGATTTCCTAGACCAGCATCACTTCTGGATTGGCTAGTGGCTGAGGGATGCAGGTTTAGCACCTTTTTGCTCATTATCAAAGAGATTCTATCCGGGACTGATTAGAGAGTTCTATGGATCACTTGCCTAAGGTAGTGATAGCTGGATAGCACAGGTCCATGGTAGAGATGTTCCCATATCTATAAAGAATCTGAGCCAAGTATGGGAAATTCCTATGAGAGGATCTGTTATGGATGCTCTAATGGACAGGTAAGGTGGACTTCGATATATTTTTGAGACAAACAATCTTCCTGAGGGAGCCACTGTAGTTGCTTCGAGACTGTCGCCTGAGATGAAGTTATTGCACCACATTGTAGCCTAAATTCTTCTATCGAAGACTGGATGATTTGACTTCATCATAGAGCATGAGCTATTGGTCATGGTGTCTTTAGTACAGCACACTCCGGTATGCCTCCCAGTGCTTATGGTGCATCAGTTGATAGACATATCGATCAACTAGAGACTTTGTCTGCCCTACGGGATGGGATTGACATTACTCTTTAGGGCTTATAGAGTGGTCGTAGATGACAAGCCTTACAGACAGCTACTACACATAGATGTCTATGACATCGAATCTCTTCATAGGATATGGTACCATCTAGTCAGAGGCCAGTAGAGATGGTGTATATCTGGTCAGGCCACTGATAGAGATGATGAGGTGGCAAAGGAGGAGCATATCTTTTTAGGTGAGGCAGGGCCATTTGAGCTATACAGAGAGACTTCTGAGGCACAGCACAAACCTACAACATAGCCAGAGAATGCTCCTCAGCCCGAGCCAGCCACTCTTACACAGACTGATATCCTTGGTGCTAGAGATAGTTTAAAGGATAGGGTCACTCACATAGAGACTGAGATTATGGTTGTTAGACAGTGAGTTGACCATATGCATATGGAGATGAGGGAGAGCCATCGAGGATTGAGTGATGGCATCTTCGCTATTTTATCTGCATTAGCTAGATCTTCATCAGGCAAAGCTCCTCCACCTTTAGCTCCATCTAATTGACCTCTAGCACCATCTGCTCCAAGACCTGATATGGCAGATGATCAATCTGACTCCGTAAAGTTTGATGTGACAGATTTCATGATGGAGCTAGAGCCAGAGATAGCAGTAAATATTCTTAAGAGCCCCATTCCTGATCCTTCCCAATTATATCTTCAGAATTTGATTTTATCCTCACCTTCTAGATCTGATCCACATCCTCCTTCCATTCCTGCACCTACTCCTATCATTCCATCTTTTGTTACACCTATGATACATTCTTCATCTATGCATATATCTTCCCTTATCAGGAAACTGGGATTTTATACCCCTAGTTTCCACCATCTTGATTCCAGACCCATCTTTGACCATACACCCTTTCCTTTTGATTCAGCCACTTTAGTCAGTGCTATTCCTGCTACTGATATAACCTCAACCTCTTCTGCACCAGCCAAAGGCAGGACATATGTCAGACACAGAGGACGAGACTGTCGTGACATATCGAGACCTACCCATACCAGACTCTTTGATCTTTGGCCGATGTGGCCACGATCTCCTCCTTCTAGAGATACTAGACTGATTGAGATTAGATCCTCTGATGAGAAGGGTACTCTTTAGGTAGTCTCTATGTTAGTTAATTTACATTTCAGCACTACTTGTATGCATCCTTGCTTGTATCAATGTATGAAATGTATAAAATTTTGATTTCAATGAATGAAATTTTTATATCAATGTTTTATCTTTGGATATTAACTCTTATGTTTATTGCTCAATTTCTGTAATTATCATCCTTTCTTTTCTCTAATCTTTTTTAATGATGACAAAAAGGGAGAGAGATAAGTGAGAGATAAAGGAGAAAAGAATGAATAATAAATGGTAAATGGTAAAGGGGGAGAATAAAATGAAAAATAGTTTGATGTGGGAGAGAAAAATAAGAGTAAAAAGGAGGAGAGAAAAATAAGAGTAAAAAGGAGGAGAGTGAGAGTAAAAGAAGAGTAAAATGAGATAATGAGTTCAATAAAAAGAAAAGATTAGAGCAATAAGTGAGAGGGAGTAATCTTTCCTATGCTGAAATTTCTTGCAAAATATCGGAAATCAGCTTTTAGGTTTATGAAAACTCTTTGAAAATCAATTTTTTGAATCACCTTCTGAGGGGGAGTATCTATACTCTTCAATCTCTTGTTTAAGATTTTTCTGTTGATTACATTCATTATGTTTCTATGCTGAAATTCTTATCCTTAAAGTATGTTTTAACTCTGATACATATTTAGAGTATCATGGTATATGTAATTTTAGCTCTGATATTCCTTATAACTCTAATTCAATTCAAATGAGCTCTTAGACTTAAACTTTTACTTTTCCTTTACTCTGATACAAATTGTACTAAGCTTTATACTAATTGAAATTTTTTTTAAGACTTATTATATGAAATATACTCAAAGGTTTTGTCATCATAAAAAAGGGGAAGATTGTTGACTCAATTATTGATTTTGATGATTAACAAAATACTTAAGTATATTTGAGTACTAATAGTTCTTTGAAGTTTTTTTGGAAAAAGGTACTCATCAAATCAGCTAAATTGAATTGCTTGTCAAATGATTGAATAAGCCCTTTCTATGGATGAAACACCAATCACTAATGGACTTAAGTATTTAATATTTGCTTGAAAGGAATTAAAGAATCAAGTTCAAAAAGGTTTCAGTGGAGTTTCAGTCTGTTTTGAAAAAGTTTCAGCAAGTGTCGACTCACAGTTCGAGTATCGACTCATGGCAGTGCAAGTGTCGACTCAAGCTGGTACATAGAAAAGAGTTTCAGATGGCATGCTTGAAGTGTCGACTCATGCTTTGCAAGTGTCGACCCTAAATGTTGACTCAAGGATCAACTCAAAGCCTAAGACAAATTTTTTACAGAACATGCTGAAATTCAAGACTCACCTCAAGTGTTAACTTACAAGATGAAGTGTCGACTCACTTGAGAATTCCAGAGAGCTTCAATGCAGAATTTTGAACTATGTGTCAACTTATGGGATTTAAGTGTCGACCCTAAGTATCGACTCATAGCCTAAAGTGTTGATACTTGGAGTTATGGGAACAGTAATAGCTAGTTTTTTCAAATACAGAACTTGTCCCTTTCACCCCCAGCAGCTAGTTCCATGTCTTTAACAATCATAAACCTTCATTTAAACCTTGGAATGGTATTTAAGTGAATTAAATTCAAATGGAACACAAGAGAATAAGTAAAGGAAGTGAAAAATAAAGAAAAAGAAGAGTATTCACTCATACATTCATTGAGAGCAACTACTTCCAAGTAAAAGAAGCTTTCAAGCATTCAAAGCAATCAAAAGCATTCAAGTCCAACCACTTTTGATCATTGATTGAGGATTCATCGAATTGAAGACAAGCATCTTCATCAAGCTTCAAAGAGATAATAACTTTTTATTAGAAAGCTTTTCTTATATTCTTTACTATAATTCATATTTTGTTGTATCAAGGTTTTTGGTTAGCCTAGTTGAAAACCATGAAGATTTTTGGTTAGCCTAGTTGAAAACAAAAAAGGTTTTTGGTTAGCCTTTGAAATCCAAGAGATTTCTTTTGGTGAGCCTAGTGAAAACCAAAAGTGGTTTTGATTAGTGAGCCCAGAAAACTAATCGGCTATAACTGTGAGTGATTATAGTGAATTCCTGAGTGGACCTTAGGGAGTGGAAGTAGGTGCCTTTGAGACCACCGAACAACTATACTTGCCTTGTATTTGTGATTGATTATTTCTTTATATTTGCTCTTACCTTTATTGCAATTTAAATTTCTACTGCATACTCTTTAAGAGCATGCAACACTTACATCTCACTAGCACTTGAATTGATTATTGAATTGGCACACAAACTGGTAAATAGTTTTTAGAAACTCAATTCACCCCCCCTCTTGGGTTGCTTACTGGGCAACACATCATGCATCCCATGGAATGCAAATCCATGAGACAAACTCCATGAAGAACTCAAAGGTCAAAGAAGATAACCCCTTTTAATTTTTTTCTTTTCTTCTTTTGCATGTTACCCATTTTTAGTAACCACCCTTTTATAGTTTTCGAGTGCTTTTGATATAATGTACTGAAACTTTTACTTACACTTTTACTTTCATTTTTTTCATGGTATGAACATTTTCATTTCTTTAAATAATCAGATGATCATCTTTCATTTTGAGCTGATCAAAGGTCATTATATCGATCATAGCTCATTGTTGCAATGCTCAAAAGTGATTGAAAATAGGATTCCTTCAATGGACCAATCATAAGTCCTCAAGGCTCTAGTTGATCAAGGGTCATTTGGAGCCAAGGGCACTAAGTGGTCCTAGAGCTCTGACTAATCAAGGATTGCTTGGAGCCATGGACACTGAATGGCCATGGAGCTCTAACCAATCACTAATCACTTGGAGCCATGGATACTGAATGGCCTTGTAATGGGGACATCAATAATAAGAATATATACTTTGATTAACTAACTTTGTTTTTGCAGCTATAGTTAATAAAATCTTGAGCCACGAAACAAGTCCCAAATTTTCTTGAAGCATACTCATGAGTCAACACATGGAAGAAGATAATTTTTCATGAGTCGACTCAAGCTCAAAGCATGATGGAAAGCCACCTCTTAAAAGCCCAATTCAAGCCAAGACTTGAAGCCAAAATTTTTACATGGGGGGATACCTCATCAAGAAACCTTGGGGGAGAAGAAATTACACTACATCAAGACTTTTATGAAGAACATAAAGATACCTTCCAATAAGTGACAGGTGGGGTGCCATCTCTAATGACACCTAGGCCTCCATATCAGCATTTGACAACCACATGAAGTCCTTTTAGAATGCCACATGTCAAGTGGTTGTAACATTCTACCAATAATTTATTTTTAGTTAAAACTACTTACCTAAAAATTGTTGGAGCCAACTAAGCCATCCTTATCCCCTCCTCTCCACCCTTGGATGAAATTTCTAGAATTGGAGCCTATAAATAGGGCCCCTAGGCTCTTATTATATTCATTCTATGATATGATTTTAGTTAATAAAAGGATTGTTTCCTTGTATTCTAGTTTTCTTGAGTTCTTGTTTGGAGTGAAACTTTTCTAGCTAGTTTGAGTGTGTAGATCCTTATCTAATGAGAGAATGAAAGTTTTCTAAGTTTGAGTTTTAGAGTGAAGAGTGCTTTTACAAGGAGTAAATGATATAACATCCATTGATGGATCTATGATCAAGCTCCAAGTCCCAAGCCGCGGGCCACTTTCTTCTTCTTCATTTTTTCTTTGTTTCCATTCCAACTCCAATTCTTCTTCCATGTCTAATCCCAATTTTTTTTGCAGGTTCTCTTAGGTTCCTTGGTCAAGGATGAAGGTCTCCATGCCATGGATCAAGGCCAAGGTGAGTCTCAAAGTAGAGAGTGCCAATCTTGACTTCTATGCCTCAATTCTTGAGTGATGAGAGCTCCTTCTTTCACCAAATAATTAGCCATCATTGTTGGTAGGAAAACTCTTTCTAAGCTTCATTAGATCTGATTATTTGAATGTTAACTTGTCCTAGTAGTGATGATTTTCTTGCCATGAAGATCCTAATCCTTATTTTGAACTAGATCTTCATTGCAGGTCTTAAAAATTAGATCAACTAGTCTCCTTATGAAAATTCTTTTTTTGGATTAATTTAGATCATTTATTTGATAATTAATTGCTCAAGTTTGCTTGCTGGTTAGCTTGGTAAAAGTCTCCATTCATCATTTTATTTTCATCCCCCATCACCTTGGAACTCGGATCGATCACTAGTCATGTGGAGCTATGGACATAGAGTGACCTTGGAGCTCTGACTAATCACTAGTCATTTGGAGCCATGGATGCTGAAAGACCTTGGGGCTTTGACCGATTACTGGTCATTTAGAGCCATCAGCACTGAATGGCCTTTGGGCTCTAACTTATCATTGATCATTTAGAGCTACAGACACTGAATGGCCTTGGGGCTCTAACAGATCACTGGTCATTTAGAGCCATGGGTACTAAATAGCATTTGGGCTTTGATTGATCACTGGTCATTTGGTACCGTGGGTACTAGGGGAATTGGAGCTCTAACTGATCATTGGTCTTTTGGAGCCATGGGCACTAAAAGGCCTTGAGGCTCTGACCGATCAATGGTTGTTTGGAACCATGGAAATTGAAAGACCTTGGGGCTCTAATTGATCACTAGTCTTTTGGACCATGGGCATTGAATAGCCTTTTAACTTGATGGGCCACTAAGGGGCTATTGAGAATCTCGAGCAATCAAGGGTTATTTGGAGCCATGGGCACTGAATAGCCTTGGGGCTCTAATCGATCATTAGTCATTTGGAACCATGGGCACTGAATGAGTACTAAAAGGCCTTGCGTCATTTGGAGCAATGGGTTCAGAGCTAGGGCTCTGAGTGAATAATGGTCATTTGTAGCCATAGGTACTAAAAGGCCTTGGGGCTTTGATCGATGGGCACTGAAAAGCTTTGGGGCTCTGAGCAATCACTAATCATTTGGTGCCCTCGTGATGTGGGCACTAGAATCAGGAAAAGACTCCAACCAATTCAGGTCAAGTCCGAGTCCTTGTGGTTGGAGCAAAAGAGAAGTCCTGTAATTTTTTTTTTTTTTGAGTCCAAATAATCTTGTAGTTAATTTCGAGTCCATATTGGGTATGGTTTAATATCTTAGTTAACCCTGCAATTGAGAGTTGGGTCCAGTTAAATCAAGCCCAATCCATGAGTCCATGAAGCATCAAGACAAGAAGAAGCCACCTCATCAAGTGACCCCCACCTTGTGCCACATGTCAAAAGCTCCAATGGATGTCGCCACCTCAACAAGTGGTCCCCACTTTATGCCACATGTCAAGAGCTCCAAAGGACATCGCCACCTCATCAAGTGGTCCCCACCTTGCGCCACATGTCAAGCTTTGAAAGAGTTTCAAGCAACAAATGCCACCATATCCTCCAACTCCCCATATTTCAAGCAACAAATGCCACCATATCCTCCAACCCCCCTTGTAATCCTCCTAATCCTATGGGTTTTCAAATTTTAAAAATGTTGTAAGGCTTCTATTTAAGCTATGGGATGCCCCATTGAAAAGGAGGGTTAATGAATGAAATTGGTATTTTTTCTTCTATGTGTTTTTTTTCTATGTGTCTATGTGGTAGCTTAGCCTTTCTCTTCCTCCACGCCAACCCTAATCTTTCCTTCTTCCATTCCCAATACCAAAGACTTCCTCTTCTTTCATAACTTCAAACTAGCTCCAGCATTCAAGGGTGAATCAAGAAGATCATCACAAGGCGACCAACCTACTCCACTTCAAGCATTCCACCATGACGCCAAGATGGATCTCCATCAATGCCTCTTCCACCCTTCTTTCTTTTCTCTAGTTGATTGCTTGTTAAGTCACTCATCTTAGGGTTTCTTTGTTGCAGGGTTCTCCAGGATTCCGGCTTCAAGAGGAAGGTTTACTTGCCATAGATCCAGAAAACAAGAGGGGCCTTCAGTGGTATTATGTTCATGTCATCCGGGAGACCTCTTCAAAAGTGAATCTATTCTAATTGAAGGGCCAATGTCAGGTATATCTAGTGTTGATTAAGTCTGCAATGTTAAATTAGACCTAGCTTGGCTTGCGTGGTTCTCTTCTGGTCCTATTCCTTTCTTATTCTGAGAGTCTCGATCACTAGGTTTATGTTAGATCCTTCGAGCTTCTTCACTAGATCTCTTTGATAGTTTATGTTGAGTTGTTTATATGCAAATAGGGAATT
This sequence comes from Areca catechu, assembly GCA_021397845.1. Lineage (NCBI taxonomy): Eukaryota > Viridiplantae > Streptophyta > Magnoliopsida > Arecales > Arecaceae > Areca > Areca catechu. The sequence goes on from CM038041.1 coordinate 101,137,841, forward strand.
GCTTGGTTAATCATTTGCTAATCTCCATTAGGGTTGCATAGTTTTATTTTACATTCTACACCACCTCGGTGTTGAAAGGCCTTAGGGCTTTAACCAAATAATTATTATTTAGAGTCATGGGCATTGAAAAGCCTTGGAGCTCTAACATATGGGTACTAAAAAGGCCTTAGGGCTTTAACAAATGGGTGCTAAAAGGCCTTGGAACTTTGATCGATCATTGATCATTTAAAGCCATGGGCACTAAAAGGCCTTTGAGCTCTGATTGATTAATGGTTGTTTGGAGTGATGGGTGCTAAAAGACCTTGGGACTCTAACTAATCACTAGTCATTTGGAGCCATGGGCACTATTGGCCTTAGGGCTCTGACCGATCACTAGTTGCTTGGAGCCACAGGCATTGAATGGCCTTTTAACTTGATGGAGTGCTAAGGGGCTGTTGAGGCTCCAGACTGGTCAAGAGTTATTTGGAGCTATGGATGTTGAACGGCCTTTTAACTTGATAGGCCATCAATGGACCATTGAGGCTCTAGCCGATCAAGAGTCATTTGGAGCCATGGGTGCTAAACGACCTCAAAATTTTGGTCAGAGGTGCCTTTTGATCTCTGGTTGATTTGTCATGTCCATACATCTTATCTAATTAAAAAATCTATTTTTTTAAAAATAGAGAAGGTTATATTACTAATAGTACATCCAAAGGTTAGTTGAATTCCAAGGTTAGAGTAGGGAGTTTCATCTAGTTGCTTCAATCGATAGGTGCCCAGCTTAATGACCTCTTCCACTTGATATGGGCCTTCTAAGTTTAGAGATAGTTTTTCTCTTTGACCAGGTTAGGAGACCTCTCAATATAGTACCAAATCACCAACTCTAAAAGTTTTGCTCTTGACTTTGGAGTTGAAATACCTAGTGACCTTGTGTTAGTATGCCACATTCGAATGCATGCTCTTTCTCAAGCTTCATCCAATAGGTCAAGGTCTACAAGTCATCTGTTTGAGTTGGTCTACTCATCAAAATTTTTGACTCATGCTAATGGGACACCAAGCTTAATAGGTATCATGGCTTTAGTTCTAAAAGCTAAGCCGATGGGTGCCTCTCTTGTTGGGGCTCTTGGTGTCATGCGATGTGCCTAGAGCACATGGAAGAGCTCATCAGCCTAGGAACCTTTGGCTTTGCCTAATCTCCTCTTTATGCCTTGGAGGAAGGTTCAGTTTGTCACCTTTGCTTCTCCATTCACCTGGGATGAGCCATATGTTGGCATAGATGTGGTACTTCCAAGCCTTAGGAGGCCAGGAGATGAGCTATGGCAATGGCTCCAAGAATTTAGGACTAGTTTGGATCCTACAGCTAGGACCGGTTTGGTCCTAAGGTAAAGGTTCAACCCTCCACGAGCTCAAGGTCCAAGATTTTGGGTCATGCCTAGGAACCTTTGGCTAATCCATGTTGGATCAAGTTTAGATCCAAGTGGGTATAAGAGTGGGTCAAGTCATGGATGTATATGGGCTTGGATGAGTACTCTCCTAATTAGATTAGCTTTGGAAGAAGTTTGAGTTAGAGTTTAGGTTAATGTTCCTATTTCTATTTGGATTAGGAGACCCTTTGGTCTATAAAAGTGCATATCATGTAAATCTAAGTAAAGAGGAATTACAATATAGACCGTTTCTCTCCCTAAATCCTCTCTCTCTCCTATCTTCCTCTCTCCTCATGCTACCCAAGAGGGCCTCTTGCCTTAAAGAAGATTCATACCAAGAAGAATAGCACCACAAGGTGAGTGTTAGGAAGGAATAGCGCTAAGGTTTTGTTCTCCCTAAGGACTCTCTCTCTTCCACCTTATTTGTTTTGGCTACCCAAATCCCCAGTAAAGGAGGGACACAAGGAGCCCCCAAGGAGAAGGTTGTCTTGTCCCACTTGGGGGAGGAAATGGCAAAGGGTTTAGTGCTAGGTTGTTAGCACTTGGGAGTTTGTTGCACCAGGAGTCCTTCCATGGCTTGGACTCTCAATTTCCAATGGTTTGTGTGTTGGTTTGGTGAAGCAAAGAGGCACTCCTAGTTCCTCCTTTGAGTCATCCAGATCAGATTGTAGGTGCTATTTGGTTTGGCATAAGAAAGGTTGGTGCTAGGAAAAACATGGTGCTTGGAGAACCTAGTCCAACTAAGTTTAGAATTGCTGCCCCATATTTCTACTATCCTAACCTCTTTTGGCAACCCCTAAATTTGTGGAGATGTGTTTCAAGCCTGAAACACAATGAGCCACATCCTAAAGGCTCAAAAAATCAGGTGGGGTGAAAAATAGAGGTGGGTGCACCAAGTTGCTAGGTGCTAGAACTTTTAATAACCTATCAGTAGGTTTTTTGGTGCTTGGAAGTTTAACACTCCGAGGAATTGGCAGCACTCTTACTACTTTAAGCAAATCCACATGAAGGTCCTCAAGAGGAGGTGTGCCCCATCTGGTGTCCTTGTGCACTAGGTCCTAGGAAATAGGGAGGAAGATGCAGAAAGGTTCAAAGGCATGAAACAAAATTTTTCAGTAGCCTACAGATTTTGTCTGAGCTAATTTTTTCATAATCATTTGTTATCCCAAATGAGTTAAGATCGACGTGAAATCTTGCTGAGGCATCCATTATTGTTCTCTGAAGGTCCACATAAAGGTTAAGTGGTCCTACACCATGGAGGTGAGATGATGTGAATTCCATGATCTTTATAAAACTCTTGGAATCTAGCTCCCAAAAATTGCAAGTTTATTTCAGGGTATATTTCTACTTTATATGAAGGAGAAATGAGTCAGAAAAGTTCCAAGTAGTAGATCTTTGTAGACTCAGTTACCAAGGTAGAATACATAGTTACAAATGAAGCTACTAAGAAAGCCATCTGGATAAAGAAATTCATATCCGAGTTGGGTGTGGTTCTTGAGTTGAACATCCAGTGTTGCATTTTTGTGATAATATTGGAGCTATTGCACAAGCTAGGGAACCAAGGTCTTATAAAAAATCTAAGCATATCTTGAGGTGGTTCCATCTCGTTTAGGAGATTGTTGAAAAACAAGATGTGACCTTAGAATGAGTTGACATAAAAAAAAAATATAACAAACCTATTCACTAAAGCCTTGTCATTATAGTAGTCGGACTGCCACCTTGATTCTATGGGCATTAGAAATAGGGTAATTGGCTTTATTATAAATGGAAGATTGATAGAATGGTACACTGCAAGCCAATCATGTAAGTGATGTGATAGGGATTATTTTAAATTTATCTTCCTATTAATGTACACGATATTAATTATATTAAGGCATTTTGTTTCATCATTTGTTGTATTCTTTTTTTATACATTTGATTATGATGAACCCCATTGATGGGGACATTGCCAGCACAGATCCCGAAGCAAGCATGAATCTTGGAGCTGCATAAATATCGGAGCATATCCAGAATAAATTTAGGATTTATCTTTTTATTTGAATTTTGAATTAGGATTTGGTTGGCTAGGATTGAGATATGGATAGGCTTATCTTATCCTATCTTGTATTTGAATTTGAATCATCTCTATCTTTTTATTCTGTATTCAAATTCAAATGAGGGTTGGACAGGTCTATAAATACCACCCTTAGTCCTTTGTAAAAAAAAAATTTTTTTGGAGAAAAAATATTGAGTTTTTAGAAGAGTGATTCTTCTTGCCTTCGCCTTCGGGCATGGGCGTGAGGCCCTAGTTATCCCCCTTCCCAACCCATTTTCTTTAACCCCTCATGACCTTTGAGATTCAACCTAGTGCCTCTAAGTATCGAGGAGGGTGTAATGCCTTAGAGGTGAGAGGTCTCTTCATGAGGATGAGTTTCAAAGTCCATGAGATTCAAATTCCTTTCTTCCATCCCCACTATTCCTTCGCCATCCCTAAAAAAAAAAATCAAAAAAAAAATGGTACCCTAATCTAGGTGACTTCTAAGCTCACCAACGATCCTACCCCTGCCCCCCATCAATTTTAGTATCAGAGCTAGAAAAATTAGGGTACCTTCGTATCACACCAAATTCCCTCCTACCAGCCATCCCTCCGCTTCCTAGATTCCACTTTCCATATGCCAAAAAAAAAAAAAAATATCATTTCATAGCGTATGATCACCTTGACTTATTCTCCTTGTCCCGTTCGTGGAACCAACCTCTCCTTTCGCCCCCACGCTCGAGCACAAAGAAACCCTAACCCAGTCCTTTCGGTCGATCGACCGGAACACCAACACCATTTTATTTTTTCATTTGTTTCTCCTTCTTCGATCTTTTCATGATCGAGATCCAATCCTTACTTTGATTGCAATTCTTATTAAAAGAAAGAGAAGGAGCGGATCGATAGGTGATGGCAAGGTCGAGCTCATGGTCGCGGGATTTGGTGCAGATTTCTCCCTATACCTTCACGTCCATTGGAATAGCAATCTCCATCGACGTTTCGGTCCTTGGGGCCGCTTGGGGAATTTATATAATGGGGAGCAGCTTGATTGGTGCGGCGATCAAAGCTCCAAGAATCACCTCAAAGAATCTCATTAGCATTATCTTCTATGAGGCTATTCTTCTGTGGGCTTTGTGTGGGAATAATTGGAAGCAGCTGTGCTCTGTCTGATGCTTAGAACTCCTCCCTCCTCTTCGTGCCAGTGCCACCTCCACCGGATCTCCTCCCTGCCCCTGCAGTTGCCGATGACACTGATGAACAAAAGCCCTCGATGATGGATCCACTTCTTCGCCCCCTCCTCGTCCATGTCCTCCATCTTCCACCCAGCCCAGCACCCTTTGGCCGCCTCACCCCATCGGATCTGCCATTCTACGGTTTGTCCGATTCACCGATCCCATTGCTGCTCTCCACTGATCGGATAGCCCTTGAGCTCGACCTCCTGAGGACTCTTCAAGCCATGGCGATGATGCGGGTGCTCTCTTAGAAGGAGCAGGACATCCAGATGATGCTTGCCGCTGAAGTCCATTTTGACACCAAAAACTATGACTTCCAGATGAAGCACTACGTCTTCAAGCGATGACCCGACGGTATCTTCATCATCAACCTTGGTAAAACTTGGAAGAAACTTTAGCTAGCAGCTAGGGTTATCATTGCCATTGAAAATCCTCAGGACATTATTGTCCAATTTGCAAGGCCATATGGTCAGAAAGCTGTTCTGAAGTTTGCTCAATACACGTGCTTATGCCATTGCTGGGAGGCACACCCCTAGAACATTCACCAATCAGCTTCAGACATCCTTTTATGAGCCACATCTTCTAATCCTCACTGATCCTAGAACCGATCATCAGCCTATCAAGGAATCTGCTCTGGGAAATATTTCAACCATTGCCTTCTGTGACACTGATTCTCTAATGCAATATGTTGATATTGAAATTCCTACAAACAACAAAGGGAAAGGCTGCCTCTATTGGTTGTTGGCTAGGATGGTTCTCCAGATGCATGGCACTATTGCTCTTGGGTACAAATGGGAAGTGATGATCGATCTATTTTTCTAAGGGATCCTAAGGAAGCTGAGGAACAGGAAGAGAAAGCACTGTCACATCTACCAATGAACCTTTGGATTCTCAAAGATCTCAGCATTATCTTTAAAAAAATATTTTAGCCAATGAATCATTAGAAGTTGAATAGGGAAAAGGAACATTGACATTCAATACACAGACAACTTCAAGTTATCGAGCTTGGAAACCTGCTTCAGGGCTCAAGGCCAAATCATTGTTAAAAATTTAAAATAGATCAAGTGAGCATGGTTATTGAGGTTCATTGATGAATAAGCTGGAGCTCGAGGATATCTGGAATTGTCCAAGATCTTCAGAGTAGCATCGAGCCTAACTCAACGGAGTCGAGTTCTCTCCATCTCAGGGGAATGATAGGGACATTGCTAGCATGGATCCCGGAGCAAGCACAAATCTTGGAGCAGCACGAATCTCAGAGCATATCCAGAATAAATTTAGGATTTATCTTTTTATTTAAAATTTGAATTAGGATTTGGTTGGTTAGGATTGAGATATGGATAGGCTTATCTTATCATATCTTGTATTTGAATTTGAATCATCTCTATCTTTTTATTCTGTATTCAAATTCAAATGAGGGTTGGACAGGTCTATAAATACCACCCGTAGTCCTTTATAAAAAAAAAAGTTTTTGGAGAAAAAAATTTGAGTTTTTAGAAGAGTGATTCTTGTTGCTTTTGCCTTCGGGCATGGGCGTGAGGCCCTAGTTATCCCCCTTCCCAACCCATTTTCTTTAACCCCTCATGACCTTTGAGATTCAACCTAGCGCCTCCAAGTATCGAGGAGGGTGTAATGCCTTAGAGGTGAGAGGTCTCTTCGTTAAGATTAGTCCCAAAGTCTGTGAGATTCAAATCCCTGTCTTCCATCCCCACTATTCCTTCTCCATCCCTAAAAAAAAAAATCAAAAAAAAAAATGGTACCATAATCTAGGTGACTTGTAGGCTCACCAACGATCCTACCCCTGTCCCCCATCATCCATAGGTTAGGGCAATGGCTTTAGAGTTATGATGAGATCATATTAATGAGACCTAAAACCTTGATAGCCCTGATCTAAAATATTCTTAGTCATAGAACCATTGAATTAGAGATTAATGATACCAGTAAGATTGGCACATCTTGTGTATGTGCAATGGAGAGGGTGATTAATATCCCAAATTTGGGTGCTCATTGAAGAATGAGTTTACTAAAATAATCTACAAAATGAAAATCTAATAAAGTCTTACTTATATGTCAATGGATGTTTCAATAATGGCAGTAGGTGCAAGTGATCCTTTGACTTGAGATCTCCATTGTACCTTGTGCATATGGATCCAAGTTTTGGTTCACACCCTAGCATGTCTCTTTAAGACTTGCGTGGGATATTTTGGGCTTGGTGAAGTATGTATAGAGATTGTAGCTAATCAACAAGGAATTAGTCACTCCCGGTAAAGGGGAGAATAAATCCTATGTGTTCTCATAAGATGATGACTTTAGAAGTCTTTGATCAAAGCAGGATAAAAATTAAAAAGGGTTTCTCATGTCTTATTAACTAAGTCATTATCAATTGATTGAGATATATATGGTTAAGAAATTAGGTTTGACATATTTCCATGCTCATAACTTATCTGGGATGTTGTATGACTAAAGGATATAAATTGTATGGTAACTTGTAGCTAAAGGATATTATGATAATTTTTATCAAAATTCTATATCTTTTGAGTAGTCATGATGCGTAGCTAGACATTAATCATGACTTGTAGATTATTATGGGTAAAAGAGTTTAATTTAAAGGGTTAATTAGAAGAGTTATAATTAATTGGTGCAATTGGGCTTGACCTAATCTCCAATTGATAAATTAGATTAACTTGAGTCTACTGTCAACTAAGGTGTGGAACCCATAAGATTACACACTTTGAAAATTGGTCTTGGATCAATTGATTTGATCAATTAGGGATTTGATTGAAATTCCATGGGTTCATTTTACTATGCTAACACATGGGTGAACCCTAGTTCCAATTAAACCTAACATAATTAGAATAAGTTAGGTTAGCCTTGATTAATTTGTTTAAGACCTACCTATTTAATTATCTAGTTGATCTTAACACTTAATAGCCTGATTTTGGGATTAGGGTTTTGATAATATTTTATTTCAACTATTGAAAAAGAAAATTTTGAAAATCCATTTTTGCTGTGTTATCGAATCCCACCAGGGCCCAAGTACACTTCCTAAGTTACAAAGATATGGCATCGATTAGCAATTATGATATGTAATATGACCTTTTGACTACATAATCGGGGGTACAGAAGTGGGCATCAGTCATGTTGGCCTTCAGGAGGTCCAAGTGAGAATATCATCCAAGGATCCACTGCCACAATACTCAGACTATGGGTTAGTTCGTGCACCTTTATTTGGAGCCGAGGAATGGTCAACTAGAAAAAATGATTGGATTGCCTTAGTCGAATGTGAGATGCACTGATAATCTTCGAGATATCTAATGAGGAGGTATTAGTTGCTGCTTAGGATCGATCAAGCAAGGATGATCGATAGCTACTGCTCACCCAGGTCTGGTTGGTTAGGATGTCTTTTTTTCTAATGAGTGGATAGACGGGAAAAGAAGCTGCCCATGCACCGATCGTGTGGTCAAACCATGTCCAGGAATATTGGAATCAAGAGGGAATGACTTGCTGACCAAGAGTTGGATCTGGTGAATCGTCGGTAAGTGCATGTTGATCTCCTTCAGAGACCTAGCCGATGGGGAAGCACCAGCTACCAATGAGGCTTGCTTGGAAGAGGGTACTTGGCAATTGGCATTCAGCTAGACCCGGTTGCCTAGAAGAGGCACAAACTTCTCCATTAGGGGTCAATTGAGTGGTGGAGTCGATATGCACTAACCATGTTGACATATCTGATAATATTAGGGCCAAGAGGTCTTTTGTAGATAAAGGTCCAAGCTCGATGAATGCTCAGAGGACATGTAGTGGGGCTGTTCGACCAATATGTCAAATTATCTAAATGTGCTAGGGTCAAGAGGGAGTCTTCTGCTAATCAAGGTCCTAATCTAAAGAATGGTTGGAGGATGTGTAGTCAAGCCATCTGGTTAGATTTATTGATTTGGCCTTATATCTTTTGATCCATGTAGGATTTTTTCCACTCGGCTAAGTCTACATTGGAAGTTAGTCAGGTCCGAATAATTACTCGATAAACATGCATGTAGGGATGTTGTGTTAGTCAAGCCTGGTCGCTTACAGCTTCCTGGTCTAGGATGTTGGAGTGACTCAGTGTTGCCACCAGCTTAGTTGTCTCCTTAGTTGGTGGCACAGTTGGTCCTCAAGGCCAAGAAGGTAGTAATGATAATAGTGGCTAATATCCCATATAATTTGGCCAATGGTAGAGATGGTAAAGCAACTTATAAATAACCAATGGCTTAAGTTCAAGTTTCTCTTTTTTCATTATAATATAAAGACATGCCACTCTAAAATTTCTTTTTCCATAAAAAAGAGATGTCCATGTATCAAAGGATATTTTCTAAACTATAGATGGATAGGTATAGTTGGATGAAACATGAACATGTTAGCTAAGATCTTAGCCTTGTATCAGGTAATACCTTGCATCAATATATAAAAAATGTTGGGTTTTATTATCTTGATCAATATTACCTAATAGATTATAGATCCTCAGATGGAAGCTAGAAAAATAGACATGTATTAGTTGTTAGTTTTCAATCACTTTTCCACATTCTTGAGTGGATATATTAACTCATTAATTTAAGAATTAATAATTAAACATTCATGGATCTTTTACAAAAAAATGAAAAAAAACATAGCAGCTATTTTAGGATTGACCATGTCAACTAGGATATCAATATCTTTATTCAAAAATATAAGCGAAGATCTTCCTTTCTTTTCATATTAACTGAGACAAATCAAGATCTTATTTTGTCTTGCTCTTGATCACTAAGCTAGTGAAATGATCTACACATCAGAATTTCAAAAACTTGAGAGTTTTGGTTCTTTTCCCATTAATATTGATGTTACTAAAAATATCATAAATTTAATTTTCCTTGTACCATAAGTTAAACAAACAAAAAAAGGTTTTCTTCTGCATTCATACCCTACAAGTTTGAGTATTATATATTTCAAAAATTTATATAAATTATAAATACTTGCAAGTAACCATGCATGCATATACATGGCAAATATACATACATACATAAATGCATACATACATACATACATACATACACACACACACACATATATATACACACACACATGCATGCAGGCATGCATGCCACATTTTGTATGGTTGCCCCTCACATTGGTTTTGTGGTTTTTGTGTTAGCAAGTAGCCATCAAGTATAATTTGATTCTATTTTCCTATTTCATCATCACATTTTAAAAAACTTATATAAATATATAGATCTATGGCATAAAAACTAAAGTTAAATTTTTTTTAAGAAAAAAACATGACATGGATAAATAGGATAAAAATCCTAAGATTTTTAGATTCATGAAAAATAAACATACCATGCAAATATTAAAAATTTATGATGATATTTAACAAAATATGCAACCATACTAATATTTTTTCAGTTATGCAATAGTGTGTATATAGATACACCTACCTCTTTCTAAAACCCACCTTCATCTTTACACAAAAAAGGAGCTACACACTACATTCAAAGATATTTCTTTTCATTATTAGTAGTTAGTACCAAGACTATAGCCAATAATGGTAATATTCTTTATAGTGGCTAATTTTAAGTTCATTCTTTATATTGCAGTCATAGTAAAGGAAGATAATTTCTCATTTGATTATTATTGGAATATAAATGGATACTCGAAAGCTAAGGAAGTGTTGTTTGCTTTGTTATAATTAGGTTGCAAATTCAATGATTGAGTGGGGAATAGTCATTTGTTATTTGGTTGCCTGAAGTTCAAATGCAATTAGATTTCCAACAAATGCCATGAAAGTTGTATTTGGCATCATAGTTGTACAAATTCAAATGAAACACCTAGAGTTGCAGGTAATCTTTGGCAACTTTATTAATTACAACTGGATTTGGAAAAAAATAGCTCAAAATTTGTATTTGATATAGTACAAAGATAAATAAAATTTCTATTATAGTTAAAATTGAAAAAGCTATCCCAACTATCTTTTGTCCTTAACCATTTTACTTACTCGACTTAAATTACAACTTAATATTGTATAATTTTAAGATTTTAACTTGTTAAATATCGATTAATTATTATGGTAATACAAATTATAAATTTTCATTTATTATTTCATTATAATAAGTCTTGTAGTTATTACTAACCGAATATTCCAATTTGACTATTATTATGACTATAGCAATGATATATTGTTACAAGGTTAAATAATCCTTTAATATAATTATTATTACCTAATAATGTAATAATTATATATGTTGATTGATACATCAGAATCTGACCAGTCCAGCATGGCACCGAAGCTCCAATCCATGCCCAACACTTGTCAACCAATACAGATAACCAGGCTACCTCTCCATACCTGGCCACCTAGACATCAAACCACGTGCTCACCTATCCATTGCGGGGTGTCAGCCATTACCAGGTATATCCTCACCTTCTCCAGTCATGCATGCTCTAGAAATAGGCACCGTAAATGCTCACCACCTAAAGAACACCCAGTCACAGGGACATGTCATGCTAGTCACCACTCCCTGCTCCACTAACTACAGAATAGCCCTACCATGAAAGTGCCTGCAACCACCAGAACATGCTAGATACCACTCCCTTACAACTCATATTATACTTTTCCTCGCCTTTAGGTATTAAGTATATGCCTATAACTTCTTCCCTAAGGACCCTTCATGTAAACGAAGCTAGGACAAGCAAGAGGCCATTCTAAGCAAGCCAATGGAGAAGAATAATGAGGTGAGGTAAGACAAAACTGAGAACCCCCATCTCTCTAGAGAACTATCATCTGGAGAGCATACCTTGAAGCTCCGTGACTCCGCAAGCATCCACTTAAGTACCCATCAAGACATTTGTAGGCCGCTTTAAATACTTTTCATCTTCCATAAAGTGTCGAAGCCCCCTAACTCCATTCACTGGCATGCCATCTTCTAGGAAGAGGTCCTCATACACACTGAGCACCCCTTCTCCTATAGACATCATTTCATCTCCCTTTTTCATTCCTTCTCTGGCTCCTTTCTCCCTCTCTAAATTCCTACTTAATTTTGAATTCTAGAGGGGACTCCAAATCTCCTATATTTCCTGTTTGAGAGACTAACATAAGCATCAAAGGATCCACCACCAGGGAACCTTGGGTACGGGCTTTTTGACCCTCTTTGTCTTACAGGACCGACTCCCATTGACAAGCCACCACAAGACCAAGCTCCATATTAGTAGCCATCTCATTCCAGCCATCCATGAGTCGAGCTTGAGTCGGCACCACCTCCTAGCATGGCAACAGGTTGGTACTAGAGGAAGGGCCTAGGTGCCCGTAAACTTCATTGAGAATTGGAGTTTACCTCTGGATATCTCTTGTCCATAATCTGTGCCATGGCCAAAGGTAAGAGGATGATCATGTCTACTCCTATTAAAGCATCTGCAACTCTGGCCACTCCACCCTTGATTCCCCCAGTAAGGGAAGAGGCAAAACCATCTACTACTATGACCATCCCCATTAAGCAGTTCCAGTGCCTCTCCTAGCAGGTTGAGGCTTTGCTAACATTGGTGTAGGGCCTGCAATAGGCCTCGCCAAGGTTGGAGGTAGAGCCAGCTTATCAACCATCTCTAGTGCATCCACTTTTCACCGAGTGAGGCCGGCAACTCGGGGTTTGAGGAACCAACCTAAAGTAAAAAGTGAGCAAAGGGCTACTCCAGGTTGAGCCAAAGGTCCCTGGGCAAGGAGATCAACCTGGGGCATAAGGAGAGCCTCACATTGAGTCTCACCCTAGCTCACCATGTCTCACAGCCATCGCTTCCATTGGGATCAAGATGAGGTGCATCAATCTGACTCCCCTATTTCTATTTTCTCCTCTATAAAGAATACTTCACCAGAAGACTCTTCAAGCCACTACCCCACCTGACAGTCTGGACGATGAGGCCAGCTAGCCAACAAGCTCCAAGAAGTGGATGGCTACCTAAAGGGGCTTCACCAGTATAACTTGCCCTCGGGTAATGAGCCTTGATTCATAGTTCACCCCCCATTCTCTCACAAAATTATGGAGGAATCGGTGCCCCACCATTTTAAGATGCCTACCATGGAGGCTTATGATGGCATCACCAATCCTTTCAACACCTAGAGAGTTATAAATCCCTCATGCTTTTTCAGGAGGCATCTAACACCCTCATGTGCAAGTCCTTTCCGACCATCTTCATGGAAGCAACGAGAGCTTGGTATACCCAGCTCCTGCCAGCATCAATCCACTCCTTCAAAGAGTTTGGCTATCTATTCATAGCCTAGTTCCAAAATAGCAAGAGGCATGAGTGAGGCTCTAACTTCCTTTTCTCTATTTAGCAAAAGGAGGGCGAGTCTCTTCACCACTACATGGATTGCTTCAAAGTAGCCATGCTAGAGGTTTGCTGCCTCAAGCCCTCCATCATCATGTCGGCCTTGAAGAGAGGGTTGTATGAGATAGTTTTACTTTTCTCTTCAAGAAGTTTTCCAAAAGCCTTCCTAAACCCTGGCCTGAATTGAGAAGTGCATCAATATCGAGGAGGGCATGGTAGAGAAGCAGAAGGAAAAGGATGATCAGAAGCATCCTCGAAAGGATCACACTCATCCCCCTCCTACTCCACAGTAGCAATAGTGGTAGCAAAAGAAGTGGGACAAGGAATTCTGTCCCCATTCTAGAAGTCCCAAGCCATATTGCCATGAGGACTTCACCCCTCTGAATGCTCCTAAGGGGCAAATCCTAATGGAGATCAAAGGTCAAGATATTATCCAATGGCCAAGAAAGATGAACAAGAAGGCCTGAAAGGGTCCCAAAAAGTACTATCAATTTCATTAGGTCTATGGGCATAACATCAAGGATTGCATCACCCTAAAGAGGGAGATCGATTCACTAATTTGGTGAGGTTACCTGTGTGGCTATGTCAATCATCCTAATACCTCAAAGGCCTCCAATGGAGAGCCCTAGTCAATAGCCAAACCCCTCATCAATAATAGAATCCTTATCGGAACCATCTTAGGAAGACTAGCTGTAGGGAGGCAAGCTCCTCTAGGTGGCAAGCCTATAACAGGGTAGGCCAGATAGAGAGTTCCCAGCAAAAATGCTAAATGGTATAAGAGGAGTCCAATACCTTCTCCACTACCAACATAGATGGAGTTCTGTTTCCATCTAATGATCTTTTAGCTATTCTCTTTACTATCTCAAACTGTGATATAAAAAGAATTCTAGTGGATAATGGAAGCTCCATAGACATTCTCCTTTACGATGCTTTCTCCCGAATGGACTTGCCCAGGGACCACCTCCGAAGGGCCGATACCCCCTTAATTAGCTTCTCGAGAGTTGTTGTTCCTATTGAAGGCATTGTTACTCTCCCCATGATAGCCAGCTAGGCCTCAAGGCAGGCCATGATCCTACTACATTTTTTGGTGGTCAAGGTCCTAACAGTCTATAATGCCATCCTGAGGAGGCCAGGCTTGAATGCTTTACAAGATGTGGTATGGACCTACCACCTACTCATGAAGTTCCCCACTCTCCATGAAGTGGGCAAGGTCAGAGGTGATCAAGCCTTGGTGAGACGATGCTATGTGGTGACCTTCAAGAGCAAGAAGTCTAAGAAAGCCATGTCCATTAAGAGCCTCGACCTCTAGGATCAACAGAAGCTACAGCGAGGAGAACTTGCATAAAAACTGGTTATTGTTCCCATGGATCCATCTGACTCCTCCCGTGTGGAGTCCAGGGCTTGCCTGTTGGAGTTCCTCCATGTAAACACCAACATCTTTGCATGGACTACCATAGATATGTCGGGTGTCGACTCAAAGATAATTGTGCACCACCTCAACATTGACCCCCTGCATCCCTAGTTTGCTAGAAGGAGAGAAGCATCACCCCTGAGCACCAACATGCCATCAAGTAGGAGATGGAGAAGCTTCTAGAGGCCAGCTTCATTCAGGAAGTCCAGTACCCAGACTAGCTCACCAACGTGGTCTTAGTGAAGAAGGCCAATGGTAAATGACAGGTGTGTATTGACTTCACCAATTTGAACAAGGCCTACCTGAAGGATTGTTTCCCTTTACCCAGAATAATTATCTTGTAGATTCAACCTCTAGGCATGAAACTGTTAGCTTCATGGATGCCCTCTTCAGGTACAATAAAATCTGGATGGCACCTAATGATGAAGAAAAGATGATGTTCATCATCAATCAAGGGCTATATTGCTATAAAGTCATGCCCTTTGGCATGAAGAATGCTAGAGCCCCTTACCAGTGACTAATCAACAAGGTCTTCAATAACTAGATTGGATGCAATATGAAAGTATACATCAACGACATGCTGGTGAAGAGCTGCAAGGATGGCTAGCACATGGCAGACCTCCTGGAGACCTTCCAAATACCTCCTTGAAACCTTCCAAATACTACAAAGGTACCACATGTGGCTTAACTCTAATAAGTGTGCATTTAGGGTCTCTTCTAAGAAGTTTATAGGTTTTATGGTATCACACCATGGAATCGAGATGAACCCCAAAAAGGGCAATCCTAGAGATGTCACCTCTAGGAGTTAAAAGCAGGTTCAGGATCTTGAAAGGTGGGTCACTAACTTAAACCAATTTGTGGCAAGTTTCAGTGACAAGTGCCTACCCTTCTTCAAAGCTTTAAGATAGATCAAGGACTTCCAGTGGACGGAGGAGTGCAAGCCTCCTTCGAATAGTTCAAGACCTACCTTGCCACCGTGCCACTTCTTACAAGGCCGATCATGGAGGAAATTCTCCACCTCTATTTGGCCATTTCCTCCATGATCGCGAGTTTTGTGCTTGTCTAAGAAGAGAATGGAGTGCATAAGCTAGTTTACTATATCAACCGAATTCTCAAGGATGCAAAGACTTGGTACTCAAAGGTAGAGAAGGTTGCCTTGACCCTCCTAACCTCAGTGAGGCATCTTCGTCCTTACTTCCAAGCATATTCTATCATGATCCTATCTGATTAGCCCCTATGCTAGATTCTATAGAAGATTGATGTCTTTGAAAGGATTGCCAAGGGGGCAGTAAAGATGGGTGAGTTTGACATCTATTACTAATCTTGCCCCTCCATCAAGGCCTAGGCTTTAGTTGATTTCCTCATAGAGTGCACCATCCCTAATGGGGCAGAGACTGGACCAGAGTTGATGGAGCTAGGACTAGAGTTGGTGGGTGAGCCTTGGACTCTCCATATTGATGTGCTTTCAACAATGGAGAGTCCGAGACCGAGATGATCCTCACAAGCCCGAAGGGAGTTGTCGCCAAACATGCATATCACTTTAACTTCAAGGCCTCCAATAATAAGAACGAGTATGAAGCCCTCCTCAAAGGGTTGAGACTAACCTGTAAGCTTGAGGTTCAACATCTTAGAGCCTTCAGTAATTTCTAATTGATTATGGGGCAAGTTCATGGAGAGTTCGATACCAGATACCCCCTGATGTTGTCTATAAGAGAGGCACTAGAACTAGAGGACACAAGAGAGGACAAAGATTCAACCAACCTCTTGTGACCGGTGTGCACCATTTTTCTTCCTTCTTTTTCTATCTTTCTTTTGTAATGGCCATCGGGGTTTGTACAAACATTTGAAGAATTAATGAAATGAAATTTTTTGACTAAATTTTGATTTCATCAATCTACTACTCTCTTCTTTCTTATTGGCATACCAATTGGGCTTGCTATCATCTAGGCAATGAAGTTCACAGTCGACGAAATAGTCAGGTGTCCCACCAAGAAAAAGGCTCAGAAGAGGAAGAGAGATGATGGCAAGGCCGAGGTAGAGAAGAAAGGAACTATAGTGCTCGAGGAGGCACCGGCCTTTCTGGAGGGCATCGTCGAAGGGGTCTTGGGTGTGCCCACCATTGAACTTAAGGCCAGTCTCCCAACCAAGGAGATGGAGGTAGCTACACCTACCTCGATGGACACTGAGGTAGCGAGAGCAGCTTTGGTGGTTGCATAGCTCTCACTCCCTGCTAACATGGAGGAGGAGGTGCAGGTGGCTAGGCTCCCAATGCTTGCACTATTAGTAGAGCCAGCTGTTGTTGTGGTGGTCGAAGAAGAGGAGCCCATCATGGCAGGTCTGCCAGCGATCAAGGCTATGGCTAGAGTTCTCCAGGCCATCATCGAGTTATAGATAGGCGAGGCAATGGAAGGAATAGTAATCGAGGCTACTAAAGGGATGGCAAGCGAGGCTTCTGAAGAGGTGATAGGTGAGGTTTCCATGCATAAAGTAAATGTAGTCCTTGTAGTGATGTCACCTGAGGTGGGTTGCCTGGTGGGGATACTCCCCATGGCGACCATGGGTAGTAGCAATTAGCTTCACCACTCTCGACCTTGCATTAGCTAAGTGCCTGACCCACTGCCTAGGAGGCCAATTGACTACCTCACCCAATGCTTGCAGGTGAGGTTGCATCTATAATTGTTGCAAGTTTCTCTCTCCTTAATCTAGCTGACTGCTTCTCCTTTTTGGTAGGTGGTGGAGACCAGCACCATGCGGCTTTGGGAGGAGGTTGAGAGCATAAGAAAGGAGCTTGCTTTGGTCAAGCATCGATCGGAGATTATGGAGACCATGCATGCTATTGTAGAGCTTGACCAATCTTTAGTTAAGGAGACTAGTAGACACTCCAATGTTGGTTGTATCTATGCATGGACATGAATGAGGAGCTAACCCGAGAGTTGAAGGCCACTCACTAGAAGACTGCGAGGCTCGTGGTCAATGATGGAGCTGGGATGAGGCTAGCCATGAGCAAGGCTCCTACAGTGGCGATTAGGGCTTCCACGGGTGTGCAAAAGAAGGATCCTGGGGTCATGGATGCTCAATCTATGGGATCCCCAGGCATGTAGCTTCATTTAAAGCTTCGGTAGAGGGTGATGTGGTGACCCAAGCTGAGGGTGCCAGCAGAGAGGGCATGGATCCATAGTAGGGAGGCCCCACTCTACCAATAGAATATATGCCTCATGGGTGAGATGCGTTATACGGCATCACTAGCGAGGCTACAATAGAAGGGTACCTCGCAAGCTGGGTGTGTTATCTACACTACTGGCAAGGTGCCTACAGAAGAGGGCGAGACAGTCCCTCCCTCAGCAAGCAAAGCTATAGGTGTTTAGGAAGCCTCATTGAAGACATGGTGGTCTACCAAGCCATTCGAAGGCCCACACAAGAGAACACTCTCTTGTCGGAGAGGTTGATCGACATAGAGGAAGCAGTTGCATCCAAACAAGCTACTAGGGTGGAGGAGGCCAGACACCTGGTGATGATGTGGGCTTGAATGGTTGAGGTAGAGACGAGGGCCAACATTTTGAAGGTGGAGCCTACCAAGCCATTCGAAGGCCCGCACAAGAGATCACTCTCTTGTGGGGGAGGTTGATCAACACAGAGTAAGCAGTTGTATCCAAACAAGCTACCAGGGTGGAGGAGGCCATACACCTGGTGATGATGTGGGCTCGAGTGGTTGAGGCAGAGATAAGGGCCAACATTTTGGAGGTGGAGCTCATCGGTGCTTTGGAAGGTAATTCCACCTTTAGGTTCCCGACATCCACACCAGGAAATAACTTGATGGCCCATGCCTTACACAACTCGAAGACTTGTAGGATGGAGTCCTTGCAAGAAACCAGTACCCCTTGATGGTACTCCTCTCCATCTTTAAAGGCCTCAACCGCCTCCACTACCACCTTGGAGGCCCGAGATTCCATCACTTGTGCCTCCTTTTTTATAGCCAAGCCCTATTTCATGGCCTCGCCAAGCACTTCTTCCACCGCCAAGGCCCTTGCCTCAGCATTGGCTACCTTCATCTTGGCCTCTATGACTCTCACCTCTACTTCACTAAGCAATTTCTCTACCCTGGCAACCCTAGCTTCAACCTCACTGAGGGCTACCCGTGCTTCAACAAGATATTTCTCTCTCTGTTTTGTGCCTCTACCAACAAGCGATGAAGCTCCACACACTCGACTATCCTTTCATCGAGATAGGCAGACTCAGTGGCCAAGGAGGCCTCTACCATGTCATCCCTTGCTTGCTCAATCAACAACCACTTGCTAGCCATGCTGAGCTCTTCGACTGCTTTATCTTGCTCTTCTTCTACCATCCCAGTGAGCTTCTATGATTATGCTGATTCGTTGAGGAGGTAGTCTACATATTGTAGCAGTCCCCAAGTCTCTAAGAAGCCTTACATTCAAAGGCCATGGTTTGGAAGATCTTTATCCCTAATGGGAAGCCAATATCAAGAAGGACCCATAAGAGAGAAACTTACCTATACGATGACTCAGACAAATTGCTGCAAGCCTTCACTAATGGGCCTCCCTCATGCCTCCGCTTTGACCTCCAAAGTAGCAGAGTCCTCCAAGAGGCTGAGGCACCTTGCCACTCCTAGCAAGTGAACCTCATTAGGGGTGGACTCACTTTCTTAGACGATAGAGGGCATCGTCTCTCTGCCTTTGCCATTTTTAGCCATGGGAGCACCACTCGCTTCACCTTAGCAACCACTATCTTGGCCTTCATGGCTACCCTGGTCACCTACCTCAGAGACTCTATAACTAGTGCTTGGGCCCCATTGACCTTAGATTGGGCCTTTTTAGTAGTCGTCAACCCCCTCTCTTCTATCTTCAAAGTCTTGTCAGTGCCGACGGGGTAGTCCTTACCGAGGCTTGGGGTGCCCCACCTCCTACTTCCACCCCCACGATGTATGCCTCACCTAGGCCCAAAGCAATGTCCAAAAGGTGGGCCAACCCTTTATTCTTCTTCGTATTCTTTGTAGGAGAAGGAGAGCATGCCCACTTCCCCTTTGAGATAATTGGAGGCAAAGAAGGTGACTTCCTAGTAGCCGCCACCTGCGGCCTATTCTGTCATCAAGCTTGCACCATAAAGTAAAGTTGTTTCACCCATGCAAAAAAGTAGAAGACCATTCATCGAATAGTTGGAAGGAGGGACCAACCTTGGGATAAGGAAACTTCCATCATGTAGAGAGCCTCTAACCAACTCTCCAAGAGAAAGACATCATATGGTGGGACTTGAACCGGTATTAGTTCGTCCATCATGATCTACTCCTACTCTTTTAGCACCGAGAGATCCAGTAGTTGTGCGGTCTTGACCTTGCCCCATTGTCCTAAGAATGGCCATGATGTCTGGGAAATCATGAAAAGGAATCACGATTTTCAGCTACGTAGCTTCATCGAGCTATATGAGAATCTGAACCCTTTTTGAGAGGAGACATACCACCACCCTAGACACCTCAGATTGGCCTTCATCTAGAAGAAGATACGGAACACTCATGCCTTAAGCTCCATGCAATGATAGAATATCAAACTGAAGAAGTCGGCGATGGCCCTCCAAGCATTGGAAACCAATAGTGCTGAACCCATCATAGCAGATCTGCCATCACTAGGAGCAAGAGGATCCCAAGCCTTGTATTCAGGGACTCCTCATGGATGGTGATCCTCATCACTATTCCATCAATGACTTGCTCATCCATGCCAAGAACCCCCGGTCAGAAAATCGACACAAAGCTGAACTTCTCCTCGAGTTGACGAACCTTCTCCTCTGTCAAGGGGGAGGCCGCAGTCTTAGAAGTGAGATCCATTTCCTCTACCCCCATGTTGCTATGCACTAGACACGAAAAAAAAGAGGAGGAAAGAAGGAAGAGAAAGGATGGAGAAACCCACCATAAGATGCTATTGGTACTCTCTGAATACTTGAACACCTTTCTCTACCGCTCTACTGCCCTCGGTCATTTGGATGTTGCAAAGGTGGAGGAGACTTAACCAGCCTCTACTTTTATATTCATCGAAGGGGTGCTGTTCTTTGCCTCACTGTTCAATGCATCCCATGTCGATTGACATTAAAGGTACTGTCCTGGGAGGCATGTCATAACATCTTGAGAGGTTGATCCACCATAATAATTTTTAAATCTATCACCATGTTGGATGATGCCACCTCCCTAAAGCCATGCCTATCCTCTTCCAGTGCATGCCCATATTGGCATGGATCTCTAAAAGTGCAATCTCACCTACCTCGTTATAAGCTATCTTGCCCAATGCAGCATCACCTGCCTCATCACGAGCTGCCTTATCCACCATAGCATCGTCAACCATGCTACAAGCAGCCTCTCCCCACATATAGCCTTGCTGGCCTAGCCTCAGCACAACTAGCTTCTATGCCTTGCCGAATAGTATAGACTCTACTCCTACACCAAAGGCCTGGGGGAAATAGGGTCACTTAAGCATGGAAGTGGGAGGCATCTGATATGTCAAGATCTGACTGGTCTAGCATCGCATTGAAGCTCCAATCCATACCCAATACATGTTAGCCAACACAGATGACCAGGCTACCTCACCACACCTCACCACTTGGATACCAAACTACATGCTCACTCACTTGCTATGGGATGTTGGCCATTGCAAGGTCCATCCCCGCCTACTCCAGTCGCTTGTGCGATAAGAGTAGCCATCATAAATGCTCACCAACTAAGGAAAGCCAAGTCACAGAGCGTGCCATGCCGATCACCACTCCCCACTCCACCAACTACAATATGGCCCTGCCATAAGTGTGCCTACAACCATAGGATGTGCCAAATGCCACTTCCCTACAACTCACACCATACTTTTCCATATCTTTAAGCATTAGGTACATGCCTATAACATGTTCCTTGAGGACCCTCCAAGTAAACGAAGCTAGGCCAAGCAAGATGCTATGGTAAGCGAACCAACGAAGAAAAATAAGGAGGCAAGGTATAACGGAACCTTGAACCCCCATCTCTCGAGATAGCTATCATCCTAAGAGCACACCCTAAAGCTTCGTGACTCTGTGAGCGTCCACTTGAGTGCCCATTAAGATATTTGCAGGTCTCTCTAAACATTTTCATCTTCTTCAAAGTATCCAAGCCCCCATCACTCCACTTACTAATATGCCATCTCCCTATTTTATTCCTTCTCTAGCTATTCTCTCCCATTCTGAACTCCTACTCTATTCCGAATTCCAGAGGAGAGTCCAAACATCCTTTATTTGCCCGTCCAAAAGACTGACTTAGACATTGAAGGGTCCACCATCAAATAAATTCTGGGTATGCACTTTTTGATCCTTTTTATATTACAGGATCAACTATCAACAATACACCACTATGAGACCCAGCTCCATATTAGCAGCCACCTCAACTCCAGCCATCCACGAGACGAGTATGAGTCAGTACCACATTCCGGTACAGCCATAGTAATAATATGGTATAGTAATTATGATATATTGCATAGTAATATAATAATTATATTATAGTATAATACTTTGGTAACAATTATATTATATGTAATTATTGTATTTATTGTAATATAGTTATTATATTATATATAATGATTATAGTATAATAATTATGATAATAGTTATATATGATATATTGTATAATATCGTACAATATCTTACAATGTATATTGGCATAATAAATTATTAAGTTTTTATATTATATGACATATGGTATATTAAAAAAAGACTTAATGGTTGGTTTGTTTATTAGTCAAATATAATAAAAACAAAGAGCCTATGCACAAGGGAGTTAAATCTTATCATTCCAAGATTACTATACTTTTTTTAGTGTCAACCAAAAATAACTAGAAAAGCATATTGTTATTAAAATAACAAACAATCAAAACAAAATAATTTTATAACTCTAACTCCAATTATACCTATTAGCCCAAGCTTTTATCTTTGCACCAAGTAATAGTCAGAAACTAAACTCAACCTTATTCAATCTAATCAGATCAAGTTAACAGGCTTGGTTCATTCTTCAAAAATAAATTTCATAGCAAAAAAATTAGTTGATTTGAGTTGACCTAAATTTGAATGGGTTAGTAAAAGGTTGACCCAGTCCTTTTTTTTTTTTTTTTCCAAGTGGGTTCAGGAGAATTAGCGAATCCCGATACAGCCTAACTGGCTGACCCAATTTTAGTTATAAGCTAGACCTGAACCGTCTAGACCCACTTCAAATGGGTCAGTCATGACACCGTACGTACGATGCGTTCATCACTCGGCGGGAAACGGCCAATTGGAGGTGGTTTTCAGCCATCCGGTAGCTAGCCTAGCAAGGATTTGCTATTTCGTAAGGAACAGCAAACCGCACCAGTCAGGTCAAATATGTGACGGTGAGGCACCGATCACGGCCATTCTGTTTAGAACGCAGCAACAAATCCTCCTGTCCTTTGTATTTTATTCTCTCACGTACATGGAAACAAAAGCAAGGAGGGAAAGAAGAAAACATACGACGTGTCTCGCCAGCAAAAGCAAGGCCAGAAAGAAAATCCCCATCAGTATCGTCTGCCATGACCACTGCACAAAACCACCCAAAGTTTCTCAAGACTACTCAACCTACGAGCTTAGCAATTATAATTTCATTTAAAATTGCTGAAGGATCACTTTGGAGTAGAGTTTATTTTGTTTTGTTAATTTTGATGCATTAACTGACCAACCTCATCGGTCTTGTGCAAAACAGAGCTCATAACAGGAACCAGACCCATCTGTTTGGTGAAATGAACGATACCCAGCATGCTTTTGAGCTGCTGGAGAGAGACTATTATGGCAGCACCGGCCATGAACCCGGTGAGTGTGGCCTTGGAGAGAAAATCAATGATGAAGCCCAATCTGATGAAGAACCGGTATTAGTAAACAATCCACAAGAATCAACATCACAAGATTGACAAAATAGTTTTCGAGACTAGATTGATGACCTGAATATCCCAAGAGATGCCTGGACCATGCCCGCGAAGAAAGTTGAAGTGAAGGCAAGCTGAAGGAAGAGATATGGATCAGTTTTTGGGTTCGCCGCTTGCCGCAGCAACGACCCCATTATGAGAGAAGCAATGGAGACAGGACCGACAGCGAGATCTCTCGAGCTCCCCAGAATTGAGTACACGAGCGGTGGTACGAAGCTCGAATCTATCGTCAAAACTCTTAGAATGTAATATACTTCTTCTCATTAATTCAATTCAGGAGAGTTCAAGGAGGCTTACAGAGGCCAATGATTGGAGGCAGATTGGCAAGCTGGGCATAGCTGATTCCCTGCACCAAAACAAAGCACGATTAGGATGAAATCAAGAAAAGAGGGAAGAGATGAGAAAGTGATGAAGAAGAAGGATTGACGACATGAAACTGATACCTGTGGGATGGCCAGACTGGCTATGGTGAGGCCGGAGACGAGGTCGGACTTGAAGAGGGAGAAGTTGTAGGTGGGAGCCCAGCCTAGAATGGGGAAGAGGTACTGGGCTCCGAGAATCCATTTCTTCTTGGGCGGCTGGCCTTTGAAGCGGCGGAATGGGTCATCAGGGAAGAAGGTCTCCTTCAACCTTACCTTAATCTTATCCAAAGAGCTCCGAGGCGGTGGTGGCACCACCTTGTGCATCACTTCCATCACCGCAATCTCCACCTGGTGGCCCTCCTGCGTTGCTCCCACGTTGCTGTTTGCACCTTGGGCTCCTTCCATATCTAGGTCTAGTTCCCTCATTAGAGAATTCCTCCACCCCCGGCTCCTATTTGAGGCCTCTTCCACGCATCTATTAAGTCCTTGTCAGAGGAGGACCGCTAGGGAGCAAAAGTAACAAAAGAGAAGAACAAAAGGTGCACGAGAAAGGAGGTGGGAGAAGATGGAAAATAAAGGGGAGAAGATGGAAAATAGAGAGGTAACCTGGGGGAAGAGATAGGAAGGCGGAAGGGGTGGGACTTGAGATGAATGATTTGGTGGTGGCGAAGGGATGGAATCCAGGGGGCCTTATCAACACAAGCTTTGGTGGGACGGAAAGAAAACCCCGGGCCAGCTTGGAGGTAGTTTTCTTGGCTTCGCTTTTATATTCCTCCCCCCTTTAGCATAATGCTTTAGCGAAGGGGGAGAATGGGAAGTTAATGTTCTTCAAAGTGCATCAGCAGGTGTGCCATGGATTTTGCAGAAGTGGAGATGGGTTTCATGTTTCGTCCTGGAGGGATGGAACGCAGTGACGGTTAATTAATTCAGTACCTTAAAGGGTGATGTCGCTATGAATTCAAGGGACTGGCTTAAGATACTTCGAAACCAAACATTCATGGAAACATTCTAGGTAACTACTCAAATTCTTACCAAAAAATAACACTATTCAAATTAGACATCCACCGAGAAAGATTCTGGTACTTTATTAAAAGAGAAGTGGAGAGTGGGCGAGATTCTGGTATATTTTGTGGGCCGGTCGTGGCGACTGGTCATCTTCTTAAAGCAAAGAAGATAAAGATCATTGATTAAGGGGGAGAGTGGAGAAAGGGGAGGAGAGAGACTCTTCAATTTTTTTTTGTTTTTTTCTTGGGCAGGCTGCAAGCCAGTGTTTGTTACGTCATAATTGGTTTGCTAAGAAATTTAAATGATTTATAATTAACTCCAAACCGTTTCGAAGCCAAGGAAACTGAACCCACTCCTAAGAACGCAACCGCTCTTCCTAATTCTCCAACAAGCTTCAACAATCTCTTTGTTGTGTCGTAACGTCTAACATTCTCGGACAGACCACAAAAATTTTATCAAATAATAATAATAATAATAATAATAAATATTAATAAATAATTAAAATTAATTTAAATATTTTTTTATAAATATTATTTAAATTGTATTTAGTATTTGTTGATTCCTTGAATAATTTTAATGATAATAAAATATTGAAGTATGTATTTGTATTACTAATAACTTTTCAAGTACTTTACAAGTTTTTGTAGGATGATTTCACTACTCATTTTCAACTCCTATATTCTTATTTTCTTTCACTAGTTATATTGTAAGACAGACAACAAAAATTTTATCAAAAAAAAATAAAAAATAAAAAATATTAATAAATAATTAAAATTAATTTAAATATTTTTTTATAAATATTATTTAAATTGTACGTAATATTTGTTGATCCCTTGAATGATTTTGATGATAATAAAATATTGAAGTATGTATTTGTATTATTAACAACTTTTCAAGTACTTCACAAGTTTTTGTAGGATGATTTTACTGCTCTTTTTCAACTCCTATATTCTTATTTTCTTTCATTAGTTATATTATAATTATCTCATGTAAAGAAGAACCCATAGAAGAAGTTAAAAGAAAATCATGAAAAATGGGCTGCTTCAATGTTTTTCAAGTTTTAAATTTCTTAGATTCATTTGTAAGTTAGAGTTTGAAAAGTTTGAAATGTTGAAGACTTGCTGAAAAACTTCTGGAGAGGAGTTCAAGTTTTTTACTGAATATCTATCCGAGCTGACTCTAGTAGAAAGAGCCGACTCTGATCTATGGCATGGTTGAAGGTTTCTGGCATGCAGATAGCCGAGCCAACTCGAAGAAACCCGAGCCGATTCGTTCAGAGTATCAATTATTGAATCAAACAGGCGAGCCGACCCGAAAGAAATCAGAGCCGACTAAGTACTTCAGTCTAGCATCCGAGTCAACTCTTCAGCATCCGAGCCGACTCCTCTAGAGTCCAGAAAGAACCGTTTTGAGTGAATAGCCAGGAGAGCCGACCCGGAGGAACCCAAGCCGACACTTCAAGAGTATAGTTTTGAAAGCCTGAGAATTCGGGCCGACTCGAAGTAAGGCAAGCCGACTCTTCCAGAGTAAGGAATCAAACTACTGAGAAACCGAGCCGACCCAAATGAAGCGAGGCGACTCGACCAGAGCTACTCTGAGGATCCGAGCCGACTCGAAGGTCGATTTCAGGCAAGTAATGTCTAGTTCCAGAACTCCATTTTTGAATTTGAAAAGTGCTCCAACGATCAAGTGTCACATCCCAATGGTCTACAACGACTAAAACCATCTGAGAAGAGTACAAAACTAAAAGAGGGATTTGGACAACTTTTGAGGAGGTTAATGAATGATTAATGTTTACTTGAGCTTGTGAGCTAGAGAGCACTGCAAGAGCATTCAAGATAGACTTCAAGCCTTCACCAACTCCAATAAAAAAGCTTAAAGCACTTATTGAAGAAGTTAAAGAAGCCATTAAAGTACAATCAAGAAGGCTTCTCTCGAGCTACATCGACAACCATCCAACAATATAGTTTGTCATTATTATTGCTTACTTTCTTCTACTCTTGTTGAGTTGGGTTATTATGAGCCCGGTCTGAAAAACCAAGTGGGTTGTTTGTGATCCCGTAAGGGTTAGGTGATCTTGGTAAAACTAAGTTGGATTCTTGGTGATCTTGTTTAAAACCAAGAGTTAGGTTTTTGGTGAGCCCGGTTGAAAAACCAAGTTGGGTTTAGATTGTGAGCCTAGTAAAACAATCCGACTGTATTCCGGTAATGAATATGGTGGAAATCCCAAGTGGTATCTTGGATAGTGGACGTAGGAGCTGGGGTACTCCGAACCACTCTAAATTACTGTGTTTGTGATTGTGCTTTTACTTCTTCTCTTAATTGCTTCTGCCTTAATTTTCTGAATCACAGCACCTACTACATCAAAGAAGTTTTTAAAAAAGGCACATATGATGGGGATATCACCAGCACGAATCCCGGAGCAAGCGCGAATCTTGGAGCTGCATGAATTTTGAAGCATATCCAGATTAAATTAGTTTGAGATTTATCTTTTATTTGAAATTTGAATTAGGATTTATTTGGTTAGAATTTAGATATTGATAGGCTTATCTTATCCTATCTTGTATTTGAATTTGAATCATCCCTATCTTTTTATCTTGTATTCAAATTCAAATAAGGGTTGGATAGGTCTATAAATACCACCCTCAATTTTTTGTAAAAAAATAGTTCAGTCAATAAAGATGAGTTTTTAGAAAAGAGAGATTCTTTCTTCCACTCCGTGAGGAGAGGGTGTGAGACCTAATCCTAGGATATAATGTGAGGTCATGTTTAGTTATCCGCTTCCCATTTTATTTTCTTTATCTCCTCATGATCTTTGAGATTCACCCTAACGCCTTCAAGTATCGAGGAGGGTGGAATACCCTAGAGGTGAGAGGTCTCTTCGTTAGTGTGAGTCCCAAAGTCTATGAGTTTCAAATCCTAAGTCTTCCATCCCCATTGTTCCTTCACCACCCTAGAAAAAAAATCAAAAAAAAATAGGATACCCTAATTTTGGTGACTTCTAGGCTCACCAACGATCCTACCCCTATCCCCCATCAATTTTTGGTATAAGAGGAGCTAGAAAAGTAGGGTACCTTCATATCAATCCAGATCCCCATGATCGATCCAATTTTTTTCTTCCATCCTATCATCTTTCAGATTCAACAAAAAAAAAAACAAAAAGAAAAAAGAAAAATCCAAGTTACCAACAATTTAATTTTCTTCTTCTTGTGACTCCTCCCATGCCACACCAACACCCTTGCTGCCACCATTGCCTCCCTACTGCCCTGCCGCCACACCAGTCTCCCCCTCTTCGACAAACTGTCTACGCCACCTCACCGATGTCTCCACAGCCTGCAACCAAATCGGTCAGCCGACGATCGTCCACCACCTTGGGCTCGTGGCGGGGAAAGACTCCACCGTGCTTGGCCTTGATCGCCCAGATCCTGTGCTTGTGGTACATCTTCTACCGTGAGTGCTTCCCGATCCCGTGGATGAGCTCGGGATTCTGGCTCGAATCCCTGGGCTTCCTCGCACAGTCTCCATCTATCTCACTTCGCAGATGTCTGGACCTCGTCGGCCCGCACCATGGTTTGCCTCACCGAGAGCTTCCCCACTGAAGGACTCCTTCGGTCGCCCATCCTCTTTGGATCCCTCCATTCCTCTGGCGTACAATCCCAAGCCAAGCCCCCCTCCTCTCTACCTCCCGTGAAGTTGACGTCGTCGCCACCGGCACTCCTCGAGGCCGTTCGCTTCGCCTCCTCCGGCAAGCCCATCTGCTACTACTAGGCCGGTCCTCCGAGATGTTCGGCTCCACCCTCGCCACCCCAGTCCGAGTGGTACCCCTCCCACCCAACGCCTCCCTCCTCTCCCCTCCGATCTCCGTGCTGCCTGTTGCCTCCACCCCCATCGCTGTGGTCGCTGCCTGCGACCCTGAGGCGCTGCTTAACTGCTCCAATCCCCGCATCCTCGCCGCGATCCAGTTCTTCAACTCCTGGATCTCTTTTCGTCGCCCTCATCGTTCATAGCCTGGACATCGATCTCAGGACCCTACCCCCACCTCGATGTGGATTCTGGCCACCGCTCTCTCTCAGCTTCCATTTCCTTGAGTATCTTCTAGAGTTCGGTAATGTTGGCTATGGCATCGCCGAGAAGAGAGGCCTTGTCCATCTTAGAGATGTTCGGTACCACGGCTCTGAGAGCGTAGAACCTCTGGTTGAGCTTCTCCCTCCTCTGGCACTCAAACTTCGAATGAGAAATCGAGGCATCCTGTTCCCTTGTCCCCATCGATTCCATCGCCTTGTCTTCTTCTTACCATAAATTCTCATCCCAGCTGGCGTACGAGATACTTTGGAACGGGAGCAATCCGGCTAGCAGAGATGATGAGATTGATAGTGGCGTTTCTCTGCATCTTGATGGCCATCTCTGCTTGCAACGATGGCTACATCCGTTACAATACTAGCACCGGCATCATGGCCGGGAAGCTGAATGTGCACTTGGTCGTGCATTCCCATGATGATGTTGGGTGGCTGAAGACTATTGATCAGTATTTTGAATCCAATAATAGCATACAGGGTGCTTGTGTTATGAATGTGCTGGATTTGGTGGTTGATGCATTGCTGAAAAGTCTTGACCGGAAGTTCATTTTCGTGGAGCAGGCTTTTTTCTAAAGATGGTGGAGAGAACAAAATGAGAAAACCCAAGAAGTAGTCAGAAAATTGGTGGATTCTGGCCAACTGGAGTTCATAAATGGTGGCTGGTGTATGCATGATGAAGCCACAGTTCATTACATTGATATGATCAATCAGATAACTCTTGGTCATCTCACAATCAAGAAGCAATTTAACAAGGTCCCTCGAGTTGGATGGCAAATCAATCCATTTGGACACTCCGCTGTGCAAGGTTACTTCAACACACAGACAACTTCAAGTCATCGAGCTTGGAAACCTACTTCAGGGCTCAAGGCCAAATCATTGTTAGAAATTCAAAATAGATCAAGTGAGCATGGCTATTGGGGTTCATTGATAAGCTGGAGCCCAAGCATATTTGAAATTGTCCAAGATCTTTAGAGTAGCATCGAGCCTAACTCGACAAAGTTAAGTTCTCCCCACCTCAGGAGAATGATGAGGATATCGCTAGCATGTATCCCGGAGCAAGCACGAATCTTGGAGCTACATGAATTTCAAAGCATATCTAGAATAAATTAGTTTGAGATTTATTTTTTATTTAAAATTTGAATTATAATTTAGTTGGTTAGAATTTAGATATGGATAGGCTTATCTTATTCTATCTTGTATTTGAATTTGAATTATCCCTATCTTTTTATCTTGTATTCAAATTCAAATGACGGTTGGACAAGTCTATAAATACTATCCTCAGTCCTTTGTAAAAAAATAGTTCAGTCAATAAAGATGAGTTTTTAGGAAAGAGAGATTCTTTCTTCCATTCCATGAGGAGAGGGTGTGAGACCCAACCCCAGGACATGATGTGAGGTCATGTCTGGTTATCCCCTTCCCATTTCATTTTCTTTATCCCCTCATGACCTTTGAGATTCATTCTAACGCCTCCAGGTATCGAGGAGGGTGGAATACCCTAGAGGTGAGAGGTCTCTTCGTTAGTGTGAGTCCCAAAGTCCATGAGTTCCAAACTCTAAGTCTTCCATCTCCATTATTCCTTCATCATCCTAGAAAAAAATCAAAAAAAAATAGGATATCCTAATTTTGGTGACTTTTAGGCTCACCAACAATCCTACCCCTATCCCCCATCAACATACTCTGTTGAATTTTTTAAATTTCTAATTCACCCCCTTCTTGGAAAAGCCATCTGGGTAACAACTGGTATCAAAGTAGTGTCTCTGAATTTATCTAGAGTAAAGATAAATGGCTCATTCCATGAGTACCTCTTTGGTCGAAGGCCAATCCACAAATAGACCTCCACTGTTCTCTGGAATAAATTATTCGTACTGGAAACACTACAGTGAATCTGGACTTTAGCGACGCTTTTTTTGACCTTTCCCGACTCTTTTAAGCGTCGCTAAATAATCTCCCGACATTTTGTAAAGCGTCGCTAAAGCGTCGTCTATGTGAGCGTTGGGATGCAACCTGCCGACGCTTAAAAAAAGCGTCAGCATTTGCCGACGCTTTAAAGCGTCGCTAAGTTTTTATTTACCGACGCTTTAAAGCATCGCTAGTTTTAAATATAGCGACGCTTTAAAGCATTGGCATTTAGCGACGCTTTAAAGCGTCGCTAGACTGAAACCCTAGCAACGCTTTAAAGAGTCGCTAGATTTAAAACTAGCGATGCTTTAAAGCATCGCTAGGCTGAAACCCTAGCGACGCTTTAAAGCGTCGCTAGGCTGAAACCCTAGCGATGCTTTAAAGCATCGCTAGATTTAAAACTAGCGACGCTTTAAAGCGTCGCTAGGCTGAAACCCTAGCGACACTTTAAAGCGTCGCTAGGCTGAAAACCTAGCGACACTTTAAAGCGTCGCTAGATTTAAAATTAGCGATGCTTTAAAGCGTCGCTAGACTGAAACCCTAGCGACGCTTTAAAGCGTCGCTAGACTCAAACCCTAGCAACGCTTTAAAGCATCGCCAGTTCCAGTTATAGCGATGCTTTAAAGCGTCGCCAGTTGCAGGTTTAGCGACACTTTAAAGCGTTGGTAGATTTTTTTTTTTAAAAAAATAAATAACCATATATACAAATCTATAACCTGTATACATTATGAAAATGAAACATTCAAAATTGTATCACATTTAACATACACAAATAAATGAAAATATTCAAACCTGTATCACATATCACATCTAACATACACAAATACAAATACCAAGCAAATATAAAAAGTTTTTTATATATATAAACGTATCAATCCAAGTTCAAATAAACAAAGAGACATACATAAATAATAAAAAAATCATCTGGCATCACTGATCCGTGGGAGGCTGGTCGTCGTCAGGTCTGTGACTCGCAGATGTACCAGGAACCTGCAAGATATACATAAGGAATTATAATACATACATTATATATATTCTAAATTATTAGATACATACAAAATTAATAAATAATTACTTACCTGAGATGACATGAACATATGCAGCACAGATGTAACATGCTCTAACTAAGACCTAATGGTCTGCATCTCTGCTCTGTCTGCATCACGTGTCTGTCAGAGCTCTGCTATCTCCTCCTGGAGCTGACGAACATGTAACTGATCATGACTCTCTCTAGTATCCCGATTATATCTACGCACCTCAGATAACTGAGTAGGGGTAACTCCAATCCCATAACCCCTCACTCGTCCAGGACGCTCTGGTCCCATCAACTCCGAGAATACCTGGGCCTCGATGCGACTGCTCTGTGTAGATGATGAACCCTCGCCAGCACGCTCGGAGATCATAGAGGTAGCCCTATTCTATATTTTATAAAAAACAAATATATCAATATTTAATAAAAATAAAAATAAAAATCATAATATAACATAAATAAAAAAATACATATATATCTCTGGACTCGTCCCGAACAAAACTGCCATCCTGGTGAACGTGAGTCATCCTATAGAACTCCACCTCACCAGGCTCCCTCCCCTGCTGATCAGTCTATGTAAAGAATAAATATTACAAAAAAATTTAAAATAACACATCTTATATCCCTATACCATGATACATGGCACATGCATGAAACATAATGATACATGATGTTAAAAGTAAAAGTGTACTAAAAGTATTATAGGATGAGAAACATACAAACTCATGCCTGAGCCGTGCATAACTCTTGGACCTCGCTGTGTAAGGAACAGACTGAGCAGCTCGTGCAGCTCTACCAATATCAGAATACGTCTGCAAAATAAAATTAAAATAATATTATATATTGTATAAATATAAATATAACAAGTAAAAATTAATAAATTTCGAAGTGTTTGATGATGCTACACAACCTGTGCCATCTCGGAGAACCAATAGTGCACCAGCTCCATCCACTGATGAGGGTGAACATCAGGAGGACAGGTAGCTACAACCTGCTCCTCTGTCCTACCCTCTAGCTTGTAGTCTCTCTTCAACTTTGCCCTATATTCTTTCCACTTGTGATTGAGAGACTTAAGCACAAAATCAGATGAATCTGAAGGAAGAACGAACTTGCTCTATAATTTAATTAAACAATAAAATAAATATTAAATGAAATAAGCAATTCAATTATTAAAAATGTAATATATAAAATAATATATTAAGTTTTTTACCTGCACAACTCGTAGCATTTCTATTTTATATGCAGGAAGCATGTCGTTCCACTTTGAATAATTCAGGAGACATAGCTGACCACGGCGTGCTACTGTCCCCAGAAAGCTAGTCAACAAGCTAGCAGCTTTCTTAATAGGCTGCCCTAGCTTGTTGCACTCTATCATTATCCTCTCACCCTCAGGTAACTGCCACACATCATGGACTAATGTGGCTCCTCGCCTACGCCTGATTCTCCCGGATCCATCTACAAAAAAAAAATTACAGAACATTGTATATCAAAACTATTGCATATGCATAAATTGAAATGAGATAGAATTATTAAATTATATACCCTGTATCTGTATATCATCGATGATAGGCTCATCATCAGGATGATCCATAGAAGGATCGTGATGTGCGGACTCGGAGGGAATAACGTCGTCCTGAGATGTAGAGGTAGTAGCATCGGCCTGATGTGCAGAAATAGAGGGACTGCCATCAGACCGATGTGAAACTGATCGACTGCCCTCGGGATGCTGTGATGAAGTACCAACCTCGGACTGGGAAAACCGAAACTGTACATCTGCTAATCGCTTCCTTCGAGGCATGGTGTACCTAACCTGCATTATTTAAAAATAAGTTAGTCAACATTATAATCAAATTATAACGAAAATGAATTGCAATTTAAAATATAATATAATCATTAATGAAAAAAATGTAAACCATCTTACAAACTACTTACTTATCATAATCAACCAGTTGTACCTTCCTCGGAATCCAACCTAACCAAAATGGTTGTATCATTTATATGATCATCCGGTACAATATTATAAGGCATACACTGAGTGTAAGTATCATCGTCTTCTTCTTCCACCCTTTTTCCCATGTCATACAAGTCTTTGGGTTTTGTCTTAATAACAATAGCCCATTCTTTATCTTTCGAGTCTTGTACATAAAAAACTTGTCGAGCTTGAGATGAAAAGATAAATGGATCATCCTTCAATAACACACCCGTATGTATCAATCTTGAAAAATTGACAAGTATGAATTCGTTTGAGTCCTTTTTCAAACCTCTCGGTGTATTTATATCCACCCAATCGCATCGAAATAATACAACTTTAAAATTTCCATAATAATCCAACTCCAAAATATCTTTAAGTATACCATAATAAGATTTTCCATCTGCTTCAACCATAACACCACTATTCTGAGTTTTCCTAAGTTTCTCGCACTCCTTGGTATGAAATTTAAAGCCATTTATAATAAAACCATTATATTTGTTCACAATATAATTTGGGCCTCTGGCAAGTGCAATTAATTCTGCTGAACTATTTTTCTCCATCAGTACCGGTACCTAAAAAATATAATATCAATTATCGATCATTTATTCGATGTTAAAAATATATAAAATTATTATATGACTTATATATACTAACCTGATTGGCAAGCCAATTAGGGAATAACTCAACCAACCATCTTTGTTCAATCCTTGGATTAGGACGAGTGGAATGATTGGCTTGTCGTTGTACAGATAAAAATTCACTGCATGATAATCAAATATAAGTTTGACAACAACATGTCTAATATTTAGTATTATCCATGTGTAGATAGACTAACCTGCGATAGTCAGATATCATGTCACTGTGTAGCAATACATAACGGTGTTCTTGTGACATGGATTTATGGTCAAGAACAATACTTTCAGCTTTTCCTATAAATCTCCCGGATGATGCAAATTTGTATAGATCTGTATTCTCCATAGTATCACCATGACGTTGAGGTCGATTGAATACAGTCTCAACACCTTCGAGATATCTTGAACAAAATGTTAAATACTCTTCAGCAATATATCCCTCTACTATTGAGCCCTCAGGATGGGCTTTGTTTCGTACATAATCTTTCAAACGTACAAGATACCTTCAAAAAGTATGATATTTATATCATATTAAATAATGAAAAAGTTATATAAATTATAAAATTTAAGTTTTACAGCATTACCTCTCGATAGGGTACATCAATCTGTAGTGTACCGGTCCACCAAGTTTAGCTTCCGAAGCTAGGTGAATGAGTAGATGAACCATAATCGTAAAAAATCCAGGAGGAAAAATCTTTTCCATCTGACATAATGTAAGTACGACTTGAGACTGTAACTGATCAAGCTCCTGAGGATCAAGAACCTTAGAACATAATGCCTTGAAGAATGATGATAACTGAAAAACAACCGTAATAACTTGTTTTGGCATTGACGACCTTAAAGCCAATGGAAGAATATCTTGCATTAATATATGTCCATTATGACTTTTAAGATTTGAAATTTTACGCTCTTTCAGATTCACACATCGTGAAATATTTGAGGCATATCCATCAGGAACTTTGATATTCTTTAAAACTGTCAGGAAGAGATCTTTTTCTTGACTAGACATTGTATAACATGCATGAGGGATATAAGTTCTATCATTTGCAACCACTTATGGATGAAGTTCATGTCGGATGTCCATTTCTTTTAAATCAAGACGCGCCTTCATGTTATCTTTAGTCTTTCCATCAAGATTTAATATTGTTCCAATCAAATTATCACAGACATTCTTTTTATATGCATAACATCAAGATTATGCCGGAGTATATTATGCTCCCAATAAGGTAAGTCAAAGAATATGCTTCTTTTCTTCCATAATTGTTTAGTATGCTGTTGGGTAGTTGCTGTGATTATATCATCATCATTTTCAACTTCAAAGAAATTATCCGGATCCTCGAACACTGTCATATCTAAGGTGCAAGTATTGACTTCCTCCGATACTTCTTCTTGTACCGAAGTCTCAACATCATCTCTTCCTCGCTTTTTAGAGGACTTTGTCATCTTGCCATAACTGTGTCTGATACCAAGCATTTATCTATGAATATCAGAACCAGAAGGTAGAATTGGAGCAGATCCCAACTCTATGGTACCATCAAATAAATCCTTCTGAAATCGAAATGGATGATTTGCCTCCAACCATCGACGATGTCCCATATAACAGAACTTTCCTCCATGTTTTAACCAAATTGAATGTGTTGATTCACCACAAGAAGGACATGCAACTCGTCCCTTAGTGCTCTAGCCAGATAAATTAGCATATGCAGGAAAATCGTTAACAGTCCATAATAGAGCTGCCCGTAGATTGAATGTTTGCCCATTCGAAGCATCAATTGCACTGATACCCTCCCATAGTTGTTTCAATTTATCTATTAAAGGTTGTAAGAAAACATCAATATCATTGCCTGGACCCTTATCACCTGGAATGACCATTGATAAAATAAGTGAAGACTGTTTCATGCATATCCATGGTGGCAAATTATAAGGAATCAGTACAACTGGCCAGGTGCTATAGACAGAACTTAAGGTCCGAAATGGATTGAACCCATCACTGGCTAAACCTAGCCTGACATTACAAGCATCAGATGCAAAATCAGGATGTCTGTCATCAAATGCTTTCCATGCTAAACTATCCGCTGGGTGTCTCAGCATTCCATCTTTTGTACGGCTTTCATCATGCCATCTCATTGACGAAGCTGTCTTTGATGATGCATAGATCCTTTTCAATCTAGGTACAAGAGGAAAATAGCGTAATACCTTCGCCGGCTTTTGTTTAATGTATGTTGCATCCAATTCATCTAATCCCTCACCCTCATTTTCTTTTTGCTTCGTCCATCATGAACATCAACACACATGGCACGACTCTTGATCGGCATGTTCTCCCCGATATAATATGCAATCATTTGGACAGCTATGAATCTTTTCGTATCCAAGATCCAATTCCTTTACTAGTTTTTTGGCTTCATAACAAGATGTTGGTAAACTAGTACTTTCAGGAAATGCATCCTTTAACAAAATGAGCAGCATAGTAAAACTCTTGCCAGACCATCCATTCAAGTATTTTATATGAAACAAATGCACAAGAAAAGAAATTTTTGAAAAGTTCTTGCAATCGGCATATAATTCTTGATCTGCATCTCTTATCAGCTTCTGATAACGATCTGTTCCAACATTAGTTGGGGGTATCGGCTCTCCATCATGTATAGATTCAGTAAATATAGGATCCTCAGGTAACCCAGCTACTACTTGTCCTCCACTGTAATCTCCAGGATGTTGAGCACCATATTCAAAAGCATCTCTGAGCAAACCCCTGATATCATCATCTCTTGCAAGATTTTTCTGTTGGTTACTGGATCCAAAATCAGGTATATGTTCCATGTTAGAGGTTTGATTATATGTAGATTGTAACCTTGACTCTCCATGAAAAAACCACTCAGTATAACCTCTTAAAAAACCATTCCATACCAAATGTTCTTCAACAATATTTGGATATAGAGAACTGGAATTTACACATTTTCGGCATGGACATAAAATCTTCCCACTGATACTACTTCTCTCCATACCAAATTTAATAAAATTCTGTACTCCATCCAGATATTCTTTGCTATTCCTCGGTTTAGTTATCCAACTCTTATCCATTGTAAGAAAAAGCTAACTGAAATAAATAAATATTTATAAGAACAGAACAAATTTAAAATAAGTTTATTCAATAGATCAATTACAGTATTATTAAATGCACCCTATCACTAACTAATAGGTAAAGAGGTCCTATCCCATTCAAGAATTGCATTAATTATATAGGTCATTTACAGTAACCAAAGGATACGCAATAGAAGTTCCAGAAAAATCTCGGCAGCATTTCCCCTTAGTTCTCCCCATACAAATAAATATGTATGAGGAGAACTAAAAGGAAATGGTATCCAAAATATATCTGGAACTCTATCCATACCGTTTGATTAATGTAAGCACCTATAAAATTATTTGCAATTCTCAAACTGTCCAAACTAGACATTCAATTGACCACTGTACATATTTCTGCCATCCGTACAAAAATTAAATAATTGTACGGATCGTGTAGAATATGTACTTTAATCAATTGACGGGTCTATGTTTCAATGCAATGCAAGTTTTTAAAAAAATATATAAAAAATCATAATTGATCGTAACAAAACTACATATGGTAACCTCTCAAAATTTATGGTTCAAAAGTTTTGAATCCAAACATAACCGAAGAACTGTGATCTGGAAACAAAAAAAAAAAAAAAAAAAAAATCATCAAACGCAACCCTTTTTTTTGTCTTTTGGTACAAATCGAAACATAATCTTAAATGTCATTTTTCCACTCCAAGTTTCACCTATATCATGGCCATTTTCTAACTATAGTGATCATGTCTGTGAGAGAAGTATTCAAGCTTGTGTTATACAATTCAAATATATGGAGCATGGTTGTGAGATTTAGACAGGGGTTTGGGATGCTTTTAGAGAGGTGGATTATGTGATACAGGAATAATTGATGAGCATCAGAATGTAGCCGTTTTATGTCACGGTCTAAAATTTATTTCCTTTATCCTAATTTAAGTTTCTTCATCACGCAAGACTAAAACATGTAACAGTGATTGGTAAATACTTGGGGTGACGATACTGCAGACTTGGATTTGAACCCTGCCCTTGGATTTTTTTTTTTTTTTTTTAGGCTTTATTCATACAGAATATTTAATTCCTTCTTCTTCTTCTTCTTCTATGAAAAAAATTCTTAGATGGCTGCTCTGGATCAAGGAAGGAGCAATCTCAAGAATGAGAAGAAGCCCTTAGCCATCTATAAGCAAAAACTGATATTAATGTATCCCAAGGAATGGTCATGAAGTCTTCAAATATA
The DNA here is from genome assembly GCA_021397845.1 of Areca catechu. Classification (NCBI taxonomy): domain Eukaryota; kingdom Viridiplantae; phylum Streptophyta; class Magnoliopsida; order Arecales; family Arecaceae; genus Areca; species Areca catechu. Next base: position 101,176,456 of record CM038041.1, read on the forward strand.
TGTGCATGGCTAGCCTTTGCAACATCCGTTCCTCATAAACTTAAAGGAAAATATAAAAGGCCAGGAAGCCATCATGCAGCACAAATCTTCTATGTTTGTCATATCTTGAATCCATTTGGCAAAAATGAAGTATTGCAGGATGTCATGGCTGTACTTCCCTTTCCTTATTTATGTTTCAAAAAATATGATTCTTCCAATCAAAAGAAATAATTACAATTCTTTCAAGCAACTTATTAGAATGAAAGAATTTCTCGTATACGTTTTTAATCAGTAGCCCTATCCATGAGTGCAAACACCAGCATAAATATTTAAGGCACAAGTTTGATAAACATTGGCATGCAGGTTAAAAATATTGAAAGGCATAATTCTTTCAACAGAGAACTACTACGTACGTGCGCCCCAACTTGGGTGCAATAAAAAGGAGGGTGCTGTAATTTTCAAGGCTAAGATAATTTTAACCCTAGCAATCCAATAAAAAAAAAAACACAAGATGCGCTCATTTAAACACCCGCCGAAGAACATAAAGAATTTTTATTTTTAAAATGATAAGAGGCTTATTCCTATGCCTATGTGCTAGACTAGACCGGACACTGGTACTGCATGAAGATGCACTATCAGTGTACGGGAAGAAAAAGAAAAAACTATTTCAAGAGGAAAATTAAAGCGTGTTCAGCACCTCTCTAAGTACCTTTTCTGAGTGTGATGCTCCAGGCTGTGTTGCTGGAAACAATGCTCGAAGGCCCGCTATTCACTCAATTTAAAACAGAATTGGACAAATCTACAATTTCTGGGCAGTTTTCAGAGCAGGGATGAGCATTCTCAAGAAAGGAGGCTGATTGAAATCCAAGATATCTATTTCTATATCAAGTTTTTCGCATCGAGTCCTCTTTCATCTTCCATTTCCATCCACCTACATATTTTCATGGCCTGCCTGCACCCTTCCGCTCCAGCTATCTCCGACATTTTCCGGGTCCTGCCTGCACCCATGGACAGCATCCCCTTTCTTTCCAACCAAACTATATTGGCAGCCAACATAAGTTTTTCCAGTCCCGTCGCTTTGCTTTGCCTCCATTTTCCAAGCTTTCTTCTTCCCCATTTTTTGTTGAGTTCCCTCATGACGACCATGTTCCATCTGCCATAATGTCATGCAGCTCTCTAATCAAACATCTTATTTCCTTGACGTGGATTCGCAAAACCCATAGAAATCTTGTTTCATTTGTGACCCATTAGAAGTACATTCCTTTCAGGCAAATCAACTCATCCAAACTGGACTACACTCCCTATCGTGTCCGGGGATATCGTGTAGTAAATGCTTGTGTGGGAGCTCAGGTGGCTCACCTATGTTGAGTATTTTGTTACATTATACTGCCACTGCAGTACAAATAATACTACCTCACTTATCGCTGCAGAAAAAAAAAATTAAAAAAAAAAAAGAAAGAAGGAAAAAAGAAGCGGTCTTGCTCTTCTTAATCCTACCAAAAACTTCCTGCACAGTCTTTCCACTACTAATTTAGCCTTCTCTCATGCTGCCACTAGCAACTGACTTGGGATTCTTGAGTCATCTAATGCATCAAGTAGGTTTGCATTTATATACATATTTTAATAACTACATTACCTTTCTTCAGATATCATAGTTCAAGCTGACAAAGGATTGCAATTCATGGATTTCAGAAGCAAATTAGAAATTTCCTGAACACTCAAGCATTAACACTTTAGACCTATATTAAAATAATCTAGTCAACTGAAAGAAAATGCATATTAAATGCATACAGGGTCTAAGCATGTACACACCACAACATAAAAACCATTTGACAAAGAATGATCAAAATTTAGCTAAGCTTGAATAGGACAAATAGTAAGCATCAGATTTTGGAATAAGCTGTGTGGTTTCTCTAAGATACAACGTGAAGTCCAAAAATTGCTGAAACCTTATCCTGGTCACTGATACTTGCAACACCATAGGATCCATATAAATCATAATAATCATCGTATAGAAGAAGGAAAATACAAATCATATACATCAAGCAAAAAAAGGATGAGGAGAAAGAACTACCTAGATTAAGCATTTTGTATAAATTAAAAATCCAGATTTCTTACAAAGCTCAAGCTCTCTGCAGAAAAGACTGTGATAATGCACGACATGATCTGGGATATGGAAATAAAAATCACATTGGAAAGCATGGAAAGAGACAGGAGGTTCTCGGCACAAACCGGCATATTACGATTTCAAAAGAACATGACTCGATGCACTGGTGAGGAAAATTACAGAGCAAGAAAAAAAAAACTTACAGATCGAGCTTCGGAGCAATGCGATGAAGATGAAGGCGCCGGAGATCGAGCTTCGGCGGCGAGGGACCGAAAGAAACGCCGGAGATGAAGGATCAGGGAGAGGGAGGAGGAAGAAAGGGGGCTATCAGGCGGCGGCGGCTGAAGCAAAATGAAGTTAGGGCTCGGTTGGGGGGGCGAAAAGAAAGTTTAGCGACGTTTTTTCCGACGATGCTTATAAGCGTCGGAAGATGCTGACGCTTTTTAAAAGCGTCGGCGGGTTTGCAGGCGGCGACGCTTATATGCATCGTTAAATTTCAATGTCCGACGATGCTTATAAGCGTCGTTAAACTTTACTTCTCCGGCGACGCTTACCATAAGTGTCGGCGGGTATAAGGGGGCTCCCAACGCTTCCCAGAAGCGTCGGGATGAAACAGTTGCCAATTCCCATTCTCCCTGTAGTGAAAGCTTGGATGAAAATTTATATACAAGCTATAGATTTTCAGTTATGGAATGTCATCTTAAAGGGTCCAAGTATACCCATGATTAAAATTAATGGCATTGATATCCCAAAACTTGAAGAGGATTGGGATGAACATGACATGAAGATGGAGGAATTAAATGCCAAAGCCATGAATTTATTATACTATGCTTTGGATGCTAACGAGTTCAATCGAATTTTCACTTGCTCTTCTACAAAAGAAATTTTGGATAAACTAGAAGTGACCCATGAGAGAACTTCCCAAGTGAAGACCTCCAAAATTAATCTTCTGATACACAATTATGAGTTATTTAAAATGGAACAGAATGATTTTATCTCTACCATGTTTTCTTGCTTTACGGATATCATTAATGATTCAAAAAATAATCTTGGCAGGGTCTATTCAAATACTGATCTAGTACAGAAGATTCTTAGATCACTTCTGGATAAGTGGGATCCCAAAGTGATTGCCATCCAGGAAGCGAAAGATCTAAACACTTTACCTTTGGATGAACTGATGGGTTCTCTCATCACACATGAGCTAGCCATACAGCATAGGATTGATGATAATCAGAAGAAGAAGAAAACAATAGCTTTCAAAGATGCATCGGATTCAAAGAAAGATGAGGAATCGAAAAATGAATGCTCCTCCTCTAAAGACAACTTGGAATATGAAGATATTGCTATGGTCGTGAGGAGATTTAGAAGGTTTATGGAAAAGAAGAAAGGAAGATACTATAGAAAATTTCATAAACGAGGTGGACACTCTAAGGAGAAGGATAAAGAAAGAGAAAAAGAAAAAGAACAGATACCCACATGCTATGAATGCAAGAAGCCCGGGCACATCCGTCCAGATTATCCTTTAATGAAAAAGATGTTTAAGAAAAAGAAGAAGAAAGCAATGGTTGCCACATGGAGTGAGGAGTCGACTTCAACCGAAGAAGAAGAGGCCACAAAGACTGCAAATCTATGCTTCATAGGTCTCGAAGATAAGGTAACATCCCCTGAACCTCAAATAGAATTTACATTCGATGAATTGAATTCTATATTTTATGACTTATTGTCTAAATTCAAAGAGGCTAGTGTAAATATTAGATCATTAAAGAATATCAATAATTCTTTACAAAAAGAAAAGGAAGGGATTTCACAAAAAAAATAATTTATTACAAAAAGATTTACATATCTTTTCTGAAAAGAACAAAGCTTTGGAATCTGAGAAAATTGCATTTCTTGAGAAAAACAAAGCTTTGACAGTTGAAAATTCTAATTTAAAAAGGAAGGTTGAAAAGCTCAAGCCCTTAGTTGAAAAACTTACTTTATCTTCGAACAATCTTGAGTTAATTTTAAAAGATCAAAAGAATTTCTGGAAACAAAGCTAGAATTGGTTTTAATTCTTCTAATTCAAATAAAATTTCAGCTATTACTTTTGTACCTTCAAAAGCTTATGTTCCAAAAGTTATATCTCAAAAACCTTATATTTCAAATCCTTCAACATCCATTTCAAGAGCTTCAAAGTATATTCCTAAGTTTTCAAATCAGAAATCCTTAAAGTCAAATGTTTCTACATATGCATATGCATCTACTTCTAAAACTTTAAAGCATATATCCTTTCAGAATTCTAGAATTCTCTATTATGCTTGCAAAAGAATAGAACATAAGGCTTTTCAATTCAATATTTATAAAAATGTCCAAAGTAAAATAAGGAAGATTTGAGTTCTCAAAGGAACCACCTTTGCTAACCTGCAATGATCCAAGGTAGCTTGGGTACCTAAAAGAACTTGATGACTATTTTGCAGGAATATCTTGCATCCCAGAAATTGAAAAAAAAGATGGTACCTCGATAGTGGCTGTTCAAGGTATATAACGGGTGACAAGGATCAATTTATCATCCTAGAGATGAAAGAAGGAGGTTTGGTGACCTTTGGAGATAATGGCATGGAAAAAATAATCGGTATTGATAAGATCAAATTGACTCCCTGTACTTTTATTGAAAATGTATTGCTAGTAGATAAATTAAAGCATAATTTATTAAGTATTAGTCAATTTTGTGTTAAAGGCTTCAAGGTTGTCTTTGAATCATCTATGTGCATTGTAACAAACTCTCTTGATTCCAGTAACAAATTTATTAGACATGGACTTAAAAATATTTATGTAGTAGATCTTAATAATCTAGCTATGTCTAGTAGTTCCAGTCTAGTAGCAATGAATGCTAAAACCAAGGAGTCCTGTTTACTTTGGCATAGATGATTAGGCCATCCTAGCATGCATACTATTGCCAGGTTAATTTTAAAAAATCTTGTTAGAGATTTGCCTGAGTTTAAAGTAGATTTTGAACATGTTTATGATGCTTGTAAATTAGGTGAACAAACTAAGGGAAGTTTTAAATCAAAAAATATGATTTCAACTTCTAGACCCCTTAAGCTACTTCACATGGACTTATTCGAACCAATTAGGACTACAAACCTAGGTGGTATGAAATATACTCTTGTGATAGTAGATGATTTTTTTATATTTATATGGTTTTTGTTTATTGCACACAAAGATGAAACTTTTAAAGGTTTTCGAAAATTTTACAAAAAAGTTTCAAATTAAAAAAATCTTTCAATTATTTCTATCAGAAGTGATCATGGCACGGAATTTGAAAATCAAGTTTTCGATGATTATTGCACAGAAAATGGCATTGGTCACAACTTCTCCACTCTTAAAACATCACAACAAAATGATATTGTAGAAAGAAAAAATAGAACTTTGAAAGAGATGGCCCAAACAATATTATGTGAAGGCAATCTTTTAATGTACTTTTGGGTATAAATAGTGAACACTGCTTGTTATATTTTAAACCATATTTTGATTCATCCAATTTTGAAGAAAACCCGTTATGAGCTTTGGAATGAAAACAAACCTAATATCAATTACTTTCATGTATTTGGCTATAAATGCTTTATGCTAAATAATGGTAAGGATAATCTAGGTAAATTTGATACTAAATCTGATGAAGCAATTTTTCTTGGTTATTCAATACATAGCAAAGCATATAAAGTATTTAACAAAAGAACATTGACTATAGAAGAATCTGTACATGTTGTTTTTGATGAAACTAATCCCTCATCTTCTAAGTAAGAAGAGTGTATAGATAATGATGCATGTACACTTCAAAAATAATTGGAGGATATGAGCATACAAGAAAGATTGATACAATAAGGAAAAGAAATGGTAAGTAAGGATCACACTGATCTACCAAGGGAATAGAGGTATGTAACTTCTCATCTAAGAGACTTAATTATTAGTGATCTTTCACAAGGTGTTAGGACTAGGTTATCACATAGAGATGCACATGATTACCTCGCCTTTGTATCCCAAATAGAACCACATAGCTTAAAAGAGGCTGAATCTGATCCAAATTGGATGATGGCCATACATGAAGAGCAAACCAGTTTGAAAGAAATAGTGTATGGACTTTAGTTGAAAGAACATCAGACCATCCCATCATAGGAACCAAATGGGTCTATAGAAACAAATTAGATGAACAAGGAAATGTAGTTAGAAACAAAGCTAGACTAGTAGCCAAAGGATATATCCAAGAAGAAGGTATAGACTTTGATAAGACCTATGCACCCGTAGCAAGACTAGAAGCCATTAGATTACTTCTTGTATTTACTTACTACATGAATTTTAAACTTTTTCAAATGGATGTGAAAAGTGCATTTTTAAATGGTCACACTTCTGAACAAGTTTTTGTAGAACAACTACAAGGTTTTGAAAACCATGCTTTCCAAATCATGTTTTTAAACTCAATAAAGCTTTATATGATTTGAAACAAGCATCTAGGGCCTAGGATGATAGACTTAGCACATTCTTGCTTGAAAGTAATTTTACAAGAGAAAATGTTGATAAAACATTTTTTATCAAAAAGAAAAGCAATGATTTATTAGTTGTATACATTTATGTTGATGATATTATATTTGGTGCAACTAATAAAACTCTTTGTGAAGAATTTGCTAAGTTGATGCAGCATGAATTTGAAATTTGTCTAATGGGTGAACTGAACTACCTCCTTGGACTCCAAGTAAAATAGACAAAGGAAGGGATCTTTGTAAACTAAGCCAAGTACATCAAATAAATCATCAAGAAGTTTGGTATGGAGACAAGTAAAGAAATGAGCACATCGATGAGCTCAACCTGCATATTGGATAAAGATGAAGAAGGCAACAACGTTGATCAAAAGCATATCGAGGTATGATTGGATCTTTGTTGAACTTAACTACAAGTAGACTTGATATCTTATTTAGCATATGTGTTTGTGCTAGATTTCAATCTAATCTAAAAGAATCACATATGCTTGCTATGAAAAGAATAATAAGATATCTAAGAGGAACAAGTAATTTAGGTCTATGGTATTCAAAACATTTTTCATTGAATTTACTTGGTTATTCTGATGCTGATTATGGTGGATGCAAAATAGATAGAAAAAGTACTAGTGGCACATGCCAATTTCTAGGACTAAATTTAATCTCGTGGTACTATAAGAAATAAAACTCGATAGCACTATCTACCGCTGACATAGAGTATGTTGCTGCAGGGAGTTGTTGTACACAAGTGTTATGGATTAAACAACAACTAGAAGACTTTGGTGTTACACAAGCTAAAATTCCTATTAAGTGTGATAACACAACTGCTATTAATTTATCTAAGAATCTAATTCAGCATTCTAGAACAAAGTACATAGAAATTAGACATTATTTTATTAGAGATCATGTTTTAAATAATAATGTTGTGATTAAATTTGTTTTAACTGTTGATCAACTTGCTGATATTTTTACTAAACCTCTTGATAAAGATAGATTTGAAATGATTAGAGGAGAACTAGGACTTTGTGACCCTCTTTAGGATTCTTTTGACATAAATTCTCTCAAATCTAAGGAAACATTATCTAGAAAGCCTCCTACATTGATTTAAGGTCTTTGACTATCTATCCTTGTGATTTTTTGGAATTAATTCTCATTTTTTTAATCTCTTTTTGACTCTTTTGAAAAATCTTGATTTGAGTCGACTCCGGCTTCTATGCTTGAATCGAGCCGACTCGAATTTCTGATTAAGTCTGATTTCTCTGCTCGAGCCGACTCGAGCAATTTAGGGCTTGTCGAGTCGAATCGAATGTCGGGTAAGCCATTTTTTAATAGAGTCATAGAGCCTACTCTAAAATTTTATGTTCTTTATTCTGGCACTCAACTCTTGCTCTCCACTCGGACATCAACTCCATTCATCCAAACCTACTTTTTGAGCTTCAATTTTCTTTCTTTTCTCACTAAGGATTGCAATGGCACCCAATATGGCGGTTGGCAAGAGATCCAAATGGGCTATACCTTCTGTATAAAAGGAAAGACATACAAAGCATCGGTAGGAAGAGCCGACTCGGTCCGTGGAAAGGGAAGAAGAAGAAGAAATTCAACAAATGGCTGCTACCTCATCTCCAAGACAACCGGTCTCCATGTCTAATCAACCAGTGACCAGCGGACAAAGAATTCTTTTCACATTTCTCAAAGAACTAGGGTTGCGATAGGTGATCTAATTGAAGATCAAGGCTGGAGCTTCTTCTGATCACTGAATGTACCCATCTATCCAAATTTGGTAAGAACATTTTATGAAAATTTGAGGTTAGAAGAACAGCATGTGGAATCGATAGTTAAAGGGAAAAGAATTATAGTCACTGAAGAAAAAATTTGCAACCTACTAGAAATGCCAAGTGAGGGATTGAAACATCTGGTTCTGAAGGACACAGAGAAAACCCTCAAAATGATTTTGAATAGAGAAAATGTGAGTGGTATTAGCAATGTAATGGCCAATATTTTATCCCTTGAGATGAGGATATTGCATAATTTCATTAGCAGGATCTTTCTCCCAAGGACAGGAAGATTCAACTGGGTAAGTGAGAAAGATCTTAGTTTCATAGGATATGTTATTGAGGGGGAGGCCCTCAACTTACCTCACATCATGATGATGCAAATGAAATAGGCTATGAGGAAGGTAAAGGCATGTCTGCCTTACGGTATGGTGCTTACCCTATTCTTCCAGGCCTCTAGAGTAAACCTTGAAGGTGAAGATGGAAGATACCTTCACCATACAGACACCTACACCCCCAAATCCTTGCAGTGAATGGGTTATGAACTTAAAGAAATAACATGGAGGAAGAAAGGAATAGATATGAGAGCTATAGGATCTTCTAACAGTGAGGATGATGATGATGATGAAGAGCTACCTAGGGAGATTATCTCTGATACCATTACTTATGCTACTACCCTTAAAGGACCTCCTGCTGTTGCTGCTACTGACATTGCCTATGTTGATATTGAGTTTGTTGCTGAGTGGTGGGGACACCAGGATTATACACAGATCACTAGATCCCATATGGTTTATTGATTAGGGTTTTAATTTTAGAATCTTAGTCCTGTGTCATAGTTTTGTAATCAATTAAGATTGAGTCCTGTAATAAGTTGAGGCTAGTTTATTTGTCTTAACCCTCAACCCTAGTCAGTATATTGAGTCCTGTACTTCAGTTATGAGTCCAGTAGAAGTTCAATTTTGTACAAGAGGAGAGGATACCCTACTATGGAGTTTCACTAGGCCTCATCTAGAAGCCAGAAGACCCCACTTCAGCCAATAAGACTTTGTATGCCATCCCAAGGTCCAAGATTCCTGCAAGATGCCCAGATGCCCTCTAGATGATTTCTAGATGCCAGATTCCCTCCAGATGCCAGGGAATATTCCACATACCAAGCCACCCTAGGATTCTAAAGACATAGCTGCACCCAGCCCAAAGAAGATTCAAGGCCCAGGTCCATAAGAACTAAGATGCCATTTTATTCCAGGAATATTCCATCCAGGGCACCCCAGATTCCAGGAGGCCCAAAGCCCATGCGCCCAAGACCATTCAAGGCTGCCCAAGCCCATGAGGAGCTAGCCCCTTTGCTACCTCCTTGAAGCCCACACGCCATTCAAAGCATAGACATCCTTGAAGTTGACTAAGTCAAAGCATGAAGGGAGAAGGAGAAGACTATTCAAAGTTCTTAACCTAGTTAGGATTTGTTTTCCTAATTGTTTTAAGACTTATAATTCTAACCTAACTAGGAGAAGGACTTGTAATCTAACAAGGAGAAGACTTGTAATACCTTAAGGAGAGGTTATTCCTAACTTAAGTATAACTCTAGTTAGGAGAGGGCATGGGAGCTCTGTAAATACCCCACCCCTCTTCCTCTTGTAATAACTTTTTTCTTATGAATACAACTTTGTTGAAATTTTGAGTTATTTGCCTTGTATTAATGTTCTTGTATTGGTTCTTTTATTTTTGAGTGCTCTCCTTGTGTACCCTCACCGAATTCCTGCTGCCCTAGCTTTCATCTGTATCCCAGGAGATCAGCCATGCCCAAGGAAAGAAGCCTTAGCTGCTACCCAAGTCAAGCACCTGCTTCTTCCCAGGACGCCCACTTCTAACCCTAATTTTGTTTCCTTCTAAACCCTAGTTTCCTATCCTTTTATTAGTTGCTATTTTGATTAACCTCTGATGCTTGCAGGATCCCCAAGGTGTTTCATCTCCCCAGAGGAGGCTTTATTTCCCTCCAGGACCTTCCAAATCAGCTATCTAATCAGGGGAACCAAGCTTCATCATTCAGGCTCCAATTAGAGTGCTGTGTGATCTCTTCATCGAAAGTTCTTCAAATCACTAATTGGTAACATCCTTTCCTACTCTTGATTTCTGATTTGTTGAAGATAATCTATCCCAACTGAGGGTTTCTTAATCTTCGAGATCCTAACTTTCATTATCTTGGCTGAGTTATTTTGCAATCATGATGATTCTTTGCATTGCTATTATTCCTGCTAGTTCTTACTTTATTTTGAAAATTTAGCCCGCAAACTTAAATTATAAAAATCAAAAAAAAAACTAGTTTACTATTTTTTGCATATTTAGCAATTCTTAAAGTCATCTTGCATCACTGAGCCTGCTGCTATTGTCATTAAGCCTACTACTCATGACACTATGGAGATTGAGAATACAGCTTATGGGAGTCCCAGGATCTTTCCATCACCAGCTTCTCCACTAGCACCTTCTACTCAGGGACCATTTGTTTATTCTTCAGGGCCTTCAGTGTCACAGGATTTTATTGCTGAGCATATGAGATCACTCACTGAGTCACTGACTAGATTTATAAGTTTGATGTTTGGCAAGCTTCGCTAATCAGTCGATAGCATACTTGAGGAGATCAGTGGTAAGGTTAGATAGCTGCGATCCAGAGTCGACATTCCTGAGTCTACTAGACCTACACCACAGATTGACACCCAGCATTTATCTGATACCCTCAGGACAGCCACTGAAAATATCAAAAAATTAGTTGACCAAAGCATAGAAGAATTCAGGGATGAACTAAAAGAAGTGTACTTCAAGATGGGTGGATTGGAACAAGGTAAGAGAATGGAAGAAGACTATACTCACGGGATTGGCATTCTAAGATCTAATTTTGGAAGACTTAGAGGCTTAGCTGAAGCTTTTGCAAATGCCCAGGCTAGTGAGCTGATTGCACTAAATATTGGGATAAAAAAGATGGAGGAAGAGCTTAGTTCTGTTTGGGTGACCCTCACTGAGCTTCAAACTTTAGTCATTGCATCCTTTGCTACTCTTAGACAGTCTCAGCCTACACCTGCTCCTACTCAGCCTACACCACCTCCTAGTCAGATTGCACCACACCCAAGGAAGCCTGCACCACACCTTAGACCTCAAACTTCTCAACCATAGTTTATTGAGCCTATATCTTCCATGCCACCACCTGGACCATCCACTAGCACTAGTGCCAAGGTTAGTATAACCTATTATACAATTGCTTAGTGATAGTGAATAGACTTTTGGTTGTATTTTTGCTTTCAATCTTTTGTAATTTGTATTGAAGATTCTATGAATGAAATAAAAGCTTCTTTATCTCACTCAATGTGTTTGTGAAATGTGTTTGCACAGCACTTTGCAGTGGTATATTAGTTCTAATGAACTTGAAAATAGATTGTTAAATCTTGTTATAAGTGAAATTATCTTAAACAAATATTTTCAATCTTCTCTTTCTATTTTAAAATCAAGTTTGGTGTATTACAAAAAGGGAGAAATCTTTCAAAAACCTTTTTGATTTTTGATAAAAAGGGGGAGTATGTAGAATTGTGCATGAAAAATATATGAGAAAGGGGGAGACTAATATATACATATATTAATTTGCTCTGATGAATACTGCTCTATATTGCTTTGACTCTTACTAAAAGTTTAACTGATATAGTGATGCGAGACAAATGCACGGGGACGGATCGCAGGTGAGTGTAGAAGTCACCAGGGATTAGGGTTTTCACTCAAGAACAGAGAACCAGGACGCCACACCCACTCCAATCCAGAGAAAAACTCAAAACTTAGATCAAAATAACTTTAATTTGTATTCATAGGAAAAGATGCTTCATACAAGAGGGGAGGGGTGGTATTTATAGATTCATCCCAGGGTACATGACTTGAGGACTAAGAAACCTTGACTTATGGGCCAAGAAATCTTGGTGGACCTGGTCAACAGTGGGCCTTTGTCTTGGACTGGAGCTCTCTCTTGCAGGCTTGGCGGCATAAAAGGGGCCAGGTGCATGAAGGCTAGCTCTGGTTGGGGGGCCTGGTAAATCTCCTGGCTGCGAACTCTTCTCTTGTACATGACCTGAATGAAACTACATTGACTCGACTAGAGACTCGACTGGACTTGACTGGACTAAAAGACTGGACCTGTCTAAGTTGACTCAACTAGACTTAGTTGTCTCACTTTATTACAGGACTCAAATAAAATAAAATAAAATAAAATAGACTTTTGGTCCCCATCATTCCTCTTGTCCAGATCTCCCTGTGCAAGACTTCTCAAGCCTCGGTCAGCTGCTGAGGTCCATCAATGCCTTGCACCCAAGCCTCTCTCCTCTCCGTCGCTCATGAAGCCCGTCTCCAGCACTGCCTCCGATCAAGTCTCCCCCTCCACCTCCATCCCGTGACCCTCCCCAATGCCTCCACCCATGAAGCCCGATCACATCCCATGGCTAAGAATGTTAAATATGTAGTAAAAGCAATAAACTAATTTTTTTTATGATTTTTAGATTTAGGTTTGAAGGCTAATTTTAAAGTAAAGTAAAGAACTAGCAGGAATTCAGCAATTCTAAGAATCAACTTGTTGCAGGCTGAATCATGAAAGATAACTAAAAGACAGGACTCGAAAATTGAGAAACTTCTAGCTTAGGATAGTTAATCTTCAAACGAATCAGATAATCAGAGAAGGAAAGGTTTCTTACTAGTTAGAGATTGAAATTCAATAGCAGAAGAGATCACTCACAACTTTGATCGGAGCCTGGAAGAAGAAGCCTTGTTTCCCTTGATTCTGATGGCGGATCTGGGCAGTCCGGGCAGCAAAGAAGGCTTCCTCAGGGGAGGGAAAGCATCTCGGGGATTCTTTAAGCATTAGGTTTAATCAAAACAGCAATTAAAATTGAGAAAAGGAAATATGAATTGAAAGGATTCGGGATTAGGGTTAGAAGATGGCAACCGGGGAAGAAGAAGCTCTTGGACTTGGACGGTAGTAAGGGCTTCAATTCCTTAGGCATGGTTGACCTCTAGGGATGTAAGAGGCTGCTAGGGTAGCAGGGATTTGATCCAAGAACACAAGGAGAGCACTCAAAGTAAGAACCAAAACTCAAACACAAGGAAATTCATCCAAATTTTAGTAAGGTTTATTCATAAGAAAAAGATGCTTACAAGAGGGGGAGGGGTGGGGTATTTATAGAGTCCCCATGCCCTCACTAACCATGGTTACACTTGGGTTACAAGTCCTTTCCTAGCTAGGTTAGAATTACAAGGTTTAAAGGGATTAGGAGTCCTAACTAGGTTAGAAAAGACTTGGTCTTCTCCCACTTTTCCTCTCCTTGGACTGAAAGTTAACTGATGCAGGTAGTTTGACAAGATCCTACACTAGGTATGCAAATATCTGCGGGAGCAGATTGGATTTTAAAATAATTTTTAAAATTCGCGCTACGGGAATCTGCTCCGCCAGGAACTAATCTAAATCTAGTTGCATTTAGGCATGTATAAGCATATAAAATATTTATAAAATATTAAACAATTTAATCTATCTATGCATGATTAAAAAATAATTTTCCATACCTTTTATTCTGCCTGGAATAACTCTGGAATAAACCTGGAATAGACTGGAATAACTGGAATAAAGTTATTCCAGTCATCTTCCTCCTTGGGACTCTGTTTTTGGCTTGCAAAACATCGTCGGAACACCTCCTTCCAGACCTCCGTTTGCTCCCAAATTTGAGCAGCATCAACTTGGACAAGTCTTCTTCGATTTGCCACTATTAACTGCAATCAAATCTTATCCAAAAAAATAAAATAAATCTCCAAAATCTGCTTCCAGATTTCTGCAGCAGAACTGGGTAGCAAACTTTGGCCTTCGTTTCGGAGCAGCTGGGGCGATCCCGATCTGCGTGGTTTGCTCCTAAGAGTATAATGGTACTCCCTCTAGAGGGGAGACACACCCGGGGCTCTCAGATCCACCTTCACGCACGGTGCTAGCCACCGGAAGAGGGCTTCACGGTCACAGAATTCTGCAGCACTGGGCAGAACTTGAGCACTTCAAAACAATGGATAAATGCCTTGTTTCTCTCCCTCTAAAGCTTCTAAACCCAGCCCCAGATGTTCTCTCATTAAGCCTCTCTCACGGTGAAGAGAAATTTTTCTCTCGTTTAAACTTCAACCAAATAAACAGGGATGGCTTGGTTATTTATAAAGGCTGCTGGGAGGGAGAGGGAGGTGGAGCGACGGGAGGTGGAGAGGCAGCAGCTTGTTAACCCAATTAACAAGCCTTAAACATGGGATTAAGGCCAGCGGGTGGAGGGAGAGGAAAACGCCCAGCATTTTGCCTTCACAACGTTTGGATTTCAAACGTTTTGCCTTCTCCAAAAACACCGTGTAAAACGACAGGGAGAAAAAAAAGGAACCAAAACACCGGTCCAACCAAAATTGGTTCAAACCCAATTTTGGTTCAATTTCATTAAACCAAACGGTTCAATCCAATTGAACCTGGTTCAAGGAATAAAATTGGTTCATAACCAATAGGAGACCGAAACGAACTCCAAATCAGTTCAAAACTGATTCAGAAAAATCCTGGCGCAGTGGTGGTCAACCCGGAACCATTTTCGGTTGACACATACAAGGGCAAGACGGGGAAAAGAGTGCTTAAAAATACTATGACCATAAAATCAAGATAATTCCCAATCGTAATCAGTATCCGGATCAGAGAGTTATCCTCTATGGCATGTGACCTCATAGGTTCAAACCTAAATGGTAGCACAAGAACAATTTCTTGTACCAGCACAGGAAACCATCTAGCAATAGGTCCCGACATCCGGATAGATCGAAGATACAGGAGCAAACTATCGAACCTCTGGCATATGGTTACCGTATAATTCATCCCTTTGACCTCTAATGCTCAGGACGACTGAGATTGGGCTACCAACCCAGACTAAGTCAGTCGACTATGTGTCTCAATCTTGCAAGCCCAGTGACTCTTCACTAGGACTACCCCGGCCGAGGATTTGCTAAATTGAGATACTGCGAGACATTCAATCCAAACTATTTGAACAGGTCAATTCCATCTTGGTTCATCACTGCTCCACAAGTACTTGCCTGTACCCAGAAACCTTTCGTCACCAGATTAAAAATCCGGGTAGTCCGGCATCAAAGCACAGGGAGTTGCTTGCAAGCTACCGTGATGACCTCAGGTCAGAGGGACACATATACCCATATCCATTCGTAAGTATCCCTTTGGAAGAAAGGGGCTGCACGGAGTCACGTTCAATAAGATATCACATATCCCACTTGCAGATCACATCAGTGTCACCACACTCATTTGGTCAAGAGGACAACCAAACGATGTAAACTATAACAACCTATACTTGATATATTGCCATCCAGTATAATATATCCTTTGGTTGTGAACAGGGTTTAAGGACCACTCGATACATCCTCTCTGTATCGAAGTCAGTGTAGTCCTAAGGACTTCATCACATTGAAAGAGTTCATTTCAGAGAAATTTAGTATGTGATGAGCTGCCAAAAATATTATTTTATTAATTCATAAAATGAGTACAATACTTAGCACAACCGCCTACAACCCAGGCGATTGGCTTTGGGACACAATTCCCAACAACTCCCACTTGTACTAAAGCCAATCAGAAGAGTATCTAATACCCATTTTCCATTTACAATAGTCGAACTCTTTTATTCCGAGGGCTTTAGTGAAGGGGTCGGCCAAATTTTCTTTTTCATCGATCTTCAGAAGATTGATGTCGCCTCGTTCCACGATCTCTCGTACGAGGTGGTAGCGCTGCAAAATGTGTTTGGTGCAGTGATGAGCTTTTGGCTCCTTAGCTTGAGCAATGGCTCCAGTGCTGTCACAGTACACCGGAACAGGACTATCTAGGGAAGGTGTCACCCCTAGCTCTCCAAGAAACTTCTGCAACCACACAGCTTCCTTTGCCATATCTGATGCTGCAATATATTCTGCTTCGCATACCGAGTCTGCAACAGTTGCCTGCTTAGAACTTTTCCAGCAGATCACTCCTCCATTTAGGGTAAATACAAACCCTGACACACTCTTGCTATCATCTCTATCCGATTGGAAACTGGAGTCAGAGTACCCCACATGTTTCAAGTCAGGTTCTCTATAAATCAGCCATTGATCTTTAGTATTTCTTAAATACTTAAGGATGGACTTAACCACCTTCCAATGCGCCTCACCTGGGTCAGACTGGTATCTGCTTACTACTCCTAGTGAGTATGCCACGTCTGGTCTAGTACAAGTCATAGTATACATGATAGAGCCTACTGCAGAAGCATAAGGTACTCTACTCATGCGCTCTCTTTCCTCAAGAGTTGTCGCACAATCCTTCTTGGAAAGAGTAATTCCAGAACCTATCGGAAGATAGCCTTTCTTGGAATTTTCCATACTGAACCGTTTCAATACAGTGTTAATGTACGTAGACTGGGACAGTCCCAAAAGCTTCTTAGATCTATCTCTATAGATCTTCATACCTAGTATGTAAGAAGCTTCACCCAAGTCCTTCATGGAGAACTGAGTTGATAACCAGACCTTTATTCCTTGTAATGCTGCGACATCATTCCCGATTAAGAGAATGTCATCAACATACAGTACTAGGAACACAATCACAGAACCATTAACCCTTTATAGATGCACGATTCATCTCCGTTCCTAACAAAGCCATACGATTTGATACACCTATCAAATCGTAAGTTCCAACTTCGAGATGCTTACTTGAGTCCATAGATGGACCTCTGTAACTTGCATACTTTTGATTCATCTGTGGATGTGAACCCTTCAGGCTGTATCATATACACCTCTTCTTCTAGCTCCCTATTTAGGAAAGCGGTTCGGACATCCATCTGCCAAATCTCATAATCAAAATATGCTGCCAAAGCAAGCATGATTCGAATGGACTTGAGCATTGCCACAGGGGAAAAAGTCTCGTCATAATCGATACCATATCGCTGACGATACCCCTTGGCAACCAGATGGGCTTTATAGGTGTCTACCTTCCCATCTGCGCCCCTTTTTCTCTTGAAGATCCATTTACACCCGATGGGTTTTATTCCTTCAGGGGGATCAACCAATGTCCAAACATTGTTGATTTCCATGGACTCCATTTCGGATCGCATGGCTCCAAGCCATGCCTCAGAGTTAGATCTCTGAAGTGCATCCATATAGGTGATCATATCCTCATTATTCTCATCGAGCTCAATGGGATCGCCATCCCGGACCAAGAAACCGTAGTATCTGTCTGGGTGACGCGGTATTCTACCGGATCTCCTAATGGGTTCTAGTTGTGATTCAATCACAGCCAGTTCTACGATGTCCTTAGAGTGTGTAGGTTCTTCTATTAGCTGAACTTCATCAAGTTCAATCTTAGAAGCTATAGTTCCTTCTCCAAGGAACTCCTTTTCCAAACAGATAACTCTAAGAGCAACGAACACCTTTTGTTCATTCTCCAAGTAGAAGAAATACCCTTTGGTTTCCTTAGGATAACCAATGAATAAACATCGATCAGACCTAAGACCAAGTTTGTCTGAGTCTAAACGCTTTACGTAATCCGGATAACCCCAGACCCGAAGGTGTGAGATTGAGGGTTTATGCCCATTCCACATCTCATATGGAGTGGAGACAACAGACATACTTGGAACATTATTTAATAAGTAACAGGCTATCTGAAGAGCATATCCCCAAAAGGATAGCGGCAGAGTTGCAAAGCCCATCATGGATCGAACCATGTCCAACAAGGTTCAATTCCTCATTTTGAACACACCATTCAACTGTGGTGTTCCTGGAGGAGTCCACTGAGAGAGAATTCCATTCTCCTCAAGATATGTCAAAAAAGCACCAGATAAGTATTCACCACCTCGTGGTGGGGACACCGGAAGCACCAGAATAAGACAGAGGCTTTTCAAACCTCTGTGAATTGATCAATAATTTATGAGTCCATCTGTAATAAGGGCTTAGCCCATCTGAGTCCATTTTAGTTGTTATTTGTATCTTTTGAGTTTCAGTTCTGTACTAGTCAGCTCATGTTGATCTAGTTCAGTCCAGTGTTAGTCAGCTCATGTCGAGCTAATTTTAATTTTTTGAGTCCTATTCAACCATATTGAAGACTCAAGACCACATCATACAAGTGAAGACCAAGTCCAACCAGATTGAAGACATGGAAGTATAGCCCAAGTCCAACCCAGCTTGAAGATTTGAAGACCCCAGGAGGAAAAATTCAGAAAATCCTGATTCCTTGTAGATGCCCTCCAGATGCCCAGATTCCCTTCCAGATGCCAAAATATATTCATATACCAAGGCATCCATGATTTTAGAGGTCCATCTGCATCCTAGCCCAAAGAAATCAAGCCCAGGCACCAAGCCCAAGCCCCTAAGAAGCAAGATACCAGGGAATATTCCTGCTACCTGGCTACCAGGCCACCCCAGCTTCCAAAGGCCCAAACCCATGCGCCCGATCCCCTTTGGGCTGGCCTCTTGCTGCTCCTAGAAGCCCAACACACCCCCTTAGGCGTCCTTGGAGTGTTGGCCAAGTCAAGAGAATTTTTAGGGATTTTTCTACCTAATGTTTCCTTATTTTCTAGCTAGGGTTTGAGAGGGAAAAGGATTCTTATGTAAAGACTTATGTGCCCTTACTTGGAGCCCAAGGTTAAGGGTCTATTTAAAGGACCCTAGCCTCTTGAATGAAGGGAGATTTTGATATATGAAATAAATCTTGAGTTCCTCTTTGCCTTGTGTGGTTACCCTGCTATGTGCATAAAGGGGTTTGATAGTTCTTCTTCCCGGTGTTTGCAACCATCTTCCTGCCGCCAACCATCCTTCCAGCCCCTCCAAAACTTTCTTCCCTTTGATATTTTTCTTTTATTTTCTTGATCTCCTTTGCATTTTCTAACCCCTGACAGGTCGTTTGCAGGTCCCCAAGTTTCTACGAATCCAACGACTCCAGCCACGCCTCAATCGGACCACCGAGCAGAAAGCCGGGTATCTGCAGGTCTTTGGCTTGATTTTCCAGGCCACATCCATCGAGGAACGAGAGATCTATTCGCTGCGATCTTCACTGGGCACTTCAAACATTGTCAGGTACACCACCTCTACCTCCAGTCTTATTATTGTAGGAGAACTTGCCCTAACCGAGGCTTCTCAGCCCCGGCGATCCTTCTTTAGTACTTTTCTAGGTTCTAATCTACATGCTTGGATTCAAAAATTCATACAAAATTCCCTACAACTAATTTTGATCTGAAATTTGGGAATTAATCACCTAACACCACATATAACACATAAAAAAAGAATTGCATGCATATAAGTCCCCCATCATTTGGTATCAGAGCTTAGATTAGGGCTTATTTTCTGTAATTTTTTAGTCCATATATGCTTTGTTATTTAAATTATTTCTCCATAATAAAAACTCCAAAAATTCTTAAATTTCTTTTGTTGGATTAATCATAATTCAAAGTAATGTTACATTTTTTTTTCAGATTTTATTATGTCCTGTGAAAGTTTTGCAAGCCGAAATACAGCCTACAAACTTTTGGCTCTATTTTTTTAGCAAGACAAGTTTGGAAGTTTTAGGGTTTTGTTTAGCATCTTTTGCATATCTTTTAATTTTAGTATATTTCCAGCATATTAGGCCATGATTTGCAAGTTTTCTTCTATTTAAGAAAATACCAAAAATAAAAAAAAAATACATATTCTCCAAAAATACCAAAAACATCTAAACCCTAATTTGCATCCTCATCTGCCTGCCATCATTGCATAATTTACTTTTAAGGGCACTCTTGCTATATCAGATGGGGGGAGGATTTGATCACCTCTACTTAGCCCAAAACCACATCCCTTGCATTCGGTCCCAAGCCTTAACCTAAAATTAACTAGACTTAATTTGCCCTAGTGGGCTAGGGACACCAACTTGTCGGGTCCGGGCTAAGTGTCAGATCATTGTGTCAAGCTAACATGTGTGTTCCTTGTGTTCAGTGTCTAGAATGGTGGTTTAGGGATTCAATCCCGAAGGGCTTGTGTGCTGGTCTGCCTACCTGGCCAATCTCTGATTGGTGTCTAGGATTGGTAATCAGGGACCTAACACTCCCCTTACACCTGCCTAGTCGAGTACAGAGTTGCTATAGGCTAGTTTGCCATCCTGATTGAGCATCCAGTTTTGGACTCTAGGTCTAGTCAGCTATAGTCGGTTTGATCAAGTCTTGCATGCGCATTAGATCAGGAGTTCTATCTCATCCACCTTCTCCCTGAACCCATGGATAAGCAGGAAGCTAGGATTCAAGCCCTTATAGATCAAATGGCCCAGATGGTTACCCAGATGACTACCCAGATGACCCAGTTAACTCAGTCTGGTACCCAAACCAATAACAGAATTGACCATCTTGCCAATAGGTTTGACCAGTTAGAAGGCCGTGTAGGGACCATATAAAGAACCCATGGGTCACAGTCTGAGCCAGATCTTGAGTCCCCTCAACCTAGGAGGACCCCAAACCCTGATCTATACCATGAGGTCGAACCTAGGAGAGCCCCTTATCCTGACCCGTACTACAATCCTCAACCTAGGAGGACCCCAAATCCTGATCCATACCGAGAGGTTGAACCTAGGAGAGCCCCTCAGCCTGACCCATACAATAATACTGAACCTAGAAGAACCCCTTACCATGACCCTTATTATGATACTGAACCTAGAAGAACCCCTTACCATGACCCTTATTATGATACTGAACCCAGGAGAACCCAATACTCTGACCCATACAGGGAGTCCAATCCTAGGAGAACCCAATACTCTGACCCATATAGGGAGTCCAATCCTAGGAGAACCCAATACTCTGACCCATATAAGGAGCCCAACCCTAGGAGAACCCA
Source organism: Areca catechu (assembly GCA_021397845.1). NCBI lineage: Eukaryota > Viridiplantae > Streptophyta > Magnoliopsida > Arecales > Arecaceae > Areca > Areca catechu. The sequence continues at coordinate 101,197,719 of CM038041.1, forward strand.
ATATTCTGACCCATATAGGGAGTCCAACCCTAGGAGAACCCAATATCCTGACCCATATAGGGAGCCTAACCTTAGGAGGACCCCATACCATGATCCATCCTTAGAACCTGACCATAGAGCTGACCCAAAATCCTATGACCCCAGATCCTATAATCCCATGACCCATAGATCTGCACCCTTGTCCTATGAGTCTAGAGAACCCATAACCCCTAAGTATCAATCTAGTATTAGTCAGGTTTTCCTTGGTCAACTTGAACCCCATAGGATTAGCACCCCTAAATATGAGCCCAGTAGTGAGCCACTACCCTTTAGGCAACTTGAACCTACTAGGATTAGTGTCCATAATCAAAAACCAGGACCTAGCCAATTTTCTCCTAGCCGACCTTCTCCAACCATTCCTGAGATTGACAAGGCTTACATTAATGCGGAAGTGTATGAAGCTGATGAGAGCCTAGTGGATGAGTATGAGGAAGAAGAGGAGACACCTTTAGATGACCTAGAATTAGCTGACCTAATAGATACCCAGGTAGAAGCCAACCTAGAGGTAGTTGACCTTGACCACATCCATCCTAAAGCTATAGTGAAAGAACAAATAGAGGAAGAGAACCTAGGTACTGCTACTAGAGCCTTACCTGAGGAAACCATAGAGGAGAGCCAAATTATAGAGCCTAGTACTAAAATACAAGAACTAGAAGAATTTGTTAAGGACTTGATCTCTTTGAATCAGTACCCTCAGGATGAGCTTCCTCCTATAGTTCTCATTAAGGACCTCTTCCCTGAGATTAGTAGCCCATCCTTCCATTATGCAAACCCCATAGATATACCGTAACCTCGTAAGGTTAGCCTCATTAGTCTAGGATTAGTCCATGACATGCCTTCTTATATCGAACTTTACCCAACTAACCTTGAACCTTTTTCCCTACCCTACCAAACTAATTCTGAACCCACATCCTATTTTCTGCCCTTTCCTGACACCTCTAGCATTTCTAGGATTATTAGATTGCATTTAACTGAGATTAGCATACTGCATGCATTCATCATGCATGTTAGGTTTGCATCTTACTTCTGGCATACTCTTTGGAATTTGCTAGGAGTTCACTGTAAATTTTCATGTGCATGTCAAGCTAGGATCAAACCTAGGAAACCTATAATCTGTTAGGTTTAGATCCAAAGAGTTCAATAAAATTTTCTTCTATAGGAATGCATAGTCAAGTCTGTTAGGTGTTAGTATGAGTCCTTTGAATCATTTGTTAGGAGTCTGCATGTGCCCAGCATGTTCACCACCTACACAAATTTTAAACAAACTGGCTAATTCTCGAAGATAGATCAAAGAATTTGATGTAGTGGATTCTATCTTGGTTAGGCTTAGGCCTAAAAGAAGCTTCATGCTCATAGAGCCGGACCTTTTAAAGTGATAGAGAAGGTTAGATCAAATGCCTAGGTGTTAGACTTGCCTTTGGATTTGGGCATTAGTTCTACCTTTAATATTATAGACCTGGTTGAGTACAGGGAACCGACAGCGATACCTAGTGAGGCTTTTGGACCTATCTCCTCCTATTATGAGTGACCCTAACCCAGAGTGTCCACTAACAAATTTGGCCTGAGAGAGGAGAGCTTATCGAGCGTATCCTGGACGATCAAGCCATCACGACCTATGGACGTGGCTATCAACGCTTCCTGGTCCGATGGTAAGGCTGGCCAGAGTCGGACGATTCATGGATTTCTCGAGAGGACTTGCAATGCCTTAACCCAAACCTTCTCGAGAGATATGTGAGCCAGTCTGATCTTCACTTGACAGGGTCAAGTTCCTCCCACCCCGGGAGAATTGGTCGGGACACCGGAGGCACCAAAATAAGATAGAGGCTTTTCAACCCTCTGTGAATTGATCAATAATTTATGAGTCCATCTGTAAAAAGGGCTTAGCCTATCTGAGTCCATTTTAGTTGTTATTTGCATCTTTTGAGTTTCAGTTCTGTACTAGTCAGCTCATGTTGAGCTAGTTCAGTCCAGTGTTAGTCAGCTCATGTCGAGCTAATATTATTTTTTTGAGTCCTGTTCAACCATATTGAAGACTCAAGACCACATCATACAAGTGAAGACCAAGTCCAACCAGATTGAAGACATGGAAGTATAGCCCAAGTCCAACCCAACTTGAAGATTTGAAGACCCCAGGAGGAAAAATTCAGAAAATCCTGATTCCTTGTAGATGCCCTCCAGATGCCCAGATTCCCTTTCAGATGCCAAAATATATTCATATATCAAGGCATCCATGATTTTAGAGGTCCATCTGCATCCTAACCTAAAGAAATCAAGCCCAGGCACCAAGCCCAAGCCCCTAAGAAGCAAGATACCAGGGAATATTCTTGCTACTTGGCTACCAGGCCACCCCAGCTTCCAGAGGCCCAAACCCATGCACCCGATCTCCTTTGGGCCGGCCTCTTGCTGCTCCTAGAAGCCCAACACACACCCCTAGGTGTCCATGGAGTGTTGGCCAAGTCAAGAAAATTTTTAGGGATTTTTCTACCTAATGTTTTCTTATTTTCTAGCTAGGGTTTGAGAGGGAAAATGATTCTTATGTAAAGACTTATGTGCCCTTACTTGGAGCCCAAGGTTAAGGGTCTATTTAAAGGACCCTAGCCTCTTGTATGAAGGGAGATTTTGATACATGAAATAAACCTTGAGTTCCTCTTTGCTTTGTGTGATTACCCTGCTGTGTGCATAAAGGGGTTTGAGAGTTCTTCTTCCCGGTGTTTACAACCATCTTCCTGCCTCCAACCATCCTTCCAGCCCCTCTAAAACTTTCTTTCCTTTGCTATTTTTCCTTTATTTTTTTGATCTCCTTTGAGTTTTCTAACCCCTGACAGGTCATTTGCAGGTCCCCGAGTTCCTACAAATCCAACAACTCCAGCCACGCCACAATCGGACCACCGAGCAGAAAGCCGGGTATCCGCTGATCTTTGGCTCGGTTTTCTAGGCCGCATCCATCGAGGAACGAGAGATCTATTCATTGCGATCTTCACTGGGTACTTCAGACATTGTCAGGTACACCCCTTCTACCTCCAGTCTTATTATTGTAAGAGAACTTGCCCTAACCGAGGCTTCTCAGCCCCGGCGATCCTTCTTTAGTACTTTTCTAGGTTCTAATCTGCATGCTTGGATTCAAAAATTCATACAAAATTCCCTACAACTAATTTTGATCTGAAATTCAGGAATTAATCACCTAACCCCACATATAAAACATACATAAAGAATTGCATGCATATTAGTCCCACATCACCTCGATCAGATCGAAGGGTTTTAATACTTTTTCCAGTTTGCTTTTCTACTTCATTATTGTATCATTTGAACATTTCAAATAATTCAGACTTATGTCTCATTAAAAAGACATAACCGAATCTTGAAAAGTTGTCTGTAAAAGTAATGAAATATTTGTATCCTTCTCTGGCACTAACTGACATCGGTCCACATACATCAGTATGTATTAGACTTAGAAGTTCTGTAGCTCGTTCACCCTTTTCAGTAAGAGGTGACTTGGTCATTTTACCAGGTAAACAGGATTCACAAGTGGGCAGTGATTCAGAATCACTGACCTCGAGAAGTCCATCTCCTCGCATCTTGTTTATCCTATTTTGGTTAATATGACCTAGCCTACAGTGCCAAATATACAAATCATTGACATTATCTAACCTTGGATGTTTGCTAGAAGTGTACATTACACTAACAGGCCTTGATAGTACGTATATGCCATTATTTAATCTAGCTTTCATTATAACAGAGTTATTCAAAATAACATTGCAAAAATCTCCTTTTATTGAAAGTTCAAAACCACAATTGGCCAAAAGGCCTACAGAGATTATGCTCATAATGAAACTAGGACAATAGTGACAGTCGACTAGTTCGACAGTACAAGACTCAAAGACAAGACGTAGGACTCCGATCGCCAGTATTGGAACACGATTTCCATTCCCGACACTCAAGAAACTGTTCTCCATCTTCAAATCTTCTACTAACTTGAAGTCCCTGTAACGAATTACAAACATGAATTGGACTACCAGTATCCAATACCCAGTTAGCAGTATCAACAATTGAGTAATTACAAGGTTTTATCATATAAATACCTTGTTCAGCAGACTTCTGCTTCCTCGGCCTGTTCGGATCAAGGGATGCAATATAAAGAGGACAGTTCCTCTTCCAGTGTCCCTTCTTCTTGCAGTAGAAACATTCTGCAGAAGACTGATCAGCCTTATACTTCCTGGTCTGACTAGGGCCAGGAACATTCTGCACCTTCTTTCCCTTTTTATTTATTTTCTTTTTCCCTTTCTTAAAGGGACGACGATCTCTACTTCCTCCCACTAAATTCACCACCCCCTCATTCAGTTGGTGTTCTTTGTCGAAAGTCTGCAGCAACCCCAAAAGACCATGGTAGTTGACTGCAGGCTTGTTCATTCTGTAATGATTGAGAAAATCAAGATAGGAGGAGGGAAGAGAATTCAGGATCGCATCCTTGCCGAGCTACTCGTGCAAGGGGCATCCGAGTTTGCCCAACTTTTCAATCAACTCTATCATGTACAATACATGATCAGTGACTGAACCACCATTCGGCATCTTGGAGTTGTAGATGGCACAAGACACTTTGTACCTTTCTACATCATCCGGAGTGCCGAAGGATTCTTTTAACATTTGAAGGATTTCATCAGGTTGGGCCTCCTCGAATTTGTGACTGAACTCGTCGTTCATTGTCGCTAACATAATGCATCGGACAGTAGTCCGATCAGAGACCCACTTTAGATAAGCGTCTCTGACCGCACTCCGTGCATTTGTGGGAGGGATTTCAGGTGCCAGATCTGCTATTACATAGAGGATCCGTTCATGCTCCAGAACAATTCTCAATCTTCGATACCAACTATCGAAGTTGTGACCCTTTAACTTTTCATTATCGAGAAGTGATCGGAGCGATAAATTTGAAGACATCTGAAAAAAAAATTAGACCATATTAGTTGATGAATTAATAACTTAACCAAAAGACTTGGACTTTAGTCTAAAGGTTTCTCCCACTAATTTTTCAGATTGGTAGCCTCTAACTCCAATCCGTGAAAATACTTTTTCTCAAGTGGGTACTGAAATCCAATAGGCCTCTCATGAGCCCGACTATGGTCGGCTCACCCATACGAGCCTAAAGGTAGGTTCGTAAACCAATTATTTCCCTAAACAATTTTCAATATTTTATTTTGCCCCAAAGAGCACCCCAATCGGCCTAGGGGCCTCCTATTACGGGTCTCTGGTTAGGTCCAACCATTAAAATGACAAATCCAATGCTTCCAGCTAACTAAAGACCAAGCCCGACTATGGCCGGCCCACCTGGTCCCGTTAAGGAGGTTGCACTGAACCATCATCGATCAGATAGAAATTCCAATCGCCGGATGTACACCCGTTCTATGGAACTGCCAATGCACACCAAGCTAGTGGACACATTTCTATCCAACTTAATGGGATGCTAAGACACTATCAACTCCTTGACTTAGTCTTTTTAAGGACCTAATAATTTTAGAGGATTTTTTTTTTTTTATTGTGACAGAAGAAAGTGACAAGGTCATGGATCATCCTCCCACTGAATTAATCAGATTCTAGGAGGGTTGAAATAAATCAACAAATGATCCATGGGCACCTATAGATCAGTCAGACCGATCAACCTGGGTGACATGGGTTAACTCGAGTCATTGAGCTTTTCCAATCAGTTATGGTCGACTCGACTAGTCAGGTAGGTGAGATCATGGGTGAGTAACTGCCATTAACCATCTTTCCTAGACACCAACCAAGTTGGCCAGGAAAGAGGTAGCCTCATATAGCCATGATCACAATGCCAAACCTACCTCGACACCAGTTGGTTTACCAGACTCGATCAGACTAGCCTAAAGACTCGGGAATCCACAGAGCCACTAATTGGATCCATTTTAGATGAACGGATCAACTATTCTAACTATTAGATAGTTCTAAAGAAGGATCTTAAACAACTTTTGTTTAATCTTCTTATTATCCTGTTCAACTAAACTTAGGTCAAACCCAGTTTTGGACCCAACTAGTCAGCTAACCCAATTTACCCAAAATGGCTTATTCAAAATTTATTTAGATTTCATAAACCTAAAAACCTTTTTTAATAAGACAAACACTTAATTAAAATATTTTTTAATTAAGTCTTTATGCAAAATAATTTTGCATACCAAATCATGCATCAAAAATATTTTACAAATATTTTATAAAACATGCCTAAAACATGTATCTCCAAATTAAAACAATTTTTAATTTAATATTCTTTAAGGATCCTTCTAAAGAGGCCAACACAGATGATCCGCATCGTGTCAAAGATACACGGTCATGGTGAAGGTCTTAACTAGGTTCCAAAAAGAAAACTTGATACATTTTTAAGATTAAACAAATTTTAATCTATAAGCATGCATACTAGATTAGATTACAAATTCAATGTGGCTCTGATACCACTGAAAGTTAACTGATGCAGGTAGTTTGACAAGATCCTACACTAGGTATGCAAACATCTACGGGAGCAGATTGGATTTTAAAATAATTTTTAAAATTCGTGCAGCGGGAATCTGCTCCGCCAGGAACTAATCTAAATCTAGTTGCATTTAGGTATGTATAAGCATATAAAATATTTATAAAATATTAAACAATTTAATCTATCCATGCATGATTAAAAAATAATTTTCCATACCTTTTATTCCACCTGGAATAACTCTGGAATAAACCTGGAATAGACTGGAATAACTGGAATAAAGTTATTCTAGTCGTCTTCCTCCTTGGGACTCTGTTTTTGGCTTGCAAAACATCGTCAGAACACCTCCTTCTGGAGCTCCGTTTGCTCCCAAATTTGAGCAGCAATAACTTGGACAAGTCTTTTTCGATTTGCCACCAATAACTGCAATCAAATCTTAGCCAAAAAAATAAAATAAATCACCAAAATCTGCTGCAAGATTTCTATAGCGGAATTGCGCAGCAAACTTTGGCCTTCATTTCGGAGCAGCTGGGGCGATCCCGGTCTGCGTGGTTTGCTCCTAGGAGTATAATGGTACTCCCTCTAGAGGGGAGACACGCCCGGGGCTCTCAGATCCGCCTTCATGCATGGTGCTAGCCACCGGAAGAGGGCTTCACGGTCACAAAATTCTGCAGCACTGGGCAGAACTTGAGCACTTCAAAACAATGGATAAATGCCTTGTTTCTCTCCCTCTAAAGCTTCTAAACCCAGCCCCAGATGTTCTCTCCTTAAGCCTCTCTCACGGTGAAGAGAAATTTTTCTCTCGTTTAAACTTCAACCAAACAAACAGGGACAGCTTGGGTATTTATAAAGGCTGCTGGGAGGGAGAGGGAGGTGGAGCGATGGGAGGTGGAGAGGCAACAACTTGTTAAACCAATTAACAAGCCTTAAACATGGGATTAAGGCCAGTGGGTGGAGGGAGAGGAAAACGCCCAGCGTTTTGCCTTCATGACGTTTGGATTTCAAACGTTTTGCCTTCTCCAAAAACACCGTGTAAAACGGCAGGGAGAAAAAAAGGAACTAAAACACCGGTCCAACCAAAATTGGTTCAAACCCAATTTTTGTTCAATTCCATTAAACCAAACGGTTCAATCCAATTGAACCTGGTTCAAAGAATAAAATTGGTTCACAACCAATAGGAGGCCGAAACGAACTCCGAATCAGTTCAAAACTGATTCAGAAAAATCCTGGCGCAGTGCTGGTCAACCCGGAATAATTTTTGGTTGACACAGACAAGGGCAAGATGGGGAAAGGAGTGCTAAAAAATACTGTGACCATAAAATCGAGATGATTCCCAATCGTAATCGGTATTCGGATCAGAGAGTTATCCTCTATGGCATGTGACCTCATAGGTTCGAACCTAAACGGTAGCACAAGAATAATTTCTTGTACCAGCACAGGAAACCATCTAGCAATGGGTCCCGGTGTCTGGATAGGTCGAAGATGCAGGAGCAAACTATCGAACCTCTGGCATATGGTTACCGTATAATTCATCCCTTTGACCTCTAATGCTCAGGATGACTGAGATTGGACTGCCAACCTAGACTAAGTCAGTCGACTACGTGTCTCAATCTTGCAAGCCCAGTGACTCTTCACTAGGACTACCCCGGCCAAGGATTTGCTAAATTGCGATACTGCGAGACATTCAATCCAAACTGTTTGGACAGGTCAATTCCATCTTGGTCTATCACTGCTCCACAAGTACTTGCCTGTACCCAGAAACCTTCCGTCACCGGATTAAAAATCCGGGTAGTCTGGCACCAAAGCACAGGGAGTTGCTTGCAAGCTACCGTGATGACCTCAGGTCAGAGGGACACATATACCCATATCCAATCGTGAGTATCCCTTTGGCAGAAAGGGGCTGCACGGAGTCATGTTCAATAAGATATCACATATCCCACTTGCAGATCACATCAGTGTCACCACACTCATTTGGTCAAGAGGACAACCAAACGATGTGAACTACAACAACCTATACTTGATATATTGCCGTCCAGTATAATATATCCTTTGGTTGTGAACAGGGTTTAAGGACCACTCGATACATCCTCTCTGTATCGAAGTTAGTGTAGTCCTAAGGACTTCATCACATTGAAAGAGTTCATTTCAGGAAAATTTAGTATGTGATGAGCTGCCAAAAATATTATTTTATTAATTCATAAAATGAGTACAATACTTAGCACAACCGCCTACAACCCAGGCGATTGGCTTTGGGACACAATTCCCAACATGGACTTGGTCAAAGCTTTGGACGCCCACTCCTTGGGCGTGTGGACTTTAGGGCAGCTATGGGGAAGGTCGGCCAAGGGCTTGGAAGCTTGGGCTTGGGCTGCCCGGAATCTGGGTTGCTTGGTTCCTTAGGCTAGCATATTCCTGGCATCAAAAGGAAATATTGGTTCTCTTATTTTGGGCTTGCTTCCTGGACTTGAATTTGGAGGCTTGGAGTACTGGGATAGCCTGGTAAACATGAGCTCCTAGCATATAAAATATTCTAGAAGCATCTGGAGGAAATCTAGCATCTTTAATGGCATCCAGGGAAAATCAGGGCACCTGGATGTCGATTAAGCTCCCCTAAGCTGGTGTAACTGCTTCTGGCTTCAGAATGAGATCTGGTGGAACTCCAAAATAGCATAGCCTCCTCTCTTGTACAAGAAGTGAACTCATACTAGACTCATACTGGTATACAGGACTCAATATACTGGACTAGGTTGAGGGTTGAGACAAATCAACTAACCTCAACTTATTATAGGACTCAATTCTAGCTGATTACAAAATTTGACAAATGGCTAGGTAAACCAAATAGGGCCCGATAATCTATGTCTGATCTTGGTGCCCCCACCATATAGCTTTAAATTCTTTGAAATACAACCTTATTTGCTCAGATATTTATTGAACATATTCTCGAAAGCTTTGATACACTTTAATACTTTTGTTTCAAAGGATCTGATACTTTGTCTATATGCAATCTCTGATACATTAATACATGCAAAAGCTCTGATACATGTTAATATTTACTTTCAAATATAATTATACATGTAAAGTTTTTCCATGCCCAGTATTTTGTCATCATCAAAAAGGGAGAGATTGTTGATCCCTTGAGTGATTTTGATGATAACAAAATATTGGAGCATGTATTTGTGTTATTAACAACTTTTCAAGTGCTTTACAAGTTTTTGTAGGATGATTTCACTACTCATTTTCAACTCCCACATTCTTATTTTCTGTCATGAGTTGTGTTATAATTATCTCATGTAAAGAAGAACCCATAGAAGAAGTTAAAAGAAAATCATGAAAAATAGGTTGCTTCTATGTTTTTCAAGCTTTAAATTTCTTAGATTCATTTGTAAGTTGAGTTTGAAAAGTATGAAGTGTTGAAGACTTGTTGGAATACTTCAAGAGAGGAGTTCAAGTTTGTTATTGAAGATCTATCCGAGCCAACTCTAATAGAGAGAGCTGACTCTGATCTATGGCATGGTTGAATATTTTTGGCATGCAGATAGCTGAGCTGACTCGAAGAAACCCGAGCTGACTCATCTAGAGTATCAATTATTGAATCAGATAGGCAAGCCAACCTGAAGGAAATCAGAGCTGATTAAGTACTTTAGTCTGGCATTTGGGTTGACTCTTCAACATTCGAGCCGACTCTTTTAGAGTCCAGAAAGAACCGTTCTGAGGGAACAGCTAGGAGAGCTGACCCAGAGGAACCTGAGCCGACTCTTCCAAAGTACAGTTTTGAAAGCCCGAGAATCCAAGTCGACTCGAAGTAAGGCGAGTTGACTCTTCCAGAGTAAGGAATCAAACTATTGAGAAATCGAGCCAATCCAAATGAAGCGAGGTGACTTGACCATAACTACTCTAAGGATCTGAGCCGACTCAAGAAGATCCGAGCTGACTCAAAGGTCGATTTTATGCTAGTAACGGCTAGTTCAAGAACTCCATTTGTGAATTTGAAAAGTGCTCCAATGATCAAGTGTAACATCCCAACGATCTACAATGACTAAAACCATCTAAGAAGAGTACAAGACTCTATAAAAGAGAGATTGGGACAACTTTTGAGAAGGTTAATGAATGATTAATGCTTACTTGAGCTTATGAGCTAGAGAGTACTACAAGAGCATTCAAGATAGACTTCAAGCCTTCACAACTCTAATAAAAAAGCTTGAAGCACTTATTGAAGAAGTTGAAGAAGGCATTAAAGTGCAATCAAGAAGGCTTCTCTCGAGCTGCATCGACAGCAATTTGACCATATAGTTTGTCATTATTGTTGCTTACTTTCTTCTACTCTTGTTGAGTTGGGTTATTGGTGAGCCTGGTCTAGAAAACCAAGTGGGTTGTTAGTGATCCCATTCAAAACTAACTATGTAAGGGTTTTTGGTGATCCTAGTAAAACCAAGTTGGGTTCTTGATGATCCTGTTTAAAACCAAGAGTTAGGTTTTTGGTGAGCTTGGTTGAAAAATCAAGTTGGATTTGGATTGTGAGCCCGGTAAAACAATTTGACTATATTCCAGTATTGAATATAGTAAAAATCTCAAGTGGTTCTTGGATAGTGGATGTAGGAGCTGGGGTACTCTAAACCACTCTAAATTACTGTGTTTGTGATTGTGCTTTTACTTCTTCTCTTAATTGCTTCAGCTCTAAATTTCTGAATCATAGCACCTACCACATCAAAGAAGTTTTTAAAAAAGGCACATACTCTATTGAATTTTTTAAATTCCTGATTCACCCCCTCTTGGAAAAGCCATCTGGGCAACAATATTATTTCATAAAATTAAATTTATCAATAATAAAATCTACTATAAAATTTTTAATTACTTCTTCTCGATATAAATGACTAAATAATTGATAAAAAAGGTATCTTCAATCTTATTACATAACTTGATTTAACAATTTTTGATGTGGCAAGATCGCTAACGTGGAGCCCATTCCAGATCCAGTTGGCGGCCATGTTGGTAGAAAGTACCACTTGGATGGACATCCGGGCCTAGGTCGGTCCCTCTTCATTCTTCATGCCCCTCATGCCGGAGTGGCTCCCTCAAGGTCGAGCCTCGATCGAAGTCGGGCTCTCGTTCTTCATGTCTCTCATGTCAGAATGGCTCCCTCGAGGTTGAGCCCCGATCATGGCCAGATCCTCGTTCTTTGTGCCCCTCGTGCCGGAGTATATCCACCGAGGTTAAGCCCCGGCTGAGAATGTGCCTCTTATGCCGAAGTGGCTCCGCTGAGGTTGAGCCCCGACCTAGGTCGGACCCTCGTTCTTCATGTTGCTCATGCCAGAGTGGCACTCTTAAGGTCGAGCCACGATCAAGGTCGTGCCTCTCATGCTAGAGTGGCACCCTCGAGATCGAGCCCCGATCAAGGTTCGACCATCGTTCTTCATGCCCCTTGCACTGGAGTGGCTCCCTCAAGGTCGAGCCTCGATCGAGGTCGGGCCCTCGTTCTTCATGCCTCTCGTGTCAGAGTGGCTCCCCCAAGGTTGAGCCCTAGCTGAGGTCGAGCCCTCATCCTTCGTGCCCCTCATGCTAGAGTAGCTCCCCTGAGGTCGAGCCCCGGTCAAGATCGAGCCCTCGATCTTCGAGCCTTCGATGAGAGATAAGTTCCACCCTGCTCGAGGCTGATCCCCAATCAAAGTCAATCTCATCTCCAGAATCAGGTATGAATGATTCAAGTGAACACAGTCTCTCATTTGGGCACCCCAAGGTGGACAGGCAGTGGCACCGACAGGTGGTGCCACCACCTTTACCCTGGCGCAACGCGGGGAGACTGATGTGCTCGACAGATGATGGCACTGCGCCTGGAACCCCTGGTGGAGTGACACCCCACCATTGCACACCGACTGTGCCCCCTGTAGAATGGCATTTTGTCAGGGCATGCTGGCCTACGGAGGAGCGTCCTACCGGAGTGTTGGTCATTCGATCCACTATCGGCACCATCCAGGAAAAGAAGCTTTGTTCTAGGTGTTGAGCCCTTCTACCCACTATCTGCACTACCTCGAAGAGGTAGGTACCACTAGGGGATCTAGGCCCTGTGGCACTTGCCCCCGACCGGTGCCCTGCTAGTCCCCACAGGTGGTGGGACGGTGCTAGAAGGAGCAGCCCTCTGACAGGATCAATGATGTATCTTCCTATCACGAAAGGGACGCGCACTCCTCCATGCTCTGTGAACTGAGCCAAGAATAGATCCCCTCTAGCTCTAGAGGAGGGGGAGGGGGGTAGGCCTATATCTCACTCGGGCGAAGGAGAGGGTCAAGGAAAAACTCCATACCTCGCTCGAGGTTTTACCCGCCTGCGAGAAAATCAAAAGGGGCCTCCGGCAAAGGTAAGCAAGAAAGGGGAAGTGGTTCAACAAAGTTGGGAGAACACCAAGAGCATTAGAGAGCTCCCATAAAGAGGGAGCCTTAGCGGCTACCATAGCTTTCCATAACCTTTGAGAGTGGAGATCACTCCAGGATCCACTGAGGAGGATCTGTTCCCCTAGATCGTCCATTGACTTGATCATCGAAGTACCCTAGCCAGGATCCCTGGCCTGGGTTTCCATTCTTTTGTAGGTCCGGACACGAGTGTTGGATACTGGATGGGAGGGCCACCAATCGACTCCATGTGGAAGCTACAGGCCATAACAATCCAGGCAGCAACAGATTGGCGCGCCATGTAGGGAGGAATGGTCCTGGGTTAAGTGATGCGGGACGGGAAGAGATCATGCATTCATGCTGGATGGAGATTCAAGAAAGATGATTAGTAAGCTAAATTGAGCAATAAATTCACACGAAAACAAGCTACATTAATCCAAGGAAAGAATTTTCATGAAAAAGACTAGTTGATCTAAATTACAACGCCCGTAATGTAGATCTAGTTTAAACTAAAAATAGGATCTTCATGGCAAGGAAACCATCATTACTAGGGCAAGTTAACCTTCAAATGAACAGATCTAATGAATCTTAGGAAGGGATTTCCTACCATCAATGATGGCTAAATATTTGGTGGAAGGGCTCACTCATCACTCTAGGAAAGAGGTTTAGATTGTAAGAGTAGAACTCCTTCAACTTGTGAATTCACCTTGCACTTGGATCATGGCAAAGAACCTTCATCTTCAACTTCAAATCAATTGAGAGAACATGCAAAGAAAGTGATATAAGGCATGGAAGCAAGTTGAAAGAAGGAATGTAACAAAGAAAAGGAAGGAGAAGAAAAGTTGGGGATGGATTGAAGCTAGGCGGCAAGCTTTGGGTCTCACACCCTCTCCCTCTTGGAGTGTACTTCAAGGACCTTATTAGGACTTCTTTAAAGTGAAGAACAGGCCTCTCACCCTCTCCCTCAAGGAGTGACATAGCTCTAGGACTAGGAAATGAAGAAAACTAGCTAGATTTAGGGCATCTCACCCTATCCACACAAGGAAAGACCTAGACTAGAATTCAGCAAGAAGATAGAAAACCAAACTCAATATCATGCATCAATTGACTATCAAACGGAAATTGATTACAAGAAGGGAGGCTTGGGCCCTATTTATAAGCCAAGGGGCTCCACTTAATTTGGCCAAGAGAGTGTTATCCCATAACTAATCCCTAGATTAGTTAGAATTAGCTCCTAACTAATCTCTAGATTAGTTTTTCTAACAAAAAAGTAGTTGCAACAATATTTCCTTCTAGAAACTCATCCCATGTGGTGCCAAGTGTCCTCCATATGGCTCTCCTTGCTAATATAAAGTCCTTGATGGCAAATGAAGTGGAGGACCAAGTGGCATCCTACATGTTATGTTAGTTGAAGATTTGTTGGAGACTTGGGGAATTTGTTAGTGGTTTCTTCCTCACATGTGATCCCCAAAAGAATCTTGATGAAGTGGCCTCCAAGTTGGAATGTTAGTGTGGACACCAGCATCAGAAAATATCGACAGGTTGAATCAACATCCCTGTGGATCACCTATGAATAAAGCCCTGAACCCAACCTCTTTTACCATGTAAATATTTTATTTTAAATTCTGTTATTTTGGCTTAGTTAGGGTTAGCCCTTTTTACCAACTGTAATTAGGGTTTTGTTATTTAGCCTTTTTGGCTAAACCCTTTTTACCACATTGAGTAAAAACCCCATTTATCGGTTGTGTCAAACCCTATTGGGCCAAAACTAGTTTACCAAATTTATTCTTTTTTGTTGTATGAGGTCTTGCCTTTTTGATCAAATTGGGTTCCAATTGATCAAGTGGGGCTTTAGTTATTTGGTTTTGAGTCCTGTAATTATTAGTTATTGAGTCCTGTAATACAAGGAGGACCCAATTGATGATCCATGTGACTTCATGTGCACCCAAATCAACATCACATGTGCACTCAAGTCAAGGCCCATGTGACCCCATGTGCCAACCTAAGTTAATTTATTCTAGGCACCACATGTCATCCATACTTGGCACCACCTTTGCAAGATTTATGGACATCAATCCACATCATCAAGGGACATCAGCACATGTCATGTTTGGACATGTCATGACACTTTATTGGGACAACACCACTTGGTACTTCATCTTGGACAAGAATACTTGCCATGTCACTCCATGTTTTATACTTTGGTCGGCCAAATGAATTCCAAAATGGTGCCCCTCCTTTTTAAGATAAGTAAGTGCGAAGGACTCTCCAAATTAGTGCTCCTCAACTCAAGTAATTCATGCCAAAACAAGAGAAGTCAGCCAAAGAAATTAACCTCTTCTTTGTCACCAACTTCAAAGGAGTTCCAAGATATTTGCTCACCAAAGTGTTGGAAGTCCAAGGGTTTTTACTTCAAGCATTTCAATCAAACAGGTTCAGAGCTGCTTAAGTTTCCAGAACTTAAGAGTCTCACCAGAACTCTTGAGTCCTCTTCTATCCAGACTAAAGAGTCCACCTACCTATAGAAGCCTACAACATCAAGATTCCAGAGTCCAACAACCATGGCCAAGTGATAGAGCATCTTGACCCTACATCAAGCCACCTCACCAATCCTCATCTTGGCACCCAAATGAGATGAAAAGATTCATGTTGTCACCCACTTTAAGATGAGTCCAGATCAGCCCAACAAGTAAGAGTGCAAGACACCCAAGAGCAAGATTCCAGGAGTTGTAGTCCAAGGGAGTACAAGTCTAGTCTTTGTATCCCTTACACTACTGGTTATGGATCTATAAATATCCCATCAACCCTCCTTGTAAATAATTATTATTGTTCATCAATAAAGACAATGTTATTCTATCCAATTCCTTATTGTGTGCATCGTGGGGTGTGAGGCCCTTTTCCTTTGTTCTTCAGAACACCATGGGATGCGAGGCCCTAGTTATCCTACCTATCCAGCCAACAAGAAACCCTAGCCACCACTTCTAACCCTTCCCTTCCATTGTTTTTCCTTCCTTTGCTACTTTCTAATCCGAGTTTTCATTGTTGAGTGTTTGCAGGTGATCAGGAATTGAAGTCAGGAGTTCTTGCCTCAGAACCAGTTTTGCAACGGAAGATCGGAGCTCGGGATCGAGATTTTGAAACCCTATCGCAAGAATCTTGGGAGTCCTACCATATCTATTTCAGAGGGATGATTCCATGTTGGTAAAACTTAAACCTCTTCCCTTCTCTTTAATTTCTAAATAATTTATAAGTAGACCCTAGTTTATGATGATTTCTCAGCCACCAAGTCCTGTTTTTCTAGTTATTTTGTAGGTTTACTTGTGGGTAATTAACTCGAACTAGTTTTTTTTACTGTCTCCTTTGAGTCTCTCTTAAAAATCTAAAAAAAATATAAAAAAAATTAATCTCTATTTTTCTTTGCTAATTATATCTTTATATTAGTAATTTAGTTTTAATTATCATCCCATATCATTTTTGGTATCAGAGAAAAGGTTAAACTGGGGTTTAACTGCTAGTTCTGAAATTTCTGCATACCTAGAGCTAGGCTGAAATTAAATTTCATGAAAACTACTATAAAAAAATTCAAAAAAATTAATAATAAATTTTATGTTAATCTTCTTTTAATCCTCTATCAATCTTAGAAAAAATTCAGATAAAAAAAATTTTATTTATTATTTTCTCGTGGAAGGAAATCACGCCTCCTGAGTGGGTATATAAAAGTATACTTATGACCCATGGGAGTAATGAGCTATGGCTAGATGTGAAATCCTGAGATCAAAAATCTAAAATTAATCTGATCTGAAACTTAATTTACAGGTAATACAAAAGAATAATTAATATTTTTTTTTTAAGTATTTTAATCTCAGTGCATCTAGGATTTCATATTTGTGTGTGTATCATCAAGAAACCTAATCTTAAGGACACTCAATATCTACATAAGGGAGGGATTTCATCACCCTTAGCCCACAATCACCACCTTTGCATCGGTCCTAACTCCAATTAAAATTAATTAGACTTAATTTGCTCTAGTGAGCTGGGGACACCAATAGGTCGGGTTCCAAGTATTATGAGTAAGCTAGTGCACCCAATCCTCTGATTATCACTTGAATATGGTGTCTAAGGCTAGAGGTCTAGAGGCAAACATCCTAAGCAGTTTCATGGTTATTAATTAGGACCCTGCGAGAGCAGGGGGAGCCTTTGACGACCCCACCTCTTACCTGGCCAGTGGATAGGGTAATTACTGAATTGGCTATAATTTCTATAGGTCTAGAAACTCTAACTCGAGTTCTGTGTGTCTGCATTACATAACCATTAGATTAGGAGTCTGAGCCAACCAGTAGTCTCACCCCAACCTATTATGACCATAGAGCACAACCTTGAATCCTTTATGAGGTTCATGAATGATCAGTTTGCCCTGATGAACACTAAGTATGACCGACTAAATAAGTGATTCGAAAATCTAGAGAGAATCCATAAGACTCGTACTAATCCTGGTTCACCTAGACCAACACTCCTTGGCCCCTTAACCCATCGACCCGAACCTACTAGGATCAGTCACCTAGCCAGAACCTCGGAATTAGTCCTCCTCCCCTTATTCGACCCACCTCTACTACCCCATTTGTTCACCAAGATGCCATTGTAGTGGAAGTGTATGAAGCTGAGAAGAGCTTAGTAGATGAGCAAGAAGATGAGGAAATATAGGAGGTAAACCCAGAGTTAGATGACCATGACCCTACCCTAACTAAAACTATACTGGTAGGACCCTTAGAAAAAGAGAACCATGAGGAGTCTAACCTTATTGTTAGGATCTTACCTAAGGAAACACCATAAGAGACTCAAGTCATAGATCCTATTCCTGAAATCCAGAAATGAGAGGAAATTGGTGAGGACTTGGCTTATTTTGTCCAGTACCCTCAGGAAGACTTCACCCCTATGGTCCCAATTGAAGATCTTTTTCTGAAATCACTGACTCATCCTTTCATAAGGCTGACCTTTATTTACCTGTTCATTTAACCCAATGTCCAAACCTTAAGGTCAACCCCATTAGTCTAGAACAAATTCCTGAACCTTTTTCTTATTTTCTACCCTACCAAGTCACCCCCGAATCCACTTCTTATTTTCTACCTTTTCCTGAAGCTTCCTATGTTTCCCTAATCATTAGATTACATTTTATAGAGGTTAGCATATTACATACATTCATTGAGCATGTTAGATTTGCATCCTACTTCTGGAAAACCCTATGGCATTTAGTAGGAGTCTATGCACCATTTTCATCTGCATGTTATCCACCAACCAAGGATCAAACTCAGCTGTAGTTTAGAGTTTACATGCATGTTAATAAGAATAAAAAAAAAAAAAAGAGAAAAAAAACTCAAAGAAGTAAATGAAGGAGACTTTGTCATGGTTAGACTATGATTAGAATGGTTCCCACCTGGAACCATGAAAAAGTTACATGCCTGTTGTAGTAGACCATACAAAGTAATTAAAAAAATTGGACCTAATGCCTACATGCTCGAGTTACCACCTGAACTAGGTATTAGTCATACTTTCAATGTTTCAGACCTTATTAAGTATAGGGAGCCAACATTGATTCTTAGTGAGCCTTTTGGGCCTAATCCAGTCCTTAAGAGTGAATTGACCCAAGTGTGTCCACCTAGCATACCACTAGCCCGGAGAGACATGATCAAGCGGATCTTGGATGACAAGCTTATCGCTACTCGGGGCAATGATTATCAGTGATATCTGGTTCATTGGCAAGGATGACCTGAGACTGATGATTCTTTGATCATCAAAGAGGACTTGCAGAGAGTTTACCTAGACTTACTAGAGCGCTATCATAGCGAAGTTGATCCATACTCGACAGGATCGAATTTCTCCCACCCGGAAAGAATTGGTGTGGACACCAGGACCAGAAAATATCGATAGGTTGAACCCACATCCCTATGGATTACCTGTGAATAAAGCCCTGAACCCAATCCCTTTTACCATGTAAATATTTTATTTTAAATTCTATTATTTTGGCTTAGTTAGGGTTAGCCCTTTTTATCAACTATAATTAGCATTTTGTTATTTAGACTTTTGGGCTAAACCCTTTTTACCATATTGAGTAAAAATTTTATTTATCAGTTGTGTCAAATCCTATTGGGACAAACCCTATTTACTAAATTTATTCTTTTTTGTTGCATGAGGTCTTGCCTTTTTGATCAAATTGGGTTCTAATTGATCAAGTGGGGCTTTAGTTATTTGGTTTTGAGTCCTATAATTATTAGTTATTGAGTCTTGTAATACAAAGGGGACCTAATTGAAGACCCATGTAACTTCATGTGTACCCAAATCAACATCACATGTGCACTCAAGTCAAGGCCCATGTGACCCCATGTGCCAACCTAAGTCAATTAATTCTAGGTGCCACATGTCACCCACACTTGGCACCACCTTTGTAAGATTTTTGGACATCACTGCCGCATCATCAGGGGACATCAGCACATGTCATGTTTGGACATGTCATGACACTTTATTGGGACAACACCACTTGGTACTTCATCTTGGACAAGAATACTTTCCTTGTCACTTCATGTTTTATACTTTGGTCGGCCAAATGAATTCCAAATTGGCGCCCCTCCTTTTTAAGATAAGTGTGAATGACTCTCCAAATTGGTACTCCTCAACTCAAGTAATTCATGCCAAAACAAAAGAAGTCAGCAAAAATAATTAACCTCTTCCTTGTCAACAACTTCGAAGGAGTTCTAGGATATTTGCTCACCACAGTGTTGGAAATCCAAAGGTTTCTACTTCAAGCATTTCAATCAAATAGGTTCAGAGCTGCTTAAGTTTCCTAAATTCAAGAGTCTCACCAAAACTCTTGAGTCCTCTGTTGACTCCACTAATTGATTTTGATGATAAGCAAAATAGTTAAGTATAAGTTGAGGACTAATGATTTGTTTTGGGTGTGTTTTTATTGAAAAGGTGCTCACAAAATTTAATGAAGCCCAATTATTTTGAAGAAGCCTAGTTGAATGAGAAGTTTGCTCAAAAAGAAGACTTGGACACTTAAGAAATGGTTGAATGGATGGCTAAGTCAAGTGGAAACTTGTTCCAGCTCAAGTTTAGTAGTTTTTGTGTATTTTTCAAAGAAGTGTCGACTCAAAGTGTCGACACATGAAGAAGAAGTGTCAACTCAGGCCGGTACGCAGCAATATTTCAAATGGCACAGATGAAGTATCGACACATGGACCTGAGGTGTCGACTCAAGGTGTCGACACATGGATCAACACATCGCTTGAGACTTTCAAGCTATAGATCTTGTAGAAGTTGAAGGAACAGCTAAAGTGTCGACACATGGAAGCAAGGTGTGGACTCAAGATGTCGACTCAACTGAGAAGGTGTCGACACATATGAGATTTTCAGAAAATCTGATTGGAGCTTTTTGAACTAAGTGTCGACTCAAGAAGAACATGTGTCGACCTTATGTGTCAACTCAACTGAGGAAGTGTCGACACATGGAGTTTTGGCAATAGTAACGCTAGTTTTTTCAAACACAGAACTCGCCCAAAATGCCCCTAATTGCTAGTTTTACAAGTGTAATGGCTAGAAATTGATTTTAAGGCCTTGGAAGGATATTTATATGCTCCAAAGTCAAATCAAAAAAAAGATTATTGAAGAACATTAAAGAGCTTTGAGAAAAGAGAAGAGAAGTGAGCTTTAACTCCTATTCCTTCCAGTTTCAACCACTTTCAAGCTAAAGGAAGCCTCCAAGCATTCAAGAGCATTGAAGATCATCCATACTTGGATATTCAAAAGGTTTCAACAAGTACAAAGCAACTCTACATCGAGCTACATCGAGATATTCACTTTGTTATTGAAAGCTTATATTGGTTCTTTATTTCTAAACTTTATTTCTTGTAAGGATTCTTGGTTAGCCTATTGTAAAACCAAGTGAGATTATTGGTAAGCCTTAGAAAATTAATTAGGTTGGTAGTTAGCCCACAAAACTATTAAGGTTCTTGGTTAGCTCGGAAAACCAAGGGAGGTTGTTGGTTAGCCTTGTGAAAACCAATTAGGTTCTTGGTTAGCCCGTAAAACCAAGTGAGGTTATGACTAGTGAGCCTTGTGAAAAAAATTTGGGTTTTGATTAGTGAGCCCAGAAAACTAATCGGCTGTAATCTTGTGATTATAGTGAATTTCCAAGGAGATCTTGGAGAGTGGATGTAGGTGCATTGTATAGCACCGAACTACTATAGTTCTTGATGTTTGTGATTACTTGATCTCTCTCACTTTACTCTTTATTTATTGCTCTTAATTTTTGCTACACTTATAGTTTAGAGCATTGCATTTGAATCTTAGTACCTTGCTTATATATTTGTTGAATTGGATTGCTTTGCTTAGATTCAAGTTTTGTTAAGTTAATAGCTTATCATTTTAATTTTTAGAGATCCAATTCATCTCTCCTCTTGGGTTGCTTACTGGGCAACAAGAGGTATTAGAGCCCTGTTCTCAGTATATAGGCTTTAATGCCTGAGTAAAGATCTATGGTAGCCCCAATTGGTACTAGTGTAGTTGAGGGACAAGCCTCAAATAGACCTCCATTTTTCAATGGAACAAATTATACTTATTAAAAAACTAGGATGAGAATTTATATGCATTCTATTGATTACAATTTATGGAAAGTAGTAGATAAGGGTCCTTATATTCCTTCGGTAGTGGTTAATGGTGTTTCCATCCCAAAACTTGAAGAGGATTAGGATGAAAATGACATTAATCAATCCAAGATTAATACTAAGGCAATGAATCTCCTTTATTATGCTTTAAATCCTAGCAAATTTAATAGGATATCTACATGCATGTCTGCCAAAGAAATATGGGACACACTTGAAGTTACCCATGAGGGTACCGATCAAGTGAAGAACACTAAGGTTAATATGTTAGTGCACACATATGAGATGTTCCAGATGGAACCAAATGAATCTATCATTGATATGTATACATGATTCACAAATATAGTTAATGGTATGAGAAGTCTTGGTAAAGTCATATATAATGCTGATCTTGTGAATAAAATTCTTAGGTCACTTCCAACTTCATGGGATCTGAAGGTGACCGTAATTCAAGAAGCAAAGAATGTCGACAAGCTACCTCTTGAGTAGCTATTGGGGTCTCTCATGACTTATGAGCTCAATCTAAAATAGAAATCCATGGACATTGATAAGAAGAAGAAGGAAATTGCTTTCAAGTCAAATATCTAAGGAGAATCCTCAATAGATGAGTCCGAAGATGAAGATGAAGAAGCCCTCCTTGCATGAAAGTTTAGAAGATTCATGAAGAGGAGGAAATTTCCTTGCAAAAAAAAATATCAATCCAAAGAAAAAGGAAAATAAAAAGAGAAAGAAAAAGAAAAGGAAAAAGAGAAGGAAGTACCTATATGCTTTGAGTGCAAGAAGCCAGGACAGTACAAGTTTGACTGTCCTCTTCTTAAGAAATCAAGAAAGAAATTAAGGAAGAAAGCAATGATGGCCACTTGGAGTGACAGCGAAGACTCCAGTTTAGAAGAAGAGCAGATTGAAGTTGCAAATCTCTGCTTCATGGCACATCAGGACAATGATGAGGTAAGTTCTGACACTGAAATTGATTTCACTTTTGATGAACCTAGGAATGCTTTTGAAGAACTCATGCATGATTATAAATCAGTTTTATCAGAAAATAAGAAATTAAAAAAGTATGCAAATAGTTTTTTTTTTGAAAATAACTCTTTACTTAATGATGTTAGTGCTTTGAAATCCAAATTAGATATTTTAGAAAAGAAAAACAATGCTTTATCTATGGAAAATAAAGTTTTAAAAAGACCTAAACATGTTATTTCTAACAATGTCTTTTAAAGAAAAACAATGATTTAGAACTTGAAAATGCTAAGTACAAAAATGAACTTGAAAATATAAAACTTTTTATTGAGAAATTCACTTACAGTTCAGAAAAGTTAAATTTACTCTTAAATAATCAAAGAGCAGTTTTTAATAAGGCAAATTTAGGATATAAACCACAGAAACAATAAAAGTATTTTAAGAACTTTTTTGTACCTGCATCATCTAGCATAACTTGTTTTACTTGCAAAAAGCTAGGTCATAACTCATATCAATGTAACTTTAGAAAAATTATTTCTTTTTGTAAAATGTGTGTTCCAAAAGGAACCATTTTGAATGCTAACCCTAAAGGACCCAAGTTGGCTTGGGTACCTAAAAACAAAGCTTGATTTTATTACAAGTGTATCTTGCAATCAAGAAAAACAAAAGAGTTTGGTATCTTGATAGTGGTTGCTCAAGACACATGATTGGAGATGTGAAGCAATTCACTTCTCTTGAAGCTTTGAATGGAGGGAGTGTGACTTTCGGTGATAATGGTAAAGGAAAAATCATTGATATTGGTAAGGTTCACATAACTCCTTCTAGTAGTATTAATAATATACTTTTAGTATATGGTTTAAAGCATAATCTTTTAAGCAACAGTCAGTTTTGTGATAAAGGTTTTCAAGTAGTTTTTAAATCATCATATTGCATGATTACTAGTCCGGATATAAATGGAGCACAATTCATTGGAAAAAGGCATGAAAATATCTATTTGGTAGACCTAGATGATCTATCATTGCCTAATGGTGAATGCCTTGTTGCAATGAATTCTACTAAGGAAGAGACTAGTTGGCTATGGCATAGAAGGTTAGGGCATGCTAGTATGTACCTTATTTCAAAACTTTCTAAAAAGAATTTAGTTAGAGATTTACCTGAATTTTGTTTTGAAAAAGATAGAATTTGTCAAGCATGTCAATTTGGTAAACAAGTCAAAACTTCTTTCAAACCAAAAGAATTTGTAACTACTAGTAGGCCACTTGAACTACTCTATATGGATCTCTTTGGACCAACTAGAATATCATGTCTAGGAGGCAAGAGATATGGATTAGTCATTATAGATGATTTTTCAAGATTCACTTGGATTTTCTTTTTAGCACAAAAAGATGAATCATTTTCAGTATTTATAAAGTTTTATTGAAAAGTTTCAAATGAGAAAGATGTTTTAGTTATTTGTATCCATAGTGATCATGGAATTGAATTTGAAAATCAAGATTTTAAAAACTTTTGCAATGAAAAACGAATAGAACATAATTTTTCTGCACCTAGGACACCTCAGCAGAATGGTGCAGTAGAAAGAAAAAATCATACTTTGGAAGAAATGGCACGCGCTATGCTTTGTGAAAATGATTTGCCAGGGTATTTTTGGGCTGAAGCTATTAATACAACCTGTTATATTTTAAATCAAGTTTTAATGTGCCATATTTTAAAGAAAACTCACTATGAACTTTCGAACCAAAGAAAATCGACTTTGAAATATTTTCGAGTTTTTGGTTACAAATGTTTTGTTTTGAACAAAGGTAAAGATCATCTTGGAAAGTTCGATGCCAAGTCTGATGAAAGTATCTTCTTAGGATACTCTACATCAAGTAGGGCATACAGAGTATTTAATAAATGAACTTTAGTTGTAGAAGAGTCAGTGCATGTTGTATTTGAAGAATGTACTAACAAATCCTCGAGAAAAGAGGATATATCTGATGAGTGTGCAGGTGCTGACAAGCTTCAGAAGCTAACATTGAATGATCAAGCTCAACCAAATGAAGAAGATCAAGACAAGGATGAGAAAGAAGATGATACTCCAAAGCATCAAGATCTACCCAAGGAGTGGAGGTATGCTCATGGACATCCTAAAGAATTAATCTTAGGTGATCCATCTAAAGGGATAAGAACTCGAGCTTCTATTAGAAATGAATGTGATTATATAGAATTTGTATCTCAAGTAGAACCTAAATATTTTGAAGAAGCTGAAAAAGACTCTAATTGGATCAATGCTATGCAAGAAGAACTAATTCAATTTGACAGAAACAATATTTGGATACTTATAGAAAGACCATCTAATGTTTCAGTTATTGGCACTAAATGGATATTTAGGAATAAATTAGATGAAAATGGTATTGCTATTAGAAATAAAGCTAGGCTAGTTGCTAAAAGCTACAATCAGGAGGAAGGGATTGACTTTGATGAAACTTTTGCTCCTGTTGCTAGACTTGAAGCAATTAGGCTACTATTAGCATTTGCTTGTTTTATGAATTTCAAATTATTTCAAATGGATGTTAAAAGTGCTTTCTTAAATGGTTTTATATCTGAAAAAGTTTTTGTTGAATAACCACCTGGATTTGAAAATCATAGACATCCTGATCATGTTTTTAAATTACACAAAGCACTTTATGGATTAAAGCAAGTACCTAAAGCATGGTATGAAAGACTAAGCAAATTTCTGATTGAAAATAAAATTTTTAAAGGAAATGTTGATAAAACACTATTTTTGAAAAGAAAAGATAATGATTTGTTAGTAGTACGAATATATGTTGATGCCATCATTTTCAGTGCTACTAATAAAATTCTTTGTCAAGAGTTTGCTAAGCTAATGCAGGGTGAGTTCGAGATGAGCATGATGGGAGAACTCAATTTCTTTCTCAGACTCCAAATCAAGCAAACTACTGATGGTATCGTCATCAACCAAGCTAAGTATACAAGAGAAATTATCAAGAAGTTTGGAATGGAGACTACTAAACCAATAGGTATGCCTATGAGCCCCTCTTGTAGACTTGATAAAGATGAACATGGTAAACCTGTATATCAAAAGTTATACAGAGGTATGAAAGGCTTCTTGTTGTATTTAACTGCTAGTAGACTAGATATAATGTTTAGTATTTGCATGTGTGCTAGATATCAGTCTGAACCTAAAGAATCTCATCTTATGGCTATTAAGTGCATTATTAGATATTTGTCTGGTACTATTAGTATTGGTTTATGGTATTCTAGAAATTCATCTGCTGAATTGATTCGATATTCTGATGCAGATTTTACTGGTTGTAAATTGGATAGAAAGAGTACTAATGGTACTTTACAATTTCTTGGAGTTAACTTGATCTCATGGTTCTAGCAAGAAATAAACTTTAGTTGCACTATCCATAGCTGAGGCTGAGTATATTGCAGCAGGAAGTTGTTGTGCTCAAATCTTCTGGATTAAGCAACAACTTGAAGACTTTAGAATCAAGTTGGCTAGTATGCCTATTAAATGTGATAATACCAATGCTATTTGCTTGACTAAAAATCCTGTTCAACATTTTAGGAGTAAGCACATTGAAATTAGACATCATTTCATTAGGGATCATGTAGAAAACAATGATGTTTTGCTTGAATTTATTAGTACTAAATTTCAATTAGGTAATATTTTGACTAAACCTCTTCTGGAAGATCGATTCTGTATGATTAGAAGAGAGCTCGGGATCATCAATCTGTTTGATTAAATTTTTCCTACATTTGACTCAAACTAGATCAATTCGACCTTAATCATATTAAATCATATTCAATCATTGTTGATTTGACTCCAAATTTATGTTGTTTCAATTGATTTTGATCTACCCGTGAAATCCCATTTTTTTTTTGGTTTAAAGTTGTTGAGTCGACACATTTATGTGTCGACACCAAAATGTGTCGACACATGCGTGAGTCGACACATGAACGATAGTGGACTGAGATTTTAGGAGTTTTTGAACCATTTTTTTCTCCAAATCATTTCTCCTCCAAGCCGACACTAGGTTGCAAGGTACCCATACTTTTCATCTCTCTATTTCGTTATTTTTGCTCAATGTTTTCTTGGATTTGGAAGTTTGGTAGCCAATTTTTTGTTGGATTCCTTCTTAGGTTTTGATTTCTAAACCCTAGAAATCCCATTTTCCATCAAAAACCTTGCCCAAACTTTGAATCTAAGCAATGGGTCCTCGCAAACAAGTTGTTCGTCGACCTTGTCAGTCAAACCAAGAAGAAGAGTGAAGGACAAAGACCCGACATGAGTCTAGAGCTTCGGATCCGCCCGCACGACCCTTATTTGTTCCGTCTAGCTGGATGAGCTCGAAGACAGTGGTTGGAGGACGCCGAGTGGATTTTTCATTTCTGGACCAGCAGCACTTTCGAATAGGAGATTAGATTTGACAGGCTGGTCTGACCACTTTTTGTTCACTCAGTGAGAGGTATTACCCCGGGTTTATGAGAGAGTTCTATGGATCACTCGCCCGTGGGTCTGATGGATGGATAGCACAGGTCAGAGGATGGGATATCCCTATTTCTTCAAAGATTCTGAGCAGAGTATGGGATATACTAATGACGGGATCTATTTTTGATAGTCTGATGGATCGAGTCAGTGGTCTTCAATGTATTTATGAGTCTGACATTCTACCAGAGGGAGCCACTGTACCAGTCTCCAGGTTGTCTACAGAGATGAGACTTTTGCACCACATCATCGCCCAGATTCTTCTGTCGAAGACCGGACATTTGGACTATATCACAGAGTGGGAGCTGCTGATGATGGTCTCACTAGTTCAGTGCATAACAGTATGCATTTCTATACTGATGGTACATCAGATTACAGAGGTGTCGACTAGCCAGAGGCTCTGCTTACCTTATGGCATGGGATTGACAGTATTATTTCGGGAGTATGGAGTCAGCTTTCAGGATAAGCCTTATCGTACATTGCTTCACACTGATATGTATGACATCAGGTCATTGCATCGGATGGGCTATCACTTATTCCAAGGCTAGTGAACACGCAGGATATCAGGTCAGGCCGAGGACCGAGCTGATGATGACGATGCAGCTGAGGAGGAGCGGATTCTCTCCGGTGAGGCAGGACCCAGTGAGACTCAGCCTGAGATAGTAGCGCAGCCAGTGGTTGCTCCTTAGTCTGATCCTTCTACATCTGCATAGCCTCAGCCAGCGCAGATGGAGACTCCTGGCATTTCAGATAGTTTTGAGGACAGAGTCAGACGCATAGAGATTGATGTATTCATTATGAGGCAACGTCTTGACATATTTATAGCTGAGACGAGAGAGAGCCTTATTGGACATAGTCATGGCATCTCAGCTATTCTTTCTGCACTGTTAAGATCTTCAGTGAGTGCTCCAGCTGCTGACACTGCTCCTGCACCTACTCATGTATCTGCTCCCACACCAGTTGATGATATTGTAAACATTGATATTGGTGTTGATACTGCTATTGAAGATGATATTGTTGGTGACACATTTATCGGAGATGATGATGGAGATGAGGAGACTAACAAAGATAGATTTGACATTGCTGATCTTACTTCAGAGCTAGTTGTGGAGGTGATGAATGACTTGCCTACGAGCCCTATAGTTGACCCATCTTGTCCACCTGTCCAAATTTTTATTCCATGTTCTCCTTCTAGATCAGATGATCACATACCTATTCCCATTCCTATCCTTACTCCAGTTATTAATACACCTGATATTAATTCCCTTGATATTGATACCTCACTTGTGCATACACCTATCATTGAGACCCCCACTATTGATACATTGATACATTCTACAGTTGATACTTCTATTCTTGATACGCCCGTTGTATCATCAGCTATTATCCCTATCTTTGACACACCAATTACTGATACTCCTACTCTTCATACATCATCGTTGATTCGAGAGCTTGGGTTCTATACACCCAGTTTTCAGCATCTCGACTCTGGACCTTCATTTGATCGCACACCTCTTCCAGCGGTGGCTGAGATTGTTGTTCCTATCACTTCTATTCCTACGGAGGATATTGTGTCTACCTCTACTACTCTAGCCAGAGGTCGGACATATACCCGTCACAGAGGACGTAGTCATCACACCCCTCCACAACCGACCAGGACCAAACTTAGAGATCTTCGATCGAGATGGCCGAGAGCTCGCTCCTTCACTGATACAGGATCGATTAAGATCGGTTCATCTTCTGATGATTCGATGGATGAGCATTAGGATTTTTATGTACTTCTAGATAGTTTACCTTCATGCTTCTATATATTTTTACCTTTGTTATGTATTTGTCATACAAGTTCTAAACATATATGAAAATCTTTTTGATTTCTCATCTCTATGTCTTTGATGAAAATGAATATTATATCTTGAATTGCTTTATGCTTCAATGTCCTCACTCTTCATTGAATGAATTTCTTACAAAAAAAAAGGGGGAGAGTAACTTCAAAAATGAATTTATTAACCCAATACTATATCTTTTCTACTCAATTTATTTGTTTTCCTACCTTTTTAATGATAACAAAAATGGGGAGTAATTTAGTGAGAGTTAAGTATAAATGTGTATTCTTCTCGATCATTAAGGAGAAGTAGTTTTGATTTAGTTTTGATCTATATTTGTGATATGCAAGTAATTTTTTTTATGCAAGTAGTATTTCTTTTCTGAAAACCCGAATTGAAAATCATGTACAAAATTCTTTCAAAAAGGGGGACCTTTACTTTATTTTCATTTGGAAATCCTTTCAAAATGAAATTCATCCTAAAACCCCTCTTTCAATATTTGAAAAGATTCTTACAAATTTTATTATGAATCATTGATTCAGAGGGAGCTTTATTGTTTACTAAAATTTTCTTGTAGAGTATCATGATACATATTTTCTATGCATTCAAATAGATATCAAAACTCTGATACTCTCTATCTTTATAACAAGCTCTGGCACTATTATTTGTATTCTAAATTATCATATCAATTATGCAAGTAATGTTGATATTTTTAATGCTTTTAATTTTATGCACCTTGATTAATTCTCTTAAAAGCTTTATTTTAAAGCAATTTATACTTAAGGATTTTGTCATCATCAAAAAGGGAGAGATTGTTGACTCCACTAATTGATTTTGATGATAAGCAAAACAGTTAAGTATAAGTTGAGGACTAATGATTTGCTTTGAGTATGTTTTTATTGAAAAGGTACTCACAAAATTTGATGAAGTCCAATTATTTTGAAGAAGCCAAGTTGAATGAGAAGTTTGCTCAAAAAGAAGACTTGGACCCTTAAGAAATGGTTGAATGGATGGCTAAGTCAAGTGAAAACTTGCTCCAGCTCAAGTTCAGCAGTTTCTATGTATTTTTCAAAGAAGTGTCGACTCAAAGTGTTGACACATGACATGAAATTTCGACACATGAAGAAGAAGTGTCAACTAAGGTCGGTACACAACAATGTTTCAAATGACACAGATGAAGTGTCGACACATGGACCTGAGGTGTCGACTCAAGGTGTCGACACATGGATCAACACATTGCCTAAGACTTTCGAGCCATAGAACTTGCAGAAGTTGAAGGAACAGCTAAAGTTGTTGACCCCTGGAATGATTTTGATGATCACAAAATATTGGAGCATGTATTTGATACAAACTCTTTACAAATGTTTAAGAAGTTTTTGCAGGAATGAATTACCTTGGTTTTAAAATGGTATTCAAATTCACTTAAGGAAATTCAATTGAGTTTGTAAATGCCCTATGTTATGAATGTTGTAATCATGAAAAGTGGGCTTAAAAGTGTAAATAATTTGATAAAGCATATAAAGTAGCTTCTAGTTGTTTCAATGATGAAGTTTTTAGGAAGCTTGAAGCAAATTTTAAAGACTTGTAAGAGCCGACTCAAAGCGACACGGCACGAAGGCAGAATTTAGAGTTTCAGAACTAAGAGCCGACTCCTAGCTCAAGAGCCGACTCTTATAGAAGTATAGTTTTTGAAGTTCTAAGACCTAGAGTCGACTCGCAGATCAAGAGCAGACTCTAGGTATGCATGTTTGTCAAGAGTAAAAGCTTGAAGCCAAGAGCTGACTCCTAGTCCAAGATACGGCTCTTACAGAACTTTGATTTTGGCATTCCTGAGATTTCGAGCCAACTACTGGAGCTTGAGCCGGCTCGTAGAGCCATTGTCTGCACTTTAACGACTAGCTACAGAATTTAAAATTTGAATGCCAAATCACCTCCAATGGCCATTTCATGATTCCCAAGGCCCTACAACGGCCATATCACTTGAAAAACTATAAAGGGGATCATTTTTGAAGGATTAAAGAATTAATGAAGATTTATTACTGAATATTCTTGAGAAAATGAAGAGCTTCCGAGTTATTCCTTCACCTATCTCAAAGAGCATTCAAGTGAGATTCAAAACTTCACCAACTCCACTCCATCATTGAATCTACTCATTGAAGAAGGGAAGAAGCAGCTTTGAAGAGCATTGAAGCGTATTTAAAGCTTGACTTCATTTTGATCTTCATCGGTAACATCAAAACAACTTTGTTTTGTTGTAGTTGCTTATTTTATATTCTTTATCTTGGTTTGCTCTCTTAGAACAGCAAGGGGCTGTATCTAGAGAGAGAGTTGAAGGTTTTAGATGAATCTTGTAAAATCTAAGTTTGGGTTCTTGGTTTTTCCGGTTTGAAACCAAGTATTTGGGTTTTCTTTGGTGATCCCGTGTAAAACCAAAGGGAGTTTGGGTTTCTTTGGTGATCCCGGTAAAACCAAAGTGTATAGGTTTGGATTGTGAGCCTTGTAAAACAATCCGACTGTATTCCGGTTGGGGGATATAGTGAAAATCCCAAGTGATCCTTGGGTAGTGGATGTAGGAGCCGGTTGCTCCGAACCACTCTACTTCTTGGTGTTTGTGATTGTGCTTTCATTGCTTGATTGCTTTAATTTGTTTACTTCCGCTTTGCACTTCACTTCTATACTAAAAGAATTTCAAAGTGAACATACTTGCAAAAAGTTTTTAATCCCAATTCACCCTCCTCTTGGGAAGCCACCTGGGCAACAAGTGGTATCAGAGCAGAGTCCCTGAAAGATACTTAGAGTAAAGACATATGGCACATCCTATGAGCACTTCATTAGCTGAAGGTCAATCCACAAATAGACCATCACTTTTCACCGGAATTAATTACACTTATTGGAAGGCAAGAATGAAGATATACATTCAGACTTTCATCTATGAAAAATTATCATGAAAGGGCCTCACACACCCACAATTAAAGTTAGTGATGTAGAGGTTCTCAAGCCAAAAGAGGATTGGGACGAAAATTATATGAAACTAGCTGAGTTAAATGCCAAAGCGATGAATCTATTGTATTATGCTTTGGATCCAAATGAGTTTAACTGAATTTTAACTTGCAATTCTGCTAAAGAAATTTGGGACAAATTAGAAATCACACACGAAGGCACTTCTCAAGTTAAGATATCTAAAATTAATTTGCTTATACATAATTATAAGTTGTTTAAGATGGATCCTAGTGAGACTATATCTGCCATGTATACTCGTTTTATTGATATCATAAATGGTCTCAAGAGTCTAGGCAGAACTTACTCTAATGCTGATCTTGTCCAAAAAGTTTTAAGATCTTTTCCAGATAAGTGGGAAGTCAAAGTGACAGTAATTCAAGAAGCAAAAGATCTGAATACACTGCCACTAGATGAGCTGCTTGGTTTCTTAATCACTCATGAACTGGCTATGCAACAAAAGACTGAAGAAGATACAAAAAGGAAGAAAGCTATTGTATTTAAAGCCACTAAGGAAGATAAGAATGAAGAATCTGATTCATCAGATAATGATGATCTTGGAAGTGATAAAATTGCCCTAGTTATGAGGAAACTCAAAAGGTTTATGGATAGAAGAAAAATGAATAGATGGAGAAAGCATTATAGAAAAGGTGACTTTGGAAAAGAAAAGGAAAGAGACAAAGAAAAAGATAAAGAGAAAGATAAAGATCAAGTACCTATCTGCTATGGATGTAAGAAATCAGGATACATCCACCCTGATTGCCCTGAAGGAAAGAAGAAGATATTCCCTAGAAAGAAGAAGAAAGCAATGCTAGCTGCTTGGAGTGACAATGATGATACCGCATCTACTGAAGAGGATGAAGAGACAACAAAAATAGTGCAAATATGTCTTATGGGTTTGGAGGATGAGGTAAGTACTTTTGAACCTAATTTAGAATTCACTTATGATGAATTGCATAATGCTTTTTGTGAATTATTAATAGAATATAAAAAAGCTAGTTTGAAATTGAGAGATTTGAAAAGCAAATGTGATGTATTTGAAAATGACAAAAATGAATCTTGTGAAAGAAACAAAATCTTACAAAGATAACTAAATTTGATTTGTGAAAGACTTAAGATTGTTTAAATTGAAAAAGAAGAACTTTTTGATAAAAATAAGGATTTGAAAAATGAAAATGATGATCTAATGAAAGAAGTTCAAAAATTGAAACCTTTAGTTGAAAAATTAACCCTTAGTTCTAACAAACTTGAGTTAATATTGAAAGATCAATAAGAAAAAAAAAATAGATTTGGAATTGGTTATAAAGGCTCTATTTCAAATACTTTTTCTATTTCTACTTCATATGCTCCTAAATTCATTAGTTCTAAACATGTTAGACCTAAATTTGCATCATCTCGTAGTTATTATTCAAATTTAAGGATTGTATGCTTTGCATGTAATAATGTTGGTCATAAAGCTTTTGAATGTCATTTGAAACACAATGACAAAAAAAAAAATAAGAAAGTTTGGGTTCCAAAAGGAACCATTTCCATTAACTTGCAAGGACCCAAGAGAGCTTGGGTACCAAAATTTATTAAATGATTGTTTTGTAGGAATGTCTTGCAGCCACAAGCATAAAGAAAAGATGGTATTTGGATAGCGGCTGTTCAAGACACTTGACGGGTGATGCTAATCAATTCTTCACCCTAGAATAGAAGGATGGTGGAATGGTAACATTTGGGGACAATAGAAAAGGAAGGATAATCGGAATTGGTAACATCAAAGTTACTCCTTCCATATTTATTGAAAATGTATTACTTGTAGAAAAATTAAAGCATAATCTTTTAAGTATTAGTCAGCTATGTGACATTGGTTATAATGTATTTTTCAAGTCATCAATGCATATAGTAGTTGATCCACTTGACCTCTAGTACTAAGTTCATTGGACACAGACTTGATAATATTTATGTGCTAGATCTTAATGATCTAGCTATGTCAAGTAATACAAGTCTTGTAGCAATGAATGACAAGAGCAAGGAATCAAGTTTAGGCAACTTGGTCATGCTAGTATGGACACAATAGCTAAATTGATTGCAAAAGATTTAGTCAATGGTTTGCCGAAGTTTAAAGTTAATTTTGATTATATTTGTGATGCATGTCAGTTATAAAAACAAGTGAGGGAGAGTTTTAAATCTAAAAACGTAGTTTCAACTTCTAGATCATTAGAGCTACTTCACATGGACCTATTTGGACATACTAGGACTACTAGCCTAGGTGGTATGAAATATGGACTTGTGATTGTAGATGACTTTTCAAGATACACATGGGTTTTATTTATTGCACACAAAGAAGATACTTTTAATGTATTCAAAATATTTTACAAAAGAGTTACGAATTTGAAAAACTTATCTGTTATTTCAATTTGTAGTGATCATGGCACCGAATTTGAAAACCAATATTTTGATCAATTTTGCACAAAGCATGGTATTGATCATAACTTTTCTGCACCTAGAACACCATAGCAAAATGGTGTTGTAGAAAGAAAGAATCGTACTTTGGAAGAGATGTCCAGAATAATGCTTTGTGAAGGAAATCTTCTAAAATACTTTTGGACAGAAGCTGTTAATACTGCATGCTATATTTTAAACAGAGTTTTAATTAGACCTATTATCAGAAAAAATCTCTATGAGCTTTGGAACAAAAGAAAACCAAATATCAAATATTTTCATGTTTTCGGATGTAAATGTTTTATTCTCAATAAAGAAAAAGATAATCTTGGAAAATTTGATGCAAAATCTGATGAGGCTATTTTTCTTGGTTACTCTTTAAATAGTAAAGCCTATCGAGTTTTCAATAAAAGAACTTTAACTGTTGAAGAATCTATATATGTTATTTTCAATGAATCTGACATTACATCTTCGAAAAAGGAAGATTTTGCAGATGATGATGCAGGTACACTAGAGCATGGAATGAAAGACTTGACTCTTAAAGACAAACAATCAAGTGAACCACAAGAAGAAGAGGTGAGTAAAAAGCATGATGATATACCTAAAGAATGGAGGTATGTACACTCATACCCTAAGGAATTAATTATAGGAGATCCATCTCAAGGTATTAAAACTAGATCTGCACATAGAGATGCACATGATTTAATTACTTTTGTTTCTCATGTAGAACCTCATAATATTGAAGAAGCCAAAACTGATCCTAATTGGATGTTAGCAATGCATGATGAATTAAACCAATTTAGGAGAAATAATGTTTGGACCTTAGTTGAAAGACCCAATGATCATCCTGTTACATGCACTAAATGGGTTTACAAAAATAAACTAGACGAAAATGGAAATGTAAATAGAAATAAGGCTAGATTAGTTGCACAAGGATATAATCAAGAAGAAGAATAGATTTTGATGAAACTTATGCACCAGTAGCTAGATTAGAAGCTATTAGACTGCTACTAGCTTATGCATGTTTTATGAATTTCAAGTTATTTTAAATGGATGTAAAGATTGCATTTTTGAATGGTCTTTTATCTGAAAAAATTTTCGTTGAGCAACCTCTCGGTTTTATCGATCACATTTTTCCAAATCATGTTTTAAAACTGAATAAAGCTTTATATGGTCTGAAACAGGCACCTAAAGCCTCGTACGATAGACTGAGTAAATTTTTAATTGCAAATGAATTTATTAAAGGTAGTGTTGACACCACTCTATTTATTCAAAGAAAGAAGAATGATATTTTGATTGTTCAAATTTATGTTGATGACATTATCTTTGGATCTACTGATGAATCTTTGTGTTAAGACTTTGCTAAGCTAATGCAGGGAGAATTCGAAATGAGCTTGATAGGCGAATTAAGTTACTTTTTTGGACTTCAAATTAAACAAACTAAAGAAGGTATTCTGATCAACCAAGCCAAGTACATTAAAGAAATAATCAAGAAATTTAGCATGGAATCAAGCAAGGAAATTGGAACACCAATGAGTCCTGCTTGTAGGCTTGACAAAGATGAGAATAGCACAAATGTTGATCAAAAGCTGTACCGAGGTATGATCGGATCATTACTTTATTTAACAGCAAGTAGACCTGATATATTATTTAGTGTTTGTATGTGTGCACGTTTTCAATCTAATCCTAAAGAATCACACATCATAGCTATTAAAAGAATTAATAAATTTTTGAAAGGCACTTGTAATGTAGGATTGTGGTATTCTAAGCACACATCACTGAAACTAACTAGTTATTCTGATGCTGATTATGGAAGATGCAAAATAGATAGAAAGAGCACAAGTGGCACCTGTCAATTTCTAGGTATTAATTTGATCTCTTGGCACTGTCGCAAACAGAACTCTGTAGCTTTATCTACTACTGAGACAGAATATATAGCTGTTGAGAGCTGTTGTGCTCAAGTATTATGGATTAAGCAACAACTAGAGGATTATGGTATTGTCCAATCTAAAATTCCTATCAAATGTGACAATACTAGTGTTATTAACTTATCAAAAAATCCAATTCAGCACTCACGAACTAAGCATATTGAAATTCGACATCATTTCATTTGTGATCATGTTTTAAATAATGTTGTTGAACTTGAATTTGTACCACTGAAGACCAATTAGCGGACATTTTCACAAACCTTTACATCAAGATAGATTTGAAAAAATTAGAGGAGAATTAGGGTTATGTGACCCATTTTGAACCTATCTGACCTAATTCTTGAAAATTAAGGAAAAATTATCTAGAAATTTTAAAATTCTCTTTAGAGCATAGGGCAACCTAGTTTGGACTCTAGGAACCCTAGGAAATTGAGTTTGACCATTTTTGAATTTTAGAATAGATTTTAGCTCGAGCCGACTCGAACTCTCAGTATTCTAGTGAGCTGACTCATAGGACGGATCGAATGTTTTTAATAGGGTTTCCACTTTCCCTATTCACCACTCTTTCTAAATTTCAACCATTTCTCTCTAGCCAACTCTTCTCTTCTCACCAAAAAACTACTCCAAAACCCTTTCTACCTTCTCAAATCCTTAATCCTTGGAGAATGGGGCCTCACAAGGTGGTGGCAAAGAAGGCAACACGGGTTGTTCGGACTGCAATAGAGGAAAGGAGGAGCAAGAGGCATTTAGATACATTATTTCCATAAGAAGAGCAGTAACCTAAGCAAGAAGAAGTTGTTCCTGCACCCCGGTAGATCATTCCAATGGGAAATTGTCAAGTGACACCCAGTAGGTGCATTGATTTCAATTTTATTGAGCAAGAACAGTTAAATATTGGAATGTGGCTTGAAGGATAGGGTTGGAAAGAGTTTTGTTAGTTAAATGTTCCAACCTACCCAAATTTGGTTAGACAGTTCTTTGAAAATATGTCCCTAGGAGCTTTTCACATTGAGGGAATAGTAAAAGGGAAACTGATTGAGATAAATGAGCAAAAATTGGCAAATCTGTTGAATATTCCTAAAGAAGGGGACTGTTATTTAGTAATGAAGGAAAAGGAGAAGACTCTCAGACTTATTTTAGGAAGATCCAATGTAAAAAGAGTCATTCATGTGCGTGCAATTCAGCTCTCATTGGAAATGAGACTGTTGCACAACATTATTAGTCGGATTTTCCTACCCCGGACAAGTAGATTTGACTGGGTTAGTGAGCGAGATCTTGTATTCATGAGGTGACTGATTGAGGGGGAGCCCCTCAACCTTCTATTCATCATGATCTCATAGATGAGAGAGGCTGTACGTAGGGCACGAGCTTGTTTGCCCTACGGGATGGTTTTCACCTTGTTGTTTCAGGAGGCAGGCATAGATCTTACTGGAGAGGATTGTCGATTGTTGCTGCACACCGACAAGTATACAGTGAAATCCCTGACTAGGATGGGATTTGTCAAGGTTGATGGGAACTGGATCAGGAAGACCTCAGGAGTACCTGTAGCACACTCTGAGGACTCAGATGATGACATTTAGGCTACACAGGGTCTTGGTGAGCAGGTTGAGGGACATACTGATTAGGCTGGGCCTTCCGAGTAAGCTCCTGCTTCACCACATTCACCTATCAAGACTCCTACTGCTGCTAGAGCTGATATCGTGATAGACTCCACCGAGTTTTGGAGGAGATTTCTAGTCTCAGGACTGATACTGACCGGAGGATCACTTCTCTACGGTCCGAGATGCAGCAGGGCTTTCATGACATCATGGTTATATTGAGGCGATTATCAGCAGCCAGCCAGCATGGACCTTCTACTGCCACACCTACCGGCACAACGACTGGCACAAGTACTGAGACTGATACTGGCACACATGCTGAGCAGGGACAGGAGGCACACTGCATCGAAGCACCATATCATGACACACCGACTGTTGGTGAGCCTTAGGATGGTATGGAGGCAGTTGGATCTGTTGATATTGGAGTGACTCCGGCCACTCAGATACTTTCTTCCACCAGCACATTGGCCCTATCTCTTGATCCATCTACTGCCAGACCTATACACATTTTCATTTCATCTAAATCAAAAACCAAACCTAAACCTAAATTTAAAGTTACTAGGACTTCCACACCCACTAGGACTAAGATTAGGGATCTCCGCCTTAGGTTTCCCAAATTCAAGCCTAGTCTAGGTATTTTAGAGGTTGGTTCCTCCTCTGATGAGGAAGAATCTGACAGTGGTCCTAGCACCTCTTTCTGATGGTTAGGTTTTATCTTTTGAGATTTTTTGTTGTTGTATTTTGGTTATGTGATACTATTTTGTTGTGCCGTGGCACGTTTGTAAAGTATCACATACACTATGTATTGACTTACTTTATATATCTATATTTCACTTGTCTTGATACATATTCCCTTGTCTTGATACATTCTTATATACATACTTGGTTATGATTGAATCAATATTTCTCATTTGTTATATGTTGTGAATGTCTCTCTATTTCTCATCTACCTTTTGTTGATGACAAAAAGGGGGAGAATGGAGACTATGTATGTTTGGGCATGAAATTTGCTATTGATTTCTGAAAATTGCTATTGATTTTTGAAAATTGCTATTGATTTTTGAAAATTGCTATTGATTTCATGAAAATTATTCAAAAATTGGTTACAAAAGCTATATAGATAATTGAATGTTATGAAATTTTGATAAAATAAATGTTTGATTCATAGAAAGTTGATGAAACTTAAGTTGACTTCAAAAGGTTGAAAATTTTATAAGTTTCGATGCACTTTATATAGTTAATACCTTTGATACATCATGTATCGATACATCATGTTGTGTTACATATGAAAGTTCATGTTTCGATACACTTGATACATAATATTTGGTATTCAGTCATGTATATTTGATACATTTTGGCATATTGTATTGATACACTGATACCTAACCTACATGATACGCATAGACTTGAAAATACTGTAATTGTAAAGTGATTCCATTTTTTTTTTTTGATCATGCCCAGTGTTTTGTCATCATCAAAAAGGGAGATATTGTTGACCCCTGGAATGATTTTGATGATCACAAAATATTGGAGCATGTATTTGATACTAACTCTTTATAAATGTTTAAGAAGTTTTTGCAGGAATGAATTACATTGGTTT
This sequence comes from Areca catechu, assembly GCA_021397845.1. NCBI lineage: Eukaryota > Viridiplantae > Streptophyta > Magnoliopsida > Arecales > Arecaceae > Areca > Areca catechu. Next base: position 101,237,092 of record CM038041.1, read on the forward strand.
TAAAATGGTCTTCAAATTCACTTAAGGAAATTCAATTGAGTTTGTAAATGCCCTAAGTTATGAATGTTGTAATCATGAAAAATGGGCTTAAAAGTGTAAATAATTTGATAAAGCATGTAAAGTAGTTTCTAGTTGTTTCAATGATGAAGTTTTTGGAAAGCTTGAAGCAAATTTTAAAGACTTGTAAGAGCCGACTCAAAGCGGCACGGCATGGAGGCAGAATTCAGAGTTTCAAAACTAAGAGCCGACTCCCAGCTCAAGAGCCGACTCTGATAGAAGTATAGTTTTTGAAGTTCTGAGACCTAGAGCCGACTCCCAGATCAAGAGCAGACTCCAAGTATGCATGTTTGTCAAGAGTAAAAGCTTGAGCCAAGATCCAACTCCTAGTCCAAGAGCCGGCTCCTACAGAACTTTGATTTTGGCATTCCTGAGATTTTGAGCCGACTCCTGGAGCTCGAGCTGGCTCGTAGAATCGTTGTCTGCACTTCAATGACTAGCTACATAATTTGAAATTTGAATGCCAAATCACCTCGAACGGCCATTTCATGATTTTCAAGGCCCTACAATGGCCATATCACTTGAAAAACTATAAAGGAGATCATTTTTGAAGGATTAAAGAATTAATGAAGATTTATTGCTGAATTTCTTGAGAAAAAGAAGAGCTTCCAAGTTATTCCTTCACCTACCTCAAAGAGCATTCAAGTGAGATTCAAAGCTTCACCAACTCCACTCCATCATTGAATCCACTCATTAAAGAAGGGAAGAAGCAGCTTTGAAGAGCATTAAAGCATATTTAAAGCTTGACTTTATTTTGATCTTCATCAGCAACATCAAAACAACTTTGGTTTGTTGTAGTTGCTTATTTTACATTCTTTATCTTGGTTTGCTCTCTTAGAACAGCAAGGGACTGTATCTAGAGAGAGAGTTGAAGGTTTTAGGTGAACTTTGTAAAACCTAAGTTTGGATTCTTGGTTTTCCCGGTTTGAAACCAAGTGTTTGGGTTTTCTTTGGTGATCCCGTGTAAAACCAAAGGGAGTTTGGGTTTCTTTGGTGATCCCGGTAAAACCAAAGTGTATAGGTTTGGATTGTGAGCCTTGTAAAACAATCCGACTGTATTCCGGTTGGGGGATATAGTGGAAATCCCAAGTGTTCCTTGGGTAGTAGATGTAGGAGTCGATTGCTCCGAACCACTCTACTTCTTGGTGTTTGTGATTATGCTTTCATTGCTTGATTGCTTTAATTTGTTTACTTTCGCTTTGCACTTCACTTCTACACTAAAAGAATTTCAAAGTGCACATACTTATAAAAAGTTTTTAATCCCAATTCACCCCCCTCTGGGGAAGCCACCTGGGCAATAAATGTGTCGACACATGGAAGCAGGGTGTCGACTCAAGGTGTTGACTCAATTGAGAAGGTGTCGACTCAAGAAAAACATCTGATTGGAGCTTTTTGAACTAAGTGTCGACTCAAGAAGAATATGTGCTAACCTTATGTATTGACTCAACTGAGGAAGTGTCGGTACATGGAGTTCTGGCAACAGTAACGGCTAGTATTTTCAAATGTAGAACTCGCCCAAAATGCCCCCAACAGCTAGTTTTTCAAGTGTAATGGCTAGAAATCGATTTTAAGTCCTTAGGAGGGTATTTATATGCTCCAAAGACAAATCAAAAAGAAGATTATTGAAGAACATTAAAGAGCTTTGAGAAAAGAGAAGAGAAGTGAGCTTTAACTCCTATTCCTTCAAGTTTCAACCACCTTCAAGCTAAAGGAAGCCTCCAAGCATTCAAGAGCATTGAAGATCATCCATACTTAGGCATTCAAAAGGCTTCAACAAGTGTAAAGAAACTCTACATCGAGCTACATCGAGATATTCTCTTTGTTATTGAAAGCTTACATTGGTTCTTTATTTCTAAACCTTATTTCTTGTAAGGGTTCTTGGTTAGCTTATTGTAAAACCAAGTGAGGTTATTGGTAAGCCTTGGAAAATCAATTAGGTTGGTGGTTAGCCCGTAAAACCACTAAGGTTCTTGGTTAGCCCGAAAAACCAAGAGAGGTTGTTGGTTAGCCTTGTGAAAACAAATTAGGTTCTTGGTTAGCCCGTAAAACCAAGTGAGGTTGTGACTTGTGAGCCTTGTAAAAACAAATCGGGTTTTGATTAATGATCCTAGAAAACTAATCAGATGTAATCTTATGATTATAGTGAATTTCCAAGGGGATCTTGGGGAGTGGATGTAGGTGAATTGTATAGACCGAACCACTATAGTTCTTGGTATTTGTGATTGCTTGATCTCTCTTATTTTGCTCTTTATTTATTGCTCTCAATTTTTGCTGCACTTATAGTTTAGAGCATTGCATTTGAATCTTAGTACCTTGCTTATATATTTATTGAATTAGATTGCTTTGCTTAGTATCAAGTTTTGTTAAGTTAATAGCTTGCCATTTTAATTTTTAGAGATCCAATTCACCCCACTCTTGGGTTGCTTACTAGGCAACATCCTCTTCTATCTAGACTGAAGAGTCCACCTACGTGCAAAAGCCTACAACATCAAGATTCCAAAGTCCAACAACCATGGCCAAGTGATGGAGCATCTTGACCCTACATCAATCCACCTCACCAATCCTCATCTTGGTGCCCAAATGAGATGAAAAGCTTCATGTTGTCGCCCACTTTGAGAGGAGTCTAGATCAGCCCAACAAGCAAGAGTCCAAGACACCCAAGACTAGGATTCCAGGATTTGTAGTCCAAGGGAGTACAAGTCTATTCTTTGTATCCCTTACACTACTGGTTGTGGATCTATAAATACCCCATCAACCCCCTTGTAAATAATTATTATTATTCATCAATAAAGATGATGTTATTCTATCCAATTTTTTTGCTGTATGCATCACGGGGTGTGAGGCCCTTTTCCTTTATTCTTTGGAACATCGTGGGGTGTGAGGTCCTAGTTATCCTACCTTTCCATCCGACAAGAAATCCTAGTCACCACTTTTAACCCTTCCCTTCCATTCTTTTTCTTTCCTTTGCTGCTTGCTAATCTAAGTTTTCATTATTGAGTGTTTGCAGGTGATCAGGAATCAAAGTCAGGAGTTCTTGCCTCAGAACCAATTTTGCAATGGAAGATCAGAGCTCGGGATTGAGATTTTGAAACCAAGCTGCCAAAATCATGAGAGTCCTGCCATATCTATTTCAGAGGGATGATTCCACATTGGTAAAACATGAACCTCTTCCCTTCTCTGTAATTTTTGAATAATTGATAAGTAGACCCTAGTTTAAAGTGGTTTCTCAGCCACTATGTCCTATTTTTCTAGTTATTTTGTAGGTTTACTTATGTGTAATTAACTAGAACTAGTTTCCTTTACTGTCTCCTTTGAGTCTCTCTTAAAAATTCATGAGTTTTCTGATTTAGGTCAACCTTGCCAATGAACCCAATAGTGTGGATAGTCTTTGTTTTAGGTAGCAATAGTCTTATCATCCAAATTCGCTCATTCCTATCTCACCGATTTGAGTAGTTGAGCTAGTAGACACTAAAGGGTTGGTTCTCTCTAAAAAAAAATTGGATTAAGTCCAAAAAAGGCTCACTAGGTATCATTGTTGGTTCATTTACTCTACTGGATCTGAAACATTGAAAGTGGAACTTATACCAAAGTCAGATGGTAATTCAAGTACATGAGTATTAGGTCCAAATTTCTTTAGTATTTTTAAAAGGACCTACACCATGGTTATGCGACTTATTTTTCATATAGTCTTTTTCATAAAAGGTCTTTGACTCTCTTATAAAATTTAGCCATATGCTTGTTAATTTCATTTCTAAAATTTTCTTACTAATCATGCTATGCATATGATTCTCGCAATCATGGACACTTATGCATGGGAAGGTCAAATGACACCAAATGATAAAAGACAAACACAAATGATACCAAATATAAAACAAGCTCAAATGGGCTTTATTATCTAAGGACCGAACTTTATTATTAGGCCAGGAAACAAAGGTTTCTAATTTTCAATATTTTTCCTAAAAGGATTTGAAGACTCTTGCACACATCTTTAGGTAAGTGGTTGTAAATCTTAATTTGGTTCCTAACATATGCCATAGAGTCTTAAAAAAGTAACTATTGAATATCACTAAGACCAGATCAATGGTATGGTGGATGTCCTAGCTTGGTGGAATAGGAGAGTGAATGTTCCGCAGTGGTGGATCAGGATGGTGGATGTTCAAGGATAGTGGATCAAGGATAGGAAGACTGTTAGGGAATACATACAGAAGGTCCTTCAAAGGCTCTACAACTTCTTGGGGCTGATCTGTAGGGGTTTGTTCTTGGGTTTCCCTGATGGTCCATACCCTAATAGGTGATCTTTCATTGATCTCTAAATTTGAATCCTTATCATTGATTAACTTTAATTCCATATCCTCTTCTTTTATGAACTCTTTTATTTCTTAGGTGGCTCTTCCTAGACTTCTCTTTCTTTAAGTTGATTATTTTCATCTTTAATTTCTTCAGGCTAGGTGGCTATTCCAAATTTATCCTTTATTGCAAACATTGGTTTATGTATATTTAGGTTAGACCGAGCTTCATTGATTTCTTCCTTAAATTCTTCATCATGTTCAGGAGATTCTTTCTTTAATTCCTCAGTTGGACAAAATTTGGATTCTATTTCTTCCTTGAGTACTTCAAGAGGTTCAGGAGATTTTTTCTCTAATTCTTCCATGGGTATAGTCTCTTCTTCATCTCCCTCATACTCATTGAATTTAGCAATATATTTAAACACAGTTTTATCATCTTGTTTTAATTTGTACCATTGGTTTGGAATATTTTGCTTATAAGATTTGCCTAGGTGCTTTTCCCTCAGCTTACTCTTCATCTCTCCAAGTAACTATTTTATCCCCTCATGATAACTTTTATACTTAACATCTCCTCAATACGACTTAGCATGTCGGACTAGATTTAATTTGGCAAATTGACACATCCTTACTTTCGACATTTCGTCCCACTCAAAATATTGATCTATTCTCTTCTTCCAATTGACATACACCTTAGGATTTCCATCAAAAGTGGGTGCATAGGATTGATTGCTCCTAAAGACTCTCTCCTCCTGATCTACAAAATCTAGATAGGGGCAATAAGGATTATATTCATGGGTGAGATCATGACAATGGGCTCTTGGACCTAGGGGAGGTGATTTAGGATTAGTATGGGCTAAGTGATCTTTTTTGAGGTTCTCAATTTGATTATTCACTTGTCCTAACTCTTTGTTCATTTGCCCTAATTATTTAGTTAGGATATCAAATTTTTCAGTCATGGTCCTCATAAAAAATTCAAGGTTAAGTTCCATGGATAAACCAGACTGAGTGTAGGGCTGTTGGTGTAGAGCTCTTGACCTAATAGACATGCAATACAAAAAACAAGCAGTACAAACCTAGCTTCTAGGGCTCCTAGAACTAGAAGTTCAAAATACAGGACTTGACTAGGCACTAGTTAAGGATGCAATTACCCTTTCCACTGGCCAAGTAAGAGGTGGGAATACAGGAGGCCCCCCTCGCTCTTACGAGGATCCAATTAAAGAACCGCAAGTCCACTTAAGGCATTTGCCGTTGGACCTCTAGCCTTAGATACCAATTTCTAACGAATAAGTACAAACTCAAATAGCACTTTGCCTTATCTTGCACTTGAACCCAACTTATGGGCGTCCCTAGTTTTAGGTTTCTACTTTATTTTATATTAAAGCTTAGGTCAATGCACAATGATAGATGGTTGTTATGGCTAAGGAAAGGTAATTACCTCCTCCCCTTATGTTATATTGAATGCCCTTAAAATGATTTTGAACTGGATGCACAAACAACCAACTAGCTAACAAGATATCTAGACTAGCACAAATATGTGATTCAAACCTGAATTTCAAATTATCAAAAATTCAAAACTTAAATTGAAAATTGTATATCTAGAAATATTGATTTCAAAACTCAAACTTTAAATTTTAAATTTTTAATTTTAGTTAGAAAATTCATTCTTGGAGGTAAAAGTTGTTGTAAGAAAAAATTTTAGCCACTAGCAAACTTCCAACTAACTAGTTTTAAAATTTTGAAAGTAAAGTTTTAAAATTTTAAAAATTTGAAATACAAATTTGAATTGTTAGATCTCAGAGTTAAGATCTTAGATTTCAAATTTTGAAATTTAATTCTCGAGTTTTGTTAGGAAATTCATTTTTGAAAGCTTGTTGTAAATGGCATGAAACTAGAATTGAAGCAAGTGCTAGCTAAATAAAGAAGCAATGTGATATGACGAATTTTAAAATACAAAAATTTTAATTTTTTTTTTCTTCAAATTTTAGATCTCAGATCCTAAGGTCCTAAAATATATCAAAAGAATTTCATTGGATTTTTCTGATCTCTGAAGGTAATGATTTCATAGTGAACACCCATTTGGAGCCAATAGCATGAGCATCTTTAGGTAAATCCACCAACTGCCATATCTGATTCCTCCTGAGAGATTCCATCTCTTCCATCATGCATTGCATCCTTGACTCTTTATCATGACTTTCCATGGCCTCTACAAAACTTTCTTGATCTCTATTCATAGATATAAGAGCATATGAAACTGCTTCATCCATGCCATATCTAACTGGCTTCTGGATTGTGCATTGAGGCTTATGCAATGCCACTCCCTTTGCACTGTCCTGCAAATCTACTGTCCATGGCTCCTCCAGCACTTCCCTTTGAATAGCTGATTTTTCTTTCCTCTCCTTCACTCCTGGAGAATATTTCTTGTCCAACTCCACCTCAATTGAAACTCCATTCCAGTTGATGTTGAAGACTTATCCTCCACTTGTGATGGGCTCTCACTGCTATTCATCTTATTGACTGCATTTCCTGTTGCAGTCCCCGGTTTCACCAAGATGCTCCTTTCATCAAAAATGACATCTCTACTGATCATAGCCTTTTGAGACTGTGAATCCCACAGTAGGTAACCTTTGACTCCTTGTGGATACCCTATAAAGATCATCTTCTTTGACTTAGGATCTAGCTTGCTTCTTTCAGTTGCCTCCACATGAACATAAGCTGGGCAACCAAAAACTTTCAGGTGGCCAAGCTCCACCTTCTTCCCACTCCAAGCTTCTTCTGAAAGTCCACCATCCAACTTGAAGTGAGGGGACCTATTTATGAGAAAACATGCCTGAGTAATAGCATCATCCCAAAAAAATCTTGGCAGTGATGACTACAGCCTCATACTCCTTGCCCTCTCCAATAGTGTCCGGTTCAACCTTTCCACGACACCATTCTACTGTGGGGTCATTCTTACTGTGTAATGGCGTTTGATACCATTTTCCTGATAGTAACTTCTAAACTCTGTACTAGAGTACTCCCCACCATTATCAGTCCGAAGGCACTTTACATTTCTTCCTGTCTCCTTCTCTACCTCAGCTCTCCAAGCTTTAAACCGGGCAAATACATCTGAGTTTTCCATTATCAGATACACCCACAGTTTCCTAGAGAAGTCATCAATTAAGGTAACAAAATACCTTGCTCCACCTCTGGATAAAACAAGTGCTGGTCCCCATACATCCGAGTGAACCAAATCCAGCACTCCTTCACTTGGTTTGGTACAAATAGCAAATTTCACTCTATGCTGTTTACCGAAGATACACGGCTCACATAGGTCATTTCCATCCTTTTTCAAAGCTAGGATGTTCCCTCTTCTGCTTAACTCTGTGAGCCCTCGGTCACTCATATGACCCATTCAATAGTGCCACAGTTTATATTTCAACTGTTCCTCCTGTGCCACTGCAAGCACTTCAGCACTATCACTTATCACTGAGCCTTCCATCCTATATAGATTGTTGCTCAGTCTTCTTCCTCTCATTACCACCAAAGCTCCCTTGATAATTCTCAAACATCCACTACTAGATTGGCAACTAAAAGCATATCCCTGCTCTTCCAAGTAGCCCAAAGAAATCACATTCTTTTTCAATTCTGGTACATGTTTGACATTAGATAGAGTCCTTATCCCTCCATCATACCTCATCCTAATAATGTCTACTCCAGCTACAATACAAGGGTGATCATCACCAAGACTTACACTATCTCCATCTGACCTGTCATAGGTGTAAAACTAATCCCGATGTGAGGTATAGTGGTATGAGCATGCAGAATCCAGAATCAAGGTATTCTCCCAATCCACTGATCCATTTGATACAACCAGTACTATTTCTCCAATGCTTTCCAAAGCATTTGCACCACTAGTGTTAGCACTTCCCTTTTCTGTCTTCCAAAGAGGACAATTCTTCCTGATATGCCCAAGCTGATGACACTTGTAGCATTTCACATTCTTGTGGTTCCGAGACTGAGATCTGCCCTTGGACTTTCCCCTAGTTCTTTCCTTAGATCTTTCTCGCCTCTCATTTACAGCAAGAACCTCTGAATTAGGATTGCCTTTGTAGATCTTTTTTCATTACTCATTGGATCTGAGCACACTAACAACTTCTTCATAGTTTAGGGTTTCCTTTCCATAAACTAAAGTTGTTATGAGACTATCATACGATCCAGGGAGTGAACACAGCAGCAACAATGCCCGATCTTCTTCGTCAATCTTTACATCCAGACTTATCACCTCAGAACAAACCCGATTGAATCTCTGAATGTGTGCAACAAGATCTCCTCCTTCAGGCATTCTCAAGCTATACAGTTGCTTCTTCAGCCATAGCTTGTTTGTCATGTTCTTTTCCATGTATGTGTTCTCCAGTCTTCTCCCAAGACCTTATGCAGTAGTCTCTGAACATACCTCAGGTAAAACCTGATCAGCCAAACACATCCTTATGGTGCTGAAAGCAATCTCTTCTAACTTTTCCCATTCTTCAACACTAATCTTTTCTAGTCTTTCTATAACCAAGAACTTGTAGATTCTCTGTTGAACCTAGCAAATCTTTAACCCTTTGATGCCATAGGGTGAAGTTTTCCTTGCCATCATACTTCTCAAAATCTACTTTGAACCCACTTGATGTCATTACTAGAATCAAGAATTTAAGAGATATGAAAACCGTACCTACAATAAGTTTTACTTCCAACCCTCTAATCTTGAGATCTTTCTTCCATAACCAAGCTCTGATACCAAATATAAAGAATTTGATTCCAAACCCAACTAGATTTCATGAACCAAATCTTCTAGAACAGCCTTGTTCCCGATCAAGAACGAATGTCCTGATTAACAAAGCAATGATGGAAGCATATCACCAGGTTGTGAATGACCATCTGCCAAAAAACTCTATTGAAGATCACAGTACGATTCAGGTCTATGAAGATCAAGAACAACAAGAATGGGAGAAGATAAAAGAAGAAGAAGAACAGAGGAGTTTTCATGGGAGAAAGGGATTTTTTTTTTCAAGAAGTTCATTACACCATGCATACATCCTCTTACGAGAATACAATATATATATCCCTCGGTCACACGTGCCTGAGATCCCAAAAAAACTCCCCCAGCTGGCACCATTCAAAATAGTTTACCCGTCATCCGAGCTGACTCAAAAGCATTCGAGCCGACTCGTCCAGAACAAATTTCCTGACTATTCATCCAAGCTGACTCTAATATATTCGAGCTGACTCGAATCCATCCGAGCTGACTCTAATACATTCTAGCTGACTCTTCCAGATAATAGATTTCCTGTTTGTGCATTCAAGCTGACCCGAATCCATCCGAGCTGACTCATCCAAATAATAGATTTTCTATCTGTGCATCCGAGCTGACACGAATCCATCCGAGCTGACCTGCCAGTCCACAATCACCTGTTCTGAGATGTGCCAACCAACAGAGTCAACTCTTACAACAGAAGAGCCGACCTAAAGACCCAAACTGACCAAAATTGAGCCTAAACACCTAGGACTCATACCGGATTCAACCCTAGCCCTAGACTCATCATGGAAAACCATGATAGACCAGATCAACTCATGTACATTGACCCGGTGATGGGGGACTAATATGCATGCAATTCTTTTTGTATGTTTTATATGTGGGGTTAGGTGATTAATTCCCGAATTTCAGATCAAAATTTATTGTAGGGAATTTTGTATGAATTTTTGAAGCCAAGCATGCATATTAGAACCTAGAAAAGTACTAAAGAAGGATCGCTGGGGCTGAGAAGCCTCGGTTAGGGCATGTTCTCCTATAATAATAAGACTGGAGGTAGAGGGGGTGTACCTGACAATGTCTGAAGTGCCCGATGAAGATCGCAGTGAAGGGATCTCTCGTTCCTCGATGGATGCGGCTTGAAAAACTGAGCCAAAGACCCACGGATACCCGGCTTTCTGCTCGGTGGTCCGATTGAGGCTTGGCTGGAGTCGTTGGATTCGTAGGAACTCGAGGACCTGCAAACGACCTGTCAGGGGTTAGAAAACTCACAAAGGAACAAGAAAACAAAGGAAAAACTGCAAGAGAAGGCTTCTTTTGGAGTGGGCATCCAGGGATCTGGAGGGTTTGTTGGCAGCAGGAAGATGATTGCAAACACCGAGAAGAAAAACTCTCACAAACCCCTTTATGCACACAGCAGGGTATCACACAACTCAATAGAAGAACTCAAGGTTTTAATTCATATCAAAAAGTGTGTTTCATACAAGAGGCTAGGGTCCCTTTAATAGACCCTTAACCTTGGGCTCCAAGTAAGGGCACATAAGTCTTTACATAAGAATCCTTTTCCCTCTCAAACCCTAGCTAGAAAATAAGGAAACATTAGGTAGAAAAATCCCTAAAAATTCTCTTGACTTGGCAACACTCAAAGGATGCCTAGGGGGCGTGTTGGGCTTCTAGGAGTAGCAAGAGGCCAGCCCAAATGGGCTTGGGCGCATGGGTTTGGGACTCTGGAAGCTGGGGTGGCCTGGTAGCCAGGTAGCAGGAATGTTCCCTGGTATCTTGCTTCTTAGGGGCTTGGGCTTGGCGCTTGGGTTGATTTCTTTGGGCTAGGATGCAGATGGACCTCTAAAATCATGGATGCCTTGGTATATGAATATATTTTGGCATCTAGAAGGGAATCTTGGCATCTGGAAGGCATCTGCAAGGAATCAGGGTTTTCTGAATTTTTTTCTCATAGGGTCTTCAAATCTTCAAGCTGGGTTGGACTTGGGCTATACTTCCATGTCTTCAATCTGGTTGGACTTGGTTTTCACTTGTATGATGTGGTCTTGAGTCTTCAATATGGTTGAATAGGACTCAAAAAAATAAAATTAGCTCGACATGAGCTGACTAACACTGGACTGAACTAGCTCAACATGAGCTGACTAGTACAGAACTGAAAATTAAAAGACTCAAATAATAACTAAAATGGACTCAGATGGGCTAAGCCCTTATTACAGATGGACTCATAAATTATTGATCAATTCACAAAGGGTTAAAAAGCCTCTGTCTTATTCTGGTGCTTCGGGTGTCCCCACCAATTCTCCCGGGGTGGGAGGAACTCGACCCTGTCGAGTGAAGATAAAGCTGGCTCACATATCTCTTGAGGAGGTCTAGGTTGAGGTGCTGCAAGTACTCTCGAGAAATCCATGAATCGTCCGACTCTGGCCAGCCTTGCCATCGGACCAGGAAGCGTTGATAACCGTGACCTCGGGTCATAATAGCTTGATCGTCCAGGATACGCTCGATCCGTTCTCCTCTCTCAGGCCAAATTTATTAGTGGACACTCTGGGTTAGGGTCACTCACAATGAAAGGAATAGGTTCAAAAGCCTCACTAGGTATCGCTGTCGGTTCCCTGTACTCAACCAGGTCTATAATATTGAAGGTAGAACTAATGCCCAAATCCGAAGTCAATTCTAACACATAGGCATTTGATCCAACCTTCTTTAAGACTTTAAAAGGTCGGGCTCTGCGAGCATGAAGCTTCTTTTAGGCCTATGCCTAACCAAGATAGAATCCACCACATCAAATTCTTTGATCCATCTTTGGGAATTAGCCAGTTTGTTTAAAATTAGTGTAGGTGGTGAACATGCTGGGCACATGCAGACTCCTAACAAATGATTCAAAGGACTCATACTAACACCTAACAGACTTGACTATGCATTCCTATAGAAGGAGATCTTATTGAACTCTTTGGATCTAAACCTAACAGATTATAGGTTCCCTAGGTTTGATCCTAGCTTGACATGCACATGAAAATTTACAGTGAACTCCTAGCAAATTCCAAAGAGTATGACAGAAGTAAGATGCAAACCTAACATGCATGATGAATGCATGCAGTATGCTAATCTCAGTTAAATGCAATCTAATAATCCTAGAAATGCTGGAGGTGTCAGGAAAGGGCAGAAAATAGGAAGTGGGTTCAGAAGTAGTTTGGTAGGGTAGGAAAAAAGGTTCAAGGTTAGTTGGATAAAGTTCGATAAAAGAAGGCATGTCAGGGACTAATCCTAGACTAATGAGGCTAACCTTACAAGGTTGCGGTATATCTATAGGGTTTGCATAATGGAATGATGGGTTACTAATCTCAGGGAAGAGGTCCTTAATGGGAACTATAGGAGGAGGCTCATCCTGAGGGTACTGATTCAAAGAGATCAGGTCCTTAATAAATTCTTCAGGTTCTTGTATTTTAGGACTAGACTCTATAATTTGGCTCTCCTCTATGGTTTCCTCAGGTAAGGCTCTAGTAGTAGTACCTAGGTTCTCTTCCTCTATTTGTTCTTCCACTATAGCTTTAGGTTGGATGTGGTCAAGGTCAACTACCTCTAGGTTGGCTTCTACCTGGGTATCTATTGGGTCAGCTAATTCTAGGTCATCTAAAGGTGTCTCCTCTTCTCCCTCATACTCATCCACTAAGTTTGCATCAGCTTCATACACTTCCGTGTTAATGTAAGCCTTGTCAATCTCAGGAATGGTTGGAGAAGGTCGGCTAGGGAAAAATTGGCTAGGTCCTGGTTTCCTAGTAGGTTCAGGTTGCCTAAGGGGTAGTGGCTCACTACTGGGCTCATATTTAGGGGTGCTAATCCTATGGGGTTCAAGTTGACTAAGGAAAACCTGACTAGTACTAGATTGATACTTAGGGGTTATGGGTTCTCTGGGCTAATAGGACAAGGGTGCAGATCTACGGGTCATGGGATTATAGGATCTGGGGTCATAGGATTTTGGGTCAGCTCTATGGTCAGGTTCTAAGGATGGATCATGGTATGGGGTCCTCCTAAGGTTGGGCTCCCTATATGGGTCAGGATATTGGGTTCTCCTAGGGTTGGACTCCCTATATGGGTCAGGATATTGGGTGTTGGGTCTACTAGGCTCATGGGATATGGGTGCATAGGATCTATGATCATGGGATCTAAAGTCATAGGATCTAGGTTAATAGGTTCTGGATTCATAGGTTCTAGGTTCATAGGATTTAGAGTCATAAGATCTATAGGTTGTGGGTATACTAGGCTTATAGGATGTGGGTAAATAGGATCTATCTTCCTGGTCTACAAAATCCTGATTGGGTCTTCTAGGACTAACCTTAGGGATTGGGTCAGGACAATAGCCTCTTCTAGGTTCAACCTCAAGATATGGATCAGGGTTTGGGGTCCTCCTGGGCTCAGGATTGTAGTATGGGTCAGGTTGAGGGGCTCTCCTAGGTTCGATCTCTTGGTATGGGTCAGGGTCTGGGGTCCTCCTAGGCTGAGGGTTATAGTATGGGTCAGGATGAGGGGCTCTCCTAGGTTCGACCTCAGGGTATGGATTAGGGTTTGGGGTCCTCCTAGGTTGAGGGGAATCAGGATCTGGCTCAGACTGTGACCCATGGGTTTTTCCTAGGGTTCCTACCCGGACTTCTAACTGATCAAACCTATTGGCAAGTTGGTCAATTCTATCATTGGTTTGAATACCAAACTGAGTTAACTGGGTCATCTGGGTAGTCATCTGGGTAGCCATCTGGGCCATTTGATCAGCTAGGGCTTTCATTTGGGCTTGCAAATTTTCCATGGGTTCAGACATTTGTGAAGGAGGTGGGTGATATGAAACTCCTGTTCTAGTGCTCATGCAAGACTCGATCAGACCGACTACAGCTGACTAGACCTAGAGTCCAAACTAAGGGCTCAATCAGGGTGGCAAACTAGCCTATAGTAACCCTGTACTTAGCCAGGCAGGTGTAAGGGGAGTGTTAGGTCCCTAATTGCCAATCCTAGACACCAATCAGAGATTGGCCAGGTAGGCGGACTAGCACACAAGCCCTTCGGGATTGAATCCCTAAACCACCATTCTAGACACCAAGCACAAGGCACACATAGGTTAGCTTGACACAGTGATCTAACACGTAGCCCGGACCCGACCAGTTGGTGTCCCTAGCCCACTAGGGCAAATTAAGTCTAGTTAATTTTAGGTTAAGGCTTGGGACCGAATGCAAGGGATGTGATTTTGGGCTAAGGAGAGGTGATCAAATCCTCCCCCCATCTAATATAACAAGAGTGCCCTTAAAAGTAAATTATGCAATGATAGCAGGCAGATGAGGATGCAAATTAGGGTTTAGATGTTTTTGGTATTTTTGGAGAATATGTAATTTTTTTTTGGTATTTTTTTAAATATAAGAAAACATGCAATTTATGCCCTAATATACAGGAAATAAACTAAAATTAAAAGATATGCAAAAAAGATGCTAATCAAAACCCTAAAACTTCCAAACTTGTCTTGCTGAAAAAACAGAGCCAAAAATTTGCAGGCTATATTTCGGCTTGCAGAAAATTCAAAGGCCATAATAAAATCTGAAAAATTTTTTAAAATTACTGTGAATTATTATTAATCTAGAAAAACAAATTTTAGAATTTTTAGAGTTTTTATCTGGGAGAAATAATTAAAATAATAGAGCATATACAGACTAAAAAACTGCGGAAAACAAGCCCTAATCTACGCTCTGATACCAAATGATGGGGGACTAATATGAATGCAATTCTTTTTGTATGTTTTATATGTGGGGTTAGGTGATTAATTCCTAAATTTTAGATCAAAATTTGTTGTAAGAAATTTTGTATGAATTTTTGAAGCCAAGCATGCATATTAGAACCTAGAAAAGTACTATAGAAGGATCGCCGGGGCTGAAAAGCCTCGGTTAGGGCAAGTTCTCCTACAATAATAAGACTGGAGGTAGAGGGGGTGTACCTAACAATGTCTGAAGTACCCGGTGAAGATCGCAGCGAAGGGATCTCTCGTTTCTCGATGGATGCGGCCTGAAAAACCGAGCCAAAGACCCGCGGATACCTGGCTTTCTGCTCGGTGGTTGGATTGAGGCTTGGCTGGAGTCGTTGGATTCGTAGGAACTCGGGGACCTGCAAAAGACCTGTCAGGGGTTAGAAAACTCACAAAGAAACAAGATAACAAAGGAAAAACAGCAAGGGAAGGCTTCTTTTGGAGTGGGCGTTTAGGGATCTGGATGGTTTGTTGGCAGCAGGAAGATGATTGCAAACACCGGGAAGAAAAACTCTAACAAACCCCTTTATGCACACAGCAGGGTATCACACAACTCAATAGAAGAACTCAAGGTTTTAATTCATATCAAAAAGTGTGTTTCATACAAGAGGCTAGGGTCCCTTAAATAGACTCTTAACCTTGGGCTCTAAGTAAGGGCACATAAGTCTTTACATAAGAATCCTTTTCCCTCTCAAACCCTAGCTAGAAAATAAGGAAACATTAGATAGAAAAATCCATAAAAATTCTCTTGACTTGGCCAACACTCCAAGGATGCCTAGGGGGGCGTGTTGGGCTTCTAGGAGCAGTAAGAGGCCGGCCCAAATGGGCTTAGGTGCATGGGTTTGGGCCTCTGGAAGCTGGGGTGGCCTGGTAGCCAGGTAGCAGGAATGTTCCCTGATATCTTGCTTCTTAGGGGCTTGGGCTTGGCGCCTGGGCTTGATTTCTTTGGGCTAGGATGCAGATGGACATCTAAAATCATGGATGCCTTGGTATATGAATATATTTTGGCATCTAGAAGGGAATCTGGGCATCTGGAGGGCATCTGCAAGGAATCAGGAATTTTTGAATTTTTTCCTCCTAGGGTCTTCAAATCTTCAAGCTGGGTTGGACTTGGGCTATACTTCCATGTCTTCAATCTGGTTGGACTTGGTCTTCACTTGTATGATGTGGTCTTGAGTCTTCAATATGGTTGAATAGGACTCAAAAAAATAAAATTAGCTCAACATGAGCTGACTAACACTAGACTGAACTATCTCAACATGAGCTGACTAGTACAGAACTGAAACTTAAAAGACTCAAATAACAACTAAAATAGACTCAGATGGGCTAATCCCTTATTACAGATGGACTCATAAATTATTGATCAATTCACAGAGGGTTAAATAGCCTCTGTCTTACTCTGGTGCTTCGGGTGTCCCCACCACCCAGCTAGCCATGAATGCACCACCTGAGACTCAATAGGCTCCTCCAAGGTCGAGCCCCGGTTGAGGTCGGGCCCTCGTTCTTCATGCCCCTCATGCCAGAGTGGCTCCCTCGAGTTCGAGCCCCGGTTGAGGTCATACCCCTCGTGCTGGAGTGGCTCACCCGAGGTCGAGCCCGGCCAAGGTCGGGCCCTCATTCTTCGTGCCCCTAGTGCTGGAGTGGCTTCCCCGAGGTTGAGCCCCGGTTGAGGTCGGGCCCTCGTTCTTCATGCCCATCATGCCGGAGTGGCTCCCCTGAGGTCGAGCCTAGGTTAAGGCTGTGCCCTCATTCTTTATGCCCCTCATGCCGGAGTGGCTCCCCTGAGGTCGAGTCCCGGTCGAGGTTAGGCCCTCGTTCTTCATGCCCCTCATGCCAGAGTGGCTCCCCCAAGGTTGAGCCCCAACCAAGGTTGGGCCCTCATTCTTCAAGCCCCTCATGCTGGAGTGGCTCTCGTGAGGTTGAGCCCTGGCCGAGGTTGGGCCCTCATCCTTCGTGCCCCTCGCATTGGAGTGGCTCCCCGAGGTCTAGCCCAGATCGAGGTCGGGCCCTTGTCCTTCATGCCCCTCGCACTGGAGTGGCTCCCCTGAGGTTGAGCATCGGTCAAGGTCGGGCCCTTGTCCTTCCTGCCCCTCATGCCAAAGTGGCTCCCCGAGGTCTAGCCCCGGTCGAGGTCAGGCCCTTGTCCATCATACCCCTAATACTGGAGTGGCTTTCTTGAGGTTGAGCCCCGGTCGAGGTCGGGCCCTCATCCTTCATGCCCCTCGGGTTGGAGTGGCTCCCCAGAGGTCGAGCCTCAACCGATGTCGGGCCCTCGATCTTTGAGCCTTTGACGAGAAACAAGTTCCACCTTGCTCAAGGCTGATCCCCAGTCAAAGTCAACCTCATCTCCAGAATTCAGTATGAATGTTTCAAGTGAACATGATCTCTACCTCGGGCACCCTAGGGTGGATGGGTAGTGGCACCGGCAGGTGGTGCCACCACCTTTACCCTAGCATGGTGTGGGGAGGCTGATGCACTCGATAGATGATGGCAAGCCACCTAGAATCCATGGCAGAGCAACACCCCACCATCACATGCTGACTATGCCCCCTGTAGAATGGCATTTCGTCAAGGCACACCGGCCTGTAGAGAGCATCCTACTGGAGTGTCGGGTCACTTGGTCCACTATCAGCACCATCGAGGAAAAGAAGCTCCATTCGGGGTGCAGAGCCCTTCTACACACTATCTGCACCACCCCGAAGAGGCAGGTACCACCAGGAGATCCAGGTCCTGTGGCACTTGTCCCCGACCGGTGCCCTACCAGGTCCTCGTAGGTGATAGGACGGTGCCAGAAGGAGCATCCCTCTGACAGGATCAGTAGCATATCTTCCTACCGCGAAAGGGACATGCACTCCTCCATGCTCTACGAACTGAGCCAAGAACATACCCCCTCTAGCCTCGGAGGAGGGGGAGGGGGGAGGCTTATATCTCACCCGGGTGAGGGAGAGTGTCAAGGTAGAACTCTGCACATCGCTCGAGGTGCTGCCTGCCTATAAGAAAATCAAAAAGAGCCTCCGACAAAGGCAAGCGAGAAGGGTGAGGTGGTTTAGCTAAGTTGGGAGAACACCAAGAGCATCAGGGAGCCCCCAGAAAGAGAGAGCCCTAATGGCTACCGCAGCTCATTCCCTCTTTCTTAACTGAAACCTTTACTTCTTCATTTTTTTGAGACCTCTGAGAGTGGAGACCACTCCACGATCCACCGAGAAGGATCTATTCTCTTAGATCGTTCACTGACTTGATTGTCGGAGTGCCCCCGCCGGGATCCCCGACCTGGGTCTCCCTTCTTTTGCAATTCTAGAATGAGCATTGGACACTGGATGGGAGGGCCACCAATCGACGCCACATGGAAGCTACAGGCCACGATGATTAGGCAGCAATAGTTTTCATTGCTAAAAATATTCTTTTTATAATAGCAGTTGAAACTGGAAGAGTCATAAATATCCCAGACTCATGAAAAATGTACATGCACTAACCACGACGGCTGCAGCATCGCATAGAGTGTCATTGGTATCGTATAATGGGATGGGATGTCCATCAAGCAATAAGGTTGGAAGCAATGGGGCGTGAGCGCAGCAATGTCAATACGAGCTCAGGGCACAAGGGGCACTCACCTGCTAGTGCCCCCTGACACCTGATCGCATCGTGTGACGAGTCTAACTGCAAGGGCGTACGCGATTCCAATGCACGTGATGCTTGTCGGTGCAGTGATACTAATGGAGGCCACCATGATGGCAGCCACTACCTGGCGCATCCATGGTATCTAGCCCTGTGCATGTATAGCCACCTGGTTGTGTCTTAAGAATGATCTCACCAATCACACCATGTGACGAGTCCAGCCACGATGGCATTCATCGGTATGGTGAACCGCAGGGTGCTTGATAAAAGTATTACGTTAATAATTAATTTATTTTTAGAATTGATACTTTTATCAATGTTTTTTAGAAAATGTAGCTGCCAACTTGCAAAGATTGAATTATGGAATCTAACAGCACAGATCGGACATAAATCGGAGTTCATATGAGCCCAAAGTCAATTTTAGAAAAAATTTAGCACATCTTTCAAAGTAGCTCTACTTTTAGAATAGCTTACAACCGGTCCACCATGGACTGGCTGAACGGTCCACTGCACGTTCCTAGGTCCATGGCTGCCATGGCCAGTGGTCCACGAAGCAGGACTATGGACCACGAAGCCCCGTTGGAGCCCAAATTTGCTAAAGAGCCGCTCCCGTTGTCGCCTAACCCACCGGAACCCCCTTTTCAACTGGAAAAGCCCCTTGTTGGCCAGAGAAATGGTCAGAAAAAGCCATTGATCTTCTTCTTCCTTGCTACCATTTCCAAGCCACCGGAAAGCCATCTTCTGCCGCTACAGCCATCGCCGGAGCCACCATACATGTCCGAGACACCGTCATCCACCACAGCCACCTCCAAAGCCATCGACTGGAGTAGTCACAGCTCCTCCCGATGCCGAGAAACTTCCTGCTACCTTCCTTTCTCTTCTCATGGCCGATTGCAAGGCCCATCTCTATCAGACTCTCAAACACCATCCGATCAGCTCTCACGGTCACCATATTCTTTTGTTTAGTTCTTCGGTTGCCCAGAGCCAGTAAGCCATCTGTTGGTGCCGTTCCTCGCCATTTTTTGATCACAGGTTATTGTCGAGATTAGGAGCGGGATATCCGAAGAAGAGGAATGCCAGAAGCATCGGAATGATTGGTGGAACGGAATAAGAAGATAAGAATGTGGAATGTCTTATTGGTGTGAAGCGTTGGGAAGATTGCGACAGGTGCAACAAAGTGATCAAGCAGGTGCGAGGCTGTTGGGAAATCGTGATGGGTTTGGGGTTGTTAAGCAAATAGGAACGAGGAACTGATGTAGTTCCTACCCGAGGCCAATGCGTCGCTCTCAATCTATAAATTCTTTGCACTCCATTTGGCCAACTTCCGATTCCACTTCTATCTCCGCTCCATTCCACTACCATTTCTCCCATCTAATTCATGAATTCAGACTTCATATCTCCACCTCCACTTCATTCGATTGCCCTTCTAACATCGCCCATTCTCCATTCTAGTACCATTCTCTCCGTACCATCCACCTCTTCTTCCCCGGGCCCCTGATCTATTGTTTAGGTGCTACCGAGTTTCTGCCGCTTGCACCACTCCAGAGAGCATGCTACTCAGAAATCAGAAAAGGGAAAGAGGGACCTTTGTTCCTGCAATTCTTTTATTTTTATTGATGTACTTTGGATTTTATGAAATGAATGCTTTATATTGATTCATATTTTTTTATCTTGTATGAAGTAGTTTAAATGCTAGAACAAGTCATGATAAGGTTACGGAGCTTTTGAGGTAAGTTTTCTTTAGGTGAGGATAATTTTGACTGGACTATACCTAAAAGGGATGGGCCGTAATCCGAGGATATGGGCCATTCTCTTGTTAAGATAGTCCATATCTTGATTATCTTCACAGGTATTTCTTTGATCTCCTGCTTTACTTTTTCTTAGCAATTAAAATATTTGTTTTATTCTTCAAAATTCCTTTTGAAATAATCCTAAAGTCCCTGAGGATTCAACCCCTACTCCAACTATTCTACCTTTGATTAGTGGAACTAAGGTATTGAAATCAGTGCGCAGCAATATGCACCTGATTTTTGGCACCATTATTGGGGACTTTTGGCATTATTTTAAAAAAAAATCAAAAAAGTTCAAAAATCAAAAAAAAATTCAAATTTAAAAAATTTGAATGTTAAAAATTTAAAATTTAAAATTCAAAACTTAAAAATTCAAAAAAAACTTTAAAAAACTAGTAGTTCATATTTTTCAATTTTAAGTGCACTGACATAAGGTTGTCCTAGCATAACTGGAATGTTATGTTGAATGGTTGTCCTAGGATACAAAAAGGATGAATAATAAAAAAAAGAGTTGAGCTATTTGCTTCCAATTTTTAGATTGACTTAGGTAAATTTATTTTTCTGCAAAATCAAAAAAAATTTACCTTGACATCTTATAATTTATTAGGGAATTAGAAACTTAATCACCAAATTTTAACAAAAATAATTAGATTAATTTTGTTTGTGTAGTAACTTTTAGTTTGGACATCTTGTTTGTTGCATCCATTTTTTCATAATTCACTTTAAGGGCATAACCCAATTAATCAGATAAGTTGGGGAGTTCAATACCCTTCCTTAGCCCACAAACCACCACCTAGCATTTGCATTGACCTAAGCCTTTAACTCTAAAAATAATTAGATGCCAGCCCTAAGAATTTCGAGCTTAATAGGACAAGGGAACCCTAGAGTTGGACCGGGTTTAGGTCAATTGGTTACTCGATGTCTAAGGATAGTGGTTCAGGGACAAGAGCCTGATGGAAGGTGGTTCTTTAATTGGTTTCGTTCACTTACCTGGCCAATTTTAATTGATGTCTAAGGCAAGCAACCGGGGGACCCCCACCAATATTACACTTACCTGGCCAAGTCAGTTAGTCGATCTTGGGCTTGGAGTGCTCAAAGGTAATCTTGGAACAGTTAGGAGCTATCTAGATCTAGGTTAACCTTAGGATAGTGATTTTGATTGTGTCACTTTATTGGAAAATTAAAATTAAAAAAACTTTAATTAAAACAATTCTTTCTTTTCTTTAGCCTAGGACTCTTTTAGGAATCTTTCCTTTAGACCTCTCCTTCTTCCATTTTTTTAAAAAATCAAGTTGAAAAAAAAATTGAATTGCTGTTTGCTTTAAAGTCTTATTGTAGGGTTTATGCTAGGTCGTCAATCACTAGAACCTGAACTCATACCTCTAGACCCAGAAATAGAAAGAACCTGTAGAGCAAACAGACCAGGTACTATGGATCCCAATCAAGGAATCGATCCCCCAAGATAATTGGAGTACTTCACTACTTCAAAGTACACCTATTCACCCTGTATCCAAGTACCACCGATAGAGGTTGTCCAGTACGAAATCAAGTCCATATGATTCAGATGTTATCATCTTTCTATGGACTTGCAAATGAAGATCCCTACAAACACTTAGATGAATTCCTGAAAATCTATTTAACTGTTAAGATACAAAATTTCTTCGATGATGTTCTAAGGTCATAAGTTATTTCCTTTTTCTTTGAAAGATAAAGCTAAATATTGGTTAAATTCCCTAGATACTATAACTATTTCAACTTGGGATCAACTTCAGAGGGAATTCCTTAAGAAATACTTCCCAATAGGTAAAACAAATCAGATCAGAAAAGCCATTACCGATTTTTCCTAATTAGAAGGATAAATATTTCATGAAACCTGGGAGAGATTGAAAGAGTTGATTAGGAAATGTCCTCACCATGCCATACCAAAATGGCAATTAGTCTAGTGCTTCTACAATGGCCTATCAGAAAGGCACCGGCAAATGGTGGATGCCTCATGTGGAGAAACGTTCATGCTAAAAGCTGAACATGAGGCATGGCAGCTGTTTGAAACCTTGAGTGAAAACTCCTTGCATCATATATCTGCTACCCATAGAGATCCTCCCTTAGGACCCATAGGATCTAAGAGAGGGAGAATGTATAAAGTTGGTCATTCTATAGACATCTATAGCAAGGTAGATGAGCTATCTTAGAAGCTTGACCGAATCTTACAAGCTAGAAATACTTCCTCCTCATCTCATCACAATCATGATGTTTGTATTATCTGCTCAAGTCCCACCCACCTGATAGGTGATTGTCTAGCCACTTACCAATTTCTTGAGATGCTTCAGGAGCAAGTCCATCAAGCCCAAACCTGAATGGCTCCTAGACTAGGAAATGATCCATATTCGAGCACATACAATCCTGCCTGGCGTAATCAACCAAATTTCTCTTGGTAACCCCAACTTGGTATCAATTCATCTGTTAGGCCCAACCATCAAGAGACCAGTTTTAGAAGCATGCCATTTTCATAATACCCAAGTGCCCCACAACCTCCCTCATCAAATAATCATGACCCTTTGTTTGAAGAGAAGGTACTCCAAGCACTGAAGGGGATGGAAATGAATACCCAACCCCTCCACTCCCACACACAATCCATTGCCAAGCTAGAGACCCAAATAGGTCAGCTAGCTACAGCTTTCAATTGGAGGGAGGAAGGTAAGTTACTTAGCCAGCCCATTAGCAATCCTAAAGGTCAATACATGGCTGAATGCTCTTCCACTAGACTTGAAAATTTTTTTGAACATGCTAAATCTGTCATAACCTTAAGAAGTGGGAAAACATTGAACCAACCGACTTGTCCCAAAAGCTAGTAGTGGAGAAGCTAGAGAAGAAGAATGAAGAGAAAAATAAATCCATTGGTCAAGCACTTGCACCTAAGGTTCCATTTCCTAGTGCTCTAGAATCACCTCTACCATTAGATAAGAAGAATCTAAAAGTGAATGAGATGCATGAACTATTCAAGCAAGTCCAAATATACTTACCTCTTCTCGATGCCATCAAGCAAGTTTCGGCTTATGCCAAATTTCTTAAGGATTTGTGCACACAGAAATGGAAATCCAAGGCACACACACCTAAAAAAATCCAATTGACTAAGAGGCCAGCTCAGTTTTTCAGCAGATGGCCCTACCCAAACTCAAAGACCCTGTTACCTCAATCATATGATGTCTCATAGGAGACCTTACAATCAAGAATGCCTTACTTGATTTGGGCGCAAGTGTAAACTCTCTCCCAAGCTCAGTGTATGATTTGTTCGGATTCGAAGAATTGAAACCCATGGTAGTGACTTTACAATCGATAGACTGATCTATTAAGATACCCTATGGAGTGTTAGAAGACGTGTTGGTGAAAGTAGATGAATTCTACTTTCATGTTGATTTTCTTGTACTGGATATAGAAACAAGAAATAATCCTAGCCAAGTACCCATCATTCTTGGAAGGCCCATCCTAGTAACTGCCAACACTTGTATAAATTGTAGGACAGGGGTTATGGATGTATCTTTTGGAAATAAGAAAATGAGGTTGAATATTTTTATTCAATGCATGCCAAGGACCACCCTCATATGATTATAATGAGGTAAACATGGTAGAGGAAGTGCTAGAGGAAGTTATAGAGGATAAAATTTCTAGTTTACTTGACTCAGATCCTTTACAAGCGTGTTTAACACATTTTGGAGTGGATGAATTTGATGTTGATGAGTATACTAAAGAGGTAAACATGTTGTTAGAGTATCTGATTTTTGCACCACCCCTCCATGGGCCATGGAATATGAGCAGTTGACCCCTTCCCTTAATACATCACTAGCTTCTTCATTTGAGACCATACCTACACTAGAAAAAGAGCCACTCCTAGTCATGGTAAAGGACCCCTTCTTCGAGCATGATGCCATTCCTGACCGGGAAAATCAATTTGTAGGTTTATCGAATGAATTCAAAGAAGCTATGAGAGAAACAATCTTGGATTTACCAATAGACTGCCCAACCAAAATGTCATTGCAAGAATCAAGTAATGCAGTCTTTCAGCATGATAACCCTGATAAGTTGATCGAAGACCCATCCCGCAAACATCTAGCCTACACTGGATTTGAGGACATGGAGGTGCTAAGTAACCTATTAGATCCAGATCTACCTTGGATATCAGATTTTAAGCAATTTGTATCATCCTTCAACCCTTACCTAGCCCCTGCATTAGAACCGATATCTACCTTGAACATCAAGCCACCCCCTACTACTAATTATCTGGAAACATGTCTGGAAGATATGTATAAGAAAAATATCATATGGAATATTACAGTTTGGACTTCGTCCAACCATCCGCCATGGTCAGGAATATTTAATAATTTAGTGGAAGTATTAATTTGAATAATTTAAAAGATCCACTAAGTTTGGTTGAAGACATTAAACTTAGCACTCCTGGGAGGCAACTCAGTTTATGCTTTTAACCATGTATTTCTCTTTTTAGAAAAATCCAAATAAATATTTTTTTAAAAAAGAAGAATATAAAGATGAATTGGAAGGAGTATGGTGACAAAAATTTCCAGTCTTTGAGTTCCCTTCCAAGTGGTATCTTTTTTTGTCATGTACTTTTAGTATCTCTTTCCATTAGGAACAATGAAAATTAAGTTGGGGGGAGATAATTAAATTAATCCTTGAGTAAACTTTAATCAGTTTCTGTGTACTAAACTTTGTCTCGATTTGAAAATAATCAAGCTTGCTAAACAATGAATGATTAACAGTTTAAATTATTTTTGAGATATTGAGAGATAAATTATCAAGGAAACCCTATAAATGGAAGAGTTTAGATCACAAAAGTTTCTTGAGTACTTCCAGACCCTTCTACCTATTGATCTTGATAAAGAATCTACCTTATAATGGCATAGATGAAAATATCAGAAAAAAAGGTTTTCAAGTCTAATAAAAAGGTTTTTAGCATTTCTTACTGAATAGCCAGGCCCCTTCGCCTAAGTAAGCATTGTTGTTCACATCAAAAAGTGAGGATGTGAAGAAACTCTTAGTTGAGATAGTCTTAATGCGTAGCTTTTTTGACTCGAGTCAGTAAGCTTGAAGGGTGTTTTACAACTAATACCCTAAAGCCAATTGGTTTGGGAGTCATTGGCCTAAAGCTCGCTACAAGGGTCATCTACAAAGCAAGTTGTTAAGACATTTCACTGACTCTACATTATAAAAATAATTAAGAAAAAAGAAAAGAGAGAGACTAATAAATTGATAATACACCAAAACCAAAGTAAGCTGGAGGTATAGACTATGAGATAGAAAGTTAGGAAAAATAAAAACTCTTGAAAACTTCTATGGACTTCACTCGGCCACTAAATGGGTGAAATTGGTAATCCGATGAAGTATCTCTTTAATAGTCTAACCGGGTATCAACTGAATTTAAAGTTAGTAAGATAATTTTTACTTCATGGACCAAGTTAGCACACAGCTAATCCATTTCTTTACTTGAGGATGAGCAAAGTTCAAGTTGGGGGGTATGATAAAAGTATTAAGTTAATAATTAATTTATCTTTAGAATTGATACTTTTATTAATGTTTTTTAGGAAATGTAGCTGCCAACTTGTAGAGCTTGAATTATGGAATCTAACGGTGTAGACCGAACCTAAATCGGAGTTCATATGAGCCCAAAGTCAATTTTAGAAAAAATTTAGCATAGCTTTCAAAGCAGCACTACTTTTGGAATAGCTTATAGCTGGTCCACCATGGACTGGCTGAACGGTACACCGCATGCTCCAAGGTCCACAACTGCCATGGCCAGTGGTCCACGGAGCAAGATCGTGGACCACAAAGCCTTGTTGGAGCCCAAATTTGTTGGAGAGCCGCCCCCGCCACCGCCTAACCCACCGGAACCCCCTTTCAACTAGAAAAGCCCCTTGTTGGCCGAAGAAATGGCCGAAAAAAGCCATTGATCTTCTTCTTCCTCATTGCCATTTCCAAGCCACCAGAAAGCCATCTTCTATCGCTGCAGCCATCGGCGGTGCCACCATACATGCCTGAGACACTGTCAGCCACCATAACAACCTCCAAAGCCACTGGCCAGAGTAGTCATAGCTCATCCTGATGCCGAGAAGCTTCCTGCTACCTTCCATCCTCTACTTGCGGCCGATTGCAAGGTCCATCTTCGTCGGACTCTCAAACACTATCCAATCAGCTATCATGGCTGCCATATTCTTCTGTTCAGTTCTTAAGTCGCCTAGAGATAGTCAGCCATCAGTTGGTGCCACCCCTCGCCATTTTGTGATCATGGGATACTTGTCAAGATTAGGACCGAGATGTCCGAAGAAGAGGAATGTCAGAAGCATAGGAACAATCGATGGAATGGAATGAGTAGATAAGAATGCAGAACGACTTACTGGTGTGAAGCTGTTAGGAAGATTGCGATAGCTGCAACGAAGTGATCAAGCGGGTGCGAGGTTGTTGGAAAATCATGAAGGGTCTGGTACATTGTTAAGCAGATAGGATCGAGGAACTGACGCGGTTCCAACACGGAGGCAACGTGTCTCTCTTAATCTATAAATTCCACTCCATTCGACCAACTTTTGATTCCACTTCTATCTCCGCTCCATTCCACAACCATTTCTCCCATCTAATTCCCATATTCAGATTTCATATCTCCACCTCCACCTCATTTGATTGCCCTTCTAACATCACCCATTCTCCATTCCACTACCATTCTCTCCGTACGAACCACCTTTACTTCCCGGGCCCCTGATTTGTTGTTGAGGTGCTGCCGAGTTTCCGACACTTCCACCCCTCTAAAGAGCGTGCTACTCAGAAATCAGAAAAGGGAAAGAGGGACCTTTGTTCCTACAATTCTTTTATTTTTATTGATGTACTTCAGATTTTATGAAATGAATGCTTCATATTGATTCATGTTTTTTTTTAAATCTTGTATGAAGTAGTTGAAATGCTAGAACAAGTCATGATAAGGATACGGAGCTTTTGAGGTAAGTTTTCTTCAGGTGAGGATAATTTTGACTAGATTATACCTAAAAGGGATGGGCTATAATCTGAGGATACGGGCCGTTCTCTTGTTAAGATAGTCCATATCTTGATTATCTTCGGTATTTCTTTGATCTCATGCTTTACTTTTTCTTAGCAATTAAAATATTAGTTTATTTTTCAATTTTTTTTTAAAATAACCCTTAAGTTTCTGAGAATTTGATCTTTACTCCCACTATTCTACCTTAGATTAATAGAATTAAGGTATTGAAATTAGAACATAGCGACGTGCACTAGTGCCGACCATGCATAGTGGCTTCAACAATGGTAGGTTTCGGAGATGGGTGTTGGTCGAGCGATAGGAATGAAACCTTTGCCTTCGCCTAAATAATTATGGAAATGAAAAAAATTAATGAAAAGGAAAGAGAAAGTTAGAAGTGATACAACTTCCAAATAGAGAATGTTGATTTACAATATTTATTTTCTTTTAAAACTTCTTTTTTAAAGATTCTTTGAGCTATATTTAATACCAGCATATTTTAGGGGTGGCAAATAAGCAAGTATCTATATATTTAAAATTCTACCTAAAAAAATTTAATTTATAAATAAAAGTTACCAAAAAGCTGAGAGGGGCCCGTCACTGCTAAACTTGTCTAACTTTGATTCAAATAAACAGACTGGAAGGTTTCTTGTAGTCCTATCCTTGTATCTTCTTTGTTGTAGCCAAGTCATCTCTCTCGGAACTTGGTCAGCATGAGGAGGCCCTTCTGGCTTCTCCAATGGGATAAGGTCCTATTCTTTGATGTCTCTTGGATGGATACCTACAAGAACAATCTCCTTAACTGATAGTTACCACCCACTACATACTCATTCTGTATTCTCTCACCATCTCTTTCTCAGCTCTAGTTGTCCAAAATTCCTTCATTGGCTTGAGCATCGATGGATCCCCATCGATAACCACCAGTTAAGGAGATTGTTCTTGTAGGTATTTGCTTGGAAGATGTCAAAAAAAAGGACCTCATTCCACCAAAGAAGGTAAAGGGCCCTCCTGACATCGACCAAGTTCAGGGAGAGGTGATTTGGCTACAACATTCTACATATTTCATATGAATAAATTAATGGTTTAAACAAAGGTATGATGGCCTTCAAGTTCAAAAAAAAATATCCACACATTGTTTAAATGCTTTACATACATAAGCAAATTTTAAAAGCAAGATGGTATTTACCGTCAAATGCAATCTATGGACACATTCAATCCACGTAAGAGTAAGGTGGATGGTTGCAGTTCCATCTACTTCAAGATATTTTCTACTATTTATCTCAACTAATAAATGCACAGCTGTGCTTCCTCATTTCTCTTATTCATGGACATGAACAAAAGATGAATCAAGAAAGGATGTATTTATCAAGGGGTGAGGGAGTAGCAGCATGTTCCTATCCAGACTTGCAACCCATGAACTTGCCTACAAGGTTCTGATAAGGATTTATATTGAAATACAACAAGATAGGTATAAAAGTGGATTAGACCATGTCTATTTTTGAGTTCGAATCTTTTCTGATATGGTAAAAAATTTAAGCATCCAACTAATATCCATATCTATATCTATAAAAAAAATATTATTGGTACTAAAAACTGTCGAGCACCAGAGATGCTAGATGAGGTGCTAGCATTAATAGCATGGGCCGGTCTCCGGGAGGCAGGTATTAGATGTATGTCCTAGAAACCAATCTGACTGATACATATTTTTTTAGGACATAAAATTTATATTTAATATCATAAAATTGGGCTATTTCATTCATACATGTAGTATGTGTCCATATATCATTCAAGGAATTAATGGATAATGATGTATATTCTTAAGAGTTAAAAATTTGAGACATGTATCATTATAGATTAATTCCTAAATGCTCCAAATTGTAAGATCATCATGTAGATGGTGATTGATTTGGTTAGATTGGTATACTAATCGCTTCCCTTTGGATAGAAAAATCTCCAGTCTATAATATGGGAACACCAGAGTGAGAGTACAGGTGGTTGTTAGAGAATAATGGTACTGAGTGTGACCATTATGAGAAGCCACATGAATGTCTACTCACTCATCAATGACATTCTTGATACTGTAATTGTGTGAACAGTTCTTTTACTTACAGTACTTAAGGCACTTACAGTGGGGTAGCTATAGTTTAACAACATAAATATTGACCCTAGTCATTTGGGTCCTTATGATATTTGTTAGCTACAGTAGGTTCAATATAGGATTGAGAGTGTACTTATAGGGAATATATCAATCTTAGTAGTTAAGGTATAGTCCTATGTAATTTAAGAAGTTAAATATAAAAGTCCATGGACATAGTAGATGAAGGATGTAAAAGAGTTTTCATGAGTTTCAAATTGGACTTAGGCTAATTAAATCTTGCATATGACAGATGCTTAGAGTTTGGTGAGCTTTGATGACCTTCATCTTGTCAAGACTCTCGATAAAAAAACTCAATCACATGGTAACTATACCTAGAAATTCATTCTTCTATTCTAATAAATTGCCATTATATGCTACTAGGCATTATTTATGGATTGTGGAAACTCATTAGGATCATTTTTGATAAATGATTCCTAATAAGGTGAGCTAGAATTATTTCGGTCCATCGAAAGAGTTCGATATTACTATGATGGAGATCATGGTATGTCCCACTACCAGATAGAATAAAACTTGAGGGGTCACATAAAATAGGAGCTTGACTTAATCACACGATTAGATCAATATATGTAAGAGTTACATATTGAGAACCCGCTAATTTTAGCATGTGCTATTTTTAGCATCTATTAATTTTAGCACTTGCTATTTTTTGTACCTATTATTTTTGGCACCAGCTAATTATTAGCACAAGAAACAAAATACAAGAGTTGCAATCCAATTGGACTAATTAATTTTAAAAAAATTAAGTTAGACTTGAATTAAAACCCTAATTAAATTGGGTTAATAGCCTTTCGGATTGGATTCAAATTGGGTTTAAATATGACTCGAATCGAAACCTAATTAGGCCAGAAAACCAAAGTTTATTAGAACTTTCTTGTTAGGAAATATGTCATATAGATAATCATCTAGATTATAAATGGTTGAGCTCTTTATAATATGTCCTATAGCTAATCATTAAGATCATTTTTTATCAATGATCCCTGATGAGGTGAGCTAGAATTATTTCGGTCCATCGAAAGAGTTCAATGATACTATGATGGAGATCATGATATGTCCCACTACCAGACAGAATGAAAATTAAGGGGTCACACATAATAGAAGCTTGACTTAATCACATGATTAGATCAATATATATAGGAGTTACATATTGAGAACCTGCTAATTTTAGCATGTGCTATTTTTGGCATCTATAAATTTTAGCACTTGCCATTTTTGGTACCTACTAATTGTTAGCACAAGAGACATCATTGTAAGAGTTGCAATCTAGTTAGACTAATTAGGTTTAAATAATTTAAGTTAGACTTGAATTGAAACCTAAATTAGATTGGGTTGATAGCCTTTTGGACTGGATTCGAATTGGGTTCAAATTTGACTCGAATCGAAACCTAATTAGGCCAGAAAGCCAAAGTTTACTAGAACTTTCTTGTTAGGAAATATGTCATATAGATAATCATCTAGATTATAAATGATTGAGCTCTTTATAATTTGTACATGAATCATTATTGAAATAAAAGTTTTTTTTGGAAGTCATCTCTTTTTGCATCTTCCTTTGGACTCTTTGGAGATGAAGTCCTGAGAACTACTTTAATTTGATAAAGAAAGATTTATCGAGTAGTTCTTAAGCATGTTTATGATCAAATAATATATTGTTACCAAGGATGAGAATGTTTATCAAGCATAGGTCATTGTAAACCATATGGGTTGGTTGTCCTTATAACCAAGGAGTGTAGAGACATTGGTATGGCATGCAAATGAGTGTAGGTATACATTGCACCAAACGTGACCAACTCTGTTTAGTACTTTGCTATCAAGAGTATCTCACAGAAGCATATGGATATAAGTATCCCTCCGACCTGAGATCATCCTGGTGATTTGCAAGCAACTCATTATAATTAAATACCGAACTACCTGGATTTCTAATCTAGTGATAGAATGTTACTGGATACAGTCAAATACTTGTTAAGTTAGTGGTGAGTCAAGATGGAATTGACCACTCCAAGATGTTGGAGATAATGCTCTATTATACTTCAATTTAGCAAGACATTAGCCAGGGCAATCATTGTGAAGAGTTATAGGATTTAGCAGGTTGAGATATATTTGGATGCATTATTAGAAGTTGATAATTAACTCTAAAATCATTCTGAGTATTAGGATGAAAGGAATGAATTATATAAAAACTATATAACTGAGTTCTTAAATATTGCTTAGCGAACATTCGACCTATCCAGATGTTGGGCACCATTACTAGATGTTTGTATCAATTAATTCAAAAATTGGTTCTTGGACTACCGGCTTGGTGTTCAAACCTATAGGATTATACATAATAGAAGTTTCTGACCAATCATGATGGTTTACTAATAATTAAGAATCATTCAGTGACAAGATTATAAATATGATAAATAATTAACCCTATACAAATATTATAAATTAATAATTAATTAATAATTAATTAATTATAAAAGGATTAATTAAAAATTGGACTGCAAATTAACTTAATTTGATTGAGTGAAGAGATTTAGGTCAAGTCTAATTGAATTTGGTTCAATTAGAATTTACCAGATTTGGTTATTTGATGACCTAATCGCTCATGGTTTCTAATTATGATTAGACTCAGGCTTGGGCCTAGTTAGTTTTAGATTTAATTGAGATTTAATTAAGCCTAATTGGGATCTAACTAGATTGAGTCCAAGTTGATTAAATTAGATATAATCAAATTTGTTTTGATTCATAACTAATTTTAGTCAAAGCCTGGTGAAAAACTTATCTAGTATAACTAGGTTTTTTATTGAATCTCCATGCCATTTATTTGAATAAAATCATGGAAAATACATGACAAATATGTTTTCATGCACTACCTCTTTTTTTATCTAATTTGAATTAATTTAGGATGAATTTTAAATTTAAATGAGAGAAGTTTGACTGGAATTAAAGTCTTTTCCTTATCCTAACTTTACTTGGTCTTAAATTCTCAAAAACTTATCTATTTTTGTCATCATTTTTTTTTTTGAAAATCCTCTATGAAAAAAATTATTTTTTTTCATCCTCCTTCATTTTCATTTAGATTAGGATTGGTTATGAAATTATATTTTAGATTTTTATCATATATACATCATTAAGAGATCAATTACCATGAAAAATCTAAAGTGAAATTACTTTGAAAATAAGAAGAAAGGGGGCATGAATTTTGGATGGGCATGAGAGACCTTGGGTGCTAGGGTTGAAAGAAGAAGAAAAAGAAGAAAAAAAATAGTAGAAAGGGGTTTTTTATTTTTGATTTTCTTCCTCTTAGATCTAGACCCCTTCACCCTCTTCTTGGATTTTTTGGAAGGCTCAAGAATGTCTAAGAAATAATTTATTTTTAGCCATCTAGTGGACTTCATGTAGATCTAGCAGTCATGGAGGTTGATCGCATTGGAGCTTCGTGTAGATAACTCATAGAAACTGGACACCCTATGCAACTGCAAAGTGACATGGAGAGCTCTTATCACATGCCATCTACAGTGGTGATCATCAACCCATGATAAGGTATGAAAATTGTTTCATATTATTTGTAGATTAGATCTACTACAAGCATCGGGTAGATTGATGCATTCTGATTTTATTTTTTATTGTATATCATATTACGGTCCTACTTAAAGTTTATTAGAATTATTCTAAATATATATATTTTTTTTAAAATAATTTTAAAATAGATGTTCTTCTACTACAAATTATTAAAAAAAATCATGTATAAAACTCTAGGCATTTTTTCCAACATCTCTTACCTCTCTCTCATATCCTTAATGCCAAAATAAGAAAGGGGGTGCAAAAGTAGCACCTTTTGTGACCCTCTTTTGTTTATGGGCGTAAGAATTTTTTGGACACCAATTATTGGCTTTTTCCTTCTCCACTGGATTTCTCTCTCATCAAGATAAAGTTCTTCTTTATCTTAATTTTGAATTTGATTTAAAGATGTTTATCTAGAGTTCTTTGGGCATGGATATCTTGTTTTGTGTGACAAAATGAGATGGAGAAAAGGGAATTAGCACAAGAATTCAATGGGATTTCGTTCTTGCACTAGGATGTATCTCATACATATTTTTTCTTGATGCCACTCCTATTTGGCTCTCTCCAGATGTGATAAGATAAGATCTTATCCAAAGAAGGGTGGGGCATTGACTCTTGGTGAAGAGTTGGCATGGGATTTAAGAGAGGAAAAATTATGGTGCATGTGACTTCTTTCGAGAAGAATTTTGCAATATAATTTTTCATTTCTTCTACCTAGTGCCCTGTCCCTTTTGTTTCTAGATTCCACGAGCAAAAACCAGCAAATGAGAAGAGAAAATGATGCGGGACAAATAATTAAAGCCTAATTATTAGAGAATAGCAGAGAATAATTTTTTAGATTTTTTTTCAGATTTTTAAGGAAGACTCAAAGGAGACAGTAAAGAAAACTAGTTCTAGCTAATTACCCGTACAAGTAAACCTACAAAGTAACTAGAAAGCAAGACTTGGTGGTTGAGAAATAATCGTAAACTAGGGTTTACTTTCAACTAATCAGAAATTAAAGAGAAGGGAATAAGTTTTCAATTTTACCAATGAAAATTGCCCCTTTAAAATAGATTTGGCAATACTCTCAAGATTTTCATGGCACGATTTCAAGAACTTGATCCCAGGCTCCAATCTTCTGTGCGATGCTAGTTTCAAGGCAAGAATACCTGACTTCGATTCCTGATCACCTAAAAACACTCAACAAAGAAAACTAAAGTTAAGAAGCAGCAAAGGAAGGAAAATAAATGAAAGGGAAGGGTTAGAAGAAGTGGCTAGGTTTTCTTGTCGACTGAATAGGTAGGATAACTAGGGCCTCGCACCCCGTGATGTTTTGAAGAATAAAGGAAAAAGCCTCACACCCCGCGATGCACATAGAAAAGGAAGAAATTTTGACAGAGTCTCTTTGTTGATGAATAATAATCATTTATTTACAAGGGGGTTGATGGGGTATTTATACCCTCAACAAGTGGTGTAAGGGATTCAAACACTAGACTTTTTCTCCATTGGACTACAACTCCTAGAATTCTGCTCTGGGCTACCTGGACTCTTGCTTGTTGGGCTGATCTTGACTCTTATCCAAAATGGGTGGCAATCATGAAGTGCTCATCCATCTTGGGTGCCGACTTTGAGTATTGATGAGGTGGCTTGATCTAAGGTCAAGGTGCTCCATCACTTGGCCATGGTTGTTGGACTCTTGAGTCTTGATGTTTTAAGCTTCTGTAGGTAAGTGGACTCTTCAGTCTGGATAGAAGAAGACTCAAGAGTTTTGGTGAGACTCTTGAGTTCCTGGATCTTGAGCAGCTTGTAACCTGTTGGATTGAAATGCTTGAAGTAGAAACCCTTCCAACCTTCTCCATTTTAGGTGACAAGATGAAATAAAATTCCTTGGAATTTGGCGTTGGAAAAAGGGTAGGAAGAATGGGCCTACTCCTTGGATTTGGCATGGAATTCTTGAAGTGAATGGCACTAAATGGGAAGAGTCCTTCTTAGTTACTTATCTTAAAATAAGTTGGCATGAAATCTCTTCTCATGTGGGCGCTAATTGCTTCTTAAGTGGCCGACCAAAAAGTAAAGACATGGCATGTGAGATGTCCTGGGTGATGTCATGAGGGATGTCCAAACAAATCATGTGTTGATGTCCCCTGATGATGTGGCAGGTGTTGTCCAAATTCTTGAAAAGGTGATGCCATGAACAAGCTAACCTGAGCTAGCACATGGGTCTTCAATTGGGTGCACATGAAGTCACATGGGTCTTCAATTGGGTCCCCCTTGTATTACAGGATTCAATAACTAATTATTACAAGACTCAAAACCAAATAACTAAATCCCATTGGATCAATTAGAACCCAATTTGATCAATAGGCAAGACTCATGTAATAAAATAGAATAAATTTGTAAACAGGGTTTAGCATAATAGGGTTTGACATAATTGATAAATGGGGTTTTTACACATTGTGGTAAAATGGGTTTAGTCCAAAAGGCTAAATAACAAAACCCTAATTATAGTTGGTAAAAAGGGCTAACCTTAACTAAGCCAAAATAACATAATTTAAAATAAAATATTTACATGGTAAAAGGGATTGGGTTCAGGGCTTTATTCACAGGTGATCCACAGGGATGTAGGTTCAACCTGTCGATATTTTCTGGCCCTGGTGTCCACATCAATTCTCCCCGACTAGGAGAAACTCTACCCTGTCGAGTATGGATCAACATCGTTGTGATAGCACTCTAGCAAGTATGGGTCAACTCTTTGTAAATCTTCTCTGGTGATCCAAGAATCATCAATCTCATGTCGTCCTTGCCAATGAACCAGATAGTGCTGGTAATCTTTGCTCCGTGTAGCAATGATCTTATCATCCAAGATCTACTCAATCTTGTCTCTCTGGACTGGTGGTATGGCAGGTGGACACACTTGGGTTGGTTCACTCTTAAGGACCGGATTAGGCCCAAATGGCTCACTAGGAATCAATGTTGGCTCCCTATACTCAATAAGGTCTGAAATGTTGAAAGTTGGACTAATACCTAGTTTAGGTGGTAACTCGAGCACATAGGCATTAGACCCAATTTTCCTAATCACTTTGTATGGTCCACTACTACGAGCATGTAGTTTTTTCATGGTTCCAGGTGGGAACCGTTCAGGTCGTAGTTTAACCATGACAAAGTCTCCTTTATTGTATTCTTTGAGTCTTTTTCTTGAATTAGCCATATGTTTATATGATTCTTATGCAATTCTTTAATATGTTCAACATATGACTCTACAAATGTCTAATATACTCACTATGCATTCCTAGGGAAGAAAATTTATTTATTTATTTATTTATCTTTTTAAGTCCTTAATTTCAATTTTGTGTTTGATCCTTGGTCGGTGAGTGACATGCAGATGAAAATTTGACATGCACTCCTAACAGATGCCATAAGGTTCTCCAAAAATAAATGGCAAATCTAACATGCTCAATGGGCTTATGCAACATACTAACCTCTACAAAATGCAAACTAATGGTCCTAAAAATATTGAAAATCTCAGGAAAAGATAGAAAATAAAAAGTGGATTCGAGGGTGACTTGGTAGGGTAGGAAATAAGAAAAGGGTTCGGGGATTTGTCCTATACTAATGGGGTTGACCCTAAAGTTTAGATACTGATTTACATCTACAGGCACTAAAAGGTCCACTTGATGAAAAAATGGGTTACCAATCTTAGGGAAGAGATCTTTAATTAGAGTCAAAGGGTTGAGTTCAGCCTGAGGGTACTGGACTAAATAAGTCAAGTCCTCATTAATAACTTCAGATTTGTGAATCTTAGGACTCGACTCTAGGGTTTGACTCTCTTCTAATGTTTTCTTAGGTAAGGTCCTAGTAGTAGGGTTAGACTCCTCTTGGTTCTCTTTTTCTAAGGGTCCTACCATTATAGTTTCAGTCAGGGTATGGTCATGGTCAACTAACTCTAGGCTGGCTTCAGCCTGGGTGCCTACCGAGTCAGCTAATTCTAGGTCAGCAATATGTATTTCCTCTTTAACGTCATCTTTATAAATCAATGGGATAGTCGAAGTGGGTTGGCTAATGAAAAATTGACTAGTATCTGGGGTAACAGGGGTGAGTCAGCTCGAAATAGGGTTGAGTCAGCTCGGGTGGACTTGGCTAAATCTTGAGTTTTGATAAAGAGCACCAATCCTAATGGGTTCTGGTTGACTAAGAGAAACTTGACTAACATTTGGCTGATACCTAGGGGTTATGGGTTCCTTAGGTTCATAGGATATAGGTTCAAACCTATGGGTTATGGATCTGGGTTCGTAGGAGCTGGATTCATAGGGTCTGGGTGCATAGGAACTAGGTTCATATGATTTGGGTAGATACTTTTTCCTAAGTTTAAGTTTTATGTCACTCCAGGTAGTTATGGGTATGTCTCTTCTTCATCTGATCATTCTTTCAACATCATCCTAATAAATTCTAGCCTGGCATAATAATTTAAGCTTAGCAAACTTAAATTTTCTTTCATCAGAAACTAGTTCCCTCTCAAAATATAGATCCATAACTTCTTCCCAATTAAGATTATCCTCAAGATCAAGATCACCACCAAAGGTAGGTGCTTCAAACCTAATGTACCTAGTGGCTTTCTCATCCTGGTCTATGAAATCATAATTGGGTCTCCTATGGTTAGTCTCCCATATTGGGTCATGGTGCATTTCAAATTTAGGTTTAGGATGGATCTTACGGGTTTTCTCTAGGTTCCCTAATTGTTGGTCTTGTCGATCAAACTTATGGTTCATTTGGGTACATTGTTTAGTGAAGGTCCTAAGGAAGGTCTCAAAGTTAGACTCTATGGTTATGCTGGATTGGGTTTGGGTGAGACTACTGGTATGAGTTCCTAATATAGTAGCCATGCAATGCACACACAAATCGAACTACGGTTCCCTAGACCTAGAGCTCAAGCAAAATGGGTTAGCTTAAATTACAGCCAATTCAATAAGTACCCTATCCACTAGCCAGGTAAGAGATGGGGTCGTGGGGGGCTTCCCCTTCTCTCGTAGGGTCCTAATTAAAAACCAGAAAACCACTTAGGGCATTTGCCTCTAGACCTCTAGCCTTAGACACCAGATTCAAGTGATAATCAAAGGATTAGGTGCACTAGCTTTCACACAATACTTAGAACCCAACCTATTGGTGTCCCTAGCTCACTAGAGCAATTAAGTCTAATTGATTTTAATTAAGGTTAGGCTCGATGCAAAGGTGGTGGTTATGGGCCAAGGAAGGGTGATGAAATCCCTTCCTTATATGAGATGCTCAAGTGCCCTTAAGATTAGGTTACTTGATGACAATAACAAGCATACGAAGATGCAATTAGGATTTTCAAGTTTTTTTTTTTAGCAAAGATATATTTTGTAGAAAAGCACCTAATATGCAGGAAATATGCAAAAAATTAAAATATGCAAAATTTATGCAAAAAGAACCCTAAACTAGAATTGCTGAAAATTCAGGGTAGAACTATTCTCAGGTAGTAAATTAGAGATTTAGATGACTTAAATTTGAATTAAATTATGAGAAAATTTTAATAAATACTTTTAATTATGAGGAATCCATCAAAATAAGAATCAAAATTTTCTATTCTTCTTACATGTAGAAACATTTAAAATAACCGATCATATACTGAGATGGATGTGATGCAGAAAATTAACCCTAAAGATGCCTCTCTCTTTATTTTCTTCTTCAAAGGTCAATCACAGTGGCACCCCTACACACCATAGGGAATTCCTTTTGAATGAGATGCGAGGGTTTTGCAGCCCTACTTTTTTCTATGATCGGACGGCCATGGTGAAGCACCCGATCTGAATACATAAAGAGAAATTAAGTCCTAACCTAGTATATAGAAATTTTAGCACAAGAATAATTAAACCCTGGTTTAACATGCTTTGATACCAAAACTGATGTGAGATAAATAAATAAAAACTAATTATTAGAGAATAGCTGAGAATAATTTTTTAAGACTTTTTTCAGATTTCTAAGGAGGACTTAAAGGAGACAGTAAAGGTAACTAGTTCAAGCTAATTACCCACACAAGTAAACATACAAAGTAACTAGAAAGTAGGACATAGTAGTTGAAAAACCACTGTAAACTAGGGTTTACTTTCAACAAATCAGAAATTAAAGAGAAGGGAATAAGTTTTCAGTTTTACCAATGAAAATTGCTCCTTTGAAATAGATATGGCAGGACTCTTAAGATTATCATGGTAGGGTTTCAAGAACTTGATCCCGGGCTCTGATCTTTCACGTGATGCTGGTTTCGAGGCAAGAATATCTGACTTCAATTCCTGATCACCTACAAACACTCAACAAAAAAACTAAAGTTAAGAAGCAGTAAAGGAAGGAAAATAAGTGAAAGGGAAGGGTTAGAAGAAGTGGCTAGGTTTTCTTATCGACTGGATAGGTAGGATAACTAGGGTCTCGCATCTCGCGATGTACCGAAGAACAAAGGAAAAGGCCACACACCCCAGGATGCACACAGCAAAGAAAAAATTTTGACATAATCTCTTTGTTGATGAATAATAATCATTTATTTACAAGGGGGTTTGTGGGGTATTTATAGACCCTCAACCAGTGGTGTAAGAAATTCAAACACTAGACTTTTTCTCCCTTGGACTACAACTCCTAGAATTCTGCTCAAGCGGCCTGGACTTTTTTTTGTTGTGCTGATCTGGACTCTTATCCAAAGTGGGTGGCAATCATGAAGTGCTCATCCATCTTTGGTGCCAACTATGAGTATTGATGAGGTGGCTTGATGTAGGGTCAAGGTTCTCCATCACTTAGCCATGGTTGTTGGACTCTTGAGTCTTGATATTTTAAGCTTTTGCAGGTAAGTGGACTCTTCAGTCTGGATAGAAGAAGACTCAAGAGTTTTAGTGAGACTCTTGAGTTCCTGGATCTTGAGCAGCTTGTAACCTGTTGGACTGAAATGCTTGAAGTAGAAACCCTTCCAACCTTCTCCATTTTAGGTGACAAGATGAAATAAAATTCCTTGGAATTTGGCATTGGGAAGAGGGTAGGAAGAATGGGCTGACTCCTTGGATTTGGCATGGAATTCTTGAAGTGAATGGTGCCAAATGGGAAGAGTCCTTCTTAGTTACTTATCTTAAAATAAGTTGGCATGAAATCTCTTCTCATGTGGGCACTAATTGCTTCTTAAGTGGCCGACCAAAAAGTAAAGACATGGCATGTGGGATGTCTTGGGTGATGTGGCAAGGGATGTCCAAACATGTTATGTGTTGATGTCGCCTGATGATGTGGCAGGTGTTGTCCAAATTCTTGAAAAGGTGGTGCCAAGAACAAGCTGACCTGAGCTAGCACATGGAGTCACATGGCTTGTCTTGGGCTAGCACATGGGTCTTTAATTGGATGTATATGAAGTCACATGGGTCTTCAATTGGATCCCCCTTGTATTACAGGACTCAATAACTAATTCTTATAAGACTCAAAACCAAATAACTAAATGCCACTTGATCAATTGGAACCCAATTTGATCAAAAGGCAAGACTCATGTAACGAAAAAGAATAAATTGGTAAACAGGGTTTGGCCTAATAGAGTTTGACACAATTGATAAATGGGGTTTTTTTACAATGTGGTAAAAGGGTTTAGCCCAAAAGGCTAAATAACAAAAGCCTAATTACAGTTGGTAAAAAGGGCTAACCCTAACTAAGCCAAAATAACAGAATTTAAAATAAAATATTGCATGGTAAAAGGGGTTGGGTTCAGGGCTTTATTCATAGGTGATCCACAGGGATGTGCGTTCAACCTGTCGATATTTTCTAGTCCTGGTATCCACACCAGAAAAAAATATGAGAGTAAAAGAGAAGAAAATATATATTTCTATTTGGCTTTCGTTCTTCCATGAATCAGCGCAAGGAGTTTGTACATGAATTCTATGGCTCTTCTTCTTCTTGAAGAAGGCCATGATCCAACCAATGAAGCGAGGCCTACAAGGTACTAGCACTTCAGTGGTCTCGGAGCTTCGACTAGGTCATCTCTATATG
Source organism: Areca catechu (assembly GCA_021397845.1). Classification (NCBI taxonomy): domain Eukaryota; kingdom Viridiplantae; phylum Streptophyta; class Magnoliopsida; order Arecales; family Arecaceae; genus Areca; species Areca catechu. The sequence continues at coordinate 101,278,128 of CM038041.1, forward strand.
GATACTAGCAGAGGTCAAGCACGTACTATTGAAAATCCATAGGGTTTCATACATGTATTTTATTTTTTTAAAAAAATCTAGTAAAAGGAAATCTTAATTTAAAAAAATTAATTAGAAAGACATGCATATAGATCAAATATAAAAAATCCTACAAAAGATCTTGACGAGATATGCAAGCAAAAATAAAATAATTATGTATCAATCTGACTGATGCACATTTTAAATCTAATTTACTTTAAATTTGAGATCAAATCTTATACCTGATTATGGATTGCTGATCACTACTACTAATGGCATGTGGTAAGAGCTCTTCAGGTTGATTCTTAGCCATTCAATATATCTGGCCTCTATAGATCATCCATAGGAAGCCCCAAACATGATCAGTCTCCCTAGAGTGCTATCTCCATATGAAGGCCTCTAGATTGTGGATAAAAATTCTTCTTTAGATCTTCTTGAACCTTCCAAGAAGATTAAGAGGAGGATATTTGGAGGAGCAAGAGGTGGATAAGAAATTAAAATTATATAAGACTCTCTTTATTTTTCTTTTTCTCTCTTAAAAACCTAGAACCCTCTAACGCCCAAGAACCCCTCATGCCTAATAGCCTTTCCACACACAAAACCCCTCTCATAATTTTTCTTTTAGTGAATATCTTCTAAAAAACCCATGGTGAATCCCTCTTTAAAATCCTCACATGCCCCAAGAAATCTATATTTAATTAGGCATGGAGATGGTTAGGGAGTTATAGTAGATTAGGATAAGGACAGGAGTTTGAATCCCATTCAAATTCTATTAATTCTTGAATTTAAATTTTTATTTAAATTCAAACTAACTATCATAATCCAATCAGGAACAAGGGAGGGTAATAAAATCATTTTTGGTGTAAGAAAAGAATCATAGTAAAATGGATTTGGCATGGGAAAGAAATAGGATAGAAACTAGATGGTGCTAGGTTAGGGTTTGAGTAGGATTTGACTTTGACTTGACTAAGATTAGTTAGGAACCAAATTGAATTTAGTTACACCCAACAAATTAACTAAACATAATCTAATTAGGTTTCAATTAATTTAATCAAATCCTAACTCAATCAAGAATTAATTAAGTCCAAGTCCAAATCAAAGCAGAATTAAAATCCTTAAGTGATTAGGTCATCGTATAACCTAATCGGGTGAAACCCAATTAAACTAAATTCAATTAGACTTGACTTAAACCTCTTTTCTCAATAAAACTGAACTAATTAATAATCTAATTACTACATAATCCTTCTATAATTAATTAATATTTATTTATTTAATTATTTATAATATCTGTATAAAGTAAATTATCAACTAAATTGATAATTATATCATTGAACGATTCTTAATCGTTAATCAACCATCATGATCGGTGAAGAATTTCTATTGTGTGTGACCTCATGGATTCAAAACTAAGCTGGTTGCCTAGGAACTGATTTCTAAACTAATCGATGTGACCATCTAGCAATGGTACCCGATGTCCTGATAGGTTAAAAAATTACATAGCAATATTCAAGAATCTAGGTATAAGGTTATCATATAATTCATCCTTTTGATCCAATGCTCAGGATAACTTAAGAGTTAACTATCAACTCTTAATCAATGCATCCAAATAGTTCTCAATCTAATAAATTTTATTACATCTCATAAAAATTATCCTGGTCAAGGTTATGCTAAATTGAAATACTATAAAACATTATTTCCAACACCAAGGAGTGGTGATAAGTGCATAAAAATTAGCGATATAAGTATTAAATTATAAATTAAATTATCCTTATTTAATTTAAAATTGATATTTTTATGCAATATTTTAAGGAAAGAACCTTGTTAATGCAAAGAGGCTGATTTTTGAAATCCAATGGTGCAAACAGTGCTCAAATCAGACTTCAATTGAGCTGGAAAATGAATTTTAAAGGATTTTGTAACAAATTGCATAGCACTTAAAGCATCGGTCCACCATGGATCGGCTAAATGGTTCATAGAATCCAGGATGGTCCACACCTACCATTGTTGTTGGTCCACGACCCCTGCCCATGGACCATGAACCTTTCCAAGCCAAGATCTCACCAGGGAAGCTTCTCACCACCGTCCCATCGCCACCAACACCCCCCTCACTGGCCAGTGAACCCTCTCATACTGGAAAATCCCAAAAATCACCATACTTCTCTGGATCCATCGTCCTCTTCCTCTCATGGCCGTTCAAGCTTCCAAACAAACATGCCACCATCATCCATCCCTCTAGTTTGCTTATCAACCGGAGTCGCCACGTCATTGCCGCTCCAAGCTATTGTTCCCTTTTATGCCAAGATTTGGCCATCCACTCCGAGTCACCATGAGACACCACTTCTCACTGGATCAAGCTGCTATTCATCCCTCCATCATCTATTGCTCTCCATCATCTTCCCATCACCGACACTAACCGTTCGACTCACTGTCACCATCTCCCCGGCTCGAGTTGCTATTGAGATCTAGACCATTGCATGATATCATCCTCATTTCTTCTCAATCTAATGCTATGATGTCTCTGCCCAGCATTGCTCTTCGTTCCCCTCTGTAAGGTCATCATCCATGGCTTCTCCTCTTCTGAAATACTACTGTATCTCCACCCTCTCTCGATGATCCAAAAGCCTATTGTCGAGAGATGGACTGAAACGATGTCCATAAGAGAGGAAGATTTGTTCGACGAAGGGAGTTTAAACTTTTCTCGATGAAATGGTATGGATAAGCAGAGTTTAATTTTTAATAAAGGATAAAATGGTTATGGTGGTTAGGTGGATATGGAGATGAGGATAAGAAATCAAAGTTGTTGGGGTGGATCATGGTGAGAAACCAACACGGTTCCCATACGGACCCGATGCATTCCCCTTCACCTATATAAGAACAACATCTACCGTAGAATTCTGCATTCCACTTTTAGCCTATTGTCCCATTCTTCTTGCCCCCTTCCAATCTCTTCTTCCCACTTTCTTTCACCCTTCCAACATACAAGAAGGAGAGTAAGCTAGGAAGAGAGACTCTATCAGATTTTATTTTTTTACTATTGTTTTTACTATTTAACTCCAAGCCCTGTTAATGGCTTAGGAGTTAAATCTTTTGTAATTGAATTAGTTTCTTTGCAATAAAAAAATTATTTTTCTTATTTAAGTTTTTCTTTCAAATTTTTATTTTTAGCATTAAGATAGTTAATTTTCTACAATTTAAATTCTTATAATTTACATTTTTGCAATTAGGTTAGTTAATTTTTGCATATTTAAATTTTGTAATTTACATTTTAGCAAGTAGTTAGATTGATTTTATTTTTTTAATAATTTTTAAAGTTTTTAATTTAAATCATGTCTGGCTAAGCAAATCCTCTAAGGTGATGATGAAGCTAGACCATGATTAGAAGCCTTTTCTATGATCCATTCTTGGATTTTAATTTTTAAGATCTTTCTTTCTATTTAAACTTCTTGCCAAGAGACTTGATAAGCTATTATTGGGTTTCAATCCCTTCACATTTCATACTTGACTTGGTGCAAAGAGGGCAATAGATAGAAGGCTCTCAATAATATTTTTTAATTCTTTTCTTTTCTTTCTTTGTAAAACCTTGATGGATTATAGTTGGATTAAATTCTCTTCATAATTCATACTTGATTAATACAAAGAAAGAAGTTGGAAGGATGTTATAAGAGAGATCATTGAAAGGTTTGTAAATCATTGGTCTAGTGGATTCAAAAGTCTTAGATTTTTAAATTATTTTTTTCTTCTTAATTTATTTAACTTTTTCTTATCTTTGTTGAAGCTCTCTTAAGCAAGGGTTTGAACATAGTTCAAACATAAATTTCTCGTGGGATTGACCTGTACTCACTGGATGTGTTACTCTGCACACCGTGCGCTTGTAGTTAAACTTAAAGTTCACATCAAGTTTTTGCGCCATTGCTGGAAAATGGGTATGTTTTAAATTGTGTTTTAAAATTCTTTCTTTAACTTTAATTTGATCTATCTAACATTTTTTTTTTTAAGTTGGTGAGTGCTAGAAGCCAGGTACATAATTAAATTATTATTATTATTTTTATTTTTTTTCCTTCAGCATATTATCTTGATCATAGTATAGTATAGTTCTTAATTTAATCTTGTCTATTCTTTTTGTTTGTGCATAAGTATTTTTAAATTACTTTAAGGGCACAAACCTAAATAAGATAAGGTGGGGAGTTCATTACCCTTCCTTAGCCCATAAACAAGTCTCCTTTATTAGCATTAACCCAAGTCTCTAAATAAAATCAATTAGACGCTAACCCTAGGGACATCCAACCTCATTAGGATAAGGACACCTAAGAGTTATACCAAGCTAGTTTTGATCATTGAATTGGGATCTAGGAAAGTGGTTCAGGGATCTTAGTCCTGAAGAAAGGTGGTTACTTAATTGGTTCCGTTCGTTGGCCTGGCTAATTTAATTGGTGTCTAAGGAAAGCAACGGGGGGACCCCCACTAATCATAAACTTACCTGGCTAATTTGATACATTGATTTGAACTTGGAGTGCTTGAAGGTTAACTATGAATAGTTAGGAGCTATCTAGTTCTAGGTTAACCTCAGGATAGAATTAATTTTGTGTGAAACATGTTTGAAAAAAAAATTACTTTAGGTATTTTCAATCTTGATTGTCCTGACATTAGGTTGCCCTAACAAAAATTAAAGTTATATTTCATGGTTGTCCTAGGATATGAAAAGATTGAATTAATTTAGAATATTTATGAAGAAAAGCTTTTAAACAAAAACTATAAAAATAAATAAAATAATATGAAATAATATATATATACAAAATCTAAAAAAATTGAAGACATAGTAAATATAGTAAATTCCTCATCTCTTGTGTGGAGAAGGATATCAGGTCAACTAGTTAGAACTAATTTAATTCCTATTTCAGATCCTATAACCTCTACAATGGATATAACAAATCAAACCCAAATCCTTAAGGATTTATGTTATCCAGTTGGTTCCATCCAACCTCCTTGCATAAGGTTGCCCTAACCCACTACTAATAATTTTGAAATCAAATTTCAGATGATTAATATGCTTACGGGAATAGAGGATGCATATATATTTATTAGAGAATTTGAAAAGGTTTGTGCAACCATGAGGCTGCAACAATTATCAGAGGATGAAATCAAGCTGAGACTAATCAATTTTGTCCTTAAAGATAATGCCAAAATGTAGCTTTATAGTCTTCCTAATCAATCTGTCATGACCAGGGAGGGCTTTGTAAGAGTATTCTTGAAAAATATTTTTCTCATCATAAAATAGTTAAAATTAAAAATGAAATAAACCAATTTTATTAATTAGTTGTTGAGTCATTCTGAAAGTACTTTGATCGCTTCAAGAACCTCTTGACACAATGCCCATACCATGGAATAGAAACTTGGAGGCTATGCCAAATCATTTATGAAGGTTTAGATTCTAATTCAAGAACCATGCTAGAGTCCTTGTGCCAAGGTCAATTTATGTAAAAACAACCCAATGAAGCATGGCAATTTCTAGAATACCTAGCTAAAAAGAACTTACAATGAGAAACAACTAAAAAACCAGAAAGATCCATACCTCCAAGAGGTGGAATACACCAAATTCATACTTTCCTAGCTACAGAGGCCAAAATTGTAACCTTAACATGTAGGTTAGAGGCCTTAGAACTTCAGAGACCATCTAGAGTGAACTAAGTGTCTACGTCAATGTGCAATGGGTGCAATGCACCAAACCATGTCCTTAAGGAATGTCCCCTCCAAATAAACCCAATGGAGAATGGATGTGTACAGGTGAATGCCACATATCAGAGACCAATGAACAATCCCTATGTACCGACATATAACCCAGGTTGGAGGAATCATCCAAATTTTTCATGGTCATAGAATCCAAATGTAGGCGGTCCTAGCTTCAATCAACAAAACCTAAGGCCTAACCCTATGATGAACAACCTATCACCATCAGGCTTCAATAATAATAACGATAAGAAATTTAGTTATTTAAAGAAAAGCCAGGAAGCCCTAGCCAAATCCAATGCTGACACCAATGCTACATTAAATAATTTTATACAAACCACGGGTCAACTTCTAAATTCAAACTCCCAGGCCATTACCCGCTTGGAAATGTAGGTGGGTCAGCTAGTATCTACCACTAATGAAAGATAACAAGGTAAGCTACCTAGCCAACCTTAGCCCACCCAAGAAACCAAAATGGTCGACCATCCCAAGGAAATCAAGTTAATCAAGTAAATGCTATTCGCTCTTTAAGATCAGGAAAATAAGTGGATAATAAGTTAGATACATTTGATACTAGAGAGGACTTAACTGCTGAGTCAGCTGAGCCACCCAATGAACAATCTACCTTACAAACTCAAGATTCTGAAACTAATAGTTCACCCAACTAGGTGCCTGAAATTTTTAGAGCTCCTTTTCCAAATTGATTAAGATCTAATAAACAATAAAAAAACTTAAATAAAATGTTAGAGAGATGTTTAAGCAATTTTAAGTAAATATTCCTCTACTAGATATGATCCAACAAGTTTCAACTTATGCTAAATTCTTAAAAGATCTTTGTACCAAGAAAAGAACCACCAATGTTCCAAAGAGAGCTTTCTTAGTAGCAAGTGTGAGTTCATATTTGTTGAGTCACATACCTATAAAATATAAGGATCTAGGATCTTCAATAGTTTCATGTGTCGTAGAAAAAACCCATATTGAGAAGGCCTTACTTGATTTAGGGGCTAGTGTAAATATTCTTCCCTTTTCAGTTTATGACCAATTGGGATTGGGAAAACTTCAGCCAACAGGGATCACATTATAATTAGCAGATCGATCTTTTAGGATCCCTAAAGAAAGGGTAGAGGATGTCCTAATTAAGGTTGGAAATTTTATCTTCCCTATAGATTTTGTCATTTTGGAGACTGAACCAGTAGTAAATGCTAAGGGTCATATCCCAGTTATTTTAAGAAGACCATTCCTAGCTACTGCTAATGCTAAAATTAATTATCAGAATGGACTTATGAAGCTATCCTTTGGGAACATGACCATTGAGCTAAATATATTCAATTTGGAATAGGAATTCACCAAGCATGCTAATGTAAATGCAATCCAAGATAAAATTTATGAATTTATAGATATTAGCAATGAGGAAGTTGATCTTGAGTCTAGTATCTGGCCAACCCATGAATATGAGAACATTGATAAAATTCTTGGAGATAATAAAAATAGTCAGAGATGAGAGCCTCATACTGAAACACTCATGGAAATGGATAAACTATCAACCAAGACATCTCCGGGTACCTACCATCAGGAGATACATCTTTTAAATACACATAACAGAGATATCATGTGGAACATTACTGATTGGACTTTGTCCAACCATCCACCATGGCTAAGTTTATCTAATAATTTAGTGGATATATCAACCGACATAATCTAAAAGATCCACTTAGTATGGCTGAAGACTTTAAACTTAGCACTCTTAGGAGGCAACCCAACTTCTTTCTTCTAATTATTTTCTTTTTAATATTATTAGGTTTTTTAGATCCTGACTCAAATGAGTTCCATTGACTAAGTTGGGGGGAGAACTCACTAAAATTCCTCCTCAAGTATCTTTGTTTCCTTTTATACCATATCATGCTTATATTTAGAAATTATTTTTATTCATGGGGGGATAAAAAGTAGAATAAGCATATATTTGGAGCTACCTTCACCTTCTTTTTCTTACACTTATCAATCTTGGACTTAGGATAAATCACACACTTTTGATAAGTAATTGATTGAACAGTTTAGATAAGTTTTGAAATACTGAGGGGTAAAATATTGATAGACTCAAGTAAAAATGGTAAGTAAGAATGAAATCCATTTCTAGATAATTTTAACCCTTCTATTCGTATCAAAGAAGAATCTACTACTTGGATGTGTGTGGGTATTGATAAATGCAAAGTTTTCTTTATTAGTTTATTAGAAAAATATAGTAAAAGCAAATTCTAAACATTATTCCATCGAGTAACCAGGCCTCTTCATCTAAGTAAACAGTTAAGTCTTGCATCAAAAAGTGGAGATGTAAAAAAATTTTGCTATACAGCCAGTTTTGATCTGTAGTCTTTCTGACTGAAGCCAATAAGCCCGAGGGGTGTTCAATACCTAGTGCTCTAAGGCCAACTGGTCTGGGAGATATTGGTCGAAAGCTTGTTACAAGGGTCAGATAGAAAGCTTAAGAGATTAAGACATTGCATGGTCTATTGAAAAAAAATGATGAAAAAAGAAGAAGAAAAAAAAAAGTGTAGCAACAAGATGAACATACTTGCACTAAAGCAATATCTCACCACTCCAAGGGAATAAAAGATTTAGAAATAACAATAGGAGTTGGTCAAGAATTTTTTGGAAAAAAGAGGAATTTGCAGTTAACCAATTTACCAGAAGCTATTAATATCCCAATGACTTGTTTTATCTACTATCTAACAGGAAATCTTCTACTTATAAAAAGGGTATGAGAACAATCTTTGAGTCTGAGTAAACTTATGTAAGGTATTGAGAGTTATTGGTAGCCTCCTTAATTATATTTTAATAAGTAATTCATGAACTATTTTTAATCGAGGACGAGTAAGATTCAAGTTAGGGAGAGTCATAAGTACATAAAAATTAGCCATAGAAGCATTAAATTATAAATTAAATTATTCTTATTTAATTTAAAATTCATACTTTTATAAAGTATTTTAAGGAATGAACCTTGCCAATGCAAAGAGGTTGATTTTTGGGATCTAATGTCACAAACGATGCTCAAATTGGACTTCAATTGAGTTGGGAAGTGAATTTTAAAGAAATTAGTAACAAATTGCACAACTTTTAAAGTGCTGGTCCACCATGGACCGGTTGAATGGTTCATAGAATCTAGGATGGTCCATGGCTGCCATTGTTGTTAGTCCACGACCCCTGCCTGTGGACCATAGACCTTTCCAAGCCAAGATCTCGCCAGGGAAGCTTCTCACTGCCATCCCGTTGCCACCAGCACCCCCCTCACCAGTCGATGAACCCTCTCATGCCGGAATATCCCAGGAATCACCGTACTTCTTCGAATTCATTGCCCTCTTCCTCCCATGGCCATTCAAGCTTCCAAACAACCGCACCATCATCATCCATACCTATAGTTTGCTCATCAGCCGGAGTCGCCGCCTCGTCGTCTCTCCAAGCTGTTATTCCCTTTTATGCCAAGATCTAGCCATCCACTCCAAGTCACCGTGAGTCACCGCTTCTTATCAAATCAAGCCGCTGCTCATCCCTCCACTATCTGTTGATCTCCACCTTCTTCCCATCACTGATGCTGACTGTTCTACTCACTGTCACCATCTCCCCGACTTGAGTTGCTCTTGAGATCTAGACCATTGCAGGCCATCATCCTCATTTCTTCTCAGTCTAATGCTATGGTGTCTCTTCCCAGCATTGCTACTCGTTCCCCTCCATAAGGTCTTCACCCATGGCTTCTCTTCTTCCAGATTACTGCTGCATCCCCACCCTCTCTCAGCGATCCAAAAGCCTATTGTCGGGAGATGGACTAAAATGATGTCTGAAAGAAAAGAAGATTTGCTCGACGAAGGGAGTTTAAACTTTTCTCAATGAAATGGTATAGATAAGCAGAGTTTAATTTTTGATAAAGAATAAAATGGTTGTGGTGGTTAGGTGGGTGTGGAGATAAGGATAAGAAACCAAAGTTGTTGAGGCAGATCATGATGAGAAACCAGCACGGTTCCCACACGGACTTGACACATTTCCCTCTATCTATATAAGAACAACATCTACCATAAAATTTTGTATTTTACTTTCAGCCCGTCATCCCTTTCTTCTTTCCTCCTTCTAATCTCTTCTTCCCACTTTTTTCCACCCTTCCAACATATGAGAAGGAGAGTAAGCTAGGGAGAGAGACACTATCAAATTTGATTTTTTTTACTATTTAACTCCAAGCCCTGTTAATGGCTTAGATGTTAAATCTTTTGTAATTAAATTAGTTTATTTGCAATAAAAAAAATATTTTTCTTATTTAAACTTTTCTTACAAATTTTTATTTTCAGCATTAGGATAGTTTAATTTTCTACAATTTAAATTCTTGCAATTTACATTTTTATAATTAGGTTAGTTTATTTTTGTATATTTAAATTCTACATTTTACATTTTAGCAATTAGTTAGATTGATTTTATTTTTTTAATAATTTTTAATGTTTTTAATTTAAATAATGTATGGCTAAGCTAATTCTCCAAGGTTGGCGATGAAGCTAGACCATGATTAGAAGCCTTTTCTATGATCTATTCTTAGGTTTTAATTTTTAAAATCTTTCTTTCTATTTAAACTTCTTATCAAGAGACTTGATGAGCTATTATTGGATTTCAATTCCTTCATAGTTCATACTTGATTCGGTGCAAGGAGGGCAATAGATAGAAAGCTCTCAATAATATTTTTAAATTCTTTTCTCTTTTTTTCTTGTAAAACCTTGATGGATTATATTTGGATTAAATTCTCTTCATAATCCATAGTTGGTTAAGACAAAGAAAGAAGTTGGAAGGATGTTATAGAAGAGATCATTAGAAAGGTTTGTAAATCATTGATCTAGTGGATTCAAAAGCCCTAGATTCTTAAATTATTTATTTTTCTCAATATAATTAACTTTTTCTTGTCTTTGTTGAAGCTCACCTAAGCAAGGGTTTGAACATTGTTCAAACATAAATTTCTTGTGGGATCGACCCGTACTTGCTGGATGTGCCACTCTACACACCGTGCACTTGCGGTTAAACTTAAAGTTCACATCAAGTGGTCAATCCCTTGTTGACTCACACACTAACTTAACATGTACTTGACTGCACCCAGAAACCTTCCATCACTGAATTAGATATTTAGATAATCTAGCATGAAAGTATAGTCAATTGCCTATAAGTCACCCTGGTGATCTTAGGTTGGTGGGATACTTATTCTTATATCCTTTTAAGAGATACACTTGATACCAAAGTACTCTACAAAGTTGGTGACATATAGTAAATATACTCTTATACTCACTTGCATGTCATACTAGTATCTCCACACTCCTTGGTTATGAAAATAACCAACCTATATATAATACAATGATCTATACTCAATAAATATTATCATCCTAGATAATAACATATCATTTGATCACAAACAGGTTTAAGAATTATACGAAAAATTCTCTTTTATCAAATAGAAGTAGTTTTAAGGACTTCATCATAGATGAGTTCATATGAAAGATATACAAAATATGATGAACTATCAAAAATAACCTTTATTTATTAATGATTTATACAAATAATTACAATGAGCTCAATCATCTACAAGTTAGATGATTAGCTTTAGGATATATTTTCTAACAACTCTCACTTGGACTGGAACTAATAGAAATAGTATTGAATACCCATCTTCCACTTATAATCATCAAACTCTTTGATTCTAAGGGCTTTAGTAAATGAGTTGGCTAAGTTCTCCTTTCTGTCGATCTTCTAAAGATCAACATCACCTCAATTTATGATCTCTCAAACAAGGTGGTAGTGATGTAAAATGTGATTGGTCCGTTGATATGACTTTGGTTCCTTTGCTTAGGCTATGGCTCTAGTGCTATTACAATATAAATAAATGAAACCATTAACGAAGAGTGCCACTCCAAGCTTACTTTTGAACTTTTATAGCCAAATAGCTTCTTTTGCAGTATCAGATGCCACAATGTACTCCATCTCGCATATTGAATTGGATAGAGTAGATTGCTCCTCCATTCAGGATAAAGACATAACTTGATGCACTCTTGTTACCATCCCTATTTGACTGAAAATTAAAGTCAGTATGACCTACTAATTTCAAGTCAAAACCTCATAAATGAGCCATTGGTCCTTAATATTTCTCAAATACTTAAGGATGATTTTGCAACCTTTCAATGGTTCACTATCCCTTATAAATATGCCACATCTAGTCTTGTACATGTCATGATCTACATAATAGATCCTACTGCCAAGGCATATGGAATCCTACTCATATGCTCTCTTGAGTAGTTGTTAGACAATCCTTCTTTGAGGGAATATTTCCATGGCCTATAGGAAGATAGGCCTTCTTGGGATTCTCCATCTTAAATCATTTCAACATGATTTCTATGCACGTGTACTGGGTTAACCATACTGGATTAATCCTAGTAACCTTTTAGATCTATCCCTATAGATCTTCATCCCAAGGATATAGAATTTTTCTCCCAAGTCCTTCATGAAGAATTGAGAAGACAACCATACTTTTATTTTCTGCAATGCAGGAATGTCATTTTCGATTAAGAGAATGTCATCCACATATAAAGCAAGAAATACTACCACTAAATAGTTAACCATTTGTATATGTAGGGCTCTTCTCCATTCTTAATGAGGCCATACATTATGATCACCTAATCAAAACATATATTCTAACTCTAAGATATCTACTTCAATCCATAAATGGATCTCTAAAGCTGCATACCTTTGATTCATCTATAGATTTGAACCCTTCAGGTTGTATCATATATACCTCTTCTTCTATCTCTTTATTTAGAAAAGTTATTTTCACATCCATTTGCCAGATTTCATAATCAAAATGTGCCACTATTGCAAGCATAATCCAAATGGGCTTGAGCATTGCTATAAGAGAAAATATCTCATCAAAGTCATTACCATAATGTTAACAATATCCCTTAGCAACCAAACAGGCTTTATAGGTTGTCACCTTTCCATCTACACCATTTTTCTTTTGAAAATCCACATATACCCTATAGGTTTTATCCCTTCAAGTGGGTTAATGAGCATCCATACAAAATTGACTTTCATGGACTCCATTTTGGACTTCATGGCTTCAAGTCATTTATCAAAGTTGGCATGTTGCATTACATCCATGTAGTTTATCGGATTCTCATTATTTTCATCAAGTTCAATAGGATCATTATCCTGGACCAAGAAACCATAGTATCTATCTAGCTGACATAGTACTCTACTGCATCTCCTTAAGGGTGCATCAATAATGGGCTCTGGGTTTGATCTAACTAAATCAAATTCTTTGGTTTCAGTCAATGATATCAGTTCTTCTATCTATCAAACTTCTTCAAGTTCAACCTTAGTGGCATTGGTTCCTTCACCAAGGAACTTCTTTTCTAAAAGGACTATCCTATTACCAATGAATACCTTTTATTCATCAATGTAGTAGAAGTAATAGCCCTTAGTTTTTTTTGGGTACCATATGAAGATACATTTACCATACCTAGATTTGAGTTTGTCCATTTTCAAATGTTTGACATAAGCCAGACATCCCCAGACCTTAAGGTATGAGAGTAGGGTCTGAGGGTCCTGGCTTATGTTTTGACCATATCTTATATGATGTTTTATTTACAAACTTGCTAGGAACTCTATTGAGAACATAACAATTCGATTCAAGTGCATATCCCTAAAAGGAGATCGATAGACTCACAAATCCTATCATGGACTGAACTATGTCTAGCAAGATTTGATTTCTCCTTTCGAATATTTCATTATGCTAAGGTGTCCCAAGAGGTGTCCATTATAAGAGAATCCCATTCTCTTCTAAAAATTTCAAAAACTCATTGGTGAGGTATTCACCTCCTCGATTAGATCGAAGAGTTTTAATACTCTTTCTAGTTTAATTTTCTACTTTATTATGGAATCGTTTGAATATTTCAAATCTTTTAGACTTGTGCTTCATTAAGTAGACATACCCATACTTAGATAGGTCATCAATAAATATAATGAAATAGTAATATCCACCTATGGCAGAAGTGTTCATGGATCCATGTACATCACTATGTACTGACTCAAAACCTTAGTGGCTCTTTCACCTTTTCTAGTAAAAATTGACTTAGTCATCTTATCAAGAAGGCAAGATTCATAAGTCGGCAATGATTCAAAATTATTGAGCTCGAGGATGCCCTCATTAATTAACATGTTTATCTTATTCTTATTAATATGACTTAGCCTATAGTGCTAGATGTATACAACAGACACATTATCTAATCTAGGATGTTTGCTAGACATGTACACTACATTAGCAGGCCGTGATAAAATATAAATATTAATTTTCAATTATCCATGCATTACAGTAACATCATTTAAAATGATATCATAATAATCATTTTTTACTGATAAATGAAAATCATTCTTAGCCAAAAGGTCTATAGAAATGACATTTATTATAAAACTAGGATAATTGTATAATCACCTAAAACAATAATATTATCATTAAAAACAAGCTTAACAATTTCTAAAGCTAGAAATAGAACTACTCTTCCATCTCTAACATTCAAGAATCTCTCACCATCTTCAAATATTCTACTGACCTGAAAATCCTACAATGAATTACAAATATTAATTAGACTTCTAGTATCCAATACCTAGGTAGTAGTATCATATATGGAGAAGTTACAAGATGTTATCATATAAGTACCTTGCGCAACAATCGCTTGCTAATTCTTCTTCTTCCTTAGCCTGTTTTGTTCTGGTCTAGTGAGGCAATGCAAAGAGGATAGTTTCTCTTCCGGTGACCTTGCTTCTTATAGAAGAAGCACTCTGCTTGACTTTGGTCAAACTTTATTTTATGGTTAGACTAGGCAGAGCACATTATACCTTCTTATTTTTCTTTTTTCCTTTATTAAAGGGATGACATCTTGTCGAAGTAGAACCTTCCACTACATTCACTGGCCCCTTATAGAGCCAATGATCCTTCTCACAAGTATGCAGTTATCCTAATAGACCATGGTAGTTGATTGCAGACTTTGACAGAGAATTCAAAATTGCATCCTTCCTAGCAACTCATGTAAGGAAAACTAAAATTTGCTTAGATGCTCGATCAGTTTGATCATGTATAATACATAATCAAGAACCAATATCCCTTTCCTCATCCTAGCATTGAAAATGGTACAATAGATTTTGTACCTTTCAACATCATCGAAAGTACCAAAGGATCTTTCAAGACTCGAAGGCATATCCTTCGGCTAAGCATCCTTGAATTTATGATTGAACTCATCATTCATGGATGCCCGCATAATGCAATAGACTATGATTTGGTTATGAGCCACTTCTGATAAGTATCTTGGACTAGATCTAGACTATTCAAAGGAAGCTCCTCGGTGCCAGATCTGTTAGCATGTATAAGATCTTCTCATGCTCTAGGACAATCTTTAGCTTTTGATACCAACTACTAATATTGGATCTCGTTAGCTTTTTATTATCCAACAATGAACAGAGAAGCAAAGTATTGACCATTTTTAACTGAAAAGAGAACAAAATCTTATTAGTATATGAATCATTTAGTTCTAAAAGCTTGGACTTTAGTCTAAAAGTTCTCTGACTATTTTGTACAAATTGATAGCCTCTACCTCCAATTCGAGGAATTATATTAATTTCTTAGTGGGTAATAGAATCCAATGGACTACATAGGAGCCTAACTTTGATTGGCTCACCCATGCACATCTAAAGGTAGATTCCTAACTAACTATTTTCTAAATAATATCTAGTATTAATTTTGTCTTAGGCACCTCTTCAATAGGCCTTTGGGCCCCCACTAAAAGTTATGGCTAGGTCCAACCATTAACATGACAAGACTCAGTGTTTCTAACTAATAAATAGCCAAGCTTGACTTTGACCGACCCACCTGATCACCATTAAGAAAGTTGCTACTAAATCATCATAATATAAATGATAATTCCAATAGCCAAATAAGCACTAAGTCTTTGGATCTCCAATGATCATCTTAACTATTGAACCCATTATCATCCTCTTGATAGGAGGCTATGACTTGGTTATCTCCATAAATTTATCATTTTACAAACCTAATAATTTATAGAATTTATTAAATGGTTAAGAAGAGAGAAGAATACATGGACCATTTAGCAATGCTCCAAAAGACTTAACCAAGTCTACGATGAGGGTTATAGACAAATTGGTCCAAGGGTATCTAAATCAGTCATGCTAATCATCCTTTTTGGCTTGGGTTAACTCGAATCAATCAGCTATCTGATTAAATTCTGATTGACCACATTGGCTAGGTAAGTGAGATCAATGTGAGTGTTTTGCCATTAACCTCTTTTCTTAGATACCAACTAAGTTGGCCAAGTAAGAAGTAGCCGTAATTAATAATAATGATCAGAATGCCAAACTTATCTTAGATACCAATCAGTTTATCAGATTTGATTAGATTAGCTTAATGACTCGGGTCCAATCACTAAGCCATAATCAAGTCTATTTGATATAATATGGACTTAATCAAGCTATCACTATAAAATTGATCTAGAGAATTCTTGACCTAATCCTAATCAACTTTTGGTTATGTTAAATCCAATTCTCTATTAGATCCATATTATTCAAAATTTTAATCCTAGGTCTAACTTGGTTAATTAACCTGATTCAAGCTAACCCATAACCCAAAGTTTATGAAATATTATTAGATCTTTAATTTATAATTCTAGATCTAATCTTTGACATCTTTATTCCAGCAATTAATCAAGTTTAATTTTAATAAATTTAGATCTAAATATTTTAAATGCATCTCATACAAATTAAATAATTTTAAATCCATATTATACGATATAGTTATGATACTAAAATTAATGTTATGCTTTATGTTCTAAACATAAAAACAAATTATGAAAACTTAATTTTAGATTAAAAATAGTAAATTAAATATGATTAAATCATAGAAAATTAGATCTAATTATCAAAATAATTTCAATAAGATTCTTTTCATCTTATTGTTCTTGGGATATAATCACAAGCGGTACCCCTACATACCATAGGAGATTCCATGGAATGGAAAGAGAGGGCATTTAAATCCTACTTTTCTCCTATGACTAAATGGCCATGGTGATAAACCTAATCTAAAGCAATTACTCAGATTAAGAAATACATCACATATGTAAAACTCTACATCGCAAATCATGTCAAGAAATCTATGGCTCTGATACTACTATTGGAAATCGCATAGGGCTTCATGCATATATTTTATTTTTTAAAAAAATTTAGTAGAAACAAATATAATTTAAAATAATTTTAATCAGAAAAACATGCACATAGATCGAATCTAGAAAATTCTATAAAGGATCATGATAAAATATGTAATGTAGAAATAAAATTAGCATGCATCGATCTAACTGATGCATGCTGTAGATCTAATCTACTTTAAACTTGAGATCAAATCTCATACCTCATTGTGGGTAGCTAATCACCTTTATTGATGGTATGTGGTAAGGGCTCTTCAGGTTACTTCATAGCTGCATAGTTTGTTCTACCTATACAAATTGTCCACACGAAGCTCCAAACATGATCAGCTTCCCTAGAGTGCTAAATCTGCATGAAGGCCTCCGGATAGCTAATAAGAATTCTTCTTTGGATCTTCTTGAACCCTCCATGAAGATCAAGAGAAGAATATTTGGAGGAGCAAGAGGTGGGAAGAAATAAAAATTATATAAGACTCTCTTTATTTTTCTTCATCTCCATTAATAACCTAGAACCCCTTAGCACCCAAGAACCCCTCATGCCCAAAACCCTTTCCATGCATAAAACCCTGCTCATATTTTTTTTGATGAATCTATCCTAAAAGACCCATGGTAATGTACTCTTTATAATTCTCACATGCACCAAAAAATCTAGATTTAACTAGACATCGAGATGGCTAGGGAGTTAGAGTTAGATTAGGATAAGGATAAGAGTTTGAATCCCATTCGAACTCTATTAAATTTTAAATTAAAAATTTTATTTAAATTTAAAATAACTATCCTAATCCAATTGAAAACAAGGGAGGGTGACAAAAACCATTTTTGATATGAGGAAAAATCATAATAAAAAGGATTTGGCATGGGACAAAAATAAGGTAGAAACTAGGTGGCACTAGTTAGGGTTTGACTACTATTTGACTTTGACTTGACCAAGATTAGTTAGGAATCAAGCTAAAATTAGTTATACCCAACTAATCAACTGAATCTAATCCAATTAGATCTCAATTATCTTAATTAAATCCTAACTAAATCAGGAATTAATTTATCCTAAGTCTGAATCAAATAAGAATTAAATCCTTTAGCGATTAGGTCATTATATAATTTAATTGAATGAAATGCAATTGAAACAAATTCAATTAGGCATGACCTAAATCTCTTTGCTCAATCAAATTAAACTAATTAGCAATCTAATTACTAATTAATCATGCTATAACAAATTAACATATAATTATTTATTTATTTATAATATTTGTATAAAGTTAATTATCAATATAATTGATAATTATATCCTTGAATGATTCTTAATTGTTAATCAACCATCATGATTAGCCAGAAATTTCTATTATGTGTGACCTCATAAATTCAAATACTAAGTCAGAAGCCCAAAAATCAGTTTTTGAACTAATCGATGTGACCATCTAGCAATTATACCGGACATCTGAATAGGTAGATTGATTGCAAAGCAATATTCAAGAACCCAAGCTATAGTTACTATATAATTCATCCCTTTGACCCAATACTTAAGATGACTTAAGAGTTAACTATCAATTCTTAATTAGTACATCCAGATGTCTCAACTTAATAAATCTTGTGACTCCTCACAAGGATTATCCTAACCAAGGCTTTGCTGAATTAAAATACTGTAAAGCATTATCTCTAACACCTTGGAGTGGGCAATCCCTTTTTAACTCACACTAACTTAACAAGACTTGACGATACCCAGAAACCTTCCATCATTGAATTAAAATTTAGGTAGTCCAGTATCAAAGTATAATGAGTTGCTTGCAAGTCATTATGATGATCTCAGTTCGGAGGGATACTTATATCCATATCCTTTTAAAAGATACTCTTGATGGTAGAGTACTCTATAAAGTTTGTCACATTTAGTGAATGTGCTCTTACACTCACTTTCATGCTATACCAGTATCTTTATACTCCTTGGTTATGAGGACAACCAACCCATATGGTATACAACTATCTATACTCGATAAACATTATCATCCTTGGTAACAACATATCATTTAGTCATGAACAGGTTTAAGAACTACATGACAAAACCTTCTTTGTTGAATAGAAGTTGTTCTAAGGACTTTATCATAGATTAGTTCATATGGAAGATGCACAAAATTTGATAAACTACCAAAAAAACCTTTATTTATTAATGATTCATATAAAAATTATAATGAGCTCAACCATCTACAAGTTAAATGATTGACCTTAGGACACATTTCCTATTCATAGTAAGAAAGTACATCAATTTTATATCTTAAGGTGCCTTGGCTATTAATAATGAGGGTATTGTAGTTTGACTACACCAAAACTCAATCTTCTAGCCATATGGAGTCTTGAGTGTTGGAAATCACCGAAGGTTTCATGCATGATTTCTTTTATAATTTGTAGTGAAAGAAAATATGCTATAAAAATATTTTAAATAAAAATATATATATATAGATCATATCTAATAAATCCTACAAGGATTGTAATATGACATGCAATATAAAAAATAAAATTACCACGTATTAATCTAGCAAATGCATGTTATAGATCTAATATATAAATAACTATGAGATCAAATCCAATACTTGTTCATGGGTCAATGATCACCACTATTGATGGTACATGGTAAGGGCTCTCCACATTACTTCACCACTGTACAGGATGTTTGGCCTCTATGAATGTCCATATAAAGCCTAAGCGATCAACCTTCCTAGACTACTAGATCCATGTGAAAACCACTGGATGGCTGAAATAGAATTATTTTTAAATCTTCTTGGATCCTTCAAAAATATCAAGAGGTGGATCAAGAGTTGATTTGATGGAAGAAGAAAAATAAAATCAACAAAACTCTCTTTTCTTTTTCTTTTATTTTATCTTTCCCTTCAGTCCTAGTGCTAGATCTAGAACTCATGCCAATGTAAATTCTGAAAGTGAACGGTGCAGGTGGTTTGACATGATCCTACACTAGGCATGCAAACAACTGCAGGAGCAGAATGGATTTTAAAAATATTTTTAAAATCCACGCAGCGGAAATCTGCTCCGCCCAGAAACTAATCTAATTCTAGTTGCAAATAGGCATGTATGAAAATATAAAATATTTGCAAAATATTTGAATTAAAAAATCTATTCATGCATGATTAAAAAAAAAATTTTCATACCTTATTCCGGCTGGAATAACTCTGGGATAAAGCTGGAATAGGCCGGAATACCTGGAATAAATCTATTCCAGCCTTCTTCCTCCTTGGGCTGAGAAAAGCTCTATTTTTGGCTTTAAAAACGGTATCGGAACACCACCTTCCGGACCTCCGTTTGCTCCCAAATTTCAGCAGCGGCAACTTGGATAAGTGGTTTTCGATCTCCAATTGAAAGCTGCAAGAAAATATTAACCAAAAAATTATAAAAATTCACCAAAGTCTGCTGCCAGATTTTCTGCAGCAGAACTGGGCAATAGGCTTTGGCCTTCGATTTGGAGTAGCTCGAGCGATCCCGGCTTGCGTGGCTTGCTCCTAGGAGTAGAAGGGTACTCCCTCTAGAGGGGAGACACACCCGGGGCTCTCGGATCCCTCTCCACACGCGGTGCTAGCCGCTGGAAGAAGATTCAGCCACAGTGAACGGCAGCAACTGGGCTTGCTGCAGTCCTGGGTTTGAGCACTCAATTGGACAAGAAAAAGGGCCTTGAAAACCTTCCTCACACTCTCCAAATCCCAACCTATAAGAGCATAGACTAAGCTCTTAATCTGGGGATCTCTCAACCTCTCAAAGAAGAACGCCAGGTGCAGAAGTCACAGTGTTTTCACGGTTGTAACACACACACACCTTGAAACAAGGGATTTGCAATGGTTTATATAGGACGTAGAGGAAGAGGGAGGTGGAGAGACGGGGAGGCCAAGAGGCAGCAGTTGCCAACTCCATTAAACCAGCAAATAAACGGGAGTTAGAATTATCCGATGGAGGAGAAGAAGGGACGTCTTCCACGGAGAAAAACTGCGGTCGATTGGCCTCCTCCAGCGCATGAATACCGTGTAAAATGGCTGGGAGAAAAACACACCGGTTCAAAAGAAATCGATCCAAACAACTTTAAACCAAATAGGTTCAAACCCATTGGTTCAATTAACCAACGGTGGTTCAATCCAATTGAAACGGTCCGAGCCCAATAAAATTGGTTCAATTGGTTCATAACTAATTGGAGGCCAAAACGAACTCCGAATCAGTTCAAAACTGATTCAGAAAAATCCTGGCACAATGCTGGTCAGCTCGGAACAATTTCCAGTTGACACAGACAAGGGCAAGATGGGAAAAAGAGTTCTAAAAAAATACTATGACCATAAAATCGAGACGATTCTCAATCGTAATCGGTATTTGGATCAGAGAGTAATCCTCTATGGTGTGTGACCTCATAGGTTCGAACCTAAATGGTAGCACTAGAACAATTCTAGTACCAGCATAGGAAACCATCTAGCAATGGGTCCCAGCATCCGGATAGGTCGAAGATGCGGGAGCAAACTATCGAACCTCTGGCATATGGTTACCGTATAATTCATCCCTTTGACCTCTAATGCTCAGGACGATTGAGATTGGGCTGCCAACCCAGACTGAGTCAGTCGACTACGTGTCTCAACCTCGCAAGCCCAGTGACTCTTCACTAGGGCTACCCGGGCCGAGGATTCGCTAAAATGAGATACTGCGAGACATTCAATCCAAACTATTTGGACAGGTCAATTCCATCTTGGTCCATCACTGCTCCATAAGTACTTGCATGTACCCAGAAAACTTTCATCACCGGATTAAAAATCCGGGTAGTCCGGCACCAAAGCACAGGGAGTTGCTTGCAAGCTACAGTGATGACCTCAGGTCGGAGGGACACATATACCCATATCCAATCGTGAGTATCCCTTTGGCAGAAAGGGGCTGTACGGAGTCACGTTCAATGAGATATCACATATCCCACTTGTAGATCATATCAGTGTCACCACACTCATTTGGTCAAGAGGACAACCAAACGATGTGAACTACAATAACTTATACTTGATATATTGCCATCCAGTACAATATATCCTTTGGTTGTGAACAAGGTTTAAGGATCACTCGATACATCCTCTCTGTATCGAAGTCAGTGTAGTCCTAAGGACTTCATCATATGAAAAGAGTTCATTTCAGGAAAATACAATATGTAATGAGCTGCCAAAAATAATATTTTATTAATTCAAAGAAAGAGTACAATACATAGCTCAACCGCCTACAACCCAGGTGATTGGCTTTGGGACACAATTCCCAACAAATTCACGCCCCCTTCTTTTATTTTTCATGACAATTTCACTTTATATTTTGCATGGTAATTGATTTCTTAATGTTGCACATATGATGAAAAACTGAAGTGAAATTTTATTGATCAGAGGAAGGATTAGATTAGAATTAGGAAATAGAGTTTGGATAAGATTAGAAGTCCTATTTCCAATAGGACTCCAAATTGATTTCAAATAATTTCATATATAATTCAAACTAATCCTAATCCAAATGAAAATGAGGGAGGATTAAAAAAATTAATTTTTTTCATTGAGAATTCATAGAAAAATTCTAGAAAGTCAGAAAATTTTTAGGAAAGAAAATAAATTGAACTAGGTTAGGGTTTGACCAAGATTTGACCAAAATTAGTTAGGAACCAAAACTAATTTGGTTATAATTAATTTAATCAATTTTAACCTAATCCAATTAGATTTCAATTATGTTTAATTTAATTCTAATTAAATCTATAATTAACTAAGTCCAAGTCTGAATAAAATCAAGAATAAAATTTCCTAGCAATTAGGTCATCGTATAATCTAATCTGGTAAAATCTAATTAAACTAAATTCAATTAGACTTGACTTAAACCTCTTTACTCAATCAAATTGAGCCAATTAGCAATCTAATTGCAAATAAATCCTCCTATAATTAATTAATAATTACTTAATTATTAATTTATAATATTTTTATGGTGTTAATTGTTAATTATATTTAAAATTTTGCCACTAAATAATTCTTAATTGTTAATCAGCCATTATAATCAGTTAGAAACTTCTTATATGTCTAGCCTTGTATTTTCAAACCCTAAGTCAAAAGCTTAGGAATGATTTCTTGAACTACTTGATATGATCATCTAGCAATGGTACCCGATATTTGAATAGGTCAAATGATGGCAAAGTAACATTCAAGAACCCAGGCTATGGTTAATGTATAATTCATCCCTTTAACCTAATGCTCGAAGATGAATTCAAAGTCAATTGTCAACTCTGAATAATGCATCTCAATATGTCTCAACCTGCTAAATCCTATGACTCCTCATAAGGATTATCCTGGCCAAGGCTTTACTAAATTGAAACATAATCGAGTATCTACTCCAACAACCTGGAGTGGTCAATCCCTTCTTGACTTAACACTGACTTAATAAGTACTTGACTGAACATAAAAACCTTCCATCACTAGATTAGAAATCTAAGTAGTCTGGCATAAAAGTATAGTGAGTTGCTTGCCAGGTCACCATGATAGTCTCAGGTCGGAGGGATACTTGTACCGATACCCTTTCTATGAGATACTCTTGATAATAGAGCACTCTATAGAGTTGGTCATTATTCAATGAGATATACTCCTATACTTCCTGCATGCCATGCCAGATCTCCATACTCCTTGGTTAAGAGGATAACCAACCTATATAGCATACAATGACCTATTCTCGATAAACTTTATCATCCTAGGTAACAACATATTATTTGGTCGTGAGCCAATTTAAGATCCACTCGACAATCCTCTTTTATTGAATCTATGCAATTCTAAGGACTTCAACATAGTAGAGTTCACAGAAAGATAATAATAGTATTGAGTAGCCAAAAATAATATTTATTTTATTTATAATTCATATATATTTACAAGATAACTTAACTATCTACAACATAGATGATTAGCTTTAGGACACTTTTTCCAACAAATTTCACTTGGACTAGAGCTAATTAGAATAGTATCGCATATCCATCTTTCACTTGTGATCATTAAACTCTTTGATTCCGAGGACTTTAGTAAATTGGTTAGCCAAGTTCTCTTTTTTATTGATCTTCTGAAAGTTGATGTCCCCTCATTCCACCATCTCTCGCTAATCAACGTCACCTTATTCTACCATCTCTCGAACAAGGTGGTAGCAACTAGAATGTGCTTGGTATGTTGATATGCCTTAGGCACCAGTGCTATCACAATGTAGAACAACTGGACGATCAATGGAGAGTGCTACTCCAAGCTCACCAATAAACTTGCACAACCATAAACTTCCTTTACTGCATCGGATGCTGCAATATACTCTACCTCATATATAGAATCAACCACAGTGTACTACTTAAGACTTTTTCAATAGAAAGCTCTTTTGTTAAGGGTAAAGACATAACCTGACAAACTTTTGCTATCATCTCAATCTGGCTAAAAACTAGAATTAGTATAATCAATTAGTTTTGAGTCAAAATCTTCATAAACCAATCATTGGTCCTTAGTATTTCTCAAATACTTAAGATAGATTTAATGACCTTCCAATGGTTCTCACTTGGATCAGATTGGCATCTACTCACCACCCCTAGTGAGTATGCCACATTTGGTCACGTACATATCATGGCATACATAATGGATCCCTCTGCCAAGGTATATGGAATCTTACTCATATGCTCTCTCTCTTGAGGAGTTGTCAAACAATCCTTAGAAAGAGTATTTCCATGACCTATTGGTAGATAGCTTTTCTTGAATTTACCATGCTAAACTATTTCATCACAGTATCAATGTACATTAACTTAGATAACCCTAGCAACCTTTTATATCTTTCCCTATAGATCTTCATCCCAAGGATATTGGTTGCTTCTCCTAGATCCTTCATAAAGAATTAGGATGACAGCCAAACCTTTATTCCCTACATTGCAGGAATGTCATCCATATACAAGATAAGAAATATAACCACCGAACCATTATCCTATTTGTATATACAGGGCTCTTCTCCATTCTTAATGAAGCTATATGTTCTAATCACTTTATCAAAGTACATGCTCCAACTCTGAGATGTCAGCTTCAATCCATAAATAGATCTCTGAAGCTTGCAAACCTTTTATTCGTCTATGGATGTGAATCCTTCAGGTTGTATCATATACATTTCTTCTTCTAACTCTCCATTTAGGAAAGAAGTTTTAATATACATTTGCTAGACTCAAAATCACCGCTATCATAAGCATAATCTGAATGGACTTGAGCATTGCCATAGGTGAAAATATCTCATCATAATAAATACCATAATGCTGACGATATCCCTTGGTAACCACACAAGCTTTATAGGTCTCTATATGCCCATCTATGTTTTGTTTCCTTTTTGAAAATCTACTTACACCATATGGGTTTAACCCTTTTAGGTGAGTCAATGAGTATCCATACACTATTGATCTACATGGACTCCATTTCAGATTTCATGGCTTCAAGCCATATTTCAGAGTCGAAACTCTGCATCGCATCTATATAGGTGGTCAAATCCTTATTATTTTTATCAAGTTCAATAAGATCACCATCCCGAACTAAGAAACCATAGTATTTGTTTGGCTGATAGGGTACTCTACTGATCTCCTTAACGTTGCCTCTATAACATGCTCTGGATTTGATCTAATCAAATCTAATTGAATTGATTTAATTAAATGTGTCAGTTCTTCTACCTATCGAACTTCTTCAAGTTCAACCTTTGAGACATTAGTTCTTTTTCCAAGAAACTTCTTTTCTAAAAAGACTACCTTATTAGTAATGAACACCTTTTGTTCATCAGTATGGTAAAAAAAATAACCCTTAGTTTCCTTCAGGTCCCTATAAATTGTTACCTATCAGACCTAGGCCCAAGCTTATACATTTTCAAATGTTTGACATAAGCTAGACAACCCCAGATCTTGAGATGTGAGAGTACCTGCTTATGCCCTTTACATATCTCATATGGCATTTAATCTATAGGTTTGCTAGGAACTCTATTTAGAATATAAAAAGCCAACTCTAGTACATAACCCCAAAAGAATATAAGCAGACTCGTAAACCCCATCTGTATCGAGCCATGTCTAATAGGGTTCGATTTCTCCTTTCAAATACTTCATTATATTTAGGTATCCCAGGAAGAATCCATTTTGAGAGAATCTCATTCTCTTCTAAATATGTCATAAACTCACCAGTAAGATATTCCTCTTCTTGATCAGATCGAAGAGTTTTGATATACTTTCCAGTTTGTTTCTTTACTTCATTACGAAATCATTTGAACATTTCAAATGACTTAGATTTATGTCTCATCAAGTAGACATACCCATACCTTGATAGATCATCAGTAAATGTAATGAAGTAGTGATATCCACCCAAAGCTAAAGTGTTCATAGGTCCACATACATCACTATATATTAGACTCAAAATCTTAATAGCTCTTTCACCTTTTTCAGTAAAAGATAATTTAGTCATTTTTCTAAGAAGATAGGATTCACAAGTCGATAATGATTCAAAATCATTGACCTCGAGGATTCCCTTTTTAGATAACCAATTCATCCTATTCTTGTTGATATGACCTAGCCTACAATACTAAAGATAGACATCAGACACATTAAATTTACAGGTTATGATAATACATAAATATTATTCTTCAATTGTCCTTGCATTATAGTAACACCATTCATAATGATATCACAATAATTATTTTTTATTGATAAATGATAACCATTCTTCACCAAAAGGCCTACAAAGATTACATTCATTATAAAACTAGGACAATCGTGATAATCATTCCAAAATAATTCTTAAAGCTAGAATTGGAACTGATCTTCCATCTCCAACATTCAAGAATCTCTCACTGTTTTCAAATCTTCTACAAACCTAAAGTCCTTGCAATGAATTACAAATATTAATAGGGCTTTCAGTATCTAATACCCAAGTAGTAGTATCATAAATAAAAAAATTATAAGGTGTTATCATATAAGTACCTTGTCTAGCAATTCTTTACTGGTTCTTCTTTTTCTTCCTTGGCTTGTTCAAGTCTAGTGAGGAAATGTAAAGAGGACAATTTCTCTTTCAATATCCTTGCTTCTTATATTAAAAGCATTTGGATTGAGTCTGGTCAAACTTAAACTACTTGGTCTGACCTGGCTGAGTCACAGGAGCACTATGCACCTTTTTTTATTTTCTTCTTCCTTTTTTAAAGGGATGATGCCCTATCAAACCTTCCACTACATTCACCAACCCCTTATGGAGCTGATGATCCTTCTTATAGGTCTGCAGCAATCCTAATAGACCATGGTAGTTGATTGCAGGTCTAGTCATTCTATAATGATCAAGAAAGTCAAGGTAGGACTTTGACAAAGAATCAAGGATCAAATCCTTTCCTAGCTATTCATGCAAGGGAAATCCATGTTTGCTCAGGTGCTCGATCAATTCGATCATGTACAATACATGATCAGTGATCGATGCCCCTTCCCTCATTCTAGTGTTGAAAATGGTATAAGATGTTTTGTATCTCTCAATATCATCGGGAGTGTCGAAGGATTCTTTCAATACTTGAAGCATGTCCTCCAGCTAAGCATCCTCAAATTTGCAATTTAGTTCATCATTCATGGATGCTCACATAATGTAGTGGATCATGGTTTGGTCATCGAGCCATTTCTGATAAGTATCTCGGCCCATACCGCAAACGTTCTAAGCAGGCTCCTCGGGTGCTTGATTTATCTGCATGTACAAGATCTATTAGTGCTCCAAGACTATTTTTAGCTTTTGATACCAACTATCAAAATTGGATCCTATTAGTTTTTTTTTATCCAACAATGAATGAAGTGACAAAGTGGTGGCCATATAAATCTGAAAAGAGAAGAAGACCTAATTAATATATGAATCATTTAATCCTAAAGACTTAGACTTTAGTCTAAAGGTTTTCCCACTATTTTAATAAAAAGGGTATCCTCTACCTTCAATTCAAGGAATTATACTAATTTCTTAGTAGTTACAAGAATCTAATAGACTGCACTTGAGCTCGAATTTGGCCGTCTCACCTCGGTGCATCTAAAGGTTGGTTCTTAACCAATTATTTCTCTAAATAATTTTTAGTAATAATTTTGCTCAGAAACTAATCAGCAAGCCTTTGGGCTACCACTGAAAGTCCTGGTTAGGTCCAGCCATTAACATGATAGGACTGAGTGCTTCTAGCCAATGATGGCCAAGCCCGACTTTAGCTGGCCCACCTGACCATCATTTAGAAATGAGCGACTAAGTCATCATAATATGAATGATAATTTCAATAGCCAGATGCACTAGATCTTTGGACATCTATTGATCATCTTAAGTATTGGACCCATTACCACTCTCTTAATGAGAGACTATGACTTTATTATCTTCATAATTTTATTACTTTAGGGGCCTAATAATTTTATAGGATTTAATTAGATTAAATAAAGAAAAGAAAAGAAGACATGGACCAATCAACATCCTGCTACTGACCTTACAGGTCTATGATGGGGGTTGAATGCAAATTGATCCAAGGGCACCTAGATCAGTCAAACTGATCAAACTTACTAGCCTGGGTTTGCTAGAATTGATGAGCTATCTAATCAAAATCTGATTAACCAAATTAGCCAGGTAAGTGAGATCAATGGGAGTGTTCTGCCATTAACCTCTTTCCTTAGATACTAATAGATTGGCCAAGTAAGAGGTAGCCCAAATTAATGACCACGATCGAATGCCAAACTTACCTTAAATGCCAATCAATTCATCGATTTTGATTAGACTAGCCTAGGTACTTAGGTCTGGCCACTTAGCTAGAATTAGGTCCATTTGATAATATAGACTTGATTAACCTATCACTATAAAGTTGATCTAGAAACTTTTTGACCTAATCCTAATCAACTTTTGATTAGGATAAATCAACTTCCCTAAGGTCCATATTAATCAAATTCTAACCCTAGGTCTAACCCGATTATTTGACCTAATTCAAGCTAATCTAAAATCCAAGTTTTATAAATTAACCTTAGATCTTTAATTTACAATTCTAGATCTAATCAAATCTTTTTTTTAGCAATTAATCAAGATTTATTTTGCTAAAAATTAGATCTAAATATTTTATAAGCATCATATATAAATAAAATAATTTTAGATCTAGACTACACACTATAATGTAATTACTGAAATTAAAGTTATAATTTATATTCTAAATATAAAACCTGATGTAATTTATTTAATTTCATATCAATAATAGCAAAATAATCAAGATTAAACCGCTAAAAATCAGATCTAAATTATCAAAATGTTTTTAATAAAATTATTCATTCACCTTACTTGTCATGAGATATAGCCATAAGTGGCACCCCTACATGCCTAGGAAATCCAATGGAATGAAAAGAGAGAGCCTTTAAATCCTACTTTTCTTCCATGACTAGAAGGCCATGGTGATCAACCCAATTCAAAGCAGTTACTTAGATTAAAATTACATCTAACATATAAGGTTCTACATCTATATATCATGTTATAAAAACTGATCGCTCTGATACCACTATTAGAAAACTAGAAAAAGATTTCATGCTTAGATTTTTCTAATTTATAGTAGAAGATAATCTATTATAAATTATTTTCAATAAAAAAAAAATATAGATTATATCTAATAAACTCTATAAGGATCATAACATGATGTGCAACAAAGAAAATGAAATTAGCGGCATCAATCTAGCAGATGCATGCTGTAAATCTAATATACAAACAACTATGAGATCGAATCCCATACCTGATCACAAGTCGATAATCATTGCTATCAATGATACATGGTAATGGCTCTTTATGTCACTTTCAGCTATATAGGATGTTCGGCCTCTATGAATTGTTTACATGAAGCCCCAACATGATCAACCTTCTCAAACTAATGATCCATGCAAAGACCACTAAATGGCTAAAATAAAATATTTTTAAATCTTCTTGGACCCTCCAAGAAGATCAAGAGGTGATTAGATAGAAAAAGAAAAATAAAATAAAAAAATCCCTCTTTTCTATGTCTTTTCCTTTTTCTCTCTCCCTTTAGTCCTAGTGCTAGATCAAGAACTCTTCATGCTAATTTGGATTCACACCCCCTTTTCCTCTTATTTTTTATAGTAATTTCACTTAAAGTTTTGCATGATAATTGGTCTCTTAATATTGCATATATGGTAAAAAATTAAAGTGAGATTTTATTGATTAAAGGAAGGATTAGATTAGGATTAGAAAATAGAGTTTGGATAAGACTAGGAGTTCTATTCCCAATAGGACTCCAAATTGAATTCAAATAATTTCAGATTTAATTCAAACTAATCCTAATCCAAATGGTAATGAGGGAGGATGAAAAAAACTAATTTTTAATGAAGAATTCATGAAAAAATTATAGGAAGGAGTGCAGAATCTTTAGGGAAGAAAATAAGTTAGATTATGTGAGGGTTTGACCAAGATTTGACCAAAATTAGCTAAGAACCAAAACTAATTTGGTTATGATTAATTTAACTAACTTGAACCCAATACAATTAAGTTTAATAAAGTCTCAATTAAATATGGAATTAACTAAGCCCAGATCCAAATCAAATCAAGAACAAAACTCCATAGCAATTAGGTCATCGTATAACCTAATCGGGTGAAATCTAATTGAACCAATTTTAATTAGATTTAACCTAAACCTCTTTGCTCAATCAAATTAAGCCAATTATCAATCTAATTACTAATTAATATTTTTATAATCAATTAATAATTAATTAATTATTAATTTATAACATTCATATAAGGTAAATTGTTAATCATATTTATAATTTTATCATTGAACTATTCTTAATTATTAATTATCCATCATGATTAGTTAGAAACATCTTATATGTTTAACCTCAGAGTTTCAAACCCTAAGCTAGTAGTTCATGAATAATTTTTTGAACTAATCAATGTGACCATCTAGTAATGGTACCCGATATCCTGATAGGTCGAATGATGGCAAAGCAGCATTTAAGAACCCAGGCTATGGTTACCATATAATTCATCCCTTTGACCTAATGCTCAAAGATAAATTTAAAGTTAACTATCAACTTTGAATAATGCATCCAAATATGTCTTAACTTGCTAAATCCTATAACTCCTCATAAGGATTACCCTGGTCAAGGCTTTGCTAAATTGAAACACTACCGAGCATCTTCTCTAACAACTTAGAGTGGTCAATACCTTCTTAACTCAACATCGAATTAATAAGTACTTGACTGCTTTTCTATCTCTGAATTAAAAATCTAAGTAATTTGGCATCAAAGTATAATGAGTTGCTTGCCAAGTCTCCATGATAGTCTCGGGTCAGAGACATACTAATATTCATACCCTTTCCGTGAGATACTCTTGATAGCATAGTACTCCATAAAGTTGGTCACTATTCAGTGAGAGGTACTCCTATACTCATCTACATTCCATACTAGTATCTCCACACTCATTGGTTAAGAGGACAACCAACCTATATGACACACAATGATCTATTCTCGATAAGCATTATCATCCTATGTAACAACATATTATTTGGTTATGAACCAATTTAAGAACTACTCGATAAATCTTCTTTTATCTAATCAATGTAGTTCTAAGGACTTCAACATATTAGAGTTCATAGAAAAATAACAAATAGTATTGAACTACCATAAATAATATTTATTTTATTAATAATTTATATATATTTATAAGATAGCTCAACGATCTATAACACAGATGATTAGCTTTAGGATACTTTCTCCAACATTAAGATGTAAGTTGGTTGTAGTATGTTCATTGTAGAATAAGGTGTACACCAAGATGGGCTCTATCAACCTCGGTAGATGAGGAGTAGTCTTATGTAGATCATGAGACCGAGTCTTAAAGTCCATGCCATGGTAGTGTGATTGATGGAAAGGTATTTTTATAAGGTTTTTTAATAGACTCTAGTCAATTAAATCTTTTATATGATAGGGATCAGGTTTGACTAGTTATCCTTAACTATGCTCTATTGGGACTTATGATAGAAGAACTGAATCACATGATAACTGTACCTGAGATTTGTCCATTAGATTTTGATGGATTGCCACTACATACTACTAGGTGTCACTAGTAGATTGTGGAACCAATTAGAATTATTTAGATGATCAATAATTCTAATTAGCTAAATTAGAAAGAGTTCCAATCCATCAAAAAAGGGTTTTGATGATATTAATGATGAAGATCATAATATGTTTCACAATCAAATATAATTGAACCTATGGGATCGCACAAACAAGAATTTTGATCTTAAATTGTTTAATTGGACTTGAATAGTCTAATTGGATTTAAGGAAATCATGCTAGGACATGATTAGACCCATGTTTCTCCTTAATTAGTTTTTCCTATTAGATAGGGCTTGACCTAATCTAATTAGGCTTGTATTGTTTTCTTAATTTGGGTTCTTAATTAGATTGGGTTTGACCTAATCTAATTAAAGTCATTTATTCCTTATATTGGTTTTTTATTTAATTGGACTTGACCTAATTAAATTGGGCTTGTAGGGGCACCAAGAGTTGGTGTCACCTAGGTTATTAATTAGGATAAGGACAAGGAGGTTCCAAGTGTTGGCGACCCCTCTTTTTTTATTGATTTTTCTTCATAGATGAGAGCTATAAGAGGCACTAATTTGGATTTGGATAAGGCAATGCTCTTTTTTGAATTCAATTAGGAGAATGAGAAAGAGGGCACACACTCCCTTTGGATAAGATCCAAGGAGTGTGTGCTCCCTATCTTGTTACAAGGATATGCGAAGAGGAAGAGAATGAGGGTGTGCAATGTCTTTGAATTTTAAATTCATTGAGGTAATGCCCCAGGTAGTTGTTCATAAGATTTTCTATATGGAATGGGAGTTGTTGTAGTACTAACTATATTAATACCACTCTTGTTGAGGGATCACTCATGAGAAATAAGGATCCCCCTTCTCAAGATTATGATTATCGATGTCGATGCCAAAAGAGAAGGAAGAAGAGATAAAATAAAATAAAAAATATAAACAATTTAGGTATATAAGGATTCATTATAAAAAAAATAAACTTACAAGATTGAAAACTTTCACTCTTAATCTCGTACAAGTCTCTTAACAAGAAATCCCAAAATCCCTCTCAAAAGCTCTCAACTCAGCCACTCTCTATAAATGCTTCATCACTCTTTTGATTCTCATACCTAGTCTAGTCCTTTACCTATATTTTTATAATTTCTACTATAAAGAGTGTCTCATAAGGAGTTTAATGGTCTAAACCACATCCAAATCAGAGTCCTGTAGCCTCTACAGTTCATAATTGAACTCTAGATTAGCTCCTGGCCATCGATTGGCCTTGATCATGCCAAAAATCATGCAAAATCAACATAGATCATACTAGGATAAATGCTAGTCATCCTATCATCATAGGTGATGCACACTACCACTCAATTGTGCATCTCTCACACATAGACTGTGACTCCTGCACCCATGCACCGCTCAAAGCATCTCGGTCCATTATAGACTGCGTCATAGGAAAAAAAAAGAGGCAGCTAGGGACCACCACCTGGGCTTGGGCTTGCCTACACGCACTATGCATGCCTACCTGCATTGACTTGGGCTAGAGCCAATGCTCGCCCATGCATGTGCCATGCTAGGGCACGTGCTCATGTGTGCACCTTGCTAGCTCATGATAGTTGCGAGCCAGTGCCTGCGGGTTTGTTCCATTTTTTTTTCTTTTTTTTGGACTTCTTCCATGCGGGCTTCTCATTAGGTTTCTTACATGTCTTGGGCTTCTTTAGGGGCCAAATTCAAAGTGTTCTCCTAACAATCTCTACCTCGACTTGATATTTGACATCCACCTGACTTTGAGAGATTCTTGAAAAAGTTCACCCCCATACCCTAGGGCAAACATCTATAGATCATAGATGGGAAAATATGAGAATCGAGTCATGCTGCTCGATCCCATCTCCATCATGTGCTATGCTCACCTCGATCTAAGACATGCTCAGGAAAATCTCCTATGATAATAGGAACTTTACCTTGCGATATCACCTATCACTTTGTTGTGGCTTGTCTCTTGCTTGATCCACCTACTCCTAGAGCTCCACCTTGCACTAGGCTCCCACCTATACCAAGGACTCCACCTTGCATTGGACTCCCTTTCAAGAAGTAGTGATCTCCATGCTTCCTTCCCTACAAGATGATCCTACTGCCATGCATGACCTTCAGGATTCCATTACCAGCTCTTAACATGTAGCCGTTTAAATCTAGTTTGCTGAGAAAAAATAGATTTCTATAAAAATAGGATATGCATTGAACCTCACCTAGTTTCTTCACTATCACATCATGTACCTTAAAGCTAACATCTTGATGCCCTTGATTGCATAACTCGATCCATCTGGCAAGTGGATAGAACTCTCTTTACTCTCAAAAAAATCAAATAGCTCCTCTCTATAACAAATATGGTGTTGTTATGGCCGTTACGATGACGTGGCATGTCTCAGATTTCGTTGGGCATGATTCGAGCCACATGGAGTTTTTCGGCAAAGTCAGACATGGATTCGCCTCGGCCGAGGTCGAGGTCGGTCTAGGCCTTCTGCCACTCCGCCAGGTGTCCACCCAGGAGGGGTCCACCTCGGTCGAAGTCAGCGGCCCCCTTGCTCCCTCGCCAGGTGGCACCCTGAGATGGTCCCACCTCGATCGAGGTCGAGCCGGGCCCCTTCGCTCCTTCGCCAGGTGGCTCCCAGAGATGGGACCACCTCGAACGAATTCGAGCGACCTTCTGCCGCTCTGCCAGGTGTCCATCCAGGAGGGGTCCACCTCAGTCGAAGCCGGCGGCCCCCCCCGCTCCCTCGCCAGGTGGCACCCTGAGACGGAACCACCTCGGCCGAAGTCGAGCCGGGCCCCTTCGCTCCTTCGCCAGGTGGCTTACGAAGACGGGACCACCTCGGCCGAAGTCGAGCGACCTTCTGCCGCTCCGCCAGGTGTCCACCCAGGAGGGGTCCGCCTCAGCCAAAGCCGGCGGCCCCCCTGATCCCTCACCAGGTGGCACCCTGAGACGGTCCCACCTCAGCCGAGGTCGAGCCGGGCCCCTTCGCTCCTTTGCCAGGTGGCTCCCAGAGACGGGACCACCTCGGCCGAAGTCAAGCGACCTTCTGCCGCTCTGCCAGGTGTCCACCCAAGAGGGGTCCACCTGGGTCAAAGCCGGCGGCCCCCCTGCTCGCTCGCCAGGTGGCACCCAGAGATGGGAACACCTCAGTCGAGGTCGAGCCAGGCCCCTCGCTCCTTCTCCAGGTGGCGCTCGGAGACAGGACCACCTCGACCGAAGTCGAGCGCCCCTCTACCGCGTTTGCCAGGTGTCCACCCAGGAGGGGTCCACCTCGGCCGAGGAAAGCCAGCCTGTGCAGAGAAGTTTTCGAAGAGCGGGAGCGCGAGCTCCGAGATTGCCCCTCGAGCCGTGCGCGCCGCACCCCGAGAAAGGCACCCCGTACGGTCAGTGGCAACACGTGAAACATCACTTACGTCGGCCCGACAGGTTCCGCAGTCAAGAGGCGAGGCCCTAACAAAATAGGACCCTATAATGGACATTGTCGATGCCTAGGAAGGAGAGCACTCATGCTCGGCCCAAGGTCTGGTCGGCGATCTGACCGGTGCCCTTCCTTTACTCTTTCCCCACTAGGCTCGGTAAGCAAGGCCGGGAAGCCACCTGATTCTTTGATCCAGAAGGGAAAAGGGAAAGGGATGGAGGGGAGAAGGTGAAAGCGATGAAGGAGCCTCCCAAGGGCGAAAAAATGAGAAGGCAACAGGAGGAGATAAAAAAAGGAGAGAATAGACGACAAGGTAAGCAAGAAACAAAGGCTGGGAAAGGAGACTCCATCCCAAGAGTAGGATCCAAGGTCCCGAGAGGGGCCCTTTGGCGCGAGCTCGGTGGAGGAACCCGGCCGGGTTTCTATTCTTTCTGGGACCTTTCTTGCGAGCACGATCTCTAAGTCTGGGACTCCTTCGGGGGCCCGTCTCAGAGACTCTGTTCCCTCTCGCCATCTACTAACTTGACCGTCGGAGCTTCCTCACCGGGATCCCCGGCCAGGGTTTCTGACCTTGCCTTGCAGGTTCGAACGAGCCAGGAGACCCCATGGGCCAGACAGTCTAGTCGGATCGACGGCTCTGAAGCCATAGGCGCGACGGTGAGATCGGCAACAAATTGGCACACCAGGTAGGTGGTGGGGACATGCAAGATGAGAATGCAACTATGCAACCCTAAAGGAGATTAGCAAAGATTAACTTAGCAATTTCTTATTTGCTTATGATTAGTTCAGCATATAGTATCAAAGGAGGTCTAATGAAGAGAACTTGAACGATCAAACGTAAACCTAATTAATAAGACTATCAAAATAACAAAGAAATAGGAATAAGAATCGAACCACACAAGTTAAGCTAGGCAAATTTAATATTTCAGACCTAATCGATACTAGAACATACCTAGCATTAATCTTTCAAGTAGATCAAGATTACTCATGAAGAGACCTCCCAAATGACAAGACCATACTACAAATTGAGGGCCCTTCTTGTTTTCTAGATTATGGCAAGTAATTCCTTCCTCTTGAATTCGGAATCCCGGAGAACCCTACAACAAAGAAACCTCAAGATTAGGAACTTGGTAACATACGTTAGTCATGAAATGGAGAAACTAAAGAAGAGTCGAGGAAGCATTGTTGTAGAATAATCTTGGCGCCATGGTAGACCACTTGAAATGGATTAGGCCGGCCTCCTTGTGATGGTCTTCTTGATCAACCTTGAATATTGAAGAGCAAGCTTGAGATTGGAGAAGAAGGAGGGTGTCTTAGGCGTTGGAGAAGGAGGGTGTCTTAGGCGTTGGAGATGGAGGAGGAGAAACTAGGGTTGGCGTGGGATAGGGAGAAGAATTTAAAACTACCACTTAGGCATATAGAACTCACATAGAAGAAAATTTTTAATTTTTCTTTTCCATCCTTTTGTTTACAAGAAGACTAAGAGTCTTTTATAGACTATTAAGCCATTTTGAATTCAAACTATACCAAATATCATGGAGAAAAATTTGTGGAGAAAAATATGGGGCGTCCCATGAGTAGTGGAGGAAGTTGTGGAGGAGGTTGTAGCCAATTCAAATTCAAATTCCCCTTTTCTTCTCTTGGGCGGCAACCTTGGATGGTGAGGTGGCATGTATGATGTGGCAGCAACCTTGGATGGTGAGGTGGTATGTGTGATGTGGCAGCAACCTTGGATGATGAGGTGGCATGTGTCATGTGGCATGTGGTCCCCACTTGAGATGGCTTTGGTCTTGCTTTGGAGTATAAGTCTTGAGTCTTCTTTAGTCTTCAAATGTGGTTTGGTTTGATTCTTCATGGATTGGACTTGACTCATTTGGACCCAACTCTCAAATACAAGATTAATCAGGCTGGACTAGTCCCAACATAAAATTGAAATGTACTCGAATTACATAATTATTTGGACTCAAAATTAAAGAAAGAAAAAAATTACAGGACTTTCTTTTACTCATCCAACCATAAGGACTCGGATTTGACTTGAATTGGTTGGAGTCTCTTCCTGATTCTGGTGCCCACACCAATTCTCCCGGGGTGGGAGGAACTCGACCCTATCGAGTGAGGGTTGGCTTGATAAGTTTCTAATGCATCCGGGTTGATTTGTTGTAGGTCCTCTCGGGAAATCCAGGAGTCTTCAGATTCAGGACATCCTTGCCATCTAACCAGATAACGTTGGTAGCCTTTATTTCTAGTAGTAATGATCTGGTCATCCAAGATCCTTTCAATTCTCTCCTTTCTCTCAGGAACACTTTGTGGTGGACACTCATTTAGTGTTTCACTCTCAAAAGAAACATTATGACCAAAAAGCTCACTAGGTATCAATGCAGGTTCTTTGTATTCTTTTAAGTCTGAAATGTTAAATGTTGAACTAATGCCATAACTTGGTGGTAATTCTAATACATAAGCATTTGGTCCAATTTTCTTTATTATTTTGAAAGGTCCGGCTCCCCAGGCATGGAGTTTCTTCATAGTTCCCGGCGGAAACCTTTCACATTTAAGTTTGATCATGACGGAGTCCCCTTCATTAAATTCTTTTAATCATTTATATGAATTAGTCATATGCTGATAGAGTTCATTGCTTGCTTGAATCTTTTGGCTAATCTCCTTATGCAATTCCCTAATATGCTGTGCATATGACTCGGCAGACTCGGACACCCGTGCATGTGTGGATAAAGGAGCTAGGTCTAAAGGCTTCCTAGGTTTGTATCCATGGACCACTTCGAATGGACTTTTCCCAATAGACCTATTAACTGAGATGTTATAGGCAAATTCAGCACGAGGAAGTAATAGGTCCCAGTTTCCTAGGTTGTCACCAACTAAGCATCTCAACAGATTTCCTAAGCTTCGATTTACTACCTCAGTCTGGCCATTGGTTTGAGGATGATAGGCAGTAGAGAATTTCAGCTTGGTACCGAGCATGTGCCAGAGGGTTTTCCAGAAATAGCTAGTAAATTTGACATCTCTATCGGACATAATGGTTTTGGGTAAACCATGAAGCCTAACGACCTGATCGAGAAAAAGCTTGGCCACCTTCGAAGCATCTAAAGTTTGAGAACAAGGAATGAAGTGAGCCATCTTGGAGAAACGATCGACAACCACAAAGATAGAATCATACTTCCTAGACGTCTTAGGGAGGCCTACTACAAAATCCATGCTGATATCCTGCCATGGACAATCAGGGACAGGTAAGGGTGTGTACAGACCAGTGTTCTGTCTTTGCTGTTTTGCAACAGCACAGATACGGCACTGAGCTACAATCTGGGCCACATTTCTTTTGAGGCCAGGCCAAAAGAATTGGTCTTCTATTGCTAAGATGGTCTTATTCCTACCAAAATGTCGTGCTAAGCCCCCAGCATGAACTTCCCAGATCAGAAATTCCCTAACAGAGGTCTTGGGAATACACAACTGATTTCCTCTGAAAAGGTATCCATCTAAAATGGTATAATCACTATGTCTCACTAGATGGTCCTTGTTGAAGGGATCGATAGATGTCACCAAAATCAGGGCATGTAGGATATTCCTCTTTTAATCTTTCAAACCCTACTACCTCAGTGCTCACAGAATTCAACAACATTGAACGACGACTCAATGCATCAGCAACCCTATTTTCAGTTCTGGCACGATGTTTCAGTACGAACATATAAGCTTGTATGAACTCTACCCATTTCCCGTGCCTAGGGTTCAATTTCTTCTGAGAACTAAGGAACCTAAGAGCTTCATGGTCAGAAAATAGGATAAACTCTTGTGGTAGAAGATAATGCCTCCAATAACGTAATGCCTGAACTACCGCATACAGCTCCCTATCATAGGTGGAATACCTTGGTCTCGCTTCATTTAACTTCTCACTGAAATATGCTACTGGGTGATTCTCTTGACTCAAGACACCTCCAATTCCTATCCCAGAAGCATCACAAGCAACCTCGAACACTTTGGTAAAATCGGGTAACCTCAAGACGGGTGCATGTGTCATTTTTTCCTTAATTGTTAGGAAGGCTTTGTCTGCTGCTTTAGTCCATTCAAAAGTTTCCTTCCTAATACAATCAGTGTTTGGAGCCACTATTGTACTGAACCCTCTAATGAATCTCCTATAGAAGGTGGCTAAACCATGGAAACTACGGACATCATGGATACTCTTGGGTACAGGCCACTCTACTATTGACTTAATTTTCGCAGGGTCAGCGGACACTCCTTCAGATGTTACTACGAATCCTAGAAAGATAACTCTATGTGTTAAGAAATCACACTTCTTGATATTGGCATAGAGGCTATCCTTTCTAAGGACTTGGCAAACTTGCCTTAGGTGGGTTAAATGGTCTGCCTTAGTCTTGCTATAGATAAGAATGTCATCAAAGTAGACCACCACAAATTTCCCGATGAAAGTTTTCAACACCTGATTCATAATTCTCATAAAGGTGCTGGGTGCATTGGACAGACCGAACGGCATGACTAACCACTCATATAATCCATCTTTAGTCTTAAAGCGGTCTTCCATTCATCTCCAGGCCTAACCCTAACCTGGTGATAGCCACTCTTTAAGTCTATCTTGGAGAAAATTGTTGATCCGGCTATCATATCTAACATATCGTCCAGTCTTGGGATTGGAAACCTATATTTGACAGTAATCTTTTTGATGGCATGGCTGTCTACACACATCCTCCAGGTACCATCTTTTTTTGGGGTTAACAAGGCAGGGACTGCACAAGGGCTTAAACTTTCTCTAACAAACCCCTTTCTAAGAAGTTCACTAACTTACCTTTGTAACTCCTGATGTTCAGTTGGATTCATCCTATAATGAGGCAAATTAGGTAAAGTCGTGCCAGGGACAAAATCTATGGCATGCTGTATGTCCCTTAAAGGTGGAAGATTGTCGGGAAGATCCTCGGGAAACACGTCTTCAAAGTCTTTCAATAATTGGACCACCTCTTGAGGGTGTTCTACAGGGGTGTGGTCCATAGTTTCCTTAGCAGCTACCATCCAAATAGGTGCTCCCTCATTAATGTCTTTTTCTAATTCTCTTGCACCTATCAAATTTAATCCAGTCCTTTTTTCTTTTAGGCTGCTAACTCCTCTTTTGGTGTTGTCCTTAGGCTGGGTTGGATGAATGACAATTTTCTTTCCATTGAAATTGAAAGCACAGGAATTTGATCGACCAAAAATTGTCACATCATGGTCAAACAACCATGGCCTACCTAGGATGATGCTACTTACTCCCATAGGGAGTACATCACACCAGATTCGTTCCTGATAGGACTGAAGTTGGATTCGGACCTAACATCTCTGCTTGATTAGGATAGAAGTGGAATCGATCCAGGATACCTTATATGGATTGGGATGTGGTTCAGTGGGCAATCCTAGACTCTTGGCTGCACTAGTGGAAATGGCATTGACACAGCTTCCACTATCGATCACGATCTTACAGACCTTTTCTCCTATTTTGACAAATGTGTGTAGGATGCTAGTCCTACGCCAGTCTTCCTGCTCCTTGGTCTGTGTCATGATACATCTCACAACTCCTAACACATCTGATGAATCTACATTTTCTTCATCTCCTTCATACTCATCAGCCAAGCAATCCCCTGCTTCATAAACCTCCTCTTCATCATTCTCCAGGGGTTCTGATTCACCTTCTTCTGCCTCCGCTATATGTAAAGCTCTAGAGGGACATTGGCTCACGAAATGACCTGGTTTATGACACTTATAGCAGACTCGCTCCCTCTCACCTCGAACTTCAGGGCTCTTTCCTTTATCTTCTCTAGGAATTGGGGGAATGGCAGGGTTGTGCCTAGGGGTTGGATTCGAGCTGGATCTTGGTCTATTGGTTGTACCAGGGACTAAACTAGGCCTGCTAACAGGAGGGTTAAACCTAATAGGTTCAGGTCGTCTAAATGTAGCTCTCCTTTGAAACCTCTCATAGTCCATGGCAACTTGGTATGCCTGATCTAAATCATGGACTTCTCTCAAAAATAGTTCCCCTTTTATATCTTCATTCAATCCTGATCTAAACCTCGACAATGTAGCTGCCTCAGACTCGACTACGTTGCATCGCATTACAAACTCATCAAATTTAGCAACGTACTCAGAAACGGTCTTATTTCCTTGTGTCAATCGTTGCCACTGATCTAACAACCTTTGCTGATAAGACATAGGCAAATATTTCTCTCTAAGCTTTCTCTTCATGTCTCTCCAGGTCACTATAGGTAAGTCTCTCCTCTGCCTAGCTATGCGTTCGACATTTCCCCAATACAACCTAGCCTGACGGACAAGTCTGATTTTGTCAAACTTGAATCTTCTCTCTTCAGACATATCATACCAGTCAAAATATTGGTCCATGTTAGCCTCCCAGTCTATGTACACCATAGAATCTAGGCTTCCCTCAAAGGTTGGTGCATCTAGACATATATTCCTTAAGGCCCGATCATCCTGATCAAAAGTATCATGGCGAGGTCTTCTAGGATTTGGCTCCGGAGTGTGATCAGTATAATCCTGATGTGGCCTTCTATGAATTGGATCAGGTGTATGTTCCTGTCGTTGGGCTCTAGGGCGAACTGAAGGTAATCTGGGTGAAGGTGGTTCAATTGGGGTGAACCTAGATTCCTCTAGGGTTCCTATCCTTTCCTCGAATTGGTCAAACCTAGCATCCAAACGGTCCATCTTCTCTATCATAGATCTCATAAGGCTTTCCATACTAATATCCATGGATGAACTAGGTTGGGCTTGTGAAGGGTGGTAAGGTGTGCCTGACCTAGTTATCATGCAAACAATTAGACTCAGACCCGAATTACGAGTTTTCTAAACCGGTTAGTCCAAATAAACTGAGTTGACTAGATACAATCAAATCAACAGCTACTCTCTTCCACTGGCCAGTCAGGAGGTGGGTCTGTGGGAGGTTCCCCCAGCTTTCACTGGGTCCTAATTAAAAACCACAAGAACCGCTTAGGCTTGAGCCACTTAACCTCTATCCTTGACACCAGCTTTCAATAATAGATGAAGAAATGGTTGCACAAGCTTTCCCAATTGAATTGAACTGGACCTAGAGTTCCAAGCTAGTTTCCTAATCAAGGTGGCAAGCTAGATTGTAGTAACTCTATACTTGGCCAGGTTTTAGAATAAGGGGAGTGTGAGATCCTGTCTCTGGCCTACCTAGGCCCGATGGAATTGGCCCGATAGATGGATCAGCACCCAATCCCTTAGTCCCAATTCTAGACACCAAGTAATAGGGCACACACAAGACTAGTTGACACAATGAGTTGACAATAACCCGGGCTCGACCAAATTGATGTTCCTAACCCACTAGGGCAATTAATGTCTAATCAATTTTAGTTAGGGATTGGATCGATATGCAATTTGGTGATTTTTGGGCTAGGGACAGGTGATGAAATCCTGACCCTATGTCAATTTCATGCCCTTAATTTGATTTGTCATGAGATGCATGCAAATTTCAAATTTCAGGTGAAGAAGTAGTGTGTTGCAGTTTAAAAGTGGTGTTGATAAGTGCAGAAAAAAATGTCAGAAAAATCTAAAAAAATGACAGAAAACTCCTAACTTCTAGATGACATACCAGATGAAACAAAAATTCAAAATAAAATCTATACTATTCTAGGAAGATTCTGAAATGAAGATAATGAAAAGGAACAGAACAGAACAGAAATCCAAATAACACTGATGGACTGTTGGAATTTTCATTTTTTTTGTAAATTTTTTCTCAGATTTAAATTTAAAAAACTGATAAGCAACTTAAAATGGAGCAGGGAAAAAAATATTCCAACAAGAATTGTGATACTTGCCTTTGGAGTTGCAGGTGGATTACAGTCAGCCTATAGAAAATACAGCAAGCAGAAAAACAGAACGTGCCCAATGCAAAATTCACAAATGAAATCTAAGAAGTCCTTTGGCTTTCTTTTTCACGGGTCAATCACAATGACACCCCGACACACCTTAAGAGATCCCCGT
The DNA here is from genome assembly GCA_021397845.1 of Areca catechu. Classification (NCBI taxonomy): domain Eukaryota; kingdom Viridiplantae; phylum Streptophyta; class Magnoliopsida; order Arecales; family Arecaceae; genus Areca; species Areca catechu. The sequence continues at coordinate 101,321,671 of CM038041.1, forward strand.
GGAATGGGAAGAGAGGGTGTTTAAACCCTACTTTCTCCTAAGACCGGACGGTCTAGTAACGCCCCCGATCCAAGTACTTCAAGGACTTAATGCTATGCAATCAGGAACTTATTCTACCATGCTCTGATACCAAGAATGGTGGGGACATGCAAGATGAGAATGCAACTATGCAACCCTAAAGGAGATTAGCAAAGATTAACTTAGCAATTTCTTAGTTGTATATGATTAGTTCAGCATATAGTATCAAAGGAGGTCTAATGAAGAGAACTCGAACGATCAAACGTAAACCTAATTAATAAGACTATCAAAATAACAAAGAAATAGGAATAAGATTAGAACCACACAAGTTAAGCTAGGCAAATTTAATATTTCAGACCTAATCGATACTAGAACATACCTAGCATTAATCTTTCAAGTAGATCAAGATCACTCATGAAGAGACCTCCCAAATGACAATACCATACTACAAATTGAGGGCCCTTCTTGTTTTCTGGATTATGGCAAGTAATTCCTTCCTTTTGAATTCGGAATCCCGGAGAGCCCTACAACAAAGAAACCTCGAGATTAGGAACTTGGTAACATACGTTAGTCATGAAATGGAGAAACTAAAGAAGAGTCGAGGAAGCATTGTTGAAGAATAATCTTGGCGCCATGGTAGACCACTTGAAATGGATTAGGCTGGCCTCCTTGTGATGGTCTTCTTGATCAACCTTGAATATTGAAGAGCTAGCTTGAGATTGGAGAAGAAGGGTGTCTTAGGCGTTGGAGATGGAGGAGGAGAAACTAGGGTTGGCGTGGGATAGGGAGAAGAATTTAAAACTACCACTTAGGCACATAGAACTCACATAGAAGAAAATTTTTAATTTTTCTTTTCCATCCTTTTGTTTACAAGAAGACTAAGAGTCTTTTATAGACTATTAAGCCATTTTGAATTCAAACTACACCAAATATCATGGAGAAAAATTTGTGGAGAAAAATATGGGGTGTCCCATGAGTAGTGGAGGAAGTTGTGGAGGAGGTTGTAGCCAATTCAAATTCAAATTCCCCTTTTCTTCTCTTGGGCGGCAACCTTGGATGGTGAGGTGGCATGTGTGATGTGGCAGCAACCTTGGATGGTGAGGTGGTATGTGTGATGTGGCAGCAACCTTGGATGATGAGGTGGCATGTGTCATGTGGCATGTGGTCCCCACTTGAGGTGGCTTTGGTCTTGCTTTGGAGTATAAGTCTTGAGTCTTCTTTAGTCTTCAAATGTGGTTTGGTTTGATTCTTCATGGATTGGACTTGACTCATTTGGACCCAACTCTCAAATACAAGATTAATCAGGCTGGACTAGTCCCAACATAAAATTGAAATGGACTCGAATTACATAATTATTTGGACTCAAAATTAAAGAAAAAAAAAAATTACAGGACTTTCTTTTACTCATCCAACCATAAGGACTCGGATTTGACTTGAGTTGGTTGGAGTCTCTTCCTGATTCTGGTGCCCACACCAATTCTCCCGGGGTGGGAGGAACTCGACCCTATCGAGTGAGGGTTGGCTTGATAAGTTTCTAATGCATCCGGGTCGATTTGTTGTAGGTCCTCTCAGGAAATCCAGGAGTCTTCAGATTCAGGACATCCTTGCCATCTAACCAGATAACGTTGGTAGCCTTTATTTCTAGTAGTAATGATCTGGTCATCCAAGATCCTTTCAATTCTCTCCTTTCTCTCAGGAACACTTTTTGGTGGACACTCATTTAGTGTTTCACTCTCAAAAGAAACATTATGACCAAAAAGCTCACTAGGTATCAATGCAGGTTCTTTGTATTCTTTTAAGTCTGAAATGTTAAATGTTGAACTAATGCCATAACTTGGTGGTAATTCTAATACATAAGCATTTGGTCCAATTTTCTTTATTATTTTGAAAGGTCCGGCTCCCCAGGCATGGAGTTTCTTCATAGTTCCCGGCGGAAACCTTTCATGTTTAAGTTTGATCATGACGGAGTCCCCTTCATTAAATTCTTTTAATCATTTATGTGAATTAGTCATATGCTGATAGAGTTCATTGCTCGCTTGAATCTTTTGGCTAATCTCCTTATGCAATTCCCTAATATGCTATGCATATGACTCGGCAGACTCGGACACCCGTGCATGTGTGGATAAAGGAGCTAGGTCTAAAGGCTTCCTAGGTTTGTATCCATGGACCACTTCGAATGGACTTTTCCCAATAGACCTATTAACTGAGATGTTATAGGCAAATTCAGCATGAGGAAGTAATAGGTCCCAGTTTCCTAGGTTGTCACCAACTAAGCATCTCAACAGATTTCCTAAGCTTCGGTTTACTACCTCAGTCTGGCCATTGGTTTGAGGATGACAGGCAGTAGAGAATTTCAGCTTGGTACCGAGCATGTGCCAGAGGGTTTTCCAGAAATAGCTAGTAAATTTGACATCTCTATCGGACATAATGGTTTTGGGTAAACCATGAAGCCTAACGACCTGATCGAGAAAAAGCTTGGCCACCTTCGAAGCATCTAAAGTTTGAGAACAAGGAATGAAGTGAGCCATCTTGGAGAAACGATCGACAACCACAAAGACAGAATCATACTTCCTAGACGTCTTAGGGAGGCCTACTACAAAATCCATGCTGATATCGTGCCATGGATAATCAGGGATAGGTAAGGGTGTGTACAGACCAGTGTTCTGTCTTTGCTGTTTTGCAACAGCACAGATACGGCACTGAGCTACAATCTGGGCCACATTTCTTTTGAGGCCAGGCCAAAAGAATTGGTCTTCTTTTGCTAAGATGGTCTTATTCCTACCAAAATGTCCTGCTAAGCCCCCAGCATGAACTTCCCAGATCAGAAATTCCTTAACAGAGGTCTTGGGAATACACAACTGATTTTCTCTGAAAAGGTATCCATCTAAAATGGTATAATCACTATGTCTCACTAGATGGTCCTTGTTAAAGGGATCGATAGATGTCACCAAAATCAGGGCATGTAGGATATTCCTCTTTTAATCTTTCAAACCCTACTACCTCAGTGCTCACAGAATTCAACAACATTGAACGACGACTCAATGCATCAGCAACCCTATTTTCAGTTCCGGCACGATGTTTCAGTAGGAACGTATAAGCTTGTATGAACTCTACCCATTTCCCGTGCCTAAGGTTCAATTTTTTCTGAGAACTAAGGAACCTAAGAGCTTCATGGTCAGAAAATAGGATAAACTCTTGTAGTAGAAGATAATGCCTCCAATAACGTAATGCCTGAACTACCGCATACAGCTCCCTATCATAGGTGGAATACCTTAGTCTCGCTTCATTTAACTTCTCACTGAAATATGCTACTGGGTGATTCTCTTGACTCAAGACACCTCCAATTCCTATCCCAGAAGCATCACAAGCAACCTCGAACACTTTGGTAAAATCGGGTAACCTCAAGACGGGTGCGTGTGTCATTTTTTTCTTAATTGTTAGGAAGGCTTTGTCTGCTGCTTTAGTCCATTCAAAAGTTTCCTTCCTAATACAATCAGTGTTTGGAGCCACTATTGTACTGAACCCTCTAATGAATCTCCTATAGAAGGTGGCTAAACCATGGAAACTACGGACATCATGGATACTCTTGGGTACAGGCCACTCTATTATTGACTTAATTTTCGCAGGGTGAGCGGACACTCCTTCAGATGTTACTACGAATCCTAGAAAGATAACTCTATGTGTTAAGAAATCACACTTCTTGATATTGGCATAGAGGCTATCCTTTCTAAGGACTTGGCAAACTTGCCTTAGGTGGGTTAAATGGTTTGCCTTAGTCTTGCTATAGATAAGAATGTCATCAAAGTAGACCACCACAAATTTCCTGATGAAAGTTTTCAACACCTGATTCATAATTCTCATAAAGGTGCTGGGTGCATTGGACAGACCGAACGGCATGACTAACCACTCATATAATCCATCTTTAGTCTTAAAGCGGTCTTCCATTCATTTCCAGGCCTAACCCTAACCTGGTGATAGCCACTCTTTAAGTCTATCTTGGAGAAAATTGTTGATCCGGCTATCATATCTAACATATCGTCCAGTCTTGGGATTGGAAACCTATATTTGACAGTAATCTTTTTGATGGCACGGCTGTCTACACACATCCTCCAGGTACCATCTTTTTTTGGGGTTAACAAGGCAGGGACTGCACAAGGTTTTAAACTTTCTCTAACAAACCCCTTTCTAAGAAGTTCACTAACTTACCTTTGTAACTCCTGATGTTCAGTTGGATTCATCCTATAATGAGGCAAATTAGGTAAAGTCGTGCCAGGGACTAAATCTATGGCATGCTGTATGTCCCTTAAAGGTGGAAGATTGTCGGGAAGATCCTCGGGAAACACGTCTTCAAAGTCTTTCAATAATTGGACCACCTCTTGAGGGTGTTCTACAGGGGTGTGGTCCATAGTTTCCTTAGCAGCTACCATCCAAATAGGTGCTCCCTCATTAATGTCTTTTTCTAATTCTCTTGCACCTATCAAATTTAATCCAGTCCTTTTTTCTTTTAGGCTGCTAACTCCTCTTTTGGTGTTGTCCTTAGGCTGGGTTGGATGAATGACAATTTTCTTGCCATTGAAATTGAAAGCACAGGAATTTGATTGACCAAAAATTGTCACATCATGGTTAAACAGCCATGGCCTACCTAGGATGATGCTACTTACTCCCATAGGGAGTACATCACACCAGATTCGTTCCTGATAGGACTGAAGTTGGATTCGGACCTAACATCTCTGCTTGATTAGGATAGAAGTGGAATCGATCCAGGATACCTTATATGGATTGGGATGTGGTTCAGTGGGTAATCCTAGACTCTTGGCTGCACTAGTGGAAATGGCATTGACACAGCTTCCACTATCGATCACGATCTTACAGACCTTTTCTCCTATTTTGACAAATGTGTGTAGGATGCTAGTCCTACGCCAGTCTTCCTGCTCCTTGGTCTGTGTCATGATACATCTCACAACTCCTAACACATCTGATGAATCTACATTTTCTTCATCTCCTTCATACTCATCAGCCAAGCAATCCCCTGCTTCATAAACCTCCTCTTCATCATTCTCCAGGGGTTCTGATTCACCTTCTTCTGCCTCCCCTATATGTAAAGCTCTAGAGGGACATTGGCTCACGAAATGACCTGGTTTATGACACTTATAGCAGACTCGCTCCCTCTCACCTCGAACTTCAGGGCTCTTTCCTTTGTCTTCTCTAGGAATTGGGGGAATGGCAGGGTTGTGCCTAGGGGTTGGATTCGAGCTGGATCTTGGTCTATTGGTTGTACCAGGGACTGAACTAGGCCTGCTAACAGGAGGGTTAAACCTAATAGGTTCAGGTCGTCTAAATGTAGCTCTCCTTTGAAACCTCTCATAGTCCATGGCAACTTGGTATGCCTGATCTAAATCATGGACTTCTCTCAAAAACAGTTCCCCTTTTATATCTTCATTCAATCCTGATCTAAACCTCGACAATGTAGCTGCCTCAGACTCGACTACGTTGCATCGTATTATAAACTCATCAAATTTAGCAACGTACTCAGAAACGATCTTATTTCCTTGTGTCAATCGTTGCCACTGATCTAACAACCTTTGCTGATAAGACATAGGCAAATATTTCTCTCTAAGCTTTCTCTTCATGTCTCTCCAGGTCACTATAGGTAAGTCTCTCCTCTGCCTAGCTATGCGTTCGACATTTCCCCAATACAACCTAGCCTGACGGACAAGTCTAATTTTGGCAAACTTGAATCTTCTCTCTTCAGACATATCATACCAGTCAAAATATTGGTCCATGTCAGCCTCCCAGTCTATGTACACCATAGAATCTAGGCTTCCCTCAAAGGTTGGTGCATCTAGACATATATTCCTTAAGGCCCGATCATCCTGATCAAAAGTATCATGGCGAGGTCTTCTAGGATTTGGCTCCGGAGTGTGATCAGTATAATCCTGATGTGGCCTTCTATGAATTGGATCAGGTGTATGTTCCTGTCGTTGGGCTCTAGGGCGAACTGAAGGTAATCTGGGTGAAGGTGGTTCAGTTGGGGTGAACCTAGATTCCTCTAGGGTTCCTATCCTTTCCTCGAACTGGTCAAACCTAGCATCCAAACGGTCCATCTTCTCTATCATAGATCTCATAAGGCTTTCCATACTAATATCCATGGATGAACTAGGTTGGGCTTGTGAAGGGTGGTAAGGTGTGCCTGACCTAGTTGTCATGCAAACAATTAGACTTAGACCCAAACTACGAGTTTTCTAAACCGGTTAGTCCAAATAAACTGAGTTGACTAGATACAATCAAATCAACAGCTACTCTCTTCCACTGGCCAGTCAGGAGGTGGGTCTGTGGGAGGTTCCCCCAGCTTTCACTGGGTCCTAATTAAAAACCACAAGAACCGCTTAGGCTTGAGCCACTTAACCTCTATCCTTGACACCAGCTTTCAATAATAGATGAAGAAATGGGTTGCACAAGCTTTCCCAATTGAATTGAACTGGACCTAGAGTTCCAAGCTAGTTGCCTAATCAAGGTGGCAAGCTAGATTGTAGTAACTCTATACTTGGCCAGGTTTTAGAATAAGGGGAGTGTGAGATCCTGTCTCTGGCCTACCTAGGCCCTGTGGAATTGGCCCGATAGATGGATCAGCACCCAAGCCCTTAGTCCCAATTCTAGACACCAAGTAATAGGGCACACACAAGACTAGTTGACACAATGAGTTGACAATAACCCGGGCTCGACCAAATTGATGTTCCTAACCCACTAGGGCAATTAATGTCTAATCAATTTTAGTTAGGGATTGGATCGATATGCAATTTGGTGATTTTTGGGCTAGGGACAGGTGATGAAATCCTGACCCTATGTCAATTTCATGCCCTTAATTTGATTTGTCATGAGATGCATGCAAATTTCAAATTTCAGGTGAAGAAGTAGTGTGTTGCAGTTTAAAAGTGGTGTTGATAAGTGCAGAAAAAAATGTCAGAAAAATCTAAAAAAATGATAGAAAACTCCTAACTTCTAGATGACATACCAGATGAAACGAAAATTCAAAATAAAATCTGTACTATTCTAGGAAGATTCTGAAATGAAGATAATGAGAAGGAACAGAACAGAACAGAAATCCTAATAACACTGATGGACTGTTGGAATTTTCATTTTTTTTGTAAATTTTTTCTCTGATTGAAATTTAAAACAATGATAAGCAACTTAAAATGGAGCAGGGAAAAAAATATTCCAACAAGGAATGTGATACTTGCCTTTGGAGTTGCAAGTGGATTACAGTCAGCCTACAGAAAATACAGCAAGCAGAAAAACAGAACGTGCCCAATGCAAAATTAACAAATGAAATCTAAGAAGTCCTTTGGCTTTCTTTTTCATGGGTCAATCACAATGACACCCCGACACACCTAAAGAGATCCCCGTGGAATGGGAAGAGAGGGTGTTTAAACCCTACTTTCTCCTAAGACCGGACGGTCTGGTAACGCCCCCGATCCAAGTACTTCAAGGACTTAATGCTATGCAATCAGGAACTTATTCTACCATGCTCTGATACCAAGAATGGTGGGGACATGCAAGATGAGAATGCAACTATGCAACCCTAAAGGAGATTAGCAAAGATTAACTTAGCAATTTCTTATTTGTATATGATTAGTTCAGCATATAGTATCAAAGGAGGTCTAATGAAGAGAACTCGAACGATCAAACGTAAACCTAATTAATAAGACTATCAAAATAACAAAGAAATAGGAATAAGATTAGAACCACACAAGTTAAGCTAGGCAAATTTAATATTTCAGACCTAATCGATACTAGAACATACCTAGCATTAATCTTTCAAGTAGATCAAGATCACTCATGAAAAGACCTCCCAAATGACAAGACCATACTACAAATTGAGGGCCCTTCTTGTTTTCTGGATTATGGCAAGTAATTCCTTCCTCTTGAATTCGGAATCCCGGAGAACCCTACAACAAAGAAACCTCGAGATTAGGAACTTGGTAACATACGTTAGTCATGAAATGGAGAAACTAAAGAAGAGTCGAGGAAGCATTGTTGAAGAATAATCTTGGCGCCATGGTAGACCACTTGAAATGGATTAGGCTGGCCTCCTTGTGATGGTCTTCTTGATCAACCTTGAATATTGAAGAGCTAGCTTGAGATTGGAGAAGAAGGATGTCTTAGGCATTGGAGATGGAGGAGGAGAAACTAGGGTTGGCGTGGGATAGGGAGAAGAATTTAAAACTACCACTTAGGCACATAGAACTCACATAGAAGAAAATTTTTAATTTTTCTTTTCCATCCTTTTGTTTACAAGAAGACTAAGAGTCTTTTATAGACTATTAAGCCATTTTGAATTCAAACTACACCAAATATCATGGAGAAAAATTTGTGGAGAAAAATATGGGGCGTCCCATGAGTAGTGGAGGAAGTTGTGGAGGAGGTTGTAGCCAATTCAAATTCAAATTCCCCTTTTCTTCTCTTGGGCGGCAACCTTGGATGGTGAGGTGGCATGTGTGATGTGGCAGCAACCTTGGATGGTGAGGTGGTATGTGTGATGTGGCAGCAACCTTGGATGATGAGGTGGCATGTGTCATGTGGCATGTGGTCCCCACTTGAGGTGGCTTTGGTCTTGCTTTGGAGTATAAGTCTTGAGTCTTCTTTAGTCTTCAAATGTGGTTTGGTTTGATTCTTCATGGAAGTTTGGTTTGATCCTTCATGGATTGGACTTGACTCATTTGGACCCAACTCTCAAATACAAGATTAATCAGGCTGGACTAGTCCCAACATAAAATTGAAATGGACTCGAATTACATAATTATTTGGACTCAAAATTAAAGAAAGAAAAAAATTACAGGACTTTCTTTTACTCATCCAACCATAAGGACTCGGATTTGACTTGAATTGGTTGGAGTCTTTTCCTGATTCTGGTGCCCACACCAGTAGGGGGCAGGACAACACCCCCAGTGGGAGCTAGCTTTTTGTGAATGAAGCACGCTCTGACCTTGGTGGTCACTCGTGGACGCGAAGCGTCCACCAGCCGAGTAGGGGAGGTCCCCTCCCTTCAAGGGCCCCACAGCCCGGAGAGGGAGCTCCTAGCTCCCCCTCCTCTTCCACGACAGCCGACTTCGACGGATGGACCTTTCGTGGCTGTCATCCAGTAGCTGTAGACCTTGACTATGGCAGTTTGACAGCTGCAGCATCAGCAGCGCTCCCTAGCCACGCAGCCTCAGCCAGGGACCACCGTGGCTTGGGCCGCGGGGCCGCGCGGGAGCTTGCGCTCCATCCATGGCAGGCCGTCCCAACCGCGGGCAGCCTCCAATCCTCGTGGGAGCCACCAAACTCCCACGAAAAGAAATTACTCCGGCTCGGTGGATCACGAGAGTCGGTCCCTGACCGATGAAGCCGAGACAGCGCGTCGCAGCAAGCGATGCCGAGGCAAGACCCTGCATCGAGACCAGTCGGCGCCCCCTTCACCAGTGGCCTCGATGGAAGATTCCATCGACGAGGCCATCAGACGCCAGGCCGAGAGGCGCCTGGAGGAGCACGAGCGCAAATTGGTGGAGTTCGCCCGCTGATTCACTGACCTGCAGAACTCCTCGGTGGATTCGGTGGGCTACGACTCTCGTCCCCCCTTCTCTGAGGAAATCCAGGCGGAGCCAGTTCCGAGCCAGTTCCGCATGCCACAGGTGGACCCCTACGACGAGACCACCGACCCTCTGGACCTCTGGAGAGCTACAAGGCTCTCATGAGGGTCCAGGGGGCCACGGACGCTCTTTTGTGCATTGCCTTCCCCGCTACCCTCCGGAAGGCCGCTCGGGTCTGGTTCACCAGCCTCGAGCCCGGATCTATTTGCTCCTTCCATCAGTTGGAAGAGAAGTTTGTGGCACACTTCGACTCTTGTCGGAAGGTGCCAAGAGAGGTGGACAACCTCTTCTCTATCCGCCAGCAGGACCAGGAGCTGTTTCGGGATTACATCACCCGGTTCAAGACTGCTGCCCTGGAGATCTACAGCCTGGATGAGCCCGTTGCCATGCTGGCTTTGAAGCGCGGGCTCAAGACGTCCTGCCTGACCTATTCCCTGGACAAAAAACCCCCCAGGACGTACTCCGAGCTCCTCCTCCGTGCCCACAAGTACATCCGAGTGGAGGAGGCCGACCGCACCCGCCGAGAGCTAGACGGGAAGACCTTGAAGAAGCCGGCCCCGAGGGATATTCCAGGAGCCTGGAGGCCTGGGCCATTTACCGACCCTCGCCCGAATCCGAAGCTGAAGGGCGAGGCCACCCTCGAGCGACGGTTCACCCCTCTCCTCACTCTCCGAATGAAGATCTTCATGGAAATTGAGGGCGAGCACTACCTCCGCCGACCTCCTCCTCAGAACCCAAGAGGCACCCGCGACAAGTTGAAGTACTGCCAGTTCCATCGCGAGCATGGCCATGACATAGAGGAGTGTCGTAATCTAAAGAGAGAAATCAAGGAGCTGATCAAAAGAGGCTATCTCAGGAAGTTCGTGAGGAACGAGGTCCCGGCGGAGGGACAGTCGCTCGCGGCCTTACCCCGGGTTCCCGCAATCGACAACTGCCCGACGGAGAAGCCAGTGGGCATGATCTCTTGTGGGATCGGGTGGGCGGCAAAGAGAGCTCGGGAGGTCGGGAACCCAGAGAATGTACCCCCCTCCGAGAAGGGGAGTGAAATCAAAAATATAAATAATGATGCTGTGGTGGTCGAGATGACCATCGCGAAGCATCCTGTACATCGAATTATGGTAGATAGTGGAAGCTCCGCTGACGTGCTTTTTTGTGATGCTTTCTCCCGAATGAATCTGTCCCATGATCAGCTCAGGCCGGTGCACACCCCCCTGGTAGGCTTTACCAGGGACTCGATGGGGGTCGAAGGGGAGATCACTCTCCCAGTCACTGCTGGATCCCCGCCTCGGCAGACAACAATCATGATGACATTTACCGTCGTCAAGCTTCCTTCGCCTTACAATGCGATCCTCGGGCACCCGGGGCTCAACCAGCTGGATGCCATGATTTCTACGAAGTAGTTTCTAGTTCAATTCCCCACAGCCTCTGGGCTTGGGGTGATGAGGGGTTCGACCCAGCCAATTCAGCATTGCCTTCAGACGATCCCAGGTGCCCGGGGAGCCGAGCTCGCCCCCGACGTCGATGACCTCGACCTAAGGGAGAAGGAACCTAGGGGAGGACACGTAGAGCGCCTGTTGACTTATCCCCTCGATTCGGACCCTCTAAAGATGGTGCAGGTGGGGGCCCAACTCTCGAAGGAGGAACGGACCCGCCTACTGGAATTCCTCTGGATGAACGCGGACGTGTTTGCCTGGTCCGCGGCCGACATGCCGGGCATTCCCCCCGAGGTCATTACGCACGGGCTGAACGTGGACCCGAGGTGCCGCCCGATCCAACAGAAGAAGAGGAGCTTCGCCGCGGAGAGGCAGAGGGCCATCAACGAAGAGGTGGAGAAACTCCTCGCCGCCGGCTTCGTGCAGGAAGTTCAGTATCCCAGCTGGCTGGCGAATATGGTCATGGTGAAGAAGAGCAGTGGTAAGTGGAGGATCTGTGTGGACTACACCGACCTCAACCGAGCCTGCCCAAAGGACAGCTTCCCTCTTCCAAAGATCGACCAGTTGGTCGACACCACCTCAGGGCATCGCCTCCTATCTTTCATGGATGCTTTTTCCGGGTACAACCAGATCCGAATGAACCCGGAGGATGAAGAGCACACCGCCTTCGTCACCGACCGTGGAACTTTCTATTACAGGATGATGCCATTTGGCCTTAAGAATGCCAGGGCCACGTACCAGCGACTGGTAAACAAAGTCTTTAAGGACCAGATCGGCCGCAACATGCAGGTGTACGTGGATGACATGCTGGTAATGAGCAAGCCCCTCTCGGATCACGTTACCAACCTGGCGGAGACCTTCGGCAACCTCTGACTTCATCAGATGAAGCTGAACCTGGCGAAGTGCGCTTTCGGTGTCTCCGCCGGGAAGTTCCTGGGGTTCATGGTAACCCAGAGAGGAATTGAAGCCAACCCGGAGAAGGTCTAGGCCATCGTGGACATGGAGTAGCCCGCCTCCAAGAAGCAAGAACAGCGACTCATCGGCCGGATGCTGCCTTGAGCCAGTTCATCTCCAGGTCGGTCGATCGCTGCCGACCCTTTTTCAAAGTGCTGAGAAAGATGAACGACTTCGCCTGGACTGAGGAGTGCCAGGAGGCCTTTAAAGAGCTGAATAAGATGCTTACATCACCCCCACTACTTTCCAGGCCCGAAGAGGGAGAGGAACTCATCCTCTACCTAGCGGTCACCTCGGAGGCCATCAGCTCGGTCCTAGTTCGGACTGATGACCAGGGAGTCCAGCGACCGGTGTACTACACCAGCAAACTTCTCTGCGATGCGGAGCTTAGGTTTTCCTGGCCCGAAAAGCTCGTTTTTGCATTAATAGTGTCTACTCAGCGTCTCAGGCCCTATTTCCAAGCACATCCCATTGCCGTCCTGACGGATCAGCCGCTGAAAGCGATACTTAGCCGACCTGACACATCGGGGCAATTGGCGAAGTGGGCACTCAAGCTCAGCGAATTCGATATCGCTTACAGGCCGAGGTCGGCCATGAAAGCGCAAGTACTGGCCGACTTCTTGGTCGAGTGCGCGGGCCTAGGCAAGGAGCCAGAGAGGGACTCCCCGCACCAGCAGTTGAAACTAGGACCTGAGGAACCCGAGGAGGACGCCTGGATCCTTCACGTGGATGGAGCCTCGAACTCCGGTGGGAGCGGAGCCGGACTCATTCTCGCCAACGATGGTGGGGTCATCACCGAATGCGCACTCCATTTCCAGTTCACCGCAACCAATAACCAGGCAAAATACGAGGCACTCCTCGCCGGGCTGAGAGTCTCTCACGAGCTGGGCGTAGCCAGCCTCAAAGCCTTCATAGACTCCAGCTGGTGGCCGGATAGATCTCCGGAGAATATGCTGCGCACGACCCTCAAATGGTGAAGTATTTGGAGCTTGTCAAAACGAGCGCAGCCGGATTCCGACGCTTCAGCATCTTCCATATCCCCCGTGGGGAAAATGCCCGTGCAGACACTCTCTCCCAGCTGGCGATCCTGCCGGACTCGATGCTGGGTCGCGCTCATGTAGAGCGCCTCAAGGCCCAAAGCTACGAGATCCCAGTGGAGGTCCAACAGGTCAGCCGTGAGCCCAGCTGGATGGACAAGTACGCTGAGTACATAACTGGTGTTATGTTGGCAGAGGACCATGCAGCGGCCCGCCTTATCAAAAAGAAGGCCGCGCGGTTCGTCCTGATGGATGGGCAACTGTATCAGAGGTCTTACTCTTATCCCCTCCTCAAGTGCCTGAGACCCGCGGAGGCCGCACTCGTGCTCCATGAAATCCATGAGGGCATCTACGGGAACCACGTGGGGGGCAGAACGCTAGCCTACAAGTTTCTTCGCCAAGGCTATTTCTGGGAGACGATGAAGGAGGATGCCGCCAATTTTGTGAAGAAGTGTGATCGGTGCCAACGGCATGCCGTGGTGCAGTGGCAGCCCTCCACTCCCATCTCCCAGCTCTCAGCTCCGTGGCCATTCACCCAGTGGGGAATGGACCTCCTAGGACCATTTCCCCCAGTGTCCGGACAGCGAAAGTTCCTGATCATGGCCATTGACTACTTCACGAAGTGGGTTGAGGCCGAACCCCTGGTGCGGATCACAGAGGCAAACATCGCCAAATTTTTCTGGAAGTCGATCATCTACCGTTTCGACCTCCCCCACACCGTGATCATCGATAATGAGTGTCAGTTCGACTGCCGGGAGTTTGAAGAATTCTGTAGTGACCTCGGCATCCACCATCGCTTCACCTCGGTGGTGCACCCACAGACGAATGGAGAAGCCGAGGTCACGAATAGGACCATTCTGCAAGGCCTCCGAATGAGGCTGGATCAGGCTAAGGGCAGGTGGGCAGAAGAGCTCCCGAGCATCCTGTGGGCGTACCACACCACCCCAGGGGTGGCCACCGACGAGACCCCGTTCAATCTCGTCTTCGGAGCCGAGGCGATTATCCTGATTGAGCTCAGTCTACCCACCCTGCGCGTGGAGCAGTACGACGAAGCGGAGAACCCCGCCAGGATGATGCTCAACCTGGACCTTCTTGAAGAGACGAGGGACAAGGCCCGAGTCTGGATGGTGGTGTACAGGCAGTGAGTGGCTAGGTACTATAACTCCCGGGTACGGCCAAAGTCCTTTCATCCCAGAGATCTGGTGCTCCGGCGTGCTGAAGCTTCTCAGCCTCAAGAGTGCAGGAAGCTTTCCCCGAACTGGGAAGGACCGTACAGTGTAGCAGAAGTCCTCCCTCACGGGGCCTATTACCTGGAGGAATTGGGAGGATCCAGATTCCCTCAGACTTGGAATGCCTCGAACCTAAGGATTTACTATCAATGATGTAAGGTTCCTCCAACTCCTGCAATAAAATTCTTTTGCTTCAAATGCTTTTTCTCGCCTCATAGGAAAATGGGCGCATAGCTCTGAGTTCGGCAAACACGGCTATGGCCGGAGGCCTGAGAGAGCAAGAAGTCCCGGACTTTGGTCTGGAAGGCGGGGCAGAGCCCAGCTCACCCACGCGATCATAGAGAACAGCTCGGCAAGCCGTGCAAGGCTTGAATAAAGCCTACAGCCCCGGGGTTCAGTCCAGAAGTCCCGGACTTCGGTCTGAAAGGCGGGGCAGAGCCCAGCTCGCCCACGCTATCACGGAGAACAGCTCGGCAAGCCGTGCAAGGCTTGAATAAAGCCTACAGCCCTGGGGTTCAGTCCAGAAATCCCGGACTTCGGTCTGGAAGGTGGGGCAGAGCCCAGCTCGCCCACGCGATCACGAAGAATAGCTCGGCAAGCCGCGCAAGGCTTGAATAAAGCCTGCGGCCCCGGGGTTCAGTCCGGAAGTCCCAGACTTCGGTCCAGAAGGCGGGGCAGAGCCCAGCTCGTCCACGCGATCACGGAGAACAGCTCGGTAAGCTGCGCAAGGCTTGAATAAAGTCTGCGGACCCGGGGATCAGTCCGGAAGTCTCGGACTTCGGTCCGAAAGGTGGGGCAGAGCCCACCTCACCCACGCAATCATGAAGGACGGCCCGACAAGCCCGAAGGACACGCGCAAGGCCTGCTCTACTGTCGCCCAATACGGAAGCTCCGAACTTTGATCTGGATGCTGGATGGGACCCAGTCCACAGGCAGACTCAGCCCGGAGCAAGCCATAGGACCTCGTCTTGGCACTTGACACAAACACCTCGACAAGACACAAAAAAAAAAGAAGAAAGAGAAAAGGAAGACGAGGTCGGGACTTAGCAAAATCTAAGTTTTCATTGATTCGAAAAAGAAGAGTTACAATGAAGGAGTCCCGACAGGCTAGGAGTCCTCAAGAAGAAAAAAAAAGAAGAAGGAGAATACATCTAGAGGCCTAGTTCGACGCGGTGGCAGGATCTTCAGGCTGGGGCGCGCACTCTCTATCCTCGCCGTCGGTGGCTGGTGGCTCGAAGGGCCGCTTTGGAGCTGCAGCCATGTCGCTCGCTATAACTGGAGCCTCGCCGGTGGGCCCTTGCCTTCTACCCCCAAGCACCACCCCACTGAGGTCGAGCTCGGGATAGAAGGACCCCACCTTTTCCCGGCACACCTGGAACCCCTTCAGAAAGGAGTCCACGGTGGCCTCCCGGACCTCCGAGACGTACTCGTCGGAGGCCCGAAATCTCGGGACGATCTCCTGCGCCTCCTGCTTCGAGGCCTCCAGCAGCCCATTGATGTAGGCGCTCCATTGCTTGGCCGCGCTCGCCTCCCGCTGGGCCTCCTCCAGCTGGCGCTCCAGTGACTGGGAATGAGCTCGGAGGTGAGCCCTCTCCGCCGCGTCCTCCTCCATGCGCCGTTGGTTGGAGATCCTCTCCTCAGACAGAGAGGACTCCAGTTCCTTGATGCGCCCCTCGGCGCGTGCCAGGTCCGATTGAAGGGCCTGGTTGCTCCCCCGTAGCTCGATCCCCTTTTCCATGAGGTCCTTCACGTCAGCCACGAGCTTGCCGAGCTTCTCCTCCTTCTCGGTATCCTTCTTGGCATACCCTGCGAGGAAGTTCCTCAACAGGAGCACGTCGGTCCCAATCTACACGAAAGAGAAAGTGGGTTAGTAAAGAGTTAACTAGAATTGTAAAGGAGAGGGATCCGAGCTCAGACTTACTGTGAAGAGCTGCGGGAGGATCCCAAGCAGAGCATCGGCATAGTCCCGGTCACCCCGAAGTCGACGGTCCTGGGAGGTGCAGGCAAACTCCATCACCTTCTCTGCGAGCCCCTAGTCACGGATCACAGAGCATCGGTTGGTGATTGTCGACGGCGGGGCGGTCAGATCGGCGGTAGGGGCGACCGACCCCCCAGGTGGGACTGCCACCGGTGGGGCAGCTGGAGTCGCGGGCGGCGCCATCGGGGCTGCAGTGATGATGGGGCCTGCCCAGGGGGAACCGCTGCCGATGGGCCTCCCTCTTTGGCAGCCCCGTTAGGGCGGGTGACTGGAGCGTCGGTGGCCCGGGCCCGAGGCGGCCTGGGCAAGGGAGCTGCAACTGCTGGACCAGGCACGGGCACCGGCACGACCTCCTGGCTCGCCTCGGTGTGAGCCCTCTTTGCCACGGGCTCGTCTCCCTCGACGGTGTCCCTCTAAGCCGCGCACTCCAGAAGGTTCTCCAGGGAAAACTTCATACCTACAATAGAAAGGAGGTCGGTCAGCCCAGTTAGAAGAAGAGGGGGAGAAAGGGGGGAAATGCGGAGTAAGAGAAAAGCTGAGCCTTGCCCGGCTCTCGGATGGGACTGATCCCCGCCTCGAACAAGTTCTGCTCCGAGAGAAGAACATCGAGCGATGGGACCACGTCGCTCAAAAGCTGGGAGTAGGCCTCCTGGTCTGCCGGCTCGACTTGGGAGTTCCGGTTCGGAGACCAATCCGGTTCGCTCCAGGCCCAGTCAACATCCTCGACCGAGACGAAAAAGAACCGGTTCTTCCAACCCTTGATGGAGGAAGGGAGGTCGAACCGGAGGCACCTAGGCCAGGGCGAGATGTATCACCAGCCATCATCGGTGGAGTACCACTTCAGGATAAAAAGAGCCCTGAAGAGGGAGAAACGGGCAACGAACCCTTGGAAGTGGCAGAAAACGATGAAGAAGAAGATGACCCGAATGGCGTTGGGAGCCAACTAGGCCGGGACCAGGCGGAAATGACTAAGGAAAAAAAGGAAAAAGGGGTGCAGAGGAAACCGAAGACCCCCAAGGAGGAAGTCCTCGTAGAAGGCTATGTGGCCGGGGCCACTCAGGGTGACACGATCCCCGGGCCGCGGGAGAGAAAGTTGGATTGACCCCGGGATGCCGTAGACTTCCCGGAGCAAGGAAAGGTCACCTTCAGTCATCATCGAAACATGACCGGAGGAACTGACAGAAGGAAGGGCCGGAGGAGGAAGAGAAGAAATAGGACGGGCAAACACTACGGGGGGAGATCTAAGACCCCTATGAATGCCTATGGTGATACCCCCAGGCTGGAGTCGCCTTCGGGTCTCCTCGGGATTATCTCTGCTTCCGAGGAGGAAGACGATGGAGTCCTCGGTCGGGATGGACCGGCCTCGTCCGGGTTAGACGAGACATGGCGGCGGCGCGCCATGGAGAAGAAGGTGGTGAGGAAAGGATGCTAGAGGAAAGGGATGGAGTAAGGAAGAAAACAGAAGCACTCACCGAAATGCACTGTGCAAAAGAAGCAGCAACTTGGGGGAGTGGGAGATAGCCTACTGCGAACCACCGATGAGCAAGGGAAAGGGCCTCATTATGGAAAGTCCCCTCTTTTTCAAATTCGATCGGCAGCGACCATACCTATCATTTCGTTTCGGACCATCGGATGGATGCCGCTTGGATGCACGCCCGACACCGACGCCTCGGTTGCAGGGAAACAGCCTCTGATTCGAAGCGATGCATTAATTGCGACCAAATAGGCGACACGTGATAGCCTCTCATAGGGCTTTGGGAACATCGAGGAATAGCGATGAGGATCGTGGAAATCATGGCGCAAGATCTTCGCCTTCCCCACGTCATCTCCGCATTTAATCCCCACGTTTCGTGCCTTGACGCCTCAACGGAATGCGGGATGGGGGGCAACTGTTACGGCCGTTATGATGACGTGGCATGTCTCAGATTTCGTTGGGCGTGATTCGAGCCACGTGGAGTTTTTTGGCAAAGTCAGACGTGGATTCACCTCGACCAAGTCAGACGTGGATTCACCTCGACCGAGGTCGAGGTCGGTCCGGGCCTTCTGCCACTCCGCCAGGTGTCCACCCAAGAGGGGTCCACCTCGGATGAAGTCAGTGGCCCCCCTGCTCCCTCGCCAGGTGGCACCCTGAGACGGTCCCACCTCGACCGAGGTCGAGCCGGGCCCCTTCGCTCCTTCGCCAGGTGGCTCCCAGAGACGGGACCACCTCGGCCGAAGTTGAGCGACCTTCTGCCGCTCCGCCAGGTGTCCACCCAGGAGGGGTCCACCTCGACCGAAGTCGGTGGCCCCCCTGCTCCCTCGCCAGGTGGCACCCTGAGACGGTCCCACCTCGGTCGAGGTCGAGCGGGCCCCTTCGCTCCTTCGCCAGGTGGCTCCCGGAGACGGGACCACCTCAGCCGAAGTCGAGCAACCTTCTGCCACTCCGCCAGGTGTCCACCCAGGAGGGGTCCACCTCGGCTTAAGCCGATGGCCTCCCCCGCTCCCTCGCCAAGTGGCACCCTGAGACAGAACCACCTCGGCCGAAGTCGAACCGGGCCCCTTCGCTCCTTCGCCAGGAGGCTCCCGAAGATGGGACCACCTCGACCGAAGTCGAGCGACCTTCTGCCGCTCCGCCAGGTGTCCACCTAGGAGGGGTCCACCTCGGCCGAAGCCAGCGGCCCCCCTGCTCCCTCGCCAGGTGGCACCCTGAGACGGTCCCAACTCAGCCGAGGTCGAGCCGGGCCCCTTTGCTCCTTCGCCAGGTGGCTCCCGGAGATGGAACCACCTCGGCCGAAGTCGAGCGACCTTCTGCCGCTCCGCCAGGTGTCCACCCAGGAGGGGTCCACCTAGGCTGAAGCAGGCGGCCCCCCCTGCTCCCTCGCTAGGTGGCAACTAGAGATGGGATCACCTCAGCCGAGGTCGAGCTAGGCCCCTCGCTCCTTTGCCAAGTGGCTCCCGGCGATGGGACCACCTCGGCCAAAGTCGAGCGCCCCTCTTCCACGTTTGCCAGGTGTTGACCCAGGAGGGGTCCACCTCGACCGAGGTAGGCCATCCTGTGCAGAGAAGTTTCCGAAGAGTGGGAGCACGAGCTCCGAGATTGCCCCTCGAGCCGTGCGAGCCGCACCCCGAGAAAGGTGCCCCGTACGGTCGGCGGCGACACGCGAAACATCACTTACGTCAGCCCGACAGGTTCTGTAGTTGAGAGGCGAGGCCCTGACAAAACAGGACCCGATAATGGACATTGTCGGCGCCTGGGAAGGAGAACGCTCACGCTCGGCCCAAGGTCTGGTCGGCGGTCTGACCGGCGCCCTCCCTTTACTCTTTCCCAGATAGGCTCGGCAAGCAAGGCTGGGAAGCTGCCTGGTTCTTTGATCCAGAAGGGAAAAGGGAAAGGGATGGAGGGGAGAAGGTGAAAGCGACGAAGGAACCTCCCAGGGGCGGAAAAACAAGAAGGCAACATGAGGAGATAAAAGGAAGGAGAGAATAGATGACAAGGTAAGCAAGAAACAAAGGCTAGGAAAGGAGACTCAGTCCCAAGAGCAGGATCTAAGGTCCCGAGAGGGGGCCCTTTGGCGCGAGCTCGGTGGAGGAAACCGGCCGGGTTTCTATTCTTTCTGGGACCTTTCTTACTAGCACGATCTCTAAGTCTGGGACTCCTTCGGGAGCCCGTCTCAGAGACTCTGTTCCCTCTCGCCGTCTACTAACTTGACCGTCGGAGCTCCCTCGTCGGAATCCCTGGCCAGGGTTTCTGACCTTGCCTTGCAGGTTCAAACGAGCCAGGAGACCCAGGGGCCAGACGGTCTAGTCGGATCGGCGGCTCCGAAGCCACAGGCGCGGCGGTGAGATCGGCAACAGGTGTGGACAAGTAGAATCTAAAACCTACTAGAAAGAAGGGGATACCTTGTCAGATACCATAAGTACATCACTGATGTATCCATCATCACTACCATCGGCCACCACCATAGTTCTTGAGTTATGGGTAATCTTTGATAATATACCCTAGCTTGTTATATTGATAACACTTGATCCTACTTATATCCTTTGACCTAGATCGCCTGCCTAGTGATTCTCTATTATTTTGCCTTCTGCTACCTATTCCTCTAGAAATCACCAATATTGAGTTCCTGTCTAAACTCGAAGCCTGATTCTCCTACCTAAGAATCTTATTTTAGAGTAACATCGAGGTGATCTTCTCCATCTTGATGGTGCTCTTTTTCATTAAAAGAGCAATCACCAAAGACTCAAAGGACTATGATAGTGATGAAAGCAAGACTAATGCCGTGGTCTTCTCCTTAACTTTTTCATTGATACTAAGGAGAACGATAAGGATCCTCTAGAAGTTACTTAGGTGCTCTTGCATGCTCTGTCCTTCGATCATCCATAGTTGATAAAATTGCTTTCAAAAAAAAAAAAGAATTGATGAGGCACTTTACCATGTACAACTCACGATCAAGAATGTCTTGCTTAGTACATGGATCACCACATTGTCTGCTAAATACAAGTAGATCGTGCTCACCTTCTACATCAAGAGCCACTTTTAGGTCTTCTCTTCCATGGTGGCTAGTCTCTCATCGTATATGAGAGTGTCGATCAACCCTTGCTCTATGAGCACATTTTTTACTCTCATTTGCCAGAGGAAGAAATTATTCATTCCATCGAACCGGCCAATCTCCAACTTGATTGCACCAGTCCTCTCCATCTTCTATTATCTCGATCAACATGACCAATTAGGACTCTGATATTATTTATTAAGGTACCAACTTCATTGATACCACTCTCATCGAGGGATCACTTATGTAGAATATGGATCCCCATTCTCAAGATCATGATTGTCGGGTCAATACCATAAGAGAAGGAAGAAGAGACAAAATAAAATAAACGGTACAAACAATTTAGGCAAGCAAGGTTTTACTATGAGAAAAATAAACTTACAAAATTAGAAACTTCCACTCTCAACAAGAAATCCCAAAATCCCTCTTAAAAGCTCTCAACTCAGCCACTCTATAGAGATCCTTCACCACTCTTTTGATTTTGACATCTAGCCTAGTCCTCTACCTATGGTTTTTATGCCTCTACTACGATGAATATCTCACCAAGAGTCAAATGGTCCAAACCATGTCTAAATTAGAGTCATGTAGTCTCTCCAATTCATAGTAAAGCTCTAGATTATCTCCTAGTCATAGATCAACCTTGATCATGCTGAAAATAATGCAAAATCAGTCCAAATCACATTGGAATCAATGCTAGCCATTTGATCACTATAGGAGACATGTGCTACCACTCGATTGCACATCTCTTACATGTAGACCGTGACTCTCGTTCCCATGCATTGCTCGAAGCATCTCAGTCCACTATAGACCATGTCATAGGGAGAAAAGGAGGCCACTAGGGATCGCCGCTTGGGACTGGGCCTGCCTACCTGCCTAGGCCCTGCACCCACTTGTGCCCCTTGCTAGGCTACGTTGGCTTGGAGCTGGCTCCTGCAGGCTGATGCTTGTGGACCTATTCCATTTTTTTCTCTTTTTTTTGGGCTTCTTCTATATGGGATTCTCATTAAGTTTCTCACTTGTGCTAGGCTTCTTCAGGGGTGAATTCGATGCATTCTCCTAACAGATTAGGATTTCTTTTAAAAGCAATTTTTATCGAGGGTGAAACCCCAATCCCTGAGTATAAAAGAAATATATTCTTGCTTTTTAGGTGAAATCCCAATCCCCTAAATGCTTCCTCATTCTCCCTTCTCCCCTCACTTGCTCCCCTTCCTACTAATCTCAAGCGATATTCTAGCACTCGAGCTAGTCGGGTACTAATCAAGTGAAGGAAATCAAAGAAATGAGGAGTCTCTGATCCTTCTTTGTGAACATGGATCAAATCTAGAGAAAAGCATTCAAAATCAGCTTGAGTAGATGCCTGTAGAGGCTGGACGATAGTGCAGCTTGATAAAAAACCTCATACCATGATTACCAAATTATAGAGATTGTCTACCCATGCAAAGGTGATGTGATCATCCTTTATAAAATTAATAAATATCGAGATGTCATAGAATCCTCTTAGGATGTTATAGAATCCCCTTACGATATCATAAGATGGTATCAAACTTGATTTTGGAGCCTATTAGGATATCAAAATATAATAAAATCCTCTTATGATGTCATAGAATCATTTTAGAGTGTCACAAAATAGTGCCAAACCTAATTTTAGGGCCTATTTGGATATTAGAATATCATAGAATCCTTTTAAGATATCATAGAATCCCCTTGGAATATCAAAAATAGTGGCAAACCTAATTTTGGAGGCTATTTGGATATTAGGGTGTCATAAAATCTTCTCAAGACATCATAGAATCTCATTGGGATGTCATAAAATGGTTTCAAACATGATTTGGGGCCTATTTAGATACCAAAGATCATAGAATCTCCTAAGAATTTCATAGAATCCACTTGAGATGTCATAAAATGGTGCCAAACCTAATTTTATGGCTTATTTGGATACTGAGATGCTATAGAATCATCTTAGGATGTCATAGAATCTTCTTGGAATATCATAAAATGGTGCAAAACCTGATTTTAAGGCATATTTGGATATCGGGTATCCTAGAATCTCATTAGGATGTCATAGAATCTCTTTGGGAAGTCAAAAAATGATGCTAAACCTATTTTTGGGACCTATTTGGAACTATGGTGTCATAAAATCTCTTTAAGATGTTATAGAATCCTCTTGGGATGTCATAAAATGATGCCAAACCTAATTTTGGAGCCTATTTGGATACCAAGATAGCATAAAATCATCTTAGGATGCCATAAAATCCCTTTAGGAAGTCATAAAATTATGCCAAACCTAATTTTGGGACCTTTTTGGATATTGAGATGTTTTAGTATCCCATTAGGATGTCATAGAATCCTCCTGGGTTACAATAAAATGGTGCCAAACCTAATTTTGGAGCATATCTAGACATCAGGGTGTTATAGAGTCCTCTTAGAATATCATTGAATTTCTTTGGGATGTCATAAAATAGTGCCAAACCTGATTTTGTTGCTTCTTTGGATATTAAGATATCATAGAAACCTCTTAGAATATCATAGAATCTCCTTGGAATGCCATATAATGGAGCTAAACCAGATTTTAGGGACTATTTGGATACAGGGGTTATATAAAATCCCTTTAGGATGTCATAGATTCTTCTTAGGATGTCATAAAGTGGTGCCAAACCTGATTTTATGGCATATTTAGATACTGGGGCATCATAGAATCCTCCTAGAATTTCATACAATTCTCATGGGATGTCATAAAATGGTGCCAAAACTAATTTTGGCACCTATTTGGACAGTGGAATGTCATTTAATCCTCTTACACTGCCATAGAATCTCCTTTGATTGTTAAAAAATTTTGCCAAACCCAATTTTAGGGCTTATTTAGATACTGAGGTGTCATAGAATCCTCCTAAGATGTCATAAAATTTCCTTGGAATGTTAAAAAATAGTTCCAAACCTGATTTTGGGACCTATTTAGATAGAAGATATCATAGAATCTTTTCGGGATGTTATAGAATCTCCATGGACTGTTATAAAATGGTACCAAACCTGATTTTGGAACCAATTTGGATACCAGAAAGTTATAGAATCCCCTTAGGATATTAAAGAATCCTCTTGTCATGTCATAAAATGATGCCAAACATGATTTTGGGACATATTTGGATACCGGGGTGCCATAAAATTATCTTAGAATGTCATAGAATATCTTTGTGATGTGATAAAATGATATCAAACATAATTTTGGGGCATATTTGGATATTGAGATATCATAGAATCCTCTTAGGATGTCATAAAATCTTCTTGGAAAGTTATAAAATGGTATCAAATCAAATTTTGGGACCTATTTGGATACCTGAATAACATAGAATCATCTTAGGATATTACAGAATCTTCATGGGATAATATAAATTGGTGTCAAACTTGATTTTGAGATCTATTTGGATAATAGGATATCATTGAATCCTCTTAGAATGTCATAGAATCTCCTTGGAAAGTCATAAAAAGGTGCCAACCCTGATTTTAGGACCTATTTGGATACTGAGATGTCATATAATCTTCTTAGGATATCATAGAATCTCCATAGGATGCAATAAAATGATGTCAAACCTGATTTTGGGACGTATCTAGATACTGGGATGTCATAGAATCTCCTTATGTTGTTATAGAATCTCCTTAGGATTCTTAAAATAGTGTCGAACATGATTTTGGAACATACTTTGATACTGGGGTGTCACAAAATCCTCTTTGATTATCATGAAATCTCCTTGAGATGTCATAAAATAGTGGCAAACCTAATTTTAAGGCCTATCTAAATACTGGGATGTCATAAAATCTCCTTAAAATGTTATAGAATTCTCTTAAAATGTCACAAAATGGTGTTAAACCTAATTTTGCAGTCTATTTAGATACCGGGTTGCCATAGAATTCTCTTAGGATGTAATAGAATCCCCTTGGAATATAAAAATTGATGTCAAACATGATTTTTAGGCCTATTTGGATACCAGGATGTCATAGAATCCCTTTGGAAAGTCATAAAATGGTGCCAAACTTGATTTTGGGGCCAATTTGGATATTGAGGTATCATAAAATCCTCCTAGGATCTCATAGAATTCTCTTGGGATGCCAAAAAATAGTATTAGATCTAATTTTGGGACCTATTTGGATTTCAAGGTATCATAGAATCCTTTCAGGATGTCATAGAATTTTTTTGGGGATGTTATAAAATGATGCCAAACCTAATTTTGGAGCCAATTTGGATATCGAGGTAATATTGAATTATTGAGAATTAAGTTCCAAAGCCAATCATCTAGGCTGTAGACGGTTGTGCCATTTTATAATTATATATAATTTTTTAATGAATAAAAGTTATTCTTTTGGCTGTTCATCATATTTATATTTTTTTCAAATGAACTCTTGTATAATGGAGTCCTTAGAACTACTTTATATGATATAGAGATGATATATCAAGTAGTTCTTAAATTGGTTCATAACCAAATGATACATTGTTATAGGACGATAATGTATCAAGTATAAGTTATGTATGTCACATTTGTTGGATGTCCTCTTAATCAAGGAGTGTGGAGACACTGGTATGACATGCAACTAAAATGTGTGACATCTCACTGAACGTGACCATCTATGGAGATCTCTTCTGCCAAAGGATTGCTCGCGAAGGGATATGGGTATATGTGTCCCTCAAACTTGTGGTCACCATGGCAGCTTGCAAGCAACTCACTATACTTTAGTGCCGAACCTCCTGGATTTCTAATCTAATAATGAAAGGTTTATGGGTGCAGTCAAGTACTTATGGAGTGGTGGTGAATCAAGATGGAATTGACCCCTCCAAATAGTTTGGAGTGAATGACTCATTGTGTCTCAATTTAGTAAATTCTTGGCCAGGGTAGTTCTTGTAAGGAGTCACAAAACTTGTAAAGTTAAGACAGGATGTGGATAAACCAAATTAGGGTTGGCCGTCGAACCCTAGGTCATCCTAAGTATTATGAGGTCAAAGGGATGAATTATATGATAACCATATGCCAGAGGTTTTAGAGAGGTTCTCTGCATCTTCAACCTATCCGGACATCGGGTATCATTGTTAGATGAGGACTTTGACTGGTACTAGAAGTGTTTCGGTGCTACCGGCTTAGTGTTTGAACCTATGGGGGCACACACCATAGGGGTTTCTATCTAATCTAAAGGCTGATCAATGATTGAGAATTGTTTTACCATCACTGGAGGTCAATGTGATTGACCATATTCGAAGTGTCGACACTTGCAAGTGTCGACACTTGGTAAAATGTGAAGTGCTGACACTTGACTAATGAGCAGAAATTATGAAAAGTTTTTTGGAAAGGTTTTGACTGCGAATTTTGAATTCGAATTTCAAATTCTGCACGTTTATGGCTCCAGGCTTTCATGGTATGATGGTCATACTTGCCTTTTCAGCTTGGACCCATTTGGTATGGTCCTTGACCTTCTCCCCCAATCACTCCTCCTTTTTCTTTCTCCCTCTCTTGACTATCCCTATAAATAAAAGTTGTTTTAGGGGCTCCTGGTTGGTTGAAGAACTAGAAAGAAAAAGGAGGTTTGTGAGGATTTGAGATTGGGTGTGAGAATACCTAGAACTCAAGCTAGGTCTTGGAAAGAGAGCTAGTTAGGAAGGGTTCCACCTCTCCTCCTTGTCTTCTAAGAAGAAGAAGATCAGGCTGAAGGATCCCAAAGAGCTAGCACTCCAAGGGAGTTGATTAAAGTCGAGCCCCGGTGTGAACTACCTATGGAGGCCAAACATGTGTGTGGCTCAAGAGCACCATCCTTGGAGCATCGCCACTGCATCCATAAAAGATATAATGGTAAGGTATCTTTATATCTTTGATTATTTTCCTACCCTTGATGTATATTATATGTTGCATTATCTTACTAGATCCTGTTGCTCGCAGATAGGTAGATCATTTTGATCGATCTACCAAGCTTTCCCTTGTGTTCATTTTAAAATAGTTTTAAAATATATTATTTCTATCGGCTATGTTTTACATTCAATGGTACCAGAGCTAGGTTCATCATAGTATAATAATGTTAGCATGCTTTAACATCATATTTTTCTTTTAAAGTACTTGGAATGAGTTCTTCACCATGGCCATCCGGTCATAGGAGAGAAGTAGGGTTGCAAGGCCCTCTCTTCCCATTCAATGGGATCTCCTAGGGCATGTAGGGCTGCTACTTATGATTGACTCATGAAGAGGAATGATAAAAGAAAATGTAGATTAGAAATGTTTTAATCCTGTATTATGATCTTAAAACAAACTTAGATAAAATCTAAGAGTTTTGTTTTGATTGGATTTGATTGAAAGTTTGGTGAAACTTTGGATTTGAAATCACTGTTATTGCCCTATGACAGGCCTTGAGTCGACTCATGAAGGTTGGAGTGTCGACACTTGATCAGGAAGTGTCGACACTTGGGCTCATGAGTTGAAACTTTGCCTTGAAGGTGTCGACTCATGAGCACTTCCCAGAAAACATAGGGTTCTGTTTTCTTCCTGTCTCAGGCCTTGAGTCAACCTAATAGTTGACACCTAGTGTCGACACTTGCCCCTAGTGAGTTGACACTTGACATGAAAAGTTGCAAAAATAGTGAATTCAAATATCTTATTATTGTAAAATTATTTTACATTTGTAAATTAAAATTATTTTAATTTATTAAGGCTATTGAACTTTATTAAGAATTAAGTCACTTTGAATGACTAAGAACTCTAGGAATATGTGATGTGGCATACTTATAGAAAATATGGCATGAATGACTAAAGCAACTAAATTAATTAAAACTATAAAACATACGATTGGAATTCATTCACAGAGGAGTCATTTAGATGCATTGAAGAAGACTAAATTAGAAGCCTAAAATGCTTCGCAATGCAAATCTGGATTAAGATAAGAAATAAGGACCTACGTGGCTAGAGAAACCATCTAATTAGGACTTTACCCTATTCAAAATTTCAGACCTCAAGAGGTAAGGATAAGGTTTAGAGACCAATAATGAATTTTCAAAAGATCTTATACTAAACCTAGTACAGGAACTCTCAAGACTGGCGACTGAATGATCAAGCCAAACCACCCATTGGAAGTAGAGGCTCCTGTTGTTGAGTTGAAGGCAAGGAGAACTTCATCCTGGACTAGATACTCCTTAGGATCTTGCAAGAGCAACCATTAGTATTATGGAGGAGATGAAGGATAGTATGGAACAGAAATAATGGAAGGGAGGGGAGTAGAGGATTGTTGGTGATCTAGGTGGAGTGTGGCTGGCTACTTTTGAAGATGTGGTAGGCATCAATGGAAGAAGAACATTTGCTAGAATTTGACAACTAAAGCACTTGGTCGAGCCTCTCACTCAATCCCTCATGGATGGCATTTGCAAATACAAATGGAGATAAGAAAATTCTGGATTTCATTCATTCAAAGCATAGCATTTACAAGAAGACTTGGTGAAGTATTTATAAACATTCCAAGCATTTTGAAATCACTAATTTCATGGAGAAAAAAATGCAACCAAAGCAAGATACAAGGAATGGCTTTGCTTGATTCAAGGAGACTTTGGTGGCTGCCCCATCTTGAATTTGACGTTTGCTTGATTCATGGAGAAAAAGGTGGTCGCCCCATTTGAATTTGAAGTGTTCCTCCCACCCAAGCTTAGGTGGCATGGAGGGTGATGTGGCATTGACATGGCAGTCCTAGTTGACAAGGAGATGATGTGGAAAATGGGACCCAACTTCTTGGATAAGGTGCCTTGGTGAGGTGGCTTCAATCAAAGCTTCCTTCCATCCAATGGTTCATATTCCATGTGCCCTTGATTTAAAGAATTACTTGATGTGTCTTTGGTTTATTGGTGCGGACACCAAAGGCACCAGAATAAGGCAGAGGCTTCTCAACCCTCTGTAATTGATCAATAATTTATGAGTCCATCTGTAATAAGGGCTTAGCTCATCTGAGTCCATTTTAGTTGTTATTTGAGTATTTTTAGTTGTTATTTCACTTCTGTACTAGTCAGCTCATGTTGAGCTAGTTCAGTCCAATGCTAGTTAGCTCATGTTGAGCTAATTTTATTTTTTTGAGTCCTGTCCAAGCATACTGAAGACTCAAGACTATATTATACAAGTGAAGACCAAGTCCAGCCAGATTGAAGACATGGAAGTTTAGCCCAAGTCCAACCCAGCTTGAAGATTTGAAGACCCCAGGAGAAAAATCAGAAACCCTGATTCCTTGCAGATGCCCTCCAGATGCCCAGATTCCCTTCCAGATGCCAAAGTATATTCATAAATAAGGGCATCCATGATTCCAGAGGTCCATCTGCATCCTAGCCCAATGAAATCAAGCCCAGGTGCCAAGCCCAAGCCCCTAAGAAGCAAGATACCAGGGAATATTCCTGCTACCTGGCTACCAGGCCACCCCAGCTTCCAGAGGCCCAAACCCATGCACCCGGGCCCCTTTGGGCCAGCCTTTTGCTGCTCCTAGAAGCCCAACACGCCCCCCTAGGCATCCTTGGAGTCTTGACCAAGTCAAGAAAAATTTTAGGGATTTTTCTACCTAATATTTCCTTATTTTCTAGCTAGGGTTTGAGAGGGAAAAGGATTCTTATGTAAAGACTTATGTACCCTTACTTGGAGCCCAAGGTTAAGGGTCTATTTAAGGGACCCTAGCCTCTTGTATGAGGGAAATTTTTGATGAATGAAAACCTTGAGTTCTTCTATTGAGTTGTGTGATACCCTGCTGTGTGCATAAAGGGGTTTGCAAGAGTTCTTCTTCCCAGTGCTGCAATCATCTTCCTGCTACCAACAAGCATCTCAGATCCCTGGATGCCCACTCCAAAAGAAGCCTTCCCTTGCTGTTTTTCCTTTGTTTTCTTGTTCCTTTGTGAGTTTTCTAACCCCTGACAGGTCGTTTGCAGGTCCCCGAGTTCCTACGAATCCAACGACTCCAGCCAAGCCTCATTCGGATCACCGAGCAGAAAGCCGGGTATCCGCGGGTCTTTGGCTCGATTTTCCAGGCCGCATCCGTCGAGGAACGAGAGACCCTTTTGCTGCGATCTTCACAGATGTTGTCAGGTACACCCCTCTACCTCCAGTAGTTTTATTGTAGGAGAACTTGCCCTAACCGAGGCTTCTCAGCCCCGGCGATCCTTCTTTTCTACTTTTCTAGGTCCTAATCTGCATGCTGATCTTCTAAAATTCATATAAAATTCCCTATAACTTATTTTAATCTGAAATTTGGGAATTAATCACCCAACCCCACATATAAAACATATAAAAAAAATTGCATGCATATTAGTTCCGCATCATTTGGTATCAGAGCTTAGATTAGGGCTTGTTTTCTGTAATTTTTCAGTCCGTATATACTCTGTTATTTTAATTATTTCTCCCTGTTAAAAACTCCAAAAATTCTGAAATTTATTTTCCTAGATTTATCATAATTCACAGTAATTTTAAAACTTTTTTCAGATTTTATTATGGCCTGTGAATTTTCTGAAAGCCGAAATAGGACCTGCAAATTTTCGGCTCTGTTTTTTTTAGCAAGACATGTTTGGAAGTTTTAAGGGTTTTGTTTAGGAGTTTTTGCATATTTCTTAATTTTAGTATATTTCCAGTATATTAGGTCATGATTTGCAAGTTTTCTTCTATTTAAAAAAATACCAAAAAAAAAAATATATATATATACATATTTTCCAAAAATACCAAAAAAAAAAATAAATATCTAAACCCTAATTTGCATCCTCATCTGCCTGCCATCATTGCATAATTTACTTTTAAGGGCACTCTTGCTATATCAGATGGGGGGAGGATTTGATCACCTCTCCTTAGCCCAAAACCACATCCCTTGCATTCAGTCCCAAGCCTTAACCTAAAATTAATTAGACTTAATTTGCCCTAGTGGGCTAGAGACACCAACTGGTCGGGTCCGGGCTAGTGTTAGATCACTGTGTCAAGTTAACCTGTGTGTGCCTTGTGCTTAGTGTCTAGAACGGTGGTTTAGGGATTCAATCCCGAAGGGCTTGTGTGCTGGTCCGCCTACCTGGCCAATCTCTGATTGGTGTCTAGGATTGGCAATCAGGGACCTAACACTCCCCTTACACCTGCCTGGCTGAGTACAGGGTTACTATAGGCTAGTTTGCCACCCTGATTGAGCATCTAGTTTGGACTTTAGGTTTAGTCAGCTATAGTCGGTTTGATCGAGTCTTGCATGAGCACTAGATCAGGAGTTTCATATCACCCACCTCCTTCATAAATGTCTGAACCCATGGAAAATTTACAAGCCCAAATAAAAGCCCTAGCTGATCAAATTGCCCAGATAACTATCCAAATGACCCAGTTAACTCAGTCTCGTATTCAAACCAATGATAGAATTGACCATCGTGCCAATAGGTTTGATCAGTTAAAAGTCCGGGTAGGGACCCCAAGAAAAACCCATGGGTCACAGTCTGAGCCAGATCCTGACTCCCCTCAACCTAGGAGGACCCCAAACCCTGATCTATACCATGAGGTCGAACCTAGGAGAGCCCCTTATCCTGACCCGTACTACAATCCTCAACCTAGGAGGACCCCAAACCCTGATCCATACCTTGAGGCTGAACCTAGGAGAGCCCATCATCCTGACCCAATCCCTAAGGTTAGTCCTAGAAGACCCAATCAGGATTTTATAGACCAAGAAGATAGATCCTATTTACCCTCTCCCTATAAGCCTAGTATACCCACAACCTATAGATCTTATGACTCTAAATCCTATGAACCTAGAACTTATGAATCCATAACCTATGAACCTAGATCCTATGACTCTAGATCCCATGATCATAGATCCTATACACCCATACCCTATGAGCCTAGTAGACCCAACACCCAATATTCTGACCCATATAGGGAGTCAAACCCTAGGAGAACCCAATATTCTGACCCATATAGGGAGTCCAACCCTAGGAGAACCCAGTATTCTGACCCATATAGGGAGTCCAATCCTAGGAGGACCCAATATCCTGACCCATATAGAGAGCCCAACCTTAGGAGGACCCCATACCTTGATCCAACCTTAGAACCTGATCATAGAGCTGACCCAAAATCCTATGACCCCAGATCCTATAATCCCATGACCCATAGATCTGCACCCTTGTCCTATGAGCTTAGAGAATCCATAACCCCTAAGTATCAGCCTAGTACTAGTCATGCTTCCCCTAGTCAACTTGAACCCTATAGGATGAGTATCCCTAAATATGAACCCAATAGTGAGCCACTACCTCTTATACAACCTGAACCTACTAGGAGTGGTACCCATAATCAGAGACCAGAACCTAACCAATTTCCTGCTAGCCGACCTTCTCCAACCATTCCTGAGATTCGCAAGGCTTACATTAACGTGGAAGTGTATGAAGCTGATGTGAGCCTAGTGGATGAGTATGAGGGAGAAGAGGAGACACCTTTAGTAGACCTAGAATTAGCTGACCCAGTAGATACCCAGGTAGATTCCAACCCAGAGCTAGTTGACCTTGACCACATCCAACCTAAAGCTATAATGGAAGAACAAATAGAGGAAGAGAACCTAGGTACTGCTGCTAGAGCCTTACCTGAGGAAACCATAGAGGAGAGCCAAATTATAGAGTCTAGTCCAAAAATACAAGAACCAGAAGAATTTATTAAGGACCTGATCTCTTTGAATCAATACCTTCAAGATGAGTCCCCTCCTATAGTTCCCATTAAGGACCTCTTCCCCGAAATTAGTGACCCATCCTTCCATTATGCAAATCCTGTAGATATAGCTCAACCTCATAAGGTTAACCTCATTAGTATAGGATTAGTTCCTGACACCCCGTCTTTTATCCTATTTTATCCAACTAACCATGAACCTTTTTCTCTACCTTACCAAACTAATTCTGAACCCACTTCCTATTTTCTGCCCTTTCCTGACACCTCCAGCATTTATAGGATCATTAGATTGCATTTAGTTGAGATTAGCATACTGCATGCATTCATCACGCATGTTAGGTTTGCATCTTACTTCTGGCATACTCTTTGGAATTTGCTAGGAGTTCACTGTAAATTTTCATGTGCATGTCAAGCTAGGATCAAACCTAGAGAACCTATAATCTATTAGGTTTAGATCCAAAGAGTTCAATAAAATTTCCTTCGATAGGAATGCATAGTCGAGTCTGTTAGGTGTCAGTATGAGTCCTTTGCATCATTTGTCTGCATGTGCCTAGCATGTTCACCACCCGCACTAATCTTAAAACAACTGGCTAATTCCCGAAGAAGGGTCAAAGAATTTGATGTAGTGGATTCTATCTTGGTTAGGCTTAGGCCTAAAAGAAGCTTCATGCTCGCAGAGCCGGACCTTTTAAAGTGATAGAGAAGGATTGGATCAAATGCCTAGGTGTTAGACTTGCCTTCGGATTTGGGCATTAGTTCTACCTTCAATATTACAGACCTGGTTGAGTATAGGGAACCGGCAGCGATACCTAGTAAGGCCTTTGGACCTATTCATTTTCATTGTGAGTGACCCTAACCCAGAGTGTCCACTAACAAATTGGCCTGAGAGAGGAGAACGGATCGAGCGTATCCTGGACGATCAAGCCATCACGACCCGGGGCCGTGACTATCAATGCTTCCTGATCCGATGGCAAGGCCAGCCAGAGTCGGACGATTCGTAGATTTCTCGAGAGGACTTGCAATGCCTCAACCCAGACCTTCTCGAGAGATATGTGAGCCAGTCTGATCTTCACTCGACAGGGTCGAGTTCCTCCCACCCCGGGAGAATTGGTGCGGACACCAAAGGCACCAGAATAAGGCAGAGGCTTCTCAACCCTCTGTAATTGATCAATAATTTATGAGTCCATATGTAATAAGGGCTTAGCTCATCTGAGTCCATTTTAGTTGTTATTTGAGTATTTTTAGTTGTTTTTTCACTTCTGTACTAGTCAGCTCATGTTGAGCTAGTTCAGTCCAATGCTAGTTAGCTCATGTTGAGCTAATTTTATTTTTTTGAGTCCTGTCCAAGCATACTGAAGACTCAAGACTATATTATACAAGTGAAGACCAAGTCCAGCCAGATTGAAGACATGGAAGTTTAGCCCAAGTCCAACCCAGCTTGAAGATTTGAAGACCCCAGGAGAAAAATCAGAAACCCTGATTCCTTGCAGATGCCCTCCAGATGCCCAGATTCCCTTCCAGATGCCAAAGTATATTCATAAATAAGGGCATCCATGATTTCAGAGGTCCATCTGCATCCTAGCCCAATGAAATCAAGCCCAGGTGCCAAGCCCAAGCCCATAAGAAGCAAGATACCAGGGAATATTCCTGCTACCTGGCTACCAGGCCACCCCAGCTTCCAGAGGCCCAAACCCATGCACCCGGGCCCCTTTGGGCCAGCCTTTTGCTGCTCCTAGAAGCCCAACACGCCCCCCTAGGCATCCTTGGAGTCTTGACCAAGTCAAGAAAAATTTTAGGGATTTTTCTACCTAATATTTCCTTATTTTCTAGCTAGGGTTTGAGAGGGAAAAGGATTCTTATGTAAAGACTTATGTACCCTTACTTGGAGCCCAAGGTTAAGGGTCTATTTAAGGGACCCTAGCCTCTTGTATGAGGGAAATTTTTGATGAATGAAAACCTTGAGTTCTTCTATTGAGTTGTGTGATACCCTGCTGTGTGCATAAAGGGGTTTGCGAGAGTTCTTCTTCCCAGTGCTGCAATCATCTTCCTGCTACCAACAAGCATCTCAGATCCCTGGACGCCCACTCCAAAAGAAGCCTTCCCTTGCTGTTTTTCCTTTGTTTTCTTGTTCCTTTGTGAGTTTTCTAACCCCTGACAGGTCGTTTGCAGGTCCCCGAGTTCCTACGAATCCAACGACTCCAGCCAAGCCTCAATCGGATCACCGAGCAGAAAGCCGGGTATCTGCGGGTCTTTGGCTCGATTTTCCAGGCCGCATCCGTCGAGGAACGAGAGACCCTTTTGCTGCGATCTTCACAGATGTTGTCAGGTACACCCCTCTACCTCCAGGAGTTTTATTGTAGGAGAACTTGCCCTAACCGAGGCTTCTCAGCCCCGGCGATCCTTCTTTTCTACTTTTCTAGGTCCTAATCTGCATGCTGATCTTCTAAAATTCATATAAAATTCCTTATAACTTATTTTAATCTGAAATTCGGGAATTAATCACCCAACCCCACATATAAAACATATAAAAAAAATTGCATGCATATTAGTTCCGCATCATTTATCCCTTGGTCCAATTGTATGCTCCCTTGGTTGGACTTGACTCAAGCTCAAAAGAAAATTACAACTCAATTTAGACTTGAGTACATTTGACTCTTACAACTCAATTGACCAAAGGCTTCAAGACGTAAGACTTAACAAGACTCAAAGCATAAAATTCATGACACAAGAAGACTTAACAAGACTCAAGACTAGACTCAAGACTTAGATTAGGAATCAATTAACAAGGTTGGAACTCAATTTGCAATCCATAAGGAATTGGTGTTGACTAGGTTTGATTGAAGTCTTCTTTTAACCTTGGTGCCCACACCATTATGATTCAAAGATTTTAAATCATTTCAATAAGCCTTAAGGGTCATGGATTAGCTTCTATTAGGTCCTTAATTAGGTTAGACCAAAGTTTAGATGCATTGGACTATATAGAGAATCATTCTAATCAAATGTTGAGTTAGGACTTCTTCTTTATATATCTCTTTAATAGTTAGATTGATTAGTCCATGATCTAGATGGACCTAATTTGTAGCTCAATGGTTAGCCCGAGTCTTTAGGCTAGTCTAATCAACTTTGATGAACCAATTGGTGTCTAGGTAAGTTTGGCAATTTGATCATGGTTCTTTGGGGCTACCTCTTACCTGGCCAACTCGGTTGGTGTCTAAAGGCAAGATGGTTAATGGCAGAACCCAACCCATGATCTCACTTACCTGGCCAATGTGGTCGATCAGAATTGATTAGATAGCTCACTGACTCATGTTAAACCATATCACCCAAGGTTAATCAATCTTGACTGATTTTAGATGCCCATGGATCATTAGTTATGAGAAACCCTCTTTGATTGCTGATGTGGTCAGTGGGAGGTTGATCCATGTCTTCTCATTTCTTCGCCTATCATAATAAGATTAAACCCTCTAAATTATTAGGTCCATAAAAAGATAAAGTTATGGAGATAACCGAGTCTTAGCTTCTGATTAAGTGAGATGGTAATGGTTCCAATAGTTGGGTGTTCATCGATAGATCCAAAGATTGGATGTTCATCGGGCTATTGGAATTGCTGTTCCTAATTTGATGGCTCAGTGCAACTCTCTTAACGGTGGTCAGGTGGGCCGGCCAAAGTCGAGCTTGACTATTCATTAGTTAGAACCATCGAGTTTTTTCATGTTAATGGTTGGACCTAACTGGGACCTTCAATAGGAGGCCCAAAGGCCGATTGAAGTGCTCCTTAGGACAAAACCTAAATACTAGAGGTTACTTGGAGAAGTAATTAGATAAAGAACCTACCTTAGACGTGCATGGGTGGGCCGACCAAAGTCGGGCTTATGTGTTATCTATTGGACTCTAGTACCCACTTATGAATCAAAGTGACTTCTCGGATTGGAGGTAGAGGCTACCAATATGAACAAAATAGCGGGAGGGCCTTTGGACTAAAGTCCATGTCTATAGGATAATAATTCATATACACTAATTAGCTTTGGTTTTTCTTTCAGATATCTTCCAACCTGTCACTCCAGTCTCTTCTTGATAATGAGAAGCTTAAGGGTCCCAACTTCTATAGCTAGTATCGAAGGCTCAAGGTTGTCCTGGAGCATGAACGGATCTTGTATGTGATATCGAATCAAGCACTTGAAATCTCTGCTCCCAATGCTCGGAGTTCAGTCAGAGACACTTATCAGAAGTGGCTCTTTGATAGGACCATTGTCTGATGCATTATGTTAGCAGCGATGAATAACGAGTTTAGTTGCAAGTTCGAGGAAGCCCAGCTGGAAGAAATCCTTCAAAGGTTGAAGGAGTCTTTTGGCACACCAGATGACGTTGAGAGGTATAGGGTCTCTTGTGCTATCTACAACATGCAGATGCATGATGGGGCCTCGGTCACTGATCGTGTATTGTACATGATCGAGATGATTGAGTGCCTGGGCAAGCTCGGATGTCCCTTGCATGAACATCTTAGGAAGGATGCGATTCTGAATTCCCTGCCATCTTCCCATCTAGATTTTCTCGATCATTATAGAATGAATAGGCCTGCAGTTAACTACCATGGTCTATTGGGGTTGCTGCAGACTTATGAGAAAGACCACCATCTGAACAAAAGGGTGGTAAATCTCGTGGGAGGATCTTTAGCAAGGCATTGTCCCTTTAAGAAAGGAAAAAAGAAAGGTAAAGGAAAACAGGTGCAAAATGCTTCTGGGCATAGTCAGGCCAAGAAGGAGAAAGCTGATAAAAGCCAAGTGGATTGCTTTTTCTGCAAGAAGTATGGACATTGGAAGAGGAACTATCTGCTTTACATTGTATCCTTTGACCCGAGCAGGTCCAAGAAGAGGAAGTAGCCAGAAGGTGCTGGACAAGGTATTTATATGATAACACCTTGTAGTTTCTCTATCTGTGATACTACTAACTGGGTATTGGATACAGGAAGTCCAATTTATATTTGCAATTCTTTGCAAGGACATCAAGTTAGTAGAAGATTCGAGGATGGCAAGAGATTCTTGAACGTGGGAAATGGAAGCCAAGTTCTAGTCTTGGTGTTGGGATTCCTCAAACTAGTTTTCGAGTCTTGTATAATCATTTTGAATGAGTGCCATTATTATCCATCTTTTATTTTAAATGTCATTTCTGTAGGCCAATTGGCCATGAATGATTATGAACTATCAATAAAGAATGAGATTTGCAAAATCATTTGGAGTGGTTCTATTGTAATGAATGGATATATGAATAATGACATTTATATACTATCGTGACCTATTAGTATAGTGTACACGTCAAGCAAACCCCTAAGATAGATAATGTCAGTGATGCATACCTATGGCATTGTAGGCTAGGTCATATTAACAAGAATAGGATAAATAGGTTGAAGTGCGAAGGTCTCCTCGACTTTAGTGAAAGTGGTTCACTTCCAACCTATGAGTCTTGTCTTCTTGGAAAGATGATAAAATCATTTTTTACTGAAAAAGGTGAATGAGCCAAAGAAATTCTAAGTCTGGTACATACTGATATATGCGGACCTATGAATATTAGTGCCAGAGGTGGGTATAGTTATTTCATTACATTTACAAACAACCTTTCGAGGTACGGTTATGTCTTCTTGATAAGACATAAATCTGAGTCGTTTGAAATATTCAAACGATATCGTAATGAAGTAGAAAAACAAACTTGAAGATGTATCAAAACCCTTCAATCAGATCAAGGCGATGAATATTTTTCCAGGGAGTTTCTGACATATCTCGAGGAGAATGGGATTCTCTCTCAGTGGATACCTCCAGGGATATCTCAGTTAAATGGAGTGTTTGAAAGGAGGAATCGAACCTTGTTAGACATGGTTCGGTCCATGATGGGCTTTGCTTCTCTATCGCTATCCTTTTAGGGATATGCTTTGGAATCAACCTATTACCTTTTGAATAGGTTTCCGAGTAAATCTGTTAACAAAACCCCATATGAGATATGGACCGGACATAAGCCAACACTCTCACACCTTCGGGTTTGGGGTTACCCGGCTTATATAAAATGCTTGGAAATTGATAAACTTAGACCGAGGTCTGACCGGTGCCTATTTGTTGGGTATCCGAAAGAGTCTAAGGGGTATTACTTCTACTTGGTCGAGGAACAAAAATTGTTTGTTAGTCAAAGGGCTATCTTTTTAGAAAATGAGTTCCTTGGTGAAGAAACTGTAGCCACTAAGATTGAACTTAGCGAAGTTCAATAAATAGAAGAACCGACATACTTAAGGGACAACAAAGAATCGGTTATGATTAGATCACACCCAGAGCCCACACAGGAACCATTAAAGAGATCCAGTAGGGTACCGAGTTGACTGGATAGATACTATGGTTTCTTGGTCCGGGACAGTGATCCCATTGAACTCGATGAGAATAATAAGGATACGATCATCTATATGGATGTGATGCAGAGGTCCAACTCTGAGAAATGGAGAGGAGCCATGCAATCTAAAATGGAATCCATGGAAATCAACAATGTGTGGACATTGGTTGATCCACCTGAAGGGATAAACCCATTGGGTGTAAATGGATTCTCAAGATGAAAAGGGGTGCAGATGGGCAGGTGGAGACCTATAAAGCCCATCTGGTTGCCAAAGGATATCGTCAACATTATGATATTGACGATGACAAGATGTTCTCTCCTGTGGCAATGCTCAAGTCCATTCGGATCATGCTTGCTTTAGCGGCACACTTTGACTATGAAATCTGGCAAATGAATGTCCGAACAGCTTTCCTGAATGGTGAGCTAGAAGAGGAGGTGTATATGATACAACTTGAAGGGTTCACATTCATAGACGAGTCAAAGGTGTGCAAGCTTCAAAGGTCCATCTATGGACTGAAACAAGCATCACGGAGTTGGAACATGCAATTTGATAAGTGTATCAAATCGTATGGCTTCATTAGGAACAGAGAAGAACCTTGTATTTACAAGTGGGCTAATGGTTTTGTGATTGTGTTTCTTGTGTTGTATATGGATGACATTCTCTTAATCAGGAATGACATCCCAGCACTACAAGGAATAAAGATCTGGTTCTCATCTCAGTTCTCTTGATGGACTTGGGTGAAGCCTCTTGCATATTGAGTATGAAGATCTATAGAGATAGATCTAAGAGGCTTCTGAGACTATCCCAGTCTACGTACATTGACACTGTGCTGAAGTGATTCAGCATGGAAAATTTTAAGAAAGGCTATCTCTCGATAGGCACTGGAATTGCTCTCTCCAAAGAGGATTGTGCGACAACTCCTGAGGAGAGAGAGTGTATGAGCAGAATCTCATATGCTTTGGCAGTGGGTTCTATCATGTATGCTTTGACATGTACTAGACCAGATATGGCATACTCACTAGGCATAGTAAGCAGATACCTGTCTGATCCAGGTGAAGCTCATTGGAAAGTGGTAAAGACCATCCTTAAGTATTTGTGAAATACTAAGGACCAATAGCTGATTTATGGAGAATATGACTTGAAACTTGTGGAGTATACTGACTCCAGTTTCTAGTCAGATAAGGATGATAGTAAGAATGTGTCAGGATTTGTCTTCACCCTTAATGGAAGAGCGATCTGATAGAAAAGTTTCAAGCAGCCTACTATGGCGGACTTAGTATGCGAAGCAGAGTATATTGTAGTATCGGATGCAGCAAAAGAAGTAGTGTGGTTGCAAAAGTTTCTTGGCGAGCTGGGAGTGGCACCTTTCCTGGATGGTCCTGTTCTAGTGTATTGTGACAGCACTGGAGCCATTACTCTGATGGGGACCCAAGAGTCTATTTTATTTTATTCGAGTCCTTAATCCATTTGATTCTATTTGAATCCATGATGCGGAACTAAAATGCATGCATGATTATTTTTGTATTTTTTTATATTAAGAGTTAGATATTTAAATCCCGAAGATCAGACCAAGAACCTAAGTAGAGAGTTCTATGCAAACAAGAAGCAATCTCATGCAAAATATGACCTAAACATGATAAAAGAGAAGACCGCCGAGACTGAGAAGTCTCGGTTGGGCTAGTTCCCCTTCAAGAATACTACTGTAAAGTAGAGGGGGTGTTCCTAACAACGGTTGATGCACCCGATGAAGATCATAGATGAAGGGATTGCTCTCACTCCCAGATGCAGACTGGATGATCAAACCGGAGACTCGTGGATTCTCGGCTTTCAACCCGGTGATCCGATCGCTGCCCAGATTCATAGAAGTCGAGGGACCTGCAAACAACCTATCAAGGGTTAGGAATCACTGAAAGGATGAAGGAATAAACTAAAATTTTGCAAGGGAAAGAGATGTTTGATGTGGGTGACCAAGGCTTGGAGAAGTGGTTGGCGGTTGGAGACTGGGCACAGGACACAAGGAGGAAGGAGGGGCTCACACAGAATCCCCTTAGCACACAACATTAAGCACACAGTAGTTGGAAACTCAATTATATTCATCAAAAGTGTTTCATACAAGAGAGGAGGGCTTCTTTTATAAACTCTTAAGCTTGCCCCTCAAGTAAGGATAAAAATGTCCTTACATTTGAATTTGCATCCCTCCAAAACCTAGCTAGGAAAATATAAAAACTCCTTAGCCCTCATTCCCTCAAATTTCTCCTCTCTTCATGCCTTGGTCGGCCAAAGGTGGTGACTCTAGTGGCCAAACAAGGTGGGTAAGCATAAGAAATGGCGCCCCTTGGTTCCTCTCATGGGCCTTGGCTGGCCCAAATTCTTTCCAGCTACGGTCCAGGGCTTCAAGCTGCTCTCCAGGGTTCTAGGACTTTGAGTTTCTTTTGCTGGGCCTTCTATGATCTTCATAGCTTCCAGTTGGGTTGGTCTTCACTTGTACTATCTTGGTCTTGAGTCTTCATTGGACTTGGAGTACATTTACAGGACTCAGAAAGAAACTAGCTCAACATGAGCTGACTAGTATATGATATAAATAATGAAAATGACAACTCAAATTGGCTAAGCCCTTATTACAAAATTGAGTCAAACACTACTAAGTAATCCATAGAGGGTCAAGAAGCCTCTGTCTTATTCTGGTGCCTCTGGTGTCCCCACCAATTCTCTTAGGATAGGTGGAACTCGACCCTATCGAGTAAGGGTCACACTGGCTCACATACCTCTCGAGAAGGTCTGGGTCAAGGCACTACAAGTCCTCTCAAGAAATTCATGAATCATTTGACTCTGGTCGACCTTGCCATCGGACCAAGTAGTGTTGATAGTCGCGGCCCCGGGTCATGATGGCTTGATCATCTAGGATATGCTCGATCTGTTCTCCTCTCTCAGGTCAATTAATTGGTGGACACTCTGGGCTTGGGTCACTCACAATGGAAGGAGTAGGTCCAAAGGCCTCACTGGGTATCGCTACTGGTTCCCTATACTCAACCAGGTCTGCGATATTGAAGGTAGAACTAATGCCAAAATCTAGAGGCAAATCTAAAAGGTCAAGCTCCACAAGCATGAAGCTTCCTTTTAGGCCTAAGCCTAACCAAGGTAGAATTCTCTACATTGAATCCATTGGCTCTTATTCGGGAATTAGCCAATTTGTTAGATGTTTCATTACTTAAATTACTCTTATGGCTAATATTCTGATGCATATGCTGTGCGGTGTTTAGTGCAGGTGTGGACATGCTGGGCACATGCAGACTCCTAACAGGGGATGCTAAGGACTCAAACTAATACCTAACAGACTCGACTATGCATTCCTATTGAAGGAAATTTTATTGAACTCTTTGGACCTAAACTTAACATATTGTAGGTTCTCTAGGTTTAATCCTAGCTTGATATACACATGAAAATTTACAATGGACTCTTAGTAGATTCAACAAAGTATGCCAGAAGTAAGATGCAAACCTAACATGCATAATGAATGTATGAAGTATGCTAATCTTAACTAAATGCAATCTAATGATCCTAGAAATGCTGAGGGTTTCTGGAAAGGGTAGAAAATAAGAGGTTGGTTTTAGTCTGATAGAGTAAGGAAAAAGGTTCAGGGTTAGTTGGATAAAGTAGGATATAAGAAGGCATGTCAGGGACTAATCGTAGACTAATGAGGCTAACCTTATGAGGTTGAGATATATCTATAGGGTTTGCATAATGAAAGGATTGTTTACTAATCTCAGGGAAGAGGTCCTTAATGGAAACTATAGGAGGGGGCTCATTCTGAGGGTACTGATTAAAAGAGATCAGGTCCTTAATAAATTCTTCTGGTTCTTGTATTTTAGGATTGGACTTTATAATTTA
Source organism: Areca catechu (assembly GCA_021397845.1). Lineage (NCBI taxonomy): Eukaryota > Viridiplantae > Streptophyta > Magnoliopsida > Arecales > Arecaceae > Areca > Areca catechu. Next base: position 101,364,387 of record CM038041.1, read on the forward strand.
GCTCTCTTCTATGGTTTCCACAGATAAGGTTCTAGCAGTAGTATCTAGGTTCTCTTCCTCTAATTGTTCTTCCACTAAAACTTTAGGCTAGGTATAGTTAGGGTCAACTAACTCTAGATTGACTTCTACCTGGGTACCTATGGGGGCAACTAATTCTAGGTCTTCTTGAGGTGCCTCCTCTTCTCCCTCATACTCATCCACTAAGCTCACATCAGCTACATACACTTCCACTTTACTGTCACTCTTGTGAACCAGTGGGATGATAGGGGAGAGTCGACTAAGGGAAGATTAGCTAGGTCATAGTTTTTGATTATGGGCACTACTCCTAGTGGATTTAGATTGACTAAGGGGTAGTGGATTACTACTGGGCTCATATCTAGGGAAACTAGCCTTATGGGATTCTGGTCGATGGACTATGGGTTCAGATCTATAGGTCAAGGGTCTACTAAGCTTATAGGGAGTGGGTGCATAGGATCTATGTTCATAGGTTTTGGGTACATAGGTTCTAGGTTCATATAATTTGGATAGTGTGGGTAAAGGTGACTCAGGTTTGGATCTAGTCTGGGTCCTACAAGTTTTCTCTACCTGATCAAACCTATTGGCTAAGTGGTCAAGTCTATTGTGGGTTCAGGTATTGGACTGGGTCAATTGAGTCATCTGGGTATTCACCTAGGCAAAGGATTAGGCTAGCTTCTCAGTAAGGGCTTTAATCTAGGCTTCAAGATTATCCATGGATTCAGCTAGTTGTGGGGGTGGTGGATGATATGAAGATCCTGATCTAATGCACATGCAAGACTCAACACTGACTCGACTACAGCTGCCTAGACCTAGAGCCCAATTAGAATGGGTTGACTCAACTTACACACAACTCAAATCCTAGTCCTTCAACTGCCAGGTAAGAGGTGGGATGGTGGGAGGCCCCCTGCTCTCGTAAGGATCCAATTAAGGAACCACCAATCTTCTTAGGTCGTTTGACACTGTACCTCTAGCCTAGACACCAGCATCTAGTAATAGGAGATGAATTGGGTGCACTAGTCAACCCACAATGGTTGAACCCGACCTGTGGATGTCCCGAGCCCTCTAGGGCAAATTAAGTCTACTCGATTTTAATTAGGGTTGGGTTCAGATACAAGGGTGGTGGTTTTCAAGCTATGGAAAGGTAATAACCTCCTTCCCTTATCTTGGATATTGTTGCCCTTAAATTAATTATGCAATGATAGTAGGCATATAAAAATACAAATTAGGGTTTTAAGTATTTTTTGGTATTTTATGAGTATATGTAAATTTTTTTTTGTTTTGGTAATTTTTTAAAGAGAAAGATAATTTGTAGATAATGACCTAAAATGCATGAAACATGCCAAAATTTTAACATATGCAAAAAGTATAATAAAAGAACCCTAATCTTGCTGAAATTAGCTTTGCTGCCAAAATAGGGTAGAACTATTCTCAGGCAGTATTCTAGTAGGAAGAAAATCTGTAGACTGAAATAATTCTTAAAAAAACTCTAAAAATTATCTTCAATTATAAGAAATTCAGAAAATCAAATTTTAGATTTTTCTAAGTTTTTTGCTAGTAGAAACTATTAAAATAGCAGGCTATGTACTGAGAAGAACGAGATGCAAAATGATCATAATGAACTCTTCGTTTTCTTCTTCAAGAGTCAAATCACAGTGGCATCCCTACATGCCATAGGAGATCCTGTAGATTGGGAAGAGAGGGTCTTGCAGCCCTACTTGTCTCCTATTACTGGACGGCCATGGTGAAGCACCGATTTGAGTATTCAAAGAGAACTGAGCCCAAACAAGCTTTGATACCAAATGATACGGAACTAAAATGCATGCATAATATTTTTTTATATTTTTATAGGTTAAGTGATGTAACTAAATCCCAAAGATAAGGCCACAAATCTAAGTAGAGAGTTCTATGCAAAACAAGAAGCAACAGCATGCAAAATAGAACCTAAAAGCGATCGAAAAGAGGACCACCGAGGCTGAGAAGTCTTGGTTGGGCTAGTTCCCCTTGAAGAGCACTACTAGCAAGCAGAGGGGGTATACCTGACAATGGTTGAAGTGCTTGATGAAGATCGTATATGAAGAGATCACTCTCGCTTCAGGATGCGGCCTGGAAGATCAAGCCCGAGAATCCACGGATCTTCAGCTTGATCATCCAGGCCGCATCCGGGAGTGAGAGCGATCCCTTCGTATGCGATCTTCATCGGGCACTTCAACAATTGTCAGGTACACTCCCTCTACTTGCTAGTAGTATTTTTGAAGGAGAACTATCCCAACCGAGACTTCTCAGATTTGGCGGTCCTCATTTTTATTGTTTTTTAAGTTCTATTTTGCATGATGTTGCTTCTATTTTGCATAGAACTCTCTACATAGATTCGTGGCCTGATCTTTGGGATTTAAATACATAACTTAACCTATAAAAATACAAAAATAATCATTCATGCATTTTCATTTTGCATCCATTTGAGTCTATTGAGTCCCGTAATAAAGATCGAGTCTTGTGATCAACTGAGTCCAGTTGAGTTCACTTAGTCAAGTCCAGTTATTTTCAGTCTAGTCAAGTCCAATTGAGTCAATGTAGCTTTCATTCAAGTCATGCTCAAGAGGAGAGTCAGTAGATCAGGAGATTCACCAGGACCCTCCGACTAGAGCTGGACTTCAGGCACCTAGGCCCTTTCATGCCGCCAAGCCCACAAGGGAGCGCCCTTCCAACCCATGAAGATGGTGCCCTTGTCCAAGCCGCCCCAGCTCAGCGCCCTTAGCCCAAGCCCAATAATTGAGGTTTTTTGGCCCTTAAGTCAGGGTTTCTTGACCGTCAAGTCATGTAAGCTGGGTGAATCTATAAATACCCACCACTCTCCTCTTGTATGAAACATCTTTTTTCATGAATACAAATTGAAAGTTATTTTGTCTAAGTTTTTTCCTCCAGATTAGAGAGGGTGTGAGACCCATGTTCCTTGTTCTTGAGTGCAAACCCTAGCCACCCTGCTCCCTCCAAGCCCTAGCTACCATCATCCTCTCACAAGCTCCAAACCTACCCTAATCCCTGGTGACTTCTACGCTCGCCAGCGATCCCCACATCTCCATCCCGCATCACTTTGGTATCAGAGCCAGAGGATTAGGGTTTTCTCTTCCTCCCTGGCTCCATATCCTTCCTCCCATCCAGATTCCCTCTATGCAAGACTCCTCCTTAAACCTCGGTCAGCGGTCGGCCTCCATCTCTGGTCCATCAACGGCTTGGCATATGGTTCCCTCCCGTGACCCCAAACTCCCCATTGGCATCATCCATCCATGAAGCTACTGCCAGCAACTGACGCCCCCCTCCCCTACCGAAAGCCGACGACTCCCTGTCACTGGAAATGCTGGCTCCACCTCCTTCTTCATCGCTTGCACCCTCCCATGGCAAGCCGAGCTCCGTAATAGAGCCTCGACAACGAGCCCAGCATCACGGTGCCACTGCCAGTCACCAAAACAAGCCACGACCGAGGTTCCCGCCGCAGCCTCCTCCTCCCATCGATCCGATCTGGCCCCCTTCAACCGTGCCACCATCTCCTCAACCCTGTCCTCCGCTTGGAGTCGTCCACAGCTGGCCAACAGCCACCATCCATGGAGATCTCACGGTGCCGTAGATCCGCACGACACCCTTCCCACTGAACTTGGTGGGGACACTAGGATTAGACACAGATCACTAGGTCCCATATGGTTTACAGATTATGGTTTTAGAACCTTAGTCATGTGTCACAATTTTATAAGTAAGATTGAGTCCTGTAATCAGTTGAGACTAGTTGATTGTGTCTCAACCCCAGTCCAGTATTGAGTCCTATATTTCAGTATGAGTCTAGTATTAGTCCAGTTCATGCACAAGAGAAGAGGATACTCTATTTTAGAGTCCCACCAGGCCTCATCTAGGAATCAGAGGCCACTACAATAGCTTATTGGACCTTGTTGGACATCCCAGGGTCCAAGATACCTTCCAGATGCCCTAGATGCTCTCTAGATGCTCTTCAAATGCACAGATTCCTCTCCAGATGCCAGAGCATATTCCCAAACCAGGGCACCCATGATTCCATAGGTCCATCTACACCCCAGTCCAAAAGAAATCAGCCCAGGTACTAGGCCCAAGCTCATAAAAACCAAGATTCCAGGTATATTCTAGCCTAGAACCAAGATTCCAGGTATATGCTAGCCCAGGCATCCCAAGCTTCCAGGGGGCCCAAAGCCCATGCACCCTAGCCTCTTAGCCACCCAATCTTGCTGTGCATGAAGCCCACACACCAAGGAGAGGCATCCTTAATAATTGACATGTCCAAGGAAGGAGGAAGAATCCAAGTGGAAGTAGGAAAACAAGTTTTTCTTTCATTCAACTATGTACTCCTAGTTCTAGGTTAATATTGTAGTCCTTCTCCCACTCAAAGCTTGTAAACCTATCCTAACTAGGAGAGAGCTACAATCCTAATAAAAAGAGGGCATGGAAACTCTATAAATATCACACCCTTCCTCCTCTTGTAATCAATCAACTCTTATGAAATAAAACTCTGTTATTTTGGTGTTTAACGTCTGGTGTTCTGGTTTTTGGTTCTTTGTTTTCTTACTTGGCTGACCACCCTTCCTTGGAATTCTCCATTCCCTAGTAGCAAATCAAGCCTCCAAGCAGCAGCCACGTCCAAGAAGAGAAGCCTTGAAGATGCCCCAAATCAAGATCTCATTCTTCTTCCCTGCTACCAGCCCTAACCCTGATTCCCCTTGTTCTTTCTTTCATATTTTATTTCTTTTCATTGATTACCTATTTTGCACCTAACCTTGATGCTTGCAGGGTCCCCGAGGTGTTTTCCCCCCCTAGAGGAGGCTTTCCTTGCCTTCAAACCAAATCCAGATTGCCTTCAAATTCGAGAACTACAGCCTAGTCTTCCAGGTGCCATCTTGAGTGCTGAGAGACCTCTTCATCAGCAGGATTTGCAGTCACTACCTGGTACTATCCTTCCCTAATCTTAATTTCTATTTTGATTGAAGGTTAGCTATCGTAAGTCAGAAATTTCTCAATTCCCAAGTCCTGACTTTTATTATTTTGCATGAGTATGCCTGCGATTATGATGATTTTTTGCATTGCTACTCTTCTTGCTAGTCTTTAATTGATTTTGGAAATTTAGCCTACAAATTAAATTTATAAAAAAATATAAAAAAATTAGTTTACTACTTTTCCTGCATATTTAGCAATCTTAGAGTCATTCCGTATCCGAACTCCTCCCCGCTGTCATCACCAACCTCCTCTGACTTTGTTATAACGATCGTTGCCCTCCTGGATAGTCTTCGCCCAACATCGACACCGGCAAACTCCTCCGACATCGCTCCTGTGCTCCCTGGTTTGATCATGAGGAAGGAGAGGGGCACCACATGAATGTGAAAGCAATTGCCCTTCCCCTTTGCCAATTTTAGTGTTGCACGCTCATCCAAGCAACATAGAACTCAAAGCTATACAACTTTCAAAGCTTTACGGATTGCAAAGTTGCACAAATCTCATAATAGAGCTGATTAAAAAAAAAATATGGGATTTGTTTGAAAAAAAAGGGTGAACCTAGCCTAAGAGCCCTTTTTGATTAAATTAGATTTGGTTCCATCAAAGCCCCTACTGATCCAAACTCGATAGAGTCGAGTTCTCCCCACTCTAAGGGAATTGATGGGGACCCGAGAGTCTATTTTATTTTTTTTGAGTCCTTAGTCCATTTGATTCTATTTGAATCTATTTGAGTCTATTGAGTCCTATAATAAAGATCGAGTCCTGTGATCAACTAAGTCCAGTTGAGTCCACTTAGTCAGTCTAGTTATTTTCAGTCTAGTCAAGTCCAATCGAGTCCATGTAGTTTTCATTCAAGTCATGTTCAAGATGAGAGTCGGCAGATCAAGAGATTCAACAGTTCCCCCTAACTAGAGCTGGACTTCAGGCACCTGGGCCCTTTCATGCTACCAAGCCCATAAGGGAGCGCCCCTCCAACCCATGAAGATGGCACTCCAGTCCAAGCCACCCTAGCCCAGAGCCCTTAGCCCAAGCCCAATAATTGAGGTTTTTTGGCCCTCAAGTCAAGGTTTCTTGACCCTCAAGTCATATAAGCTGGGTGAATCTATAAATACCCACCACTCCCCTCTTGTATGAAACATCTTTTTTTATGAATACAAATTGAAAGTTATTTTGTCTAAGGCTTTTCTTCCAGATTGGAGTGAGTATAAGACCCATGTTCCCTGTTCTTGAGTGCAAACCCTAGCCACCTTGCTCCCTCCAAGCCCTAGCTGCCATCATCCCCTCAGAAGCCCCAAACCTACCCTAATCCCTGGTGACATTGACCTTTAGAAGATTAATGGAAAGGAGAACTTGGCTGACCCCTTTACTAAAGCCATCAAAATTCAAGAGTTCAACTATTATAAATGAAAAATGGGAATGAGATTTTGTACTGATTGGTTTTAGTCCAAGTGAGAGTTGTTGGGAATTATGTCCCAAAGCCAATTGTCTAGGCCATAGATGGTTGTACCATTTTGTAATTGTATACGAATTTTTAAGGAATAAAAGTTATTCTTTTGGCTGTTTATCATATTTACATTTTCCTGAAATGAACTCTTATATGATGGAGTCCTTAGAACTACATTATTTAATATAGAGAGGATATATCAAGTAGTTCTTAAACTGGTTCATAACCAAATGATACATTGTTATAAGAAGATAATGTGCCAAGTGTAGGTTATTGTATGTCACATTTGTTGGTTGTCCTCTTAATCAAGGAATGTGGAGACACTGGTGTGACATTGGTGGAGACACCAAAGGCACCAGAATAAGATAGAGGCTTCTAAACCCTCTGTGGATTACTTAGTAGTGTTTGAGTCCAATTTGAAATAAGGGCTTAGCCAATTTGAGTTGTCATTTTCATTATTTGAGTCCTGTTCTGGAGGGGACACCAGGATCAGATATAGATCACTGGATTCCATATGGTTTACTTAGTCATATGTCAAAATTTTGAAAATTTTGTAATTAATTATGATTGAGTCCTCTAATAAGTTGAGGTTAGTTGATTTGTCTCAACCATCAACCTTAGTCCAATTATGAGTCCTATACTTTGGCCATGAGTCCAGTAAAAGTCAAATTTTGTACAAGGGAGGAGGTTACCCTATTTTGGAGTTCCACCAAGCCTCATCTAGGAGTCAGAGGCCACTACATCGGCTTGTTGGATTTTGTATGACACCCTAGGATCCAAAATGCTTTCCAAAAATCCTGATTCCTTCCAGATGCCCTCAGATGCCCAGATTCCTCTCCAGATACTAGAGCATATTCCCAAACCAGGGCATCCATGATTCCAGAGGTCCACCTGCATCCCAGTCCAAGGAAATCAAGCCTAGGTGCCAAGCCCAAGCCCTTAAAAAGTAAGATCCCATGGAATATTCCTGCTACCAGGCTACCAAGCCACCCCAGCTTCCAGGAGGCCCAAGCCCATGCACCATTCACCTATTGGGCTGACCCACTTACTGCCTTGAAGCCCAACATGCCAAGCCTTAGCATCCTTGAAGTGTTGACCAAGTCCATGATGGGAATTCTCCCAGGCTGCCGGGAATCATGCAACATGCGGAAGTGAATTTCAAAACAAAATTCTAAGCATGAAACCCTAATATGGCTAGAAAACCCTAATTCCCAGGAATCCCTCATGCAATACCAATTAATGAAACATAAATGGAGTCAAAAAAAAATACCAGGATCACTGAAATCCAATCCTTTCGACGAGGCTCACAAGTACAAGCCCTCCAATGGTGATCCACACAGGAATTGACCCAAGAAAGAATTCCTAATTCAGTTGCTTGCTTGACTAGAACTTTCTTTGACAACCTTCTTGACTTCCTCCTTTGTAGGACATCCTATCCTCCTGTAGGGCACTCTGAATGCTCTCCAAAACCACTCTTAGACATAGGATAGCCCTCCTTAAGAACACTCTAGGCTTATGTCTTAAAATCTAAGACTTGTCCTAGAGGAAAAAGCCTTGTCTTAAAAAGACAAGCTTTGTCTTAAGGGAGGGAGAGAAGAATAACAGGTGGCATTTCTTTTTTATCAGAAAAGAATTTGCCAAGGCATCTGATTACTGTGCCTTTTATAGAGTGGGTTGGGGAGCCTGATATGCTTCTTTTGCAGCCATCTGATAAGACCCTTCAATGAGGAATCTTATGGATGGATAAGCATATCATGATAAGCCCATTCATGCACCAAGAGACACCTTTTTGTCTCTTCAATTTCCATCAATTAATCCCCTTCTGCCACTTGGAAATACTGGTCAATTTGAAGCCAAGGGACGTGACTTCTGAAATGTGGCATCAGAAAAAATTCAAGAGCCTTCAAATAGAAGGACTCTTGATCTCAATTAGCGCCATAATGAAGAGACGCGTCTCTTCATTATGCGCCAAGCCTTTTCATGCAAAAACCACCTGCTTTGACCGGTCCAATCCTATCTAATGTGGCATTGATATAAGGAGGAGTCCCTTTGGACTCTAACCAGCATTTGTGATTCATCTGCAGAAGGACTCTTGGTCCTTCTACACTTCCTTTCTTTGGCACATGCAAAAAGGCACCCATGAGTCCCATGCGCCTTGGACTCTTGTCCAAGTTGCATTACATGTCCAAATTAAATCAGATAAAATCTGATATAGGCTGCCTTAATTAGGACATGTCCTAATTTAAGTTTCCTTTAAATTGGTTAATCAATTCAACAAGCAACTAGACCTAAATCAACTAAGGTTAGGAATTAGGTTAGCCTACACATGCTAGTGTGCAACCTAGCTAACCAATTAGGATCCCATGACCCTAATGAAATTATGAATGACTTTCTTTGTAAACACCCTAACATGTGTAATCTATTGGGTTCCATATCTAGCCAGTAGTAGATTTTGGTTTGAGCTGATTCGATTCGATTGAACCCGATTGACCTAATTAGGTCAAATTGGCTCACCTAATTGTCCAATTTGAATCACACATCGAATTGACTTATGAAACAAAATCAATTGGTTCATGGAAACCTACAAAACAAGATTGACATCTGGAAACGTGTCATGCCTACCTAGAAGATGAAGAATTTGATAGAAATTACCAAAGTACTCTTCAGTAGTAAGTTACTATGCAATTCAATCTTTCGATCTTTCATTATCCTGATTAAGTGATAGGTATGGATATATGTCAAACCCTAATACTTAATCATATCGAATGTTATCTCGATCATGAAAACTCAGTTGATGACTAATTAGAAACCAATTATAATCTCATCCTGCTTTGATCAAAGGCTCCTTGAGTCACTCATCGAAGAGATTACATGGGACAACAATTCCTCTTATCAGGAAAGATCGATTCCTTGTTTGTCCACTCACATCCTTCGTACACCTTCCACCATACCCAGAACACCCCATACATGTCACAATGGCATGAATGAGTATGAACCAATGTATGGCTTAGTGTGCACAAAGAACCATAGTGACCTTAGGTTTAAAGATCACATGCACAACTTCTACTCTGGGACCTATCTTTTGACAAGCAGTAAGACTTCCATAAGATAGTCCCGATACGGATCAGTTAAGTATACTCAGACCCTGATGAGTACCCTTATCCTTGTATTAATGTCTCTACACAAGTGGTTGTGAGATCAACCACCCTCATCAACTGAGCATACATAGGATAAGCTAGTCTTTCCGGATTCATCGATCCCCGAATCGATGGTCCAATGACTAGGAACATTCTAGATTAGGGTTTATAGGAATTTGGTCTCACTGTTATTTTATCATAACCCTAATTCCATTGCCCTACTCTATGGGGTTCATCATAATCAACAAAACATGACACAGCAGTATATGATGAATCAAATGGCTTTATTAATATGAAAAATATGTTATACATGAGCTGGAAGTTTACAAAAAGGCCCTCATAATGATTGGCTCTTAGGGCACTTTTCTATCAAACTCCCACTTGCACTAAATCCAATCGCCCTTGTATTTTATGCCCATACAATCTAAGTGATGATCTAACTACTGCTTGGCTAATGCTTTAGTGAATGGGTCTGCTATATTATTCTTTGTATCAACTAGTTCAATGGTAACATCTTGTCTTTCAATGATCTCTCGAGCAAGGTGGAACCATCTTAGAATGTGCTTGGACTTGTCATGAGACCTTAGTTCCTTAGCTTGTGCAACAACCCTAGTGTTACCACATTATAATGGCACTCGCTGTTCTACATCAGGAACCACGCCTAATTCGTTGATGAATTTCTTCATCTAGATAGCTTCTTTCATGGCTTCACTAGTAGCTATATACTCTGCCTTAGTGATTGAGTCAGCTACTATTGGCTGCTTTGTATTTTTCCAACTCACTACACTACCATTCTGGGTAACGACATACCTCGATGTGGATTTGCTATCATCTGGATCTGATTGAAAACTATAATCTGTATAACCTTCTAGTTTTAACTCAGATTCTCCATATACTAGAAAAATATCTTTAGTCTTTCTCAGGTACTTAAAAATATTTTTCACAGCTTTCCAATGATCCTCTCCTGGATCTGCCTGAAACCTACTCACTATGCCCAAGGCATAAGTGATATCAGGCCTGGTACATAACATGGCATACATAATCGATCCTACAGCCGAAGCGCAAGGAATCATAGCCATTCTATCTCTTTCTTCTGATGTCTTAGGAGACATTTTCTTAGAAAGATGTATACCTTGACTTAGAGGCAAGTAACCTTTCTTACTTCCATCCATGTTGAATCTCTTCAACACTAAGTCAATGTACCTAGACAGGGATAAGCCTAGCATCCTTTTAGATCTATCTCTGTAGATCCTTATACCTAGTATATAGGATGCTTCTCCCAAATCTTTCATGGAAAACTTTGATGATAGCCAAGTTTTAACCGACTGCAACATTGGGATATCATTCCCACTTGTCTTCTTGTACACACATGGTTCATCCACATTTTTGATAAAACCAAATCTTTTGATTGTTTCATCAAAATGGATGTTTCATCTCCTCGATGCTTGCTTAAGTCCATAAATGGACATTTTTAATTTGCATACCTGATTTGGTCTCCCACTTGAGAAAAAAACCTCTGGCTATGACATATAGCCTTCTTCTTCAAGGTTTTCATTGAGGAAAGCAATCTTTACATCCATCTTCCAGATCTCATAGTCATGGTATGCTGCTATGGCAAGCAGTATCCGAAATGGATTTGAGCATTGCTACTGGAGAAGAGGTTTCATCATAGTCTACACCATGCTTTTGTATGAAACCTTTTGCTACCAGTCTAGCCTTGTAGGTCTCAACTTGACCATCTACTCCAATCTTCTTCTTGAAGATCCATTTACACCCTATTGGGTTAATTCCTTCAGGTGGATCTACCAAAGTCCAAACCTGATTGGAATACATGGAGTCCATTTCAGATTTCATGGTGCCAAGCCACTTGTCGGAGTCTCTACTCTTGATAGCTTCTGAATAGGTCACAGGATCATCATCTTGTATGATACTGGCTTTATTGTCATCCCTGATGACAAAACCATATCTGAGAGGTGCTCCTTGCACCCTCTCTGACCTTCGGAGAGGAAGTGTGTATTGTGGTTATTCTTGATCCACAACAACCTCTAGTTGAGGAACTTCTCTTGAAGGCTCACTGGTTTGTTGGTCCTATTCTTCACATAACTCAAGTGAAGAATCACTACATCCTTCTTGGATAAACTCTTGTTCCAGGAATCTAGCATGCCTACTGACAATTATCTTTTGCTCAGCAGCATTATAAAAAAGGTATCCGATATCCTCTTTTGAATAACCAACAAAACTGCATTTATCAACCCTTGCAGTTAGCTTATGTCCAAAGGTATTCTTGACATAAGTATGGCAACCCCAAATCTTCAAATACTTAAGATTTGGTCTTTCGTCATTCCATAATTCATATGGAGTGCTATTCATTAATTTAGATAGAACCCTGCTTAATATGTATGCAGCAGTATCTAGGGCATGTCCCAAAAAGGAAGTAGGAAGATCTGTGAAGCTCAACATGGACCTTACCATGTCTAACAAGGTGCGATTTCTTCTTTCTGCCACTCCATTTAACTGGGGTATATAAGAAGGGGTCCATTTAGATATAATTCCTTTGTCCTTGAGATGGTTCATGATGCAGGATGACTCTAAGACTGCTAAACATGCATGAAAAATAGTAAAATAATTTTTTTATAATTTTTATAATTTTTATTTGTAGGCTAGATTTTCAAAATAAAGTAAGAACTAGTGGAAAGACTAGCAGTGCAAATAATCATCGGATCGTAGGCGAACTCATGCAAACTAATAAAATAGCCAGGACCTGAGAGTTGAGAACTCTAAGACTGCTAAACATGCATGTAAAATAGTAAAATATTTTTTTTGTGATTTTTATAATTTTTATTTGCAGGCTAGATTTCCAAAATAAAGTAAGAACTAGCGGAAAGACTAGCAGTGCAAAGAATCACCGGATCGCAGGTGAACTCATGCAAACTAATGAAATAGTCAAGCCCCAACAGTTGAAAAACTCCAAGTTTAGGATAGCTTATCTTCATCAAATCAGTTAATAAGAGAAAGAAATGTTTCTTACTAGTCAGAGATTGAAATTCAATAGCAGAAGAGATCACTCACAACTCTGATCGGAGCCTAGATGAAGAAGCCTTGTTTCCCTTAAATCTGATGGCAAATCTGGGCAGTCTAGGCAGCAAAGAAGGCCTCCTTAGGGAAGGGGAAGCACCTCGGGGATCCTGCAAGTGTCAGATGTTAATCAAAGCAGCAAATAAAAATTAGAAAAGGACTAAAGTTTAAAGGAAATCAGGATTACTGCTAAAAGCTGGCAGCCAAGGAAGAAGAAGCTCTTGGACTTGGACAGTAGCAAGGGCTTCAATTCCTTTGGCATGGATGATCTCCAGAGATGTAGGAGGGCGCTAGGGTAGCAGGGTTTAGATCCAGTAACACAAGGAGAGCACTCAAAGAGAGAACCAAAACTCAAACACAAGGCAATTCAATCAAATTTTAGCAAAGGTTTATTCATAAGAAAAAGATGCTAACAAGAGGGGTAGAAGTGGGGTATTTATAGAGTTCCCATGCCCTCACTAACCATGGTTATACTTGGGTTACAAGTCCTCTTCCCAATTAGAATACAAGTCCATTCCTAGATAGGTTAGAATTACAAAGTTTCAAAAGGACTAGAAATCCCAACTAGGTTAGAATTTTGACCTAGTCTTCTTTTCTTTCCTCTCACCACTTGTCTTGGACTTGGTCAAACTCCTCAAATTCATTTTTGGACTTTGGGGCAGCAGCAAAAATGCCTCCTTCATGGGCTTGGATAAAAATTTGAGGGGTCCAGATGGGCTTCCAGGGGTTGGGCGCATGGGCTGGCATATTCCAGGGAATCTAGCTGGAATCTTGCTTCTTAAGGGCTTGGGCTTGGTGCTTGGGCTTGATTTTCTAGCCAGGAGTGCTAGGATAACCTAGAAAACATGGGCTCCTAGCATATGGAATATTCCAGAAGTATCTAGAGGGAATCTGGCATTTGAAATGGCACCCGGGAAAAATTAGGGCACAATCAGGGCACCTGGTTATCGATTGAGCTCCACTAAGCTGGTGTAACTACTTCTGGCTTCAGAATGAGGTCTGGTGGAACTCCAAAATAGTGTAGCCTCCTCTCTTGTACAAGAAGTGAACTTACACTAGACTCATACTGGTATACAGGACTTAATGTACTGGACTAGGTTGAGGGTTGTGACAAATCAACTAACCTCAACTTATTACAGGACTCAATTCTAGTTGAATACAAAATTTGACACATTGCTAGGTAAACCAAATAGGGTCCAGTAATCTGTGTCTAATCATGGTGCCCCCACCATTTCAGAAACTCACCAGATAAGTATTCACCTCCTCGATTAGATCAAAGAGCTTTAATACTAAATCCAGTTTGTTTTTCAACCATACTCTGATATTTTTTAAACTTATCAAAGGCTTCAGACTTATGTTTTAAAAGATATACATGATCGAAACTTGATAAATCATCAATAAAAGTGATGAAATAAGAATATCCTCCTCTAGCCTGAGTTGACATAGGTCCACATACTTAGTATATATTAGACCTAACAATTCAGTTGCCCTCTCTCCATGTCCAGTGAATGGAGACTTGGTTATTTTTTCTTTGAGACAAGATTCACTAGTTCCTAATGATTGGAAATCATCAGAGTCAATGTAATTATCTTTGACTAACTTATTTATCCTTGACTCACTGATATGACCCAATCGGTAGTGCCAGAGATATGTGACATTGTCATTATATCTTTTCCTTTTCTTATCATCAATAAAAAAAGCTTTTTCATTGAGTTGCAAAGTTATAGGACCTTTTATAAAACATCCATGTCCAAATACTTTATTATTTTGAAGAATAGAGTAGCCATTGATCTTTACATTTTTTTCATATCCCTGTTGTAATAATAAGGGTATGGAAATAATATTTCTAACAATATTTGGTACATACAAGCATTCTTCTAGCTTTATCACATTCCCCAAAGATAATAACAGAAGATAGGTACCCACAGCTTCAGCATGTATGGCTTTACCACTAGCCCCATGCAGCTTGAAGTCACCCCTCTTTAGGCTTTTAATTTTGTGGAGTCTTTGCAATGAATTGCATATGTGAGATCCACATGCAATATCCAATACCCATGAATTAGAAATGGAAGCACTCAATGATAAATTAGTTTATATCATGTACAAACCTCTAGATGCACAACTTGTATCTTGCTTCACATTTGCAAGGTAAACCTTGCAGTTCTTCTTCCAATGCCCAGTCTTGCCACAATAGAAATAGGCTCCATCAGCCTTCTTAACTTTCTTGTTCTTCTACTGCATGCTCTTCTTAGGGTTGAATTTTCTCTTCATACCCTTCTTCATTGCTTTCTTCTTTCTATCAACAAGAAGCACCTAAGCCTTATCTCTTTTAGAGTGGCTCCAGCTATCTTAAGCATGTTAAGCAGCTCTGGCAATGAAGTATTCAATTTGTTCATATGGTAATTAAGAACAAACTGAGAGAAGAAATCTGGGAGTGACTGCAGGATCAAGTCCTGATTGAGTTCACCGTCCATGACAAACCCTAATTAGCCCAATCGAGTGATCAAGTCAATCATTTTCAGCACATGGGTTTGCATAGATGAACCCTCACTCATCTATGCTCAGAACAACTGCTTCGATATTTTATATCGGGTAGCCTACTTTGCTCTCCATAAAGCTCCTTTAGATTAAGCAATATGGACTGAGGTTCTATACCTTCATGTTGCCTTTGGAGCTCGTTGCTCATCGAGGCCAAACACCTGATAGTTGTACTGTCCCTTTGCCACATTCTGTGGTGGCAATTTCCTCCTCTGATGCATCCTCTCCGATCACCACTAGATCCGAAGAATCAAGTATATATGAAAGCTTCTCCCGAGTCAAAACAATCCTCAGGTTTCTCAGCCAGTCCACATAATTTGGATCGGTTAACTTATTGGCATCCAAGATGCCCCTTAGTGAAAAGTTTGAAGCCATTAAGATAAATATCCTAGATTTAATTAAAGAATAATATTAGCAGACCACTCAATGATGACATTCATAACTAGATAAGGACTTTATATCTAATCATGTCTCCCACTATTTTATTTGAATACCATAACCCCCAACTATGCTAAGCGAGAAACCTTCCTGGTTTTTTTAGTGGGGTTGAGATCCTAATCCCTCATTAGTGCCTTGTGTCACACAACAAACACTAATGAGTTCAAAGGTAGGACAACCTTTCCAATTGCAACCCTTGCAATTCTTAATAATTATCTTTGCCTCTAAGACACTTATAGCCTTATGTCACACAACAAACTATAGTGTCTTAGTTTAGTCAAACCCTTCATTTCTATACAGCCATGATTGAACATTGTTGCCCTTGTGTCACACAACAAAGCAACAACTCCAATCATGCCATAAAGCACTAAGTGCACTAAGACAAATTTCATATCAAACCCTATAGTAGGCCTTGTGTCACACAACAAACCTACCATAGTCTTGACATGAATCTGTCTTAGCATGAAAGAAGGCATATTATAGCTTACTTAACCAATCAGCATTACCAAAATAGGGTTCAGATATGACCAAATTGGTCAGGTGAGTGGGAGGGGTGAGGGGGTCCCCCCGTTGCTTTTCTTAGACACCAATAAGATTGGCCAGGTTAGACAACGGAACCAATTAAAAACCTCAATCCCTTTACCTTTCTAGAATCACTTGCCTAGACACTAATTGGCTGATCATAACCCTAATTGGTTTTGCATCATGGCCTATGACTAAATATGATTTTAATGAGGGCTTTTGATGGTCTCAAAACACATTCTAAATTATCATGATTACTATGCTTATAACATATATAAACATGTAACATATCACCATAACATAACATCATAACATAACATGTTATGTTAAACAAGCATATTATAGCTAATATGCAAATCAAGGCATGATAGATATATAAAAATACCTTTCACCTCATTTTTTCATGGGATATGGTCATAGCGGCACCCCTACATGCCATAGGAGACCCATTGAATGGGAGGAGAGGGCCTTTAAACCCTACTTGGCTCTTATGACCGGACGGCTATGGTGACTAACCCAATCCAAAGTAGTTACTAAGTACAATCAACATGCACAATTTCATACTTGTCATAATATCATGCATTTCATAAAAAATTGAAATTAAACATATTATCCTAATATGCAAAATTTCATACAATTGCATTATCATGTCATTTCATAAAGAATCCAGAAATCATGCATATGAATTTGGTCGGGTCGACTTGATAGGGTTCGGGTTAGCTCGGATAGTGGAATTTCATAAAACTCCAAAAATGGTTCATAACTGGTATGCCACAAGGATGGCTCTGATACCACTAATGGGAATTCTCCCAGGGTGCTGGGAATCATGCAATATGCAAAAGTGAATTTCAAAACAAAATTCTAAGCATGAAACCCTAACATGGCTAGAAAACCTAAATCCCAAGAACCCCTCATGCAATACCAATTAATGAAATATAAATGGAGTCAAAAAAATATACCTGGATCACTAAAATCCAATCCTTTCCATGAGGCTCACAAGTCCAAGCCCTCTAACGGTGATCCACACAGGAATTGATCTAAGAAAGAATTCCTAATTCAGTTGCTTGCTTGACTAGAACTTTCTTTGACAGCCTTCTTGACTTCCTCCTTTGTAGGACACCCTATCCTCCTGTAGGGCTCTTTGAATGCTCTTCAAAACCTCTCTTAGACTTAGGATAGCCCTCCTTAAGAACACTCTAGGCTTATGTCTTAAAATCTAAGACTTGTCCTATAAGAAAAAGCCTTGTCTTAAAAAGACAAGCTTTGTCTTAAGGGAGGGAGAGAAGAATAGCAGGTGGCGTTTCTTTTTTATCAAAAAAGAATTTGCTAAGGCATCAGATTATCGTGCCTTTTATAGAGTGGGTTGGGGTGCCTAATATTTCTTCTGCAACCATCTGATAAGACCCTTCAATGAGAAGGAGTCTTATGGATGGATAAGCATATCATGATAATCCCTTTTCATCCACCAAGAGACACCTTTTTGTCTCGGTGTTGCCCAGGTGGCTACCCATGAGGGGGGTGAATTAGAAATTTACAAATTTAAAGCAGATAATGTATAATTAAAAATCCCTTATAAGTGTTAGGTGCTGTGATAGAGTAATAAATTACATAAGCTAAATAGAGTCAAATAAGCACAACACAAACACAAAATTTATAGTGGTTAATAGCAACCTTGCTCTTACATCCACTACCCAAGATACTACCTGGGATTTCTACTATATTCACACCCGAATACAGTAGGATTGTTTTACAGGATCACAATCCAAAACCTCTATACTTTGGTTTTAATGGGATCACCAAAGAAAACCCAACACCCTTTGGTTTTGAACAGGCTCACCAAAGAAACCCAACATGGTTTTCACAGGATCACCAAGAACCTAACTTGGTTTTACCAGGATCACCAAGTACCCAACACTTGGTTTTTATAAAAGGCTTTCCAAGAACTTGTTTTGTTTTTTAACCGGGCTCACCAATAACCCAACAATTCAATAATGAATTGAAATAAATGCAACAAAAATGACAAACTCAATTTGTTGGATAGTTACCGGTGCAGCTTTATGGAAGTCCACTTAAATGTACTTGAATGAGCTTTAAATGCTTCAGTGGCTTCTTCCCAAATTACTTCAAGCTTCATATCAGAGTTGGGGAAGACTTGAAGGCTTACTTGAATGCTCTTGTTCTCTTTTTCTTATTGGTCGGTAGGATATTCAATGAAGCTCTCTAAAACTTTGAAGAACTCTCTAATACTTGCTTCAAGGAAGTTTAAATCCTTCAAATATAAGGTCTTCCATCACTCCAAGGTAGTTCTAGCTATTGTAGACCATTGGAAAGTGATTTATAACTGTTGGAGCAGTTTTTGGCATTAAAAAAAAAATTCTGGAACTAGCTGTTGGATACCTAAAAGTGATACTCGAGTTGACTTGGATTCCTTTGAGTCAGCTCAGATTCCTTTATGTCAGCTCAGATCCTTCAAGTCGATAGGTCGAGTCACCAAATCTTCAGTGCAGTTAGCTCTTTGTCTCAGGGTGCAAAACTTCACTCTGGACGAGTCGGCTCTTGATAGCTTGGGTCGGCTTGAACTTATATCATCGAGAAACTTAAACTTGAGGAGTCAGCTCTTTTGATCTTTGGTTAGCTCTTCTTCTCAGGTTCTGAAATCATCACTCTGGAAGAGTCAGCTCATGGCAGTTCGAGTTGGCTTGCTTTCTTAGGTCTTCAAAATTAGGTTTGGCAGAGTTGGCTCTTTCTGGTTCGGGTCGGCTTGCCTGGCTGTTCTCAGAAATCTTCAAAAACTGGACTCTGGAAGTGTCCGCTCGAACATATTCCAATCGACTTGGATTCACTGGAGTCAGCTCGATTACCTTCGAGTTGGCTCGGATTGCTGCATACTAGAATCCTTGCTACGTGCCAGTAGGTGGAGTTGGCTCTTCAACATGCTGGGTCGGCTCGAGTATCTTCTTCAGGATTTTTACAATTGAATTCAAGGGAAAACTCTCACCAACACTTATATTTTTCAAGCATACCAACTCAAAATAATTCTAATGCACACACACATAGAAGTAATCCTTTTTACATGATTTTTTTCTTAGCTTTTTCATTGGGTTCTTCTTTACAAACTCAAATTACAACAAAACTCAAACAAGAAACAAAGATGTAGGAGTTGAAGTTTGAATAATTAAATCATCCTACAAAAACTTGTCAAACACTTGAAGAGTTGTTAGAAATATATGTACATGCTCCAATATTTGGTTATCATCAAAATCACTTATGGGGTCAACAATCTCCCCCTTTTTGATGATGACAAAATACTGGGCATGAAAAAGTAAGATAAAACTTTACAATTACTTGTATAATTGTATTTGCAAGAATATATGAACAAGTAAAACTAATTGACTTTAATTAGTGCCAATCTATGGAAGGAGAATTAGGGCATAGAGAGGAAATCTCCCCCTCAATAAGATACTCCATGTTTTGACACACTTTTCATGCAATTTCATATTTCAAAGCTCAAAAGTTTCTAACAGAACTTTAAGTATCAGAGCTATTAAATGTCAAAGTTTAAAACATTATGTATCAGAGCTTAAATTTTGTAAATCAAAGCTTTCATATATATTATGTATCAGAGTTTTCAAGCTTTATGTATTAGAGCAAACATACAAACATAACATGCAAATATGAACACATCTTATCCTTTTCATGCAATATCTTCATAAATTTCTCTCCCTTTTTGTCAATCAATCAAAAAGGTGAAGTTAGAGTTAGTCTCATATTTTAAAATAGAATAAGAAAGTATTTAAAATTTGTTTGAGATAATTTCACTTTCTCACATTCATCTTGAAATTCTAATTAAAAATCAATCATTGTATAAACAATTGAACATAAACATTCATTGTAGAGAGAGATAGAATAATTTAAGAGACAAAATGTGAACTTTCTTTTCATTTCAAAGATGTTCAATACAAAGTACAAAATGAAAGAAAATACATCTAGTTACTGTCTATGTTTACTCTAGGGTTTGGAGGTTGACTCGGAATTTGGATGCCCGGAGGTAGAGAGGCAATTGGGTCACCATCTAAGATATGAGATGGTGGAATAGTATGGGATATTTGTGGTCTAAAATGAGGAGCTGGTTGTCTGGGATGAACAGACTGACCAGCAAAAGAAGATGATTGAGGCCTAGGTCTAGTAGGATCCAGTGGTGTTGGAGGATGTACACTTTGAGCAGATTGATGGTCTTCAACTTTGGTCATTAGCTTACACAAAAAGCTGTTAATGGTCTCCAATTCAGTTTCAATTTTCTTTGTATTCTTGGAAGCAGCCAATTTTTCCATTGACACTCTTATTTCTGCAATTTCTTTTTGCATTGAAAGAATTTCAGAGGCTTGGACATTTGCAAAGGCTTCAGCTCATCCTTTGAGTCTTCTGAACTCAGCTCTTATAATTCCAATACCTCTTGTATAGTCCTCTTCCATCTTCTTGCCTTCTTCTACTGAGCTCATTCTGATCCTTAAGTTATCCATCTCAACTCTATAAGCTTCAAGTACTTGAGTGACAGATTTCAATCATTTCAAAACTTAAAGTAATCAGTTGAAGAATTGGTTGCAAATCTGTCTCAGTTGTATATGTTGTAGTCTTGGAGGTTTCAAGGGTATCAATTCTGCTTCTTAGATTATCAATTTGTCCTTCAAATTGATTAAGTCTCTCATCA
Organism: Areca catechu; assembly: GCA_021397845.1. NCBI lineage: Eukaryota > Viridiplantae > Streptophyta > Magnoliopsida > Arecales > Arecaceae > Areca > Areca catechu. Next base: position 101,385,274 of record CM038041.1, read on the forward strand.
ACAGACTGGCAAAATAAATCTGTCTCAGTTGTATATGTTGTAGTCTTGGAGGTTTCAAGGGTATCAATTCTGCTTCTTAGATTATCAATTTGTCCTTCAAATTGATTAAGTCTCTCATCAACAGACTGGCAAAATTTGCCAAACATTGTAGACATAGAGGAATTGATAGTTTCAGTCAAGTTTCCTATCTAATGTGCAATGAAATCTTGTAATATTGAAGTATCCATAACATGAGCAGCAATACCAGGACTATGAACAGGAATATCAGTGGTAGCCTGAGTGTAGATAGGTATACCAGGAGGCATATCAGGCACTGAAATATCTGGAAAGGGAGCATCAAAGGCTGTCTGAACTGGTGAACCCTATAGTGGAATAGAAGTACCTTCACCAGTGTCCATCTCAGCTTGTTCTTTTACTTCTTCAGTTTCTTTAATTATTGGAGCATCAGACTTGTTTTTCGAAGTACCTTCAGATAATAAGTAACCCATCCTTTATAGGGTTTTAGCTGTATAAGTGTCGGTATGAAGGAGGGTTTTATAGTCTTCTCCGAATAAGTCAATGTTTGCACATTGGAAGAAAATAGTGAGGACCATTCCGTAAGGCAAACATGCCTTTACCTTTCTTGCTGCCTCTTTCATCTGACTAATCATGATAGCTGGTAGGTCAATTTTGTCACCATTTATCAGAAGCTCCATGAAACAAGGATCTCGCTCACTTACCCAGTCAAAGTGGCCTGTCCTGGGTAGAAAGATCCTACTAATAAAGCTGTGAAGTGTTCTCATTTCAATGGACAATGTGCTGGCCTTGAGAATTCCAATTTCATCAACTTCAGTCATTTCCAATATAGTTTGCAAGGCTTTTGTTCTATCTTTTAGGACCAAGTATTCAGTGCCCTCAAATGGCATTTCTAAAATATTTCCAAGAATTTATGTAGATATAATAATTCTTCTCCCTTTGACTGAAGATTCAATAAAGCTTTCACCAAATCTCAAGTTTTTATAGAAGGTTCTAACCAGATTTGGGTAAGTTTTGATATCCAAGGAACACAGATTTCTTTAACCTTGATTTTCAATAAAATTTCCAATAACAAATCCTATTTTTTTTAGGTATTCAAACAAAATCTTTCTTCCAGTAGTAATAGATCGCATACCCAAGGAAATCTGATGGCTTGGTGAGACGGGACTTGGTTCTTCATCTGATTAAGGTGGAATTCGAGAAGCACTATCTTCTCGGAATTTTGTTCTTCTTTCCTGCGGAACAGCTTTTGGTTCCCGTTGAGATTTCTTGCCTACTGCCTTCTTTGGAGCCATTCCACAAATACACTTGAGTTCTGAAGTAGACTTTGGAACGTAGAAGATTTTGGAAATGTTTTTCGGAGAAAAAGGGTGTAGGGTTGAAGAATGGAAATGAGAATGAAAAACCCTATGGCTCGAACTAAAAGGAGACGGCTTAACATCCGAGCCAGCTCAACCAATAGGTCATCTACTCGAGTCGACTCGAGCAGAGGGAGCACAAAAGTGATTTTTGGGCTTTCAATCAAGGACCTTTTTTAACAAAAAATTGGTTAAGGAGGTCACCTAGATAATTTTTTCTTAAGTTTAGACGAATGTTTCTAGAGTGGGTCACATAACCCTAGTTCACTTAAAATCATTGTAAATCTATCAAAATTTAAAGGTTTGGTAAAAATGTCAGCAAATTGATTTTTAGTTGGCACGAATTCAAGTATAATATCATTATTCAATACATGATCTCCTATAAAATGGTGCCTAATTTTAATGTGCTTAGTTCTTGAATGCTGAACAGGATTTTTTGTCAAATTAATAGCACTTGTGTTATCACATTTAATTGGAATTTTAGATTGTGTAACACCAAAGTCTTCTAGATATTGTTTAATCTATAACACTTGAGCACAACAACTACTAGCAGCAACGTACTCTGCTTCAGCAGTGGACAGTGCTATGGAATTTTGCTTCTTACAGTGCCATAAAATTAAATTCAATCCTAGAAATTGAAATGTACTACTAGTGCTCTTTCTATCAATTTTGTAACCAGCATAGTCAACATCAGAAAAACTAATTAAATTCAAAGATGATTCTTTAGAATACCAAAGACCTAAATTGCTTGTACCTTTCAAATATTTGATAATTCTCTTAATAGCAAGCATATATGTTTCTTTAGGATTACATTGAAATCTAGCACATACACATACACTGTACAAGATATATGGTCTACTGGCAGTCAAATATGAAAGGGATATGCCCTACAAGCCAATCTATGTTGTATCTCCCAAACCATTGTAATTGACAATTTTCTAAATAAAGGCATTATTTTTTATCATACGCTGTGTTTATATTATATGATGAACCCCATAGATTAGGGCCATGATTTTAGGGTTATGATGAGATCATACCAGTGAGACCTAAAAACTTAAAACCTTAATCTAAAATATTCCTAGTCAAAGGAACCCTGAGTAGGGGATCAGGGTTTTTCCAATAAAGACTAGCACATCCCGGGTATACTGGAAAGGGTGACTGCTCTCACAGTCACTTGTGTATGACACTAATACTGGGATGTGGGTGCTCATTGGAGAATGAGTTCACTGAAATGATCCAACTTGAGAACATCTAATGGAGTCTTAGCTACATGTCAATAGAAGGTTCTCATAGTAGGAGTGGTACATGTAATCTTTTGACCTGAGACTGCCATAAGTACCTTATGTACATGAACCCATTCTTTGGTTCAATCCTAATCATGACACTGAGCCATGCACAGGATTGATACTGGGAATGGTGAATTGGATATGAAGGTAATGAGTAGGTCAACAAGGAATCGATCACTCTTAGCAAGAGGAGATTGCATCCAGCTAGTCAACAATCGCATGATAATTCAGGGAATCTTTGATCAAAGTGAAGATATTAGAGATGGTTTCTAATATCAAGATAATCGAATCATCATTATAAGATTGAGCTAGAAATAAATATAATATTGGATTTGACATATATCCATATCCATAGTTATATTTTGGGTGCAGGCTGATCGAAAGATTTAATTGTACGGTAACTCTCTACTGAAGGGTAATTTTGGTATTTCACCAGAATTTCCATATCTTCCGGGTAGACATGACACGTTGCTAGACATCAATATTGTCTTGTGGGTTGATCAAGTTCAAAGATCACATGTTAGGAAGAGTCCTAATTGATCGAATCGGGTAAGCCCGGTTTGACCTAAATCGATTAGAAAGAGTTCTAATCAAATTAGGTCAACTTGTATTCGAACCCACTGCTGGCTAGATGTGGAACCCAATGGGTCACACACTTAAGAGGATTGATCAAGAGTTTAATTTGGAATTAAATCATCTTTGCAGGATAACACTCTAGCAGGTGTTGCAAACCCTAACTTCTATTCGGATCGGATTCGAATTAGGGTTCCGGATTGGTTCAAATTGGGTTCTAATTGGACCTAATTAGACCCTAATTAAGAAAACAGGAATATGGCTAACCCTATTGGCTAGCCATGTATCTTGGCTAGCCTCCCCACCCGCCCCCTTTATTTCTCCATGCCAAATGCCAAGAGTCCATGCGCGCATGGACTCTTGGCGCGCCTTAAGGAAGAGTCCATGGCGCATGGACTCTTGGCGCGCCCCAAAAATTTCTCCGATGATTTTATTTGGGGCGGCCTTCTTGCTTACTCATTAGCGCCTCAAATACCTCCCTTTGGATGGGAATCCAACGGCTAAAAGTCTTTTAAGAAAGACAAAAGTCGCTGTTTCCTCCCGGGCGTGCGAAATAACATCTCTTCGGAGATGAAAAGTCGCGACCACTTTCCTTTTTAAACACCACGATTTTTCCTTTAAGAAAAGCCGTGGGATTTGATCTGGAAGGCCGTGAGATGGGAGGATTGGGCATGAGAAATTGAGAAGGGTGTGAGAAAGTCACTACGGAGAGGTGTGTAGGCGCCTATCTAAGAATTATTTAAAGGGTCGGGAAAATTCAGAACAGAGTAATCTTTTCTTTCTTCCTCTCCTGAAGACTCTTTTATTTTTTCTTGCTCTTGCATTGTTTCCTTTACAGAGTAAACCTCTGTTGAAACTCTTCTACTGAACAAGAATAAAAGTAAAAGTCTCCGACGGTAAAGGAAAGAAAGAAGTTCTGATTTCTTCCTTTCTTTCTAACATTAAGACATCATTGTCTTAATTTCTCCTCCAACTTAAGACAAGCCTATGTCCTCTTAGGACAAGGTCTTTTTCTTCAAGACAAGGGTGTCTAAAGGGCCAAGGTCTTGGTGGAAGGAGGAGAAGGAGTCAAGGAAAGGAAAGCAAGCTTTTGTGTGGAGGAACTCAAGCCATAGTCCAAGCAATTAAGTTCTAGGAAGAAGAACTCAATAGAAGGAACCTTTGAAAAGAAGATAGAGTTGTCTTGATCACTGCTCTGTTTGGATCACCATCGGAGGACGGACACTTGGATGCCTGGTGAATTCAATCAGCCCCTTCAACATCAACTTTGTTGGAATTAGCGATTACAGGTTGGTACTCTAATTCTAACAATGTATGTTTAAATGTTCAATATATGTTTTAATCCTGAATAAGGAGATTTTGGCTATGGGATTATGGTGCAAGTTTTATCATTTTGAAATTACACTTTCGCTGCGGTGCACCGGAAACCCCAACAGTGGTATCAGAGCCATCCTTATTACAGTTAAAACATATGAAAATTATTTATATGCGTTTTTGTTGTAGTATCACAATTAGGGTTTTAAACCCTTGAATGCTGATATACTTAGAATAATTTAAGGGATGCATATATGATAATTAATGTTTTGATGTATGTCACTAGTTAGGGTTTTTCACTCAAACCCTAATTATTATAGAGATCTGATTAGTTTTGAAGTCATCATACTGAAATAAGGTTGCCCTGGCGTAATGGTGGATCCATTATGTGGTAAATGGTTGTCCTAGTATGATGACACACTTAGCATATATATGTTTATCATAGTGATATCATAATGATATGTTTTTATAAGAATGTGCTGGCAATTTTATAAAGCCCTCTTCTTAAAATTATATTAAGTCATAGTATTTTTAACTAATAAGCATCACTAGTCATGATGAATAATTGATCATTCGGTGTCTAGAAAGGTGGTTCTGGGAAGGTAAAGAGAATCGTGGCTTTTAATTGGTTCCGTTGACTGACCTGGCCAATTTTTATTGGTGTCTAGGAAAGCAACGGGGGGACTCCCACATCTCTTCCACTTGCCTGGCCGATTTGATTATATTTAAATCTTGACTTATATGCTTAATGTTAAAAATGCTATATGTTGGCCTTCCTTCATGCTGGATCATTACTGTGTTATGAACCACATTAGGTTTGTTGTGTTATCTGCAAGACCTAATAGGGTGATTGACATAATATTGGTCTAGTGCAAAAATATGCTTACAGTATATTCAGTATAATGCCTTGTTGTGTTATCTGCAAGGGCATTATATTTGAATACTGACTGTATAGAAATGAAAGGGTCTTGACTTAACTAGAACATTATGGTTTGTTGTGTTTTCTGCAAGACTTATAATGTTCTAAAGGCCAAGTTATTTTTGAGAATTATATGAGATATAATTGGAAGAGTTTCCTACCTTTGAACTTATAAAAGATTTGTTGTGATTTCTGCAAGATCTTTTATAAGATATAAGGATCTCGATCTCACTAAGAAAACCGATCAGGGTTCTTCTTGATTATCATAGTGAGGGCTATGATTTTTGATAAAGTAGTGGGAGACATAATTAAATTGAAGACCTAATTTAATTATGTAAGTCATTTCATGGTTGTTTGCTTATGTATTGTTCTTAATTAAATGTAGATAAATGGCATCTTCATTATCACTGAGAAGCATCTTAGATACCAACAAATTGACTGGTCCAAACTATGTGGACTGGTTGAGAAACTTAAAGATTGTACTGAGTTCAGAAAAACTTTCTTATATTCTTGATACCCCTAGTCTTAATCCACTAGGGGATGATGCCACACAGGAAGATATGGCCACATACAAAATATGGCAGAATGACTCCCTCACTGTCAAGTGTATCATACTGGCCTCTATGACCAATGAGTTACAGAGGCAGCATGAAAGCATGGATACTCAATCCATAATGCTCAATTTAAAGGAGCTTTATGGAGAACAAAGCAGAACTACTAGATACGAAATATCTAAGCAGTTATTCCGTGCTAGGATGATAGAGGGTACATCTGTTCAGGATCATGTCCTGAAGGTAATTGACTTAATCACCAGATTGGGTCAATTAGGGTTTATTATGGATGGGGAGCTGAATCAGGATTTAATCCTGCAATCACTCCCGGAGTCATTTTCTCAGTTTGTCTTGAATTATCACATGAGCAAACTGAACACTTCCTTGCCTGAGCTGTTAAATATGTTAAAAACAGCAGAGAGCCACGTTAAGAAAGAAAAGGCTCCACTTCTTCTTGTTGATAAGACCAATAAGAAGAAATCGGGCAAAAAGGGTTTTAGTAGGAGGCTAAACCCTAAGGGTGGCATCAATAAGAACAAGAAAGGAAAGAAGGCCTCAAAACAGTCAACCTATTTCTTTTGCGGCAAAGCGGGACATTGGAAAAGGAATTGCAAGGCTTACCTTGCAACTGTGAAGCCTGGTGCGGCAGATGCACCAAAAGGTATGTATGAGATACATACTATATTGACATTAAATTCGTCTATATCAAATACTTGGGTATTGGATACCGCTTGTGGTTACCATATATGCAAATCTTTGCAGGACCTCCACAAGCTTAAAGTATTGAAGGAAGGCGACTTCAATCTCTACGGTGCTGGTGGTGATATCATCCAAGCAGAAGCTGTAGGAACGTATATTCTGAAGTTGCCTTCAGGGAAGATCTTGGAGTTAGAAAATTGTTACTATATGCCAAAGATTATTAGGAACATTATATCTATTCCTTTGTTATTAAAACAAGGATATGTAATGGATGTAACGAGCACTGGTTGCTCGATAATGTTATCTAATAAAATTATTTGTTCTGGCATTTTTAGCAATGGGCTCTTAACTCTTTCTTCCAATGATAGTATTTTTCATGTCAATACTAAAAGGAAAAGAAAAGACTTTAATGATACTTTACTTTGGCATCATAGACTTGGTCATGTTAATGAGTCTAGGATTAGCAAGTTATACAAGGAAAAATTCCTTGATCCTTATGAGTATGAATCATTAGGAACTTGCAAATCATGTCTCATGGGTAAGATGACAAAAACCCCATTCACTGGACATGGGGAAAGGTCAACTGAGTTATTAGGACTTATACATACTGATGTATGTGGTCCAATGACAACTCAGGCCAGAGGAGGATACTCATATTTTATCACTTTTACAGATGATTTATCTAGATTCGGATATGTGTATCTTATGAAACACAAATCTGAAGCCTTTGATAAATTTAAGGAGTATCAAAGTATGGTCGAAAAACAAACCGGGAAAAGTATTAAAGTTCTTCGTTCTGATCGAGGAGGAGAATACTTATCCATGGAGTTTTTAGACTATCTTAAAGTTAATGGAATCCTTTCTGAATGGACCCCTCCTTATACACCACAGCTAAATGGTATAGCTGAAAGGAGGAATCGTACCTTATTAGATATGGTACGATCCATGATGTGCTTCACAAATTTACCCATTTCCTTCTGGGGTCATGCCCTAGAAACTGCTGTTTACATTCTGAACAAGGTACCTTCTAAATCCGTTGTTAGTACTCCATATGAAATTTGGAGTGGAAAGAAACCATATCTTAAATATTTCAAGATATGGGGATGTCCAGCTTATGTTAAAAGAAATTTTGGACATAAGTTGGAACATAGAGCAGATAAATGTCTATTTGTAGGATATCCTAAAGAAGGTAGAGGATATCTATTCTACCATCCTACTGAACAAAAGATTTTTGTCAGCAGGCATGCCACTTTTCTAGAAAAAGAGTTCATTTTAGAAAAGGGCAATGGTAGAACTATTGAACTTGGAGAAGTACAAGAAATACAGATAGATAATTCTCAACCATTAGAACATGTAGTTAGGACAGAACCAGAACACAAAACTCCTCCTCGTAGGTCTGACAGAGTGCCACGGGCACCTGAGAGGTATGGGTTTGTTATTGAAAATAATGAAACTCAAGTCATTCAAAATGATGAACCTCTGACCTATACGGAAGCTATCTTGAGCACTGACTCAGATAAATGGCAAGAAGCCATGGAATCTGAAGTAGACTCTATGTATGTAAACCAAGTATGGTCTTTGGTTGATGCACCAGAGGGTGTTAATCCTATTGGGTGTAAATGGGTCTATAAGAAAAAGATTGGGGCTGATGGCCAAGTTGAAACCTATAAAGCTAGGTTAGTGGCTAAAGGTTTTAGACAAAAACAGGGAATTGATTATGATGAAACATTTTCACCTGTTGCCATGCTAAAATCAATTCGGATTTTACTTGCTATAGCAGCATACCACGATTATGAGATATGGCAGATGGATGTAAAGACTGCATTCCTCAATGGTTTCCTTGAGGAAGAAGTCTACATGTCACAGCCAGAAGGTTTTATTTCAAAGAATAAACCTAATCAAGTATGCAAGCTAAAGAAATCCATTTATGGATTAAAGCAAGCTTCAAGGAGTTGGAACATCTGCTTTGATGAAACTATTAAAAGGTTTGGTTTTATCAAAAATGTGGATGAACCCTGTGTTTATAAGAAGACTAGTGGGAGTGCCATAGTCTTCTTGGTTCTGTATGTAGATGACATACTCCTCATTGGGAATGATATCCCAATGTTGCAATCGGTCAAGGTTTGGCTATCAAACCAGTTTTCCATGAAAGATTTGGGAGAAGCATCCTATATACTAGGTATTAAGATCTATAGAGATAGATCTAAGAGGATGCTAGGTTTATCCCAATCTAGGTACATTGACTTAGTGCTGAAAAGATTCAGCATGGAAGGAAGTAAAAGAGGTTATCTTCCTATGAGTCAAGGCATACATCTTTCTAAAAGGATGTCTCCTAAGACACCTGAAGAAAGAAATAGAATGAATTCTATACCCTATGCTTCGGCAATAGGATCCATAATGTATGCCATATTATGTACCAGGCCTGATGTGGCATATGCTTTAGGCATTGTCAGTAGGTTTCAGGCTGATCCAGGAGAGGATCATTGGAAAGCAGTTAAAAATATTCTTAAGTACCTAAGAAGGACTAAGGATATTTTTCTGGTTTATAGTGGTTCTGATCTTAAACTAGAAGCTTATTCTGATTCTAGTTTTCAATCAGACCCTGATGATAGCAAATCCATTTCGGGATATGTTTTTACCCTAAATGGTGGAGCAGTGAGTTGGAAGAGTACCAAGTAGCAGACTGTAGCTGACTCAACCACAAACGCAGAATAAATAGCTGTTAGTGAAGCCGCCAAGGAAGCAGTCTAGATGAAGAAGTTCATCACAGAGTTGGGTGTTGTTCCTCAAATTGAAAACCCAGTGCCACTTTACTGTGACAACACTGGGGCTGTTGCTCAAGCTAAGGAACCGAGAGCTCATCATAAGTCCAAGCACATTCTGAGACACTTCCATCTCGTCCGAGAAATAGTAGAGAGACAAGATGTCTACATAGATAGAGTTGATATAAAGAACAATGTAGCAGATCCGTTCACTAAGGCTCTACCACAGCGAGATTTTGATCGCCACCTCGAATGTATGGGATTAAGATTTAAAGGCGATTGGCTTTAGTGCAAGTGGGAGATTGAAAGGGATATGCCCTACAAGCCAATCTATGTTGTATCTCCCAAATCATTGTAATTGATAATTTTCTAAATAAAGGCATTATTTTTCATCATACGCTGTGTTTATATTATATGATGAACCCCATAGATTAGGGCCATGATTTTAGGGTTATGATGAGATCATACCAGTGAGACCTAAAAACTTAAAACCTTAATCTAAAATATTCCTAGTCAAAGGAACCCTGAGTAGGGGATCAGGGTTTTTTCGATAAAGACTAGCACATCCCGGGTATACTTGAAAGGGTGACTACTCTCACAGTCACTTATGTATGACACTAATACTGGGATGTGGGTGCTCATTGGAGAATGAGTTCACTGAAATGATCCAACTTGAGAACATCTAATGGAGTCTTAGCTACATGTCAATAGAAGGTTCTCATAGTGGGAGTGGTACATGTAATCTTTTGACCTGAGACTGCCATAAGTACCTTATGTATATGAACCCATTCTTTGGTTCAATCCTAATCATGACACTGAGCCATGCACAGGATTGATACTGGGAATGGTGAATTGGATATGAAGGTAATGAGTAGGTCAACAAGGAATCGATCACTCTTAGCAAGAGGAGATTGCATCCAGCTAGTCAACAATCGCATGATAATTCAGGGAATCTTTGATCAAAGTGAAGATATTAGAGATGGTTTCTAATATCAAGATAATCGAATCATCATTATAAGATTGAGCTAGAAATAAATATAAAATTGGATTTGACATATATCCATATCCATAGTTATATTTTGGGTGCAGGCTGATCGAAAGATTTAATTGTACGGTAACTCTCTACTGAAGGGTAATTTTGGTATTTCACCAGAATTTCCATATCTTCCGGGTAGACATGACACGTTGCTAGACGTCAATCTTGTCTTATGGGTTGATCACGTTCAAAGATAACATGTTAGGAAGAGTCCTAATTGATTGAATCGGGTAAGCCCGGTTTGACCTAAATCGATTAGAAAGAGTTCTAATCAAATTAGGTCAACTTGTATTCGAACCCACTGCTGGCTAGATGTGGAACCCAATGGGTCACACACTTAAGAGGATTGATCAAGAGTTTAATTTGGAATTAAATTATCTTTGCAGGATAACACTCTAGCAGGTGTTGCAAACCCTAACTTCTATTCGGATCGGATTCGAATTAGGGTTCCGGATTGGTTCAAATTGGATTCTAATTGGACCTAATTAGACCCTAATTAAGAAAACAGGAATATGGCTAACCCTATTGGCTTGCCATGTAGCTTGGCTAGCCTCCCCACCTGCCCCCTTTATTTCTCCATGCCAAATGCCAAGAGTCCATGCGCGCATGGACTCTTGGCGCGCCTTAAGGAAGAGTCCATGGCGCATGGACTCTTGGCGCGCCCCAAAAATTTCTCCGATGATTTTATTTGGGGCGGCCTCTTTGCTTACTCATTATCGCCTCAAATAGCTCCCTTTGGATGGGAATCCAACGGCTAGAAGTCTTTTAAGAAAGACAAAAGTCGCTGTTTCCTCCCGGACGCGCGAAATAACATCTCTTCGGAGATGAAAAGTCGCGACCCCTTTCCTTTTTAAACACCGCAGTTTTTCCTTTAAGAAAAGCCATGAGATTTGATCTGGAAGGCCATGAGATGGGAGGATGGGGCGTGAGAAATTGAGAAGGGCGTGAGAAAGTCATTACGGAGAGGTGTGTAGGCGCCTATCTGAGAATTATTTAAAGGGTCGGGAAAATTCAGAACAGAGTAATCTTTTCTTTCTTCCTCTCCTGAAGACTCTTTTATTTTTTCTTGCTCTTGCATTGTTTCCTTTACAGAGTAAACCTCTGTCAAAACTCTGCTACTGAACATGAATAAAAGTAAAAATCTCCGACGGTAAAGGAAAGAAAGAAGTTCTGATTTCTTCCTTTCTTTCTTACATTAAGACATCATTGTCTTAATTTCTCCTCCAACTTAAGACAAGCCTATGTCCTCTTAGGACAAGGTCTTTTTCTTCAAGACAAGGGTGTCTAAAGGGCCAAGGTCTTGGTGGAAGGAGGAGAAGGAGTCAAGGAAAGGAAAGCAAGCTTTTGTGTGGAGGAATTCAAGCCATAGTCCAAGCAATTGAGTTCTAGGAAGAAGAACTCAATAGAAGGAACCTTTGAAAAGAAGATAGAGTTGTCTTGATCACTGCTCTGTGTGGATCACCATCGGAGGGCGGACACTTGGACGCTTGGTGAATTCAATCAGCCCCTTCAACATCAACTTTGTTTGAATTAGCGATTACAGGTTGGTACTCTAATTCTAACAATGTATGTTTAAATGTTCAATATATGTTTTAATCCTGAATAAGGAGATTTTGGCTAAGGGATTATGGTGCAAGTTTCATCATTTTGAAATTACACTTCCGCTGCGGTGCACCAGAAACCCCAACAAAATATAATAAGGATATGATCATACCTCTATATAGCTTTTGGTCAACATTGGATCCACTTTCATCTTTATCCAATCTGCAGGTAGGGCTCATGGATGTGTTGGCCTCTTTTCTTGTCTCCATGCCAAATTTCTTGATTATTTCTTTGATATACTTGGCTTGACTTATAAAGATTCCTTCCTTCATTTTTTTGACTTGTAATCCAAGGAAGTAGTTGAGTTCATCCATAAGACTCATTTCAAACTCACCCAACATCAACTCAGCAAATTCTCGATAAAGATTTTCATTAGTTGCACTAAATATTATGTCATCAACATAAATTTGTACAACTAACACATCATTCTCTTTGGTTTTAATAAAAAAAGTTTTGTCAACATTTTCTCTTTTGAAATCATTTTCAAGTAAAGATTTGCTTAATCTTTCATACCAGGCCCTAGGTGCTTATTTAAAGCCATATAAAGCCCTATTCAATTTAAGCACATGATTTGGAAAAGCATGATTTTTAAAACCTGGTGGCTATTCTACAAAAACTTGTTCAAAAATAAACCCATTTAAAAAAGTACTTTTAACATCCATTTGAAAGAGTTTAAAATTCATGTAGCAAGCAAATGCAAGAAGTAATCTAATGGCTTCTAATCTTGCTACCAGAGCATATGTTTCATCAAAATCTATACCCTCTTCTTGATTGTACCCTTTTGCTACCAACCTTGCTTTACTTCTTATAATCTTACCATTCTCATCTAGTTTGTTCCTATAGACCCATTTGGTTCCTATGATGGGATGGTCTGTACGTCTACTAACTAGTGTCCAAATATTATTCCTTTCAAACTGGTTTAATTCATCATGCATGGCCATCATCCAATTTTGCTCAGTTTCAGCCTCTTCTAAACTATGTGGTTCAATTTGTGAGACAAAGGCTAGGTAGTCATGTGCATCTCTATGTGCTGACCTAGTCCAACACCATGAGAAGGATCACCAATAATTAAATCTTTAGGATGTGAAGTTACATACCTCCATTCCTTTGGTAACTCGGTATGATCCTTGCTTACCACTTCATTTCCATCTTGTGTTGGCTTGTCTTGAATGCTTAGATCTTCCATTTCCTTTTGTAGTCTACCTGCATCGTTATCTACGCACTCATCTTTTCTAGATGGTGAGGGGTTAGCTTCATCAAAAACAACATGAATTAACTCTTTAACAGTAAGAGTCCTCTTGTTAAACACTCTATATGCTTTGCTATGTAATGAATAACCAAGGAATATAGATTCATCAGATTTTTCATCAAACTTTCCTAGGTTATCTTTACCATTATTCAACACAAAGTATTTACACCCAAAAACATGAAAATAATTGATATTCGATTTTCTTCCATTCCAAAGCTCATAGGGGGTTTTCTTTGAAATTGGTCAAATTAAAACTCGATTTAATATGTAACAGGCAGTGTTCACCACTTCTGCCCAAAAGTACCTTGGAAGATTACCTTCACACAACATGGTTTGGGCTATTTCTTCCAAAGTTCTATTCTTTCTCTCTATAACACCATTTTGTTGTAGTGTTCTAGGAGCGGAGAAGTTGTGATCAATGCCGTGCTCAGTGCAATATTCATCAAAAAATTGATTTTGAAATTCAATTCCGTGATCACTTCTTATATAAATAACATAAATATTTTTCTCATTTGAAGCTTTCTTATGAAATGTTTGAAATACATCAAAAGTTTCATCCTTATGTGCAATAAATAATACCCATGTGAATCTAGAAAAGTCATCAACAATCACAAGGCCATATTTTATACCTCCTAGGCTTGTGGTCCTAGTTGGTCCAAATAAGTCCATGTAAAGTAGCTCAAGGGGTCTAGTTGTTCAAATAATATTTTTTTAATTTAAAACTCCCCCTAGTTTGTTTGCCTAGTTGACAAGCATCACATATATAATCAAGATCAACTTTAAAGTATGGCTAACCTCTAACTAGATTCTTAGAAATTAATTTGGCAATTGTATGCATGCTAGCATGACCTAATCGTCTATGCCATAATAAACATGACTCCTTGGTCTTAGCATTCATTGCTACTAGACTAGAACTACTAGTCATGGCTAGATCATTTAGATCTACCACATAGATGTTTCCAAGTCTATGACCAATGAATTTGTTGCTGGAATCAAGAGAGTTAGTTACTACACACATAGAAGATTCAAAGATAACCTTGAAGTCTTTATCACATAATTGACTAATACTCAATAAATTATGCTTCAATTTATCTACTAGCAGCATATCTTCAATAAAAGTACAGGGGGTTATTTTGATCTTACCGATTCCGATTATTCTTCCCTTGCCATTATCTCCGAAAGTAACCAATCCTCCTTTCATTTGTAGGGTGATAAACTGATCTTTGTTACCCGTCATTTGCCTTGAATAGCCACTATCAAGATACCATCTTTTCTTAAATTAATGGGCTGCAAGACAGTCCTGTAAAACAATCAAGGAGTGATTTTAGGTACCCAAGCTAACTTGGATCCTTTCGGGTTAGCAAAATTGGTTCCTTTTAGAACTCAAACGGTTCTATATTTTAATGCACCAATCATGAAATTCTTCAAAGAATTGTATTGATGAGATTTATGCCCAAATCTATGACATGCATAATAAACAATTTTATTATTTTTGAATGATGCATGTTTTGAAGCTTTAAAAGATGTAGAAATAGAAATATTTTGTTGACTCTGTCTTGATTTTGATGATTGACAAAATATTTAAGTATATATGAGTACTAATTATATTTTAAGTGTATTTTTCAGATCTTAGTACTCAACCATGTTGGATGAAGAAATGCTTGTATTTCAGTTGAAAAAGTTCTTAAATTAATGAAAAATCAAGTATATGGACTTTGAAATTAATATGGAAGAACTTGAAGAGGTTAAAGTTTCAATTTGAAGATGTTTCAGCAATGGCACAGACAAGTGTCGACACTTGGAAATGAAGTGTTGACACCTGAGGATCAAGTGTCGACACTAGAAGAGTGAAGTGTCGACTCAAGGCCTGAGAACAAGAAAAATATAGAAAATATGAAAAATCAAATTGGCTATGAATAGTGTTCTAGTGTCGACCTACTATAGCAAGTGTCGACACTTGCACTGTTCAAGTGTCAACACTTACTGTTCAAGTGTCGACACTTACTATTCTAGTGTCGACCTACTATAGCAAGTGTCGACACTTGCACTGTTCAAGTGTCGACACTTACTGTTCAAGTGTCGACACTTACTGTTCAAGTGTCGACACTTACTGTTCAAGTGTCGACACTTGAACAGTAACGGCTAGTTTTCAAAAGCTGCAGACTTCTCCAACTTGCTTCAAACGGCCATATCTTCATCCCCAACGGTCATAAACGGTCATCTATGGTTTGGAGAGCTATATAAACATCAAAAATCAAATAGCGAAGAAATCCTTTGGTGAGTTTTTTGAATATTCTTCAAGGATTCAAGAGTTGAGTGATTCAAAGCCTTCAAGCTTCCATGTTTCAAAGAGAGCATTCAAAGTCTACATTTACAAGCATCAATCAAAGGCTTCATCAACTTGAAGACAAGATCTTCATCAACAATCAAGGGCTTCAAAGAGATATTTGCTTTATTTTAGAAAGCTTTTATTGTATTCATTTATACTTGCTCTTACATTGTTTTACTTAAGGTTTTTTGTGAGCCTTGGAAAACCAAAGAGATTTTTTATGAGCCTTTGATTTTAACCCTAGCTTTCTTAAATACAATAAGTAAATCATGAAATGTAGAATTCAATTCATCATATGTAAATTCAGTTTGAAGCTCAGGGGATGATACCTCATTTTCAAGACCCATCAGACAAATATTTACATATTTCATGGTCTCTTCTTCTTCAGTAGATGAGGACGCTTCACTGTCGCTCCACGTCGCTACTATAGCTTTCTTTTTCTTTTTCTTAAATCTCTTTTTCAGTAATGGACAATCTGGTTAGATGTGCCCTAGTTTTTTGCATTCATAGCAGGTGGGCACTTCTTTTTCTTTCTCCTTTTCCTTGTCCTTTTCCTTACTGAATTCTTTGTTCTTGTGAAATTTTTTAAAAATTCTTCCTTTTCGTCTTCCCAAGAACTTTTTGAATTTCTTGACGACCATGAAAACATCTTCGTCTTCCATGTTGCTTTCAATAGAGGAGCATTCTTCTTCCAATTCTTCAACCTTTATAGAATCCATAGCAACTTTGAAGGAAATAGATTTCTTCTTCTTTTGATCATCTTTAGTTCGGTGCTGCATGGTCAGTTCATGAGTGATGAGAGATCCTAACAATTCATCTAGCAGTAAGGTATTCAAATCTTTTGTTTCTTGGATGGCAGTCACTTTCGGATCCCATTTATCCAGAAGAGATTTTTAGAATCTTCTGTACAAGATCTGCATTAGAATATGCCTTGCCAAGACTTTTTAAGCCATTAATAATATCAGTGAAACATGAAAACATGGCAGAGATTGTTTCATTTGGTTCCATCTTGAATAATTCCTAACTATGAACAAGAAGATTAATTTTAGAAGACTTCACTTGAGAAGTTCCTTCATGGGTCACTTCGAGTTTATCCCAAATTTCCTTTGTAGACGAGCAAATGGAAATTCGAATAAACTCATTACTATCCAAAGCACAATATAACAGATTCATTGCTTTGACATTTAACTCACCCATTTTCATGTCATGTTCATCCCAATCCTCTTCAGGTTTTGGAGCATCCACTCTATCAATTTTGATCATGGGGACATAAGGACCCTTTAGAATGACCTTCCTTAATTAAAAATCAACTGATTGATTATAAATTTTCATTCTAGCTTTCCAGTATGCATAATTTATGCCAGTGAAGAGTCACTTGAGAAGTTCCTTCATGGGTCACTTCGAGTTTATCCAAATTTCCTTTGTAGACGAACAAATGGAAATTTGAATAAACTCATTACTATCCAAAGCACAATATAACAGATTCATTGCTTTAGCATTTAACTCACCCATTTTCATGTCATGTTTGTCCCAATCCTCTTCAGGTTTTGGAGCATCCACTCTATCAATTTTGATCATGGGGACATAAGGACCCTTTAGAATGACCTTCCATTACTGAAAATCAACTGATTGATTATAAATTTTCATTCTAGCTTTCCAGCATGCATAATTTATGCCAGTGAAGAGTTGAGGTCTATTAGTTGATTGGCCTTCAGCCAAAGATATGCTCATTGGATGAGCCATCGATCTTTACTCTAATATATTCAGAGACGCTGCTCTGATACCAGTTGTTGCCCAGGTGGCTATCCAAGAGGGGGGTAAATTGAGAATTTACAAATTTAAAGAAGATAATATGCAATTAAAAATCCTTTATGAGTGTTAGGTGCTGTGATAGAGTAATAAATTGTGGAAGCTAAATAGAGTCAAGTAAGCACAACACAAACACATAAAATTTATAGTGGTTCGGAGCAACCCAACTCCTACATCCACTATCCAAGATACCACTTGGAATTTCTACTATATTCACACCCGAATACAGTAGGATTGTTTTACAGGATCACAATCCAAAATCTCTACACTTTGGTTTTAACGGGATCACCAAAGAAAACCCAATAACCTTTGGTTTTGAACAAGCTCACCAAAGAAACCCAACTGGTTTTCACAGAATCACCAAGAAACTAACATGGTCTTACTAGGATCACCAAGAACCCAACACTTGGTTTTTATCAAAGGCTCACCAAGAACCTATTTTTTTTTTCAATCGGGCTCACCAATAACCCAACAATTCAATAATGAATTAAAATAAATGCAACAAAAATGACAATCTCAATTTGTCGGATAGTTTCCAGTGCAGCTTGATAGAAGTCCACTTGAATGTACTTGAATGAGCTTTAATTGGTTCAGTGGCTTCTTTCCAAATTGCTTCAAGCTTCAGATCAGAGTAGGTGAAGACTTGAAGGCTTGCTTGAATGCTCTTGTGCTCTTTTTCTTTTTGGTAGGTAGGATATTCAATGCAGCTCTCTAAAACTTTGAAAAACTATCTAATGCTTGCTTCAAGGAAGTTTAAATCCTTCAAATATAAGGTCTTCCATCACTCCAAGTCAGTTATAGCCGTTATAGACCATTGAGAAGTAATTTGTGACAGTTAGAGCGCTTTTTGTCATTCAAAAAGAAATTCTAGAATTAGCCGTTGGATACCTGAAAGCGATACTCGAGTCAGCTCGGATTCCTTCGAGTTAGCTCGGATCCTTCAAGTCGATAGGTCGAGTCACCAAATCTTCAGTGTAATCGGCTCTTTGTCTCAGGGTGCAAAACTTCATTCTAGACGAGTCAGCTCTTGATAGCTCGGGTCGGCTCGAACTTATATCTTTGAAAAACTTAAACTCGAGGAGTCAGCTATTTTGATCTTTGGTCAGCTCTTCTTCTCAGGTTCTGAAATCATCACTCTGGAAGAGTCGGCTCGTTGCAGTTCGGGTTGGCTCACTTTCTCAGGTCTTCAAAAATAGGTCTGGTAGAGTTGGCTCTTTCTGGTTCGGGTTGGCTCGCCTGGCTATTCTTAGAAATCTTCAAAAACTAGACTATGGAAGAGTCGGCTCAGACATATTCCAGTCGACTCAGATTCACTGGAGTCGACTCGATTACCTTCGAGTCGGCTCAGATTACTGCATACTAGAATCCTTGCTGCTTGCCAGTAGGTGGAGTCGGCTTTTCAACATGCTGGGTCGGCGGCTCAAGTATCTTCTTCAAGATTTTTATAATTGAATTCAAAGAAAAACTCTCACCAACACTCTTATATTTTTCAAGCATAACAACTCAAAATAATTCTAAGGCACGCACACATAGAAGTAACACTTTTTACATGATTTTTTTCTTAGCTTTTTCATTGGATTCTTCTTTACAAACTCAAATTACAATACAACTCAAACAAGAAACAAAGATGTAGGAGTTGAAGTTTGGACAATTAAATCATCCTACAAAAACTTGTCAAACACTTGAAGAGTTGTTATAAATATGTGTACATGATCCAATGTTTGGTTATCATCAAAATCACTTATGGGGTTAACATTCTGCCACTTGGAAATACTGATCAATTTGTAGCTAAGGGATGTGACTTCTGAAATGTGGCATCGGAAAAAATTTAAGAGCCTTCAAACAGAAGGACTCTTGATCTCAATTAGCGCCATAATGAAGAGACGCGTCTCTTCATTATACACCAAGCCTTTTCATGCAAAAACCACCTGCTTTGACCAGTCCAACCCTATCTAATGTGGTGTGTAGATAAGGAGGAGTCCCTTTGGACTCTAACTAGCATTTGTGATTCATCTACAGAAGTACTCTTGGTCCTTCTGTGCTTCCTTTCTTTGGTGCATGCAAATAGGTGCCCATGAGTCCCATCCGCCTTGGACTCTTGTCCAAGTTGCATTACATGTCTAAATTAAATCAGATAAAATCTAATATAGGCTGCCTAAATTATGACATGTCCCAATTTAAGTTTTCTTTAAATTGGTTAATCAATTTATCAAGCAACTAGACCCAAATCAAATCGGGTTAGGAATTAGGTTAGCCTACACATGCTAGTGTGCAACCTAGCTAACCAATTAGGATCCCATGACCCTAATTAAATTATGAATGACTTTCTTTGTCAACTCCCTAATGTGTGTGACCCATTGGGTTCCATATCTAGCCAATAATAGGTTCAGGTTTGAGCCGATTCGATCCGATCGAACCCGATTGACCTAATTAGGTCAAATTGGCTCACCTAATTGTCCAATTTGAATCACACATCGAATTGACACATGAAACCAAATCAATTATTTTATGAAAACCTACAAGACAAGATTGACGTCTAGCAACATGTCATGCCTACCTGGAAGATGAGGAATTTGATGAAAATTATCAAAGTACCCTTCAGTGGTATGTTACCGTGCAATTCAATCTTTCGATCTCCCATTATCCCGATTAAGTAATAGGTATGGATATATGTCAAACCCTAACACTTAATCATATCAAATTTCATCTCGATCATGAAAACTTAGCTGATGACTAATTAAAAACCAACTCTAATCTCATCCTGCTTTGATCAAAGGCTCCTTGAGTCACTCATCGAAGAGATTACATGGGACAATAATTCCTCTTACCAGGAAAGATTGATTCCTTGTTGGTCCACTCACATCCTTAGTACACCATTCACCATACCTAGAACATCCCGTATATGTCACAATAGCATGAATGAGTATGAACCAAAGTATGGCTTAGTGTGCACAAGGAACCATGGTGACCTTAGGTCTAAAGATCACATGCACAACTTTTACTCTGGGACCTTTCTTTTGACAAGCAGTAAGACTTCCATAAGATAGTCCTAATGCGGATCAGTCCAGTGTACTCATACCCTGATGAGCACCCTTATTATTATATTAGTGTCTCTATACAAGTGGTTGTGAGATCAACCACCCTCATAAACTAAGCATACATAGGATAAGCTAGTCATTCCAGATTCATCGATCCCCGAATCAATGGTCCAATGACTAGGAACATTCTAGATTAGGGTTTATAGGAATTAGGTCTCACTATTATTTTATCATAACCCTAATTCCATTGCCCTACTCTATGGGATTCATCATAATCAACAAAACATAACACAGTAGTATATGATGAATCAAATGCCTTTATTAATATATAAATATGTCATACAAGAGTTGGATGTTTACGAAAAGGCCCTCATAATGATTAGCTCTTAGGGCACTTTTCTATCAGTCCAAGCTCAAGGGAGGCATCCTTAAGTAAGAAGGAGAAGACTAGTTTAACTTAGTTAGGATTTATGTTCTTAGTTGTTTTAAGATTTGTAATTCTAACCTAGCTAGAAGAAGGACATGTAATCTAACTAGGAAAAGGCTTGTTAACCTATGTGTAACCCTAGTTAGGAGAGGGCATAGGAACTCTATAAATATCCCACCCCTTCCCCTCTTGTACTCACTTTTCTCTTATGAAATAAACCCTGATAAAATTTTGTTTTCAAGTTCTAGTTTGAGTGATTGGTGTTCTTCGTTTGAGTCTTATTATGCTTGGCCAAACCCATATGCCCTAGCTTCCATCTTCATCCCAGGAGATCAGCCACGCCCTAGGAAGTGAAGCCCTAGCTACCATCCAAGACAAAGAGCTTCTTCTTCCCAAGCCATCCACTCCTAACCCTAATTCAGATTTCTGTTAAACCATAGTTTCCGTTCTAATTTTTATTTGTTGTTTTGATTGAACCCTGACACTTGCAGGATCTTCAAGGTGTTTCACCACCCCAGAGGAGGCTTTCCTTGCCTCCAAGACTGCCCAAATCAGCCATCTAATCAAGAAAACTGAAGCTTCATCATCCATGCTCCAATCAAAGTGCTGTGTGATCTCTTCATCAAAAGTACTTCAAATCATTGACTAGTAAGAAACCTTCTTTACTCTTAATTTTTGATTTGATGAAGATTAGCTATCCTAAACTAGGAGTTTCTCAATTTTCAGGTCCTAACTTTTATTATCTTGCATGAGTATGCCTGTGATCATGGTGATTCTTTGCATTGCTACTCTTTCTACTAGTTCTTAATTTTTGAAATATAGCCTCCAAATTAAATTATAAAAAAATATAAAAAAATTAGTTTACTATTTTTCCTGCATCTTTAGCAATCTTAGAGTCATCCTGCATCAGTTTGGTATCAAAGCGGGTTTAGGATAGTTTTCATCTGCACTAGATTCACAAAACCCTAAGTTTTGAATTTTTTGCATCCTGTCCATTGTATTAGGTGTTTGATTTTCATCTGATTTTGACCACCTAGGAATTTAATTTTTCTATTTAATCCTGTGCCTATTACTAAAATCTGGTGTCTAAGGCTGAGGGTCCAGAGTCAAACAACCTAAGTGGTGTTTAGGTTTTTAATTGGGTCCCTGCGAAAGCAGGGGGGCCTCCCACACTCCCACCCTTTACCTAGCCAGAGAAAGTATTAGCTGCTGGGTTAAGTATAAGTTGAGCTGTCCCATTCAGTTTTGACTCTTGGTCTAGCAAGCCCTAGATTACACTAACCTTTTTATTTCTTTTGCATGCTTGACTGCACCACATCACTTTGCTTTCTTGTTTGATTGTTTCCATTAGATTAGGAACCCAATGCCAGTAGACTTAATCCAATCCAACTAGTGTGACCATGGAGCCCAATCCTAGGAGAACCCAATACTCTGACCCATATAGAAAGTCGAACCCTAGGAGAACCCAATACTCTGACCCATATAGGGAGCCCAACCCTTGGAGAACCCCATACCATGACCCATCCTTAGAACCTAACCATAGGAGACCAAATTATGATTACCTAAACCAAGATGAAAGACCCATTAGGAGCACCCGACCTTATGCACCCATGTTTGTGAAAGGAATCGTTCCTATGGGAAAAACATGCATTTCGAAACATTTCTAAGAGCATGCATAGCGAAAAGTGATAAAACCATTTTATCTTAAGATGTTAATCTAATTAACATAAGCCCCTACCAGGACTAAGATGCATTTAGAGTAATGTAAAAATGAAACCATGCAACCAAAGTATAAAATATGAAACTATTCTCATAACTTCACAATGATGCGGTAAAGAACAATGTGTCATATATAACACAAATATATACCTTGGTGATGTTCACCTAGAGAAAACTTGAAGTTCACCTCTTAGTCACGATCCCAGGGACCCCACTGACCTGTGGAAAAACCCGGCTCTGCAAGCAGCACTCGTGTACCGCCTCTACGAAAGGTTCACACCATGTAGCATGATTCCTTCTTCTTCCTTTGAGGTGCTAGCCCTTATGGAATCTTTGTCGGGTGAACTCCTTCTTCAATTCCTTGAAGACGAGTGGGACTCCTTCAACTCCTTGAAGTGCTAGTTACTGCAGCAGTGCTGGAACAGAACGAGAACTCTCCCAGTTCTCTCTATCCCAAACCTTCAATATAAGGTATGCACTCAAAGATCCCATCCAAAACTCACTCTATCCCGAAGATCCAATCTTTCAATCTCTCAAAGATCAAACAAGATCTCTAACCAAGAAATATGGTAGAGACTTAACCTTGATCCAGATTTCTGGGTATGGAATATGAGGAGTGAACTCTTCACTTTCTGCAGCCCAGCCATATAAATAACAGTAACAGCCCTCAAAACAATTAAGAGGAAAAAATGAGAGATTAAGAAGCAATTTTGGGGTCTCTGAGATTCCAGGGAGGTTAGAAGTTCCTTGGAATTCAGTAATAGCAATCATTAAAACTCGAAACTCCCAGCATTAAATCTCATAACAATTACAGCATTTAATGAAGGGTTTTCGAATTTCAGCAGTCCATCAGTCGAGTCAACTCGACTCAAGTCGACTCATTCAAGAAGAATCAGCTCGAACAGAAGTTTTGACAACACCTTATCAAACAAGTTCGGAACGATTCCCAATTGTTCACATGCCAACAAAGTAAGAAGAAACCCTCGGTGTGTGATCCATAAGTTCAAATACTAAACGGTAGCACGGAAACATTTCCAGTACCAACCAAAGTCGCCATCTAGCAATGACATCCGGCATCCGGATAGGTTGAAGGTTTTAGAGCAACATGAACCTGTCGAATATGGAATAGTAATGAACTTATTCCTTGAACCTCCTAATGCTTTGGATGGCAAAGGGTTAAACTACCCAACCCTAAGCAGTCCATCAGAATATGTCTCAAAGAATCCCTGCAACTCCTTACAAGGAATGCCCTGGCCAAGGTATTACTCAATTGAGGCATATAAAGCATTCAACCCAAATAATTTGGAGAGGTCAATCCTATCTCGATCCTACTACCGCTATACAAGTACTTGACTATACCCAGAACATTCCATCATCGGATTAGAAATCTGGGTAGTCCGGCACCAAAGCACAGTGAGTTGCTTGCAAGTTGCCATAGTGATCTCAAGTCAAAGGAATAATTCAAGTCCACATTCTAATACAAGACTCCTCTTTGGTAGCAAGAGAATCTCGCATGAGAGTCACATTTTGTGAAGTATCAAATACAACACCCGATGTCATACCAGCATCTCCATGCTACTTGGTTAAGAGGACAACAAACAGATATGACATCCAGCATCTCCATGCTACTTGGTTAAGAGGACAACCAACAAATATGACATCAACGACCTACTCTTGATACACCATCATCCTAAAATAGTGTATCATTTGGTCGTGAACTAATTTATGAATACATGATGCATCCTCTCTACATCGCATACAAGGTAGCTCAAAGGATATCATCACAAAAGAGTTTAAATTAAGGAAAATGCACTAGTGATGAACAGACAAAAGATAACTTTTATTTATATCAAAATTCAAATACAAATAGCATAACCATCTACAGCCTAGATGATTGGCTTTGGGATACAATTCCTAATAGTTTGATGGAAGACCAGATCCTAAGGTGTATACTGAATGGGAGGATATGATGGATCAGTACTTTGAGTATACTGGGATGTCAGAGCTAGAGAAGATTAGTTTGGCTACACATGGGTTAATCAGATATGTTGAGCAACATTGGGAATGTACTGAGGATGAATGTTATTAGAAAGGAGAACATATAAGTACCTGGAAAGCTATGAGGAGTAAGTTGAGAAAAGAGTACCTAGGTCCATTTTATGAGCATGAACTTTCAGCCTAATGGTGCAACTTGAGATAGGGTGACAAAACTGTATCTGAATACATTGACCAATTTAAGGAGTTTATTAGAAAGTGTAACATAGTTAAACATGAGCTTATGACCATATCGAGGTTTCGGTATGGCCTACGTGAGGACATTAATTGGGAGTTGTGTCGCTGGCTGATTGAGGACTTAGAGGAAGCCTATCATAGAGCCTTGGAATTTGAGTCAAACTAGAGGGAACTCATATTTAGTCAAACTGAGTCCAACAAGAATAACCCTCCTATACCCCAGACCCATAGAACTGAACCCATAACCTTTAAACCCATAACCTATGAATGCATAACCCTTAGTCTACCCACCCCTGTTATCCCAGACCCTAGTCAATTTCAAACCCCTCTTACCACCCCATTGGTCCCCCAGAATGACATTGAAGAGGAATTCCCCATAGAAGACATAGAGTTAGTTGAACCAATGATACTCAGTTAGAAGCCAACCTAGAATTAGTTGACCCAGTGGAAACCCATTAAAAGTCAACCCAGAGTTAGTTAAGTCAGAAGTCCAGTACAACCAACCCAGTTCAACCATGGATCTTAGATTAGAGACTTTCATGAAAGCCATGATTGAATAGTTTGACTAGTTGGAACACAAGCTTGACCAAAGGAATAAAATGTTTGACCAACTGATCCAATCGAATAACCAAATGACCCATAGGATTGATCCATTAGATGACCAGGTAGAAGACCACCCAATATTAGTTGAACCTGACCATACCCAAGTAGGAGCAGATCTAGATTTAGCTAATGCTGACTGTACCCAGATAGTAGCTGACCTAGAGTTAGCAGACCTTGATCACCCCCAAATTGAAACTGTAATGGAAGAGCAATTAGAGGAAGAGAGCCCAGACCCTCCTACTAGAGTACTACCTAAGGAAACCTTAGAAGAGAATCCAGTTGTAGAACCCAGTCCTAAATTTTATGAGCCAGAAGAATTTACTAGGGACTTGATCTCTTTAAAGCAATACCCTCAGGATGAAGTCACTTCAGTGACTTTACTTGATCTCTTCCCTGAAATCAACAAACTTTTCTTCCATAATACAGACCCTTTAGATAGACATCAACCCCATAAGGGTAACCTCATTAGTCTAGGATTAATCCCTGATACCCCTTCTTATATCCTACTTTATCCAACTAACCCTAAGCCAACTTCTTATTTCTTACCCTACCCAGCTGACCCTGAACCTATCTCTTATTTTCTATCCTTTCCTAGATCTTCTTATATTTTTTTAACCATTCATATGCATTTTATAGAGATTTGCATATTGCATTCATTCATTGAGTCTGTCATTTTTGCTTCCTACTTCTGGAAGACCCTCTCGCATCTATTAGGAGCTCATGTCACATTTTCATGTGCATACCAAAACAAAGTTAAACCTAGAAAGACTATAGTCTGTTAAAGTTTAGGCCCAAAGAGTCCAATAAATTTCCTTTGATAGGGAAGTCTAGTCGAGTCTATTAGATGTTAGTCTTGAGTCCAATAATTTTACAACCCTAATTCATCTATCCACACATGCACTGACCTTTACACAGCATATGCATCATGAAATTAGTCAAAAGCTGAACATAACTAATGAACTAAATAACAACTTGACTAATTCTCAAAGGAAAGATAAAGAATTTTATGTAGAGAAATATGTGATGGTAAAGAAATTTTCTGCTCGCAAAACTGGCCCATCCAAAATAATGAAGAGTAATGGACTCAATGACTATGTGCCTGAGATATCACCCGATTTAGGTATTAGCTCCACCTTCATCATCTCAGATCTTATAGAGTCTAGGGATCCAGCAATGATACCCAACGAGCCCCTTGAGCCACTCCCTTTCTTTGTGAGTGAACCCACCCCAAAGCAGCCACATACAATTTGGCCTTTTGGTAAGGAACAGATTGGAGAACTCTGGACGATCAAGTTGCTAGTACCCAGAATAGAGACTGTCAGTGGTATTTGGTCCGGTGGCAAGGTTGGCCAGAATCTGAGGATTTGTGGAACACTAGTGCAGATCTGTAGCACCTCAACCCAGACACTCCTTGAGCCAAATTGACCCTTACTCGACGGGTTCAAGTTCCTCCTATCCCAAAAGAATTGGTGGGGACACCAGGATCAGACACAGATCACTGGATCTTAAATGGTTTACTTAGTCATGTGTCAAAGTTTTGAAAATTTTGTGATCAATCAAGATTGAGTTCTATAATAAGTTGAGGTTAGTTGATTTGTCTCAACCCTCAACCTTAGTCTAGTTTTGAGTCATGTACTTCAGCCATGAGTCCAATAAGAGTCAAATTTTGTACAAGAGAAGAGGTTACCCTATTTTGGAGTTCCACCAAGCCTCATCCAAGAGTCAGAGGCCACTACATCAGCTTGTTGCATTTTGTGTGACATCCCAGGATCTAAAATGCTTTCCAGAAACCTTGATTCCTTCCAGATGCCTAGATTCCTCTCTAGATACCAGAGCATATTCCCAAAATAGGGCATCCATGATTCCAGAGATCCACCTACATATAAGCCCAAGGAAATAAAGCCCAGGTACCAAGCCCAAGCCCTTAAGAAGTAAGATCCCATGGAATATTTCTGCTACCAGGCTACCAAGCCACCCCAGCTTCCAAGAGGCCCAAGCCCATGCACCATTCACCTATTGTGCTGACCAACTTGCTGCCTTGAAGCCCAACATGCCAAGCCTTGGCGTCCTTGAAGAGTTGACCAAGTCCAAGCTCAAGGGAGGCATCCTTAAGTGAGAAGGAAAAGACTAGTCTAACCTAGTTAGGATTTATGTTCCTAGTTGTTTTAAGATTTGTAATGCTAACCTAGCTAGGAGAAGGACATGTAATCTAACTAGGAAAAGGCTTGTTAACCTATGTGTAACCCTAGTTAAGAGAGGGCATGGGAACTCTATAAATACCCCACCCCTCCCCCTCTTGTACTCACTTTTTTCTTATGAAATAAACCCTGATAAAATTTTGTCTTCAAGATCTAGTGTGAGTGATTGGTGTTCTTCGTTTGAGTCTTATTATGTTTGGCCGAGTCCTGCTGCCCTAGCTTTCATCTTCATCCCAGGAGATCAGCCACGCCCCAGGAAGTGAAGCCCTAGTTGCCGTCCAAGACAAAGAGCTTCTTCTTCCCAAGCCATCCACTCCTAACCCTAATTCAGATTTCTCTTAAACCCTAGTTTCCATTCCAATTTTTATTTACTATTTTGATTGAACCCTGACACTTGCAGGATCCCCGAGGTGTTTCGCCTCCCTAGAGGAGGCTTTCCTTACCTCCAGGACCACCCAAATTAGCCATCTAATCAAGGGAACTGAAGCTTCATCATCTAGGCTCCAATCAGAGTGCTGTGTGATCTCTTCATCAAAAGCTCTTCAAATCTCTGACTGGTAAAACCTTCTCTACTCTTAATTTATGATTTGATGAAGATTAGCTATCTGAAACTAGGAGTTTCTCAATTTCCAAGTCCTGACTTTCATTATCTTGCATAAGTATGCTTGCGATCATGGTGATTCTTTGCATTGCTACTCTTTCTACTAGTTCTTAATTTTGGAAATCTAGCCTACAAATTTAATTATAAAAAAATATAAAAAAATTAGTTTACTATTTTTTCTGCATCTTTAGTAATCTTAGAGTCATCCCGCATCATGTACCAGTCAACTCATGTAGAGCCAATCATATTCTAAGTCTTGTAATCATATCTAGTTGTATTGAGTTTAGATTGAGTCAAGCCCAGTCAAAGAAGACTCAAGCATGTGAAGGACACCACCGAGCATGCCAACTCAATAGCCACATGGAGTCCCAGTCATACCCTAAATTTCACCACCTAGGATTTCTTGGAGGATCATGAAGTCGGCCCATGCATGAGGAGTTGATGACCACATGCCAGAACACCCCTTCCACACCCCTAGCACACCAACTCCACAAGCCAGCATGATAAGAAGGAAAGTCAAAATAGATAAACATTAATCCCTTGATTCATGCCAACTTGCTTAGGAAAGAAGTAGTCCACCCCATGCCAAGAGAAGTAAGAAGTTGGCACCCCTTGGTCCCTCCTTTGGTTGCCCACTACCTACCTTGTTTGGAGAGATTTTGTATGGCATGAGAGTGTTTTCTTCCATGTATCAGACCCACACTTTAAAAAGAATGTGGGCACCCATTATTTTTCTTGTTTTCTTTTGCTTGGGCCCTAGGTCTCATGACTCTATATAAGGGACCCCTTATATGAAAATTTAATAACTTTTGAATGAATATTATTGAGTTTTCTCATCTGTTGTGTGCTTTTGCTATGTGCTAAGGGGATTCTGTGTGAGCCCCTCCTTCTTCCTTGTGTCCTACGCCCAGCCTCCAGCCACCATCCACCTCTCTAAGCCCTGGCAGTCCAACCTCAAACCTTCCTTTCCCTTGCTAATTTTTAGTTTATTCCTTCATCCTTTTAGTGATTCCTAACCCTTGATAGGCTATTTGCAGGTCCCTCGACTTCTACAAATCCAACGACTCCAGCCGAGTAGTGATCGGATCACTGGATTGAAAGCCAAGAATTCGTGGGTCTCCAGCTTGATCATCCAGGCCGCATCCAGGAGCGAGAGCAATCCCTTTGTCTACGATCTTCATCAGGTGCATTAACCATTGTTAGGTACACCCCCTCTTTCTATTACTTTTAGATTCTATTTCGCATGCTGTTGCTTCTTGTTTTGCATAGAACTCTCTACTTAGATTCGTGGCCTTATCTTCAGGATTTAGTTACATCACTTAACCTATAAAAATATGAAAAAAATATTATACATGCATTTTAGTTCCGCATAAGACATGCAAGTGAAATGTATGACATCTCACTGAACATGACCATCTGCGGAGCTCCCTTTTGCCAAAGGATTGCTCATGGAGGGATATGGGTATATGTGTCCCTCAGACCTGAGGTCACCATGGCAGCTTGCAAGCAACTCATTGTACTTTGGTGCTAGACCACCTGGATTTCTAATCTTGTGATGGAAGGTTTCTGGATGCTATCAAGTACTTGTGGAGAGGTGGTGGATCAAGATGGAATTGACCCCTCCAAATAGTTTGGAGTGAATGACTCATTGTGTCTCAGTTTAGCAAATTCTTGGCCAGGGTAGTTCTTGTGAGGAGTCACAGAACTTGTAAAGTTGAGACATGATCTGGATAAACCAAATTAAGGTTGGCAGTCAAACCTTAGGTCATCCTGATTATTATGAGGTTAAAAGGATGAATTATGCAGTAACCAATGCCAGAGGTTCTAGAGAGGTGCTCTGCATCTTTGACCTATCCGGACATCGGGTATCATTGCTAGATAAAGACTTTGACTTCTACTGGAAGTATTCCAGTGCAACCGGCTTAGTGTTCAAACCTATTGGGTCATACACCATGGGGGTTTTTATCTGATCTAAAGGCTGATCGATGATTAAGAATCATTTTGCTATCATTGGAGGTCAATGTGAATGACCATGTTTGAAATGTCGACACTTGCAAGTGTCGACACTTGGTAAAATGTGAAGTGTCAACGCTTGACTGACGAACAGAAATTCTAGAAAGTTTTCTATGAAGGTTTTGACTTTGAGTTTTGAATTCGAATTTTGAATTCTGGGCATTTTTGGCTCCAGGCTTTCATGGTATGATGGTCATACTTTCCTTTTTTGCTTGGACCCATTTGGTATGGCCTTTGACCTTCTCCCCAAATCACTCCTCGTTTCTCTTTCTCCCTCTCTTGGCTGCCCCTATAAATAAAGGTTGTTTTAGGGGCTACTGGTTGGTTGAAAAACTAGAAAAAAAGGGGGGTTTGTGAGGATTTAGGATTGGGTGTGAGAATACCTAGCACTCAAGCTAGGTCTTGGGAAGAGAGCTAGTTAGGAAGGGCTCCACCTCTCCTCCTTGTCTTCCGAAAAGAAAATGATTGGCCCGAAGGATCACAAGGAGCTAGCACTCTGAGGGAGTTGATCAGAGTCAAGCCCTGGTGTGAACTACCTGTAGAGGCCAGACACGTGTGTGGCTCAAGAGGACCATCCTTGGAGTATAACCACTGCATCCATCAAAGGTATGATGGTAAGGTATCTTTATATCTTTGATTATTTTATTGCTCTTGATGTATATTGTATGCTGTAATATCTTACTAAATCCTATTGCTGGCAGATTGATAGATTATTTTGATTAATCTACCAAGCCTTCTGCTATATGCATTTTAAAATAGTTTTAAAATATATTATTTCTGCCGACTATGGTTCACCTTCAAGAATCCACTAAGTATGTCAAAAAAATCCACTTGGATTATCATAAAATGGTGTCAAACTAGATTTTGGGACCAACTTCGCTACGAGGGTGACGTATAATCCCCTTAGGATGTCTAGAATCCTCTTAGGATGTCCAAAATCCACTTAGGATGTTATAAAATGGTGTCAAATCTGATTTTATAGCCTATTTGGATACTGGGATATCATAGAATTCTTTTAGAATGTCATGACATTCCCTTGGTATGTCAAAAAATGATGTCAAACCTGATTTTGGGGTAAATTTAGAACTCCCTTATGGTGCCATAAAATTGTGCCAAACTAATTTTTGGGGCCTATTTGGATACCAGGTGTCAAAGAGTCCTCTTAGGATATCATAGAATCTCCTTAGGATGTCATAAAATACTGCCAAATATAATTTTGGGACTTATTTGAATACCAGGATATAATAGAATCTCCTTAAAATGTTATCGAATCCTCTTGGGATATCATAAAATGGTAGCGAACCTAATTTAGGGCCTATTTGGATACTGGAGTATCATAGAATCTACTTAGGATGTCATAAAATCCCCTTGTGATGTCATAAAATAATGGGAAACCTAATTTTGGGACCTATTTGGATATTGTGGTATCATAGAATCCACTTAGGATATCGTAGAATCCCCTTCGGATGTGATAAAATGGTACCAAACCTAATTTTAGGGCCCATTTAGATATCAGGGTATTACAAAATCCTCTTAGGATGTCATATAATCCCCTTGGGATTGTATAAAATGGAGCCAAACTTAATTTTGGAGCCTATTTTTATACCTAGGTGTCATAAAATGCTCTTATGATATCATCAAATCTCCTTGGGAAGTCATAAATTCGTGCCAAATCTGATTTTAGAGCCTATTTGGATATTGGGGCATCATAAAATCCTCTTAGGATGTTATAGAATCTCCTTAAAAAGTCATATAATGGTGCTAAACCTGATTTTGATATCTATTTGGAAACTAGGGAGTCATAAAATCCTTTTAGGATGTCATAGAATTTCCCTGGCATGCCATAAAATGATGCCAAACCTGATTTTTGGATTATTTGGATATTGGAATATCATAGAATCCTCTTAAGATGTCATAGAATCTACTTGGGATGTCATAAAATGGTGCCAAATCTAATTTTCTGGCCTATTTGGATACTAGGGCATAATAAAATCTCCTTAAGATGCCATAGAATCTACTTGGGATGTCATAAAATAGTGCTAAACCTGATTTTCTGGCCTTTTTGGATATTAGGATATCATAAAATTTTCTTAAGATGTCATAGAATCTCCTTAGGTTATCATAAAAAGGTAGCAAACCTAGTTTTGGGATTTAATTAGATACCGAGATGTTTAGAATCTACTTAGATATCATAGAATTCCCTTGGGATATCAAAAAATGATGCCAAACCTGATTTTGGAGCCTATTTGGATATCAGGATAAAAGTGTATAAATCTAGCCATAGAAGCATCAATTTATAAGATCAAGCTATCTTTATTCTTTAGAATTGATACGTTTCCTTATATTTTGTAGGAAAGAGGTGCACCATAACAAAGAGCTCGATCTATAGGCCTAAAAGATATAAGTTAGAGTCCAAATAATGAATTATTGGAGCCTAACACCCGTATAAAATATGGCCTAAAAAGCCCATATGCAACCAGTCTACCATGGACCAGTAGCTTGGTCCATAAGAAGCCTTCATGCAAACCACCAATGAATTTAAAGGAGATTTGAGACCAGATTCATCAATGAATTTGAAGAGAATTTGCATCCAGATTCATCAATATCTTAGAAAGGGAATTATAGCTAGATTTATCTAGAATTTAAATCTCTTCATTTTTTTAGTCCCACATCGAAAGAATGTAAACAATCCTTCTTTTTTGACACCTATAAAAAGGTCTGTATACTCCATGGAAAAAGTACTTCCCACTTTCTTCTACCCTTCTAACATAAGAGAAGGAGAGTGAGCTGAGAAAAAGAGAGACACTATCAAGTTCTAAACTTTTTTATTTATTTTAACTCCAAGACCTGTTAATGGCTTAGGAGTTAAATATTTTTTTTGTAATCAGATTTTTTTAGCAATAAAATTTTATTTTTCTTATTTTAATTATTCTCTTGTAGTTTTTAATTTCAATACTATGATAGTTTAAATTCTTGTAATTTAATTTCTATAATTAGACTAGTTTAATTTTTACACATTTTTAAATTCTATAATTTAAAATTTAGTAAGTAGTGTAAAATTTATTTTATATTTTAAAGTGTTAATTTAGATCATGTTTAGCTAAGCAAATCTCCTAGGGTTGGTGATGAAGCTAGACTATAATTAGAAGCTCTTTCTTAGGATCTCTTCTTAGGTTTTAAAATTTTTTTTGGAGTCCTTTCTGTTCAATTTCTTGCCAAGAGACTTGATAAACAATTATTGGATTTCAATTCCTTCATAGTTCATACTTGACTTAGTGCAAGAAGGGTAATAGATAGAAGGCTCACAATATTTTTAAATCCTTTTCACATCTTTCTTGTAGGAACCTTGATGGATTATTGTTAGATTAAAATCTGTTCATAAGCCATACTTGGTTGACACAAAGAAAGAAGTTCAGAGGACATTATGAGAGAAATCACCAAAAGGCTCTCTAAGTCATTGGTCTAGTGGATTTAAAAGTCCTAGATATTTAGATTATTTATCTCTCCAGTTTAATTAATTTTTGCTTTAAGTAGAAAGTAAAGAAACAATCTCTTTCCATCTTTGTTAAAGCTCACCTGAGCAAGGGTTTGAACACAGTCCACACATCCAATTCCTCATGGGATCGACCCATACTCGCTGGAAGTGCTACCTTGCACATCGTGTGCTTGTGATTTAAATTTAAAATATATCAAGCTTTTGGCACCATTGTCGGGGAATTGACATATTTTAAATTATGCTTCAAAATTCTTGCTATTCGTGCTTTTAGTTTAACTTTAATCTAATCTTTCTAACTTCTTTATTTTTTAGGTTGGTGAGTGCTGGAAGCGATGTACAAAATTTAAACTATTTCTTCTTATTTCAGCATATTATTTTGATCTTAGTTTAGTATTAGTTTTTAATTTAAACTTATTTGTTCTTTTTGGATGTGCATAAGCATTTTTAATCTACTTTAAGGGCACAAACCTAAACAAGGTAAGGTGGAGAGTTCATTTCCCTTAGCCCACAAACAAGTCTTCTTCATTTGCATTAACCCAAGCTTGTAAATAAAATTAATTAGATGCTGACCTTAGGGACACCAAGCTCATTAGGACAAAGATATCCAAGAGTTGTACCAAGCTAGTTTCGATCATTGAATTGGTGTATAGGAAAGTGGTTTAGGAATCTTAGTCCTGAAGAAAGGAGATTATTTAATTGGTTCTGTTCACTAACCTAGCCAATCTAATTAGTATCTAAGGAAAGCAAAGGGGGGACCCCACTAATCTTACACTTACCTAGCCAATTTGGTGAATTAGTTCGAACTTGGAGTATTCGAAGGTCGACTTGGAATAGTTAGGAGCTATCTAGTTCTAGGCTAATCCTATGATAGAATTAATTTTGTGCAAAACTTGTTTGAAAAAAAATATAAAAAATCTCTAAGTTTTCATCTTTAGAAGTCTTCCTTCTTCTCGTCTCTATTTCACTAAAAACAAAAAATAGAAAAAAATCTTATTTTAGGTTTTTTTTTAATCTTGATTGTCCTGACATAATTAGAAGTTTTGTTGTATGGTTGTCGTAGGATATGAAAAGGTTGAATTAAATTAGAACCTTAGAAGAAAAGTTTCTAATATATATATATAATTCTAAAAAAAATAAAAGATAGTGAATATAGTAAATTATTCACTACTTGTGTGGAGAAGGATATCGGGTTGACTAGTTAGAACTGATTTAATTCCTATTTCAAATCCTACAACCTCTATAATGGATGTAACAAATCAGTCCCAAATCCTTAAGGATTTATGTTATCCAGTCGGTTCTATCCAACCTTCTAGAATAAGGTTTCCCCAACACAATACAAATAATTTTGAAATCAAATCTCAAATCATTAATACGCTTCCAAAATTTATAGGAATAGATGATGCATATATATTTATTAGGGAATTTGAAGAGGTTTGTGCAACCATGAAGCTACAATAATTGTTAGGAGATGAAATCAAGCTAAGACTGATCAATTTTGTCCTTAAGGATAATGCCAAAAAGTGGCTTTATAGTCTTCCAAATCAATCTATCATGACCTGGGAGGGCTTTGTATGTGTTCTTAAAAAAATATTTTTCTCATCATAAAATAGCTAGAATTAGAAATGAAATAAACCAATTCTATCAACTAGCTAGTGAGTCATTCTGGACATACTTTGACCACTTTAAGAACCTCTTGACCCAATGCCCACACCATGGAATAGAAACATGGAGGCTATGCCAAATAATTTATGAAGGTCTAGATTCAAATTCAGAACCATGCTAGATTCCATGTGCTAGGGTCAATTTATGTATAAGGAACCCAATGAAGTCTAGCAATTTCTAGAAGACCTACCTGAAAAGAACTTATAATGGGAAACAACTAGAGAACCAGAAAGATCCACACCTTCAAGAGGTGGAATACACCAAATTCAAATCTTTCTAGCTGTAGAGGCCAAAATTACAACTTTAACACATAGGTTAGAGGCCTTAGAACTTCAAAGACCATTTAGCATGAACCAAGTGTCTGCACCCATGTACAATAGGTACAATGCACTAGACTATGTCCTTGAGGATTATTCTCTCCTGGTGAATCCAATAAAGAATGGATGTGCATGGTGAATGCCATATAGCAGAGACCAATGAACAATCCCTATGCACCCACATATAACCCAAGATGGAGGAATCATCCAAATTTCTCATGGTCACAAAATCCAAATATAGGTGGTCCTCGCTTCAATCAATAAAACCCAAGGCCTAACCCTAGGATGAACAACCCACCACCACCAAACTTTAATAACAATGATAAGAAAATTAGTTCTTTAGAGAAAGGCCTGGAAGCCCTAGCCAAATCTAATGCTGACACTAGTGCCACATCAAGTAATTTTATGCAAATCACAAGCCAACTCCTAAATTCAAACTCCCAGGCCATAGCCCACTTGGAAATGTAGGTGGGTCAGCTAGCATCTATCATTAATGAAAGAGAACGAGGTAGGCTACCTAGCTAACTTGAGCCTAACCCAAGAAACCAAAATGGTCGACCATCCCAAGGAAACCAAGTTATTTAAGTGAATGCTATTCACTCTTTAAGATCAAAGAAATAAGTGGATAATAAGATAGTTACATCTGACACTAAAGAGGATTTATCTACTGAGCCACCCAATGAACAACCTGCCTTACAAATTCAAGCTTCTGAAACTAATAGTACACCAAACCAGGTGCCCACAAATTCTAGAGTTCCTTTTCCAAATCGACTAAGGTCTAATAAACAATTAGAACATTTAGATAAAATGTTAGAGGTGTTTAAGCAAGTTCAAGTAAATATTCCTCTACTCGACATGATCCAATAGGTTCCAACATATGCCAAATTCTTAATAGACCTTTGTACCAAGAAAGGGACCACCAATATACCAAAGAGAGCTTTTTTAGTAGTAAGTATGAGCTCATACTTGTTAAGCCACATGCCCATAAAATATAAGGATCCACGGTCTCCAACAATTTCATATGTCATAGGAGAAATTTACATTGAGAAGGCCTTACATGATTTAGGAGCTAGTATGAATATTCTACCCTATTCAGTTCATGAATAATTAGGATTAGAAAAACTTTAACCAATAGGGATCACATTATAATTAGCAGACTGATCTTTCAGGATCCCTAAAAAAATGGTAGAGGATGTTCTAATTAAGGTTGATAATTTTATCTTCCTTATAGATTTCATCATTTTGGAGATTGAACCAATATTAAATCCTAAGGATCATATCCCAGTTATTTTAGGAAGACCATTCCTAGCTACTGCTAATGTTGAAGTCTTATCCTAGTTGTATGAATGGACTTATGAAGCTATCCTTTGGAAACATGACTATTGAGTTATATATATTTAATTTGGAGTAGGAATCCACCCAGCATGCTAATATAAATATAATCCAAGATGAAATTTATGATCCATAGACATTAGTGATGAGAAAGTCAATCTTGAGTCTAGTTTCTAGCCAATCCACGAATATGAGAACATAAATAAAATATTTGTAGATAATAAGAATAGCCAGAGATGGGAGTGATGCGTGACAATATGCAAAAATTAATCTATTGATTATTAAAATAATTAATAGTGACTAATAGAGATTAATTTTTTTAGGATTTTTAGATAAAGACTCAAAGTAAAGAATCAAGCAAAACTAATCAACTAGTTGTAACCCGCAAAGTAGATCTAACAAGTAAAACTAGGAAACAGGATTTGGTGGCTAAGAAACCACCGTAAACTAGGGTCCTACTTCTCAAAGGATCAGAAAATAAAGAGTTTGGGATGGTTTGAATTTACCAATGATGACCTTATGCACTCTGATTGTGGATCCGACTGGACTCTCAAGGAACTTGCGGCAAGGCTTCAAGAAGGTTGATCTTCGAGCTTCGAACTTCTGCGATGTTGGTTCCAAGGCAAGAATCATCATCATATCCGATCTTGATCACCTGCAATCAGTTTCAAACACTCAAGTTAGATGGTTGTAGAAAGAGAAAGAAGATGGGAAAGGAGGAAGGAAAAAGAGTTTGAAGATGTTGGCTAGGATTTTCTGTTGGTTGGATATGTAGGATAACTAGGGCCTTATACCCTGCAATGCTTTAAAGATCAAAGGAATAAGGCTTCATACCCTACGATGCTTAACACAGCAAAGGAAATTTGATAGAATGTCTTCTATATTTGATGAGTAATAATTGTATTTACAAGAGGGATTAATGATGGAATTTATAGACCACCAACATGAGTTGTATGGGTTACAAAGAGTAGAGTTAATTCTTCTTGGGCAGCAATTCCTTGAATCCCTTCTTCTGGTGTCATGACTCTTCAATTTGGCTTTACATGGTCTTCATCAAAAGTGGACGACAACATGGGACAATCTTCATGGATTGGGCATCAAGAATGAGATGAAATGTAGTGTCCTTCCCCTTTGACCGCTTCTTCTTAAAAATGAGCAACAAAATAAAAGGGAGAAATGCATGGCATCTTTCTCTTAAATTTAAATTTCAAGTGATGTGGAGGGGTGGGCGACAATTCATGAGATGGCATCCAATCTTCTTCCTTTTTGGCATTAATCCCCTCTTGGTGTCCATCTTAATCTTCTTGGTTTCTTAGAACTTGATTGGATGGGACTCTTGAAGCAAGAAATTTCCTTGATCCTCTTCTAGATGGGCATCCCTTGGAGAAGAAATTCTTGGCCGACTTCTTTGAATTGGCAAAAAAAAAATTGAGAAACAATGGGCGACCAAACTCCTTCTTGGTGCTAAACAAGGCTAGGACTCCTTTAGTTTTACTTCTCTTAAAACCATCAGCATCTTGGAATTTAAATGAGGCACCCATCTTAGATAAAATAGGATGAGGTCTTAATTGTCTGATGTTCTGATGTCTGAATATCTGGATGTCCAGATGTCTTGATGTCTGGATGTTTGGATGTTTGGATGTCCGGATGTTTTGAAATCAAGTTGTAATTCTTAATTGGCACTCCAAATGGATCCGATTTGATGGTGTGGCGCCAAGAGGTAGTTGGCACATGATGTGCTGGGTTGGCACATGGAGTCATGTGGGTCTTGACTTGGGTCCCCTCTTTTATTACAGGACTCGACTAAAATAACTAATCACATGACTCAACTAATTAATTGAAACCAACTAACTAATTACAAGGAGTCAATTGTAACTAACTTCAAGTCCAACTTGATCAAAATGATCAAAAGGCATAACAAACTAAATAAAATGGCTTAAGCTAGTAAATAGGGTTTAGCCCAAAAGGATTTAAATAGGGTTTGGCACAACCTG
This sequence comes from Areca catechu, assembly GCA_021397845.1. Lineage (NCBI taxonomy): Eukaryota > Viridiplantae > Streptophyta > Magnoliopsida > Arecales > Arecaceae > Areca > Areca catechu. Next base: position 101,424,408 of record CM038041.1, read on the forward strand.
ATAAATAGGGTTTATATGCAAAACCCTAATCAGTAAAAAGGGCTAACTAACACTGGACTATTATAATAGAATTTATAATCCAATTGAAAATAAATTTTTTTTACAAACTCAACTTTGAGTCCAGGGATTTTTATTGGGACTCAATTTTAGGGTTTAGGGATAAACCCAACTAAGCTAAAATGATAAAATTTAAGATAACTATTTACAAGTGATCTGGGGTTTGGGCTTAGGGCTTCATTCATAGGTGATCCATAAGGATGTGGGTTCGACCTATCATCTTTTTCTAGCCCTGGTGTCCATACCAATTCTCCTCGGGTGGGAGAAACTTGACCCTATCAAATATGGGTCAACCTTGCCGTGATAGTGCTCTAGTAAATCTATGTCAATTCTTTGCATGTCCTCTCTGGTGATCCAAGAATCGTCAGTCTTGGGTCATCCTTGCAAATGAACCAGATATCACTGTTAGTCATTACCCCTAGTAGCGATAATCTTGTCATCCAAGATCCACTCAATCCTATCTCTCCAGGATGGTAGTATGGCAGGTGGACACACATGGGTTGTCTCACTCTCAAGGATTGGATTAAGCTCAAAATGGCTCACTAGGAATGAACGTTGGCTCCCTATACTCTATAAGGTCTGAAATATTGAAAGTAGAACTAATGCCTAGTTCAGGTGGTAACTCAGGCACGTAGGCATTAGGTCCAATTTTTCTAATTACTTTGTATGGTCCACTACTACGGGCATGTGACTTCTTCATAGTTTCAGGTGGGAACCATTCAGGTCATAGCCTTACCATAATAAAGTCTCCTTCATTGAATTTTTTGAGTCTTTTTCTTGAATCAGTCATATGTTTATAAGATTCATTGCTTTCATTGATCTTTTTTTTTAAATTTATTTCCTTATGCAAATCTTTTAATGTGTTCAACATATGACTCTACAAATGTCTAATAGACTCAACTATGCATTCCTAGTAAAAAAAAATCATTTATTTATTTCTAAGTCCTTAATTTTAATTATGTGCTAGACACTTGATCATCGAGTGACATGCAGATGAAAATTTGACATGCACTCCTAATATATGCCATAAGGTTCTCCAGAAATAAGTGGCAAATCTAACAGGGTCAAAGGATTGATGAAACATGCTAACCACAACAAAATGTAACCTAATGGTTCTAGAAATGTTGGAAAACTAAGGGAAGGGTAGGAAATAAGAAGTGGATTCGTGGGTGACTTGGTAGGATAGGAAATAAGAAAAGGGTTCAGGGATTTGTCCTAGACTAATGGGGTTGACCTTAAAGTTTAGACACTTAATTACATCAACAGGCACTAAAAGGTCCACTTGATGGAAGAATGGGTTAGTAATTTCAGGGAAGAGATCTTCAATTGGAGTCAAAGGGGTGACTTTAGCCTGAGGGTACCAGACTAAAGAAATCATGTCCTCAATAAGCTCCTCTGGTTCTTGAATTTTAGGACTTGGCTCTTTGACTTGAGTCTCTTCTAGAGTTTCCTAAGGTAAAGTCTCAGCAATAGGGTTAGGTTCCTTGTGGATCTCTTTTTCTAAGGTTCCAACCAGTATAATTTCAGTCAGGGTACAGTCATGGTCAACTAACTCTGGGTCAGCCATATGTATTTCTTCTTCTCCCTCATACTCAACCACTAAGTCTACCTCAACCTCATACACTTCCACTTCAATGTCATCCTGGTGAACCAATGGGGTAGTAGGAGTAGGTCAGTTAAAGAGAAATTGGCTAGGATCTGGGCTAGTAAGGGTGGGTTAGCTCAAAATAGAATTGAGTTGGTTGGGGTGAGAATTGGGTCGACTTTATTGAGGAATGGGTCAACTCAAGTGGATTTGACCATACCTAATTTTTGATAAGGGGCACTAATCTTAATGGCTTATGGTTGACTAAGGAAAACTTGACTAACATTTGGCTGATACCTATGGGTTATGGGTTCCTTAGGTTCATAGGATATGGGCTCAGATCTATGGGTCATGGATCTGGGTTCGTAGAAGCTAGGTTCAAAGGATCTAGGTGCATAGGAATTAGGTTCATATGATTTGGGTAGGTACTTTTCCCTAAGTTTAAGTTTCATGTCGCTCTAGGTAGTTATGGGTATGTCTCTTCTTCGTCTAATCATTCTTTCAACATCATTCTAATAAATTCTAGCCAGGCATACTAACTTAAACTTTCTTTCATCAGACACTAGTTCCCTCTCAAAATATAGATCCATACTTTCTTCCTAATCAATATAATCCTCAAGATCAAGATCACCACCAAATGTAGGTGCTTCTACCCTAAAGTTCCTAGTGGCTCTCTCATCCTGGTCTATGAAATCATAATTGGGTCTCCTTGCACTAAGATCCTAGATTGGGTCATGTCAAGGGGCTATCCTAGGGTTGGAAGGTGTAAGACATTGGGTCTCAAGTTTAGGCTTAGTACGGGTCACAGGGGTTCTCTCTAGGGTTCTTAACCAATTATCTAGTCGGTCAAACCTATTGTTGAGTTGTCCTAACTGTTCAATCATAGTCCTAAAGAAGGTCTCAAGGTTAGACTCCATGGTCAAGATGGGTTGGGTTTGGGTGAGACTACTAGTATGGAGTTCCTAATCTAGTAGCCATACAATGCAATCACACAAATCAAACTAGGGTTTCCTAGACCTAGAGCTCAAGTAGAATGGGTCAATTCAATTTACAACCAATTCAGCAATTACCCTATCCACTGGCCGGGTAAGAGATGGGGTCGTGGGAGGCTCCCCCAGCTCTCGCAGGGTCCTAATTAAAAATCATAAGACTATTTAGGGTGTTTGCCTTTGGACCTCTAGCCTTGACACCATATTCGAGTGATAATCGAAGGATTGGGTGCACTAGCTTTCACACAATACTTGGAACCCGACCTTGTTGGTGTCCCTAAGCTACTTTAGGTTTCTAATCAATTTTACTTAGGGTTAGGTTTGATACAAAAGGTGGTTATTTTGGACCCAGGATAGGTAATGAAATCCTGCACTGATCTAAGATAGTAAAGTGCCCTTAGATTAGGTTACCAATGTGTGCACACAAAGATGAAACCCTAATATGCAATGAAACTAAAATAATAAAAAAAATAGAAAAAAATTATATTTTTTCTCTTTTTTTTAATTATCAAGATTATATTTCAGATCTAATCAGATTTTCCAATCTTGGGATATCACGTACGGCCATATCTCATTACTCCCATGGGTCATGACAGTATACTTGCGTATACCCACTTAGGATGCATGATTTCCTTCCACTAGAAAAAATGGAAAATAAATTTTTTTTATGATTTCTTTCTATGATTAGGCAATAGATTAATAGAGATTAATATAAAATTTATTAATAATTTTTTTGTACTTTTTTAGGATGGTTTTTATGCAGTTTAATTTCAGCCTAGTTCTAGGTATGCAGAAATTTCAGAACTAGTAGTTAAACCCTAATTTAACCTTCGCTCTATACCAAAGATGATGCGGAACAATATGCAAAAATTAGTATAATGATTATTAAACTAATTTAAAGTGATTAATAGAGATTAATTTTTTTAGGATTTTCATATTTAAAGACTCAAAGTAAATAATCAAGCAAAACTAGTCAACTTGTTGTACCCCGCAAACTATATCTAACAAGTAAAACTAAGAAACAGGATTTGGTGGCTAAGAAACCACTGTAAACTAGGGTCCTACTTCTCAAAATATCAGAAAATAAAGATTTTGGGATGGTTTGAATTTACCAATGATGACCTTATGCGCTCTGATTGTGGATCCGACACGACTCTCAAGGACCTTGCAGCAGGGCTTCAAGAAGGTCGATCTTCGGGCTTCGAACTTCTGCGATGTTGGTTCCAAGGCAAGAACCACCATCATGTCTGATCTTGATCACATGCAATCAGTTTTCAAACACTCAAGTTAGATGGTTGTAGCAAGAAAAAGAAGATGGAAAAGGAGGAAGGAAAGAGAGTTGGAAGATGGTGGCTAGGATTTTCTAATGGTTGGATATGTAGGATAACTAGGGCCTCACACCTTGCAATGTTTCAAAGAACAAAGGAATAGGGCCTCACATCCCATGATGCTTGACACAACAAAGGAAATTTGACAGAATGTCTTCTATATCTGATGAATAATAATTGTATTTACAAGAGGGATTAATGGTGATATTTATAGACCACCAACATGAGTTGTATAGGTTACAAAGAGTAGAGTTAATTCTTCTTGGGCAATAACTCCTTGAATCTCTTCTTCTGGTGTCATGACTCTTGAATTTGGCTTTACTTGGTCTTCATCCAAAGTGGACGACAACATGGGACAATATTCATGGATTGGGCATCAAGAATGTGATGAAATGTAGCATCCTTCCCCTTTGACCGCTTCTTAAAAATGAGCAACAAAATAAAAGGGAGAAATGCGTGGCATCTTCATTTTAAATTCAAATTTCAAGTGATGTGGAGGGGTGGGCAATAATTCATGAGATGGCGTCCAATCTTCTTCCTTTTTGGTGTCAATCCCCTCTTGGTGTCCATCTTGATCTTCTTGGTTTCTTAGAACTTGATTGGATTGGACTCTTGAAGCAAGAAATTTCCTTGATCCTCTTTTGGATGGGCATCCCTTGGAGAAGAAATTCTTGGCGACTTCTTTGAATTGGCAAAAACAAATGAGAAAGAATGGGTGACCAAACTTTTTCTTGGTGCTAAACAAGGTTGGGACTCCAACTTCTCTTAAAACCATCGGCATCTTGGAATTTAAATGAGGCGCTCTCCTTGGATAAAATAGGATGAGGTCTTAATTGTCTGATGTCCTGATGTCTGAATGTCTGGATGTTCCAATGTCTTAATATATGGATGTTTGGATGTTTGGATGTCCGGATGTCTTGAAATCAAGTTGTAATTCTTAATTGGTTCCTCAAATGGATCCGATGCGATGGTGTTGTGCCAAGAGGTAGTTTGGTGGGGACACCAAGACCAAAACCAAGCCTCAAGAACCCATCTGGATCACCGAACAAGGAGAATAGGACCTGCACCATTGAGCTGACCCGAGACTGTCGAGCCAACTCAAGTCACGGCCAAACCAAATCCCAGGTGTCAGGAAAATTCCAGAATTTTGCTTCAATTTTTTGCAATTAAAAAAATAAGAAAAAATCCCTCGAAATCCTATGGCTGTAACAAACTCTAATAGCCACGTTCTCTAATTAGTGTATCCTATAACTAATCGTCAGATTTGTTTGCCTTAAACCCATCGTTTAGAGCCTTCTGGAACACGATTGTAAGCCTATATTAAGGCTCGTTTTGTGCGAAGAAAGGAATGGATGAAATGTAATAAAAACCACCCAATTTCTTCTTCTTTGATTGCTTCTTCTTGCCTTCGTTGTCATGATGATGTCGAGGGGTGCGAGGCCCTAATCCTACCTTCATTGCAACTGCAATGTCGAGGACTGCGAGGCTTCACCACTGCCTTCCTTCCACACCATCTATCTCCATCGTCCCACTGCATCTCTTCCACGTCGTCTCCAACCCCCTGCACATCCTTTCCATCTAACTCCATCAACCACTACACCTCACTTCCTCATTGTATCTGACTATTGCACTTCTCTCCCATGAATGCCTCTGTCATTCCCAAAACTTCTGGCCAACCCCACTGTTCCACCTTCAAAGAAGAAGCCCGTCCGCTCGCGTTCGCCATGTCCCAAGCCTCACATCACCCAAACATCCCGCCTCTAGTCTCCCATCATCCGGAAGCCTCCTCCGGTATCCCATCGTCCGTAAGCTTCCTCCGGCCCTCCCATCGCTTGACCCTCCCTCCATCCAGTCCTCCGTCACCCGACCATCCACCTTCAGTCCTTCCGGCCCGGCTCACCTCCCCTACTTCTCAGGCTCACTAGTAGCATTCCCGAACATCCTCATCGCCGGACATCCCTCCTTCGGCTTCCCACCACCAGGCTTTACTCCGCACAGTCTTCTTTGAAGCTCAGATCCAAGCCCATTGCCAAACCACCCTCCTCTGGTCTTTCCAACACCAGGCTCGCCCTCCTACGGTCCACCCATCACTAGACGCCCTCCTCCAGTCCTCCCAACACCGGATCGCCCATCTCCAATCCATCGCAATGCCATCATCAGCACCAAGCCTCGACCCCGGCCCGGTTCACCTCCCCGTTCTTCATTTTTGGATGTCCCGTGCACTCGGTTCTCTTCCCCGGACATCAGCTCTGCTACCTTTCTACCGAAGTCCGACTCCTCCCCCCTTCTTGAATGAAGCCCCAGCCTCCTTGGAGATCGCTTGATGCCAGCTTCTTCTCCGGACCACCGACCTTGGAGCTTCCACCTCATCTACGGACCAATTCCCCTGTTCCATGAATTATTCAGTCATTGCTATGAAGAAAACTCATCGAGTTACTGTTGAAAGAAGATAGGAATAGCTATTCCAGCTATTCCTTCTATTTTGCACTTATCTCATATAGATTCTAGATTGGAATAAGCCCTGTTTACTTTAATTTGGATTGTGTTTTTGGCTTTGATTGTCTCACTTAGGCTAATCTGAGGTTAATTATGTTACGTCCTTTCCAGTACCGAGCCTTGAAGGGATCCTAGCCATCAACCTGTGCTCCTGATGCCTGTCGTTGGACGACTGATTGTTGATCACCCAAGCCGCATCTTCCAAGGTTAAGTGAACTCATCACAAGAAAATAGCTATTACTGTCGTAAGGTCCTATCTCTCTTTACTTGCTTTAGATTTGAAACTTTGAAATGCATACATGTCCTTGATCAGGGGTTTCTCGATCCCTGAGTCCTGGTTCTTTCTCATTTTATTGAGCCTAGATGAGGGAATGCATGACTTAAAAATCTATCCTATTTGAATGTTCTTTGAATCTGTGTTTAATATAAGTATCAGTATTCATACAGATTTTTAGGATAATTTTTTTGCATGTCGTCCCCCATCACCCTCCTTTTGGTATCAGAGTGTAGTTCCACATCATTCTTGGTATCAGAGCATAGTTAGGACATGCATTTTGTTTTGCTCACTCACTTTTTTTCTACAGCATTTTGTTAGCTGAAATCCTGTTCATAATTAGTTCTTTGCACAGTTTGTTCTACCGCATTTCTTTATTTCAGTTATTTTATCGCAATCATACAAAAAAGAAAAGAATATATATATCTATGTTTCATTTCTATGTTTCTTAGTTTGCATTAGGATCATGGAATGTGCATTTCAAATTTTGCATTAAGCTACTTAAGGGCGATAATATCATAATATAAGGGAAGGACTTCATTACCTTTCCTTAGCCAAAAACAACCACCCTGCATTCCGAACCAAAGCTTTTAATTAAAATCTAGTAGAAATGTACTTTTGCTCTAGAGAGCTTAGGGACATCAACTTGTCGAGTCAAGACTAAGTGTCTATTCATGGCGTCAGCCCTTTCTGTGTGTGCTACTGCTCTTGGTGTCTAGGCTTGGTGATTCAGGGCTAGTGAGTTGGTCAGCCTACCTGGTCAATCCCAGATTGGTGTCAAAGGTTGGTGTTCGGGGACCTCTACTCCTCTACACCTACCTGGCCAAGAACAGAGTTACTACAGACTGGTTTTCCACCTTGACTTAGGCAACTGGTTGAGATTCTAGGTCTAGTAAACCGTAGATAATTTTTCCTGATTGAATCATGTCCACTAGAGCAGGAGTCTCATATCAGCCCGAGTCATCCATGGACAACCCACAAGAAGTCCTGTTAAAAAACATGTCAGAGCACTTTGCCCAAATGTCTGCTCAATTGTTTACCCAATTGACCAGGTTAAACCAATGCGAGGCATAACTTGATTCCACGGAGAGAACCCTTAGGCCACCATTTGAGCATAAACCTAAGACTCCATTTTCTCCAATGACCAAACCAGAGGAAATACCCATTTGGCACACCAAACCTTATGCCCCCACTTTTAATGGAAGCCTAGACCTTGAGGTGTATATCGATTGGGAAGAACAAATGGATCAGTATTTTGAGCGCACTAACATATCAGAATTAGGACATGTTAGGTTGGCCAAAACCAAGTTCACCCAATATGCTAGGTCACATTGGTATGTTATTGAGCATGAATGTTATCACAAAGGAGAAAAAATAAGTACTTGGAGAGACATGAGAAGTAAGTTGAGAGAAAGTACCTAGGTAGATTCTATGAGCAAGGACTTTTAGATCGATGGTACCAACTGAGATAGGATGATAGGCACTTGTCTGAGTATATCAAGAAATTCCAAGAGTTTGTCAGGAGATGTAACACCATTGAATCTAAGTCTGAGACTATAGATAGGTTTCGAGATGGTCTTTGTAGGGATATATAGCGGGAACTTCTCCATTGGAAGATTTATAGCCTGGAAGAAGCCTATGACATTGCTAGGGAATTTGAGTCATATCAAAGAAAATTCATGAACTCCCAAGCTAAGCCCAGCAGGGTTAGTACCTTTGAACCCAAACCCAACCATGGTCAACTTCCCTTAGACCAACCAACTTCTACTGTCCCATTAGTTCATATGAATGATAGGAACAAGAACCCTGAAGTACAAATTGAGTGCACCAATATTCAAGACTTAGGGTATCCCCAGATTGAAGAGCTAGGGAAGGAAGAGGACAAGTCTATGCCCATTGAGAAAATGTATGAGGCTAACATGAGTTTATTAGATGAGTATGAAGGAGAAGATTTTAACTCTAGTACCTTACCTGAGGAAATCCATGTAGAAGATAAGATTGTTGAGCCTAGTCTAGCAACACCAAAACGACAAGAAATTAGTGAGGACCTTGTTCTCGTAAATCAATGCCCTTAGGAAGAACCCACTCTTTTAGCCTCAATCCAAGACCTAATTCATCCCCCTTGTGAGCTGATTCCTGTGATGACCTTTTTTTGGAACTAACAAAGCCTTCCTTGCATGAAAAATCTACACTTACTTTGACCAAATTCTCTATTCATCAATTGGACCTTATGACACCCATAGCTCAATATTCTAAATTTAAGGTCTCCGCAAGTCACCAAGATCTATTCCCTAAGCCCAATAAATTGTCACAAAATTTTGATTTCCTGTCATACCCTAAGGCTTCCAATGCTTCCCAAACTTGCAAACTACACTATGTCAAGATTTTTCGGTTGCACCACTTCTTAGAGTATGTTAGGTTTGAGACCTACTTTTGGAAGACCTTATGGCATTTATTAGGTATCCATTGTAAATTTTCAAGTGCACACTAAACCAGGATCAAACCTAGAGGGTTTATAGTCTATTAGGTTTAGGCCCTAGAGAGTCCAATAAATTTTTTTTTTCCTCAATAGGAATGCATAGTTGAGTCTACATTTTGCATCATATTAAAATTTGTATTTAGTACAAATTTTAAAATAATTTGGCTGATTCCCGAAAGAGTTTATCCATGGGTACCAACCCAAAAAACCACTTGATCTGATTCCCCTGTCATTGCATGCTAGAGTATCTGAGTCAGCCAAATCTTTTGCACAGCATATTAGAAATTTGCATAAGAAAATCACCCAAAAGATCAAAATGAGTAACGATGCTTATAAAAGATAAGCTGATTCTGGAAAACGTTTCAAAGAATTTTTTGTAGGGGATTTTGTCATGATAAGACTCAAACCCGAACCGTTTCTTCCTATAACCATCAAGAGACTGCATTCTCGAAGCACTGGACCCTATAAAATTATTAGGAAAATTGGACCAAATGCCTATGTGCTCGACTTACCTCCTGATTTAGGCATTATTTCTACTTTTAATGTTTCTGATCTAACTGAGTACAGGGAACCGACAGTAATTCCTAGTGAGGCATTTGGGCTTGAACCTTTACTTGAAAGAGAACCTACCCTAGAGTGTCCACAAAAATGGCCTGAGCGAAGAGAGAAGATCGAACGAATCCTGGATGATCAAGCTGTCAGTACCTGACAGAATAGCTATCAGCGCTACTTGGTAAGAAGGCAAGGTCATCCCAAATCAGAGGATTCGTGGATTACCAGAGAGGACCTATAACGCATTGATTTGGATCTCTTGGAAGAGTATCAAAGCCAAACAAACACTTACTCAATGGGGTTGAGTTCCTCCCACCCCAGGAGAAATGGTGGGGACACCAAGACCAAGACCAAGCCTCAAGAACCCATATGGATCACAGAACAAGGAGAATAGGACCTACACTATCGAGCTGACCCAAGACCGTCGAGCTGACTCAAGTCATGGCCAAACCAAATCCCAAGTGTCAAAAAAATTCCAGAAATTTGCTTCAATTTTTTGTAATTAAAGAAATAGAGGAAAATCTCATGAAAGCCCGCGGCTGTAACAAACTTTAACATCCACGTTCCCTAATTAGTGTATCCTATAACTAATCCTTGGATTAGTTAGCCTTAAACCCATCGTTTAAAGCCTTCTCAAACTCGGTTGTAAGCCAATATTAAGGCTCATTTTGTGCGAAGAAAGGAATGGATGAAATGTAATGAAAACCACCCAGTTTCTTCTTCTCCGATTGCTTTTTCTTGCCTTCATTGCCATGGTGATGTCGAGGGGTACTAGGCCCTGATCTTGCCTTCGCTGCAACCGCAACATCGAGGAGTGCGAGGCTCCACCGCTGCCTTCCTTTCATACCATCTATCTCCATCATCCCACTGCATCTCTTCCACGTCGTCTCCGACCCCCAGCACATCCTTTCCATCTAACTCCATCAACCACTACAACTCACTTCCTCACTGTATCCAACCATTGCACCTCCCTCCCATGAATGCCTCCGTCTTCCCCAAAACTTCCGGCCAACCCCACTGTTTCCCCTTCAAAGAAGAAGCCCGTCCGCTCATGTTTGCCAAATCCTAAGCCTCCCGTTGCCCAAACCTCCCACCTTTGGTCTCCCATCATTTGGAAGCCTCCTTCGGTCTCCCGTCGTCCATAAGCTTCCTCTAGGCCTCCCATCGCTCGACCCTCCCTCCATCCAGTCCTCCGTCACCCGACTGTCCACCTTCGGTCCTTCTGGCCTGGCTCACCTCCCCTGCTCCTCAGGCTCACTAGCAATAATCCCGGACATCCCTCCTCTGACATCCCACCACCAGGCTTCACTCCGCACGATCTTCCCTGAAGCTCAGATCCAAGCCTGTCGCCAAACCACCCTCCTCCAGTCTTCCCAACGCCTGGCTCACCCTCCTCTGGTCTGCCCATCACCAGACGCCCTCCTCCGGTCCTCCCAACACCGAATCTTCCATCTCTGGTCCACCACGATGCCGTCATCAGCACCGAGCCTCGACCCTGGCCCGGTTCACCTCCCCATTCCTCATTTTCAGATATCCCATGTGCTCGGTTCTCTTCCTCGAACATCGGCTCTACTGCCTTTCTACCGAAGTCTGACTCCTCCCCCCTTCTTGAACAAAGCCCCAGCCTCCTCGAAGATCGCCCGACGCCAGCTTCTTCTCCGGACCACCGGCCTTGGAGCTTCCGCCCCATCTATGGACCGATTCCCCTGTTCCATGAAGCATTCGGCCATTGCTACGAAGAAAACTCATCAAGCTACTATTGAAAGAAGACAAGAATAGCTATTCCAGCTATTCCTTCTATTTCACACTTATCTCGGATTTATTCCAGATTGGAATCAGCCCCATTTACTTTAATTTGGATTGTGTTTTTGGCTTTGATTGTCTCACTTAGGCTAATCCGAGGTTAATTGTGTTAGGTCATTTCCGGTACCGAGTCTTGAAGGGATCCTAACCATCAACCAATGCTCCTGATGCCTATCATTGGACGACTGATTGTTGATCACCCAGGCCGCATCTTCCATGGTTAAGTGAACTCATCACAGGAAAATAGCTATTACTGTTGTAAGGTCCTATCTCTCTTTATTTACTTTAGATCCAAAACTTTGAAATGCATGCATATCCTTGATCAAGGGTTTCTCAATCCCTGATTCCTGGTTCTTTCTCATTTTATTGAGCCTAGCATGAGGGAATGCATGACTTAAAATTCTACCCTATTTGAATGTTCCTCTGAATTTGTGTTTAATATAAGCATCAGTATTCGTACAGATTTTTAGGATAATTTTTGTGCATGTCGTCCCCCATCACCCTCCTTTTGGTATCAGAGCGTAATTCCACATCATAGTTGGCACATTATGTGTTGGGTTGGCACATGGAGTCACATAGGTCTTGACTTGGGTCCTCTTTTGTATTATAGGACTCAACTAAAATAACTAATCACTTGACTTAACCAACTAATTGAAACCAACTAACTAATTACAAGGACTCAATTATAACTAACTTCAAGCCCAACTTGATCAAATTGATCAAAAGGTATAACTAACTAAATAAAAGGGCTTAAGCTGGTAAATTGGGTTTGGCTCAAAAGGGTTTAAACAGGATTTGACACAACCTGATAAATAGGGTAAATATACAAAACCCTAATTGGTAAAAAGGGCTAACTAACACTAGACCATTATAACAAAATTTATGACCCAATTGAAATTAAGGTTTTTTACAAACTCAACTTTGGATCCAGGGGTTTTTACAGGGACTCAATTTTGGGATTTAGGGCAAAACCCAACTAAGCTAAAATGACAAAATTTTAGATAACTATTTACAAGTGTTCTGGGATTTGGGCTTAGGCCTTCATTCACAGGTGATCCATAGGGATGTGGGTTCGACCTATCTTTTTCTTCTAGCCCTGGTGTGATGCAAAACGAAAGATCTGATACCATAAATGATGCATAACGAAAATGTGGAATGAGGAAGCAAATTAAAATTAATGTATTTTTTTTATATATTTTCAGAAGTTGGCTTTGACTCAAAGGAAATATAAACTAATGTTGAAAGAAACTAAGAAATGACAGAAAGCACAATTAAAAGGAGTGGATTATCAGAGTAACTCAGAAGTAGGATCGCTGGAGATTGAAAAACCCCCAGATCTAGGGTTCTCTCTGAGTTTCAACGAAACAGACAAAGTGAGAAGGGAAGGTTCTTGCTACCTAGCAGTGATATTTCTCCATTTCTCTCTCGAGCAGATTATTGGAACTCGGGAGTCAAGGTATCTTCGCAATGGATCCTCCGATAATGGTCCTTGGCAAAGTTGGCCTCTTCTTGAACCCTGGATCCTGGAGAGAAGAAGAACAAGGTTAGGAACAAGAGACTCAGGGAAGAGAGTTACCAGAGTAGAAGAAAGGATGGGATCTGAAGGTCTTTAGCTGATCTGGAACTCCTAGGCTGTGGATTTGGGACTTCTTCTCCTGGATCTGCTGGATGGACTCTGAAGCAGTGGTAGCTGACTTGAAGATGGCTGGACTGGGGGTCCTGGTGGTCGGCCACCCTTTGGAAGAAGAACCTTGGAGATGGTGTAGAGGCTAGGGTTTGGTGGTGGTGGAGTAGAGATGGGTGGACTAAGCTAGGGTTTTGGGGTTGGAGATCTCACACCTCCTCAAGGTTCCTAGGGAACCCGGATTTACTCCCTCACGGAGCTCAACACTCAGAATAAGTGCAGAAGAACAAGACTTTGCTCAAAATCAAGGGATTTCATTCATAAGATTTCATAAAATAAGTTCAAATTACAAAAGGGGTATAATATATAGACCTATAAGAAAAATCAAAACCATAAAAGTTCCCATGTGGGACTAATAGGACTAATCTACAATTTAGGCATCAAATTCTCTTCCCTTGGCCAACCAAGACTCCTTCCATGATTGAGCGGCCCAAAAACTCCAAGAAAACTTGAAAATCAGCTCCAAATGGCAGGTTATGGGGGTGTCTCCTAGAATCTCTCCATGAATCAAGGATTTTTCCTTCATGGTTTGGCTCTTTTGGACACCTCCTAGTCTTGCTCCACAAGTTTAGGCTTCTTCTTTTCATGGCTTTGGCACTTTAGGAAACTTTTGGGTGCCTCCTTGATTTTCTCCCCAAGACATGCTCTCTTCCCTTTTATAACTTGGATTTTTATGGAACATTGTGGGGCACCTCCTTGATCCTCTCTTCAAGAAAAATTCTTGCCATCCTGGCTTGGGTTTATCTAGAAAGAAGTTGGCTCCTCCTTGGATTGAGGTATCTTGATGGATTTCTCCCCCAAGTGGTGCAAGAAAAAGGGGAACTTACTTCTTATGGTGTGGGGACCAAAGACACTGGATAGAGATGTGGCAGGGAGTGTGGCATGCACTTGTAGCTGGACCATGGAAGAAAAAAATGTGGCACCCTATGGCAAAGGGAATGGAACCAACCTAGACTTGGACTTGGACTGAGTCAACATGACTCAACAAAAATTGAAATGACAAAATTACAGACTCAAAATTGGGTTGATCAGGTCAATCCTTATTACAAACCCTAATTTTCTCGGGCAAGGTCAATCAGAGATCCAGATGGAACCCTGAAGTCTTCTTCTGATTCTGGTGCCCACACCATGGTGTCCGCACCAGGGAGCCTCCTACTAAAATACTCATGGAAATGGCTAAACCATTAACCAAGCCATCAATATAGGAAGCATCTAAATAAGAATTAAAACCCCTCCCCAAGCACCTTAAGTATGTGTATTTAAGTTCAGCGAAAACCTTACCTGTAATTATTGCCTCGGACCTAAATCCTAAACAAGCGGAGGAGCTGTTAACTATTCTGAGAAAAAATCGAGAAGCAATAGGATGGTCCTTGGTAGACATTAAGGGAAAAAGCCCTTCCATAGTTCAACAAAGGATACACCTAGAAGGAGAGGCTAAATCAACTAGAGATGCCTAAAGAAGATTAAACTAGCCATGAAGGATGTAGTCAAGGAAGAGATTTTGTAGCTACTAGATAATGGAATTATTTACCCCATTTTTGATAGCTCATAGGTAAGCCCTATACAAGTGGTACAGAAAAAGTCTAAGATAATAGTGGTCTAGAATGAAGCAAATGAACTTATCCCAACTTGGACACAAACAAGATGGAGGGTCTATATAGACTATAGAAAATTGAATGTAGCAATAAGGAAATATCACTTTCCTTTGCCGTTTATTGACCAGATGTTAGAGAAATTAGCCAGACAAGAATTTTATTATTGTCTTAATGGATATTCTGAATATAACCAGATCCCTATAGCCCTTGAAGACCAGGAAAAGACCACATTCACCTATCCATTTGGAACCTTTGCTTATAGGTGCATGCCCTTTGGATTATGTAATGCATCAATAACCTTTCAGAGATATATGATCAGCATTTTTTCTGACATGATCGAATAATTTTTAGAAATTTTTATGATTGACTTTTCTATTTTTGGCCCTACCATCTTCGAATGATTAATCCATTTGAGACTAGTTCTAGAAAGATGTAAGAAGTATTTAGTTCTCAATTGAAAAAAATATCAATTCATGGTTAGAGAATGTATAGTTCTTGGCCATGTAGTTTTGAAAAAGGGAATCGAAGTTGACAAGGCCAAAATTGACTTGATTGCAAGTCTTTCACCATCTAAGTCTATTAAAGAAATTCATTCATTTTTAGGACATGTTGGATTTTGTAGAAGGTTCATACCCAATTTTAGCAAAGTGGCTCACCCATTGATAAATTTGTTAGCAAAGGAAGCAAAATTTGAGTTTACTCCTAGGTGCCAGGATCTTTTAAATTCCTTAAAAAGGCATTCATTTTCACTCCCATCATTCATCCACCTATTTGGAGCGAACCCTTTGAACTCATGTGCGATGCATCCAAATATGCTAAAGGTACAGTCTTAGGTTAAAGGATTAATAAATTGCCTAGGGTTATTTATTATGCAAGTAAAATCTTAAATGATGCATAACTTTATTACATGACCACTGAAAAGGAATTCCTAGTGTTGTCTTTGCCATAGGAAAATGTAGATCCTACTTGGTTGGGTCACACATATTATTTATACTAGCCACTCAACCATTAGACATCTCCTAGCAAAGAAAGATGCTAAGGCATACTTAATACGATGGATCTTGCTCTTTCAAGAATTTGATCTAAAAATTAAGGATAGGAAAGGAACAAAAAATGTTGTAGCTGATCACTTATCCCAAATCATAGTCTTACCATATAGTGAACCACCTGTCAATGAATTCTTCCCTGATGAACAACTCATGTCTATGTCCACTGAACCATGGTACACTGACGTTGAAAATTATTTATCCATTAGTAAAGTTCCTTCTCATTGGACTATTCATGAAAAATACAAATTCTTTTCTTAAGTGAACTACTTCATTTGGGATGATCCATACTTGTTTAAACAGTGTCCTGATCAGATCATTAGGAGGTGTGTCTCGGATAATGAGGTTAGAAGTATTCTATCATTTTGCCATGACCAAGCATGTGGTGGTCACTTGGCATCCAAGAAGATAGCAGCCACAGTTCTTCAATATAGATCTTTTTAGCCTAATTTATTTAAGGATGCATGTGTACTGTAAAAGTTATGCTCGATGCCAAAAATGGGTTGGATCACCAAGAGAGACATGATGCCACTCAATCCAATCTTGGTGGTTGAAATTTTTGATGTTTTGGGGATCGATTTTATAGAACCATTTCCAAACTCCTTTGGAAATGAATATATTTTAGTGGCTATCAATTATATCTCTTAGTGGATAGAAGCTATTCCATGTAGATCCACTAATAGCAAAGTGGTCATTAAATTTCTTAAAAAAAATATTCTCTCTCATTTTGGTACTCCTAGGACATCATTACTGATTGAGAGACACTTTTGCAATCGACCCTTTGCCTCATTAATGAAAAAATATAATATTATGCACAAGTTGGCCATACCTTATCATCCTCAAACTAGTGGGCAAGTAAAAGTATCCAATAGACAAATCAAACAAACCTTGGAGAAAATTGTTAATACCAATAGAAAGGATTGGTCTTTGGAATTAGTTGATGCACTCTGGACATACCGCACCACCTACAAGACTAACCTAAGAATGTCACCTTATAGGATTGTATTTAGAAAACCATGTTACTTGCCTATTGAATTAGAACACAAAGCTATGTGGGCAATTAAAAAATTAAACATGGGCATGGACATAGCTGGAAATCATAGGAAGCTTCAGATTAATGAATTAGAACAACTTAGAAATAAAGCTTACGAGAATGCGAGGGTGTACAAGGAAAGAACAAAAGTATTTCACGATCAAGCAGATTTTAAAAAATCTTTTACTCTTGGATAGAAAGTTCTCTTGTATAATTTAAGGTTACATCTTTTTCCTAGAAAGCTTAGGTCTAGATAGACAGGATCTTTCTAGGTTAAAGAAGTCTTTCCATATGAAATTGTAGAAATTGAAAACCCAAGTGATGTGGCACAATCATCGATGTGGAACCCATGTTGGACCCAGTTGGTAGCTATGCTGATAGAAGATGCTACATAGATGCGGTGACCAAATGAAGATCCGAGGTCGACCCCGTGGTCGAGGTCAGCTCCTATTTCAGGTCGAGCTCCCGGCCAAGGTCTTGCACCCACCATCCGAGGTCAAGCCCTTGGATGAGGTCAACTCCCATCTGAGGTCGAGCTCTCGATCGAGGTCATGCTCCTACCATCCGAGGTCGAGCCCCCGATTGAGGTCAGCTCCCATCCGGGGTCAAGCTCCTGGTTAAGGTCATGCTCTCACTTCCCGAGGTTGAGCCTCCTTCTGAGGTCAGCTCCCATCCAAGTCGAGCTCCTGGCCGAGGTCGTGCTCCCACTTCCTAAGGTCATGCTCCTGCCTTCAGGGGTTGAGATGAAGATCCTATTTTCTAAGACTATTTCTGTTGCCCAGAAATGGAGCCCAAGAGGTGGGGAGGAATTAGATCTTTTGAAAATTTAATTAACTATGTCCTGGTCTTGATTTGTTTGTGAAGCAAAGTGGTTAAACTCAAAATGAATATGCAGTAGATAATGGCAAATTAAAGGCAAGGAATAAAGAGCAAGTAGTATAGAGAGCAATCATAGACAAACATAAGATTTTATAGTGGTTCGATGCAATCCAAGCACCTACATCCACTCCCCAAGCCTCCCTTGGGAATTTTCACTATAATCTCTTCAAGATTATAGCTGATTTATTTTCCAAGATTCACAAGTCAAAACCCAAGTTGGTTTTGTCACCTAGGCTCACCAACAACCTTTACAACTTATTTTGTCTTCGGGCTCACAAGTTCAACCCTAGTTGGTTTTATACTTTTAGCTCACTAACATCCTTAACAACCTAATTTCAAAGACTTTGAAAGCTAGGTCAGCAAAGAATAAAGTTAAAGATACAAGAATAAAATCATAATCAAACTCTCTTATAGAGTGGAATATGAAAGTTTTGAGGCTCTTGAAGATTGCTTGTCTTGTCTTCTCTTTGGAATCTCTTCAAAGACACTTTTGGAAAGCTGAAATGAAAGGCTTGTAAGCTTTTTTAGTGGAATCACTTCTTTTTGGCTTTGGAAGTGAAGTTCCTGAAAAATATTTGTCTCTAGTATGTTCAATGCTTCATGAATGAGTTTGGTGAAACTTAAATACTTCAAAAACTTCCAAAAAGTGGTTTAAGACTATTAGAGGAGCAAAACTAGCCACTAGGAGCTTGTAGGGGTGAATTATGCCTTTTAGAAAATATAGTCATTATAGCTATTAGAACCCGTGAGTCGACACTTGACTTTTATGAGTTGACACTTGAGTCTTCATGAGTTGATACTTGATTTCTGTGAGTCGACACTTGAGTTTCTTGAGTCAAAAAACTCGAAATGGCTTAGTTTTATATTTTCAAAAATCTCAGGCCTTGAGTTGGTACTTAAAATCCTTGAGTCAACACTTGAATCTCCTGAGTCGATGCTTGAATCTCCTGAGTCGACACTTGATAGAAAACCTCCCAAAAAGACATGTTCTGTATCATCAAAAGTCTCAGGCCTTGAGTCGATACTTGAAATCTTTGAGTCAACACTTGTGCTCCATGAGTCGACACTTGATGTGTCAGAGAAAATTTCTGCATGCCAGTTTCTGAAGTGTCGACACTTTGTGTACCATGAATCGACACTTGACTCTGCAACTTGTCAAAACATGTGTCAACCTTTCAAATTCAAAATGATCTTCAATAAAACTTCAATATACTTTTTCTAAAGCACGATTGGTCTATTTTGAGGCCTTTTTTAGATGAGAAGACTTCTTAAATCATGAAAATTGCTCAGCTTCCAATGAGTGCCATGATACTTTTATTTTGAGAATTTGAGATGCCTGTATCCTGAAACTCATAACTCCAATTGAAACATTAATATAAAATATGTACTCAATATTTTGTTAGTCATCAAAATCAAGGGCTAAAGCCAACAATCTCCTCCTTTTTGATGATGACAAAATCTTGAGTATATAAGCATTCAAATTCAATTTTGGATATCGTATCCCATAATCATGAACTTAAAACTCATACAACAAAATTTTAATAGAGGAGAGGTACAAATCAAGTGTTGAAATTAATTTTCTCTCCCATATGTGAGTTAAGTTTTTACCAACTAAAAAAAAATTTAGAAAGAAAAGCTTATATCTTTCTCCCCCTTTTTATCAACATTAAACATTTAAGGGAGTAAACTCCCCCTGAATTGATGCTTTAAGGCATAAAAATTTGGTTAGGGGCCATAATACAATATTAGATTAGCAAAAATCAACAAGTATCAAAGCAAATGGACAAAGTAGGAAGTAACCATAAGATAGAAGTGAACTTTTTCATAAATGTTAGAGTTTCAGTACAATACATAAACTGATACAAGACTAATAAGCAAACATAAGCTGAAATGCAAGTACAACAGAAATGAAACTAATAAGCTAATACATCAATGATAACATCAAGACAAATATATAAACACTAAACATCAAGATAAACATCTGTGAGGCTACTCCTCATCAGATAGAAGCTCAAAATAAATGGGAGCACTAATCCTAGTCCTAGGAACAATGGATCTAGGGTTCTTAAGGATGCTATGGCTCCTCGTCCTAGCAGATGGTCCAAATTGGGATACAACCAAGGAAGATCTAGTAGAGGGTGGAGGAAGTATCTCTGCAGGTGTTAGAAAAATGGGTGCAGAGGCAAGCAAATCATCTGTAGGAGGAACAGTGGGAGTAGCTTGAGTGTGAGCCTCTTTGCTGACTATCTTGTAATCGCCTGCTCTGTCATCACTGCCTTCGCTATCACCGTCAACAACATCTGTATCGCCACCACCACCATCACTGCCATCATGTCCATGTCCATCACCACCAAGAGGAGTATCACCATGTCTATCTAGGTGGTCATCATCATCTTTCGGAGGAGGACGTGATGGTCCTAATGACCTAGAAGGCAACAATGCTCTCAGCATCTCCTCGATATGTGTTAAACCTACCTCCATCATCCGACGGATGTTTGAATGCTACTCAACAGTATGGGCTCTAAGTCCCTCAATCTCAATACGAAGCTGAGTGGTCTGAACTCCTAATCCAATCATCTCACTCCTGATCTCAGCAAACTAATGTCTTGCATGCTCCTCAAAAGATAAGTCAGTAGATGCATGAGGAGTGAAAATAGGTGTGATGGGCTTAGACCTAGAAGCTGCAGCGAGTGCCGGTCCTGGTGGTGTCAACTACTCAGCAGGCACAAACGGACCTGCCTCGATGGCTCAAATCTCATCCTCTTTGTCTGGCTCCTGACCAGACTCTCGATGCACCCATCTACTTGCTAGCCTTCGATATCCCATACAATGAAGAGAGTGCTCGTCGTATACGTCAGTATGCAAAATATCTTTGGAGGCCTCCCCTTCCAAAGGTACATCATAGGCTTTGAAGAGATGAGTCAAACCCTTATCGTATGGTAGACAAAGTCATCGCTGGGTCGCAGCCTCTCTTATCTGTGCCATCATCAAAGCAGGGAGATCTACAGCTATCCTCTGAGTCAGACAAACCATCAGCATCAACTCTCTCTCTGTAATAAAATTAAATTGTCTTGTCTTTGACAGCAATATCCTGGTAATGAAATGGTGTAGGAGGCACATCTCAACTGATAGCTGATTCGCGGTGACTGTGGCCACACCACGAACATCATCACGCTTAATAATACACCAAAAAGCCTCCTCTCTGTCCTCAATAAGGCTCGTGACAATCCCACAATGGGGAATCTCCCATACTCTACTCAGAATCTCCTCTAAGATAGGTATTTGTATGCCACGAACATTAGCACTCCACATTAATCTGCTGCAAGCCAGGCTCCCATAAAACTCTTAGATCAGATGAGGATAGAATTTCTCCTTCATCGTATAGAAGGAGATCAGCCCTGCAGACTCAAGAATCTGACCTAATCCAAATCCCTCACGGTCGAAGAATCCTAGATCAACTCGATGACCAACAGCTATGATCTTGCCTAAAACTCTATCTACTGAGGGGGAATGAGGGGGTGCCACTCTCTCTGATTGCTGTCCACTATCGCTTCTAGCCTTTATCCTTCTTTCTATTTCACCCTAACTTGGTCTCCTCTTAGAAGCAAGCTGCTTGCGGGGTCCCATTGATGGGGACCTCACCATGAATCCCAGAGCAAGCACGAATCTTGGAGCCGTGCGAATCTCGGAACATATCCAGAATAAATTTAGGAATTATCTTTTATTTGAAATTTGAATTAGGATTTGGTTGGTTAGAATTTAGATATGGATAGTGATGTGGGCACTAGAATCAGGAAAAGACTCCAACCAATTCAGGTCAAGTCCGAGTCCTTGTGGTTGGAGTAGCAAAAGAGAAGTCCTGTAATTTTTCTTTTTTTGAGTCCAAATAATCTTGTAGTTAATTTCGAGTCTATGTTGTGTCTGGTTTAATATCTTAGTTAACCCTGCAATTGAGAGTTGGGTCTAGTTAAATCAAGCCCAATCCATGAGTCCATGAAGTATCATGACAAGAAGAAGCCACCTCATCAAGTGA
Organism: Areca catechu; assembly: GCA_021397845.1. Lineage (NCBI taxonomy): Eukaryota > Viridiplantae > Streptophyta > Magnoliopsida > Arecales > Arecaceae > Areca > Areca catechu. The sequence continues at coordinate 101,446,241 of CM038041.1, forward strand.
CCCCCACCTTGTGCCACATGTCAAAAGCTCCAATGGATGTCGCCACCTCAACAAGTGGTCCCCACTTTATGCCACAAGTCAAGAGCTCCAAAGGACACTACCACCTCATCAAGTGGTCCCCACCTTGCACCATATGTCAAGCTTTGAAGGAGTTTCAAGCAACAAATGCCACCATATTCTCCAACTCCCCACATTTCAAGCAACAAATGCCACCATATCCTCCAACCCCCCCTTGTAATCCTCCTAATCCTATGGGTTTTCAAATTTTAAAAATGTTGTAAGGCTTCTATTTAAGCTATGGGATGCCCCATTAAAAAGGAGGGTTAATGAATGAAGTTGGTATTTTTTCTTCTATGTATTTTTTTTTCCTATGTGTCTATATGGTAGCTTAGCCTTTCTCTTCCTCCACGCCAACCCTAATCTTTACTTCTTCCATTCCCAACGCCAAAGACTTCCTCTTCTTTCATAACTTTAAACTAGCTCCAGCGTTCAAGGGTGAATCAAGAAGATCATCACAAGGTGACCAACCTACTCCACTTCAATCATTCCACCATGACGCCAAGATGGATCTCCTTCAATGCCTCTTCCACCCTTCTTTCTTTTCTCTAGTTGATTGCTTGTTAAGTCACTCGTCTTAGGGTTTCTTTGTTGCAGGGTTCTCCAGGATTCCATCTTCAAGAGGAAGGTTTACTTGCCATAGATCCAGAAAACAAGAGGGGCCTTCAGTGGTATTATGTTCATGTCATCCGGGAGACCTCTTCAAGAGTGAATCTATTCTAATTGAAGGGCCAATGTCAGGTATGTCTAGTGTTGATTAAGTCTGCAATGTTAAATTAGACCTAGCTTGGCTTGCGTGGTTCTCTTCTGGTCCTATTCCTTTCTTATTCTGAGAGTCTCGATCACTAGGTTTATATTAGATCCTTCGAGCTTTTTTACTAGATCTCTTTGATAGTTTATGTTGAGTTGTTTTTATGCAAATAGGGAATTGCTTGGTTAATCATTTGCTAATCTCCATTAGCGTTGCATAGTTTCATTTTACATTCTACACCAAATAGGCTTATCTTATCCTATCTTGTATTTGAATTTGAATCATTCCTATCTTTTTATCTTGTATTCAAATTCAAATGAGGGTTGGACAGGTTTATAAATACCACCCTTAGTCCTTTGTAAGAAAATAGTTTTTGAGAAAAAAAAAATTTGAGTTTTTAGAAGAGTGATTCTTCTTGCCTTCTCCTTCGGGCATGGGCGTGATGCCCTAGTTATCCCCCTTCCCATTCTATCTTCTTTATCCCCTCGTGACCTTTGAGATTCATCCTAGCGCCTCCAAGTATCGAGGAGGGTGTGATGCCCTAGAGGTGAAAGGTCTCTTCGTTAGGGTGTGTCCCAACGTCCATGAGTTCCAAACCCTGTCTTCCAACCCCACTATTCCTTTGCCACCCTTTATCTAAAAAACTCCAAAAAAAAATATGATACCTTAATTTTGGTGACTTCTAGGCTCACCAATGATCCTACCCCTATCCCTCATCAATTTTGGTATCAGAGCCCAGAAAAATTAGGGTACCTTCATATTATTTCAAATTTCCTCCTACCAGCCATCCCCCACATCCCAGATTCAACCCAAAAAAATAAAGGAAAAAAAAAAAAAATCTCCCAACCCGTTCATCCAGGTCATCAATAATTGTTTTTTTCTTTTTGGATCTTCATCTTTTGTTCTTCATCCGTGCTCTCCTATTTCTCTTGATTACTGAAATCTTCTCTGTTCCCCTCGCTATTCCAATCCCAAAAGCTTCAACTCCCAAATAATCCATTCCATCACTAATTCCTCCTACCCGTTCCATCATCGCACAACACCCCATGACCCCATCTAGATCAAAGCCCCACTGGAGCAATTCCTTGGAAGCCGTAATCATCCTGGCCCTTTGCTCGTCGGATAAGCAACAGCCCTCATCGTCCGGCATCCACTTCCACCCCTGCAACACCTTCTTAATCCCATACACCATCTCCTCCGGCAACTCTGTCTCCGGCAAGCCCTCCGGTGAGCCTGCCAAATCCCAACCCACCATCTTCTTTGCCATCTAGCGCATCATCAACCCATCCGAACCTTCTACACGGCCTTTGACACTGGCGATCTCTACATCCGCCCAGCCCAGATCCGCCGTCCCCCACCTCGGCCTCCCACTCTACGAATGGTGGTACGAGTCCCTCAATGGCCTTGCCCCAACAGCCCCGCTGTCTTCTTCAATGACACTGTCCGCTCTGCTACCGCCTTCCCTGCCCAGGCCGAGTCCGCCCAACTTACGACCGGAGATCGAAGTGCCACCACAAGGTCCTTCACGATAATATCCAGGGCATCACCAAGCCGGCTATTCATCGCCTTGCCCACCACAGTGGCATGAAGCGGATCAGCGGTCTCATATACGAGGAGACCCGAGGAGTCCTCAAGATCTTCATTTAGAACGTCATCCATGGCGCTGTCACCTCCACCGAGCATGCCAGCTGGAAGACCGTCACCACCACACCACATTCCCCCCCCCCCCCCCCCCCGACTTGCCCCTCTGCTTTCCGCCGAGAGCCGTCATCCCTTGCTCTAGAGAGCATCGCCGGGTTTGCAGCGATGGCGTTGGAGAGGCAATCGAACTCGATGAGGGAGATCAAGGTCCAGAAACTGGTGCAAGGGAACCATAAAAAATTATTTCTTGCCCTATCAGGTTGCCAAATGAGAATACAGCATGGCATCGCCAGGCACTTGCGAGGTTTTCTAGTATAGCTAAAACTTCTAATTGGCAAACTGACTCCTTCTCATTGGACTTTTTGAGTGAGACTTTCTCTGGGGCAAATTCAGGGAAGAGGATTGATTCATTTTTCATAGTATAGGCAATGGCATCAGCATCGAGCAAAATTGGCTCATTTGCAGCCACTACTACCAATGACTATGAGCTTCATTTGCTGCCTTGGGCATCTGTTGCAGCATGTATATCTATTGGCTTGCTTGAGGATAGTGTTCTTAAACAAGGCCTGGCATTCTGTTTTCTTCCACTGCCAGTAAGAACGGGATTGCTTGTGCAAGTGAATGGTTACTTTGAAGTCTCCTCTAACAGATGTAGCATATGGTATGGAGCTGATATGGACAGGGGCGGGAAACTTCAGTCTGGAACAGGCTTTTGTTAGAAGATATGGTGGCTCCTGCAGTTATTGCTTGGCTTACGGCAAACTTTTGGAACCCACTAAAAGGTACTATTCTTTATGGCCAAGTGGAGCATTCGAGGAGCCTTGGGACATTTTAGTTGAACAGATCTCAAAGCGTAGGGATCTAAGAAATGCATGACTTTTAGAGATATCTCATGGCTAGCTGGATCTGAGCCTGACTCAACAGAGTCGAGTTCTCCCCACCTCAGGGGAATGATGGGGACCTCACCAGCATGAATCCCGGAGCAAGCACGAATCTTGGAGCCGCGCGAATCTCGAAACATATCCAGAATAAATTTAGGATTTATCTTTTATTTGAAATTTGAATTAGGATTTGGTTGGTTAGAATTTAGATATGGATAGGCTTATCTTATCCTATCTTGTATTTGAATTTGAATCATTCATATCTTTTTATCTTGTATTCAATTTTAAATGAGGGTTGGACAGGTCTATAAATACCACCCTCAGTCCTTTGTAAAAAAATAGTTTTTGAGAAAAAAAAGAATTTGAGTTTTTAGAAGAGTGATTCTTCTTTCCTTCGCCATCGGGCATGGGCGTGATGCCCTAGTTATCCCCCTTCCCATTCCATCTTCTTTATCCCCTCGTGACCTTTGAGATTCATCTTAGAGCCTCCAAGTATTGAGGAGGGTGTAATGCCCTAGAGGTGAGAGTTCTCTTCGTTAGGGTGTGTCCCAAAGTCCATGAGTTCCAAACCCTGTCTTCCAACCCCACTATTCCTTCGCCACCCTTTATCTAAAAAATTTCAAAAAAAAATATGATACCCTAATTTTGGTGACTTCTAGGCTCACCAACAATCCTACCCCTATCGCTCATCACCCATGTTTATCAAATAGATGGAGGGAAAAGGAGAGGAAAGGTGAATAGGGAATGGTCAAAAGAGAAGGAAAATGACCAAAGGGGGAAAGAGAGGGCCTACGGGAAGAACACAGTGAGGGCAAAAGATACCGATCAAGAGAAATGGAAGAGAAGGTGAAGAAGTGGGTAGAAATGAGCAATGCTCAAATCAATCCACAAGAAAATCGATGGGAATCTATCCAAAGCAAGGAAAAATCAAATGGGGAAGGGGTTCGGATCAAATCAATGGAAAGAAAATGAAAAATCCATGAACAATTGAAATAAGAGAAAAAGAAATGAGGAGATTTACCAAAAATCGTAGGGCACGGTGGGTAGATCACTATTGCAAGGTCAAAGGAAGGCTAGGGGACCACTAGGACATGGAAAAAACAAGGAATAAAAAACTTAGAATGAACGAGAGTCGACACTTGGCCAGGAAATTCTAAAAAAAATAATAAAATCAAGCAATTTCTAGAGAAGGATTTAGGACTTAGACAATTTTTAGCACTAATAAATTAGGTAAGAATAAGATTTGAAGAGTTCTATAAGAAGGGGTCTATGATACCTAACTCTATTCTAATCATACAAAATCTTTCTTCACTCAAGGGTTTGGTGAAAACATCAGCTAATTGATTATTAGTACAAACAATTTCAAGCATCACATTAGATTTTTGTACATGATCTCTTATGAAGTGATGTCTTATTTCAATGTGTTTGCTTCTTGAATGTTGCACAGAATTCTTAGTTAGATTGATTGCACTAGTATTGTCACATCTTATGGGTGTCTTAATTAATTTGATGCCAAAATCTTTGAGTTGTTGTTTGATCCATAGGATTTGAGCACAACAGCTTCCAGCTGCTATATATTTCACTTCCATCATAGATAGAGCAATTGAATCTTGTTTCTTGCTACTCCATGAGATTAAATTAATTCCAAAAAACTGACAAGTTCCACTAGTACTTTTTCTATCAAGTTTACACCTAGCGAAATCAGCATCAGAATAAGCAATAAATTCAAATGATGAATCTCTAGAGTACCAAAGTCCAAATCTATAGTGCTAGATAGGTATCTAAGTATGCATTTAACAACCAAAAGATAAGACTCTTTAGGGGCATACTAATATCTTACACATATACAAACACTGAACATAATATCTGGCCTACTAGCAGTTAGATAAAGCAATCAACCAATCATGCCTCTATATAACTTTTGGTCTACAGATTTACCTAATTCATCTTTGTCAAGCTTACAAAAAGAGCTCATAGGTGTACCTAATGGCTTGGTGCTCTCCATCCCAAACTTCTTTAATATTTCTTTCGCGTACTTGGTTTTGTTGATGAAGATCCCCTCTTTTATTTGCTTTATCTGAAATCCTAGGAAGAAGTTAAGCTCTCCCATCATGCTCATCTCGAACTCTCCCTGCATTAACTTTGCAAACTCTTGACAAAGACATTCGTTAGTAGCACCGAATATAATATCATTCACATAAACTTGTACTACTAAGAGATCATCATTTTTCTTTTTTAAAAATAATGCAGTGTCTACATTACCTCTAAAAAAATTATTTTTAAACAAGAAAGAACTCAATCTATCATACCAAGCTCTTAGAGCTTGTTTCAAACCATACAAAGTTTTATGAAGTTTAAAACATGATTTTGAAACTCATGATTTTCAAAACTGGAGGGTTGTTCAACATAAACTTCTTTTTCAATAAAATAATTCAAAAAGGCACTTTTGACATCCATTTGAAATAATTTAAAATTTATAAAACATGCAAATACCAATAATAGCTTAATTGCCTCAAGTCTAGCAACAAGAGCAAAGGTTTCATCAAAATCAATCCCTTCCTCCTGATTGTATCCTTTGGCAACTAGCCTAGCTTTATTTCTAGTGACTATTCCATTTTTATCAAGCTTATTTCTATAAACCCATTTTGTACCGATTATTGAAACATTAGTAGGTCTTTAAACTAAAGTCCAAATATTATTTTTTTTAAATTGATTTAGTTCATCTTGCATAGCATTTATCCAATTATAATCATTTTCTTCTTCTTCAGTAGATTTTGGTTCTACTTGAAAAAAATAAAAGCTAAATAATCACATACATTTTTAAGAGATGAACGAGTACTTACCCCTTTTGATGGATCACCAATGATAAGTTCTTTGAGGTATCCATGAGCATACCTCCATTCTTTAGGTAGAGCGTTAGGTGTTGATGTGTTTCCACCTCCTTGTACTTGATCTTTTTCATTGTTTTGATTGTCATCTTGCCCCTTGGACCGTTTTTCATGGTTGTTTACTTCTTCAGTTCTTTGGATACCTATTTTATCATCAAGAACATCTTCTTTTCTAGAAGATTTTTGATTAGTCTTATCAAATACAACATGGATAGATTCTTTAATAAAAAGTGTCCTTCTATTGAAGACCCTGTATGCCTTGCTAGATGTAGAGTAGCCTAAAGAGATATCCTAATCTGACTTGGCATTAATTTGCTTAGATTATCCATGCCATTGTTTACAATGAGACAACGGCATCCAAAAATATGAAAATATTTAATTGAAGGTTTCCTACCTTTCCAAAGCTTATAAGGTGTTTTCTTAGAAAGAGGTCGGATTAAAACACGATTTAAAACATAACAAGCAGTATTTATGGCTTCCATCCAAAAATACATAGGCAAATCATTTTTGGAAAGCATGGTGCGTGCCATTTCTTCAAGAGTTCTATTTTTTCTCTCTATCATCCAATTTTGTTGAGATATCCTAGGTACAGAAAAATTATGATGAATGCCATTTTCATTATAAAACTTTTCAAAATCATAGTTTTCAAATTCTGTACCATGATCACTTCTTAAAGATATAATTAAAACACCTTTTTCATTTGAAACTCTTTTATGAAATTTAATGAATGCAAAAAAAGTTTCTTCTTTGTGAGCTAAAAACATGACCAATGTAAAACATGAAAAATCATCTACAATAACTAGACCATACTTCTTACCTCCCAAACTAGATGTTCTAGTTGGTCCAAAGAGGTCCATATAAAGTAATTCTAAGGGTCTAGATGTAGAGACTACTCCTTTAGGTTTAAAAGATGATTTAGTTTATTTTCTATGTTGGTAAGCACTACAAATCTTATCATTTTCAAAACTAAGTTTTGGCAAGTCTTTTATTAAATCCTTTTTGCAAAGTTTTGAAAGCAAATGCATACTAGCATGTCCTAGTTTACGATGCCAAAGCCAACTGGTTTCATTTATCTTGGCTTCCATTGCCACTAAGCATTGACCATTTTGAACAGGAAGATCATTAAGATCAACCATATAATTATTGCCATACCTATGACCAATAAACTTTATGCCATTGTCATCAAGACTAGAAACAATGTACATGGAAGATTCGAAAATAACTTTAAAATCTTTGTCACAAAACTGGCTAATACTAAGTAAATTATGCTTCAAACCATCAACATAAAGAACATTATCTACATAAGTAGAGGGGGTGATATGGACTTTACCAATTCTAACAATCTTTCCCTTTCCATTATCATCAAAGGTCATATTTTCACCATTTTGATGTTCAAGTGAAGATAACTACTCCACATCTCCAGCCATATGCCTTGAGCAATTGCTGTCTAGGTACCACAATCTTCTTTTATTGGTTGCAAGACACACCTACAACAACAAATCAGGTGGAGACTTTAGGTACCCAAGCCATCTTTGGTCCTTTAAGGTTAGTAGTGATGGTTCCTTTTGGAACCCAAACTTTTCTAACTTTGCTCAATTTTCTTTTATAACACAAATATGATTTATGTCCTATATTACCACAAGAATAACAAGTAATAGAAGATGAAGCAAGCACAATGAAATTCTTGAAAAACTTTTGTTATTTTTGGGTTTTAAAGCCTAATCTAGCTTTGTTAAAAATAGCTCTTTGGTTATTCAAAAGCATATTGAGTTTTTCATAACTATAAGTAAATTTTCCAACAAAATTGATGGGGAGCAAAAATAAAATAATGAATGGAGAGTTTTAGCAAGCTAACCAGCAAGCAAACTCGAGCAATTATTTATTAAATAAATAGCCTAAATTAATTCAAGAAAAGAATTTTTATAAAGAGATTAGTTGATCTAATTTTTAAGACCCATAATGTAGATCTAGTTCAAAATAAGGATTAGGATCTTCATGAAAAGAAAACCATTACTACTAGGGTAAGTTAACCTTCAAGTAATCAGATCTAATGAAGTTTAAGAAGAGTTTTCCTACCAACAATGATGGCTAATTATTTGGTGGAAGAAGGAGCTCTCATCACTCAATGATTGAGGCCTAAAAGTCAAGATTGTCACTCTCTACTTTGAGACTCACCTTGGCCTTGATCCATGGCATGGAGACCTTTATCCTTGACCTAAGAACCTAAGAGAACCTGCAAAGAAATTTGGGATTAGACATGGAAGAAGAATTGGAGTTGGAATGGAAACAAAGAGAAAAGGAAGAAGAAGAAAGTGGCTGGCGGCTTGGGACTTGGAGCTTGATCATAGATCCATCAATGGGTGTTCCATCCTTTACTCCTTCTAAGAGCACTCTTCACTCTTAAACTCAAACTTAGAAAACTCATTCTCTCCTTGGATTAGGATCTACACACTCAAACTAGCTAGAAAACTTTCACTCCAAACAAGAACCTAAGAAAACTAGAATACAAGGAAACAATCCTTTCATTAATTCAAATCATAGCATAGAATGAATACAATGAGAGCCTAGGGGCCCTATTTATAGGCTGCAATGCTAGGAATTTCGTCCAAGGGTGGAGAGGAGGGGATAAGGATGGCTTAGTTGGCTCCAATAATTTTTAGGCAAGTGGTTTTAACTAAAAACAAATTATTGGTAGAATGTTACAACCACTTGACATGTGGCATTCTAGAAGGTCTTCATGTGGTTGTTAAATGCTGATGTAGAGGCCTAGGTGTCATTAGAGGTGGCGCCCCATATGTCACTTGTTGGAAGGTATCTTTATGTTCCCCATAAAAGTCTTGATATAGTGTATTTCTTCTCTCCCAAGGTTTGTTGATGAGGTGTCCCCCCATGTGAAAATTTTGGCTTCTAGTCTTGGCTTGAATTGGGCTTGAATGGCTTGAATTAGGTTTTGAAGAGGTGGGTTTCCATCATGCTTTGAGCTTGAGTCGACTCATGAAAAATTATCTTCTTTCATGTGTTGACTCGTGAGTATGCTTCAAGAAAATTTGGGACTTGTTTCATGGCTCAAGATTTTATTAACTATAGCTGCAAAAATAAAGTTAGTTAATCAAAGTATATATTCTTATCCATCAATTCTCCCAGGGTGGAAAAAAGGCTCGACTCCGTCAAGTAGGTTTCATCTGGCTTTGGTGATACTCTAAGAGGTCAGGGTCGATTCTTTGTAAGTCCTCTCCAGTGATCCATGAATCTTTGGAATCAGGTCATCCTTGCTAGTGAACCAAGTAGAGTTGATAGTCTTTGTTTTGAGTAATGACAATCTTGTCATCTAAGATTCGCTCATTCCTATCTTGTCACTTGGTAATATGGCTAGTAGACACTCAAGGGTTGGTTCACTCTCAAAGGTGGAATCAGGCTTGAATAGCTCACTAGGTATAATTGTTGGTTCCTTATACTTTACTAGATCTGAAATATTGAAAGTGAAACTGATACCAAAGTTGAATGGTATATCTAACACATATTAGGTCCAATTCTCCTTACTATTTTGAAAAGGACCTACACCACGGGCATATAATTGTTTTGAGCCTAATTAAGACAGTCTCCTTCCTAAAATTCTTTGACTTTTTTTACAAAATTTAGCCATATGCTTGTTAATTTCATTGCTCAAAATTTGTTGTACTAATCATGCTATGCATATGACTCTCGTAATCATGGATACTTATGCATGGGACACCAAGTGACCAAAACAAACTCAAATGATACTAAAACAAAAGACAAGCTTAAATGGGTTTTATTATCTAAGGACTAAATTTTATTATTAAGCTAGGAAACAAAGGTTCCTGATTTCTAATATTTTTCTTAAGAGGCTTCTAAGACTCTTGCACATATCTTTAGGTAAGTGGCAGTAAATCTTAATTTGGCTTCCAACATATGCCATAGAGTCTTAAGAAAGTAACTATTGAATATCACTAGAAATAGATCAATGGTATAGTGGATGTCCCAACCGGATGGAATAGGAGGGTGAATGATACGCAGTGGTGGATCAGGATGGTGGATGTTCAAAAATGGTGGATCAGGGATAGAAAAACTGTTAGGGGATACATATCACAGGTTCTTCAAAGGCTCTACAATTTCTTGGGGCTGATCCATAGGGTTTTGTTCTTTGGTGGTCAATGCCCCAATATGTGATCCTTCATCGATCTATAGATCTAAACCTTCAACATTAATTCATTCCGGATCTTCTATGTTATCATTAGATTGATCTCCATGATTTTATCCTTGGATTTCATTTTGATCATCCCTGTTGTTGATTTCTTTATGCTGGGTAATTATTTTATCTTCAAGTGATTGTTCTTAATCATATTCATCCATAAGGTTAGACCCAACTTCATAAACTTCTTTCTTAAGTTCTTCAACGGGTTTAGAATTTTCTCTTTCTAGCCCTTCATTTGGACAAGACTTTTGATGCGGGACTAATATGCATGCAATTCCTTTTGTATGTTTAATATGTGAGGTTTGGTGATTAATTCTCGAATTTCAGATCAAAATTAGTTGTAGGGAATTTTGTATGAGTTTTTGAAGCCAAGCATGTAGATTAGAACCTAGAAAAGTACTAAAGAATGATCGCCGGGGCTGAGAAGCCTTGGTTAGGGCAAGTTCTCCTACAATAAAAAGACTGGAGGTAGAGGGGGTGTACCTCACAATGTCTGAAATGCCTGGTGAATATCGCAGCGAAGGGATCTCTCGTTCCTCGATGGATGCGGCCTGGAAAATTGAGCCAAAGACCCGCGGATACCCGACTTTCTGCTCGGTGGTCCGATTGAGGCTTGGCTGGAGTAGTTGGATTCGTAGGAACTCGGGGAGCTGCAAACGACCTGTCAGGGGTTAGAAAAATCAAAGAAGATCAAGAAAATAAAAAAAAAATAGCAAAGGGAAGAAAGTTTTGGAGGGAGCTGGAAGGATGGTTGGCAGCAGAAAGACGGTTGCAAACACCGGGAAGAAGAACTCTCAAACCCCTTTATGCACACAGCAGGGTAATCACACAAAGCAATTGAAGAACTCAAGGTTTATTTCATATATCAAAATCTCCCTTCATACAAAAGGCTATGTCCTTTAAATAGACCCTTAACCTTGGGCTCCAAGTAAGGGCACATAAGTCTTTACATAAGATTCCTTTTCCCTCTCAAACCCTAACTAAAAAATAAGGAAACATTAGGTAGAAAAAATCCCTAAAAATTCTCTTGACTTGGTCAACACTCCAAGGATGCCTAGGGGGGCGTGTTGGGCTTCTAGGAGCAGCAAGAGGCTGGCCCAAAGGGGCTCGGGCGCATGGGTTTGGGCCTTTGGAAGCTGGGGTGGCCTGGTAGCCAGGTAGCAGGAATATTCCCTGGTATCTTGATTCTTAGGGGCTTGGGCTTGGCGCCTGGGCTTGATTTCTTTGGTCTAGGATGCAGATGGACCTCTAAAATCATGGATTCCTTGATATATGAATATATTTTGGCATCTGGAAGGGAATCTAGGCATCTGGAGGGCATCTGTAAGGAATCAGGGTTTTTTGAATTTTCCTCCTGTGGTCTTCAAATCTTCAAGCTGGGTTGGACTTGGACTATAATTCCATGTCTTCAATCTGGTTGGACTTGGTCTTCACTTGTATGATGTGGTCTTGAGTCTTCAATATGGTTGAACAGGACTTAAAAAAAATAAAATTAGATCGACATGAGCTGACAACACTGGACTGAACTAGCTCAACATGAGCTGACTAGTACAGAACTGAAACTCAAAAAACTCAAATAACAACTAAAATGGACTCAGATAGGCTAAGCCCTTATTACAGATGGACTCATAAATTATTGATCAATTCACAGAGGGTTGAAAAGCCTCCGTCTTATTCTGGTGCCTCCGGTGTCCCCACCAATTCTCCCGGGGTGGGAGGAACTCGACCCTGTCAAGTGAAGATCAAGCTGGCTCACATATCTCTCGAGGAGGTCTGGGTTGAGGTGCTGCAAGTCCTCTCGAGAAATCCACGAATCGTCCGACTCTGGCCGGCCTTGCCATCGGACCAGGAAGCGTTGATAATCATGGCCCCGGGTCATGATGGCTTGATCGTCCAGGATACGCTCGATCCGTTCTCCTCTCTCAGGCCAATTTGTTAGTGGACACTCTGGGTTAGGGTCACTCACAATGAAAAGGAATAGGTTCAAAGGCCTCACTAGGTATCGCTTCCGGTTCCTTGTACTCAACCTGGTCTATAATATTGAAGGTAGACTAATGCCCAAATCCGAAGGCATGTCTAACACCTAGGCATTTGATCCAACCTTCTCTATCACTTTAAAAGGTCCGGCTCTACGAGCATGAAGCTTCTTTTAGTCCTAAGCCTAACCAAGATAAAATCCACTACATCAAATTCTTTGGTCCATCTTCGGGAATTAGCCAGTTGTTTTAAGATTAGTGCAGGTGGTGAACATGCTAGGCACATGCAGACTCCTAACAAGATGATGTAAAGGACTCAAACTAACACCTAATAGACTCGACTTTGCATTCCTATCAAAGAAAATTTATTAGACTTTTATGGGTCTAAACCTAATAGACTATAGACTCTCTAGTCTGACCCTAGTGTGGTGTGCACAAGAGTATTTACAATGGTCTCCAAGCAAATGCCAAAGGGTATGCCAGAAGTATAATGCAAACCTAACATACGTAATGAATGCATGCAGTACGCTAATCTCAACTAAATGCAATCTAATGATCCTAGAAATGCTGAAGGTGTCAGGAAAGGGCAGAAAATAGTAAGTGGGTTCAGAATTAGTTTGGTAGGGTAGAGAAAAAGGTTTAGTTGGATAAAGTAGGATAAAAGACGGGGTGTCAGGAACTAATCCTATACTAATGAGGTTAACCTTACGAGGTTGAGCTATATCTACAGGGTTTGCATAATGGAAGGATGGGTCGCCAATTTCGGGGAAGAGGTCCTTAATGGGAACTATAGGAGGGGACTCATCCCAAGAGTACTGATTCAAAGAGTTCAGGTCCTTAATAAATTCTTCTGGTTCTTGTATTTTTGGACTAGACTCTATAATTTGGCTCTCCTCTATGATTTCCTTAGGTAAGGCTCTAGCAGCAGTACCTAGGTTCTCTTCCTCTATTTGTTCTTCCATTATAGCTTTAGGTTGGATGTGGTCAAGGTCAACTACCTCTAGGTTGGCTTCTACCTGGGTATCTATTGGGTCAGCTAATTCTAGGTCATCTAAAGTTGTCTCCTCTTCTCCCTCATACTCATCCACTAGGCTCGCATCAGCTTCATACACTTCCGCATTAATGTAAGCCTTGTCAATCTCAGGAATAGTTGGAGAAGCTCGGCTAGGGAAAAATTGGCTAGGTCCTGGTTTCTGATTATGGACACTAATCCTAGTAGGTTCAGTTTGCCTAAGGGATAGTGGCTTACTACTGGGCTCATATCTAGGGATACTAATCCTATGGGGTTCAAGTTGACTAAGGGAAACCTGACTAGTACTAAATTGATACTTAGAGGTTATGGGTTCTCTGGGCTCATAGGACAAGGGTGCAGATCTATGGGTCATGGGATTATAGGATCTGGGGTCATAGGATTTTGGGTCAGCTCTATGGTCAGGTTCTAAGGATGGATCATGGTATGGGGTCCTCCTAAGGTTGGGCTTCCTATATGGGTCAGGATATTGGGTTCTCCTAGGGTTGGACTCCCTATATGGGTCAGAATATTGGGTTCTCCTAAGGTTGGGCTCCCAATATGGGTCAGAGTATTGGGTTCTCCTAGGATTGGACACCCTATATGGGTCAGAGTATTGGGTTCTCCTGGGTTCAGTATCATAATAAGGGTCATGGTAAGGGGTTCTTCTAGGTTCAGTATCATAATAAGGATCATGGTAAGGGGTTCTTCTAGGTTCAGTATTATTGTATGGGTCAGGCTGAGGGGCTCTCCTAGGTTCAACCTCTCGGTATGGATCAGGGTTTGGGGTCCTCCTAGGCTGAGGGTTATAGTATGGGTCAGGATGAGGGGCTCTCCTAGGTTCGACCTCAGGGTATGGATTAGGATTTGGGGTCCTCCTAGGTTGAGGGGAATCAGGATCTGGCTCAGACTAGGACCCATGGGTTTTTCCTGGGGTCCCTACCCGGACTTCTAACTGATCAAACCTATTGGCAAGATGGTCAATTCTATCATTGGTTTGAATACCAGACTGAGTTAATTGGGTCATCTGGGTAGCCATCTGGGCCATTTGATCAGCTAGGGCTTTCATTTGGGCTTGCAAATTTTCCATGGGTTCAGACATTTGTTAAGGAGGTGGGTGATATGAAACTCCTAATCTAGTGCTCATGCAAGACTCGATCAGATCGACTACAGCTGACTAGACCTAGAGTCCAAACTAAGGGCTCAATCAGGGTGTCAAACTAGCCTATAGTAACCCTGTACTCAGCCAGGCAAATGTAAGGGGAGTGTTAGGTCCCTGATTGCCAATCCTAGACACCAATCAGAGATTGGCCAGGTAGGCGGACCAGCACACAAGCCCTTCGAAATTGAATCCCTAAACCACCATTCTAGACACTGAGCATAAGGCACACAAAGGTTAACTTGACACAGTGATCTAACACTAGCCGGACCAGACCAGTTGGTGTCCCTAGCCCACTATGGCAAATTAAGTCTAGTTAATTTTAGGTTAAGGCTTGGGACCGAATGCAAAGGATGTGGTTTTGGGCTAAGAGCGGAGATCAAATCCTCCCCCCATCTGATATAGCAAGAGTGCCCTTAAAAGTAAATTATGCAATGATGGTAGGCAGATGAGGATGCAAATTAGGGTTTAGATATTTTTGGTATTTTTGGAGAATATGTAGTTTTTTTTGGTATTTTTTTAAATATAATAAAACTTGCAAATCATGGCCTAATATGCTGGAAATATACTAAAATTAAAAGATATGCAAAAGATGCTAAACAAAACCCTAAAACTTCCAAACTTATCTTGCTGAAAAAATAGAGCTGAGAATTTGCAGGTTGTATTTTGGCTTGCAGAATATTCACAGGCTATAATAAAATCTTCAAAAATTCTTAAAGTCACTGCGAATTATGATGAATCTAGAAAAATAAATTTCAAAATTTTTGGAGTTTTTATCAGGGAAAAATAATTAAAATAACAGAGCATATACGGACTAAGAAATTACAGAAAATAAGCCCTAATCTAAGCTCTGATAACAGATGATGCATGACTAATATGCATGCAATTCTTTTTTTATGTTTAATATGTGAGGTTAGGTAATTAATTCCCAAATTTCAGATCAAAATTAGTTGTAGGGAATTTTGTATGAATTTTTGAAGCCAAGCATGCAGATTAGAACCTAGAAAAGTACTAAAGAAGGATCGCCGGGGCTGAGAAGCCTCGGTTAGGGCAAGTTCTCTTACAATAAAAAGACTAGAGGTAGAGGGGGTGTACCTGACAACGTCTGAAATGTCCGGTGAAGATCGCAGCGAAGGGATCTCTCGTTCCTCGATGGATGCGGCCTGGAAAACCGAGCCAAAGACCCGCGGATACCCGGTTTTCTGCTCAGTGGTCCGATTGAGGCTTGGCTGGAGTCGTTGGATTCGTAGGAACTTGAGGACCTGCAAACGACCTGTCAGGGGTTAGAAAACTCAAAGAAAATCAAGAAAAAAAAAGAAAACAGCAAAGGGAAGAAAGTTTTAGAGGGAGCTGGAAGGATGGTTGGCAGCAGGAAGACGGTTGCAAACACCGGGAAGAACTCTCAAACCCCTTTATGCACACAGCAGGGTAATCACACAAAGCAATTGAAGAACTCAAGGTTTATTTCATATATCAAAATCTCCTTTCATACAAGAGGCTAGGGTCCTTTAAATAGACCCTTAACCTTGGGCTCCAAGTAAGGGCACATAAGTCTTTACATAAGAATCATTTTCCCTCTCAAACCCTAACTAAAAAATAAGGAAACATTAGGTAGAAAAAATCCCTAAAAATTCTCTTGACTTGGTCAACACTCCAAGGATGCCTAGGGGGGCGTGTTTGGCTTCTAGGAGCAGCAAGAGGCCGGTCCAAAGGGGCTCGGGCGCATGGGTTTGGGTCTCTAGAAGCTGGGATGCCCTGGTAGCCAGGTAGCAGGAATATTCCCTGGTATCTTGCTTCTTAGGGGCTTGGGCTTGGCGCCTGGGCTTGATTTCTTTAGGCTAGGATGCAGATGGACCTCTAAAATCATGGATGCCTTGGTATATGAATATATTTTGGCATCTGGAAGGGAATCTGGGCATCTGGAGGGCATTTGTAAGGAATCAAGGTTTTCTGAATTTTCCTCCTGTGGTCTTCAAATCTTGAAGCTGGGTTGGACTTGGGCTATACTTCCATGTCTTCAATCTGGTTGGACTTGGTCTTCACTTGTATGATGTGGTCTTGAGTCTTCAATATGGTTGAATAGGACTCAAAAAAAATAAAATTAGCTCGACATGAGCTGACAACACTGGACTGAACTAGCTCAACATGAGCTGACTAGTACAGAACTGAAACTCAAAAAACTCAAATAACAACTAAAATGGACTCAGATAGGCTAAGCCCTTATTACAGATGGACTCATAAATTATTGATCAATTCACAGAGGGTTGAAAAGCCTCTGTCTTATTCTGGTGCCTCCGGTGTCCCCACCAACTTTGATTCTATTTCATCCTTAAATTCTTCAATAAGTTCAGAAGATTTTTCCTCTAATTCTTCTATGGATTTAGTCTCTTCTTCATCTCCCTGAAACTTATTGAATTTGGCAATATAATCAAATACAGGTGTATCATCTTGTCTCAATTTGTACCATTGGTCTAAAAGTTTTTGCTTATAATATTTACCTAGATACTTTTCCCTCACTTTACTCTTCATTTCTCTCCAAGTACTTATTTTATCCCCACTATAATAACTTTTTCACTCAACTTCTCTCCAATATGCTTTAGCATGTCGGATTAACTTTGATTTGGCAAATTGATACTTTGTTACTTCTAACATTTCATCAAATTCAAATATTGATCAATTTTCTCTTCCCAATTGACATACACCTCAGGGTTTCCATCAAAATTGGGTGCATAAGGTCGATTATTCCTAAAGACTCTCTCCTCCTAATCTATAAAGTCTTGGTAGGGGTATCTAAGGTTATACTCAGGGGTGAGATCATGACATTGGGCTCTTGGACCAAGGGGAGGTGGACTATGTGATTCAGGCTCAACATGGATCCTATGTGCTTCTTCTATGAAGTCATGGTGAAGTCATCTTGAATTGTATTCAGTAGTGAATTTCTGATGATGGACTCTTGGACCTTGAGGAATTGACCTAAGTGACTTAGGTTCGGTGGGGATCATTGGGGTCTCTTCAAGTATTCCAACATGGTCCTTCACTTGACCTAATTTTTTTCTCATTTGCCCTAATTGCCCATTTATAGTATCAAACTTTTTAGTCAAGGTTCTCAAAAAGAATTCAAGATTAGGATCCATGGATAAAAATAGACTGAGTGTTGGACTATTGGTTTGGAGCTTCAAGCAGTACAAACCTAACTTCTAGGGCTCCTAGACCTAAAAGTTCAAAATACAGGAATTGACTAAGTACTAGTTAAAGTTGTAATTACCTTTTCCATTGGCCAAGTAAGAGGTGGGATTACGGGAGGCTCCCCTCGCTTTCACGAGATCCTAATTAAAAACTGCAAGTCCACTTAAGATATTTGCCATTAGACCTCTTGCCTTAGATACCAATTTCAAGAAGTAAGTACAAACTTAACTAATATTTGGTCTCATCTTGCACTTGAACCCAACTTATGGGTGTCCTTAGTTTTAGGTTCCTACTCGATTTCAATTATGGTTTATGTCAATGCAAATGTGGGTGATTATTTTGGGCCAAGGAAAGGTAGTGACCTCCTTCCCTTATGTTATGATTGAATGCCTTTAATTATATTTAGGAATGGATGCATAAACAATTCACCAACTAGTTAACACAACAACAAGTATTAGCACAAACATATGATTCAAACCCAAATTTTTAAAAAAAATTAAAATTTAGAAAAATAAAATTAAAAAATTTATATTTTGAAGTCTAGATTTCAAGAATCAAATTTTAAAATTTAAATCTCAAATTATGATTAAAAATTCATTCTAGAAGTTAGAGTTGTTGCAAGATTGTTTTAGCCTTAACAACTTCTAGTCAACTATTTTTAAAAATTTGAAATTAAAATTTTAAAATTTTAAAAAATTAAATTAAAATTAAAATTGTTAGATCCCTCAGTGAAGATTCTAGATTCTAAATTTTAAAATTTAATTCCTGGGACTTGGTTAAGAAATTCATTTTGAAAGCTTGTTGTAAAAGAAAATTTCAGCAGGGAACAACTTTCAACTAGCTAGTTTTAAAAATTCAAAATTTAATCTTTTTAAAAATCCAAGAGTTCAAGATAAAATTGATTTGGTTAACTATCAGATAATAATTCTTAGATTTTAAAGTTTTGACTTCAGATTAACTCAAATTTTGGTTAAGAAGGTAGTTTGAAAACACATGCTAGAAGGTTCCAGCAGTTTAGCTAACTCTTAACAACATGAATTCAACTTTCGAGTTCCTAACTCTAGATCCTTATAAAATTCAGGATTCTTATGGAAAATAATAAAAACTGAAGTATAAAGTTTATATCTAAAAATTAAAAATTTTAAAAAATATTTTTATATTTTTTAAAAAATTAAATGAAATGAAAGGCAGAAACAGAATTCTGGACAGAACTTCAGAAATGATCTAAGAACTCATATTTTTAAATCCAAAAATTAATAGAAAATATTTTTATAAATTTTATATTTCGAATCCTAATGCAATAAGATACTAGAAAAGTATTTTTATAGATTTTTCTACAATGTGAAGAAACTACTAAAATTCATGAAAAATTTGGATGAATACTAGAACAAAAATTTTAGCAATGAAACACTTGACCTAGTAGAACCTTAAGCTCTCTGATACCAAAAAATTAATGGGGGATAAAAATAAAATGATGAATGGGCAGTTTTAGCAAGCTAACCAGTAAGCTAACTTGAGAAATTAATTATCAAATAAATGGCCTAAATTAATCCAAGAAAAGAATTTTCATAAGGAGACTAATTGATTTAATTTTTAAGACCTACAATGTAGATCTAGTTCAAAATAAGGATTAGGATCTTCATGGCAAGGAAACCATCACTACTAGGAAAAGTTAACCTTCAAATGATCAGATCTAATAAATCTTAGGAAGAGTTTTCATACCAATAATGATGGCTAATTATTTGGTGGAAGAAGGAGCTCTCATCACTCAAGGATTGAGGCCTAAAAGTCAAGATTGGCACTCTCTACTTTGAGACTCACCTTGACCTTGATCCATGGCATGGAAATATTTATCCTTGACCTAGGAACCTATGAGAACCTGCAAAGAAATTCAGGATTTGACATGGAAGAAGAATTGGAGTTGGAATGGAAACAAAGAGAAAAGGAAGAAGAAGAAAGTGGCCGGCGGCTTGGGATTTCGAGCTTGATCATATATCCATCAATGGGCATCCCATCCTTTACTCCTTCCAAGAGAACTCTTCACTCTCAAACTCAAACTTAGAAAACTCTCATTCTCTCCTTGGATAAGGATCTACACTCTCAAACTAGCTAGAAAACTTTTACTCCAAACAAGAACTCAAGAAAACTAGAACACAAGGAAACAATCCTTTCATTAATTCAAATCATAGCATCGAATGAATACAATGAGAGCCTAGGGGCCCTATTTATAGGCTACAATACTATAAATTTTGTCCAAGGGTAGAGAGGAGGCGATAAGGATGGCTTAGTTGGCTCCAACAATTTTTAGGTAAGTGGTTCTAACTAAAAACAAATTATTGGTAGAATGTTACAACCACTTGACATGTGGCATTCTAGAAGGTCTTCATGTGGTTGTCAAATGCTGATGTAGAGGCCTAGGTGTCATTAGAGGTGGTGTCCCACATTTCACTTGTTGGAAGGTATCTTTATGTTCTCCATAAAAGTCTTGATGTAGTGTAATTTCTTCTCCTCCAATGTTTATTGATGAGGTGCCCCCCCATGTAAAAATTTTGGCTTCAAGTCTTGGCTTGAATTGGGATTGAATGTCTTGAAATGGACTTTGAAGAGGTGGCTTTCCATCATGCTTTGAGCTTAAGTCGACTCATGAAAAATTGTCTTCTTTCATGTGTTGACTCATGAGTATGCTTCAAGAAAATATGGGACTTGTTTCATGGCTCAAGATTTTATTAACTATAGTTGCAAAATCGAAGTTAGTTAATCAAATTATATATTTTTATTATTGATGTCCCCATCAAAAAGGTTTTAGTTTTTCAATCTCATCCTTGTACTTCTTGTTTTCTTGCAAAATCTCCTTATTTTGTTTTGTAAAATTTTTAATTGATGCAAACGAATTTTTCTTTTTCAAAACTTCCTTTTCTTTTTCCAGAAGGATAATTTCATCATTTAACTTTTTGTTTTCTTAGAGTAAACAATTATTTTCAATTAAATACTTATCATTTGTTTTAACCAAATCCAGATTTTGCCTCTTTAGTTCTTTATGCTTCAATTTAAGTTTTTGAAATTCAACTACTAGTTCATCAAAAACTTCATACAATTCATCAAAGGTAAACTTATTTTCAGATTCCGATATTACCTCATCATTGTTAGTCATTAAGCAAAAATTTGCAACCTCTTGCTGCTCTTCATCGAAACTTGAGTCCTTGCTGTCGTTCCAGGTTTCCATCATTTCTTTCTTTCTTAATTTCCTTATGCTCTTCTTGAGTAGGGGCTAGTCCATCTTGAAGTGGCCTGGTTTTTTGCACTCGAAGCATGTGGCTGTTCCTTTTCTCTCTTTACTAGGCTCTCCCTTTTAAAGCTTTTTCTTGAAGTTGTATTTCTTCTTTCTTATAAACCTCCAAAACTTCCTTGCAATGAGAGCCGTTTCATCTTCATCATCCTCTTCTTTAGTTTTATCACTTGATTCTTCTTTGGTAGTGGACTAGAAGGCAATGACATTCTTCTTCTTGTCATTGTCCATTGTCTTTTGTTTCAAGGAGAGCACATAAGTCATCAATGAGCCCAAAATTTGCTCAAGAGGAAGTGTGTTTAAATCTTTGGCTTTTTCTATAGCAGTGACCTTAGCATCCCAAGAAGCTAAAAGATACCTAAGAAGTTTATTAACAAGTTCACCATTAGAAATAAATTTTTCTAAGCTTCTCAGGTTGATGCGGGACAAAAACCAAAATTAAATTACTAAAATTAATAACTAATTAATAGAAAAAATTTAGAAACTAATTTTTTTATATTTTTTGGATTTTATAGAAGACTTCAAAGGAGACAAAATAGAAAACTAGTTCTAGTATTTGCCCGCAAGTAAACCTACAAGTTACTAGGAAAAACAGGACTCGGTGGTTGAGAAACCACTGTAAACTAGGGTTATCTATTCAACAAGTCAGAAATTATGAGGAGGAAAAAAGTTTAGATTTTACAAATGAAGATACGCTCCTCTGAATTGGTTTTGATGGGACTCTCAAGATCTTCATGGTAGGGTTTCAAGAATTTGATTCTGGACTCCGATCTTTCAAACGATGTTGGTTTGGAGGCAAGAAAACCTGGCTTCGATTCTTGATCACCTGCATAATCAACAAAGAAAAAAACATGAATTAAAAGCATTAATGGAAAGGAAAGAATGAAAGAAAGAGGGTTTAGAAATGGTGGATTTGGATTTCTTGACGGCTGGATAAATAGGACCTCACACCCCGCGATGTTCCGTAGAACAAAAGAAGGGCCTCACACCTCACGATGCACATAGTAAAGGAATAAAATTAGACAGAATTTTGTTGTATATTGATGAAAAAAATGATGAATTACAAGGGGGCTGGTGGGATATTTATAGACTCCCAACTAGTGATGTAAGTGACATAAACACTAGTCTTGTGCTCCCTTAGACTATAACTCTTAGAATCCTACTCTTGAGTGTCTTGGACTCTGCTTGCTGGGCTGATCTAGACTCTATTCAAAGTGGGCAAATTTTTTAGGCTTCTTATCTTATTTGGGTGCCAACTATGAGGATGGATGGTGTGGGCACCAGGTTAACAAAAAGACTTCAACCCATCCAAAAGTCCTTATGGTTGGAGTAACAAATCATGTCAATATTTTATTTCAAAATAAATGTAATCAAGGACAGGTTAGTCCGCTGTTGGGTCAGTCAATCCAGTCAACTCACTTTTGAAGACTTATCAAGAAGCAACTCGGGCTTCAAAGTACCACTTCATCACTTCACCACCAATGGAGCCCACACTTGAAGACACATCACCACCCTAGAGCCGACTCTTGAAGGCACATCACCACCACCTTGGAGCCGACTCTTGCCACCTCATCAGACACCTCACCACTAAAGGAGCTGACTCTTAATCAAGTCCCAAGGAGCCAATTCTTGAAGAAAGTCAATTAGTCAAAGTCCAAAGTCATGGAGAAGGTCAAATTGTCAAAATCAAGAAGGAGGTCAAATCACCAAGTCCAAGTTTTTGAAGATGGTCAACCAAGTCAAGCCTTAGCATGTCATTTGAATTTAAATTCATGCTTGGCCGACCAAAGCTCTCCAAAGCAAGGGTGGTCGGCCAAAGTGAGGGGGGACCACTCCTCCAAATCATATCAAACCTATTCCCACAATTCTCTCCTTATTCCATGTAACTTCCCCATGATATCCTCCACCAAATTAGGTTAGTTTGAATTCAAATGTAAGTCTTTAAAAAGCCTTGGGCATGAGAAATGTGGGAGATTGATAAATGAATGAAAAAAAAAGCTCTTTCTTCTATGTGAAGGTCTTGGCTATGTGCCCCTCTTTGGCTTTGTGCCTAGGTTTCTTTTAGGTCTATGTGACCTTGTTTCTCTCTTCCTCTTCCTCCTCTTTTCTCCACTTCAAACACTTTCTTTCCATTGCATCTCTCAAAGAAGATCAAGTTCGCATCAAAGTTCAAGAAGAAATCAAGCCAAGAATCAAGTGATCAAGCAAGGAGCCGGTTCTCCAACCCTAGGAATCAGAAAGGAGTCGATTCCCTCAAGAAGAAGAAGCCTTCATCCATCCTTCAACCCATCATTCTTCCCTTCTTTAATTTGAGTTCTTTAGCTTGTTTCTAATCCCAGGTTTCTTTGTGACAGGGCCTCCGGAATCCAGACTTTAGAAGAAGGAACTTCTTGCCAGAACCCAGAATGCTGAGTGAGCCACCAAGTGGTGTATTTTGGTCATCCTAGAACTTACCTTGAGAGAAATCCTTTGGATTGATCAAGGTCAGGTAATCCCTAACTTCTTAGGGTTTGGATTATTAAAAAAGTAGGACTAGCTTAATTTAGATGGTTAATTTACTATGGTAGATCATTATTATTCTGTTTAGTCCACTCTAGATTTGCGTTTAATCATATTGAGTTGTGTTCATTAAATTCCTAGTCATTATAGTTCGATTAGCCATATGCTTAAGAAATTAATTAGATTGATCTTTAACTAATCTCCTTTAGAATATTTAGTCTCATTCCTTCATCTCATAAAGCATTTTTTTTCATTTCTTCTTCCCATCATTTTTGGTATCAGAGCAGGTTGATTAGGGCATATCTGTGTTTAGGGTTTGCATCGATTTATCTTTGGTGCTATAAGATTATAGCCAACCCTTGCATTGCAAAACCAAGATGAAATCAGGTTGTCCTACTATAAGGTGGATCCTTATAGTGTAAGGTTGTCCTATCTTGGTCATTGCTTTGGACTACATAGAAGAATTCTATGTAAGTCTGATTTTTCCCTGCTTGCTGTAATTAGGTGTAGGCTGACTGTAATCCGCCTGCAGCTCCAAAGGCAAGTAGTGCATTTTTCTTTGACATATTTTTTTTCTTGTTCCATTTTAAGTTGTTTATCACCGTTTAAAATTTCAGCTTCAGAAAAAAATTACAAAAAAAATGAAAATTCCTGCAGTCCGATAGTGTCATTAGGTTTTCTGTTCTGTTCTTGAGCTTTTAGTGCCTTTATTCAGGATCTGCCTAGAACAGTCTAGATTTTATTTTGAAATTCTGCTTCACCTGGTATGACATCTATAAGTTAGGAGTTCTCATTAATTTTTTTCAAATTTTTTTGACGTTTTTTACTGCACCTTCCAACATCACTTTCGAACTGCAACACACCACTCTGCATCAGTAATTTAGTCATGCATTCATTTCATGATTAAGCTATCTAAGGGCATGAAATTAACATAAGGTCAGGAAGTAATTACCTGTCCTTAGCCCAAAAAACCACCTCCCTTCATCATTCGAACCCAATCCTTAATTAAAATCAATTAGACCTAATACCCTAGTGGGTTAGGGACACCAACAGGTCGGGTTCGAATTAGAAATCAAGTTGATTGTATTAGCTAGTTAGTGTGTGCTTATTAACTTGGTGTCTAGGATTGGTGTGTAAGGGCTTGTGGTTTGATCCACCTACCTGGCCAATCTCTGATTGGTGTCTAAGGTTGGTATTCAGGGATCTCCAGCTCCCCTTCCACCTACCTGGCCAAGTGATATAAGTTACTACTGGTTAGTTAGTCTTTCAATTGGGTTCTTAACTTGTGCTCTAGGTCTAGGAGCCATAGTCGTTCGAGTGCATCATTTTCATGACCACTAGATCAGGAACACCATTCCACCGTTCACAAGATCAACCAAGTTCGTCCATGGACCCTAATATGGAGAGTCTCATGAAGTCTATGATAGAGCAAATGGCTACAATGAATGCTAAGCTTGATCGGGTCGAGGATAGAATAGGGGTCCTAGAGGAAGCTAGGTTAACTCCAACTGAACCACCATCTCCCAGATTACCTCCAGACCATCCCAGAGCCCAACGGCAAGAACGCACTCCTGACCCAACCCATAGAAGGCCACAACACGATTTTGATGATTACACCCCTGACTTTAATCAAAGAAGGCATCACCATGAAAATTTCGATCAGGATGACCGGGCCTTAAGGAACATCCGTCTAGATGCACCAACTTTTGAAGGAAGCTTAGATCCTAAGGTGTATATAGATTGGGAGGCTGACATGGACCAGTATTTTGATTGGTATGACATGTCAGATGAGAGGAGATTCAAATTTGCTAAGATCAGGCTGGTTCGACAGGCTAGACTACATTGGGGAAATGTAGAGCGCACGATTAGACAGAGGGGAGATGTACCGGTAAGCACATGGAGAGATATGAAGAGAAAACTTAGAGAAAAATACCTACCCATGTCTTATCAAGAGAGATTACTAGATCAGTGGCAACGGTTAACACAAGGAAACAAAACCGTCTCTGAGTATGTCACCAAATTTGACGAGTTTGTCATGCGGTGCAACGTGGTCGAGTCGGAGGCAGCCACTTTGTCTAGGTTTAGATCAGGGCTGAATGAAGACATCAAGGGGGAATTATTTTTGAGGGAAGTCCATGATTTAGAGCAGGCATATCAGGTTGCCATGGACTATGAGAGATTTCAGAGGAGATCTACTTTTAGGAAACCAGAGCCCTCTAGGTTCAGTCCACTTGCTAGTAGACCCAGTTCGGTTCCTACTCCCACAGCTAAGCCTAGGTCCAGCTCAAATCCAATTCCTAGGCCCAATTCAGCCACCCCATCTAGAGAAGATAAAGGAAAAGGGCCTGAAAGTCAAGGTAGGACAAGTCAAGTATGTTATAAGTGCCGTCAACCGGGTCATTATATGAGTCAGTGTCCCTCTAGAGCTTTACACATTGGTGAAGTAGAGGAAGAAGGCTTAGAGCATTTAGAGAATGGTGACGAAGAAGTGTATGAAGCAGAAGATTGCTTAGCTGATGAGTATGAGGGAGATGAGGAAAATTTGGACTCATCAGATTTACTAGGAGTCGTTAGGTGTATCATGACACAGACCAAAGAACAAGAAGACTGGCGTAGGACTAACATCCTACAAACATTTGTCAAAATTAAGGAAAAGGTCTGTAAGATTGTGATAGATAGTGGAAGCTGTGTCAACGCCATTTCCACTAGTGCAGCAAAGAGTTTAGGGTTATCCGTTGTACCACATCCCAATCCATATAAGGTATCCTGGATAGACTCTACATCTATTCCAATCAAGCTACGGTGCCAAGTCCAAATCCAAATTCAATCCTATCAAGATAAGGTCTGGTGTGATGTGCTTCCTATGGGAGTAAGTAGCATCATCTTAGGCAGGCCATGGCTGTTTGATCATGATGTGACCATCTTTGGTCGGTCAAACTCCTGTGCTTTCAATTTTAATGGCAAGAGAATTGTCATTCATCCAAAAGAGCCTAAGGACAATGTCAGGAGAGGAACCAGTAGCTTGAAGGAAAAGAAAACTGGATTAAATCTGATAGGTGCAAAAGAAATAGAACAAGATATCCAAGAGGGAGCACCTATTTGGGTGGTAGCAGCAAAAGAGGTTAAGGACCACACACCTATAGAACACCCTCCAGAGGTGGTCCAATTATTAGAAGAGTATAAGGACGTATTTCCCGAAGATCTTCCCGATAGCCTTCCACCTTTAAGGGACATACAGCATGTCATAGATTTAGTCCCCGGGGCAACTTTACCTAATTTGCCTCACTATAGGATGAACCCAGCTGAACATCAGGAAATGCAGAAACAGATTGGGGAATTACTTAGGAAGGGGTTTATTAAGGAAAGTCTAAGTCCTTGCGCAGTCCCCGCATTGTTAACCCCTAAGAAGGATGGTACTTGGCGGATGTGTGTAGATAGCCGAGCCATCAATAAGATTACGGTGAAGTATAGGTTCCCGATCCCACGACTTGACGACATGTTAGATATGATAGCCGGAGCAACAATTTTCTCCAAAATTGATTTAAAGAGTGGCTATCATCAGGTTAGAGTTAGACCTGGGGATGAATGGAAGACCGCTTTCAAGACTAAAGATGGATTATATGAGTGGTTAGTCATGCCATTCGGTCTTTCCAACGCACCCAGCACATTTATGAGGATCATGAATCAGGTGTTGAAAGCCTTCATAGGAAAATTTGTTGTGGTCTATTTTGATGATATCCTTATATATAGCCAAACCAAGGCAGACCACTTAGATCACCTGAGCCAAGTTTGTCAAGTTCTTAGAAAAGATAGCCTCTATGCCAATATCAAAAAGTGTGACTTCCTCACACATAGAGTCATCTTTCTAGGATTTGTAGTTACTTCTGAAGGAGTGTCAGCTGACCCAGAGAAAGTCAAATCCATAGTAGAATGGCCTGTACCCAAGAACATCCATGAAGTACGTAGTTTCCATGGTCTAACCACTTTCTATAGGAGGTTTATTAGGGGATTCAGTACGATAGTGGCACCCATCACTGATTGCATTAGGAAAGGAAATTTTGAATGGACTAGAGCGGCTGATAAAGCTTTCCTAATGATTAAAGAGATAATGACACAAGCACCTGTTTTAAGGCTTCCGGATTTTTCCAAATTATTTGAGGTCGCTTGTGATGCTTCTGGGGTTGGAATTGGAGGAGTTTTAAGTCAAGAGAATCACCCAGTAGCATTCTTTAGTGAGAAGTTGAATGATGCGAGACTAAGGTATTCAACCTATGATAAGGAGCTATATGCGGTAGTACAAGCTTTACGCTATTGGCGTCACTACCTTTTACCGCAGGAATTTGTTTTATTTTCTGATCATGAAGCTCTTAGGTTCCTTAGTTCTCAGAAGAAGTTGAACCCTAGGCACGGGAAATGGGTAGAGTTCATACAAGGGTACACGTTCGTTCTGAAACATCGTGCCGGTACTGAGAATCGAGTTGCTGATGCATTAAGCCGTCGATCTATGTTGATGAATACTGTGAGGACTGAGATAGTAGGATTTGATAGGTTGAAGAGTGAGTATTCTACATGCCCTGACTTTGGTCATATCTATCACTCCCTCCAACAAGGTCCGTCTAGTGAACATAGCGATTACATTCTATTAGATGGATACCTTTTCAAGGAAAATAGGCTGTGCATTCCCAAAACTTCTGTTAGGGAATTTCTGATCTGGGAAGCCCATGCTGGAGGATTAGCTGGACATTTTGGTAGAAACAAAACCATCTTGGCTATGGAGGATCAATTTTTCTGGCCTAGTCTTAAGAAGAATGTTGCCCAGATAGTAGCCCAGTGTCGAACCTGTGCGGTAGCAAAGCACCAAAAACAAAACACTGGTTTGTACACACCTTTACCTGTCCCTGAAGGTCCGTGGCAAGACATTAGTATGGATTTCGTGACAGGTCTCCCTAGAACTCCCAAGAAACATGATTCTATCTTTGTGGTTGTCGATCGATTTTCTAAGATGGCGCACTTTATTCCGTGTTCTCAGACTTTAGATGCGTCAAAAGTGGCCAAACTTTTCTTGGATCATATCGTTAAGCTTCATGGTTTACCTAGAACCATTGTGTCAGATAGAGATGTCAAGTTCACCAGTTACTTCTGGAAAACCCTCTGGCACATGTTAGGTACCAAACTGAAATTCTCTACAGCCTATCACCCTCAAACTGATGGCCAAACCGAGGTTGTAAACCGAAGCTTAGGTAATCTATTGAGGTGTTTAGTTGGAGAAAACTTAGGGAACTGGGATCTTTTACTTCCTCGTGCTGAGTTTGCTTATAATAGCTCAGTCAATAGATCTATTGGGAAGAGTCCATTTGAAGTGGTCCATGGATATAAACCTAAGAGACCTTTAGATCTAGTCCCATTACCAGCACATGCACGGGTGTCGGAATCCGCCGAATCATATGCACAGCATCTTAAGGACTTGTATAAGGAGATTAGCCAAAAGATTCAAACAAGCAATGAATTTTATAAGCATACGGCTGATCTACATAAACGGCTTAAAGAATTTAATGAAGGGGATTTAGTAATGATTAAACTCAAACCAGAGAGGTTTCCACCCGGAACAATGAAGAAACTCCATGCCCGGGGAGCCGGACCCTTCAGAATAATAAAGAGAATTGGATCTAATGCTTATGTAGTAGATTTACCATCTAGTTATGGCATTAGTTCTACTTTTAATATTTCTGACCTCAAAGAATACAAGGAACCTGTACCAATACCTGATGAGCTTTTTGGTCCTAGTGTATCCTTTGAGAGTGATGTCCCAAATGAGTGTCCACCACCAAATATTCCTGAGCAAAGAGAGAGTGTTGAAAGAATCTTGGATGACCAGATTATCACCACTAGAAATAAGGGCTACCAACGCTATCTGATTCGATGGCAAGGACGTCCTGAATCTGAAGACTCCTGGATCACCCGAGAGGACCTGCAACAAATCGACCCGGATATAATAGAAACATATCACTCGACAGGGTCGAGTTCCTCCCACCCTGGGAGAATTGGTGTGGGCACCAGGTTAACAAAAAGACTTCAACCCATCCAAAAGTCCTTATGGTTGGAGTAACAAATCATGTCAATATTTTATTTCAAAATAAATGTAATCAAGGACAGGTTAGTCCGCTGTTGGGTCAGTCAATCCAGTCAACTCACTTTTGAAGACTTATCAAGAAGCAACTCGGGCTTCAAAGTACCACTTCATCACTTCACCACCAATGGAGCCCACACTTGAAGACACATCACCACCCTAGAGCCGACTCTTGAAGGCACATCACCACCACCTTGGAGCCGACTCTTGCCACCTCATCAGACACCTCACCACTAAAGGAGCTGACTCTTAATCAAGTCCCAAGGAGCCAATTCTTGAAGAAAGTCAATTAGTCAAAGTCCAAAGTCATGGAGATGGTCAAATTGTCAAAATCAAGAAGGAGGTCAAATCACCAAGTCCAAGTTTTTGAAGATGGTCAACCAAGTCAAGCCTTAGCATGTCATTTGAATTTAAATTCATGCTTGGCCGACCAAAGCTCTCCAAAGCAAGGGTGGTCGGCCAAAGTGAGGGGGGACCACTCCTCCAAATCATATCAAACCTATTCCCACAATTCTCTCCTTATTCCATGTAACTTCCCCATGATATCCTCCACCAAATTAGGTTAGTTTGAATTCAAATGTAAGTCTTTAAAAAGCCTTGGGCATGAGAAATGTGGGAGATTGATAAATGAATGAAAAAAAAAGCTCTTTCTTCTATGTGAAGGTCTTGGCTATGTGCCCCTCTTTGGCTTTGTGCCTAGGTTTCTTTTAGGTCTATGTGACCTTGTTTCTCTCTTCCTCTTCCTCCTCTTTTCTCCACTTCAAACACTTTCTTTCCATTGCATCTCTCAAAGAAGATCAAGTTCGCATCAAAGTTCAAGAAGAAATCAAGCCAAGAATCAAGTGATCAAGCAAGGAGCCGGTTCTCCAACCCTAGGAATCAGAAAGGAGTCGATTCCCTCAAGAAGAAGAAGCCTTCATCCATCCTTCAACCCATCATTCTTCCCTTCTTTAATTTGAGTTCTTTAGCTTGTTTCTAATCCCAGGTTTCTTTGTGACAGGGCCTCCGGAATCCAGACTTTAGAAGAAGGAACTTCTTGCCAGAACCCAGAATGCTGAGTGAGCCACCAAGTGGTGTATTTTGGTCATCCTAGAACTTACCTTGAGAGAAATCCTTTGGATTGATCAAGGTCAGGTAATCCCTAACTTCTTAGGGTTTGGATTATTAAAAAAGTAGGACTAGCTTAATTTAGATGGTTAATTTACTATGGTAGATCATTATTATTCTGTTTAGTCCACTCTAGATTTGCGTTTAATCATATTGAGTTGTGTTCATTAAATTCCTAGTCATTATAGTTCGATTAGCCATATGCTTAAGAAATTAATTAGATTGATCTTTAACTAATCTCCTTTAGAATATTTAGTCTCATTCCTTCATCTCATAAAGCATTTTTTTTCATTTCTTCTTCCCATCAATGGATGATATGAATTGATGAATGGCCAAGATTACTTCTTTGATTGGCCATGATTGGTGGTCTCTAGAATCTGGATATTGAAAGTTCTTGTATAATAGAGGACTCTCCATTCTGGAAAAGAAAAAACTCATGAGTTTTAGTGGAACTCATGAGCCCTTGAAATTTTGATTTCCCAGTAACTTGACTACTTCAAATACTTGAGTTAAGAAACCTTGAAACTTCCTCCACTTAGGCAACATGATAAAACTTCCTTGGAAGAGTGGCCGACTCCTTGGATTTGGCATGAACTTCTTGAAGTGAATGGCGACAAGGATGAAGACTCCTTTTGCTTTACTTATCCCAAAAGGAGGGTGCCAATTTTGCTTTCATTTGGCTGACCAAAATTAATAAAACACATGGCATGTGAGATGTCCAAACAAAACTGACATGGCATGTGTTCTTGTCCCAAAATGAAATGTCCAAATAGTGTTGTCCCAATAACATGTCCAAACATGACATGTGGTGATGTCCAAATCCTTGAAAAATGGTGCCAAGAAGAGGTTATGACTTGGGCTAGTACATTGGTTGTCTTGAGTCTTCAAATGGGTGCACATGGGATGTTGTTTTGGGTCCCCTCTTCTAATACAGGACTTAATGACCCAACTAATTACATGGACTCAATGAATAACTAACCACATGATTTAACCAACTAATAACTAATTGAACCAACCATACTTAATTAGGCATTCAAATAAAAATCCAATTAAAGTTGATAAAAAGGGCTAATAAAATTGGACCACTAAGATCCTTATTGGATAAATAGGGTTTTACTTAATTAGGATTTCGACTCAACTTGGTAAAAAGGGTTTTATCCCAAATTAAACAAAACCCTAATTATAGTTGGTAAAAAGGGTTTACCCTAACTAAACCAAAATAATATAATATTTATATGGTAAATAGGGTTGGGTTCAGGGTTTTACTCACAGGTGATCCACAGGGTTGTGGGTTCAACCTATCGATTTCTTTTAGCCATAGTGCCCACACCAATTCTCCCCGGGTGGGAGGAACTCGACCCTGTCGAGTATGGATCAATTTCACTATTATAATACTCTAGTAAGTCAGGGGTAACTCTTTGCAAGTCCTCTCTGGTGATCCAAGAATCATCAGACTCAGGTCATCCTTGCCAATGAACAAGATATCACTGGTAATCTTTGCTCTGGGTAGTGATGATCTTGTCATCCAAGATCTGTTCGATCTTGTCTTTCCGGGCTGGTGGTATAGCAGGTGGACACACTTGGGTTGGTTCACTCTCAAGAACAGGATTAGGCCCAAATGGCTCATTAGGAATCAACGTTGGCTCCCTATACTCTATAAAGTTTGAAACATTGAAAGTATAGCTAATGCCTAGCTCAGGTGGCAATTCAAGCACGTAGGCATTAGGTCCTATTTTCTTAATTACTTTGTATGGTTCACTACTACGGGCATGCAATTTTTTCATGGTTTCAGGTGGGAACCCTTCAGGTCATAATCAAACCATAACAAAGTCTCCTTCTTTGTACTCCTTAAGTCTTCTTTTAGTATCAACCATATGTTTATAAGATTCGTTGCTTTCATTAATTTTATTACTTATCTCTTTATGCAACTCTCTAACATGTTTAGCATATGACTCAGCAGACTCTGAAATATGTTCATGCATAGGTAAAGAAATGAGATCTAGAGGTTTTCTAGGTTTGTACCCATGAACAATCTTAAAAGGACATTTTCTGGTAGATCTATTTACTGAGCTATTATATGCGAATTCAGCTCTAGACAGTTATAGGTCCCAATTAGTAGTATGCTCTCCAACAAAACTTCTCAGTAAATTTTCTAAACTTCAATTCACAACTTCAGTCTAGCTAGAGTGTTTTCTAGAAATAACTGGTGAATCGAACATCTCTGTCAGAAACTATTATCTTAGGTAAACCATGTAATCTAACTACTTCATTCAGAAATAGCTTGGCTACCTTAGAAGCATCATAGGTTTGAGAATAAGGCAGGAAATGTGCCATCTTTGAAAACCTATCGACCACTACAAATATAGAATCATTTTTCCTTAGGGTCTTAGGTAATCCAAGGACAAAGTCCATGCTAAGATCCTGCTATGGACAATCTGGTACAGGAAGAGGGGTGTATAAGCCAGTGTTCTACTTTTGCTATTTAGCAACAGCACAAGTTCTACATCTAGCTACAATTTGAGCAACATTCCTTTTAAGACTCGACCAATAGAATTGGTCTTCTAGTGCTATGATTGTTTTATTTCTACCAAAATGTCTAGCTAAGCCTCCAGCATGTGTTTCCCAAATCAAGAAGTCTCTAAGTGAAGTGTTTGGAATATATAGCTTACTCTCCCTAAAGAGGTACCCATCTTGAATTGTGTACTCACTATATGAACTAGTTGGTCCTTGTTTAACTACCTTATAGAATTCGCCAAAATCATCATAGGTCTAATACTCATCTTTCAATTTCTCAAATCCGACTACTCTAGTGCTAACACAATTCAAGAGCATAAATTTCATACTCAACACATCAGCAACTTTATTATTAGTACCCAATTGATGTCTTAAAACAAAAGTGTAGGCCTGTATATATTCAACCCCTTTTCCATGCCTAGAATTCAATTTCTTTTGCAAGTTAAGGAACTTAAGAGCTTCATGATCAAAATATAATATGAACTCTTACGGTAGCAAATAATGTCTCTAGTACCTAAGTGCTTGAACCACCGTATATAGTTCCTTATCATAAGTAGAGTATTTTAACTTAGCATCGTTCAATTTCTCGCTAAAGAAAGCAACTGGGTGATTTTCTTGACTCAAGACTCCTCCAATTCCTATCCCCGAGGCATCATAACCAATCTCGAAGACTTTCAAAAAATCGAGTAGCCTCAGAATTGGGGCTTGGGTCATTCAATTCTTAATCTCTTCAAAAGCCCTATTGGCTTCCTTTGACCAGTGAAATGCTCCTTTCTTTATACAGTCTGTAATAGGTGCAACTATCGTACTAAACCATCGAATAAATCTCCTATAGAAAGTAGCTAATCCATGAAAACTTTGAACATCATGAATATTCTTAGGGATAGGCCACTCAACTATGGATTTGATCTTCTCGGGGTCTGCCGATACTCTTTCAGCAGTTACTACAAAACCTAGGAAAATAATCTTTGGAGTCATAAAACTACATTTCTTCAAATTCGCATAAAGATTATCTCCTCTAAGTACTTGACAAACTTGCTGAAGATGGTCTAAGTGATCCTTTTTATTCTTACTATATATGAGGATATCATCAAAATATACTATCACAAATTTTTCAATAAAAGATCTCAATACTTGAGTCATAATCCTTTTAAAAGTACTAGGTGCATTCGATAAACCAAAAGGCATCACTAACCATTCGTACAAGCCATCCTTGGTCTTAAATGCAGTTTTCCATTCATCCCCAGGCCTAATTATAACCTAATGATAGCCACTCTTAAGGTCTATCTTTGAAAATATTGTAGCACTGGCCATCATGTCTAACATGTCATCAAGTCGGGGTATGGGAAACCTATACTTTAATGTAATCTTATTGATGGCTCTACTGTCTACACATATGCACCAAGTGCCATCCTTTTTAGGAGTCAAAAGGGCTGGAATAGCACATGGGCTCAAACTTTCCTTGATAAATCCTTTCCTAAGAAGATCCTCAACTTGCCTATGTAACTCCTTATGTTCAGTAGGATTCATCCTATAATGAGGTAAATTTGGCAAGGTAGCTCCTGGGACTAGGTCTATAGCATGTTGTATGTCCCTTAATAGAGGTAAACAATCAGGGAGGTCTTTTGGAAATATGTCCTTAAATTATTTAAGGAAATCTAAAATTTTCTTAGGATGTTCTTTCAAGGGTTCATCATGAACTTCTTTAGCAGTCAGCATCCAGACTGTTGAACCTTCAGCGATTTCTTGTTTTAACTCCTTAGCAATAATTAGGTTCAATCTGTGTTCTTTCTCCTTCAAATGACTAGACCCTCTTTTAGTATTGTCTTTGGGTTGGGTCAAGTTGATCACAATTCTTTTTTCATGATGTTTGAATGAATACGAGTTCGATCGGCCAAAGAGGGTTGCATCATGGTCATATAACCATGTTCTGCCTAATATGATGCTACTAACCCCCATTGGAATCACGTCACACCATACCTTCTATTGGTAGGATTAAATTTGGACAGGGACCTGGCATTGTAACCTAATAGGAATTGATGTAGCATCAATCCAGGATACCTTATATGGGCTAGGATGTGTAACTATGGGTAACCCTAAGCTTTTAACAGCATTAATAGATATTGCATTCACATAACTCCCACTATCTATAATTATTTTGCATACTTTATTTCCTAGCTTAATAAAGGTTTGAAGGATATTTGTCCTATGCCAGTCATCATTCTTCTTGGTTTGAGCTAGAATACACCTAACTACACCTAGTAGGTCAGATGACTCTATGGGCTCTTCATCACCTTTGTACTCTTCTACCAAGTCTTCCTCAGCTTCGTAAATTTTCTCTTCAAATTCTTCTACATTTTCTACACTCTCCTCCTCACATTCACCTATATGTAATGCTCGTACAGGATAGTTAGTAGCAAAATGACCCATTTTATGGCACTTAAAGCATACAATATTTTGATTCCTATCTTTAGGGACCATGGGTGCCTTTCTCTTATCTTCCCTACGAACTAATTGAGAAGTAGGATTGGGTCAGCTAGGTGGAAATCGATCGGGCTAGGCCTTGTTTCAGGGGTATTAAACCTATTTGATTCAGGTCTATAGGTAACAGGTCTTCTCTGGAAGCGTTCACAATCCCTAGCAATCTGATAAGCCTGATCAAAATCATTGACTTTCCTTAAGAATAACTCTCTCTGGATATCTTTAAGCAGGCCTGCTATAAACCTTGATGAGGTGATAGCTTCAGACTCGACTACACTACACCTCATAACGAACTCATCAAATTTGGCAATATAATCAGCTACTGATCTATTTTCTTGAGTTAATTTTTGTCATTGATCTAATAATTTTTGTTCATATGAGAATGGTAGATATTTCTTCCTAAGCTTTACCTTCATGGCTCACCATGTACCAATAAGTAGGTCACTTCTCTGTCGGTTCAGTCGTTCTATATTTCTCTAGTACAATCTAGCATGTCGGACTAGCTTAAGCTTGGCAAATTTGAATTTTCTTTCCTTTGACATTTCGTACCATTCAAAGTACTGGTCCATATCACTCTCCCAATCTATATAGACCTTAGGATCCAAACTATCCTCAAATGTGGGTGCGTCTAACCAAATGCTCTTAAGAATCCTTTCTTCCTAGTCATTCACATCAAGGGTGCAGTTCCTAGGAATTGGATCAGGAGTAATTTCTCAATGTTAGGCTCTTTGACCTGGGTAAGTAGGTTCTTCGTATTGACCTCTTAAATCTGGGGGAGTGAGTTGGGCTCGTGGAATTGGGGGAATGGGTCTAGGCATCTCATAGCTTTGACCTAGAAGAGTGGGTCTAGGAGTTTCAGAACTTTGACCTAGTGAATGGATCTAGGTGTTTCAAGATCTGATCTAGTCACATGGGATTCTTCAAGATTACCTAGCCTCTCTTCTACTTGGTCAAACCTTGTCATAAGCTGAGTAAGTTGATCAATTATTGTTCTTAAAAAGTTTTCCATATTAGGATCCATGGGTGGATTGGGTTGGGTTTGAGCAGGCTGATAAGGTGTGCTTGACCTAGTTGCCATGCAATGCAATTACACAGAACTCGACTCGAGCTAGGGTTTCATAGACCTAGAGCTCAAGTAGAATGGGTCAGCTTAAATTACAGGAAATTCAATAATTACCCTGTCCATTGGCCAGGTAAGAGGTTGGTTCGTGGGAGGCTCCCCTACTCTCGTAGGGTCCTAATTAAAAACCACGAAACTGCTTAGGGCATTTGCCTCTGGACCTCTAGCCTTGTACACCAGGTTCAAGTGATAATCAGAGGATTGGGTACACTAGCTTAAACACAACACTTAGAACTTGACCTGTTGGTGTCCCTATCTCACTAGAGCAAATTAAGACTAATTAATTTTAATTTGGGCTAGAACTGATGCAAAGGTGGTGATTGTGGGATAAGAAAGGGTGATGAAATCCCTCACTTATGTAGATATTGATTGCCCTTAAGATTAGGTTTAAATGATGCACACACAAGATGAAATCCTAATATGCAAATAAGCAAAAATGAAAATTAATTAATTTCTTTTTTTTAAACAAGAATATATTCCATAGATAAGTATCTAATATGCAAGAAATATTAAAATATACAAAATTTTTTAACCAAAAGAACCCTAAACTTGTTGAAATTAGCTTTGTTGAAAAATAGAGCAGAACTATTCTCAGGTAGTATTTCGGTAGGCAAAAAATCTACAGACAAAAATAATTCATAAGAAAATTATGAAAAATACTTTCAATTATAAAAATCTAAAAAATAAAAATCAGATTTTTATAAGTTACCTACAGATAGAAACAATTAAAATAATAGACTATATAATAAGATAGCCAAGATGCAAAAATTAAAACCTAAAGATGCCTATCTCTTTATTTTCTTCTTCAAGGGTTAATTCATAGTGGCACCCCTACACGCCATAGAAAATCTCATTTGAATGGGTTGTGAGGGTCTTGCAGCCCTACTTTTTTTTATGACCGGATGGCCATGGTGAAGCACCCGATCCGAGTTCTTAAAGAGAACTAAGTTAGCACAAGGGTGATTAAACCCTAGTTTAACCTGGCTCTGATATCAAAAAATTGATGCAAGACAAAAACCAAAATTATATTACTAAAACTAATAATAAATTAACAGAGAAAAATTAGAAACTAATTTTTTTTATATTTTTCATATTTTATAGAAGACTTGAAAAGAGATAGAACAGGAAACTAGTTCTAGTATTTGCCCATAAGTAAACCTACAAGTTACTAGGAAAAATAGGACTCGATGGTTGAGAAATCTCCATAAAGTAGGGTTATCTATTCAATGAGTCAGAAATTATGAGAAGAGAAAAAGTTTTGATTTTACCAATAAAGATATGCTCCTTTGAATCGGTTTTGACAGGACTCTCAAGATCTTCACAGTAGGGTTTCAAGAATTTGATGGGCTCTGATCTTTCAAGCGATGCTAGTTTGGAGGCAAGAAAACCTGGCTTCAATTCTTGATCATCTGCACACTCAACAAAGAAAGAAACATAAATTAAAAGCAGCAATGGAAATGAAATAATAAAAGAAAGGAGAGTTTAGAAATGGTGGATTTGGATTTCTTGATGGCTAGATAAATAGGGCCTCACACCCCGCGATGTTCCATAGAACGAAGGAAGGGCCTCACACCCAATGATGCACATATCAAAGGAATAAAATTTGACAAAATTTTGTTGTATATTTATGAAAAAATGATGAATTACAAGGTGGCTGGTGGGGTATTTATAGACTCCCAACCAGTGATGTAAGGGATACAAACACTAGTCTTATGCTCCCTTGGACTAGAATTCCTAGAATACTACTCTTGAGTGTCTTGGACTCTACTTGTTGGGCTGATCTAGACTCCATTCAAAGTGGGTGAATTTTTGAGGCTTCTTGTCTTATTTGGGTGCCAACTATGAGGATGGGTGAAGTGGACTAATGAATGGCCAAGATTACTTCTTTGATTGGCCATCATTGGTGGTCCTTAGAATCTGGATATTGAAAGTTCTTACATAATAGAGGACTCTCCAATCTGGATAAGAAAAAACTTATGAGTTTTAGTGGAACTCATGAGCCCTTGAAATTTTGATTTCCTAGTAACTTGACTTCTTCAAACACTTAAGTTAAGAAACCTTGAAACTTCCTCCACTTGGGCGACAAGATGAAACTTCCTTGGAAGAGTGGCCGACTCCTTGGATTTGGAGTGAACTTCTTGAAGTGAATGGCAACAAGGATGAAGACTCCTTCTGCTTTACTCATCTTAAAAGGAGGGTGCCAATTTTTCTTTCATTTGGCTGACCAAAAATAATAAAACACATGGCATGTGGGATGTCGAAACAAAAGTGACATGGCATGTGTTCTTGTCCCAAAATGAAATGTCCAAATAGTGTTGTCCCAATGACATGTCTAAACATGACATGTGTTGATGGCCAAATCCTTGAAAAATGGTGCCAAAAAGAGGTTGTGACTTGGGCTAGAACATAGGTTTTCTTGAGTCTTCAATTGGGTGCACATGGGATGTTGTCTTGGGTCCCCTCTTGTAATACAGGACTTAATGACTCAACTAATTACATGGACTCAATGAATAACTAACCATATGATTTAACCAACTAATAACTAATTGAATCAACCATACTTAATTAGGCTTTCAAATAAAAACCAAATTAAAGTTGGTAAAAAGGGCTAATTAAATTGGACCACTAAGATCCCAATTGGGTAAATAGGGTTTAACTCAACTGGGATTTCGACTCAACTTGGTAAAAAGGGTTTTACCCTAAAATAAACAAAACCCTAATTATAGTTGGTAAAAAGGGTTTACCCTAACTAAACTAAAATAATAAAATATTTATATGGTAGGTAGGGTTGGGTTCAGGATTTTACTCATAGGTGATCCATAGGGATGTGGGTTCAACCTGTCGATTTCTTTTAGCCCTGGTGCCCACACCACATGCCATTCACAATATTAGTGAATCTAATGTACATTTCACTAATAGATTTAGAAGGTTCCATTCTAAACATTTCATATGTCTGAATGAGCATGTTAACTTTTATAGTTTTTACTTGATGAGTACCCTCATGGATAACTCAAGTGTGTCCCATATTTTCTTTGCAGAGAGATAATTTGAGATTCTATTGAATTCGCTTGGATCCAAAGCAGAAAACAATATATTCATAGCCTTTACATTAAGCTCCATTTACTTAATGTCATTCTCATCCCAATCATCTTCCATTTTGGGAGTGGGAATGCCATTAATCAAGATAGTAGGTAGATGAGGACCCTTAACAAAAGTCCTCCAAATATTATAATCTATGGCTTGAATGAAAATGCACATGTGTGTCTTCCAGTATGTATAATTGGTGCTATTAAACAATAGGGGATGGTTAGAGGCTTGACCTTCTACAACACCCATACCAATTGGGGCTGCCATGATCTTTTACTTAAGATCATTGGACCTACAAGTAGAGTACCGGTGCTCTGATACCACTTGTTCCCCAGAAATGGAGCCCAAGAGGGGAGGTGAATTGGATCATTTAAAAATTTAAATAACTATGTGCTAGTCTTGATGTGTTTTTGAAGCAAAGTGATTAAACTCAAAATTAATATGCAGCGGATAATGGCAAATTAAAGGCAAGGAATAAAGAGCAAGTAGTAGAGAGAGCAATCACACATAAAAATAAACTTTTATATTGGTTCGGTGCAATCCAAGCACCTACATCCACTCCCCAAGCCTCCCTTGGGAATTTTCACTATAATCTTTTCAAGATTATAGCCAACTTGTTTTCCAAGGATCACAAGTCAAAACCTAAGTTAGTTTTATCACCTAGGCTCACCAACAACCTTTATAACTTATTTTATCTTCGGGCTCACAAGTTAAACCCTAGTTGGTTTTATACCTTTGGCTCACCAACAACCTTAACAACTACTTTCAAATACCTTGAAAGCTAGGTCAGCAAAGAATAAAGTTAAAGGTACAAGAATAAAAGCATAATCAAACTCTCTTATAAAGTGGAATATAGAAGCTTTGAGGCTCTTGAAGATTACTTGTCTTGTCTTCTC
Organism: Areca catechu; assembly: GCA_021397845.1. Classification (NCBI taxonomy): domain Eukaryota; kingdom Viridiplantae; phylum Streptophyta; class Magnoliopsida; order Arecales; family Arecaceae; genus Areca; species Areca catechu. Next base: position 101,487,119 of record CM038041.1, read on the forward strand.
TTTGGAATCTCTTCAAAGACACTTTTGAAAAGCTGAAATGAAAGGCTTGTAAGCTTTTTCAGAAGAATCTCTTCTTTTTGGCTTTAGAAGTGAAGTTCTTGAAAAATATTTGTCTATAGTGTGTTCAATACTTCATGAATGAGTTTGGTAAAGCTTAAATACTTCAAAACTTCCAAAAAATAGTTTAAGACTATTGAAGGAGCAAAACTAGCCATTAGGAGCTTGTAGGGATGAATTCTGTCTCTCTGAAAATATAGCCATTTTAGATGTCAGAACCCGTGAGTTGACACTTGACTTCTGTGAGTCCACACTTGACTTCTGTGAGTCGACACTTGAGTCTTCATGAGTTGACACTTGATTTCTATGAGTCGACACTTGAGTTTCCTGAGTTGACACTTGAATTTTTTGAGTCGACACTTGAGTCAAAAATCTCCAAATGGCCTAGTTCTGTAGTTTCAAAAATCTCAGGCCTTGAGTGGATACCTAAAATCCTTAAGTCAACAATTGAATCTCTTGAGTCGACACCTAAGTCTCCTAAGCCGACACTTGATAGAAAACCTCCCAAAAAGACATGTTCTTAAGGGGAATTATCCGAGGGTGCTGGGGATCATGCAACATGCGAAATTGACTTTCAAAATAAAATTTCATAGCATGGTACCCTAACATGTATAACATGTATAGAAAACCCTAATTCCCAAGATCTCCTTATGCAATTTCAACTAATGAATCATAAAATAGAGTCAAGAGAAATACATGGATCACTGAAACCCAACTTTTCCACAAGGTTCACAAGCACAAACCCTCCAACGGTGATCCACACGAAACTCGAACCAAGGAAGAACTCCTTCTTCAAGTTGCTTGGAGAAGTGGAACTCTTTCGGCAGCCTTTGGTCTATTGACCACTGTAGGACACCCTATCCTACTGAAGGGCACTCAAGACACTATCCTAAATCACTTTAGGTTCTAGGACTACCCTCCACTAGGAACCTATAGGCTTATGTCCTAAAATGAAGCCTTGTCCTAGTGTAGAAGAACTTGTCTTAACAAGACAAGTCTTGTCCTAAAATAAGGAGGGAGCGAGAAAGAGGAAGACTCTTATATAGACTCTCGGGAAAATAAAAACACTGATCTCAGAAGGTCGAAGAAGAAGAAGTAGTAGTGTTTCTCATTTCACCATACCCCCTATTTATAATCTCAGATGGGGCATGAAATGCATCCTGACAATACTTATCAGATATGAAACATCATATCTGATAAGACTCTTCAGGAATGGAGAGTCATATCGATGTTCTTTCACTTACCAGATCAATCCCCATCCTGCCATGTGCCAAATACCAGTTTCTGAGATAGGGAGACACATCTTCTAATCTGAAGTAATGCGAGGCTTGAAGAGTTTCAGAGGCAGAAGGACTCTGTCCTCTATTGTGCGCGTGCATATGAAGAGGCGCGACTCTTCATGTGTGTGCCACTTTTCACACCTCTTTCAAGCCATCCCATTCAAACTTTAAACCAGTCTTTTGAATTGTCAAGGTGTGGGGATTGAGCTAATAGATGCCTTCCTGATGAAGCTCCCAGAGTCTCATCTATAGAAGGACTCTCAGTCCATCTGCGTGCCATACTTTCTCCCGGGTGTGCCAAAGGGCGCCAATAGTCTTTCCTATTCCATTTAGTCCACCCAAAGCATCAAATTGACTTGGTCAAACATATGCAATATGGGTGTCATTGGAAAGGTCATCAAATAACTTTCTGACCATATATTTTACTTTTAGATCAAAGGTCTGTAGGCCCTTCTATGCCCTTTTGAAGTTAAGGTATCATTTAGGTACCAAGAATCCCATGCCATTGGGACTCCTCATATATGGCACCTAACATGTCCAAAAATCCAAATAAAATTAGATCAAGCTCTGATTTGGATAGCCCCACTTAGGACTCAACCTAATTTAGGTTTTCCATAATTAGGTTAGCCCAATTAGCAAGCAACCAAACCCAATCCAATTGGGTTAGGAATTAGGTTAGCCTATATATGCTAGTATGCAATCTGGATAACCAATTAGGATCCTATGACCCTAATTAAAACATGAATGACTTCCTTGGCCAAGTCTCTATTGTGTGTGACCCATTGGGTTCCACATCTAGCTTGCAGTAGGTTTAGGTTTGAGCCGATTCAATCCGATCGAACCCGATTGACCTAATTAGGTCAAATTGGCTCACCTAATTGTCCAATTCGAGTCACACATTGAATTGACTCATGAAACCAAACCAATTGGTTCATGAAAACATACAAGACAAGATTGACGTCTAGAAACATGTCATGCCTACCCGAAAGATGAAAAATTTGGTGAAAAATATCAAAATACTCTTCAGTAGTATGTTACCGTGCAATTCATTCTTTCGATCTCCCATTATCCCGATTAAGTAATAGGTATGGATATATGTCAAACCTGTTGATCATATCCAATATTAGCTCGATCATGAGGACTCAACTAATGACTTATTAGATTCTACTAATCTCATCCTGCTTTGATCAAAGGCTTCTTGAGTCTCTCATTGAAGAGATTGCATGGGATATCAATTCCCCTTACCAGGAATGATCGATTCCTTGTTGGTCCACTCACATCCTTCGTACACCTTCCACCATACCCAGAACACCCCGTACATGCTGCAATGGAATGAATGAGTATGAACCAAAATATGGCTTAGTATGCACAAGGAACCATGGTGACCTCAGGTCTAAAGATCACATGCACAACTTCTACTCTGGGATCTATCTTTTGACAAGTAGTAAGACTTCCATAAGATAGTCCCGGTGTGGATTAGTCTAGTGTACTCATACGCTGATGAGCACCCTTATCCTTGTATTAGTGTTTCTACACAAGTGGTTGTGAGATCAACCACCCTCATCAACTGAGCATACATAGGATAAGCTAGTCTTTCCGAATTCATCGATCCCCGAATCGATGGTCCAACGATTAGGAACATTCTAGATTAGGATTTTTAGGAATTAGGTCTCACTGTTATGAACTCCATCATAACCCTAACTCCATTGCCCTAATTAATGGGGTTCATCATAATCAATAAGAAAATATGACACAACAGTATATGATGTATCAAATGCCTTTATTAATATGAAAGTATGTCATATATGAGTTGGAAGTTTACAAAAAGGCTCTCATAATGATTGGCTCTTAGGGCACTTTTCTATCAAACTCTCACTTGCACTAAAGCCAATCACCCTTCTATTTTATACCCATACAATCTAGGTGATGATTTAATTACTGCTTGGCTAAAGATTTAGTGAACGGGTATGCTATAAAGTTCTTTGTATCAACTCATTCAATGATGACATCTTGTCTTTCAATAATCTCTCGAACGAGGTGGAACCATCTTAGAATGTGCTTGGACTTGTGAAGAGACCTCGGTTCCTTAGCTTGTGCAACAGCCCCAGTGTTATCATAATATAATGGCACTGGTTGTTGTACATCTAAAACCATGCCCAATTTCATGATGAATTTCTTCATCCAGACAGCTTCCTTCATGGCTTCACTAGCCTCAGTGATTGAGTCAGCTACTGTTGGCTACTTTGTACTCTTCCAACTCATTGCACCACCATTCAAGATGAAGACAAACCCTGATGTGGATTTGCTATCATCTAGATCTGATTGAAAACTAGAATCTGTATAACCTTCTAGTTTCAACTCAGATCCACCATATACTAGAAAAATATCTTTAGTCCTTCTCAGGTACTTAAAAATATTTTTCACAGCTCTCCATGATCCTCTCCAGGATCTGCTTGAAACCTACTCACTATGCCCAAGGCATATGCAATATCAGGTCTGGTACATAACATGGCATACATTATCGATCCTACAGCCGAAGCATAAGGAATCATAGCCATCCTCTCTCTTTCTTCTGATGTCTTAGGAGATATTTTCTTAGAAAGATGTATGCCTTGACTTATAGGTAAGTAACCTTTCTTACTTTTGTCCATGTTGAATCTCTTCAATACTAAGTCAATGTACCTGGATTGGGATAAGCCTAGCATCCTCTTGGATCTATCTCTATAGATCCTTATACCCAGTATATACAATGCTTCTCCCAAATCCTTCATGGAAAACTTTGATGATAGCCAAGTTTTAACCGATTGCAACATTGGGATATCGTTCGCAATGATCAATATGTCATCCACATACAAAACTAAGAAAACAATGGCACTCCCATTTATCTTCTTATACACACATGGTTCATCCACATTTTTGATAAAACCAAATCCTTTGATTGTTTCATCAAAATGGATGTTCCAACTCCTCGATGCTTGCTTAAGTCCATAAATGTACTTTTTTAACTTGCATACCTGGTTTAGTCTCCTACTTGAGACAAACCCCTCTGGCTGTGACATATAGACTTCTTCTTCAAGGTTTTCATTGAGGAAAGCAGTCTTTACATCCATTTGCCAGATCTCATAGTCATGGTATGCTGCTATGGCAAGCAGTATCCGAATGGACTTGAGTATGGCTACTGAAGAAAAGGTTTCATCATAGTTTACACCATGTTTTTGTCTAAAACCTTTTGCTACCAGCCTAGCCTTATAGGTCTCAACTTGACCATATGCTCCAATCTTCTTCTTGAAGACCCATTTACACCCTACCAGGTTAATTCCTTCAAGTGGATCTACCAAGGTCCAAACCTGATTGGAATACATGGAGTCCATTTTAGATTTTATGGCACCAAGCCACTTGTCGGAGTCCCTACTCTCGACAGCTTCCAAATAGGTCACAGGATCATCATCCTGTATGATACTAGCTTCATTATCATCCCCGATGACAAAGCCATATCTGAGAGGTGCTCCTCACACCCTTTCTGACCTTCGGAGAGGAGGTGTGTATTGTGGTTGTTCTTGATCTATAAGAACCTCTGGTTGAGGAACATCACTTGAAGGCTCATCAGTTTGTTGGTTCTGTTCTTCATACAACTAAAGTGAAGAATCACTACATCCTTCTTGGATAAACTTATGTTCCAAGAATGTAGCATGCCTACTGACAATTATCTTATGCTCAGTAGCATTATAAAAGAGGTATCCCTTACCTTCTTTTGGGTAACCAACAAACCTACATCATGCGGGACTAACTAGATGCCAGGATAAGATAATGCAGGTGATTTTTGTTCTTTGTGATTTTTAGTTTTTTTATATGAATTTTGGATTCCCGAAGACAGACAAAAAGAAGATCTAGGGTTCTATAATGAAAGAAATCCAAGCAAGTAAGTAAGTCCCTAAACAGGATAGGAAGAGGACCTCAGGATTGAAAAACCCTGTAGGACTTAGCTCTCGGATTAATACCTACTTAGGAGTTAGGGTGGCAAACCTCAAAAGATTCGAAGTGCCCGATGCCAAGTTCACTCGTTCTTGCGAATGCGGCATGGATGATCGAGCCTTCAACCCCGTGGATGCACCGGCTTGCTGTCCGAAGGTCTCGAAGGCAAGGAAAACCAACTCCATGTTCGTGGCACCTGGAGGACCTGCGAGCATTCAAGAGAAGAGTTAGGATTCAACAAAAAGAAAGCAAGGGATGAAGGAAAGAGAGTTGATGTTGGTGGTGGATGGAGTTCTTCATGCTAGGTGCCCGGTTCGATGATCCCGATGGACTCCGAACTCGAAGTTGGAGGATGGATTTGCAGAAGAGATAGTAACTCGAGGCCTCACACCTCTCGATGCTCGAAGGTGAAGGCACTCCCTTTAAAGATCGAGATGTAGGCTAGCCCTAAACCTAGACAGGGTTACAGATTCTGATTCATTAACATTATATCGCAAGACATACTCATCAAACTTTGCAATGTTTTCGGCCACACTCTTGCTTTCTTGATGTGGGAATCTTCTGGACTCGACCTCTAAGGATGGATCATGTTGAGGGAAATTCCTACGATGGAGAAGTGATTTAAACTCCGGTTTAGTGTGAGGCTTCTAGGTCCTAACCCGAGTTTCTAGTCTTGTTAAACTTTGATCAAACTTATCAAGCTTATTGTTCATCCTAGCTATCTGTTCAAAGATGACCTTTAATTTATCCTTGTGATCATTCTCCATGGATTCACTTGATTGGGAATGATGGGGGTGATAGGGGACTCCTGATCTAGATGACATGCAATACACAACGAAAGATGTTATGGGTTTGCTAGACTTAAGAGATCAAACAAAATGTGAGGTCAAGAAGACAATCTTGGTGGTAGTAACTTGGCACCTGGCCAGGTAAGTGTAAGGTTGGTGGAGGTTCCTCTTTGCTTGCATTAGACACCAATTTGAAATTGGCTAGGTAAGCGAACCAACCCACCTTCCTTCAGGCTCTTGTCCCTGAACCACTTGCCTAGACACCAGCTACTCAGGCACACACAAACAAGTTGTCTAACTTGGCTTGACACTTGGTTTGACCCAACTTCGTGGGTGTCCCTATCTCACTAGAGCAAGTTAAATGTCTACTCTAGTTTACTTAAGGGTTGGGTTCGTTATGCAAGTTGATGATTTTTGGGCTAGGGATATGTAATGAAATCCTGACCCTATGTCAAATTGATAACCTTAAGATTATTTATGAAAATGATGACATACAAATGATCTAATGAGATGTATCTAAGTTATATTTTTGGGTTTTTGATGTACGATAATAGAAATAAGATGATGGGAATAAAAGGATATGACCCTAAATGCAAGATTAAACTATTTGACAAATGAAAACATGAAAAGATGCACTTGTTGAAATTCTCAGAACAGAATTTTCTCTCAAGTAGTATTCTAGCTTGTAGAAATTCTACAGGCTGCAATAAAATCTAAGAAAATTATCAAAAATACTTTCAATTATGTTAATCTAAAAAAATAAAAATTAGAATATTTAGAGATTCCTACAAATAGAAACTACTAAAACAACAGACCATGTATGGAAAGAAAAAAATGCAGAAATTAAAAAGAAGATGAGATCTAATGATGCAAAAATTTTCTTTTGGATTTTTAAAACTTTTCTTCTTGTGTTCTCCTTCAAAGGTCAATCACAGTGGTACCCCTACACGCCTTAGGAGATCCCCATGGAATGGAAGGAGATGGTCTTGAAACCCTACTTTTCTCCCAAGACTGGATGGCCTGGTGAAGCACCTAATCCAAGTACTTAAGAAGTGCTAAGTCCTAACCATGCTCTGATACCAAACATGATGCGAGACTAACTAGATGCCAGGATGAGATGATGTAGGTGATTTTTGTTCTTTGTGTTTTTTAGTTTTTTCTATATGGGTTTTGGATTCCCGAAGATAGACAAAAAGAAGATCTAGGGTTCTATAATGAAAGAAATCCAAGCAAGTAAGTCCCTAAATAGGATAGGAAGAGGACCCCGAGATTGAGAAACCCTGTAGGACTTAGCTCTCGGATCAATACCTACTTAGGAGTTAGGGTAGAAAACCTCAAAAGATCCAAAGCGCCCAATGTCGAGTTCACTCGCTCTTGCAGATGCGGCTTGGATGATCGAGCCTTCAACCCCGCGGATGCGTCGGCTTGCTGTCCGAAGGTCTCGAAGGCAAGGGAAACTGACTCCGTGTTCATGGCACCTGGAGGACCTGCGAGCATTCAAGAGAAGAGTTAGGATTCAACAAAAGAAAGCAAGGGATGAAGGAATGAGAGTTGATGTTGGTGGTGGATGGAGTTCTTCTTGCTAGGCGCCCGGTTCGATGATCCCGATGGACTCCAAACTCGAAATTGGAGGATGGATTTACAGAAGAGATAGTAACTCGAGGCCTCACACCTCTCGAAGCCCAAAGGCGAAGGTGCTCCCTTACGGAGATCAACGTTGTTAAGGAACGAAGGCAACTAAAGAGAATGGCTCTCAAATCTTGTTTATTTCATTCATCAACATTAACATTACAAGGGAGGGGGTAAGGTCCTTTATATAGGCACCTTAGACCCTTTTAAGATTTGAATGAAAAAATACATTTCTTCTCTTGCTAAGGCGCCAAAAAAATATTCAAAAATCCTAAAATACTGAAATTCAAACTCCTTGGCCAACCAAAGCTTTTTGGATTTGGGCATGGCATGATAATAGGCTTGGAAGAAGGAATTTGGCTCCCTTGGACTTGGAAAGTTGACCTTCAATTTTGGAAAGAAGGCATGATTCAAGGCTTGTGTCTCCCTCTTTCCTTAGTTGCTCACCCTTCTTTGGAGAGAAGCTTGAAATGAGGCTTGGATCAAGGCCTTTACCTTCAACCTTTCCTTGGTTGCTCACCTTTCTTTGGAGAGAAGCTTGAAATGAGGCTTGGCTCAAGGCCTTTGTCTTCAACCTTTCCTTGGTTGCCCACCCTTCTTTGGAGAGAAGCTTGAAATGAGGCTTGGATCAAGGCCTTTGTCTTCAACCTTTTCTTTGTTGTCCAAGACTCCTTTGATAGAAAAATGCCCTAAGAGCCAATCATTGTTTGGGCCTTTTTGTAAACTTCCAACTCATATATGACATCATTATTTATAATAAAGGCATTTGATTCATCATATACTGCTGTGTCATATTTTTGACTATGATGAACCCTATAGAGTAGGGCAATGGAATTAGGGTTATGATAAAATAACAGTGAGACCTTATTCCTATAAATACTAATCTAGAATGTTCCTAGTCATTGGACCATCGATTCGGGGATCGATGAATCCGGTAAGACTAGCTTATCCTATGTATGCTCAGTTGATGAGGGTGGTTGGTCTCACAGCCACTTGTGTAGAGACACTAATACAAGGATAAGGGTGCTCATTAGGTTATGAGTACACTGAACTGATCCACACCGGGACTATCTTATGGAAGTCTTACTCCTTGTCAAAAGATAGGTCCCAGAGTAGAAGTTGTGCATGTGATCTTCAGACCTGAGGTCACCATGGTTCCTTGTGCACACTAAGCCATACTTTGGTTCATACTCATTTATGGCATTGCGACATGTACGGGGTGTTCTGAGTATGGTGGAAGGTGTACGAAGGATGTGAGTGGACCAACGAGGAATCGATCAATCCTGGTAAGAGGATATGTTATCCCATGTAATCTCTTCGATGAGTGACTCAAGGAATCTTTGCAAAGTGGGATGAGATTGGAAGTGGCTTCTAATCAATCATCAGCTAAGTCCTCATGATCGAGCCGAGACTCAAAATGATTAAGTGTTAGGGTTTGACATTTATCCATACCCATCACTTAATCAGGATAATGGGAGATTAAAAGATTGAATTGCACGATAACTTGCTACTGAAGGGTATTTTGATAATTTCTACCAAATTCTTCATCTTCCGGGTAGGCATGACACATTTCTAGATGTCAATCTTGTCTTGTGGGTTTTTATGAACTAATTGGATTGGTTTCATGATTCAATTCGATGTGTGATTCGAATTGAATAATTAGGTGAGCCAATTTGACCTAATTAGGTCAATCAGGTTCGATCGGATCGAATCAGCTCAAATCTAAACCTACTGTTGGCTAGATGTAGAACCCAATGGGTCACACACATTAGGGAGTTAGCCTAGGAATTCAATTGGCATTTAATTAGGGTCAAGGGATCCTAATTGGTAAGCTAGATTACACACTAGCATGTATAGGCTGACCTAATCTCCTAACTCAATTGGATTGGATCTGAAAGTTTGCTAAATGGACTAACCAATTTATGGGAAACCTAGATTGGGTTGAGTCCTAAGTGGGATAAATTTATCAGATTTTATCTGATATTTTTTGGATATTTTATGCACCATATATGAATTGTCCAGAAGGCATGGGACTCTTCATGCCTAAGTGATACCTCTGCATTCAAAAGGGCACACAAGGACTAATTGACCTCCAATATGAAAAAAAAATATATGGTTGGAAAGTAGACTTAATTCCCTTTCATATGACACCCATATTGTATATACTTTGACTAAGTCAAAGATGTCATATGGCATGGAGAAGTTAGCACAAAGTAAAGAGTCACATCTCTTCACTTTGGTGCTAATTCAAGTATGCAGAGTCCTTCTGCTTTAAGTCCTTTTGAATCATCGATGCTTCTTATTCATATGTCACATCCCTTGGCTTCATTTTAATTGGAAATGCCAAGTGGCAAAGGGAGAAGTCGGATAAAATAGTGAAGGGACTTGAATTAGGCGGTTGGCGCATAAAGGAACACGGTATTTCATGATAAGACTCATTCTTAGTGAAGGGTCTTATTTGATCTGTGATTAGACAGATCAAAGGCTGATGGAAATGCTTATCTGGCACCTTCTACTCTCCTATAAAAAGCCATCAGTATTTGTTCCGATGGGATGATATTTTTTTTGGTTTTCTTTCTTACACTCTTACATCTATCCACCTTGTCTCTTCCTTCCCTTGTTAGGACATAGGTCTTCCTTTAAGACAAGTCCGCCATTTTATGACAAGGATTTAGGAAGAGAATTAGGAAGTGATAGAAAGAGAGAAGAGAGATTTTGGAGAGGGCTTAGAATGCTCTACTGGAGGGAAAAGGTCTAAGCAAGGAATTAGAAGCTGTCGAAGGAAGAAAGTCCATCGGAAGAGTCCCAATTGATCAAGCAACCTACAAGGGAGAGGTTCCTAGGTTTGATTCCTATGTGGATCATCATTGGAGGGCTTGCACTTGTGAGCCTCATGGAAAATATTGGATTTCAGTGATCCAGGTATGTATTTTGACTTCATTTATGTTTCGTTGATTGGTATTGCATAAGGGGTTACTGGGAATTAGGATTTTCTAGCCATATTAGGATTTCATGCTTAGAATTTTGTTTTGAAATTCACTTCTACATGCTGCATGATTCCCAACACCCTGGAAGAATTCCCATCAGTGATATCAGAGCCAGCCTTATGGCATACCAATTATGAATCATTTTTTAAGTTCATGATTTCCACATATCGAGTCGACCCGACTAGTGATCGAGCCTACTCGAACCCTGTCATGTCAACTCTACTAGAATCTTGTGATGAAAATGCATATTAGGGATAATATGTATAATTTCTATTTCTCATGAAATGCATGTTATCATTTCAAGTATGAAATTATGCATGTTGATTGAACCAAGTAACAGCTCTGGATTGGGGTTGTCATAGTCATCTGGTCAAAGGAGTAAAGTAGGGTGTAAAAAGCCCACTATGTCCATTCTTTCGGTTTCCTATGGCATGTAGGGGTGCAACTTTGTGGTAATTCCCATGTATGAGTGAGGTGAACAGTATTTTACATTAATCATGTCATGTTTTGCATATTAGAGTAATATGCATGTTATCATGCTATGCATATTAGGGTAATATGCTTGTTGTCATGTAATGCTTTGCATATTAGGGTAATATGCTTGATGACATGAATGTTCTGCAAATGTTAGAGTTATATGCAATATGTTTATATTTGTTATAAACATAGTTATCATGTTTATGTTTATACTTGTAGTTATAAATTTAATTATCATGATAGTATCTAGAATGTGTTTTTGAGACCATCAAAGCCCTCATAAAAATCATATTTAGTCATAATAAAAAACTTAGTCATGATGCAAAACCGATTAGGGTTTGATCAACCGATTGGTGTCTAGTCAAGTGGTTCTGGGAAAGTAAAGGGAATGAGATTTTTAATTGGTTCCGTTGTCTAACCTGGCCAATTTAATTGGTGTCTAAGGAAAGCAACGGGGGGACCCCCTCACCCCTTCCACTTACCGGCCAATTTGGTCATATCTATACCTTAACTTGAGAATTCTAATTGATTATGTATACTATAATTTGCCTTTCTTCATGCTAAGCCTAATTAATATCAAAACTATAGTAGGTTTGTTGTTTAACACAAGATCGACTCTAGGGTTTGATATGAAATATGTATTGGTGCACTTAGTGCTTTATGGCATGGTTGAAATTGTTGTTTTGTTGTGTAATACAAGGGCAACAATCTTCAATTATAGCTATATAAAAATGAAGGGTTTGACTAAACTAAGACATTATAGTTTATTGTGTAACACAAGATTATAAGTGTCTTAGAGGCAAAGATAATTGTTGAGAATTGCAAGGGTTGCAATTGGAAAGTAAGTCCTATCTTTGAACTTATTAGTGTTTGTTGTGTAATACAACGCACTAATGAGAAATTAGGATCTCAACCCCACTAAGAAAATTGGAAAGGTTTCTCGCTTACCATAGTTGAGGGTTATGGTATTTGAATTAAATAGTGGGAGACATAATTAGATAGAAAGTCCTTATCCAGTTATGGATGTCATCTTGAGTGGTCTGCTGATATTGTTCTTTAATTAAATATAGGATATTTATTTTTATGGCTTCAAATTTATCATTGCATGGCATCTTAGATGCCAATAAGTTAACCGATTCAAACAATGTGGACTGGTTGAGGAAGAAGGCTGATGGAGCCTGTTCCCATTGTAGCATGTTTGGGCATTGGAAGTAGGATTGCAAGACTTGTCTTGCGAATGTGAAGCTAAATGCAAGTGGTGTATCTAGGGGTTTGTACATGATACAAACCAATTTATCATTAAGTGAATCTATTTCTAATTCATGGGTATTGGATATTGCATGTGGGTCATATATTTGTAAATCCTAACAAGGACTCACAGAATTAGAAATATGAAGAAATGTGACTTCAAATAATATGGGGCAAGTGAAGAACCCATATATGTTAAAGCTGTGGGCACCTCTGTTATTATCTTTGGGTAATATCATAAGGTTGGAAGAATGCTACTATGTGCCAAATATTGTAAGAAACATTATTTCAATACCCTTGTTGTTATAACAAGGATATGAAATAAGTGTAAAGAGCAGTGGCTGCTCTATTCTTTATAATAATACAATATTTGGGCATGGTTGCTTTGTGAATGGTCTTTTAACTTTAGTACTCAATGATGAAATACTTCTTGTAGATAACAAGAAGAGAAAAATAGATAATATCAATGTCACATATCTCTAGTATTGCCGGTTAGGTCATATTAGTGAGTCAAGGATAAACAAGTTAGTCAAAGAGGATTACTTTGACCCTGATGATTTTCAATCATTAGGAACTTGTGAGTCTTGCCTCAAAGGGAAAATGACCAAGTCTCCATTCACTGGATATGAAGAAAGGGCAACTGAATTGTTAGGTCTTGTACATACTGATGTGTGTGGACCTATGTCAACTCAGGCCAGAGGAGAATATTCTTATTTCATCACTTTTAATAATGATTTATCAAGGTTCGATTATGTGTATCTTATGAAACACAAGTCCGAAGCTTTTGATAAGTTTAAAAAATATCAGAGTATGGTTGAAAGACAAACTAGACTTAGTATTAAAGCTCTTCAGTCTGATCGAGGAGGGGAAAACTTGTCTAGTGAGTTTTTGAACCATCTCAAGGACAAAGGCATTATTTCTGAATGGACCCCTCCTTAGACATCTCAGTTAAATGGAGTGGCAGAAATGAGAAATCATATCTTGTTTGACATGGTGAGGTCCATGATGAGCTTCACAGATCTTCCCATTTCCTTCTAGGGACATGCCTTGGAGACTGCTGCATATATATTAAACAGGGTTCCATCTAAGTCAGTAAGTAGCACTCCATTTGAGTTATGGAATGGTAAAAGACCAAGTCTTAAGTACTTAAAGATTTGTGGTTGCCATGCTTATATCAAGAATAACATTGGACATAAGTTAAGCGCTAGGGTTGACAAGTGTAGGTTTGTTGGTTACCCAAAAGAAGGTAAGGGATACCTCTTTTATAATTCTATTGAGCAAAAGATAATTGTCAGTAGGCATGCTACATTCTTGGAACAAGAGTTTATCCAAGAAGGATGTAGTGATTCTTTACTTGAGTTGTGTAGAGAACAGAACCAACAAACTGATGAGCCTTCAAATAATGTTCCTCAACCAGAGGTTCTTGTGGATCAAGAACAGCCATAATACACACCTCCTCTCTGAAGGTCAGAGATGGTGCAAGGAGCACCTCTCAGATATGGCTTTGTCATCGAGGATGATAATGAAGCCAGTATCATACATGATGATGATCCTGTGACCTATTCGAAAGCTGTCGAGAGTAGGGACTCTGACAAATGGCTTAGTGCCATGAAATCTGAAATGGACTCCATGTATTCCAATCAAATTTGGACCTTGGTAGATCCACCTGAAGGAGTTAACCCGATAGGGTGTAAATGGATCTTCAAGAAGAAGATTAGAGCAGATGGTCAAGTTGAGACCTATAAGACTAGGCTGGTAGCAAAAGGTTTTAGACAAAAACATGGTGTAGACTATGATGAAACCTTTTCTCTAGTAGCCATGCTCAAGTCCATTCAGATACTGCTTGCTATTGCAGCATACCATGATTATGAGATCTGGCAAATGGATGTAAAGACTGCTTTCCTCAATGAAAACCTTGAGGAAGAAGTCCATATGTCATAGCTAGAGGGGTTTGTCTCAAGTGGGAGACCAAACCAGGTATGCAAGTTAAAGAAGTCTATTTATGGACTTAAGCAAGCATCAAGGAGTTGGAACATCAATTTTGATGAAACAATCAAAGGATTTGGTTTTATCAAAAATGTGGATGAACCATGTGTGTATAAGAACACAAGTGGGAGTGCCATTGTTTTCTTAGTTTTGTATGTGGATGATATACTGATCATTGGGAATGATATCCTAATGCTACAATCGGTTAAAACTTGGCTATCATCAAAGTTTTCCATGATGGATTTGGGAGAACCATCCTATATACTAGTTTTAAGGATCAATAAAGATAGATCCAAGAGGATGCTGAGCTTATCCCAATCTAGGTACATTGACTTAGTATTGAAGAGATTCAACATGGATGGAAGTAAGAAAGGTTACTTGCTAATGAGTCAAGGTATACAACTCTCTAAGAAGATGTCTCCTAAGACATCAGAAGAAAGATAGAGGATGGCTATGATTTCTTATGCTTCGGCTGTAGGATCGATTATGTATGTCATGTTATGTACCAGGCCTAATGTCGCTTTTGCCTTGGGCATGTGAGCAGGTTTCAGGAAGATCCAGGAGAGGATCATTGGAAAGCTAT
Organism: Areca catechu; assembly: GCA_021397845.1. Lineage (NCBI taxonomy): Eukaryota > Viridiplantae > Streptophyta > Magnoliopsida > Arecales > Arecaceae > Areca > Areca catechu. The sequence goes on from CM038041.1 coordinate 101,502,126, forward strand.
GAAAAATATTCTTAAGTACCTAAGAATGACTAAAGATATTTTTATAGTATATGAAGGATCTGAGTTAAAACTAGAAGGTTATACAGCTTCTAGTTTTCAATGAGATTCAGATGATAGCAAATCCACATCAGGATATGTCTTCACCCTGAATGATGGTGCAGTGAGTTGGAAAAGTACAAAGCAGCCTACAGTAGCTGACTCAGTCATTGAGGCAGAGTACATGCTATTAGTGAAGCCATAAAGGAAGCTATCTGGATGAAGAAATTCATCATGAAATTGGGCGTGGTTCCTAATGTACAACAGCCAGTGTCATTATACTATGATAACACTGGGGCTATTGCACAAGCTAAGGAATCAAGGTCTCATCACAAATCCAAGCACATTCTAAGACAGTTCCACCTCGTTCAAGAGATCATTAAAAGACATGGTGTTACAATTGAACGAGTTGACACAAAGAACAATAAAGAAGACCCATTCACTAAAGCATTAGCCAAGCAGCAGTTAGATCGCCACTTGGATTGTATGGGCATAAAGTATAAGGGTGATTGGCTTTAGTGCAAGTGAGAGTTTGATAGAAAAATGCCCTAAGAGCCAATCATTATTTAGGCATTTTTGTAAACTTCCAACTCATATATGACATCATTATTTATAATAAAGGCATTTCATTCATCATATACTGTTGTGTCATATTTTTGACTATGATGAACCCCATAGAGTAGGGCAATGGAATTAGGGTTATGATAAAATAACAGTGAGACCTAATTCCTATAAACGCTAATCTAGAATGTTCCTAGTCATTGGACCATCGATTCGGGGATCGATGAATATGGTAAGACTAGCTTATCCTATGTATGCTTAGTTGATGAGGGTGGTTGGTCTCACAGCCACTTGTGTAGAGACACTATGTTGACTCTGGTTTTGATTATGACAAAACACTTAGTATATTTGAGTACTAATTGTGCGTTAAGTGTATAAATCAGTTATAGATACTCAAAGAAAAGAAATTTGAAGAAAATTCAGCCTGGCATAGATGAAGTGTCGACACTTGGGAAGCAAGTGTCGACACCTGAGGATCAAGTGTCGACACTTGAAGAGTGAAGTGTCGACTCAAGGCCTGAGACAAACAGAAAACTTCAGAAAGCACTTTCAGTCAAGTGTCGACACCTGGAGCTGAAGTGTCGACACTTGGAAGTGAAGTGTCACACCTGGAGAATGAAGTGTCGACACTTGAAACTGAAGTGTCGACACTTGAAACTGAAGTGTCGACACTTGGAGGTCAAGTGTCGACACTTGCTATAACGGCTAGTTTTTTAAAAGCTGCAGAACTTCTCTAACTTGCTTCAAACGGCCATATTTTCATCCCTAATGGTTATAAATGGTCAAATAAGGTTTGGAGGGCTATTTAAACACTTGGAGAAGCAAGAGAGAAGAAGAAAAAAGAGGATCCATGGTTTGAAAGATAAATCCTTTGATTTCTAAGTAAAAATATGTGAAGGATATTTTGAGGATCCAATTTGTTGAGTGTTGAGCCTCCAAGAATTCAAAGAGGAGAGGGAGCTTCTAAGAGCAACATGATCAAGCATCCATTGAAACTTCTACAACATGGAGACAAGCTCAACATCAACAATCAATGTGCTTCAACGAAAAATCTGCTTTGTAAGAAAGCTTTTTATTTTCATTCTTCAATTCTTGTATCTAGGTTGGTGGTGAGCCTAATGAAAGCCTTCAAAGATTGTTGGTGAGCCTATGTAGTAAAAACCAACTAGGATTTTGACTTGTGAGCCTGAGGACAAAACAAGTTGGGTTATTAATTAGCCCGTAAAACCAACTAGGTTCTTGGTTAGCCCGCAAAACCAAGGTAGGTTATTTGTGAGCCTGCAAAACAATCAAGGTTTTTGGTTAGCCTGGAAAACCAAGGGGTTATTGGTTAGCCCATGAAAACCAAGGGGTTTGACTTGTGAGCCCGGAAAATAAGTTGACTGTAATCAGTTAAGATTATAGCGAATTTCTAAGGGGATCTTGGGGAGTGGATGTAGGTGCCTTGGAGTGCACCGAACCACTATAAACTGTTTTATGTTTGTAATTATTTTTATTATTGCATTAACTTTATAATTTTTACTGCATATTATATTTATCTTACAAACACATGTTTTGAATTGGCACATATTGTTCGAATTGCAAAAAGTTTTAAAAGTCCAATTCACCCCCCCTCTTGGGTTGCCTACCCCGGCCTACACACTAATACAAGGATAAGGGTGCTCATTAGGTTATGAGTAAACTGAACTGATCTACATTAGGACTATCTTATAGAAGTCTTACTCTTTGTCAAAAGATAGGTCCCAGAGTAGAAGTTGTGCATGTGATCTTCAGACCTGAGGTCACCATGCTTCCTTGTGCACACTAAGCCATACTTTGGTTCACTAAGCCATACTTTGGTTCATACTCATTCATGGCATTGCGACATGTACGGGGTATTCTGGGTATGGTGGAAGGTGTACGAAGGATGTGAGTGGACCAACAAGGAATTGATCAATCCTGGTAAGAGGATATGTTATCCCATGTAATATCTTCAATGAGTGACTCAAGGAATCTTTGCAAAGTGGGATGAGATTAGAAGTGGCTTCTAATCAGTCATCAGCTGAGTCCTCATGATCGAGTTGAGATTTGATATGATTAAATGTTAGGGTTTGACATTTATCCTTACCCATCACTTAATCAGGATAATGGGAGATCAAAAGATTGAATTGCATGGTAACTTACTACTGAAGGATATTTTGGTAGTTTCTACCAAATTCTTCATCTTTCGGGTAGGCATGATACGTTGCTAGATGTCAATCTTGTCTTGTGGGCTTTCATGAACTAATTGGATTGGTTTCATGAGTCAATTCGATGTGTGATTCGAATTGGACAATTAGGTGAGCCAATTTGACCTAATTACGTCAATCAGCTTTGATCGGATCGAATCGGCTTAACCTAAACCTACTGCTAGCTAGATGTGGAACTCAATGGGTCACGCACATTAGGGAGTTGCCCTAGGAATTCAATTGGCATTTAATTAGGGTCAAGGGATCCTAATTAGTTAGCTAGATTACACACTAGCATGTGTAGGTTGACCTAATCTCGTAACCCAATTGGATTGGGTCTGAAAGTTTGCTAAATAGACTAACCAAATAATGGGAGACCTAGATTGGGTTGAGTCCTAAGTGGGATAAATTTATCAGATTTTATCTGATATTTTTTGGATATTTTATGCGCCATATATGAAGAGTCCAAGAGGCATGGGACTCTTGACGCCTAAGTGATACCTCTGCATTCAAAAGGGCACACAAGGACTAATTGACCTCCGATATGAAAATAAATAATATGGTTGGAAAGTAGACTTAATGCCCTTTCATATGACACCCATATTGCATATACTTTGACTAAGTCAAAGGTATCATATGGCATGGAGAAGTTAGCACAAAGTAAAGAGTCACATCTCTTCACTTTGGCGCTAATTCAAGTATGCAGAGTCCTTCTGCATTAAGTCCTTTTGAATCATCGATGCTTCTCATTCATAAGTCATGTCCCTTGGCTTCATTTTAATCAAAAATGCCAAGTGGCAAAGGGAGAAGTCAGATAAAATAGTGAAGGGACTTGAATTAGGCGGTTGGCGCATAAAGGGACACGGTATTTCATGATAAGACTCCTTCTTAGTGAAGGGTCTTATTTGATCTATGTTTAGACAGATCAAAGGTTGATGGAATGGCTTATCTGGTGCCTCCCACTCTCCTATAAATAGCCATCCGTATTTGTTTCGATGGGATGATATTTTTTTTTGGTTTTCTTTCTTACACTCTTACATCTATTCACCTTGTCTCTTCCTTCCCTTATTAGGATATAGGTCTTCCTTTAAGACAAGTCCGCCATTTTAAGACAAGGATTTAGGAAGAGAATTAGGAAGTGATAGAAAGAGAGAAGAGAGATTTTTGAGAGGGCTTAGAATGCTCTACTAGAGGGCAAAGGTCTAAGCAAGGAAGGAGAAGCTGTCGAAGGAAGAAAGTCCATCGGAAGAGTCCCAATTGATCAAGCAACCTACAAGGGAGAGGTTTCTAGGTTTGATTCCTATGTGGATCACCGTTGGAGGGCTTGCACTTGTGAGCCTCGTGGAAAAGATTGGATTTCAGTGATCCAGGTATGTATTCTGACTTCATTTATGTTTTGTTGATTGGTATTGCATAAGGGGTTTCTAGGAATTATGGTTTTCTTGCCATATTAGGGTTTCATGCTTAGAATTTTGTTTTGAAATTCACTTCCGCATGCTGCATGATTCTCGGTACCCTGGGAGAATTCCCATCATCCTTTAGTAAATGGCTTGATTGAGGGAGGGAAAGGAGGAAAGAATATTTGATGTGTCTCCATTTGGCAAGATGAGGTGGCGCCACATGGGGTGGTGAATTGGCACCCAAGGGTTGAAATGTTGACCTTCAAGGCTTGGCCTAATAGTAGTTGAGCTGGACTCAAAGACCACTCCGGCTTGGACCCAGACTCGAACTGGACTCAATACAGGACTGGACTCAATACAGGACACAACTTGACCAAATTGGTCAATGTACAGGACTAAACACAACTCTTGAGACTCAATTCATGGCTAAATGATTACAATGCTTAGACTTGAAGCCTTATTACAGGACCCAAAAATTGAAACCCTAATCAAAGGTATGGTGCCCACTCCACTACACTTGTCAGCCCTAGCACTTAACTTATGCCCAAAGTTATTCTTGACATAAGCATGGCAACCCCAAATCTTTAAGTACTTAAGACTTGGTCTTTTACCATTCCATAACTCAAATGGAGTGCTACTTACTGACATAGATGGAACCCTGTTTAATATGTATGCAGCAGTCTCCAAGGCATGTCCCTAGAAGGAAATGGGAAGATCTGTGAAGCTCATCATAGACCTCACCATGTCCAACAAGGTGCGATTTCTCCTTTCTGCCACTCCATTTAACTAGGGTGTATAAGGAGGGGTCCATTCAGAAATAATGCCTTTGTCCTTGAGATAGTTTAAAAACTCACGAGACAAGTATTCCCATCCTCGATCAGACTGAAGAGCTTTAATACTATGTCCAGTTTGTCTTTCAACCATACTCTGATATTCTTTAAACTTATCAAAGGCTTCGAACTTGTGTTTCATAAGATACACATAACCGAACCTTGATAAATCATCAATAAAAGTGATGAAATAAGAATATGCTCCTCTGGCCTGAGTTGACATAGGTCCACGCACATCAGTATGTACAAGATCTAACAATTCAGTTGCCCTTTCTCCATATCCAGTGAATGGAGACTTGGTCATTTTTCCTTTGAGGCAAGACTCACAAGTTCCTAATGATTGAAAATCATCATGGTCAAAGTAATCCTCTTTGACTAACTTGTTTATCCTTGACTCACTGATATGACCTAACCGGCAATGCTAGAGATATGTGATATTGACATTATCTCTTTTTCTCTTCTTGTCATCTACAAGAAGTATTTCATCATTGAGTACTAAAGTTAGAAGACCATTCACAATTAACCATGCCCAAATATTGTATTATTATGAAGAATAGAGCAGTCACTGCTCTTTACACTTATTTCATATCCTTGTTGTAACAACAAGGGTATAGAAATAATATTTCTTACAATATTTGGCACATAGTAGCATTCTTCCAAATTTATGATATTATCCGAAGGTAATAATAAAAGATAGGTGCCCACAGCTTCAGCATATATGGGTTCTCCACTTGCACCATATTATTTGAAGTCACCTTTCTTCAAATTTTTAATTCTGTAGAGTCCTTATAAAGATTTACAAATATGTGACCCACATGCGGTATCCAATACCCATGAATTAGAAATAGATTCACTCAATGATAAATTGGTTTGTATCATGTACAAACCCCTAGATGCACCACTTTTATCTAGCTCTACATTTGCAAGACAAGTCTTGCAATCCTTCTTCCAATGCCGAAACATGCTGCAATGGAAACAGGCTCCATCAGCCTTCTTCCTCAACCAGTCCAATAGTTTGAACCGGTTAACTTATTAGCATCCAAGATGCCACTCAGTGATAAGTTTGAAGCCATTATTTAAATATCCTATATTTAATTAAAGAACAATATCAGCAGACCACTCAAGATGACATCCATAACTAGATAAGGACTTTCTATCTAATTATGTCTCCTATTATTTTCTTCAAATACCATAACCCTCAACTATGGTAAGCGAGAAACCTTTCCTGGTTTTCTTAGTGGGATTGAGATCCTTATTTCTCATGAGTGCCTTGTCTATGCACAACAAACACACATGAGTTCAAAGGTAGGACAACCTTTCCAATTGCACCTGTGTAATTCTCAACAATTATCTTTGCCTTTAAGACACTTATGGCCTTGTATATGCATAACAAACCATAATGTCTTAGTTTAGTCAAACCCTTCATTTCTATTTAGCCATGATTGAGTAATGTTACCCTTGTGTATGCACAATAAAGCAACATTTCCAACCATGCCATAAAGCACTAAGTGCACCAAGACAAATCTTATATCAAACCTTAGAGTAGGCCTTGTGTATGCACAACAAACCTACTATAGTCTTGACATAACTTTGGCTTAGCATGAAAGAAGGCAAAATATAGTACACTTAACCAATTAGCATTAACAAATTAAGATTTAGATATGACCAAATTGGCTAGGTGAGTGGAAGGGGTGAGGGGGTCCCCCCGTTGCTTTTCTTAGACACCAATTAGATTGGTCAGGTCAGTCAACGAAACCAATTAAAAATATCATTCCCTTTACCTTCCTAGAACCACTTGCCTAGACACCAATTGGCTGATCAAACCCTAACTGGTTTTGCTTTCTGATTAAGTTTTATACTATGACTAAATATGTTTTTTGATGAGGGCTTTGATGGTCTCAAAACACATTCTAAAACTATCATGATAATAATGTTTATTACTACTAGTATAAACATAAACATGATATCCAAGTTTATAACAAATATAAACCCAACGCATATCACTCTAGCATATGCATTAAAACTCATGTCATCAAGCATATTAGCCTAATCAGCATAGCATTATATGACAATTAGCATATTACCCTAATGTGCAAATCAAGACATGATAAAATACCTTTCACCTCACTTAATCATGGGATATGGCCACAGCGGCACCCCTACACGCCATAGGAGACCCATTGAATGGGAAGAGAGGGATTTTAAACCCTACTTGGCTCCTATGACCAGACGGCCATGGTGACTAACCCAATCCAAAGTAGTTACTTGGTTCATGCATGATTTCATATTGACATAATATCATACATATGAACATGGTCGAGTTGGCTCGATAAGGTTCGGGTCGACTCGGTAGTGGAATTTAATCAAACTCCAAAATGATTCATAATTGGAATGCCATAAGGATGGCTTAGATACCAATGATGGAAATTCTCCCAGGGTGCCGGGGATCATGTAGCATGTGGAATTGACTTTCAAAATAAAATTTCATAGCATGATACCCTAACATGTATAACATGTATAGAAAACCCTAATTCCCAGGAACCCCTTGTGTAATATCAACTAATGAATCATAAAATAGAGTCAAGAAAAATACATGGATCACTGAAACCCAACTTTTCTACATGGTTCACAAAAACAAACCCTCCAACAGTGATCCACACGAAACTCGAACCAAGGAAGAACTCCTTCAAGTTGCTTGGAGAAGTGGAACTCTTTCGATAGCCTTTGGTCTATTGACCACTGTAGGACACCCTGTCCTACTGAAGGGCACTCAAGACACTATCCTAAACCACTTTAGGTTCTAGGACTACCCTCCACTAGAAACTTATAGGCTTATGTCCTAAAAAGAAGCCTTGTCCTAGTGTAGAAGAACTTGTCTTGTCAAAAAAAGTCTTGTCCTAAAACAAGGAGGGAGGGAGAAAGTAGAAGACTCTCAGACAGACTCTCGGGAAAATAAAAACGCTAATCTCAGAAGATCGAAGAAGAAGTAGTAGTGTTTCTCATTTCACCGTACCCCTTATTTATAATCTCAGATGGGGCGTGAAATGCATCCCGACAACACTTATCAGATATGAAACATCATATCTGATAAGACTCTTCGGGAATGGAGAGTCATATCTGTGTTCTTTCACTTACCAGATCAATCCCCATCATGCCATGTGTTAAATACTAGTTTCTAAGATAGGGTGATTCCTCTTCTAATCCGAAGTAACGTGAGACTTGAAGAGTTTCAAAGGCAGAAGAACTCTGCCCTCTATTGTGTGCGCGTATATGAAGAGGCACGACTCTTCATGTGCGCGCCACCTTTCACACCTCTTCAAGCCATCCCATTCAAACTTTAAATTGGTCTTTTGACTTGTCAAGGTGTGAGCATTTAGCTAAGAGGTGCCTTCTTGATGAAGCTCCAAGAGTCTCATCTACAGAAGGACTCTCAATCCATCTGCGCGCCATACTTTATCCCGGGTGCGCCAAAGGGCGCTAATAGTCTTTCCCTTTCCATTTAGTCCACCCAAAGCATCAAATTGACATGGTCAAACATATGCAATATGGGTGTCATTGGAAAGAGCATCAAATAAGATTTCTGACCATATCTTTTATTTTTAGATCAAAGGTCTGTAGGCCCTTATGTGCCCTTTTGAAGTTAAGGTATCATTTAGGTACCAAGAGTCCCATGCCATTGGGACTCTTCATATATGGTGCCTAACATGCCCAAAAATCCAAATAAAAATCAGATCAAGCTCTAATTTGACTAGCCCCACTTAGGACTCAACCTAATTTAGGTTTTCCATAATTAGGTTAGCCCAATTAGCAAGCAACCAAACCCAATCAAATTGGGTTAGGAATTAGGTTAGCCTACATATGCTAGTATGCAATTTGGCTAACCAATTAGGATCCTATGACCCTAATTAAAACATGAATGACTTTCTTGGCCAAGTCTCTATTGTGTGTGACCCATTGGATTTTAAATCTAGCCAGTAGTAGGTTTAAGTTTGAGCCGATTCGATCCGATCGAACCTGATTGATCTAATTAGGTCAAATTGGCTCACCTAATTGTCCAATTCGAATCACACATCGAATTGACTCATGAAACCAAACCAATTGGTTCATGAAAACCTACAAGACAAGATTGACGTCTAGTAACGTGTCATTCCTACCCGGAAGATGAAGAATTTGTTGGAAAATACCAAAATACCCTTCAGTAGTAAGTTACCATGCAATTCAATCTTTCGATCTTCCATTATCCCAATTAAGTGATAGGTATGGATATATGTCAAACCCTAATACTTAATCATATCGAATCTCAGCTCGATCATGAGGACTCAAATGATGACTGATTAGATTCCACTAATCTCATCATGCTTTGATCAAAGGCTCCTTGAGTCTTTCATCGAAGAGATTGCATGGGATAACAATTTCTCTTACCAGGAATGATCGATTCCTTGTTGGTCCACTCACATCCTTCGTATACCTTCCACTATACCCAGAACATCCCGTACATGCCACAATGGCATGAATGAGTATGAACCAAAATATGGCTTAGTGTGCACAAGGAACCATGTGACCTTAGGTCTAAAGATCATATGCACAACTTCTACTCTAGGATCTATCTTTTGATAAATAGTACGACTTCCATAAGATAGTCCTGGTGTAGATCAGTCCAGTGTACTCATACCCCGATGAGCACCCTTATCCTTGTATTAGTGTCTCTACACAAGTGGTTGTGAGATCAAGCACCCTCATCAACTAAGCATACATAGGATAAGCTAGTCTTTCCGGATTCATCGATCCACGAATCGATGGTCCAACAACTAGGAACATTCTAGATTAGGGTTTATAGGAATTAGGTCTTGTCATAAACTCCATCATAACCCTAACTCCATTGCCCTAATTTATGGGGTTCATCATAATCAATAAAAAAATATGACACAGCAGTATATGATGAATCAAATGCCTTTATTAATATGAAAGTATGTCATACATAAGCTGAAAGTTTACAAAAAGGACCTCATAATGATTGGCTCTTAGGATACTTTTCTATCAGTTCTGTATCTTCAAAAGTCTCAGGCCTTGAGTCGACACTTGAAATCTTTGAGTTGATACTTGATTCCATGAGTCGATACTTGGGTTCTGTGAGTCGATGCTTGGCATGCCAGAGAAAATCCCTGTGTGCCAGTTTCTGAAGTGTCGATACTTAGTGTACCTGAGTCGACACTTGACTCTGCAACTCGTCAAAACATGTGTCAACCTTCCAAATTCAAAATGATCTTCAATAAAACTTCAATATACTTTCTCTAAAGCACATTGGTCTATTTTTAGTCCTTTTTTAGATGGGAAGACTTCTTAAATCATGAAAATTGCTCAGCTTCCAATGAGTGCCATGATACTTTTATTTTGAGAATTTGAGGTGCCTGTATCCTGAAACTCATAACTCCAATTGAAACATTAGTATAAAATATATACTCAATGTTTTGTTAGTCATCAAAATCAAGGGCTAAAGCCAACAGTTTCTATTTAGGACCAAGAGGCATCATCAACTATTAAAGGGCCAGCCAGGAACAAGAAGAAGAAGACCAGAAGGGATTCAAATCATGGCACGGAGGCTCCAGGTTACCTACGGCCCTTAGATGGTGGTGCATGTCCTACCGAGGGCTCCATGCTCTACAATACATCACCCGCACACTCTACATGATGCGTGCTCCATTAGGCTCTAGGCACTATAGCATGCCACCTACACCCCTGCCATGCAACCAGGCTCTAGTTCTCGTGACACAACAACTAAGCCTTCTTCAAAATGAGTATCTATTAAGGCCCAAGGCCTAGTAGCACTCCGACGGTCCCTCTAAGAATAGAAATGCTCCACCATGGTTCGAGGCTTAGTGGCACGGTGCCCATGCCTCCAATGAGAAACTATTCCACCAAAGGACAGGACCTGTATTACATCGATGAACACCCCCAATAGAAAGATCTCCTTCCAAGGACCGGTCTGATAGGGTGGAGGCCGTTGATAGAGGAAAACCCCACCAAAAGAGGGTATCAGGAATGTGACATCTCGATGAAGCCCCAGATCATGTCTAGGCCATTTCTCTCATATAAAATGGAAGAAGGGGCCTTTGACGAAAAGAGGACAACTGGTAAGACAAAGAGAGCAAACAGGCAAGGAACCGGTAGAGAGAACCTCCCTGCTCTCTAACTTCTCACTCACTTTTCATCGCTTGGATCTGATTTTACTTTTCTACATGGATGTATCCCGAACCCTCCATCGTAAAGGCTTTATTCCCCTTTATTATCCCAACTGACTTGATCATTGGAGTGTCCCTACTAGAACCTCGACCTAGATCTCCTCTTTTTTGCAGGACAAGCTAATCAAGGAGCTGACCAAAAAGATGACCAAGCATCCAGGGAGAGCCCAACGTACCCATAACATGTCTGAGCTATGGGCCACAGTGATCTAAGCAGTAATAGATTGGCATGCCATGTAAGGGGGGCCAATGGCAGAGCTCTTAATTATAGAGAATCCAACAATAAGTCCCCTACTACTAAAAGATTATCCATGGACAACCATGGCTCCATGGTGATGACGCATGCACAAGAAGCTTTCGTTAGCCGTGCAGGGGACCCTCATCATCATGGTGACTAGCAGAGCCCAGAGAGGGGGCTCCCTGCTCCCTCACTACCACCTTTGGTGGACCCCTATATTATCGCACTCACCCTGCAGGTCCAGTTCTTGGCTATGATGGTGCATCAACTTCATCAGTGACACAGGTCCTTGGCAACACAGCAGCAGCCGGGGATGCCGGTGCCTACGTCGCCAACCCCTGTACCAGCCTACAATCCTTTTGAGAGGGACTGTCACATGCAGCCTCTTACCCATGGGGAGACCAGCAAGTAGTCGGGAAGGAATAGCAGGATGGCTCGACCAGTCAGGAGAGCTGCTCCCGGACCTCGGACCATGGTGCACTCTTGCATCGACCGTGCCGACATGGTCAAGAACTGAGATGAGAGTTCCTCCACTCCATGCCCTCCTCACCTCTGATGGCCTCCATTGAGGGCTCCATAAACGAGGCCATCACCATCAAGCAAAAAGGTGCCTCGAGGGGCAAGAGCGCAAGCTGGCTAACCTATTTCACCAGTTTATGAAATTTAGGGCTCCCCCAATAAGCCCACAGGTTACAACACCCATCCTGTTGCCCAGAAATGGAGCCTAAGAGGGGGGGGTGAATTGGGTTTTTTAAAAATTTAAAGCAATAATGTGCAGGCCTTGTGGTATTTTTGAGTAATGAAATTGATGCACTAGATTATATGCAGTGGAAGCAATAAATAGAGTGCAAGAAGTAAATAGCAAGAGAAAGAAGAGAAAATCACACACAAACACAAGGTTTATAGTGGTTCGATGAAAACCTAGCACCTACATCCACTCCCCAAGCCACCCTTGGAAATTCCACTATAATCTCTCCAAGATTATAGCTAACTTATTTTTCCAAAGGCTCATAAGTCAAAACCTATGTTGGTTTTATCACCTAGGCTCACTAATAAACCTTTACACTTATTTTGTCTTAGGGCTCACAAGTCAACCCCAGTTGGTTTTATCCCTTTGGCTCACCAACAACCACAATAACCTACTTTCAAGAAACCCTTGAAAGCTAGGTAAAACACAAGAAAATTTCAGATATACAATTCAAATAAACAAAACAAACTCTCTTCAAGAGTAGAATGGAAGCTTTGAAGCTCAAGTTGATGCTTTGTCTTGTCTTCTCCTTGGAATATTCTTCAAGCTCTCTTTTTGGAAAGATGAAAGGATAGGCTTGTAAGCTTTTTTAGGGAATCACTCTTTAAATGGCTTTTGAAGTGAAGTTCTTGAGAGAATATTAACTTTTGGGCTTTGAATGGACTTCAATTCTTCAAGAATGAGTTTGGTGAAGCTTAAATACTTCAAAAACTTCCAAAAAATGGTTTGTGACTGTTGGAGCTTCGAATCTAGTCATTTGGAGCTTGAAAAGATGTTTCTGCACTTCAAAAAAATAGATCCGTTAGGGTTGTCAGAATCCGAGTGTCGATACTTGGTTTGTTAGGTGTCGACACTTGACTTCCAGGTGTCGACACTTGAACTTTCAAGTGTCGACACTTGAACTTTCAAGTGTCGACACTTGATACAAAAACACTCCATTGGCCAAGTTCTGGGTTTTCAAAAAGTCTCAGGCCTTGAGTCAACACTTGGGAACTTAAGTGTCGACACTTGATTTTTAGGTATCGACAATTGAATTCTGGGTGTTGACACTTGGCATGCTAAGGAGTTTTCTGCGTGCCAAATGCTGAAGTGTTGACACTTAGCCTTCCAGGTGTCGACACTTGGTTTTGCAAAATTCAAAATTAAGTGCAATTTAAGCCAAAAACACAAGCATCAATTATGAAACTTAAATGTAATATAAATAAGCAATAATTGAACTCGTTTAGCCCCTTTTTGCATGGAAAAGACTCCTTAAATTACGAAAGATGCTTCATGCCACAGCGTGCCATGATACTTTAATTTTGAAAATTTGAGGTGCTTGTTTCCTGAAAACTCATAACTAGAAATAAACATTAGTACACAATATGTACTCAACATTTTGTTATTCATCAAAATCACTAGGTAGAGCCAACAATCTCCCTCTTTTTGATGAAGACAAAACCTTTAGTATATCAACATTTAATTTCAAATTTTAGATATGGTATTTCATAAATATGATTTTAAGCTCATACATCCACAACTTGCAATATCAAAGAATGAATATCCCCCTTAGTGAGACAATTCTAATCAAAACAAGTTTTGAGGAACAGTATACAATATCAAATTTGAAATTTAGATTAATCAAAATTATATAATTCTACTCCCCCTTTTTGTCAATCATTAGAAAAAGAGAGTAAGCACCCCCTCAAAATGAGCATGGAAACAAAAAGTAGTAGAGTATCAGAGTTGATACAAGAAACAGTTTTTCAAGAGTTAACAGGTATCAGAGCCAAAAAATAAATGCAGAGCATCAACTTCAATCATAATGAATTCAAAAATTGTATACATAAAGCTGAAATGCTTATATATATTTATATATCAAGTAATGTTTTCAGTACAAAATTTGCTGACTCATCAGCAACACTGAAACTAACAAAATACATCATGAGACATAAATCATAAATAACATACAACATCTATGAGGCTAGTCCTTATCAGATGGAAGCTCAAGAGTAAATGGAGCACTAATCCTAGATCTAGGAACTAATGCCTTAGGAGGTCCCTGGGCTAAGGCCCTATGACTCCTAGTATGGCTAGAAGGTCCTAGTAAGGGTACAACCCTAGAAGATCTTGTGGAAGGAGGGGAAAGAATCTCAGCTAGTGTAATGAAATCTAGTGTGGAATCAACTAAATCAGCTGGAGGAGGAACTGCAGGAGTAGTTGGAGGATCATCTCTACTAAGCATCTGATAACGACCAGCACAATCCACACTGCCATCTGAACTCCCATCACTGGAATCATCATCACCATCTCCATCATCACCATCATCAGCATCAGTACCACCCTCATCAGTGTCATCATGTCTATTTGGGTGGTCATCATCATCGTCATCAACCGGTGGAGCAGCAGGAGCTGCTGGAGGAACAAAAGATCTGAGTAACTCCTCGATACGTGCAAATCCAGCCTCTATGATGTGTCGTAACTCAGTGTGCTCAAAAGCTATGTGGGCTCTAAGGCCCTCTATCTCAATCCTTAGCTGAGTCAACCGCACCCCAAGTCATAAAATCTCACTCCGTACCTTAGAAAACTACTATCGGGTGTGCTCCTCAAAGGATAACTCTATAGATGATGGAGGAGCCGAAGGTGTAGCTGTAGGAGTAACCGGCTCTGCCTTTGATACTGGAGCAGCCTAAGGAGGTGTACTGACTGGCCCTGATGGCTCGGCCTCAGCCTCTCTGATCTCATCACCTTCGTCTGGCTCCTGTCCAGACTCTCTTCGAACCCAGCGACCTGCGATCAACCGATATCGCATGTGGTGTAAAGACCACTCGTCATAAACATCGGTTTGTAAAATCTCCTTGGGGATCTCCCCCTCCAAAGGTACTCTACAAGCTCTAAATAGATGGATCAGCGCCATCCTATATGGTAGACAATGTCGCCTCTATGTCACTACATCACGCATCTGAACCAACATCAGCGAGGGTAAATCAATCAATCTCCTTTGGGTCATACTGACCATCAGCATCAGCTCCCTCTCTGTGATGAAGTCAAATCGTTCAGTCTTCGGAAGTAGGATACGGGTAGTGATGTGATGTAGAAGGCGCATCTCCATTGACAACTAGTTCACGGTGACCACAGTCACTCAACGAACGTCCTCTCGTTCAAGGATGCACCTGAAAGCTGCCTCTCTATCCTCTACTGAGAAAACACTGATACCTCAATGAGGAATCTCCCATACTCTGCTCAGTAGATCCTCTATCAAAGATATCTCCACACCCCTGACAGTGGTGCTCCATAATAGTCGACTGAAATCCAAAGCACCATAGAACTCTCTCACTAGATGGGGATAGTACCTCTCCTACATGGTGCAAAAAGGTACTAATCCGACATCTGTGAGTGTCCTCCGAATCTAGAAGTGCTGTCTATTGAAGAACTCTAAGTCGATCCATCTGCCAGTTGCCACGGCCTTCCCTGCCATCCTCTCTATAGGGGGGAACCTGGAGCTGTGGAACTATTGGCCTGTCCTGCATCGTGTCTAGCCTTAATCCTCCTCTCAGAACCACGTCCACTCCTACTCCTAATTGCTAGTCTCTTCCTTGGACCCATTCTAATAAGCTAAACCAGAAGGGAAAAAAAGAAGATAAATGAACTGAAGGATAGCGCATTTTTCAAGCAAGGTAGGAACGAAAGATCGACAAAGGGTTAGACTGGAAGCAATTAATCAAGCTTAGGTTTTCCTAAAAGAAGGAAACTGGTTTAAAGAAATCTAGGGTTTGTTTTGAAATCAAAGATAAAAATCAAGATGATTTTCTCCAAAAACATGAAATCGAGGCTTAAATATAGTTTTAATAGTTTGAAAAGAGGGAAAGTTATCCCTACATATAAAGCACATTTGGGTTGTAAAATTTATAAAACATATTTGGGTTATGAAATTTATAAAACATATTTGGGTTATGAATTTTATCCCAACATATTTTACAAGTTTAAAAAATTAGTAAACTAGGACAAGTTGAAACATATACAATAAACCCATGAGATTAGAGTTAAAAACAAAGTATATTTGGGTTTTTAGGTCAAAAACAAGTAATCAAATAATAAAACAGTGGACAGAGGAGTAAAATTGAATTGTGTACCATGAAATCAACACAAATACTCCTTCCACATGAATGAAATCCAAGAAATACTAACAAATAGCTAAGAAATATGA
The DNA here is from genome assembly GCA_021397845.1 of Areca catechu. Classification (NCBI taxonomy): domain Eukaryota; kingdom Viridiplantae; phylum Streptophyta; class Magnoliopsida; order Arecales; family Arecaceae; genus Areca; species Areca catechu. Next base: position 101,518,571 of record CM038041.1, read on the forward strand.
AAACCTTGGAGTTTTCGGCCAAAAAATCCAATGCAATAGTGAAATCAACAAAATCTGACAGATTGAGTGTGAAATCGGTCAAAATCCAAGGAAAATCTAAGATAAATGCATTTAAACACAATTTCCTCAAAGAGGAGACTTCCAAACGATTCAAAACTTCAAAAAATCTGAGTTAAGTACATTAAAACAGACGGAAATTAGGGAAACTAGGTTACATAGTTTCAAAAATGAGAAAAAGAGAAGGGGATTACCTGATTTCATTGGGGTAATGAAGGAAATTGATGATTTGGAAGCTAGAGGAGTTTTTGGGGACCACAGGAGCCCACGAAAAAATGGGGGAAAGTAAAATACAAAACCTCGATTTGCCCTAAAAAAGTCAGACTTTTTCGCGAGTGTCAACACTTCGCAAAATCCAAGTGTCGACACTTGGCCAAGAAATTTCAAAAAAAATCTAAAAAAGTCTTCAAGAAATCAAGGATGTTTTTAAAAGCTTTTGGGACTTAACAAAAGTTATTTTTTTGAGTAAAAATAACTTGGGTATGATGGAATTTGAGAGAGTTCTAGGAGAATGGATCAATGATACCTAACTCTCTTCTAATCATACAAAATCTTTCTCCACTCAAGGGTTTGGTAAACACATCAGCTAATTAATCATCAGTACACACAAATTCAAGTATCACATTAGAGTTTTGTACATAATCTCTTATGAAATGATGTCTTATTTCAATGTGTTTAATTCTTGAATGTTGCACAGGATTCTTAGTTAGATTAATTGCACTAGTATTGTCATATCTTATGGGTGTCTTAATTAGTTTAATGCATGTTGCTCAGAAAGCAACCTAAGATGGGGGTTGAATTGGGTCTCTAAAAATGATTGAAGCTAATCACAAGTTACAAACTTAATGAAAGCAAAATAATCCAATTCAATGAATATATATTGCAAGGTGCTATAATTCAAATGCAATGCTCTATATGTATAAGTGCAGTGAAAATTAAAAGCAATAAATAAAAAGCAAGTAGAGAGAGAGAACAAGCAATCACAAACATCAAAAGCTATAGTGGTTCGGTGCCAACCAATGCACCTATATCCACTCCCCAAGCTCCCCTTGGGAATTCACTCTAATCAAATTGATTACAGTCGATTAGTTTTCCGAGCTCACTAATCAAAACTTGACTTGTTTTCACAAGGTTCACAAGTCAAACCTCACTTGGTTTTACGGGCTAACCAAGAACCTAATTGGTTTTCATAAGGCTAACCAACAACCTCACTTGGTTTTCCAGGCTAACCAAGAACCTTAGTAGTTTTGCAGGCTAACCACCAACCTAATTGGTTTTCCAAGGCTTACAAATAACCTTCCTTGGTTTTACAATAGGCTAACCAAGAACCCTTAAGAGATATAAGGTTTAAAACAAAGAACCAATATAAACTTTCAATAATAAAGCAAATAATTCGATGAAGCTCGATGTAGTATTGCTTTGCTCTTGTTGAAGCCTTTTGAATGCCCAAGTAGGAAAGATTTTCAATGCTCTTGATGGCTTTGAATGCTTGGAGGCTTCCTTTAGCATGAAATTGGTTGAACCTTGAATGAATAGGAGTTAAAGCTCTTCTCTCTTCTTTTCTTTCTAAACTCTTTTAGGATATTCAATAATGATGAATATGTAGGTACAAGTAGGCAACCCAAGAGGGGGGGTGAATTGGGTTTTATAAAGCTTTTGAACTACTTTTCAAAAACTATGAACTAAAGCAAGTATATGCTAATGCAATTCAAGTGCTTGTGTATTTCAAATAAATGCAGCAAAAATAAAGAAATAAAATCACAAGGAGAACAATCACACAAATATAAAGATTTATAGTGGTTCGGGGCCAACCAAGCACCTACATCCACTCCCCAAGAACCCCTTGGGAATTTCACTAAGTTTGGTTTTATAACTTAGGCTCACCAACAAGCTTTACAACTTGTTTTGTCTTCGGGCTCACAAGTCAAACCCTAATTGGTTTCAAGGCTCACCAACAACCACCCTTGGTTTTACGGGATAACCAAGAACCTAAACAACTTGTTTTGGCTTTGGGCTCACATGTAAAACCCTAATTGGTTTCAAGGCTCACCAACAACCACTTTGGTTTTCAAAGGCTTACCAAAAATCTTTTTGGTTTTCCAAGGCTCACCAAAAATCTTAAGTAAAACAATGTAAGAGCAAGTATAAATGAATACAATAAAAGCTTTCGAAAATAAAGCAAATATCTCTTTGAAGCCCTTGAATGTTGATGAAGATCTTATCTTCAAGTTGATAAAGCCTTTGATTGATGCTTGTGGATGTAGACTTTGATTGCTCTCTTTGAAACTTGGAAGCTTGAAGGCTTGATCACTCAACTCTTGAATCCTTTAAGAATATTCAAGAAACTCACTAAAGGATTACTTCTCCATTTGATTCTTGATGTTTATATAGCCTCCCAACACTTAAATGACCGTTTATAGCCGTTAGGAAGGAAAATATAGCCGTTGGAGCCAAGTTGGAGAAGTTCTGCAGCCCAGAAAACTAGCCGTTACTGTTCAAGTGTCGACACTTCACCTCCAGGTGTCGATATTTTAGTTTCAAGTGTCGACACTTCATTTTCCAGGTGTTGACACTTCACTTCCAAGTGTCAACACATCAGCTCCAGGTGTCGACACTTGACTGAAAGTGCTTTCTGAAGTTTTTTATTTGTCTCAGGCCTTGAGTCGACACTTCACTCTTCATGTGTCGACACTTGATCCTCAGATGTCGATACTTAATTTCCAGGTGTCGACACTTGCCTGTCCCATTGCTGAAACATCTTCAAATTGAAACTTTAACCTCTTCAAGTTCTTCCATATTAATTCCAAAGTCCATATACTTGATTTTTCATTAATTTAAGAACATTTTCAACTGAAATATAAGCATTTCTTCATTCAACAAGGTTGAGTACTAAGATCTGAAAAATATACTTAAAATACAATTAGTACTTATATATACTTAAATATTTTATCAATCATCAAAATCAAGACTAGAGTCAACAGAATAGTTTTTGTCTTAATTTGATTTGGAGCCTATTTATACCTTCCCAAGGCCTCAAAACCGAAATATAGCCATTACACTCGAAAAACTAGCCATTGGAGGCATTTAGGACGAGTTTTGCGTTTGAAAAAACTAGCCATTACTGTTGCTAGAACTCCATGTATCGACACTTCCTCAGTTGAGTCGATATATAAGGTCGACACATGTTCTTCTTGAGTCGACATATAGTTCAAAAAGCTATAATCAGAATCTCTGGAAATCTCAGTTGAGTTGACACATTCTCAGTTGAGTCGACACCTTGCATTCATGTGTCGACACATCAACTGTTGCTTCAACTTCTGCAAGTTCTATGGCTTGAAAATCTCAGGCAATGTGTTGATCCATGTGTTGACACTTTGAGTTGACACATATGGTCCATGTGTCGACACATCATCTATGCCATTTGAAACTTTGCAGTGTACTGGCCTGAGTCGACACTTCATCTTCATGTATCGATACATCATGTCATGTGTCGACACCTTGAGTCGACACCAGTGAAAAAATTACAGAAGATGCTGATTTTGAGTTGCAACAAGATTCCACTTGCCTTAGCTATCCATTCAACCATCTTTTAAGTGTCCAATCTTGTATTGTGCAATCATTCCATTCAAACTTAGTTCTTCAACACAATTGGGCTTCTTCAAATTGTGTGAGCATCCTTTCAATAAAAACACACTTAAAGCAAATCATTAGTCCTCAATTTATACTTAACTGTTTTGCTTATCATCAAAATCAATTAGTGGAGTCAACAATCTCCCCCTTTTTGATGATGACAAAATCCTTAAGTATAAATTGCTTTAAAGAATAGGGCTTTAAGAGGATTGAACAAGGTGCATAACATTTAAAGCATTTTAGAACATCAACATTACTTGCATCAAAGATATGACAATTCAGAACATAAGTAAAATTGCTATAGCTTTTATTAAGATAGAGAGTATCAGAACTATAGAATTCATCTGAAACAAGAAAATATGTATCATGATACTCATCAAGAAAATTTTAGCAAAGCTCCCCCTGAATCAGTGATTAAAAACAAAATTTGCAATAATGTTTTTAAACAAATAGTGAGGGGTTTTTAAGATGAAGTTCATTTTGAAATGATTTTCAAAAGAGAGTAAAGTAAGGTAAAGCTCCCCCTTACTTAAAGAATTTTGTAAATCAAAGTTTCTCAACAATTTTCAAAATTACTCAACATTTATACTTAAATCTCATAAATTACTCTCCATTTTTTATATCATTAAAAAGATAGATAAAGGGAATAAAAAAAAATAACTCAAGATTATTCATTTTCAAAACTCTTTACTCTTTTTCATTAGGAAGTGCATTCAATAAAGAGTGAAGACATAGAATCATAAAAGCAATTCAAGATATAGCATTCATGTCCATCAAAGATATAGGAATGAATAACAAAAGGATTTTTCATATAAACTCAGATCTAGTACAACAGAAAGTGATACATAACAAAGATAAAAAGTACATATAAGCATAAAACTAACTATTTATCTAGAAGTACATTAAAATCCAAATCCTCATGTATCGAGTCACTAAAAGATGAACCGATCTCGATCAATCTAGTATCAGTGAAGGAGCAAGCTCTCGTCTATCTCGATTGAAGATCTCGAAGTCTGGTCCTAGTCGGCTGAGGAGGGGTACGGTGTCCACATCCTCTGCGACGAATATAAGTCCAACCTCTGGCTGAAGCATTAGAGGTAGGAGCTACGTCCTCCTAAGGAACTGAACTGATCGGGTCAATTATCTCAGCAATAGCTGGAAGAGGAGTGCGATCAAAAGTAGGACCTGAATCAAGATACTAAAAGCTGGGTGTATAAAACCCAAGCTTTCGAGTAATTGATGAAGTATGAAGGGTAGGAGTATCAGAAATGTGAGAATCAAAAACAAGGGTGACAGCTGATGATGCAGGTGTATCAAGAACAACAATATCAGTTATAGGTGATTCTACAATGAGTGTATCAACAGTGGGGGTCTCAATGATAGGTGTATGAATATTAGGAGAATCAATATCAGGAAGTCTATAACAGGTATATCAATAATATGAGTAAGAATAGGAATAGGAGTGGGAACTGGAGTGTGATCATCCGATCTGGAAGGAGAAGGGATAGAGGTATGGGTAGGTGAGTAGGATGGGTCAATAATAGGGCTCGCAGGCATGTCATCCGTCACCTCTACAATTGGCTCTGACGTAAGATCAGCAATATCGAAACGGTCTGAGTCAGTCTCCTTGTCTCCATCAATATCTCCAATAACAATGTCTCCATCTCCATCTCCAACTGTAGTCTCAACACTAGTATCAATATCAGCAAAATCATCCGCTAGTGCTAGAGCAGGTACATGAACAGAAGTAGGAATAGTGTCTGTAGTAGGAGCACTTGTAGAAGATCTAGACATTGCTGAGAGAATAGCCGAAATGCCATCACTAAGACCAATATGGCTCTCTCTTATCTCAGCAATAAAAATGTCTAGATGCTGCCTCATGATGAAAACATTGATCGCTATGCATCTGACTCTATCCTCTAGACTATCTAAAGTGCCAGGGTCTACATTTGTGCTGGCTGAGGCTGTGCAGATGTATAAGGATCAGACTGAGCTAGCTGTGCGGTCGTCTCAGGCTGAGTCTCGCTAGGTCCAGCCTCACCTAAAAGAATATGCTCCTCCTCTATTGTGTCCTCATCACCATCAGCTCTATCCTCGGCCTGACCTAATATCCTCCATGTCCATTGGCCTCGGACTAAATGATAACCTATGTGATGCAATGACCTAATGTCATATACATCAGTATGGATCAAAGTATGATAGGGCTCATCCTAGAAGCTGACTCCATACTTATAAAACAATACAGTCAATCCCATGCCATATGGCAAGCAGAGCCACTGACTAGACGATGCCTCAGTAACCTGATGTACCATCAAAATAGGTAGACATATCGACGTGCGCTGAATCAGTGAGACCATCACGAGCAGCTCCCGCTTGATGATGTAGTCGAAACGACCGGTCTTCGACAGAAGAATCCGGGCAACTATATGGTGTAGCAGTCTCATCTCTACAAATAATGTCAATGCTTGAATAGTGGCTTCCTCTGGTAAGATATCAGACTCAAAAATGTACTGAAGACCACTAACTCAGTCCATCAGACTATCAATAATAGATCCGATCATGGGTATATCCCATACTCTACTCAAAACCTATGAAGAAATGGGGATATCCCGTCCTCTAACCTGTACAACCCAGCCATCAGTCCCTCGAGCAAGTGATCCGTAGAACTCTCTCATCAGCCCGGGGAAGTATCTCTCACTGAGTGAACAAAAAGTGGCCAAACCAGCCTGTCTGATCCACTCTCCTATCCGAAAATGCTGCTGGTCTATGAAAGAAAAGTCCACTCGGCATCCTCTAACCACTATCTTGGAGCTCATCCGGCTAGAATGAACAAACAACGGTCGTATTGGCAGATCCGGAGCTCTAGACTCGTGTCGGGCCTTCGTTCTCCACTCTTCTTCTTGATGTGACTGACGCGGTCGGCGAACAACTTGTTTGCGAGGACCCATTGTCAAGAATCAAAGTTTTGGCAAGGTTTTTGGTGGAAAATGGGGGTTTCTAGGGTTTAGGAAGCTAAACCTAGGAAGAAATTCAACAAAAAATGGCTATTAAGGCTTCAAATCTGAGAAATCCATGGCCAAAAATAGTAAAATGGAATGATGAATAGTATAGGTACCTCAATTCCTAGTGTCAGCTCGGAGGAGAATCAATTTAGGGGAAAAAACGGTTCGGAAATCCCTTAAATCTCAGTTCGCTGTCGAGCATGTGTCGACTCATGCATGTGTCAACACATTTTGGTGTCGACTCATGATGTGTCAACACATCCAATAAAAAACTAAAAATTTGGGAATTTCACAGAATGATCAAAATCAATTGAAATATCATATTTTTGGAGTCAAATCAATAATGATTAACATGATTTATCATGAATAATGTCAAATTGATCTAGTTTAAGTCAAATTGGGGGAAAGATTTAATCAAATGGATTGATGATCCTGAGCTCTCTTCTAATCATACAGAATCGAACTTCAAGAATAGGTTTAGTTAAAATATCAGCTAATTGAAATTCAGTACAAACAAATTCAAGCAAAATATCATTGTTTTCTACATGATATCTAATAAAATGATGCCTAATTTCAATGTACTTACTCCTAGAATGTTGAACAGGATTTTTAGTCAAGCAAATAGCACTGGTATTATCACACCTAATGGGATTACTAGCCAACTTTATTCCAAAGTCTTCAAGTTGTTGCTTAATCCACAGGATTTGAGCACAACAACTTCCCGCTGCAATATACTTAGCCTCAGCTGTGGATAGTGCAACTGAAGTTTGTTTCTTGCTAAACCATGAGATTAAGTTCACTCCAAGAAGTTGGCAAGTTCCACTAGTACTCTTTCTATCTAATCTACAACCTACAAAGTCTGCATCAGAATATCCAATCAATTCAGTAGAAGAATCTCTAGAATTCATAAGCCAATACTAATAGTACCAAATAGATATCTAATAATGCACTTAATAGCCATAAGATGTGATTCTTTAGGTTCAGACTGATATCTAGCACACATGTAAATACTAAACATTATATCTGGTCTACTAGCAGTTTAATACAATAAGGAGCCTATCATGCCTCTGTATAACTTTTGATCTACAGATTTACCATGCTCATCTTTATCAAGTTTACAAAAGGGGCTCATAGGCATACCTATTGGTTTAGTAGTCTCCATCCCAAACTTTTTGAAAATTTTTCTTGTGTACTTAGCTTGGTTAATGAAGATACCATATGAAGTTTGCTTGATCTGAAGTTCGAGAAAGAAATTGAGTTCTCCCATCATGCTCATCTCAAACTCACACTGCATTAACTTAGCAAACTCTCGACAAAGAATTTCATTAGTAGCACCAATAATAATATCATAAATATATATTTGTACTACTAATAAGTCATTATCTTTCTTTTTTCAAAAATAGAGTCTTATCAACATTTTCTCTAAAAAATTCATTTTTAATAAGAAATTTGCTTAACCTTTCATACCATGCTCTAGGTACTTGCTTCAATCCATAAAGTGCTTTGTGTAGTTTGAAAACATGATCAAAATGTGCATGATTTTTAAAACCAGGTGGTTGTTCAACAAAAAGTTTTCCAGATATAAAATCATTTAAGAAAGTACTCTTAACATCCATTTGAAATAATTTGAAATTCATAAAATAAGCAAATGCTAAAAGTAGTCTAATTGCTTCAAGTCTAGCAACAGGAGCAAAAGTTTTATCAAAGTCAATCCCTTCCTCCTGATTGTAGCCTTTAGCAACTAGCCTAACTTTATTTTTAATAACAATACCATTTTCATCTATTTTATTCTTAAATACTCATTTAGTGCCAATAATTAAAACATTAGATGGTATTTCCATAAGTGTCCAAACATTATTTCTATCAAATTGAATTAATTCTTCTTGCATAGCATTGATCCAGTTAGAGTCTTTTTTAGCTTTTTCAAAATATTTAGGTTATACTTGAGATACAAAAGCTATGTAATCATATTCATTTCTAATAGAAGCTCTAGTTCTTACCCCTTTAGATGGATCACCTAAGATTAATTTCTTAGGGTGTCCATGAGCATACCTCCACTCCTTAGGTAGATCTTGATGCTTTGGAGTGTCATCTTCTTTCTCATCCTTGTCTTGTTTTTCTTCATTTGGTTGAGCTTGATTATTCAGTGTCAGCTTCTGAAGTTTGTCAGCACCTGCACATTCATTAGATGTATCCACTTTTCTTGATGACTTGTTAGTAGATTCTTCAAATACAACATGCACTGACTCTTCTACAACCAAAGTTCGTTTATTAAATATTCTGTATGCTCTGCTTGATGTAGAGTATCCTAAGAAGATACCTTTATCAAACTTAGCATCAAACTTTCCAAGATGATCCTTTCCATTGTTTAAAATAAAACATTTACAATCAAAAACACGAAAATATTTCAAAGTCGGTTTTCTTTGGTTCCAAAGTTCATATGGAGTTTTCATTAAAATAGGGCATATCAAAACTCGATTTAAAACATAATAGGATGTATTAATAGCTTCAGCCCAAAAATACCTTGGCAAATCATTTTTACAAAGCATAGTACGTGCCATTTCTTCTAAAGTGCGATTTTTTCTTTCTACTACCCCATTCTGCTGAGGTGTTCTAGGTGCAGAAAAATTATGTTCTATACCTTTTCCATTACAGAAGTTTTAAAAATTTTGATTTTCAAATTCGGTTCTATGATCACTACGAATACAAATGACTGAAACACCTTTCTCATTTGAAACTTTTCTATAAAACTTTACAAATACAGAAAATGATTCATCTTTTTATGCTAAAAAGAAAATCCAAGTAAATCTTAAAAAATCATCCATAATGACTAATCCATATCTCTTGCCTCCTAGACTTGATATTCTAGTTGGTCCAAAGAGATCCATATGAAGTAGTTCAAGTGGCCTACTAGTAGTAACAAATCCTTTTGGTTTAAAAAAAGTTTTGACTTGCTTACCAAATTGACATGCTTGGCAAATTCTATCTTTTTCAAAATAAATTTCAGGTAAATCTCTAACTAATTTTTTTTTACTAAGTTTTGAAATGAGGTACATACTAGCATGCCCTAATCTTCTATGCTATAACCAACTAGTCTCTTCCTTAGTAGAATTCATTGTAACAAGGCATTCTCCACTAGGTAAAGATAGATCATCTAGGTCTACCAAATAAATATTTTCATACCTTTTTCCAATGAATTGTACTCCATTTATATCTAGACTATAATCATGCAATATGATGATTTAAAAACTACTTGAAAACCTTTATTGCAAAACTGACTAATGCTCAAAAGATTATGCTTTAAACCATCTACTAAAAGTACATTACTAATACTATTAGAAGGAGTAATGTGAACCTTACCAATACCTATGATTTTTTCTTTACCATTATCACCGAAGGTCACACTCCCTCCATTCAAATCTTCAAGAGAAGTGAATTGCTTCACATCTCCAGTCATGTACCTTGAGCAACCACTGTCAAGATACCAAACTCGTTTGTTTTCCTTGGTTGCAAGACACACCTATAACAAGATCAAGCTTTGTTTTTAGGTACACAAGCCAACTTAGATCCTTTAGGGTTAGCATTCAAAATGGTTCCTTTTGGAACCCACACTTTGTCAAAAGACATGATTTTTCTAAAATTTTATTGATATGATTTATGACCTAATTTCTTGCAAGTAAAACAAGTAATGCTGGATGATGTAGGTACAAAAAAGTTTTTGAAGTACTTTTGTTGCTTTTGAGGTTTATATCCTAAACCTACCTTATTGAAAACTGCTCTTTGATTATTTAAAAGTAAATTTAGCTTTTATGAGCTATAAGTAAATTTGTCAACAAAAGGTTTAATTTTTTCAAGTTCATATTTGTATTTATTATTTTCAAGTTCCAAATCCTTGTTTTTCTTTATAAGATCATTGTTAGAAACAATATTTTTAGGTATTTTTTAAACTTCATTTTTCATAGCCAAAGCATTATTTTTCTTTTCCAAAACATATACTTTAGTTTTCAAAGAACTAACATCATTAAGTAAAGAATTGTTTTCTAAGGAGAAACTATTTGCATGCTTTTTCAATTTCTTATTTTCTGATAAAACTATTTTATAAATAATCATGCATAAGCTCTTCAAAAGCATTTCTAAGTTCATCGAAAGTGAAATCAACTTCAGTGTCAGAACATACCTCTTCATTGTCCTGATGCACCATGAAGCAGAGATTTGCAACTTCAGTCTGCTCTTATTCTGAACTGGAGTTTTCACTATCATTTCAAGTGGCCATCATTGCTTTCTTCCTTAGTTTCTTTCTTGTTTTCTTGAGGAGAGGACAATCAAATTTGTAGTGCCTAGGCTTCTTACACTCAAAGTATATAGATATTTCCTTCTCCTTTTCCTTTTCTTTCTCTTTCTCTTTTTCTTTACCTTTATCTTTGGATTGATATTTCTTCTTATAGGGAAACTTCCTCCTCTTCATAAATCTTATAAACATTTTTGCAAGGAGGGCTTCCTCACCTTCTTCTTTTTTTTCATTTTTGGACTCATCAATTGAAGATTCTTCTTGAATATTTGATTTAAAAGTGATCCCCTTCTTATTTTTGTCCATGTCCATTGATTTCTGTTTCAAGTTGAGCTCATAGGTCATAAGCAATCCCACTAACTGCTCAAGAGGTAGCTTATCCACATCCTTTGCTTCTTGAATTGCGGTCACCTTTGGATCCCACGACGTTGGTGGTGACCTAAGAATTTTATTCACAAGATCAGCTTAGATATGACTTTACCAAGACTTCTTATAGCGCTTACAATATTTGTAAAACGTGTATACATATCAGTGATAGATTCATTTGGTTCCATCCGGAACATCTCATATGTGTGCACTAACATATTGACCTTAGTATTCTTCACTTGATTAGTACCCTCATGGGTAACTTCAAGTGTGTCCCATATTTCTTTGGCGGACATGCATGTAGATATCTTATTAAATTCACTAGGATTTAATGCACAATAAAGGAGAATCTTTGCCTTAGCATTGATCTCAGATTATTTAATATCATTTTCATCCCAATCCTTTTCAAGTTTTGGGATGAAAATACCATTAACCACCATTGAAGGAATATGAGGACCCTTATCAACTACTCTCCACAAATTGTAATCTATATAATGCATATAAAATCTCATCCTAGTTTTCCAATATGTGTAATTTGCATCATTGAAAAATGGAGGTCTATTTGAGGCTTGTCCCTCAACTACAATAGTACCTATCGGGGCTGCCATAGATCTTTACTCAAGGCAGTAAAGCCTATACACTGAGAACAGGGCTCTGATACCACTTGTTGCCCAGAAAGTAATCTAAGAGGGGGGGCTGAATTGGGTCTCCAAAAATGATTTAAGCTAATCACAAGTTACAAACTTAATGAAAGCAAAATAATACAATTCAATGAATATATATTACAAGGTGCTATAATTCAAATGCAATACTTTATATGTATAAGTGCAGCGAAAGTTAAAAGCAATAAATAAAGAGCAAGTAGAGAGAGAGAACAAGCAATCACAAACACCAAAAGCTATAGTAGTTTGGTGCCAACCAATGCACCTACATCCACTCCCCAAGCTCCCCTTGGGAATTCACTATAATCAAACCGATTACAACCGATTAATTTTTCGGGCTCACTAATCAAAATCCGACTTGTTTTTATAAGGTTCACAAGTCAAACCTCACTTGGTTTTACGGGCTAACCAAGAACCTAATTGGTTTTCTAAGGCTAACCAACAACCTCACTTGGTTTTCCGAGTTAACCAAGAACCTTAGTGGTTTTGCAGGCTAACCACCAACCTAATTGGTTTTCCAAGGCTTACCAATAACCTTCCTTGGTTTTACAATAGGCTAACCAAGAATCCTTACAAGATATAAGTTTTAAAACAAAGAACCAATGTAAGCTTTCAATAATAAAGCAAATAATTCGATGAAGCTCAATGTAGTGTTGCTTTGATCTTATTGAAGCCTTTTGAATGCCCAATTAGGAAAGATCTTCAATGCACTTGATGGCTTTGAATGCTTGGAGGCTTCCTTTAGCTTGAAATTGGTTGAACCTTGAATGAATAGGAGTTAAGGCTCTTCTCTCTTCTTTTCTTTCTAAACTCTTTTAGGATATTCAGTAATAATGAATAGCTTTTGTCTTAATTTGATTTGGAGCCTATTTATACCTTTCCAAGGTCTCAAAATCGAAATATAACCATTACACTCAAAAAACTAGCCGTTGGAGGCATTTGGGATGAGTTCTGCATTTGAAAAAACTAGCCATTACTATTATCAGAACTCCATGTGTCGATACTTTCTCAGTTAAGTCGACACATGTTCTTCTTGAGTCAACACATAGTTCAAAAAGCTCCATTCAGAATCTCTGGAAATCTCAGTTGAGTCGAAACATTCTCAGTTGAGTCGACACCTTGAGTCGACACCTTGCATCCATGTATCGACTCATCAACTATTGCTTCAACTTCTGCAAGTTCTGTGGCTTGAAAGTCTCAGGTGATGTGTTGATCCATGTGTTGACACTTTGAGTCGACACATAAGGTCCATGTATCGACACATCATCTGTGCCATTTCAGACTTTGCAGCATACCGGCCTGAGTCGACACTTCATCTTCATGTATCGACACATCATGTCATGTGTTGGCACCTTGAGTCGACACATCACTGAAAAAATCACAGAAGATGCTGATTTTGAGTTGCAACAAGATTCCACTTGCCTTAGCTATCCATTCAACCATCTTTTAAGTATCAAAGTCTTGTATTGTGTAATCATTCCATTCAAACTTGATTTTTCAACACAATTGGGCTTCTTCAAATTTTGTGAGCATCCTTTCAATAAAAATATACTTAAAGCAAATAATTAGTCCTCAATTTATACTTAACTATTTTGCTTATCATCAAAATCAATTAGTGGAGTCAACAATGCCAAAGTCTTCGAGCTGTTATTTGATCCATAGGAGTTGAGCACAATAGCTTCCAGCTACTATATATTCGGCTTCTACCGTAGATAGAGCAACCGAATTCTATTTTTTGCTACTCCAAGAGATCAAATTTACTCCAAGAAGCTGACAAGTTTCACTAGTACTTTTACGATCAAGTTTACATCCAGCAAAGTCAGCATCAGAATAAGCAATCAATTCAAATGAAGAATCTCTAGAGTACCAAAGACCAATTTCAATTGAGCCGGATAGATATCTAAGTATTCGTTTAACTGCCAAAAGATGAGACTCTTTAGGATTAGACTGATATCTAGCATACATGCAAACACTAATCATAATATCTAGCCTATTGGCAATAAGATATAACATCGAACTAATCATGCCATGATATAGTTTTTGGTCAATAGATTTACCTGATTCATCCTTGTCAATTCTACTAGAGGAGCTCATAGGCGGACCTAATGGCTTGGTATTCTCCATCCCAAACTTCTTGAGTATTTCTTTTGTGTACTTAGCTTGGTTGATGAAGATTCCTTCTTTGGTTTGCTTTATCTGGAGTCTGAGGAAGAAGTTAAGTTCTCCCATCATGCTCATCTCGAACTCACCCTGCATTAACTTTGCAAACTCTTGACAAAGAGATTCGTTAGTAGCACAGAATATGATATCATCTACATATATTTGTACTACTAAGATATCATCATTCTTTTTCTTCAAAAATAAAATTTTGTCAACATTACCGCTAGTAAAATCATTTTTGAGCAAGAAAGAGCTTAAACGATCATACCAAGCTTTAGGATCTTATTTCAAACCATACAAAGCTTTATGAAGTTTGAAAACATGGTTTGAAAATTCATGATTTTTAAAACTAGGCAGTTGTTCAACATAAACCTCTTCTTTGATAAAACCATTCAAAAAGGCACTTTTGATATCCATTTGAAATAATTTAAAATCCATAAAACAAGCAAAAGCCAACAATAGCCTAATTGCCTCAAGTCTAGCCACAGGAGCAAAGGTTTCATCAAAATCAATCCCTTCCTCCTGATTGTATCCTTTGGCAACTAGTCTAGCCTTATTTCTTGTAACAATACCATTTTCATCAAGTTTGCTTCTAAAAATCCATTTAGTGCCAATAATTGAAACATTTGAAGGCCTATATACTAAAGTCCAAACATTGTTTCTTTTAAATTGGTTTAGTTCATCTTACATAGCATTAATCCAATTACAATCATTTTCAGCTTCTTCAATAGTTTTAGGTTCAATTTGAGAAACAAATGCTAAGTAATCACAAACATTCCTAAGGGATGAACGAGTACTTACACCTTTAGATGGATCACCAATGATAAGTTCTTTGGGGTGTCCATGAGCATACCTTCATTCTTTGGGTAGAGGATCTATAGTAGATGTTTTTTCATCACCTTGTGCTTGATCTCCTTCATTGTTTTGATCAACTTCTTGTTCCTTTGTAGGCTCATAATTGTTGTTCACTTCTTCAGTACTTTTTGAACATGTTTCATCATAAAGCACATCTTCTTTTCTAAAGGATTTCTGGTCAGATTCATCAAATACAACATGTATGGATTCTTCAACAACAAGTGTTCTTCTGTTGAAGACCCTGTATGCCTTGCTAGATATGGAGTAGCCTAGAAAGACTCCATCATCTGACTTGGCATCAAATTTGCTCAAATTGTCTTTACCATTGTTTAAGATGAAACAACGACATCCAAAAATATGAAAATATCGAATTAAAGGTTTTCTACCCTTCTAAAGCTCATACGGTGTTTTCTTTAAAATTGATCAGATTAAAACAAGATTTAAAACATAACATGCAGTGTTTATGGCTTCCGTCCAAAAATATCTAGGTAAGTCATTTTCACAAAGCATGTTGCATGCTATTTCTTCAAGAGTTCTATTTTTCCTTTCTACCACCCCATTTTGTTGAGGTGTCATACGTGCTAAAAAATTATGATGAATGCCATTTTCAATACAAAATTTGTCA
Source organism: Areca catechu (assembly GCA_021397845.1). Lineage (NCBI taxonomy): Eukaryota > Viridiplantae > Streptophyta > Magnoliopsida > Arecales > Arecaceae > Areca > Areca catechu. The sequence goes on from CM038041.1 coordinate 101,534,216, forward strand.
AAATCATAATTTTTAAATTTTGTTCCATGGTCACTTCTCAAAGATATGATTGAAACACTTTTTTCATTTGAAACTCTTTTATGAAATCTAATGAATTCAGAAAATGTTTCATCTTTGTGTGCTAAAAACATGACCCATATAAATCATGAAAAATCATCTATAATAACTAGACCGTACTTCTTACCTCCCAATCTAGATGTTCTAATTGGCCCAAAGAGGTCCATATGAAGCTACTTTAAGGGTTTAGATGTAGAGATTACTCATTTTGGTGTAAAAGATGATTTGGTTTGTTTTCCAAGCTGACATGCACTACAAATCTTGTCTTTTTTCAAAACTGAGTTTTGGCAAATCTTTTATCAAATTCTTTTTGCTAAGTTTTGAAATCAAATACATACTAGTATGTCCTAGTTTACGATGTCAAAGTCAACTAGTTTCATTGATCTTGGCTTTCATTGCCACTAGGAATTGACCATTTTAAACACGAAGGTCATCAAGATCAACCATATAAATATTGCCATGCCTATGACCAATGAACTTGATGCCATTGTCATCTAAACTAGAAACAATGCACATAGAAGATTCGAAAGTAACTTTGAAATCCTTGTCGCAAAATTGACTAATGCTAAGCAAATTATGTTTCAAACCATCAACATATAATACATTTTCAATGTAAGTAGAAGGGGTGATATGGACTTTACCAATTCCGACAATCTTGCCCTTTCTATTATCACCAAATGTCATATTACCACCATGTTAATATTCGAGTGATGAGAACTATTCCACATCTCCTGTCATATGTCTTGAGCAACTGCTATTGAGGTATCACATTCTTCTTTTTTTAGTTGCAAGGCATACCTACAATAAAAATCAAGTGGAGATTTTAGGTACCCAAGTCATCTTGGATCCTCTTAGGTTAGTGGCAATGATTTCTTTTGGAACCCAGATTTCTTAACATTACTTAATTTTCTCTTATTATACAAGTAAGATTTATGCCCTATAGTACTACAAGCATAACAAGTAATGGATGAAGATGCAAGCACAAAGAAATCTTTGAGAATTTTTTGTTTCTTCTGAGTTCTAAAACCTAAACCGGATTTATCAAAAATAGCTCTTTGATTATTTAAAAGCATATTTAATTTTTTAGAACTATATGTAAATTTGCCAACAAAAGGTTTTAACTTTTCAATTTCTTATTTATATTTTTTGTTTTCTTCCAAAATTTCTTTGTTCTGCTTTGAAGAGTTTTTATTTGATACAGAAAAGTTTTCCTTTTTCAAAGTTTCTTTTTATTTTTCAAGAGCAAAAATCCTATCATTTAACTTTTTGTTTTGAAGAAGTAGGCAATCATTTTCATTTGAAAACTTATCATTAGCTTTGACTAAATCCAAATTTTGCATTTTCAGATCTTTATGTTTTGATTTTAGTTTTTGAAATTCTTTAACCAATTCATCAAAACCTTCATGCAGTTCATCAAATGTAAACTCATTTTCAGTTTTAGATAGTACCTCATCATGATCCACCATCAAACAGAAGTTTGCAACTTCTTGCTGTTCTTCTTTAGAGTTGGAGTCCTCGCTGTCACTCCGGTTGCCATTATGGCCTTCTTTCTTAGTTTTCTTTTGCTCTTCTTAAGTAAGGGGCAGTCTATCTTGAAGTGGCCGGGTTTCTTACATTCAAAATATGTGGGCTGCTCCTTATCTTTCTCATTTTCCTTCTCTTTGCTTGGCTCACCTTTCAGAGGTTTCTTCTTGAAGTTGTATTTCTTCTTCCTCATGAACTTTCTGAACTTTCTTGCCATTAGAGTCGTCTCATCTTCTTCATCTTCTTCTTCAGATTAATCGCTTGACTATTCTCTTACGATGGATTTGAAAGCAATCACTTTCTTCTTCTTATCAACATCCACGTTCTTTTATCTTAAGGAAAGCTCATAAGTCATCAATGAGCCTAACAATTGCTCCAGGGGTAGAGTGTTGACATCCTTGGCTTCCTCTATGGCCATCACATTAGCATCCCATGAAGCCGGAAGAGACCCGAGAAGTTTATTTACAAGTTCACCATTAGATATAATCTTTTCTAAGCTTCTCATGCCATTCACAATATTTGTAAACCTAGTATATATCTCACTTATAGATTCAGTAGGTTCCATCGTAAACATTTCATATGTGTGAATGAGCATATTAACCTTAGTAGTTTTCACTTGTTGTATACCCTCATGGGTAACCTCAAGCGTGTCCCAGATTTTCTTAGCGGAGAGATAATTGGATATTCTATTGAATTCACTCGGATCAAGAGAGCAAAACAATATATTCATAGCCTTCTCATTAAGCTCTATTTGCTTAATGTCATTCTCATCCCAATCATCTTCCATTTTTGGAGTCAGAATGCCATTAACCAACATAGTAGGCTGATGAGGACCTTTTATGATTGTCCTCCAAAGATTATAATCAATGGCTTGAATGAATATGCACATGCAAGTTTTCCAATAAGTGTAATTCATGCCATTAAACAGTGGGGAATGGTTTGAAGCTTGACCTTCAACAACATCCATTCCTATTGGGACTGTCATGATCTTTTACTCAAGATCCTTGGACCTACAAGAGAGTACTAGTGCTCTGATACCATTTGTTGCCCAGAAATGGAGCCCAAGAGGGGGGGTGAATTTGGTCTTTTAAAAATTTAAAGTAATAATGTGTAGGCCTTGTGGTGTTTGTGAGTACTGAAATTGATGCACTAGATTATATGCAGCGAAAAGTAATAAATAGAGTGCAAGAAGTAAAGAGCAATAGATAGAAGAGATAATCACACACAAATACAATGTTTATAGTGGTTCGGTACAAACCTAGCACCTATATCCACTCCCTAAGCCACCCTTGAAAATTCTACTATAATCTCTCCAAGAATATAGCCAACTTATTTTTTCAAAGGCTCACAAGTCAAAACCTATGTTGGTTTTATCACCTAGGCTCACCAACAAACCATTACACTTGATTTCTCTTCGGGCTCACAAGTCAACCTTAGTTGGTTTTGTCCCTTTGGCTCACCAACAACCATAACAACCTACTTTCAAGAAACCCTTGAAAGCTAGGTTAAAACACAAGAAAATTTTAGATATAAAATTCAAATAAACAAAACAAACTCTCTTCAAGTGTAGAATGGATGCTTTAAGGCTCAAGTTGATGCTTTGTCTTGTCTTCTCCTTGAAATATTCTTCAAGCTCTCTTTTTGTAAAGATGAAAGGATAGGCTTGTAAGCTTTTTCAGGGAATCACTCTTTAAATGGCTTTTGAAGTGAAGTTCTTGAGAGAATATTAATTTTTGGACTTTGAATGGACTTTAATGCTTCAAGAATGAGTTTGGTGAAGCTTAAATACTTCAAAAACTTTCAAAAAATGGTTTGTGACCATTGGAGCTTCGAATCTAGCCATTTGGAACTTGAAAAGATGTTTATGTACTTCAGAAAAATAGATCCGTTAGGGCTGTCAAAACTCGAGTGTCGATACTTGGCTGTCAGGTGTCGACACTTGAACTTTCAGGTGTCGACACTTGAACTTTCAGGTGTCGACACTTGATCTTTCAGGTGTCGACACTTGAACTTTAAAGTGTCGATACTTGATTCACAGGTGTCGACACTTGACACAAAAATACTCCATTGGTCAAGTTCTGGATTTTCAAAAAGTCTCAGGCCTTGAGTCGACACTTGAAAACTTAAGTGTCGACACTTGAGTTTCAGGTATCGACACTTTAATTCAAGATGTCGATACTTGGCATGCCAAGGAGTTTTTCTGCGTGCCAAATGCTGAAGTGTCGACACTTAGCCTTCCAGGTGTCCTTGGTTCTGCAAAATTTAAAATTAAGTGCAATTCAAGCAAAAAACACAAGCATCAATTATGAAACTTAAATGCAATATAAATAAGCAATAATTGAACTTGTTTAACCCCTTTTTGTATGGAAAAGACTCCTCAAATTGCGAAAGATGCTTTGTGCTATAGCATGCCATGATACTTTAATTTTAAGAATTTAATGTGCTTGTTTCCTGAAAACTCGCAACTAGAAATAGACATTAGCACACAATATGTACTCAATATTTTGTTATTCATCAAAATCACTAGGTAGAGCGAACACATCCCTCCTTCTCCCATAAAATTCAAGAGGAACAAATTCCTAATCGATTCTACATGCCTCTAGTTGATCCCTACGATGGGAAAACCTATTCCTTGGATAACCTTGAAAGTTACAAAGCCCTCATGAGGGTCTAGTGGGATATTGATGCCCTCCTCTACATCACCTTCCCAGCTACACTCTATAAGGCTACTCGAGCTTGGTTCTCTTGACTCGAGCCAGGAAGCATTGACTCCTTTGAATAGCTAAAAAGAAGGTTCATGACATACTTCGATGTATGCAGGAAGGTACCACATGAGGCCGACAGCCTCTTCTCTTTTTGCTAGTAGGACCGAGAACCCCTCTAGGATTACATATCCCAATTCAAAGCCACCACCTTAGAGATCTACCACCTCGATGAGCCAATAGCCATGCTAGTGCTGAAGAGAGGACTCAGGACCTCTCGCTTCATCGATTCTCTTGACAAGAAGCTTTCAAAGACTTACTTGGAGCTCCTCCTCTGGGTCCATAAGTACATCTATGCAGTGGAGACACCATATCAGGAAGGAGTTGGATGGGAGGCCATTGAAGAGGGAGGCCATGGGGGAAGAATCTAGCCCCTCAACCTCCATGACTGTGCCGACCTTTCGATCAGGCTCTAGGCTTAGAGTCGACCCTACCAAGGAAGAGAAGTTTACACCTCTTCTCATCCCAAGAGCAAAGATCCTCATGGAGATCGAGGGCGAGCACTTCCTACATCATCATCCCCCATTGAGGCCATTCGCTAAATGCAACAAATCTCATTACTGCCGCTTACACCGGGACCATGGCCATGATACCAAGGAATGTCGCCATCTGAAGAGAGAGATAGAGGACCTGATCAAGCACGGCTACCTTAAAAAATATGTGGAGGGAGGAGCTACCCTAACAGTTCAGAGCGAAGATGCCCGATAACTCACCATCGATAACTGGCCCACTAAAAAGCTAGTGGGGATGATCTCTTGGGGGTAGGGAGAAGCTCGAAAAGGGCTATGGGGGAGAAAAGAGAGTGATAATGTACTCCCCTATGAGGTAAAAGGCTTGGCTAGGGTAGATAACCCAAATAATGATGCTATCAGCATAGAAATGATGATAGCTAAGCACCTTGTAAAATGACTTATGGTTAATAGTAGAAGCTCTACAGACATCTTTTTTATGATGCTTTTGCGAGGATAAACTTATCCACTAACCAAATAAACTTGGTATACATGCCATTGGTTGGCTTCATCAGGGATTCGATCAAAGTTGAAGAAGAAATTACCCTCCTAATAATTGCCAGAATGCCATCTTGGTTGAATACTGTATTGACAACATTCACCATTGTGAGGCTTCCCTCACCTTACAATGCAATCCTGGGGCATCCTGGACTCAATATGCTCGACACCACCATTTCCTCTCGATGTCTTCTTATCCAGTTCCCAACTCCTTGGACGATCGGGGAGATGAGAGGGTCTTGCAGCCTGTCCAGCACTGCCTACAGGCCACCCTAGGAGCTTGAGAGGCTAAGTGGTGTCCAGCCATTGACCAATCAAGCTTGATAGAACTGGAGCCGAAGGGTGGACCAATCAAGCCTTTGCTGCCTTTTCCTTTGGGAGAGGACCCTGTGAAGGCAGTGCAAGTGGGAGCCCTACTGACCGAGGAGCAGAGATCCCGCACCAATCAAGCCTTTGCTGCCTTTTCCTTTGGGAGAGGACCCTGTGAAGGCAGTGCAAGTGGGAGCCCTACTGACCGAGGAGCAGAGATCCCGCTTGCTCATTTTTCTATGAGCCAACATAGACATCTTCACCTTGACCATTGTAGACATGCTCAGGATCCCTCCTAAAGTAATCACTCACAAGTTGAACATCAACCCCAACAGTCACCTGGTCTGATAGAAGAAGAAGAGCTTCATCCTAAAGAGACAGAAGGTGATCGATAAAGAGGTTGAAAAGCTCCTCACTGCAGGCTTCATCCATGAGGTACAATACCCTGACTAGCTGCTAATATAGTAATGGTCAGGAAAGACTCTAGGAAGTGGAGGATCTATACGGACTTCACCGACCTCAACCGGCCATGCCTGAAGGATGGCTTCTCGCTTTCCAGGATTGACCAGCTAGTGGACACAACCTCGAGCCACAAGCTCCTCAGCTTCATGGATGCATTCTCTAGGTACAACCAAATCCATATGCACCCGATGGATGAGGAGCACACAACGTTCATGACTGACAGAGGCATATACTACTATAGGATGATGTTGTTTGGCCTAAAAAATGTAGGGGCCACATACCAATGCCTGGTCAGCAAGGTCTTCAAAGACTAGATAGGTCGTAACATGCAAATCTATGTAGACGACATGCTCATCATGAGCGGCCAGGAGTTGGATCATATCACCGACCTAGTGGAGGCCTTTGATAACCTTTGCCTCTACCAGATGAAGCTGAACCCCACCAAATGTGCATTTAGTGTTGCGATAGAAAAATTTCTGGGGTTTATGGTCACTCAACAAGGGAGAAAGGCCAACTCCAAGAAGATCTAGGTGATCATCAACATGAGACATCCCATCTCCAAGAAGGAGGTTTAGTGCTTGACCGGATGCATCATGGCATTAAGCAGTTTCATCTCGCATTCCACCGAGCATTGCAAGCCATTCTTTAAGGTGCTATGAAAGATGCATGACTTTACTTGGATAGAGGAGTGTTGGGAGGCCTTCGAGGGACTAAAGAAGCTCCTCGCCTCCCTGCCATTGCTATCCAAGCTGGAGCCCAAAGAGGAGCTTCACCTATAGCTAGCGGTCTCACCAAAGGCGGTCAGCTTAGTGTTGGTCTACATTGACAAGGACGGCTCCTAGCAGCTAGTCTACTATACCAGCAAGCTACTCCATGATGCAAAAACCAGGTACACTCAATCCGAGAAGATTATCTTTTCACTCATTATGTCTGTGCAGCATCTTAGGCCCTACTTCCAAGCACATCAGATTATGATCCTCACCGATCAGCCCTTGAGGGCCATTCTAAGCCACCCTGATACATCGGGGTGCCTGGCCAAGTGGGCGGTGATGCTCAATGAGTTTGACATTACTTACCATCCAAGGCCAGTGCAAAAGGCCTAGGTCGTTGCTAATTTCTTGCTGAAATGCACATGGGTGGCTAAAGATTTGGAGGAGATAGACAAGTGACCCGAGCCTGAGCATGACTCAACCCTAGAGGTGATGACGTGGATTCTCCACATTGATGATGCATCCAATGCCAGAGGGAGTGGAGTTGGGCTCATCCTCGCCAACTTTGGAGTCATTGACGAATATGCATTGTGCTTCCTCTTCAAGGCAACCAACAATCAAGCTAAGTATGAAGCGCTCCTCATGGAATTGAAGGTGTCTCATGAGCTGGGCATAAAGTACCTGAAGGTCTTCACATATTTGTAGCTCATGGTGGGCCAAGTATCCGGCAAGTACGAAGCTCGGGATCCCATGATGGCAAAGTATCTGGATAAGGTATGCTCATACACAATGAACCTCCAGCACTTCAGCATTTCCCACATCTCTCATGCAAAGAATGCTCGGGTCGACATCCTCTCCCGGCTAGCAACCCTACTAGATTTGTTACTAGGGTGTACCTTTGTTGAATATCTAGAGACCCCAGCTATGAGTCTACGATAGAGGTCCAGCAGGTCACCTCTGAGGCGAGCTGGATGGACCCCTACATCAAATACATCACCACTAGTACCCTCCTAGAGGATCGCAAGGAAGACAGCCTCCTCAAGAAGAAGGTCGCATGCTTCATGCTAATGGATAGGCAACTTTTTCGGAGGTCTTATTCCTACCCCTTACTAAAATGCTTGAGGCCTTCAAAAGCCATCTATGTGCCCCAAGAGATACACGAAGACATCTATAGAAATCATATGGGGGGCAGGACTTTAGTTTATAAGGCACTCCGTCAAGGATACTTTTAGGAGACCATGTGAGAAGATGCCGCTGACTTCGTGAGAAAGTGTGACTGCTGCCAGCATCATGCCTACATCTAGTGTTAGCCAGCCACACAACTCTCCTAACTTTCTACTCTATGGCCATTCACCCAGTGGGGAACGGACATCTTGGGTCCCTTTCCTCCTGCATCCGGTCAATGGAAGTACCTAATCATGGCCATCAACTACTTCACCAAGTGGGTCGAGGCCGAGCCCCCGGCACGGATCACCAAGGCCAAGGCCAGATCCTTCTTTCGGAAGTCAGTCATATGCCATTTTGGACCCCTACATTTACTTATCACCAATAACGGGCGGCAGTTTGACAACTAGGCTTTCAAAGAATTCTATGCCAACCTCAACATCCACCATTACTTCACATCGATGGCTCACCCTCAGACCAACGGGTAGGCTGAGGTGACCAATTGAACCATCATACAAGGGCTCCATACTAGACCAGATGAGGCCAGGGGACAATGGGTCGAGGAGCTTCCCAGTGTGCTATGGGCCTACCACACCATGCCTCGGATGGCGACAGGTGAAACACCATTCAACCATGTCCTCGGTTTTGAGGTCGTGATCCTAGTGGAGGTGGGACTTCCAACACTACAGGTGGAGCAATATAATGAAGCTGAGAATCCAGCCTACATCCTCCTCAACTTAGATCTACTGGATGAGATGAGAGACAAAGCTCGACTCCGAGTGGCAGCATATCGACAGCAAGTAGCTCACGACTACAACTCCCACGTCAAGCCCAAGGCATTCTATCCAAGACCTGGTTCTCAGGCAAGTAGAAGTATCCTAACCAGGGGAATGTAGAAAACCTTCCTCGAACTGGGAAGGTCACTATATGGTGGTCGAGGCTCTACCACATGGAGCCTACTACCTCACTAGACTCGATGGCGCCCGATTCCCTTGAACATGGAATGCCAGCAACCTGAGGATTTACTACCAATAATATAAGGCTCTCCCTTAATAATTAAAGTTTCTTTTTGGTGCAACACTATTTTCCACCTATGCAGGGACTCTAGTGTGGGCACCACGATCAGACAGAGATTACTGAGCCCATTATGGATTTCTAGCTAGTTTCGAGTCCTATAGTCTATTAGTACTGAGTCACTTGAGTCCTATACTAAAGTGAGCCAATTGAGTCCTGTATTAAAGAGTGAGTCCTGTAATAAAGTAAGACCATTGAGTCAGTTGAGTCACTTAGTCCAGTGAGTTCCTTATTTTAGTCCAATGAGTCTTGTAATCCTTCATTCAAGGTGAAGATCCAAGAGGAGAGTAACCAGACAATGAGATTCACCAGGCCCCCCAAACCAGAGCTGGACTTCATGCACCTGGGCACCTACTCAAGCCCCCAGCCAAGCACCTGGGCCCTTTCATGACACCAAACCCACAATGGAGTGCCCCTCAATCCATGAAGTTGGTGCCCTAGTCCAAGCTGCCCCAGCCTTGGCGCTCTAGTCGAAGCTATCCCAGCCTTGGCGCTCTAGTCGAAGCTACCCCAGCCTTGGTGCCCTAGTCCAAGTTTCCCTAGCCCAGCACCATAGTCCAAGACCCAAGAGAGTTGGCACCCCAGACTATCCCACTTCCACCTGGAGTTCATGTGCCCAAGCCTACAAGGAGGCCGCCCAAGACCATGGAGTTGCTGCCATAGCCCAAGAGAGTTTTCTTAGTCCTTAAGTTTTTGTTTTCTTAGCCCTCAAGTTTTGTAATCCTAGTCTATCAGGGAGTCCAAGGACCTGGATGAATCTATAAATACCCACCCCCTCTCCCTTGTAATGAATAACTTTTGATGAATAATATTTGAGTGCTTACTAATTGCCTTTGTTCTTTGTGAACATCGACCTCCGTGAGGGAGTGGGAGTGGGTGTGAGGCCCTATTTCTTTCAAACCCAAGTATTCTTATAAACCCTAGCCACCCCCTTCTCTCTTCATCCAATCAAACCCTAGCTGCCCCATCTCCAATCAACCTGGGCTACCCCATCCATCATCCTAAGACCCAGGATGCCCTCTCATCTCCCTACCACAGGCCGTCCCTATCTCCCTTCTTCTTCTTGGCAGCCACCTGCATCCATCAACCATAGGCTGTCAGATACACTCTCAACCCCAGGCCACCATCCCAAGAGGAATCCAGGCATTTTCATCAACATCTAGGCTACCCACATCAAGCCAGGCATCCTCCTTCACCACCAGGTCACCAGCCAACTCCAGCACTCCATCAACTCCTCCTCTCTTCAATCCTTTAATCTATTATTTTTTTATCACCTATGACCCTGACCTTTGATGCTTGCAGGATCCCTCTGGTGAAACAATCCAAGGAAGAGGTTGTCCTTGCCCCCGAGACCAGCTGATAAAAAGCTAGTGGATCTGTGAGAACAAGGCTTCGTCATCCAGGCGCCAATCTAAAGTGCTAAGAGACCCCATCTTCAACAAGGAAGATATCATTGCCAGGTAATTGAACCAAACCCTTCTCTTAGGCCTGTTTTATTGAAGTGAACTTGTCCTAATTAGTGGTTTCTTAACCCTAATGGTCCTGCTTTCTTTAGCTCTTTGATAGTTCTTATCTGCGGGTAGTAGTTCTTGGTCTTTACATCATCCCCTGCTTGTTCTTCATCTCTTTTTTGGGAACATAATTCACTAAAAAAAATCTAAACTTTAATTGCTCTATTAATTTGCTGCTTTCTTATGTTCATCCCTTGCATACCCATCCCTCATCAGTTTGGTATCGGAGCTTAGGATTTAGACATGCTTTTGCACAACAGTTTAAAATTCTGCATGCTGAAATCTGCACACTAGCCAAAACCTAGGGCAATTACCCATTAAATCCATGCTATTTTTCTCTGATTTTTGCATCAATTGATCTCTGATTTGTCCTCTTATTTTCTACTATTTTTTCTTAATTTTACAGTTTTAGAAAATTAAAAAAAATCTGCATACAAAAAACCCTGATAAAAAAAATATTGGCTAAAATTTATGTATGCTTAGATTAGGGCTGAAATTAATTTACAATCAAACCCCCCAAACCCAACCCTCTTTTCTTGAACTTAATTAACTAAAACTAAATTTGCCATCTACATAAAACAAAAAATATATATATATTTTCTGCTATTTTTTTCTGATTTTTTAGTCTCATATTGTATTTGGGTTTCATGTGTGTGCATCATCTTTGAAATCAACCTTAAGGGCACTTATACTTTGTCAGATCAGGGAAGGATTTCCTCACCTTTCCTGGGCCCAAAACAACCACCCTGCATTTGAACCCAAGCCTAACTAAAATCAAGTAGAAACCTAATTGATCTAGGGATACCAATAGGTTGGGTTTAAGTCTTATAAGAAAACTAGTACACTCAATCCTCCAATTATTACTGGAAGCTGGTGTCTAAGGCTAGAGCTCCAGTCGCAAACACCCTAAGCGGACTAGTGCTTTTTAATTGGGACCCTGCGACAAGCAGGGGGAGCCTCCCACCACCACACCTCTTACTTGGCCAGTGCAAGGATTAATTGTTGAGTTATGTGTAAGTTAAGTTGACTCACTCTACTTGGGCTCTTGGTCTAGCAAACCCTAGAATGCATAACACTTGTGTATTGCATGACCACTAGGTCAGGAGTCCACTACCATCAATCTCAACCCCAACCCAACTTAACCATTGATCCCGATCTGGGCACCCAACTAAGGGCTATTACTGAGCAACTAGCCCAAATGGACAATAGGTTTGCCCAAATAAAAGGTCAATTAGGAAACCTAGAGAGAACACAAGAGTCCAACACTGAACCCGAGCCTGAGTCACCTTTTCCCATACCTCTCAACCCTAGGAGAGCCCAACACCCTACCCATTCTTGGAGCCCAACCCTAGGAGAGCCCAACACCCTGACCCATTCTTGGAGCCCAACCATAGGAGAGCCCCACACCCTGACCCATTCTTGGAGCCCAACCATAAGTGACCCAATCATGATTTCCTTGACAGGATGAGAGAGCCATTAGGAATATCAAGCTAGAAGCACCCATATTTGATGGAAGTCTTGATCCTAAGGTCTACATAGATTGGGAAAGAGACATTGACCAATATTTCGAATGGTACGAGATGAGTGAGGAGAAGAAGTGCAAATTTGCCAAACTTAGATTAGTCTACCAGGCTAGCCTATACTGGAGGAATGCTGAGTGCATAATTAGACAATGAGGAGAACTTCCCATAGTCATCTGGAGAGCCATGAAGCTGAGACTTAGGGATAAGTATCTTCCTGCATCCTACCATCAAAGACTCCTAGACCAATGGCAGAGGTTAAGTCAAGGGACTAGGACTGTGTCTGAGTACAAAGCCAAGTTTGATGAGTTTGCCATAAGGTGTAGCATAGACAAGTCAGAATCCATGACCCTATCTAGGTTTAGGGCTAGACTTTGTGATGATATCCAAATAGAGCTATTTTTTAGGGAGGTCCATGATCTAGAGCAGGCGTACCAAATAGCTAAGGACTATGAGAGATTCCAGAGGGGGTCCATAACCCGTTAGCCTGAGCCCATTAGGACTAGTGCCCTTATTCCAAGACCAAGTCCTAGCCAAGTATACACTGGCCGACCCAACCCCAACCCGAGCCGACCCAACCCTAACCCGAGCCGACCCAGTTCTGGCAACCCATTGACCCCTAGAGATGACAAGGGTAAGGAACCTAATGATGCGGGATGGACCTCGATCAGGATTATTTTTTTAGAGAAGGGTGGATCGTTGGTCGCTAGGAAATGACCTTTAGTCTAGGTTTAACAAGGCCCAAATTATTTTCCCCAAAAAAATTTTTATTCAAATAAACCCCCCTTTTTTTCCCATATTTTTTCTATCATACTTTTTTCCTTTTCTTCACTTTTTTTATATTTTCTTTTTTATTTTCATTTTTTTCTATTTTTTTTATTTTCTATGCTTGAAGTCAGAATTGGGAAGCTAGCTTTGCCTTCACGATCGTGCTGGCCCCTTGTGCCTTAATGATCGTGCCAAATAGGGAGGGGGGCTTTCGGATGAAAGTCCGACGGGCTCTCACTGGTGACGGTGCTTGGAAGGCGGCAGCAGCATGGAGGTGGAGACGCGACTCCATTGATGGTGGCAGTCTAGTGATTGGGTGGCTCAGGTGGCGGTGGACTTGATCTGACAGCAAATGATGGCTTCTCAGGTGGCGTCGCTTGGCAAGGAAGGGATTTTAGAGGAGGAGATTGGTGGTCCGGACACCAGGATTAGACACAAATCACTAGATCCTCTTTGGTTTACTTAGTCATATGTCAAAGTTTTAAAAATTTTGTAATCAATTAAGATTGAGTCCTGTAATAAGTTAAGATAAGTTGATTTGTCTCAACCCTCAACCTAGTCAGTATTTTGAGTCCTGTACATCATTTATGAGTCCAGTATGAGCCCAATTCTTGTACAAGAGAGGAGGTTATCCTATTTTGAAGTTTCACCAAGCCACATGCAAGAGACAGAGGCCACTACATCAACCCATTGGATTTTGTGTGACAACCTAGGATCCAAGATGCTTCCAGAAATCCTGATTCCTTCCAGATGACCAGATTCCCTCCAGATGCTTCTAAAATATTCCATATGCTAGGAGCCCATGTTTTCCAGGTTATCCCAGCACTCCATGCCTTCAAATTCAAGTCCAAGAGCTGAGCCTAGGTCCATTAAGAAGCAAGATTCCAAGAATATTCCCCTATCAGGCCATCCCAACTCCCGGGGCCCAAAGCCCAAGCACCCAAGCCGCCCTTGGCCAGCCCACTTGCTGCCCATGAAGCCCAACACACCATTCCAAGAGGGCTTAGGCATCCTCACATGTTGACTTGGTCCAAAGCCAAGTGGGGAGAGGAAAGAAGAGAAGACTAGGTCAAATTCTAACCTAGTTGGGATTCCTAATCCTTTTAAACCTTGTAATTCTAACCTAGCTAGGAAAGGACTTATAGTCTAACTAGGAAGAGGACTTGTAACTATGTGTTACCATGGATAGAGAGGGTATGGAAACTCTATAAATACCCCACCCCTCCCCCTCTTGTAATCATCTCTTTCTTATGAATACAACTTGCTGAAATTTTGTTTTATTGCCTTGTGATTGGTATCTTTGTTTTGGTTCTTTACTTTGAGTGCTCTCCTTGTGTATCCTTGCTGAATCTCTGTTTCCCTAGCATCTTTTTGCATCCTTGGAGACTAGCCACACCCAAGGAAAAAAATCCCTAGCTGGCATTCAAGACAAGGAGCTTCTTCCTTTCTGGCTGCCATCTCCTAACCTTAATTCTGATTCCTTCAAAACCCTAGTTCCTTTTCTCTTTTTTTATTTGTTATTTTTATTGACCCTGATGCTTGCAGGATCTCCGAGGTGTTTTACCTTCCCAGAGGATACTTTCTTTACCTTTAGACTGGGTCCAGATCAGCCATCTGATTCAAGGAACTAAAGCTTCTTCATCCAGACTCCAATCAGAGTATGAGTGATACTTTCCATTGCAAAGTTTCAATCTTTGACTGGTAAAAAACCTACCCTTATCTTATTATATTATTTGATGAAGATAACCTATCCTAAACTGGGAGTTTCTCAACTGTCGGGTCCTGGCTACTTATTATCTTGCATGAGTTCTTTGCAATCATGATGATTCTATGCATTGCTATCCTATTTGCTAGTTCTTACTTTTATTTGAGAATTTAGCCTACAAACCTAAATTATAAAAATCACAAAAAAATTAGTTTACTATTTTCTATGCATGTTTAGCAATCTTAGAGTCATCCTACATTAGTTTGGTATCAGAGTGGGTTTAGGATAGTTTTTATCTACTTTGCATTCATAAACCCTAATTTCTGCATCCTATCCACTACATTAGGTATTTGTTTTGCATCTGATTTTGACCATCTAGGAATTTTATTTTCCTGTGAAATTTGCATGAGTTGTTCTGTATCGTGTCTTCTATTTTAGAAAATTTTTAATTAATTTTAAAAATTTCTGCAATAGTCCAAAAACCCTAAGATTTGCATCACCATTTGATTTTTTTTCTGTATGAAATTTGGTAGGTAACATCAACACATTCCATCATCTATCCTAGAATTTTTTTGAATTTCTTCTACATCTATATCTATGTCAAAAACTGTATCATTTGAAACCCTAATTTTTAGAATTATGCTAATTCTGCACACTTGACTCAACCAAACCTAACCAATTTCCACACACCCCAATCCCAAGCCTAATTTGACTGCTAACCTAATCAACCTAAACCTAATTTGTCATTCCATAAAATATACATAAAATATTTTTATTTTTCTGATTATTTTAGATTGCATCAGGACCATTGAATGCCATAATCTCTCTAATCTAACCTTAAGGGCAATCAATATAACATCAGGGCAGGATTTCATCACCTATCCTGGACCCAAAACAACCATCAGCATACTAACCTAAACCTAATTAAAATCAATTAGGCCTAATTTGCCCTAGAGGGCTAGGAGACATCAACAGGTCGGGTCTGTGCTGTATAGGCCAACTAATGCATTTAATTCTTGTGGCTATTACTGAAACTTGGTGTCTAAGGCTGAGGATCCAGAGTCAAATGACCTGAGTGGTGTTGTGGTTTTTAATTTGGTCCCTATGAAAGCAAGAGGGCCTTCCACACTCCCACCCTCTACCTCTCCAGAGGAAGGATTAGCTACTGGGTTAAGTGTAAGTTGAGCTGACCCATTCAGTTTTGACTCTAGGTCTAGGAAACCCTAGATTAAGTTAACCTATTTTGCATGCTTGGCTGCACCATTTCATTTTGACTGATTATTTGATTGTATGACCACTAGATTAGGAACCCAATACCAGAAGCCTAAAACCCAAACTGATTCAGCCATGAATCCCAATTTGGAGAACATCCTGAACTAGCTTGCCTAATTAACTACCTAATCCCAAACCCAGTTTGCCAAACTAACCAAATCCAATATCCATACCCAAAATCAACTTTCCCAAATGAACCAAGCCAATTCCCAAACCCAAGCCCAGCTTGCCCAAATAGACCGTAGGTTTGACCAATCCGATACTAAGCTTGACTAACTGATCCAATCAAGTAATCAAGTAAATCATAGTTTTGAACAAGTAGGAGACCAATTAGGAACCCTACGCAAGACCCATAGAGTTGAGCACTTGCCAAATAGACCCCAGGAATCCATAGTCCCTAGATATAAGCCTAATAGTAATCTACTATCCCTCAGTCAACCTGAACCCTATAGGATTGATACCCCTAGATTTGAACCCATAACATTTAAACCCATAACCTATGAACCCATAGCCCTTAGTTTACCCACCCATGTTGATGTGGAACGATGCGATATGGTGTAAGATGATCTAATTTCAGTCTAAGATGTTTTAAAGAGCAATGATCATAGCAGTAAAGCAACTAAACATAACAGACTACAGAGATTAAAGAAAGTAACTAATTACTTACCCGTAATCTAATCTGCAAGCTATAAAGAATAAGGACCCGATGGCTAGGAAACCATATAAGATTAGGCTATTCCATGCTTCAACTACCAAATCTAATGAGAAAGGATTGGTTGCTTACCCAAATGGAGATTCTCTTTGACTCAGGATAGATCGGCTACTTGGTCACTCAGCTCTCATAGCAGGATGAAGATCGGGACTCCAGATTTGAGATCTACCATCAGATCTCGGTTCGGAAGCAAAGGATCCATCCTCTAAAGTCTTTGAACACCTAGGATCTACAGAGAAGGCAGTGGACAAGACTTTAAGAATGAAGTAAACCAGATTCAAAATAGAAAAAAGGAAGGGTTCGATGCATAGAGCTTGAAGAAGATTGGTAGCAACTTGTCGAATCCGGCAGAACCTCTACTCAAGGACCTCAATGCCTTGAGCTCTCAAGGACCTCCCCACCTAGAGCTCTTAAGGACCTCCCTGCACTTAGAGAAAAATACTAAACCCTAACCTAACTTTGTGGAAGAAAGAATGCATCTTTATTTCATGAATGAATAATAATTACAAGGGGGTATGGGGTCCTATTTATAGGGTTCTTCACACATGAAGATATCATAGGACTCCTTTGAATTCAAATTACATTTAAATTTAAATTCTAATTCAAACACTCCTTGGCTTCTTGGCTTTCCCTTGAAATTTTGAATTTTGAATAGACCTTTCATTGCTTGGGTGACAACATGAAATATTCTAGCTTCATAAAAAAAATGTGTGACAAATTTAAGATTGAGATGGCGTGCTAATCCTTCTCTTGGAGCTAATCCTTCTTGTCATTCGGCACTAATCTCTCTTTCTTCATCTCAATTGGCATCACATCTGAATTTTTTGAACTCCTTGATCGGCAACATGGGATAAGAAGCAGCTTCAAAGGTTTAAGTTTGAATTTGAATCCTTCATTTGAATTTGAAAGAGGTTTGGATAAGGGGCTTCCATTTAAACTTCAAAACTTTATCATCATCTTAAGACAACTTTCAAACTTGAATTTTGAACTATTCCTTAGCCTTGGAACTCTTCTTTGAATTTGAATTTGGATGAAGATATCTCCTCTGAATTTGAAAGTAGATAGAAGATAACTCCTCCATTGAATTTTGGATTAACCTCCACTTATCTTGGACTCTTCCTCGCATTTAAACTTTTAATGAACCATGGGTGGGCGTCATCTAGAGTGGGCAACAAGAGAGAATAAGGGGGAGCGCCAGATGAGAAGCAGAGTCCTTCTGCTTTACTCCTTTCAATTGGGCCTCCTTGGAATCTCAAATGGGTGATGAAAGGGAATTGGATAGGGCACCTTTCTTGGATAATGATGAAATTTAAATTGTCTTGATGTCCAAATGTCCGGATGTCCCAATGTTCGGATGTCCGAATATCTTGATGTCTGGATGTCCGGATGTCTTGTGAAAAACTCTGGACAACCCTTTTTGACCTAGAATTGATCCACCAAGGTGATGATGACTTGGATCTTGGGTACTTATGACATCCCTTGACTTATTCAGCACTAATTATAGAACTCAAATTGGACAATTCACCAAACAAAGCAAATTAATGCTATTTACAAGACTCTTAAACTAATTGATGGACTCAATGGACTCAATTGGTAACTCAACAACCCTAATTGACCAAATTATACTCAATTTGATCAAATTACAACTCAATTTGACTTAATTACAAACTCAAAACAACTGGGACTCGAGTGTTCTTTATGAAGAACACATGGACTTACTCATTAGTGATCCAAATTGAATTGGAAAAGGTTTGCTTCCTCTTCCTGGCTCGTGTGTCCTCACCAGTTATCCCGGGGTGGGAGGAACTCGACCCCGTCGAGTATGGGTCAATTTAGCTCTGGTAATGTTCTAGCAAGTCAGGGTTCAACTTTTGAAGATCCTCTCTGGTGATCCAAGAATCCTCATACTCAGGTCTCCCTTGCCAATGAACCAGATATCTTTGGTTGTTCTTATTTCTAGTAGTTATGATATTATCATCCATGATCTGCTCAATCTTTTCTCTTATCTCTATTAATTTGGCTGGTGGACATTCTGGGATAGGGTCACTCTCAAAGGTGGGATCAGGATCAATTGGCTTACTAGGTATCACCATTGGTTCCTTAAACTAGACTAGATCAGTATATTGAAGGTCGGACTAATACCTAACTCAGATGGTAATTCTAGCATATAAGTATTAGGTCCAATCTTCTTTATAATCCTATACGGTCCAGCAGTACGGGTGTGTAGTTTTTTCATGATTCCGACTGGAAACCATTCAGGTCGTAACCTGATCATGATGAAGTCCCCTTTGTTAAACACTTTAAATGTTTTATGTAAGTTAGCCACGTGCTCATATGATTCATTGCTCTTTTTAATTTTGTTAATGATTTCTTTATGCAATGCTTTGACATGTTGTGCAAATGACTCGGCTGATTCGGAAATGCGGGCATGCATGGGTAATGGAATCAAATCTAAAGGCTTTTGTGGCTTGTACACATGTACAATCTCAAAAGGACTTTTACCAGTAGACCTATTGACTGAACTGTTATAGGCAAACTCAGCTCTAGACAGTAATAGGTCTCAATTGCCAGTATTCTCTCCTACTAGACATCTTAACAAGTTTCCTAGACTTTGGTTCACTACCTCAGTCTGGCCATCAGTTTGAGGGTGATAAGTAGTAGAAAACTTTAGCTTAGTCCTTAACATATGCCAGAGGGTTTTACAAAAATAACTTGTGAACCGTACATCCCTGTCAGACACAATTATCTTTGGTAAACCAAGTAATCTGACCACCTCATCTAGGAAAAGTTTGGTGACTCTAGAGGCATCGAATGTTTGTGAACAAGGAATGAAATGCACCATTTTAAAAAATCTATCAACCATGATAAAGATGGAATCGTGTCACCTCATGGTTTTGGGTAAACCTAGAACAAAGTCCATACTTAGATCTTGCCAAGGGCAGTCGGGCACAAGCAAAAAAGTATAGAGGCCAGTGTTTTGCATTTGCTGCTTCTCAACAACACAAGTTCTACACCTAGCCACTATTTAAGCTACATTTCTCTTAAGACTTGGCTAGAAGAATTGGTCCTCCATTGCTAGAATAGTTTTATTTCTTCCAAAATGTCTTGCTAAGCCTCCAGCATGGATCTCCCAAATCTGAAATTTCCTAAGGGATGTTCTAGGTATGCAAAGCTTATTTTCCTTAAAAAGATAATCATCTCATAAAGTATAATCACTATCAAAACTAGTTGGTCCTTGATTTTCTCATAGATATTTCCAAAATCTGGACAAGACTCATACCGCTCCTTGAGCTTGTCAAATCCAACAACCTCAGTATTGACATAATTCAACAACATTGATCGGCGACTAAGGGCATCTACAACCTTATTCTCTAAACCAACTCGATGCTTCAACATGAAAACATAAGACTGGAGATACTCTACCCACTTAGCATGTCTTGGATTTAATTTCTTCTGAGAGTTTAGAAACCTAAGTGCCTCATGATTAGAGTACAAAACAAATTCCTGTGGCAGTAAATTATGTCTCCAATATTTCAACGCTTGTACTACCATATAAAACTCTTTATCATAGGTTGAGTACTTAGACTTTGCCTCATTTAATTTTTCACTAAAAATGGCTACATGATGACTCTCTTGACTAAGTACTCATCCTATGCCAATACCCGAAGCATCACAAGCAACTTCAAATACTTTAGAAAAATTAGGAAGTCTCAAGATTGGGGCTTGTGTCATCTTCTCTTTTATCTCAAGGAAGGCTCTATCAGCATTCTTGGTCCACTTAAAGGCTCCCTTCCTAATGCAATCTGTAATCAGTGCCACAATGGTGCTAAATCCTTTGATAAATCTTCTATAAAAGGTGGCTAATCCATGAAAACTATGGATATCGTGGATATTCCTAGGTATGGGCCACTCAACTATTGATTTGATCTTCTCAGGATCAGCTGACACTCCCTTTAGGGTCACTACAAAACCTAAAAAGGCTATCCTAGTGGTCATGAAGCTACGCTTCTTAAGATTGGCATACAGGTTCTCTTTCCTAAGTGTCTGACACACTAGATAAAGATGGTCTAAGTGATCCTTCATTGTCTTACTGTATATGAGGATATCATCAAAGTATACAACCACAAACTTTCCTATAAAGGCTCTTAATACTTGGGTCATTATCCTCATAAAAGTGCTAAGAGCATCGAACAAGCCAAAAGGCATTACCAACCATTCGTACAAACCATCCTTAGTGTTAAAGGCTATTTTCCATTCATCCCCAATTCTGATCCTAACTTGATGATAGCCACTTTTAAGGTCAATCTTCGAGAAAATGGTTGATCCAGCCATCATATATACCATATCATCCAAATAGAAAAATGGAAACCTATATTTAATAGTGATTTTGTTGATGGCTCTACTGTAAATACACATCCTCCAAGTGCCATCTTTCTTGGGAGTTAACAAGGCTGGAACTGCACAAGGACTAAGACTCTCCTTAATGAATCCTTTCTAAAAAAACTCCCCTACTTGTCTTTGCATCTCTAAGTGTTCTGTAGTGGTCATCCTATAATGTAGGAGGTTTGGCAATGTAGCTCCCGGGACTAGGTCTATGGCATGTTGGATGTCTCTTAATGGTGGCAGTTCATTTGGGCAAGTATTCAAGAAACACATATTGAAAGTCTTTCAAAAGATCTACAACTTCCTTAGGGTGTTCAGGTTTAGGTTGTTCATGAGTCTCTTTAACCACTAAAACTCCAATGGGTGCACCTCCAATGATTTCTCTTTCCATCTCCTTAGTAGTAATTAGGTTCAATCCTAGCTTCTCTTCTTTCAAATTACTAGAACCCCTCTTAATGTTATCCTTGGGTGGGTTTGAATTTATGACTATCCTCTTACCCTGATAATTAAAAGAACAAGAACTTGATCTTCCAAATAGGGTAACATCACTGGTCATATAAGCAGGGTCTTCCCAAAATTATGCTACTAACTTCCATTGGTAACACATCACACCAGACCTTCTCTTGGTATAACTGGAAATGGATTATGACCTGACAAATTGACCTAATGGGAATTGAGGTTGCATTAATCCATGAAACCTTATAGGGGTTGGAATTAGGTACTGTAGGTAAACCTAGACTTTTGACTACATTTGTAGAAAGGGCATTGATACACCTCCCACTATCTATAATGATCTTACACACTTTGTCCCCTAATTTGATGAAGGTTTGCAAGATGTTGGTCCTACGCCAGTCCTCGTTCTTCCTAGTCTGAGCTAAATACACCTAACAACTCCTACAAGGTCAGGTGACTCTATTTCCTCCTCATTACCTTCATACTCCTCTGCTAAATCAAGCTCAGCTTCATATACTTCCTCTCCACACTCTTCAACTGCTTCAGGTTCCTCTTCTTCTCCCATCTCACCTATGTGTAGGTTCCGTACAGGGCATTTGTTAGCAAAATGGCCAACCTGATGACACCTATAATACTCTACATTCTGACTTCCTTCTCCATGTACTACAGGTGCTCTTCCTCTATCATTCATATGACCTATTAGTGCCTTCCCTCGATCATCCACTTGACCAATTGGTGCCTTTCCTCGATCATCCATTCGACCTACTGGTGTGGGTTGACTAGGTCGACTAACAGGAACTTGGCTTGACCTATTTCTAGGGTTACTAAACCTATTGAGTTCAGGTCAATAGATAGGTTGTCTTCTTTGAAATCGTTCACAATCTCTAGTAACCTGGTAAGCATGTTCCAAATCATGTACTTCCTTTAGAAATAGTTCCCTTCTAATATCCTCATTCAAGCTTTTTCTAAACCTAGATAGTGTAACAGATTCTGACTCGACTACACCACATTGCATAACAAACTCATCGAACTTAGCAATGTACTCGGTCACGGTCTTACTACCTTGGGTCAAGTCCTGCCATTGATCCAATAGCCTTTGTTGATACGTTAATGGCACATACTTCTCTCTCAACTTGTCCTTCATATCCCTCCATGTAACTATGGGCATGTGTCCTCTCTGAAGGGTCAATCTCTTAGTATTACCCCAATACAATCGTTCTTGTCGGACTAACTTGAACTTTACAAAATTCACCTTTCGCTCCTCCGACATTTCATACCATTCAAAATATTAATCCATGTCGCTCTCCAAATCCGTATAGACCATAGGATCTAAGTTTCCATCGAATGTTGGTGCATCAAATTTAACACTCCTAAAGGCTCTATCTTCTTCAGTTTCATCCTGAGTTGGGCGTCTAGGATTTGGATTAAGAATATGATCAAGACGTTGGGCTCTAGGAATATGAACTGGAGTGGATCTAGGAGGTGTAACACATGAGATTCCTCAAGGGTTCTCATTCTATGCTCAATTAGCCTACCACAACTGCCTAAACTGTTCAATCAAAGTATGCCTAAACTGTTCAGCCAAAGTACGCATGAGGCTTTCTGAACTAAAATCCATGGATGCAAATGTATTGGCTTGAGTTTGTTGATCTTGGTATGGAGTACCTGCCCTAGTAGTCATGCAGTGCAAACAATACAAATCTACCAAAGTCCAAGGTTCTTAGACCTAAGGGCCAATATAGTGCTTAGTCAAGGTAATAGCCAAGACTGTAGTAACTCCTCGATTGGCCAGGTAAGAGATGGGGTGGTGGGAGGCTCCCCTCACTTTCGTGCGATCCTAATTAAAGAACCACTAGTCCGCTTAGGGCATTTGCCTCTGGATCTCTACCCTTAGACACCAATTCTCATAAGCACACATAGAAGTGACTACTACAATTGGTTAACACGTATATAAAACCTGACTTGTTGCAGTCTCTAGCTTTAAGTGTTACTTGATTTTAATTAAGGCTTAGGACTATGCAAATGGGGTTGGTTGTTTTGGGCTAAGGAAAGGGTCTCAGTCCTTCCCTTATGTTATATTACTTGCCCTTAAGTGTTTTTAAGTAAAATGAATGCACAATTAAGATAAGATAAGATAACATTAGCAATTCAAAATTTAAACTTTAAATTTCAAATTTTAAGTTTAGATTTCAGATTTGGATTTTAAATTTTAAAATTTTTTAAATTTTAAATTTTAAATTATGGAAATTAAACTTTTATGGAATTTAAACTATATGCTGAAATTCTGAAATTGAAATGTTCTCAGGTAGTAATCAGGCTTGCAGAAATTCTACAGATCAAATTAAATCCTAAGAAAATATTAGAAAATAAAACCAAATGTATTGAATCTAATGAAATAAAATTCAGAATTTTCCAATCTTCCTACATACAGAAATAATTAAAAAAATAGATCATGTACTGGAATGGACGGGATGCAGAAAATTAACCTTAAAGATGCATTTCTCTATGTTTCCTTCTTTAGGGGTCAATTCATAGCAGCACCCCTACATGCCATAGGAAATCCTCTTTGAATGGGATGTGAAGGTTTTGCAGCCCTACTTTTTTCTATGACCGGACGACCATGGTGAAGCACCCAATTCGAGTACTTAAAGAGAATTCAACAAGCATGAAACCCTAATCTAACCTAATGCTCTGATACCAATAAGATGATGTGAAATGATGTGATATGGTATAAGATGATCTAATTTTAGTCTAAGATGTTTTAAAGGACAATGATCATAGTAGTAAAGCAACTAAACATAATAAATTAAAGAGATAAAGAAAGTAACTAACTACTTACCCGCAATCTGATCCGCAAGCTATAAAGAATAAGAACCTGACGGCTAGTAAACCATCTAAGATTAGGCTATTCCATGCTTCAACTACCAAATCTAATGAGAAAGGATTGGTTGCTTACCCCAATAGAGATTCTCTTTGACTCGGGATAGATCGACTGCTTGGTCGATCAGATCTCGCAGCAGGATGAATATCAGGACTCCAGATTTTAGATCTTCCCTCAGATCTCGGTTTAGAAGCAAAGGATCCATCCTCTAAAGTCCTTGAACACCTGGGATCTGTAGAGAAGGCATCAAAGAAGACTTTAAGAATGAAGTAAACCAGATTCAAAATGGAAAAAAGGAAGGATTGGATGCGTAGAGCTTTAAGAAGATCGATAGTAGCTTGTCAAATCTGGCAGAACCTCCACTCAAGGACCTCACTGCCTTGAGCTCTCAAGGACCTCCCCGTATTGAGCACTTAAGGACCTCCCCGCCCTTAGAGAAAAATATTAAAGCCTAACCCAGCTTTGTGGAAGAAAGAATGCATCTTTATTTCATGAATGAATAATAATTACATGGGGGGTATGGGATCCTATTTATAGGGTTCTTCACACATGAAGATATCATAGGACTCCTTTGAATTCAAAGTATATTTAAATTTAAATTCTAATTCAAACACTCCTTGGCTTCTTGGCTTCCCCTTGAAATTTTGAATTTTGAATAGACCTTTCATGGCTTGGGTGACAACATGAAATATTCTGGCTTCATGAAAAAAGTGTGCAACAAATTTAAGATTGAGATGGCACACTAATCCTTCTCCTGGGGCTAATCCTTCTTCTCATTTGGTGCTAATCTCTCTTTCTTAATCTCAATTGGCATCACATCTAAATTTTTTATACTCCTTGATCGGCAACATGGGATAAGAAGCAGCTTCAAAGGTTTAAGTTTGAATTTGAACCCTTCATTTGAATTTGAAAGAGGTTTGGATGAGGGGCTTCCATTTAAACTTCAAAACTTTATCTTCATCTTAAGACAACTTTCAAACTTGAATTTTGAACTCTTCCTTAGCCTTGGAACTCTTCTTTGAATTTGAATTTGGATGAAGATATCTCCTCCTTTGAATTTGAAAGTAAATAGAAGATAACTCATCTTTTGAATTTTGGATGAACCTTCACTTATCTTGGACTCTTCCTCCCATTTAAACTTTGAATGAACCATGGGTGGGCGTCATCTGGAGTGGGTGACAAGAGAGAATGATGGGGGGCTCCAGATGAGAAGCAGAGTCCTTATGCTTTACTCCTCTCAATTGGCGCCTCCTTGGAATCTCAAATGGGTGATGAAAGGGAATTGGATGGGGCGCCTTTCTTGGATAATGATGAAATTTAAATTGTCTTGATGTCCAAATGTCTGGATGTCCAGATGTCTTGATGTTTGAATGTCCGGATGTCTTGTGAAAAAATTTGGATAACCCTTTTTTGACCTAGAATTGATCCACCAAGGTGATGATGACTTGGGTCTTGGGTACTTATGACACCCCTTGACTTATTCAAGCACTAATTACACAACTCAAATTGGACAATTCACCAAACAAAGCAAATTAATGCTATTTACAAGACTCTTAAACCAATTGATGGACTTAATGGACTCAATTGGTAACTTAACAACCCTAATTGACCAAATTTACACTCAATTTGATCAAATTACAACTCAATTTGACTTAATTACAAACTCAAAACAACTGGGACTCGAGTGTTCTTTGTGAAAAACATATGGACTTACTCATCGGTGATCCAAATCGAATTGGAAAAGGTTTGCTTCCTCTTCCTGGCACTTATGTCCTCACCACCTGCTGCCCTAGACCTTAGTCAATTTTTCATTAGCCAAACCCCTTTTACCACCCCATTGGTTCACCAAGATGACTTAGTAGAAGAAATATATGAAGCTGATCCAAGTCTAGTAGAGCAGTATGAAGATAATGAGTCTATTGAAGATCTAGAAGAGTACCCTATAGAAACCCAGGATTTTTGATTATGACCAAACCAAGATAGAAACCAATCCAGTGTTAGTTGATCCAGTAGAAACCCAGGTAGAAGCCACCCTAGAGTTAGCTGACTTTAACCACACCCAACTTGTAGTGGAAAGACCCTTAAAGGAAGAAGACCATGAGGAATCCAATCCCATAATTAGCATCTTACCTAAGGAGCCATTGGAAGAAAACCCAATTAGAGAGCCTAGTCCTTTGATTTATGAGCCAGAAGAATTTATTAAGGACTTGACCTCTTTAAATCAATACTCTCAAGATGAAGCACCTCTTTGACACCACTTGATCTTTTTCCTGAAATCAATGACCCCTTCTTCCATTATGCAGACCCTTTAGATATGCCTCATATCCATAAGGTAAATTTCATTAGTATAGGACTCATCCCTGAAACACTTTCTTATCTCTTAGTTTATCTGATTAACCCCGAACCCTTTTCCTACTTTCCACACAATCAGACTAACTCTGAACCCACCTCTTATTTTTTACCTTTTTCTGAAACTTCTCCTAATTTTTCCATTATTAGATTGCATTTTGTAGAAGTCAGTATACTGCATACATGCAATGTGCATATTAGGTTTGCATCTTACTTCTTGCAAACCCTTTGGCATTTACTAGAAGTACATAGTAAGTTTTCATGTGCATGCCATGCTAGGGTCAAACCTAAAGAGTCTATAGTCTGTTAGGTTTTGTCCCTGTAGTCCAATAAATTTCCTCTGATAGGAAAGTCTAGTCGAGTTTATTATGTGTTAGTCTAGAGTCCAATAAATTTACAGACCTAATACCTTTCCACACATGTACTAGCCTCTGCACAGCATATGCATCATGAAATTAGTCAAGAGTTGAACCTAAGTAATGAACTAAATAACAACTTGGCTAATTCCTAAAAAAAAGATAAAGAATTTTCCATAGAGGATTTTATGATTGCAAAGGAATTGTTTGCTCGCGAAACTGGCCCATCCAAAATAATGAAGAGTAATGGACCCAATGCCTATGTGCATGAAATACTACCTTATTTAGGTATTAGATCCACCTTCATCATCTCAGATCTTATAGAGTCTTGGGAGCTAGCAGTGATACCTAGCGAGCACCTTGAGCCTATCCCTCCTTTTGAGAGAGAACCCACCCTAGAGTGTCCACATACTTATTGGCCTATAAGTGAGGAAAAGATTGAAAGAGCTCTGGATGATCAAGCTATCGGTACCCAGGATAGAGACTATCAGGGGTACTTGGTCTGGTGGCAAGGTCGGCTAGAATCTGAGGACTTGTGGAATGCTGGTGCGGATCTACAGCACCTTAACCCAGACCCTCCTTGAGCCAAATTGACCCGTACTCGACGGGGTCGAGTTCCTCCCATCCCGGGAGAATTGGTGGGGACACCAGAATCAGACATAGATCACTGGATCCCATTTGGTCTACCTAGTCATGTGTCAAAGTTTTGAAAATTTTGTAATCAATTAAGATTGAGTCTTGTAATAAGTTGAGGTTAGTTGATTTGTCTCAACCCTCAACCTAGTCAACATTTTGAGTCATGTACATCAGTTATGAGTCTAGTATGAGCCCGATTTTTGTACAAGAGAGGAGGTTACCCTATTTTAGAGTTCTACTAGGCCACATCTAGGAGTCAGAGGCCACTACATCAGCCCATTGGATTTTGTGTGACAACCCAGGATCCAAGATGCTTCTAGAAACCCTTATTCCTTCCAGATGCCCTCCAGATGGCCAGATTCCCTCCAAATGCTTTCAAAATATTTCATATGCTAGGAGCCCATGTTTTTCAGGTTATCCCAGCACTCCAGGCCTTCAAACTCAAGTCCAAGCATCAAGCCCAGGTCCATTAAGAAGCAAGATTCCAAGAATATTCCTCTATCAGGCCATCCCGGCTTTTGGGGCCCAAAGCCCAAGTGCCCAAGCCCCCCTCAGCTGGCCCACTTGCTGTGCATGAAGCCCAACATGCCATTCCAAGGGGGCTTAGGTGTCCTCACATGTTGACTTGGTCCAAAGCCAAGTGGGGAAAGGAAAGAAGAGAAGACTAGGTCAAATTCTAACCTAGTTGGAATTCCTAATCCTTTTAAACCTTGTAATTCTAACCTAGCTAGAAAAGGACTTATAATCTAACTAGGAAGAGGACTTATAACCTAAATGTAACCATGGTTAGGGAGGGCATGGGAACTCTATAAATACCCCACCCCTCTTCCTCTTGTAATCATCTCTTTCTTATGAATACAACTTGCTGAAATTTTGTGTTATTGCCTTGTGATTGGTGTCTTTGTTTTGGTTCTTTACTTTAAGTGCTCTCCTTGTGTACCCCAGCCGAATCCCTACTGCCCTAGCATCCTTTTGCATCCTTGGAGACCAGCCACAATCAAGGAAAGGAAGCCCTAGCTGCCGTCCAAGATAAGGAGCTTCTTCCTCCACGACTGCCATCGCCTAACCCTAATCCCAATTCCTTCAAAACCCTAGTTCCTTTTCTCTTTTTTTTTTGCTATTTTGATTGACCTTGATGCTTGCAAGATCCCCGAGGTGTTTCACCTCTTTAGAGGAGGCTTTCCTTGCCTTCAAACTAGGTCCAGATCAGCCATCTGATTCAAGGAACTGAAGCTTCTTCATCCGGACTCCAATCAGAGTGTGAGTGATCCTTTCCATTACAAAGTTTCAATCTTTGACTGGTAAAAAACTACCCTTTTCTTATTATCTGATTTGATGAAGATAAGATATCCTAAACCAGGAGTTTCTCAACTCCTGGGTCCTGGCTACTTATTATCTTGCATGAGTTCTTGCAATCATGTTGATTCTATGCATTGCTATCCTATTGGCTAGTTCTTACTTTTATTTAAAAACTTAGCCTACAAACCTAAATTATAAAAATCATAAAAAAATTAGTTTACTATTTTTCATGCATGTTTAGCAATCTTAGAGTTGTCCCGCATCAACTGTTAGTGCGGTGACTGCAGGCGATGGAGTCAATGGCATTGGGCATTACAGTAGCAGGGAGGAGATCTGGAGGGATGAGTAGGATGATGGGCCGATGGCGCAGCCTCTCTTTCAATGGTTGTTGGTGATAGTGAGAGGAGCAGGTGGTTTCGGTAGGTTGCATTGCGCTCGGATAGGTTTCACTGATGGCTTTCGGAAGATGGGGTGGTCAGGCAGAGTAGGATGGCGGTAATGAATCCAGGGCAGGGTTCTTCTTGGTCCTCATTGTCGGCTGTTGGCGATGGTGGTCATCAGCTTGTTCGTGGTCCTTCCGGTGGGATTTGATGGAGACGGGACTGAAGATGGAGGCGAGCGATGGGGTTCTGATCTACGTCGGATGCACAAGGTGGTGGCCATAGGGAGGAGTCCGATGGGATGGCTCGGTGGTTGATTCAGGAGAAAGAAAATAGAGAGGGGAAAGAATAGCAATGAAAAAAGGTTGGGGACCCTTCTCCTACCCAGAGAAACAAAGGTTGGGTCCCTTCTCATACTCAGAGAAACAAAAGTTGGAGCATCTTTCTCCTTCCCAGAGAAACAAAGCTTGGAGCCCTTCTCCTACCTGGGGAAATGAAGGTCTCCTAACTGGAGAAACAAAGCTTAGGATCTCTCTTCAATAATTCATTATCCATATTTTATTTGCATGAAAAAGAGCTTAAATAAAGTTTATAGTCCCCGGTTAGTTGAGAACCATCCTAACCAGAACTCTATCCTAACAAACTGAGATAAACTAAATCCTAAAACAATGATAAAAATAAATTCTAAAACAACGTGATCCTAAAAACAACAAAAATAACTAATCCTAAAATTTCGAGATATCCCAATCCCTCGTACACCCATATAAATAAAATATTATATTTATCTTCATTAGAATTTGTGCTACTCTAGGGTTTGTATTACTCCAAGATTTATGCTACTTCGAGAAATGTGCTGTATCGAGAACTGTGCTACATCAAAATGTGTGCCTCATCGACTTCAGGATCTGGGGCTTCAGGTTTTGGACTGGGCTGGGCTTCAAGTTCTAAGCTGCTTCAAATTCTAAGCTGGTCGATGTCCCCATCATTCCCCTGAGGTGGGGAGAACTCGGCTCCATCGAGTCAGGCTTCAACAATATTTTGGCTCTAGGATGCACATGATCTGCAGATTATTTTTTTTTTAACACAAATAATGGAATTAAAAATAAAATTGACTAACCTAGCCTTACCCTCGCTCTGATATCAAAACTGATGCGGGATGGATCTCGATCAGGATTATTTTTTTAAAGAAGGGTGGATCGTTGGTCGCTAGGAAACGACCTTTAGACTAGGTTCAACTAGGCCCAAATTATTTTTTCCAAAATTTTTTTTATTCAAATAAACCCCCTTTTTTTCCATATTTTTTCTTTAATATTTTTTTTCTTTTTTTTCACTTTTTTTTATATTTTCTTTTTATTTCCTATGGTTGAAGTCAACATTGGAAAGCTGGCTTTTCCTTCATAATCAAGCTAGCCCCTTGTGCCTTCACGATCATGCCGAACAGGGAGGGGGGCTTTCAGATGGAAGTTTGGCGGGCGCTCAACGGTGACAGTGCTGGGAAGGCAGCAGCATCATGGAGGTGATGGCATGACTCCATTGATGGTGGCAGTCTGGTGATTGGGTGGCTCAGGTGGTAGTGGACTTGATCTAACAATGGACGATGGCTTCTCAAGTGGCATCGCTCGTCAAGGAAGGGATTTTGGAGGAGGAGACTAATAGGGCGGTGGCTGTAGGCGGTGGAGTCAACGGCATCGGGCATTGCAGCAGTAGGTAGGAGATCCGAATGGATAAGTAGCATGATGGGCCGATGGTGTAGCCTCTCTTATGGTGGTTGTCTGCGACAGTGAGAGAAGCAAGTGGTTCTAGCAGTTGCATTGGGCTCAGATGGGTTTCACCGATGGCCAGCAGTCCAAAAGATGGGGTGGTCAAGCATAGTAGGATGGTGGTAGTGGATCCAGGGCAAGGTTCTTCTTGGTCCTCATTATAGGCTGCTGGCGATGGAGGTCATCAGCTTGTCCATGGTTCTTCCAGTGGGATTGGATGGAGATGGGTTTGAAGATGGAGGTGAGCGATGGGGTTCGGATCGGCGTCGGAGGTGCAAGGTGGTGGCTACAGGGAGGAGTCTGATGGGATGGCTCAGTGGTTGATTCAAGAGAAAGGAAACAGAGAGGGAAAAGAACAGCAATGAAAAAAGGTTGGGGACCCTTCTTCTACTCGGAGAAACAAAGGTTGGGTCCCTTCTCCTACCCGAAGAAACAAAAGTTGGGGCGCCCTTCTCCTACCTGGAGAAACAAAGGTTGGAGCCCTTCTCCTACCCAGAGAAATGAAGGTCTCCTAACCAAAGAAACAAAGCACATGATCTCTTTCCAATAATTCATCGTCCATATTTTATTTCCATGAAAAAGAGCTTAAATAAAGTTTATAGTCCCCGGTTAGTTGAGAACCATCCTAACCAGAACTTTATCCTAATAAACTGAGATAAACTAAATCCTAAAATAATGATAAAAATAAATTCTAAAACAATGTGATCCTAAAAAATAATGGAAACAACTAATCCTAAAATTTCAAGATATCCCAATCCCTCATACACCCATATAAATAAAATATTATATTTATCTTCATAAAATTTATGCTGTTCTAGGGTTTGTACTACTCCAAGATTTGTGCTGCTTCAAGATTTGTGCTGCATCGAGAATCATAGTGCATTGAAATGTGTGCCTCATTGACTTCAGGATCCGATGCTTCAGGTTCTGGGCTAGGATAGCTTCAGGTTTCGGGCTGGGTTGGCTTTAGATTCCGGACTAGGCTGGGCTTCATGTTCTGGGCTGCTTCAGATTCTGGACTGGTCGTTGTTCCCATCATCTGAAGCCCAAAGAAACCCAAGTCCTAACCCTAGTACTTGTTTTAAATGTCTAAGGTGGGATACTTTGCTAGCCAATGCCCAACCCGATCCCTGCATATAGGAGAACTCGATGAGGAAAACCCTGAACCCACTGATGATTTCAAGGAAGAAGTGTATGAAGCTGAGGTGAACCTGGTAGATAAATATGAAGGAGATGAGGAAGTTATTGATCAATCCGACCTATTAGGAGTTGTTAGGTGCATCCTAGCCCAAACTAAGACACAAGAGGATTGGCATAGGATCAACATCCTATAGACCTTTGTGAAGTTAGGGGATAAGGTATGCAAAATCATCATAGATAGTGGGAGCTGTGTGATTGCCATCTCAACTAGTGCAGTCAAAACCTTAGGCTAGACCCCAGTTCCCCATCCCATCTCCTATAAGGTTTCCTGGATAGACTCAACCTCCATGCCCATCAAACTTAGGTGCCAAGTCACGATCCAGCTTCAATCTTATCATGAAATGGTGTGGTATGATGTCATTCCCATAGGAGTTAGTAACATTATCCTAGGCAGACCTTGGCTTTATGACCATGTTGCTACCCTGTACGGTCGATCCAATTCATGTTCTTTTAAATTTCATGGAAATAAGATTGTGATTAACCCCACCCCACCTAAGGATGATGTCAAATGGGGATCAAGTACTCTAAAAGAGAAGAAATATGGAGTCAATCTGATCACTGCTAAAGAGTTAGAATGAGAGATCACTGAGGGT
This sequence comes from Areca catechu, assembly GCA_021397845.1. NCBI lineage: Eukaryota > Viridiplantae > Streptophyta > Magnoliopsida > Arecales > Arecaceae > Areca > Areca catechu. The sequence goes on from CM038041.1 coordinate 101,567,063, forward strand.
TCGACCATTTGGATGTTAGCTACTAAGGAAGTACCTGATCAGACCCAGAAAGAGCACCCTCAGGAAGTTAAGAAAATTTTAGATGAGTTTCAAGATGTGTTTCCTGAAGACGTGCCTGACCAAATACCACCATTAAGGGATGCATAGCATGCCATAGATTTAGTTTCAGGGGCCACCCTACCAAACCTCTTACACTATAGGATGAACCCTTTTGAACTTTTAAAATTGCAAAAATAGGTAGGAGAACTCCTTAAGAAAGGATTTATTAAGGAGAGGCTGAGCCCATGTGCTGTACTTGCCCTGCTCACCCCTAAGAAAGATGGCACGTGGAGAATGTGTGTCGACGGTCATGCCATAAATAAGATTATAGTGAAGTATAGGTTCTTCATCCCTCGTTTGGATGACATGTTAGACATGATGGCCGGTGCAACCATTTTCTCAAAGATTGACCTTAAGAGTGGCTATCATCATATTAGGATCAGGCCTGGGGATGAGTAGAAGACCGCATTCAAAACTAAGGATGGTCTTTATGAATGGGTAGTTATGCCTTTCGGATTATCCAATGCCCCTAGCACCTTCATGAGGATCATGATCAAAGTCCTATGAGTATTCATTAGCAAATTTGTAGTGGTTTACTTTGATGACATCTTGATCTATGGTAAGACTAAGGAAGACCATCTGGACCACATTAGACAAGTCTATCAAACCTTTAGAAAAGAGAATCTCTATGGTAATTTAAAGAAGTGCAATTTCATGACCCATAGAGTCGTCATCCTGGGATTCATAGTGACCCAGAAGGAGTTTCAGCTGACCCTGAAATGGTCAAGTCCATAGTTGGGTGGCAATACCTACTAGTGTTCATGATGTGCATAGTTTACATAGTCTAGCTACCTTCTATAAATGATTTATTCAAGGATTTAGCTCCATTGTTGCACCCACCACCGATTGCATTAGGAAGGAAAACTTTGAGTGGACCCAAGCTACAAATAGAGCCTTCCTAGAAATTAAGGAGAAAATGATCCAAAAACCCATCCTGAGGTTACCTGATTTTTCCAAAGTTTTTGAGATTGCTTGTGATGCTTCAAGAGTAGGCATAGGAGGAGTACTGAGCAAAGAGAGTCACCCTGTAACCTTCTTTAGTGAGAAACTCAATGAGGCTAAACTTAGGTACTCAACCTATGATAAGGAATTCTATGTGGCAATACAAGCCCTTAGATATTAGAGACATTACCTACTACCCCAGGTGATGGGGACCCGAAAGTCCATTTTATTTTATTTTATTTTATTTGAGTCTTGTAATAAAGTGAGACAACTGAGTCTAGTTGAGTCCACTTAGTCAGGTCCAGTCTTTTAGTCCAGTCAATCCAATCAAGTGAGTTAGATCGAGTCTTGTAATTTTCATTCATATCAAGTCCAAGAGGAGAGTTAGCAGACCAGGATATTCACCAGGCCCTCCCCAACCAGAACTGGATTCATGCACCTGGGCCCTTACATGCCTCTAAATCCACAAGAGAGAGCTCCAGTGATGTGGGCATCAGGGTTTGACTTGAGCCCTTAAACTTCGGGGGATCTCTGATTAGGGTTTTGTGTTTATCGAGTCCTGTAATAAGGCTGTCAGCCTCTAGTTTATTTGCTTAAATGGAGTCTGTACCTCGACCCATCGGGTCGAGCTGAGTCTTGTAATAAGTCGGGCTGAGTCTAAGCCCATGAAGTCTTTAGTGGTTCAAAAGTTAAGTCTCTTTTAAGCCTAACAAAGGCAAGGAGACATGTCAGCTCAGGGCCCACCTTATCTATTTATGTGGCGCACTGAGGTGATGACATGTGGTTTGTTTTGGGCGCCTAAGAAAGGGGACCACTCACATGATCCATGCCCCCTTCCCCTCCCCTTTTCAAGCTCTCTTCCAATCTAGGATGGGCGGTCATGGAAAGAAGTTTCAAATCCCTTGATGCATGCCTCCACTCAAGACTCCTTCTATAAAGAAGTCAAGCAAGAAAGGCATCCTCCATTCTCCAAGTCGAAAGAAGTTTCAAATCCCTTGATGCATGCCTCCACTCAAGCCTTCTTCCATAAAGAAGTTAAGCAAGAAAGGCATGATCCCTTGATGAAGTTAAGCAAGAAAGGCATGGTGAAGACATCAAGCCTCAATCCAAGCCTTCTACCAAAATAAGCCATGCAAGGAAGGAAGGTCAAAGACCAATCCCCCTCTCCAAGCCTCCAATCATGCCATGCCTAGGATTATTCCCATTTGGTCGGCCTTGAATCAAGCCAAGAAAAGTCAAAGTGGGACAAACCCCTCCAAGCTAGCCTCACTTCATGTTTTCTACCAAAACCAAGCAAGCAAAGAAGGAAGTCCAAGGAGCAACTCCTCCACTCCAAGCCAAGCATCATGCCATACCAAGCTGGTCGGCCAAGAAGAAAGCTCTCCAAAGCTTGGGCGCCACTTTCAAATTGAGTTATATTTTTGGTTCAAATTTTGAATGGGTTTTCTTTTGAATTTTGAATGTATCTTTGGGTACCTATTTAAAGGACCCAAACCCCTCTTTGTAACAGTTAGTGAATGAATACAAAAAAAAATTTCGAGTGTTTTCTTCTCCAATCCTCTGTCTCCTTAGACTAGGTTGTGAGTGAGTGAAACTCTTCCTTCATCCCCAGGGATGTCGAGTGGTGTGAGGCCACGTTCCTTTGCTTGAGGGCGTCGAGTGGTGTAAGGCCACGTTCCTTCGCCTGAGAGCGTCGAGTGGTGGGAGGCCACAATTCCTTCATCCTCCAGGACGTCGCGGGGTGCGAGGCCCCAAGTTATCAACTTCGATTTTGGACTCCAGTCGGATACCGGGCTCGAAGCCCTGTTTCTCTACCCTAACCCTATTTCAACTTCAACACTTCTCATCTCTTCACTAACCATTCTTTCTCTTGCTGCCTACAGGTCTTCCTCGGTGCTACAGACATCGGAGATGGGTCATCTTGCCATCACGGCCACATGATCGGGAACCGGCGCATCCACGGGCACGATTGCTTGGACATCCAGGATGCATCCATCGAGTGGAGCGATCTCTGCACCAGGCGCTTCAGAATTTGAAAGGTTTGCATCCCCATCTCCTAGATAGGTATTGGG